>CM064872.1:72074574-74937074 GCA_032719365.1 Prinsepia uniflora
TCTTAGGTTTTTCTTAAGGAAAACATAAAAATGTAATTAAAGAGAAGTTTAAGAAATTCTAAGAACAAAATAAAGAAAATGAAACTAAAAACAAAATAAAGAAAATGAAACTAAAATAACTAATTAAAAGAAGTTACAAAATGGTCTCAAAATAAAAAACAAATTAGAAAGAATATGAACTAAAAGAAGAGAGAAAAAAAAACTAGACAAAAATGGACCTCCCAACAATTGAAATGATCTTTCTATTTATAGTGGGAGTGCCAAAATTCAAATATTAAAATACAAAAATAAAATAAAATATTGAAATGATGAACAATGATGATTAATGATGAATAAGGGCTGATTGAAGCCGAAAATGTGCTGGAAATTGTAGGAAAATCTGCAAAGCATGCTAGAAAACTGCTGCAAAGGGAGCAGTTGAGGAGTTGGTGAGAAGCTGTAGAAAATGAAGTATTGATTTCGGCATGGAACATCAGAGAGTGGGTAGGTGGGCTTCGGTAGACGTGGGCTGGCTGGAAGGTGGGTTGCAACGCGCTGGGCGCTGACAGGCGCAGACATGTTCGACGCACGCGCACCGAACCGATGAAGGCTGCATCTGTAACGACACGGAAATTCGAAAAAGGAAAATTTGGAAAATTTGAAGGAAATGACGATTTTACCCCTAGAATTGGGCAAACGGTTGACTTTTGGTTCGAACGGTCAAACGGACTTTGACCAATGACTGTGATGTAGTTCGAGACGTCACAAGTTCATAGAATGGTGGCACGTCCGATTCCGACATTCGAGGAGAAAGTTATGATGTTCGGAAGTTTAAGGGTAATTTGGTAAATTGGTTAAAAGGGGCAATTTGTTGATTTTTTGATTGGGACCGTGTTTGTACTTTCCGTAAGTACCGTTGGGTAGGTCTCAAGATGCTGAATCCGTAGACAGGCGGCATGCGTCAATCAGAGTTCGGATGAAAAAGTTATGGGCTTGAGAAAGTGAAGGGCAATTTGGTAATTTGTCAAAGAGGGGTAAAATGGTAATTTGACTAGGCTTTTGATGAGTCAGTACGGTTGTGATGGCTGATTCACCTATGTGAAGATTGTTTCAATTGACATATGTGATTATTGAATTGGCCGTGGGATTGCCACAAGGTGACATCTGTCACCTTGTAAATGGGGATTAGTGGCATGGGCACTACCTGATAATTGATCTCATGCGTTTAAATGGAACAAAATCGTGGGTGTGTGCTTCCCTTACCAAGAACAGAGCATGAAAAAAACCATAATTGATCTCAGGTGATAATTGAATCCTTAGTCTGGGATTGTGAAAATTTAAATGGAATCCAGAGAGAAAAACGAAAGGATGAATGATGGGCTTTGAACCCAGTTGTACCCAGACTCAAACCCGAAAACCCTTGATAAACCTTCAGATTGAAATTGAATTTGTGGCCATTCATGAGTGAAATTGAAATTGAATTAAGCCTCCTGAGATCATTTCGAGTCGAACCCAATCAAAAACGAAAGAAAAGGACGTCGTTTTGACTGAGAACAGACATGGCAAGAACTGGAAAATTCAAAGATTGGGTCGTGTACTTAGAGGAGTTGGACGTTGAAATTGAACTTGGAAGTATGTTTATATGGATCCTGCGAAGCTTCTGAGTGAATCAATTGCACAAATTCAATTGGAATTAATGAAGTTTGAAGAATGAACAGTGCACAGGTAGCCTTCGAGTTTTCATCTTCGAATTGAATAGATTGAGGTAAGTATTGATATAATTGACATTACAGAACTTTAATTAAGGTTAAACCGATACGATTAGCTGAATTAATTGAAGACTTTGAGTGGAAATTGACAGGAATCAAGTCGGGTTATAACGCGGGCTAAAGGACCCATTTTATAGGAATCCGGGCGAGGACAACGACTGTAGCACTTTACTGTGCAGGATTTCAACATGACTTTTGTCCTATTTAATGTAACGAACATTTTGGCACTAGTTTCGAGGAAATTGGTTATCGTTTCGATAGTGTTCTGAGTATCCGAAGTTTTAATATACGTTTAAAATACGTATTTAAATTCCGAAAAATTGGAGAAAATTATGAGAGGTATATTGAGATGTTAGTGACTCTTGATAATGATTTTGGATAGGAATGGTGACTTCCGAAATTTACGAAAAAACGTGCAGCTCGGAAAGCGAGCGATATGGACGGTGTATGAGTGGACTTTTGTTTTCTACCCTGAATGCATGCATATATGTTTTAAATGTTTTATGATATGATTTGAAATGATTTGGCATGATTGATGTTTCGATATGATGATTTCTGGATTTTGGGAATATTATATTATTTTATATGATTTTGGGCACGATTTTCGAAAAAACCGTGATATTGCTGTTTTAGGCGAAGGCCCGGGATTTGAGATTGGTTTTGACTCGGATTATGAGTCGGGAAATGATTTGATGGAATTGTAATGTGTTTGGCTATTTTTTTTATGGATTTATATGAAAGTGGCAACTGAAGTTGCGATTGCACGGATTTGCGTGAAAATGATATTTTGGGCTTAAGACCCAATTGGATAATGATTTTGACTCGGATTTGGAGTCACATGTGAATATGATGAAATTGATGATTTTGATTTATAAAGTGAATTCTAGACACTGTTTTTATGATGGATTTGTGAAACTTGCTTTGTGAAAACTATGTTTCGGGAAGAGGCCCTGTTGAAACGTTTTTTTTTATTTGATTTGAGATTTGAATGGCTTTAAAATGAGATTTCTGGATTTGGTGACTATTCCACATATACCATCCTCTGTGATTTGATGGTCTCCTCCAAACGTCGTAGATCCTGGAGTAGTCACGATCCACTGCTTGAAGATGAGTAGCTCTGAGGGAGGCTCAATCTCAGGAGTGTGAGATTATGATGATATCCTCCAGACGTCGTAGATCCTGGGGAGGTACTCGGACGTGAGACACCCGAGTTTGCACGCGTTGCATTGATATTGTGACGGGTTACTTGGATATTGAGATTGGATATTGAGGATTGGTGGTATTATGATTTATTAATATTTGTGTCCAAATACTTTATATTGTGCACTGATTTAATGAACATGAGTTTTATGGACGATGGGAAAACATGTTCTGATTTTATCGGTCCATTGTCATACTTGATTTATTTCACACTATGACTCATGTTTTATGATATGCATGCATGTTTGTGAAACTGGAGGGTAAGAATGTATTTTGATAAATGTATTTCTAAGAATTTATTTTGTCCACTCACACTTTTTCTGTTTTATTGACCCTATAGGTCGTGGCGCGATGATCGAGGCTATTCGGGAGGTGGAGGCATGATGGGGCACAAGTACGGTTATCCCTTGTTTGGCAAGTGCTGAGGGTAATATCGGAACTTCAGTTGACTTGTCAGACGGGAGCAGGACCAGGCACGGTTATCTATGTCCTTCGGGGACCGGTCCTATGAGCATCGGTAGGCATGCACCAAACCGTTGTGAGTGCTGGAAGATCGCGGACCTGGGCTATGGCTTCACGCAAGGGCTGGAGACTAGGCCGCGTGTGGGTTTGGGACGCTGGGCTGCTGCGTGGGCTTAGGCAGTAAATAATGGATTTTTCAGCTTTTGCAAATGGATTTTCAAATTAAAAAATTAATTAATATAATTTCACCAAATTTCGTCCTTAATTTCTTCGTTCGAATTCCGATCGGGACGATTATTTCGCTAAAACGCTCCAAATTCCAAAATTTATTTATTTATACAAAAATCACACAAAATATATTATTTTATCTAATTATTTATTATTTTAATATTAAAAGTAAAGTATAAAGGGTATAAAATAATGCTTATTTGAGGACCTATCAGTTAACCCTTGTCTGACACGTGGTGTCAGACGGGAGCATGCCATTCCACTATAATCCTGAGGGATTAGAGATGGGTCCTGTCAAGAGATGTCCTTATCGCTCATCTTTTTGACATATTATACGACCAAAGGGTGTATACAACTGTTCGTACTAATATGTAGGGTATTCACCTAACATCTTTTTCAAGATGGTTCGCTTCCGAGTAAGCGAATTCACAAGTGTTTTGGTGTGCGGATCTCTTCATTGAAGTCTGATGCAGTGAAATGTGGGGTGTATGACTAGTGCGGAAGGGGTGAAGGTTGAAAGTCTTAGGCCATGGTGTCATGGTCTTGCCCTAAGTTAGCTGGTCCAGCTGACTTAGTCTTCTAGCTGCCTTCAAAGTAGATGTGCGCCTAGTAGAAACTACTACTAGACAGGGTTAAAAATGGGTTCTGAATTGCGGCTCAAGAACCTTCATTTGAATTAAGTGAAAGTGGAGCATGCATGCATCTTGGTTGTGCTGTTTTTTTCTATGCCGCCTTTGAGGATTTTAATTTTTTTTTTTTGGCTCTTATCTAAGTTCATTGTCAGCATGTTCATATTAGCAACATGTAATTCAGAGTTAAAAAGTGTTAGACAAATCAACCTTTCCAAGTTATACCGATCAAATACTAAACCAGAGCATGAAGATGGTTCTATGACTTAAGCAGCCATAGAAATCATTAGTTTGTTTACTCCAGTTACCGAAATCAGAGTTGAAAAAACTAATTGTAGAGAGGAAGAAGGAGAGTTTAAACACTTAGAAAGTAAAGTACTTGAATATTAGCACGAGGAATGAAATTATAAGTGTAATAAGTAAACTATCTCTAGACTAGTCATGAGTTGACGATCTTGGTTGAAAGAACATCAACTGGATGAACACTCATTGGAAATCATACCAAGACTTAAAAATTGAACTTGGGTGCAAGTCGGATTGAAGGAAAGCTTGGTATTCTTAGAGTAAGAACTGAGAACGGATGAGAGGAGAACAGAAAGCTTGGAATTCTTAGAGTAAGACCTTTTGGGTAACAATGAAACTTTTGAGGGTTTGTAGTTGTTGAGATTGATTGAGTTTGATTAATTTATTTATTTGGTTAAGTTGTTGGTTTCCCTTTAAGAAGAAAGTTTTTTTTTTCTTTTATAGGCAGTATGAGAGTGAGGATGATCGACATATGTATCCACGTGTACTTCTCCTTTGCAATGACTTAGTCGTCCCTCCCCTCTATCTTCTGATGGTTTCGGTGTCATGTCAGTGTCATTTGCATAAATTTCGCGCTTCCTCATGATCCAACTAGTAGATACTAACTGGATTTTGGCCTTTAGTCTAGTTGAGTCTTTAATTTCATAAATTCTCTCCCCAGATCCGTAGTAGTTTATTTGAGATATATATATATATATAGTGAAACAATTGAAATCTCATGTCCAATATAAAAGTCAACCACAACCTTAACGATATAGAATGTGATTAAAATTTGGAAGATGTGATGACAAATGATGCAAAGACATGGCTGAATAAAGAAGTGTGAATATTACAAGTGGTTAACTGGTTCTAGCACCAACGAAGGAGCAGCGATTTTGTTGTTTGCTGTGACATTTTCTTCTATGGATTTTGGCATCTCTGCAATTTGGCCATGGCATAATTTTACCAATATCATTGAATTTTACCCATTCTCATCTATATTTGACTACTATTTATTTTGTGATATATTTACCGTTTAAATATAATTTTGTGATATATAATCACTTAAAGTTACATTGTTAGTTTTTTTTCAGTAAAAACAGTCATATACTATTTTTTTCAAGATTATGTTCATCAAACTAAGTTTTATGGCCATTACCAGGATCCAACATCCCCAATATATTGTCCTAGTCATTAAATATCCAATTGTCTGTCTCCAATTTTCTTAAAAAGATAACGTATATTACGCACATCAAAAGTTCAAATTCACCTAATGTTACCAAAATTTATCTTTCGTAATGTTGTCTAATTATTATAAGAATAATGCTATTTAGACCCTCTAAATTGACCACATTTAATGACCATGTTGATGTGTCAATCAATGAATAGTATTATTTTAATAAATGAAATTATTCTATATTTATATTAGACCATTCATTGATTGTCACATCAACATGGTCACTAAATGTGGTCAATTTAGAGGGTCCAAATAGCATTGCCCTTATTATAAGCCATATAAATAGATTTCATTACAACAACCCCACAGTTTGTTATATGATATAGCAGTTGATTTGCTGGTACCAAACCGCATTCAAAAACACTAATACAAAATCACATTTAAATTCTTAAATTGTTGAAAGTAATTCTCGAAAGAAACTCATATTAATAAAAAATTGAAAATAAGTCTGGAACTTTCTAAGACGGATTTTGCCAGCTTAATATAGTTTTTTTTGTCAAATGAATATGTTTTTTTAAACACCTAGAAAAAAAATTTAAGACTGATTTTGAATGTTTGTTTTATATTCTAATGAAAAAAAATGTTTGTTTTATATTAGAGTAATGTTTGTTGTTTTATATTGGATTGTTGTTGCTAAGAGCATGTCTAGTGGGGGGTTTTGGTTTGGAAAAGGTACCTTCTGACCTCTAGCCCCTGAGTTTCAGTTTCTAACGGATTGCCCTATGGTCTGGGCAAGGCTTACTCTAGGGCTATTCTTGCCCCCCCCCCCCCCCCCCCCCCCCCATGCTTGTGCTGGGCATCTGGCCTACCAAGCAAAAAGCATCCCAACGGCTACTTTGCTCATCACCCACAACTAGAATTCAACTAGAATAGATAACAAACACAGTATCTCAATTCTAGGAGAATTTGATAGCAAACACGGTATCTGAATTTCGAGTATTAAGAGTCAATTTGGGAAAAATTCAAAAATCACTCACTCATATTTGCCTACAAATTACATCACTCATTCACTCTTGAACCTCTCAAACCAGTCGAAGGCCCCACCATCGTCGCTGGAACCTATCGACTTTTGTATGTTCTCTCGAAGCAATCAACAGAAGCATTAGACATGGAAGCAATCGATATCCTTTCGCGAACAACTTCGCCTCTCAACAGCCTCTCACAACCTCTAAAAAACATCTCCGCCGAAAGGGCTTCACTGTTTCATTCGAGAAATTGTTGAGAGAGTCTAACTCTCTCTTTACAACAAACCATCGAAATTGCTGATAGTTTCAATTGTGGGATGAAATGTTGCGTTTCATCCATTTTTTTTTCTTACCACATTTAGTTAGTTTATTTCATAATTTACCTAGTTTATTTTAACGTTTTAGTTAGTTTAATACTTTTCTTACAACATTTAGCCATGATATGATTGCTGAAAAAAATGAATCAAGATCGAGAAGAAGATGAAAAATGTAGGCGTCAAATAAACATGCTTATCGTTGGCGCTATGTCAGAATATCAAAGTTCATCTTCCAATTCATCCACCCAACCAGGTTCACAATTTGGTCGCGAAGTTAAGAATCGGCATAGGCATATATATGCCCCTTTGCTCATGGAGGATTACTTTGTGTCGCGACCGGTTTATGTCGATCATGATTTTCGTAGGCGCTACAGAATGAAGCACCACCTCTTTAACATCATATTTCAAGATGTTGTTGCTCATGACAATTACTTCGCACAAAAGACAGATGTTATAGGTGTACTCGAGTTATCACCTCATCAAAAGATTATATGTGCAATTAGAATGCTAGCATATGACTCCTCAACAAATCAATGTAATGATATCTGCAAGTTAGGGGTTCAAACAACCATTAAATCCATGACGTGTATTTTCAAAGAAATTGAAGATCTTTACACCATCGAGTACCTTCGATCTCCGTGTCAGGACCCGTCCTCAATCCCCCCGGGATTAATGAGGAACGCCCCTAATCCCGTCTGGCACGAAGTGTCAGACAAGGGAAATTTCTAACCTTTGCCCTCTCGGGCTATCAGAGTACGCCAGGATCCGGAGGAGGTATGTGATATCTTGGTCTCTGCTACAGTCCGCACCGTATCCAACCTGAAGGGAATTAAAAACAGAAAGACTGTGAGTGGACAAAAAGTAAAAAGTTCGTAAATACATTTTATAAAGACCTTTATACCCTTCACTAAAAAGCATGCATGCATAGTAAAACCATTCATCCAATCATGACAGGACTCATCCCAATCCCCCCGGGATTAACACGGGATGACCCTGCTCCCGTCTGATACGAAGTGTCAGACAAGGGATATTTCTGACCTTTGCCCTCCCGGGCTATCAGAGTATGCCAGGATCCGGAGGAGGTATGTGATATCTCGGTCTCTGCTACAGTTCACATCTGATGTCAACTTGAAGGGCAGTCAAAACATTAAAAGCTGTGAGTGGACAAAACAAGAGTTTATAAAAACAGTTTATCAAAAGATATTTGTACCCTTCACTAAAAAGCATGCATGAATTTGACAACCATTTAACCAAATGGAACCATCTGTGGGAACTAAGCCCAAAACCATAATCAAATCAAATATACAAGCCATCGCCCAAATCCATAAGGGACTCAGCCCAAAACCATATCCATACTGAAACCAAGTACACGAGCCACTGCTCAAAATTTGTGCACACCACATATCACATATCATAATCCATAATCATATATCATATATACATATCATTCACACAACTAATCCTGTAACGGTTTCCAAAGCTACGCGCGTGCTACCCGGGTCTCAATCCGAATCTTCTCAAAGTCAAGGTCAATGTCCGCAGACCACTGACCCTACCCGAGGTTATAGTAACCAGCCTTCCTGAGAGTAAGGAACCCAATAGGGGCAACTCCCACTCAGTCAGTGCTCCGTGACTACTCCGGGGTCCACCCAGGCCAACGACCCTCCTCGGAGGAGATAATAGAAGTAAAGGAAGGTATATGAACATATATATACATAACATAAACATTCATGCCTGGTTCCCCTGAACCGTCATGATCCATAATAGCCATTATATTCATATACATATAAACAACATCCTGTATGCCCGGTTCCCATAAACCGCCATGTACCACATTGACCTGACAAAGGTTCATGCCGGTTCCCATAAACCATCATGAACCCGGAAATCCATACAGGGTCCCTGACCCGAAATCACAACCGTAAAGTAAATGGGTCTCGTGCCCAAACATATGACATCAGCTGGGCATTCTGCCCGAAATCTCAGGGTCAGTCACGACTCCGATCGTAGTGATGCATGCAACCATCCATCCAGGACCGCCCTCAATCCTGGTATGTCACCGTGAATGAATCAACCGACGCAACCACCATAAGATCATGGTACACTCATCACCGATCGCTATCCTGAACCATCAGCACTCCGAAGTCGAGCCTCCCCAGGCTGCCCGACCACCAATCGTGCATCGTAACCTCTCCGGAAGGAACACATCCCAATCCGTAGGCGAGCGTCGAATCGTCGATCGTCGTGCACATAGTACCCATCGCAACCACGATTTAGACCCGAAGGCCATCAATAGTGTAACGACCCGAACCGAGAATAATAATATTTTAATGTAAAAAGACTTTTTTGCCCCTGAAGGGGGGAAACTTTGACTTTTGACCCGGGAAATAATTTGGACTTTGACCCACGACCATGACATAGGTCGGGACGTCACGAATCCGTAGACAGGCGGCACGCCGAAATCGGAGTTCGTATGAGGAAGTTATGGTCAAAGAATCGTTTTAGCGGAATTTACGAACCGAGAACAACAAAATAAAATATTAATTTTTTACGGGAATCCGTGCAAATTCAGATTGGAATTAAAATAAGCGGATGAGTGACAAGTGTCACCCATCCAAGTCCATACTATTCCAATAAAGCAACATTACACTATTCCTTCATTTTATAATCATTTATTTTTCCCTCCATTTAACCCCAGCCCTTGGATCTCTGCCCAAATGAATCACAGCCTTCCATTTCCTTTGTTTTTTCTTCTTCATGCACGATCATCTCTGCCTTTTCTCACAAACACACACATCCATCCCCCCTAACCCGTGCATCTTCTTCCCATTTTCTCTCCACCCAAACACACAAACCAGCCGCCCTCATCGCACCAGACGACCATCCACAACACCACCATCATCTGCTCATCGTCACCGTGCATCACCGGCGACCACCACCCCATTTCCCCCGCCTGAAAAACCCGTGCAAACTCAGACCCGAAACACAGAGAAATCGAGTCCAAGAAGCAAACCACGACATCCACACCACCTCGACGCAGGGGAAGCCCCAGTCTGCACTGTGAGGACCCCAGGAGCGTAACTGGACGACGGCGCGGCCTGCGGCGGCGACACGGCGGCGGTAAGACCCAAAACCCGAAAGCCCCGTTTTGATCCCCTATTTCGAACCAACCTGTTTTGATGCTAGGAAATCGATTATTTGGTGATAGAAATGTCCTAGGGTGAGAGACGAGTTGGTTGGAACCAGTTTGGACGACGGAGACGGCGTGGATCGCCGGAGACGACGACCGGATTCCTGGCTGTGAGTTCAGCGACGGACTGGTGAGTTTCTTCTAGCTTTCTTCCTGTTTTGAGGTTGTAGAACCATAAAACAGACCTAGACGACCCTATAGGGATGAACCCCGTTGAAAATGGTGGCCGGAGACCCGTCTGGATTATATGAACTGTTTATATATGCTATTACAATGTTTTGGGCATGAGACCCGTCTGGATTATATGTGGATTTTGTTTGGGATGTCCGGAAGGACATAGGGTAAACTATACTGTTATTGTACTGTACTTTCCTACCTGTGTGTCGTTGGCCTGGGTGGACCCTGGAGTAGTCACAGGGCTCTGACTGAGTGGAGTTGACCCCCGTTGGGCTGCTTACTCTCAGGAAGGCATGTTTATATACCTCGGGCAGTGACCGGGATACCGGGAGCTGATGTACCTAGAGTGTCTCGGGTGTGAGACCCTGAGTGGAAACGCGTAGCCTTAGAACCGTGACATCATTTGGGTTGGGTTTTACAGTGCACTGATATGTTAGTTTCTCCTTTCGATTATTATTGTGGTTTTATGGTTATGATTTCATTATAATATTATATTTTCACTGCATGCAAGATTTGGAAAACGGAGGGGTAAAACCTTATGATTATTTATTATTAAATTGATTTATAAACTGTTATTTTTGGCCCACTCACCCTTGTTTTACTGACCCCTCCAGACCCTGACACGGAAATAGAGGAGGAGGACCCGGAGGAGGAGGCAGAGGTTTAGTTTGCTTAGCTGTGCACCTGTACACCCACTTGTGGGTAGGTTGAGCACCGAATAAATGTACTCTGACTATTGTGCTCACGTGTTGTATTTTACTTTCCCTTGTCTGACAGTATCGCTTTAAACACTGTTGTAGTACGTTATCTATCTATTTAAGTACTCGGTTTTTATTTAAGGATAATTTTGGTATGTTTAGAGTCATTGTCAGACGGGAGCGGGGCACGTCCCCGGGTGGTCCCAGTGGGATTGGGACGGGTCCTGTCAGCTTGGTATCAGAGCATTAGGATTAGCAGTCAGAGTACTAGGTTAGCGGTTTGTACTTTGTACATGGTCGCTTTCGATGTCTTTTAACCTGTTTGCCTCTTAACAGTTGGATATGCCTCCCCGACGTGAACCCCGTGCACGTGTTCACGAGGGCAATGGAGGGAATGGAGACACTGCGAGCATTGAGCGGGCCCAGCGCCTGGGTGCTACGCACTTTAGTGGGAGGACCGACCCCGATGAAGCACACCAGTGGATTGACCGCTGGGATAGGATTTTCGAGGTCATGCACTGTCCACCGGAGGAGCGTGTCGTACTGGCGACCTTCCTACTGGATGGGAGCGCCTATCGACGGTGGCACAATCTTGTTCTGGCCGGCTGGACCGTTCACACTATTCCCTGGGAGACCTTCCGAGAGTGGTTTCTCAACCAGTTTTATCCACGGTCGTTTCGCAATGCGCGTGAGGCGGAGTTTCTGCAACTCCGGCAGGGAGACCAGACTGTAGCAGAGTACGAGGAGACCTTCCTGATGTTGTCTCGCTTTGCTGAGAACTTCCTGATCACCGAGGAGGATCGATGTCGCAGATTTGAGTGGGATGCTTATCAGAGCGGGGTTGTCTCTATTCGAGCAACCGCGAAGCTCTTGGAGTATATACACAGGTCGAGGATATGATATCTCAATGGGCTACAGTTCGTGATCAACCTGATAGTTAGTAGGATTGTATCATGATATGTCTTGGTTCGGCACTAGATGTTGGGGTTTCCATAGTTCTTTCGGGGTTGACAGTGTGGAGCCCTGCGAATGGTGAACATAGTATTACGTTAGAGTTTTGGATCGTGAGACGGTTAGTTGGGATCGTCTTCACGATGTCGTAGGATCAGTTCCGACGACTGGTTGGGAATTATGACCATCGATGTTCGGATTTTGTTGAGTTAAATGGATTTACTGCTCCTGGCGGTTAGCAGCCAGATTCGGGGAATCCTAGTTGATTGACGGTAGGATTGGATTGACATCTTTTCGATGTCAAGACCACGGAGATGGTAAGATTGTGGATTGTACTGCAGTTGGTAGCTTGCAGTTGGGTTCAGAGTGACCCTAAGTGTGACTGTGGAACCCTACCTTGGGTGTATGGTTTGTAACGACCCATCCCGAATTCCGGGATTAGATTAGTCACTAATCTTGATTAGTGAGGTTGAACGGTGCTTAGTAGGGCGGAATCGGACAAATGTGCAAAATGACCGTTTTGCCCCTAGTCGTGGGTAAAATGTTGACTTTTTGATCGGGCGGTCAAACGGACCTTGACCGATGACCGTGACGTAGTTCGAGACGTCACGAGTTCATAGACAGGTGGCACGTTCGATTCCGACATTCGTAGAGAAAGTTGTGGTGTGCGGAAGTTGAGGGGTATTTTGGTAATTTGGCATGTTTGGGGCCAAATGTTGACATTTTGATCGGGAGGTCCGATGGACGAGGGCCAAGGACAGTTACGTAGGTATCGTCGATACGAATCCAACGACAGGCGGCATGCCGAAATTGGAGATTCGACGACGAAGTTATGGTCAAGGACGTGAAACGCGATTAACCGAGACTCGGAATAAAATAATAATATAATAATATCTGATTACTTTAATCCAAACCAATCTGGACCCTTGATGAGTGACACATGTCATCATCTCCTTCCTTCCCTAATTCAGGGATCCTTGCTGGCCATTTAGGTTAATTAATTATTTCCTCTCCTCAAATCCTCACCCTTCATTTTGAACTCAGGATTGAATCCTGGCCATTGATCTCATCTGCTCTCTCTGTTTTTAAAACCATCAGAATATCATCCTCACATTTTCATTTCTTTCAACCCGTGCACTCTCACTCCTTGCACGATCACTCCACCACCTCACAGCCCAGCCTCACACACCAGTCAGCCCCAGACGAACCCCAGCTACCTTCAGACGCCGGCCACCACCACCACGACCGCCCTGCACGGCCGGAAACTCCCCAGACCCGAGAGGAACCCGAACAGCCCAAATCGATCCAACCATCCAAACCTTCATACCTGGACTCGAACCAACGTAGGGATAGGACCACTGGAACCTTAGGACGACTCAGACCACGACTGGACGAGCCACGGCGGCGCCACGGCGGCGATATGCCCCGAAACCCGAGAAGGTTTGATTTTCTTCCCTGTTTCGAAACACTGGTTTTTGACGTTGGGATTGCTTGCTTACTTCTGAAACATGTCCTAGGAACCTAGACGACCATTTTGGACCATGAACCACGGCCGGAATCTCGACGAGTCGCCGGAGTTGATGACCTGAGTTCTCAGCCGATTTTCCCGTCAGTTTTCAGGTAGTTTAATCCACCTAAAAATTAGTTTGGATGTCACAGAACCATAGAGGGGATTATGACGAGTCCATAGGATCAAACCGCATAAAAAATGGTGGTCTGGAACTCGATCTGTGATCGGGTCAAGCCGCGGGTCGACGGCGACCCGGTTACAGACCCGGTTGCAGAACCCGGTACTGTAGCATGACGTCATCAATGTTGACCTGAGTGTTGACCTGGCGCGTGGGGGTGCGTGAAGGGTATTTCGGGGAAACTTCCAACATGACTTTTAATCTATTCGATGTAACGAACATTTTGGAATTGGTTTCGTGTCGATCGGACACCGTCTCGATAGTGTTCGGGATGTCCGAAGGTTTTAAATTAAGTTTAAAAATAAGTAAAAATTCAGGAAAATTACGGGACTTTGATAGGATGTTAATAATGAGGTTAGTGACCCTCTAATGTGATTTGGACAGGATTGGGAGTCCCGGTGATAGTGGTGTGGCCCGGGAGGGCCGGTGGCACGCGTATCGAGGCACACGGTTAAAACGGTCTGTGAGTGGACTTTGGTTTTATAAATTCTATGCATGCTTAAATTTTTTATATGGATTATGGTTGTGATTGTGTGATGTTGATTTGGTTGTTGGTAAATTGTACGGTTTCATGTATTTCGAGGCGATTTACGTGCTTGCACGTAAATCGAGGTTTTTCGGTTTTACATGGATTTTTCATATTTATGACTTGGATATAATATGATGAAATGGTTTTGAAATTGGAAATATGAACTCGGGCTTGAGGCCCACTTGTTTTGGAAATTTCAGACTTGGAGTCCATTTGAGAATCGGGCCGGGGGCCCAGTTGGTTAATGAAATCGGGTCCGGGGCCCAGTTGATATGAAATCGGGCTGAGACCCATTTGAGTTATGTTATCGGGCCAGGGGCCCAGTTGATTTACGAATTCAGGCCGTGGGCCCAGTGGGTTTATAAGTCGGGCTGCGGGCCCAGTTGGTTTACAAATCGGGCCGTGGGCCCAATGGTTCAAAAAATCGGGCATGAGGCCCAGTTGGATTATAAATGTGATTTCGGGTCAGGGACCCTATGTTTAATAATTGTGATTTTGGGTCAGGGACCCTAAATGGAATTACATGGTTTTATGGAAATTTCGGGCAGGGCCCAATGGTAATGATTTGATAAAAGGATTTAATAAAATTGTTTTTCCATATACCATCTGGATACAAGGATATATGATGGTCTCCTCCAGATGTCTGGGACACTGGGGAAGTCACGGTGCATTGCCTGCGAGGGGTCATTATACGGAGCAGCCGGACCGTATGATGACTCAGGAGCAGGATTGCTATGATTGACGTCAGGGACGTCAGATATCAGGGATGTCAGATATATGGACCCGGAGAGACCCCGGGCAGCACGCGTAGCTTATGAAACCGTGAGATATGACGTCAGGGACATCTAGCATCAGGGATGCTGGTGATGGTAATGGTAAAATACGAATTAATGAAATGGCTTTCCGGGTGGATTTATGATTGTGTGATTTTAATGAATTGATGTTCATTTATGGTCGTGGGTGGTGACCCACATGGTTGTTTATGTATAGTTATGGTATTTCACAGTTTTGGGCTGAGTTCCCACACTTGGTTTTTGGTTAACGGTTTTGGGCTAAGGCCCTAATGGCTCGGTTGAGCAAACGTTTTGGTTACTGGTTTTCGTGGCATGCATACGTTTTTATTGGAGGGCATAAATGTCTTATAAATGTATTTGATGAACTTACTGGTTTTTGTCCACTCACAGCTTTTGGTTTTAATGCCCTTCAGGTTGATCATGGATGCGATTGCAGCAGAGACTGGGACATTGCACACCTCCTCCATCGGTCCTTGCGCACTCTGGATGGCCCGTTTGGGCAGTAGCTCTTGGTTATCCCTTGTCTGACACCCCTTGTTGGACGGGAGCAGGGCACATTCCATGGTAATCCCGGGGGGATTGGGATGGGTCCTGTCAACTTGGTATCAGAGCACGGTTGCTCTATTTGTGCGCGCAGGTCGAGGGTGTGATGTCTCTTTGGGCTGCAATTCGTTATCAACCTCATAGATAGTTTTTGGGTTTGGATAGTGGATGAAGTGTGATTGGCCCGATACGCCGTGCGTTAATGTGATTCGACCCAAGTGGGGTTGATTGTGATGAACTGGTATTGTGGGACCTTCGGTTCGGTCATGTAATATTAAACTTTGTGCTGCTAGGTGCAGCTAGGTTCGGGGAACCTTATGTGAGTAATGGTCTAAAATGTGAACCCTTGTGGTGGTTTCTAGTGTGAGGTATGTTGGTTCATCGGAGTTGGCCGATGACCTAGTGGTGGAACCCACGTTGATGGGATGGTAGGATTGGATTTGACGTCTATTCGATGTCTAGACCGCGGGGTCGGTCAGGTTGTGGATTTTATATTACGGGAAGTGGTTGGGTTCGGTTGAACCATAAGGTGTGATTGTGGAACCCTAGGTAAACCTTAATAATGATTAGCGGGTGAGAACTTGTGCTGCGACGAGCGGCTGAGGTCATGGATGACCATGTGGATGGCTCTGGTGAGTCTAGGCAGAACTATGGGATCTGATTTACGGATACGGTTCTGAGATAAATTATGGAATCCCGTGTTGGATCGGGTATTGGTGTGATGTGTGGATGCGGATCTCGATAGCAATGACAGTTAGTCGGAAGTCATATGGAGATGACTGGCTATCGAGGGTAATTAGTGTGGTTATAATACTTGGGGATCAGGGGACGTTCAGGGAACATTCATTTTCCTGATGTGGATTGTCAGAATGGTGGTACCTATAGTCGTGAGGTACGGGATCGTCGTTCGGTATGAACGGAGATCCAGGGTTGTTGTATTTGCACACGGTGTGCAGTATGGATGTTTGCAGGTTGGTACTTTTGTGATGATGCTAGTATGGATGCCTGTGTGCTGATACTAGTGTTGTTGATAGAGTGTCGGTGCTGGTACTAGCGCTGGTGCTAGTGTCGATAATGGTGTTGACGATGAGCCACAAGTTGGGGTGTGACTCCGTCATGATGAACATGTGTTCGGTCTTTGAGATTCGCTAGTAGTTGAGTGATGGACTGGATGGGATCCAGTTAAGATTGTGCTGTGTTGGGATAAGTCCCAATAGTGGTGAGATAACCAGTAAGGAGTGGATTAAAAAGGTATAATTGAGAACTTGGGAAACCGAGTGTTGAACCTGTAAAGGTCGGGATGTGCGAACGGGACAATAACGGATCGATTGTGGACACGTGGTTGTCCAAGTGAGTTGAGGAGGTAGGAAGTCTAGTGGTTAGACTTGACGTCTTGTTGGGAGCATGTCTGTTTCCAACATGGTTGGAACCTTAGTGTCGAGGAGAGCTGTAATTGGGGAACTAGAGTGGTGCTCGTTCTTGGTGATTGGTATTCCGAAGTCATTGGGGTTGACATACTGTTTTCTGCCCTGGCAGACGTTGACTGTAGTTACCAGTACGTTGAGCGTGTATTGGTTGGTGGGTCCATGTGTGTTGTGAGGTCATTAGGAGGAGCTACGTATTCGAAATTAGGTAAACGAGATTTTTCATTTTCTGCTTGGTGGCAGACGATGTGGTGTCACATGACGTGGTGAGTACAGTGAGTTTTGTTGCATCCACGTAGGATGAGTTTTGGAGTCATAGTGTTGGATCATCCTTGGGTTTTCCTAGGTGGAATGACAAGGATTGATACAAGGTAATCCGTGAGAATCCGCAGTCTCGACGTGTCTCGTCGTTGACTGATCTGTCTAGTTGTGGGAGTCGGTTGTTGATCGTTGTGGCGATCTAGGATTTTGACGTTATAGTCAGGGACACAGTGTCTATCTGGGTCGTGATCTTGATGATTCAGATAGGGGGAGAGTATATCACTCTTACCGTGGTACGTGAGTCGTAAATGACGGGACCGAACTTCTTTTCGAAGTGGGGCCCGTATGGTATTCTACTCGGGTGAGTAGGTTTCCGACTGGTCGGATTTTGTCAACCTTAGACGTGTGGAGGTTGGATTGGCTTCCCTATGAAGTCAATCAAGTGTATTGAACAGGTAACCGATAGGTTCGGTTTTGGGTGTGTCATGGTAAATGTGAACGAGATTTCGGGATTTGAAATCGAATTTATGGGTGACGATTCAGGATTCGATTTTGGAACTTGAAAGTATATTTCTGGATTTGGGTACGGAATGATTATTCCAAATGCTAGCTTACGGAATAATGATTTCGGAATTGGATTTGGAAATAAATTAAAAATTTGATGTCCGGGCTTGGATCCTTGATTTCTTACGAAATTGCGGATCCGAATTCAGAATTGTAACTAAAGGATGGGTGGAGTTTCATTTTGTCTCATGCTGGAGTTGGGCAAATGTACTCCATTATTGGAACGCGTTCAGCTATGACCTAGGTGGTTGTAGTCTGGTTATTAGGTAGATGTGTGTACTTCGTACATGGTTCGAGGTACAACACCTTGTAGACTTGTGATGTCTAGTTACGGTATACGGGATATACCCGAGGTGTGTCGGTGAACGTGTTGGTAGTCGGATTGGTTCCAATACCATGGGATTGGTTGTGGACCAGACATTACTATGCAATGGGTCATGGTATTTCCGATGTGTTTAATTACACACAGACCGTGTGAAAGGTCGGTAAATGTTTACTAAGTCAAGTACGTTGGTGGCATGTGCAGCCACGAGTGAGTCTAGTGTCAGTTTTCCACTGACAACAACTGTGTGGTGACAGATTGTCAGGATGTGTCAACATAGATTGTTGAGTGGGGTCAGCTGGCTCCTAGTGGGAGTGGGAAAGGAACCGTCGAGTTGTTGCGTCAACGAGAGGGTTGATTTGACAAGTGGTGTCAAATTTGAAACAAGTTTCAGTCATTCGACGGGGTCGAATGTAATCGTTGCGTTTTGAGTATTAGTGGTGTGTTTGGGTGTAGACAAGTTTTGTCTAAGTAGTTGGTGTACGGGTGTACACGTGTTGCGTGGTCGATTCCACTTTCCACGGGGTGTTTGTGGAATCAGGGTAATCGAGTTTCGAGAGCGAAACTAATTAAGGAGGGAAGTACGTTGAGATTAGAGCGGTTGGAATTTCGAGGACGAAATTTATTAAGGAGGGAAGATTGTAACGACCCGTCCCGAATTCCGGGATTAGATTAGTCACTAATCTTGATTAGTGAGGTTGAACGGTGCTTAGTAGGGCGGAATCGGACAAATGTGCAAAATGACTGTTTTGCCCCTAGTCGTGGGTAAAATGTTGACTTTTTGATCGGGCGGTCAAACGGACCTTGACCGATGACCGTGACGTAGTTCGGGACGTCACGAGTTCATAGACAGGTGGCACGTTCGATTCCGACATTCGTAGAGAAAGTTGTGGTGTGCGGAAGTTGAGGGGTATTTTGGTAATTTGGCATGTTTGGGGCCAAATGTTGACATTTTGATCGGGAGGTCCGATGGACGAGGGCCAAGGACAGTTACGTAGGTATCGTCGATACGAATCCAACGACAGGCGGCATGCCGAAATTGGAGATTCGACGACGAAGTTATGGTCAAGGACGTGAAACGCGATTAACCGAGACTCGGAATAAAATAATAATATAATAATAATATCTGATTACTTTAATCCAAACCAATCTGGACCCTTGATGAGTGACACATGTCATCATCTCCTTCCTTCCCTAATTCAGGGATCCTTGCTGGCCATTTAGGTTAATTAATTATTTCCTCTCCTCAAATCCTCACCCTTCATTTTGAACTCAGGATTGAATCCTGGCCATTGATCTCATCTGCTCTCTCTGTTTTTAAAACCATCAGAATATCATCCTCACATTTTCATTTCTTTCAACCCGTGCACTCTCACTCCTTGCACGATCACTCCACCACCTCACAGCCCAGCCTCACACACCAGTCAGCCCCAGACGAACCCCAGCTACCTTCAGACGCCGGCCACCACCACCACGGCCGCCCTGCACCGCCAGAAACTCCCCAGACCCGAGAGGAACCCGAACAGCCCAAATCGATCCAACCATCCAAACCTTCATACCTGGACTCGAACCAACGTAGGGATAGGACCACTGAAACCTTAGGACGACTCAGACCACGACTGGACGAGCCACGGCGGCGATATGCCCCGAAACCCGAGAAGGTTTGATTTTCTTCCCTGTTTCGAAACACTGGTTTTTGACGTTGGGATTGCTTGCTTACTTCTGAAACATGTCCTAGGAACCTAGACGACCATTTTGGACCATGAACCACGGCCGGAATCTCGACGAGTCGCCGGAGTTGATGACCTGAGTTCTCAGCCGATTTTCCCGTCAGTTTTCAGGTAGTTTAATCCACCTAAAAATTAGTTTGGATGTCACAGAACCATAGAGGGGATTATGACGAGTCCATAGGATCAAACCGCATCAAAAATGGTGGTCTGGAACTCGATCTGTGATCGGGTCAAGCCGCGGGTCGACGGCGACCCGGTTACAGACCCGGTTGCAGAACCCGATACTGTAGCATGACGTCATCAATGTTGACCTGAGTGTTGACCTGGCGCGTGGGGGCGCGTGAAGGGTATTTCGGGGAAACTTCCAACATGACTTTTAATCTATTCGATGTAACGAACATTTTGGAATTGGTTTCGTGTCGATCGGACACCGTCTCGATAGTGTTCGGGATGTCCGAAGGTTTTAAATTAAGTTTAAAAATAAGTAAAAATTCGGGAAAATTACGGGACTTTGATAGGATGTTAATAATGAGGTTAGTGACCCTCTAATGTGATTTGGACAGGATTGGGAGTCCCGGTGATAGTGGTGTGGCCCGGGAGGGCAGGTGGCACGCGTATCGAGGCACACGGTTAAAACGGTCTGTGAGTGGACTTTGGTTTTATAAATTCCATGCATGCTTAAATGTTTTATATGGATTATGTTTGTGATTGTGTGATGTTGATTTGGTTGTTGGTAAATTGTACGGTTTCACGTATTTCGAGGCGATTTACGTGCTTGCACGTAAATCGAGGTTTCGGTTTTACATGGATTTTCCATATTTATGACTTGGATATAATATGATGAAATGGTTTTGAAATTGGAAATATGAACTCGGGCTTGAGGCCCACTTGTTTTGGAAATTTCAGACTTGGAGTCCATTTGAGAATCGGGCCGGGGGCCCAGTTGGTTAATGAAATCGGGTCAGGGGCCCAGTTGATATGAAATCGGGCTGAGACCCATTTGAGTTATGTTATCGGGCCAGGGGCCCAGTTGATTTACGAATTCGGTCCGTGGGCCCAGTGGGTTTATAAGTCGGGCTGCGGGCCCAGTTGGTTTACAAATCGGGTCGTGGGCCCAATGGTTCATAAAATCGGGCATGAGGCCCAATTGGATTATAAATGTGATTTCGGGTCAGGGACCCTATGTTTAATAATTGTGATTTTGGGTCAGGGACCCTAAATGGAATTACATGGTTTTATGGAAATTTCGGGCAGGGCCCAATGGTAATGATTTGATAAAAGGATTTAATAAAACTGTTTTTCCATATACCATCTGGATACAAGGATATATGATGGTCTCCTCCAGATGTCTGGGACTCTGGGGAAGTCACGGTGCATTGCCTGCGAGGGGTCATTATACGGAGCAGCCGGACCGTATGATGACTCAGGAGCAGGATTGCTATGATTGACGTCAGGGACGTCAGATATCAGGGATGTCAGATATATGGACCCGGAGAGACCCCGGGCAGCACGCGTAGCTTATGAAACCGTGAGATATGACGTCAGGGACGTCTAGCATCAGGGATGCTGGTGATGGTAATGGTAAAATACGAATTAATGAAATGGCTTTCCGGGTGGATTTATGATTGTGTGATTTTAATGAATTGATGTTCATTTATGGTCGTGGGTGGTGACCCACATGGTTGTTTATGTATAGTTATGGTATTTCACAGTTTTGGGCTGAGTTCCCACACTTGGTTTTTGGTTAACGGTTTTGGGCTAAGGCCCTAATGGCTCGGTTGAGCAAACGTTTTGGTTACTGGTTTTCGTGGCATGCATACGTTTTTATTGGAGGGCATAAATGTCTTATAAATGTATTTGATGAACTTACTGGTTTTTGTCCACTCACAGCTTTTGGTTTTAATGCCCTTCAGGTTGATCATGGATGCGATTGCAGCAGAGACTGGGACATTGCACACCTCCTCCATCGGTCCTTGCGCACTCTGGATGGCCCGTTTGGGCAGTAGCTCTTGGTTATCCCTTGTCTGACACCCCTTGTTGGACGGGAGCAGGGCACATTCCATGGTAATCCCGAGGGGGATTGGGATGGGTCCTGTCATGGTTCGGAAAGGTGAGTTTACGAGTGGTTTGACTTTGACGACTATTCAGATTTGGGGTCGTTCGTCGGTCTAATCATGTCAGCTTGTGTTGGGACTGCACTTCGCAGTCGAGGTTGTACTTATCGGTTAAACCTACTTAGTTGTCGTGCTACTCAGTTGTGGTTTGGTGCAACTAAGGTCATGGATGATCTGGTAGACGACATTGGGTTAGTCGGGTTACGACTGGTAGAGTTTGATTTGGACAAGTTATCAGGGTTGGTACTTGTCGATGAAATCCCAGGTTTAGGATACGCGATAGTTGGTACGGTCGATAGATTCCGTTGGATGCGGAGTCTGGATATCTAGGTGTTTGGTAGTTAGGTCTGCACGAGTCTGTGGCGGGCGCTACTACTGAGAATGGTCGTAGTTACGATTGTTGGGAATCGGTGACGTTCAGGTGACGTTTCCTTTTCTCGTATGCGTTATCAGGGTGACTGTACCCAGAGTTGTCGGGTACGACGGAGGCGGAGTTTCTCCTATTCGGGCAGTGGTATAGGGTCGTCGCTCGGTATAAGTGGAGATCCAGGGTTGTCAGTTTTGCACATGGTGTGCCGATGCTGATATTGATGCTAGTGTTGATGATAGTGCATTGGTGCTAGTACTAGTGCTGGTGCTGGTGCTGGTGATTGTGGTGACGATGAATTATGAATCGGGATGTGACTCCATCGAGTTACGTATATTTTCGGTATCTGTAGTCCCAGAGTGGATTTCAGATAGAGTTAAATTGGTTAGGGGACACGCGGTCGAATATGGTCAGTCTTAGAGATGTGTCGATGTTGGGATTGGCTTCCCTATGAAGTCAATCGATGGTAATAGGGTAATCGGTTGAGCAGGTAACTGAGAGGTTCGGTTTTAGTACGTCTCGGTAGGCGTGAACGATATTTCGAGTTTTGGAATTAGATTTCTAGATGACGATTCAGGATTTGATTTTGGAACTTGAAAAAGGATTTCTGGATTTGGGTTTTGGAATCGGATTCTGGGTGACGATTCAGGATTTGATTCTAGAGCTTGACTATGGATTTTCTTTTATGGATTTGGGTTCGGAATGGTTATTCCTAATACTAGTTTACGGAATGATGATTTCGGATTCGAATTTGGATATGATTTATGGGTTTGGATTCGGAATTTCTTACGAAATTACGGATTCAGGTTCGGATTTGGGAATAGATGATGGGTTGGAGTTTCGATTTGTCTAATGCTGGATTGGGCAGATGGACTCCATTATTGAAACGTGTTTGGCTACGACCTAGGTGGTCGTGTGGTTGTTGTCGTTGTGGTGGTAGGTTAGTAGATAGATGTGTGTACCTTGTACGTTGTTCAAGGTACGACACTAGGTGTACTTGTCGTGTCAGGTGACAGTATATAGGTTATACCGGTAGTACGTTGGTGAGCGTGTTGGTAGTCGGATTGGTTCCGATACCATTGGAATAGTCGAGTACGTGAACTGGACATTGGATACTGTGCACTGGGTCACGGTATTTCTGATGGAGCTAGTTAGGGCATACTTGGATAAATTTGTGATCGTGTTTATCGACGACATCTTGGTGTATTCCAAGAGTGTCAGGGCTCATGAGAAGCACTTACCAATGGTATTGGGTAAACTACGACAGGAGCAGCTATATGCCAAGTTGAGCAAATGTCAGTTTTGGCTAAATAGTATTGGATTCTTGGGTCACATTATATCACCCGAAGGGATAAGTGTGGATCCTCAGAAAACGGAGGCTGTGACAAATTGGCCAAGACCGACCACGGTGACGGAAGTGCGAGGTTTTGTTGGGTTAGCAGGCTACTATCGGAGATTCGTGGAGGGTTTCTCCCAGATTGCTGCACCATTGACTCGGTTAACCCGGAAAGGGGTGAAGTTTGTGTGGGACGATCAGTGTGAACAGAGTTTTCAGGAATTAAAGTTCCGATTAACCACTGCACCTGTCCTTGCATAACCAGACAGCAGTGGAGAGTTCGTGGTATATAGTGATGCATCGCTGCAGGGCTTGGGTTGTGTATTGATGCAGAATGGAAAAGTGATTGCTTACGCATCCCGGCAGCTGAAGACGCACGAATTGAACTACCCTACTCATGATTTGGAATTGGCAGCGGTGATTCATGCTCTAAAGATCTGGAGACATCATTTGTTCGGTGTGACATGCCGAATATTCACCGATCACCAGAGCCTTAAACATCTGTTCACTCAGAATGAACTCAACATGAGACAGCGGAGATGGTTGGAATTGTTAAAGGATTATGACTGTACGATCGAGTACCATCCTGGCAAGGCAAATGTCGTAGCCGATGCACTTAGTAGGAAGCCGGCGGGATCAGTTGCGCATTTGAGATTGGTATACCTTCCTTTGCTGGTGGAACTCCGGAAGAGTGGAGTTATGTTAGGGATGGACGATCAGGGAACCTTGTTGGCTAGCTTTCATGTGTGACCCGTGTTGGTCGACAGGATCATCAAGGCTCAACTACAGGACCAGATACTCTGTGACTACAGAAACGAGGTTGAATCCGGACAGAGACAAGATTTCTCCATCTGGGGTGATGGAGCATTAGTGAAGCTTGGGAGATTGTGTGTACCTGCGGTACCAGAGTTGAGGAGAGAGATTTTAGACGAGGCCCACAGTTCGGCCTATGCTATGCATCCAGGAGGGACGAAGATGTACCGTACTCTCCGGGACCACTATTGGTGGCCAGGGATGAAGAGGGAGATAGCTGAGTTTGTCAGCAAATGTTTGATCTGTCAGCATGTCAAGGCAGAACGGTAGCGTCCGTATGGGGCTATGCAGCCACTTCCAATTCCGCAATGGAAGTGGGATCATATTACCATAGACTTTGTCTTCAAGTTACCGACGACAAGGAGTGGATTTGATGGAGTCTGGGTGATAGTGGACTGGTTGACTAAATCAGCGCATTTTCTGCCTGTACGTGAGATGTACAAGCCCAATCGTTTGGCCCAGTTATTCATTAATGAGATCATCCGACTACACGGAACCCCAGAGTCGATCGTGTCGGATCGGGATCCGCGTTTCACATCTAGGTTTTGGAAGAGTCTACAAACTACTTTGGGTACGAAATTGCACTTCAGTACGGCATTCCACCCACAGACCGACGGACAGTCTGAAAGGATAATACAAACTCTCGAGGACATGATGAGAGCCTGTGTGTTGCAATTCCAAGATTCGTGGGCTGATCGATTGCCATAGATGGAGTTTGCCTACAATAACAGCTACCATGCGAGTATAGGGATGGCACCCTATGAGGCACTGTATGGTCGACAGTGGAGAACACCTGTATGCTGGATGGAGATCGGAGAAAGAACCGCAGTGGGGCCGGATCTGATGGATATGACCCAGGAGATAGTTCGGGTTATTTGGGAGAGATTGAAGGCGGCCCAGGATCGTCAGAAGAGCTATGCGGATTGACGGATCCGAGATTTGGAGTTTGAGGTTGGTGACTTTGTCTTTTTAAAGTTATCGCCGTGGAAAGGAATTCTCCGATTCGGACGACGTGGGAGATTGAGTCCCCGTTATATCGGGCCATATGAGATTGTCGAGAGGATTGGTCCAGTGGCTTATCGTTTAGCACTACCTTCGGAGCTTTCCCGAGTACATGACGTATTCCATGTATCTATGCTACGGAAGTATCTTCGAGATGACTCTCATGCACTGCCAGAACAACCACTGGAACTGATGACAGATTTGAGTTTCGAGGAACGGCCAGTGCAGATTTTGGATCGGAAGGAAAAGGTCTTAAGGAACAAGACGATTTCGTTAGTCAAGGTGCTATGGCGGAACCACGATGTGGAGGAAGCGACATGGGAACCCGAGGAATTAATGAGAGGGCAATACCCACACTTGTTTGAGTAAATTTCGAGGACGAAATTTCTGTAAGGTGGGTAGATTGTAACGACCCGAACCGAGAATAATAATATTTTAATGTAAAAAGACTATTTTGCCCCTGAAAGGGGGGGGGAACTTTGCCTTTTGACACGGGAAATAATTTGGACTTTGACCCACGACCATGACGTAGGTCGGGACGTCAGGAATCCGTAGACAGGCGGCACGCCGAAATCGGAGTTCGTATGAGGAAGTTATGGTCAAGGAAGCATTTTAGCGGAATTTACGAACCGAGAACAACGGAATAAAATATTAATTTATTACGGGAATTCGTGCAAATTCAGATTGGAATTAAATAAGCGGATGAGTGACAAGTGTCACCCATCCAAGTCCATACTATTCCAATACAACATTACACTATTCCTTCATTTTATAATCATTTATTTTTCCCTCCATTTAACCCCAGCCCTTGGATCTCTGCCCAAATGAATCTCAGCCTTCCATTTCCTTTGTTTTTTCTTCTTCATGCACGATGATCTCTGCCTTTTCTCACAAACACACACATCCATCCCCCCTAACCCGTGCATCTTCTTCCCATTTTCTCTCCACCCAAACACACAAACCAGCCGCCCTCATCGTACCAGACGACCATCCACAGCACCACCATCATCTGCTCATCATCACCGTGCATCACCGGCGACCACCACCCCATTTCTCCTGCCTGAAAAAACCCGTGCAAACTCAGACCCGAAACACAGAGGAATCGGGTCCAAGAAGCAAACCACGACATCCACACCACCTCGACGCAGGGGAAGCCCCAGTCTGCACCGTGAGGACCCCAGGAGCGTAACTGGACGACGGCGCGGCCTGCGGCGGCGACACGGCGGCGGTAAGACCCAAAACCCGAAAGCCCCATTTTGATCCCCTATTTCGAACCAACCTGTTTTGATGCTAGGAAATCGATTATTTGGTGATAGAAATGTCCTAGGGTGAGAGACGAGTTGGTTGGAACCAGTTTGGACGACGGAGACGGCGTGGATCGCCGGAGACGACGACCGGATTCCTGGCCGTGAGTTCAGCGACGGACTGGTGAGTTTCTTCTAGCTTTCTTCCTGTTTTGAGGTTGTAGAACCATAAAACAGACCTAGACGACCCTATAGGGATGAAACCCGCCGAAAATGGTGGCCAGAATCGTACGGTGGAATCGGGTCAAGCCGTGGGTCTACGGCGACCCGGTTCCAGTCAAACGGGCTGACCCGGTACTGTAGCATAATGACGTCATCATGCTGACGTCACTCCTGACGTCATGATGACGTCATCCTGTCAGATGTTGTCAGACCAGGGACCAATCAGAACATGCCACGTGTCACCTGACAAGTGTCAGTGATGACGTCATGCTGACGTCACCATGATGTCACTGCTGACGTCAGCAGTACTGTAGCAGCGTTGACCCACACGTTGACCAGGCGCGTGGGGGCGCGTGTGAACAGTGATTTTGGTGGGACCAGTACCATTTTCAAGGTTTCGACGATACGGATCCAATGGAGGTGGTTTCGTGTCGATCGGAGATCGTTAGATTAGTCAAAATGGGGTTTGAAGCACCGGGAATAGTGCCTGGGATGCGATTTTGAGGCGGATCTGTTCTAGGGTCTTAGTATTGATGTTATAGGGTCCTTAAGTAACCCTCAGGTATAAAAATACAGGTTTTAGAGATCGTTGAGCAGCAAGGACCGAGTGTGAGTGGGCTGTTTGATTTATAAAAGGCTTGCATGCATAAACTGTTTTACTATTTCCACTTATGATTTCGATGAGTCTTATATGAACTGTTTATATATGCTATTACAATGTTTTGGGCATGAGACCCGTCTGGATTATATGTGGATTGTGTTTGGGATGTCCGGAAGGACATAGGGTAAACTATACTGTTATTGTACTGTACTTTCCTACCTGTGTGTCGTTGGCCTGGGTGGACCCTGGAGTAGTCACGGGGCTCTGACTGAGTGGAGTTGACCCCCGTTGGGCTGCTTACTCTCAGGAAGGCATGTTTATATACCTCGGGCAGTGACCGGGATACCGGGAGATGATGTACCTAGAGAGTCTCGGGTGTGAGACCCTGAGTGGCAACGCGTAGCCTTAGAACCGTGACATCATTTGGGTTGGGTTTTACAGTGCACTGATATGTTAGTTGCTCCTTTCGATTATTATTGTGGTTTTATGGTTATGATTTCATTATAATATTATATTTTCACTGCATGCAAGATTTGGAAAACGGAGGGGTAAAACCTTATGATTATTTATTATTAAATTGATTTATAAACTGTTATTTTTGGCCCACTCACCCTTGTTTTACTGACCCCTCCAGACCCTGACACGGAAATAGAGGAGGAGGACCCGGAGGAGGAGGCAGAGGTTTAGTTTGCTTAGCTGTGCACCTGTACACCCACTTGTGGGTAGGTTGAGCACCGAATAAATGTACTCTGACTATTGTGCTCACGTGTTGTATTTTACTTTCCCTTGTCTGACAGTATCGCTTTAAACACTGTTGTAGTACGTTATCTATCTATTTAAGTACTCGGTTTTTATTTAAGGGTAATTTTGGTATGTTTAGAGTCATTGTCAGACGGGAGCGGGGCACGTCCCCGGGTGGTCCCAGTAGGATTGGGACGGGTCCTGTCAAATAGGGTCATATACCCGAGACAAAACCAGATGGGTCTCATACCCAAGTTTATCCTTTTGGAAATCCAAAACCAATTCATTTAGACCAAATAAGACATACAAACCCGTATCGGCACCGTATAGGGCCGAAACCTCGAGATACGTTCTGATACGTAACCACGCATCCAAATGCACTCATGGAATCACAACAAGTATTTAAAACATATAATAAACATTTATACATGCACCAATTTAGAGAACAAAGTCCACTTACAGACCGTCCGAGCTGTCGCCTCGATTTACGTGTCATACAGCTCTCCCGAGCCCATCACCGTCACCGGGACTCCCGAACCTGTCCAAATCGTAATAGAAGGTTACTAACTACTTAATTAACCTCCCACTAAAGCCCTGTAATTTTTCGGTATTTTTAACTATTTTTAATCCCGATCCAAAACCTTCCGATGCCCCGAACATTATCGAAACGGTATCCGATCGACACGAAACCAGCCCCAAAATGTTCGTTACATCGAATAGAAGATTTCACGTGTTGAAACTTTCCCAAAAGGAGGGACCACGTGCCCTCACGCGCCCCTAGAAGTGCACTATGCACTGTTCATCATCTTCTCCAAGAGGTGAACCGGGTTCAATCCTGCAACTGGACCAGCCGAACCGGTCTGGGCCGGTTCAAGGCCTAAACCCGTCCATTTCTACCCCATTTTGTTCCTTTTTTATCCTAATATCATCCTAATCCTATTTCCTATCATTTAGACATTATAAACCAAAGAAAACCATCACAAAACCGTACCTTTCCGATCGGCCATGGTGGTGGCGGTTTCCTCCACCGTTCACCGTCGTTACAGGTCGTCCAATCACTCGAAAGCAATCCAGTCCTTCCCCTTAGACCACCAGGAAGTCAACCTTATTAATGGAATCGAGTAAAAACTAATAAAACAGAAACTTGGATTTTTAAACTAAAACCCACCGTCTCGGGTTCATCCTCCGTCGTGGACCGCTGACGTGGCTCGCCACCGTTCCTGTCTTCCTCAGTCCATCCTCCCTCCTCACACGGTCAGGTTGATGCACGGTGATGGTGGTGGTGAGGTACGGTGAGGTGTTTGTGTTTTGAAGAAAAATGGAGGATGAACAAGTATGGGGGGGTTCAGGTTTGTGAGGAAAAACATAGAAAATGAATTGATCAGATGAGAGAAAAGAAATAGAGGGTGAGGATTGAGAGATTAAATGGAGTGGATGGCTAGGATTGAATGAGGTGTGGATTAGATTATAAAATAATAGATATAATAATATTTAATTAACTTAGATCCACAAATTAGGGGATTTAGCCAATGGGATGAGTGACACTTGTCACTCATCCATGGGTCGCACTCAAAATATCTGGCCAATCAGAAAAGGTCACCTCATCATCGCCTCGAAGTACGTGCATAGTGAAATCGAACTTCCGTGACCTATAACTTCCCCGTTCGAAGTCCGATTTCAGCATGCCGTCTTCCATAGATTCGTATCGACTCAAACTACGTAACGGTCCTCGGCCCTCGGTTATCGGACCTCTCGGTCCTCGGCCATCGGACCTCTCGGTCAAAAAGTCAACTTCCGAACATCATAACTTTTTCCTCGAATGTCGGAATTAAACATGACACCTGTCTATGAACTCGTGACGTCACGAACGACATCACGGTCATCGGTCAAATTCCGTTTGAACGCCATAATGAAAAGTCAACATTTTGCCCACGCCCAGGGGCAAAACGGTCATTTCGCATCGTCCGTCCGATTTCGCCTAACTAATCACCGATTAACCTCACTAATCGTGATTAGTCACTAATCTAAGCTAGGAATTTGGGACAGGTCGTTACAAATCTCATATGTTTAAACAACCATATTTAGGGTCTCAGCCCCAAGTTCCGTAAACACAAGTCACACGGGCTCTTGGCCAAAACCATTTACAGAAAACCATAACATAGTAAACATATATGGGATCTCAGCTCAAATCCATTTATCATCATAAAACACAATTTCCCAAACCAATTGAAATCATGTTTATCCATTATATTTCATTTCACCGAACCTGTCACGGTATATAGAGCTACGTGCGTGCTAACCGGGGTCTCAAACCCAAGTCTCTCTAGGGCCCACCCAGGTCAATGTTCGTAGATCAATGACCCTCTCTGGAGGTTACGAACCATGCCCTTCCTGAGAGCAAAGAACCCAACTGGGGGGCGATTCCACTCAGTCAGTGCTCCGTGACTACTCCGGGGTCCACCCAGGCCAACGACCCTCCCCGGAGGAGACAATCATATATAAAGGATGGCATATGAAAAACCTTTTTAAATCATTCTTTAAACCTTTCAAGGATTCATGCCCGGCCCTCATAAGCCGCCATGAACCATAAAATCCTTTCAAGGGTTCATGTCGGTCCCCATAAACCGTCATGAACCATAAATTTATTTCAAAGGTTCATGCCGGTTCCCATAAACCGTCATGAACCATAAAAATCATTTGTGGGTCCCTGACCCGAAATCACAATCTTAAAGCATATATGGGCCCGAAGCCCGAATCCACATACAAACTGGACCCCAGGCCTAATTCGTAAACCAAATGGGCCTCGTGCCCGATTTCATAAATCAAATGGGTCTCATGCCCGATTCCATATTTCCAAATCCGAAATCAATTTAAGAACCAATTGGGCTTCCGGCCCGAGAACGTAACTAAAAGGGACTTCGAGTTACAGTGCTCCAAAACAGATGGGTCTCGAACCCGAGTTTACCTTTTCAATTCCAAAATCATTTCATGAAATCATATCCAAAACCATAAGTACGGAAAATCAGTGTAAAATCAGAAAACCTCGATTTACGTGCAAGCACATAAATCACCTCGAAATGCGTGAAATCATATAATTCACCAATATCCAAATCAACATCATAGAATTACATTCATAATCCACATAAAATATTTATGCATGCATCACAGTTTAGAAATCAAGGTCCACTCACAGACCGTCCTATGCTGCTGCCTCGGTTTGCACGTTGTAAGCCTCACCAGGAAAATCGTCGTCACCGGGACTCCCAAACCTGTCCAAATCAATATAAAGGGTTACTAACTACCTTATTAACCTCTCATTGAAGCCCCGTAATTTTCCCAAATTTTTAACTATTTTTAATCCAGATCCAAAACCTTCCGATGCCCCGAACATTATCGAGATGGTGTCCGATCGAAACGAAACAAGTCCCAAAATGTTCGTTACATCGAATAGAAGATTTCACGTGTTGAAAACATCTCCAAAAGGTTGGACGCAAGCCCCCATGCGCCCATGGAACCCCCTGCGCTTGAGCCCACGCTCTTGGTACTGTAGCACTGTTTTCAAGCTCTGGCCGGTTCGGTCCACCTTCTGAAACTAGACCGGCATGACAGGTCCAATGGTTTTTCCTCCCCTATTTCAGTCTGATTCAACCCCTAATCATCCCTAATCTCTTGGTAACTTCCTTAGGAGTATATTTATATAAAGAAAATGAAGAAATAAGCCCTAAAACCCGTGGGTTCGATGTTTTGCCCACGGTCCAGTTTTTCCCAATCAACCCCCTGCGTGTGAGCCCACACGCTTGGTACTGTAGCACTGTTTTCAAGCTCTGGCCGGTTCGGTCCACCTTCTGAAACTGGACCGGCGTGACCGGTCCAATGGTTTTTCCTCCCCTATTTCATTCTGATTCAACCCCTAATCATCCCTAATCTCTTGGTCACTTCCTTAGGAGTATATTTATACAAAGAAAATGAAGAAATAAGCCCTAAAACCCGTGGGTTCGATGTTTTGCCCACGGTCCAGTTTTTCCCGATCAGCCCCCACGGCTTCTCAACCCTTCACTGAAATGACCCGTCCTGAAATCCGGGTTAGATTAATGACTAATCACGATTAGTGAGGTTAATCAGTGATTAGTTGGATGAAATCGGATGAATGATGCAAAATGACCGTTTTGCCCCTAGCATGGGTAAAACGTTGACTTTTCATTTTGGCGGTCAAATGGACTTTGAACGAAGACCGTGACGTAGTTTGTGACGTCACGAGTTCATAGATAGGTGGCACGTTCAATTTCGACATTCGAGGAAGAAGTTACGACGTTCCAAAGCTTAAGGGCATTTTGGTAATTTTAGTTAAAAGGGGCAAATTGTTGACTTTTGGACTGGGAGGTCCGATGCCCGAGAGCCGAGGACCGTTACGTAGATCGGGACGATACGAGTCCATAGACAGGCGGCACGCCTAAATCGGAGTTCGAACGGGAGAGTTATAGGTCATGGAAGTTCAAGGGAACTATTGCACGTTTTACGAAACGACTTAACTTTTGGATTCTAGTGGGCCCCAGATATTTAGTTCCTGCCCAATGGATGAGTGACAAGTGTCACCCATCCACAGGCCATCCTTATACCTTCATGCATCGACCATCTCATTCTTTGTTTTCAAACCAAACCCGATCTCACCATTTCCTCTCATCTGTGCAACCCAAACCATTTTCCCTTCACTTAGCCAACTTGAGGATGAGACAGTGAGAGACTGAGGACTGAGAGGAGGTTTCTGGACGGCTAGATCCGCCGCGGACGGCGGCGTGGAGGAGGTAACCCGAGAAGGTATTCGGTTAGCCCATTTTCCCTATATTTGTTGATTTATACGTTATGGGTTGTTTTGGACATTTGGATAAGGTTATTTAGGTTGCTAGGGATTTGATATGAAGGTTTTTGATGGGATTTGATGGCTGTGAAGCCTGGGAACGAGAATGGAGGTTTGGACCGAAAAGGGGTAATCGGGTTCAATGGCTTCCTATAGGTTTTAGGCATTTTTCTTTATATATTTAGATTCATAGGATCCAAATAGGAAGAATGGAGTTGAAAAGGAGCAGATTGGACCGAAAATAAGGGAGAAATCAAGCAGGACCGGATTGCATAGGAACCGACCAGAGGTTGAAGATGAAGCACTTTGCAGGGCGCGTGGAGCCCACGCGCAGTGGCTTCTTGGGGCGCGTGAGGGAGCGTGTCCCATCTTTTGGGAACGTGTTCATCTATTCGATGTAACAAACATTTTGGGACTGGTTTCGTGTCAATCGGACATCGTCTCGATAATGTTCGGGGCATCGGAAGGTTTCAGATCGGGATTAAAAATAGTTAAAAATTCAAGAAAATTACGGGGCTTTAATGGGAGGTTATTTAAGTAGTTATTAACCTTTTATTACGATTTAGACGGGTTTGGGAGTTCCGGTGACAGTTATTGGCTCGGAAGAGTCGTATGGCACGCGTATCGAGGCCGCAACTCGAACGGTCTGTAAGTGGACCTTGTTTTCTAAATTGGTGCATGCATAAATGTTTATTATATGTTTTAATACATGTTTGATGATGCCATGAGTGCATTTGGTTGTGGTTACGTATAGGCACGTATTTCGAGGTTCCGGCCTCATATGGTGCCTATACGAGTCTGTATTTCTATGATGGTCTAAATGAAATGGTTTTGGGATTTCAAAAAGATAAAACCGGGTATGAAACCCATTTGGTTTTATCTCGGGATATGACGTTATTGATGACCTACGGGTCTGAATCGTGGTCGCGGTGAGTGTTATGTGCACGGCGACAGACGATACGACGCTCGCCACCAGATTAGGATGTGTTCCTTCTGGAGAGGTCACGATGCACGATCTGTTGTAGGGTAGCCAATGGAGGCTCGACTTCAGAGTGCGGACGATTTAGGATATCGATCGGTGATGAGTGCACCATGATCTTGTGGTGGTCGCCTCAGTTGATTCGTTCACGGCGACATACCAGGATTGAGGGCGGTCCTGGATGGATGGTTGCAAGCATCACTACGTTCGGAGTCGTGACTGACCCTTAGATATCAGGCACGATTCCCAGCTGATGTCATATGTTCGGGCACGAGACCCAGTTATTTTACATTGATGATTTCGGGTCAGGGACCCTAGATGGATTTTCAAGTTCATGGCGGTTTATGGGAACCGGGCATGAACCCTTAAATGGATGTAATAGATCATGACGGTTCAGGGGGACCGGGCATGAATGTTTATGTTATGTATATATATGTATTCATATACCTTCCTTTACTTGTACTATCTCCTCCAGGGAGGGTCGTTGGCCTGGGTGGACCTCGGAGTAGCCACGGAGCACCGACTGAGTGGAGTCGCCCCCCAGTTGGGTTCCTTACTCTCAAGAAGGCATGGATCGTAACCTCAGGACGGGTCATTGGTCTACCGACATTGACCTTGGACTCTGAGAGACTTGGGTTTGAGACCCCGAGTAGCACACGCGTAGCTTTGGAAATTGTGACAGGATTGGTTGTGTGAATTATATGTATATATGATATATATGATATACGATATGTGGTGTACGATATATGATACGTGATGTGTACAGGTTTTGGGATGAGTCCCGTATGTTTGGTATCTTTATGGATTTGGGCAGTGGCCCGTGTACGTGGTTTCATTATGGTTTTGGGCTGAGTCCCACATAGATTTGGGTAGTGGCCCGTACGGTTGATTTTTTTTTTTCTTTCATTATGATTTTGGGCTTAGTTCCCAATTATGGTTCTTTCGGATAAACGGTTTTCGAATGCATGTATTCTTTTTAGTGAAGGGTACAAATGTCTTCTTGTTAAAATGTTTTTATAAACTCTTGTTTTATCAACTCACAACTTTTAATGTTTTGACTGCCCTTCAGGTTGACAGCGGATGTGGACTGTAGCAGAGACCGAGATATCACATACCTCCTCCGGATCCTGGTGTACTCTGATAGCCCGAGTGGGCAAAGGTCGAAAATATCCCTTATCTGACACTTCGTGTCAGAATGGAGCAGGGTCATCCCGCGTTAATCCCGGGGGGATTGGAATGGGTCCTGTCAGCGTGGTATCAGAGCAGAGGATTGCTTATCAGGGCATGGTTTGCTCGTAGGATACCCTGGATGCTCTGATACTGTCAGCGTGGTATCAGAACGGAGGTTGTCTCTAATCGAGCAACCGTGGAGCTCTTTGAGTGATGCGCAGGTCGAGGATGTTATGTCTCAATGGGCTACAGTTCGTTATCAACCTGATAGTTAGGATGCCGATTCGATAGTTAGTAGGATTGAATCATGGAATGTCTTAGTTCGACATTTGATGCCGGGGTTGCCATAGTTCTATCATGGTTGGCAGTGTGGGACCCTACGGAAGGATGAACGTAATAGTACTTTAGAGTTTTGATCGTGAGACGGTTAGTTGGGATCGTCTTTCATGATGTCGTAGGATCGATTCGACAACTAGTTTGGTGTTGTGACCATCAGCTGGTCGGATATTGTTGAGTTAAATGGATATACTGCTGGGAGTAGTCGGATTCAAGGAATCCTAGTTGAACTGACGGTAGGATTGGATTGTCATCTTTTCGATGTCAAGACCACGTGGATGGTCAGATTTTGGATTATACTGCAGTTAGCAGTTGGGTTCAGGGAGACCCTAGAGTGTGATTGTGGAACCCTACCTTAGGGTGCATGGTTCGGAAAGGTGAGTTGGCGAGTGGTCTCGACTCCGATGAGACCGATCGACGATCATGTTCGGACATGTTCGGTAATGTTTGGTCATGTCATGTCCTGTCATGTTCGGTCTAGTCATGTCTCCTTTAGTGATGGGACTGCACTCTGCAGTCGAGGTTATGTTGAACGGTTAGACCTAGATGGTTGTCGTACTACTTTAGTTGTGATGGATTGTTAGTGCAAATAAGGTCATGGACGACCTGGTAGACGACATTTGGTTTAGTTGAGTTACGACAGGTTAGAGATTGTTGGATGGGTTACCAGGGTTGGTACTTGTCGATGAAATCCCTTAGTTGGGGATACAGAGTAATTAGTACAGGCGGTTGATTCCGTTGGATGCAGAGTCTGGATATCGAGATGCCTGGTAGTTAGGTCTTAATGAGTCTGTGGCAGGCACTACTACCGAGAATGGTTGTAGTTATGGTTGTTGGGAATCGGGAACGTTCGGGGAACGTTTTTCTTTTCTCGTATGAGTTGTTAGGGTGATTGTACCCAGAGTTGTTGGGTATGAGAAAGGCAGAGTTTCTCCAATACGAGTTGAGGTACGGGATCGTCATTCTGTATGAGCGAAGATCCAGGGTTTTCTGTTCCACACACTAGATGCAGAGGCTGATGTTGATGCTTGTGTGCTGGTGATAGTGCGTTGGTGCTAGTACTAGCGCTGGTGATGGTACCGGTGATTGTGATGACGGAGAGTCACGAGTCGGGATGCGACTCCGTCAAGATGGGCATGTGATCGGTATCTGTGGTCCGGCAGTGGATCACGGATGGAGTTAAATTGGTGATGGACACGTGGTTGATGTCCAAGTGTGTTGGTTCCGATATGGTTGGAACTTCGAAATCAAGAGAGGTTGCGATTGAGGTGACGAGAGGAGTGCGGGCTTTTCGCATTGGTAGTGGGTAATTTGAAGTCATTCGAGGTGACTTCTCAGGTTGTACCACGGTAGATGAGGTAGATGTTGTAGATTATGGTAGATGATGGATGCGTCACCATTACATTGGTCGTTTATTGGTTGGTGGACCCGGGATTTATTTTGGGTCACCATGAGGAGTTGAGTATTTTCGAGTTAGGTGACTGAGATTTCTCACTTTCTGCTTGGTGGCAGAAGATGTTAGGTTCCATGGGGTGGTGAGTGCAGCGAGTTTGTTTGCATTCACGTAGGATGGATTTTTTTTGTCATCATGTTGGATCCTCCTTGATTTTCCTCGGTGGAATGACAAGGATCGATACGAGGTAATCAGTGAGAACCCAGTCTTGGCGTGTCTCGTCGTTGACTGATCTGTTAGATGTGGGAATTGGTTGACGACCGATGTGTCTTGGCTTTTTGGCTATGTAGATGATGGGACTGAACTTCTTTTCGAACTGAATCCCGTACGATATATTACGCCCGAGTAAGTGTCCGACGAGGTCAGATTTTGTCAGCCCTAGAGATGTGTGGATATTGTGATTTACTTTCCTATGAAGTCAATCAAATGTAATGTGTAATCGATTGAGCAGGTAACCGATAGGTTCGGTTTTGGTACGTCTCGGTAGATGAGAACGAGATTTCGGGTTTCAGAATCGGATTTCAAGATGACGATTCAGGATTCGATTTTGGAACTTGAAAGTGTATTTGTGGATTTGGGTTCGGAATGGTTATTCCAAATGCTAGCTTACGGAATAATGATTTCGGATTCGGATATGGAAATGGATAATGGGTCAGAGTTTTGATTTGTCTAGTACTGGATTGGACAGATGGACTCCAGAATAGAAACGTGTTTTGGCTACGACCTAGGTTGTGGTCGTCGTTGTTGTTGTGGTTGTAGGATGTTTGACGGATAGATGTACGTACCTTATACATTGTTCGAGGTACGATACCGAGCAGACTTGTGGTGTCTGGTGACGGTATATAGGTTATGTCAGTGGTACGTTGGTGAACGTGTTGGTAGTCGGCTTAGTTCCGATACCATTGGGTTAGTCGAGGACGTGAACTAGACGTCGGATACTGTGCATTGGGTCATAGTATTTCTGGTGGGTCCAGTTACACACAGGTTGAGTGAAATGTTGGTAAGTGTTTACTCAAGTCGAGTAAATTGGTGGTCGAGTGTAGTCGATACAACATGAGTACTAGTGGTACGTCTGGTTACAGACAAGTATTGTGTTGGCGATTGAGTGCTAGTGTACATGTGTGTAAGATCGGATTTGCTTTCCACGAGTTGGATGTGGAATCAGGATAGTTGGAGTTTCGAGAACGAAACGAAATTAAGGAGGGAAGAACGGTTGGAATTAGGTCGGTTGGAATTTCGAGGAAGAAATTAATTAAGGAGGGAAGGTTGTAACATCCCGTCCTGAAATCCGGGATTAGATTAGGTTAATCGGTGATCAATTGGGCGAAATTGGATGAACGATGCAAAATAATCGTTTTGCCCCTAGCATGGGTAAAACGTTGACTTTTTATTCTGACAGTCAAATGGACTTTGATCGATGACCGTGACGTAGTTCGTGACGTCACGAGTTCATAGACAGGTGGCACGTTCAATTCTGACATTCGAGGAAGAAGTTATGACGTTCGGAAGCTTAAGGGCATTTTAGTAATTTTAGTTAAAAGGGGCAAATAGTTGAATTTTGAACCGAGAGGTCTGATGGCCGAGAGCCGAGGACCGTTACGTAGATCAGGACGATACAAATCCATAGACAGGCGGCACGCCTAAATCGGAGTTTAAACGGGAGAGTTATAGGTCACGGAAGTTCAAGGGAACTATTGCACGTTTTACGAAACGACTTAACTTTTGGATTCTAGTGGGCCCCAGATATTTAGTTCCTGCCTAATGGATGAGTGACAAGTGTCACCCATCCACAGGCCATCCTTATACCTTCATGCATAAACCATCTCATTCTTTGTTTTTCAAACCAAACCCGATCTCACAATTTCCTCTAATCTGTGCAACCCAAACCATTTTCCCTTCACTTAGCCAACTTGAGGATGAGACAGTGAGAGACTGAGGACTGAGAGGAGGTTGCTGGACAGCCAGAACCGCCGCGGACGGCGGAATGGAGGAGGCAACCCGAGAAGGTATTTGGTTAGCCCATTTTTCCTATATTTGTCGATTTATACGTTATGGGTTGTTTTGGACGTTTGGATAAGGTTATTTAGGTTGCTAGGGATTTGATATGAAGGTTTTTGATGGGATTTGATGGTTGTGAAGCCTGTGAACGAGAATGGAGGTTTGGACCGAAAAGGGGTAATCGGGTTCAATGGCTTCCTATATGTTTTAAACATTTTTCTTTATATATTTAGATTCATATGATCCAAATAGGAAGAATGGAGTTGAAAAGGAGAATATTGGACCGAAAATAAGGGAGAAACCAAGCTGGACCGAATTGCACAGGAACTGGCCGGTCTGAACCGGCCAGAGGTTGAAGATGAAGCACTGTGCAGGGCGCATGGAGCCCACGCGCAGTGGCTTCTCGGGGCGCGTGAGGGCTCGTGTCCCATTTTTGGGAATGTGTTCAACACGGAAAATCATCTATTCGATGTAACGGACATTTTGGAACTGGTTTCGTGTGGATCAGGCACCGTCTCGATAATGTTCGGGGCATCGGAAGGTTTTGGATCGGGATTAAAAATAGTTAAAAATTCTATAAAATTACAGGGCTTTAATGGGAGGTTATTTAAGTAGTTAGTAACCTTCTATTACGATTTGGACAGGTTTGGGAGCCCCGGTGACAGTGATCGGCTCGGGAGAGCCGTATGGCATGCGTATCGAGGCGACAGCTCGGACGGTCTGTGAGTGGACCTTGTTTTCTAAATTGATGCATGCATAAATGTTTATTATATGTTTTAATACATGTTTGGTGATTCCATGAGTGCATTTGGTTGTGGTTACGTATAGGCACGTATTTCGAGGTTCCGACCTTATACGGTGCCTTTGCGGGTCTGTATTTCTATGATGGTCTAAATGAAATGGTTTTGGGATTTCAAAAGGATGAACTCGGGTATGAAACCCATTTGGTTTTATCTCGGGCATATGACGTTATTGATGACATACGGGTCTGAATCGTGGTCGCGGCGAGTGCTATGTGCACGGCGACAGACGATACGACGCTCGCCTCCGGATTGGGATGTGTTCCTTCCGGAGAGGTCACGATGCACGATCTGTTGTCGGGTATCCAATGGAGGCTCGACTTCGGAGTGCGGACGGTTCAGGATATCGATCGGTGATGAGTGCACCATGATCTTGTGGTGGTCGCGTCAGTTGATTCGTTCACGGCGACATACCAGGATTGAGGGCGGTCCTGGATGGATGGTTGCACGCATCACTACGATCGGAGTCTTGACTGACCCTTAGATATCGGGCACGATGCCCAGCTGATGTCATATGTTCGGGCACGAGACCCAGTTGTTTTACATTGATGATTTTGGGTCAGGGACCCTAGATGGATTTCCAAGTTCATGGCGGTTTATGGGAACCGGCATGAACCCTGGAAAGTTTATTGTGGTACATGACGGTTTATGGGAACCGGGCATGAACCCTTAAATGGATGTTATAGATCATGACGGTTCAGGGGGACTGAGCATGAATGTTTATGTTATGTATGTATATATATATATATATGTATATTCATATACCTTCCTTTACTTGTACTATCTCCTCCGGGGAGGGTCGTTGGCCTGGGTAGACCTCGGAGTAGTCACGGAGCACCGACTGAGTGGAGTCGCCCCCCAGTTAGGTTCCTTACTCTCAGGAAAGCATGGATCGTAACCTCAGGGAGGGTCATTGGTCTACGGACATTGACCTTGGACTCTGAGAGACTTGGGTTTGAGACCCCGGGTAGCACGTGCGTAGCTTTGGAAACTGTGATAGGATTGGTTGTGTGAATTATACGTATATATGATGTATATGATTTATGATATGTGATGTACGATATATGATACGTGATGTGTACAGGTTTTGGGTTGAGTTCCGTATGTTTGGTATCTTTATGGATTTGGGCAGTGGCCAGTGTACGTGGTTTCATTTTGGTTTTGGGCTGAGTCCCACATGGATTTGGGCAGTGGCCCGTACGGTTTATTCTTTATGATTCCTTCATTATGATTTTGGGCTTAGTTCCAAGTTATGGTTCTTTCGAATAAACGGTTTTCGAATGCATGCTTGCTTTTTAGTGAAGGGTACAAATGTCTTCTCGTTAAAATGTTTTTATAAACTCTTGTTTTGTCCACTCACGGCTTTTAATGTTTTGACTGCCCTTCAGGTTGACAGCGGATGTGGACTGTAGTAGAGACCGAGATATCACATACCTCCTCCGGATCCTGGCGTACTCTGATAGCCCGAGAGGACAAAGGTCGAAAATATCCCTTGTTTGACACTTCGTGTCAGACGGGAGCAGGGTCATCCCGCGTTAATCCCCAGGGGGATTGGGATGGGTCCTGTCATTCACCGCCATCCAAGGCTCCCTTACACACTCCTATGGACCTAACAACCACCATCCAATTCCCAGATATCATCCCTAATGCCTAAAACCCGAAATGGAATTTTTGAATGGAAAACTTACCCGCTCGGGTTTGTCTCCTCCACGCCGTCGTCCACCACGGTTCCAGCCTCCTGCAGCCTCCACCAGTCCTCAGTCATCCTCTGCCTCAGCCTCAAGTGGAACCAAGTGAAGGGAATAGTTTGGGGTGTTCAGAGATGAAGAATAGTGTGAGATCGGGTTGTGTTTGTGAAGACAAGGGAAATGATCGATGCACGAATACAATTTCCTTGGGTAATGGATGGGTGACACTTTTCACTCATCCATTGGGCCTCCTTAAAATATCTGGGCCCACTAACTGCCAAATGACATACGTCTCGTAAAACGTGCAATAGTTCCCTTGAACTTTCGTGAACTGTAACTTCGCCGTCGAACGTCCGAATTCGACCTGCCGCCTGTCTACGGATTCGTATCGTCCCGATCTACGTAACGGTCCTATGTCCTCGGCCATTGGACCTCCCAGTCCAAAAGTCAACATTTTGGCCATTTTAACCAAAATTACCAAATTGCCCTTAAACTTCCAAACGTCATAACTTTTTCCTCGAACGTCGAAATTGAACGTGCCACCTGTCTATGAACTCGTGACGTCACGAACTACGTCACAGTCATCGGTCAAAGTCCATTTGACCGCCTGAATAAAAAGTCAACATTTTGCCCACGCCCAGGGGCAAAACGGTCATTTTGCATCGTTCGTCTAATTTTGCCCAACTAATCACGGATTAATCTCGCTAATCATGATTAGTCACCAATCTAATCCTGAAATTCGGGACAAGTCATTACATCCGACATACACAGACTTGTAAATACTTGTGGAGAAAGCTAAGCAGCAGGGTTTTCCAGATATGCTTGGTGGTATTGATTGTATGCACTGGAATTGGAAAAATTGTCCAACAGGTTGGGCAGGAGCTTATCGTGGCCACAAAAAAAAAATCATACAATAATCTTAGAGGCAGTTGCTTCGTATGACACATGGATTTGGCATGCTTACTTTGGAACTCCAGGTTCGCATAACGATATTAAGGGTGTATGAGTTTTACCAATGTTTAATGAACTCATAGAAGGACGGGCGCCACAGGTGGTGTTCAATGTCAACGGCCGCAACTACAATATGGGTTACTATTTGGCAAATGGTATCTATCCAAAATGGGGCACGCTTGTTAAATTATTTCCTAAGCCTGTTAATGAGAAGAATAATTATTTTCTAGGTACCAAGAGTCATATCGTAAAGAAATTGAAAGATGTTTTGGTTTACTACAAGCTCGCTTTGGCATCATTCGGGGGGCTGCTTGTATATGCAATAAATCTATTTTACGAAACATCATGATGGCTTGGGTGATTATGCATAATATGATTGTAAAGGATGACCGGGACGAATATGGTGAAGAATCAAAGGATGATGAGTTGGAACCATTGACATAAAGGAGAGTACGGATATATGAACAACAACCTCCAGAGGCTTTAGAGCCTGTGGGAAGATATTGGTACAATTTTGAGGGTTTTATGCTTGATATGCACAAATTCACTCTGATATTGTTCATAACTCACTCCGAGATAATCTAGTTGAGCACAGTTGGGCAAGGGATGGAAATATGTAATGTTATATTGATTGTAATATTTTTAATTTAGAATATGTGTTTTAATTATCTTTAAGAAAATAATTCACATATAAATTTGAATTCTTACCCCTTGTCTCTCTCCATTAGAAACATAAAAAATGAGAGGCTACATCTTGTCTTTAGTGCATTACTCTTACATGTACCACTAGATATGCTCTAATAGGAAGCTCAATTAAAAAAAATACAAAAGATTTAAAATTGGACAAGAGGAACGAAAAGGGAGGACGTGTGGACCCCAAGTTGGCCTAGGTGGACCCCGGAGTAGTCACGGAGCACTGACTGAGTGGAGTCGCCCCCCAGTTGGGTTCCTTACTCTCAGAAAGGCTATGGTTCGTAACCTCCAAGGAGGGTCATTGATCTACGGACATTGACTTGGGTAGACCCTGAAGAGACTTGGGTTTGAGATCCCGGGTAGCATGCGCGTAGCTCTAGATACCGTGACAGGTTTGGTGATATGAAATATATTGGATAAACATGATTTCAAATGGTTTGGGAAATTGTGTTTTATGATTGATAAATGGATTTGGGCTGAGATCCCACATACGTTTACTATGTTATGTTTCTATAAATGGTTTTGGGCAGGAGCCCGTATGGATGTGATTGTTTAAACATATGTGATTGGATAAATGGTTTTACTATGCATGCATGCTTTTTAGTGAAGAGTATAAAGGTCTTTATGAAATGTGTTTTATCAAACTATTACTTTTTGTCCACTCACAGTCTTTCTGTTTTCAATACCCTTCAGGTTGAATACGGTGCGAACTGTAGCAGAGACCGGGACATCACATACCTCTTTCGGATCCTGGCGTACTCTGGAAGCCTTCATGCTAAAGGTTTTAATTTTCCCTGGTCTGACACTCCGTGTCAGAAGGGATCAGGGGCATTCCTCGTTAATCCCGGGGGGATTGAGGACGGGTCCTGGCACAAAAAAAAGTCGTACAATAATCTTAGAGGCAGTTGCTTCGTATAACACATGGATTTGGCATGCTTACTATGGAACTCTAGGTTCACATAACGATATTAATATTGTATGAGTTTGACTAGTGTTTAATGAACTCATAGAAAGACGGGCGCCACATGTGGTGTACAATGTCAAAGGCCGCAACTACAATATGGGCTACTATTTGGCGGATGGTATCTATCCAAAATGGGGCACGCTTGTTAAATTATTTCCAAAGCCTGTTAATGAGAAGATGAAATTATTTTCTAGGTACCAGGAGTCATATCGTAAAGACGTTGAAAGATGTTTTGGTATACTACAAGCTCGCTTTAGCATCATTCGGGGGGCTGCTCGTATGTGGAATAAATCTACTTTACGGAGTATCATGATGGCTTGGGTGATTATGCATAATATGATTGTAGAGGATGACCGAGACGAATATGGTGATGAATCAGAGGATGATGAGCTGGAAACATTGACATAAAGGAGAGTACGAATATATGAGCAACCTCCAGAGGCTTTAGAGCCTGTGGGAAGATATTGGTACAATTTTGAGGGTTCTATGCTCGATATGCATAAATTCACTCCGATATAATCTAGTTTAGCAAAGTTAGGCAAGAGATGGAAACCTGTAATGTTGTATTAATTGTAATATTTTTAATTTAGAATATGTGTTTTAATTATTCTTAAGAAAATAATTCACATATAAATTTGAATTTTTACCCGTTATCTCTCTCCATTAGAGACATAAAAAATAGTTTTTGATAAAATATCATGAATAGTATCATTTAAGAGGTTACATCTTATCTTTAGCGCATTATTTTTACCTGTACCACTAGATATGTTTTAATAAGAAGCTCGTTTAGAAAAAAATACAAAAGATTTAAAATTGCATAAGATGCACGAAAAGGGCGGACGTGTGGACCCCAATCTTGTGCCACGTAAATTTTTTATCAGTGGCTTTGGGCTTGTCGTGGAGACACGCGATACACGGCGGATGTTCTGCACTCTGTGGATGGCGGACCACGGCGTTGCTGCTGCTACTGCACATGCTCGGAATATAAGTGACCACCAAAACCACCAATAGCTTAATTATAAACCCAAAGTTCTTTTTAAAAAAAATTTCTTCATCAAATTTTGTGCTACATTTTAGCAAATAATTGATGAAGTAGAATATTTATTTAAGGATGAAAAATACAGGATATAATTCTTTATCACTTAATTTAATTAAAAATTTGCTAGAAATTTCAATGAAAATTTGAGTTATTGAAATTTTAATTATCAAATTTTTAGCTTAATCAATTTCTCAATTGGGTTTTAATTAGTAAACTGTTTGAAATTGGCTTTGTCAGTGAAAATGTGTAATTTATTCATGGAGTGGTGAATCTCAAGAACTAGGTTGGGTTTCAACTGGTGGAAAGCAATCCAGGCAGTAAATACTAAATAGGTTTTTAATCTGAGATTTAGCCAATTAGCTTCAGTTGATTACTCTTAATTAGTCAATAATAATGCAAGCGTGATCCAGATGAAGCACTTCGTTTATGTGTAGAAATTTAAATTAAAGACAATGGGCATGAACATTGATATATATATATATATATATAATGACTATATTTATATCTTTCTCTTTCCCATGAATTTGTCCATGCATGCTTAAAGATTTAAAGACCAATAAATTCATATATTCATGCAATGGCCTCATATCTTATGAGATGTGGAGAAAGATATTGGTTACATTTTGTAGCTTACCATCCGAATTTGAATTTTTTTCGTAGATTAATAGAAATTAATTAAGTAGTGTGCCCATTCAAATTATAAAAAAAAAAATTTATCTCCTATATTGGAGTAGTATATAGAATATCGATTAAGGCAAGTGTGACTTAGGTCAGTTATTCAAGAAAATACGCGCGGCTTTTTATATTCGAGTTGGAATACTTCATTTTTGTATAATGAAATAATATTTATATCTCAGGTTATATATCTTTCCACTATTATTTCTATTTATTTAATTGCCAATATAAATATATTATAATCGTACAACTTTCAAATCATGTTTCAAGATTACTTACCTAAAAAATCAACGAAATTTGATATTATTTAGTTATTCATATATATTAATTTAATGAACGGTTTGTTATAGTGATCTTAATTATTAAATAAATCGTTATTTCATTTGACACATTTGAATGGTTAAATGACCCATAATCCTATTGATTTTTCACGAAGATAATCTTGAAATGATAATTTAGAGAATGAACTGTTCCGATTATGATATAAATAGAAAAAATAATTCGATAAATTGAAAAAGTGATACGAGGATATATTATCAAGTGAGATGTAAGTATTATCCATAAAAATATTATTATATAAGTTAATTAAGACAAAGTATGCATCATCTTACATCTGAGTTTAAATTTTTTTTTTTTAGCTGATAATAATTCAAAATAACAAATGTAAATTAGGTCAGTTAATCAAGATCATCTGCTAATCCCTTTGATTTTGAATTTTGAATTTATCATATGACTCAATCCTGGTCATTGATTCTAGGAGTGAAAGAGAATAAAAAAATCCAATATATATCAAATGGATGAGTTAAAAAATTGAGTAGTGGGTGTGAACTGTGAATATGACACTCTGGAGTCTGGAGAGCTCGGATCTCAAACAAGAAGAGAAGACCAGCTCTAGCTATATCTCTCATTAAGGCTCATGAGGCCAAAAGGAAAAGTCCTCATCAAATTAATAAAGACATGGTTTTCCCTTTTTGAAATTAGCACAAGATCTGACATGGACCAAGTGTTTAATATTAGGGTTTAACAAAAAAGAAAAATCTTGAATGTGAAAGAAAGAGGAAAAGGCGAATTCCAAAGAGAGTAGAAAACAAGCATTTCAAAGAACAGTGCAGAAGGGGGAAAAGGGTTAGAAATTTGTGTCCCTTTAAAGTCCCTTTTGGGTCTATAAATTTATAAGCATGTCTTAATATTGAATCCAAGGAACAAGCATCCAAGGTTAAAAACACATAGTTACCTTATATATGTGGTCAAAGTCCAATTTTGATTAAAAATATACGATTGTTGATCGCTTAACGCACGATTGTTTATCGTTTAACACGTTTTATCCCACATACTATGAGTTTGATATAAAATCGAAAAAGCCTTTGATCTAATTTATAACTGATATATTTCAAGTAATAGTAAGATCGTAATCTTTCTATTACTATTATTTATCACCATTATATAATAGGTAATTTTATATTTGAATTTTATAATAAACGAATTTGATAACCAATAACATTCAAATAACATAAAATTTTAACGAGATTTTTTATGCCTCTCATTTCCATATTTGAATCCAAAGAACGAGCATCCAAGGTTAGAGACAAATTATGGTTATATATGTGGTCCAACCCCAATTTAAAATTCTAGTTTTTACCACTGTATATGTTTGGTAGTCATGGTCAAAATAATCAAACAAATGAGAACCCATTTAATCAATTATTAATTTCCATAGCATGAGCTCATAATTTGATGGACTTCCATCACACAAATTTGTCACTGTGATGTGTCTTTAGTCCTTTCGTTTGGAATTAAACGGTGAAATTTTGCATAGATATTTATGCCACCCTAGTATTATTATATAGTTTGACTGAAATCTGTTTTTGTACTATTAAGTCCCATCAATTTTAATGACTTGTGGTAGGTAGTAAAATAAAGTAAAAAAATTACTGTGAATTGCTGGTGAAAGAAGGTTGAATTTGAAGTTTGAACTATGATCGGTGACCGAAACTCTACATTTTGCACAGAATCAATTGCAAGACCTAGTCGAGAAGCATCTGATCAGTGAAGAACCATTAGGAAATGGACCACCCCTTTAACCAGTTCCTTAAAGTTGTAAATTTTCATCATTCATGTCCCCCAAATTTTAAACTACCAAGTAAATAATTAACGGCATTCTCAAGGACACAATATTACATTGACTATAGGCTAGCATAGCTAGTCGATAGGGGGACTCATTACCATGAGGTTTTTTCTTTTTATATATATAAATATATATTATATACGTTATTGCCACAATAAGATATTCACATTTATTACGACCTATAAAAAATTATATTATTATTTGTATTATTATTTTTATCACTATTCAAAATGCTAAATTCAAAAGAAAAGGATAAAAGTGAAATAAATAAAAACGAAGATGGGGAGAGAGGAAAAATATGGAGAGAAATGCGGAGGGAGAAGGAAGTTACTCCTCCTTCCACAATATTTTTTAATACTTTAAAATTTATTTCATTTCTTCAAATATTTAAAATTTTAAAAAATATACACACGAGAAGCTAGTATTATATAAAATCAGGATAGTTAAAAGACTTCACCAAATATTTTAGGAAAAGCCCAAAAATACCCTCACTATAATTTTTTTTTTAACAAACCCTCACAATGTTTTAAAAAACATGGACAAACTAACAAAATTATATCTTTATTTAAAATTTAAATAATAACCACTTAATGGAGAAAGTGGGGTTTTTTTTAGGGCAATTAACTCATAGGTTCTTACTAACATATAAATTTATTAAAAAACTTGCATTGTAGAAAAATTAAATTCATAGGTCATTTGATTAGTCAAAGTCAAAGAACTATACAATTTAAAATAGACCATAATTTTTATATAAATTACAACTAATGTCACCCAATTGTAAAGTAGTCCAATAATAATCTAAAAAGTACTTACCAAAATCTACCATAATTTTAATATTATTTTTTTTATTATAAGATTATATTGAGGATTATGAAAACATTACTCCTATTTATAATTTTGTTTTTCATTTGCTCATTTTAAAAGTAATATGAGTATTTAATCTAATTTAAAGTAAGACAATTAAAAACAATAATTCTTCAAAAATACTTTTAAATTTAAAATTTAAAAATTCTTTATCTTCTGATATTAAATAATTTGGTTAATTTCGCATAATTTAGGGTTTAATTCTTAAATTTTGGCAGAATTTTGTGTCCAAATGCAAAAATTAAACCCTAGAACTCCATACAATACAGACTTTATTTTTTATTTTATAGAAAAAATTCAATTATAAGTATGTACAATATATATAGTATACATATATAATATTTATTATATGCATAATATAACAAAGGGCCAAAGATGCCAAAGAAATCAAACCCTAAGGGGCACATGGGACAAAGATGACAAAAAAAAAAAATCTTATTTTTAATTGTTTAAATGAATTCTCAATAATTCACTCATACTCTTTATTGAGATATACAAAGGTAGATATGTAATTTATTATTTACAAATTCTGTTTAGAGACTTTTAAATAAAAAAAAAGTTTGAGATAAGGTCTTATTTTATTTAATATACAAACATTAAATGTTTTAAATAAAAATAAAAGTTATTAAAGATGTAATAATAATTTATCTTTTTTTAGGGGGAGAAGTGAATAGTTACTATTTTTCTCTTATTCTTTTTAATTATTTTTTAATTATTTTAATTTATTTTATTTCTCCTTAATTATATAAATTTAAAAAAAAATATTGATACTGGTTATAGATTTATATCATTTCATTTGTGTAACCCGAATATTTATCTGTAATAGTAAAAATAATTATCCTTAAAGTACTTGCATACTTGCATTGCATAACTTCAAAGAGACATCGCATCTTAATCTACTAACTAAATTTGTCATTATCCTTCCATTGGAGTACATGCTAATTATTTTAATTAGTAAGTGTCCTAATCTAACCGACGAGCATTCATCATTGCTGAATGTTTGGACATTTTGTACTTTATATCAGATCCACAATTTGACACATTCTAAAAGTGAAAGAAAAAAAAAAGTACATCTCTTTTTGGGATTTTTTGGTCCCTATGAAGACGAACCTTAATTTTTTTTTTCCAACGTCGTTTTTGGTGCATGATTAATCATGCAAGTAACGAAATCGATGTATTTGTTTTAATTTGTATGCTGTTGTATTAAAGAAAATTGATTCGTTAATAATAAATTATTTGTAATATTTTTTATTTTTTAAAAAAATGTAAAAATAAAAATAGTTAAGATTGTTTTATATATTTTCTCAAAAAAAAAAAAAGAAGAAGAAGATTGTTTTTACGTTTTTTTTTTGGGACAGAACAGTTAATTTTGTTTAGCAGCGTTGTGCAGAGGGAAATAAATATATATTATATACCTGTAATGTGACATTCTATCTTATTCTAGTGCTGCCGTCGAGGTTTGTGCTACAAACTTTGTACCTCATAATTAACGAACAATATTACATAGCAAATTTCGAAATGTGAAAATACAGAGGAATGCTATTTGCACGTACAATGTATAATTGTTTCAAAAGTTTATTACCAATTAAATAAATAAAAATTGAATTTTGTATTTTTTCAATGCTTATATATTTATTATAGGTAATTTTTATGCACGTTCTATGTCAATTAATTCTTATTTCATACATACTCTCAATAAAAATTAAATTTTGACGATTCAATATGTTAAGAAATTAAATTATATGGTCAAATGAGTCTAATTTAGTTTATTTTAGTGTTGATTTGTAGACAATTAATCTCAAGTTCGAACACCAGTGATATATTATATAGAAATTTTTCAAAATTTTTTTCCTCCCATGTAATAAAAACAAAAAAGAAAGTAAATTAAACGATTTTTTTTTAATCAGAGCATCCTTTTGGATAATGCTTTTTTAATGTGTAGTAATTGTGGTACAAATTTATTTATTTTTAAGTGAGAATTTTACTTTTAATACGACACGAAATTTTTACTAGTTACATTTATTTGCACAGAACTATCACCTTGGAATGTATTATGGTATCTCTAGTGCCTGACTTACATAGCACACTGCGTTTTTTCCTTTTTCTATTTGATTATTGGTTTAGCCAAAAACAATTTGTATTTGTCTTGTCTTCTTCAAAATTTGGTCATTTTTCTTTTTCCTCCTCATAAACCTCAAAAGCGAAAATACATTGTAGATTTATGCGAATATATTCCTTTTTATACATCTGGAATTGATTTTTTTTTTAAATAGTAAACTTAAATTACGTTGTAATAAATAAAAAATATTGTGTATTTTAATATCTGAAAACGAATATGAGGAAAATACTTTGCTTTTCATGAGAGCACGAATGAGAAAGGCCAAAAACTGGAGAAAAAATGAAGAAAGAAAAAAGCCGTCGTACGTCCAGTTTCAGTCACCAGCTGCTCGTACACGTGTCAGCGTGGGAGCAAAAAGACAGCTTCATTCCCCTTTACTCCTTATTCCTCATTCTATATTTACACTTCTACCCTTATGGATATATCCATATTACAAACCTAATAATATCTTTTCTTTGTATCTTTTTTGGGAATTTCCTGAGTGATATATAATTTTCTTTTGTGCACTTTGATTTTTGTTGTTGTTGTTGTTAAGCGAGTGAAATTGATAATAGGAAGATTCCTCTTTTTTTTTTTTTCTTCACAATAATAGGAATTTTAACAATTAAAAAAATTATGAATAATCACACGTCCATAACTACTTTTTTATTTGTGTTGATGATCGATTGTATGGCTGTGCATATTCATTACTAGATATGTTACTTTTTATTTGAACGTTTCAGTACAAATTTACATTGTACCAATTATTTTATCTGAACGTTTGAGTACAAATTTACATTGTAACAATGTAATGGATTGTCTACTTAGAAAATATTACAGAACTAATACAACTGTAACAATTGTTACAATGCAATAAATAAAAAGAGCACCATTGAAACTTAGCAAACAAAAAGGAGATTGTAAAGCAATGTGAAAAAAAATAATGTGTTACGTTTGATGGCAGGGTTTTTGAACTTTTGGTTATGCGATTGGATTAAATTTTTTGTTTTTTTCCTATCATTTGGTTTGAATGATTCCATTCCATTCCATGTCCAAGAAATGAAACAAGTGATTCACAAAAATTGAATGAGGTGATTAAATTCTTAACATGGGAACAAAATAGAGTAGGTAGCATTGACATATGGTGGTTAAGCCAATTTATTATTCCCATGGAAAATATCCAAAATTAAAATTCTAATAAATCTCTTGCCATGCACACCCTAAAGACCTCTTTCACCCAAAAAAAAAAATGACCTCTATCTATCTCGCTTCAAGCACAAAATCTGGCAATTACCCTTCTGGTCTCCAGCTGTGTTATTTTTTTCTTCTCATTCCCTATTGGTGCTCTCTCTCTCTCTCTCTCTCTGCCCTAAGAACAGCCACTCATTTCCTTCATAAGATCCTCCCAAGCGGCAGTCATTTCAACCAACCTTGAGTGAGAGTGTGAGGGAGGGAGAGACAGAGAAGAAGAGGGAGTGAGAGCTTCACTACAAAACACTGCTCATATTATTTGGGTTTTATTTTCTTTCATCATATTTATTGTTCTTCATATTCTTTTGTTAGGAATCCCATCTTTTTCCCTCCTCCTTGTTCTTCCTCCTCATCCTCAACATCCGAAAAACACTCAGCAAAAAAATCAACACAAGACTTGCGTACATAAAAATAAATAAAAACAAAGTCTCAGTCTTTATTGATTTTGGCAGCCAGAGTGAGAAAAGAGAGAAAAAGACGGAGTTTTGTGTCCGTTTTACTGTTGCGATAATAATGGCACCCAGTTTTGACTGTGTGGCTTCAAGCCTTCTCTGCCCAGAGGACAACCTTTTTGACGAGGATGATTTTGGGTCTGTGCGATTGGAGGAGGAGTTTCAATGGCCTCATAGAAATCACCGAATCAACTATCAAAACCAGACCTTTGACGATGAGGTTGGGCTGCCATTGCAGAGTGATGAGTGTTTGGCTTCAATGGTAGAAAAGGAATTTCACCACTTACCTGCCACTGATTACTTGAAGAGGTTGCAAACTGGGGACTTGGACCTTGCTGGTAGAAAGCAGGCTGTTGACTGGATTGGAAAGGTGGGTTCTTCATTTCTTTTGATTTTATTTTTTTGGGGTTTATTCTCTTTTGATGGTGGTTGAACTTGAATCGTATGCATTTGTCTATTTGATGAGTTATCTGAGATGGGTTTTGTTCTCCGATCAGGAAGAACCTTCCTTTTCATTTGTTTTAGGGGATTCAAAGTGATAAAGGTGCTGTTTTCTTTTTGCAAGTGAACCTTAAAAATTTCATCTTTTTTAAGTTTTGGAAGTTTTGATGAATATGGGTTCTTCTGGTGTTCATTGGTTTGGTGGAGAATATTTTCTGTGTTGCTTTTAGGGCCAACACCGAAACAGATTAAAGTAGAATGTCGCCCCAAAAAAAATATGATTGCATATTTCAAGGGCCTATTTCTAACCTTCGGTTTTGGTTGAACAGGCAAATGCCCATTTCAGTTTTGGACCTCTCTGCCAATGCCTATCCATAAATTACTTGGATCGCTTCCTTTCAGCCTATGAATTTCCTGTAAGTCTTGCACATTCACATTGTGTCCGTTTTAGTGTATTCGAGTCCATTTCTGATTTGAATATCTTGTTTTTTCAAATCCATCAGCAAAATGGAAAAGCTTGGACTATGCAGTTGCTGGCTGTGGCATGCCTGTCTCTTGCAGCCAAAATGGAGGCGATTGATGTTCCTCTCTCTCTAGATTTACAGGTTAGGGAGGGGCAATGTTGTCAACTATTTGTTATGGGATCTTTCTTGACTGTTATGAAGATTTGAGTTTTCATCAAACAGGTGGCAGATTCAAAATTTGTGTTCGAAGCTAGAACAATTCAAAGGATGGAGCTTTTGGTGTTGAGCACATTGAGATGGAGAATGCAAGCAGTTACCCCCTTCTCATTCATAGATTCTTTCCTTGTCAAGATCAGTGAGGAGGATCAAATTCAAGTCAATCTCAAAGCTTCAATCTTGAGATCATCCCAACTCATTTTGAGCACAATTAGAGGTATTGATAAATTTTAACCCTAATTTGTTTGTGTAAAATGGTATCAATTATGAAAGAGAAAGGACTGATGATGTGTTTCTGTGGTGGTGGGGGTGGGTGGGAAAATTGAATGCAGGGATTGACTTCTTAGAATTCAAGCCATCAGAAGTTGCAGCAGCTGTAGCAATTTCTGTTGCAAGAGAAGCCAAAGCATTAGACGATGAAAAAGCAATCTCTATGCTCATTCAGCATGTAGACCTAGTCAAGGTATATATGGTTTGGTGGTCCAAGTCGCAAAAGAACATAAATAATGATGATTATGTCTTACTTTTGATTTTGCTCTTATCATTTTGAGTTGATTACAATTACAAACAATATAATTATGATTAGATTAGGGAAATGCTGATGAAACTTACTTAAATGGATTTCATATGGATTAGTGGTTGTCTAATCATGTTTTCGGCTTAAAAATTAATGTTAAGCGTGGTCGGTTTTCATGATGAAAACAAGTCCGTGTAAGAACTCTTTTAAGCAAGTCTCGCTAACATTTCTTGTACATTAATCTAGGCATGTGGGCTATTGGTTATCTAATAATGATTTCAGCTTAAAAATCAATGTTAAGCTTGGTCCGATTTTACAACAAACATACGGTGGAAACAAGTCCATGTATAAATTCTGTTTTAAGCAAGCCCTTTTAGCATTTTTCCAAACGATTAATCTAGACATGTTACAATTATATTAATTTTTCGTTTGTTTTATTTTTCAGGAAAAAGTGGTGAAGTGTTTGAGTTTGATTCAAGTGATGTCATTAATGAGTGGGACCTACAAGGATGCTAATGGCCATGTCCAGTCTGTGCCTCAGAGTCCAATTGGGGTGTTGGATGCCTCATGCTTCAGCTATAAGAGTGATGAAGCCACCACAGTTGGGTCATGTGCAAATTCCTTCCAAAATAGCTCAGATTCTAAAAGAAGGAAGCTAAACAGACCCTGTGAGGTGGAGTTATAGAAACCTTTTCATTATGTCATTTTTTTCCCCTTTTAGCTTGGTGTGTTTTGATGAAGTTTCTCAAAGAAAATAAGTTAGGTCATGAATGGAGGGTGGAGAAACTGAACATCAGTATGTAATCGTGCTTTTGCCATGAAAAATAGAAAGAAAGAAAAAAAAAAAAAAAAAAAAACTCTTCAGCTGTTAAATATTAGACTTCTTAACAGCCAGAGACTTTGTTTTAGGGTTTTGGAGTTTGTTTGTTTATCGGTTACGAAAGAGAAAATTGAAAAGTAATATATGATTGAAGGGTTTTTATATGATGTCGGATTTAATTAGTTTAATTAATAATGGGATTTATTTGTTAGGGAACTGGGGCCAACTTTATCCCCTGACCAGTTTGTGTTTGACTGTCTGTCTATTTGGACTGTGTGGGTGGGTTATGGGGTTTTTTATTTGATGAGAAAGTGTTTTGTGACATGGAGGACCTTTTGGGAATGCAAAACTATTGAATTGAATTTGAATGATATGATAATGCAACCCAAACAACCATGTAAAAATGAAGGGATGATATCTTTGTCAGAGACAAGTATATGCATAATATATCTACCTGCAGCATTTTTTCCATTTAGTTCCAGTCAACAACTAGGTCCTAAAGCAAGTAAGGGACAGATTTTCATAGCTTTTCTAAACTAACAAGAGAAAAATACGCAATTTTCTTCAAATTTGTTTCATTCCAATACTTCTGTAGAAAGATTTGTGAAATTTTCCTCATATCAAGTATGTTTGTTTTGTGAATACAATGTAAATAGGATAGGACACATTTTACTTTAAACTAAAACGATAAAATATTAAAAGGCCAAATTTAAACTCAGATGACTCTTTATGCAAAAGTAAAAGCAGCCTATAAGCAAATGCTCTGTAACTCAAAAGTAGGGCTGGAAAAAGAAGGATGTCAATAGAGTAGCAAAAGCATCAACCATAAGAATTTTATGCAAATTATTCAGCAAAAACCAAAAAATAATAATAATAATAATAATACAACAATCAACCAACTAATAATGAATGAAAGAAAAAGGCAACTCACTATTTCAGACAAGCTGCAACAATGACAAGTGACAACTAGATATTACCAATTCTTCCTACATTTGATAAATCTCAAAGGGACAAGTTGATCAAAACTAATTAATCAGGAAGTGCTTCTAAGTGGTAAAATTGTTTGTTACAGTGGTAACAAATAATGCCGTGTGCAAATAGATTTTTACAGAATATACTTTTACTGACCATCCTGAATCACTAAACACTTAATACAGGACTTGTGAAGCAAGAGACTCTAGGTACACAAAATTACGGTATAACATATCTGTAAAATTAAACATTTAAACGTAAAAAGAAAATCTTATGCAAACATTATTAACGTGTAAGTATGAATGACTCTGATGGGTATGCAAACTTAATCAATTAAACGTGTTCATATTTAATTTGGTCAGCTTGAATAAGGTCGAGCAATCTTACCAAAGTCAATCCAATCCCTCCTCGACTACACTGATAAGGCTTAGCTTAAGACAGGAAACAACAAAAACAGTTAGGCCGACCACATCTGGTCGGCCAGCCAGTACCTCGGCAATGCACACAGTCCTGGTCATTGCAACCTCAAGCTACACGTTTGCCCGTTAGGCCGATCACATCTGGTTGGCCTACCTCTTGCTAGGTCAACCGAATTAGAAACGAGACTCAAACCACAAGAAGACTCGTGCCAGCTCTCAGGACAACGATGTTCATCACACATCGAACTATTCTAACAACATTCAAAACTACTATAAATATAAGGGTGCCTTCCTTCCAAAAGCTAATGATTATCTTGCTCAAACGCTGTATAAATTACTACAGTACCTTCCACACATAATCATATTTAAACATCAGAAACTATTATGATAGCACCACACTAGTGCTCCTTTGCTCTTCTTGTCTTTGTCTTTATAAGGTCTGGCCACCGCGAGAAGAGCGACCAAAGGAGCTCAATCCAGCGAGTCTAAGTTGGTCTATTTAATACATCAACAAAACGTTAATAGTAAAACTTATGCATATGAAACAAAACCTAATTGACGTATAACTAAGAATAACTACTTCAAAGGGAAAAAAAAAAAGGAGTATCTTTGATTGATATATATACATATATACAGACACGAACCCAGGATTTGAATATAAGGTGGGCTAATTTTATTAGTATCATATTCTATCAAAATTCGATAATACAAATGAATTTTATTGATAAAAAGTAAAATATATACCGATTAACTTTATCCTAAAAATTAATACTTATATACAAAAAAAAATAAAAAAAATAACAATTTTATACAAGACCATGTAATATAAGAGTACTAAACTTGTAGTCTATTAATTTTTTATATATTACATGAATTTATTATCAAGTCGTTGTCAATATTATTAAAAAATACTCTTTTATTTGAAGAATATATTATACAATCTTTAAAAATATTATTTTTATCTTATTTAAGTGCATAACAAATTAATTGGTTGGACTATAAATATTAAAAATATACTATTTTTTTTTGGGTTAGTAATTTCAGGTGAGCTAAAGCTCACCTTAGCCCTTCGTATTGGTATGTGCCTGCATATATATATATATATATGCAGCGAGGTTAACAATGAATAAGGTTATAAGAACTAACAACAAATTGGATGGGTTGCAGGGGGATATTATAAGGTCCAATTATTAAAGAAAACGTGGGAAAAGTTTAAACTCCAAAAATATTTCGCATAAAGAAAATTTGGAATGATACGATCTGATAAATTATCAGTATAATTAGACTGTTTTATTTAAATTTTTTCTATTTCCATTTGATTTGGGAGGGATTGAAAACTGGAAAGTACAAAATGCTAAATCATTTGATTGATACAATATATTATTATATTTGAAGGGAAAAAAAAAAAGGGTCCAATTATTAAAGCAATCTTCGTAAATAGAATATATTTTCTCATCATGATGCATTCATTGTATTAGGATAAGCCCGATGGCCTGGACAATCATTTAAGGTGAAAGGACAGTTCTATATGTACACAACAATAAAAATCCAATGCCAACCTTGTGACACTTTAAAAGCTGCAGATAAGGAAGATTTATGGGAGAAACCTATCACTCAGGGTTAAGAGTGCCATTTATTGAAGAAGATAGCCCTAAAACTTCAGCTATCCAAAAAAACATCAATTTTTTTACATGGTTGTTTATCTTGTGATCTTACAGATACATTTTTAAAGAACAATAAACTCGTTAATTTAACAACTATATTCGTGTCTCTTTCATCCAAACCTAGTTAAAAATGGTAATTTATAGAGCAGAGATTAGCTACACAAAAGATGAACAATCATTCACATTATCACTTATCTACAATCTTAAACATGCATTTGTAGTGCGAATTTTTGTTTAGTGAAAACACAATTCAGTCGGTGATTAATTTATACTCTAATAAAGAATAGTGAACTTGCTAATTTAACATATATATATTTGTGTTCATTTCATCTTCGAACTAGTGAAAAACGAGAAAGTTTATCCAAGTGAGTTTGAGAAAATTGTGATTCCTAGTTTCATCCAGCTACAACAGGCTGGTGAGGATCAATGATTTATGAAGAAACTGAACATGGAGGAACAAGCTGATTTGTCACGTCCATTAAAATATGATACATATGCTCAATGAATTAGAGGAACAGGATGAGAAGAGGGTGATGGGGCTTCTAGTAGTGCGTCAAAAGGCATCCCTGTCAACCTACAAACATCCTCAAGTTGTCCATTCTCTTTGTAATAAAACGTGTTGCTAAGATAACAATGCAGAACATAATGCTCAGGTTTGTACCTAGAACAGGTTGGGATTGGATAATGTTTTAGGTTCAAGGTATTCCAAAGCAATAAATGGAGACAGAATTTTCTTAAGTGATGTCAAAATTGAAGATAAAAGATGAACCGATTACATAGGACAAATATTCCTTTTAATCTACCACTATTTTTGTATCATTTGAATTGATAAGTTTTCTTCGTGAAAGAAAAGCATTATTTGTTAATAGAATAGTACTCATTGGAATTGTGTGTGTCCTGAATGATTATTTAATACTTTAGTTGAAAATTGAAATATAATCATTCACTTGATCGCTTTTAATAAAAAAATTATCATTTGACGGAGAAAAAAAAAACAATGACATGAAACAATTCAGTTTTTTTTATGAAGACTATATCGACTAATAATCAAGTTAATGACATGTTTAATCCCAAAACACAAGAGAGATTCACAATTTTATACATTTCAAAAAGGGTTGAATCTCAATGCCAACTCTATATTCACGAAGCCCATCATTTCGAGTTAAAAGACTAAGAGATCCTATAGCCTTATTGATTGTCACATTCAAATTGATTGAATTGAGCCTCAAGTAACAAAAAATCAAACTGCACACAACAATGATAAACATGTATATGAAATAATCCAATTTGCCATACACAATCCATCGGTGAACGATCCAATTCAATTTATATTCAGCTAACAAAATGATTCGATGATTAAAAGATGAGATCATATGGTGCGTCTAGGTCACATAGCACTAGGTCAAATCTACCAATTTTATTATTTTTCATAAGTTCATAACCCAAAAGTCATAGTTCAGAATCTCAATCCGATCGATTAAGTAATTGAACTAGACAATCAGATGAAGAAGACTACGCAATTACGCTACTGACCTTCGTCGGAGAAGAAGCACCAACCGTAGAGCCAGGCAATCTGTGTGTGACCTTAGGGATCAGATTCAGAGCTGGATGTGAGCTGGAAATGGTTTTTGGAGCTTAAATACCCAAAGAAAAGGCGGGACGGGTTTGATTTCAAGGGAATGGCAGGACTTGTTTGTGGTGGTGGTGGTGACCGTCTATTTTATGTCCCTCATTGTAGAACCCAACTCTTGATTTGGGCTCAAGCCCATTACCAAAGATCTCCAAAGGAGACAACATCAGGGACTGCCTTTTTCTTTTGGGTCGGATTAAACTTTCATTGGATTTTAGGCCCGTATGAAAACGTAAAAAAGTTTTTTTTTTTTTTTTTTAATGATATGAAAATGCATTGGCTATACACTAAAAAAGAAAATACAAAGAACAAAATGGCGTAACATTTCATACTATTATTATAAAATACGCATAACAACAATATTTTTCAAATATAAACCACATTTCTCCAAAAACATACACACGTAACCGGCATTTTACAATTAATTTTCCATCCTGTAATTAGCTTTGCATTCCGCCATAACACAGTCTTTTAGAATCTTTATTATATACTGTTGATTTATAAAATATACCAACAAGACTGTAAAAGCATGCACACTACCAAGATACAAGAACGTACGTGGTTCACTCAAATCGGGCTACGTCCACGGTGTTACCTCAGTCTCATTAATAATATAATGTTTGTACAAGTATAGAGGTTATGAGCCTTTGAGAGATAATAGTGTTTGTAGAGAGGAGGAAGAAAGAGTCCTCTTAAATGAGGGAGAAGACTCCCTATTTATAGGAGTTGTCTAGGGTTTGGTCATAGTTGTAGTATTTAAGCATGGGTCTTATTGATGGGCCTTCAAGATGGGCTTGATGTCGTGACCCGACCCATCTAGCACGATATTGTCCTTTTTGGGCCCAGCCCTCACGGTTTTGTTCTCGAGAACTCACATGTAACTTCCCAGTAGGTCACCCATCAAAAGGTCACCTTTTGGATAGATGCGCGCCCACACATATAAGGCACTTCACCTATCCCTCCCCGAGCGATGTGGGATTGTTCACCGTTATTCCGAAGACACGAGTCTTACACTTGATGTATTCTCCCGAGTCTTCTGTACGGGCTTATTGCTTGGTCAAATGCAGTGTCAACAAGTTCTCAAGTTCTTTACTAAGGTGGACTACCTTGGTTGGAGACTTTTAAATAAAGTGCACTAACCAAGCAACTCTTTTATTTTTATGTGCCGCTCCACTCGGTACACTATCATCAGTCCCCCAAGTCCTCGGTCGAGGTAGGATGTTGATGGGAAGACGTCTTTGTAGTTTGTTGGATGTCTCAGTGGATTGATAGTGTAGTGATTGTGCTCTGGTAGTCCCCCTATGAGTATGACTTCGTGTATGAATCTGATTGCCTTGTGAATAATTCTTTGTTGTATATGTGGGTCAATGGGCATGTTAACTAAGCTGTAGCTTTGAAACTGGGCTCAGTAATGTTTTGAGTATAGACCGAGTGTTGAGTGTAAGCCGAGTGTGCCTGTACTCCGACTCGAATGTTCGAGTTGAGACCAAGTGTTGAGTAGCTCGATAGTGTGTTGAGCGAGTGTATACTCAGTAATGTGTTGAGCAGTTCGGTATGTGTGGAGCGAAGTGGGTGCTCGATAAGGTGTTGAGCGGCTCGGTATGTGTTGAGTTTAAATGGTTGCTCGGTAATGTGTTGAGCTGCTTGGTATGTGTTGAGTTTAAGTGGGTGCTCGGTAAGATGTTGAGCTGCTCGGTATGTATTGAGCTTAAATGGGTGCTCGGTAAGGTGTTGAGCTTAAGTGGGTGCTCGGTAATGTGTTGAGCTTCTCGGTATGTGTTAAGCATGTGTATGAGTTCATGTATGAGTGCATGTATGCCAGTATGTATGAGTTCATGTATGAGTGTTATGTATGCTTGACATGTATGGGTGCATGTATGAATTGCTTGTATGTTTACTATGTGTATAATGAGCAGAAGGATTTTTGGATTTGAAGTGTTACCCGGTTGTATCCAGGTGTAGCCTAATATGTGGCTTGGTGTGAGCAAATGAATGTGAATGGTAGACCCATGAACAAATGGATGCTGCTGGTAGACCCATGTGAATGTCGACCGGGCCCACTAGTTGGAAGCCCACAACGTTGGAGAATAGGGCGATGTGGTGGGTCATGCCGACCGATCAGGCTCAATGATACTGTCGATCAATAATCGAGTCATACCATAATTCCCGAGACTAAAAAGTAAGTTTTTGATCTATAAATCCGTGGGATGTAAAATTTATTTGTGTTGTACAAATGAGGAGCAGTAATTGAGTAAATAGTGGCATAATATTCATATTCAATGTGTGTGGGTACTGTGTGTATAGCATGAATTTAAGCATGCACAATTGCCTAATAGGATGTTATTAGGGCCTAAAAAGTAATTGTTACAATAAAGAGGGCAAAAATTAAGTACTGGGACTTGTATGCATGGCCAGCCCACATTAGAAGATATAGGCCTAAGTTTGACAACTTAAAAATGTGAGCCCAAATAAGTAGTAAATAAAATTGATCTGTAACGACCCGTCCCGAATTCCGGGATTAGATTAGTGACTAATCATGATTAGTGAGGTTAACCGGTGATTAGTTGGGCGAAATCGGACGAACGATGCAAAATGACCGTTTTGCCCCTAGTCGTGGGTAAAACGTTGACTTTTGGTTCAGGCGGTCAAATGGACTTTGACCGATGACCGTGACGTAGTTTGGGACGTCACGAGTTCATAGACAGGTGACACGTTTGACTCCGACATTCGAGGAAGAAGTTATGACGTTCGGAAGTTCAAGGGTAATTTGGTAATTTTGGTTAAAAGGGGCAAATAGTTGACTTTTGACTTGGGATGTCCGATGGCCAAGGGCCAAGGACCGTTACGTAGATCGGGACGATACAAATCCATAGACAGGCAGCACGCTGAAATCGAACTTCGAACGGGAAAGTTATGGGTCACGAAAGTTCGGTTTCACTATGCACGTATTTCGAGACGATGATGACTTGGCTTAATCTGATTGTTCAGATATTTTGGGTGGGACCCATGGATGAGTGACAAGTGTCACTCATCCCATTGGTCAATATCCCTAAAAAAGGGATCTCACTAATTAAATATTATTATTTCTATTATTTTATAGTTAATCCAATTACCACTCAATCCTAGCCCTCCATCTAAACTTAATCTCTCAAATCCTCACCATTCATTAAATCCTCTCCTCTCTCATCTGATCAAATATCATTTCTTCTTCTTTGTTCTTCTTCAAACCCGCACCCCCCATATTTCTTCCTTTTCCATTTTCATTCCCTCCATACAAACACAACAAACACCACCCGGTTTCCTCACCACCATAATCATCGTGTGAGCTCATGTGTGACCGTGAGAGAGTGGGATGATGAGGACAATGAAGGGATGGACGGTGGCCACGGCGGGGAGGTCGAAATCGCGAGGTAAGTTTATTCAAATTTTGGAAATCGGGTTTTGATGATTTTCAACCGTGTCTGATGTTTGGGACTTATTTCTAGGACTCAGGGGAGTCGAGTGGTGTCGGATTCGAGCATTGAAGTGGCCGGAGTCGACGGCAGAAACTGGTTGCAGGGGCCGTCGCCATGGCCGATCTTTGAAGGCCCATTTCGGTTGTTTTCTTATGTTATTAAGAGTGAAAAAGTTAGGAAATAGGATAAGGATGAGATTAGGATTAAAATAGGAAAGAATGGATTAGAAATGGACCAGTTATGGCCTTGAACCTGTCAAAACCGGTTCGACCGGTCCAGTGCAGGCGAACCCGGTTCTGTCTCTTGGAGAAGACGATGAACAGTGGCGCGTGGGCTTTACGCGCAAGAGCCTTCCCTGGGCATGTGGGGCGCGTGTCCCATCTTTTGGGAATGTGTTCAACACGTGAAATCTTCTATTCGATGTAACGAATATTTTGGGACTGGTTTCGTGTCGATCGGACACTATCTCGATAATGTTCTGGGCATCGGAAGGTTTCGGATCAGGATTAAAAATAGTTAAAAATTTCAGAAAATTACGGGGCTTTAGTGAGGGGTTATTTTAGTAGTTAGTAACCCTCTATTAATATTTGGACAGGTACGGGAGTCCCGATGACGGTGATTGGCTAGGGAAAGCTGTATGGCACGCATATCGAGGCGGCAGTTCGGACGGTCTTTGAGTGGACCTTGTTTTCTAAATTGGTGCATGTATAAATGTTTATTATATATTTTAATACATGTTTTGTGATTCCATGAGTGCATTTGGATGTGGTTACGTATTGGCACGTATTTCGAGGTTTCAGCCCAATACAGTGCCAATACGGATTTGTATTTTCTGTGTTATGTTCTATGAAATGGATTTGGATTTCCAAAAGGATAAACTTGGGTATGAGACCCATTTGGTTTTGTCTCGGGCATATGACGCTATTGATGACCTACGGGTCTGAATCGTGGTCGCGGCTAGTGCTATGTGCACTGCGACAGACGATTCGACGCTCTCCTCCGGATTGGGAAGTGTTCCTTCCGGAGAGGTCACGATGCACGATCTGTGGTCGGGCAGTCGATGGAGGCTCGAATTCGGAGTGCTGACGGTTCAGGATATCGATCGGTGGTGAGTGCACCATGATCTTGTGGTGGCCGCGTCGGTTGATTCGTTCACGGTGACATACCAGGATTAAGGGCGATCCTGGATGAATGGTTGCACGCATCACTACGATCGGAGTCGTGACTGACCCTTAGATATCGGGCACGATTCCCAGCTGATGTCATATGTTCGGACACGAGACCCAGTTGTTTTACATTGATGATTTTGGGTCAGGGACCCTAGATGGATTTCCAAGTTCATGGCGGTTTATGGGAATCGGCATGAACCCTGGAAAGGTTATTGTGGTACATGACAGTTTATGGGAACCGGGCATGAACCCTTAAATGGATGTTATAGATCATGACGGTTCAGGGGGACCGGGCATGAATGTTTATGTTATGTATATATATATATGTATGTATGTATATTCATATACCTTCCTTTACTTGTGTTATCTCCTCCAGGGAGGGTCGTTGGCCTGGGTGGACCCCGGAGTAGTCACGGAGCACCGATTGAGTGGAGTCACCCCCCAGTTGGGTTCTTTACTCTCAGGAAGGCATGGATCGTAACCTCAGGACGGGTCATTGGTTTACGGACATTGACCTTGGACTCTGAGAGACTTGGGTTTGAGACCCCGGGTAGCACGCACGTAGCTTTGGAAACCGTGACAGGATTGCTTGTGTGAATTATATGTATATATGACGTATATGATATATGGTTATGAGATATGATATGTGATATGCACAGGTTTTGGGCAGTGGCCCGTCCGGTTGATTCTTTATGATTCTTTCATTATGATTTTGGGCTTAGTTCCCAGTTATGGTTCTTTCGGATAAACAATTTTCGAATGCATGCATGCTTTTTAGTGAAGGGTATAAAGGTCTTTTATAAATGTGTTTTACGAAACTTATTACTTTTTGTCCACTCATAGTCTTTCTGTTTTTAATACCCTTCAGGTTGGATACGGTGCGAATTGTAGCAGAGACCGAGATATCACATACCTCCTCCTGATCCTAGAGTACTCTGATAGCCCGAGAGGGCAAAGGTTGGAAATTTCCCTTGTCTGACACTCCGTGTCAGACGGGATCAGGGGCGTTCCTCGTTAATCTCAGGGGGATTGAGGACGGTTCGTGACATGATCTTTAGCCCATTTTAAGTAGTGAAGCCCAGATTTATTTTGATATTAGCCTAAGTAATTCTTTTTTTGTGCAAGTGGTTGAGTCCGCATTAACTTGGCCTAATTTTTTTCTGTTGTTTTCAGCCCAAACAACTGTTGTGTAAAGAAAATGCAGCCCACTTGTACTTAGCTTTGAGCCCAAATTCTTTCCTATTATTTTCAGCCCAAATATGCAAAGTTTTAAGCGCAAAATGTTTTCTTTTGTTTTTGCAGCCCAAAACCATTTAGCCTCAAGTGTTTAAACCTAAGGAAAGTTGTAATGGGAGACTTGTAAATAAGAGAGAGAAAAAGAAAAACTTATCTTCCTCAATGGTTCTTTCGACAAAGAGGGCGAGGGTAGGCTGTCTGTGAAGGTGGACTACAGCAGGTTAGTTGAGTCGACTGAGTTTGGGGCTTCAATCGCCGTGGTTGGGACCTTGCCAGTTGGTGGGCTGCAGCGACGCCGAGCGATATATCATTATCAGAGACAAGCTCGTCGTTGGGCGCAGCTGGTCCGCGATTTTGGAAGAGCAGCGGGTCGGGTTGTCTACGATCTCGAGTTAGAGAGACAAGTCTAGGGCAACGTAGCGAAGAAGTTGAGGCGATAGTGAGCGGCTCGTTGAAGAATGTCTCGATTTTGGCGACGAGCCTGACGCCGACTGGTCGTTGGTGGGGTAGCCGTGAAGGCCTTGCCCATTTTCTGTTCTCCTTGGAGCACTGATGTAGGGCCGATGCAGGGGTCATCCGAGTTGCGTTATGGAAACTCGGTGGGCAACTAGGTGCGGACGACTGGTGTCGGTTGGGTTGGTCATGCGAGGGAAGCAGCCCCTAGCAGGAGCTTCTCGCCGTGGAGTTTGTCGGGCTTGGTGTCGACAAGGGCGAGCTAGTCAGTGGGTTAAAGAAGACGTGAGCTGTGGACCCGTCGAATGAGAAATTGTCACCGAGAGGTGGGTTGTTTCGGGTCGACTGAGTCAGGGGCCCCAGCCACCGTGGCTGGATCCTTGCTAGTTTATGGGCAGCAGTGACACCGAGCAGTGGTCACCTGTTCTTCTTGCCCAGACCCCCTTGTCCTCTTCCCATTAGGGTGTCATTGATGGTGGCGACAAGTATGAACCTTCTATGTGTAATGACTCGGAAATTCGAAAAAGGAAAATTTGGACAAAATAACGATTTTGCCCCTGGTCATAAGGGCCGAAAGTTAACTTTTTGATCGGAACACTTTTTGGACGTTCCGAAGAGACTGTTGAGTAGGTTTCGGGATGCTGAATCCGCAGATAGGCGGCATGCGTCAATCGGAGGTCGGATGTGAAAGTTACGGGTCTGTGAAGGTGAAGGGCATTTTTGTAACACCCCGGAAATTCGTAGATTGTAATATTGTAAAATATTGAATAAAATGACACTTTTACCCCTGTGAATGGTTGGGTCAAATTGTAGACTTTTTGATTGGTGGGTCAAACGGATTTTGACCAATGGCCGTGACGTAGTTCGGGACGTCACGAGTCCATTGACAGGTGGCACGTCCAATTCGGACGAACAGGGGAGAAGTTGCGACGTTCGGAAGTTCAGAGGCATTATCGTAATTTGGACGAAATAAGGGAAAAAGTTGACGTTTTGAAATACCGTGAATTTTCACACGACCCGAAGACCGTTGGATTCGTCTCGATGCCCTGAGTACAACGACAGGCGGCACGCGTGAAACGGACATCGGATGACCGAGTTACGGGTCACGGAAGTTGGAGGGCAGTTTGGTAATTATTGCACTGAGGGGCACTTTGGTCTTTTTCACCACGGGTTACTGTAGCAACCGTGGGGGACATTGGCTGCACCACCGTGTGTGGTGGTTTTGAGTATCCCCATTTGATTAATCAGTAGTGGGCTGGTTAGTGGGTATTGTTTATGTGGTTTGAGATATTGGGGGTGTGGATTGAGGTTGTTCAGAGCACGGGGAGACTTTAAAATTTGGTTATGGGCTCTGTGTGCGGGAAGCAGGTTTCAGTGAAGTCTAAGGGTGTCTCCCACGGGTGTTGGCCATTCTGATCGTTTAACCGAGTAGTGGAGGAGAAAAGGGTTCATTTTGCATCAGTCTGAAGTTGAGGGATTGAGAGAGACGGGGAGAAAACCGTGAAGAACATTTTCGGGTTTTTGGGGGGAAAAATCTAAGTTTAATTTCTACGGCCTATTGGACAAAACTAATCACTGATTGAGCCTTCTGGGAGCATTTGGAACTCGTCCATATCAGAATCGACGGCAACCAGCCACAGAGGAGCTGGGACGGTGACTGCCGTGTGCAGAGGAAATCGCAGCGTTTGGACGGCTACTTCCAGGTAATGTATCGTTCAATTGATGGTTCCATTTTGTTAGTCTAGGTCCTCTTATGCTCCTGTATGAGTTAATTGGACAATGGAGCTAGTTTGGGGGAGTTCTGGGAATTGTCCCGTGTGGCTATTCGGGTTTGGATAGGACGGTTTATTGCTTGTCGAGGTGATTAGAGGACTCATAACTGTAATTGAATGATGATAGAACATGTTAGGATCAAGAATAAATGAAATTAAGTAGAAATGGAAGGTTAATCAATCGGGTCACACCGCGGGTTGAAGACCCAAATAACAGTGAATCGGGCAAGGACGACGACACTGTAGCAGCGCGTGACTTTCACGCGCAGCCACTTTGGGCGGCGCGTGAGGGCGCGTTGAGCACTATCTCAGTTCACGGTCAACATGACTTTTAATCCTCTCATCATTTTGAACATTTTCTGTGAAATAACCATGATGATCTGAGATAGTGAGGAAGGTCAGTTTAGGGCCGGATGTCTCGGGAAGCGTGTTGGACGGCTTTCCAGAACCGGTTTCCATTTCGGACTTTTTGAGAGTATATTAAGGACCTATAATGACACTTGCATGTGATTTGAAATGACACGAAACTTACGTTAATCCCGGAGACAAGTTCGTGCGCGCATTATTCGCAGCGGGAACGTTCTGTGAGTGGGCCCGTTTTTATAAACACTTGTATGCATAACCGTTTTAATTTCCTTATATCTATATGTGTGTGTGTGTGTGAATCAAAAAATGGATTTTGATTACCTCGATTTACGGTTGCGACACGTTTTACGGTGTTAGGCTTGAGACCCGTTTTACAGAAATTGAACACTGTTTTAGGGTGATATATATATATATATATATATATATATGCATGTGGATATGGATGACTATCTCAGGAACTGCACTGTATAATCCACCGTATGATACTGTCTCCTCCGGATGTGGTACCCCGGAGCAGTCACGGTGCAGGATTGCTATGATTGGACGCCTGAGACGCTAGGCATCTGGGATGCCGTAACCGAACTGGGTTCGGAGTTTGGACTCGGGATTTGAGACCCCAGGTGGCACGCGTAACCTTGGGACTGTGACCATTATTGGACGTCAGGGACGTCGGACATCTGGGATATCGTTATCGGAGTGTATAGTGCAGTAGATGTGTTTATATTACATTTCTGGCTTAGTATAATGCTTGTGGTATATTATATGTATTTATGGTTTTTAAATGCTTGCATGCATGTTTGGAAAACGGAGGGGTAAATTGTATATTTTACTTATTAAACTGTTTTATAAACCTGAGTTTCGGCCCACTCACCTTTCATGTTTTGGTAACCCCTCTAGGTCGTGCAGCTGAGGTTGGTGATGACCCCGAGGCTGAGGCATAGATTTCGTACTGCGCACCTGAACCCCTGTCGGGTCAGATTACCCGCAGGATTTTTCTAGAGTCGTGCTCGGATTTTATATTTTGGATTGTATCCCTTGTCTGACATCTGTAAAATTTGGTTTTTGTATGACTTTATATTTCGGACATTTATGCATTTAAGTTTTTAAGGTTAAAATTGGAATTTTGGTTCGGGTGTCAAACGGGAGCAGGGCACGTCCCCTTGTGGTCCCCGGTGGATCGAGGCGGGTCCCTGTCAATTTTGGTAATTTTGAAAGGTAAGGGCAAAATGTTGACTTTTGACTCGTACAGTCAAACGAACTTTGGCCAATAACAGTGACGTAGTTCGGGACGTCACGAGTCCGTAGACAGGCGGCACGTCGAAATCGGACATCGAACGGGAAAGTTATGGTCACGAGATTGAAATCGATTAATCGAACGAACCGAGATTTCGATTAAAATATTATTTAAATAGTGAATAGTGGCAGTTGATTGTGGATGCTTGGATGAGTGACAAGTGCCACCCATCCCTTGTTTTGAGGCCTAAATTATGGTCCATGTTTCATAAGAAACGTCATCATTATGCCTTATCATCTTTAATCATTCTCTATTATAATTAATTATCATTTTTTCACTCTTAATAACCCTTAGTCATCTTCTGTTTCCTTCAAACCGTGAACAACCAAAAGAAAACAGAGTGTGAGTGTGAGTCTTCCTCTCTTAGCCAATTTCCTTCCTCAGCTAACCTTGAGAGGAATTGTGAGGGAATTAGGTGCCTGAGTTTGAAAGGAAAACACGGGGACAGAGAGTGAATGTTGAAACCAGAAATCGAATTTTGGAACTTTGGGGGGGGGGGGGGGGGGGGCGGGGGGGGGGGGGGGGGGTAAAACTCGAATTTTGAGCTATGAGCTCTGGGGATCAAAATTGAAGCTGGAATTAGCTTCCTGGGATTGAAACGAGTCAAGCCCAATGAAAATTGAGGCGGATTGGAGTCGATTTGAGGAAGAACAAAAGGAATGAGGTCTGTGGATTTTTGACCTTGAGTCGAGGAATTTGAGTCATGGAATGATGCAATTTGACAGGGGAATATGTTCATTAAGATCCCACGATGCTTTTGGATGCATCAATTGAAGGAAAACAATGGGAAATTGTGGAGATTGGACGATGAATGGTGATTCGATGTTCTTCGAAGATTGAGTTCAATTCGATTGGATTAAGGTAAGGTTTTATGTAATTGAATTTACAGAACTTTAATTGGGTCCATAACGATGTTTTTAGATGACTGAATTGAAAGAAATGATGTAGGATTGATGGACATTGAATCGGGTTAATACGCGGGTCGCAGGATCCGTTTACCAGAGAAACGGGTTGGGACGACGATAGTGCAGGTTACTGTAGTTGGCGTGTGGCTTCCATGCGCAGCCGCTTGCGGCGGCGCGTGGAGGCACGTGAGCGGAATTTTCGAGGTGAGGTCAACATCACTTTTGTTCCATTTAATGTAACGAACATTTTAGCACTGGTTTCGAGGAAATCGGATATCGTTTCGATAGTGTTCTGAGTATCTGAAGTTTTAAAATACGTATTTAAATGCCAGAAAAAATGGGGAAAATTATATGAGGTATATTGAAGTGTTAGTGACCCTCGATAATGATTTTGGACAGGAATTGCAATTTTCATTAATTTACGGAAAAACGTGTAGCACAGAAGCGGGCCGTTTGAACGGTGTGTGTGAGTGGACTTTGTTTTCTTACCGTGATGCATGCATATATGTTTTAAATGCTTTATTATATGATTTGATATGCTTTGGCATGATTGATGTTTCAACCCGGTGATTTCTCGATTTTCTGGATTATTATATTATTTTTGGCACGATTTTCGATAAATTATGAAATTGATGTTTTGGGCGTATGACAGGACCCATCCCTATCCCTCTGGAATTAACGAGGGATGACCCTGCTCCCGTCTGACATGGAGTGTCAGACAAGGGATAATTCCGACCTTTGCCCTCCCGGGCTATCAGAGTAAGCCAGGATCCGGAGGAGGTATGTGATATCTCGGTCTCTACTACAGTCCACATCCGATGTCAACCTGAAGCGCAGTCAAAACATTAAAAGCTGTGAGTGGACAAAACCAAAGTTTATAAAAACATTTCATATGAAGACATTTGTACCCTTCACTAAAAAGCATGCATGCATGCATTCGAAAACCATTTATCCAGAAAAGCCATAGGTGGGAACTAAGCCCAAAACCAAGATTGAAAGAACCATAATGGAAATGACCATACGGGCCACTGCCCAAATCCATAAGGGACTCGGCCCAAATCATAAGAAACCAACCATACGGGCCACTGCCCAAAACCTGTGTAAACACACATCATATATCATATCATATAGCATACATCGTATATACATTTAATTCACACAACCAATCCTGTCACGGTTTCCAAAGCTACGCGCGTGGTACCCGGGGTCAAACCCAAGTCTTCTCAAAGTTAAAGTCAATGTCCGCAGAGCACTGACCCTACCCGAGGTTATAGTAACCAGCCTTTCTGAGAGTAAGGAACCCAACTGGGGCGACTCCACTCAGTCGGTGCTCCGTGACTACTCCGGGGTCCACCCAAGCCAACGACCCTCCCCGGAGGAGATAATAGAACAAGTAAAAGAAGGTATATGAACATATATATACATAACATAAACATTCATGCCCAGTTCCCCTGAACCGTCATGATCCATAACATCCATTTCATGCCCGGTTCCCATAAACCGTCATGTACCATAATGACCTGACAAAGGTTCATGCCGGTTCCCATAAACCGTCATGAACCACAATGACCTTTCCAGAGTTCATGTTGGTTCCCGTAAACCGTCATGAACTTGGAAATCCATCTAGGGTCCCTGACCCGAAATCATAAACGGTAAAGTAACTGGGTCTCGTACCCGAACATATGACATTAGCTGGGCATCCTGCCCGATATCTAAGGGTCAGTCACGACTCCGATCGTAGTGATGCGTGCAACCATCCATCCAGGACCGCCCTCTATCCTGGTATGTCGCCATGAACGAATCAACCGACGCGACCACCACAAGATCATGGAGCACTCATCACCGATTGATATCCTGAATCGTCCGCACTCCGAAGTCGAGCCTCCCCAGGCTGTCCGACCACAAATCGTGCATCGTGACCTCTCCGGAAGGAATACATCCTAATGCAGAGGCGAGCGTCGTATCGTCGATCGTCATGCACATAGCATCCGCCGCGACCACGATTTAGACCCGAAGGTCATCCATAGCGTCATATGCCCGAGACAAAACCAAATGGGTCTCATACCCGAGTTTATCCTTTTAGAAATCCAAAATCTTTTCATTTAGACCATCACAGAAATATAGACCCGTATAGGCACCGTATAGGGCCGAAACCTCCAAATACGTGCCTATACGTAAACACACATCCAAATGCACTCATGGCATCACAAACAAGTGTTTAAAACATATAATAAACATTTATGCATGCACCAATTTAGAAAACAAGGTCCACTCACAAACCGTCTGAGCTGCCGCCTTGACGCGAGACCAGTCCCAAAATCTTCGTTACATCGAATAGAAGATTTCATATGTTGAACACTTCCCCAAATTATGTCCCACGCGCCCCTAGAAGGCTCAGATCACTGTTCATCATCTTCAAGCTCAGGTGAACCAGTTTTACTGTTCACAGGTACTGTGCTGAACCGGCGTGACCGGTTCAGTGCTTTTCCTCCCCTATTTTGGTCCGATTTCAACCCTAATTAATCCTATAATTCCTATTTCTTCATTCCCTATCAAGTCCAATCATTAAAACCACCTAAAACCGCTCAAATCCCATGGTTCCATTTTGAACCATACGGTTCAAACTTCCCAAAATTCTCCCATGGTTGCACAGCCGTCCTAAGCTTCCTAAAACCTTCCTAATGACTTCCTAGCAACCTAATGGACTCATTTAAACCATAAAAAATGACCCATAACAATAAAAATGGAAAATGGGTCGAAAATGGCTAAACCGCTTACCTCACGGGTTCCTCCTTCACGCCGCCGTTCACGGCGGTTCTGGCCGTCCAGGCCGGCCACCTCAGCTCCCTCAGTCTCTCTGGTCCTCCCAGCTGATCATGGGTTGAAGGTTGGATGGGTTTGGGATGCACAGATGAGAGAAAAATGGTGAGATCAGGGAAATGGTTTGTGTTTTGAATGGAGAAAATGGAATGGTCGATCCATGAAGGGAAAATGGTGTCCATTGGATGGGTGACACTTGTCACTCATCCATAGGGCAGGGACTAAATATCTGGGCCCACTAGAGTCCAAAAGCTAACTCGTTTCGTAATTCGCGCAATAGTACCCTTGAACTTTCGTGAACCGTAACTTCGCCGTCGAACGTCCGAATTCGACGTGCCGCCTGTCTATGGATTCGTATCGTCTCGATCTACGTAACGATCCTTGGCCCTCGGCCATCGGACATCCCGGTCAAAAAGTCAATATTTGACCCCTTTTAACTAAAATTACTAAAATGCCCCTAAACTTCCGAACATCATAACTTCCTCCTCGAACGTCGGAATTGAACGTGCCACCGGTCTATGAACTCGTGACGTCACGAACTACGTCACAGTCATCATTCAAAGTCCATTTGACCTCCAGAATGAAAAGTCAACGTTTTGCCACGGCTAGGGGCAAAACGGTCATTTTGCATCGTTCGTCCGATTTCGTCTAACTAATCACAGATTAACCTCACTAATCGTGATTAGTCACTAATCTAATCTTGGAATTTGGGACAGGTCGTTACAAACTTCCCTCCTTAATTAATTTCATCCTCGAAATTCCAACCGACCTAATTCCAACCGTTCTTCCCTGCTTAATTAGTTTCGTTCTTGAAACTTCAACTATCCTGATTCCCCATCCACCCCGTGGAAAGTAGAATCGACCTCGAAACTCGTGTACACTAGTACACCCACTAACCAGAACAAAACGCGTCTGCACCCAAATGTGCCACTAACACTCTCGTTACATCGACTACATTCGCCCACGTCGAATGAAAGTAGCCATACGTTGCGAATTGACACCACTTGTCAAATCTACCATTTCGATGATACAACAACTCGAAGGTTCCTTTCTCAATATATCTTGCTATCTGCTCCCACATGGAGTCATCAGATCTCACTAGCCGATCCACGTTGACACTTCCGACAAACTATTACCACTTGACAATCGCCAGTCAAAAACTGTCACGATACCCACTCGTGGTTACACTAACCACCAGCACACTCATCCTGGGTATACGTTTACCAACCAAGCATTTCACTCGACCTGTGTGTAACAAGACCCATCAGAAATACCATGACCCACTGCACAGTATCCAATGTCTAGTGCACAACCTCAACTAATCTAATGGTATCGAAACCAATCCGTCTACCAACACGTTCACCAACCTACGACTGGTATAACCTATATACCATCACCAGGCACGACAAGTCTGCCCAATATCGTACCTCAAACAACGCACAAGGTACGTACATCTACCTATCAATCAGCTTACAACCACCTAAGTTGTAGTCAATCATGTTTCAATTTTGGAGTCCATCTGTCCAATCCAGTATTTGACAGATTACAACTCCGACTCAACCTCCATTTCCAAATCCGAATCCGAATCCGTAATTACGTAAGAAATCCCAAATTAAAACCCAGAAAATCATATCCATAATCATGTCCAAATTCGAATCCGAAATCATCATTCTGTAAGCTAGCATTTGGAATAACCATTCCGAACCCAAATCCATAAAAGAAAATCTGCTGTCAAGCTCCAGAATCAAATCCTGAATCGTCACCCAGAATTCGATTCCAAAACCCAAATCCAGAAATCCACTTTCAAGTTCCAAAATCAAATCCTGAATCGTCATTCAGACATCTGATTCCAAAACCCGAAATATCGTTCACGTCTACCGAGACGCACTATATCCGAACCTATCGGATACCTGCTCAATCGATTACCACCATACATTAGATTGACTTCATAGGGAAGCCAATCCCAATATCAACACTAGTACTAAGTCTGACAAAATCCGACCTCGTCAGACACCTACTCGCTCGAGTAACAAGCCATATGGGATTTACCTCGAAAAGAAGTTCAGTCCCATCATGCTCCACTCAAACATCCCAGTAAGAGTGATAAACTCTCCACCTATCTGGATCATCAAGATCACGATCCAGATCCATAACGATACCCAAAGTCCTAAACCAGTTCCCACATCTTAAATATATCAGTCAACGACGAGACACGCTGAGACTGTGGGTTCTCACCGATTACCTCGTATCGATCCATGTCATCCCACCTAGGAAACATCAAGGATGATACCAAACAATGACATCCAATTCCATCCTACATGAATGCAACCAAAACTCACTGCACTCACCACGTTACGTAATCTAACATCGTCTGCCACCAATCAGAAAATGAGAAATCCCAGTCACCTAACTTCCATATACTCAACTCCTCCTGATGACCCAAGACAAATCCCCATTTCACCAACCAATACACGACCAATGTAATGGTGACAAAACCATCATCAACCGTCATCTGCCATCATCGACCATGGCAGAATTTGAGAAGTCACCCAAACGATTTCGAAATACCCATTACCAATGCGGAAAACCCGCATTCCACTAGTCACCTCAATCATAAACTCTCTCGATTCCGAAGTTCCATCAAGATTGGAAACAACATACCCGGACATCGACCACGTGTCCCCTAACCAATTTAACTCTATCTGAGATCCACTCTGGGACCATAGATACCGAACATATGCCCATCACGACGGATGTGACTCAACGTCATCACAATCACCAGTACCAGCACCAGCGCTAGTACCAGTACCAACGTACAATCATCAGTATCAGTATCAGCATCGGCACACAGACATCAGTATCAGTATCAGCACCCCGTGTGCAAACTGACAACCCTGGATCTCCGCTCATACCGAGCGACCATCCCATACCTCTGCTCGAAAAAGAGAAACTATGCCTCTCCCGTACCCAACACCTCTGGGTACAGTCACCCTGACAACTCATACGAGAAAAGGAAATGTCCCCTGAATGTCCCCGATTCCCGACAACCGTAACTACAACCACTCCGTATCCCACTCAGGGATTCCATCGACAAGTACCAACCCTGATAATTTGTCCAAATCAAACTCTACCAGTCGTAACTCGACTAAACCAATGTCGTCTACCAGGTCATCCATGACCTTAGTTGTACCAACAATCCATCACAACTGAGTAGCACGACAACCAACTAGGTCTAACCGATAAGGACAACCTCGACTGCAGAGTGCAGTCCCATCACTAGAGCTGGCATGACTAGACCGACTAACGAACCCAAATCTGAATAGTCGTCAAAGTCAAACCACTCGCCAACTCACCTTTCCAAACCATACACCCTAAAGTAGGGTTCCACAATCACGCCCTAGGGTCACTCTGAACCCAACTGCAAGCTACCAACTGCAGTACAATCCACAATTTGACCGACCCCGCGGTCTTGACATCGAAAAGATGTCAATCCAATCCTACCGTCAAAAGGATCCCACGCCATCGTGAAAGGCAATCCTAACTAATCGTCTCACGATCCAACGCTAATGTACGAATACATTCATCCTTTCCGTAGGGTCCCAGACTGCCATCCACGACAGAACTATGGCAACCCCGGCATCAAGTACCGAACCAAAACAATCCACGATCCAATTCTACTAACTATCAGGTTGACCACGAAATGTAGCCCATTGAGATATCACATCCTCGACATGCTTACACCGTAAGAGCAAACCGCACTCTGATATGAGCTAACTGAGCTCCGATATGAGCCAGCCTCGCTCTGATACCACGTTGACAGGACCCATCCCTATCCCCCTAGGATTAACGAGGGATGACCCTGCTCCCGTCTGACACGAAGTGTCAGACAAGGGATAATTCCGACCTTTGCCCTCCTGGGCTATCAGAGTACGCCAGGATCCGGATGAGGTATGTGATATCTCGGTCTCTGCTACAGTCCACATCCGATGTCAACCTGAAGGGCAGTCAAAACATTAAAAGCTGTGAGTGGACAAAACCAAAGTTTATAAAAATATTTCATATGAAGACATTTGTACCCTTCACTAAAAAGCATGCATGCATTCGAAAACCATTTATCCAGAGAAACCATAGGTGGGAACTAAGCCCAAAACCAAGATTGAAAGAACCATAATGGAAATGACCATACGTGACAGGACCCACCCTGATTATCACCCCGATAACCGAGGTAAACCCTGCTACCGTCTGACAACCCAACACAAAAGACCAAATAACCTCACCAAAACCACAAATTACACTGTCAGACGAAGGAGAAGTTAAAACATCCAAGAGTCAACCGTTATACAGAGCATAGTACCAAACAAAGTAAAAAAACCACACACAGAGTACACGCACAACGGAACACTGAAACTACTCCGGGAAAACGCTCGAGTACTCTATGCCTCCAACGCTGCCTCAACGTCAACCCCCGCGCTATCTCCACGACCTGGAGGGCAAATAAAAACCAGAAAGTGTGAGTGGACCAAAAAGAATAAAAGTTTCAAAAACCATTTCATAAATAAACCAGGGTTTAGCCCTCCGTTTTGAAAACATGCATGCATAACCCAACTTCTAAAAACCTTTATAAATCATATCATTTTCATCATGGCAACCGTAAACACAGGATGATAAACGTTATAAAACATTAGCAGTAAAACATCAGATACCAATATAATCATCCGATCAAACCTGCTGGATCTATCCGAGTCTTTAAACTCAATCCAGGCCTCAATATAATCCGAGTCTTTAAACTCCCGAATCTTTAAACTCAACAGGCCTACAGGGGAAAATATCAATATATCCGAGTCTTTAAACTCCCGAGTCTTTAAACTCAATCCGGGTCTTTAAACCCAATCCGGGCCCGTCCCTTGTCAAACATAATCCGGGTCCTTAAACCCAATAATCAGTGTCAGGACCCACCCCAGTTTCGCCCCGAAACTCGAGGTAAATGCTGCTCCCGTCTGACTCCCCGACACAATACCCGAGTAAAGCTAACTCAAAATCACCCAAAACTCAGTCAGACGCAGGAGAAACTATATAAAACATCCCGAAGGTATAATTTTACAGAGCATAGTACGAAACACAAGGAAATAAAACCGATAATAATTACACGCACGCGGAAGACTTTAAACCACTCCGGAATCTTTCACGTGACCTCTATGTCTCAGACACTGCCTCGACGTCAAGACCCCGCGCTATCTCCACAACCTGGAGGGCAAGTTAAAAACACAAGGTGTGAGTGGACCATACTAAAAGAAAAGTTCTAAAATCATTTATCAGAAAACCAAGTTTCACCCTCCATTTTGAAAACCACATGCATAACCCAGTTTATAAAACAGTTATAAACCAAATTACCATAAACCATATCATAAGAAACAGAAACACTATAAAACAGTTAGAAAAACCACAGCATGTGAATTATAAAACCGTATCATAAACCATGAACATGAAAATCCATATCCAAACCCGAATCCGAAATCACCGGTCCGATACCTTTTCAGCATCCCGAACCGTCATTCCGAACACAAATCCGGAATCCACTTTTCCACTTGGAAACCAACCTTTTTTTCCGAAATCCGTTTCCAAAACCGAAAACCTTTAATCATCGAAAGCATGTCCAAAATTCATTTATAATCATTTGAAATCATTTATCATTTGAAAACCCAAAACTATAACATTCTAATCAGAAATCAACCTTTTATCGTAAAACGTGCCAAATACCGTAGTTTCTCGAAAACGTGCAATCATGTAAAATCACATCATAAATCCAACAATCATGAAATCACACATATAAAACAAGTATAGAAAACAGTTATGCATGTTCGAGTTTGAGGAAAGGGCCCACTCACAGTACTGGGCCCTACTCGCGTCCCGAACGTCCTGCACGTTCCTCGGCTTCCTCGGGAAATCCCGATCCTGTCAACAACCACCAAATTCCGTCACTAACACGTCCACAAGTGTCCACCTACATTCCCTTAAAAATCCCCGGGTCCAAAACGTAACGAACCGGAACCCTAAACTTTCACCCTCGCGGAACTACTTCGATTCGACGTCCGCTTAACCCGAAACCAATGCCAATGGATTCGTTACATCTCCTAGACCAAAAACCATGTTGACCACTTTCCCCAGAACCACCGCACGCGCCCCCACGCACCGCCCAAAGTGGCTGCGCGTGGCCCTCACGCGCCTGCTACAGTGCCCTTCAACCTCGAGCAGACCCGGTTCCGCACAGTAGTCTGCAACCTGAACCGGGGTCAGCGGTTCACCGCCGTGCCTACACGATTTCTCTCCCTTTCTTCACCATTCCCATCATCCAGTCCTACCCTATCCATACCCGTCCTCCAAACACCTCGACACAGCCTCTACACCGTCGACTGAACTCGAAACCAGACGGCCCAATAGCCCCTGTTTTCCTTCCCGGTCTCCCAGCTCTCCTCCCTTCACGGTGGCTGTCCCAGACTCTTCCTAGGGCCTCACTGAATCTAAACCAACCCTCCTAGACCTTCGACTCAGCCTCTACCTTCACGACTCGCCGTTTGAACCCACGGCCAAAACAGAGCACCAGAACACCCCAGCCGTGCCATCCTCCGCCGTGTACCTCCCCGTCACGGCAACATACTCAATAGAATCCCAGACCTCCATTGAGTCCCCTAGATCGGCTTATGAACCTCGATTCGACCTCTAGACTCACGACTCTCGACTTGAAACTCAACGGCTAAACAGAGCAAATAGAAGAGGATGAGAAATTACCTGTCCTCTGTTCGCCGTCGCGACCCCAGCCGTGAGACAGTAGCTCCTCTCGTCCTCTAGACGCTTCTACTGGCCTCGATTGGTCGCTCACGGCCGCGACACCACCCACAACCACTCACTTCTTCCCTGTTTTCTCTGATTTTTCCCGTGGCCCTCACTCCCCTCACACACACGGCCAACACGTCCACACCTCCTCCCTGCTTCCTTCTTACTCTCTGAACCCCCACACACAGTCACAAACTCACCAGCACCCTCGATCAACCTTCAAACCTCTCAAATCTCTCCCTCTGTTTCTCTCTGTGTCGAAGAACACGAGCACGGTTGCACCCCAATTATTTGGGCCGTGTATGTACAGGATTCAACCAGAACCCTCTACACAATTGCCACATGTCACCATCCAATCCATGCACTCCCACATGGTCCAATCCCAGCCGTCCGTTTCCCTTCTATGTTGCACAAATCCCAATGTGCAGAAAGACCAAACTGCCCCCCCTTTTATCCCAATTTTACGGTTTTACCACTAACTTTCTAGACCCGTAACTCACAACTCGTAAGTCCGATGAATACGTGCCGCCTGTCATCGGACTCAGGACGACGAGATCTACGTAATCATCCTAGGTCAACGTACCAGAACCCGTTCATCCAAAAAGTCAACGTTTCCCCTTCGTTTAACCAAATTACGGTTATGCCCTCAACCTTCCGAACATCATAACTTCCTCCTCGGATGTCGGAATCGAGCGTGCCACCTGCCTACGGATTCGTGACCTCCTAACCTACGTCATGGTCACTGGTCAAAGGCCATCCGACCACCCGAACTAAAGTCAACATTTTTGCCCAAACTAGGGGCAAAATCGTCATTCTACGCTAATGACCTTATCGATACCGACTAACCACCGTTTAGCCTCGCTAAGCCCACCTTAATCACCCTACTAATCCCGGTTCTCGGGACGGGTTGTTACAATCAGATCCATCAAATCCAATCCAAAACCATTTCAAAACCATTTCGAAATCCATATTTAAACCCGAATCCAAAACCACAGGTCCGAAGTCATTCCGGCATCCAGAACCGTCATTCCGAACACAAATCCGGAAAATCACTTTTCAACTTCAAAACCAAATCTCGCTTTCTGAAATCTGATTTCAAAACCGAAAACCTTGATCATCAAATCATGTCTCAAATCCATTTATAATCATTGAAAACCATTTATTGTTTGAAATCCCAAAACCATAGCATCATAACCAGAAATCAAACATTTCTCGTAAAACGTGCCAAATACGTAATTCCCTCGAAAAACGTGCAATAATGTAAATAGTATAATCAATAATCATGAAATCACATATTAAACCATAAATCAAGTAATTAAAAGCATTTATGTATGCTTAGTTATAAGGAAGAAGTCCACTCACAGTTACCAGGTACGTCACTCGCGTCCCGAACGTCCCATATGTTCCTCGTCCGCCTCGGGGATTCCCGATCCTGTCACAAGTCACCAAAACTAGTCACTAACACGTCCACTAAGTTCCTCCTAATTCCCCACAATTTTCCCGAAATTCGAACGTAACTAACCGGGACCCTAAACCTTCAACCTCGGAGAACTAACCCGAAACAACGTCCGATTGTCCTGAAACCTATCCCAAAATACTAACGATTAGACCAAAAACTATGATCGAATGTTCGCCGGAATCCTCCCCCGCGCTGCCCAAAGTGGCTGCGCGTGGACCTCACGCGCCTGTACACAGTCACTGTTCATCGTCTTCTTCGATGGGTCGACCGGTCTGAACCGGCGTTCCCGGTTCCTCGCCGTTCCTCCACCATTTTCCTTCCTTTTTTCCACCAGTAGCTTCGTCCCCTTTCTAATAAACTATTCCCTTCAACCAAACACGACGACACGACCTCTAAACCACCTCCCTCAAGCTCGAACTAAAACCCGTTAAAACCCTGTTCAAGCTCCCGGCCAACCGTGCAATCGCCCATCAAAGTTTCGAATCCTAGAGGTTCCTAGGGACCAACTAAACTCACTAGAACTCACCAGACATCTCGACTCAGCTCCAAAAGCCACGACTCACCATTTGAACCTCAACTGGAAAACAGAGCAAACAGGGGAAAGAAGAGAAATTACCTGCTGTCCGTGCTCCACCTCGAGCTCCGCCGTGTCCACTGGGTCCCTAAGGTTCCACTATGGTCCCTGACCACCACCACCAGCCCCGATTGATCGACACACGACAGCACCACCACCAAACTTCCTTTCTATTCTCTGTTTCCCCTAAGACACTCGCACACTCTTCACACACAAACACTCCTCTCTCTTACACCTCTCACCACTTCCTCTGCACTCTCAGTCTCCTCTGAACACACTCATACACCCAAGAACTCACACACTCACTGCAACCCTGATCGATTCCCTCTCACGCCCAGTCTCTGTTTTTCTTCAACACACACACAAGCACGACTTACCCGTTTAATTTTGCACCGTGCAACGTCCTAGAAGCCACTAGATCACCCCCCACGTGTCCACCATCCCATGGCCTAAACTCAAAAATATCCAATCTTTCCTATACACTTGGCCTTATCAGATTGGCCCAATTCCCAAGGCACAAAAAGACCAAAATGCCCTTATAAATCAAAATTACCATTTTGCCCTTCGACGAGATCTACTTAATGGTCCTCGGTCTACGTGAAAACCAAGTGTTCAGCAAAAAGTCAACGTTTTTCCTCTATTTCTCCAAAATTACGGTAACGCCCCCAACCTTTCGAATATCATAACTTCCTCCTCGGATGTTGGAATCGGGCGTGCCACCTGTCTACGGGCTCATGACGTCCCGAACTATGTCACGGTCATCGGTCAATGTCCAATTGACCGCCTGAACTAAAAGTCAACATTTTATCCATTCCATGGGCAAAATCGTCATTCTACGCCCAAGGACCAAAAGTAACCCACTAACTGACGATTAACCCAGTTAATCCACCACTAATCACCTCGCTAATCCTAACTTCCAGGACGGGTCCATACAATACGGGCCGCTGCCCAAATCCATAAGGGACTCAGCCCAAATCATAAGAAACCAACCATACGGGCCACTGCCCAAAACCTGTGTAAACACACAACATATATCATATCATATAGCATACATCGTATATACATATAATTCACACAAAAGATCCTGTCACGGTTTCCAAAGCTACGCGCGTGCTACCCGCGGTCTCAAATCCAAGTCTTTCAAAGTCAAAGTCAATGTCCGCAGACCACTGACCCTACCCGAGGTTATAGTAACCAGCCTTCTTGAGAGTAAGGAACCCAACTGGGGCGACTCCACTCAGTCGGTGCTCCGTGACTACTCCGGGGTCCACCCAGGCCAACGACCCTCCCCGGAGGAGATAATAGAACAAGTAAAAGAAGGTATATGAACATATATATACATAACATAAACATTCATGCCTGGTTCCCCTGAACCGTCATGATCCATAACATCCATTTCATGCCCGGTTCCCATAAACCGTCATGTACCATAATGACCTGACATAGGTTCATGCCGGTTCCCATAAATCGTCATGAACCACAATGACCTTTCCAGAGTTCATGCCGGTTCCCGTAAACCGTCATGAACTTGGAAATCCATCTAGGGCCCCTGACCCAAAATCATAAACCGTAAAGTAACTGGGTCTCGTGCCCGAACATATGACATTAGCTGGGCATCCTGCCCGATATCTAAGGGTCAGTCACAACTCCGATCGTAGTGATGCGTGCAACCATCCATCCAGGACCGCCCTCTATCCTGGTATGTCGCTGTGAACGAATCAACCGACGCGACCACCACAAGATCATGGTGCACTCATCACCGATTGATATTCTGAACCATCCGCACTCCGAAGTCGAGCCTCCCCAAGCTGCCCGACCACGAATCGTGCATCGTGACCTCTCCGGAAGGAACACATCCTAATCCAGAGGCGAGCGTCGTATCATCGATCGTCGTGCACATAGCATCCGTCGCGACCATGATTTAGACCCGAAGGTCATCCATAGCGTCATATGCCCGAGACAAAACCAAGTGGGTCTCATACCCGAGTTTATCCTTTTAGAAATCCAAAATCTTTTCATTTAGACCATCACATAAATACAGATCCGTATAGGCACCGTATAGGGCCGAAACCTCCAAATACGTGCCTATACGTAACCACACATCCAAATGCACTCATGGCATCACAAAAAAAGTGTTTAAAACATATAATAAACATTTATGCATGCACCAATTTAGAAAACAAGGTCCACTCACAGACCGTCCGAGCTGCCGCCTCGATTTGCGTTCCATAGGCTCTCCCGAGCCAATCGCTATCACCGGGACTACCAAACCTGTCCAAATTGTAATAAAGGGTTACTAACTACTTAATTAACCTCCTACCAAAGCCCCGTAATTTTTCCGAACTTTTAACTATTTTTAAACCGACCCTAAACCTTCAGACAGCCCGAAACCTATGGAAACGATGTCCGATTGACGCGAGAACAGTCCCAAAATCTTCGTTACATCGAACAGAAGATTTCATATGTTGAACACTTCCCCAAATTATGTCCCACGCGCCCCTAGAAGGCTCAGATCACTGTTCATCATCTTCAAGCTCAGGTGAACCGGTTTTACTGTTCACAAGTACTGTGCTGAACCGGCGTGACCGGTTCAGTGCTTTTCCTCCCTTATTTTGGTCCGATTTCAACCCTAATTAATCCTATAATTTCTATTTCTTCATTCCCTATCAATTCCAATCATTAAAACCACCTAAAACCACTCAAATCCCATGGTTCCATTTTGAACCATACGGTTCAAACTTCCCAAAATTCTCCCATGGCTGCACAACCGTCCTAAGCTTCCTAAAACCTTCCTAATGACTTCCTAGCAACCTAATGGACTCATTAAAACCATCAAAAACGACCCATAACAATAAAAATGGAAAATGGGTCGAAAATGGCTAAACCGCTTACCTCGCGGGTTCCCCTTCACGACACCGTTCACGGCGGTTCTGGCCGTCCAGGCCGACCACCTCAGCTCCCTCAGTCTCTCTGGTCCTCCCAGCTGATCATGGGTTGAAGGTTGGATAGGTTTGGGTTGCACAGATGAGAGAAAAATGGTGAGATCGGGGAAATGGTTTGTGTTTTGAATGGAGAAAATGGAATGGTCGATGCATGAAGGGAAAATGGTGTCCATTGGATGGGTGACACTTGTCACTCAACCATAGGCCAGGGACTAAATATCTGGGCCCCACTAGAGTCCAAAAGTTAACTCGTTTCGTAATTCGCGCAATAGTACCCTTGAACTTCTGTGAACCGTAACTTCGCCGTCGAACGTCCGAATTCGACGTGCCGCCTGTCTATGGATTCGTATCGTCCCCATCTACGTAACGGTCCTCGGCCCTCGGCCATTGGACATCCCGGTAAAAAAGTCAACATTTGACCCCTTTTAACTAAAATTACTAAAATTCCCCTAAACTTCCGAACGTCATAACTTCCTCCTCGAACGTCGGAATTGAACGTGCCACCTGCCTATGAACTCGTGACGTCACGAAATACGTCACAGTCATCGGTTAAAGTCCATTTGACCGCCAGAATGAAAAGTCAACGTTTTGCCACGGCTAGGGGCAAAACGGTCATTTTGCATCGTTCGTCCGATTTCGCCTAACTAATCACGGATTAACCTCACTAATCGTGATTAGTCACTAATCTAATCTTGGAATTTGGTATGGGTCGTTACAGCGTAGGCCCGAGATTGAAAATGATGTTTGGACTCGGGTTATGAGTCAGGGATTAAAAATGATGTTTTGACTCGGATTATGAGTCAAGGATTTGATTTCATGGATTTACGTGAAAGTGCCAACTGAGGTTGCAATCGCATGGATTTGCGTGAAAATTATATTTTGGGCTTGAGACCCAATTGGATAGTGATTTTAACTCGGATTTGGAGTCACATGTGAATATGATTAAATTGATAATTTTGATTTATAAAATGAATTCTGGACACTGTTTTATGATGGATTTGTGGAACTTGCTTTGCGAAAGCCATGTTTCGGGCAGAGGCCCTATTGAAATGTTTTTGATTCGATTTGAGACATAAATGATTTTAAAATGAGATTACTGGATTTGGTGACCTGTTCCACATATACCATCCTCTGTGATTTGATAGTCTCCTCCAGACGTCGTAGATCCTGGAGTAGTCACGATCCACTGCCTGGAGATGAGTAGCTCCGAGGGAGGCTCACTCTCAGGAGCGTGGGATTATGATGATATCCTCCAGACGTCGTAGATCCTAAGGGATGTACTCGGACGTGAGACACCGAGTTTGCACGCGTTGCATTGATATCGTGACGAGTTATTTGGATATTGAGATTGGATATTGAGGATTGGTGGTATTGTGATTTATTGATATTTGTGTCCAGAGGCTTTATAACAGATGCTTTATAACATGAACTGATTTGATGAACATGAGTTTTACGGATCAGGGGAAAACATGTTTTGATTTTATCGGTCCACTGTTCATACTTGAATGATTTCATACTATTACTCATGTTCTATGATATGCATGCACGTTTGTGAAAACTGGAGGGTAAGAATGTGTTTTGGTAAACGTATTTATAAAATTTTGTTTTGTCCACTCACACCTTTTCTGTTTTATTGACCCTCCAAGTCGCGGCGCGATGATCGAGGCTATTAGAGAGGTGGAGGTATGAGTGGGCACAGGCACAGTTATCCCTTATTTGGCAAGTCTTTAAGGGTATTTTCGGAACTTCAGTTGACTTGTCAGTCGGGAGCAGGACCGGGCACGGTTATCTATGTCCCTCGGGGACGGGTCCTGTCACTATGAACGTCCCTTATGTGGTTGGCCGTGTAGAAAATGACGTCAGAGTGGCCAAGAAGCGTGTCGTCGAAGAAGTCGCAGACGATAAGGTTGGACTGCAGGTCTTGATGTATTCGCCTACAGAGACGAGTACGTCCGAGATATGAGGGGTTCGATAAAGGTGGCAATTTTTGACACGACTCGAAACCTGCAGGAAAATTATCTGGGTCAACCCGTACGATTAAAATTTCGGGTCATTTTCAGGTCAACCCGTTATGACTCGTTTAATAAACGGGTGGGTTTCGGATCAACCTGTTAACCCGTATAATGATCTGTTAACCCGTTTAATAAATGGGTAAATTTTGGGTTAACAGGTTAACCCGTATATTGGCTTATATATTTACCCATTTAATAAACGTGTCATTACTAACTCATATATTTACCAATTTACCTACCTAAATACCTATTAAATCTTATAATTTAAATAAGTTAAACAAGTTAAACAGGTTAAACGGGTCATAGGTTAATTGAGTTTTGAGTACGACCTGTTTATTAAATGGGTTACATGGATTACGCGGGTCATTAACAGGTCAGGTTCGGGTTGGACATTCTTGACACGATTATTAAACGGGTCGGGTTCGGGTTGGACATAAATGGGTAAAACAGAATTCATGACACGACACGAACCCGACACGACACGAACCATTGCCACCCCTAGGGTTTGATCGTATAAGGGTCACATTTTTTTTTTAGCTTTTTCTTTTGGGGGACAATAGAGAGAGCTTTGAATATTCTTCCACTGATGTTGGACAAACCCTTTGAAATCAAACGCCACTGAATATGTAACGACCTGTCCCATAAACCAGGATTAGATTAGTGATTAATGGCAGATTAGTGAAGATAATTGGTGATTAGTTGGATGCTTTCGGACGGACGGTGCGAAATGACGATTTTGCCCCTAGAATGGGAAAAAATGTTGACTTTTCATTCGGACAGTCAAATAGACTTTGACCAATGACCGTGACGTAGTTCGGGACGTCACTAGTTCATAGACAGGCGGCACGTCCGATTCCGACATCCGAGGAGGAAGTTATGACGTTCGGAAGGTCGAGGGTAATTTGGTAATTTCGTTAAAATGGGCAATTTGTTGATTTTTCATACGACATGGAATGTTCACGAACTTCGAAGACCGTTAGGAAGGTCTCGATGCCCTGAGTACAACGACAAGCGGCACGCTGCCATCGGATTTCGGATAGTTAGGATTTTGGTCTAAGAATGAGAAGGGCAAAATGGTAATTTGACCTTTAGGAGCATTTTGGTCATTCTGGTGGCCTAGGGATTTGTGCCCAATAACAGTAGGACACTTGGCAGTTTTGGGGTTCAGTGACCACTAGATTTTGGACATCTGTCCCTCTTTGGATGGTCATAGAAGGTCCTCCACTATTCCATAATTTTGTCACACGGTTTAAAGTGCACGATTCTGAAATGAAAAACAGAGGAAAACAGGGAAGAACCCTCCCCTTAATCTTCTTCGATCTTCATCAAGTTTTCTTACCCTATAAATAAAAAAGAGAATGAAGGGGAAGATTGTGGTGGTGCCACAGCCGTAAGTGGCCGTGAACGGTGGCCCTACCGTGAGGCAAATAAAACAGGGGACTGTGACTGGGAAGGAAAACAAAAACATGGAAGGACGTGTGATCTTGGCTTTAATGTCCTCGAATACTCATCAATTATTTACGTTTTGAGGAAACAAAAGATTGAAGAAGATGAAATGAACTCAGTGGGCTCGCATTCAAGGTTTGGGAAGGACGGTAAGATCGATTTCCCGTAAAGCATATTTTGAATTCAAAAATGGAAAAATATGGTTGATCGGTTGTTATTCAATTTGATTAATTGGGGAAGTGTCTAAAAGATGTAGGAAAATGATTGGGACCAAAACCAGAGCTCGAGATAGTCAAGAAGGTTGGCAGACCTTGGTTGCAGGAACATGTCTGATCACGATTAAGGAAGGTAAGCTCGAGACTCGATGTTCATGATTTAAGAATTTAGATCGAGTAAACCTAGTAAGACGAAGCTATTAGGATTAAAACGAAGGAAAAAGATGGTAAAATGATGGAGAACCGCCTGCGCCGGTTCGATCGAACCGGACTGGTTCGAACCGGTTTAAACCGGGCTGGCAGGAGGTTGAAGGAGATGAACAGTATGCGCGTGAGGCCCATACGCAGCCACTTCAGGCGGCGCGTGGCACGCCTTTTGAGGAAGGTTCCAACATGACTTTTAAAGTATTTGATGTAACGAACATTTTGGCAAGGGTTTCGAGTCGATCAGACATCGTCTCGATAAGTTTCGGGATATCCGAAGGTTTTAGGGCTCGTTTAAAAATAGTTAAAAATTCGAAAAAATTACGGGGCTTTAGTGTGATCCTTGTGAAGTAGTTAGTGACCTTATCATGGGATTTGGACAGATTTGGGAAAGTTGAGGATAGCGGATTGGCCAGAAACACATAAGTGCGCGCGTATCGAGGTAGAGGCGAAATGGTCTGTGAGTGGACTTTGTTTTCTAACATATGATGCATGCATATATGTTTTAATATGTTTTCATACATGATTTTATGATTTGATTTATGATCTTGATGATTTACGGTTTTGCACGGTTTTCAAGATATTTACGGAATTTCACGTTTTACGAGATTTCGATTATGTTGCGATTTGAGCATGATTTTAATGATTTGATTTCGGGAAATGAAATATGATTTGATTTCAAGGATTTGAAATGGATTTCGGAAAAGTGACTTCGGACTTGGAGCCCTGTTTCTGAGATTTCGACATACGAAATTTCAGTTTTGAAACTGGATTTCGGAAATGATATTTCGGATTTTGTTTTGAGACTTGGAAAGGGAAATTTGGATTTGGGTTCGGGATGATGGTTCAGGATGTTAGCTTACAGAATCATTGTCGGAGAAGGATTTTCTATGGTTTTCACTTGATTGAAAAATGGTTTTGGGTTTAAAGACCCGGAAAAAGAAAAGAAAAACCGTTGGATCTGGTTTTGAGTTTAAAGACTCGGATGATTGACGGGGGGAGGGCCCTGGATTGATATGTTTTGAGTTTAAAGACTCGGTATATGTTTTGAGTTTAACGACTCGGTTATGATACCCCCCGAGGCCTGTGATTGTGTTTTGAGTTTAAAGACTCGTTGATATCCTGGGAAGGCCTGATTATGCGCATGGTTTTGAGTTTAAAGACTCAGGCGCACTTGAGATCCAGTAAACTCGCATGATTGATGTTTTTCAATGGTTTTCAGATGTTTTGGGCAGTGACCCGGAGGATTTGGATTTGATGAGTTTTGAGACTGAGTTCCCGTACTTTGAGATCGATTTATGATTTGAGGCTGAGGCCTGGATTTGAATAACGGATTTAATTCGGGTTTTCATTAATGGTTTTCATTGATGGTTTTTGATATGAAATGGTTTCATAACATGAATTGATATGCATGCATTGGTTTTTGCGTGGAGGGTAAAAATGTAATTTCTTATAAACTGTTTCCTAAACTCATATTTTTTTTGTCCACTCACAGTCTTTTCATGTTTTCGATACCCTCCAGGTTGTTGCAGTGCGGGCTGTTGGTCGAGAGAGACGGAGACATCACATACGCTATCCACAGTAGAGTCTGCACGCTCTGGGAAGTCCGGTACTGTTGAACGGTTCGTTTGGTAATCCCTTGTCCGACTTACGTGTCACATGGAGGTTGGACGTCGATTTAGCCTTCGTGTCACGCGTAAGTTAGCCGGGAGCACGACTTAGCCCTTAATCCCGGGGGATTGAGGGTGGGGCGTGTCAGAATAGCCAAATCACTTGAGGCTTTTTTGGTATTGTTTTTTGTAGCCTTTGTTCATGCTGCAGATAGTGGTTGTGTATACTGAGCTTGAGGGAGAAAATGTGAGGATGCTTCATTTCTTCCGTTTGCCCTTTTTTTTGTAGCCACTCTGTGTCAGCCATAGAGAGGAAGAAGTAGGGGATCTCATTTCTCTTGATTTTTTTTTTCTTATTGTGGCAGTAAGGAGCCTGCGTGAAAGATGTGAGTATTTTTTTGCAGTTAGAAGAGATAAAGGTGGCATCTTTTGGAGGTGTTGCTGGGTTGGATTTTCTTTTTCCAATTTGACCCAGACTTTGGCAAAGAAACAAAGTCTTGAGAGTTTTTTTGACCAGGGAGAAGGATTTGTTCCTTTTTTTTTTATGCATATCCTTTCTCATCGATCTTGTAGGAAGAGTGTGGGGATAAGTGATGAACATCAATTTGGGTTTTGACAAATAGGATTTTCTGGTGTATTTTGGCAGTGAGCCAATATGGGTTATTTTTTTGGTGTTCATGGGTGGCCATGGTAGATGTGATATTTCAACAGGTAAGAAAAATTGAAAAGAACCGACATAAATTTTTATATCGATTCCCACAGACGGTGTCAAACTGTTGATGCATAAAATGTAACAACGAGAATGTAAAAACATGCACACACACCAAGATACAAGAACATACGTGATTCGCCCAAATCGGGTTACGTCCATGGTGTTACCTCACTCTCATTAATAATATAATGTTTGTACAAGTATAGAGGCTATGAGCCTTTGAGAGATAATAGTGTATGTGGAGAGGAGGAAGAAATAATGCTCTTGAATGAGGGAGAATATCTAAGGTTAGGTCATAGTCGTAGTATTTAGGCATGGGCCTTGTTGATGAGCCTCCAAGATGGGCCTTGAAGATGAGCTTAATGTATTCTCCTAAGTTTTTTGTATGAACTTATTGTTTGGTCAAATATACAGTCAACAAATACAAACTAACAATTTTATAAAATAATTAAAGTGCTTCGTGAAAAAAAAAATGGGGGAAAATTTTATTGTAAGTAGGACGGACCTAAAACTTTATTTTGATAGCTATGTAACCTGAAAAAAAAAAAAAAAAATTGTTTGAATAGACAATCCAACAAGTAAACGGCACAATATGACACCAATGGACCACAAACCCATAATTTTCAGTCCATCGATCTTCTTGGCCTCTTCTTCAAAACATATGATTCCATTATCTCTACAATCCATAGAGCGACGTCTCCATACTGAAAGTAAAACCTATTTTCCTTTTAGCCTTTTAGCCTTTAGCCCTCACAACATCATTCCAATTAATTATTTGATTCGATTATCATATGAAAGATTTTAGTTCCAATATTATAAAAAACGACATCGTTATCTTGTCTTTTTATTAAAAAAAAATGTAAATTTGGTATCCGGAAATTGGTGTTTGACCACGTTATTTAACTGCGGTGTTGGACCGGTGGCTGGTACCACTAGTGAGTCGTGACCAGTGTAGCTAGAAAGGCTGACGATTCAGTAGGAATCTAATGCATCACGGTTAATGAAGATCTGATGCTGCAGAGTACAGGGTACAATGATACACTGCTACGCATTTGGTACTTTTAGGTAGGGCTGGGCACATGGAACCAAAATACCGAAATCGTACCGTTTCAGATCAAACCATACCGAAAAAAAACCGAATAGTAAAACCGTTGTATGATTGGTACGGTACCGAAACCGTACCGATATAATTCGGTACGGTTTCGGTATCGATATTTTAAAAAACCGTCCCGTACCGATACCGTACCGAATTAGAATATTTTTTTTTAATAATTAAATTTATTTCTTTTTGGTTTATTAGGCCTTCTTCAAGAGTTGATATGACCATACATGTCTTAATTTAACTTCTAAGAGTTGATATTTTCAACTTAGTGCAACTTTTTCAATACATATTTGAAAATTTAAGTCTTTCATAAATGTAGTTTTTCTTTTTCTTTTTCTTTAGTCTTTTCCTTGCTTTATAATCACAAACAAAATTTTGGCTCAAAACCGAAACCATACCAAAACCGTACCGAACTTAATTGGTACGGTACGATCTGGTTTCACTTTCAAAATATTGAATACCGAACCGTACCGTACCGATTAAAATTAAATGGTATGGTTCTGGTATCGATCAATTTTGTACCATACCGAACCGTGCCCACCCCTACTTTTAGGTACTTCTGAATTGGATGCCTTGACCCCACCCCACGCGCACTTCACCTCATAAACAGTAAAACCTCTATTTATTTATTTACTCTTAGCCCTTCAACTTGGCCATTATTACTTTTCAACGCACTCTTTACTAATATTTCTACTCTTTTAACTAAGGAGGTTAGCTTAATTGGTAAAGTGGAGTTCCTTTGAGAGGTTTGTTCTCTGGAGGTGTAGAGTTCAAATCCTACTGCCAAGTGGCAACAACACCTTTGTTTACATATTAGAGTGTAGATGAGTTAGTAAAAGAACGATTTGAGACTATACTTAATAAGTCTCTAATTAACGTTTTAAATCTTATTTATACTCGTCAAGTTTTTATTTAAAAGTTCCCGAATAATTGTAGTGTTTGCATAAGGGACTCTAGTTTATTGCTTAGGGGTGAGTCTGATTTAAGAGTTCTCCAATGATTATAGTATTTGCATAAGGGACTCTAGTTTATTGCTTAGGGGTGAGTCTGATTTAAGAGTTCTCCAATGATTATAGTATTTGCATAGAAAACTCAATTTACTGACTAAGAGTGAGTCTGAAAAATTTTGCTTTAGAAGATTTATGGGTATAAATATATATGGTAGAAATATATATATATATATAACGATTATCTTCAAAGTATGAGCCCTTCTTTAAAAAAAATAGAAATAGTGGAGAACAAAGAAGAAAGAAGTGAAAAACATATGCACATATATTAATTTTAATATGGAAAGAGCACTCCATTGCTTTTTAAATTCTTGTGATTCTCCTAGTATTATTAATGATTTTTTACGTCTATAAAACTCTATATCATTATAATTTATGTTATTCATGTTAATCGAGTTTAAAATCTCTCACTTGTAAATACAAACTTACATATTACTATATTACTAAACTATCACATTTTATATATTTTTATTATGTATTTCGTTGAATATCTACACAAAATGTTGGAATTGCCAAGGCATAGCTTGTCGGAAAGTTTATAAAATTTAAATTTCGTTTTCAAGGTTGATTTCAAAGTTATAATTAGGGCTAATATTACTTGAGTATGAAGCAATTACAATACATGCCAAATAATCATCAAGTTTAGTGGAAACAAAAGGGTCAAAATAACCATAGGGGGTAAAAGAAAAGTGAAGAGAATCAATTAAGTGCCTAATTAGCTTGGTTTGAGGAGATTCATTTCTTGATGCATGCGTGCCTAATATGTACACGTGACCCAACCAATGTTAATAGGACATAGGGCTATTAGCTATAACCCTACATGTTCATTGTAAATCAAAGTAGTAATTATGAACTTGAAAATTTTGACATAAAAATACTAGGGTAAGTTTAGACTTTTACGCAATGAATGTTTTAATACGAGTTTACTCAATGAGAAATTTGTAGGTATGAAAATTAATTATTTCTATTAGGGTTATTATATAGATTAAGAAATATTTTCATTTTTTTTATTGTGTTAAATTAAACACATGCATTCTTATAAAACTTAAACTCAATACATAACACCAAGTAAAATGAAATTTAGCCGCCCAATATTACTCTAGAAAACCGTTAATTTTGAATGGTTGAAATGTTGGTTAAAATCGAAGAAACTAGCACGGCAGGGGTTAAAACGCGAAATTCCCAATACTCAAATCCCTATATTTAGAAAATCACCGCCAAACATGGGAAAAGCGTAAGAAACTCCCAGTTAAAACAAAGAAAAAGTGAAAAAACACGCCAGAAAGAGCACGCCTAACTGGCGGCTAACGCGTTCGCCATAATTCAGCGGATACGGTGGGCCCCAACCCCGGCTTTTCCGATCTCAATCCCACGTGTTACACATCCACTGAAACTTACCGTACGGCCCCAAGAGCTGAAACGGCAGAGAGCCTCGCGTGCATGGGCTGGGGAAAGCCCATTTAACAATGGTTTGACCAAAAACTCCTCGCCTTCTGGAACCACGAGCCTAGAGCATGCGGCTTTAAATACAACCCCATGCGCCCCTGCCACTAGATCCCGAAGCTGATACGGTGCGTATCACGGGGCGCACACACATCTCCTGCTTTTCACGCTCCTCAATTTCTCGTTCTGCCTTTTACCTTATCATTACCTGCCTGTTTCTGTTTCCTTGGGGCCTCACCTTCCAGATTATGACACGTGTGCAGTTAAGGTGAAAGTGGCAGCAATGAGCAAGTTTGGTGGGATGATAAGACGGCTCTGTTAATTAAAGTTTGGGAGTCGCGTGACTAACTTTTCTCCTTAAAGTCTGCAGTTCCTTACTGTACCGGGGATTTGGTGGTCTGTGATTATAGATTTTATTTCTTTTTTAATCTCCTCAGAAATTTCAAATATACATAATATATACATGTTACACATACATATACAATATACATAATACATAATACATATACATGTACTCCATGATCAGTAATTAAGCTTTAGGTTTCGGATTGATGGGAGCTAAACATTAAGCTAATCTTCTCAACTAGTATTGCTTTTTTTAAGGATAATATTTTTATCTCACTCTAATGGCATCTTCTCGTACTACTTTAGTAGCACTTCCTCATACCACTTTTTCGATTTATAGAATTAGCTTTATAAATGTATCAGAATCGAAATTGTTAATTATGTAAATTATAATTTAAAGATTATATTTGTAAAAAAATAAAAAATTGAAGCTCATTTAGTCATTTATGTTTATGAAATAAATGAATGATTTTGGTAACAATTAAAGTCATCATGACGAACCTCATATTTAATTGAAATATATGAATAGCTAAATGATCTCTAATTTCATTGATTTTTTGCGTGAATGATCTTAAAATGATGATTTATAGGTTATACAATTTTGATTATAATATATTTACATTGATAATTAAATAAATTGAAATAGTTTATTAAGAGGTATCATTAGGGTGTAATGTAAGTATTTTTTTTATGCTTCAATTTCTATAAGTCGCGCAAATAATATATATTTATGCGTAGTATGATATATATCTATATATAATTACAAGTATGTGATGATTTTAAATAGTTTATTAATATAATTAAAATTGAAACTATTTTTTTTTTCCTTTGGGTGATATTTATGTTAGTTTAATCAGAAATATAAAATATGGAAGATTCAAACTCAATATTATTAATGGAGAATAAATTGTAAACTTATGCGAGAGAATAAATGGAAAACAAAAAACAAAAATAAAACTACGAGTCGCATATACTAATCTAGAAATATTATATGCGACATACTTTGAAATTAACATTGCCCAACATATATACGTTCATTATTATACAAACCTGAAGTGAGAAAAAAATGTAATATATTGCATGAAATATTGACATATCACGAAAATTTTCTTTTGATCAGATTCAAGCTTTGGAAAGAACCAAATCATGAGAACAATGCTTTCTCTTTTGTTGGGAGAAATATGAATCATTCAATCGACAAATCACACGCATAAGAAAAATGTGGATAAATATAATTTTATAACAATCTGATTCAAAATTTCAACACGATAAAAAAGAAATACACATGTTACTTACAGTTAGCATTACTTCTCTTTTTCTTTTTGTGGGAATGAGGATTAGGCTAATAGGACCGTGTTACTTTGATGAGTCAGTATCATATCATAATTACAGCACCGGTGTTGGTGGATTAGCTTGACTTAGTTGGTCCTAAACTAATTAACCCGAAGTAACCTATGTTTGAAATTGTAATTAAAACCCTAACACTAGTTGGGGTGAAAACATGTGAACCACAAAAGGAGCCTAATTATGTCTCATCCACCCTTTTCAACCTTCGCATACAAGTAAGAACTTGATGTATATTTGTGTGTAAATTAATTGACATTACCTTATTATTACTTTCAAATGCACGATTCATTAGCCGCAATTAGTGTTTGAGTTTAAACTATAATCCCTTCCCCTTTGTCTCAAAAGAAATAAAGTTTTCCCACTACACACACGTTGCTTAGCATGATTTTTTTTTTGTTAAGTTTTTTTTTTAAAAAAAAAATTGTTAAAATGGATTATCAATTCTCGTAATATTGTGACACTTTTATTTGGTGTTTATCTATAAAAGATAGGAACGAATAATTTTCATTTTGCAAAAATTAGATGAAGACAAATGATCAAATTTAATCTAAGTGTATATGATTATATTACGCGGAGGAAATGTCCATTTTTTAGCTATTTTTGTCCACAACTATAGAAGCTTCCAAGTTCCAACTCTGTCCTTGAATCACCATCTCAGTTGGGTAGATGAGAAGTTTAAATCCAAATATCACGTCGATAAGATTGCACTGTGATGCCAAAGTTTCTATTTTCTCGCCATCGGAGGGACGTAGACGTGCCACAAGATATTCCAATATGTTCGATATTTGTAGTTCTATCATTTTATGTATCTCTGTTTGGTGGTGTTAGATTTTTTTCCTTTTTTTCCTTTTTTTTTTTTTTGAGGTTAGCGTTAAAGGGTGCACGTGACGTGAAGGGTAAAATATGTTGGAAAGTATTCTCTTAATTAGGAATTAGTTTTGGGAGAATTAAGAATTAATTTACTTACTAGATTTGGTATACTTGTGTAAGTTAAAGTTACTTGGATCGTCGCCTATATAAAGCTTGATTTAGACTTGTAAATCTTAATCTATAAGTAACCCAAGAATTTAGATTAATTAGAGTGAAATATATTAATTTGTTTCCAAATTATTTGGTTTCTCCATCCATACACTCATGGGCCATAAATCCGAAATTTGCAACTTCCGCTCGTTAATATGCTAGGTTTGTTGTCATTTGACATGGTCTGAGAATAGACTTGATTCATTTTTTTACGTGATGTTCATCATCGAATACCAATTTAACAGAATATTGATAGTGAATTTGATATATATTAATATGCCCCCATATAACTTCATAATGTGATCATATCTAGGACCCGAATACTTTATTCTCATATGCTTCTAACAAAACATAACTAACTTAAAAATGGTAAATAATTAGGTCTAAAACATGACCACATTCAAAACAAAAACAATGGGCATTATATAAGCACCAAACCTTACATCACAACCTTAATAATTAGAGGGAAGAAACTTCAAACTTGCCCATCATAAACTTATTTAATTTCCTTCTTTCATGGAAGCGTGCTTGGTTGCACGTGTTTGATGATGTAAAACTCAAGCCTAAACCAAACCTACTTACTCAATCGTGCAATCTCCAACTACTAATAGTGCTTATATGAACTTCCAAACACACAAATTTAAACAAAGAGAGATGGAGATGGAGGAGAGGAGGGTTGACACTTTGTGAATGGGCCAATTCCTTTTCCTAAAATAATTAATTAGTGCTTTAATTAATATAAAGTAGAGTGGCAAAAAAGTCTATCAAAGTGGGTAGTTATGTTGCCATAAAAAATTGACAAGGAAATTAGGATGTGGAAATTTTTATGTGCATTCAGAGTATCATTACGAGATATTATAATATGAACAGAGTGATATATCAGATATATTTTACAATAAAATTTTATAATATAAGTGAAATGAGAATGCTCACCTTGTCACGGTGCATTTCCAGAATGTACCCACAAATAATTTAAAGCATGAATTCCCGCCTTAAGTTTGTTGCTTTATTAGTTATGTGGTTGTGTTGTTAATTAGAAAAAGGAAGGGAAAAGGCATATGAATATATTTTTAGTGCGGGCTGGTGGAGAGGGTGTTGTTTTTAGCTTTAGAAGCGTGGATGCTTTTGTTGGAGAATCCACAACAAAATGGCTCCATGGTCTCATGTCCCACGCTCCCCACCAAACTCATATTTTTGTTACCACTAATGGTCTCCACAAAACAAACTCTCACTCTCTTTTCCCCTTAATTATAAAATAATTTTATAAAAAAAGCTAGCAAGTCTTCAATCGTTGGATGGACTTGATTAGGGGGGGTATAATTGTGTAAAGTGTAAAGTAAAGATTCACAATCTTTGCGTTTAGAAATTGTGCATTTATCTATATTTTGGGCACATTATTTAAATTATTCGAGTCTTCAGATCTTTACGGATAATTTTGAGTTACTATTATTTGAGAAATCACATTATTATTCGAAGAATCACTTGATATTATTGTCGACTTTTTAATAGAACCTTAGAGGATTAAGATTACTATTTTTTTAAAAAAAATGAGTAAAACAATTACAAGCAAAAACCTCTCAAACTGCCAAGGTTTACAGTATCAAAACAAACAATATTAGAGGCAAATGAGGAGTTTGAAGAATCCTGATTTTAGTGCATGCCTTCCAAGGAATGTTCATCCGAAGCCAACACATCCGCCACAAAATTAGTTTTCCGATAAATATGATTGAAATGATAGCCATAAAACGCCTAGTGGTAGCCCAAATATCCTACATATCTATCTTGAGCTTCCAAGGCAACTCACACTTATGGTTGACACAATCAATTACCAACTTGGGATCCCTTTCAATACAAATAGATTGGAAGCAGACGTGTGACGCTTGGACTAACCCAAGCAATATGGAAAGTAGAAGCTCGAACACAATGAGAACCAGCTTACAAGGTAGCCTTATCACCATTTCGAATAATGAAACCACCAGTGGCATAAGAATTCTGAAGAAAGGCATAAAAAATGAGTTTAAAACATTCATTAGAGGGTGTTCCTACCCAAAATGTTTTTCTCGTTTTAGGAGTCGTATGTTCCGAGACAATCCTTGTTGAACCTCCGCATGGAATCTTTTTTGCAGAGCGAGGGAGGCGGATCACTCGTGGTGATCTCTTCTTTTACAGTGAATGGTGTAGAGATGCTGAATGGGCTGAGCCTGATGGACTTGGAGTCACGGTCGATCCCTAAATGGGCAAACTTAGGAAGCAAATAGGGGTTTCAACTCAGGTGCATGCATGCTACTAGTAGAGAATTGCTACTAGACAATCTAAATGGGTTCCGTTTTCAGCCCAAGAACTTTTCTTCTGATAAATGCGATTGTGAGGCAGGCGGACAAAAAATCTCCCGCGTTGTTCTTTTTTATGTCTTTTTCAAGAACTTAAAATATTTTCTTTTCCAGTAGTGCCCAAATCAGAAGTTATTTCACTATGATATTCAAGTTGGCGATGTTTTTTTTTCTTTTCAGTAGTTAAATGGAAGATGGTTCTATGTTCCCTCAAGTCAGAATCAAAGTATTCGGATCAAAGTATTCGGACCAATGAACAAATGTGGTATCCCGACTTGGTGGGTCGCAAACCACGCTTGGATGGTGTATTCCAAATACCAATTACTACTTAAAAAAATCAGGTTTGTATTGAAATTGAAATGGAAGTACGAATACAGAAATGTAAAAGTATTGGAATTTAATAACAATTGAAATTACAAGTAAATAAAAGTAAATTATTTCATTCGCATTTCAAGCTCATAACAAGCAAGAAATTTCGGAACTCATCAACTGAAATGAATATCAGTCGGAAATCATGTCATGAGATGACAGAGCACTCAAATGCGGACGTTAAAAAGGGAGGTTTGAGTTTCTCAACGACCAACCATGAGTTGGCAGTCGAGATGACCTTCCGTGAGATCGGTAGTCGGATCGACTGTCTATGTAATCAGTAGTCGGGATAGCTATCTGTGGAATGGTGGTCGAAGACTATCTGTGAGCCAGTAGTCGATAATATCAACCCTTATGGCATTGAGCGGTCAGAAAGAAAGTTAGTCTTCCGCATATCTCAGCCGAAAGTCCATGAACTGGTCAGTCAGGAAGAGGGCGACCTTTATGACACTAAGCGGTCAGAAAGAAGGTTTGTGTAGAGAAATGAAACCAACCATTATGACATTGTTGCAGGAGTGGTCAGAAAGACAGTTAGGTTGTTGCATAAATGCCTCAAATGAGTGAGAAAAGAAGCTGCATCTTGATTTCCTATGTCGAAATAAGTAGTTTTTTCCACAATGGTCAACTATTTTTAAACCATTAAACTTTGGTTAAAGGTGTTCATAAGTTCAAATATTGATGGAGATCAATTTGCTAAGTTTCATTGGTTGATTGTCGGTCCTTTGAGAAACTGGGTCGTTAGAGCTCACAACTTGCTGATTAGGGTCTAGTGCTGGTCCCACTTTGCTGCTTTTTTTTTTTTTCCGTTGGGATACTTCCCATCTGCCTCTTTTTTCTTTGCACTGTGTTAGCACCCCCCACGCTTACATCCTCTCCACGTTCAAGCTATTTGCATTGGACTTGTGTTTGTTTTTGGCTTTTATTTTTCGTGTGCCAATGACTTGATCTTAAAGGGGATTTTTTCTGGTGTAAATAGAGGGAAAGCTTCATTTAATTGTTAAAGTATAAGCGTCCAACCTAGAAGATAAGGATGAAGAAGGAACATGATACAAATTAGAATTTCAAGAATTATTTCTAAAAAAATGGTTGACCAAGACCTGGGTATCCAAGTTATACAGCTGAGAAACATCAATTAGATTATGAAGAGAGGAGGAGAAAACCAAATAATCATGCCAAAAATATTTGTTACATCCATTGCCAAGAATCGTCGTTAACGTTATAAGTGTGTAATATTCGATTTATTTTAATTGGTTAGAGTTGACAAGATTTTAGTGAAATCATATTTTACACTCAATTATATTTTTGTACATTTCTATATTTTCCAAAAGATAGAAAAAAAGAAAAAAGATTGTTTTGATGACCTAAGTACAATAAAATGCCATTTCTAAATATAAAGACTCAAAAGTAGTTTCATTTATAAAAGTAAGTAAAATGAAAATTATACATCCAATAATGACGTCATAATTGAATTAGTAATACTAAATTGTGCTTCAAAATATTAACGAGGCAAACATATAAACATGCAAAAGAAAGATAAGCAATTTAAGATAAAATTAAATGAGACATTAGTCAATCCTTTAATAGTTAATCCATCATGTTTGGCAGAAGTTGTCCATTGCTTCACCATGAGTAGCTATGAATGAGCTTGTGCTATATATGATTTGAAGGCAAACTAAACCTAAAAGCATGCATAAGCATATGATTAATATTGTTGAAAAAAATCATTTATCTCAATCATAAAACCATGCCCACACCAACATTTGCAACCATCTTTAGCTATGGAATAGTATCATCAAACAAAAAATTTCCATATGTTGAACTCTAAAGTGAGTGACGGGCTAATTCTTAATTTGGAAGGATGTTTTCTTAAACTACCCACCAAGATAATATGTTCACATTGTAGTCGAGCACTCTAGCATCTAATTAGCTAGACAAAAAAAAAGAAACAGAAAACATTACTGTATCAGATATATAAATGATACCGTACATTTAAAAGGATGATAAAGGGAAGCAATGGACATCCATGGAATATGGAGGGTCCACTATGCGTGATTAAATTACTTAGCTGATGATCAAATAGTGAATATTTTTGTATTTGTGGCTGTGCTTTACACAGAATCATCCATTCCTTTGTTCTTGGTGGGTTAGCTGCTGCTAGGCTTGCTGATCTTTAAATTTGAAAAATAAAATAAATGTTTTGCAAGAAAACTTTAGTCGAGTGGTCAATCCACAACCACCATTCTTCGTCATTCTCTCATTCTGATTGGACCATTCAAACATTTTTATTCCCAAAAGATCATAAAGTTTTAAATTCTCTGAAATCTAAAGTGGCTATGATGATTAAATAACACATAAGACGTGCGGAGAAAAGCAATATTTGTGGTTCATTTCTTTACTTTTTGTTCGTTGAAAAAAGAAGTAATATTAGGAGATTACAATTTTGTGACCTTTTAAAGCAATTTTATATGACAAAGTGATGTATACACTAATATAAAATTAATATAGATTCATAAATTGACATAGTTTGCATTTTTTTATTGCAGTATCATTCAATCTAATAAAGAAAATACTTACATCTCATTCTTGAATATACTTTCTTATCCATTCGAGAATATTCGATAATTTTCCAAGTTATCCTATAAATAATCAATTGGATTGTAAATTATTTTGACAAGACTCATCTCGATTATCCCTCGATAATCGTGAAAGATCTTTCTCCCGTCTGACAATAATTCTAAAGTACCAAAAGTAGCCTTACATATATACATATACAACATAACAAACGACAAACATCGTCAGACAAGGGATAGTTAAGTCTTCCAGGATCGTTGACTTCATAAATTTAACTAGTCAATCGGTTTACAGAGCATAGGTAATATTACAAGTAGGGATCAAAATCCTACGCTGTAAAGTGTCGGAGTATGCAACGGTCTGTTTATTCCTCTGCCTCGATACTAGCCTCAGTACCTGTGCACTGGCCTGGAGGGTACATAAAACATCAAAGGTGTGAGTGGACAAAAACACAGTTTTTGAAATACATTTATCAAAATACAGTCTTACCCTCCAGTTTCATAAACATGCATGCATATCATACGTTATAAGTTAAAGAATCAAGGAACAAACATAAATCTCAAACATCAACAAAACCACGGGATCCAGGTCCAGATCCAATCTCATATAGTCACGTTATCCCTGCAACGCTTGCAAATCAATTGGCTCAAGGACTGCTCAAAATCCGAGCATCCGCCGCTGTGAACACATCACCAGCCGGCAATCCAGATCGTCGTGAACATATCACCGACCGATCTCCATATAATCCAGCACATCTGATCTGAGTCGAGCCTCCCTCGGCTGTACGACAACAGATTGTGCTACGTGACCTCTCCGGGGTACACACAACCATCCCGGAGGCGAGCGTTATCTCCAAGGTTCATTCCGGGGAAACACATTCCCAACCGGAAGCCCTAATATCCACAATCCAGGGTGCACTCCGGGGGAAACATATTCCACCCCGAAAGCCCTAATATCCACAATATATCATCATCATGAAAACCAGTGAAAAACAGTTGCATTTCAAATCAAAACCATTTTCAACACAGGGTCTCAGCCCAAAACATAATTTCCGTAAAGTTCATAAAACTAGAGTCCCGATTATTTCACAACTCTGAAAACCATCAATATCATCCTGTAATCACATGGAAATACCAATCCAATCAAAATCACATGTCCATTAGGCTTCACGCCCAAAATATCACTTTCACTCAAATCCGCGTAACCGCAATCTCAGTTGCCATTTTCACATAAATACACAAAATATATCCAGAAAGCATTTCAAATCCACCAAATCATTTCCTGACTCATAATCTGAGTCAAAATCAATCTCAAATCCTGGGCCTTCGCCCAAAACAGTAAGATCACAGTTGTCTCGAAAATTGTGCCCAAAATCAGATAAAATAATATAATATACCCAAAATCCAGAAATCATCACATCAAAACATCAATCATACCAAATCATGTCAAATCATATCATAAAGCATTTAAAACATATATGCATGCATTCAGGGTAGAAAACAAAAGTCCACTCACACACCGTCCAGATTGTTTAGTTTCGAGCTGTTCGTTCTCTTCCGACGTCCTGGGAATATTCCGGCCTGTCAAACAAAATAATATAAGGTCACTAGGTTATCACATAACCCCATGTACGAATTCCCTAATCGTCGGAATTTAATAATATTATTTAAACGGAACCTATACGCTTCGGGCACTCAAAACTACTCTAAATTCACATCCGATTGACCTGAAACCAACGCCAATAGGTTCGTATCATCGAGAACATAAAAAATTATGTTGGACCCAAAGTTAGAATCCCAGCCACGCGCCCTCACACGCCGCCGCAAGCGGCTGCGCGTGAAGGCCACGCACCGTGCACAGTACTGCTACAGTACGTCTCCCTCACCCGATTACCTGGTAAACGGGTCGTGAACCCGCGATCAGACCCGGTGAGATCTCCCTCAATTCGACCTCGATTTTGTTCATTCTTTCACTCATTGTCATCTATTCCATGTTTATTAGGGATCTGTAACCTCAATTTTATGAAATGGATCCTAAAATTCCTCGACTCAAAGTGGATACCCGACGGGTTCTAACTCGGGTTCTACCCAAATTCAAGCTGTTTCAAGCAATTAATCACACATGAAGCATCCCATTTCCATTCTAAACATGAATTCGAAACCAATTTCAAGATTGCTTACCTCCAATTACTCGAACTCAACCTCCAAAATTCACGGATGTCACAGGGTCTGTTCTTCGTCAAATCTCCATCAATTTCCTTCCCATTTGATTTGGTTCGATTAGTTTAGCTCCCAGAAGACTAAATGTCAAGTCAATTTCACTCAGAACCGTCTAAGAAATCGAATTCGACATTAATGGTTTTGGGTGGTTTTTCGGGTTTCTCAGTAGAGTTTCAGCTGGGTTCGTTTATGTTTTCCACTCGTTTCTTATTCACAATTTCACTAAGTTTCGCACTCAATTTTGCACTTGTTTCCTTGTGTTTCTATGAATTGATCAAAATGGGTTGGGTTCTCTGTTCTATTGTTGTTACTCAGTGCAGAAGGTTAATTTAAATGTTGGTTAATGTTTTGATTTTAGCCCATAGTCAACCGACAACAATTTGCCACTCATCCTAATTAGCCAGTGACAAATGTCACTGAAAGATGCACCTGAGTCACCCCATGGCTGATTCAGCCAATTGCACCACTAACTACATTTGACTGCCCCAAAATACCATTTTACCCTTAAGTAACAAATGACCATTTTGCCCCTTAACTTCACAGACCCGTAACTTTTTCATCCAAGCTCCGTTTTCGACGTGCCACCTGTCTACGGATTCAGCGTCCCGAGACCTACACAATGAACCTCGAAAAAGGTACAAAACGTATTCCAAACAAAAAGTCAACATTTAACCACACCTTTTCAAGGGTAAAAACGTCATTTTACATATTATTTTAATATTTTATATTATTTGGATTTTCGGGGCGTTACATATTTGGTCATTATATATATATATTTGGGTGTTAATTGGTACGTTAAAATCGACCCAAAAATTGGACCGTACCAAAAGAAATCAAACTGAATCAAGAAAATCAAACCAAACCAAGCCAAACCATAATCAGTTTAGTTTTGGTTTTCATAAATCAAGAACTAGACTGAATCAAACCGAAATTGAAAACCTTGTTTTAATTAAAACGTCGGCGTTTTGGACCACTTATTCAATTCCATTTCGATGATATCAAAGTCTTCATATCAGACTTCTTTAATTCCATTTTGGTCCTCCACCTATCCTCTTTGATATCATCAAAGATATCTTCACGAGTTAGGGCCTCGTTGATTCTCCTTTTCCATATCCTATTCAATATCATCGAAGAAACCTTCATGCCTCATTCTCCTCGAATTGGACCAAATTGGACCCCATTTCACACACACATCCCATTGCCTCTACCTCGCACCTATGGCTCGATTTGTGTATGATCCGTGTCTTAGGAAGAACAGTGAATAATCTCACATTGTTCAGGAAGGGAAATGTGAAATGTCTTATATGTAACGACCCGTCCCGGAAATTAGGATTAAGACGGTGATTAAGATCAGATTAGTGAGCTTAATCGGGGGTTAGTAGGTTACGATAAGGTCGTTAGGGTAGAATGACGATTTTGCCCCTAGTTCAGGCAAAAAGTTGACTTTTAGTTCGGGCGGTCACTTGGGTTTTGACCGATCACCAGGATGTAGTTTAGGACGCCACGAATCCGTAGACATGTGGCACGCCCGATTCCGACATCCAAGGAGGAAGTTATGATGTTCGGAAGGTTGAGGGCATAACCGTAATTTAGTTAAAATAGGGGAAAAAGTTGACTCTTAGTATGACCGAGTTTTGAGACGTTGACCTAGGACCGTTAGATAGATCTTGTCGTCCTGAGTTCGATGACAGGCGGCACGTATTCATCAGACTTACGATGTGTGAGATACGGGTCTAGAAAGGTAGTGGCACAACGGTAATTTTGCGTATTTTGTTATTTTGCACATGGGGATTTGGGGAACAGAGAGGGAAAATGGAGGGCTGAGATTGAGCCACTTGTGAGAAGGCTGAAGGGATGGTGACACGTGTAGGGGTTCTGGTTGGTTCTAGGCTCGTGCACGGTCCCAATTATTTGGGGTAATCGTGCAGGTGTGTGCTGTGTGTGTGTTCGAAGAACAGAAACAGAGGGAGAGAGTTGGGAGAATTGGACGGTGTTTTTTGTGTGTTGTGTTAATTGATGGGTGAGGAGTGACCAGAGAGTGGAAAAGAGCTAGGGAGAAGGTTGGGAGGTGAGGAATCAGTGTGTGGGTGAGTTGAGAGCCACGGGAAACCAGGGGGAAAAATCAGAGAAAAACAGGGAGGAATTGAGAGATCGTGGTGGTGGTGTGGCCGTGTACGGTGCAATTGGACTCGTGGTGGTGTCGTGAGGGGTGAGAGGAGTCGACTAGTCCCAACGGAGCTCGCGACGGCGACCGGAGGACATGTAATTCCTCATCCCCATTAACTTGCTCTGTTTTGCTGTTTAGGTTCAGACGCCAAGTCGTGGCTTTAGGGGTTGAATCGAGGAGTCTAGTGAGGTCTAGGGAATTCAGTAGGGTCCTAGGTGTCTTCTGGTTGTGCAGCCGTGGAGGAGGAGTGCACGGCGGAGTCCAGAACGGCGGAGAGTACCCGTCGTTCTCTATTTTTCCGTTTTGTTTCAACCGTTGAGTCGTGAAGTCTGGGATTGAGTCGACGGTTTTGGTGAGTTGCGTGAGACTCCGTGAGGTTCTAGGAAGGGTTTAAGGTAGCCACCGTGACGGGGGGTGACCTGGGTGGCCGGAGAAGAGAACAGGGGAAGAATACGGGTTTCTGTTCGAGCTGGAGTTAACAGGTTTTAGGCCGCGTCAAGGTGTTTGAGTGAGGGGACTGGATTGCTGAGGATGGGACGATGAAGATGGTGAAGAGAGGAGCCGTTTTGGTGCAGGTACGGCAGAGAACCGCTCACGCCGGTTCGTTTTGCAAGAACTATTTCGAACCGGGTCGGCTTGAGGTAGACGATGCACTGTAGCTGGCGCGTGAGGGCCACGCGCAGCCACTTTGGGCGGCGCGTGGGGGAGCGTGCGGCGGCGGTTGAGGAAGTTGTCAACATAGTTTTTGGTCTAAGTGTTGTGACGAGTCTAATGGAATTGGTTTCGGGTTGTTCGGACGTCGATTTGATGTAGTTCCGCGAGGGTGAAGGTTTAGGGTTTCAGTTCGTTACGATTAGGACCCGGGGATTTTTGGGGAAACTTAGGAGAGTCTTAGTAGACGTGTTAGTAACGTACTTTGGCGGTTATTGACAGGATCGGGACTTCCCGAGGAAGCAGAGGAACGTACGAGACGTTCGGGACGCGATTGAGGGCTTGGTACTGTGAGTGGACCCTTTCCTTAAACTCGAGCATGCATAACTGTTTTTCTATAATTGTTTTATGGTTTTAATTATGATTTTATGTTTATCGGATATGCTTTGTTGATTTACATAATTGCACGTTTTTCGAGAAAGTTCAGTTTTCAGCATGTTTTACGAGGAAAAGTATGATTTCTGAATATGATGTTATGGATTTAGGATTTTAATGGATAAGTGGTTTTAATGTTCATAAAGGGATTTGGAAACATGATTTGGTGATTAAAGGGTTTTCGGTTTTAGAATCGGATTTCGGAAACGGAATTTGGTTTTAAAGGTGAAAAGTGGATTTCCGGATTTGGGTTCGGAATGACGGTTCTGGATGCCGGAAGGGCATCGGACCAGTGATGTCGGATTCGGGTTTGGATGTGGAATGATAAATGGTTTTCAAATGGTTTTGGATTGGATTTGCTGGATCTGGATATTGGGTTTAAAGACCCGGATATTGATTTGACGGGGGACGGGCCCGAATTGGGTTTAAAGACCCGGATTGAGTTTAAAGACTCGGGAGTTTAAAGACTCGGGAGTTTAAAGACTCAGGAGTTTAAAGACTCGGATATATTGATATTTCCCCCGTAGCCCTTTTGCGTTTAAAGACTCAGAGTTTAAAGAGTCGGATTATATTGAGGCCTGGATTGAGTTTAAAGACTCGGGAGTTTAAAGACTCGGATAGGTCCAGCAGGTTTGATCAGATAATAATGACTTGGATTTATGTTTTATCGTACTGTTTTCATGATGCCTATTTTGTGACTTATAAATGTTTTTATGACGAGGCTTATGTGAACTATAACTGCTTTAATAACTGGGTTATGCATGTGGTTTCAAAACGGAGGGTCAAACCCGGTTTCTCTTATAAATGGTTTTGGGAACTTTTCTTTTATTTATGGTCCACTCACACTTTCTGTTTTTAAATTTCCCTCCAGGCCGTGGAGCTAGAGCGGGGTTTCGGCGTCGAGGCAGCATCAGAGGCATAGAAGTCACGGAGGGGATCTCGGAGTGTTTCAATTTTCCGTAGTGTGTGTACTCTTTGTATCGGTTTTCTTTCTTTTGTATTCAGAACTATGATTCGTAAAACTTGCCTTCGGGATGTGTTAAAGTTTCTCCTGCGTATGACTGAGTACTTTGATGGCTTCGAGTGAGTTTACTTTGGTTTTGTGTCGGGGTGTCAGACGGGAGCAGGATTTACCTCGGTTTTCGGGGTGAAACCGGGGTGGGTCCTGACATTATATGCGTGAGCACGTATCTATCTAGCGCGATGCCTTTTGGGAGCTCACTGATTTTGGATTCCTTGAGAACTCCAAAGTTAAACGAGATCGGACCGGAGCAATCCCAAGATGAGTGACCCACTAGAAAGTTGCGCGTGAGTTCCCAAAAACAAAACCGTGAGGGTTAGATCCAAAGTGGATAATATCGTGTTAGGAGGGTCAGGTCGTGACATAATGGTATCAGAGCTGGACTCGAACCGGAAGTGAGGACGCTCGATCCCAAGGGGATGGATTGTAAGACCTGTGTCTTGGAAAGAACAGTAAACAATCTCACATCGCCCGGAGAGGGAAATGTGAAGTGTCTTATATGTATAAGCACGTATCTATCTAGCACGAGGCATTTTAGTAACTCACTAGCTTTGGATTCTTTAAAAACTCATAAATTAAGAGAGTTTGGGCTGGAGCAATTCCAAGATGGGTGATGTCAGGACCGGTCCCAAATCCCCCGAGATTAACGTGGGACCCGCCTGATCCCATTTGACACCACGTGTCAGACCAGGGAAAATTTCATCTCTGCCCTCGCCGGGGCTATCAGAGTGCATCGGGATCGTAGGAGGAGGGGAGTGATGTCTCGTCTCTGCTACAGCCCGCATCCGCGATCAACCTGAAGGGCATTAAAACATTAAAAGTCGTGAGTGGACAAAATAATATTTTTATTAAAAACATTTTCGCATAAAGACATTTATGCCCTTCATAAAAACATACGCATGCATTCCAAAAACCGTTTAGTAAAACATTCATCAAATCATTCAATTTATCAAACATATTCTTGAAATCATTCAAGGGTTCATGCCCGGTTCCCATAAACCGTCATGACCCACAAATCCATTTGGGTCCTCGATCCGAAATCACAACTCAAAAACCATCAATCAAAACATGGGAACTTAGCCCCAAATCATGTCACGTGGGTCTCCGCCCCAAACCATTTCCAAAACATTGTTTATGGGGTCGCCGCCCAAATCACTTTCTAACTCATAAAACACGAGGTCTCTGCCCCCAATTCACTTTATAAAATCTTATAAGTATCGTCATACGTATAACCCATCCTAGGCACTTCCGAAGAAGATGCCAACTCGGGGCATACAGCCCCTAGGGAACACATCCCCGATATAGTCACGATTAATCATATATATCTAGTGTGCACACTACTCGGGGTCTCACTCCGAGTCTTCTCCCAAGAATCTCCATCTGGGAGGCTCAATCACTGGATCTAGTCCGAGCTCTCTCTCTGGATCTAGTCCACACATCTCTCCGGAATCTGGTCCGGGACCACATCATATCTCGTAACCACCACTCCTAGAACGGGATCCCTATGGGGATACCCATTCTGTTCTGTGGATCGTGACTCTCCAGGTCGACGCTGGAGGAGACCATATAAACATATGGAGGGTTCATTCATTCATTTCAAATACTTTCTTTCTTTCTCAAAACTCATTTCTCAACTGGGTCTCATACCCGATTCATCTCAACGGGATTCCTCGAATCCGATTCAAATCAGTTTCACAGGCCTTGTGACAGGACCTGCCCCGATCCTCTTTGGGACCACATGGGGACGTGCCCTGCTCCCGTCTGACACCCAAAATAATGTTCCAATTTTAACCTTAAACGTTCAAATGCATAAAAACCAAATTAAAGTTTTACATCAAATCCGAAATAAACAGATGTCAGACAAGGGATGAAATCCAAAACTACAAGTTGCGAGCACGACTCTAACATAAACCTGCGGGTAAAATCACCCAACAGGGATTCAGGTACGCAGAAGTAGATCTATGCCTTAGCCTCAGGTTCCTCCTCTACCTCAGTAGCACGACCTGGAGGGGTTACCAAAACATTAAGGGTGAGTGGGCCGAAACTCAAGTTTGTAAAATCGTTTAGTAAGTAAAACATATAATTTACCCCTCTGTTTTCCAAACATGCATGCATTAGAATTTAAAACCATAAATCATATAATATGAACCATGAGGTATGTAATAAAATCATAACATAATTTTAGCCACTGCACTATACACTCCAATCCTGACATCCCCGATGTCTGACGTCCCTGACGTCCAATAAGGTCACAGTCTCAAGGCTACGCGTGCCACTCGGGTCTCAGTTCTGAGTCCAATCCCCGAACCCTGTCCGGGTACGGCATCTCAAATGCCTAGCGTCCTAGACGCTCGACGTCCCTGACGTCAAATAAGCAATCCTACTCCTGAGTCATTTTACGGTCCGGTTCCTCCGTATAATGACCCCTCACAGGCAATGCGCTATGACCACTCCGGGGTACCACATCCGGAGGAGACAGTATCATAAGAATGGATCTATACAGTGCAGTACCAAATACATTTTATTGATATCCACATGCAAAACATATATATACATAGATAAAATCAAAACCGAACTTTAAGTTTCATCAGACGGGGTTCAAACCCAATTACCGTGAAACGTGCCATAACCATAATTTCAATATCATCAAAACCATTTCTTGATTCTAGCATGTGAACATATAAGTAAATCGGAAAATATTTAAGCATGCAAGTGTTTAATGAAATCAGGCCCACTCACAGTACGATCCCGTAGTGAACCTGCGCGTACGAACTTGTACCGGGATTTATCGTACAATTCCTGTCAGTCCAAATCACAAGTAAGGGTCACAACAAGTCTTAAACATTTGACCAAAAAGTCCGAAACAGAAACCGGCTCGGGGAAACCGTCAACACGTTTCCCGAGACAACCGGCCCTAGACTGACCCTCCTAACAATCCCAGATCAACATGGTTAATTCACCAAAAATGTTCAGAATGATGAGAGGAACAAAAGTCATGTTGATCATGATCGGAGATAAGCCCCAACGCGCCCTCACGCGCCGCCCAAAGTGGCTGCGCGTGAAAGTCACGCGCTTGACACTGTAGCTGCTACAGTGTCACCTTCCTCACCCGATAGCCCTGCTATTCGGACCTTCAGCCCGCGATATGACCCGGGCAATTAACCCTGAATTTCAACTTGATTTCAATCCAATTTGATCCTAACATGTTATTTACACATCTAATTTAAGTTCTGAGTCACTAATCAACCTCGACAAGTCCCCAATCGACCCATCGACCCGTGATAAACCAATCGGGTCAATCACCAGAACTTACTGGTTTCCAAACCAAAATCAAATTAACCTCCCAGTAAGCTTCCTAAGGCTAAAACGAACTAAAACAAATGATCAATTTACCAAGGTATTACCTGTAAGTGATCGTCCAAATCTCTGCAACTCCACTGAAACAGGAACCTCATTTCCAGGCCAACAGTGGCTGGTTCCTCTCGAATTTGATATGGCTAAGTTCCAATTGCTCCCAGAAAGCTAAACCAGACCTTGGTTTGGTCCAACGATCACCAGAAATTGAAAACCCAATTTCCCTCCAAAATTTCCCGAAATGGCTTCTCTCTGGTTCCTCTCCTATCTTCAGTCCTTTCAACAGAGTGAAGCTCATTCACTACTTAATCAGTTTAAAACATTTCAAGCCGTCCCAGAGGCTCGTGGAAGCCTCACTGTCCACTGAACTTTGTTCCCCGAAAAAACTTCGAATCTTCATTAATCAATTCGACCGTGCAGGTGGATGGTTCAGCCCACGATCTAAAGCAATAGACAGCCCTTCCTTTCCAGCACACAATTGCATAAACAATTGCACACTGAACCACCGCACATGGTGGTGTCGTCCATGGTCCCCCGCGGTTGCTACAGTAACCAAGGCAAAATGACCAAAATGCCCCTGGTTCAATAATTACTAAAATGCCCCTCACTTTCTAGACCCGTAACTCAGCCATATGAAGTCCGATTTCGGCGTGCCGCCTGTCTACGGACTCAGGGCATCGAGACCTACCTAACGGTCCTTGGGTCGAGTGAAAATTAGTTGCCAAACGAAAAGTCAACATTTTCGCCCCTAAAGTTTAAATTACGGTAATGCCCCTGAACTTCCGATAGTCATAACTTCCTCCCTGAGCGTTCGAATTGGACGTGCCACCTGTCTATGGACTCGTGACATTCCGAACTACGTCACGGTCATTGGTCAAAGTCTGTTTGACCCACAAATCAAAAAGTCAACAATTTGGCCATACCATTCACAAGGGTAAAAACGTCAATTCATCCATTAAATTACAATATTAAAATCCTCGAATTTCCGGGGTGTTACACCTTGGCCTAAATCCACAGTTCAACTGGGTCTCATGCTCGAATTATCATTTCACAAACTGAACTGGGACTCAAGCCCGATATCCCAACCAATTGGGCCTTACGCTCGGAACCATAAAGCAACAGGACCTCAAGTCCGATTTCACAACTAACGGGGCCTTAAGCCCGACATCTCAACTAAATGGGCCTCAGGCCCGATATCATAAATCAACGGGGCATCAAGCCCGATAGTAACACTAACTGGGCCTCAAACCCGAATCGTAAACCAAATGGACCCTCGGTCCGATCGTACCACACAAATGGACCCTCGGTCCGATTTCTCGTCAATTCAAATGGACTCCAAGTCCGAGAATTGTAAATCAAAAGGGTCTCATGCCCGATTTCATATTTCTAAATCCAAAATCCATTTATTAAATTCTCGTTGAAAACCTAGAACATATATGCATCGTATAAAACTGGAAATCTCGAAATACGTGCAAATACGTAAATCCTAGGCTAGCACAAACAAATGCACTCATGGAATCACAAAACATATATTAAAACAATTATAAAACATTTATGCATGCATCAATTTCGAGAGAAGGGTCCACTCACATACCGTCCGAAGCCGCGTCTCGATAAGCGTGCCATAACCGACTCTCAGGTAAATCGTCTCCTCCGGGATTCCCGAACCTGTCCAAATTCATTTAGAGGGTTATTAACTACTTAAATAACCCCTCACTAAAGTCCCGTAATTTTCCGGAATTTCTAACTATTTTTAAACGCGAACCTAAACCTTCGAACAACCTGAAACCTATCGAAACGATGTCCGATTGACACGAAACCAGTCCCAAAATGTTCGTTACATCGAATAGATGAAATTACATGTTGGAAACTTCCCCAAAAGACTGGACACGTGCCCTCACGCGCCCAAAATAGGCCATGCGCGTGGGCCTCACGCGCCAGGGTACTGTTCATCTTCTTCCCTGCGACAGACCGGTCCGACCGGTTCGACTGTGCAGTCTGGTCCAGATGGACCGTCGTGACCGGTCCGGCCCTCCTACTCCCTCATTTTCTTCCTTTTTCTTCCACCTAAAACCTTCAAATATCCACGGTTCAATTTTTGAACCTCACGGTTCAATTTTCCAAAACCTCCCCAGAGGTCTCTCAACCTCCAATCTCCCTCAAAACCTCCCTAATAGCTTCCTAGTAACCTAATACACAAACTCTAATCAACCAAAACCGATCATAACGTCAAAAATTGAAAATGAGGAAAAATGGCCAAAACCGATACCTTTCGGGTTTTGGGCCTCCGCCGTGCACGGTGGCTCCATCCTGGCCGGCCACCACGTCCCAGCAACCACACTTAATCTCTGGCATCTCAGTCATGATCACTGGTCAAGGGTTTGAAGGGTTGGATTTGGGTGAAGGTTAAACGGGTTTGTTTGGGAACAAAGAAAATGGTCGATGAAAAATGCAAGGGAATGGTGAGATGCATGAATGGGAAGGGTTGGCCAGTGGATGGGTGACACTTGTCACTCATCCATTGGTCCACTAAAATTAACTGGGCCCACAAAAGACAAAATTGCTCTTTTTTCCTCGTAAAACGTGTCGTTGTAAATAGTTCCCCGGAACTTCCGTGAACCGTAACTTAGCCGTCGAATGTCCAAATTCGACGTGCCGCCTGTCTACGGATTTGTATCATCCTGATCTACGTAACGGTCTTCGGTCCTCGGCCGTTGGACCTTCCGGGTCAAAAGTCAACTTTTGGCCCAAATTACCAAATTGCCCTTGAACTTTCGAACGTCATAACTTCCTCCTCGGACGTCGGAAGCGAGCGTGTCACCTATCTATGAACTCGTGACGTCACGAACTACGTCACGATCATCGGCCAAAGTCCATTTGACCCCCTGAACGAAAAGTCAATGATTTGCCCATTCTAGGGGCAAAATCGTCATTTCACCCGAATGTCCGCTAATTCTCGTCTAATCTCCAATTAGTCTCGCTAATCCGTCATTAATCCTTAATTAATCCCGTTAATTTGGGACGGGTCATCACAGGTGATATACTGGGAAGTTGCACGTGAGTTCTCAGAAATAAAATCGTGAGGGCTGAGCCCAAAACGGATAATATCATGCTAGATGGGTCGAGTCGTGACAATTTTCCTCGGCCTCGCACCACCAACCATCACTAGAAGTCTCGAATGGTCGAAGCCATTGCGAATCCCACTCTCCATCTCAATCTTTTCGTCCCCTTCTCTCCTTTTTTTCTTACATGGAGCTGATTTTGATGGCAAATGAATTTTCTATTCTTAAAATTGTAGTTTGTGAATCAATGTGCTCAAATTGGGTATGAGACCACGCAACTTTTGATGTTGTTGGTTTGGTTAAATTCAACAAAGACGATTTTGTGGGATTGGTGCGTACAAGATCGATTGTAATGAAAAGAAACCAATCGGCCATCTCCTCCATCAATCAATCTCAATCGAACCCCCTCACTCTCAGTCACTGCACACAAAAAAAAAAAAACCAGTAAAACTGGTGAAGAACCAAACCAAATTAGCTCATTCAATTTTCGATTGAAATTGGGATTGGAGCAGGGAACCGAACCATATCCAAACCGATTCTCCAATCAATTTAGTTTCAGTTTTAGTAAAAAAAACCAAACTAAAAAATCGATTAACACCCTTAATTATATGTATTAAATAAATTGAGATTATTAATTTTTGTGTCAAAATGAATTTTATTATTTTAAGAAACAATTAATTTCAATGATGACATACGAATAAGAAAAATTAATTAATCCTAATAAAATGAAACACAATTACTATGATACGGCTTTGTAGCATTAAATAATCTATTTTTGTAGATAAGCATTGAACAAAGAAGTTTTGCTTTACATCTCATTTTTAGTAGTTTGCACAAGAGAGAGGGTTTGAGTGCCACCAAAAGGGTCGACCCAATGAGATTGGAAGGGGAGGGAGGGACTTGATTGGGCGTGGCCATTGTTCCCTTCACTCCAAACAAGAGGGCATGAAAATATGTATATTATTGCCACTTAAATAAGCTTAAACACGTATATAATTACCCAATTTGGATCTTCTTCTCTGTGCATTAGATCTCTTTCAAGTGATCAAATCATGGGTCGACCTTTATATATCTAATCTTTTTTTCTTTTCTTTTTTTAAAGTAGAATACTGGAACCCATATGCCATGCCTACCTAGGTCACTGTATGCACTATGACATTGCTCCACTTCTTTTTTCTTTCAAAGCTTTTGTTTAATTTTTTTTTTCAACGAAGGCCCTGTTTGGTCTGGTTGTTTAAAGTCAGTCCAATATAAAATTAGAATCCTACGATGATTTTTGCATTTTTTGTTAAACAAAAAAGTTTTAGGAATTTATTTTAAATTAATCCTGCTATCTCTCAAACAGTTAATGATTTATCTAATAAGTAATGCTATTGAATTATATTTTATGATCTCATTACAGGAAAAAGAATTTGGTATGCACTAGTGGCATTCATTACAATAACTAGTTGTTAATTAATATTTTATATGTCATATAATATATTTAAAAATGAACCGTCTTGTAATCACATAATTAGTTCTTACACGAAATTATATTATTTTTGAAACAAATATTTTATTGAAATAATTTAAGATAGTACAAAAATTTGTAATTTGGATAAATTCACGAAGGACAGAAATAAAATAAAATAAAATAATATTAGGACTATCAAACTAGATAAGTGATGTATTAGGATTTATCTAATATATTAATTAACCAGTTTTTTATGAGTTATTAAGCAATTAATTCAGTTGTTTAAAAGTGCGGTTGACATAGTTGTTCATGATGCATTACAAAAATGCATATATTCTCGAGAGAAAACTAAGTTCTACAATCACTTAAATAGAATGATAATAGACGAAAATACTTTTAACATTTTATCCATTGTTAAAAATTTATTAATTCATGATCCGAGACATTTTCTTCTTTGTATTCTTCAAATACAAAATTAAATATTCTAAACAACCATTAAATAGTGATTAAGCTCAATCAATCCAACTCCAGAGTCTTGGTTTGGACCAACCATTTGATGGCTACATTGATGATATATGTATATAGACACATCTCGCATCAATCAAAAGTATATTGTGCCCTTTTACATGGCGGGGTCTAGACCAATTGGTCCCTTCCCTTGCCCTTACCCTAACCCTAAGGGCCTAACCCTAAAGTATAGGGCAACGATGGATAAATAGTAGCAAACTCAGGAGGAGTGTGAGTCTGGGATATCACATGCCCAATCAAGATCAGTGGGACCTTGTACTCTTCATCTATATACATCAAGGGGTTTGAATGGTCAAGCTCCAAATAATTGGTGTTCATGTGAAACATTGGATACCATCCCTTTTCATCTTATAATTAATCTCTCTCTATATATACACATTACATTTTCCCTGCTTAATTTACCTTCCATGTTCTTCTTTTACTATCCATTTTCCTTCTCTTTAACATAATTTCACCATATGTAACACACTGAAAAGTGAAAGGTAACAAGCACTATGTTGCTACAAAAAATATAATATTAAAGGCTATGGTTTTCATTCTCACGATAAACCATCAAATATAATATTAATTTTACATACATTATGTATATAATTAACGTGTATGTAAACTATTATCAATTATTAATAAGTATTTTGATCAATAAAATGATGAGGCTTAAGAATCAAAACGAAAGCTTTATAAGTACGTAGAGGGAAATGAAAGAATGATGAAAGAGATAACGGCATGAATATATTTGTCTCTTGGGAATCTATTGATTCTCTTCAAATTGGTTGGACCGTAAGTGCGATATTTACAAGTACTTAGAAGGAAATGAAAGAGATAGAGATATAAATATAGTTGTCTCTTGGGAATTTATTGATTCTCTTTAAATTGGTTGAACCTTAAGTGCGATATTTACAAGTACTTAGAAGGAAATGAAAGAACGATGAAAGAGATATAGGTATGAATATAGTTGTCTCTTGGGAATTTATTGATTCTCTTCAAATTAGTTGGACCGTAAGTCCGATATTTACAAGTACGTAGAGGGAAATGAAAAAATGATGAAAGAGATAGGGGTATGAGTATAATTGTCTCTTGGGAATCTATTGATTTTCTTCAAATTAGTTGGACCGTAAGTGTAATATTTACTTTACGAGCAAAATCTCTTGTTCAAGTCCAAGATGACCTTTATATTTATGGGATATAATTATTGCTACATATATCTTTAAAGATTACAAATAAATATATACGAAAATATTTAGATACTTTTATGATTTTTTGTATATTAAAATGATTTTAGTTTATTTTAAGCCGAATAAAATAATATCTTACTGTCTAATGATATACATTATCCATTGCTCGAAGTTGATCTTCCAATATAAAAAATTTCAAAATTTAGCATGCAAAATTAATGTACCATATTAAAATGTAAGTTAGCATAAAAAAATATTAACTTGTAAGTTTCATATAAAACACTTATAATTTAAGTGGTTGGACAATTATAAAAGAAAAACCTACCAAATATAACAAAATATAAATTGAAAATACAAGTTGATGTTTAGCAAATAATAATAAAAATAGTTTGTGTAATAACAGGTTGATATTTAGTAATTTGAAAATGAAAATAATTTTCTTTGTACGGATTCTGCCTAAAAAAGGTTAAACAAAAAGAAAAAACCACACGGGAGAAATATTAAATTTGGAGGGTAATGTAGAAATTTTACCGACAAAAGAGACGCGTGTCGTTGAATCGAAGCGTCCCAGCACCCAGAGGCCGAGACATAAAGGCAACCAGAGTTTAGTGGCGCGCTTGGTTCGAACTCAATGACACAGTGAATAGCGCTCAACCAATAGAGCCGTTGACTATTTGACCTGACTCCAACGCCAACGGCAGGTGCGGTGTCGATAAAACCACCCGGCTGTGACGGAAACACCACCAACAGTCTATCTTACTTTTTAATTTTTTTTTTAAAAGGAAAAAGAATTTGATCCCTACGCAGGGACATTTCGGTAAAACTAATTTCTATATAATCTCAGCCACCGTGCTCTCCTCAAGTTTAGTTTTTGACTGTATCTGCGCTCTCTCTTTTTCTCTCCGTCGCTCATCACTTTCTCTGCTTGTTCTGAAAGCTTCCTGATTTCTCTAATTCGATCTCGTCCTCTCAAGCACAGATCAAGCAATCGTCCTCTCGAATTGGATTTGCCCCACTGTAAGTTATCTTGTCGATTTCATCGCTTTTAATGGTCGATGTCTTCATATCTTTAGATCTTCGCTCTCCGTTTGGTAACCCAAAAAATTGAACAGGAGTTTTTTTTTTTAGTAAAATAGAAAAATTAAGCATTTTAATTTATATAAAAAAAACATTTTGAGCTGTTGTTTTATTTTGGTAACAATTTTGAGCAGCCAACCCTGCCTTTATCAATTCATTGAATCTGATTTACCGTTGCAGGGGACTGAGGAATTGTTCTGGGGATCGAAATATTTTTTTTGGGTAAGTCCAGAACAGCATGCGGTGGTGGCTGACTCTCTCAGTTGATGTGTATCGCAAAGTGAATTCTCTGAACCTTTACTGTAGAGTAATTCTGTAATTCTTTCCGTTTTACTGAGTTTGAGCATTGATTAGCAGATACCCTTCAATTTTCTTAGCATTTTTTACCTCTATTCTCCATGGGATCCACTTTCTTCATCGTTGTTCCTTGGTATGTTCGTCAGATTAGTTGAGTCCAGAAAGCCATAACCTTTTCTGAACTTTTCTTATTCAATCCATTGTCATTTTGTTGTTGTTGGGTAATTTGCTTTAAGATAATCGACCCTTTTCCTATTTTTTCTGCTTGATTCTTGTTCGTCAGCACACCCTCTTCTTGTCGTTGATTCGGCCTCTCTCTCCCTCTCGTGTCAATCAATCAGCACGGATTTGTGCTTTTTTTGTGTTGAAATTGTTGTTGTTAAGACTGTTCTCATTCCAAAATATTTCAAGTGCCGGGAAGTTGTTAGTTATGGTAAGCCAAGCAGCGAGCCAAACAAGATTTCGGGCATTGAAACATATGAATGGGATCGATGGGAGCGCCACCATTATCGTTAGAGTAATAGCATGCTTTCAACCTCTCCAGGATTGCCAGGTTAGTCAAGGATAATTAAGTAGTAGTTGTTGCCAATACTTTTAATTTTTCGACATATTCGTTCTTTTTATTCATTATGGGTTGCGTTTCATGATGCCTAATGATTCTTTTGTGTTTTTTCAGGCTGAATATTTTCGACATTTGCTGAAACCTGTAACGTAGGAAGATTTCCTGCTTTTTTTGTTCAAGTTAAGCTGGAATTTTTAGTTTATTTCATTGTAGCTGAAAGGGAGACATAAATCAACTATTTCTAGTTGTACATACGTCCTTCTGGTAAGATTTTTGTTTTGTAGAATCAGTCTATAGTTCTTGTATTTCTTTTTCATCTCTTTTAAGTTTCTAAAAGTTTCATTTGTGGTTGAACTTGTAGGTAGTTGTTTTGGTTGGATGGGTGAAGACTTTGGAACCTGGATTCCTCAGCTGCATCGTGGTTGGCAACCACCAGATCCAAATTCCATGGGTGTCCCTCTTGGCTTGGGGCAAAACTTCATTTCTGGATATGGGAACCCTGGCACTAGCATGATTTTCCCAAATGGTACTTTACCAGCATATGCATCTTCTGATTTGCCCCAGTCACAAATAGGCAGACCAAGTGAACCTCACGGTTGGTTCTATTGCTTACCACGTATCAGACAGGCCTTCATGCCTACTGCAGACTGTGTTCTCAAAGAGAAACCTTCTCCTTTCAATTATGAAAGCGTTGGGGAGACATTGGTACCCAATGCAGACCCTCTCTGTGAACAGAACAGATTCCTTGTCAACAATCCATCGGGGGAACAAACAGCTCTGGTTTTTGGTTCCGGGATCGTGGATCCTTTGCAGGGGCGCACTTCTTGGAATCCAAACCCACAAGGGGCTTGTTATTTGAATGCTGGGGGTCTTGGAACAGTAAGAGATTTGAAAAATCTATCTGGAGCAGTTTTGACTGATGAATTGAAAGGAAACGATGAAAGCGGTGCTCAGAGTGAGATGCATGAAGATACGGAAGAGCTGAACGCCTTGATGTACTCAGATGGTGATAGTGATTATACCGACGATGATGAAGTTACCAGCACTGGCCATTCCCCTAGTACGATGGCAGTTCAGGATATGCCAAATTGGTCTGAAGGAAGGGCTGAACAAGTAGCTAGTTCCGATGGAATGACTAACAAAAAGCGGAAGCTCTTTGAAGGAGGTTATGATGATTTGGTGCCATCTGTAATGGACACCGTGGGTTCCATGAAACCCAATAGATCGTTGGAGTTGGAGGATGATGCAGAATCCAGCTGTGCGTGCAACAGAAGTTCTGGTTTAAGAGAAGTGGATTCCTTATCCAGCAACAAGAGGATGAAAAAAGAAAAAATACGTGAAACTGTGAGCATTCTGCAGAACATAATCCCCAATGCGAAGGGTAGGGATGCAATTGTGGTGCTGGATGAAGCAATCCACTACTTGAAATCTTTGAAGCTCAGAGCCATGACTCTCGGACTCGAATCTCTCTGAGTTCCAAATTGTCTGGTCCAGTAGTATTCGTAGTAGTAAGCACTTTGTCTTTATGAAGTCATGTTGATTAGTAAACCCTAATGTGATTTAAGGAGAATAATTCCGATGTACATGTACATGCGTCGGTTGTGGATATGGTAATGTTATTTGTTCCAGCTTGGGGTATTTGGTCAATGGTTGGATTGGGAAATCAGCAGAGCTTTGGTTGTTTTTTTTTTGTGATATGAAGAACAGCAGAGGAGAAGGAGAAGAGAGTGTGCGGTTCATTATGTCCTCATAAAGAGAGGTGAATGATTTCTTTTAGGCTTAAGAGAAAGTGAGACGCCCACCTGGGCAAAAAGAAGGGACCCATGAAAAGAGAAAAGACTGCACGCCCCTTGCATTGTTTGGGTCCCAAACTTCCCTTTCCTCATTATTTTTTTTGTTTACTTGTCATGTTTATCCTTTGTGGTTTGCTTTACTCTCTCTTTTTCTTCTGATTGCACAAGTATGCACGAGCAAGAAGGCCTTCTTCCCTCCCCATCATGCCAACTTGCCAAAAGGGACCCCCCCAACTCCAATCAAAACCCTACCAGTTTATGCAAAATCAAGTTTCAATTCAAGGACAGTGGAAATTCGAAATCTCTTGTGGGTTTAACCGGTTAATATGTCATTATATGTTCATCTCTCGTTACACAGCGTGACAGATGGTTCTATGGCAGAGTATTGTCCATTTCAGGATGTGATAACAGGGTTGAAGATGATGATGTTTGTGAATTTTAGGGTTTTTGGTTGGATGTAATTCATGTTGGTGTTATTAGTTGTCTTGATGTCTATGTATTTACGTCGCATGCACGCATTTATGAATTGAGAAAGCGATGCTTTTGTGTGTGATGCCTTTGGTTTTTTGTTGAAACTTGAATTATTATTTTTTTTATAATTTTGTTGCAGGAATTTTCTTTTGATTATGGTTGTTGAGTTGGGGGGACCTCAGTACTGCTCCCCCAACAACTGAGTCTGCATTATTAGTGAGAGGAAATATTTGGGCACGGGTGCAAATTTAAAGGGTGTAATAGTGTGAATTATGAAATGGGTCGGATGCTATATGGCATTTTACACATTTAATTTTTTACTCCACTTTTGTGTAATAAAATTTGATCTTCAATTATTATTAATCAAGATTTGAACTCGTGAGTTATTTCTAGATCGTTGTAACGATGTGTTGTAATTAGAGTAGCACCAGTGGTGTCATCATTGTTACGATGTCTTGTAATTGTAGTAGCACCAGTGGTGTCATTGATTTTTATATCGGTCAATCCGTAGTGACGGACAAAATAAATTTTGTTTATAAGATATCCATTTTTTATTAGTTTTCCTCGTAAATTTTTATTTCAGTCAATTTTTTCCTTATATTATATTATTAATATGGTTACATTTGATCTAACTTTTCATCGTATTCATTATATTTTAAATAAGTACACGTGTCACAATTGAGGAAACAAATTTATTGAAACAAAAGATCCAACGGGAAATTGACAAGGGAGTACAAATTCAGGAATCAAATTGACAGTTAATCATTTACAAATGTTTCCAACTTTTTAATTTCTTTGAAAGCTATATTTCATAGAGCATTAGAAATATTTCAAACAATATTGGAAAGCGTAATTGTTCATGACAAGTTATATCTACATCATCAATAAAACAAATAACATTAATTAATTTTTATTATTTAATCCAACTACATTATCAATACAAGAAATAACTTTCATTAATATTTTTTTGTTTAATCTCTGGTCCCAACCTTCATCTTTAATCTGCCATCACCATCGATTTTTCATGCTTATGTTTGTGCTACATAATTAATGAGCTAATTAAATAATCTCAAGTCTCACCTTCATCTCAAATCTTCATCATTAATTAATCAATGTGTTATTTTAATAGAGGAATTTCCGGTTAACGATATGGGTTCTCAATTATATTCAAATGAGAGATTTGGAAATAGCCATATAAGTGACACCTTGACTTTTAAGATAAACTGTTTAAAAACTTGACGGAAGGGTCATTGTTACATATCAAAGCCATAATTTAGGGATGATATACTCTAATGTTAAAATTTAAAGACCGTTAGTAAAATCTAAAATGTATGGACGATTGTAACTATTTAATTGATAGAAGTTTAATAAATTAACATATCTGTAATTACATCTTTTATTTTTGCAAAAAAATAAGAAGACATATTTTCTCTAAATCTTAACATAAGACATTCAAAAAATTGACGGAAAAATTATCGTTGCATATCAAGACATAATTTAGAGACATCACACTCTAATGTGCAGTTTAGGAGCAATTGATAAAATTTAAGAATGAAGCATGATAATCATTCACCTTTCCAAATTAATGTGAAATGTGGTCGCTCTTTATTCGGTTTGAAGGATCATTGGTTGTTCTAGGATCAAAACACTAGAACCAAAGTCGTCCATAGTTTTTTTTTTTGGTTGAAAATTTATATCCTTCCTATATTCAAATAAAAAGTTAGACTATATGTAAGACCTGTGTCCTGGAGGGAACGGTGAACAATCCCACATTCCTGCGAGGGGGGAATGGTATGGGAAGGGAATGGTGGTGTGCCATAAAGGTGTAGGCACACACCTATCTAGCGCGAGGCTTTCTGGGAACTCACTGGCTTTGGATTTCTGGAGAACTCCAAAGTTAAGCGAGTGGAGGCTGGTGCAATCCTATGATGGGTGACCCCCTGGGAAGTTGCACCGTGAGCTCCCGAAAACAAAACCGTGAGGGCAAGGGCAAGGAGGCCCAAAGCGGACAATATCGTGCTAGATGAGTCGGGACCTGACAGAGGAGGGTCGGTTCCTGATAGAATGGTATCAAAGCCAGACCCCAATCGGGAAGTGTGTCAGCGAGGACGCTAGGCCCTAAGGGGGGTGGATTGTAAGACCCGTGTCCTGTAGGGAACGATGAACAATCTCACATTCCTGCGAGGGGGGAATGGTCTGGGAAGGGAATGGTGGTGTGCCTTAAAGGTGTAGGCACACATCTATTTAGCATGAGGCCTTTTGGGAGCTCAGTGGCTTTGGGGGGAATTGGAACCCCAAAGTTAAGCGAGTTGAGGCTGGTGCAATTCCATGATGGGTGACCCCCTGGGAAGTTGCACCGTGAGCTCCCGAAAACAAAACCGTGAGGGCAAGGGCAAGGAGGGCCAAAGCGGACAATATCGTGCTAGATGAGTCGGGACCTGACAGAGGAGGGTCGGGTCCTGATAGAATGGTATCAGAGCCAGACCCCAACCGGGAAGTGTGCCAGCGAGGACGCTGGGCCCTAAGGGGAGTGGATTGTAAGACCCGTGTCCTGTAGGGAACGGTGAACAATCCCACATTCCTGAGAGGGGGGAATGGTCTGGGAAGGGAATGGTGGTGTGCCTTAAAGGTGTAGGCACACATCTATCTAGCATGAGGCCTTTTGGGAGTTCAGTGGCTTTGGGGGGGATTGGAACCCCAAAGTTAAGCGAGTTGAGGTTGGTGCAATTCCATGATGGGTGACCCCCTGGGAAGTTGCACCGTGAGCTCCCGAAAACAAAACCGTGAGGGCAAGGTCAAAGAGGCCCAAAGCGGACAATATCGTGCTAGATGAGTCGGGACCTGACAGAGGAGGGTCGGGTCCTAGTTGATACCATTCTGTCACGACCCGGCCCATCTAACACAATATTTTCCGCTTTGGGCCCAGCCCTCACGGTTTTGTTTTCGGGAGCTCACGTGCAACTTCCCAGTAGGTCACCCATCATGGGATTGCACCAGCCTCAACTCGCTTAACTTTGGAATTCCAATCCCCCCCAAAGTCACTGGGCTCGCAAAAGGCCTTGTGTTAGATAGATACGTGCCCACACATATAAGGTACTTCACCTTTCCCTCCCTGAGCGATGTGGGATCGTTCACCGATCTTACCTTTCCAAGCTCGTCTTGCTCACCGATCTTGCTTCTCAAGCTCACGGGTCTTGCTCACCGTTCTTGCTTCCAAGACCGGGTCTTACACTATATCACACAATGATGACAGGACCCGTCCAAATCCTCCTGGATTATAGTGAGACGTGTCTGCTCCTGTCTGATACCGCGTGTCAGACCAGGGATAAACTCATCACCCGCTTGGGGTCCATCAGAGTACGCTAGGATTGGCGGTGGCATGTGATATCTCGATCTCTGCTACAGCCCGCATCCGCTATCAACCTCAAGGGTATTAAAACCATAAAAGCTGTGAGTGGACAAAAATAAACAGTTCAAACAATTTATCAAAAAGACATTTATACCCTTCACGTAAAAGCATGCATGCATCGCAAAATAGTTATATCCAATACTCTCTCGGAAACAAGACGTATTGCTTCTCAAATCAAAACACAGTAAAAAATGCTTCTCAATCGAAGCCATCATTTCAGTAGGGTCTCAGCCCAAAACCAGATCATAGAAAACAAGTACGGGTCTGAGCCCAAACAGAAAACACGTACAGAACCTCAGCCCAAATCATAGAACACATGGGAACACATCCCATGGGAACTCATCCCAAATGTCAGTCACGATTCTAATCCTAGCACATGTGCATATAGCTCAGGAACGCTCATAATCCTAGTATGTCGCCGTGAACACATCACTCGCCGCAACCCTCTCTAGATCATCGCGAATACATCACCGATCGATCTCAGAGTATACCATCAGCACTCCTAAGTCAAGTCTCCCTCAGTCATTACTTCCCACGACTACTTGACAACAGGCAGTGCATCGTGACCTCTCCAGAAGGAACACATCAGCAGTCCGGAGGCGAGCGTCAGATCATCCAGGACTCACCCGAATACCATCATCAATAGGGCCTCAAACGCGGAACATCACCAAATGGGTCACAGCCCGAAAGCCAGTGTCCAACGACACATTATATCACAGGATTCCTCGAATCCTATAAAATCCACAACTGGGTCTCATCCCGAAATACCTTTCATAAAACTTATAACTGGGTCACCGCCCGATTTATCTCACGTTTGACTATACTCTAAGTCAAACCTCAAATCAACTGGGTCATACGCCCAAATGATATTTTCAAAGCTGAAAACCAGTTCGCATTTCTAAACCACTTTCAAATCATCTTTCAATTGGGATTCATGCCTGAATCTTGATTTCACGCATCTCCGTGAAATTCTCTAAAATCGTATGTAAGGACCCGTCCCGGGATTCGGAATTAGGGAAGTGAATGGTGACGTATTAGTGAAGTTAAACGGTGATTAGTTGGCTGCGTTCGGACGGAAGGAGTAGAATGACGATTTTGCCTCTAGTTTAGACAAAAAGTTGACTTTTAGTTCGGGTGGTCAATTGGGCATTGACTAATGACTGTGACGTAGTTTGGGACGTCACGAGTCCGTAGACAGGTGGCACGCCCGATTCCAACATCCGAGGAGGAAGTTATGATGTTCGGAAGGTTGAGGGCATTACCGTAATTTGGGTTAAATAGGGGGTAAAGTTGAATTTCGTACGACAGAGTTTTTACGCATAGACCTAGGACCGTTAGATAGGTCTCGACGTCCTGAGGTCAACGACAGGCGGCATGCGTTCATCGGACGTCGGACGAGCGAGATACAGGTCTAGAATGGTGAAGGGTAAAATGGTAATTTTGACTCACAAGGGCATTTTGGTCTTTTGGGTGCATTGGGATTTGCGCAAACTAGATTGGGACATGTGTACATGATGGATTGGATATTTGAGTTAGGGACCATGGGATTGTGACATGTGGCAGAGGTCTAGTGGGTTCTAGTTTTTGCACGGGCTAAATTAAATTGGATTGTTCGAGTGTGTAGCCGTGTTCGAAGAGGAAAACAGAGACTGAAAGAACAGGGAGGAATCAATCGGTTGCTGGGTGAGAGTGTGAATTTTGTTGATCCAGTGAGTGAGAGCAATGAGAGATTGTGAGACTGGTGAGTGTGTGGGTTGCACTGAAGTGAGTTTGGGTGTGTGAGAGATGAGAGTTCTCAGAAAACAGAGAGGGGTCTTGGTGGTGGTGCTGTCGTGTAATCGATTAATCGAGGTTGATGGTGGTGTCCAGAGGACGGAGGAGGACTAGAGGAGTCGCGTAGGCACGGCGGAGCTCACGACGGCGGCTTGAGCACAGGTAATTTCTTCGATCCTTTTATATGCTCTGTTTTGCCGTCTGGTTTCAAACTGAAAGTCGTGAAGTTTGAGGACAAGTCGAAGTGTTCTGTAGGTTCTAAGAGGTTGATTAGGTCCCTAGGAAGCTGTTGGTTGTGCAGCTGTGAAGGGGGGATGCATGGGTGGCCGGCGGTAGAAACAAGGATTTCTGTTGGCTACGGGTTCGAGCTTGGGAAGTGAGGTTTAAGGCAGTAATGTCTTGTTTTGATTATTGGGTTGAGTTTCTTAGAGTAGGACGAAGAGAATAGTGGAAAAATGGATGAAAACGGACGGCGGACGGCGGAGACCCGGCCACGCCGGTCCAGAACAGTAGCAGTCTCGAGGAAGAAGATGAACAGTGAATGTGTGCAGGCGCGTGAGGCCCACGCGCAGCCACTTTGGGCGGCGCGTGGGGCATTTTCCGGGGAAGTGTCCAATTAGGTTTTTGGTCTAAACGTTGTAACGAATCTATTGGGACAAGTTTCGGGATGATCAGACGTCGTTTCGGGTTAGTTCTACAAGGTCGAAGGTTTTGAGTCTCAATTAGTTACGTTTAGAAGTTCGGGAAATTTGGGGAAAATTAGGAGAACCTTCGTTGACGTGTTAGTGACGATTTTTGGTGACTTGTGATAGGATCGGGAATCCCCAAGGAGGTCGAGGAACGTACGGGACGTACGGGACGCGATTGACGTGCCCGGTAATTGTGAGTGGACTTCTTCCTTATAACTAAGCATGCATAACTGCTTTTAATTACTTGATTTATGGTTTTATATGTGATTTCATGATTATTTGAATATGCTATAACTATTTTACATTATTGCACGTTTTTTGAGAAATAACGTATTTGACACGTTTTACAAGAAATGCTTGATTTCTGATTATGATGCCATGATTTTGGGATTTCAAACGATAATTGGTTTTCAATGATTATAAATGGATTTGAGACATGATTTGGTGATCAAGGTTTTCGGTTTTGAAATCGGATTTTGGAAAGCAGAATTTGGTTTTAAAGTTGAAAAATGGATTTCTGAATTTGGGTTCGGAATGAGGGTTCTGGATGCCGGAAGGGCTTCAGACCAGTGATTTCGGATTCAGATTTGAATATGGATTTTGAAATGGTTTTCAAACGGTTTTTGGATTGGATTTGCTAGATCTGATTATTGGTTTTAAAGACCCGGATTATGATTGACGGGGGACGGGCCCGGATTGGGTTTAAAGACCCGGATTGAGTTTAAAGACTTGGGAGTTTAAAGACTCGGATTATTGAGGCCTGGATTGAGTTTAAAGACTCGAATTATTGAGGCCTGGATTGAGTTTAAAGACTCGGGAGTTTTAAGACTCGGATAGGTCCAGCAGGTTTGATCGGATAATGATGACTATGGTATTTATGTTTTATGATTACTCTGTGATTTATAAATGTTTTCAGCTAATGGTTATGCATGCATGTTTTCAAAACGGAGGGCCAAACCTTGGTTTTTATGAAATTGTTTTTGAAAATTTTATTTCTTTTTGGTCCACTCACACTTTTCTGTTTTTAATTGCCCTCCAGGTCGTGGAGCTAGCGCGGGGGTTGATGTTGAGGCAGCGTCGGAGGCATAGCGTACTCTAGCATTTTTCCGGAGTATTTTCAGCTTTTCCGTTGTGCGTGTTGTCAGGACCCACCCCGGTTTCACCCCGAAATCCGAGGTAAATCCTGCTCCCGTCTGACACCCCGATCGTAACTAGTCAGACGCAGGAGAAAGTACTCAATACAATATCTCGAAGTATAGTACAAGTACAACAAACTAAAACCGATTAATTTACACGCACGCGGAAGACAATGTAACACTCCGGGAACTCTATGCCTCAGACGCAGCCTCGACGTCAAGACCCCACGCTATCTCCACGACCTGGAGGGCAATTTAAAACAGAAGATGTGAGTGGACCATAAGAAAAGAAAAGTTCTAAAACCATTTATCAGAAAACCGAGTTTAACCCTCCGTTTTGAAACCACATGCATAACCCAGTTATCAAAACAGTAGGATGCAATACTCAAAAAACATCATAAGAAACAGAAATACTATAAGACAGTTATAGAAGTCATAGCATAGGAATCATAAAACCGTAACAGAAACCATGAACTTCAAATTATCATTTTCCGATCAAACCTGCTGGACCTATCCGAATCTTTAAACTCCCGAGTCTTTAAACTCAACAGGCCTCAATCATATCCGAGTCTTTAAACTCCCGAGTCTTTAAACTCAATAGGCCTACGGGGGAAATATCAATATATCCGAGTCTTTAAACTCCCGAGTCTTTAAACTCAATCCGGGCCCGTCCCCCGTCAAATATATCCGGGTCTTTAAACCCATATCCAGATCCAGCAAATCCAATCCAAATTCAATGTAAAACCATTTCCAAATTCATAACCAAACTCGAATTCGAAATCCCCAGTTCGAAGCTCTTCCGGCGTCCAGAACCGTCATTCCGAACCCAAATCCGGAAATCCACTTTTCAACCTTTAACCAAAGTCCAATTGTCAAATTCGATTTCAAAACCAACCCTTTCTCAAAATCATGTTCCAAAATCCACTTAAAATCATTAGAAATCATTTAACGTTTGAAATCTCAAAAACCATAGCTTTATTTTCCCAAAATCACCCTTTTTCCCGTAAAACGTGCAAAATACGGTATTTCTCGAAAAACGTGCAACCATGTAGAAATCATCATAAATCCAACATTCATGTAATCATATATAGATATATATAAAACATTTATAGAAAAATAGTTATGCATGTTCAAGTTTAAGGAAAGGGTCCACTCACAGTACTGAGTCCTACTCACGTCCCGAACGTCCTGCACGTTCCTCAGCTTCCTCGGGAAATCCCGATCCTGCCAACAACCGTCAAATTACGTCACTAACACGTCTACTAAAGTTCACCTAAATTCCCTCAAAATTCCCCGACTCCTAATCGAAACGAACCGGAACCCTAAACCGTCACCCTCGCGAAACTATACTCTAACGACGTCCGATGGACCCGAAACCACTTCCATTAGACTCGTCAATACAGTTAGAACAAAAACCCTGTTGACCACTTTCCCCATCGCCGCCGCACGCGCCCCCACGCGCCGCCCAAAGTGGCTGCGCGTGGCCCTCACGCGCCAGCTACAGTGCACCACCAACCTCGAGCAGACCCGGTTCAGTACAGTAGTCTGCAACTCGAACCGGCGTCAGCGGTTCACCGCCGTTCCTGCACCATTTTCCTCCCTTTCTTCACCAGTCTCATCGTCCAGGCCTACCCTAATCAGTCCCCAACTCCATTCACCTCGATTCATCCCCTACATCGTCGACTCAAGCTCGAGCCAGACGGCTCGATAGCCCCTGTTTCACGATTCAGCCATTCCGATCACCCCCCGTCACGGTGACTGTCCCAGACTCTTCCTAGGGCCTCACTGAACCTAACCCAACCCTCCTAGACCTTCGACTCAGCCCCAACCTTCACGACTCGCCGTTTGAATCTCACGGCAAAATAGAGCACCTTCGTCGTCTCGCCTCCACCGTGAACCACCCATCTCGGCAGCACACACAGTCGACTCTTGGGACCTCCAGGAGTCTCACTTTAACCTCCAATTCCCTCGAATCTCCCCCTAGGTCCACGATTTAGCTTCGGAATCCAAACGACAAAACATAGCAAAGAAACGGTGTTGCGGATTTACCTGTCCTTCTGTCATCGTCGTGAGCTCAGCCGTGAGGTAGTAGCTCCTCCTACTTTCCTCCGTCCTCTGAGCACTTCCGCTGACCTCGAGTGATCGTTCACGGCTGCACCACCACCCAACTTCTCTGTTTTCCTCCCTAAGTTTCCTCCCTGGTTCCCGTGGCTCACTCTTCTCACACACACGGCCACCGTGCCTCCCTGTCTCCTCCCAAGCTCTCCTTCACTCTCCGGTCACTCCTCACTCGTCAATTCACACCACCACATACCATCACCATCCTCTTTTCTCTTAGTCTCCCCCTCTCTGTTTCTCTCTGTCTGTATCGAAGACAAGCACGGCACACACAGTTGCACCCAAATAATTGGGACCGCGCATACACGAGATCCAACCAGAACCCTCTAGTCCTGTGCCACATGTCACCAATCTCTCAACTCCTCTCCCACCTGGTTCAATCTCAGCCTTCCATCTTCTCTTCTCTCTGCACAAATCCCCAGGTGCAAAAACAAAAAGACCAAAATACCCTTCTTCTTAACTCATATTTACGGTTTTGCCACAACCTTTCTTGACCCATATCTCTCGCCTCGCAAGTCCGATGAATACGTGCCGCCTGTCATCGAACTCAGGACGATGAGATCTACCTAACCATCCTAGGTCAACATACCAAAACCCGATTATGCAAAAAGTCAACTATTCCCCCTAATTTTACCCAAAATACGATTATACCCTCAACCTTCCGAACATCACAACTTTCTCCTCGGATGTCGGCATCAAACGTACCTCATGGCTATGGATTCGTGACGTCCTAAATTACGCCCTGGTCACTGGTCCACGCCCAATTGACCACCCGGACTAAAAGTCAACTATTTGCCCAAACCAGGGGCAAAAGCGTCATTGTAGGCTCCCGGACCTATCGGGACCACCTAAACACCAATTAACCTCCCTAAGCACACCTTAATCACTCTACTAATCCCGGTGCTCGGGACGGGTTGTTACAAGTGTAGTACTGTTTATTTTTGTTTTGTACTATGCTCTGTATGACTTTTACTTTATTGGATTTTAAGTTATCCCTTGTCTGGCATTGTACTTTGGGATTTTTGTGAGGTTCTTTTACGTCTTTGTGTTGGGTTGCCAGACGGGAGCAGGGTTCACCTCGGTTATCGGGGTGATAATCGGGGTGGGTCCTGTCATCGTAAATCAGTTCCTAGGTTTCACGCCTCTCCGTGAAACCTTTGGAATCACATGAAACACAAGCACATAGTATACTCGGCCAAAGCCCAAACATCATATAAAACATAAATTTTGAACTACGTGCAATAACGTATTTTCCTTCGAAAATGCCAAACAATTCATATTTAAATCACATGCACTCATACCATCTCAAAACATGTTCATAAACACATATAAACCATTTATGCATGAATCATATTCATAAAATAAAGTCCACTCACATACCGTCCAAGCTGCGCCTTGATACGCGTGCCATAAGTCTCTCCGGGTCATCCGGACCTGTCCAACACATACTCAAAGGTTACTACCAATCTAGACATGTCCTAATCAAGAACCCCCAACATTCCCGAAAAAGTCAACGTGTCCCGGACACTCTTTCCTAGGCTTTAAACCTCATTTTGACCAACCTAACGATCTCCGATTGACTCGAAACCACCACCATTGATTCATATCGTTGAAACCTTTAAAATGGCCCTGGTTCCACCACGAATACATGCCCATGCGCCCCCACGCCCGGGTCAACGTTGACCAAAAAGTTGAAGTCAACGCTGACGTCAGTAGTGACGTCATCACTGACATATGACACTGACACATGTTAGTCTAACAGTGCCGCGTGTCAGCAGCTCTCTAACAGTGTCGCGTGTCTGACATGTCAGTGACAAGTGGCACCATCTGATTAGTCCACATCACTGACATGCCATGCTGACTGGGCACTAACAACTGTCATGTGTCCATCCTCCATTGGGCCACGTCACCTGACAGTCTTACAAGTGATGACGTTAGTTGATGACATCATCACCCCTAACCTCTCGACGGGTCTTATAAACGGGTCGTGTAGACCTGCGACCCAACCCGGCCACCAATTCTTCATTTCTCAACCGATTTCGATTTCGTTGGTCCTTACATGTTTTTCTCAACCTACTCAATTGATATATGGGTTCAAAATCATAAAATTAGGCCTGAAAATTTACCTTTAATTCGAAGAACTGTCGCCCAGTTTCCAGCTCTTAGTCTAGGATGCTCAGTCATTCTCCTCCGTCCAAAACCATCCCCAAACGTTTGTAAAACCCAACAAACACAACCCAATCATCAGAAAACATCCTCAACGTCCAAATCATGAATTCGAATTTCAAAAACTAAAAGGTGGTTTCGGGTTACCTATTTCCCGTGATTCCTCCGTTGTCTACAACCCCTCTCCGTCGCCTCTATGCCGTCGCCTGTGGTCCTCTCTCACTCTTAGTCTCTCTCAACAACAAAGGAAAGATTGATGGTGTGGAGTGGGTGGGTTTCGGGTTACGGGTGTGTGAAGAAAATGGGAAGGGAGAGCATATGCATGTATGTGTGTTGGTGAGCAATGGATGAGTGATTGTACTCATCAATCACTCATCCATTGCTCACCAACACACATACATGCATATGCTCTCCCTTCCCATTTTCTTCACACACCCGTAACCCAAAACCCACCCACTCCACACCATCAATCTTTCCTTTGTTGTTGAAAAATATCTGCTCCCACTTGTCACTCATTCATTGGGCATGTTCAAAAATATTTGGGCCCACTTAATGACAAACGACGCTCGTCTCGAAATTCGTGTAATAGTACCTCAAACCTTCAGTGACCCGTAACTTTCCCATGAAATATCCAATTTCGACGTACCGCCTATCTACAGACTCGTATCGACTCGATCTGCGTAACGGTCTTTGGTCCTCATGCATTGGACCTTCTAGGTCAAAAGTTAACTTTTACCCTCGTCTATGGGCAAAATCGTAATTTCGCCCTGAACGTCCGATAATTCTCGACTAATCCCCGATTAGCCTCACTAATCCTCAATTCAATCTTAATTAATCCCAAAAATTTGGGACGGAACGTTACGATGAGATGAAAATTAATTAATGAATAATTTTTTATTATCTAAAAATCGAATATAATATACTCTCATTTATAAAGAACAAATTCATGGTAATCATGATTTGTTTCTTCAATAAACAACGTTACATTCAAAGGGTTCAATTGAAGGAAATATAACTGAAATTCTTAGTAGTAAATTCACCAAAAGTTCTATCCAAAGTAAAATCTTAGCCCAAATGTTCTCAATTGGATGATTTCAAGAACTGAAATAAAGTTAGGACTCGAGACTTAACACTGTTAGTATTCTGCATGTTAATATATTTGTCGAACTTCGATTGTCACTCATGGTGATTTGGAAAGGATAAGTATTCTGATTGTCATTTCAATATATTCTGCATGTTAGTAGGGCAGCAATGCATATATCTTCTTCCTTAACACTGTTATTATATAAGGAAGAAGATATATTGCAAAAAACTTATCCTTTCCAAATCACGGTGTTCGATGAAGGGAATTTAACTTTCCTTTTAAAACTTAAGCTCAACAATAATATCGCATAAAATACAATTTCAATTTGCTCTAATATCTCAAAATATCATGTTTTCATTTCAAAATTATCAAAATTATCTGGGCTTTTACCCTTATGCTGCCCTACTTTCGTAATTTTATCCCTCGCTAAACATCTGGGCTTCATATAATCCAGCGCATAAGAAAGCCCAAATGGTAATTGGTAAACGATCTGACTCTTTCGTTTTTCGTGGAACTTTAGGAACAAATAAACATACGATGCTTAGAACATGTATAGTGGTAGAGACAAGTACAAGGGGCTAGATGCAAGATTTAGCCCCTTAAATGACATTTTCATGGCATTTTGTCCAAAAATATTTGTTGTGTTTCTAATGGGGAGGGATAAGAGGCAAGAACTCAATTGTTTTGTAATTATTTTTTTATACAAATGTAGAAATCTTAAAATTTTGATATAATATAATAATAATGTAGAAATCTTATACAAATTTTATTTTATATAAAAAATAAAACAATGTAAAAATGTTCATTGGATAGTTATTATTTTTTAAATGATGTTCATTATCCTTTAAAAATTATTAAATATATTTTTATGTACTTAGATAAATAAAAAAAATGAACAAAATAAACCAAAGAACTACATTTTGGAAAAAAATGACACATGTCAACCTTTTATTGGCTATATGTTAATATTAGTTGTGGGCCAGGAGCCCAGTTTAGGACAAGGGAGAGACTAGACTAGCCCCTGGGCTTGTCTTCAGCCTCCCCTGTCAAGGCTTGTCCCAACCCACTAGAAATGGAGAAGCCCAGATTGAAGGCTATATGGAACCTTACCCGAGCAAGAATTGCAGCACTAGATGTGCTCTTAGCGACCCAAGCTTCTTAATTATTTTTTGCAGTCTTCAACATTTTATATTTATTTTCATTTGTTTATCGAATTTTTAAAGTAAAAATAAGTATCAAATATTAAGATGCTTTCTTTTTCTATGCTGCTGTACTGATACAGAAGAATTTTTACTGTTCATTTTGATCCAGCAATCAGGTTTGTTCACTCCTTGTTAAAGGAAACAATGAGGAGTTTAGTTTCGACTGGTATGAAAAACGATTCAGTTGACAAATATGGGTTGGGTGCAGATTGTTATGAAAGCAGAGACGGTAGTAAAGTGGCCTTCCAATGACACTGCTGCTTTCCGTTAGCTTATACTCACAGATGGAGGCAGGAGGCAGCATTCGATACATGTGGTGGTGGGGCTAACATATCAATCCCGTTCTAGAAGGAAAGTGGGTAGAAATATGCAAGCGATTCTTGATATGAAGTGATGACAATATGACCACTTGTTTACAAGTTCGTATTGAATCGAGCATCTATGGTTTGCAAAAGAAGGATAAGTGCTAAACCAAAACATCATTAGTAAATGACAAAAAGGACTTCTGTTCGCATTACTACGGATACGAAAATAATGGGGAAATTGGATTCAATTGTCTAACTGATGAAGCAGAAATCATGACAAATGAAACTTTGATCAAATGAGACTAAAGGGATAGAAACACTTTATTTCTAAGTTCACTAACAATAAGCTCAAAACAAGAAGATATCATAAAACACTTTATTTCATAAACTTGTATCATTTCACATTTAAAAAACTATTGCATTATTGTATTTCACATTTAAAAAATAGGTGGTGTACAAGGAAGCAAAACAAAATAGAAGCCCATGTTGAAATGTTTACCGTGTTTACACCATCACCACCAGTTTTTACTAAATGCTAGCCATTCTCTCTGTTTCAATAATAAGGTGAGATCTTGAAGGACTCACCACCAGTTTTTACTAAATGCTAGCCATTCTCTCTGTTTCAATAATAAGGTGAGATCTTTTCAGTCCTTCAAATGGAGGCTGTAGAGGAACTGATTGGAATTGCTCACTGTCAATGTCAAAAGAATATATATGATATTGAATAGTTGAGGAAATCCAATAAGGTACCCCATTCAGAGAGGTGGCCGATGACCATGCAAGATATGTTGCTAAGACAGGTGCAGGAACAACGTATTTCATACCAATAATTGTAATTCTTATAAACTCTACACTCAATATTAAAATTCCATGAAATTTAACTTTAATTTGCTCCAATATTTCAAAATATCAAAATACAGTTTCCATTTCCAATTCCATTATCTCTAATATACTGATCAAACTAATACTATGCAATATCTAGATCAACCTAATACTATGCAATATCTAGATCAACCTAATACTACACAATTGAAGTTCATTGTCATGCAAATCAGTAAATGTGATTACAGAAACAAAATAGATATTGCATGAAATTTTAGTCAAAAGTTTAGCAAAAGCGAAAAAATTGTGCAAAATGCAAATCATGCTCGGTAGCGGGAGATGCAGAAGTGATGACAATATGACCAGTTGTTTACAAATTGGTATTGAATCAAGCATCTATGCTTTGCAAAAGAAGGATAAAGTGCTAAACCAAAACATCACAAGCAAATGACAATACGGCCTTTTTTTCGCACTATTACGGATACAAAATGAACAGGGAAACTGGATTCAATTGTCTAACTGATGAAGCAGAAGTCTTGACAAATGAAACTTTGATCAAATGAGTCTTAAAGATAGAAACACTTTATTTCTAAGTTTACTAACAACAAGCTCAACAAGAAGATATCATAAAACATCAAAGAAGAAAGATCAAACCTTTAAAAAAAAAAAAACTTTGAGAAAAACTTGATCAGTATGCTCGGCGCATAGATTTCTTTGGCTTCTTGACAAAGCTCAATCGAATTTTCTTTAGACTTCTGTTCTTCCTTGCCATCTTCTCAGGGAAAGTTTCCCGCTTATTCTCCTTCTTCAGAAACCTAGGGTTCTTCTTCTTCAAGTGTCTCGGATCAACTGGATATGCCTTGTGTGTCAAAGGCACACTTCTCTTTTCAGCCTCATTATAAAGAGCAGTGGCTCTGTTGACGCGGTTGTGAGCATACAGTTTCTTTATCAACAAATCATAAGTCTTGATCCCAGGCTCACATTTATCCTCTTTCTTCTTGAAAAGACTCATAGCATGATCAATGCTCTCAATGCCATACAAAATCTTTAAGAATCCGAAATAGGCCTTTTTATCAAGGGCCTCACCAAACCCTGCACTCTTCATCCTATTAATCATTTCATCCCCTTCCCCAGTCCTTGCTGCCTGATACAAGCTCCTGATCAACACCAGGAATATAGTTTGGTTCGGATTACATCCCCACTCACCCTTTCTATGAAACAAGTTCAAAGCATCCTCTTTCTGCCTAATCTTACATAAATTACTAATCAACACATTGGAAGTCTCCACATTTCTTGGAACCCCTTGAGTGTCCATGTCCACCAATATTTCCTCCACCTCCGAATGAAGCCAGAACGGATCCTTTTTCCCACAGAGCTTAGAAACACAATCGAGAATGGCATTGTAAGCAGTGGTGCCGATTGCAAACCCTCCCCAGCCAATCTCCTCGCCTCCTCAAGCTTCCCATCGACACACCACCCCTTAATAAGCAAATCACAGATATGCTCATCAGGGAAAAACTCATTTGCCAAGCTTTTCACCATTTTCTCAGCGTGACTCGCAAACCCATTCTCACAGAGATTCTCCAGAACCAATCTAAGAGAATCTTTGTCCCTCTTAAACCCATAGTCCTTCTCCATCCGCTCAAAGAAGGAAACAACCTGTGTAGGCTCTCACCAGCTTATCAATGGAGGAAGCAAAGGCTTTGGGACAAGAAACCCCATCTACACTAACAATCACATCATGGGTAGCTTTAAAATCCTTCCTTCTACCAAAATAATTGACAAAATAAGAGAGGGTCTCGTCGTCAAAATTAGGGTGGTGAGACTCAAAATTAGGGTCTCATCGGTATGCTCAAAATTAGGGTTTTCGATGAGTCACTGGTTAAACGCAAGGACCGTACGGCCAGCATCAGGGGATATATTCAGTACGGAAAGGACAAAAGAAGGGGTGGGCGTGATATGAGAGAAGCTTAATTGGAGACGCTGGATGACAGAGCGAGGGTCCGAGCTGGGTTCTTGAAGGAGCTCAGAGGAGAGAGACTGAGGTAACTGGGCTTGATCCGGGTCTTGCGTCGGTCGCGCCGAGGAAGAGAAGGATTTAGAGGGCCAAAAACAAGGTGGAGAGAGAAAGTGAGAGCTTGTTCTGGTTATGCTGGGTGGGGAATGCGTGGGTTTTGTTAAATAGAACTGAATGTGGGGTTGGATAGCTGGAGTAGACGATGTGGATGAACAAGAAGTGAAGAGGTGGCGGAGCAATAGTCTCCGGAGTTGCAGAGGCTGTAAAGGCCGCATTTTTTACGGAGAGGAAGGGAAAGAGTCTAACTGTCGCTGTGAGGGAAGGTTTAGACTGCCGTTGCGTCACCAAAACGCTGCGTTTGAATGACTTGGGCTTCAAATAATCCAGCGCTTAAAAGCCCTCGATTCTTTCGTTTCTCGTCGTCCGGTCCAGAAACCAGATAAAAGGCGACATGCCGTACTGCTGACACCACTTTGCAGTTACAAACAATACAAGTAAACGACGGTATAGCGCGTCCCACATCTCTATTCACCGCGAAAAACAAGATAAACGGCGGCATGAAGCAAACGCCTCACAGCCGTCGATCTCAGTAGAAAGTGCGCGCTCTCACGCGACTCGACCGCACTATAATCTTCTACACAAAATATAATAATAAAAGAAATTTAATAAATCGCGATTATGAATTAGAAACTGCAAGAAAAAATAATAATTAATTAGTTAATTTTTTTGGAAATGCTCGAAGTGATTTTCTTCCTTAAAATTGGACAAAGTGAGTCATAAGCTGAAGGAGGAGAATCAAGAAGGCGCTCCTTCTGCAAGTAGCTGACTGAGATTATCGGGCCGTATAAGATTGCCGTTTCAGTTCCTGTGGCCGGTGGTCGGTTTTTCTTTCTTCAATGGAGGGTGTGCCTTACCACGACGGCAACATCCACGACTTGATTGACAGCCGATATCTCGACGTTCGACATGTATATTTCTTTTTCCCTCTCGTATTTCGTTCGCTTTAAAGACTCTGCTTGCTTAAGATATTTGCAACTGGCATGGATTTTTTGCTTTCTTTCTGTGTAGGATGTCAATCACAGGTTGCAAATGCACTCGTCCTTGATACGGAGGCTTTCTCAGGAAAGAGAATTGGAGGTTGGCTTCAATTTTATTTCTTTCTTGCATATTGTTATTGCCATGCTTTAGGCTGCGCCGTTTCATTTCCCTTCTAGCTGATATTCTTCTCCATTGTTTTTAGTAAATGCACGTTATTGTCATTTTAGTGTAAAATGTGATTATCTAAGGCAGTTGAAATCTGTTAATTGTAAGCATCCAAATAATGTTTTTAATCTTTTCCTGCTAGTCTCATTGGTACCAACGTATGCATGAGTGAGACAATTTAATTGCTTATCGTTTTTTGGCTGAGTTGAGAATTGGATCAGTCATGAATGGTATGTTTAATTTTAGACTAAAAAATCGTTACTTTTTAATTTTAACATAGTGGCTTGTCAACTGTTGTCCAACCGGAAACTAGATTTTGATTAATTCTAGTTGTCATTTATGAGTTCAACAATTTCTAATCAATGCCTTTTCACATATGATCAATTCTGCGAGACTGGACTAATTGCTAATTGAGAGATTCACATTATTTATCTCATGAAGAGGGAGACTGTTATGACACTAGTGAGGCACCTATTGTTGAAACTTAATTCTTGACATTTATGTACAAGAATGATGGTGCCAATCCAATTGGTTCTTAGTTTGGTAGATCAAAGTAGTTTGATTTCTAATGATAGCTTCTAGTATGAAGGTTGTGGTTTGGAAAAGTTGCATAATCTCATGTTTTAGGTTATTTACTATTCTTAATTTACCTCTTGAGTATATTTCTGACTTTTTCTTTGGGCATGTGTTACGGGAAAATTCCATTAAGTCAGATATTATTGTTCTTTAAAAGATGAGTGTCCATTTACTCTCTCTATCCAGGCGCATCAAGGTTGTGTTAATTCCATTGCTTGGAGTTCTAGTGGCTCGCTTTTGGTATCTGGATCAGATGACACAAGGGTATGTTAATTACCTAATTTCATTCTTTTACTTATAACATGTCTTAAGTGATATGTAAGTAGTATAAAATAGAAGAAACATGTCAAAATGAAAAGGAGATTGTAAAATTTATATGATATGATCTGGTAGGGTGTGTGCAGTATTATTATCCTAGTTAGGTAATACTAAGTTTACGTTTAGTGTCCTGTTGTCTTGGATGTTTGTTATTCTTTTGAATTATTATTCTGTTGGGCCATACATATTTTCATTTAAATAGATAGATATATGGTACTTGAACAGAGCTTAAGCCTTCTTTTCATTGGAACAGCTTTTGTTATTGGGGTCAAAAACGTCGTACCCTTCTTAAACTGAAAGGGAACATGGAACCTTAGACATATAGTTGTATATGTATTTCAACATGAAATAGTTATTAATGCCTCCATATTCTGCAGATAAACATCTGGAGCTACTCTAGTCGGAATATTTTGCATTCTATAGAGACTGGGCACCGTGCTAACATATTTTGTACGAAGTTTGTCCCTGAAACTAATGATGAGCTTGTGGTCTCTGGAGCTGGAGATGCAGAAGTAATGTTTATACATTTAGAAATTGCAAATAGTGAATGCTATTTACTTACAGTTAAATACTGCTTATGCATTGCACTTATATTTTGCAGGTTCGATTATTTAATTTGGCACTTCTAAGTGAGAGAGTAAGCGATGAAAATGCTGCTGCTCCAGCAGCTCTGTTTCAATGTCATACTAGAAGAGTGAAAAAGTTAGCTGTAAGTCCAGAAAACCATTCATGTTTTTTTTTTTTTTTTTTTTTTCATGCTGGTTATATTGGGGTTGTACCTTGTTGTATGAATGTCAAACTTATTTCTAATTATTGTTCTGATAGTTTTTGCCTGCCCCTTATTACAGGTTGAAGTTGGAAATCCCAATGTGGTATGGAGTGCAAGTGAAGATGGAACTTTGAGACAGCATGACCTTCGCGAGGGCACTTCTTGTCCTCCTGCTGGATCCACTAACCAAGAATGTCGCAATATTTTAGTGAGTACTTATGATAATTAATATATATTTTTTGTGGTTCACCTCATATAATATGAAGAACATCAAATTTCTTCAATAGAGGTTTTTAGTTCTACTAAATTAAGGCTTTAGAAACTGGTTTAGCAATTTCATTACTTGTTGATCTATATGTATTTCCCTAAAATCTTATAATTTTTCAAGCATTGCCTTATTGAATGTATGCACGCACATATTCTACCTCTTCCACACATGCTAAAGCATGTCTGAGATGGCTCCCTTATCTTTTTAATTTTTAATTTTTATTTAAACTCAGATACTCAAAAGCCTATGGAACTTTGAAGGGATTAGGGATTGTTAACATAGGGGTTACTTTTACTCGTGTAAAAAGAAATCCAATAAGAAATTCATAAGTGGGAGTATTGGGATAGAGGGTGGCAAAGATATAGGAAAAGAGATGAGCATTCTACATTTAAATCAGGAGGGAAAAAAAGAGTTATTGGTTTCATATGATACATAGATATTGGCTTAAAATTCATAGGTCTGTTTCTTCTTAAGATTTTGTCTTCACTCTTACTAATTTTTCCTGGGACTTATTTTCATCAAACATCAACCATGAGATTAATTCTATCTTGCTCACCAGATATGATTATATCTCTATATCTAATATCTACCTGTTCCATTTGTATGACATTATAAATTAGTATTTTACATGAGCTTTTTATATTTAAAACTGAACTTCTTGATGGAGTAAGTCTATATTGATTTGGCTTGAAATTTAGTAATGGCCATGATAAGAAATTTAAATCCAACAATTGGGTGAAGAAATTAAATGCATAAACATTTATTAAGTGATGTAAAAATCATTAGATTTTCTTTTAATCTTATGAGAAGTAAAATTCATTCGTTCTGATGTTGCTGTTAATTCATCGTGCCCCATATAACACGTATACTACATTGATGACTTGTTCTGAGTATCTAATTAATGCTGTACAGGATATATGACGCAATTACTTTGTGATGGTTTCTTCAAACGTGCAGTTCTGAAATAATCGTAATGTTCTTAAGGAATTTCAGAGTGTCAAGCATCCACGAAAAAAGAACTCAAGACAGTAATGGAAAATTTAATAAACATAAGTAATTAGCAATATATAGAATGTAAATTTTTACTTATAATATTGAAAAGTACAAACAACATCAGGTAATCTCTAGTGTTCCATGTCTTTGATTAATGGGTAATATGTCTAGCTTGATCAACGAACTACCAAAAAACTTAAATCTCTGTGAATGTTTGCTTTCTTCTTTCTAATACTTTCAAATTGCATTTAACACACAACATCGATGAGCTATTAAGGAACTTACATGGGAAACGTATATCAAGGACTCTTTTTTTGGCAAGTGTGACTTGAAAATTTTAATTACTTGCTGTAGTTCTGTCCTTTGTGAGATCTTCCTGAGATATTGATAATTGTTCACCTATTTGGTGTAACTAAGGATTTTTATTGTTGAATTATTTTTTCTTTCTTTAGAGAAATTACTTTCATAGATTTGTTTGTATTCTTGAACTTTGAAAGATTTCCATGTGCATCTCTCCCCTAATTCCTTAGAAATCATATTTTGACATATGGTTCTTAATGTCAGCTTGATTTGCGGTGTGGAGCAAAGAAGTCACTAGCAGATCCCCCAAAACAAACTTTTGCTTTAAAATCTTGTGATATCAGTTCCACTCGGCCTCATTTGCTACTAGTCGGCGGGAGGTATGTTTTTGTTATCGTCTGGATCCTAATTCAATGAAGTATTGTACTTCATCACTGCTCTTCAATTTAAGCTGTTTTTTTTTTTTTTTTTTTTTTGTGTGTGTGTGTGTGTGAATGTTTTGCAGTGATGCATTTGCGCGTTTATATGACAGAAGGATGCTTCCACCACTGACATCCTGTCGGAAAAGGACAGAGCCACCTCCTTGTGTTAACTATTTCTGTCCAATGCACCTCTCTGATCGTGTTAGTTCAAATTTTATTATTAGTGAACTCCTTCATGTCATTACAAGAAATTCCAATGCTCTTTTTTGTTTGCTATTTGATATAACTTTTTTGGGATGTTTTGTATTTATCCTATGAGTCATAGTTTTATAAGTCAAGATGTTACGTTGTTCTGCGGATAAGTGAATCTGGAAATTTTCCTCAGGGGTCATTGGATTTGCTCTAAAACATATGGCTTTCATTTGCGGGCAGCTTGCTCTCATCATTAGAATGCTAGGATTCTTTTAGCGCTTATGGTTATGCCTTTTTTTTACCTTCATGAAGGAAAAACTCTTTCCTAATCTTCTCTGCCTTCACATCGAACTTCTTCTAGGAAGGGGAAGATACTGTTCATGGAAGTTTTGGATGTTTTTTAGTTTACTAGTTGGTTTAACAAAATAAACATGTGAAGGGACTCATCTTTTTGTTTTTCAGGGACGTGCAAGCTTGCATTTGACTCACGTTGCATTTAGTCCAGATGGGCAAGAGGTTCTACTTAGCTATAGTGGGGAACATGTATATTTGATGAATGTAAATCAAGGTATGCTAATTAGCTTTGGACCCTTTCTAGTAATGCAGTTGAATAATGTGATTTACATATGCAGATAAAAATGTTGTTGCTTTATTTATCATTATCAGATGCAGGTCCAGTAATACATGAAGTATATGACGACAAAAATTTAGATGTTACTTTCTGTTTAGTCAATTTTGTTTTTATCTGCTTGTACCATGCTAGTAAAGTCTAGCTAAACAATTTGGATTTGCAATTCCAGCAAGTGGGAGTGCCATGCAGTATACTTCTGGAGATGTTTCCAAGCTAACGAGCTTCACACCTTTACTCAATGGCGTAGAACTGCATCGACCAGCATCCAATGCCGTCACAAATGGTCTTCCTAAGAGAGGCAACATCACTGCTAGGGTGTGGATTTTTTCTTATTTTGCTATATTTGGAATTTTATCCTTTAAAAAAAAAACTGATTTTGTAGCTGATAATTCTTTGTAAATCTTTTTTTTGTTTTTTTGGCTATCTAATATAGTTGTTTCAGCTTGAGAAGTGCAGGAAACTAATTCAAATGGCTGAGAAATCCTTGGAGGAGGGGATAGATTATTTTTATGGCATTGAGGCTTGCAGTGAGGTGTTGGATGGACATGGTTGTGAAATTGGGCCGACACTGAAGCATGATTGTCTATGTATTCGTGCTGCATTGTATCTTAAGGTTCTTTTAATAATATGTGAAAATACCTGGTTGAGAACATATTCATTATTAATAATTTCTGGTGCTTAATTCTTCTATTTATTTTCTATTCTCAGCGCAAGTGGAAAAATGATGTTCATATGGCCATAAGAGATTGTTATAATGCTCGGAGAATCGATAGCTCCTCTTTCAGAGCTCATTATTATATGTCTGAAGCTTTATCACAGGTAAATTTTGGGTTTTCATTGCATTGCTGTCACCAAATGTTGTGATTAATCCAGTCACTTAAGGTATCACCTTTGCAGTCATCTTGGTTGTCCCAATTGGCCAGTTTTCCTATTTTTTTTCCTTTCTTTTGTTTGGGATAAATTTTTTTCGTTTCAGAACATCTATATTAAGTCTTCTGTATGGCAGGAAGAGTTTAATATGATGAAGACTAAATTTATTCTAAATGAATGAATGCTAGAACTGGTGCAATAGAACCATCTGTGTTTGTAATCTACTCATAAATTACTTATGCAATTTAGCTTAGACCTTTCATTGCTGTTAAAATGAGGAAACTGTGATAATTTTTGACCTGTCTTTTTATTTGTTAATCACAATTTGGTTGGTAATTTCTATTTCCTTGCAGTTGGCTAAACATAAAGAAGCTCTCGAATTTGCTATTGCAGCCCAATCTTTGGCTCCATCTAGTTCTCAAGTAACAGAACGATTGGAGCATGTAAAAAGGGATCTTGCTGCAGGTTTGTGACTTTGAGTGTCTTGTACATTCCTTAATTCACCAGATATACTTTCAATTAACTACAACTAAATTCATCCTGTACATCCAGTTGTTGCTTGACCTCCATAAGTAGACTAGAACTTAAAATGGTTCACTTTCCCTTCTTCGCCTATTGTACTCTTTTTTAATAACTAGGTATTAGCATACTTGAATTTTTATTATATTTTTCAATATTTCGTTATTATAAAATTTGTGGACACATTTGTTAGTGTCTTTGCCATAAGGCCCATAACTCACGCGGGGTCTGACATATCAATTTCCAAGACTTAGATCTATAGGACGCTAGTATGTATTTATCATTCGGATAAAAGATTCCTTACTTCTTGTCATTTAGCTACTCAGGAAAGAACCATATGGCATCAAAATAAAAAAATTGTGAAAAGAATAACCCACTGTAATTTTCTTGACTGGAATGCACAACACCTCTGAACAAATGAATGTGAATTCTTTTAAGCATCAAGGGAGTGTCTAAACATGTGTCAATCATGCATATAGATTTTGTGACCTTTGGTAAACGGTGAAAGAATCTCCTGGAAGACGTGTCATTCAAATATGGATTATAATGAAAATAGTATATGCATGGAGAGAGGCTTCTTGGGTAAATGGAACTCCGTGGTTGAAAAGGATTGGGTTCTGTTTTCCTTGATAGTCTGTGTCTCCATTTCTTATTGGTCTTGATTCTGGACTTATTATGTGATAAAAGCAAGCTACTGGTGCATGTTGGTTACTATTTCTTCACATGATCTAACCCAATTCCTGTTTTGGTGGAGGATTTGCGCTAACCTAACTTCACAGATCTGAATGTTGCTTGCCCCTTTGTTATTCCCAACCATCCTTTCTCATTTTCTTAAGGTAACTAAGGGTGTCACTATTTTTTTCCCTTTATTTTCTTTCCCCATTTAGTCCCTCAAATTGGAGTGCCATGTCCTAATGTTAAGATATTTATCTTAGTTTTGTCCATCTAGTAAAACAAGGCAAGTGCAGCTTAGAGCAGAACTTGCAATTAGTACTTTTGTTTGGTTCAACTCCCTTAATATGGTAGTTGGAATATTAGCTGAATGGTTGTAAGATGGATGGATTGTGAGTTTCACATTACTTATAGGGATAATATTTATGGAATCTTTATATTAGTGCGTTGTTATGAAATTCTAACCGTGTAGCTTCATGACTAGCTGAATCGGAAAGAAGTGGTAAGACAAATGATGGAGCACCCAGGTCTGAACCTCGAAGGGAAGGAGTACTTTCACTAAGTGATATACTTTACCGATCGGAAGGTAATGGTGATGTTTCCCAAGATGGTCCAAGATCGGACGGAGAAGATTCTGAGTATGATGAGGAGGAGTTAGAGGTGGACTTTGAAACATCTATCTCAGGTGATGATGAGCATGATGTTGAGCCCAATATTCTACAAGGAAGTTTAAACCTGCGAATTCATCGAAGAAGTGATTCTGGTAGAGAAGTTGGTGGTGCAAATGGCTCATGTGGATCGCCTTCTTCATCATCTCAAACTGAGAGACTGCCATATCAGGTTGCTTTATTACTTGTGAAAATTCTGCAACCGGTTCTTTTCTTCTGTTGGTTGGATATGTTTTACCTTCTGATTGATTGCCTCGAAGTTAAATCTCTTGTTTTCTTAACATGAATTAAAAAATTAATTCAATTTATTTTGTAAATTTATATTGCAGCCTGAGCCAGTTATTGATATGAAACAGAGATATGTTGGCCATTGTAATGTTGGAACGGACATAAAACAGGCCAGCTTTCTTGGCCTGAGAGGTAACTTGCTTTTGGAATATAATGCCAGCTGAGCTGAGTCATGATCTTATGTTTTCTCAGTCATTCTTGGTTTTGAATTTGAACATAGTGGATTTCTTTGTTTAGTGTTTATCCTTGTATGCGCTGTTGTACTTTGTGGTTGCTTCATTTAGTCATAGCATAGTTACCTCAATGCTCCATCTTAAAGTGCTACATGACATCGATCTGTGACTTGGTGGAGACATGACATTGCTAATTTAGTCAGTTTCGTTGTTGTTGCTTGACAGGGTGGTGGTTGTAGGTTTCAGTATTATGGTTTAATGCAGAGTCCAACACTTTACATCATTAAGTGTATCCTTTTGTCTTTGTATGATTTCCATTAAAGTGGATGTGCGCCATATTTTTCTTTTTCTTTATGCATATTAGGGATAGTTTCTTCAGTTTAGTTTATTTGATCAGGGTTTTAGTCACGGGTCTCATGACTTGGATGTTAGAGATCTTTGAAGTTGTTATCAGTTACACCATTTATCTCAACAGAAGGGGGTTGAGTTTTCAGGGCACCGATTTAATAATTTCGTGGTCATATTTTTATCTATATTTATTTGCAGGTGAATATGTAGCTAGTGGAAGTGATGATGGCAGATGGTTTATATGGGAGAAGCGAACTGGTAGACTGATTAAAATGCTCCTAGGAGATGAAGCTGGTATGTTTTCCCTGCTATGAAAATAAAAGCACTTCTGACTTCCTATAGTAGTTTAATGATGTAATATTTCATGTCTCTCTGCAGTTGTGAACTGTGTACAATGCCATCCATTTGATTGTGTTGTGGCAACTAGTGGAATTGACAACACAATAAAAGTGAGTATTATTAAATCAACTCATTTTTATCCGTTTGGGGTGCCCTGGGGTGGGAATTAGGAAACGCATCTTATTTTTTTTGTGGTTTTCTATTCAAGATATGGACCCCAAGTGCTTCAATCCCATCTACTGTAGCTGGTGGAGCCGCAGGACCAGAAACTGCTGACGTTTGTGTAGCCATGGAAGCAAATCAGCGCAGATTAAGCCATAATCATGAAACTATCCTGTAAGGCTTATAAAATACTCCATGTATGGTTACATCATTTATAACAAGAAAATTTTCCTTTAAAGTACGTTTAACTAACCATGAGATATATTATAACTAAGTGCATTTAAGTGGTTTTTCCTTAGTTTTATCTTGAGCATATGCTGACGAATTTCCCACCCATTTTTGCTTAGCCATACTCAACTTCGTTCTGGCTAACCAGATCTGTTATACTTATATGTAATGTGCGTGCTTCTCTATTTGTGTTATCCAACCCATTGAATTGTATTCATTTCCAAACTGTATTTTCTGCCTCCCAGCATCCCTTATAGAATGTTGCAAAGGAAACTGTTGCCACTCACAGCAAGCCCATGTTCTTGCAGAGTGCTGGTTTCCATTCTAATCTCAATTTCCCAAACTCAGTTTCAACTTGTACGATGTATCAACCTCTCTGATTAATACAAGCATGTACTGGAAAAACTGAATCTAAGAACACATGGTCGTTTAGATCTTTGAAGTAGTCTATTCCATCATTTCATTTCACATTATATGCGCTTCTTGTGTCATTTGGTGTCATGGATTTGAAATCTATTTCGGAATTGACTAATGCCATCTATGCTAGGTACAGCCGATCTGAAATTCTGGAGCATTTTCGAATGCATGAATTTGCTGAAGGAAGCATGCACCCATTTGAGTGTGCTCAGAGCTGACAAGATCCGTCTGAAGCATGGAGGTAAGGACATGTCTTACTGTCTGGATCTTTTTCGGGTATCTTCTCGGTTTTCTTCTGGGAATGCATTTGCATGATGAATGATGAGAAATTGACGGCAGTGAAATGAAGTTTCGGTAGTGCTTTGGTTTCATGCGGCACAGTTTTTGATTGGAGTAAAGAATATTCTGTATATAATCTTCAGGTAGCACACACTTACCTACACACACAAAAGATACATATGATCTTGTACAAAAAAATTTCAAACTGCTAGTTTATCTGATTATTATATGTATTGCCACAAGACAGAGCTGTGGTTTTATTTTCTCTTGACTGATGAAAATTACCTATAACCGTGTTTCCCAAACTAGAAAATTACCTAGACCCAAATAAATCTTTACGTTTTAATATAGGTTATAGGACATTGTTTGTGCCATATGTGTGGAGTTTACCAATTGCTGAAAGGTTCGAGGGTTTGGATTCTATTTGTGCAGCTTAAAGTGGTGTACTGGATAACCTAGTTGCTTCGTTTGTGTTGATAATAATGTTGTTGTGGACCAGATCCTAGATTCTTAATACTGTCATTAATGCTTTTATACGCAAATGTCATGGTTTGACACTGGATGTGCCATGCTTCTGGTTCACTAAAGTAGTGTGCCTGTTAACTATCATAGTCTAGCATTTGATATTAAGGATATGATTTTTTTTAATATACTCTATTTGAGTTTTTTTTTTCTATAATAAGGTTAACAATGAACTCTCACAATAGAATATTAGGGTTTCAAAATTCTTTTTTTTAATTTTTTTTTTTTGAGATTTTATGTTGTAAGGTTCATAGGAATTTTAGCTTTTGATATTATGGATTGGAGAATAAAATATTATATTGGAGTTCTCTTTGAAATTTTGATGTTTGATTTTGGGGTTATGAGATTTATACAAACTCTAATTATTGATATTAGGATTGGAGAATGAATTTTAAATTTTACATTTTACGGTTTTTCTCTCTTGGATTTGGCTTTTCGAAGTTTTTTTTTTTTTTTTTCAAATTTCGATTTTAGATTTTAAAGTTATATGGTTCGTATATGAATTTTAGCATTTGATATTAAGGATATGGATTTTTTTTTTTGAATATACTCTATTTGAGTTTTGTTTTTCTATCGTAAGGTTAACAATGAACTCTCACAATAGAATATTAGGGGTTTGAAGTTTATTTTTTCTTTAAACTTTTGAGATTTTATTTTGTAAGGTTTATAGGAATTTTAGTTTTTGATATTATGGATTGGAGAAAGAATTTTGAATTTCTCACCGCGTATGATTTGGTCTCAAAATTGATTTTTATTTTTTTTAAAATTTTGAGATTGGATTTTCAAGTTATTAGGATCATATAAATTCCAAGGTTTGATATTATGAGTTGAAAAAAAATTCTCGGTTATGGGTTTTTTTTTTTATGGTAAAGTTTATGTGAATTCTTATAATATGAGATTAAGATTTCGAAGTTCAATTTGGATTTTAGAGTAAAATAATTTATGACTTTCAATTTTTCATATTATGGATTGAAAACAGAATTTTGAATCTTCATTTTTGAGTTTTAGTAATATTGATGTGAATTCTTATAATATAAGATTGAGGTTTCACTTATTTCCAAATTTTAGAATTACAGTGTTCATATGCAATCTAATGTTTGATATTAAAGATTGCATGAAGTTAAAAAATTTCCCAGTGTTTGATTTTTCAATTTATTTTTGGCTCAATATGAGATTGAGTTTCAAAATTCTTTTTTCAACATATAATACAGAAGTTAGACTTTATACTAAATTTATAATTCTAAAATCAATTTCAAAAATGTAATAAAATTAAACTTTGAAACCATGAACTCGTATAATACTATAATGGAAGTTCACTTCAACATTACTACAAGAAAATGAAACTCAAAAGGGAAAAAATTATAAATTATTTTCCTAATTTATGATATTAAATGTTATAGGTCTTATGAATTTTATAATTCCAAAATTTAAACTCGAAATTTGAAAGATAAAATTTTCTAACTTTGAAATCATAAATTTATTTTGTGAGAATTCACATTAATCTTACTATAGAAAAATTAAATTTAAAAGGGAGATACAAATTTTTTTCTTCGAATGCTAGTATTATTGTGAATCTTATATGTAATAACTTTATAAAAAAGGTGTTAAATTTAGTTGGAAAATTAAGATTTTACCATTCGTTTTAAATGGTAGTGTCCACTTTGTTTAAAAATATTTTTGGGGATTTTTTTTTTGGATTTGCGTATGTTTTGAATTCACGAGTTTATATAAATGCGACATGCAAAAAAATAAGAGTTTATTTGAGAAAGTTAATGTTTAAAAACGTGCAAGGTCCAAGGTGTGAGGACTCCAAGGTTGATTTCTTTTTTGTGTCAAACTTTGACCATTTGAATCGAGTAGTGAGCTTAGTTCTTCAGGGTGGTTTTTAGGGACGTTGAGAGAGAGAGAGGCTTAGTGTTTCGTACTATTGCCGAATAGGGAGTTATTGCCCATTGAGTAGGATTTTGAGTGCCATGTTGTCTCTGTCTAAGGAAATTCGAGAAGGATCATATCATTATAATTCTAAAACTAAACTTCAAAAAGGGAATTTTTTTTTTTGAAAACTTAATATCATATTAGGAGAGTTTATATAATCATTAGCGTGGAAAAATCAAACTCAAAATGAAAGGAATTCAAAATCATTTCTCCAATCTTAATATCAAATGCCTTATAACTCCGATAACCAAACTTGGAATTTTGGAAAGAAAAAAATGAACTTAGAAATTCCATTCTCATATTATGAGAATTCATATGAATTTTACAATAACAAAATTAGACTTATAATTCTTTCTGCTAACATATAATATCAAAGGTTAGAGTACTTATGGACCTTTTAACTCAACAGTCAAATCTCAAAATTTCAAAAAATAAAATGAACTTTGAAACACTAATCTCCTATTGTGAGAAGTTTTTATTAAACGTATAATATAAAAACTAAACTCAAAATAGAGAATATTTAAAATTTTCCAACTCGCAATATCAAATGTTAGAGTTCATCTTATGACAGAACCCTCCCTGAAATCACCCTTTATTCTTATGAGAGAACATGCTTCTAGCTGACACAAACTCTTTAAAATTCTCAAAGTACCCTCAAACCGAATAAATACAAATATCGTGTTAGACAAGTGATAAACTCCACCTGTTAAGCATAAACGCATCCCAGAAGTAAAAAACAACATAGAGCACTAGACATGAAATCAAAGGACCGTCATCACTTACTCCGGTTAACAAGAGCTACGTAGACCCACGAAAATGCCTCAACTTCAATATAGCTCACATCTCGAGATCAACCTAAAGGGTACCAAAAACCAGTAAAACTTAATAAAGCCTTTGGAAAATTATTTTCTAAAATTATATTTCCCCCCCCCCCCCCTTCGTTTTATAAAAATATGCATGCATAAACATATGAAAATACATAACTGCCCCTGACCCATATTTCTCTAGAAACCCCGGTTGTAAATCAATTGAAAACCTCTAAACACCTCAAGAGAAAAGTCAAACCTCGTCCCGCTGGTCCAACCAGCCCGTTAGTCCCACTAACATTCCCTCTGTACTATCGGTAGACAACCATGGATCCTGCGTAGTCCAACTCTGTCGGTACGTGTCAAGTTCAACTCAGACCACGTCCGAGTCCGTCCTTGGGAATCGGAGTCCGCTGGAATAGCGACCCAATCGCCTGAGATTGACCATACCAGAAAACAGTTATTAAAAATACATTTTTCAATCCGGGCACCAGCCCAAAACATTTATATCCTAGGCATCAGCCCAAAATCCGATTTTCAAAAAATCACCATAAAACTTGTGTCCAGAAACCACAACCGCATATACATTCTAAAACCAACCATTTATCCAGAAAACATTTAGAATCATATCACCAACCATAACCATCCAAACCATACCACACAACCATAAAAAATGTGTAAATATGACAGTTATGAAAGAAAGTGTCCACTCACAGTACCGTCGATAGTTCAAACTCGAGCTGTATGCTAATCCGAAGTCTCCGGGGTGTCTTGGCCTATCAAAGTAACATTTAAGGGTCGCCAACAATCCAGATAAGCTCATATGTAAACCCCCACAAACCCTAGAATAGTAAACACATCCCGAACACACTTCTGGAGAAGAAAAACGCCTAAAATTACTCATAAACGACCTCCAGTCGGCTTGAAACTACCACCATTGAAATCAGGACGTCGAAACCTTTCAAACAAAATTGGTCCCACCTCAAAACAAATGCCCAGGCGCCGACACGAGCCAAAGGAAGTCCAGTGGCCAATCCCACACGCCACCCATGCGCTTGACGTCAGTTGCTAACGTCACCTGCTGACGTGGCACCTGCCACGTGAACCTGACACCTGAAAAACCTACCACATGGTACCACAAGCCACCTGCAACGTGACACCACTAATCACCCGCCATGTGGCACCCCTGCCATATGGCACTTGACACACTAACAGCTAACGTGGCACTCTGCCACGTGGCACCACATGTTACCTGCCACGTGGCACCCACCACTTGTCATCATGATGTCATGCTGACGTCACTCTTTGCCAGAGAACACAGCCGAGCTGCCGTGGCCAGCTGGAAAATCTCCATTAACGGTCTAATATCCAAACCTTTATATGACCCTAATTTATCAACCAAATTCAACAAATTTTATATCAAAATCTATCTACTCAACCCCCAGAATTCATAAATATTACATGGATTCCCAGATATAAGCTCCCAAAGTTTCAGCCAACTTCCATCACTCACACGTGCCCTCACACGCCTAAAAAATTCCCTACACGTAGGGCACTGTTCATCTTCAACCTTGGGTCTTAGACCTGTTTTCTGCAATCCGGATAGCCCGACACAGTGACCCTTACTCGGTTCAAATTCCCATTTTTCTTCATTGTTTTACCAATTCTAAACGTCCAAAATAATCTTGAGTACTAACAAGGGATCTATGAGCTCATAACAAGTAAAACTCACCTTTAGAGTAAGTTCTGAATCCAAGAACTCTCGGCCAGATTTGCAGCTCCTCCACTACTGCTCCTTACTATCCAGCGTTCGTTCTCTTTGTCTCAGATGGATCGTAGGGACTAACAGATCACTCGTTTATCCCTGATTACATGCTAGAATGTAACGACCCGTCCTGAAATTTTGTAATTATCGAGGTTAATCGAGGATTAAATTGAGATTAATCGGAGGATTGAGGTAAAATGAAGATTTTTCCAAGGGAAGGAAAAATGTTAATTTTTGACCCGGAAAGTAAATTACACGTGGACCGAGGTCTATTACGTAGATAGAGGGATTACGATCACGTAGAGAGAAGACACGTCGATTTTGGATGTCGTACGAGAAAATTACGAGTCTAGAACGGTTCAATTGGATTTTACGGTAACACGTTTTACGAAAAGGGTTGACTTTGGTTTGTTTGTTGTGGGACCCAAAATATCTGTTTTAGGGACCATAGGATGAGTTACACTTGTCACCCACCCTATGGTCATCCCTTTAACACTCATGCATCTCTCGCTCTCATTTCAAACATACACACATACATGGCCCCAACCCACACCCATACCATTCCATCATCTTCTTCATCTGGTGCTGGCCTGAGGGAATATAGAGTGAGAGTGAGGCAGAGAGGTCGTGAGAGGTGGATGAGGACGGCAAGGAGCCACGGTGGTTGGCCGAAAAGCCGTGAAAACCCAAGTAAACCGTGAACTCGTGTGTGTTGGATTTTCGGGTTATGATTTTAAGGCTTTGAAATCGTGATCTAAGCCCCTATTCTTGTTCTTTGAGGTGAGGGGAGTCTGTAGAGACAAAAATGGAAGGTTTTGGACGCTTGGAGTGGCCAGGAGAAGGACTCAAATTTTGGCCGAAATTTTGGAAGCTCCTATCGTGAAAATCAGGCAATTTCTCTTAATTCTGGGTTCAAATTTGGATTTCTTGGCTTGATTAGATAGATTTTGATATAAAAAAAATGTAGGATTTGGTTGAAAATTGAGGGAGTTGGGAAGCTTTGAAAAATTATCCAACAATGGCGATTTTTCAGCTGCCAGCCGGCGTGCCAGACGGCGGCGCCAATCGTCTTCTCCGGAGAGCCGATGACATCATCAAGTGACGTCACATGAGGACGCCAGCTGGCCATGTCATCAGATGATGTCAGCACAATGACATGTGGTAGTGCTACATCAGCACGCCACGTGGTAGAGGGCGTTAGTGACACGTGGCAAGGGGTGCCACGTAGGGGTGGCAATGGGTCGTGTCAGGTTCGTGTTGTGTCATGAATTTTATTTTACCCATTTATGCCAAATCCGAATCCGACCCGTTTAATAATCGTGTCATGAATGTCCAACCCGAACCCGACCTGTTAATGACCCGTGTAACCTGTTTAACCAATTTAATAAACAGGTCATACTCAAAACCCAATTAATCTATGACCCGTTTAACCCGGTTACCATGTTTAACCTATTTAAATTATTAGATTTAATAAATATTTAGGTAGGTAAATGGGTAGATATATGGGTTAGTAATGACACGTTTATTAAATGAGTCAATATATAAGCCAATATACGGGTTAACCTGTTAACCCGAAATCTACCCATTTATTAAACGGGTTAACATGTCATTATACGGGTTAAGAAGTTGATCCGAAACCCACCCGTTTAATAAACGGGTCATAACGGGTTGACCCAAAAATGACCCAAAATTTTAATTGTGCGGGTTGACACGAATAAATTTCGTGCGGGTTTCGAGTCGTGTCAAAAATTGCCACCCTTAGTGCCACGTCAACAGGGTGATGTCAGCAACTGACTAACTTTGACTTTTATTGACCAAAATTTGACTAGTGCGTGAGGGCGTGTGGGAACGAATTTTGAGGTCAATTCGGTCTTGTTCGAAAGGTTTCAACATTCTGAATTCAATGGTCGTGGTTTCAGGTCGATCAAAGATCGTTTGGTTAGTATTTTGGAGGTTTGAGCCTAGGGAAGCGTGTTCGGGACACGTTTACTGTTTCGGGGTTTAGGGTGTGTTTATATACGAACTTATTTGGATTTTTAGTGACCCCCCGAGTGTGACTTTGACAGGTCAAGTGGTTCCGGAAACTTCGGATTGACTTACGACGCGAGTTTTGAGCGCGTAACGTGGACCGTGTGTGAGTGGACTTTGATTTATAAATGATGCATGCATATATGTTTTAATGTCTTATGATCATGTTTTGAAATGCAATGATTGCATAGTGATTTGAATGATAATTTGTGAATTTAATTGTTGGTTTCTGAAGGATTTTACGGATTTACGTGAAAATGGCATTTTGGGCTTAAAACCCAGTTGGATAATGAAATGATTTTGGGTATTTTGAAATGAGTTCTGGACATTGTTCTACGATGGCTTTGAGATAAATGCTTGTGAAAAGAATTTATGAGATTTTGGTGGAAATTATGTTTTAGACTGAGACCCTACGTGAAACGATTGATTTGATTTGAAATACATCTGTTTATGAAAACGTATTTCAACTGTTTCCACCTAGTCCATCCTTTGTGATATTGGTGTGACTCCGGTTGTGAATGTGTTTCCCCGAAGAGGGCATCCGATAGTGAATGTGTTTCCCCGGAGAGGTCCCTATGATATGTTGCTCGCTTTCGGGATGCGATGTGTACTCCCCGGGAAGTTCATGATGCACTGTCCATTGACGAATAACCGTGGGAGGCTCCGCTCAGGAGTGCTTATGTATGACATTGGTCGTTGATTTGTGCACGACGATATGAACGTCGGTCGGAGATTTGTTCATGGTGACGTGCTCGGACGTGAGCTGTCCTGGAATTTATTTGCACGCGTTGCACGGATGACGTGACTGATGATGCTATGAGATGGGATTGATGATGGATACGAAGATTGATCATGTTTTCGATTATTGTTTAGTGTCCATATTTTTTCACATATTTTGGTTTGAAAAGAAATATGATTTGATTTTAAGAAAGAATTTGAGATTACATGTTTTCTGATGCATGCATGCTTTATAAAACGAAGGGTTAAATAATGATTTTAGTGATTGGTTTTTCAAAGTTTTATTTTTTTCACTTACACTTTTGAGGTTTTTGATACCCTCTAAGTTGATCGCGGATGCGGGCTATAGTAGATACCGAGGCATCATGACAGGACCCATCCCAATCCCCTCAAGATTAACGCGGGATGACCCTGCTCCCGTCTTACACGAAGTGTCAAACAAGGGATAATTCCAACCTTTGCCCTCCCGGGCTATCAGAGTACGCCAGGATCTGGAGAAGGTATGTGATATCTCGGTCTCTGCTACAGTCCACATCTGCTGTCAACCTGAAGGGTAGTCAAAACATTAAAAGCTGTGAGTGGAAAAAACAAAAGTTTATAAAAACATTTCCATAAAGACATTTGTACCCTTCACTAAAAAGCATGCATGCATTCGAAAACCATTTAACCAAATGGAACCATCTGAGGGAACTAAGCCCAAAACCATAATCAAATCAAATATACGGGCCACTGCCCAAATCCATAAGAAACCAATAAGGGACTCAGCCCAAAACCATAACCATACTGAAACCAAATACACGTGCCACTGCTCAAATACTGTACACACCTGTGCACACCACATATCAAAGAATCATAAAGATTCAACCATACGGGCCACTAGCCAAAACCTGTGTAACCACACATCACATCTCATATATCATATCATATATCATATATACATATAAGTTACACAACCAATCCTGTCACGGTATCCAAAGCTACGCGCGTGCTACCCGAGTCTCAATCCGAGTCTTCTCTAAGTTAAGGTTAATGTCTGCAGACCACTGATCCTACTCGAGGTTATAGTAACCATAGCCTTCTTGAGAGTAAGGAACCCAACTGGGGGGTGACTCCACTCAGTCGGTGCTCCGTGACTACTCCGGGGTCCACCCAGGCCAACGACCCTCCCCGGAGGAGATAATAGAAGTAAAGGAAGGTATATGAACATATATATATATATATATATACATAACACAAATATCCATGCCCGGTTCGCCTGAACCGTCATGATCCATAATATCCATTCCATTCATATATATAATATCCTCTATGCCCGGTTCCCATAAACCGTCATGTACCACAATCACATAACCAAGGTTTCATGCCGGTTCCCATAAACCGTCATGTACCATAATAACATAATCAGGGTTCATGCCGGTTCCCATAAACCATCATGTACCATAATAACATAACCAGGGTTCGGGCTGGTTCCCATAACTCGTCATGAACCACGATACCATAACAAGGGTTCATGCCGGTTCCCATAAACCGTCATGAACCTGGAAATCCGTTTAAGGTTCCCTGACCAGAAATCAAAACCGTAACGTAACCTAGGTCTCGTGCCCGAACATAGGACATCAGCTGGGCCCCGTGCCCGATATCTGAGGTCATATGCCCGAGACAAAACCAAATGGGTCTCATACCCGAGTTTATCCTTTTGAAATCCAATTCCAAATCATTTAGACCATTAAAGAAATACAGACCCGTATAAGCACCGTATAAGGCCGAACCCTCGAAATACGTGCTTATACGTAATCACATACAAATGCACCCATGGCATTACCAAACATGTATTAAAATATATAATAAACATTTATGCATGCACCAATTTAGAAAACCAAGGTCCACTCACAGATCGTCTAAGGCGCCACCTCGATTTGCATGCCATACGGCTCTCCCGAGCCAATCACCATCACCGGGACTCCCAAACCTGTCCAAATTCATTTAGAGGGTTACAAATAGCCTCATTAACCTCTCATTGAAGTCCCATAATTTTCCCGATTTTCTAACTATTTTAAACTCGATCCTAAACCTTCAGACACCCCGAAACCTATCGAAACGATGTCTGATCGACACGAAACCAGTCCCAAAATGTTCGTTACATCGAATAGATGATTTCGTGTGTTGAAAACTTCCTCAGATTCCCCACCACGTGCTGCCATGCGCCGTCCAAAGGGCCCTGCGCGTGGGCTCACGCGCCGGTGAACAGTGACCGTCTTCATCCTCTGGCCAGTTCAGACCGGCCGGTTCGGTCCAATCTCTGCAACTGGATTGGCGTGACCGGTCCAGGCCCCTACAACCCGTATTTTGGTCCGATTTCAACCCTAATCAATCCTAATCTTCTAGTTTAGATCCTAGGAACCTAAACCAATTAAATAAAACCCCTAAAACCCACGAAACCCGACCGGTCCAACTTGAACCTCACGGTTCAAAATTTCCAAAATCTTCCCACGGTGTCACAACCATCTACCACCTACCAAAACCATCCTAGAAACCTCCTAGCAACCTAAATAACCCATTAAAACCGATACAAACGGCCCATAATCATAGAAATGGAAAATGGATCAAAATGGGCTTAACCGGGTACCTGTTCGGGTTTTGAGCTCAGCCGCCCATGGCGGCGCCGTCCAGGCCAGCCACCACGTCCACAGCTCCTCCTCTCACTCTCCTAGTTCCTCAGATGGCATTGGGTGAAGGTTTGGATTCATGGGTTGCACAGATGAGAGAAAATGAGATCGGGTTTGGTTTGTGTTTTTGAATGGAAGAAAGAATGATCGATGCATGTATTTGAATTAAGGGCCAGCGGATGGGTGACACTTGTCACTCATCCATTGGGTAGGAACTAAATATCTGGGGCCCACTAGAGTCCAAAAGTTAGGTTATTTTGTAATTCGTACAATAGTGCACCGAAACTTCCGTGAACCGTAACTCCGCCGTCGAACGTCCGAATTCGACGTGCCGCCTGTCTATGGATTCGTATCGTCCCGATATACGTAATGGTCCATGGCCCTCGACCATCGGACCTCCCGGTCAAAAATTCAACATTTGCCTCCTTTTAACCAAAATGCCCCTAAATTTCCGAACGTCATAACTTCCTCCTCGAACGTCGGAATTGAATGTGTCAGGTGTCTATGAACTCGTGACGTCACGAACTACGTCACGGTCATCGGTCAAAGTCCATTTGATTGCCAGAAAGAAAAGTCAACATTTTGCCACGGCTAGGGGCAAAACGGTCATTTTGCATCGTTTGTCCAATTTCGCCTAACTAATCACGGATTAACCTCACTATTCGTGATTAGTCACTAATCTAATCTTGGAATTTGGGACGGGTCATTACATATCACATGAAGTTACATACTTTGGAAACCCTATTTGGGTCACGGTGTTATCTCTTGTCTGGCACGTGGTGTTAGAAGGGATGATAGGACCCGTCCCAAATCCCCCAAGATTAATGTGGGACGTGCCTGCTCCCGTCTGACACGAAGTGTCAAACAAGGGATAATTCCAACATTTGCCCAACCGGGACTTCCAGAGTGCGCCAGGATCAGAGGAGGGGTGTGATGTCTCCGTCTCTGCTACAGCTCGCATCCGCGATCAACCTGAAGAACATTAAAACCACGAAAAGGTGTGAGTGGATAAAACAACAGTTTATTAAAAAAATTCATAAAAACACGTTTATGCCCTTCACTAAAAAGTACGCATGCATTCGAAAACCATTTTCCATTAGTTAAACTATTAGGGCCTGAGTCCAAAATCAATACTAGTGGGAACTCATCCCAAATCAGATACACATGGGAACTCAGCCCAAATCAAATCCGTAGGGACTCAGCCCAAAACCGATACTCGGCATCCCTGATGCTTGACATCCGAGATGTCATGACAGGACCCACCCCGATTATCACCTCGATAACCGGGACGAACCCTGCTCCCGTCTGACAGTCACACTCAAAAGACCAAAAATAACCTCAAAGTAACCACAAAGCATACTTGTCAGACCAGGGAGAAGTTATAATACAACTAGTCAACAGTAATACAGAGCATAGTAATAGTACAGGGTAAGAACAAAAGTCCTACTGTGAGCTGACAAAAACACGCAACGGAAAACTCTATGCCTCAGCCTCTGCCTCGATGTTAACCCCGGCGCTTGCACCACGACCTGGAGGGTAATTTAAAACCAGAAAAGCGTGAGTGGACTAAAAAAAAAGAAATAAGAGTTTCAAAAACAGTTTTCATAAACAAACTAGGATTTTTCCCTCATTTTTAAAAACATGCATGCATAACTAAGTATCAGAAAACAACTAGATAAACAGTATGATAATCGTTGTGAAAATATCATCATAAAAACATGAAATATCAAATATCATCATCCAATCGAACCTGCTGGATCTATCCGAGTCTTTAAACTCAATCCAAGCCTCAATATAATCCGAGTCTTTAAACTCTCGAGTCTTTAAACTCAACAGGCCTACGGGGGAAAATCATAATATCTGAGTCTTTAAACTCAATCCGGGTCTTTAAACCCAATCCGGGCCCGCTCCCGTCATATCATAATCCGGGTCTTTAAACCCAATAACCAGATCCAGCAAATCCAATCCAAAACTGTTTTTAAATCATTTCTAAATCCATGTCCAAACCCGAATTTGAAATCACTATTCCAAAGCCATACCGGCGTTCAGAACCGTCATTCCGAATCCAAATCCGAAAATTCCTTTTTCCAAGCTTTAAAACCAAGTCTCGATTTCCGAAATCCGATTCTAAAACCGAAAACCTTGATTACCGAATCATGTTTCAAAACTCATTTATAATCATTGAAAATCAGTTATATATTGAAATCCCAAAATCATATCATCAGAATCATAAACAAATCATATCTTGTAAAACGTGCCGAAATACGTGAATATCTAAAAAAAAAAACGTGCAAGTACGTAAAACAGATATAGGATAATCAACAACATGAAATCATATTTAAAAACATAAAACAAGTAGATAAAAACAGTTATGCATGCTCGGTTAGAAAAGAAAAGTCCACTCACTAGGTCCGAACGAGTCAATCGCGCTCCGTACGCTCCTCGACTATCTCAGGAGTATCCCGACCTGTCAAATACCACAATACCGGGTCACAAACACTGCATTACGGCTCACACTTATTTCCCCAATTTTTCGGGATTTTTAAACGTAATTAAATTAACCCCTAAACCTTCAGACACTCAAAACTAACCCGAGACGGTGTCCGATCGACTCGAAACTTGTTCCAAAATGTTCGTTACATCGATTAGAGTAAAAAACATGTTGGACACTTCCCCAGAACATGCTCCACGAGCCCTCACGCGCCGCCCAAAGGGGCTACGCGTGGGAGCCACGCGCCTGTTACTGTTCATCGTCAACCTCCAGCCAACCCGGTTCAGACCAGTCCGGTCCAGACCGGTCCGGTCCAACCGAGCCGGCAAGGCCGGTTGTAACAACCCGTCCCAAGAGCCAGGATTAGTAGTGTGATTAAGGTGGGATTATTGAGCTTAATCGGTGGTTAGTTGGTCTCGTTGGGGTCGTTAGGGTAGAATGACGATTTTGCCCCTGGTTCGGGCAACATGTTGACTATTAGTTCGGGTGGTCAAGTGGGTATTGACCGGTAACCAGGACGTAGTTTAGGACGTCACGAATCCGTAGGCAGGTGGCACGCCCGATTCCGACATCCGAGGATGAAGTTATGATGTTCGGAAGGTTGAGGGTATAATCGTAATTTTGGTTAAATAGGGGGAAAAAGTTGACTTTTTGGACGATCGGGTTTTGGTACGTTGACCGAGGATGGTTAGATAGATCTCCTTGTCTTGAGTTCGATGACAGGCGGCACGTATTCAACGGACTTACGATGTTCGAGTTACGGGTCAAGGAAGGTAGTGGCATAACCGTAATTTTGAGTTAAAAGGAGGGGCAGTTTGGTCTTTGTGCTCTGGAAATTGTGCAGAGAGAGGGACAGATGGACGGCTGGGATTGAGCCACTGGGGAGAGAATGGAGATGATGGTGACACGTGCTAAAGGTGGAGTGGCTTCTGGTTGGTTCTAGTGTGTGCACGGTCCAATAATTTGGGTGCAACCGTGCTGTGTGTGTGGTGTTGTTCACAGAGAAGAATGGAAACAGAGGGAGTAAATTGAGAGAATTGATCGGTGATGGTGTGTTTGTTGGTGAGTTGTGAGGGTGTGAGAGTGACCAGAGAGTGAGAGTGAGACAGGGAGAAGGTGAGACGGTGTGGTGGTTGTACGTGGGTGAACAGAGAACCACGGGAAAATCAGGGGGAAACAGGGAGGAAATCAGAGAGTTGTGACAAATCGTGGCGGTGGCGGCCGTGTACGGTGCAACTGAGATCGTGGTGGTGTCGTGAGGGGTGCGAGGAGTCCACCAGCCCCAGCGGAGCTCACGACGGCGACGAGAGGCAGGTCATTCCTTATCCATGTTTCTTTGCTCTGTTTTGTAGACTGAGTTCAAATCGGAAGTCGTGGCTTGAGAGGTAGAATCGAAGTTCATTGGGAGGTCTAGGGGACTCAGGTGAGGTCTGGGAGTCCTCTGGTTGTGCTGCTGTGATGGGGAATGAACGGTAGGGGTTAGCACGACGGAGGAGACTCTGTGTGCTCTGTTTTGGCCGTGAGTTTCAGACGGGGAGTCGTGAACCTAGGGACTGAGTCGAAGGTTTAGGAGAGTTGGGTTAGGTTCAGAAGGGTCCTAGGAAGAGTTTGGGATAGCCACCGTGATGGGAAGTGAGCTGGGTGACCGGGAAGGAAAACAGGGGTAGAGTACGGGTTTTCTTTCGAGCTTGAGTCAACGATGTAGGGGCCGTGTCGAAGTCTAAGAAGTTGGGGAAAAGATAGGGTAGGTATGGACGAAGCTGTGGGTGAAGAAAGGAGGTGAAATGGTGGCCGGACGACGGAGAACAGCTCTCGCCGGTCCGATGTGCAGCACTGGTGCGAACCGGGTTTGCTCGAGGAAGGGGGTGCACTGTAGCTGGCGCGTGAGGGCCACGCGCAACCACTTTGGGCGGCGCGTGGGGGCGCGTGCGGCAGTGTCCGGTGAAGGCGTCAACATGGTTTTTAGTCTAGATGTTATGACGAGTCTAATGGAAGTGGTTTCGGGTTGTTCGGACGTCGTTTAAGTTTAGTTTCGCGAGGGTGAAAGCTTAGGGTCCCGGTTTATTACATTTAGGATTCGGGGATTTTTGAGGGAATTTAGGTGGACCTTCGTAAGTGGGTTAGTAACATAATTTGGTGGTTCTTGACAAGATTGGGATTTCCCGAGGAAGCTGAGGAACGTGCTGGACGTTCTGGACGCGATTGAGGCCTCGGTACTGTGAGTGGACCCTTTCCTTAAACTCGAGCATGCATAACTGTTTTCTATACCTATTTATTGGTTTTATATGTGATTTCATGATTATTGAAAATGCTATGTTCGTTTTACGTATTTGCACGGTTTTCGAGAAAGGACGGTTTTAGTACGTTTTACGATAAAAGGTTGATTCCTGATTATAATGTTATAGTTTCGTGATTTCAAATGATAAATGATTTCTAATGGTTATAAGGGATTTGGGGACATGATTTCGATGATCAAGGATTTTCGGTTTTCGAATCGGATTTCGAGAATCGAGATTCGGTTTTAAAGTTGAAAAGTGGATTTTCGGATTTGGGTTCGGAATGACGGTTCTGAACGCCGGAAGGGCTTCAGACCAGTGGTTTCGAATTCGGATTTGGATATGGATTTAGAAATGGTTTTCAAATGGTATTGGATTGGATTTGCTGGATCTGGTTATTGGGTTTAAAGACCCGGATATTAATTGACGGGGGACGGGCCCGGATTGAGTTTAAAGACTCGGATATATTGATATTTCCCCCGTAGGCCTGTTGAGTTTAAAGACTCGGGAGTTTAAAGACTCGGGAGTTTAAAGACTCGGATATTATTGAGGCCTGGATTGAGTTTAAAGACTCGGGAGTTTAAAGTCTCAGATAGGTCCAGCAGGTTTGATCGGAAAATGATGTTTTACGCTATAGTTTTATGATGCTTGTGATATGATTTCTATAACTGTTTTATAGTGTTTCTATTTCTTATGATGTGGTTTTATGGTGATTTGGTTTATAACTGTTTTATGAACTGGGTTATGCATGTGGTTTCAAAACGGAAGGCTAAACCCGGTTTTCTTATAAATGGTTTCGGAAGCTTTTCTTTTATTTATGGTCCACTCACACCTTCTGTTTTTAACTGCCCTCCAGGTTGTGGAGCTAGCGCGGGGTCTTGGCGTCGAGGCAGTGTCTGAGGCATAGAAGTCACGAGAGGGATCCCGGAGTGTTTCAAATTTTTCCGCGTGCGTGTGTTTAGGTTATCGGTTTTTCTTTTCCGTGCATTTTGTACTATGCTCTGTAAAAACTTGTCTTCGGGATATTGATATAATTTCTCCTGCGTCTGACAGTTTGTGTCGGGGTGTCAGACGGGAGCAGGATTTACCTCGGTTTTCAGGGTGAAACCGTTGTGGGTCCTGACACCGGTTCTCACTCATTTTCAGCCATTCTCAGTCCTTTCTATTCTATTAGTTTCGTCCTTGATTTTAGGATTGATTTACTGAATAAAAATCACGAAATAAACCCTAAACATTACCTCCTAAACCTCGAACTAAAACTCTGGAAATCATCCCTCAGATTCCGGCCACCAGTCGTCTTCTCAGGGCACTGGTTTGACTCCTTAGCTCACCACTAACTTCCTACAACATTTAGGATTAAAAGAATGATTTAACAATGCTCCAAACTCCACGACTTTTGCTTTGAACCAAAACGGGAAAAACAGGGGAAACTGACTCTCACCTGTTCTATGGCCGCCGCCGTGACCTCCGCCGTGCTTCTTTGGGTCCAATAGGTTATCCTCAGTCTTCTAAACAGTCGTTCAGACCAAGTTATCTCAATTTGATCGATTGAGGCTGCACCACGATGACAAGACCCATCCCGATTATCCCTCGATAGTCGTGATGAATCCTGCTCCCGTCTGACAATGACTAGAAATACCAAAAGTAACCAAACTTATATATATACACCACGCAAAAAATCCCAAAAACATTGTCAGACAAGGGATAATTAAGTTTTACAGACCAATGACGTCACAAGTTTGACTAGTCAAAGACAATACAGAGCATAGGTACTATTACAGATATGGATCAAATTCCTACTCTGTAGAGTGTCTGAGTGTGCAACGGTCTACTTATTCTTTTTCCTCGCTTGCCTCGTTTCTAGCCCTCGTACCTGTGCACTGGCCTGGAGGGTGCATAAAACAGTAAAAGTGTGAGTGGACAAAATAAAGTTTGATAAATACATTTACCAAAACACATTTCTTACCCTCCAGTTTTCACAAACATGCATGCATATCATAAAACACGAGTAATAGTAAGAAATCAATCAAGTATGATGAGTGGACCAATCAAAACAATTTCCACAAAACCACGGGACTTATTTCCATATCTTGTTGCTTAGAGTCACGTTTATCCCTGCAACGCGTGCAAATCAATAGGCTCAAGGACCGTTCAAAATCCGAGCATCCGCCGCTGTGAACACATCACCAGCCGGCAATCCAGATTTAGTGAACACATCACTTACCGATCTATGTATATCCAGCACATATGATCTGAGTCAAGCCTCCCTCGGCTACTCGACAAAGATCGTGCTACGTGACCTCTTCGGGGTAAACACTTCCATCCCGAAGGCGAGCGTTATCTCCAGGGTGCACTCCGGGGAAAAACATATTTTCACCCGAAAGCCCTAAATATCCGCAACATATCATCATCACAAAACCCAGTGAAAAACAGTTGCATTGAAATCAAAATCATTTAACAACATAGGGTCGCAGTCCCAAAATATAGTTTCCTCAAATCCGGAAAACCAAAGTTCCGATTTACTTTATAAATCCGAAAATCATCAATATCATCATGTAATCACATGGAAATACAAATCCAACCAAAATCACAATTCCATTGGGTCACAAGCCCAAAATATCATTTTCACGCAAATCCGTGCAACCGTAAACCCGAGTTGCCACGATCACGTAAATCCATAAAATCAATTCCTGACTCATGACCCGAGTCCAAATATCATTTTTAATCATTTTCAATCCGGGCGTAGCCCAAAAACATCAATTTCATCATTTCTCAAAAATCGTGCAAAAATATAATATAATAATCATAAAACTGAGAAATCACCGGATTGAAACATAAATCGTGCCAAAGCATATAAAATCATATAATAAAGCATTTAAATCATATATGCATGCATCACGGTTAGAAAACCAAAAGTCCACTCACACACACCGTCCCGATTGTTCAGCCTCGAGCTGTTCGTTTTCCTCCGACGTCCCGGGAATATTCCAGCCTGTCAAACAAAGTGATTTAAGGTTACTAGACTATCATATGATCCTCAAATAAGAATCCCCTAATTGTCGGAATTTTATAATATTATTTTAATATAAATTAAACGTGTCGGGTACTCGGAACTACTTTGAAACCATATCTGATTGACCCGAAACCAACGCGGATAGGTTCGTATCATCGAGAACATCAAGTTTCATGTTGACCACTTTTCCGGAATCCCATCCACGCGCCGTCACGCCTCGCCGCAAGCGGCTGCGCGTGAAAGCCACGCGCGTAGCACAGTACTGCTACAGTGCTTCATTCTCACCCATTTGTCTGATAAACGGGTTGAAATACCCGCGATAGAACCCGACTCAATCTCAGCCAATTCGACCTCAAATCGATCCATTCTTTCAACTGATCCCATCTAATCCAACTCCATTTAAGTTCTGTAAGTTCAATTACCTTAATTACGGTCTAAAACTTCACGACTCACGATCGAACTTCGACGGGTCTCCTATTCGAGTTTCACGATTTCGTCCCTGATTTTCCAATTAATTCACACGGTTAGCATCGTGAGAGTTTAATGAACATTTTTGCAAGATCAATTCGAGAATTCCTTACCTCCAACTGCTAGAACTCAAGCTCGATTTCCAGTAGCCATGGAAGCTTCTGTTCTTCCTCAATTCGACACGATTCCTCTTCGTTTTTGTTGTAGGAAGCTTCGTTTTGATCCTAGAAACTCAATGTAATCCTCAATTTCCCTTCTCCTAGCCCACAAAGGCGAATTCGAAGTTCCCCCAAATTTTCTGAATTTTCGAACCAAAATTCTCCCAGTTCTCTCAATCCCTCGAGTTCCTCTCTCTCAGATCACTTCCTTAAACTCCTAATCGCACAATGACGAGAGACAGTGGGCTAGCACGGTTTGATTTGGACAATTGGACAAAATCATTACACTTTCCCTTAATTAAGGGATAATTGTCCAAAAGCTAATCCTCAAAACCGGTTTCCATGTTCTATGGGGCAAGAATAAGACATATATGACAGGTGTCATTATCTGATCAAGGCTAAAAGACCATTTTGCCCCTGGTTCGACAAATTACCATTTTGCCCCTAGGCTTCCGTGACCCGTAACTTGGTCACTCGAACTCTGTTTTCGACGTGCCGCCTGTCGTTGTACTCAGGGCATCGAGACCTACCTAACGGTCCTCGAATCGTGTGAAAATTAGTTTTCAAACAAAAAGTTAACATTTTCCCCCCTTTTTTGTCCAAACTACGAAAATGCCCTTGCGTTTCCGAACGTCATAACTTTTTCCCTGATCGTCGGATTGGGCGTGCCACCTGTCTATGGACTCGTGACGTCCCGAACTACGTCACGGTCATCGGCCAACGTTCGTTTGATTCACAAATCAAAAAGTCAACAAATTGACCATACTATTCACAAGGTTAAAAACGTCATTTATTCATTATTTTACAAAATTACATTTTCCGAATTTCCGGGGCGTTACAACCTTCCCCCCCTTAAGAAATTTCGCCCCCGAAATTTCAATGAAACAAATACGGGTACTGCTCTCGCATCTGTGTCTCAGGTTCCCACGTAGCCTCTTCTACGTTCTGATTCCTCCAAAGAACCTTCACTAAGGGAATCGTCTTTCGTCGAAGCACTTTGTCCTTTCGGTCCAAGATCTGTACAGGCTGTTCTTCAAAACTTAGGTCTTCTCTGAGTTCAACGGGCTGTTCCTCCAACACATGAGACTCATCATACACATATTTCCGCAGCATTGACACATGGAAAACATCATGGACCCTAGAAAGCTCAGAAGGTAATGCCAATCTGTAGGCAACCCGACCAATTCTCTCAACAATCTCATAAGGTCCAATGAAACGGGGGCTCAATTTCCCGCGTCTGTCGAATCGCACTATGCCTTTCCAAGGAGATAACTTCAAGAATACCCAATCTCCAACTGCAAATTCAAGGTCTCTGACTCGGCGGTCCGCATAACTCTTTTGTCTATCTTGGGCTGTCTTGAGTTTGTCTCGGATGAGTTTAACCTTTTCCGTCGTTAAGTCTATCAATTCGGATTTAGACAATTTCCTTTCGCCCACCTTAGTCCAACACAAAGGGGTTCTGCACTGTCATCCATATAAGGCTTCATAAGGAGCCATCCCAATACTTGCTTGGTAACTATTGTTGTAGGAGAATTCCATCAATGGTAGATGTGACTCCCAAGTGCCCTGGAATTGCAAAACACATGCTCTCATCATGTCCTCCAAGGTCTGGATAGTCCGTTCCGATTGCCCGTAGGTCTGGGGGTGGAATGCCGTACTAAAATGCAATCTCGTCCCGAAAGCTTCCTGTAAGCTTTGCCAGAATCTGGATGTAAATCGGGGATCTCGATCAGATACAATAGAGACAGGAGTGCCATGAAGTCGAATAATCTCGTCAATGAAGAGTCTGGCATACTGCGTCAACCGAAAGTCTTCTGACAGGACCCATCCCAATCCCCCCGGGATTACCATGGAATGTGCCCTGCTCCCGTCCAACCAGGGGTGTCAGACAAGGGATGACCAAGAGCCACTGCCCAAACGGGGCATCCAGAGTGCGCAAGGATCGATGGAGGAGGTGTGCAATGTCCCAGTCCCTGCTGCAATCGCATCCGTAATCAACCTGAAGGGCATTAAAACCAAAAGCTGTGAGTGGACAAAAACCAATAAGTTTACCCAAATACATTTATAAGACATTTATGCCCTCCAATAAAAACGTATGCATGCCACAAAAACCAGTAACCAAAACGTTTGCTCAACCGAGCCATTAGGGTCTTAGCCCAAAAACCGTTAACCAAAGGCCAAGTGTGGGAACTCAGCCCAAAACTGTGGAATACCACCACCATACATATTAAAACCATGTGGGTCACCACCCACGACCATAAATGAACATCAATTCAAAATCCAAAACCATTTAGGGTCCCCGACCCTACATACCATTTCATAACCAATAATCCATTTTTACCACATAACACATATCCAACCAATAAGCCATTTTATTCATTAATCCATATTTTACCATTACCATCACCAGCATCCCAGATGCTTAGCGTCCCAGACGCTAGACGTCCCTGACGTCATATCTCACGGTTTCATAAGCTACGCGTGCTGCCCGGGGTCTCTCCGGGTCCATATATCTGACATCCCTGATGTCTGACGTCCCTGACGTCAATCATAGCAATCCTGCTCCTGAGTCATCATACGGTCCGGCTGCTCCGTATAATGACCCCTCGCAGGCAATGCACCGTGACTTCCCCAGTGTCCCAGACATCTGGAGGAGACCATCATATATCCTTGTATCCAGATGGTATATGGAAAACAGTTTTATTAAATCTTTTTATCACATCATTACCATTGGGCCCTGCCCGAAATTTCCATAAAACCACATAATTCCATTTAGGGTCCCTGACCCAAAATCACAATTATTAAATATAGGGTCCCTGACCCAAAATCACAATTATTAAATATAGGGTCCCTGACCCAAAATCACAATTATTATCCAACTGGGCCTCATGCCCGATTTTATGAACCACTGGGCCCACGGCCCGATTTGTAAACCAACTGGGCCCGCAGCCCGACTTATAAACCCACTCGGCCCACGGCCCAAATTCGTAAATCAACTGGGCCCCTGGCCCGATAACATAACTCAAATGGGTCTCAGCCCGATTTCATACCAACTGGGCCCTTGGCCCGAGTTCATATTTCCAATTTCAAAACCATTTCATCACATTATATCCAAGTCATAAATATGGAAAATCCATGTAAAACCGGAAACCTCGATTTACGTGCAAGCACGTAAATCACCTCGAAATACGTGAAACCGTACAATTTATCAACAACCAAACCAACATCATACAATCACAATCATAATCCATGTAAAACATTTAAGCATGCATAGAATTTATAAAACCAAAGTCCACTCACAGACCGTTTAAACCGTGTGCCTCGATACGCGTGCCACCGGCCCTCCCGGGCCACACCACTATCACCGGGACTCCCAATCCTGTCCAAATCACATTAGAGGGTCACTAACCTCATCATTAACATCCTATCAAAGTCCCGTAATTTTCCCGCATTTTTACTTATTTTTAAACTTAATTTAAAACCTTCGGACATCCCGAACACTATCGAGACGGTGTCCGATCGACCCGAAACCAATCCTAAAATGTTCGTTACATTAAATAGGACAGAAGTCATGTTGACCTCACCTCGAGATCCATACCCACGCGCCGTCACGCGCCGCCGTGAGTGGCTGCGCGTGAAACTCACGCGCCGTGAACAGTGTCACCGTTCTGACCCGGTTGTCTGATAAACGGGTCACCGTGACCCGCGGCCCAACCCGACTGGTTCTCAGCCATTACTCGATCATTTTCAATTCCGTTTGTTCCTACAAGATTGTCTCATTAATTCCAGTTGATCCATGATTTTAAAACTGAGAAACCAACATGTTTGACTACATGTTCGTGGAGGTGTGCAGACCGGCCACCTGCAACCATCGTGTCTGCACGATCCCGGCCACCATTCCTTTCGAAAACGATCCCCAGAAGCTCGTCTCACCTTCTAGATCATCATCCTAATCACCAGATCGATCGAAATACGTTAAAACCCATCCTACCATTTTTGTAACCGAAAACAAGCTCACGGGTTCGAGGCTTACCTCGCCGCCGTGGCTACCGCCGTGGCCACCAGCATGCCCAGTTCGACTCCAGGAACTCCTTTCACCCCTCGAACACGATCAAAACCAGTCCACACTGATTTTCCAATTTCTGAGTTTTCGGACCTCTCTGTTTTTCCTCTCCGCCGCCAACCTCGCCGTCTCCAGTCGCCTCCCGTCGTGCCCAGTTCACAGCAGTCGACTCACAATCCTCTGCACAGCCTCATGGTTATAGTTATGGTGGTGATGTGAAATGGGGAGCCGTGTGCGGGTGTGTATGTGCACGGGTTCTGTTTTCCCGGTCACCACCGCCACTCACGGTGGTCCTGCCGCCGCATGCGACTCCAACTCCTCTCAGTCTCCCTGTGTTCTCTCACGGTTCCAAAAACAGAGAGGGGTTGTGTGTGTATGTGTTTCTGGTGGGAGAAAATAGAGTGAGAGAGAGATGAGTGTGATCAGAGATAAAGGAAAGGAAGAGATGAGATCAAGGGCCCAGATTTGATCTGAGGTTTGAATGGATGGTGAGGATTTAAGGGGAGAAAATGGATTAAATAATCCAATGGCCAACAAGGATCCAGATTTTAGGGAAGGTGGGGATGAGTGACACGTGGCCTACATCCAAGGGTCCAGATTCGTCAGTTACTGTTCACCTATTTAAATATTATTATTTTATTCAGAGTCTCAGTTAATTGCGATTACGTCCGTGACCATAACTTCGTCGTCGTAACTCCGATTTCGGCATGCCGCCTGTCGTTGGATTCGTATCGACGATACCAACGTAACGGTCCTTGGCCCTTGCCCATCGAACCTCCCGGTCAGAAAGTCAACATTTGGCCCCTAATAAGCCAAATTACCAAAATACCCCTCAACTTCCGAACACCATAACTTTCTCTACGAATGTCGGAATCGAACGTGCCACCTGTCTATGAACTCGTGACGTCCCAAACTACGTCACGGTCATCGATCAAAGTCCATTTGACCGCCTGAACAAAAAGTCAACATTTTGCCCACGACCAGGGGCAAAACGGTCATTTCGCACAATTTGTCCGATTCCGCCCTACTAACCACCGTTCAACCTCACTAATCAAGATTAGTCACTAAACTAATCCCGGAATTCGGGACGGGTCGTTACACTTCCCTTACCGATAGCAAATGTGCTGATTTGGTAAGCCTATCCATAATTACCCAGACTCCATCGTGTCCTTTAGGCGTTCTGGGGAGTTTAAAAACACAATCCATTGTTATATGATCCCATTTCCATTCCAGGATTGGTAGTGGTTGCAGTGCTCCATAGGGTCTTTGCCTTTCAGCCTTTACTTGTTGACATACCAAGCACTTACTAACAAACTCTGCAATCTCCCGTTTCATACCCGGCCACCAATAATGCTCTCATAGCGTACGGTACATTTTCGTCCCACCTGGATGCATAGCATACGCCGAACTATGGGCCTCTTCCAGAATCTCTTTCTTTAATGTTACATTTTCGGGCACACACAACCGTCCGTCCTTTACTAGGGCTCCATCCCTTCTAATTTCAACATCTTGTCGTTCCCCCGCATCAGCTTCAATTCGAAGGACACACAAGATAGGGTCTTCAAGTTGGGCTTCAATAACTCGATCAATTAGAATCGGTCGCACCTGGAAACTAGCCAGCAAGCCACCTTGGTTATCCAATCCCAAAGCAACTCCAGTCCTACGGAGTTCGGCCAATAAAGGCAAGCGCACCATTCGTAGATGTGCCACAGTATGAGCTGATTTCTGACTCAATGCATCAGTTACCACATTAGCTTTTCCAGGATGGTACTCAATCGTGCAGTCGTAATCCTTGATTAGCTCCAACCTTCGCCTCTGTCTCAAATTCAATTCCTTCTGTGTGAAAAAGTATTTCAAACTTTTATGATCAGTGAAAAGTCTACATGTCTCACCATACAAGTAATGTCTCTAGATCTTTAGGGCATGTACCACCGCAGCTAATTCCAAATCATGGGTAGGATAGTTACGTTCATGCGGTTTCAGTTGTCGAGAGGCAAATGCAATCACCTTTCCATGTTGCATTAACACACACCCCAATCCTTGTAAGGATGCATCACTGTACACCTCAAACTCCCCATTATCATCTGGAAGGGTTAGGATAGGAGCAGAGGTCAATCTTTTCTTCAGTTCCCGGAAACTTTGCTCGCAGTCTTCACCCCAAATGAACTTGATTCTTTTCCTGGTTAGGCGGGTCATTGGGGCAGCAATCGCAGAGAATCCTTCCACAAAACGTCTATAATAACCGGCCAATCCCAAAAAACTTCTCACTTCGGTCACTGTCTTCGGATGCTCCCAGTTTTCTATCGCTTCAATCTTCTGGGGATCAACACGAATTCCATCCACGGAAATCTCATGTCCCAGAAAACCAACACTAGTTAACCAAAATTGGAACTTACTCAGTTTGGCAAAGAGCTGGTTCCTCCTTAGCGTATCAAGCACAGTCCTCAAATGTTCCTCATGTGCCCTCTTGCTGCTTGAATACACTAGAATGTCATCAATGAACACAATAACAAATTGGTCAAGGTACTTCCGAAATACTCGGTTCATAAAATCCATGAACGCCGCAGGTGCATTAGTCAATCCAAATGGCATCACCAGAAATTCATAATGACCATATCGAGTTTGAAAAGCTATTTTTGGAATGTCCTCCTCTCAAATCCTTAACTGGTGGTAACCAGAACGCAGATCAATCTTCGAAAAATACTTAGCTCCCCTTAATTGATCAAACATGTCATCTATCCGAGGCAAAGGGTACTTATTCTTTATCGTAACTTTATTGAGTTGCCTGTAATCCATGCATAGTCTCAAACTTCCTTCCTTCTTTTTCACAAACAATACTAGGGCTCCCCATGGTGATACACTCGGTCGAATGAACCCCACATCCATGAGATCTTGCAACTATACTTTCAATTCCCTTAACTCAGCCGGTGCCATCCGATAAGGTGTCAAGGAAATAGGTCGTGTACCCGGAATTAGTTCAATAGTGAACTCAATCTCCCGAGAAGGTGGTAATCCTAGTAAATCCTCAGGGAATACATCTGGGAAGTCACACACTACAGGGATATCCTCGGCCTTGGATGGTGTATCCCGTGCATCAACAACATAAGCTAGATAACTCTGGCAGCCCTTCCTTAGAAATATATCTGCCGAGAGGGCTGATATGACTCTAGGGGTTAACATCCTCCAATCTCCCTCAAATATCACCTCAGGTAATCCAGGGCTCCGAAGTACCACCCTCTTATCGAAACACTCGATAGAGGCATGATGGGTTGTCAGCCAATCCATCCCAAGGATAACATCAAAGTCACACAAATCTAGGAGTATCAAATCAACCACTAGATGCACATCCCCTATCACAATAGGGTATCCTTATATCACCTGGTTTACTACATACAACTCTCCCGTCGGTGTACCGACTCCCATCTCACACCCGATCGCAGAAATCTCTCTATCTGCTAACAGTGCACACTCACGGGAAACAAAAGAGTGGGAAGCTCCCGGGTCTACTAAAGTACGTGCATGATGACCAAAAATAGTAAGCATACCTGTCACCACCTCAGGGGCTGCCCGGGCCTCCTGTTGACTCACTGCATAGACTCGAGCATGTGGTCCCGAAGTCCGACCACGCCCTCGTGATCCACCAGATCCACCACGAGTTCTGCCACCTCCTCTCCCACTTGTAGCATTTGAAGCCGAGGTTGTACTAGGGCCCCGCTCAATAGAGCCCCATCCAGTACCACTACTACCAACCAGTCGTGGACAGTCTCGTTTGAAGTGACCTGGCTCCCTACAGTAAAAGCAGACAAGAACATTGCCCCGGTCGTTACTCTGTCGGTCAGTGGATCCCACCGATGCCTCACTGAACTGTGCAGTCGCTGGTGGTCGATACCCAAATGTCTGTGTACTCCCACCTTCATAACTCGGATGAGCGCCACGAGAATATCCAGAGCCATAATTTCCTCTCTTGGAGGACCTCTAGTTCGTAGATCCCTGGTACTGACGGTCCCGGCGTCGACCAGAGCCCGAGAATTGCTGTGGCACTGGCAAGGTCACCTCAACTCGTGGAGCTGCATCAGACAACTCTCGCAGGGTGGCATAAGTTCCTACAGTCACAGCTCCCCGGATGTCATTCCTCAGTCCTTACTCAAACCTTCGGCACTTGTCCTCCTCGTTGGCTACGTATAGAGGAGCAAAACTGGACAGGTTCAGGAATTTCTGCTCATAGTTTGCCACTAACATGTCCCCCTGATGTAGTTGTAGGAATTCAACCTCCCTAGCATTAAGAAATGAGCAAGGATAAAACTGATCCAGGAAACGATGGCGGAAGTCCTCCCAATTCAGGGTGCGGGCATCCATCCCTGTCAGCTGCAATCCACGCCACCATCGGTAAGCTTGGCTACTCAGCATAAATGTGGCCAGTGGAACCATATCTCCTGGTGGACATTGCATAATCTCGAAGATCCGCTCAAATTGAGTAATCCACTCATAGGCCTCTTCTGGGTGGGTCTGACCAGTGAATGCAATGGCCCCTAAACGTTGAGCTCTCTCTACGTCCGGACCCCCAAACTCATCACCAGCCTGGGTACGGGCTCGCGTCTCGGAGGTATATTGTGATATTCTGTAAGAGAAACATATCAGTATCACAACTCATGCATACTAATGTGCAAGACTCAGACCGTAACCTAATGCTCTGATACCAATTTGACAAGACACATCCCGATTATCCCTCGATAGTCGTGATGAATCCTACTCCCGTCTGACAATGACTAGAAATACCAAAAGTAACCAAACTTATATACATACACCACGCAAAAAATCCCAAAAACATTGTCAGACAAGGGATAATTAAGTTTTACAGACCAATGACGTCACAAGTTTGACTAGTCAAAGACAATACAGAGCATAGGTACTATTACAGATATGGATCAAATTCCTACTCTGTAGAGTGTCTGAGTGTGCAACGGTCTACTTATTCTTTTTCCTCGCTTGCCTCGTTTCTAGCCCTCGTACCTGTGCACTGGCCTGGAGGGTGCATAAAACAGTAAAAGTGTGAGTGGACAAAATAAAGTTTGATAAATACATTTACCAAAACACATTTCTTACCCTCCAGTTTTCACAAACATGCATGCATATCATAAAACACGAGTAATAGTAAGAAATCAATCAAGTATGATGAGTGGACCAATCAAAACAATTTCCACAAAACCACGGGACTTATTTCCATATCTTGTTGCTTAGAGTCACGTTTATCCCTGCAACGCGTGCAAATCAATAGGCTCAAGGACCGTTCAAAATCCGAGCATCCGCCGCTGTGAACACATCACCAGCCGGCAATCCAGATTTAGTGAACACATCACTTACCGATCTATGTATATCCAGCACATATGATCTGAGTCAAGCCTCCCTCGGCTACTCGACAAAGATCGTGCTACGTGACCTCTTCGGGGTAAACACTTCCATCCCGAAGGCGAGCGTTATCTCCAGGGTGCACTCCGGGGAAAAACATATTTTCACCCGAAAGCCCTAAATATCCGCAACATATCATCATCACAAAACCCAGTGAAAAACAGTTGCATTGAAATCAAAATCATTTAACAACATAGGGTCGCAGCCCCAAAATATAGTTTCCTCAAATCCGGAAAACCAAAGTTCCGATTTACTTTATAAATCCGAAAATCATCAATATCATCATGTAATCACATGGAAATACAAATCCAACCAAAATCACAATTCCATTGGGTCTCAAGCCCAAAATATCATTTTCACGTAAATCCGTGCAACCGTAAACCCGAGTTGCCACGATCACGTAAATCTATAAAATCAATTCCTGACTCATGATTCGAGTCTAAATATCATTTTTAATCATTTTCAATCCGAGTATAGCCCAAAAACATCAATTTCATCATTTCTCGAAAATCGTGCCAAAATATAATATAATAATCATAAAAACGAGAAATCACCGGATTGAAACATAAATCGTGCCAAAGCATATAAAATCATATAATAAAGCATTTAAATCATATATGCATGCATCTCGGTTAGAAAACCAAAAGTCCACTCACACACACCGTCCCGATTGTTCAGCCTCGAGCTGTTCGTTTTCCTCCGACGTCCCGGGAATATTCCAGCTTGTCACACAAAGTGATTTAAGGTTACTAGACTATCATATGATCCTCAAATAAGAATCCCCTAATTGTCGGAATTTTATAATATTATTTTAATAAAAATTAAACGTGTCGGGTACTCGGAACTACTTTGAAACCATATCCGATTGACCCGAAACCAACGCGGATAGGTTCGTATCATCGAGAACATCAAGTTTCATGTTGACCACTTTGCCGGAATCCCATCCAAGTGCCGTCACGCCTCGCCGCAACCGCAAGCGGCTGCGCGTGAAAGCCACGCGCGTAGCACAGTACTGCTACAGTGCTTCATTCTCACCCATTTGTCTGATAAACGGGTTGAAATACCCGCGATAGAACCCGACTCAATCTCAGCCAATTCGACCTCAAATCGATCCATTCTTTCAACTGATCCCATCTAATCCAACTCCATTTAAGTTCTGTAAGTTCAATTACCTTAATTACGGTCTAAAACTTCACGACTCACGATCGAACTTCGACGGGTCTCCTATTCGGGTTTCACGATTTCGTCCCTGATTTTCCAATTAATTCACACGGTAGCATCGTGAGAGTGTAAGGAACATTTTTGCAAGATCAATTCGAGAATTCCTTACCTCCAACTGGTAGAACTCAAGCTCGATTTCCAGCAGCCATGGAAGCTTCTGTTCTTCCTCAATTTGACACGATTCCTCTTCGTTTTTGTTGTAGGAAGCTTCGTTTTGATCCTAGAAACTCAATGTAATCCTCAATTTCCTTTCTCCTAGCCCACAAATGCGAATTCGAAGTTCCCCCAAATTTTCTGAATTTTCGAACCAAAATTCTCCCAGTTCTCTCAATCCCTCGAGTTCCTCTCTCTCAGATCACTTCCTTAAACTCCTAATCGCACAATGACGAGAGACCTACCAAACGGTCCTCGAATCGTGTGAAAATTAGTTTTCAAACAAAAAGTCAACATTTTCCCCCCTTTTCGTCCAAATTACGAAAATGCCCTTACGTTTCCGAACGTCATAACTTTTTCCCTGATCGTCGGAATTGGGCGTGCCACCTGTCTATGGACTCGTGACGTCCCGAACTACGTCACGGTCATCGGTCAACGTCCGTTTGATTCACAAATCAAAAAGTCAACAAATTGACCATATTATTCACAAGGGTAAAAACGTCATTTATTCATTATTTTACAAAATTACATTTTTCGAATTTCCGGGGCGTTACACACGACCCACGACTCCCTCTCTGTTTTTAGTGATTTCCTCACCTCTCTCTCACACACAGCCACACTCCAGTTCCCCTCAACACGATCACACAGTCTCTGGCACTCACTCAAACACCAAGGAATCTCACGACACTCTCACACTCACTAGAATGGGTCGATTACAAACACGGTCTCACGGTCTCTGTTTTTCTCCTTTGTACGATTACCCAGCCATTTTAAAATGTATAACCGTGTACAAACATGCTAGAAACCTCTAGGATGTCACCAGGTGTCACACACCCTGTGGACACAGTCCAAAATATCCAATCCCAGCTCCCCAGATGGCCTTATCTGATTGGGCACCATTTCCCATATGTTAAAAGACCAAAATGCCCCTGCAAGTCCAAATTACCATTTTACCCCTCACCTATCTAGACCCATATCTTAACCGTCCGACGTCCGATGACAGCGTGCCGCCTGTCGTTGTTCTCAGGACGTCGAGAGCTATCTAACGGTCCTCGATTTGCATGAAAACTAATGGTTAAACAAAAAGTCAACAATTTCCCTCTTTTTAACCAAATTACGAAAATGCCCTCGACCTTCTAAATACCATAACTTCTTCCTCGATTATCCGAATCAGACGTACCACCTGCCTACGAACTCGTGACGTCCCGAACTACGATACGGTAATCGGCCAATGTTCGTTCGACCTGCCAATCAAAAAGTCAATAGTTGACCACACTATTCACAAGGGTAAAATCGTCATTTTATACAAATCTTTTCCAAATTTACATTTTTGCCTTTTTTGAAGGTCTGGGTTGTTACATGTCACAACCAATTCCACTGTCACGGTTCCAAACTACTCGTGCTACCCGGGGTCTCAAATCCAAAGTCTCCCCAGGGTCCACCTAGGTCAATGACCCGGAGATCAATGACCCTCCCTAGGGGGGAGGTTTTAACCTCTGGCAATTCTGCTCCTGAGTCACTATACGGACCAGTCGTTCCGTGTAATGACCCCTTGCAGGCAATGTGCCGTAACTACTCCAGGATACTACGAGATGTCTAGAGGAGACTACCCGCCACTCCAGGATACTACAGAACGTCTGGAGGGCATCCGTTCGTGAGGATAGTATACGGAAAACTGTTTCAAATCATTCAAAGGGTTATGCTCAGATTTTCCATAAAACCATCATAAATCCAAATCCATTTGGGTCCCCGACCCGAAATCATATTAATAAATCATAATTAGGCATCATGCCCGATATCATAACCAATTGGGCCTTAAGCCCGAATTCGCAAACCAACGGGGCCCCGACCCGATCATATAACTCTAATAGGCCTCCAGCCCAATTTCTCATTAAATCAAATGGACTCTAAGTCCGATGGGTTCCAACCAAATGGGTCTCATGCCCGATTCCATATTTCCAAAGCCAAAACCATTTCATCAAATCACCATAGAAAACACAGCACGTATATGCACGACATAAAACCCTAAATCTCGAAATGCGTACAAATACGTAAATACTAATTACCACAATTATATGCACTCAAGGCATCTCAAATCATGTATTTAAAAATATAAAACATTTATGCATGCATAACAATGTAGAAAGCAAGGTCCACTCACAGACCGTCCATGTTGCACCTCGATACGCGCGCCATAAGCCTTCCCGAGCCAATCACCATCACCAGAACTCCCAAACCTGTCCAAATCATACAAGAGGGTTACTAACTACTTTGATAACCCATCATTAAAGTCCCGTAATTTTCCTAAATTTTTTAACTATTTTTAAACTTGATCCTAAACCTTCGGACATCCCAAACTATATCGAAACGATGTTCGATCGACTCGAAATTTATCCCAAAATGTTCGTTACATCGAATAGATGAAATTACATGTTGGACACTTCCCCAAAAGACGGCCCACGCGCCCCGATGTGCCGCCCAAAGGCCCTGCACGTGGGAGCCATGCGCCCCTATACGGTCGTCTTTAACCTTGCGATAGACCAGTTCGAACCGGGTCTCTAGTTTTCGGTCCGACCGGACCGGCGGAGCCGGTCCAGGCCCATTTCTCACTCAATTTTTTTCTGATTTCATCCCTTCGAATTCCTATACCTTCCTCCTATCATTTCCTATCATTCTATGTCCTCAAAAACATGAAAATCGATCAAAGATTCTACCTTTGGATTGAAGAAAACACGACCAAGCTTAAGCAGTCCTTCTATGGCCGTCCAACCATCGAAATCCTTCCCTTCCAATCCCCAAAAGCTCGTCCATGTCCGAGAAACATAACTCAATCGCAAAAACCAATCCAAAACGTCCCAAATTGAGATTCAAAATTCAAATTCAAATTCAAAGGAGCTTTCAGGTTTACCTCTCCCGTAGCTTCCACCACCATCCACGGTGGTCCAGCCGTCCCTGGCCACCACTCAGTCACACCCTCACTCTGTCTCTCACTCTCAGTCCAGACACAAGAGATCTAAATGGGTTTGGGAGTGGTTACGGGTTGGTCGCACAAAATGAAGGGAAAGGGGATGATATGCATGAATGTGGGGTGATAGGCAATGGATGGGTGACACTTGTCACTCATCCATTGGGCCTGTTTTAAAATATCGAGGCCCCACAATGGGACAAAAGTCCACTTGGCCTCTTAAAACGTGCAATAGTTCCATGGATCTTCCATGAACCATAACTTTCTCGTGGAACGTCCGATTTCGACGGGCCGTCTGTCTACCGATTTGTATCTACCCGATCTACGTAACGGTTCTTGGCCCTCCGGCATTGGATCTTTCGGGTCAAAAGTTTTTGCCCTCATTTAGGGGTAAAATCGTAATTTCGCCCTGAACGTCCGTTAATCCTCAGCTAATTCTAGATTAGCCTCACTAATCCATAATTAGTCTTAATTAATCCCTAAAATTAGGGACGGATCGTTACACGGGAGCACGTCATCCCACGATAATTCATGGGGGTTAGGGATGGGACCTGTCATAGAATGTCTCTAGCCAACAGCTCGATCCATAGCCATAAGTTTGGCTCACAGGTTGCAGTTAAGAGCTCACACCAGTCACCCTTCTCACATCCTTCCCTTCTCAAAAATTTACTTAGTTCCTCCTCACTCATTTCTCCCTTTTCTTTTCTCTCTTCCTGCCTTCTCTCTGGTTCGTTCTCCCTCACGGTTTGGTTGATCATGGTGATTTAATTTTCGGTCCATGTCCACCGATCAACACATACAACATATAAAAAAAGGGACTAAGCAGGTGGAAAATTTGAGAGGGAAAGACCCAAAAAATTCTGGACAAGTGTTCCTTTCACATAAATATCTCCCAAGTTAAAAAGACCGAAATGCCCTTCAAGTATAATTACCAAAATGCCCTTGACACTTTTTAGACCCACAACGAGTCCATTCGATCTCCGATTTTGGTATGCAGTTTGTCTACGTACTCAGGAGACCGAAACTTTCATAATGGTCTTCTCGAATTCTTCAAAAGATGTCCCGATGTAAGATCGTCATTTCCACTAAATTTTCCACTTTTTATTTTCCTCGAGCTTCTAGGTCGTTAAAAAATAAATACAAATACCGTGTCAGACATGTGATAAACTCTACGTATTAAGCGTAAACGAAACCCATAAGTAAACAACAACACAGAACACTAGACACGAAATCAAAGGACCGCCAGCATTTACTCTAGTTAATAAGAGCGGCGGACCCACATAAATGCCTTAGCCTCAATATAGGCCACGTCCCGAGATCAACCTAGAAGGTACAAAAAACTAGTAAAATTGTGAGTGGACAAAAATAAAGCCTTTGGAAAACCATTTTCCGAAAGTTATCTTTGTCAGGACCCACCCTGGTTTCACCCCGAAACCCGAGGTAAATCTTGCTCCCGTCTGACTCCCCGACACAACACCAAAGTAAAACTCACGTAAAAACACCAACACACCCAGTCAGACGCAGGAGAAACTATACAATACAACCCGAAGTTAAAAGTTTACAGAGCATAGTCCCAAATACACAGAAAATAAAACCGATAAACTAGTTACACGCACGCGGAAAAGAAAAACACTCCGGGATCCCTCTCGCGACTCCTATGCCTTAGACGCTGCCTCGACACCGAAATCCCGCTCTAGCTCCACGACCTGGAGGGCAATTTAAAACAGAAGGTGTGAGTGAACCATGAATAAAAGAAAATTTTCCCAAAACCACTTTATAAGAAAACCGGGTTTTAGCCCTCCGTTTTGAAATCCCATGCATAACTCAGTTATTAAAACAGTTATAAACCAATCACCATAAAAAATCATAAGAAACAGAAACACTATAAAACAGTTATAGAAAACATAGTAGAAACATTATAAAGCCGTATCATAAACCGTGAATATCAAACCATTCTTTTCCGATCAAACCTGCTGGACCTATCCGAATCTTTAAACTCCCGAGTCTTTAAACTCAATCCAGGCCTCAATAATATCTGAGTCTTTAAACTCCCGAGTCTTTAAACTCAACAGGCCTACGGGGGAAAATATCAATATATCCGAGTCTTTAAACTCCCGGGTCTTTAAACCCAATATCCAGATCCAGCAAATCCAATCCAAAACCATTTGAAAACCAATTCTAAATCCGTATCCAAACTCGAATCCGAAACCACCGGTCCGATGCCCTTCCAGCTCCCCGAACCGTCATTTCGAACCAAAATCCGGAAATTCACTGTTCAACTTTACAATCAATCTCGTTTACCGAAAACCAATTTCAAAACCGAAAATCTCTTTAATCACCAAATCATATTTCAAAATCCCTTTATAAGCATTCAAACCAGTTATCCTTTGAAAACCCCAAAACCATGGCATTTTACTCAGAAATCGACGTTTCTCGTAAAACGTGCCAAATACCGTACTTCCTCGAAAAACGTGCAACAATGTAAAACCAACAAAGCATATTCGATAAACATAGAATCATGATTAAAACCATAAAACAATTATAGAAAAAGAGTTATGCATGCTCGAGTTTAAGGAAAGGGTCCGCTCACAGTACCGAGCTCTCAATCGCGTCCCGAACGTCTCGTACGTTCCTCAGCTTCCTCGGGAAGTCCCGATCCTATCAACAACCGCCAAAGTACGTTACTAACACGTCTACGAAGACTCTCCTAATTCCCCACAAAAATCCCGGGGTCCTAAACTTAACAAACTGGAACCCTAAACCTTCACCCTCGCGGAACTAACCTCAAACGACATCCGAACCACCCGAAACCAAGTCCGACAGACTCGTCACAACTCCTAGACCAAAAACCTAGTTGACATTTTCCCCAAACACCGCCGCACGCGCCTCCACGCGCCACCCAAAGTGGCTGCGCGTGGCCCTCACGCGCCAGCTACAGTACCTTGGTCTTCCTCGCGTCGACCCGATTCAGCACAGTGCCTGCAAATCGAACCGGCGTCAGCGGTTCTCCGCCGTACCTGCACCAAATCGATCCCTTTCTTCACCCACTGCTTCGTCTCGTCCTAAGGAACTCATCCCCCTCACTCAAACCCTTTGTCTCAGCCTCTAACCTGTCGACTCAAGCTCAAACAGAAACACGAACACCTGCCATGTTTCCTTCTCCGGCCACCCAAGTCTTCCCCCGTCACGGTGGTTACCCCAAACTCTTCCTAGGACTGTCCTAAACCTCACCCAACTCACCAAGACCGCCGACTCTCACCCAAAACCCACGACTTAACGTCTGAAGAAAAAGGGAAAAACAGAGTACATAGGGTACTCTCTGTTGTCTAGACTCCGTCGTGCACTCCTCCACCACGGCTGCACAACTAGAAGAACCCTAGGACCCTACTAAGTCCCCTAGACCTCACTAGACTCCTCGATTCAACCCCTAACACCACGACTCTCGACTTGAAACTCGACGGCAAAACAGAGTATCGAAAGGGAAAATAAGAAATTACCTGCCTCCTGTCGCCGCCGTGAGCTCAACCGTGAGGCAGTAGCTCCTCCCGTCCACCTCCAGCCTCTGGACGCCTCCTCTGGCCTCGATTGATCGATCACAGCCGCAACACCACCCACAAACACTCACTTCCTCCCTATTTTTCTTACTGTTTTCCCGTGGCTCCCAACTCCCTCACACACTACCACCGTACCTCAAAACCTCCTCTTTGTCTCCCTCTTGACCTCTGATCACTCACTCCCTCACCAATTCACACAACTCACACAAAACACCGTCCAATTTCTCTCAATACTCTCCCTCTGTTTCTCTCTGGATCGAAGAACACACACACGGGCACCCCAAATAATTGGGACCGTGCACACGCCTAGAAGCCACTAGGCCCTTGCCACGCGTCACCATCCTCTCCTCTCCCTCACATCTATTTCAATCTCAGCCCTCCATCTGTCCCTATCTGTTGCACATATCCCAGAGCACAAAGACCAAAATACCCTTCTAGTTTAACCACAATTACAACTTTGCCACTACCTTTCTAGACCCGTAACTCCCACATCGTAAGTCCGATGAATACGTACCGCCTGTCGTTGGATTCAGGACGACAAGATCTATCTAACGGTCCTAGGTCAACGTACCAAAACTCGATCATACGGAAAGTCAACTTTCCCCCCTATTTACCCAATTTACGATTATGCCCTCAACCTTCCGAACGTCATAACTTCCTCCTCGGATATCGGAATCGGGCGTACCACCTGTCTACGGATACACAACGTCCTAAACTACGTCCTGGTCATCGGTCAAAGTCTAATTGACCACCCGAACTCAAAGTCAACTTTTTGCCCGAACTAGGGGCAAAATCGTCATTCTACACTAACGACCCCAACGAGACCAACTAACCACCGATTAAGCTCACTAATCCCATCTTAATCACTATCTTAACCCTACTTTCTGGGACGGGTCGTTACAATCTTTTTCCCCTCCGTTTTATAAAAAACATGCATGCATAAACATATGAAAAGTCAAAACATGCATGCATAAACATGGCCCACATTTCCTTGGAAACTCCGGTTGTAAATAATTTTGAAAACCTCTAGACACGTCAATAGAAAAGTCAAAACTCGTCCCGCTAGTCCAACTAGCATTCCCTTTGTACTATCGGTAGACAACCATGGATCCCATGACAGGACCCGTCCCAACTGGACTTTGATAACCGTACCCGGTACTGCTCCCGTTTGACAAGTCAACTGAAGTCCCAAAACTACCCTTCAGCACCTGTCAGACAAGGGATAACTGCACTGATTTCCGCTCATGCCTCCACTTCTCGATCAGCCCCGAACATCGTGCCACGGCCTGAAGGGTCATCAAAACAGGAAAGGTGTGAGTGGATAAAAATAATATCATTTAAAACACATTTCAAAATACATCATTTACCCTCCAGTTTATCAAACCATGCATGCATAGGGTCAAACACATGAATCACCGACTTCCAAGTCAAATCACATGAAAAGTATCAAATTCCGGCGCTCAAGCCAAACATATGAATCATTTTATAAAAACCAGTTTATCATACAATAAAGCATATAACTCGGGAATTACACATCTGAGGGTCCTCTGGGAATTACACATCCAGAGTCATCATCCTGCTGGGAATTACACATTCAGCCCTGCTGAGAATTACACATACAGCCTCACCGGGAATTACACATCCGAAGTCTACCCAGGAGTTACACATCTGGGGGCACTGAACATAAATACAAATTCGTGCAACCGCAACCTAAGTTTCCATTTTCACATAAATCCATAAAATATCCAAAAAGCATTACAAATCCATCAAATCAATTTCCCAACTCATAATTCGAGTTAAAACCAATCTCAAATCCCGTGCCCAAAACGGTAATTTCATAGTTTCTCAAAAAACATGCCCAAAACACTGATTAAAATAATCATTAAATCTCGTATCAAATCATCAAGCAATCATTTCAAATCAAATCATGCCATAAATCATGTAAAACATTTCACTATGCATGCATATCAGTTCATAAAACAAACGTCCACTCACACACCGTCCAAACCGCTCGCTTTCCGAGCTGCACGCGTTTCCGTAATTTTCGACATTTTCCAGGAATCTCGAATCCTGTCCAAAATCATGATTCAGGGTCACTAATGACTTAATTAACATCATATTCATTTTCCATAATTTTTCAGGAATTAATTACGAATTAAAAACGTATCATAAACCTTCGGACCCTCGAAATAATATCGAAACGGTGTCCGATTGACTCGAAACCAACGCTAAAATGTTCGTTACATGGCATAAAATGTTCGTTCAGTGGCTACTCGTGAAGTCCACGCGCGTGCTACAGTACCCTGCTACAGTGTTCTTCCTCGCTCGTTTAACTGATAGACGGATCCTGCAACCCGCGAGGTGACCCGGCTGAATCTCCCTCAATGTTTGTTTGATTTCTACAATTAAACCATCCATTAGCATCGTTTACATCTGAATTAGAGATCTGTAAACTCAATTTGTATCAAACTTACCTTAATCCTTTTAATTCGAACTCGACTTTCGAAGAACACCGAACACTGTTCATCGTCCCAATTCATTCAAAAGCGATTGTTTTCTTTCAATTGATGCATCATGGAGCTTTGTGGGATTCTATCAACCATATTTCTAACATCAATTGCATCTTTCCATGTTTCCAATTTCTCAACTCAAGTTTGAAAATTCAACATCTTTATCCCCTCTGTTCTAGCCCAAAATGACCCCAATTCGCATCAAATTTGAGCTAATCCTAATCGAATTGATCCCAGAAGGCTCAATTCAATCTCAATTTGAAGCATCTCGAGCTATCAATTCAAATTTGAATTTTTGAAAGGTATGAACTTCACGGGTTTGGGTCTTCGGCTTCAGGGGTTTATCTTCCTTTCGTCTCTTATTCTGACTTGTTTCTCACTCTAGTTCATCCTCTCAATTCAATCAACTAACTGGTGTGATTTTAGGGACATGGTTTTTCATTCATCAAACTCTGTTTTTCCTTCCTAAAAGCCATACATAAACACACGGGTAACCCATTTAAATCCCTTTCATCATCGTCATCATCCAATTAGCACAAAACTGCCACTAATTGCAATCTGCGCAGTGACATGTGTCACTTAATTACTCAGTTGACTCATCCTCACGGCTGAATCAGCCAGTACTTATCAAATTACCATTTTATCTCTACACAACTAATTACCAAAATACCCCTCACAATTCTGGACCCGCAACTTCTGCGTCCGAACTCCGATCGACGCATGCCACCTGTCTATGGATTCAGCATCTCAAGACCTATCCAACTGTCCTTCCGGAAAGTCAAAACAAGGTCCCGATCAAAAAGTCAATTTTTGACCCTCAAAACTAGGGGAAAACCCGTCATTTCCTTCCAATTTTTCCAATTTTTTCTTTTTCGAATTTTCGGGTTGTCATATCCCATGTAGTCCAACTCTGTTGGCACGTGTCAAGTCCAAATTAGACCACATCTGAGTCTATCCTTGGGAATCATCAGAGTCTAACTCCGGAATAATGATCCAGTCGCCCGAGGTTGAGTATACCAAAAAACAATTATTAATAACTTCTCCAACCTAGGCACCAACCCAAAATTCGATCCAGAAAACATTTAGAATCATATCTCCAACCATAACCATCTAAACCATACCACAAAAGCATATAAATATGTAAATATGCATGCATCACAGTTATGAAAGAAAATGTCAACTCACAGTACCACCGATAGCTCAAACCCGAGTCGTATGGTAATCTGAAGTCTTCGAGGCATTCTGACCTGTCAAAGTAACACATGGGGGTCACCAACAATCCATATAAGCTCATACGTAAACCCCCACCAAATCTCGAAAACGTTAACACGTTCCAAATGCACTTCACTAGGAGAAAAATGCCCAAAACTACCCCTAAACAACCTCTGATCGGCTTGAAACCACCATAATTAGATTCAGGACGTTGAAAAATTTTGAACAGGACCAATCCCACCTCAAAACTCGCCCCACGCGCCGCCACATGTGTGTAGGAAGTCTGAAGGCTAATCCCACACGCTGCCCATGTGCATGATGACACGACCCATCCCAATCCCCCCGAGATTACCGTGGAATGTGGCATGCTCCCGTTTGACACGAAGTATCAGAGAAGGGATAACCTGATGCCACTGCCCAAACGGGGCTTCTAGAGTGCGCAAGGATCGATGGAGGAGGTATGCGATGTCCCGATCTCTGCTGCAGTCGCTTCCGTAATCAACCTGAAAGGCATTAAAAACAACAAAGGTTGTGAGTGGACGAAAATCATTAAGTTCATAAACACATTTCACAAAGACATTTATGCCCTTCATTAAAATGTATGCATGCCTCGAAAACCAGTAATCAAAACATATGCTCAACAAGCCATTAGGGCCTTAGCCCAAAAACCGTAACTCAAAATCAAGTGTGGGAACTCAACCCAAAACTGTGGAATACCACATCCATAAATACAAAACCTTGTGGGCTACCGCCCAAATCCATAAACATAAATCCAACCGAAAAACCATTTCATAGATTCAATAGTCCATATTTACCACATTACCATCTCCGGCATCCCAGATGCCTAGCTTCCCAGACGCTTGACGTCCCAGATGTCATATCTCACGGTATAATAAGCAACGCGTGCCGCCCGGGGTCTCTCTGGGTCCATATCTCTGACATCCCAGATGTCTGACGTCTCAGACGTCTAATCATAGCAATCCTGCTCCCGAGTCACTATACGGTCCGGTAGCTCCGTACAATGACCCCTCGCAGGCAATGCACCATGACTTCCCTAGTGTCCCAAACACCTGGAGGAGACCATCACATATCCTCGTATCAAGATGGTATATGGAAAACAGTTTTATCAAATCATTTCACAACATTTCAATGGGCCCTGACCGAAATCTCCATAAAACATCACAATTCCATTTAGGGTCCCCGACCTGAAATCACATTTATGAAACATAGGGTCCCAGACCCGAAATCACATTTATGACCCAACTGGGCCTCATGCCCGATTCTGTAAACCACTGGGCCGACGACCCGAATTCGCAAATCAACTGGGCCCCTGACCCGATTTCGTAAATCAACTGGGCCCCTGGCCCGATAGTATAACTCAAATGGGTCTCAGCCTGATTTCGTAAACAACTGGGCTCTTGGCCCGATTTCATAAAGCAACTGGTCCCTCAGCCCGATTACGTAACTCAAATGGACTCCAAGTTCGAGGTTTCCAAAATAATTGGGCCCCAAGCCCGAGTTCATCTTTCCAATTTCAAAACCATTTCACATTATACATGAAACCACAAGCACATAAAACCACAATAAAATCATCAGTCTCGATATACGTGCAATACAGAAAACATCTCGAAATACGTCCACCATACGTGAAATCAATAACCACAATCATCACCATAGAAATCATGTATATAAAACATATAAAACAGTTAGGCATGCATAGTATTTATAAAACAAAGTCCACTCACATACAGTCCAACGATGCGCCTCGATACGGGTGCCATAGGCCTTCCTGGGCCATACCATTATCACCGGGACTTCCAAACCTGTCCAAATCACATTAGAGGGTCACTAACCTGTTCATTAACCTCCTATTAAAGTCCCGTAATTTTCCCGAATTTTTAACTCTTTTTAAACTCGATTCAAAACCTTCGGACGTCCCGAACAATATCGAAATGGTGTCCGATCCACACAAAACCAATCTCAAAATGTTCGTTACATCGAATAGATTAAAAGTCATGTTGGAAGTTTCCCCAAAATACCCTCCACGCGCCCTCACGCGCCGCCCAAAGGGGCTGCGCGTGAAGCCCACACGCCAAACACTGTTCATCGTCAACCTCGCGTTGGACCTGATTCAGTTGAACCGCTGAACCGAGCTAGCCGGTTCTCAGCCATTACTCAACCATTTTGTACGGGGTTTCTTCCTACGTGTTCGTGTAAGTCCAACTAAGAGGTTTATGGAATCAAAAACAAGAAAACTCAATTATATTTTTACCTCTGAACAAAAACCCGAAGCCCAAATTTTCCGATCATCCTTCCTCTCGATCCTCACCTCCTCGAGCCTCGAAATCAGGTTCAATAGGTTCGTCTCTATCCCTAGGTCTCATTAGAAGAAAGAAGGAGCTCAAAACTCAACTAAAAGTCGACTTTCAAAACTTGGACATAATTAGCTCTCGGGTTAACTCACCTGCCGTGAACCACCGTGATCGCCGCCGTCGTCATTGCCGCCTCCCATTGTCTCTCAGTCCCTCAATAACTTTGTCTCTCACACACAAGCACAAAGGAGGTGGGTGATGGACTGGTGTGCTTGTTCGAACAATGGTTTCTTCACGGGTAAAGAAATGGACGGTGAGGATGAGTAACAGCACATGAGATGAATGGCTGAGATTAAAAGGAGGAAAATAAATTATATTTAATGTAATAATGGAAACATGATCCAGATTTTAGGAAGTGTGGGGATGAATGACACTTGGAACTCATCCAAGGGTCCAGATTGATCGATCACTGTTCACTAATTTAATATTATTTTAATTGAAATCTCGGTTCGTTCGGTTAATCGATCTCAATCCCGTGACCATAACTTTTCTGTTCGATGTCCGATTTCGACGTGCCGCCTGTCTACGGATTCATATCGACTCGATCTACGTAACGATCCTTGGCCCTTTGCCATTGGACCTCCCGGGTCAAAAGTCAACATTTGGCCCCTTTTCAACCAAATTACCAAAATACCCCTCGACTTCTGAACATCATAACTTCTTCCTCGAATGTCGGAATCAGACGTGCTACCTGTCTATGAACTCGTGACGTCTCGAACTACGTCACGGTCATCGGTCAAAGTCTGTTTGATCCCCCGATCAAAAAGTTAATATTTTGCCCATTCTAGGGGCAAAACGGTCATTTTGCACATTTCGTTCGATCTCACTCAACTAATCCCAGATTAGTCATTCTAAACCATAATTAATTAATATTTAATCCGGATACTCGGGACGGGTCGTTACACATTATCTCAGCTACTGACGCCAACCCTAGCTAACGTGGCACCTGCCATGTGGCATCCCCTGACATGTGCCATGTGGCACTACAAGCCGCATGCCATATGGCAGTACATGCCACATGCCATGTGACACCATTAATCATCTGCCACGTGGCACTTGACGCCATAACAACTGACATGGCACCCTACCAAGTGGCACCACCTGTTATCTGCCACGTGGCACTCGCCATGTGTCCTACTGATGTCATCATGATATCACCTAGTGATGGCATCATGATGTCATGCTGACTTCACCCCTCGCTGGAGAAGACTGTCGCGCTACCGTTGCAACCCTCATGGTCGGTCGAAAATCCTCCATTAACGGCCTAAACTTCAAACCTTCATATCTCCCTCCTTTTGAAAAACTATATATAGAAATCTATCTACTCAACCTCAGGAATCCAAATCTAAGACCAAAATTCAGAAATATTACCTGGATTTCATATATAAGCTCCCAAAGTCTAGACCAACTTCCTTCACTCACACCGTCCACCTCCACGCCGTTCAACCTTCAAACTTGAGCTCTAAGTGATCATGTGAGTCCCTAGAACACGATCCCAACCTTAGTTTGATCCAACAAGTCCTCAAAATGAAGATGGGATAAATGGGTGATAATGTGTGTTTGTTTTGTGTGTTTTTGTATGTTTGCACGGGAAAAGGGAGAGAGAAAGTGAGAAAATGAGTGATGAGGATCACAACCAATCTTATCCACACAGCCTAAAAATATCCATACTTTCCAATTTCCCAAAATGCCCCTACCCAATTTAGAAAGCCAATAACAATTTTAACGGAAAAATGGTCAAACTAGCTTATGTAATTCTGATAAATCTCCGAAGAATCACTGATAAATTCTGTAAAATCTCCATTAATCCTATAATTATGGTCCCACTCGTTACATCTTAATCTTATAATTTCAAAATCAAACCTTGAAATTTTGAAAAATAAAGTTGTACTTTGAAGCACTAATCTCATATTATGGATGTTTTTTTTTACATCAAACTTAGCATAGAAAAATCAAACACAAGATGGAAAAATTAAAATTCTTTCTCCAAATGCTAGTACTCATATCAGTCTTTTAATTCCAAAATCCAAACTCGAAATTTGAAAGAAAACGAAATTTAATGTTGCAATGCTAATCTCATATTATGAGAATTCACATCAAACTTATCATATTAAACTAAAAAGGGAAAATTCAAACAAAAACTATTCTAACTTGGAATATCAACGATAGACTTCATATTAACTTTATAATTTCAAATTTAAACTTAAAATTTTGAAAAATAAAATAAAATTGAACTTTGAAACCCTAATATCATAATGTAATAGCTCACGTCTCTCTTACCATAGAAAAACCAAATTTAAAATAGTAAAAATGAAAATTCTTTCTCCAGTCTATAATATCAAACACTAGAGTTCATATGAATTTTATAATTTTATAATCCAAACTTGGTATTTTCAAAAAAGAAAATGAACTTTGAAATCCAAATTCCATGCTATGAAAGTTCACGTCAACCTTACTATAGAAAAACCTACATTGAAAGGGAGAATATTCAAAAAAATTTATCCAACCCGTAATATCGAACGCTAGAGTTAATAACTTCATAATTTTCAAAGACAAACCCGAAGTTAAAAAAAATGGAAGTTTGAAATCCTAATCTCATATAGTGAGAGTTCACATTAACCTTATCATAGAAAACCCAAAATCAACGTTGAAAAAGTTCAAAATTATTTCTCCAACAAGCAATATCAACGCCTCGGGTTCATATGAACCTCATAAATCCAAAAACTAAACTTGGAATTTTGAAAAAAAGAAATTGAACTTCGAAATCTTAATCTCATAATTTGAGAGTTCACATCAATTTTATCATAAGAAAACTAAACCCAAAAGGAAGAAAATTCAAAATTCTTTCTCCAATCCGTAATGTCAAACATTAAAGTTCATATTGACCTTATAATTCCAAAATTAGACCACAAAATTGAAAAAATAATAATAAACTTCAAAACTGTAATCTAATATTGTGAGAGATCAACATTAACCTTATCATAGAAAAATAAGATAAAAAATAGAGTAAAATCAAAATTATGTGTTCAACTTGTAACATCAAATACCCAGAGTTCATATGAACCTTATGATTCTAAAAACAAAACTTAGAATTGTGGAAAAAAGAAAATGAACTTTGAAAACCCAATCTCAGATAGTGAAAGTATCATCTTTATCATAGAAAAAATCAAACCCAAAAGGGAGAAAATTCAAATTTTTTCTACAATATGTGATATCAAATGCTAGAGTTTATATGAATATTATAATTCCAAAATTCAAATTTGAAATTTTGAAGGACAAAAAATTGAACTTCTAAACCCCAATATCATATTATGAGAGTTCACATCAATCTCATTATAGAAAAATCAATCTAAAATTCATTTTTAGTCCCCCAATACCAAACGTTAGAGTTCATATAAACATCATAAGGGCTGAATCTGAAGATCAAGAGGCCTAACAGATATATCATGTGTTAAGTTACCAATGCACTTTAAAATAAATAAGATTCAATTGAAAAAGATATCTCTTTTCACTTCAATTTTGATAACTTTGAATTTGATTGATTTATATATATTGCGAATTTGATCCATACTGGCCTATCTTGTACCATGGTGATGGTGGACATTGGACTTTAGATTAGATTAGGAAAATGTAAAAAAGAATTGACAAACCAGAAAATATAAAGTCCGTAAAAGAAAAAGAGTAAGGAATTGGAGGGCGTCAATGTAACTGACTACTAAACGATTTTTTTTTTCCAAAAAAAAAGGAAGAAAGAGACATTTGCTCAACCTAGAAACTGTGATTATGAGGGAAAAATTAGAAATTTTACTTCGTTGATCTTACTTTCTTATTAACTTTTAATAACTTTTCATCATACGTTTCTTTCAACTTTCTACTAACATACACAAATACATCTAATATTTGTACTTACTTATGCAGAGACGGGGCACAAGATTGAGCCGCAAGGGTTCCGGCCCTTTCGAACCAAACCTTGTCCCATGAATACTTATGGGCTAGTCTAACAAAAAAAAATATTGCAGCACAGCCCTACCCAATTTGAAATTAAAAAAAAAGGCAACAAAGCTGCAGCAGCCCATGTCAAATTTAAACACATTGAATTTATAAGGGGAGCGGCACTCCCACGGGCAAACAAGAAAGAACCAACTGCTGCAGCAACAATTTCTTCTTCTTCAAATCCAAGTTATCTAACTCACAAGTTTCTTCTTATTTTCTTTCAAAAAAATTGTTGTGAGTTTCTCCATTCTTAAATATTCAAAGCATAATGTATTACTCTCTAATTTTAGTTTTAAATCTAAATTGAATATAAGGTTTTGGTTTGCGAATATGAGGATTATAGATATTTTTTTTTTTAGTTTTGATAATTTGAAATTTTGAATGTTGAAATGGGCTTTTTGTAGGAGTAACTGTGTAATCCCAAATTTCGGGATTAGATTAGTGATAAAATTGAGGATAAACGCGACTAATCAAGGATTAGTCGACAGATCACGGAAGAGCGGTGTGAAATGACGATTTTGCCCTTATAAATGGGCAAAATGTTGACTTTTAACCCAGGTGTTCAAATGCCTGAGGGCCAATGACCGTGACGTATATCGGGACGTCATGAGTCCGTAGACAGGTGGCATGTCGAAATCGGACGTTCGATGAGAAAGTTACGGATCTAGGAAGTTTTATGATACTATTCATACAAATCGAGGAAACTGACACGTGGCATGGTTTGATTGGAAGAAAAATTTAGAAGGACCCACCAGATGAGTGACAACTGTCACCCATCTGATATGCACAGAACCTAATCTTTTGGGTTTATCTTCATCTACATCAGTCATCATCTTCTCTGTTTCTCATTTCTCATACCTGTGAGACACCCACACCCGTTTAACCCATTCCTACACAAACACCCCCTAACCTTCATCTGGTGCTACTGGGCCGTGAACGAAAGTGAAAGGAGACATCAAGACGATCGTGGTGGTGGCCACGATGGAGCAACGATGGTGAGGCAAGGGCCAAACACGTAAGCCTAGTTTTGAGTTCAAAAATGGTGTATTTTGTTTCGATGATTGCTGACCACTTTGGTGGCTTGGGTGAGGTTCCTGAGGATGAGACGAGCTGATTAGGCTTGGAACCGAGGATCGCGGTGGCCAGAATGAAGAAAATCAATGGAGGAAGTTTGGTCGCACTGTTCATGGTGTAATAAGTAACTCCGAGCCCTTTTCTTAGATTTCTGGGCTGGTAGAACTAATCAAGAGTCTAGGACGATCAAAACTGTCAAAGAACGGAAGGAAATGGTTGAGATTCGAGGGAGAACCGGCCAAGTCGGGTCGCGGGTCTGTGCGACACGGTGGCAGGCAGTTGAGTTGACCCGGCTGGAGGTTAGGGGTGACATGATGTCAGCAATGACGTCATCAGGGTGACGTCATCACGTCAGGTCTGACAATGTCATACCGACATGTCAGACAGGGACCAATGAGAGCTTGACATGTGGCACGCTCAGACTTATCAAGTTGTGTCATGCTGACGTCAGCTGTTGATCGCTGACGCCAGCATTGACTTTGATCACGTCAGTAGCGTTGACTTTTTCCACCGTTGACTGTGCGTTGACCACTCGCGTGGGGACGTATGAGCGCGAATTTTGAGGTGGGACTAGTGTTATTGGAAGGGTTTCGACGATCCAGATCCAATGATGGTGGTTTCAAGTCGATCGGAGATCGTTAGGTTGGTCAAATCGAGGTTTTTCACTCTGGGAAACGTGTTCAGGACACTTTAATTTTCCGGGAGTTTGTAGTTTTATTTTATAGACTTATATAGATAGTTAGTGACGTTCAAGTATGATTTGGACACGTCTGGAAGTCCGGGAGATGGCGGATTAGCCCTGGGGAGGGTTGTGGTATGCATATCGAGGCGGTAGTTAGGACGGTCTGTGAGTAGACTTTGTTTTCTAAAATATAATGCATGCATAACTATTTTATAGATGTGGTTTCTATGATTATGATTGTGTGTTTGGATTTACGTGTTTGCACGTATTTCAAGGTTATGCTTTATGTTGGGTTTTATCTTGTGTGTATACTTGCTTGTGTTTTCGATGGTGATTTGATGAAATGATTTTAGATTTGAAATATGGAATCGGGTATGAGACTCATTTAATTTGGAAGCTATCGGACTTGAAATCCATTTGATTTAATGAGATATCATGTTAGACGCCCATTTGGTTTACATGATCGTTGATTATGATATCGGGCATGAGTCCCATTTGTGGTTTATATGTGATTTCGGGTTCGGAGACCCTAAAATGGAAGTTGGATTTGAGAAAATTGGATTTATGATGAATTTATGGAAATTTCAGGCATGTCCCCTTTGAGATGTTTTGAGATGATTTTATAAAGATGTTTCCCATATACCATCCTTATATGAGGATATGTGGATGGTCTCCTTTAGATGTCTGGGACACTGAGGAAGTCATGGCACATTTCTTGCGAGGGGTCATTGCAAGGAACGACCGGACCGTATAATGACTCAGGAGCACGATTGTTATGATTAGACGTCTAGGACGTTAGATATCTGGTATGTTAGAGATTGACCCGGAGAGACCCTAGGCAGCACACGCTGCTTAGACTGTGAGATATGACGTCTGGGATGTCAAGCGTCTGGGACGCTAAGCATCTAGGATGCCGAGGATGAGTATTTGGTAAACATGATTGATTGGATTTATGAAATGGTATTTCTGTGTTTATGGATTTGGACAGTGGCCCACTTGGATTTAGATTTACGGATTTCGGTGTTTTACGGTTTTGGGATGAGTTCCCATACTTGGTTGATTTTATGATTTTGGGTTAAGGCCCTAATGATTTGAGGAAAAATGGCTTTGGTTTTCTAAACGGTTTTTATTATATTTGAATTAACTGGTTTTCATATGCATGCATAGTTTTAAGTGAAGGGCATAAATGTCTTTTATGAATTGAGTTTTTATTAAATTATTTATTTTCATCCACTCACAGCTTTTATAGTTTTTAATGCCCTTGAGGTTGATAGCGGTGCAGGCTATAGCGTTGACCGAGACATCATACTCCTCCACTGATCCTGGCGCGCTTTGGAAGCCTGTTTGGGCTGTTGGCCTGGGTATCCTTTGTATGGCCTTCGTGTTACACGTGGGTTAGACAGGTGTCTGGCCTTCATGTCATACGTGGGTTCGATGGGAGCATGGCACATCCCGTGTAAGCCCATGTGGATTGGGATGGGTCATGTCGGGGTGGTATCCGAGTGAGGTTTACATGTGGTACTTTGATACTAGAGTGGTACTAGAGTGAGGTTGTCAGTTTAGAACAAGAGCATTGGTGCGCAGGCGCTGTGGATGTGATGTCTCTACGAGGATCAGCCCGTCATCAACCTGAAAGTTAGGGTAAGAGTACATGGGTTATTGGAAATGAATAGTGGATGGGCTGTGATTTCCCTATACGCCGTGAATCGGTGGGATGGACCCTACGGAGGGTTGGATATGATAACTTGTTTGAGTAATGACCATCCCGTGGTCATGTTTTGTTGATGGTTTGAGAATTCGAGTCAGTGAGTAGGGTTGGTTATGACAGAGGATTGGTTGGATACTAGGGTCGCCTCCGACAAGACTGCAGCATGGATTTGAGACCATTAGTCATGTCAGATTGGTGATGCTGCTCCCAACAACAGAATTCGAGATGGTCAGTTGTGTCACGTCCGGATAGTGTTGTCGCAGGTAGTGGTCGGGTGCGTGATGACTCTGGTTATGTCTAGTTGAGACTGTAGAGATTGGCTGGCCTGACACTAAAGGAAATGGTGGGATCTGATTCCCGAGTACCAGGATGGAATTATATTTGGGGTCCAAGGTTGGGCCGAGTAGTAGTTGGATTAAAGGTTTTAGCTCGGTATGAGCAAAGATTCAGGTTTGTTGGGATACGAGCACTAGATAGAAGATGATATGACATGACCCGTCCTAACTGGATGTTGATAACCGTGCCCGGTCCTGCTCCCGTCTGACAAGTCGACTGAAGTCTCGAAATTACCCCTCAGCACTTGTCAAACAAGGGATAACTGCACTGATTTCCGCTCATACCTCCACCTCTCGATCAGCCCCGAACATCGTGCCACGGCCTGGAGGGTCATCAAAACATAAAAGGTGTGAGTGGACAAAAATAATATCATTTAAAACACATTTCAAAATACATCATGTACCCTCTAGTTTATCAAACTATGCATGCATAGGTTTAAACATATGAATAACAATCAATGGCTTCCAACCAAATCACATGAAATGTATCAAACCCCGACTCTCAAGCTAAACATGTGAAAACACTAACCTGGCCACAAAGACCAAAACCCGTACTCAATACCAGTACACAAAGAAAATCAACATTAAACAGCACTACTCACAAGTGCACAATCAATCAATCAATCTGCACTACTCGCAAGTGCACAATCAATCACACAATCACATCTACACTACTCATAAATGCACAATCAATCACAATCACATCCGCACTACTCAGAAGTGCACAATCAATCACACAATCACATCTGCACTATGCGTAGGCAACCATCCATCCACATTCTTGGGATCAGACACATCTGGGCTCAACCCTCGGGCTCAGTCACATCTGGGCGAACACATCCCCAGGCTCAGACACATCCGAGTGGTACATCCAGGCTCAGTCGAATCCGAGAAGCTGGCTTACCGTAAAAACAACTCACAATCATATCCCCCAAGCTCCGATCGTCTGGGTGATCCCCTAGCTTCGATCGTATGGGCAATCACAATCACAATGAAAACCATCCCGGGATTACATCCCCAAAACATTTCACTCAATCTTTGACTTCAAACCAAGTCAAACTCATTCCAGACCGGGTCTCAAGCACAAATACCATTTACACATACATCTGTACAATCTCATTTGAAAACATTAAAATAATCCAGAAATCATTCTTGACTCACCAATTAAGTCAAAATATCCTTTTTGAAACCTTTTTTACTCCGGGCCTAGCCCAAAATATCATTTGCACATTTCTCGTAAAATGTGCCCGAAATATCGATTAAAATAATCATTAAATCACAAATAATCATGCCAAATCACCATGACATCATTGCAATCCAAATCATGCAATCAACCATGTAAAACATTTAACTATGCATGCATATCAATTTATAAAACAAACGTTCACTCACACACCGTCCAAACCGCTTGCTTTCTGAGCTGCACGTGTTTCCGTAATTTTCGGTACCTTCCAGGAATTCCAAGTCCTACCCAAATTCATCATTAAGGGTCACTATTGACTTAATTAACATCATATTAATTTCCCATAATTTTTTGGGAATTAAATATTAATTTAAAACATAACATAAGCCTTCGGACCCTCGAAACAATATCAAAACGGTGTCCGATTGACTCGAAACCAATGCCAAAATGTTCGTTACATTACATAAAATAAAAGTCATGTTGACCTCACCTCGGGAATCGTGCCCACGCGCCCTCACGTGCCTCCGTGAGTGGCTGCGCGTGAAACTCACGCGCCAACTACAGTACCCTGCACAGTCGTCTTCTTCACCCGTTTAACTGTTAAACGGATCCTACAACCCGCGAGACGACCCGGTTGAATCTCCCTTAATTCTTGCTTTATTTCTACAATTAAACCGTCCATTAGCATCGTTTACATCTGAATTAGAGATCTGTAAACTCAATTTGTATCAAACTTACCTTAGTCCTTTAAGTCGAACTCGACTTTCGAAGAACACCGAACACTGTTCATCCCTCAATCTCCATAAATTCTCATTATTTTCTTTCAATTGATGCATCAGGAAGCTTCGTGGGATTCTATTAACCATATTTTCAACATCAATTGCATCGTTCCATGTCTCCAATTCCTCGACTCAAGCTCGAAAATCCAAAGTCTTCATCCTCTTTGTTTTAGCCCAAAACGACTCCAATTTCCTTCAAGTTTAATTGGGTTCAACTCGCCTCAATCCCATAAAGCTGAATTCAAGGTCAATTTCACTCATGAATGTTCACAATTTCAAATTCGACCCTAAGGTTCGTCAAAGGTTTTCAAGTTTTTTTAAGTTTAGGTTCAGCTGAGTTCAAGGGTCATAACTCACCATTTAATTCTCTTTCTTTTCCTCTCTGGATATCCCATTCATTCTCTTTCCCTGGTGTTAATTCAATTCATTCAGATATATTGATCATCTCTCAAACAACAAAACGATTTTGTTGTTAGCTTTTTGAATATTCAAACAACAATTGCCACTAATTGTAACCTGCATAGTGACATGTGTCACTCAATCACATAAGTAACTCATCCACAAGTTGCATCAACCCATTTAGACGCTCAATTTACCCTGCTGCCCTAAATTATCATTTTGCCCTTCCTTGGCTAATTACCAAAATACCCCTCACAATTCTAGGCCCATAACTTTCACGTCTGAACTCCAATTGACGCATGCCGCCTGTCTACGGATTCAGCGTCTCGAGACCTATCCAACGGTACTTACGGAAAGTCCAAAAAAGGTCCCGATCGAAAGTCAACTTTTGCCCCCCATAACCAAGGGCAAAATTGTCATTTCCTTCAAATTTTCCAAAATTTTCTTTTTTAAAAAAAAAAATTCCGGGTCGTTACATGCTAAGCCACAAGTTGAGAATATGACTATGTTGTGATGTACTCGTATTCGAGGTGGACCGAACGAGGACATCCGATCATTCGGAACGTTTTCTTTTCGTGTATGCTTTATCATGGTGGTTTTAACAGAGTAGCGCAGCGGAAGCGTGGTGGACACATGCTTCGTTTTGGGTCATTAATCAATGGAGAGTAGTGAGTTGAGGGAGTGCTAAGAATTTATTCGAAGTTGGAAGAAGCCGAAGAGAATCAATGGAAGTGTTTAGTTAGGAGAAAAGGATTAAGCAGTACAGTAATTATCAAATGATACTCTTAGTCAGAAGAGGTGACTTCACTTTTTTCATTGATTGGTCAGAGCTTCGAGCTTGGCTGTCTATAGAATTGTGAGACTTGAGATTCCACAACTGTGTCTTGGATAGAGGTGGAATGGATGGAACCCAGTAGTGGTTGAGATGTGTTGGGACTCTTCCCAACAGTGATTGAAAGGGCAGATGTGATGGAGATAACTAAGTGGTCATTGAACGAAACAGTATAAAGGGATGACGCAAGTAATGTCATGGGAATTAATGGTCGGTTTGTCAGATATGGTGGTAGGCAAAGATTTGGCTTCCGATCACAACATGAGTCTGCTGTGATTCCTCAGTCGAGCGGTACATCAGATAAGGTTAGGATTGACATCCTTTTGGATGTGCATAAACAGTATTAACCGACAAGCAAGTTGGGTAGCGCTTTAGATTGGTTACGAACACGTCGGAGGTTGTCCGAGTGAGTTGTGGAATTGGAAGCATACCTCAGTTGATTCCAACATGGTTGTAACTTCTTTTGATTCCGAAGTCGGTGAAGGAGAGTATCATTTCTCCTTTGTAACAGATGATGTTGGGTATCACCAGTACGGTGAGCATGTATTGGTTGGTGGACCTATGATTGGCTTGGGGTCATTGATCAATAGAAGTTGTGAGTGTGATTCCGAAGTCAAGGAGGGTGACTCCTCATTTTTTGTTGGCTTGTGGTTATTGGACAAGAGAAGTTGTGAATGTGATTCCGAATTGGGGACAAGTGGTGAGAGTGGTGAGCATAGTAAGTGTAGCGGGGATTGTGTTACGCTCACGTAGGATGAATTTTGATGTCATCATTTTGGATCATCCTTGAATTTCTCTATGCATGTGTCAGGGTTGATCTGACATAGAGAATTGTGCCAAGGTGTGCCTATAACTGATCGATATGAGGTAATTAAAGATAACCCACAATCTAGACGTGTTCCATCTTTGACTGAGCTGTTCAGTTGTGGACAAGGTGTTGAGGAGTGATATGAAAATAGAGGAGAATCGTATGGGGATAATTGCCTTACTGATTATGCTAAGCTAAGAGCATGGGAGCAGAGGAGAATCGTATTGTAATACAAAATTCTTATCCAACCTCTATCTTGGATAGGTGGATGGGTAGGTGTTGGATATATGATGGGAGTATAAGACCTATCTTGGTCATGTGGAGGAGCACATGTTGGATAGGTGCGTTGGTGGGATTGGCTTCCTTTCGAAGCCGATCAGTTTGTGATGGTTAGTATGAACGATTTGGCAAGTGAGACGATACCTAGAGTGGAAATCAGGAAAAGATGAATAGCCGAGATATTAGTAGGAGATTGGAAGATGTCCAAACTTGTCGGATACCCATTGGGTATGAATGGGTACGTTGTGGTGGACGTGATTCGGAGTTGGTACCCCTTGAAGGATATATTTAGGTCTGGAGTGGTGATTTTTCAAGTACGGGATTGGGCAGATGGGCTCCAGAATTGAACCGTGATTGGTAGGTTAGCCATGTAGCGGATGGCTTCGGTACGAGAGTGGGTGATCGATTGGAGTAGGCTCCAGTCATGTTGTGGACGGTTTAGGTACGAGGATGTTGTGTGTGCTTGGGGCGTGCATAGTGGTGTTTTGGTGAGGACGTGGAGTGGACATTGGATACTGTGTGCTCGTCCAGAGTGGTCTCGTAGGGTTCAGTCATTGTAGGAGCGGAGGCTCAGAGCCGTGGATGGCTAGTGGAACCCTAGAGAGGAGATGTGTTATCACTGCTGAGTAGGTATCCAATGGGGTCCAGCTACACACAAGTTGAGTGAGTTGGTGGTTAGTGTAACCACAAGTGGGGTGAGAGGTCAGGTTTCTTTGCATGAAGCAACTGCTCTGTGACTCTGGTAGAGTCAGCGTGGATAGACGAGGGAGTTGACTGATGCGAGTACAGAATTCGATAAATGCCGCCATTTTGAGCTTGTCTCAGTAGGTGAGATTCGTGCCATTGTGACGGCAGAATCTTAGGCTACATTGAGGGAGTTAGTACGAGGTACCCTTAGTATGACTCCAATGTGGGTCGAGGTTAGTGTCGTGACTCGAGTAGTGGATTGTCAAGGTGATATCAGTGATTGAATGCCGGTTGGAGATAACGGTTGGAGCTCTGATACAAGGTAGTATTGTTAACCGATGACAGTTGGGAGGTGTTCGTATAATAACAGAATTGTTAGGTGGCGTACATTAAATGTGAAGCCCAGGTGTGAGGCATGTTGGATTTCAACGAGCTAGAGGTGGAAATGTGAACTTTTGGGAATGAGTTGGAGATGTGTTAACCCTCAGTAGGAGTATGTATTTCAGTATGACAACAAAAAGTTGGAAAGTGTCAGAAGGGTAGGCTTGTCTCGATCTCTGTTACAGCCCGCATCCGCGATCAACCTGAAGGGCATTCAAAACATTAAAAGCCGTGAGTGGACAAAATAATATTTTAATAAAACGTTTTCACATAAAGACATTTATGCCCTTCACTAAAAACATATGCATGCATTCGAAAATCATTTATCAAAATGTTCATAAAACCATTTGAAAACATAATCAAACCTTTCAAGGGTTCATGCCCGATCCCCATAAACCGTCATGAACCATAAAAATATTTATGGGTCCCTGACCCGAAATCACAATCTTAAAACCATAAATCAATACATGTGGGAACTCAGCACAAACCAAGATACGTGGGTCTCAGCCCAAAACCATTCTCAGTGAAATACCCAAACATACGATATGGGGTCTCCGCCCCAAACCATTTCCAAAACATCGAATACGGGGTCTCCGCCCCAAATCACTTTCTAAAACATGGAACATGGGGTATCCGCCCCAAATCACTTTCTGTAAATCTCATACGTACACATATGTATTGACAGGACCCACCCCCAATCCCCCTAGATTAAGGGCTAAGTCCTGCTCCCCTCTAACTTACGCATAACACGAAGGCTAGACTGACGTTCAATCTCCATATGATATGTAAGTCGGACAAGGGATTTTCCAACTCAACCTTCAGGAATTCCCAAAACGTGCAGACTCTACTATGGTTTGCGTATGTGATGTCTTCGACTCTCTCGACCAACAGTCTGCACCGCAACAACCTGGAGGGTATCAAAAACACAAAAAGAATGTAAGTGGACAAAAAGAAAGTATAAGTTCAGAAACAGTCATCAGAAAACACAATTACATTTATAGCCTCCATTTAAAAACCAATGCAAGCATATCAAAAGCCATCTCATAAAACCATTCTATATTCAAGTTATTCAAACCATTTAAGAAAAACCGAACTCATTTTCCTTTTCTCAAATCCCGGGCCTCAACCCAAAATCATAAAATCCATAACATCCGGGTCATTGTCTAAAACATCGAAAAACCATTATTGAAAACCATCATCATCAAGTCTCAGTGAAAACCGAAACACATTTATCATCCATTTCAACCAATCGAACCTACTAGATCTATCCGAGTCTTTAAACTCCCGAGTCTTTAAACTCAATCAAGACCTCAATATAATCTGAGTCTTTAAACTCCCGAGTCCTTGAAATCAATAGGCCTACGGGGGAAATATCAATATCCGAGTCTTTAAACTCCCGAGTCTTTAAACTCAATCTGTGTCTTTAAACCCAATCCGGGCCCGCCCCGTCATATTATATCCGGATCTTTAAACCCAACAACCAGATCCAGCAAATCAAATCCAAAACTGTTTTAAAACCGTTTCCAAATCCATGTCCAAATCCAAATTTGAAATCACTATTTCGAATTTCAAGCCGAATCCGAAATCAGCATCCCGAATCCAAATCCAAATCATAACCATCATCCATTTCCAAATCCGAATCTGAAATCATCATTCCGTAAGCCGACATCCGGAATAACCATTCCGGACCCAAATCCGGAAATCCACTTTCAAGCTTCAAAACCGAATCCAGAATCATCCTTCTGAAATCCGTTTCCAAAACCCGAAATCACGTTTATCAAAACCACTTTTATGAAATGGGCTTCAAGCCCGAAATCACTTTCAAAATCCTTTTTAAACCATTGAAATCAAATCATATTTCAAATCTAGAAATCAAATCATCAAAGCCATGGTCAAATCACAACATAATCAAAATCTCGTAAAACGTGCAAATACGTCATTTTCTCGAAATACATGCCAAACTGTAAATCATTAATATCAATTCACAAATATAGAAATCACGTATATAAAACATATAAAAACATATATGCATGCATCATAAGTTCGAAAGCAAAGTCTACTCACATGCCATTTTGTTATTGCCTCGATACGCGTGCACCTATGCCGTTCCCAGTCAATCCACTATCACTAGCTTTTCCGAACCCATCCAAATCCCATAATAATGTCACTAACTACTTCACACAGCTTATACTAAAGCCCTGTATTTTTCCCGTAATTTTAACTATTTTTAATCTAGCCCTAAAACCTTCGGATATCCCGAAACATATCGAGACGATATCTGATCGACTCGAAACCAGTCTTAAAATGTTCGTTACATCGATTAAGTCATTTCACATGTTGAACACTTCCTCAAAATGTGTACCACGCGCCCGCACGCGCCCGCATGCCCCGCCCAAAGGGCTGCGCGTGGGCCTCACGCGCCAAGCACTGTTCATCCCATACCTCTGTCAGATCGAGTTTGAACCGGTTCGGTCCAATCTAGTCCAATCGAACCGGCGGTCACGGTTTTCTCTGGTTTTCCATCTTTTTCAATCCTATTTATTTCAATAGCTTCGTCCTAAACTAACAAATTTCTCTACTTACTGAAAACATGAGAAACACGGTGAGAAAGTACCTCCCTAATCGTGTGAAAACCTTCGACTTCCCTTCTCTCTGTTCTCGTGTTTCCGGCCATGTCTGTCCCTAGTTCCACGTCCATTAGCTTCCTTTTGACGTCTAGAACCTCACCCACATAACCAATTTAATCAACTATCACTAAAACACACCTTGCCATTTTCGAATTCAAAAGAGGCTTTCACGGGTTTTTTACTTACCGTCCATGTTAGGTTTCGAAACCAGTCTCTATCCACTCCTAGCAACCTCCTGGACCTCATCCTAGCCACCAGTCCGATCATCGAGCCTCATAAGATGAGTTGCCATTTTGAAGGAAACAGGGCACCTAATTCTCTCTATTTTTCCCCAGCCCTTAACCACCGTCCACGACGGCTTGTCGTACAGCACCATCACAATCCCCACCTTCTAGCCTTTCTTTTTCATTCAGAGAAGAAGTAGAAACAAAGAAGATTGAAGGAGGTAGGGTGGGTTGATCTATCGGGTTTCTCTGTTTTCTGTTTTCCACTGTACACGAATTGCACTTTGTTTTTAAAGATAATTCAGTGAGGCGGCAGAAAGGTTCCACACACCTCTAGATTGGGCCAGGTGTCCCAATCTCTGTGGTTCACTTCCTCAAGGCAGCCCCTTTTCCAACACTAACTGAGCACAGATCCCAAGACATCACAGTGACCATTTTACCCTTATTCCACAAATTACCATTTTGCCCCTAGTGATTTTTGACCAAAATTCGATCCTATCGACATCTGATGACAGCGTGCCGCCTGTCGTTGTACTCAGGGAATCGAGACCTTCCTAACGGTCCTCGAAATGTGAGAAAAGTCCATGTCGTTTGAAAAGTCAACAAATTACCCCTATTCAGCAAAATTACCAAAGTACCCTCGAACTTCCAAACGTTATAACATTTTCCTCAAATGTCGGAATCGGACGTGCCATCTGTCTATGAACTCGTGACTTCATGAACTACGTCATAGTTATCGGTCAAAGTCCGTTTGACCGTCCGAACGAAAACTCAACATTTTTTCCCATTCCAGGGTTAAAGTCGTCATTTCGCACCGTCCGTCCGAAATCAACCGACTAATCACCGATTAACTTTACTAGTCCGTCATTAACTACTAATCTAATCTCGATTTCTGGGACGGGTTGTTACAATCTACCCCCCTTAAAGAATTTTGTGCCTGATTCCAAATATCGTACTTCTGTAACTCGCTGGGGAAAAATCCAACTGATCTCACACCTAGGACTCCTACCCGGTGTCCAACACCTACCAATCCAACTTATCTTGACAGTTCCCAAGTTGTCACCCCAACTCACCAAGTGAATCAATTCAACTAACTTTTAATTCATCGGAAGATCATCCCAATCGTATTGGGGTTATCACAAATCCATCTCGTTCCCGCGATTTTTCCAACGTCACACCAGCCGACACTCACGGTTCAACTAGCACTAGGTACGCCACAACATGTTGTTACCAAGTTCAACACTCCCGACTCCCTTCGAGTCGAGCGTACCTCGTACCAACGTCCTAGTACATCTTGTGAGTTCACCGTCAACAAACACAAATCTCAAGTAAATCCATCCACAAGACGGCATCTACTGGTCTCGGTACTCCTACGCATCACGATTCATATAACGTTCCATACAACTTCCGTCAGTGATCTGCGCCAACCTCACCGGAGTTACAACTACCCCTAATTCAGTCAATCATCTCACCAGTGGTTCCACTAACCACTAACACAACCAACCTGTGGGAACACCAGCCACATCCTACACCACCTGTCTGCAATGGGACCCTATCCAATATCTGTCAAACCGTGAGTACACATCTCAATATCAGGGTCCCACCAGCCAGTCATGGATTTGAGCCTCTAGATCACATCAGTACTGACTCCTTCTAACTGGTCGAATCACTTAGGATCACTAGGATCCAGTTCATATCCCAACTGGTCAATCACAAATTCACCAAGACAACCAACAACAAACCTCAGAACCAAGCTGATCACTAACATCTCTACTAAACTCCACGATGCACGTCCAATAGCATCAGAACACATCTCAAACACATGCACCAATCACATTCAACCACAACATCAAAGTGTGCCCGTCACCCTCACAATGTTTCTCCAGAGCACACAAACATCCTCATAACCATACGGATTATCACCCGACCACGAGTAAAACACGCTTCACTTTTGAAGCCTATCGGTCCAATCCCATTCTAGGCCAAACTACACATCTTCTGGGGAAGTCCAACTCGAATCCCTTCTAAGTCTCCCGGTCTCCTGGGTCTTCCAACCAATATGAACTCCAAGCACATCTTAGTTCCGTACACGGGGTAGACCTAGTATTATCTCTAAAACCAAAACCCATGTGTATGCGAGACAGACCACACACGTCTTGCATAACTCCAAGATAGTCAAGATATCCACATACGGTCCTCCTGACCCAACAACTCAATCCTGAGCCAGAAACAATCCAATCCTGATCCACTCACGTCGAAGTGGATCCCACTTCACGTCCTTACAACTCTTACCATCTGACCACCACATCGAATTAAACCAACCCAGAATACCACACGTCTAGATTGTGGGTTTGCTTCAATAACTTCATATCAACCAGTTATAGTCACTCCATTTCTATTTCCTTCCGTCATCCTCCAACGGAACACACATTGGTCCCCAACCATGTGATCTCTAGTCATTCCACCTTAATTCATCTTAACACCATCCCCTGACGCTCGCCACACAAATCACTCCCGGCGTCACCAATTACACTTCTACTCCCGGAACACATCCACACGTGTCCATGATCAAAATGGGGGTCACAACTCCTAAAGTTCCTTCAATGAATCCCCAAATCGACTCCACAGTATCCATCTCTCATACTTGTCATCTAACACCAACTCGGAATCGACACATCTCATCGTGTAACTACAATAGCTCCTGATTTCGAGATGCTAACCATGGACTCAATCCGCTACATGAATACCACCATTGGATCAACCGTCCAAACATCAACTCTGCTACACTTAGGTGATCCAAAACTCCTACGAACCACAACCACGTGTCTGTAACCCAACCAAATCACCGACCAACTCGCTTGTCGGTTCTCACTGTCTATACACATCCAAAGGATGTCAAACATTACTCCTTCAAATATTTGCAGCCCAACCTTTCCGAGGTTCAACCCCGAGCATCACTAAGTACCAGCATTGGCATCTGCCGAAATAGTCTATCATATCAGGGGGAGTCCACTAAAACCATCTTCACGAACGGTCAATCCTGACCATACAAACTTAGCCCGATCCAACACGAGGCATAGGTCCATCGCGCTTCCGCTGTGCTACTCTGATCCACCTACAGGCATCCTGACCGTTCATCCTGAGACATGACCTACCAATGGTCATCATATATCCCTGCTCGGTTAATGGTTCCTACCAGACACCGGCACATCACAACTGGCCACAACCTCGACTTACGATATGCCCATCGTATCATTAAAAGCCTCCCAGCTCGAGGCACATCATCCTCAATCTAGTGCTCACAGCACACCAGTGCCGAATTTCTGCTCACACCGAGCCAAAACCCCCATTCTATGCCCGGTCGGGGAAACTGACATCCCTTTTCAGCCACAACTCTGAGCAGCTCACACGTAAACAAACTTCGCAATCACACTGGGTTCATCCACCAACCATTCACTACCTCGGCTGCACCTAGCAGCACTTTCTCCAGTCCGGCCATAAATCGGCCCAACCACCACAACTATTCTAACCACGAACCCCGACTCACAGTTTCCAGACTAAGCACTTACTCTGGGGTTTCTTACTCAGGTACTTGCAATCCAAACCAGTCATCCCTATGATGTTCCTCAAATCATCCTCGTCATACGGGTTATCCAAACCCGCGACAGCCACTAATTCACAACAACCTTGCCACTCGGGTCGTCACACCCGACTAAGTCCATCCTTATCGTAAAGTACACACACCAATGTCAACTCGTAACCATCACTAGGGGGAATCCCTTAGATCCTCAAAGTCGTTTCCTATACCCTCGCCACACGAGGCATCCGGCTACTCGTAGCCGCACAAATCTAATTCTCAAAAAACTTGACCAAAAGGTCACTAATCCATACTATCATCATCCAGCCTAACCCAGTCGGATAGGCCATCGTCCACCGGCCTCCTCGGCCCATATGTACCCCCAGCTCAACAAGCTACTATCGGGCCCCATAGGCTGACCAGTCTACTCGTAATTGTAGCTCACCTGCTACCAGCCAGGGTAACCACGCTGGCATACAGTCGGCCTTATGGTCCAACCATCGAGCATATCCAGCGCCAAACATGCTAACAATTCTGGCCCCAAGCCGACATATGTCATACCCTGCACCGCGTATCGAGCGACTATCATCCAGACAACAATCATCGCTAACTAACCACTAATAAGTGTACTGTCACTCTCGCGTCAAGGTTGATGACGGGCTGTTCCGCTTCGAGACATCACATCCACAGTAGTATCACAACACCCAAGTCGACAGACCAATGACTTTGGGAACCAAACCTCGCGCAGAGCACACGAAACCTGCTCTGATACCAATTTCACAGGACCTGCCCCCAATCCCCCTGGATTAAGGGCTAAATCCTGCTCCCGTCTAACTTACGCATGACACGAAGGCTAGACTGACATCCAATCCCCATGTGATACGTAAGTCAGACAAGGGATTTTCCAACTCAACCTTCTGGAATTCCCAGAGCGCGCAGACTCTACTGTAGTTTCCGTATGTGATGTCTTCGTCTCTCCCAATCAACAGCCCACACCGCAACAACCTGGAGGGTATCAAAAACACAAAAAGACTGTGAGTGGACAAAAAGAAAGTATAAGTTCAGATATAGTCATCAGAAAACAAAATTACATTTATACCTTCCATTTAAAACCCAATGCATGCATATCAAAAGCCATGTCATAAAACCATTCAATATTCAAGTTATTCAAACCATTTAAGAAAAACCGAACTCATTTTCCTTTTCTCAAATCCCGGGCCTCAGCCCAAAATCATAAAATCCATAACATCCGGCTCATTGTCCAAAACATCGGAAAACCATTATTGAAAACCATCATCGTCAAGTCTCAGTGAAAACCAAAACACATTTATGGCCAAATCACAACATAATCGAAATCTCGTAAAACGTGCAAATACGTCATTTTCTCGAAATACGTGCCAAACCGTAAATCATTAATATCAATTCACAAATATAGAAATCACGTACAGGAAACATATAAAAACAGATATGCATGCATCATAAGTTTGAAAGCAAAGTCCACTCACCGACCATTTTGCTGCTACATCGATACGCGTGCACCTATACCGTTCCCAACCAATCCACTATCACCGGATTTCCTAAACCTGTTCAAATCCCATAATAATGTCACTAACGACTTCATACAGCTTATACTAAAGCCCCGTATTTTTTCCGTATTTTTAACTATTTTTAAACGAGTCCTAAAAACTTCGGACGTCCCGAAACATATCGAGACGATTTCTGATCGACTCGAAAGTCTTAAAATGTTCGTTACATCGATTACATCATTTCACATGTTGAACACTACCTCAGAATGTGTGCCACACGCCCACACGCGCCGCCCAAAGGGGTTGGGCGTGGGCCTCACGCGCCAGGCACTGCTCATCCCCTACCTCTGTCAGACCGGGTTTGAACCGATTCAGTCCAGTCTGATCCAATCGAACCGGCGATCACAGGTTTCTCTGGTTTTCCATATTTTTAATCCTATTTATTCCAATAGCTTCGTCCTAAACTAACCAATTACTCTACTTACTGAAAACATGAGTGTTGAAGCGTTAAATGTTCCAACTGTCGAGTACTCGTTGCCCGATCACCAAATGACGCGTGTCCCTCTTGTGACCTGTCAACTCAAGTGGATCGCGAGTTTCCGTTAGTACGGGCACTGGTGTGGTGCCGGCCTAAGGCTCTCCGACGATCAAGTCAGTTACTTTGTTCGTAAGAGGAAGCAGTAAATGGTAAGTTTGGTAGAGTAATAGTGAATAGTAAATCTTAGTTACCTTTATTAGGAAATGTGTACCCTTTATGTATGGGTAGGTAGGATGTTCAATTCCCAAAGTTCCGATGTGGGACAAATGCTTCTCGATTTACGTGCTAACACGTGTTACATAAATCGAGAGTGGATATGCTTCCACGTGGCATCCCGCATTGGGCCCGTTGTTTAGGGCTGTTATAAGTATTGTAGTTTTGGGCCTTGAGCGGGGTCTGGGCTTTAAGTATATGGCCCAGTGGGTCTGGTCAGATATGGTGTCAATAGAAGTCCCCCAAGTCATTGACTGAGGTGGAATTTCTCGGTCGGGGACTTGTTTCATTCTCCCAGACCCTGGTAGGAAGTATACCTGTAGTCCCATGGTGGGAGAGTCCGCCGAGACAGCCTCGGTCATGGCGAGGAAGTAGCTAGTAGGCGGTCGGTGATGGATAGCACTCGGCAGAAAAGTAGCTCAGTCGGTCGTGGTTATGCACAGGCAGTCGGTGGTGGTGTCATGGTCGGTGATAGGAACCAAAAAACTGGGTTAGAGCAGCGGATACCGAGCAGTGTACATGGGTCGGTAGCACGGCCAACGTCTATTAAACAGTCTCGGGCACCGAGCGGTGTACACGAGTCGGTGATGAGGGCCAACGTCTGTTAATCAGTCCCGGGCACCGAACAGTGTACACAAGTCGGTGATGAGGGCCAACATCTGTTAATCAGTCCCGAGCACCGAGCGGTGTATGGAGGTTGGTGTCGAAGTGAGGGAAGACGGTTGGACTTCCTCGGACAGATGGTTGACACGTGTTCCGTCAGAATGAGTGGTTGCAACACGTGTATGTCGCTGAGAGGGGTGACGCCTCGTAGTCTGTGCACCAATGTCTATAAATATGAGGAGCTCTTCACCGATTTCCTCACTTGTGTTTTTGAGAAAAGTGGGGAAACCCTATCCAACCAAGGAGGCGATTTCCGACTAGCTTTTGACGGCGGTGCGTACGGTGTTTGCGATTTCCGATCTACGGTCCTCCGTGAAAAACACGGTAAGCACTTGTCCAAGTTTAGGTTTTTGATTAAAGTAGGAGGTTGTGAAGAACTGGCCATGAACGTGGTGAAGGTTGTGGTCAGATCTTCGTAGGAACGAATCGGTCGGCTGAGTTCTGTTTTTCTGTTTTCTTTTGTAGAGGTCGGCCGAGAGTGACTCGGTATCTGAGGGTAAATGCTACGACTCATAGGGCGGTGAGTCATCAGGTAATAGTGTGCAGGTGCTCATTCCCGTCTCCGGGAGTGAGGACGAGGCCCACTTGGCTGAGGCACAAAAGAGAGTAGAGTCGGTGCACAGTACGGCTGAGTCGTCCGGTAGGACCACGGACACCGGTTCTGGGGCCGGGCCGACGGGTAGGTTGGGTAGTGGCAATCTGGTGGTAGACGACGAGACGATTGTGAAGGTGGGGGTGCACCGAGCATTGAAGCTAACCCACGGCCGAGATAAGGGCACAGTTCGGGTTAATAAGGTGAAAATGATCGGGGATGAGTCGGTCCCGGAGGCCGTTCTGATTGAGCGTGCGGCCTCACCGTGGACGAAATGGTGAACAAGGAGACCGAGAAGTGCCTGATGAAGATGAGGATCGAGTTTGGCGTTCCCGACTCGGTGACGACAAGGTTGCCCACAAGAGAGGAAAGACCGAGCAACCCTCCAGCCGGTATGGCATTGTTCTATACCGAGCTGATGCACCATGGGGTAATGCTGCCCCTTCATCCCTGACTGCGGAAGATGGTGAAGAAGATGGTGGTGGCACTCGGCCAGCTCAATCCGAACGTGTGGATTGTGCTCTGCTCCCTCTACACGGCCTTTAGGTGGGCCGAGTAACCAGAGCCGACCTACGCCCAACTCATGTACCTATACGAGTTTGGGTTTCAGCAGCAGAGTACCGGGTGGGTCTTCGTCCGTCACCGCAAGAAGAGCAAACGGGGGGAGTTCATTCTGGACATACCAACCTCCCAAAAGTCGTACAAGATGAAGTTCTGCCTGGTTGGTGGGAACTGGGAGGGGAACACCGAGGAACCCCCAATACCATCCAAATTCCAAACCCAAGGTGGATAGTTGTAGCATAGGCCGACCGTTTATGTAAATGTTGATATGTTGTATGCTCTAAGTATGATTATTGTGGCTGACCGACTCTCGGTGTGCAGGTTTGTTCCCAGAAGAAGAAATCTCTCCAGCGGAGAAGGTAGTCGTCCACCGAGTAAGGGAGATCTTGGACGAGCTGAATCAGAACCGACGAATCCTTCGGTTACCTGGGTTCCAGTACAAGGCTGGCCTCATCGACACCGACGAGGGTAAGTTTTTTTTTTTTTGTGTCTGACCTGTTTCTCGGTGTTGCAGTCCCCTATCACCTCGGTAGCCGGATTTACAAGGATTGTGATCAGCTGATGATGAAGGCAGACAAAACTCTAGAGAATCCACGTCCCTATCCAAGGCGGGCGAGCGCCTGGAGCTGCTGCTCAAAAAGAAAAAAGAGCGAGCCGAGAAGAAGCAGCCTGAGAGGTCCGGCCGAGCACAACAGGGCCAACCCTCAAAGCCGAGACCACCCAACCCGCCACCCAGGTCGCCCAAGAGGAAGCAGAGCACAGTCGAGGGAGACCGAGTGCTCTTCCCTGACCCAAGGCGGACGAAGGTGAGAAAGGGGGCCGAGACAATCCTGTTGGCACAGGAAGCAATTGGCGGCAAGAGGACAATGACGGTCCTAGAGTTCAATCCTCCACCGTCTCCCCCTCTGTTGGATGCGAGGATCCTGGAGATACTCCAGAGGAGAGGGGATGTGAATCTCGGCGTGTTTACCGAAGGAGAGGCGATCGGCGAGGGGTCAAGTGCTGAGGCAACCCTCTACTGCCGGTCTGTTTGGGAGCCTCGACGCCCTTGGACAAGCTGGCCGAGGTGCATTGTCGGTCGTCTGACCAGAAGATGGAGAAGGCCCTGCTGCTACTGAGCAATGTAAGTTCTTTCTATTTTCCAAGTGTGGTATGTTAGGCCGAGTGAGTTGCTAATGGTTGTCATGTGCAGGCTCTAGGTGAGGTGTACCTCTAGTTTGGGAACAGCCAGAGGAGGGTGGCTGCTGCTCGGCGAGAGAAAGACCGGCTGAAGAAGAAACAGGAAGAGCTCACCCCAAATGACAGGACCCGTCCCAACTGGACCTCGATAACCGTGCCCGGTCCTGCTTCCGTCTGATAAGTCAACTGAAATCCCGAAAGTACCCTTCAGCACCTGTCAGACCAGGGATAACTGCACTGATTTCTGCTCATGCCTCCGCCTCGAGATCAGCCCCGAACGTTGTGCCACGACCTGGAGGGTCATCAAAAACAAAGGTGTGAGTGGACAAAAATATATTCATTAAAACACATTTGAAAAGACATCCTTTACCCTCCAGTTTTACAAATCATGCATGCATAGGGAAAAACAAATGAAACACAAATACTGGCTTTTAGCCAAACCAAATAATAAGCCAAACTTCCGGTTCTCAGGCCAAACACATGAAAACATGGTCACCTGGCCACACGAACCAAAACTCGTACTCTGCACAAGGTCACAATCAATTACTCAATCAATCAATCAATCAATCTGCACTATTCATAAGTGCACAAACCATTATACGGTCACATCTGCACTACGCGTAGGCCAACATCCAGCCACACTCTCGGGATCAGACACATCTGGGCTCAACCCTCGGGCTCAGTCACATCTGGGCGAACACATCCCCAGGCTCAGACACATCCGAGTGGTACATCCAGGCTCAGTCGCATCCGAGAAGTTGGCTTACCATAAGAACTCACAATCATACCATCACATCCCCAAGCACCGGCCGACTAGGTAATCTCCTAGCTCCGACCGTCTGGGCATTTACAGTCACAATCACAATCACAAGGAAAACCATCCGGGATCATATCCCAAAACATATCAATCAAATCCATGACCCAATCCAAGTCAAATCATTACCAACCGGGACTCAAGCCCAAATATCCTTTACACGTAAATCCGTAAAATCACATAGAAAATATTATAATAATCCAGAAATCATTCTTAACTCATTAATTCATTAAAATATCCATTTTGAAATCATTTTGACTCCGGGCCTAGTCCAAAATATCATTTACACATTTCTCGTAAAACGTGCCCGAATTATCGATTAAAATAATCATTAAATCATAAATAATCATCCAAACAAATCATGACATCATTGCAAACCAAATCATGCAATCAATCATGTAAAACATTTAACTATGCATGCATATCAAGTTATAAAACAAACGTCCACTCACACACCGTCTGATTGCTCGTTTCCCGCGCTGCACGCGTTTCCGTAATTTCCGATACGTGCCAGGAATCCCGAATCCTGTTCACAATCATTATTCAAGGTTATAAACAAGTCAATTTACATCATATAATTTTCCCATAATTTTCTGGGAATTTAATATTAATTAAATACGTAACTTAAACCTTCGGACCCTCGAAACATTATCGAGACGGTGTCCGATTGACTTGAAACCAATTTTAAAATGTCCGTTACATTACAGGGAGTAAAACACCTGTTGGAATTTTCCCCAGAAAACGTGCCACGCGCCCTCACACGCCGCCGCAAGCGGCTGCGCGTGAGTCCACGCGCCGTGCTACAGTGTTGCTACAGTTACCTTCTCTACCCGTTTTTCTGATAAACGGATCCTACGACCCGCGATCAGACCCGATTGGTTCTTCATCAATTCGAACTCAATTGTTCCCGTTCTTTCAATCATTCCCATCAATTCAATATATATTACAGGTCTGTGAAGTTAATTGACCCAAACAAGCTCTGAAACCCTTCGACTCAATAAGAACACCCGACGGGTCCCTAATCGGGTTCTGTCCAATTTTACCCCATATCATTCAATTGTTCATACAGGAAGCATCCCAGGTTTATTATAAACACGAATATGCAATCAATTTCAGGAATCAATACCTTCAAATGATCGAACTCAAGCTCCAATTTCCCGAATAGTCACAGCGTCCGTTCACCGTTGTTCTACCCTCAATTGACCTTCCAATCGACCTGGTTCGAGTCGTCCAGCTCCCAGGAAGCTAACTATCTCGTCAATTTCGATTGAAACCGCCCACAACTTCAAATTCGATATTTATGGATTTAGGTGGATTTTCGGGTGTTCTCAATACCGTTCGGGTAGGAATTTCTGGGTTCCTCTTTCGGTTTTTCTCTCTAAAACACACTGAATTGGTTACTCAATTCACGTATTCCCCTCTGTTTTTTCTAATTGATCACAAGGATGGTTTTTGTTCTCTGTTCTTCATTTTGGTCGAATACTGCAAGTGTATGGACATGTGCAACCGTTTATTAATTAATTAAAGTAACTAAGTGCCACTAATCCAAAACCTAAACCACTAATCTCCCTCTTATGGTGACAAGTGCCACTACATGACCAAATCCTCATCCAATTAGGCTGAATCAGCCAACCTTAAAAAGATATTTAAGTAGTTAATTTCACCGTTCAAAACAATTTACTGTTTTACCCTCATCATAACAAATTACCAAACTGCCCCTCATAGTTCTAGACCCGTAACTTTTTCGTTCGGACTCCGATTGACGCATGCCGCCTGTCTACGGATTCAGCGTCCCGAGACCTATCCAACGGTACTCCCAGAAAGTCCAAACCATGTCCCGATCAAAAAGTCAACTTTCAGCCCATTTTACCAACTTCCGCACGTCATAACTTTCTCCTCGAATGTCGAAATCGGGCGTGCCACCTGTCTATGAACTCGTGACGTCCCTAACTATGTCACGGTCATCGGTCAAAGTCTGTTTGACCGCTCAAATCAAAAGTCAACTTTTCGCCCAATTTCAGGTGCAAAATCGTCATTTTCCTCCAATTTTCCAAATTTTCATGTTTCGAATTTCCGGGGCGTCACACCAAAGCTTCAGGAAGCCGAGAGGGCGATGAAAGAGGCGACCGACCTCACTCGAAAGTTGGAAGCCGAGAGGTGGAAGACTCAGGAGGCCCTTGCCTCTAGGGATCAGGTGAAGGCCGACCTAGAAGCAAAAGAGAAAGACCGTCTGAAGCACTAGAAAGAGCTATGTCGGGTGAAGTCAGTTAGGGAGGCCGACCTGGAAGAGGCGAGGAAGTCCGCGGTGGCCGAGTTTAAGGCTTCAGAGGAGTTCGACCAGTTGAAGAACGAGTACGCTGCCGAGTGCAAGCAGGAGTTCTTCCGCAACCTCTTCTTGCACAATCCTGGGCTGACCGTGAAGACCCCCTGGCTTGGCCAGGACATTACGGCCGACATGTTTGAAGACGAGTAGGGGAAGGAGGAAGAAGAGGGCGTCTTGCCGAGTTCCCAGCTAGAAGCCGACCAGACAGAGCCTCAGAAGGAGCTGGAGCCAGAGGTGGAGGGGGTAGTGCAAGCCGAGCAGCAGATGGAGGAGTTAGTGTAGGACACTTGTAATTCTTCCTTTTTTGTTTTCCTGACGGTTGTAAAGCTCTTACAGGCCAAGAACAATAGGTCTGCACATTTTGAATGAAAGTTGACTTTTCTTGACTAAAAATTGTAGACCGAGTTATCCTTTCAATTTGTCTGTGTTGTCATAATATGGGTGCAAGCCGAGTAGGGCTGTACACCGACTTGACTATTTGAATCAAAGAATACCAAGTGTTGGGGTGTAGGCCGAGTAAGACCGAACCCTGACTCGTATGTTTAAGTCAAAATGGTGGTGCAAGCCGAGTAGGGACGTACACCGACTCATATGTTTGAGTCAAAAAATACTAAGTGTTGGGGTGTAGGCTGAGTAAGACCGAACCCCGACTCGTAGTTTGAGTCAAAGTACGGGTGCAAGCCGAGTAGGTTTGTACACCGACTCGATAGTTTGAGTCAGAATTGCAAGTGTTAGGTAGGTCGAGTAAGACCGAACCCCAACTCGTATGTTTGAGTCAAGAATAGGTGCAAGCCGAGTAGGGATGTACACCGACTCGATAGTTTGAGTCAAAATAGCAAGTGTTGGGGTGTAGGCCGAGTAAGACCGAACCCCGACTCATATGTTTGAGTCAAGTATAGGTGCAAGCCGAGTAGGGATGTACACCGACTCGATAGTTTGAGTCAGAATTGCAAGTGTTAGGGTGTAGGCCGAGTAAGACCGAACCTCGACTCGTATGTTTGAGTCAAAGTATGGGTGCAAGCAGAGTATGGCTGTACACCGACTCGATAGTTTGAGTCAGAATTGCAAGTGTTGGGGTGTAGGCCGAGTAAGACCGAACCCCGACTCGTATGTTTGAGTCAAAGTATGGGTACACGCCGAGTAGGGCTATACACCGACTCGATAGTTTGAGTCAAAATAGCAAGTGTTGGGGTGTAGGCCGAGTAAGACTGAACCCCGACTCGTATGTTTGAGTCAAGTATAGGTGCAAGCCGAGTAGGGCTGTACACCGACTCAATAGTTTGAGTCAGAATTGCAAGTGTTGGGGTGTAGGCCGAGTAAGACCGAACCCCGACTCTTATGTTTGAGTCAAAGTATGGGTGCAAGCCGAGTAGGGCTGTACACTGACTCGATAGTTTGAGTCAAAATAGCAAGTGTTGGGGTGTAGGCCGAGTAAGGCCGAACCCCGACTCGTATGTTTGAGTCAAGTATAGGTGCAAGCCGAGTAGGGCTGTACACCGACTCGATAGTTTGAGTCAAAATAGCAAGTGTTGGGGTGTAGGCCGAGTAAGATCGAACCCCGACTCGTGTAATGACCCATCCCGAATATCGGGATTGAATATTAATTAATTATGATTTATAATGACTAATCGGGGATTAGTTGAGTGAAATCGGACGAAACGTGCAAAATGACCGTTTTGCCCCTAGCGTGGGCAAAATGTTGACTTTTAGTTCGGGCGGTCAAACGGACTTTGACCGATGACTGTGACGTAGTTCGGGACGTCACGAGTTCATAGACAGGTGGCACGTTCGATTCCGACATTCGTAGAGAAAGTTATGACGTTCGGAAGTTGAGGGGTATTTTGGTAATTTGGCATATTAGGGGCCAAATGTTGACTTTTTGATCGGGAGGTCCGATGGACGAGGGCCAAGGACCGTTACGTAGGTCTCGTCGATACGAATCCAACGACAGGCAGCATGCCGAAATCGGATATTCGATGACGAAGTTTTGGTCACGGAATTGGGCTCGATTAACCGAACGAACCGGAATTAAAATAATATTTTAATATGAACAGTACCCGGTGATTGTGCACATCTGGATGAGTGACAAGTGTCACCCATCCCTTGATTCCAGCTCCATGTTTCCCTCCCAACACCATCATTACAACATCATCATTCCTTCTCCATCATTTCCTTTCATTTTCTTTGCATTTTCTTCCAACCGTAAGCAAAAACAGAGAGTGTGTGAGCTGGGAGAATTGGTTCCCTTCCTCAGCCGTTCCTGAGAGAAAATTGAAGGTTGAGAGAGACTGAATTGGCTGGGAAACACGAGAGGCTGAGAGGATGCTGGGAAATCGAAAATTGAATTTTAGAAAATTTGGGGGGAAAATCAAATTGGACGAATTGAGCTGTGATGATCGAATTGGAGCTTAGAAATAACTTCCTGAGGTTGAGACGAGTTGTTTCAAATAAAAAAATGAGATGAATTCATGCCCAATTGGCTCTGAACGGGTTTGGTAACAGTGAGGAACTTCGAGCTTGAGTCGTGGAGTTTGAGGCTTCGATTGATTCAATTGTTGTGGGGAAACGACTTCTCGTGATCCCACGATGCTTCTGGGTTCATCAATTGGAAGAAACCGGTTGAGATTGACGGAACTCCATGGTTGCACAGTGACGGCTGTTCTTCGAAGAATCGAGATTGAGTCGTGGCGTTTAAGCCATGAATTGATTCAATTGAGTTGGGGGAAATGTTTACCTGAGTCTATTGAAGCTTCTTGAAGAATCAATTTAAGGAAATCGTGTGAAATTGAGGGATTTCTGATGATGAACAGTGTTCGGGGTGTTCTTCGAATGATCATCTGTGATCGTGAGGTTAGAGGTAAGGTTTCGTGTGATTGATGTTTCAGACCTCTAATTAGACTTGTAACGAAGCTGTGTGAATGTTCAATTGATGAATTCAGTGTCGAATTGATAGGATTGGAACCGGGTCTGATCGCGGGTTGAATGGCCCGTTTTACAGACAAACGGGTTAGGCTGGTGACACTGTAGCTGGCGCGTGGGTTTCACGCGCAGCCACTCACGGCAGTGCGTGAGGGCGCGTCCAGCCTAGACTCAAGGTGAGGTCAACATGACTTTTGATCCTCTCAGTGTAACGAACATTTTGACGTTGATTTCGATAAAATCGGATATTGTTTCGATAATGTTCCGCGTATCCGAAGTTTTGTTTTACGTTAAAAATACGTATTTAAAGTCCGAAAAAATTGGGGAAAATTATATGATGTATTTTGAGATGTTAGTAACCCTCTATAATGATTTTGGACAGGAGTTGTGATTTCCAGATTTTACGGAAAAACGTGCAGCTCGGAAACGGACCGTTTTGAACGGTGTGTGTGAGTGGACTTTTGTTTTTTAACCGTGATGCATGCATATATGATTTTAAATGCTTTATTATATGATTTGATATGTTGTGGCATGATTGGTATTTCAATCCGGTGATTTCTCGATTTTATGATTATTATATTATATCTTGGCACGATTTTCGAGAAATGATGAAATTGATGTTTTTGGGCTAGGCCCGGATTGAAAATGATATTTGGACTCAGATTATGAGTCAGTGATTGATTTTATGGATTTACGTGATCGTGGCAACTCGGGTTTACGGTTGCACGGATTTACGTGAAAATGGTATTTTGAGCTTGTGACCCAAGTGAAAAGTGATTTTGACTCGGATTTGGAGTCACATGTGAATATGATTAAATTAATGATTTTGATTTATAAAGTGAATCCTGGACACTGTTTAATGATGGCTTTGTGGAACTTGAATTGTGAAAGCTATGTCTCGGGCATTGGCCCTATTGAAATGTTTTTGACTTGATTTGAGACATAAATGATTTTAAAATGAGATTACTGGATTTGGTGACCTGTTCCACATATACCATCCTTTGTGATTGATAGTCTCCTCCAGACGTCGTAGATCCTGGAGTAGTCACGATCCACTGCTAGGAGATGAGTAGCTCCGAGGGAGGCTCACTCGCAGGAGCGTGAGATTTTGATGATATCCTCTAGACATCGTTGATCCTAGAGTTGATATCCCCTCAGACGTCGTAGATCCTGGGGGATGTACTCGGACGTGAGACACCGAGTTGCACGCGTTGCATTGATATCGTGACAGGTTATATGGATGATGTGATTGTGCACTTGTGAGTAGTGCAGATGTGATTGTAGGATCATGAGTTGATCCTATGGTAGTCAGCTTCTCGGATGAGACTGAGCCTGGATGTACCACTCGGATGGGTCTGAGCCTGGGGATGTGTTCGCCCAGAGGTGACTGAGCCCGAGGGGGTTGAGCCCAGAGGTGTCTGTTCCCGAGAGAGTGACTGGATTTTGGCACTCGTGAGTAGTGCAGATTGATTGGATTGATATATTTACTGTGCACTTGTGATTAGTGCTGATTGAGGTTATTTGTGATGACGTACTGGTATTGAGTACGGGTTTTTGGCCTTTGTGGCCAGTGATTATGTTTTCACATGTTTTGGCCTGAGAGCCGGGATTTGATGTTTTATAACATGAACTGATTTGATGAACATGAGTTTTTATGGACCATGGGAAAATATGTTTTGATTTTATCGGTCCACTGTTCATACTTGAATGATTCCAAACTATTACTCATGTTTTAAGATATGCATGCAAGTTTGTGAAAACTGGAGGGTAAGAATGTGTTTTGATAAATGTATTTCTAAAGGTTCATTTTTGTCCACTCACACCTTTTCTGTTTTATTAACCCTTCAGGTCGTGGCGCGTTGATCGAGGCTATTCGAGAGGTGGAGGTATGAGCGGGCACAGGAGCAAATATCCCTTGTCTGGCAGGTACTGAACGGTAGTTTCGGACTTTCAGTTGACTTGTCAGACCGGAGCAGGACCGGGTACGGGTTTTGACGTCCAGTTGGAACGGGTCCTGTCAACTCGTATGTTTGAGTCAAGTATAGGTGCAAGCCGAGTAGGGCTGTACACCGACTCGATAGTTTGAGTCAGAATTACAAGTGTTGGGGTGTAGGCTGAGTAAGACCGAACCCAGACTCGTATGTTTGAGTCAAAGTATGGGTGCACGCCGAGTAGGGCTGTACACCGACTCGATAATTTGAGTCAAAATAGCAAGTGTTAGGGTGTAGGCCGAGTAAGACCGAACCCTTACTCGTATGTTTGAGTCAAGTATAGGTGCAAGCCGAGTAGGGCTGTACACCGACTTGATAGTTTGAGTCAGAATTGCAAGTGTTGGGGTATAGGCCGAGTAAGACCGAACCCCGACTCGTATGTTTGAGTCAAAGTATGGGTGCACGCCGAGTAGGGCTGTACACCGACTCGATAGTTTGAGTCAAAATATCAAGTGTTGAGGTGTAAGCCGAGTAAGACCGAACCCCGACTCGTATGTTTGAGTCAAGTATAGGTGCAAGCTGAGTAGGGCTGTACACCGACTCGATAGTTTGAGTCAAAATAGCAAGTGTTGGGGTGTAGGCCGAGTAAGACCGAACCCCGACTCGTATGTTTGAGTCAGAATGTTACGTTACAAGGCTAGATAAACGGAAGAGTTTATAAATAACGGGTGCAATAATCGATAAAGTACAGCGAGTTATAAGATGAGGAAAAAATACAAAGTCTTAAATGTAGTATTTCTTCAAGTGGTCGACATTCCATGGGTGGCCCAGCCTTCGCCCATTTGGGTCTTCCAGTTCATAAGTTCGGGCCGGCAGATTCTGGTAACCCGATATGGACCCTCCCAATTGGGGCCGAGTGTCCCGGCTGAGCTATCCTTGGTGGCGAGGCTGACCTTCCGAAGGACCTAGTCGCCTTCCTAAAAACCCCGATGCCTGACTCTGGCATTATGGTAATTACAAAGCCGCTGTTTGCAGGCAATGTTTCTGAGGTTTACCTACTCCCTGTGCTCCTCAATGAGGTCTAGACCGAGTGCAATCTGATGGTTGTTTTGTTCGGGTTCATAGGCCGACACTCGGTAAGAAGTTTCGTTCAGTTCAGTGGGGATGACCGCTTCCGTTCTGAAAGTCAGCGAGAAGGGGTTTCATTTGTAGATGTGTGGTAGGATGTCCGATATGACCAGAGTGCATTTGGGAGAATTTCGGACCACTTGCCCTTGGCTTCGTCGAGCTACGTTTTCAGTGAGTGCTTGATGATTTTGTTGATGGCCTCAACCTGTTCGTTGGACTGAGGGTGAGCCGGTGAGACGAAGCAGAGACGGATGTTGTGTCTGTCACAAAAGGTACGGAAGCGTGCGTTGTCGAATTGCTACCCATTGTCCGTGACGATTGTGTGGGTGAGACTGAAACGGCAGATAATGTTCTGGAAGACGAATGTTTCGATCTGGGCCGTGGTGATGGAAGCCAAAGCCTTTGCCTCAACCCATTTTGTGAAGTAGTCCACTGCTACCACTGCATATTCTGTCTTGCCCTTCCCTGCCGGCATTTTCCCGATCAAGTCAAGTCCCCACTGTGAGAAGGGCCAAGGGCTGACCATGGGTGTGAGGTTTTCTGGAGGTAAGTGGAAGAGAGGGGCAAACCGTTGACATTTGTCACACCGTTTGGTTAGTTCTGCCGCATCTCCATGCATAGTAGGCCAGTAGAAACCTTGGCGAAAAGCTTTAAGGGCCAATGATCGTGGTCCAGAATGATTTCCGCAAATGCCACCATGTATATCTTCTATAAAAGCCCTGTCTACCTCCGGGACGAGGAACTTCAGTAGAGGTAGAGTAAAACCCCGCTTGTAGAGGTTGCCGTTGAGGAGTGTATACAGGGCTGCCTGTCTCCGGACCTTTTTGGCCTCGATTTTATTGGAAAGGAGAGTTCCATTTGTTAGGAAACCGAGCAGTGGGGTCATCCACGTGCCGTTAATGTTGATTGCGCAAACTACCGGCCCCAGTGTGCTGGGTTGATCGAGAATTTTGACCAGGACATTGCGACTCTGTTGTTCATTGAGGGAGGATGCGAGCCGGGCTAGAGCATCCGCATGGCTATTTTCGGAGCGTGGAATCCGAGTGATAGCATAATTGTGGAAACCGCCAAGAAGAGACTTTGCCAATGCTCTGTACGCTGCCATGGAAGAGTCTTTGGCCTCGTACTCGTTGGTGATCTGGTTGACGATAAGCTGTGAATCGCTGAAGATTTCGATCTGTTTTGCCTCCATGGTCCTGGCGAGGTGGAGTCCTGCAAGGAAGGCCTCATATTCTGCGGCATTGTTAGAGGCCTTGAACTGGAAACGAAGGGCGTATTCCATTCGGATTTTGTCTGGTCTAGTGAGGACAAGTCCGGCGCCGGATCTAGTGTGGCAGGCCGATCCGTCGACATAGAGGAGCCACGTTGGTTGAGCAGGGTCAAGCTGGGGACTTTCCCCATCCAAGATATGTGTTATGGATGGGGGAGCAGATGGTGTGACCTCATGTGCGGCCACCGCTGGGACGTAGGAAAATTCAAAAATGAAGTCCGCTACGGCCTGCCCCTTCTCGGCGGTGCGGGGAGTGAAGGTGATGTCGAATTCGCTGAGTTCTATTGCCCACTTGAGTAAGCGGCCCGATGTTTCGGGCTTCTGAAGTACTTGCCGGAGTGGTCTGTCGGTCATCACGATTGTGGAATGAGCCTGGAAGTATGGCCTGAGCTTTCTAGAGGACATGATGAAGGCGAATGCGAGCTTCTCGAGGTCGGAGTATCTCATCTCGGCGTCCTGTAAAGCCTTGCTGACATAATAAACCGGGTGCTCAGCGCTATCCTTGCGTTTGACTAGCACCGAACCGACGGCAGAGGCGAAGACAGACAGGTACATGTAAAGGGTTTCCCCGGTGTCTGGTCTCGCCAACAACGACGCCCTACCCATGTAATCCTTGAGCTCCGTGAAGGCCTTAGTGCACTCCTCCGTCCAGGTGATGTGTTTGGACCTGCCCTTCAAGGCTTTGAAAAAAGGCACGCACTTGTCGGTGGCTTTGGAGATGAAGCATGTTAGGGCTGCGACTCGGCCAGTTAGGCTCTGTACCTCTTTCTGGGTTCGCGGAGGCTCCGTATCGACTAGGGCCTTGATTTTTTCCGGATTGGCCTCAATACCTCTCTGACTAATCATGAAGCCCGGGAATTTCCCTGAGCCGACTCCGAAGACGCATTTTGCCGGGTTCAATCTCATCCGGTATTGTTTTAGGACGTCGAACATCCGCGACAGATTGGTGATATGCAAGTCATCTGATTTACTCTTAACGAACATGTCATCAACGTAAACCTCCATGGTTTTCCCAATCTGGTCAGCGAACATGAAGTTCACCAGGCGCTGGTAAGTGGCTCCAGCGTTCTTGAGTCCGAAAGGCATGACATTGTAGCAGTATAACCCCTGATCCGTCCTGAAGGTTTTGTGGATCTGATCTGCCGGATGCATAAAGATTTGCTTGTATCCAGAGTATGCATCCATAAAACTCAGGAGCTCATGTCATGTCGTGGCGTCGACCAGTTGGTCTATCTTTGGCAAAGGAAAACTATCTTTGGGGCAGGCCTTGTTCAGGTCAGTAAAATCAATGCACATTCGCCACGCCCCAGAGGGTTTTTTGACGAGTACAACATTGGCTACCCAGGTAGCATAGACGGCCTTCCGGACAAAGTGGATGGTGCTGAGTTTGACGATCTCTGCCTTCATAGCCTCGGTCTTCTCTGCATCGTAGAGGCGATGTTTCTGTTCGACAGGCCTGTAGGTAGGGTCGATACTGAGCCGGTGGCAGATCACGTCGGTGGAGATGCCCGGCATGTCGGCGTATGACCAGGCAAAGGCCTCGGAGTTGTCCTTTAAGAAACAGATCAGCTGTGAGCGCAGATCGGGGGAAAGAGTTGTCTCAATCTTTACCTTTCGGTCTGCGAAGTCGTGGGAGAGTACTATCTCTTCGACATCCTCAATAGGTTGTGGATGGGGTGTTGCTGATTGGTCCCGAGGATCTTCAATTGGTTCGTCCGGTATTCTTTGTGCGTCCTGAGGGTTTACGGGATCAGCCTCGAATGCGGACTCTGTCACTGCCATGGTTTCCTTCGGAGGTTGGATTGGGGTGACAGAATTGAAAGCTCTTGCAGCCATTTGGTCTCCTTTGACTTGACCAATCCCCATAGGGGTTGGGAATTTTACTAGCAGTAGGTGGGTGGAGACGACTGCCTTCATCTGGTTGAGTATTCCCCGCCCGAGAATGGCGTTGTAGGCCGCGAGGCAGTCCACCACCAAGAAGGGTGCCAATACGGTTACCCTTCGTGGATGTGTTCCGAGGGAGTGGGGAAGGGTAACCGTTCCATGCGGGACGATGAAGTCCCCCGTGAAACCAAATAGCGGCGTAGGTGAGTGGTCCAGACTTGCTTCTGGGATGCCCAATTGCTTGAAATCTCGCATGAAAAGGATGTTAACCGAGCTTCCAGTGTCGACCATTACACGTTGTACGTAGAAGTTAGATATCTCCTCCATAACGACAATGGGGTCGTCGTGAGGATAGATGATCCCGCGCTCTTCCTCCTTGGAAAACGTGATTGATTTCCAACCGAGTCGATTCGTTTTCTTGGCTCTTCCTTTCTCGATACTGAAGAGCTGCTGATTCTGTTTGGTGGCCCGTAGAAAGTTCTTCTTTGTCCGGTTGGAAGCGAGCGGGCAAGAAATTGATGGTCCTCCGGAGATCGTGTTGATCTGTGGGTTTCGAGATGGTGGTGGTGCGTGTTGGAGAAATTGGTTGATTTTGCCATCCCGGGCTAGAGCCTCCACCAGTTCCCGGAATGCGGCATTGGTCAATGATGTGGCCGTTGTATTTGTGGTATTGGCAATAAATTCTTGTGTCTTTACCAAGCTTGCCCTTTGCCGGCGCCCAAGTGGACTTCGGGATCATATGCTCCACGTTCAAGAGAACGTTCTCGTAGGGGGTGTTGAGGATGGTATAGGTCTAGTACTTGGAGCGAGGAACCTGTTTTTCCCCGTTGTTTGACCGCTCCCCCTTCTGTCTTTCCTGGTGATTCGAGTTTTTACCCTTCTTCCCAGGGCTGTACAGATTGTTGTTGTGGGGGTAGTCTTTCCGTTTTCCCCCATAGCTCTGTTGCCCCTGCTCCTGTGGACGCTGTGCTGAGCCCTGCTGTTCCGGGACGCTCGGTGGGTATGTTTTCACCTGGGGAGGCTGGTAGGCATTGGCAGCGTTGGTGTAATGACCCGTCCCGAATATCGGGATTGAATATTAATTAATCATGATTTAGAATGACTAATCGGGGATTAGTTGAGTGAAATCGGACGAAACGTGCAAAATGACTGTTTTGCCCTAAGCGTGGGCAAAATGACTGTTTTGCCCTAAGCGTGGGCAAAATGTTGACTTTTAGTTCGGGCGGTCAAACGGACTTTGATCGATGACTGTGACGTAGTTCGGGACGTCACGAGTTCATAGACAGGTGGCACGTTCGATTCCGACATTCGTAGTGAAAGTTATGGCGTGCGGAAGTTGAGGGGTATTTTGGTAATTTGGCATATTAGGGGCCAAATGTTGACTTTTTGATCGGGAGGTCCGATGGACGAGGGCCAAAGACCGTTACGTAGGTCTCGTCGATACGAATCCAACGACAGGCGGCATTCCGAAATCGGAGATTCGACGACGAAGTTATGGTCACGGAATCGGGCTCGATTAACCGAACGAACCGGGATTAAAATAATATTTTAATATGAACAGTACCCGGTGACTGTGCACATCCGGATGAGTGACAATTGTCACCCATCCCTTGATTCCAGCTCCATGTTTCTCTCCCAACACCATCATTACAACATCATCATTTATCCTTTATCATTTTCCTCCATTTTCTCCTTAATTTTCTCCTTCTTTGTCCTTCTTACCCGTGAGCTTTGAGCAGCAGAATTGGAGAGTGTTGGCTGCCATTTCTAACTGGTTTTGAGGGCAAAATCGAGTGCTTGTTGAGACTAACTCAACTGGGTAAACACGGGAGATTGAGAGTGGCTGAAAACTGGGAATTCGAAAATTGGGTTTTTGGGAGGAAAAATCAAATTGGATGAATTGAGCCTTGATGATCGAAATTGGGTTCAGTTTCAGTCTTCTGGGATTACTACGATCAATTTTGTAGAAGGAACTAAGTGGAATTGAGGTCGAATTGAGGTAGAACTGAGGAAGGAAACTTTCAGAATTTTCGAGATTTAGTCGAGGAATTGGAGGCTTTGATTGTGGAAATTGAGCTGGGGATTATGTTCCTGAGGATCCCACGATGCTTCTGGATCCATCAATTGGAAGAAACTGATTGAAATTGACTGAACTCCATAGTTGCACAGTGACGAAGAATCGAGTTTGAGTCGTGGCGTTTGAGCCATGAATTGATTCAATTGAGATGGGGAAAGAGTTTACCTGAATCCACTGAAGCTTCTGGTTTCATCAATTGAGAGAAATCGATTGAAATTGAGGGAGTTCTGAGGATGAACAGTGTGCGGGGTGTTCTTCTAATGATCAACTGTGATCATGAGGTTTGAGGTAAGTTCGATTGTAATTGTGTCCACAGATCTTAAATTGAACTTAATTCGAAGCTGTTTGAATGCTCAATTGATGAATTCAGTGTCGAATTGTTAGGATTGGAACTGGGTATGATCGCGGGTTAAACGACCCGTTTACCAGACAAACGGGTGAGGGAGACAGCACTGTAGCTAGCGCGTGGGTTTCACGCGCAACCACTCACGGCGGCGCGTGGGGGCGCGTCCGGCCTAGTCTCAAGGTGAGGTCAACATGACTTTTGATCCTCTCAGTGTAACGAACATTTTGACGTTGATTTCGGTGAAATCGGATATTGTTTCGATAATGTTCCGCGTATCCGAAGTTTTGTATTACGTTAAAAATACGTATTTAAATCCCGGAAAAATTGGGGAAAATTATATGTTGTATTTTGAGATGTTAGTAACCCTCTATAATGATTTTGGACAGGAGTTGTGATTTCCAGATTTTACGGAAAAACGTGCAGCTCGGAAACGGACCGTTTCGGACGGTATGTGTGAGTGGACTTTGTTTTCTAACCGTGATGCATGCATATATGATTTTTATGCCTTATTATATGATTTTATATGCTTGGGCATGATTTCTGTTTCAATCCGGTAATTTCTCGGTTTTATGATTATTATATTATTATTTTGGGCGATTTTCGAGAAATTACGAAATTTGGTAAAAATGATGTTTGGACTTGGTTTGTGAGTCCGGGATTAAAATTGGTTGAAAATAATGTTTGGACTCGGATTATTGAGTCATAGATTGAAAAATGATGTGGTGACTCGGGAATGAGTCGAGGGTCAATTTCGTGGATTTACGTGAAAATGGCAACGGAGGTTGCAACGCATGGATTTGCGGGATAATGTTATTTTGGGCATGAGAACCCAAGTGAATAGTGATTTTGACTCGGATTTGGAGTCATTTGTGAAATTGTGAAATTAATGATTTATTGGGATTTTATGATTAATTTAATCAGTCTTTTGGGCACGTTTTACGGGGAACGTGCAAATGATGTTTTGGGCTAGGCCCGGAGTTTAAATGATTTCTAAAATGATATTTTGACTTGGTTGGTGAGTCAATGATGATTTCCAGAATATTTTATTGAATTAAAAGGTGATTTTAATGAAATATGTGTAAAAGGTATTTTGGGCTTGAGACCTAGTTGAGAATGATCTTGACTTGGTCTGAAGTCAAGATTTGATTGAAATGTTTTGGGATGTAATTCCCGGGATGTTTTTCATTGTGATTGTGATATTCCCAGACGGTCGGTGCTTGGGGGGGATTACCCAGACGACCGGAGCTTGGGGGATGTGATTGTAGGATCGGGAGTTGATCCTATGGTAGTCAGCTTCTCGGATGAGACTGAGCCTGGATGTACCACTCGGAGGTGTCTGAACCTGGGGATGTGTTCGCCCAGAGGTGACTGAGCCCGAGGGGGTTGAGCCCAGAGGTGTTATTCCCGAGAGAGTGACTGGATATTGGCCTACGCGTAGTGCAGCACTTGTGATTAGTGCAGTTTGATTGATTGTGCACTTGTGAGTAGTGCAGATGTGATTTGTGATATTTTATGCACTTGTGAGTAGTGCGGATTGATTGAATTGATATATTTCTTGTGCACTGGTGATTAGTGCTGATTGGTATTGATTGTGATGATGTACTGGTATTGAGTACGGGTTTTTGGTCTTTGTGGCCAGTGATTATGTTTTCATATGTTTTGGCCTGAGAGCCGGGATTTGATGTTTTATAGCATGAACTGATTTGGTGAACATGAGTTTTATGGACCATGGGAAAATATGTTTTGATTTTTATCGGTCACTCATGTTTTACGATATGCATGCAAGTTTGTGAAAACTGGAGGGTAAGAATGTATTTTGATAAATGGTTTTATAAGAGGTCATTTCTGTCCACTCACACCTTTTCTGTTTTGTGACCCTCCAGGCCGTGGTACGACGCTCGGGACTGATCGTGAGGCAGTGATAGCAGCAGAAATCCGCGCAAACATCCCTTGTCTGGCAAACACTGAAGGGGAGTTTCGGACCTTTAGTTGACTTGTCAGACGGGAGCAGGACCGAGCACGGTTTTGACGTCCAGTTGGGACGGGTCCTGTCAGTTGGACTTTTGGCTCAGTGCTTCATCCTTGGCGTGGATCACCTCATGTTTCATTATTTCATTATAAGTTGTCTAGCCTTGGGTGTGAGCTGCGTACCTGAAGGGGGAGTCTTGGAGGCCACCCTTGAAGGTCGTGAAAGCTGCTCGGTCGTCCGTCTCTGCGCATCAAGAGTATTCATGACTGAATCTTGTTGTATACCGCTGCAGCGACTCGTGTTCACCTTGTTTAAGCTGGAAGAGGTCCTCGGCCGAGGACAAACGGTCAGTCTGTATCATGAACTGGTTCATGAAGGTGGAGGTGAGATGTTCGAAAGAGTCGATGGACCTAGATTCCAACTTGTAGAACCAGTTGATCACTGCCTCGGTTAGTGTGGAACTGAAGATGAGGCACTGTTCCTCGTCGGTGAGGTTTTTGAGGGCGATGGCCGAGTAGAAATTATTCAGATGATTCCACGGGTCGTCCTTTCCGTTGTAAAGGGGGATTTTCAGGGGTTTAATCTCGTGATCGATCCTGAACTGGTTGATTCTTTCTGTGAAAGGGCCCGGGCTGGTTTTTGACCAGGCTGGTCTTGCTTCCCGAGCTGTCCCGGCCTCGAGTGTCTGGACTCGGTCAATGAGGTGCTGGACGAGCGAGTCGGTCTTGGATTGGTGTTTATCTCTGGGTTCCTGGTCGCGGTCGATCCTGTATGACCGGTCGGGGCCAAATTCGCTCGGCGGGCTCTAGGATTCACTCCTTCTTCGACCGACCTGCCTTGACCGCTCGGTATACCCCTGTTTGGGTATGTTCCAGGATATACTTCCCTTTTGACCGACCTGCCTTGACCGCTCGGTATACCTCTGTTTGGGTATGATCCAGGATATACTTCCCTTTTGACCGACCAGCCTTGACCGCTCGGTGTCCCGCAGGGGAGGGGGGGGGTTGTTCCTAAGGCTTGTCATTCTGCCGCCCGGCCTACCCTGACCGCTCGGTGCTCCTACGGCAGGTTGGTTCAGGGCGAGGGAGTGGTAGGCCGAGGTGGGTTGACCGCTCAGTGTCATTGCGAGAGGACCTCGATGTTTGCCTCCCCTGGTGTGAGTGGTCGGTCCCGTTGCCAAGATGCCGAGCTCACTTGGCCGTGCTCTTGGCCTCTAGGGACGAGTCGGTGACTGGGATAGGGTCCCCCGTCGAAATAGTCCCGTGGCTGATGCTTGGGCGGGACCACCGAGCGGTTATGTTTCCTCTGTGGCGAGATCCTTTTCCCACCTCCGACCGAGGGTCAGGTCGGCGTGACGGTTGTTCGTTGACCGACCGGTTCCGCCCTCCCTCGCTGAGGGCGTCGTGGGCGTCTCGGTAGATCCGGGTGTCACCGGGCTGACTTCCTGGGATGATCAACATCCGAGCCTGTTTCTTGCTTGGCTCGGCGTCCCCATGCTTACTTTTACGTGGCTCGACAACCGTGTGTTCTTTTTCTTTTCCCGCCAACTGGCGATTCTTTTCGGCACACTCCGCGCACTCGGCTACTACCTTGTCGGCCTCAACCCTACCGACGCGTGCTCGGTGGGTAGCGAGCTCTGCCTGTGCTACCCGTAGCTGTTCGACCACCTTAGTGTATCGATCGTCGAGCACCTGACACCTCGACTCGGCCTGGGTGCCCTTAGCCTTGACCTCGGCCATGTCACTCTGGAGTTTCTCGATTATCTGTAAGAAGTTAGGAGAGGGTTCTCCCCTTGTTCTGGAGCCTTGCCCGGGTGTGATCTCACCGAGATCGTGTTCGCCCTGCATGTCCAGTGCCGACGAGTTGTCTCTCGGTGCAACTGGTGGATGAGTCGTAACTCGGTCTGGTTGAGCGTGGGCAACCTTAGTCATATTTCCCACAGACGGCGCCAAACTATTGAAGCGTTAAATGTTCCAACTGTCGAGTACTCGTTGCCCGATCACCAAATGACGCGTGTCCCTCTTGTGACCTGTCAAGTCAAGTGGATCGCGAGTTTCCATTAGTACAGGCACTGGTGTGGTGCCGGCCTAAGGCTTTCCGACGATCAAGTCAGTTACTTTGTTCGTAAGAGGAAACAGTAAATGGTAAGTTTGTTAGAGTAATAGTGAATAGTAAATCTTAGTTACCTTTATTGGGAAATGTGTACCCTTTATGTATAGGTAGGTGGGATGTTCAATTCCCAAAGTTCCGATGTGGGACAAATGCTTCTCGATTTACGTACTGACACGTGTTACGTAAATCGATGGTGGATACGCTTCCACGTGGCATCCCGCATTGGGCCCGGTGTTTAGGGCTGTTATAAGTATTGTAGTTTTGGGCCTTGAGTGGGGTTTGGGCTTTAAGTATACGGCCCAGTGGGTGTGGTCAGATATGGTGTCAACAATGAGAAACACGGTGAGAAAGTACCTCCCCAATCGCGTGAAAACCTTCGACTTCCCTTCTCTTTGTTCTCGTGTTTCCGGCCATGTCTGTCCCTAATTCCACATCCATTAGCTTCCTTTTTTCGTCCAGAACCTCACCCACATAACCAATTTAATCAACTATCACTAAAACACACCTTGCCATTTTCGAATTCAAAAGAGACTTTAACGGGTTTTTTACTTACCGTCCATGTTAGGTTTCGAAACCAGTCTCTATCCACTCCTAGAAACCTCCTGGACCTCATCTTAGCCACCAGTCCGATCATCAAGCCTCATAAGACGATTTGCCATTTTGAAGGAAACAGAGCACCTAATTCTCTCTGTTTTTCCCCAGTCATCAACCACCGTCCACGACGGCTTGTCGTGACAACACCATCACAATACCCACCTTCTAGTCTTTCTTTTTCATTCAGAGATGAAGTAGAAACAAAGAAGATTAAAGGAGGTAGGGTGGGTTGATCTATCAGGTTTCTCTGTTTTCTGTTTTCCACCTTGCACGAATTGCACTTTGTTTTTAAACATAATTCAGTGAGGCGGCAGAGAGGTTCCACACACCTCTAGATTAGGCCAGGTGTCCCAATCTCAGTGGTTCACTTCCCCAAGGCAGCCACTTGTCCAACACTAATTGGGCACAGATCCCAAGACATCACAGTGACCATTTTACCCTTATTCCACAAATTACCATTTTACCCCTAGTGATTTTTGACCAAAATTCGATCCTATCGACATCCAATGATAGCGTGCCGCCTGTCGTTGTACTAAGGAAATCGAGACCTTCCTAACGGTCCTTGAGATGCGTGAAAATTCCATGTCATTTGAAAAGTCAACAAATTGCCCCTATTCAGCAAAATTACTAAAGTACCCTCAAACTTTCGAACGTCATAACTTTTTCCTCAAATGTCGGAATTGAATGTGCCACCTGTCTATGAACTCGTGACGTCACGAACTACGTCATAGTTATCGGTCAAAGTCTGTTTGACCAACTGAACGAAAAGTCAACATTTTTACCCATTCTAAGGGCAAAATTGTCATTTCGCACCGTCGGTCCGAAATCAACCGACTAATCACCGATTAACTTTACTAGTCTGTGATTAACTACTAACCTAATCTTGATTTCTAGGACGGGTTGTTACACGTATAACCCATACGCGGAACTTCCGAGAAGATGCCAACATCGGGGCACACAGCCCCTAGGAAACACATCCCCGATATATGTCACGATTCATCTCTATACTAGTGTGCACACTACTCGGGGTCTCCCTCTGAGTCTTCCCCCAGGAATTCTCCGTCTGGGAGGCTCTATCTCTGGATCTAGTCCGAGCTCTATCTCCGGATCTAGTCCAAACATCTCTCCGAAATCTGGTCCAGGACCACATCATAACTTCCACTCTTGGAACGGGATCCCTTTGGGGATACCCATTCTGGTCTGTGGATCATGACTCTCCAGGTCGACGTCTGATGGAGACCAAATAAATCATATGGAGGGTTTTTATACATTTTCAAATACTTTCTTTCTTTTTCAAAACATATTTCAACTGGGTCTCATACCCGATTCATCTCAACAGGATTCCTCGAATCCGATTCAAATCCACTTTCAAAGGCCTCGGCCTAAATCCACAGTTTAATAGGGTCTCATGCCTGAATTCTCATTTCATAAACCGAACTGAGACAGAAGCCCGATGTTACAATCAACGGGGCCTCTAGCCTGATATCACGAATAACTGGGCCCTAAGCCCGAAACCATAACTCAACGGGGTCTCAAGCCCGATATTCCAACCAATTGGGCCTCAAGCCCGAATTCGTAAACCAACGGGGCCCTCGGCCCGATCGTATACTCAAATGAACCCTCGGTCCGATTCCTCGTCAAATCAAATGGACTCCAAGTTCGAGAGTTTGTAAATCAAATGGGTCGCATGCCCGATTTCATGTTTGTAAATCCAAAACCAATTCATTAAATCATCATTGAAAACGCAGTACGTAAAGGTACGACATAAAGCCGAAAACCTTGAAAACATGCAATTATGTCGATCCTAAGCTACCACAAACAAATGAACTCATGGCATCACAAAACATGTTTTAAAATAATTATAAAAAAATTATGCATGCATCAATTTCGAAAGAAAGGTCCACTCACAAACCGTCCGAAGCCGCGTCTCGATAGGCGCCATAAGCCTCTCTCGGGCCAATCGTCGCCTCTGAGATTCCCAAACCTGTCCAAATTAATTTAGAGGGTTATTAACTACTTAAATAACCCCTCACTAAAGTCTCGTAATTTTTTGGAATTTTTAACTATTTTTAAAGTCGATCCTAAACCTTCGAATAACCCGAACTATATCGAAACGATGTCTGATCGACACGAAACCAGTCCAAAAATATTCGTTACATCGAATAGATGATTTCACATGTTGAAACCTCCCTCAAGAAATGCTTCAGGCGCCCCATGCGCCACCCAAAGGGGCTGCGTGTGTGCTCACGCGCCCTGCACTGTTCATCTTCAACCTTGCGCAGACTGGCTGGTCCGGTTTATTTCTACAATCTATTCCGATCCGACCGGCGTGACCGGTTCACCATCCTAACTCTCTCAAATCTGGTCCGTTTGCTTCCATTTTGATTATATTCTTCCTAGTTCATTAATTCCTATCTATTCCTATAAAAAGAACTAACCAAAATGCCCTAAAACCGACCCATACAAGATCTCCTTCACGGCCCTTTTTTTTTCTGATCAATTCTTGGGTCGTCCGACCGTTTTCCACCATCAAAACCGATACCTATACCTCCCTAACAACCCATTAACCACTACCCAAACACTAGACACAGCCCCACACGTCCAAAACTTGAAATCAAAAATTCAAAATGGAAAATGAGGCTATCGGGCTGCCTGATTCCTTGGGCTATCGCCACAGCCCACGACGGCCCTGTCATCATCCAGCCACCGTCAGCCTCTCTCTCTCTCAGCCAGCAGCAAGGATTGAAATGGTTGATGGATGGGTTTGGCTGAGATCGGGTTTGTGTGTTTGGTATGCACGAACAAGCAAAAATGGGTGATATGCATGAACTAATTTGGGTGGGAAATGGATGGATGACAAGTTTCATTCATCCATTGGGTCTGCCCCAAAATATATGGGCCCACTTAAGACAAAAGTCAAGCCGTCTCTTAAAACGCGCAATAGTTCCCTCGAACTTCTGTGAACCGTAACTTCTCCGTCAAACGTCCGAATTCGACGTGCCGCTTGTCTACGGATTCGTATCGCCTCGATCTACATAAGGATCCTTGGCCCTCGGACATCGGACCTCCCGAGTCAAAAGTAAACTATTTTCCCTTTTTCAACCAAATTACCAAAATACCCCCGAACTTCTGAACATCATAACTTCTTCCTCGAATGTCGGAATCGAGCGTGCCACTTGTCTATGAACTCGTGACGTCCCAAACTACTTCAAAGTCATCGGCCAAAATCCATTTGACCGCCTGAACGAAGAGTGAACGTTTCGCCCATTATAGGGGCAAAATCGTCATTTCGCCCTGCTCGTCCGTTAATCCTCGTCTAATCCCCGATTAGCGAGGCTAATCCGTCATTAATTCTTAATTAATCTCGATAATTCAGGACGGGTCGTTACAATGATTCTAGAATCATACTTTAATGCCAAAATGTGAATTACAACCATTCCATTTCATTCTTATACTACTAAATTCAATTACCTAATAATTTAGGATTTATTAAGGATTTAATATAAAACATAAGCTAAATTTCTCATACGATGTCTAATTAATCCTATCCTTGAACCATTAAACTCTAAATTTTCCAAGGAACAACTTAGGTTTTGATCGCATCGAAAGATAAGGTGAGACGCGCCTTCAAGCGACATCCCAATCCTATGCGCGTGGTGGCCATGCGCCACCACTATTTATCTTCATCCTCAGTTCCAGACCCGGTTTCTTGCAACTGGGTCGTCCGTCCCACGACAAGGATCTAACTATATTTCCTCAGTTTAAGTTTGTTTCTCACGTTTCTTTCATCAAACTAAATCTTCTCAACCCTATCAACATTCCTATGACATCCAAAACATGAAAAAAAACTAGCTAAGGTTTATAATTCGTACCTTCAATTGTCAGTCATGGATAACAACCCTTATCCATCATGATCCAGTATTTCAAACTCCTTGGTTTTGGGCTTATGGCAACCTTGGGATTACCAGAAAGACACGAAATCACTTATTTTCGAAATTTCTCTCCCAAAATCGGAAATCCCAAATTTATCCTCACGAGTTCTCATGTCTTCGTTTACTAGTTTTCTCCTTATTTGCTCATTGTTTCTATATCAATTTCTTCCCTTTTCCTTGCTCTTCCTCTTTCCCTCAGTCTCCCCCATTTCTTCCCTCGTTTTCCCCACAGATGAGGAGTTTTTCTTCTTCCTATCATTTTTGGTCTCTCTTCCCCCATTTCCTCTACACAACAACAACATGCATATATAAATAGGTCTAAGTCGGGGGAGGGATTATGGAAGGAAATATGAGGAAAGGTGAGGACTATTCTAGAAAATACTAGACCTTTCTCTCAAAATTACCAAAATGCCCTTAGTGGCAAAATGACCAAATTGCCCTCAAGCCTTTCTTGACCAATAATGAATTCAACTAACCTCCGATTTTGGCATGCCGCTTGTCTACGAATTCAGAATCCCGAGACCTCCGTAACGGTCTTCTTGAAATTTCCAAAAGATATCAATGGAAAAAATTTAACATTTTGATTTTTTTTCCAAGACTAGCTAATAATAGTGGATCCACCCCATAGCCACTTATTAGGCTCGTTGGCATAAAACTGGCTAATAAGAAAATTAAATGAATAACTAATAACTCATAATCCATTCACTAATATAAATTTCCACCATAAATTGTCTTTACACATAATAGATTCATACTACTTATAAATTTTTATTTATTGAAAAATTACGAAATTTTTTTGGTAGAATAAATATGCAAAGTAAGGATAAGTTAGATTGTAACAAATTAATGACAAACATAGGTAAATACATCTAATGATCAGACTCAAAATTATCAAAATTATCTAGAGGGAATAACATACGAAATAATATTACTTGAACCCTTTAAGCATTTTCAAGTCCATATCTGACTAAACAACTAACTTTTATAACTCATAAAAGATAAAATCTAACATTATCAATCAATATAAAATCACTGAATTTATCTGTACAAACTAAATCTAAAAATAAAACTAAATAAATAACTCAAAAAAGGCACAATGAGCCAATTGTAAGGAGTTTTTTTTCCTTTTTTCTAATGAAATTATTAAATTACGTTCCACTCCAAAAATGAAAATGATGTCTATATTATTTTCATAATTTATTTAATAATAAATAGTTATATAATTAAGTATCCCACCCACGGATTGAAAAATCGCCGGAATCGACGATATATCGGTCGATATATCGTCTTTTCCGGCCACCGGCACGTAAGCGGGGGGGGCGGGGGGGGGGGGGGGGGGGGGGGGGGGAGGGAGGTTTCCGGCAAAATCGTCGAAATCGAAGGATATCGGAGGATATCGACGATAATCCCCGATATCCAGCGAAAGGGACGATTTTGGAGGCAACCCACCGAACCTCCATGTCTAATTCGTAAGCCACAATCCGAATTCACAGAAAACCTAAAATGGAAAAACATCGAACCACGGACGAACAGTTCTTGGGCATAAACAACAAATCAAAATTGAAAAAAGTCATTCAATCAATTCAATCAAACATGTAATTTTACAAACTTTAACAAATTTCTGAAAGACAATCATTCAATTTGTGTCACGGGCCTCACGGCCTCACCTCACGGGCGAACAAAAAAAAGGGAAGAATCAAAATTGGGGGCAGTAATTGTACAAAGTTTAGAAATCACGGACTCACCAGTCTTCACCCACCTCTTCGCTTTCTAGAAGACTATAAATTGGGGGCAGCATCGAAGGAGAAAACGACCCCAACTCCTCTTCTGTCGACGGCGAAGGACAACCCACTCGAAGTCTCGAACAACCTCTGTCGACAGCCCAACTCCTCTTCACCAGACGTCCATACCACTCTTCAGTCTTAACCACCCTTTGATTTCTGTCGACGGCGAAGAAAATCACCCAATCGCCGCCTTCAATCCTCACTGTTGCCCTCACCCCTCACCCTTCTGGTTTTTCCCCAATTTGCAATTTGCGAATCGATCAGTCGTCGCCCTCACTGTTGAGTAAACAAATAGGGTTTAGTTGAAACGCGCGTTTCGTGTTTTTTAATTTTTTTTTTCATATTTTTTCATTTATTCTGCTAACTTTTTTTTTAATTATTTACATATTTTATTAATTTATGTCATTAATAAAAACAAAATTTATTAATTATTTACATAATTTATTAATTTATTAATTTTTTATTCTCCATATAATAAATTATATAATTTATTATTAATTTTGTTTTTGAACTCTAAATATAAAAAATGGGTTAAGCCTTAATTTTTTTTTTTCAAAATTCAACATTTATTATTAGGTAAAGTAACATATGTTTTAGTAATGTATGTTTTAATAAAAAAAATATGGCTTAATTCATATAGTTGGTAATATTTGTTTTAATTTAGAATATGTATTAAAATTATGAATTTATGTGTTTTTGTTCCTTAATTATGAATATGTATGAAAAAAATGAGGCCATAAACGTTTTTTTTTTCAAAATGTATTATTAGGTAATTCATATATTCCTTAATTATGAATGTATGTTTTAATATGAAATATGGGATAATGCATATATTTGGTAATGTTTATTTTAATTTATATTATATGTTTTATTATTATTTGTATTTTTATTATTATTATTTGTCATTATCAAATTCTAATTAATTTTCACATATTTGGTAATATATTTGGTAATCATTTATTATTAATTTATCATTTGTTACTAAAATATGTTTTAGTAATGTATGTTTTAATATGAAATATGGGGTAATTCATATATTTGGTAATATTTGTTTTAATTTATAATCTATGTTTTATTTTAGAATATATATTAAAATTATTAATATATGTGTGTTTGCTCCTTAATTTTTTATCATTATCAAAGTCTAACTTATAATATATGATCTAATTGAAATAATTTTATTATTATTTGTATTTTTATTATTATTATTTGTCATTATCAAATTCTAATTATTTTTCATGTAACTTAGATTTCATAAAATGGCTAGTGGAAGTGCAAGTGCAAGTGAAAGGCCTCCAAGACCTGGACGAGTTGACCCAGCATGGAAATATGCCATTACAATTCCTGGAAATAAAAACGGTGTCATATGTTCGTTTTGTCAACATCAGTTCCAGAGTGGAGGTATAACGCGATTAAAGTTTCATCTAGCAGGTTTTGATCCCAAAAAAATGTTCAAAAATGCAAAGATGTACCTAAGGCTATTAGGGATGAGGTCAGAGCATGGATCAAAAGTAAAGATACTGCTAAACAGACCAAGAATATGATTGGGGAGAACATACGAGCTGGCTTGAGAGGAGATCCACTGGACACTCAACAGAGCATTCAGATTAACGATAACGATGATGAAGAAGATGCTGATGGATTCGCTTATCCACCGGATGTGCATAGATCTGAGAGAGCAGCATATCACTTTGCTGTAAATGCATCAAGAGATGAGGCACGACGAAGTGTCGACAATTATGGAGTTGGGTCCATACGTGGTGCTCAAGGAGGCAGTAGCAGTCGTCAACCACCGCAACAGATGCGTCGATCACAAAGTTTGCGTGATCCATTTTCAATTCCTCCAGAACCAAAACTCTACAAAACCGCACGAAGTCAACAGAAGACTGTAAAATCGATGTGGAAAGGGACGAAAGAGAAGTTGGGTCGATATATTAGCAAATTTTTTATATATGAAGGTGTGGCTCCAAATAAAGCCAACTCTCGTCATTTTAAGAATATGATCATTGAAGCCCAACGAGCAGGTATTTAATAAATTTATTTATTTATGATACATTTTTATTTAGCTTATGAAATACCATTGAATGCTAACTTATGTTTTGGTTTGCAGGTGAAGGCGTGTCCACTCCTTCTCCATATGAAGTGAAAAATAAATATCTTCCTATGGAGTATGAAGAAATGACAGCGTATGTGAAGCAACAAAAGCGACACTGGGAAACTTATGGATGTACCATAATGTGCGATGGTTGGACCAGTCCAACGAAGTTATCCATAATTAACTTCATGGTATATAGTAAGGGTTCAACTGTATTTCTCAGGTCAGTTGATTCTTCCAAATTTCATAAAGACTATGTGTACATAGAAAATTTGTTGAAGGAAGTTGTCCAGGAGGTTGGAGTACAAAATGTTGTACAGATAGTTACTGATAATGGGTCGAACTTCAAAAAGGCTGGAAAAGAACTGATGAAGACGTATCCGCTCTATTGGACTCCTTGTGCAGCCCATTGTATCGACCTAATATTTGAAGATATTGGGAAGAATGAGACAATGGCGCTCATCATAAAAAATGCTAGGCAGGTAACTAACTACATTTATAATCATCTATGGTTACTTGCTCAGATGCATGAATTTTGTCAAGGAGACTTGGTTCGTCCTGGTGCAACTCGGTTCGCAACCAACTATATTTGTATAAACAGTATAGTTAAACATAAAGTTGGCCTTAGAAGGTTGTTTACCAGTGATCAATGGCATGGTAGCCCATTGAGTAGGAAAGTGGAAGGCAAGAGGGTTGAGGCTCATATCCTCGACCAAAGATTCTGGGAGTCCTTGGAGATGATGCAATCAATATATGAACCATTATATTGCATCCTCCGAATTGTTGATACAGAGGTAGTCCCAACCATGCCAATCCTGTATGATATGTTCAATCGAATGAATGAAAAGATAACCCGTCTTAAAGGGAAGAAGTGGGTCCTTAAAATCATACAGGAGCGATGGGAAAAAACATTAGTGCATCCCTTACATGCCGCTGGTATATTTCTATCTTATTGAACTTGTTAATATTTTATTTTATTGTTGTTTACTAAGCAAAGTTCATTCATGATTTGCAGCTTATTACTTGAATCCTCGATATCAATATCAAGCAGGTGTTGGGCATGACTCCTTCCTTGTCCAATCAGTTCAACAAGTATTCCTCAAACTGAATCCAAATGGACAAGTGGGTTTACAAAATTTTGGAGTAGACGTAAGTTCACTACCATATATGAACCTTGATGAGTTATTTCGAATCTGTACATCTATGGCATTATATTAACATCAGCCTTAATGTAGTTGATCAACTTTAGAGATGGTCGGAAAACATTTCGTTCACCTATGGCTGTACAATCACGAACGAAAATGCCCCCAGGTATATTACTTGCATTTAACTTGATATTCTATGACTTAGCACTTTATAATGCCTCTTACATTAAACTTGATATTGACAGCTGAGTGGTGGGAACTATATGGCCAAGCTTCTCCCAGCTTGCAACAAATTGATGTTCGTATATTATCACAAACGGCATCATCTTCGGCATGTGAGAGAAATTTGAGTACATTTGCTTTAATTCATACAAAGGAAAGAAATCTTCTCGCATATTCTAAGTTAGAACAACTTGTTTTCTGTTATTACAACATGAAACTCAAGTTAAGAGATGAAGAAGCCGAAGCCGGTAAAGTTGTGGAAGAAGATTACGTTGACTTGTTGGAAATTGCAGGTCAACATGTGGAAGGTAATGAGGCTGATCCACTTCAAGCATGGATTATGCCAGCTCACTTGGATGATGATAGTGGAAGGCCTGACCCTCGAGTAGCACATCTTGCTAGTGAACACGGTGTTAATGTCGATAGAGTGCTATCTGAAGAAGTGGGGAGTGAGGACGTAGGAAGTGAGCGGTCAATGTCTTCATGGGAGAGATCAATGTTTGGTTCTACCAGTAGACGTGATTTACGAACTGATGCTACTAGTAAGGGATTTCATCAAAATAAATCTCCAGATGATGATGATGATGATGATGATGGAGGAGATGATGTTGAGACAAACGATGAAGACAAGGATGACGGAGGGGATGATGACGGGGGAAATGAACATGTAACCGATACATATGCACCCTTGAGCCCATTTACTGAAGAGGCGGATTTCACTCATGCCACACAAGATTATGATCATGGGTGTAGAGAAGGAGGAGTAGGAATCGGTGGTGTCGGAAAAGATTACACTCGGACACGAAACATATATGAAGGTTATGGAAACCCATCTTCTGAGGATTCCATGGCAATTAGTTTTGAGTCAATGAGTTTAGGCACCGATCCTAGTAACAACTCAAATGATTCATATACTTATGGTCCATATCGTCACCCCCTGTTAGACAACCATCTCCCTCAAATGTCACATGAAGATTATGGAGAAGTTAGTTGGGTAAATCCGAACTACCCTATCTATGGAGGAAAAGTAGGTCATTCAAAGGATATATACGAATATTATGTCCAACAATACATTTCCTTTTGGTCAAATAGCATCAGTTGGCAAAACTTTTGTGTCTTGGTAGATCAAGAGATTCAAGACCAATCTAATTTTCAAGCTGGTCGACACTCTACTTGTTTTTTATCAAGTTCAATGTGTACAATATTGTTAATGCAATATTATCAATGAAATTATGTTTTAATTTAAGTTTATCTTTAAGATTTTATACTGTTAGTGGTCGGCAGATCTATATTCTATCATATGATTCATCATATATTTATCATATCAAAGTCATTTTATAGTTTTTATTAGTCTTATATAACCATTATTGGGTACTTAAGTATTTGCCAAAGTTTTATTCCAAATTTCCGTCATTTGGACCCAATTTCCGTTATTTTTGTTGACCGTAAACGATATCGATATTTGGGGCGAGATATCCGTAAAATCGGCGAGTGATACATCCGTCGATATCGATATTTTAATCCTTAATCTCACCCCCAATAAAACTTATAAAACACCCCTTTCATGTTTTGTGGCTTTTGGCCGTGTGGCCTTCGACCTACGAAAAATCTCTCATCATTATTTATCACACCTTCCTTCCTCCTCTTTCTCTCTCTCTCTCTCTCTCTCTCACACACCAGTCATCTCTGCTCTCTCTCTTCTGCATGAAAACTGAAAATTACCAGAAAACCAGCAGCAACAACAAGAAGAAGATGACAACAACAGCAACAACGAACAAATCAGCAAACAAAGAAGATGAGTGTTGCATGTGTGGGGATTTTGGCTTCTCCTATGAGCTCTTCCAATGCAAGGTTTGCCTATTCAGATCTCAGCACAGGTCTAATCAATTCAATTTCCTCTTCTTTTTAATTTCTATTTAATTGGTTTAATTTGATTTGGACCAAATTTAATTATCAAAGATAATGGGCTGGTGGGTTGCAGGTACTGCAGCAATCTCTACCCAAATGCTGAAAATTACAAAATCTGCAATTGGTGCCTGACCCAGAAAGAGGACACAAAAGAAAGGTCCCAAAATTCCTCAAATTCTTCATCTTCGTGCAAAAAGGAATCCCAAACCCAAGATCTTGACCCCAAGAATATGATCATCATCAGCAAGCAGCAGCAGAGAAAAACTTCATCGTCACCATCATCAAGTGGTCTAAGAGGGTCTATGCAGCTGCAGCCAAGTGGGCCCATAAAGAAACAGAGATCACTTGATCTTCATAATCTTCACCATCAGGTTTTGATTTCATCGTCAATATCATTACCACCCAATAATAAGAACAAATCTCCTCCATCAATATCTCCAAAGTCTCCAATTGGTGGTGGCAGCAGAAAGAGGATCATGACATATGCGGAAAAGGAGGCCGCTGCGGAGAGGCTGAGAAAGACCAGATCAGAGGAGATATCAAACAACATCAACAATTCTTCCTCTAATGGGAATGGGAATGGGAACGGGAATGGGAATGGGATCACAAGGCAGGTGTTTAGGAATAAGGTTAGAAGGTACAAGCTCCTGGATGAGGTTTCAAGTCAATGACTAGTTGACTCCCACTAGCTAAAGCCAATTTGTAGTTTTCTTTTTGCGTTATTTTTCCTCCCTACATAATCACATACATAGTATATACACATAAATACAGATAAGATTTGGTTCATTAATTTTTCATAACCTATATATGTGCAGGACTACCAAGCTAGTGCAGGATTTAATGTTCTTAATATCTATTATACAAATTTGCAATTTTTGTAAAGAAATAATGCGACGATTAATTATTAAGAATGAAAAATGTATGGTTATTATTGAATCGATACATGATTAAAAAACATGTCAATATATGGGTTGCCTTTTTTTGTTCTTATTTTGATAAGTAGGGGAGAAATACGAATTTGAGATAATTTTTTAACGGCAAGAAGATGCGTGTTATGATAATAAATTAAAATAATTCATCTAGTGATACTAATAAATGGATTTACGTGTGTTACATATTTGTTTACACCCGAACAACACTTATAAGGGCACATGTAAGTTGGTGAAAGGCCGAGCTGGATTCAAATTTTATTCATGCTCGTTGAGTTTTGATTTACAGCTCTTTAGTGGTTATAGGGTCTGTATGTAAGATTTTAGTTTACTAATTAAGGGTGTGCATAGTTTGTATGGGAGTCTCAGTTTACTGTCTAATGGTGAGTTAAAAGTTCCTAGTGATTGTAGGATCTGCATAAGAGATCTCAGTTTACTAATTAAGGGTGCATTGTGAATCCCATTTACTAACTAATGGTGAGTTAAAAGTTCCCCTATAATTATAATTAAGAGTCAGATCCTAGTTTATTAAATAAAGATGCCCTAAAACTTGAGTTTGTATAAAAATCTTTGTTTACCGATTAAGAATGAGTTCAAAAAGTTCTATATTATTCACATATTACAAACCTCAAATTTTAAGATAGAAATGTCCACAGATTATTATCAACAGTGCATAGAAATATCCACAGATAATTATCAACAGTGCAAAACTTGGGGAGGGTGTATTCATTTTAAGTCACATAAACAAATTAGCTAGTAGACTAAAAATGTGGCTGCATTTTAAAACCTATCCCTTTCAATTAAAGGAAGAAAAAAAGCATTTCAGACTTATGTACTCATATCTAGAGATTCCTAATAGCTAGGGTACAACGAACATATCGAACTCTCTGGATTTAGTTGGAAATTAGGCTTCACAGATTCCACGTAGAAATATCAGAATGCTTGCACGTCAACTGTAAAGTGTAAAATAATTAATATGTAATTACGTCTCCTTAATTTCTTTTTAGACATGTAATTAGCTCAAACACAGGTTAAGAATATATGTACGTACGAGAATAAAGTTGAGTTGCTGAAAGGCATGGAACATAATCTCATAATTTTCGATGTTATTTATATAGATATAGATGGCTATAGTGTGTTTTTTTTTTTTTTTTTTTGAGAAGGTAGATGGCGTCTGTTAGTAACATAATGATAGTAAATTGGCGTGACTTTGCGTCGAAGTTTATATATATATATATATATATATAATATTAAAGAGAGATTGTATATTAAAATTGGTATTATTTTTTATAAGAATCAAAATTAATTTCTAATTTCATATTGACATGTCTAAAATACAAATGCACTAATTTTGAGACGAAATAATATATAATTGAATAACGTAATATATATATATATATATATTAGAACTTAAAGTTAAAATTTAGAATCATAGCAATCAATCATTCAATAATGTCAATTGTCATGATATCCCTTCATGATCAATATGATGAAACCAAACACTCAACAGCTAATAACTAATTCGTTCATGTGCTTTCATGTTCACGTTCAATATATATAAGAGGATGTGTCAAAGAAATTACGAGACAATCACGCTACTCATCATAATTTCCAACCACCCTTTTTTTCTTGACTTGATAGAAAAGAGAAAGAATAATATTACTCAAATCGTGATTTCATATACACCTAAGATATCCGAGATAATATAACTCAAATCTAAGTTTAATAATAAAAAGAATAAATACCTTTTGGAGTGTATTGATGCAATAAATATACTAATTTAGACTTACTTAGCGGAGCTCCTTTGGTCGCTCTCCTCATAATGGTGAGACCTTTAAGAAAGAAAGAGTATAGGAGTATCGATGTAATGTCAACCTAATAATCCCTTATGCTTAAGTAAATTTAAATGTATATGGTACTGTAATAATTTAAGCAGTTTAAATGTTGATGGTATTATAGTGATTTAGCCGAGGGCTTAATGTGCCTTTTATAGGACGGCTACGTCTTTGTCAGGTTGATCAAATTAGGTATGAATAGAGTGAAATGTAATTTAGTATCCGTGTTCAAAACTTGAAACAACTTTGATTGAAATCGTAAGGGAGCCTATTTTCCCAGTCAATTTGTACTTATTACGTACACTCCATTCTAATTTTTTTTACTTGATAAAGTGGAGGACATCAAGCAAAAATGGAGTGTGAAAATTATCTCTCAAATTATAAATGAGGCAAACAAGGGTGACTAAATTTTTTAAACCACACCGACCAAAAATATATTCTAAAATGTGATCAAAATTATATATTATTCTTATACCCTATCTTTAACCAACAAATTTTAAAAAAAAAAACTTGTGCCAATGTGACAAGACTTGCTCCTAAATAGTTTGATAATCACACCCGGTCCTGCTCCCGTTTGAAAAATTAGACCCAAATTATCAAAATACCTCTTATGCCAAAATGACCAAAATGCCTCTAATCAATTTTGATCCGTAGCAAATCCATTCGATCTCCGCTTTTGACATACAGTCTGTCTATAGATTCAGGATTCCGAGATCTACATAAAGTCCTCACGAAAAATCCAGAAAGTACCCAGGATGAAAACTCAACCATTGACCTCCATGGGCAAAATCGTCAATTCCCCTTTTCAAATTTTCGAAATTACCTTTTTCAAATTTTCGAGCCCTTACAATCTACTTTCCTTAAAGAATTTTGTCCTCGAAATTCAAACTTATCTGTCGAACAACTAATATTACTGGGTCTACAATAGCGCCTTGGATTCCTACCCTGATCCTTATTCAATTTTTCATAATGGCAACTAAAATTTCCTTTTCCTCTTTCCGGCTCCTCCAGAGCCCTAATTTCCAATTACGACTTCTTATATTTCGTAATCTATGCCACCAGTGGTATGGCTGATCATCAACAGAAATAATCCTAATCGAGAGACTCACTTATCTATCTTATCCGGGTCTAACTTGTCCGTAAACATTGTAACCTTAGCCTTCTGGACTTACTCACCATCCAAACCCACACAATTCCCCATATAGCAGAGCGTAACATTCACTATATGACCCAATAATTCAGGGTCCATTCTAACCCTAAATCTATCCTGGGCTCATATACTCCTCTTATTACTAGGTTGTGCACGAGGCTCGTATCTCAAGGGCATGAGACCAGCAGACACAATTCAGTACCCATAATCTAATACCAAGCTGACAGGACCCGCTCCTAAATACTTTGATAATCGCACCCGATCCTCCTCCCGTCTAACAAATTAGACCCAAGTTTCCAAAATATCTTTATACATGTGTCCGACCAAAGAACAACTTTTCTGTTCATGCCTCCACCTCTCAGTGCGCTCCAACTTCCATGCAATGGCCTAGAGGGTCATCAAAACATGAAAAGTATGAGTGGACAAAAATATACATTTTAAAAACATATTTATCGAGAAAAATAATATTTACACTTCAGTTTCTAAATACTTGCATGCATAGAATAATAGTAAAATAATCGAAATTAAAACCAATCAATCACATTAACATTTCAAATTGCATAAATCATAGACAATGGGACCACTATAATCGTACTGCATCCATAAATTACCTGTGGCCCACATTTTCTGAATTCCACGTTCATTAGACCATATAAAATCACCTAGACATGGATATCAATAAGTCAAACCAAAATAAAACCCAATCCAATATCAATAATTCAAACTGACCATTCAATCGAATATCAACCAACCAAACAATCAATATCAACAAGTTAACCAATCATTTCTTAGTAATCTGGCCTCTACTAGCTGCACATCCTGACCTCTACTAGCCGAATATCATATCTACGTAGACAACCCCACAACTAGGCACATCCAATCCTCAAATCAAGTATAAGTTACACAGGATAACAACTCTATGCGTAGGCTAACTCGGGAATTGCACGAAACATCATCCGTGTCAAGTCCGGGAACTGCATGTAGCACCATTTGGGTCATGTCTAAATAATCATCAAATACCCAGCCTCAGAATCAGCGGAGCCGAGCTCCGGACGTCTGAGCGTTAATTATATATGAGGACGGTTAACCATGGACAAACCATCCACAAACCATAAGAACTCACTTAACACAATCCTTGACTCAAAACTGAGTCGAAATACATCCAAACCCAGGCTTGAGCCCAAAACACTAATTCCACAAACATCGTAAAACATGTATCCAAAAATCAATCGATAAATTCATAAAATCATCAAATAATTATTTGACAATCATAACCAATCCATTGCAACATAAACCATATAAGCAATTAACTATGCATGCATAATAATTTATAAAATAAAAGTCCACTCACACTTTGTCATCGTAGTTGAATTCTGAGCTGTATGCCCTTCCGTAAATTTCGGAAATTTTATCGCCTCAAAATCTTTGTCTAAGTCTCCAAGCTTTCGGCTTAAAGCCAAGCTTTGTGTTCCCTATTTTCTCACGTCCAATCTTGAGTTTTTCTGACTCAAAATAATTCCAGGAATCCAACTAGGATATTAGTGAATGTAATTGCAAACAAGGAAGCTTTCAACCATTCAAATAACCAATTTACGGTTTTTTTGTATATCGGACTTTGGATTGTTAACAAAAATAATTAAGAAATTTAATGGAATGACTATTCTTATATATGTAGACATAATTAAAAGACGTCTACTATTAATAATAAAGTTTATAAATGACAACTAAAATTAGTGTAAAATTTAGGACGCTGTCAAAAAAATTTTACTCAAGAAAAAATAATGACAATCATTAATTGCATTTTTTAAAAGCTAGGAATTCTTATGAAATTCTTTCCGCACATAAAACACCTTTAAAAAAATATATAAGTAGAAGTTTTTTTTTAAAATAAAAATAAAACACCTTTAATAAATAATCAAACCAGAATCCCTAGCTTACCTAGGCTAGGGATGCTAGCAAGTAATAGAGAAGAAAGAAATAGCAAATTTGGGAGCCATTGTTAGTACTTTGGCTCCTGCTAAGTTTAGTATTATTCAGAGTTACAAATCTCACTTTTGGATTTGGTACATAATACATATCCATCTGATGCCTTTCATAGAAAATGAACAAACCACAGAATCCACTTACTTGCTAAAAGTAAATCGGATCCACATTCTCACCTTGGATATTTATTTTCCTTTTTTCAAACTGAATACATTAAAATAAAGAAGTACTAATAATACGGTTTTCTTTAAATAAACAAAAAGAAAATAATTTGGCAAATAAAAGAAAATGATTATTTGAGGTGTCCTCGTTTTTGTGCGTGCCCTGATGCACCCTAGCTGTTGGGTCAACAAAGGCCCACAATGCTCAGTATCTCACTGATGGGTCGGGCGGGCACCCGGGGGTTTCTTCGCCTTCCGCCTAAGCTGTATTGGAAGGTGTCGTGCCTCCTGCAGCCCAGAGACTATTAGCCCACGATTGGATAATGAGACATAACAAGACGCGGAACATCTTGCTTGCATATGATCCCGTTTATACCGCTTTAAGAATTCCATATTTCATTTATTTTCATTTACAATTTAAAACAAATATATATATATATAGGCTTACTTAATAACTATTAGTTTTTAATTTCAGTTTCAATTTGATTTTTCTTATAAATATTTAACTATAGAAAAGAAGTATACATCTTGAATATCAATTTCGCCTTTTATAAGAATCAATTTAGGAAGTTTTGAATAATAATAATAATAACACGAGGTCGAAAACGCTAGTGAAAAGTTCAAATGACAGGACCCGTCCCAACTAGACCTCAATAACCGTGCCCGGTCCTGCTCCCGTCTGACAAGTCAACTGAAATCCCGAACGTACTCTTCAGCACCTGTCAGACCAGGGATAACTGCACTGATTTCTGCTCATGCCTCCGCCTCGAGATCATCCCCGAACGTTGTGCCACGACCTGGAGGGTCATAAAAAACAAAGGTGTGAGTGGACACAAATATATTCGTTAAAATACATTTGAAAAGACATCCTTTACCCTCCAGTTTTACAAATCATGCATGCATAGGGAAAAACAGATGAAACACAAATACTGGCTTTTAGCCAAACCATATAACAAATCAAATTCCTGGCTCTCAGGCCAAAACATACGAACACATAATCACCTGGCCGTACAGACCAAAAATCGTACTCAATACCAGTACGCAACATCAAACAGTACTCTGCACAAGGTCACAATCAATTACTCAATCAATCAATCAATCAATCAATCCGCACTATTCACAAGTACACAAACCATCACACTGTCACATCTGCACTACGCGTAGGCCAACATCCAGCCACACTCTCGGGATCAGACACATTTGGGCTCAACCCTCGGGCTCAGTCACATCTGGGCGAACACATCCCCAGGCTCAGACACATCCGAGTGGTACATCCAGGCTCAGTCGCATCCGAGAAGTTGGCTTACCATAATAACTCACAATCATACCATCACATCCCCAAGCTCCGGCCGACTAGGTAATCCCCTAGCTCCGACCGTCTGGGCATCCATTGTCACAATCACAATCACAAGGAAAACCATCCGGGATCATATCCCAAAACATGTCAATCAAATCCATGACTCAATCCAAGTCAAATCATTACCAACCGGGACTCAAGCCCAAATATGCTTTACACGTAAATCCGTAAAATCACATAGAAAATATTATAATAATCCAGAAATCATTCTTAACTCATTAATTCATTAAAATATTCATTTTTAAATCATTTTGACTCCGGACCTAGTCCAAAATATCATTTACACATTTTCTCGAAAAACGTGTCCGAATTACCGATTAAAATAATCATTAAATCATAAATAATCATCCAAACAAATTATGACATCATTGCAAACCAAATCATGCAATCAATCATGTAAAACATTTAACTATGCATGCATATCAAGTTATAAAACAAACGTCCACTCACACACCGTCCGATTGCTCGTTTCCCGCGCTGCACGCGTTTCCGTAATTTCTGATACGTGCCAGGAATCCCGAATCCTGTTCACAATCATTATTCAAGGTTATAAACAAGTCAATTTACATCATATAATTTTCCCATAATTTTCCGTGATTTAAATATTATTTTAAAATATAATTTAAACCATCGGACCCTCGAAACATTATCGAGACGGTGTCCGATCGACGCGAAACCAATTTTAAAATGTCCGTTACATTACAGGGAGTAAAACACCTGTTGGAACTTTCCCAAGAAAACCCACCACGCGCCCTCACGCGCCGTGCTACAGTAACATGAACAGTCCTCTTCTCTACCCGTTTACCTGGTAAACGGAGCTTATGACCCGTGATTCAACCCGATTCATTCCTAGCCAATTCGAACTCAATTACTCTCGTTCTTTCAATCATTAGCCTTAAATCAATATGGATTACAGGTCTGTGCATTCCATTTCTTGAAACCATGCCCCAAAGTTCACGACTCAACATGAACACCCGACGGGTCTTCATTCGGGTTCTATCCAATTTCACCCCGTATCATTCAATTGTTCATACAGGAAGCATCCCAAGTTCATTATAAACACGAATATGCAATCAATTTCAGGAATCAATACCTTCAAATGATCGAACTCAAGCTCCAAAATTTGTAGGTGTCGCAAAGTCTGTTCTTCGTGGATTCTTTACCAATTTTCGTTCCAGTTGAGGTGGTTCGCTTCGTTGAACTCCTAGGAGGCTAACTCTCTCGTCAATTTCGATTGAAACTGCCCACAATTTCAAATTCGATATTTATGGATTTAGGTGGATTTTCGGGTGTTCTCAATACCGTTCGGGTAGGAATTTCTGGGTTCCTCTTTCAGTTTTTCTCTCTAAAACACACTGAATTGGTCACTCAATTCACTTGTTCCCCTCTGTTGCTACTGAGAATCGATCAAGGAGGTAGAAGGTGTTCTCTGTTTTGGTGTTTTAAGGTTTTTGATCGTGTATTAACTAAGTGCTAATTATACAACAAATTAATTAATTAATTTAAGTGTACACCAAAGCACTCAAGTGCTACTAATCTCCCTCATCAAGTGACACATGTCACCCAACAATAAATCCTTATCCAATTTAGCTGAATCAGCTAGGACAATCGTCCTATATACCATGCTGTGGCAAAATTACCATTTTACCCTTGCCATACTAATTACCAAAATACCCCTCATAGTTCTAGACCCATAAGTTTCTCGTTCGGACTCCGATTGGCGCATGCCGCCTGTCTACGGATTCAGCGTCCCGAGACCTACCCAATGGTACTCCCGGAAAGTCCAAACATGGTCCCGATCAAAAGTCAACTTTCGGCCCCTTTTACCAACTTCCGCACGTCATAACTTTCTCCTCGAATGTCGGAATTGGGCGTGCCACTTGTCTATGAACTCGTGACGTCCCAAACTACGTCACGGTCATTGGTCAAAGTCCGTTTAACCGCTCAAATCAAAAGTCAACTTTTCGCCCAATTCCGGGGGCAAAATCGTCATTTTCTTCAAATTTTTCCAAATTTTCATGTTTCGAATTTCCGGGGCGTCACAACCTTCCCCCCTTAGGGAATTTCGTCCCCGAAATTCAAACAACCTCTCCAACAACAACCATGGAGACTCAAGTCACATCCAGCTCACTATCTCGGGTTCCCATCTGAACCCTCACTCGTACAACCATTGTCATGCTTTTTATATTTTCCGGCTCATTCCGAGCCCTCATAGCACATCCTAATTAATTCCGAGTTCTAAACCAACTCTTGACTCCTGTTGAGTCCAAATTTAATGTCTCGACTCCTCTCGAGTCCAAAATCAACATGTACGAACATCAATGCCACTATTGGCATATCCGGTCACCTAGCACATGTCTCTAGGCGAACCACATCATATTCAGGATCTTGCAAAACACACAAACTCAAGTCTGGACTCCCTCTGAATCCCATTCAATATCTAATATCCGAAGATCGCATCTCCGACCCCTTATCCTCGGGTCAAGTTTTCTCTTGGGCCTACTATGTCCATCTATAGCTCATCAAGTTCGACACAACCAGATCACATGATACATATCCTCATCAGAATCTACCATCAGAAACAAATACAAATCCGACATAAGCAAAACATATAATACAACATAACAACACGAGTAGATATCACAAAATATTTACAAGGCATTGCGAAAGCATATAACATTACATTTATTCCCAACTACGCTTAAGTCGATAGGGGCAGTTCCTTCGCAAATGCCCAAATTCCCTACAACAGTGACAGAGGGCAGTACTAATGCGATTTGCTCTACCATGCTGTTTACTCATTGACTGGGTTAAAGTCCTATTTGATTGAACCACTGTCCGGGGTCTTGATACAAGGGAATGAAGACTAACGCTCTTTGATGTTTCCTGACTTACTGGTTCAGTAACGTGACGCTCTCGACGTCGTCCAGAACTCAAAGATTGTTCTTGCATCGGTAAACTAGCCTCCACTCGGATAGCAGCATCAGATAATTCTCTCAGAGTGGAATACGAGCCTACAGTCACAGCGCTTCGTATTGCATTTCTCAATCCCTGCTCAAATCTCCGACACTTATCCTCCTCAGTTGTTACATACATAGGAGAAAAACTAGATAAGTGCAAGAATTTCTGTTCATAGTCGGTCACTGACAGATTTCCCTGCTGTAATTGGAGGAATTCAACCTCTTTAGCATTCCGAAAAGAGCGGGGGTAAAACTGATCCAAAAATCGCTCCCGGAATGTTTCTCATGCCAAGGTACGAGCATCCCATCCAGTCAATTGTAAACCATGCCACCACCTATACGCATAGCCATCCAAAAGAAAAGTGGCTAATAACACCATGTTCTTCGAGGGACACCTCATGACTTCAAAAATTCTTTCCAAACGAGTGATCCAATCATAGGCGCCATCCGGGCCCGAATCACCACGAAACACCGTGGTTCCCAACCGTTGAGCTCTCTCAATATCTGGGCTTTCTCTAACCCAATCCTCGTCTCTCTTATCTTCAGGCCGTGCACGGGGCGCACGTCTCAGAGGCATGACGTAACCACAGAAATCAATAACCAAATGCTCTAATACCAATTTGACAGGACCCGTCCCAACTAGACCTCAATAACCGTGCCCGGTCCTGCTCCCGTCTGACAAGTCAACTGAAATCCCGAACGTACTCTTCAGCACCTGTCAGACCAGGGATAACTGCACTGATTTCTGCTCATGCCTCCGCCTCGAGATCAGCCCCGAACGTTGTGCCACGGCCTGGAGGGTCATCAAAAACAAAGGTGTGAGTGGACACAAATATATTCGTTAAAATACATTTGAAAAGACATCATTTACCCTTCAGTTTTACAAATCATGCATGCATAGGGAAAAACAGATGAAACACAAATACTGGCTTTTAGCCAAACCATATAACAAATCAAATTCCTGGCTCTCAGGCCAAAACATACGAACACATAATCACCTGGCCGTACAGACCAAAAATCGTACTCAATACCAGTATGCAACATCAAACAGTACTCTGCACAAGGTCACAATCAATTACTCAATCAATCAATCAATCAATCCGCACTATTCACAAGTGCACAAACCATCACACTGTCACATCTGCACTACGCGTAGGCCAACATCCAGCCACACTCTCGGGATCAGACACATCTGGGCTCAACCCTCGGGCTCAGTCACATCTGGGCCGAACACATCCCCAGGCTCAGACACATCCGAGTGGTACATCCAGGCTCAGTCGCATCCGAGAAGTTGGCTTACCATAATAACTCACAATCATACCATCACATCCCCAAGCTCCGGCCGACTAGGTAATCCCCTAGCTCCGACCGTCTGGGCATCCATTGTCACAATCACAATCACAAGGAAAACCATCCGGGATCATATCCCAAAACATGTCAATCAAATCCATGACTCAATCCAAGTCAAATCATTACCAACCGGGACTCAAGCCCAAATATGCTTTACACGTAAATCCGTAAAATCACATAGAAAATATTATAATAATCCAGAAATCATTCTTAACTCATTAATTCATTAAAATATTCATTTTTAAATCATTTTGACTCTGGGCCTAGTCCAAAATATCATTTACACATTTTCTCGAAAAACGTGTCCGAATTACCGATTAAAATAATCATTAAATCATAAATAATCATCCAAACAAATTATGACATCATTGCAAACCAAATCATGCAATAAATCATGTAAAATATTTAACTATGCATGCATATCAAGTTATAAAACAAACGTCCACTCACACACCGTCCGATTGCTCGTTTCCCGCGCTGCACGCGTTTCCGTAATTTTCGATACGTGCCAGGTGTAACAACCCGTCCCGAGAGCCGGGATTAGTGGAGTGATTAAGGTGGGATTAGCGAGGCTAATCGGTGGTTAGTTGGTCCCGATAAGGTCATTGGCTTAGAATGACGATTTTGCCCCTAGTTCGGGCAAAAAGTTGATTTTTAGTTCGGGTGGTCAAGTGGACTTTGACCGGTGACCAGGACATAGTTTAGGACGTCACGAATCCATAGGCAGGTGGCACGCCTGATTCCGACATCCGAGGAGGAAGTTGTGATGTTCGGAAGGTTGGGGGCATAACCGTAATTTGGGTAAAATAGGGGGAATAGTTGACTTTTTGTATAATCAGGTTTTGAGATGTTGACCTAGGATGGTTAGATAGATCTCATCGTCCTGAGTTCGATGACAGGCGGCACGTATTCATTGGGCTTACGAGGTGTGAGATACGGGTCTAGAAAGGTAGTGGCAAAACCGTAATTTTGAGTTAAACAGAAGGGTATTTTGGTCTTTTACACCTGGGGAATTGTGCAGAGAGAAGGGCAGGTGGACGGCTGGGATGGAGCCATTTGGTGAGAGACTGGAGTGGATGGTGACACGTGGATGGTCACCAGAGGGTTCTAGGATTGTCTAAAATAGACACGGGCACATTTTGGGTGGATTTAAACCGTGCATTTGGTTTTGGGAAGAACAGAAACAGAGAGGTGAGGCGGTGAGGTTCTTGGTCGATTCAGTGAGGGTGTGAGGTTTTGGTGAATGGTGAGAGTGACAGAGAGGAGAAGAATCGCTGGTAATTGGGTTTTGGGAGTGAAATCGTGGGGGATAAGTGCTGGTGGTGAGGTCTGAATTTCAGAGAAAACAGAGAGAGTTGTGGGACAGAGGTGGTGGCTGTGCCGTGTGTTGGCTTAATTCAGGCTGAGAGAAGACTAGAATGGCTCTGTGGACTCCAGGGAGTGCGACGGTGTGCACGGCGGCGATCGACAGCAGGTAATCCCTCACCTCCGTTCAGTTACTCTGTTTTTCCGTTAAGTTCAAACCGTGAGTCATGAGTTTAGAGGACGAGTCGAGAGTTTTGGGGAGTTGGGTGAGACTCAGTGATGTCCTAGGAGCCGTCTACGGTGGTTGCCGTGACGGGGGAACGGCTGGTTGGCCGGGATGAAGAACAGGGGATTGATCGGGTCTTCCTTCGAGTTAGGGACGATGATATAGGGGTTGTGTTGAGGCGTCTGAGTAAGGGGAATAGATTGTGGAGGATTGGATGAAGAGGATGGTGCAGAGAGGGAGGAGAATGGTGGCCGGACGGTGGAGAAGAGGTCTCGCCGGTCCAGTTGCAGCGGCCGGTTCAGCACAGTGCACTCGAGGTTGCGGGTGACACTGTAGCTGGCGCGTGAGGCCCACGCGCAGCCACTTTGGGCGGCGCGTGGAGGCGCGTGCGGCAGTTCTGGGGAAAATGGTCAACATGGTTTTTGGTCTAGGTGTTGTGATGAGTCTATTGGAATTAGTTTCGGGTTCATCGGACGTCGTTTGAGGTTAGTTCCGCGAGGTCGAAGGTCTGGGGTCCCGGGTAAGGTACGCTTAGAAGTTCGGGAAAATTATGGTGCTTAAGTATGAGTAGCGTGAAGTAGTTAGTAACTCCGTTATGGAATTTGGACAGGTTCGGGAAAGCCGAGGATTGCGAATGGCCGGGGACGGCGTAAAGGCGCGCGTATCGAGGCGACGCTGAAATGGTCTGTGAGTGGACTTTGCTTTCTAACTCTTGATGCATGCATATATGTTTTTATATGATTTCTATACTAGCTTCTATGATTTGATTTATGGTTGTGATGGTTTATGGTTTGTGCACGTTTTTCGAGGAAAATGACAGTTTTCACGTTTTACGAGGTTTTGATAACTATTGTAATTTGAACCTGGTTTTATTGGTTGATTTCGGGATTTGAAATACGGCTGGATTTCAAGGAAAGTAAAAAGGATTTTGAAAAGTATTTTCGGGCCTGAGGCCCAGTTCAAAGGTGTTTTCAGAAATGAGATTTCGGGTTTCATAATCGGAATTCTGAGTGACGATTCGGGATTCGATTCGGGACTTGAAGCGGATTTCGGGTTTGGGTTCAGAATGGTTATTCCGGATGCTAGCTTACGGAATGATGGTTGCGGACTCGGACCGGAAAATGAGAAGGAAATGAGTTCTGGGTCTGGATTCGGAATGACGGTTATGGATGCCGGAAGGGCATCAGACCAGTGGTTTCGGATTCGGGTTTGGATATGGAAATGGAAAATGATTTTAAATGGTTTTGGATTGGATTTGCTGGATCTGGATATTGGGTTTAAAGACCCGGATATATGTGACGGGGGACCGGCCGGATTGGGTTTAAAGACCCGGATTGAGTTTAAAGACTCGGGAGTTTAAATACTCGGATATATTGATTTTCCCCCGTAGGCCTTGAGTTTAAAGACTCGGGAGTTTAAAGACTCGGATATGATTAAGGCCTGGATTGAGTTTAAAGACTCGGGAGTTTAAAGACTCGGATAGATCCAGCAGGTTCGATGAATGAGAATGTGGTTTTAAATGTGCTTTGGTTTTCGTACATGGTTTTATGATATGAAATTGATATGCATGCATTGGTTTTCAAAACGGAGGGTATAAATGTATGTGTTTTCTGATAACTGTTTTGAACTTGACTTTTATTTTTGTCCACTCACAGTCTTTTCGTGTTTTCGATACCCTCCAGGTTGCTGCAGTGCGGGCTGTCGGTTGAGAGAGATGGAGACATCACATGCCCAATCCACAGTAGGCTCTGCGCACTCTGGGAAGTTTGAGGTTGTTGAGGTGGTTGGTCTGGAACTCCCTTGTCCGACTTACGTGTCACACGGAGGTTAGGCGGTTGTTTAGCCCTCGTGTCATGCGTACGTTAGACGGGAGCGGGGTTTAGCCCTTAATCCCGGGGGATTAGTGGTGGGCCCTGACAATTGGTATCAGAGCGAGGTTTTGAGGGTTCTGCGTGAGGTTTGGTTTCCAGCATCGTTGGTTCGGCGACTGGGGTGTTGTGGAACTACTGTGGATGTGATGTCTCGATGTGGAACAGCCCGTCAGCAACCTGGATACGATAGTGATAGTCTGTTCGAGGTGGTTAGATAGCAATGTGTGAGGGTGCTAGTCGCTCGGTACGCGATGCGAGGTAAGACGTACGTCGGTTTAAGACTGGAACTTTGGTGTGTTGGCACGGGTAGAAGTAACCTGGAAGTAGCCAGTGAGCTACGGATGGGTAGGCTGGTCGGCCCGAGAGTAGTTCGAAGAGTTAGAGAGATACGGGGCCAAGGAGGCCGATTGTGGTGGCCGGCTGGGCCAGGTGGTTTCGGCTTGTTGACCTTTGATCAGTAAGGTTGAGTGGTCATTGCGGGTTTGGCTAACCCGAATGATGAGGATGGTTTGAGGTACCCTATGGACTTACTAGATCGTAGTCCTTGTGGTTTGGGCCGACTTACGGCCGGATTGGCAAGGGCGCTGCTAGGTGCAGTTGAGGTGGTGATTATCTGGTCAGTCTGCTGTTGGTTGATTAGAGTAGAGCAGATGACGCTCAGTGAACCTAGGCTAGTCTGGACAGGTTTAACCATCGGTGGGATGAAGGTTGCCGGGATGGTCGGGGACCATGGTGAGTCTGTTGAAGGATGACGGGAAGAGGAGGAAAGGAGTGACTATAACCGATCGATATGAGGTTATTGAAGGAGAGAACCCACAAGCTAGCATTTGCCTTTAGGACTTTGTAGATTTATTCCGACAAGTGGTTGAAGTAGCAGCCGAGGGAGTGAGCCAGTAGGTAGGATTTCCGATTGGCCTAGATTGTTCTGGGTCAGGATTTGAGATGGGTTCTAGAAGGTGAGGTGGTAGTACGTGAGGATGTAAATTCTATTGAGTACTCCATATGAGGTATTGTAAAATACCTTTGTTTCCTGTTCATAAAGATCCCTTGCGTACACCATGAAAGGTAACTGGTAGTTGGGGATGGAGTGACATACCCAAGGTGGCGATGATAGACAGGAAACCCAGGGGAAGTTGTGGTTGATCTAGTGTGGATTCCGGGTAGGAGACCCTAAGTGTTGGGAACTAGTTGCGGAATTTCGGGGACGAAATTCTTTTTAGGTGGGTAGATTGTAACAACCCGTCCCGAGAGCCGGGATTAGTGGAGTGATTAAGGTGGGATTAGCGAGGCTAATCGGTGGTTAGTTGGTCCCGATAAGGTCATTGGCTTAGAATGACGATTTTGCCCCTAGTTCGGGCAAAAAGTTGATTTTTAGTTCGGGTGGTCAAGTGGACTTTGACCGGTGACCAGGACATAGTTTAGGACGTCACGAATCCATAGGCAGGTGGCACGCCTGATTCCGACATCCGAGGAGGAAGTTGTGATGTTCGGAAGGTTGGGGGCAGAACCGTAATTTGGGTAAAATAGGGGGAATAGTTGACTTTTTGTATAATCGGGTTTTGAGATGTTGACCTAGGATGGTTAGATAGATCTCGTCGTCCTGAGTTCGATGACAGGCGGCACGTATTCATCGGGCTTACGAGTTGTGAGATACGGGTCTAGAAAGGTAGTGGCAAAACCGTAATTTTGAGTTAAACAGAAGGGTATTTTGGTCTTTTACACCTGGGGAATTGTGCAGAGAGAAGGGCAGGTGGACGGCTGGGATGGAGCCATTTGGTGAGAGACTGGAGTGGATGGTGACACGTGGATGGTCACCAGAGGGTTCTAGGATTGTCTAAAATAGACACGGGCACATTTTGGGTGGATTTAAACCGTGCATTTGGTTTTGGGAAGAACAGAAACAGAGAGGTGAGGCGGTGAGGTTCTTGGTCGATTCAGTGAGGGTGTGAGGTTTTGGTGAATGGTGAGAGTGACAGGGAGGAGAAGAATCGCTGGTAATTGGGTTTTGGGAGTGAAATCGTGGGGGATAAGTGCTGGTGGTGAGGTCTGAATTTCAGAGAAAACAGAGAGAGTTGTGGGACAGAGGTGGTGGCTGTGCCGTGTGTTGGCTTAATTCAGGCTGAGAGAAGACTAGAATGGCTCTGTGGACTCCAGGGAGTGCGACGGTGTGCACGGCGGCGATCGACAGCAGGTAATCCCTCACCCCCGTTCAGTTACTCTGTTTTTCCGTTAAGTTCAAACCGTGAGTCGTGAGTTTAGAGGACGAGTCGAGAGTTTTGGGGAGTTGGGTGAGACTCAGTGATGTCCTAGGAGCCGTCTACGGTGGTTGCCGTGACGGGGGAACGGCTGGTTGGCCGGGATGAAGAACAGGGGATTGATCGGGTCTTCCTTCGAGTTAGGGACGATGATATAGGGGTTGTTTTGAGGCGTCTGAGTAAGGGGAATAGATTGTGGAGGATTGGACGAAGAGGATGGTGCAGAGAGGGAGGAGAATGGTGGCCGGACGGTGGAGAAGAGGTCTCGCCGGTCCAGTTGCAGCGGCCGGTTCAGCACAGTGCACTCGAGGTTGCGGGTGACACTGTAGCTGGCGCGTGAGGCCCACGCGCAGCCACTTTGGGCGGCGCGTGGAGGCGCGTGCGGCAGTTCTGGGGAAAATGGTCAACATGGTTTTTGGTCTAGGTGTTGTGATGAGTCTATTGGAATTAGTTTCGGGTTCATCGGACGTCGTTTGAGGTTAGTTCCGCGAGGTCGAAGGTCTGGGGTCCCGGGTAAGGTACGCTTAGAAGTTCGGGAAAATTATGGTGCTTAAGTATGAGTAGCGTGAAGTAGTTAGTAACTCCGTTATGGAATTTGGACAGGTTCGGGAAAGCCGAGGATAGCGAATGGCCGGGGACGGCGTAAAGGCGCGCTTATCGAGGCGACGCTGAAATGGTCTGTGAGCGGACTTTGCTTTCTAACTCTTGACGCATGCTTATATGTTTTTATATGATTTCTATACTAGCTTCTATGATTTGATTTATGGTTGTGATGGTTTATGGTTTGTGCACGTTTTTCGAGGAAAATGACGGTTTTCACGTTTTACGAGGTTTTGATAACTATTGTAATTTGAACCTGGTTTTACTGGTTGATTTCGGGATTTGAAATACGGTTGGATTTCAAGGAAAGTAAAAAGGATTTTGAAAAGTATTTTCGGGCCTGAGGCCCAGTTCAAAGGTGTTTTCAGAAATGAGATTTCGGGTTTCGGAATCGGAATTCCGAGTGACGATTCGGGATTCGATTCGGGACTTGAAGCGGATTTCGGGTTTGGGTTAAGAATGGTTATTCCGGATGCTAGCTTACGGAATGATGGTTGCGGACTCGGACCGGAAAATGAGAAGGAAATGAGTTCTGGGTCTGGATTCGGAATGACGGTTATGGATGCCGGAAGGGCATCAGACCAGTGGTTTCGGATTCGGGTTTGGATATGGAAATGGAAAATGATTTTAAATGGTTTTGGATTGGATTTTCTGGATCTGGATATTGGGTTTAAAGACCCGGATATATGTGACGGGGGACCGGCCGGATTGGGTTTAAAGACCCGGATTGAGTTTAAAGACTCGGGAGTTTAAAGACTCGGGAGTTTAAAGACTCTGATATATTGATTTTCCCCCGTAGGCCTTGAGTTTAAAGACTCGGGAGTTTAAAGACTCGGATATGATTAAGGCCTGGATTGAGTTTAAAGACTCGGGAGTTTAAAGACTCGGATAGATCCAGCAGGTTCGATGAATGAGAATGTGGTTTTAAATGTGCTTTGGTTTTCGTACATGGTTTTATGATATGAAATTGATATGCATGCATTGGTTTTCAAAACGGAGGGTATAAATGTATGTGTTTTCTGATAACTGTTTTGAACTTGACTTTTATTTTTGTCCACTCACAGTCTTTTCGTGTTTTCGATACCCTCCAGGTTGCTGCAGTGCGGGCTGTCTGTTGAGAGAGATGGAGACATCACATGCCCAATCCACAGTAGGCTCTGCGCACTCTGGGAAGTTTGAGGTTGTTGAGGTGGTTGGTCTGGAACTCCCTTGTCCGACTTACGTGTCACACGGAGGTTAGGCAGTTGTTTAGCCCTCGTGTCATGCGTACGTTAGACGGGAGCGGGGTTTAGCCCTTAATCCCGGGGGATTAGGGGTGGGCCCTGACACCAGGAATCCCGAATCCTGTTCACAATCATTATTCAAGATTATAAACAAGTCAATTTACATCATATAATTTTCCCATAATTTTCCGTGATTTAAATATTATTTTAAAATATAATTTAAACCATCGGACCCTCGAAACATTATCGAGACGGTGTCCGATCGACGCGAAACCAATTTTAAAATGTCCGTTACATTACAGGGAATAAAACACCTGTTGGAACTTTCCCAAGAAAACCCACCACGCGCCCTCACGCGCCGCCGCAAGCAGCTGCGCGTGAGTCCACGCGCCGTGCTACAGTAACATGAACAGTCCTCTTCTCTACCCGTTTACCTGGTAAACGGAGCTTATGACCCGCGATTCAACCCGATTCATTCCTAGCCAATTCGAACTCAATTACTCTCGTTCTTTCAATCATTAGCCTTAAATCAATATGGATTACAGGTCTGTGCATTCCATTTTGTGAAACCATGCCCCAAAGTTCACGACTCAACATGAACACCCGACGGGTCTTCATTCAGGTTCTATCCAATTTCACCCCGTATCATTCAATTGTTCATACAGGAAGCATCCCAAGTTCATTATAAACACGAATATGCAATCAATTTCAGGAATCAATACCTTCAAATGATCGAACTCAAGCTCCAAAATTTGCAGGCGTCGCAAAGTCTGTTCTTCGTGGATTCTTTACCAATTTTCGTTCCAGTTGAGGTGGTTCGCTTCGTTGAACTCCCAGGAGGCTAACTCTCTCGTCAATTTCGATTGAAACTGCCCACAATTTCAAATTCGATATTTATGGATTTAGGTGGATTTTCGGGTGTTCTCAATACCGTTCGGGTAGGAATTTCTGGGTTCCTCTTTCAGTTTTTCTCTCTAAAACACATTGAATTGGTCACTCAATTCACTTGTTCCCCTCTGTTGCTACTGAGAATCGATCAAGGAGGTAGAAGGTGTTCTCTGTTTTGGTGTTTTAAGGTTTTTGATCGTGTATTAACTAAGTGCTAATTATACAACAAATTAATTAATTAATTTAAGTGTACACCAAAGCACTCAAGTGCTACTAATCTCCCTCATCAAGTGACACATGTCACCCAACAATAAATCCTTATCTAATTTAGCTGAATCAGCTAGGACAATCGTCCTATATACCATGCTGTGGCAAAATTACCATTTTACCCTTGCCATACTAATTACCAAAATACCCCTCATAGTTCTAGACCCATAAGTTTCTCGTTCGGACTCCGATTGGCGCATGCCGCCTGTCTACGGATTCAGCGTCCCGAGACCTACCCAATGGTACTCCCGGAAAGTCCAAACATGGTCCCGATCAAAAAGTCAACTTTCGGCCCCTTTTACCAACTTCCGCACGTCATAACTTTCTCCTCGAATGTCGGAATTGGGCATGCCACCTGTCTATGAACTCGTGACGTCCCAAACTACGTCACGGTCATCGGTCAAAGTTCGTTTAACCGCTCAAATCAAAAGCCAACTTTTCGCCCAATTCCGGGGGCAAAATCGTCATTTTCTTCAAATTTTTCCAAATTTTCATGTTTCGAATTTCCGGGGCGTCACATCAAATTATTAATTTCCAACCATCACATCCTTCCCTTTCACTTGTCTCTTCTCTCTTGCACTTCACCAATACCGATGTGTTTTACATAAATATTGGCAAATTAACAATCGAGAAAAAACATCAGAAAATATTGCATTGCATAATACAGTATTATCGTCACATGATGCTTTAAATTCACATACTATAAATAGATATTAATATAGATAATATACCATAAAACGATAAATATTAATTGTGTCTCCATTTATATTATAACAAATGTACTAAGTAAATCGTATAACCATATTTGAGAAAGTATTACATGATATAATATTTACTATCACACGATACATTCAGTTCACATATTATAATATAAGTAGATATTAATAAATAGATAATATACCCCGAAGTTAAAAATATTAACTGCATCTCGATTCATATTATAACATATATACTAAACGGATTATATAACCATAATGCAATACTATGCAATAATTTTTTTTTTGGGATCAAAATCTAAATTGTGTTCCCACCTTTTGAACCTCCTTAGAAAATGTGTATCATATTGTCTTTTCATTTGATTACTTGACATTGGGTTTGTTTTGTTATAAGATAAAGATAAAAATCTCAAAATCATTTTAACATTATTGGGAGGCAAACAAAGCTAGGTAGTCAAGAATTCAAAATAAAATCATGATTGATTCACATTCACTAGTTCCTAGCTACTCAATCAAGCTAAGCATATATGATATATGCAGCCAATATACTTGTAGTGGAGCTTTTGAAAGTGGGCTAATAAATTTGAAGTTGAAGAAAATTGGCATTGCATCTTCCATTTGGTCTAACATGCATGTCATGGCCCCCACCATCAAAATCTTCCAGAATAATTTTGAAAAAAAAGAAGAAGGTGAAAATATCAAATCAAATACTATGCCCCATGTTTTCTTGCCTTGATGCCCCATGTATTTATTTTATAGCCATAATAATATTTATATATTTTATATTTTAAGTATTAGTCTCGTTATTTATGAGAATTAAAAATAAAAAATTTCATTATATAATGAAAATAAACGTTACATAACTATTAAGAGATCGAATTCAAACTCAGATGAAAATAAGGTAATATATACACTTGAGGCTACTTTTGACTAGGTGGAATCTACCATTTTTTTTTTCAGATAATTAAGTGGTTTTTTTTTAATACTGATGATTATGTGTTTACTATCATTGATTTCAAATAGGTAGCTCATGCCAGACTACACACTTTCTCCTTCGTCCCTAAAATTAGGTGATTGATGACTTACTCAAGTAGAAATGGTGCACATAAATCACATGTCCCAAACTCTTTTATTAAACCAAACCTTCAGGTGAACCAGATTGAAACTAAATTGACTAGCTATAAAATATTAAATTTTACATAAATATGTTACTTTATTTAATTATCTATATAAAAAAAAATAAAAATTGTAAATTTCTCATTTATAATTGCGAAACAATGTCGTCAAATATACTAAACTCTAATTTTTTTCTCCAGCTATTCGATAGAGGCACTTTTCTGATGATTTTACTATTTGACGGCATAGAAATTAATTTTTTTAAAAAAAAAAATTTTAAAATAGTATTCAAACTTATATTTTTTTGTAAGTAAATTATATTCAACCAAAAATCAGAACCTCCCAATGGAGAAACATGCCAATTGCTCAAAAGAGAGATATTAGAAGTAGAAGGGGCAATCTTGAGGGAGGAGAGCTTGCCACAGATCATATGACAATGGAGAGGAGGATAACATCACTTGGTAATCTCAAAGACTTAAAAATGCGAAAGTTACACTCCTTTTAAATCCGATAAATAGTTCAAATTCGGGAGATCTTTAATATCTCTAATTTCAACGAGAATATAGTCCAATCAGCTATAGTCATAGCTATACTTCAAACTTGCAAATTTGCAATGCGAAGAAATTTATTACGAAAATGTGACTGCTTTGCCTCACCGAACAGGCACAAAAAACATGCGGGTCCCACTGTTCATGTCAGTTGTATGTAACTACAACCTATATATTTGGGATCTTGAGTTAATTAATTTCTCAGTAAGCTCCAAAACAATGGTGAAAATGGTGACTGCAGCTGCAGCTGCTTCTGGCAATCTGGCAATCTGGCCTCGACCTCCGTCTAATAATATATGCAGAAGAAAGCTATCAAACAAAAGCAAAGAATGACACCAACTCATCAACTCATTAATTAATTTAGATGCTCGAATGTCACTTGCTTGCCATTTGTTTTTTTTTTTTAATTCCAACCTTCAACTTATTATTCGATAAAAGAAGAAAGAAAGAAAAAAACTTCCAACTTTTTTTTTTCTAATGAAGACATTTATCTTTGGTTTTTTCATTAAAATGTTTATTTTATAATTTATCAATATTATTTAATACACTAAAATTTCACTAGAAAATTAAATAAATTGCAACAATAGGAAAACAGAAGTCAATTATTATATTTTAGAGTGAAAATTAACTAAATAAAAATTCATGCAGAAAATAAAAAACAAATCTAACTCAATAAAAAAAATACTGAAAAATGTTCAAACTCACATATAAAAAGATACATTAATTTGAAGACTACAACAAATATTAAGAGATCCTATAATATTGTCATTAATATTTTTAATAGAAGAATATTATTTAAAACGATAGTAAATGTTGAAATAAAATATTAGCTACTAGGGGTGGGGCCACTTTTAGGTGGCATCCCTCACCATTTGATTACTTAATAACTATAGGGCATATCACATGAGTTTTTTTGGATAAATAAATTAAATTGATCAAAAGACCCCGAGCCAACAACCAAAGTCAAACAAAGGCGACATAGACTTAGGTCAAACACGAACACAAACTAAAACAATTAAACATGGACACCACAAGCTAAAGCAATTCTAAGATCAGCAGCAGAGTGAGAAAATTTAATAGAATACAACTTGGTCCTAACTATATCAATGATTTACTTCCGGATAACAAAGGGGACTTTCCCTTCAGCTCCAAAACACACGAACATTCCGCTCACACCAAAGGCAATACACCGTGGCACCACCTTATTAACCACCACATCAAAGGATTTCCCCTCCACTGGACCAAAATATCATCGATGACATATCACATATATGAATTCCAATTCATGAGTAGGTGTGTCTTAAAGAAAAGTAGATGATTATCATAAAAACATGGTACATCCATAATGAAGAAACAATGTATGGGCCCACAAGGCCCAACTTCTCTCTTTTTCAAGTGTTAAAGCTTATAGACCTTCCACCCCCCAAGAAATTCCTCTCAAAGTAGCACTTTTGCATGTTGAAAACACCATAAAATACTTAATAAAAACATACTTGGCCAAAATTCAAAATTTGCAAACCCACACCTCTTTGATTGTTTTCACATCTTCCCTTTCTTTACCACGCTACTGAGAGAGTGAAGACTTTAAGCACCACAACCTCCCATTCTCTCTGTGCACTAATGGCTTTTGCCGCTCTCCACCACGACCTCCTCCTACCACCTTTTCCTTTATCACCTCCCTTACCCACCTTCTCGAAAAGCCCACCAAAAATAGATCCCACAACCACAACTCCATCGCTCTCTTTGCCTCCAGTGTGTTTGATCAATTACCTCTGAGAGACCAAGTTAACAATGGGTTACCTCTCTTGCAATGCAGAGTCCGCAATCGCCACCTGCGATCCCTATAACTGGGAGCGCAAAAGGAAACCCAAAACCGGTAAAACCAGACCCGAAACCAAGCCCATCAAGATCAGACAGTTTCACTACGACGATCTCGTCGCCTCCACAAATGGGTTCGCCGCAGAGAGCTTTCTGGGCAAAGGAAGCCACGGAAGCGTCTACAAGGCAATTCTCGACTCTGGTAACCTCGTCGCGGCGGTTAAAAAGACGACGTCGTCGAGCCTTCACAACGCGGAGAACGAGATCGAGATACTCTCGCGGGTCCAACATCCCAGGCTCGTGAATCTGATCGGCTTCTGCGCCGATTGTAAAAACGACACGAAATTGATCGTCGTCGAGTACATGCCAAACGGCTCGTTGTGCGATCTCCTCCATTTGACCTCCAGACCGCCTGGTTGGACCCGGCGGATCCGGTTCGGTCTACACGTGGCAAAAGCGGTTCAGGCGCTCCACTCGTCCAACCCGCCAGTCATCCACCGCGACATTAAATCGTCCAACGTTCTAATCGACGGGAACCGGAACGCGAGGCTCGGTGACTTGGGGCTGGCACTGAGGGGACACGTGGAGGACGTTCGTATAAAGAGTACGCCACCGGCGGGGACGTTAGGGTACCTCGACCCGGGCTATCTTGTGCCGGGGGATCTGAGCACCAAGAGCGATGTCTTCAGTTTCGGAATATTGTTACTGGAGATTTTGAGCGGGAGAAACGCCATTGACGTGAACTACAGTCCGCCGTCATTGGTGGAGTGGGCCGTTCCGATTATAAAGCGTGGGGACTTTGCCAGGATATGTGACCGGAGAATCGGCCCTCCGGCTGACCCCGCAGTACTCCGTCATGTGGCGGTGTTGGCCGCGAAGTGCGTGAGGTCCACGGCTGAGAACCGGCCTACAATGGCGGAGGTGATCGACTGTCTAAAGGCGGTGAGCAAGAGAGCGCACGCGCCGCCAATCTGGAGTAGCTTCAGGAGGCGCGTGAACGGGAAGCGCGTGGAAAATGAAAATAATCAGCATCAACATTGTCAAGATGATGACCAATGCGAATACGAAGAGGTTGTAAATGCGAAGAGCGTGAGAGGGAGCAGGAGGAAGGTGAACGGAGGAGGGAAAGTATCGAATGCGTTGGGTGCAGGGTACGAAGGTGAGAGCGAGGCAATGATTGGTGGACACGCGTGGAGGTCAAATTCAATTGGGTCGGAGAATGAGATTAAGGTGCGGAAGGGTGCAGGTGGAGTTGCGGTGAAGGTGCCGGCGGTGATGAGGCTGAGCAAGTCGAGGTCGACGGGGGTTTTGAATAGTCCGAGGCTGGTGCGTCATCATAAAAGAGGGTTTGTGTTTGAATTTGGAGGGAGGGAGGTTGATTCGGTGGATTTGGATATGGCCAAGTGGGTGATTAGTTTGGATGCTGAGAAACCTGAAAAGAAAATGCTGGAGAAACCCCTGGTTTCTGTGTAACAGTGAATAATGATAAACGTACAAGTGGGATTTGGATTATTTGTTGGGAATTGTAATTTGGTTCAATTTTTATAACTTATTAGTCAAGCTTCAAGAAGCAATGTTGGTTTCTTGATTACTCAAAGATGCTATATATGTTTGTATACGTTCAACTATTTATATTCCTTGTGAGTGTTCTTTCTCCAATTAGCCATATGAACACAGAATTCTACTGTTGGAACGGGTGTAAAAGCTGCAAGTGATCAACACTCTACATTACGAAGGTGTCGTAATCCCACCTATGAAATTCACTATCGTAAATGACTTTGAATTTTATTTTCAATTTATAAGATTATTTTTGTAACTTGAACAAGTTATGAGTACATATTCGTTTACAAAATTGAATACACAAGAAAGTCAAATTTCGATTTCTAATGTTTTATGCCCTAGAAAAACTCGTCTCGCTGAACACTTTCGACAGCTCATCTCAAGGTAGGAAGACCTGCATAGGGAGAGGGTGAGAGTAAAGGGACACCGGTGTAGCGCTGGCTTAATAATCTCTAATGCTTAAGTGAGATTAAGTAGGAAGGGCCCTGTAGTAATTTAAGTAGCGTGAAAACAAGATTGTCATTACCTTTTGGAGGAGATACCCTTGTATTTATAATAGCTTTGTATGTGTTTGTCGGTGTTTGTCAATGTGGGATAAATGTCATTGCCTTTAGTCATTGACACGTGTCCTGAGATGGCCACATTTCTGACCTGTCAGTAGGCTTGGCCGACTAGAAATGGTCGCATGTGGATGAGTCGGCATCATGGTAATTGCTCGGAGGGCTGAGAAAGGGGTCAGGCTGATTATACGGCTAGCCGATCAGCTATGGTCGGTTAGCCTTGACTGGTTTGGACTTGGCACGTATAGCTGTTAAAGCAGATTCTCTCGGCTTTTAGTTAGACTGACCAGTTTAGATACAAACATAGGTGAGGCGTGAGCCCCTAAAAACAAAAAAGCAGTCATATTATGGTCCATGAAAGTTTGCCGATTTGTGGGGTTTGTCCACTGATCACTCAGTCATATTTTCACTTGGCAATTAAGAAATGGGTGATGGATGGTTGACGGGAAATGTCACCATTTACGGCGGTGGCTGAGTGGGTGGATGATGAATTCCAAAAAACAAACAATTGAATGCGCATAGAGTAAGACAGAAGAGTAACCATTTTTAAGATTCTGTTTGTCAGTTGGGTATATTGCATTAATGGATGAACGCAGTCATAATTTTATGAGTATAGTCATTTAATAGAATTATTATCTGATAGTTGATATCACATTTAAAATTTAATTCGTTAATGATTAGATGGTGAGTTTATTAGATAGGTCAATTCTTCAATATATTTTCCATATTTATCTAGCCAAACATCAAATTATTATACTATTAGTAATAAAGAGATAATAGAGGATTTTGACGTTATTAAGATTCGAATATGACAATTTAAAATTAGAAAGTGATCATTTGTATTTGTATTTGTATTACATAATTAATTATGAGTTTTATTGTACTTCTTTCTATCAAACTTTTATTTATTTTTATTTTTGTATTTCAAAGATAAGATTCATGACGTATTCTTAATAGATGTGTTTTTTATATTTATTAATAAATTTCATTTGTAGGATTCAAATTTCTTTTACATTTAATAAATAAATTTAATTCATCTAAAAATTGAATTTATGAATCGTTCCTATACGAGTTATAGCTAACAACGCATTTAGATTTCACCGAAAAAAAAAACACCGCATTCTCACATAAATGTCGATGCTGTAGTATTTATTATAATTTTTATTTATTTTATTTTATTTTTTATGTAATTTTGGTTGATGTGTTGAAGTTGCAGGCGGTGCAAGCCATGATAAATTAGTCCTTTTCATTCATTTATGAATGTTCCATGCACAAAAAATATTGAAGCATTTATTGACATGGAAATATATATATATATATATATAATATATGCATATATCTTTGCTAACATTTCGTACCCTCGGCCCAAGTCATCTGAAGGCCCACTGAGGACCTTCAATATTGTGAACATTAGCAATCATGAAGGCCCACTGAGGACCTTCAAGATTTCCCTGGGCTACACTGAAAGAAATGTAGATCCCGCAAGTCATCTGCATGGGCTGAACCTAAGCTCTGATATCTATTCCTTTGATGGGCTGTCATTTTTGTTTTACTTTTCTAATATAATTTAAACAGTAAAGTCATGACTAGTAGTAGCTGTTTTATTGGGCTTTGTAAATTTATTTATAATTTTACATATTTAGGGTGACAAGATTGTTAGTTGTGAGTATGCTTTTGGTCACAATAATATTATCATAATTACTTGTAAGTCTTATTATCATAATTTAATTTGTATGATATGACTGTAAATTTTCTTTACAATATAATGATATTATTCTTAATAATAAAAAACAATGGTATTTTTTCACTATTTTGTGTGAAATGTTATTGGATTCTTATAAAAACACGACAAAGTTAATATTTAGTGTACATAATCATATTTCTAGTATTATTGTGCCAAGTAAAAACGAAAAAAAATGAAAGACACTAACTTAGATTTTCAAAGGTATAAAAAGTATTTGAAAGGAATGATCTGATTACTACTAATAACAAATAAGAATGTTGATGAGTGTGTAAGACTCGACAATTACAGGTCCCTTGAGGGAGGGGACAACTCCTAGATTCCGTAAATGAGGTGGCCAATCTCCTTCCATGATGGTGGTGGTTGGCTTGGACAATAAGTAGGTCTTCAGATCGTTTCCTGCGAGTGGGTCATTGTTCACTCCATATTGAAGCATCTAAGAGAAAATAAGACAAAGAGAAGGAAAATGAGGAATGAATATCAAGCTTGAGAAGCTTATATGGCTTCGTCCATTAGATCTATGATCTCTAAGTAACTATATGTTTAAATGACAGCACCCGTTCCAACTAGATCTCGATAACTGTGTCCGGTCCTGCTCCCATCTGACAAGTCGACTGAAATGCCGAAAGTATCCTTCAGCACCTGTCAGACCAGGGATAACTGCACTGATTTCTGCTCATGCATCCGCCTCGTAATCCGCCCCGAGTGTCGTGCCACGGCCTGGAGGGTCATCAAAACAAAGGTGTGAGTGGACAAAAATAATATCATGTAAAACACATTTGAAACACGTCTGTTACCCTCCAGTTTATCAAACCATGCATGCATAGGGAAAAACATATGAAGCATTTAAATCATTGTATAAAATCAGTTCACCATATAATAAAGCATATAACTCGGGAATTACACATCCGAGGATCCTCTGGGAATTACACATCTAGAGTCGTCATCCAATGCTGGGAATTACACATCCAGCCTCACCGGAATTACACATCCGGAGTCCCTCCAGGAATTACGCATCTGGGGGCATCAAACATCAATACACAATCAAAAACATTATTCCAAATCAAGTATCAAAACCATGTCAAAACCATTATCACAGGGCTACATGCCCAAATCTCATTTCTCGTCAATCCGTAAAATCATTAAATAATTCAATACACGCAAATCCGTAAAATCATATCCGAAAACATCACAAATCCATTAAATCAATTTCCCAACTCATAATCCAAGTCAAAACCAATCACAAATCCCGGGCCTTCGCCCAAAACAGTCATTTCTCATTTTCTCGAAAACGTGCCCGAAGCACCGATTAAAATAATCATTAAATCTCAAAATAATCATATCAAATCATTGCAATTAAAATCATGCTATAAATCATATAAAACATTTAACTATGCATGCATATCAGTTTATAAAACAAACGTTCACTCACACACCGTCCAACTGCTTGTTTCCCGTGCTGCACGCGTTTCCGTAATTTCCGACACTTGCTAGGAATCTCGAATCCTGTTCAAAATCATTATTCAAGGTTAATAACAAATCAATTTACATCATCTAATTTCCCCATAATTTTCCGGGAATTTAATATTAATTAAATACGTAACTTAAACCTTCGGACCCTCGAAACATTATGGAGACGATATCCGATTGACTCGAAACCAAAGCCAAAATGTTCGTTACACTGTATAGAGTAAAACACCAGTTGACCACTTTCCCAGAAAACAGCCCACGCGCCCTCACGTGCCGCCGCAAGCGGCTGCGCGTGAAAGCCACGCGCCGGGAACAGTAACCTGCACAGTGTCGTCTGCTTGACCCGTTTCTCTGGTATTCGGGTCTGCGACCCGCGTCGCAACTCGATTCGTTTTCCCTCAAATTGAACCCAATTCCTCCCGTTCTTTCACTTATTTTTATTCCTTCCCTGTCTATAACCGATCTGTGAGCTCAATTTCACTAAACCATATCTTAAAATCCACGACTCAACACGGATACCCGACGGGTCCTAACTCGGGTTCTACCCAAAAACGACCTGTAAAATTAAATTAAATACACCAGAAGCATCTAACAGTCATTCTAAACATGAAATCGAAGTCAATTTCAAGAATCATCATCTCTAAGTAATCGAACTCAAGCTCTCATTTTCAAAGGAGTCGCAGAGCCTGTTCTCTGTCGATTCACTCCAATTTCTTGTCCAATTGATTTGGTTCTCTTCGTTGAGCTCCCAGAAGGCTAAGTATCTAATCAATTTCATCCGAAACATTGTACAAAATCAAAATCGACATTTGGTGTTCTTAGGTGATTTTCGGGTTTTGTTCTTGGGTTTCCAGCTCAATTTTCTCTCAATTATTCCTTCAATCTTACTCGTTTTCTCTCTGGGTTCCTCTTCCCGTTTCAGAATCTCTCTATTTTTCCTCTTCATCGATCAATTTGGAGTTGAAATTTAAACAAGGATTAAGGGGTGGTTTTTGTCCATGTTAGGCATTCAAATAATGCCACTAATTTACTTAAGCAAGTGACAAATGTCACTTAGTAATTAATCTTAATCCAAATGGGCTGAATCAGCCAAGTTAAACTATTTAAAATCAGCTGTGGTACCGTTTAGGGCTTTGATGACCCAAATTACCATTTTACCCTTCATGTGACAATTTACTGTTTTGCCTCTGAACTTTCCAGACCCATAACTTCCTCGTCCGAACTCCGATTGACGCATGCCGCCTATCTATGGATTCAGCGTCCCGAGACCTATCCAACGGTACTTCCGGAAAGTCCAAATAAGGTCCTGGTCAAAAAGTCAACTTTCGGCCCCCTTCGACCGATTACCCTCAAACTTCCGCACATCATAACTTTCTCCTCGAATACCGGAATTGGACGTGCCACCTGTCTATGAACTCATGACGTCCCGAACTACGTCACGGTCATCGGTCAAAGTCCATTTGACCGTTCAAATTAAAAGTCAACTTTTCGCCTAATTCCAGGGGCAAAATAATCATTTTCCTTCAAAATGTCCAAATTTTCCTTTTTCGAATTTCCGGGGCGTCACATTAAAGATAAGGCAGAAAAAATATGTCTCTTATAAAGTGAAAGTATTTTTGCATGACGACTTTACTTACTTGAAGTTGAAAAAATAATGTGGAAGTGGATGGGAAGGAAAAGGGAGGGATGCCTCATTCTTTTAGGATGTGATACCCTTCTTAGAGTGGGGTACCACCTACACTGGTACCCCATGCCAGCTATCAGCTTTTGAGGTTATCCAGTTAATGAGTGACACTTGTCCCCTTAGGCTGACACCTACGATTTTGGAAGTTGGAATTTCTCTACACAAGGTCTTCTGAGTTGGCTTAGGGGGCACTCGAGGTGAGACTTTTTCCATCATGGAGGAGATGAAATACGTCTTCTGCTTTACAACTAAGGAGGTGAAAGGCATCATGTGTTGTCCAGGGCCAGCTATGGCCTAGGGCGTCAAGGGCGACTGCCCTGGACCCACGAACAAGAAGGACCCAAAATTTTTTAATTTGTCTTATTTTTATAGGGAAAAAAATAAAAGAACATTTAAAATTTTGAAAAATATTTAAATTGAATTTGAAAAAATATTTTATTAAAAATTAGTCTCGTATTCTTGAAATATTATAAGACTTATTTTGATTAATATATAGTTATCTAGCGTATCATATAAAGTCATTAAGACTTTAACTCTAAATTTTTTTTTATAAAATTTCATCATTTCTTAAAAATATGATATTGCAAAAATAACTATATTTTCTATGTATGATTGATGTGCTTAAATTCTTGAATTTTCTTGGTATATTGCTAAGAGGATGAAAAAACAATTGAAATTTGAAAAAAAATTATTAATTTTGTATATATGGGCACTTTTATCATTTTTGCCCTAAATCTCCAATTTATTGAACCGTCGTGTATTGTTATATAATGTTGATACTTCTTGTTCCCGGTAGCTTGCCTAGCGCTACTCCAACATGCTATCTACCTCGATAGGCTACGAAGCGCTACCTCGATAGGCTACTAAGAGCTACCCCAGTAGGCTACTAAGCCCTATTTCCTCTTTACGTAGCACTCTCGGCTCTCTTGGGCTTGGACTAGAAGCAGGATCTATGGGCTTGGATCGACTATGGGCCCCTTTGTGGACTTTAAAGTTTATCTTCTAGTGAATCTCGATTATATTTTTACCAAATATTATTTGTTAGATTCGATTTACTTAAGTCCACTATCAACAAAGGCAATTGTGGTTGTGGGGGGAGTCAATGGAGAAGTGACATTTAATAATTTGTATAGGAACAGAAAAGATGGGAATGTATTTAATTAGAGAAGGAAAAATGAGAAAAGGCTGCAAAAAAGCATGGAGATGGAAATGTACCCAAAACCCCTTTTCTCTCTCTTGTCATTGTCAATTTGTCACTGCTCCCGTGGACGCTTTCTCACTCACACAAACAAACAACTGCACGGATCAACCTCAAACGGAACGGAAAATCAAGCCTACGGACCACAGTTTAATCAAACTATTAACAACAAAAAATAAAACATTCCATCTACCCTCTTCTTCTAAACGTTGAACATCTTATGTTTTTCACTGTTTAAATTATTTTTCATGTACGTCAGAACTTCAACCATTGTATATATCTTAAAAATCTATTGTATTTCAACTTTATTTACCCATTGTTGAATCAAAGATTGAACTCGTCGTGAAAAGTGCTCACAATTCCTGCAAACAGCAAACAATTAGCTATCGTTGCCTCGATCGATTTACCCGGGGGGTTGTTCGACCAAGAACATTCTGATGCCTAAGTTAGCTTTGAGAGGAAAGGGATATACTTCGAAATAAAGAATCAACGTACCTTGAAAATGAAATGTGCCTTGCTATTTATAGGAAAATCTTGGGAGCCTTGGAGCGTTCTGATTGATCGGTTGAATATTTAATTAGTAAATAATATATTATTATTAAATATATTATTTAATAATTGTAATGATGGCTCATCATGATAGTAATGATATTTATTGTATTTTAATATTAATATTAATTATCCATTATTAAGAATAACGATAATTAACTCTCGGGGGGAATACCAATATTACGGAGACTTTAACCCGATCAAATAACGTATTTAACTAGTAAATAGATTATTTAATGTGCGGGTGTTTTTCAAATGATCAGCGTTATTTGCCAAGGGAAATTTGGTCATTTTTGGGAATTACGGGACACGTGTCAGCTCCATAATTTTCGGATGATTTTGGGTTCCACAAATGCCCCCACATCGATTCGGTATTCAGGGAATCCGGAGGGATGTATATTGTTTGGAATCGTATATTACCGAGTTACCGGTTATTGTTGGGTTCAAGAAATGAGTCAGCATTTATTTGACGATTATGCCCCTGATTATAAGGGTTAAAAATCCGTTTTTAGTTTTAGAATGACTAATCTGGGATTAGTGGTGTGAATCGGACATAATGTGCAAAACGACCATTTTGCCCCCAAGAATGGGCAAAATGACCATTTTGCCCCCAAGCATGGGCAAAATATTGATTTTTAATTCGGACGGTCAAATGGACTTTGATCGATGATCGTGACGTAGGTCGAGTCGATACGAATCCATAGACAGGCGGCATGCATCAATCGGAGGTCGGATGCGAAAGTTATGGGTCTACGAAGGCGAGGGGCATTTTCGTAATTTTGAAAGGCAGGGGCAGAACGATAATTTTCCGAGCGAAGGGTAAAACGGTCTTTTTGACAAGAGAACGGTGGACGCTGACTCATGCTACCTGCCAATGATATTTGTTACTTTGTCCAGACAACATGGAGGAAACCATGGATTTAGGGACACTAATCCCTTAATTAGGGAAAACTCACTCATTTTGTCCAACTTTTGACATTTTTAAATAACAGATCAATTCGGTTGTGAGAATGAGAGATTGGAGAGTCTGAATTGGATCAAAACAAACACGAAGGACAGAGGGGTCGCTGATTTTGCAGATTTTCGAAAATTTGAAAATTTGTGGTGAAAATTCGAATTCGAATTCGTGAGTCTTGAGGATCAAAATTGAGACTGGATTAAGTCTCCTGGGACTAATTCGAACCGATCCAAATAAAAAACGGAGAGGATTGAGGTCGTATCGAGCAAGAACAGAAGCTTCAAAATCCTCGAAAAATCGAGCTTGAAGTCGAAGGGTTAGAGGTAAATATTAGTGCAATTGACTTGGTATTAATGTTTATTATGGTCTTAGGTTGCTTTCTGTGTGATTAATTTGAAGAAATGGCCTAAAATTGGGTGGTACCCGATTAAGGATCCATCGGGTTTTCATTTTGAGTCGAGTGAATTGAGGTCTAATCTTATGAAATTGAGCATAAAGATCCCAAAATATGATTGGATACATGAAAACTAGTAGAAGAAACGAAGGAATTGGGGTCGATTTGGCTGAGATTGCTTCGGGTCTGGTCGCGGGTACGCGACCCGTTTACCAGTGAAACGGGCAGAGAAGACGCACTGTAGCAGTTACTGTGCTACGCGCGTGGCTTTCACGCCCAGCCGCTTGTGGTGGTGCGTGAGGGCGCGTGGATGTGTTTCTGGGGAAGTGTTCAACAGGTGTTTTACTATACTTAATGTAATGAACATTTTTGGTGTTGGGTCCGAGACAAACTGACATCTTATTGATACTGTTTCGAGGGTCTGATAGTTTAGGTCATGTTTTAAATTAATATTTAATTCCCGAAAAATTGTGAGAAATTGATATGATATTCATAGGGTCATTATTAACCTTTCATGATGTTTTTGGGCAGGATTCGAGATTCCTGGAAAGCGTCAGAAATTACGGGGACACGTGCATCTTAGAAAGCGAGTGGTTCTGACGGTGCGTGCGAGCATCGGTAGGCTGGCTCACATTCAATGTGACCTTGTTAGTATCACAAAAATGCTCGCTACGTGTCAAGAGTCTGCCGAAGGTGTTTAGAAACCTTGTTGGAGCGGGTGTACAACCAGTGCCACGTGATGGGCGGAGTTTGGCTGAACAGTCGACGGGGACTTGACGGTGATTGAGTGATCTTGTGGACGTGACTAGTGAGCATCGGTAGGCTGGATCACAATCACTGTGACTCCCGCTAGTACCACAAATATGCTCACTATGCTTCAAGGTGATGAGAGAGCCAGCAATCTTGCTTTGTGGGAGTGTGGTGGTTCTCGTGGCCTAAGTCCATTCCGAGGGAAAGATATGGAGTTTGAGAAGCCTCAAGACCTCATAGAGCGGATGACAGGACCCGTCTCAACTGGACGTCAAAAACTGTGCCCGGTCCTGCTCCCGTCTGACAAGTCAACTAAAGGTCCGAAGCTACCCTTCAGTGCTTGCCAGACAAGGGATGTTTGCGCGGATTTCTGCTGCTGCCACTGCCTCACGATCAGTCCCGAACGTCGTACCACGGCCTGGAGGGTCACAAAACAGAAAAGGTGTGAGTGGACAAAAATGACCTCTTATAAAAACATTTATCAAAATACATTCTTACCCTCCAGTTTTCACAAACTTGCATGCATATCGTAAAACATGAGTAATAGTATGAAATCATTCAAGTATGAACAGTGGACCGATAAAATCAAAACATATTTTCCCATGGTTCATAAAACTCATGTTCACCAAATCAGTTCATGTTATAAACATCAAATCCCGGCTCTCAGGCCAACACATGTGAAAACATAATCACTGGCCACAAAGACCAAAAACCCGTACTCAATACCAGCACGTCATCACAACAACATCAATCAGCACTAATCACCAGTGCACAAGATGACAGGACCCGCCCCGATCCCACAGGGACCACAAGGGGACGTGCCCTGCTCCCGTCTGACACCCAATAATTCATACCAATTTTAACCTCAAAACATTTAAAAGCATAAATAACCAAATTAAAGTCATACATAAAATCCGAATTAAACGAATGTCAGACAAGGGATATAATCCAAAATTACAAATTTGCGAGCACGACTCTAAAGTAATCCTACGGGTACACCGCCCAGCAGGGGTTCAGGTACGCAGAAGTAGATCTATGCCTCAGCCTCTGGTTCCTCCTCTACCTCAGTTTCCCGACCTGGAGGGGTTATCAAAACAGTAAGGGTGAGTGGACCGAACACAAGTTTATGAAATCGTTTGATAAGTAAAACATATAATTTACCCCTCCGTTTTCCAAATATGCGTGCACCATAATTCCAAAATCATAAACCATATAATATGAACCATAAGGCATATAGAAAAACCATAACCATAATTTTAGTTGCTGCACTATACACTCCAATCCCGACATCCCTGATGTCTGACGTCCCTGACGTCCAATAAGGTCACAATCACAAGGCTACGCGTGCCACTCGGGTCTCAATTTCCGAGTTCAATCCCCGAACCCCGTTCGGGTACAGCATCCCCGATGCTTAGCGTCATAGACGCTGGACGTACTAGACGTCCGTGACCTCTCCGGGGTACCTCATCCGGAGGAGACAATATAATATGGAAGGATTTATACAGTGCAGTACTAAATACATTTTATTGATATCCACATACAAAACACATATATACCGAATCAATCATTAAGTTTCATCAAACGGGTCTCAAGCCCAAATACCGTGAAACGTGCCATAACCACATTTTCCATATCATCAAAACCATCATTGTTTTAGCATGTGAATAAGTATAATAAAACCAGAAAACATTTATGCACACAAGGGTTTAAGAAAATGGCCCACTCACAGTACAATCCTGCTAGAAACCGAACGTATACCCTCGTCCTGGTACAAATGTACAATCCCTGTCAAGTCCAAGTATTCGTAAAGGTCAAATTAAACCCCCAACATTCAACCATGAAAGCCTAGGTCGAAACCGACCCGGGAAAGCCGCCCGAACGCGCTTCCCAAGGCAATAAACCTTATTTTGACCAACTTAATGATCTCCGATCGACCCGAAACCACCGCCATTGGATCCGGATCGTCGAAACCTACAGAATGGTGGTGGTCCCACCAGAAACACTGTTCACACGCGCCCCCACGCGCCGGTCAACGCGGCGGTCAACGGTGGAACAGTCCTGCTGACGTCATCGCTGACGTCACTGCTGACGTCAGCATGACGTCAGGCTGACGTCATCTGACAGCTGTCAGGTCTGACATGTCAGACTCTGACAGGTGCCACGTGTCAACATCTGATTGGTCCACCTCACTGATCTGTCAGACCACGTGTCAGATCTGACATGTGCCACGTGTCAGCACGGCACTGGTCCACGTCACTGACATGTCAGTGACACGTGGCAGTCCCTGACTGGTCCACGTCACTGACATGTCAGTGCTGACTGTGCACTGACATGTGGCACGTGTCGGCTCACGGTTGGTCCACGTCATCTGACAGACTGACAGGGTGCCACGTCAGCACCACTGTCATCAGACGGGTTGACCCGTTTTCCTGCAACTCGGGTCGATCAGACCCGCGATCGAGGCCCGGTTGCCATTCCACCATTTCTGGGTCATTTTCAGTCCTTTCAATTCCTAAGTACTCGTCTTAGTTCCAGAAAGTGTTCTATGGAATCAAAAACAAGAGAACAATATTAGATCCTTACCTGCAAACAAAACCCGAAGCTTCAGATTTTCCGGTTATCCTCCCCGTCAATTCCGGCCACCTCGAGCCTTGAAGTCAAGCCTACAGGTCTGTTTCAGTCCCTAGGTCTCATGAGAAGCAAGAAAAGGGAACAAAACTCGACTACACGTTGACTTCCAAATTTTGAAAGTACAAAGCTCACGGGTTACTCACCTGCCGTGAACCACCGTGCCTCCACCGCCGTTCCTGCCGCCCTCCCGTCGTCTCTCAGTCCTAGTCACACTCACACGCACACAGAGAAAGGTTGTAATGCGGAGGGGTGAGGGTTGAAATGGGCAGAAGGTGGGTGTCGGGTAGAAGAATATATAGAGATGGAGGGAAAATAATGGACGGCCCAGATTTGATCTCCAGATTAGATCAAGGGCTGAGATTAGATCTGGAGGTTTTCAATCCAAAGGCTGAAATTTAAAGCTGGTACAATTGTTTAATTAATCCAATAGTGGATCAGATCCAATCTAGCCAATGGGTGAGTGACACTTGTCACTCACCAGGTGTCCTCCAATCAGAATTTCTGAATATAATATTCGACACGAAAACCGAGACACGAACTTCCCGAATTCACGTTTCTGACCATAACTTCCTCGTACGAAGTCCGATTTCGGCGTGCCGCCTGTCTACGGACTCAGGACGTCGAGGCCTACCCAACGGTCCTTGAGTCAACTGAAAATTAGTTGTCAAAAGAAAAGTCAACATTTTCCCCCGGAAGTCCAAATTACGGTAATGCCCCTGAACTTCCGATAGTCGTAACTTTCACCCTGATCGTCCGAATCGAACGTGCCACCTGTCTATGAACTCGTGACGTCCCGAACTACGTCACGGTCATAGGTCAAAGTCCATTTAGTTCATCAATCAAAAAGTCAATAATTTGACCATACCATTCACAAGGGTAAAATCGTCAAATCACACATTAAATTACAATATGGAATTCCTCGAATTTCCGGGGTGTTACAACCTTCCCCCCTTAAGAAATTTCGTCCCGAAATTTCAAAGAAACAAATGAGGAAATTGTTCTCGCATCTGAGCCTCAGGCTCCCATGTGGCTTCTTCCACGTTCTGGTTTCTCCAGAGAATTTTCACGAGAGGGATCGTCTTTCGACGTAGTACCTTGTCCTTCCGATCCAAGATCTGTACTGGTTGTTCTTCAAAGCTCAAATCCTCCCGCAGTTCGACAGGTTGTTCCCCAAGTACATGAGAAGCATCACGTACATACATCCGCAACATCGATACGTGGAAAACATCGTGAACTCTTGATAGTTCTGGGGGTAGTGCCAATCTGTATGCAACTCTGCCAATTCTCTCCACGATTTCATAAGGTCCGATAAAACGCGGACTCAGTTTCCCCCGTCGGCCAAAACGGATAATCCCTTTCCACGGAGACAACTTCAGGAAGACAAAATCTCCCACTTCAAACTCCAAGTCTCGAATCCGTCGGTCGGCATAACTCTTCTGGCGATCCTGTGCCACCTTCAATCTTTCCTTGATCACGCGAACAGTTTCCATGGTTAAGTCCATTATCTCCGGCCCTACAGCCGCTCGCTCTCCTACCTCCGTCCAGCAGATAGGTGTCCTGCACTGTCGGCCATACAGTGCCTCATAAGGTGCCATCCCGATGCTTGCCTGATAGCTGTTGTTGTAAGCGAATTCCATCAATGGCAAATGAGTATCCCAAGAGTCTTGAAACTGTAGTACACATGACCTCATCATGTCCTCCAGGGTTTGAATGGTTCTCTCAGACTGTCCATCGGTCTGTGGATGGAAAGCAGTACTGAAACGTAGGTTTGTTCCCAAAGTAGCTTGCAAACTCCGCCAGAACCTGGAAGTGAAACGCGGATCACGATCAGACACGATCGATTCCGGCGTACCATGAAGTCGTATGATTTCCTTCACAAACAACTGAGCCAGTCGGTTAGGTTTATAGGTTTCCTGAACTGGCAGAAAATGGGCTGATTTGGTTAACCGATCCACGATCACCCATACTCCGTCCACTCCACTCTGAGTCCTTGGTAACTTAAAGACGAAGTCCATGGTGATGTGATCCCACTTCCACTCAGGAATCGGAAGTGGCTGCATAGCCCCATACGGTCTCTGCCGTTCCGCCTTAACCTGCTGACAGGTTAAGCATTTGCTCACGAACTCAGCAATATCCTTCTTCATTCCTGGCCACCAATAATGGTTCCGGAGGGTACGGTACATCTTTGTACCTCCCGGATGCATAGCATAGGCCGAACTGTGGGCCTCCTCAAGTATCTCGGCCCGTAACTCTGCCACTGCAGGTACGCACAAACGGCCCAATTTCACCAGTGCTCCATCGTCCCGGATGGTAAAATCCTGTCTCCCATCCGCATCGACCTCAATTCTGTAAATACAGAGTATCGGATCCTGCAGTTGTGCTTCGATGATCCGATCAATCAGTACTGGTCGCACATGGAAGTTGGCCAACAAAGCTCCATGCGCATCCGTACCCAAAATAACTCCCGTCTTCCGGAGTTCCACTAACAAGGGAAGATACACCATCCCTAGGTGTGCAATAGTTCCCGCAGATTTCCTGCTGAGTGCATCCGCCACCACATTGGCCTTACCCGGATGGTACTCGATCGTACAGTCATAGTCCTTCAGTAGCTCCAACCATCTCCGTTGTCTCATGTTGAGCTCCTTCTGAGTGAATAAGTATTTAAGACTCTGGTGGTCGGTGTATATCCGACACGTTGCGCCGAACAGATAATGTCTCCAGATCTTGAGAGCATGAACCACCGCCGCCAACTCCAAATCATGGGTAGGGTAGTTCAACTCATGAGTCTTCATCTGCCGGGATGCATAGGCGATAACCTTGCCAGTTTGCATCAACACGCAGCCCAAACCTTGCAGTGAAGCATCACTGAAAACTACAAACTCTCCACTGTCGTCCGGCAATGCAAGGACAGGTGCAGTGGTCAATCGATCCTTCAACTCTTGAAAGCTCCGATCGCACTGCTCGTCCCAGATAAACTTTACTCCTTTCCGAGTCAGACGAGTCAATGGTGCAGCAATTTTGGAGAAACCCTCCACGAATCTCCGGTAGTAACCTGCTAATCCGACGAAACTCCGCACCTCGGTCACCGTTGTCGGTCTAGCCCAGTTGGTCACCGCTTCTGTTTTCTGGGGATCCACGCAAATCCCATCCGTCGATATCACGTGTCCCAGAAAACCAATACTGCTCAGCCAAAACTGACACTTGCTCAGCTTGGCATACAATTGTTCTTGTCTCAGTTTCTCCAAGACCAACCGTAGATGTTCTTCATGTGCACGGGCACTCCTCGAGTATACCAAAATATCATCGATGAACACAATCACGAACTTATCCAGGTAGGGTCGGAAGACCCGGTTCATCAGATCCATGAATGCTGCTGGAGCATTCGTCAAACCAAATGGCATAACAAGGAACTCGTAGTGCCCGTAACGGGTTCGAAAAGCAGTTTTCGGAATATCCTCCTCCGAAATCCTCAGTTGGTGATACCCAGACCGCAAATCAATTTTCGAGAAGCACTGAGCTCCCCGCAATACCATTTTCACGCAAATCCATGCGTTGCAACCTCCGTTGCCATTTTCACGTAAATCCACGAAATTGACCATTGACTCATTCCCGAGTCACCACATCGTTTTCAATCCATGACTCATAATCCGAGTCCAAACATTATTTTCAATCAATTTTAATCCCGGACTCATAAACCAAGTCCAAACATCATTTTTACCAGATTTCGTAATTTCTCGAAAATCGCCCAAAAATAATAATATAATAATCCTAAAACCGAGAAATTACCGGATTGAAACATAATTCATGCCCAAGCATATAATATCATATAATAAGGCATTTAAATCATATATGCATGCATCACGGTTAGAAAACAAAGTCCACTCACACATACCATCCAAAACGGTCCGTTTCCGAGCTGCACGTTTTTTTCGTAAATTCTGGAAATCACAACTCCTGTCCAAAATCATTATAGAAGGTTACTAACATCTCAAAATACATCATATAATTTCCCCCAATTTTTTCGGAGTTTAAATACGTATTTTTAACGTAAAACAAAACTTCGGATACGCGGAACATTATCGAAACAATATCCGATTTCATCGAAACCAGTGTCAAAATGTTCGTTACAATGAGAGGATCAAAAGTCATGTTGACCTCACCTTGAGACTAGGCCGGACGCGCCTCCACGCACCGCCGTGAGTGGCTGCGCGTGAAACCCACGCGCCAGCTACAGTACCCTCGTCCTCATCCATTTGTCTGTAAAACGGGCCATTTAACCCGCGAGGCGACCCGGTTAATTTCCTACCAATTCGACATTGTTTCCATCAATTGAACATTTAGTCAGTTTCGAATTAAGTTCAATTAAAGATCTTGTGGGCTCAATTACAAACAATCTTACTTATAACCCCACGATCACAGTTGATCATTCGAAGGACATCCAACCATTGTTCATCCTTCGAAAACCATCAAACCTTCTTGATTTCGTTCAATTGATCCACCAGTAAGCTTCAATGGACTAAGAGAAACAGTTTCCCTCCATCAATTGCGTCGTTTGATCACTCAATGATCACGACTCAACCTCGACTCAAGCTCTCTGTTACCAGACCCGTTCAGAGCCAATTCGGCCTCGATTCTTCTCGTTTTTGATCTGAAACAACTCGTCTCAACCTCATGAAGCTACTTCTAAGCTCCAATTCGATCATCACGGCTCAATTCATCCTAATCGAATTTTCCTCCCAAAAACCAAATTTTCGAATTTCCAGTTCCCAGCTCACTCTCAATCTCCCGTGTTTACCCAGATGAGTTAGTCTCAACAAGCACTCGATTTTGCCCTCAAAACCAGTTAGAGAAGGCAGCAAACTCTCTCCAATTTTCTTCCCAAATTTTACACGGTTTGAACAACAAAGGAGATTAATGGAGGAATTAAAAATAATTAGGATTAATTAATTAATAAAACATCATAATTGTGTCTTCCCTAAAACATGGGATCTGGTTCCATGCCTGAATTTAGGGGATGAGTGACACTTGTCACTCATCCAAGTGTGTTCAGTCACCGGGTACTGTTCATATTAAAATATTATTTTAATCCCGGTTCGTTTGGTTAATCGAGCCCGATTCCGTGACCATAACTTCGTCGTCGAATCTCCGATTTCGGCATGCCGCCTGTTGTTGGATTCGCATCGAAGAGACCTACGTGCCACCTGTCTATGGACTCGTGACGTCCCAAACTACGTCACAGTCATCGGTCAAAGTCTGGTTGCCCGCCCGAACTAAAAGTCAACATTTTGCCCACGCTAGGGGCAAAACGGTCATTTTGCACAATTCGTCCGATTTCACTCAACTAATCCCCGATTAGTCATTCTAAACCATAATTAATTAATATTCAATCCTGATATTCGGGACGGGTCATTACAGCGGAAGGTTCGCAATCAAATTGCCTTTCCAAGCGACGCTCTTGTGGAGCTTGGCGACAGTCATGCCTCTCCAAACTTAAGGATGGCCTCGCACTTCCGCATGTTTGATGAGCTGTACAACGGGTTTGGAGGTCAGCCTGATCTCAAAAAGATTGACATGGCCCCTAAAATTCCTCCAGAGTCCCGGGACATGAGCCGGCTACTTTCTCCATTTAGGGATATGAATGGCGGGAGGTCTTCAGTCATCCTAATCAAGGAGTGGTTGAGCGCTCCATTGTGCTTGAAGGAGACCGTTGTTCAGAAGAAGGACAATAAACAAGGACCTATTGGTTCTTGGGAGAAAAAAGCATGCCGAGCAACTTCTTTCCTAACCAAAAAGCATACCGAGCAACTTCTTTCCTAACCCATCTGCTCTGGTCCCGCGAATGTACCATCTTGACGCGAAGGGCCTGCAGAAACGGAAAGTTATGTTGTTGATGTGAGATTACGATAACTTAAGAAAACTTGAGGTCCTAATTTCACATCGGAAGCCAAAATGGGCGAGTTGGAGATGAGCCGTGCAGAGAGGATGCTGATAGAAAATGAGCGAGATACCGCTCGAGATGAGCTCTCCTTGCTGCGCAGAAATTTGCAGGACTCAGAAGGCTTAGATGCTTCGATAACGAAGGCTTGAATGCTTCGCAGGGTGAAGGCTTGGATGCTTCGATGACGAAGGATTAGGTGCTTCGCATGGCGAAGGCTTAGATGCTTCGCAGGGCGAAGGCTTGAATGCTTCGATGATGAAGGCATGGGTGCTTCGATGACGAAGGCTTAGGTGCTTCGCATGACAAGGCTTGGATTGTCAGGACCCACCCCGGTTTCACCCCGAAACCCGAGGGAAATCTTGCTCCCGTCTGACTCCCCGACGCAACATTCAGATAAAACTCACTCGAACCCAGTCAGACGCAGGAGTAATTAACCATAATGTTCCGAAGTTATAGTTTACAGAGTATAGCACGAAATCCAAGAACAATAAAAAAAACGATAAATTATACGCACACGGAAGACTTTAATCTATTCCGGGATCCCTCACATCACTTCTATGCCTCGGACACTGCCTCGACGTCAAGACCCCGCGCTAGCTCCACAACCTGGAGGGCAAGTTAAAACAGAAAATGTGAGTGGACCATAATAAAAAGAAAAGTTCTAAAATCCTTTATCAGAAAAACTGAGTTTAACCCTCCGTTTTGAAAACCACATGCATAACCAACATTTGTTAACACCGTTATAAATCACTTCTCATAAAACATCATAAGAAACAGAAACCATAGCATGAGTATCAAAAACCGTAGCATAAACCACAAAGCTCAAATCATCATTTCCCGATCAAACCTGCTGGACCTATCCGAGTCTTTAAACTCCCGAGTCTTTAAACTCAATACAGGCCTTAATCATATCCGAGTCTTTAAACTCCCGAGTCTTTAAACTCAATCCGGGCCCGTCCCCCGTCAAATATATCCGGGTCTTTAAACCCAATATCTAGATCCAGCAAATCCAATCCATATCCTGTGTACAACCAATTCGAATCCATCGCCAAATTCGAATTCGAAATCCCCGGTTCGAAGCCCTACCGGCGTTCAGAACCGTCATTCCGAACCCAAATCCGGAAATTCACTTTTCAACTTTAAAACCAAATCTCGTTTCCCGAAATCCGATTTTAAAACCGAAAACCTTTAATCATCGAAATCATGTTCCAGAATCCCTTTATAATCAGTGAAAACCACTTATCAATTGAAATCCCAAAACCATAGCATCAATTTCAGAAACCAATCACTTTCTCGTAAAACGTGCTAAAAATCGGACTTCCTCGAAAAACGTGCAATCATGTAAAACCAACCAAAACATATTCTATAAACATAGAATAATGATTAAAACCACAAAACAATTATAGAAAACAGTTATGCATGCTCGAGTTTAGAGAAGGGGTCCACTCACAGTACCAAGCTTTCAATCGCGTCCCGAACGTCCTGTACGTTCCTCGGCTTCCTCGGGAAATCCCGATCCTGTCAATCACCGTCAAAATACGTCACTAATACGTCTACAAAATTTCACCTAAATTTCCTCAAAATTCCCCGAATCGAAAACGTAAAACCCGGGACCTTAAACCTTCACCCTCGCGGAACTAAACTCAAACGACGTCCGATTGACCCGAAACCAACTCCATTGAACTCACCATAACTCCTAGACCAACAACCATGTTGACTACTTCTCCAACCGCCGCCGCACGCGCCCCCACGCGCCGCCCAAAGTGGCTGCGTGTGGCCCTCATGCGCTGCTACAGTGTACCGTCATCAACCTCGACTCACTGTGTTGAACCGGCGCTGCAACCTGGACCGGCGAGAAACAATCTCCACCATCCGGCCACCATTTCAACTCCTCTCTTTTCCTATAGCTTCGTCCAGGCACCATGAATTCATCCCCCTACTCCTCTAACCTCGACATGGCCCCATCATCGTCGATTCAAGCTCGAACCAGACGGCCATACTCCCCCTGTTTCACGATCCATCCGCTCTGGTCACCCCCCGTCACGGTGGCAACACCAGACTCTTCCTAGGGCCTTATTGATCCTAGACCAACACTCCTAGACCTTCGTCTCAGCCCCAACCTCGACGACTTTGGATTCGAACAGCACGGCAAAACAGAGCACCAGAGTGCCTTCCGTCGTCTGATCTCCGCCGTGTACACCCCCGTCATAGCGACCATCCTAGTCGACGCCTAGGACCCTCCTGAACCTCACCCTGACCTCCATTCCTCTCGACTCTAAGCCCAACCTCACGACTTTCAAATTGAACATCACGGGAAAAACAGAGCAAGAGATCTCACCTTTTGATTGCGTCTCCGCCGTGCGCACCGCCGCGTGCCACGGTGTTCGTTGGACTCCCTGCAGCCTCCTGAACTTCCCACGATCGTGGTTTGAGTCACCACACGGCGTAGCCACCACCAAACTCTCTCACGGTCTCCCTGTTTCCCCAAAACTTTGCCGCACCGCCACCGTGCCGCTGTGCACGATTCCTCCACCAAAACACGATCACTAGTACAACACTCCTCCCTGTCACTCTCACAAGCACTCTTCACTCCCCCCTTGCAATGAGTCGATCAATTGCTCCCAATTCCTCACCCTCTGTTTCTGTCTGTGTCGAAGAACAACACACGGGCACACACAGCTGCACCCAAATAATTGGGACCGCGCACGTACAGGATTCCACCAGAACCCTCTAGTCCTGTGCCACATGTCACCAATCACTCAACTCTTGTCCCACCTGATTCAATCTCAGCCTTCCATTCTTCTTTCTCTGCACAAATCCCAATGTGCCACAAAGACCAAAATACCCTCCAATTTAACTCATTTTTTGTTCGGTTTTGCCACAACTTCCTAGACCCGTATCTCTCGCCTCGTAAGTCCGATGAATACGCGCCACCTGTCATCGAACTCAAGACGACGAGATCTACCTAACCATCCTAGGTCAACATACCAAAACCCGATTATTCAAAAAGTCAACTTTTCCCCCTATTTTATCAAAATTACGATAATACCCTCGACCTTCCGATCATCACAACTTCCTTCTCGGATGTCGGAATCGAACGTACCACATGTCTACGGGTTCGTGACGTCCTCAACTACGTCCTGGTCACTGGTCACTACCCAAATGACCACCTGAAATAAAAGTCAACATTTTTGCTCGAACCAGGGGCAAAATCGTCATTCTCCACTAGTGACCTTATCGGGACCAACTAACCACTGGTTAACCTTACTAATCACACCTTAATCACTCTACTAATCTCGATTCTCGGGACGGGTTGTTACATGGATGCTTCGATGACGAAGGCTTTTTATACTAGAGAGAATAAGCTTTGAAAATTGTAAATGGTGAACAAATAAATTTGTCAATCTCATTTCATTGATACTTGAATTTAGAAGAAAAGCAAAATTGAAAAGCTCCATAGAATTTTATGTCTCTCTAATGTTGACTTGCGTCTAGTTGATGCGGATCACTTTTGACGCTGGTTCGTTTGACTCTTTATTCTCCATGTGATTTACAGTCTTCTTCTTGATGTAGTCTGTACAATACCCCTCCTTCAGGAGATTTCGGAGATATCTTTCGAAAGATATACATGTGCTGATATTGTGCCCATAACATTCATGATAGGCGCACCATTTGGTTTTATCAGCATTCTCTTGATTGCCTTTGACTGGCTCCGGCTTCTTAAACCATAGCTAGTTCTTAATTTCATTGTGGATATGATGAACTGGTAAAGATAGCTGCAAGTTAGGCTTCCCCATAACTGGTGTTTGGGAGTGTTGCTCCGCCTTGCGTTTGTTGAGCTTTTCAGTCGCAAACTTTCCATGGGGTTCATCCTCATTGGAGGCTTTTTCGCTAGTCCCGGCATGGTCCTGAGTATGAGCGGCGCTCTTCTCGTCCTCCCAACTTGCATGTCGTTCTGCTAGCGAAAGTATTTTGGAAAGACTTCGCGCATTGCTCATGACGATGTCCCCGTAAAGCTGGCTGTCTCGAGGGAGTCCTTGCTTGAATGCCATTGCTGCAACAAGGTCATTACAGCCGATAATGCGAGACTTCTCCTCAAAAAATCTCCGTATGTATTGTCGCAGAGTGTCTTTTGCTCTCCCTCGGACAGAGAAAAGATGGTCAGCTTTCACCTCGATTGTTCGAAGCTGTGCGTATTCCTTCACAAATGCCAGGGCCAACTCTTCGAAGGACTCAATCGACCTCGGGGGGAGATGATTGAACCAAGTCATGGGTTGGCCTTGAATGGAGGCTTGGAAAACTTTGCACATGAGCGCATTGTTAGACCTGTGGGGGATCATGACACCGCGGTAATAATCTATGTGTTTTACGGGGTCGGAGGCTCCTTTGAATGGAGTGAAGTTTGGCGTTGCGAACCTCTGGGGGAATGGCTCCTCCTCAATATCCCTTATAAAGGGCGTAGAGAGTCGTATCTGGCGACGTAGATCGTCCTCTAGATCGCCACCTTGTTGAACACGAAGGTGCATGTCCAGCATTTTTTGAACATCATTTGCCCGCACCGCTCCTCGCTGAGGTGATGAGTCCCTTCGTGCTAATCGTCGAGAACCTCTTTGAGCTTTTCCCCTTGATCTCTGGGATCGTGCAGGGGAGTAGGCTTCATCCTCCTCTTTACTGTCGTGGGCAGATTGTTTTGGATCTTTGTATAGAGCTTGAACTCTGACTGAAGTTGAACTTGTTTGCTTAACCCTTCAACTTGCTGCGCCAAGTTTTCCTGGGGAGTTTGGTGACGACTTCTCCCTGAGATGTCATGACACCCGTCCAGAAAGTCCCTTAGGACCATGTTTTCTGTGGGTTGATCATGTCGTGATGTATTTCCCATCGACCTCTCGTTTTCTTGTTGTAAAGCCAAAGTTCCTTCCCCTAGCGCGGGTACTTGGTTAGCTGGAGAGGGGAACGCTCCAAAACTGAAGGTTGGCCTCCCTACAAGTGTCTCCATGGGTGATTCTATGGACACACGCCTGGGTTGAGTTGGCCGCTTCTCCGGAGTTTCAATGCGAGCCTCATTCCTTATCTGAGCCGTTGAGGCAGAAACACCTTCTCCAGTTGATCGAACGGATCGATGAACCTTAGCCATGCCGAATCGAAGATTTTTGAATTTGGAAAGCTGTTGATGGATAATTTGAACAACGTTCAGGATCTTCGAACAATGTCGATGAACGACGAACGAAGGGAGATGAACGATGAACAATGTTCAAAATCTTCGAACAATGTGGATGAACGACGAACGAAGAAAGATGAACGATGAATGAATTCTTGATGAGTGATGAACAACGTTCAAAATCTTCGAACAATGTCGATGAACGACGAACGAAGAAAGATGAACGATGAACAAATTCTTGATGAGCGATGAACAACGTTCAAAATCTTTGAACAATGTCGATGAACGACGAACGAAGAAAGATGAACGATGAACAAAGGAGAGAGCTTCTTCTGAGTATATCTCAATAGCTCTCAATGAAAGCACCAATTGTTGAATTAAAGATTGAACTCGTCACGAAAAGTCCTCACAATTCTTGCAAACAACAAACAATTAGCTATCGTTGTCTCGATCGATTTACCCGGGGGGTTGTTCGACCAAGAACACTGTAACACCCAGGACATTCGAGGATTTTAATATTGTAATTTAATGTATCAATTGACGTTTTTACCCTTGTGAATGGTATGGCCAAATTGTTGACTTTTTGATTGGTGGATTGAATGGACTTTGACCTATGACCGTGACGTAGTTCAGGACGTCACGAGTTCATAGACAGGTGGCACGTCCATTTCGGACGATCAGGGAAAAAGTTATGACTATCGGAAGTTCAGGGGCATTACCGTAGGTTGTACTTCACGGGCGAAAATGTTGACTTTTCGTTTGACAATTAATTTTCACGCGACTCAAGGACCGATAGGTAGGTCTCGACGTCCTGAGTCCGTAGACAGGCGGCACGCCGAAATCGGACTTCGTATGGCTGAGTTACGGGTCTAGAAAGTGAAGGGCAGTTTGGTAATTATTTGAACCAGGGGCATTTTGGTCTTTTTGCCCTGGTTACTGTAGCAAACCGCGGGGGACATGGGCGGCACCACCATGTGCGGTGGCTCTGAGTGCGATTTGTTTACTGGTGAGTGTGGGTTGGAAAGTATTGATTGTATAAACCTTTTTGAAGCATCAAACGTGGTCTGATTCTTCCAGCTACACGATCAAATTGATTAATCGAAATTTGGAGCTTTCGGGGGACAAATTTCAGTGGACAAATTGGACACCCACGAGCCTCTGGGATGGCTTGAATTTGTTTAAAACTAATTAGGACATGTGTGAGCATCACTCTGATGCAGAGATAACTGAGAACGGGTGAGGAAAACCAGAGAAGCCATTTCTGGAAAAATTGGAGGGAAAATCGGGTTTTGATTTCTGGTGACTGTTGGACCAAACCAAGGCCTAGTTTAGTCTTCTGGGAGTGTTTGGAACTCAACCGCATCGAAATCGAAGGCCATCAGCCACGGCTGAGCTGGGACGGTGACTGCTGTTTTCAGGGAAATCGCAGAGCTTGGGACGACGACCTTCAGGTACTTTCAGACACAATTGATTGTTCATTTTGGTTCGTTTTGATCCTATTATACTTCCTATGAAGTTAATTGGACAATGGGTTTGAAACCAGTGAGTTCTGGTGATTGACCCGTTTGGTTGATCACGGGTCGAAGGGCCATTTAAGGATTGGATTTGGATAATTAATAACTCAGAACTTAAATTAAATGTTTAAATAACATGTTAGGATCAAATTCGATTGAAATCGAGTAGGAATTGATGGGTAATCAACCGGGTCAAGCCGCGGGTGGCAGGCCCGAATTACAGACAAACGGGTGAAGGTGCTGACACTGTAGCTACAGTGTCAGGCGCGTGACTTTCACGCGCAGCCACTTTGGGCGGCGCGTGAGGGCGCGTTGGGGCTTATCTCTGATCACGATCAACAAGACTTTTATTCCTCTCATTATTCTGAACATTTTTGGTGAATTAACCATGTTGATCTGAGATAGTTTGAAGGGTCAGTTTCGGGCCGGTTGCCTCGGGAAACGTGTTGACGTTTTCCCCGAACCGGCTTCTGTTTCGAACTTTCTTTTGAATAAATATTAAGGACTTGTAGTGACCCTTACGTGTGAATTGAACTGACAGGAATTGTACGATAATCTCGGTACAGGTCCGTACGCGCAGATTCGCAGCGGAATCGTACAGTGAGTGGGCCCGTTTTCATTAAACCCTTGCATGCTTAAATGTTTTCTGATTTACTTATATGTTCACATGATGGAATCTATAAATGGTTTTGATGATATTGAAATTTCAGTTATGGCACGTTTCACGGTATTTGGGCATGAGACCCGTTTGATGAAACGTAACGATCAGTTCAGATTTTACCTATGTATACATATATGTTTACATGTGGATATCAATAAAATGTATTTGGTACTGCACTGTATTGATCCATCCATACTATACTGTCTCCTCCGGATGAGGTACCCCGGAGTGGTCACGGACGTCTAGAACGTCCAGCGTCTATGACGCTAAGCATCGGGGATGCTGTAACCGAACAGGGTTCGGGGATTGAACTCGGAATTGAGACCCGAGTGGCACGCGTAGCCTTGTGATTGTGACCTTATTGGACGTCAGGGATGTCAGACATCAGGGATGTCGGATTGAAGTGTATAGTGCAGTGGCTAAAATTATGGTTATGGTTTTATTACATGCCTTATGATTCATATTATATTATTTATGATTTTAAATGATGTTGCATGCATGTTTGGAAAACGGAGGGGTAAATTATATGTTTTACTTATCAAATGATTTTATAAACTTGAGTTTCGGTCCACTCACCCTTAATGTTTTTGGTAACCCCTCCAGGTCGTGATACTGAGGTAGAGGAGGAACCTGAGGCTGAGGCATAGATCTACTTCTGCGCACCTGATCCCTGCTGGGTGGTGTACCCGCAGGTTTATGTTAGAGTCGTGCTCGCAACTTGTAATTTTGGATTTCATCCCTTGTCTGACATTTGTTTAATTCGGATTTGATGTATGACTTTAATTTGATTATTTATGCATTTGAGGTTTTGAGGTAAAAATTGGTATGAATTATTGGATGTCAGACGGGAGCAGTGCACGTCCCCATATGGTTCCAGAGAGGATCGGGGCGGGTCCTATCAGCTTGGTATCAGAGCACTAGGTTGTGGTCAGTACTAGGGTATGGTCAGCATGCTAGACTAGCGATTAGTACTAGTTACTTTTCGACTTTTAAGAATATCATTGTCTGATCTATGCCTCTTGACAGTTGGTTATGCCTCCTAGGATAATTCCTCATATTCGAACGGACGAGGATCTGGAAAGGGAGATGGAATGCGCGAGCATTGAAAGAGCTCAACGTTTGGGAGCCACTCCTTTCTGCGGGGGATCAAACCCCGAGGATGCTCATGATTGGATCACCAAGTGGGAGAGGATCTTCTCGGTGATGCACTGCCCTCCGGACGAACGAGTAACTTTGGCGGCCTTCTTGCTGGAAGGAGGAGCCTACCAGTGGTGGCACGACCTCGAAATGTCTGGGTGGTCTGTCCATACCACTACTTGGGATGCTTTCCGTTCCCGATTTCTGGACCAGTACTACCCGCGATCATTCCGCGCGGCACGGGAGGCTGAATTCCTGCGACTGGAGCAGGGGGATATGTCCGTTGAGGACTACGAGCAAACTTTCGGGAAACTTTCCCGGTTCGCTGCATCATTCGTGTGCACGGAGGAGGACAAATGCCAAAGGTTCGAGCTTGGACTCCGAGGGGAGATCCGGGCAAGTGTGACTGCTGCTACTCATGCTTCTCTGAGAGATTTGGTCGACGCTGCGGTGCGTGTCGAGGCCAGTCTGGCGGCACACCAGACACGACAGCCTACGGGCGAGGGGCGACGTCAGGATCGCCCACATCGTGGGCCATCGGGCCAGAAGAACACCAAGGGAGGGGGGGGGGGGGTTACAGGGGAGCACCCTCATCCTTCAAGGGTCGTGGCTGGTCAGGTCGACGTGGAGGCTCTCAGGGCAGAGGATCTGGATACAACTATGGGCAGCGCTCATCTTGGAGCGGTGCTTCTGGGGGGCATTCGGACAGGCCAAGGCCAGTAACTTGTTTTGCTTGCGGAGAGGAGGGGCACTATGTAACGCCCCGGACGTTCTGGAAATGTAATATTATAAATATTGAATAAAATGACGTTTTTACCCCTGTGTTTGTGTGGTCGATTTGTTGACTTTTTGATTTGGAGGTCGAACGGACGTTGAGTGATGACCGTGACGTAGTTCGGGATGTCACGAGTTCATAGACAGGTGGCACGTCCGATTCGGACGCTCGGAGTGAAAGTTATGATGTTCGGAAGTTCGGGGGCATTATCGTAATTTGGGCGTTATAAGGGGAAATAGTTGACTTTTTGTTTGACAATTGATACTCATTTGACTCGAAGACCGTTGTGTTCGTCTCGACGCCCCGAGAACAACGACAGGCGACACGCTTGAAACGGACGTCGGAGGACCGAGTTATGGGTCACGGATGTTGGAGGGCATTTTGGTAATTATTGCACAGAGGGGCATTTTGGTCATTTCACGGTGGTTACTGTAGCACCACCGTGAGAAGCAGAGTGCGGCCGTGGTGTTTTTGAGCGTGCATTTGTTTAAGGCTAAGTGGACTGGTGAGTGGGTCCTGTCAATTGGTATCAGAGCCAGGGTTTACGATTCGTGTCCGGCACTCGGGTGTGCCTTGATTATTGTACTAACTTATGCCTCTTTCCGAGAAGGACGACCGGCCATGCCTCCGCGACACGAACCCCCTCCACGACCTAATGGCGATGCCGAGAGCGCTTCGATCGAGCGAGCCCAGCGTCTTGGGGCCACGGTGTTCAGTGGTGGAGCGGATCCCGAGGATGCTCACCGTTGGATTTCTCGGATTGAGCGGATTTTTACTGTGATGCACTGTCCTCTTGAGGAGCGTGTGGTGTTGGCTACATTTCTACTTGATGGATCTGCTTATGAGTGGTGGTATACTCTGGAGTTGTCGGGTTGGGATGCCCGTACAGTGACTTGGGAGACCTTTCGTGAACGGTTTCTGGATCAGTATTATCCCCGTTCATTCCGTGATGCTAGGGAGACCGATTTTCTGCAGCTCCAGCAGGAGAGCATATCCGTAGCTGAGTATGAACAGAAATTTCAGATGCTAGCTCGTTTTGCTCCTACCTTTGTATCTACTGAGGCTGAGAAATGCCGTAGGTTCGAGCTTGGTCTACGGGGTGAGATACGGGCCATTGTGACGGCCGGAGCTTTTGCTACTCTCAGGGAGTTGTCTGATGCCGCGGTGCGGGTTGAGGCTAGTCTCCCGACACGTCCACAGTATTCTGGTGGTGGACAACGTCGCGAGCGTTCATATTCTGGATCGTATGGTCAGGGAGCCTCGAAGAAGGGACGTTATGGTGGAGCCTCATCTGCAGGCAATGATCGTTATGGCAGGCCTGGTAACTATCAGGGTTCCGGATTCCGAGCGCCTAGGGCGCAGACTGCTCCGCAGGCGAGCGCGACTTCTGTTGCTTCCACGGGATGGCAGGGTGGTGGTTTTGTTCGAGATGCTTCCAGTGTCATCTGTTTCTTCTGTGGCGAGCGGGGCCACTACCGGAGGGATTGTCCATCTTTGCCACAGGGTGGTGGCGCAGGTCGGGGTGAAGCAGAGCAGGGACGGAGCACAGCTGTAGTTTCTGGGACTGGGAGCACTCGAGGAGGTGGTACCGGAGCGGCTAATGGACAGAGGGGCCGGGGCCGTGGGCGAGCAGCTGGACCACAGGCCCGAGTTTTTGCTGTTACGCAGCAGGAGGCCAGGGCAGCGCCTGGTGTTGTGACAGGTACACTCACGATCTTTGGACATGATGTTTGTGCTTTAATTGATCCCGGAGCTACTCATTCATTTATTTCACAGGACTGTGAGTTGTTGGCGGGTAGAGAGGTGTCCGCACTGGACTGTGACATGGGAGTGAGTACGCCCACCAGAGATGTGTTTGTGGTGAATCAAGTGTTGCGGGAGTGCCCCGTAATGGTAGGTGATGTTGGTCTGGTGGCAGATTTGATACTCTTGGACTTGCATGACTTTGATGTCATCTTGGGTATGGATTGGTTGACGCTCCATCATGCCTCTATCGAATGCGTCGATAAGAAGGTTACCTTTCGGAGCCCGGGGTTGCCGGAAACCACTTTTCAGGGAATTCAGCGAGCAACTCCTGTCGGAGTGATATCTGCCCTGAAGGCAAGTAAGTTGTTGAGGAAGGGGTGCCAGGGATACTTAGCCCGAGTGATGGATTCACGAGCTGCACCATTGAGGGTGGAGGATATACCGATTGTACGGGAGTTCCCGGATGTCTTTCCGGAGGATCTACCGGGATTGCCACCGCATCGAGATGTTGAGTTCACTATTGATCTGGTTCCAGGTACGCAACCTATTTCTCAGACTCCGTATCGTATGGCGCCAGCCGAGTTGAAAGAACTGAAGGCGCAGTTACAAGAATTACTTGAGATGGGATTTATTCGACCGAGCGTATCCCCCTGGGGAGCCCCGGTGTTGTTTGTGAAGAAAAAGGATGGGAGTATGAGACTCTGCATCGATTACAAGCAACTGAATAAAGTAACAGTCAGGAACAAATACCCGTTGTCTCGGATCGATGATTTGTTCGATCAGCTGCGAGGAGCGCAATACTTCTCCAAAATTGATCTACGTTCTGGGTATCATCAATTGCGGGTTAAGGATGAGGATGTACCCAAGACAGCCTTTAGGACCCGTTATGGTCATTATGAGTTCCTTGTGCTGCCGTTTGGCTTGACCAACGCACCCGCAGCGTTTATGGATTTGATGAACCGAGTGTTGCAGCCTTACTTGGATCACTTTGTCATCGTGTTCATCGACGATATCCTGGTCTACTCGAGGAGTGCGGAAGCGGACGAGGAGCACTTAAGGATGGTGCTAGGTACCTTGAGGGAAAACCAGTTGTACGCGAAGCTCAGCAAATGTCAGTTTTGGTTGACGAGCGTGAGTTTCTTGGGGCATGTGATCTCAACGGACGGGATCAGTGTGGATTCTCAGAAAATTGAGGCAGTGGCGAAGTGGGAACAACCGAGGACCGTCACTGAAGTCAGAAGTTTCTTGGGTTTGGCTGGTTACTACAGGAGGTTTGTAGAGGGTTTCTCTACCATTGCTGCCCCGTTGACGCGACTGACGCGGAAGGGAGTCAAGTTTGAGCGGGATGACGATTGCGAGCGTAGTTTTCGGGAGCTAAAGGAAAGGTTGACATCTGCTCCTATACTGACCCTTCCAGACGACAGTGGGGAATTTGAGGTGTACAGTGATGCATCCTTACAGGGTTTGGGATGTGTACTAATGCAGCATGGGAAAGTGATCGCCTATGCTTCGCGCCAGTTGAAACCGCATAAGCGCAATTACCCTACGCACGATTTGGAGTTAGCTGCTGTTGTGCATGCATTGAAGATTTGGAGACATCACCTGTATGGTGCGACTTGCAGAATGTTCACGGATCACAAAAGCCTGAAGTACTTGTTCACTCAGAAGGAGTTAAATGTGAGGCAGCGACGGTGGCTAGAGCTAATTAAGGATTATGATTGCACGATTGAGTACCACCCGGGAAAAGCCAATGTGGTGGCTGATGCTCTAAGCCGGAAGTCATCGCATTCTGTAGCACATCTACGGACGGTTCATTTACCACTTTTAGTTGAACTCCGTAAGAATAGCATTGATTTGGGTTTGGATGGCCAAGGTGTCTTGCTGGCTAATTTTCATGTGAGACCACTTCTGGTCGATCGGATCGTTGAGGCTCAATCTCAAGATCCTGTCTCATGTGTACTTCGGATTGAAGTGGAAGCCGGTGAACGGCTAGATTTTACAGTTAGGGAGGATGGAGCTTTGCTAAAAGAAGGACGGTTGTGTGTGCCAGGCGTGGAGGCACTGAAGAAGGAGATCTTGGACGAAGCTCATAGTTCGGCCTACGCGATGCATCCTGGTGGGACCAAGATGTATCCTACCTTGCGAGAGCACTACTGGTGGCCGGGGATGAAATGGGAGATTGCCGAGTTTGTCAGCAGGTGTCTGATTTGCCAGCAAGTGAAGGCTGAGAGACAACGACCTTATGGAGCCTTGCAACCACTACCTATTCCAGAATGGAAATGGGATCACTTGACGATGGATTTTGTGTTTGGACTTCCTAGGACACCCAGGGGTCACGATGGAGTTTGGGTGATTGTGGACAGGCTTACGAAATCAGCTCACTTCTTGCCAGTGTGAGAGAACTTCAGGATGACACAGTTGGCCCAGTTGTTTATTGACGAGATCATCTGTTTGCACGGTACTCCAGAATCAATAGTTTCTGACTGAGACCCAAGATTTACTTCTCGATTTTGGCAGAGTCTGCAGGAAGCATTTGGGACGAAACTTCGTTTCAGTACTGCATTTCATCCTCAGACTGACGGCCAGTCTGAGCGGACCATCCAGACATTGGAGGATATGATGCGAGCTTGCGTTTTGCAATTTCAGGACACTTGGGAGTCACATCTAGCCTTGATGGAATTTGCCTACAACAACAGCTATCAGGCGAGCATTGGGATGGCTCCGTACGAAGCCTTGTACGGACGGCAGTGCAGAACTCCATTGTGTTGGACGGACGTGGGTGAAAGGAAGCTGACTAAATCCGAATTGGTGGAACTGACGACCGAGAAGGTCAAACTCATCAGGGATCGGCTCAAGGCAGCCCAGGACAGACAAAAGAGCTATGTGGACCATCGGATTCGGGATCTAGAGTTTGCGGTCGGAGATCGGGTATTTCTGAAATTGTCCCCTTGGAAGGGTGTAGTGAGATTCGGCAGGCGAGGAAAGTTGAGCCCTCGTTACATTGGACCATATGAGATTACCGAGAGGATTGGCCCGGTGGCCTACCAGCTGGCACTACCGCCAGAGCTTTCGAGGGTCCACGATGTTTTCCATGTGTCGATGTTGCGGAAATATGTGTTTGACGCATCTCATGTACTGGAGGAACAACCCATTGAACTTCGTGATGATTTGAGCTTCGAGGAACAGCCGGTACAGATTTTGGATCGAAAAGATAAAGTGCTACGTCGGAAGACCGTTCCTCTGGTAAAGGTTCTCTGGAGGAACCAGAATGTGGAGGAAGCCACATGGGAACCCGAGGCGCAGATGCGAGAACAGTTCCCCTACTTGTTTCCTTGAAATTTCGGGACGAAATTTCTTAAGGGGGGGAGATTGTAACGCCCCGGACGTTCTGGAAATGTAATATTATAAATATTGAATAAAATGACGTTTTTACCCCTGTGTTTGTGTGGTCGATTTGTTGACTTTTTTATTTGGAGGTCGAACGGACGTTGAGTGATGACCGTGACATCCCGAACTACGTCACGGTCATCACTCAACGTCCGTTCGACCTCCAAATCAAAAAGTCAACAAATCGACCACACAAACACAGGGGTAAAAACGTCATTTTATTCAATATTTATAATATTACATTTCCAGAACGTCCGGGGCGTTACACACTATGCCAGTGATTGCCCGCAGTTGTCCAAGAACAAGTACGCTTGGGGCTCTAGTGTGGTGCAGAGCACGGCTTCCCACACTAATGGAGGGCGCGGTCAGGGAAGTGACCGTGGTGCTGGGCGTGGCGCGCGCGGGCGCGGACGGAACGGAGGGCCGAGGGCCCAAGTGTTTGCAATGACCCAGCAGCAGGCGAGGACTGCCCCAGGCGTGGTCACATGTACACTACATATCTTAAACCTTCTTGTACGTGTATTGATGGATGCGGGGGCTACACATTCTTTTATTTCGAAGAGTTGTGCTGGTATGCTTGATTGTGTGGTATCAGCTTTAGATTGCGAAATGGGTGTTGGCACCCCAATGGGCATCGTGTACCTTGTGAATCAGGTGATTCGGAGGTGCCCGGTAAGAATTGAGGATGTGGATTTACCAGCAGACTTAATTATTCTAGATATACACGATTTCGATATAATCCTAGGGATGGATTGGCTATCGGAGCATGGATCGCTCATCGACTGTTGTAGCAAGCAAGTGATTCTGCGGAGCCCGGGTTTGCCGGAGGTTATCTTTCAGGGGGAACGTGGTGGTTCGCCTCCTGAAGTGATTTCGTCACTTACTGCTACCAAACTTCTACGGAAGGGATGCCAGGGTTATCTGGCGCAGGTTGTGTCGGAACAGGTTGATACTCCGGGTATCGACGAGATACCGGTGGTATGTGAGTTTCCGGATGTATTCCCGGAAGACTTACCTGGATTACCGCCATCGCGGGAGATCGAGTTTACTATTAAACTACTCCCTGGTACCCGACCTATATCCCAGGCACCATACCGGATGGCGCCGGCCGAGTTACGAGAACTCAAGACTCAATTGCAGGAGTTGGTGGATTTGGGATATGTCCGACCGAGTACTTCACAGTGGGGAGCACCGGTGTTGTTCGTAAAGAAGAAGGAGGGAAGTTTAAACCTGTGGGGGATCATGACTCATCGGTAATAATCTATGTGTTTTACCGGGTCGGAGGCTCCTTTGAATGGAGTGAAGTTTGGCGTTGCGAACTTCTGGGGGAATGGATCCTCCTCAATATCCCTTATAAAGGGCGTAGAGAGCCGTATCTGGCGACTTAGATCGTCCTCTAGATCGCCACCTTGTTGAGCACGAAGGTGCATGTCCAGCATTTTTTGAACATCATTAGCCCGCACCGCTCCTCGCTGAGGTGATGAGTCCCTTCGTGCTAATCGTCGAGAACCTCTTTGAGCTTCTCCCCTTGATCTCTGGGATCGTGCAGGGGAGTAGGCTTCATCCTCCCCTTTACTGTCGTGGGCAGATTGTTTTGGATCTTTGTATAGAGCTCGAACTCTGACTGAAGTTGAACTTGTTTGCTTAACCCTTTAACTTGCTGCTCCAAGTTTTCCTGGGGAGTTTGGTAACGACTTCTCCCTGAGATGTCATGACACCCGTCCAGAAAGTCCCTTAGGACCATGTTTGTTGTGGGTTGATCATGTCGTGATGTATTTCCCATCGATCTCTCGTTTTCTTGTTGTAAATCCAAAGTTCCTTCCCCTAGCGCGGGTACTTGGTTAGCTGGAGAGGGGAACGCTTCAAAACTGAAGGTTGGCCTCCCTGCAAGTGTCTCCATGGGTGATTCTATGGACACACGCCTGGGTTGAGTTGGCCGCTTCTCCGGAGTTTCAATGCGAGCCTCATTCCTTGTCTGAGCCGTTGAGGCAGAAACACCTTCTCCAGTTGATCGAACGGATCGATGAACCTTAGCCATGTCGAATCGAAGAATTTTGAATTTGGAAAGCTGTTGATGGATAATTTGAACAACGTTCAGGATCTTCGAACAATGTCGATGAACGACGAACGAAGGGAGATGAACGATGAACAATGTTCAAAATCTTCGAACAATCTCGATGAACGACAAACGAAGAAAGATGAACGATGAATGAATTCTTGATGAGTGATGAACAACGTTCAAAATCTTCGAACAATGTCGATGAACGACGAACGAAGAAAGATGAACGATGAACAAATTCTTGATGAGCGATGAACAACGTTCAAAATCTTCGAACAATGTCGATGAACGACGAACGAAGAAAGATGAACGATGAACAAAGTAGAGAGCTTCTTCTGAGTATATCTCAATAGCTCTCAATGAAAGCACCAATTGTTGAATCAAAGATTGAACTCGTCGCGAAAAGTCCTCACAATTCTTGCAAACAACAAACAATTAGCTATCGTTGTCTCGATCTATTTACTCGGGGGGTTGTTCGACTAAGAACACTCCGATGCCTAAGTTAGCTTTGAGAGAGGAAAGGGATATACTTCAAAACGAAGAATCAACGTACCTTGGAAATGAAATGTGCCTTGCTATTTATAGGAAAATCTTGGGAGCCTTGGAGCGTTCTGATTGGTCGGTTGAATATTTAATTAGTAAATAATATATTATTATTAAATATATTATTTAATAATTGTAATGATGGCTCATCATGATAGTAATGATATTTATTGTATTTTAATATTAATATTAATTATCCATTATTAAGAATAACGATAATTAACTCTCGGGGAGAATACCAATATTACGGAGACTTTAACCCGATCAAATAACGTATTTAACTGGTAAATTGATTATTTAATGTGCAGGTGTTTTTCAAATGATCAGCATTATTTGCCAAGGGCAATTTGGTCATTTTTGGGAATTACGGGACACGTGGCAGCTCCATAATTTTTGGATGATTTTGGGTTCCACACCCATACACCTTTTAATGTTTTTTGCGTTTTCACAAATTTTTTTTAAAAATATTTTAAATGTAATATAAGTTATATAACAAGTGAGATGTTTTTATTGTTATTTTGATACGTTATATTTTTAATTCTAAAAATAATATTGCAAAGGTCAATTTTGTCAATTTTTAATTCGATGTGAATCTTTAATTGATAATCACGTAACAAATAAGTTTACGTGTAATGTTTTTTAAACCTAAGAAGGTGTTGTGTAAGGTCTAAAATATAAGTAAGGCTACGTTTGGTACACCGTATAAAGGATTGGATAGAATAATATAGTACAAAATTAGTGTTTGGTACAACTCGTATTAATTAGTCACCGTATAAGTTAATACATATGCGTGCTTTTATACGGTCCAGACACACTAAATAATACCCTCGAAATTGTCCGTATTAAATAGTCGAATTACTAGCAATGAAATGTGTAATAATAACAAATAAAATAATAATTCATTCTAATTTAATAAATAGTAATAATAATATATAAATAAATATTTATTATTAATAATATGATATACATAATTAATATTTATGATATAAATGTTTCATCACCTATTATAATATAATCCAACCAATATATTATAGTCGGTGTTTTAATACGGTAGAACACCAAATGCCCGACTAAATAGTCAGTCTATCCGGTGGATAGATTAGTCTATCCGACTGAAATAGTCAGTACAATACGGTGTACCAAACGAAGTCTAAGTGTTCATAAAAACACAAATATCTCGGTGTATGTGTGTGTAAATAACCCTATTAAATATAGGCTTTGTATTAGTTGGCTCGTACTTTAGTATTATGCACGAGTTCTTGATAATTTACAAATTTACACGTTATTGGGCCATAGTTTTTTTGTTATTGTCAAATATTGAAGAATGGGTTATACATACATAAGAACAATATTAGTTTATTATGAGTTGAAAATGGCGGTGTGATGTAGAAGTTTAAACTTAAGCTGTAGTTACTCTCATCACATGTGTGAGGACCTGAAGATCTGTGTCACGTGTGAAACTATTAGTAGCGAGAGCACAATGAGCCCACGTACCGGACAAGTCTACACCAATCCGAAGGTAGCCCTACACAGTCGATCTCCGATTCTCCATGCTGGGAGCAAGTCATGTAACGGCTCCTTGAAGAGTCCAATCCAATCCTGCACAAATCCAATCCAAAAGTATATATCCCAACTCCAAATACTTTAGTTGCGTTGCGCCTTTCTTATCCTCAGTCCTGCACGTACCTTGCAAAATCCATCATGACTTGGTTTTACTAATCCCTCGACACTCTAATTGTAATCGGCCATATACACCATGTGAAATGCCTTTCCCTAACGCCCGAACTAGGCATCCATCATCACTGCTTCAAAATCCTTTCATAACCTCACAAGCCACCACCAACTGAGGTATGGAAAGTTATCGCACCCGGACTTATAATTAAATCTATAAATTAATGCACTCATATTTTTAATTCGAAATTAAAAAAAAAAATAGCCGATACGATATGTATTTAATATGGTGCATACCATATTCGATATCTTAAACTTGTATTTCTTATTGACATATTTCATTTCAGTGTTCTAAATCGTTCATTTTTACAACTTTCAGCTTAAATACAAAACCAATCAAATTGAAAAGCGGCAAGAGAACTGCAAATATTGTAGAGAGGCCGGGGGAACGAAAAAGTTGAAAGTTGTTGAGGAATAAAAGATATGAACATAATAACAAAATGTGTCTGAAAATGGAGGGCACGTACGTAGGCAGCTCCGAAAAATGCCGACAAACTAAATTTTCTGATATGTAAAATCAATGTCCCGGTGGAGCAAAGCACATCTGTGTTGCCAATCCTTGAAGCGCGCAGTAGCAATTTGTAGAGCAGCCCCACCGGCGATCCACCATATATATATATATCCAGCCTGGACCTGCGGGCAGGTTGCAGGATCATTTATTCATTTGCTTATTCATCAATCATAACCCATCAAATATGTGTCCCCGCCCAGCATCCTGTCACTTACCTAATTTAATTCCCAATTTTATTTATTTCAATATATATATATATATATATATATATCATTAATTTGTACATATATAATGCACATGAATTCTCTCTAGTTTGGAATTCAAAATAAGAAAGCAAATAACAGAATGACAAAATTGCTGCTCTATTTTGGAATTCTTTAATTTGCTTTCCCACTTCTATGTCTAATCTTCTCACTTTATTTATTATTATGTTTTCTTATTGTGATGATAGTCAATTAATTAGGCTAGGGTTCTAGTTAACTTAGGGATTTTAGTTATTAATTTTCATTACTTTTTTACGTTTTTTTCTTCTTTCTTTTTTATGTTATTTAATTATTAGCGAGTCCTAATATCGGTGTTAGAAGAACTGGATTGCTGACCCGACTTTGTAATCTTGACACCCCATCCAAACATACCTTAAATCAACTAGGAATCCAACATAATTGGCTATCGGCTCGAACTTGATCCTTGAGTATATTCTTACATCATAAAGTATCACTCCACTTTATAAAGAGGGCTATATACTCATACCAAGTCATCTACTCAGTGAACCATTTGGAATCAACTGATAAGAGTTACAATATTCCCTAAATTAGTTAGGAATCTAACCTAATTGGCTGGCACAAACGTCCTTGAAGATATTTCGGCCTTTATCATAAAGTATCGCTCTTCACTTTATTAAATAAAGAACAATAAGAGATTAGACTTACACTAACTGAACAATTTGGAATCAACTGATAATAGTAGCTAGAGATCTTAGTTCGCTAATAGAAAATCAAACACCAACAGTATCAGTAACAGTTTAATTAACTAAACAGTACTGTCCAGTTGTGTACCGTATATATATATATATGTATATGTTTGCATTATACCCTTTGGAAGTTGCATCTTGAGTAGGTTATAGGGAACCATTTCTACTCGTTAACCCTTGTTTCCAAACAGCATCCCTCTCCTATGCAGTACTACTCTACCATCATTTGTTTTTCTCTGCCATTTCCCTTTCTATTTTCATGCAATTTCTGAGAAAGTGATTCCCATTCTTACTTTTACCACAAAGATAAAAAAAACAAAACAAAGGTGTGTCTCCACAAAAAAGGGAAAACTCAAAAACAAACAACACAACCAAAGTGCAATTTACCAAGCAAATGACAAACCAGTACTACATACTACTTACTAGTACTAGACCAGGTCGATACATTAGTACTAGATGAAATTAATGAGCTTTCAAAAATTAACCCCTGGTTAAAAATTGGAAGGTTCAAATTGAAAACAGCTTGAAGTAAATGAAAGGGAAGGGTAAAATCGAGTAAGACATTTCCGTTGTGCATACACGAGAATTGATGGCCACACCCACACTCTCCTCCCTCCTCTTATCTTCTCCTTTCTAAGACCCAAACCCAAAACTATTCTTTTTATTTTTACAAATTTGCCACTATTGCTCACAATACTGTAGTAATATTCTTTTTCACTGTTCAGTGAGTAATCTCGGGTTCAATTTTGTAAGAAATGAAGTCGACCTTAGGTTTAAAATCCCTCTATTCTAATATCGTTGTATAAATTTTTGAAAAAAAAAAAACAATTAGTAGTTATTTAAAAGTAAAATAACGAAGCAACACTTGGATGTAGTATTACAAAACATTTAACAGAAGCGATTTACAAATGTCTGTCTCCGGTGGAAGAAGCTTTTTGGCGTTCATCATCTTTATGAGTATATTAGGGCGGTGAGCCATGTAGATCTCTTCACTTCCTCACAATTATTATCCATTCATCAGAAACAAAGACAGAGGATGGATTTCGACGACGACGACCGCGACGACGAGATGGAGCTCGAGATGGAGATGCCTCCGGCGGCGCCGTCATCTGCTGCTTACAACCCCCTTGTGCCAAATTCCAGGCAAAAAATGGGGGCGGCATCCAGTGAGGGAAATGTCTCCAGCGCTAGAAAAAGAGCTCCCACCACCGCAGCAACCGCCAACGCCACCCTCTCTGCCGTGATGAGGTACAGAGAATGCCTCAAGAACCATGCCATCGGGGTCGGCGGTCACGCCGTCGACGGCTGCTGCGAGTTTCTTGCTGCCGGCGAAGAGGGAACCATCGACGCCCTGAAATGCGCCGCCTGTAACTGCCACCGGAACTTCCACCGCAAAGAACCCGACGGCGAGCTGATTCATCACCACCAAGGTGGTCCTGGGCCCTACCACCAACCCCAGCACCTCCTCCTCCAGCACCAATTCTCCTCCGGCTACTATCGCCCACCGCCACCGCCATCTGGCTACCTAATCACTTCCCCGCACGGCAGGTCCTCTCTAGCCTTGGCCGCGGTGTCAGGGGGTGGTGGTGGGTCCCAGGAAGGGGAGGAATTGTCCAACCCCAGCTCCAGCGGTGGGGCCGGGGGCGGATTTGGAGGGAGCAAGAAGCGCCACCGCACCAAGTTCTCCCAAGAGCAGAAAGAAAAGATGCTGGAGTTCGCCGAGAAAGTTGGGTGGCGGATTCAGAAACATGACGAGGCCGCCGTCGAGGAGTTCTGCTCCGAGACCGGCGTGAAACGTCGTGTGCTCAAGGTGTGGATGCATAACAACAAGCACACCCTCGGCGGTAAGAAATTAGTGTATGATTAAATTGCTAATAATAAATTAAATAAATTAGACCCCATTCTAATTAATTTATATTTAAGTATAGCTATAGCTAGCTCAGAAAGATAGGGACAGAGAGAAACATTCATGCAAGTACGTAAGGAGCGAGGAGTAATAATTAAGAAGAAGCTCCTTGCATTGTGTGTGAATGATTTTTCCTTAATCAGTGTTAATTAATGTAATAGCTAGCTTAGCTAGGGTTTCAAATATTTCAGTTTATCCTATATCTTGTTAATTAATTTATAAGTTTAAGCTTAATTATCAGCTGCTCTTAATTTTGTTTATTGCACATTGCCCTAAAAACCCAGAACTGATCCACTGTCATATTCCACTGCGGTGCAGCCTTTTTTTTTAATTAATTTTTTTAGTATCTAAAATAAAGGAGGAAAACCAACATAAAAGGTAAGCTTAATTAAGCTAATTTGGGATTGCATAAATTAATGATATCATGGCCGGTGATGATGATGATGTTCACTAGTTGGTATGATCACCGCCTTATTAATTCAGCTCAACCTCCGTGTTGCATTAATCTCCGGTCACTGAAACAAGCTGATCAAGTTTCACCCATTTTTGAGCTCAAAGGGACTATTTACTGCAGAGTGCATTGGATTGGTGTAATTGATTGTCTTCAATTTTATTTCATTTTGTTAATTTTCTTTTTCTATTTAGGGAAATAAATTTTCGGTTTTTTTACGAATATCGATGTTCATGTGGTAACGACACGTAGCAAGCATACTGAGATGAGGCGATAAGTCCATACATATTATAACACGTAAAAGATCATTCTTCTTTTAGGTTTTCTGTATTTAACCACACGTACATATTGTGACACGTAAATGGTGTTCTTAAATTTTATATACCTTCCAAATTGTCATTTTCTCATATTGTAACATATTATTTGAACAACCATATCTACAACGCTCTTATTTATGTCTATTCAACGATAAATCCAAACAGATTATATAATGTCATGTATACTGAACTGACAGACCTATACCACTCTCGTTTTCCTAGCTTATGTCAGAGATACGTCCAAATAGATTGTAACGTCACAAATACTAAACTCTAAAATTGGCAAAACTACCACTATCGTTTTCCTAATTTAATTCAGAGATACGTCCAAATAGATTATAATGCCACGTATATTGACCTCTAAAATTTACAGACCTATCACTCTCGTTTTTTTTAATATGTTTGGCAATTAGTCCAAATAGCTTGCAAACGTATGTTGAACTCAGAAAATAGGCAAATTTATCGCTCTTATTTTCTAACATATTTATTGAAATTACCAAACTTGCCATTCTCGTTTTCTTATTCAGCGATAAGTCTAAAATAACATATTATAGCATGCATACACTACTCTAAAAATTAAAGAGCTATCACAAAAGTCAATACAAACTGTGTTCTCACCCAAAAGAAGGAAAAAAAATCCATACAAAATATAGCACGTATATTTAATTTTGAAATTCGATGTGTCTTCTATTGTTTTTCTTTTCTATTTTGTTACAGATTCACACAAATCATAACTAAGTACGTACATTGAATTCTGAAATTGACCAAGCCTAGCACTATCATTTCCTTGCCCAATTTAGCCATGAAAAGTCCACACAGATTGTAACATGTACATATTGAATTCTGAAATTCACAAAACCTACATACAACTATTTTTTCAAGCTATATATTTAGCGATTCGTTCACACAAGCATTCGTTACGCAAATATATGGATTCTGAAATTAGGCAGATCCCTCCCAGTGTTGTTTTCTTCACCTATTCATCAGTGCTAAGAAGTAAGAAGTACACACAAATATAAATTTCTGAAATTAGCGATAGATTCACAAAATTGCTTATATTGTCGGTGTATGTATATATATATATATATATACCGATGAATTAGACTTACTACTCTTGTTTTTGTAACTATATATATATATATATGTTGAAGAAACTTAATTTTTTATAGTATTTTTCTTTAGGGAAAATACGAAAAATTTATTGAAACTGATAAGAATCGTATAAGGCTTGATGGTGTAAACAATAAGTGCGGCCGGCCTCATTAAAACTTTGTAGTAGAATTCAACCCGGATGAAAGAAAAAGAATATCATGTACATGCCAATTAAGAAATCATAGTGTCCTCGACCAAAAAAATTACAATAGGAAATAATCTGAGGAGTCCATAATAATTGATCCTTTCTCTAGAAACACTGTTTTTTTTGGGTTAATTTGAACAAATCATTCATTTCAAACCCTAATTAATTTGGTCACGATAATCAAGAATGGTTGGAGAAATATTTAAGTTGCATGAGGTGGTTGTGCTTCACAATTTTGTCGTCGGATTCAATAAAAAAAAAAATTGTCGTCGGAGTTACGTTAGCTAAAATAGAAGTAACACATTAATTATCAGCATATTAATTATGACGGTAATTAAAACATATTTGTTACATTTATTGTGAGCATAATATGCTCCTCATCCATGCAGCCAGCTTAATGATCGAGTTGTTTGTGAATTAGTCAGGTCATCAAATTCAAAGCCATACATAATTACTGATACTGATGGTAGTTAATTAGCGGTATCATTAACACTTAATTAGTCGGTTTACTTGGCTTTCTTCGTGATATGCCACACGTAAAAACTTGTATGTCAAAATAATATTAAAAAATAATATGTTAAATTTGAGAGAAAAAATAACGAATATATATTATCTTCATTATTTTCAAGAATCAAATTTAGCATATGAGATCTTTCATTACACAATGAATGATAATCTATGAATAATACGTGCATTTCACTTCGATGATACCTCCTCATATCATCATTTTGATTTATCAAATTATACTTGTTGATGCAAGAAATGGATCAACTTAGTCCATGAAGACCGCACACATCCAAGAGACATGAGATGTACGTGGTTCACCCGAATCAGGCTACGTCCACGGTGTTGCACTATTCTCATTAATAATATAAGTGTTTGTACATGATACAAGAGGCCTTGAGCCTTAGAGAAAGAAGAAGAATATAGAGAGAAGGAAGAGTTTATCTCTAGAGAGAGAGTGCCCATCCCCCAAATGAGGGAGGGAGCTCCCTATTTATAGGAAATGTCTAGGTTTAGGTGATGAGTCTAGTAATGGGCTTTAAGCGTGGGCTTTGCTGATGGGCCTAGTCCAGGTGGCCTTCTATGTTGTGATGGGCCATGATGGTGGGCCGAGCTTGGTTCGAGTGATCTTTCGAGTCCTAGTCGGGTCGGTCGATATGATATCAACAGAAGTCCCCCAAGTTATTGACTGAGGTGGATTTCCTCGGTCGAGGACTTGTAATTCAGGCCGATGCATGTCGACCGGTTAGAGAAGTATACCTCCTAGTCCCCAGAATGCAGATCAGAGCATCAGATCAGTAGCTACTGGTTGCATTTTCCGATCGAAGTATGCTTCCCGGAGGAAGTCGAATGGAGCGTCCGATCAGTAGCTACTGATAGCGTTTGCTGATCGGAGCATGCTTCCCGGAGGAAGTAAACTCGTGCATCCGATCAGTAGCTACTGATAGCGTTTGCCGATCGAAGCATGCTTCCCGGAGGAAGTTGAATGGAGAGTCCGATCAGTAGCTACTGATAGCATTTGCTGATCGGAGCATGCTTCCAGGAGGAAGTAAACTCGTGCATCCGATCGGTAGCTACTGATAGCGTTTGCCGATCGAAGCATGTTTCCCGGAGGAAGTTGAATGGAGAGTCCGATCAGTAGCTACTGATAGCATTTGCTGATCGGAGCATGCTTCCCGGAGGAAGTAAACTCGTGCATCCGATCGGTAGCTACTGATAGCGTTTGCCGATCGAAGCATGTTTCCCGGAGGAAGTCGAATGGAGCATCCGATCAGTAGCTACTGATAGCGTTTGCTGATCGGAGCATGCTTCCTAAAGGAAGTCCTCTAAGTTGATTTAGGTAGATTGCCTCAAGGGAGGACTTGTAACAAGATTGCACTGATTGAACAACTTTGTTTATCAATCTGTAGGTGCACTATATCCAGTCCCCTAAGTCCTCGGTTGAGGTAGGATGTGGAGGAAAACTCGTGTGATGCACTGTACTTGGACGATCGGCTAGGAATGTCCATGGTCGACCGAGAGCCATTTTCAAGGTGAGGGTATGTTACCCATTGGGATGCCTTAGATGACCAAGGGGGTAGGCCGACCAAAATGAAGGTTGGTCGAGCAAGGGTCCGTTGGGTGGACGAGAGGAAGATCACGCCAAGGTGGTAGGCCAACCAAAATGAGGGTTGGCCGACCAAGGGTCCGTTGGAGTGGAAGAGAGGAAGATCAAGCCAAGGTGGTAGGCCAACCACATGGAGGGTTGGCCGACCAAAGTGAGGGTTGGCCGACCAAGGTCCCTTCGGCCAAACTTGGCGGATCCTCGCACGATGAGGTGGCCGATCAGCCCTGGTAAAGACGAAGGCGAACCAAGAACAACTTTTTTTTTTGACTCAATAGGGGCCCACTTGATATCAATTGGTGGGGTTGTAATACTCCATGGCCGATCAATATTACTTTTCTTGGTTGCCCAAAATTCAAAGAAAGGGGGACAAATTCTGATGTGTGGTGAAGATATTGAGTCCAAGTTTCCATATGTATATAGAATAATATCATGTTGATATTGATTCACGTGGGGGGTGCCCACCAAGGCTTCTCACATTGTTGACCTTAACAAACATACAACATGCACTCCATGCATATGTATATTTGTATATAATATCAAGTGGGGTATGCCCACTTTTACCAAACCGAAAATAAATGATGCCCCCCATGAGGAAGTTGATGACAACCAATCCATGCAAATATGATGACCGATCGGTTAGGTGACCATGCTAACCTCCCCGTGTTAATGCCGAGTAGATTGATTGTTTTGGCATGGAGACTGATCGGCATGGACATCGTGCGAGGTCTCTCCAAGTGTGTCCGATCAAGATTGATAAGGACGAGAGGAGCTTTAATTTTTCTCAAATTTTTCTCTTTTTAAAGTCGAGGCCGATCGGTTAGGACACCGTGCTAGGTCTCTCCATGAAAGATCGATCATAAGCGATAGATTGATGTTTCAGGCCTTGTAGCACACATGGGTAATGGATTGATGGTCAGGTGATATTGGATTGATGTTTTTCGAAGTATCTCACTCGGCCATACGATGGCCGATCGGTTACTTCGTTGTGCGGGCTTCCGCGTGTCAAAGGCGAGAAAGAATGATGAAGTAGTACTGCAATTTTTGGGCTGAAAATGGCAAACCTTGGCAGAGCCATATTGGTGCATGAGATGGATCCTCCCTCGGGAGGGGAGTGGAAAGCTCCATGTTTACCCATGTTGATGCCGCTCAGGTAGTAAGCCCAAAAAACTGGGTGATACTGATCGATAAGTCGTTGATAAGGAGCTGGGCATAGTTAATTTCTTGGTTGAAGGTGCATAGTGAAACTGATGAGATGTAATTGCTTGGCCACTCAATCCACATATATGATCCTGGTCTGTACTCCCCTCAAGCCGAAAAGAGAAGAAGAAGAAGTGAAGAAATACCACCTCAAAGTCAAGCTCCTTACATGCCTTTATATAAAAAGAAAGGATAAAGTGGTTTGTCTGCTATGTTTACATAAATATAGAAGAGACTGGAAGAAAGATGTGATGTATTGGGACCCATTAGTCCCCCATTGTCAGCCTTCCTATTTATATATAAGATATGTATTGAATGGACTCCATAGTCCAAATTTCTTCTATTCTTGCCAGCTAACATAATTAAATATACATATATATGTAAGGAGAAGAAAGATATTTCTAGGGTATAGGGATTGACTTTAGTGCGCTGGGGCAAGTGAACATAAATTACGCATGACAGGAAAATGCCGAACCGATTGGGGAGGGGTGCAACAGATGCTCAGTGCTCTTGAGCGATGTGGGTTTCCGCGGGAAAGTAAAAAAAAGAAAAAAAAAAGAAAAGGGAGATCGACATGGATTTTAATCGTCTTCCCACAGACGGCGCCAAACTGTTGATGCAAGAAATGGATCAACTTAGTCCGTGAAGACCGCACACATCCAAGAGACATGAGATGTACGTGGTTCACCCGAATCGGGCTACGTCCACGGTGTTGCACTATTCTCATTAATAATATAAGTGTTTGTACATGATACAAGAGGCCTTGAGCCTTAGAGAAGAAGAAGAATATAGAGAGAAGGAAGAGTTTATCTCTAGAGAGAGAGTGCTCATCCCCCAAATGAGGGAGGGAGCTCCCTATTTATAGGAAATGTCTAGGTTTAGGTGATGAGTCTAGTAATGAGCTTTAAGAGTGGGCTTTGTTGATGGGCCTAGTCCAGGTGGCCTTCTATGTTGTGATGGGACATGATGGTGGGCCGAGCTTGGTTCGAGTGATCTTTCGAGTCTTAGTCGGGTCGGTCGATATGGTATCAACAATACTTATACATATGTCATCATCAAAATCGATCATTCTCTAAGTCATCATATCAAGATCATTTCTGTAAAAAATCTACAAAATAGGTCGTTTAGTTATTCATATATATATATATATATATATATATATATCTCAACTAAATATTGAATTGCTCACCATAAGGATCTTAATTCTTGCCAAAACCGTTGATTTATTTGGTACATATATATGAATGACTAAACAATCTTTAATTTTGTTGATTTTTTTTACAAAGATGATATTTAAAAAATAATGATTTAAAAAAAACATTTTCAATTATGATATATATACAAAGACAATTCAATAAATCAAACAGTGAGAGGATGTACCACTAAAGATGATCGAGTTGCAAGTATTGCCCATAATATATTATCCCCTAATTGTACAACCCTTGTATGATGTCCTTTCAACGTGAATTCACATAGAACAATGAATGAATGAAAAGAAACCGCTTACTGAGGGGGAGGACACGGGTTGGTTCGAAGGCAGGCTAGGAGGGGGAAAGGTAGTAGCTACATGGATCCAAATCGGTAGAACTGAGGCACTGTCCTCACTTGAGCTAAATACTACTATAACTATAATTCTATATATTTTAAATGGTTGATGATCGACTGCGTGCTCGCAGACGCAGCCTCTGCTCACATATCTTGCAAATCAAGATATATCCTATTTTCACTCAAGGAAAATGATCTTATTTGGCACTTATTCTAATGTTGTTTTCCAGTCTATGAAGTCGTTAGGTGTCTAGAAATGAATTGATGGCATTACTCGCGAAACTTAAGGTGCGTATATATGTATTAAAAGTACAAGAAATGGTGGCTGACTTCTAGCTAGATCGAAGTTAGAAGCATGACTCCTAGAGAATTCCCAAAATACTAAGTTCTCTTCTGGAAGGCATATGAGTCTGGACGTTATGCTAAATGTGTGCAAGGATAAAGGGTAGAATTGTACGGTAAATATAGATAGAGAGTGAGTCGAGTGTTGGGAAAATGATGTCAGGTTTGATCAAGGAAGCTCATACATGTTTGTTGCTGCTTTATTCTAAGCAGGTGGGCTCTCTGCCTCTACCCAAGAAGAAGCTCATCACAAAAAAAAAAAAAAAATGGGACTGACATTACAGCTAATGTACATGGTTTATCTAGCTAAGTTAATTTTACATAAATAACTAAAATGTAACACATTCACATTCAAGTTAAAATTCAGTTTTTATTTTATTTTTTACCGTTTGTTACTCGTATTCACATAACCTTATCGCCACCACTTTCCTTGCCTGCCACCTCACTACCACAACTGCCGCCACCACCCAGCCACTATAGCCACCATCATCACCACTCATGAAGATCAATGTGCCATTAATTTTTATTTTCCCCGTGATCCAAACAGGGATTAAGGCAGAGAGAAGTGGGTGAGTGAGCAGTAGCTGATGCAAGTGAGAAGTGGCCCATACAAATATTTTGCAGTTGTTTTCAGGATTCGCTCAGGAGAAGAGCGAGGGCCAAAAAGTAGCTTGTGTTTCAACTTCAAGTGATATAAAGAAAGAGAGCGTCCAATCCAATCAGTTATTTTCCACACTTGGACTGACAACTTAACATGCCTCCATAATCCGTGACTGTCGGCGTTTACAGAGAACTCAGATGAGAACCACTCACTCTCTTTCTCCCCTACCTCAGGCCAAAAAAGTGTCAATCACTGCTTCATCAGTGTGAGACCGGCTGAAAAAGCATAAATCATCAGTCTCATCGATAACGGTGGGCCTCACACTCATCAACGGCTATAATCGCATTACGCGGCCTCATATCTCAATAATGGTCTTCAAATGATAGACAAAGGTTTTCATTCTTACTACATTCACAACGAAGACTGAAATTAAGATGTATATATAATCACCAATGTCATTTACAACAAATATAGACCCTGAATGAAACTTCCCTCATCCCAAATACATCACTACACGAGAAAAATAAAATCCCAATCTGTGGGTTCTAATAGCAAATATATCACAGCAATTCCACGAATCGAAAGAACACGTACAACATCCACAAGATAATTTGTCTACAAATGCATTGCTCAAGATGATGCCGGTTTTTTAGACCTGGCAGAGATTTGGACTTACTCTCATTATAGACTGTGGGGCTGGGGCTGGGGCTGGGGCTGGGGCTGGGGCTGTGGATGGATGGGCTGCAGTGCTTCTTGAAGATGTTTCACAGCGCTATCATAGTTTACGAAGCTCATGAACCAAAACTCGTGGTTGTCAATGGAGACGATCTGGATGTATTTTTCAGCTGGCTTGACTTTGCTTGTTGATGGATTGACTGCCTTCAGCTGGAGTAATGGAAGAACCACCTACATACAAGAGGAAAGCATACCAGATCAACACACAGCTTTTAATATATCTCGAAACCAATTAAAACTAATCAAGTAGGATCATAACAGATGTTCCAAGGGGAAAAATATATGGGATTTTAATTCCACTACATGCACCTTTAAATAGGAGATCATCGTACAGAATGAAAGAAAGTGAAATATAGGGTTTTAGGCTTTATAATAATATATTATTTAGTCTAGCTTTATGATAATACATAGATAAAAAAATGTGGGGATGCTGACATGCATGATACCGGGAAAGAGTTGAAATAAATTTGTGACCAAAAAGAACTAGCAGTCTAAGCACAAGAAGATAAATATGTCCTCGAAATTTGGTAAAACATATCTGATTCCTAGGCTGCAGATACTCCCTTCTGTTTTTCTGTTTGAGGTTTTTTTTTCCCCATACTTGATTGCCAACTGAAGCAACCAAGTGTTCAGCATCAATTAGACATTTTATGGGAAGAAATCAAACTGTGGGATTTGACTCGTTCCCAAAAAATTTGGATATATGCTTTGCCAGTACTTCCTAATCTCAATAAACATGCTTTCCTATGTCCATGCTTCCGAATCTCAATAAATAAACACATCGAAGAATATTAACCCACAAGAGAGTTATATTGTAATCTAAACTCACTACCATTCCACCTACTAATATTACTCAAATTCAGTATGGAATCCCATCTAACCATTAACCCCTTCTAGATGTATTCATACTGCTTTTCATTATAACATCCCTCTCAAGGAGCAGCCTTCCCATCTCAAAGTTTTCTGCATTAAAGTCCATAAGCATACAGCTAGGCCTCTCACGAGTAAAATCCCTATGAATGTCAGTTATAAAGATCATCCAATATATCATAGTCTTAGGACTCCTATAACATAAAAAGAATAGTTGCAACCCTCTCCATGATTGAACCATTCAAGACCACCACAACACCAAACCTCAAACAGCAGCTCAATATCTCAAAAGCATAACTGAAAATATCCAAAAGAGCAAAATGCATAATTATGAAACGCATAAACCATTAGCACCAAACACCCCCATATTTTCTTCCCAATTTATAATAGAAATTTAAATCTCCAAAGCCCCACACGCCAATGAATCATAGAACTATATTAAGATATTATCAGTAGCATTATTGTGGTTAAACCGAAAATAGGTTTAACAACAATCAACGAAATCCTCATAGCATACAACCTGACCACAAGCATTGTGATAAGTAATAAGCAAAGATGATGGTTTGTTCAGAGAAAACAAATTTAATATAAGGTGTCTATAAAAAACAATGGAATGCTGATTTATCTTCAGATTTAGGGTGATTTAATTTAAGGCGTTCTATCCTTCTTATCAATATGCTTTTCAAGTAAAAATTAACAATCAAAAGAGGGGTAAACCATAGAAAGATCACTGGCCTAATCCCATTGCTTTTATATCTGTCCTATGTTCAAAAGAGTTAACAAATTTGACATATGCATATTGTAATTCTAAATTCTCATCAGGAAAGTGAAATTATGTTTCATCCAGAACTAAAAGTTATTCTAGAACCTAATATGATCCAAGCGATTAATATAATGTCTAAAATAGATGGGAAGATTCTGCAACTTCACTATACTCAAGAAGTTGGCTAACTGATTATAATATCAATCATGTGATATGCAAACAGAAAACTTGAAAGAAATTCAAATTTCACCATCACAATTGGCAAGCTTGAATGGCTCTAAGTTGTAACTCAATCATTAAAGGTGGCAGATGGCTCAATAGGAACGAGCAAACAAAAATAATCCACCATACCTTATAATAGCTCCATTCAGTCTGATCACCATTTTTGTATGACAGAGGGTCGTCGCTGCAAAATGCAAGCTTTGCTGATGACAAATATAAGATTCCTGATACTGGGCCAGCAGATGTGGATAGGTAGCAGGCATATGTCTTGAGAAGTTGCTCCTCTGGGACAGTCTCAAAATTTTGACGAAAGATCTTCTCATAACCACCTTCTGCTAGTACTTTTGTGCTCTGAGCAAGTCTTGTGACAGCAGCATCAGTAAAACTTGGTCCTGTTTTCACTAGTTCAGGGAGACAGCAGTACATGCATTAAGTCTCACAAATAAAACAGCAGTGTCCAACATGAAATCAATAAATGATTTTAAACCAACATATCATCGTGGATTCATGGTTCTTACTACAACTGGTGCAACTAAGCTGAATAACAGATGAAAAAGAGTCAAACAAATGAGGAACAAGATCATTATGTTCCAAAGAAGTCAGTGAGGAAGCAAGGAAAATAAAGAGGCAAATTCACAATCTAAGATAAATGGCCAATTAATAGCACACATTGATACCATTCCTAATTTCAAACTCCCAGAGCGGATATTGAGACCAGTCCACGTTCCACGCACAAACCAGAATGCTCCACATCGGAATTACATGCAATAGCTATGCTTAAAGAAAGCAAATACCCCAATCTCATAGAACACGCAACATTCATGAACAGAAATCAATTCTGTAGGCATATGCATAGTTCCAGTGCATGTGCAAGAGGATTCCCGTTGCAGAATTACATCTAAAACACTCCAAAAACCACACGTTTCACAGGAATTAAAAACTTACAGTGTTGCCACATGTTTCCAGCAAGATCCTCAGCCTTCTTGGTAGCCTCGGCAGCCTTCTTTCCCCATATTCCAAGAACATCCTTCATTGAATCCATCTTATCTGTATCACGACAAAGAAAACAACACAAACAAACCGTCATTCCTACCTCCACAGGAACACTGAGAAAGTTTCCATTTCCACAACAGAACCCTAAAGTATAAGCATACATTCAAAAGGTCATAACTTCCACAACAATACCCTAAAATATAAGCATATTAATTCAACTCGTAGTTGAAAAGAGAGTTGAGCTGTTGGCACTCACTCTTGACGGAGGAAGAGGGAGCCGATGCAGGAGTAGCTACGTAAGGATTGGACTCAGCTGGCATGGAGGTGGCGGTTTCACCAGCGATCGGCGCTTGAGCCTCGACGTGAACTGGCGGATCGATAACCGGCGAAGGCGGAACGTGCGTGGATTCGGACTTGGGTTCCGGGGGCGCCTCAGAGGCGATGGAGACGGAGGTCCAAGTTTCGTGAGAAGGCGGAGCTACGTCGTTTGGATTGAGCTTAGGGTAGGGAGCGTAGTCTCCGGAGTGAGGAAGGGGATTTGAGGTTTCAGAAGGTAGTGGGTGATCGGCTGCGCGTGCTGCCGATGCCGCCTTGTGGTCGCTCATATTATTGTGATTGAAAATGGAATCTTTTGTCTTCTTGTTGAACGGCTCGTTCGGGGCGTAGTCAGCGAGAGGAAAACTGCGGGAGCGGCGCAACTAGATTTCAGGGAAGGGGCGATTTGGATTTGGGACAGTTAACTCTATTCTAGAAGTTTCTGTTTTTTTCCCGAAACTCTATTCTAGAAGTTTGAATTCACAGTCCATGTTGGTCAAAAGTCGATAATTATTTATCAAAAAAAAAAATCGATAATTATTGAGCTAATTTTATTTTATTTTGGAATTTAAAAAAAATATATCTTGGGCTTATTTCTCCAGATATGCATGAAATCTGAAGGCCCAAAAGTGTTCTTAGAACGGACGCTCAACATTTCAAAACATGTGGGCTTTTATCTATTTGGGCCATTTTTGTTTGTTGTCTTTATTTTACATACCGACTGATGGATGTCGTAAAGGATCTCTTCTGCTTTGAAGATCCATCGTTAGGTGTTCATTTATAACTAGTTTTGACCCAAAAAAGAAGTCCATAACTAATTGGTTTTCTAAATCTTTTTAAAAACTGGCTACTTTCATATCTCACAAGTAAACTACATAACGATTCAGGTGGGAATCCTAGCGAAAAGTTCAAGTTTAGTATATGAGTTTTGGGCATTGGCCAAATTTGGCCTGCTATTTCCAACGTTATTTTGTGACGTCTATGTTCATTATAATGCGTCATATATCACATTCGAATAGATGATTAGTCTAATATTAATGTTTGTAGCAAAATCTCCACTGGGGAAAAAAGAATGTGACTTTTTACGTGTATTTTGAATTCACACGAAAGTTACATTTTGCACTTTATACTAGTTATTGGTCTATTTAACATCTTAAAACGATCGAATTGACCCACTCAGTTTCTTTTCCGTTATAGATATTAAGTATGCATAAAAAAGAATGGTAAAAATGAAAATTTTAACACGCTGACACACTTAAATCACTGTAAATAGTTTACATGGAAAGATAATTGTGAGATTAATTTTTTTTTTTGTGATTGAAAATATTAATTTTATCATATGATTTTTTTTTCATAATTAACTTTTTGAGAATTTTTTTCCTTTCAATTGAGAAGGAAACTTTCAAAGACTTTGGTCCATCTTCTTCTCTATAACACCGCCCCCGGTGCCCCCCCCCCCCCCCCCCCCCCCCCCCCCCCAACCTGACCAATTTCCTTTCCCTACCAGGTAAGATTGCATCAACACCATCATTCACACCCGAGTAATAGAAAGTAAATCAATAAAAATTTAAGAAGAACATGAATTACATGGGAAGCATAATATAAACAAATACAAAATAAAAATTGAAGATGTGAAAATGGAAAATAACATAAACAAAAATAGAAAACTAGAGCGTCAAATAATTTGAGGGAGAAATGCGAATGAGGCCAAATTATTTACAATTTATAGAGGAGAGAGACAACATAGAAAAACAATTAAAATAACTAAAAAACACAAAAAATTGAAATCCATCAGTTGTTCATCTTCCTTCTCCAAATTTCCAAATGTCTTCATCTTTTTCATCGCGATGGAGGAGTATAAGGCACACGTGGGTGGTGTTCTCGCTCTGCTCGAAGTAGTCCGACACCATGCGAGGCCTCATAGCTCGTTCCTCAGAGCTCAATCCTCAGGCCTCATAGCTCATTTATCAAAAATGGGAAGCAGAAAGCCCCAGAGCTCGATAGAGGCCAAAGTAGGGACGCAGGAGTAGCAGGAGACATCATCGACTTTATTGAAATTCAAGAATAGGCTTGACGGACACCACGATGGAGGAGCATGAGGCACCCATGGGTGGTGTTCTCGCTCTCCTCGAAGTACTCGGGCACCAAAAGAGGCCTCAAAAATTTTTCCTCAGAGATCAATCCTCAGGGCTTAGAGTGTGTTCATCAAAAGGGGGAGCAAGAGGCCTCAGAGCTCGATGGATGCCATGGTGGAGGAGCATGAGGAGCATGAGGAGTAGGAGGCGTCGTCAACTTTATTGAAAATTTTTAACGGGCTCGACCGACACCACGGTGGAGGAGCAGGAGGCACGTGTGGGTGGTGTTATCAATCTGCTCGAAGTACTCGAACACTAGGCGAGGCCTTAGAGCTCGTTCCTCATAGCTCAATCCCAAGGCCTCAGATGACATGACCCATCCCAAGCCTCCCTGGATTAACGCGGGATGTGTCATGCTCACGTCTGACACCCCGTGCCAAACCAGAGATACACCTAACCCTCTCGAGGCTTCTAGAGTAGGTCAGGATCTGTAGAGCCATGTGATGTCTCGGTCTCTCCTACAGCCCACATCCGTAATCAACCCAAAGGATATTAAAAACAGGAAAAGTTGTGAGTGGACGAAAATAAATAGTTTATAAAATAAATTTCTAAAAATACTTTTATACCCTTCATTAAAGGGCATGCATGCATATAAACCAGCTATTTAAACCATTTCTTAAACCAATCATCAGGCTTGTAAATCGTTCCATAGTGAAAACATTTAATAATCAAACTATTTCCTCTTTCCAATTATTAGGGTCTTAGCCCAAAACCATAATCACTTGGGAACTCAACCCAAAACCAATTCATGTGGGTCACTGCCCAAATCAGTTAACACAAAAATAATCAATCCAGTAAAATATATTTTAACCAATCATTGGCATCTCAGGTGTCTGACATCCTAGATGTCTAATCCATATTGTCACGATCATAAGGCTACACGTGCCTCTCGGGGGTCTCAAGTATAACAACCCGTCCCGAGTATCGGGATTAAATATTAATTAATTATGGTTAAGAATGACTAATCTGGGATTAGTTGAGTGAAATCGGACGAAATGTGCAAAATGATCGTTTTGCCCTTGGGCGTGGGCAAACTATTGACTTTTTGATTGGTCGGTCAAACGGACTTTGACCAATGACCGTGACGTAGTTCAGGACGTCACGAGTTCATAGACAGGTGGCACGTGTGATTCTGATATTCGAGGAAGAAGTTATGACGTTCGGAAGTCGAGAGGTATTTTGGTAATTTGGTTGAAAAGGGGCCAAATGCTGACTTTTGACCCGGGAGGTCTAATGGACGAGGACCAAGGACCGTTACGTAGATCGAATCGATACAAATCCATAGACAGGCGGCACGCCGAAAATGGACGTACGACGAAAAAGTTACGGTCACGGAAGTAAAATCGATTAACCGAATGAACCGAAGTTTGAATTAAAATAATAATATAATATTACAATCTGACCGAAAAGCTAGAATTAATCTGGACCCTTGGATGAGTGACAAGTCACTCATCCCCACACTTACTTTCCCTAATTCATGGATCTTGTCCCTATTGGCTATTTAGCTTATATTTAATTCCCCTCATGCAATCCCAGCCGTCCATCTCATTTCCAAGATTGAATCTGCACCCTCCATCCCCTCTCATCTGGCGCATCATCTCGCTCTCTCACTCTGTTATATTTTTCTACCTGAAACATATACACACACAACTCATTCGAACAAACACACCAACCCATCACCCATCTCCTTTGTGTTTGTGTGTGAGAGACTAAGATAGTGAGGGACTGAGAGACAGAAAGGACGACAGCGACGATCACGGTGGTTCACGACCAAGGGTAAGTTGACCCGAGAGCTCATTATGTTCAAGTTTTGAAAGTCAACTTTTAATCGTAGTTTTAAACTCCTGGTTGATTCTCATGGGACCTAGGGACAGAAACAAACCCAGTGGACTCGAATTCGAGGCTTAAGGTGGCCTGGATCGATGGGGAGGATAATCGGAAAATCTGGGTTTCGGGTTCGTGTTCAGAGGTAAGGATCTAAACGTGTTTTCTTGTCTTTGATTCAATAAAACTCTTTGTTGGACTTAGAAGAATACGTAGGAAGAAACCCCATAGCAAATGGTTGAGGAATGACTAAGAACCGGCCGGGTCGGTTCAGCGGTTCGGTTGAACCGATTCGAACCAGTGAACCCGGTTCACCAAAGGAAGACGATGACACTGTTCACCTTGCGTGGACTTCACGCGCAGCCGCTTGCGGCGGTGCGTGGAGGGTATTTTGGGGAAACTTCCAACATGACTTTCAATCTATTCGATGTAACGAAAATTTTGGAACTGGTTTCGTGTCGATCAGACACCGTTTCGATATTGTTCGGGACGTCCGAAGGTTTTGAATCGAATTTATAAATAGTTAAAAATTCGGAAAAATTACGGGACTTTAATAGGAGGTTAATGAAAGGGTTAGTGACCCTCTAATGTAATTTGGACAGGTTTGGAAGTCCCGGTGATAGTGGTATGGCCCGGGAAGGCCTATGACACTTATAATGAGGCGCATCGTTCGACGGTCTGTGAGTGGACTTTGGTTTTATAAATACTATGCATGCTTAACTGTGTTATATGTTTTATATACGTGATTTCTATGATGGTGACTGTGATTATTGATTTCGCGTATGTTGCACGTATTTTGAGATATTTTCCGTATTACACGTATATCGAGACTGATGATTTTATTGTGGTTCTACTTGCTTGTGGTTTCATGTATAATGTGAAATGGTTTTGAAATTGGAAAGATGAACTCGGGCTTGAGGCCCAATTGTTTTGGAAACCTCGGACTTGGAGTTCATTTGAGTTACGTAATCGAGCCGGGGGCCCAGTTGCTTTATGAAATCGAGCTAGGGGCCCAGTTGTTTACGGAATCGGGCTGAGACCCATTTGAGTTATACTATCGGGTCAGGGGCCCAGTTGCTTTATGAAATCGAGTTAGGGGCCCAGTTGTTTACGGAATCGGGCTGAGACCCATTTGAGTTATACTATCGGGTCAAGGGCCCAGTTAATTTGCGAATTCGGGTCGTGGGCCCAGTGGTTTACAGAATCGGGCATGAGGCCCAGTTGGGTCATAAATGTGATTTCGGGTCTGAGACCCTTTGTTTCATAAATGTGATTTCGAGTCTGGGACCCTATGTTTTATAAACGTGATTTCGGGCCAGGGACCCTAAATGGAATTGTGATGTTTTATGGAGATTTCGGGCAGGGCCCATTGAATGTTATGAAATGATTTGATAAAACTGTTTTCCATATACCATCTTAATACGAGGATATGTGATGGTCTCCTCCAGGTGTCTAGGACACTGGGGAAGTCACGATGCATTGCTTGCGAGGGGTCATTGTAAGGAGCTACCGGACCGTATAGTGATTTAGGAGCAGGATTGCTATGATCAGACGTCTGGGACGTCAGACATCTGGGATGTCAAAGATATTGACCGGAAGAGACCCCGAGCAGCACGCGTTGCTTATTATACCGTGAGATATGACGTCTAGGACGCTAGGCATCTGGGATGCTGGAGATGGTAATGTGGTAAATATGAACTGTTGAATCTACGAAATGGTTTTTCGGTTGGATTTATGTTTATGGATTTGGGCGATGGCCCACTTCGTTTTGTACTTACGGATTTGGCATTCTACAGTTTTGGGCTAAGTTCCCACACTTGGTTTTGAGTTACGGTTTTTGGGCTAAGGCCCTAATGGCTTGTTGAGTAAATGTTTGATTACTGGTTTTCGATGCATGCATATGTTTTTAATGAAGGGTATAAATGTCTTGTGAAATGTGTTTTATGAACTTAATTATTTTCGTCCACTCACAGCCTTTGCTGTTTGTAATGCCCTTCAGGTTGATCACGGATGCGACTGCAGCAGAGACCGGGACATCGCATGCCTCCTCCATCGATCCTTGCGTACTCTAGAAACCCCGAGTGGGCAGTGGTATTAGGGTATCCCTTGTCTGCCACTTCGTGTCAGACGGGAGCATGGCATATTCCACAGTAATCCCGGGGGGATTGGGATGGGTCGTGTCATCAAGTCCGAATAATCCCCTGGGTCCACCAGTGTTTGGGCGGTACCATAGAGGTATGCCTTTCCCGAATCACTGCCCGGGGTATGACATCTCAGATGTCTAATCAATAGCGATCCTGATCCTAAGCCTCTCTACGTGAGCTTCTCTGCAGTCTCTCCGTAGGGCGACCCCTATCAGGCAATGTGTCGTGACTACTCCAGCCTCCCTGACGTCTGGAGGAGACAGTCCATTCATAAGGATGGTATGTTTAAAAACTGAAATCCAGCTAATGAGAAAACCATCGTAAAACCATTTATAGCTCAATTCAAGTTTACAAATATTTCAACAGGGTTTTAGCCTGAGGTATAACTTCCATAAACCATTTCCACCAAAATCAGGATTCAGGCGATCCGATCCAATCCAAATTCGATTATCAATAGGGACTCAGACCAGATCCAAATCCAAAACCAAATCCCATTAGGGTCTCCAAACCCGAAATCATATTTCATAACCACAAATGAGACTCATGCCCAATATCTTAACCAACTGGGCCTTAAGCGTGATACCGTAAAATCAATAGGGCCTCAAGCTCGGAATAATATTTTCAAGTCTGAAATCATTTGAAACCATAAGTACGTATAAAACCAACCACAACATAAAGTATAAATCCTCGAAATACGTGCAATACCACATTAATACGAAATGACCAAAACACCACAATCATATGCACTCAAGGCATCCCAAATCATGTAATTAAAACATATAAAATATTTATGCATGCATCATATATAGAAATCAAGTGTCAACTCACAGACCGTTCTTGCTGCGCGCTTGCAAGTTGCGCCGTAAGCCACTCAGGGCTATACTGAACTTCCCGGGTCGCCTAGACCTGCCCAAAACACACTTAAAGGTCACTACTAACCTAGACAAGTCCTAAGCAAAAACCCCCAAAACTTCCTGAAAAGTCAACGTGTCCCGGACACGCATCCGTAGGCTAAAAACCTCAATTTGACCAATCTAACGATCTCTGATCGATCTGAAATCACCACCATTAGATTTAGATCGTCGAAACCTTTCAAATGAGATCGGTCTCATCTCGAAATACGTGCCCATGCGCCCCCATGCGCGAGTCAAGTTCGTGGTCAACGCTGGTCAAAGTTAACGCTGACGTGAGCAGTTAGCAGTCAATGGTTGACGTCAACCTAACAGGTCTGACACCTGTCAGGTCTGATAGCACCACATGTCAGCTCCTGATTGGTCCACTTGTTAGTGCTGACTGGACCTAACAGCTGCCATGTGGCATGACACCTCTGATAGGATGATGACATCACCTGCTGACGTCATCATCGTCTACCTCTCGACGGGTCGACCCGGTCCCCTGCAACAGGATCAACCGGACCCGCGACCTGACCTGGCTGGTTTTTCATTCCTCCAACCACCATTTCCCACCATATTTGAACCCCTAACCTCGTCTACCACCCAAAAATAATCCTACAACCTCAAAATTAAGAAAACTGGGCTAGACATTACTTGTTCGATCAAGAACCCGCACAACCAACTTCAAGCTTCCTGCCTGCACTGCCCAGTCGTCCTTCATCTCCCCTTTTAATCCTTAGGAATTCGCATGGACTCAATAAACATAACCCAAGCATTAAGAGCAACCCCAAACGTTCACAATCCAAAATCCAAATTTCAGCCAAAACGGGTTTTGCGGGTTACTTGGGTTATGGGTTTTCCTCCACCGTCAATGGCGGTCCTGCTACCTCCTATGTCGTCTCTAGTCTCTCACTCATCTCAGTCACTCTCTCTCTGGTCTCATCTGAAGGTGGTGGTAGGGGTGGGTTGTGTGGGTTTCGGGTGTGAATGAACAAAGAATAGGATGAATGAAATAACATCCCAAACAATTGGGGTTTGGGCAAACCAGATGGGTGACACTTATCACTCATCAAGTGGTCCCCCCCCCCCCTTAGATTTCAACCCAATCCAAAACTGCCATTGTCCAATTTTCTTGGTATGCGTGAATCGTACCATTTCTCTTCCGTGACCCTTAATTTTCTCGTCGAACTTCCGATTCCGACGTGCCGCCTGTCTAGGGACTCGTAACATCCCGATGTACGTAACGATCTTTGATCCTCGTGCATTTGACCTCTCGGTTCAAAAGTAAACATTTTACCCATTCTCAGGGGCAAAATTGTCATTTTACATCGACGGTCCGAAAATCCTTGACTAATATCTTATTAGTCACGATAATCCTTAATTAATCTCGTAAACTCGTGACGGGTTGTTACATCAGAGCTCGTTTATCATCAACATCATCGGCAGAAGGTGAGGCCTAAGAGCTTATTCCTCGTAAATTCCAAAATAATTAATTATCAAATTCAATTAATCAAACAATATCATACAACAAATGCATAAACCAATTGATCAAACAAGGAAGTAAGAAATAATTGAAGTTGAGTTGTTAATAGGTTTTATTGGTCAATCGGTCGACAATCACCCAAACTCCATCGAATCCTCTCTGAGTCCTTGGCAACTTAAAGACAAAATCCATGGTAATGTGATCCCACTTCCACTCGGGAATCGGAAGTGGTTGCATAGCTCCATACGGTCTCTGCCGCTCTGCCTTGACCTGATGACAAGTCAAACATTTACTCACCTGCAATATCCTTTTTCATTCCTACCCACCAATAGTGGTTCCGGAGGGTACAGTACATCTTTGTACCTCCCGGATGCATGGCATAAGCCGAACTGTGGGCTTCCTCAAGAATTTCTGCCCGTAACTCTGCCACTGTAGGAACACACAAACGGCCCAGTTTCACCAGAGCTCCATCTCTTCGGATAGTAAAGTCCTGCCTCTCATCCGTTTCGTCCTCAATCCTGTAGATACAAAGTGTCGGATTCTCTAATTGTGCCTCGATAATCCGATCGACTAGAACAGGTCGTACATGAAAACTGGCCAACAAAGTTCCCTGCTCATCCATCCCCAGCATAACTCCAGCTCTTTGGAGTTCCACTAGCAAAGGAAGGTACATCAGCCTCAGGTGTGCAATCGATCCTGCTGACTTCCTGCTAAGTGCGTCTACCACGACGTTCGCCTTTCCTAGATGATATTCAATCGTACAATCATAGTCCTTGATTAGTTCCAACCACCGTCGTTGCCTCACGTTCAGCTCCTTCTGAGTGAACAAATGCTTTAGACTCTGATGATCGGTGAAGATCCTGCAAGTCACCCCGTACAGATAATGTCTCCAGATTTTTAAAGCGTGAACCACTGCCGCCAACTCCAGATCATGCGTAGGGTAGTTCAGTTCATGTGTCTTTAGTTGTCTTGATGCATAAGCGATAACTCGGCCATTCTGCATCAGCACGCAACCCAAACCTTGTAATGATGCGTCACTGTAGACTTCGAACTCTCCACTATTATCAGGTAAAGCAAGAACAGGTGTGGTAGTTAACCGACGTTTTAATTCCTGATAACTCTTCTCACACCGTTCATCCCAAACAAACTTTACTCCTTTCCTGGTCAAACGGGTCAACGGTGCAGTGATACTAGAAAAGCCCTCAACAAATCTCCGGTAGTATCCTGCCAAACCAACGAAACTCCGTACCTCAGTCACGGTCGTCGGTCTAGCCCAATTCGTCACAGCTTCGGTCTTCTGGGGATCCACACTAATCCCGTCTACTGACACCACATGTCCCAGAAAACCAATGCTGGTTAGCCAAAACTGGCACTTACTCAGCTTGGCGTATAACTGGTTCTGCCTCAGCTTCCCTAACACCAACCGTAAGTGTTTCTCATGAGCTTGAGCACTCCTCGAGTACACTTGGATGTCATCAATGAACACGATCACGAACTTATCCAAATAAGATCGGAATACCCTATTCATCAAATCCATGAATGCTGCTGGAGCATTCGTCAAGCCGAAAGCCATCACAAGGAACTCATAATGCCCGTATCTGGTCCGAAACGCTGTCTTCGGGACATCCTCCTCAGTAATCTTCAACTGATGATAACCAGATCGTAAATCAATCTTCGAGAAGTACTGTGCTCCTCGCAGTTGATCGAATAGATCATCAATCCTGGGTAAGGGGTACTAGTTCCTTACCGTGACCTTGTTGAGCTGTCGATAGTCCACACACAAACGGAGGCTCCCCTCATTCTTCTTCACAAATAAGACCGGTGCTCTCCACGGTGATGTACTTGGTCGGATGAATCCCAAATCCACCAACTCCTGCAATTGGGTTTTCAGCTCCCGCAACTTAGCTGGTGTCATCCGATATGGTGCTTGTGATATAGGTCGTGTGCCAGGAAGTAGTTCAATCGTGAACTCGATCTCCCGATGTGGTGGTAAGCCAGTAAAATCTTCTGGAAACACATCCGGAAATTCTTGCACCACATGTATATCATCGGCACTCGGAGTATCACTCTGCGTCGTCACAACATGCGCCAGATAACCCTGGCATCCCTTCTGTAGAAGGTTGGTAGCGGCAAGTGAAGAAATTATTTCAGGTAGCGAACCGTCATGCTCTCCCTGAAAAGTAACTCCGGCAAACCCGGACTCCGCAGAATCACTCGCCTATTACAATAGTCGATGAGCGAACCGTGCTCCGTCAACCAATCCATTCCCAAGATAACATCAAAGTCATGGATATCCATAAGGATTAGATCAGCTAGTAGATCTACATCCTCCACCCTTACTGGGCATCTCCGGATCACCTGATTCACTATGTACACAACGCCTATCGGTGTACCAACACCCATCTCACTATCCAAGGATGACACCTCGCGATCTAACATACTCGCACAACTCTTCGAAATAAAAGAATGGGTAGCCCCAGCATCCATTAACACCCGTACAACAAGATTTGAGATATGAAGAGTACTTGTAACCACGTCTGGGGCTGACCTCGCCTGCTGCTGAGTCACTGCAAAAACACGAGCCCTGTGCCCCGTAGTCTGTTTGCGCCCACGCGCGCCACGCTTAGCACCCTGTCCTCGGCCTCCGGTAGCGTTGGAAGCCGAACTCTATGCAACACTAGCACCTTTAGCCTCGTTGTTTCTTTACAGAAAATGGAAATCTAGGGCATAGTGGCCCGCTCCTCCATAAGCAAAACAACTGACTGTCCTCGGTCCATCCCAAGACCTTCCTGATGCACCACTCCAAGACTGATGCTGTCCAGAACTGAATCTCGATCCGCCGCTCTGAGAGCCCCCATGTCGACCTGACCAGCCACGACCACGTAAAGATGAGGGTGCTCCTCAGTAACCTCCCCCCTTAGAGATCTTCGGGCCGGTTGGTCCCAGATGTGGACGATCCCGGCGCTGACCCTCACCTGATGATTGTCGCGCCTGGTATGCCGCCAGACTGGCCTCGACACGAACTGCAGCGTCGACCATGTCCCTCAGAGTTGCATAACTGGCAGCCGTCACACTTGCCCGTAACTCTCCTCGGAGTCCCAGCTCAAATCTTTGACATTTTTCCTCCTCGGTACTCACAAAAGCTGCCGCAAAACGGGAAAGCTTCCCGAAAGTCTGCTCATATTCTGCCACTGACATATCTCCCTGCTCCAGCCGCAGGAACTCTGCCTCTCGTGCCACGCGAAATGATCGCGGGTAGTACTGATCTAGGAATTGGGCACGAAAGACCTCCCATGTGGTGGTGTGGACCGGCCACCTTGACATCTCAAGACCATGCCACCACTGATAAGCTCCGCCTTCCAGTAAGAAGGCCACCAATGTCACCCGCTCGCCTGGTGGGCAATGCATCACGATGAAGATTCTTTCCCATTTAGCAATCCACTCATAGGCATCCTCGGGGTTTGATCCCCCGTTGAAAGGTGTGGCTCCCAACCGCTGAGCCCGCTCAATGATAGCGCATTCCATCTCTCTCTCAAATTCCTCGTCGGTTCGTGCTTGAGGAATTCTCCTTGGAGGCATAACCCACTGTTAAGAGGCATAGATTAGATAATGACATCTTTTAAACTAAGTACTGACCACTAGTCTAGCATGCTGACCATAACCTAGTGCTCTGATACCAAGTTGACAGGACCCGCCCCGATCCCCCTGGGACCACCCGGGGACGTGCCCTGCTCCCGTCTGACACCCGACCTCAAAATACCAAAATTACCCTTAGGAATTCAAATGCATAAAGAAAATCCAAATTTAAGTCATACATAACCCAACACACAACGTCAAACATAATATCCGAATACAAATAGTGTCAGACAAGGGATAGTTCCCGAATACAGTTTCTTGAGCACGACTCTAGACATTCTACGTGCCAACCTACCCAGCAGTAGGGTTCAGGTGCGCAACGTAAACCTATGCCTCTTCCTCGGGATCCTCCTCCTCTTCCTCTTCGATAGCACCACCTGGAGGGTTTGTAAAACAACAAGAGTGAGTGGGCCGAAACTCAAGGTTTACAAAATAGTTTACCATATAAAAAATATATAGATTTTCCCCTCCGTTTACCGAGAAGCATGCATCAGTATCAAAAGCCACAAAATCATATAATCATAAGCAGAATCATATCAACATAATATAATCTCAGTCACTGCACTATACATCCCAACCCTGACATCCCAGATGTTCAACGTCCCAGACGCCCAATAAGGTCACAGTCCCAAGGCTACGAGTGCCACCCGAGGTCTCAATCCCGAGTCCAGATCCCGAACCCAGTCCGGGTATGATATTCTAGATGACTGACGTCCCAGACGTCCAATGTAGCAATCCTGCTCTTGAGCCACTCTATGGTCCGGTCCCTCTGTAGAATGACTCCTCGCAGGCAATGCGCCGTGACCACTCCGGGGTACCTACATCCGAAGGAGAAAGTATCCTAGGGTAGATCTATACAGTGCAGTACCAAAGATAAATATCGAAATCCATATACATATACATGGCTCAAAACCGTGCATAATCAACCAGACGGGTCTCATGCCCAAACATCGTAATACGTGCCATAAATCATACTCAGGATAAATAGATACTTTTTCTTGAATCACATATAGATATAATAGAAAGCAAAACAGTTATGCATGCCAAGGTTTAGTGAAATCAAAGGCCCACTCACAGTACAATCCCGCTGCAATCCCGAGCGTATAATCCCGTCCAAGTGCTAAAGTACGATTCCTGTCACGTTCAAAGTATACGTAAAGGTCACTTTAAGTCCCTACTAAACAACTAAGAAACCCTAGACTGAAACTGGCCCGGGAAAGCCGTCCGAACACGCTTCCCAAAGCTTCAAACCCTAGTTTGACCAACCTAACTATCTCCGATCGACACGAAACCACCGTCATTGGATTCGTATCGTCGAAACCTTGAAAATGGTCCTAGTCCCACACAAAATACTGTTCACACGCGCCCCCACACACCTGGTCAACTCCCTGGTCAACTGTGCTACAGTACTGCTGACGTCAGCATGACGTCATCACTGACAATGTCAGATGACACGTGTCAGCATCCCATTGGTCCCTGATCTGACTGTTTTCTGACATGATGATGTCACTACTGATGTCAGCATGATGACGTCATCAGCTACAGTAACCGGGTCTGAAATCTGGTCACTGTTGACCCACGGTTCGACCCGATCGCAGATCGTGTTTCCGACCACCATTTCTTTTGAGGTTTTTTCCTATGGAATCATCACATCCTACTCTATGGTTCTATGAAAACAAAACTAGACTTTAGGTTGAAGAAACTACCTGAAAATCGACGGGAAGGTAGGCTACAAGCTCAGGTCGTCATCTCCGGCGAGTCGTCGAGCTTCCAGCCACGAGTCTTGGTCCAAAATGGTCGTCTAGGTTCCCTAAGTATGTCTCAGAAGTAAACAAACAATTTCAACGTAAAAAACAAACGTTTCAAAGCAGGGAAGAAAATCGGGCCTTCTCGGGTTTCTGAGCTTACCGCCGCCATGTCGCCGCCGTGGGCTGTCCAGTCCAGTTCTCAGTCGTCCTAAGGCTCCAGTTAACCTAACCCTAGGTTAGTTCGAGTCCTGGTGAGGTGGTTTGGACGGTTGGACAAGTTGAGCTGTTTGGTTCCTTCTCGGGTCTGGGAGGTTTCCCGGCCGTGCAGGGTGGCCGTGAGGTGGTGGTGGCCGTCTGGAGGTCGCTGATGTGTGTCTGGAGGTGTGGGTTGAGGCTGAGAGGTGGTGGAGTGTTTGTTCAAAGAGTAAGAGTGTTTACACGGGTTTGAGAGAAATGAAAATGTGATAATGAGTAGTCTGAACAAATAAAGAGAGAAGGAAATGAATCAACGGCCCAGATTCAATCTCAGTTTAAAAATTAAGGGTGAGGATTTCAGGAGAGAAAATAATTAATTAAGCAAATGGCCAACACAGATCCTTGTTTTAGGGAATGTAGGGGATGAGTGACACTTGTCACTCATCCAAGGGTCCAGATTGATTTGATTAAAGTAATCAGATTCTATTAATTTAATATTATTTTAATCCGGGTCTCGGTTAGTTCGGTTAATCGCGATTACTTCCGTGACCATAACTTTTCCGTCGTACGTCCGATTTCGGCGTGCCGCCTGTCTACAGATTCGTATTGACTCGACCTACGTAACGGTTCTTGGCCCTCGTCCGTTGGAATTTTCGGGTTAAAAGTAAACATTTGGCCCCTCTTTGACCAAATTACCAAAATACCCCTCGACTTTCGAACGTCACAACTTCTTCCTCGAACGTCAGTTTCGAACGTGCCACTTGCCTATGAACTCGTGACGTCCTAAACTACGTCACGGTCATGGGTCAAAGTCCTAAATATTCCCCGGGGCAAAAGTCAACTTTCCCCCCCCCCCTTAGGGGTAAAATGGTCAATTTACAATAAAATAATATTTACGAAAGTTCGGGTCGTTACAAAGAAAACTGTAGAAATTCCACAATTTCCCTCTGCCAATTTAGTTTATTTTAATCCATATAGACACCACATAGCCACTTTAATGCTAAATGGAACGTCTATAAAGGATATAGAGCCGAGTGGTTCAACTCGGCCGTTTCAGAGTGTTAAGTGAATGGATAACTAGCATATGGTGCAAAATGTGATTTTCGCGCGAGTTCATGATACATTTGAAATAAAAAAAAAATCAAAAAATATATACATAAGTCACGCTTATACATATGTTGGTCAAATCAACTCTCTAACAATGTAATCTTTTTACCTACTCATCATTTCCAAAATTATATATTTTACTATTTACCAATTGTATTTTAACTTTTATTTTATTTTTGTGGTTGTAAATAGTAAAATTACAAATTTTCACTTATATATTCATTTACCATTATTATTACTGGTTTATTACTCAACTTGGAGATATTATCTCTTATCATGAGTCTAATAAAATATTACTACAATTATTATTACAAAAACTATTATTATTTTTACTATTATATTATAATTTTATTCACTTATTTAAATATATATTATTTTGTTGATTAGATAACTTATATTAGCCATTAGAGTTATATTTTATATTTTATTTCTTATAATATAAAACAGCTTTTTTTATTTTTTACATCTTAAAGTCATTATTTAATAGTCTTTATATATATATATATATATTTCATGCTTAATTTAATTACGATCAACTACCAATTGGGGAACCCAAAATCACCGGAAGAATATAGAGCTGTCAGGTGGCCCATAATTCTCGGAATGACCAAATTGCCCTTGACAATAATCCTTGAAGTCCAAGCACCGGACATAGCCCAAGCCCACAACGCTTACATAGCCCAACATTGGGTCCAAACCAGGATAACATGTGGAAACCGGTCCACCCTCGATCTGTATAACACATGTTAGCATGTAAATTGAGGAGCATTTGTCCCACATCGAAACTCTGGAAATTGAACATCTCACTCACCCCTATATAAGAGGTACACATTTCCCAAAAAAGGTAAGTCGATTCTTCGCTTCGAAGTATATCCTTTTCCTCTCTTAAAGCTAACTTAGGCATCAGAGTGTTCTTGGTCGAACAACCCCCCGAGTAATCGATCGAGGAAACAATAGCTAATTGTTTGATATTTGCAGGAATTGTGAGAACTTTTCGCGGCGGGTTCGATTTCTGCTTCAACAATTGGTGCTTTCATTGAGAGCCAATTGAGAAGTACTCAAAGGGAGCTCTCACGATCGTTCATCGTTCATCATACTTTGTTCGTCGTTCATCGACAATGTTTGAAGTTCTTGAACGTTATTCATCGTTATTCAGCTATGTTCATCGTTTATTGTACTTCATTCGTCGTTTATCGACTATGTTTGGAAGTCCTTGAACGTTGTTCATCAGTCGCATTCATCGTTCATCGTACTTCATTCGTCGTTCATCGACTATGTTTAGAAGTCCTTGAACTTTGTTCATCAATCATGTTCATCGTTCATTATACTTCGTTCGTCGCTCATCGACTATGTTCGAAGTTCTTGAACATTGTTCATCGTTCGTTGGAACTTTCCGTCAATCCTCGTTATTCAACGTGGTTAGGGCGCGATGATTCATTCGATCATTTGAAGGTAGCGTTTCAGCCTTTGCAGCTTGTAAAGGAAGCAGAGAATGCATTGTGTCTTTAGAAGAGCATCAAAGTCTTCGCTCTTGCGAAGCTCCAAAGCATTCACTCCTGCGAAGCACCAAAGCCTTCGCTCCTGCGAAGCACCAATGCCTTCACCCTAGTGAAGCATCCAAAGCCTTCGCTCATGGGAAACATCCAAAGTCTTCGCTCCTGCGAAGCATCCAAAGCCTTCGCTCCTGCGAAGCATCCAAAGCCTTTGCCCTAGCGAAGCATCTGAAGCTTTCGTTCCTGCGAAATACCAAAGCCTTCGCTCCCGCGAAGTACCAAAGCCTTCGCTCCTGCGAAGCATTTGAAGCCTTCGCCCCAGCGAAGCATCTGAAGCCTTTGCTCCAGCAAAGCACCAAAGCTTTCGCCTCGCGAAGCACGCAAAGCCTTCGCCCCTCAAAGCACCAAAGCTTTCGCCCCGCGAAGCACCCAAGCCTTCGCCCCGCGAAGCACCCAAGCCTTCGCCCTGCGAAGCACCCAAGCCTTTGTTGATACGAAGCACCAAATCCTTCGCCATGTCAAGCATCAAAGCCTTTGCCATGCGAAGCACTAGAGCCTTCGCCATGTGAAGCATCAATGCTTACTCCATGTGAAGCATTCAAGTCTTTGCCCAGCGAAGCACCCAAGCCTTCACCCTACGAAGCATCCAAGCCTTCGCCTTGCGAAGCACCCAAGCCTTCCTCATGTGAAGCACCCATGCCTTCGTTCTTCGAAGCATCCAAAATTTTGCCATGCGAAGCATCAAGGTCTTCCTCCAGGAAACATCCCAGGCCTTTCCTTCAGGAAGTAATCAAAACCTTTCTCCAAAAAGCCCGCGAAGCCTTGCTCTCAGGAGGACATCAAGACCTTCCACCTGGAAGCACTTGAAGCCTTCCTCCAAGAAACAATCAAAGTCTTTGCCCCAGAAGCAATCCAAGACTCTTTCTAGGAGCCACTCTAGACCAATTGGAGTAGAAAAGCTCTCAGTGGATGCTGATAGCTGCATTGGGGGCATTTGACAGACCTACAAGTGCGGAAGCTAATTCAAACAAATAAAAAGTTTGTAGAGGACACTTCACACACGAATTCAAAATTCAAATTGGAATATGGTTGGCAAATCACATGTCGATTACTCACACCAAGCATTCAATGTTGAAATGAAAATACAATCATGGATAAGAAGCAACTAATCTATGAGAATTCTGGGGGCAAGGCATGCCTATCATCCTTTGAGACTCGATCCATTCTTCAGCCGAAAGTAGGGGGAAAGCCATCCACCATTTCTGACCTCAAACTCTTACTCCAACTCCAGCTCTTTGGAAGGGACTCCGTTGAAATTTTCTTTTCGGAGCAAAGTTGTGGGGGCATATGATAGTAAAAACCATTCAAGCCTCAAATAGTTGGATTTCCACCCTTGTTGAGTTTTCCACTTACAAAAACTTCACCAAGTGCTCGGAAGGACTGATGGAAAGTCTGCATCTGCTGGATGACCTTGATAAGCCATAACAACCAAGAAATGGCCTCGAGTTGACTTGGAAGGAAATTCAGGACTTGACTTATTCTCTAAAGGAAAGTTAAGCTTCTGTTTTGATGTTCTTTGTCAGGGCCCACCCCTAATCCCCCAGGATTAGGGACTAAACCCTACTCCCCCAGGATTAGGGACTAAACCCTACTCCCGTCTGACAACCCAAAAACGAAAGACCGGAACAACCTCACGAAAACCAAAAATTTCACTGTCAAACGCAGGAGAATTTAAAACATCTCAGAGTCAGCATTTATACAGAGCATAGTACCAAACTTAAGGAAAACGAGCTGATATACAGAATATACACACAACGAAAAACTTAAATCACTCCGGGGTCACTCTCGGGTATTCTATGCCTCCGACGCTGCCTCAACATCAACCCCCGCGCTAGCTCCACGACCTGGAGGGCAATTAAAAACCAGAAAGTGTGAGTGGACCATAAAGAATAAAAATTCAAAAACCATTTCATAAACAAACCAAGGTTTGGCCCTCCGTTTTGAAAACATGCATGCATAACCCAATTTTGAAAACAGTTATAAATCATATCATTTTCATCATGGAAACCACAGCAACATAACACAGTATGCTAAACGTTATAAAACATTAACAGTAAAACAGAAGATACCAATATAATCATCCGATCAAACCTGCTGGATCTATCCGAGTCTTTAAACTCCCGAGTCTTTAAACTCAATCCAGGCCTCAATAATATCTGAGTCTTTAAACTCCTGAGTCTTTAAACTCAACAGGCCTATGGGGAAAATATCAATATATCCGAGTCTTTAAACTCCGAGTCTTTAAACTCAATCCGGGTCTTTAAACCCAATCTGGGCTCGTCCCCCATCAATCACAATATCCGGGTCTTTAAACACAATAATCAGATCCAGCAAATCCAATCTAAAACCATTAAAAACCAATTCGAAATCCATATCCAAACCCGAATCTGAAATCACTGGTCCGAAGCCCTTCCGGCATCCAGAACCGTCATTCCGAACCCAAATCCGGAATTCCACTTTTCAACTTTAAAACAAAATTCCGCTTTCCGAAATCCGAATCTAAAACCGAAAACCTCGCTTACTAAATCACGTCTTAATCCATTTATAACCATTGAAAATCACTTATCATTTGAAATCCCAAATCATGACATCGAAATCAGAATTCAAACATTTCTCGTAAAACGTGCTGAAAACCGTACTTTCTCAAAAAACGTGCAATTAAGTAAAACAGTTATAGCATATTCAAATAACCATGAAATCACTTATAAAACCATAAAACAAGTAATTAAAAGCAGTTATGGATGCTCAGTTATAGAGAAGGGGTCCACTCATAGATACCATGCACGTCACTCGCGTCCCGTACGTTCTGTACGTTCCTCGACCACCTCGGGGATTCCCGATCCTGTCAACAATCACCAAAATACGTCACTAACACGTCCACTAAGATTCTTCTAATTTTCCCCCAATTTTCCCGAACTTCTAAACATAACGAACCGAGACCCTAAACCTCCAACCTCGCGGAACTAACCCAAAACAATGTCCGATTAACCCGAAACCTATCCCAAAAGATCCGTTATAACATTTAGACCAAAAACCTAGTTAATAGTTCCCTAGAAACTGCCGCACGTGCCTCCACACGCTGCCCAAAGTGGCTGCGCGTGGGCCTCACGCGCCTGCACAGTCACTGTTCATTTTCAACCTCTCGACCTGTGCACTGTTTTGGACCGGCGTGGCCGGTTCTCCGCCGTCCGCCGTCCGTTTTCCTCCCTCTTTCCACCATTCTCTTCGTCCTCTACCCAGTAATCCATTCCCTTCATCCAAACACGACGACACGGCCTCTAACCCGTCGTCCCTAGCTCGAACCCGTAACCTCCCAAAACTCTGTTCTTCCTCCCGGCCACCCGTGTACTCCCCTGTCACGGTGTCGACCTTAAACGACTCCTAGGGACCTACTGAACTCACCAGACCTCACCAAACACCTCGACTCAGCCCCTACCTTCACGACTATCGATTTGAATCTAAACGGAAAAACAGAGCAAGCAACAGAGTTTGAAGAAATTACCTGTTCTCAGGCCGCCGCCATGAGCTCTGCTGGGTTTGTTCGACTCTCCTTCGTCCTCACAACGCCACCACGGGTCCAATTTGACGGTTTAGTCACAGGAAGTGCACAACCGTGCACGGTGGTTCTGTCCTCCCTGTTTATCGGGTTCTTCTTACCTCACACACACATGATCACACAGTTCCACCCAGAACCACTCATTAGTTCTCCCTTCATCTCTAGTCCCTCACTCGATCACTAAAACACACAAACACAAACTGCACTCGATCAACTCCTCTCACTGTCTCACCCTCTATTTTCCCTCTTCGAATGCACGATACACACACTGCACAGTTTTAAAACACCCGTGCACACTTGTGTAGAAACCACTACACACACACACACCACGCGTCACAATCCCAAGGGCCAAATCCAAAATATCCAATTAAAGCCTGGAAACTTGTCCTGATCCTATTTGCACAAATCCCAATGTGCAAAAGACCAAAATGCCCCTACTTGTGAGTCAAAATTACGATTATGCCATTGTCGTTCTAGACCCGTATCTCGCCCGTCCAATGTCCGATGAAAACGTGCCGCCTGTCGTTGAATTCAGGACGACGAGATCTACCTAACGGTCCTTGGTCTACGTGTCAAAACCTCGTTACATGAAAAGTCAACGTTTCCCCCTATTTTACCCAAATTACGATAATGCCCTCAACCTTCCGAACATCATAACTTCCTCCTCGGATGTTGGAATCGGACGTGCCACCTGTCTACGGACTCGTGACGTCCCGAACTACGTCACGGTCATCGGTCAATGTCCAATTGACCACCTGAACTCAAAGTCAACATTTTGCCCAAACTAGGGGCAAAATCGTCATTCTACGCTAACAGCCCAACTAAACACCGATTAGGCTCACTAATCCGTTACTAATCCCGGCTCTCGGGACGGGTCGTTACATTCTTTTTCAAGATGGTGACAATTGTCAAATACACTTCAGCGTTCAGTTAGTCCTTGACCTAGCTTTTGAAAGGTCTTCCACCGTCCAAGCTTTTTGAGAATAAAAGTTTCCACCTCAACTGATGACCAAAGGATGAAGTCTTTATATTGTCTGTAACGACCCGTCCCAAATTTCATGATTAGATTAGTGACTAATCACGATTAGTGAGGTTAATCGGTGATTAGTTAGGCTAAATCGGACGAACGATGCGAAATGACCGTTTTGCCCCTGGTGGTGACAAAACATTGACTTTTCAATCGGGCGGTCAAATGGACTTTGACCGATGACCGTGACGTGGTTCGTGACGTCACGAGTTCATAGACAGGTGGCACGTTCAATTCCGACGTTTGAGGACGAAGTTATGACGTTCGGAAGTTTAGGGGCATTTTGGTAATTTTAGTTAAAAGGAGCGAAATGTTGACTTTTTGACCGAGAGGTCCGATGGCCGAGGTACGAAGACCGTTACGTAGATAAGGACGATACGAATCCGTAGAAAGGCGGCACGTCAAATTCGGACGTTCGACGGCGAAGTTACGGTTCACGGAAGTTCCAGGATACTATTCATGATGACCCGTTTTACGAGGCACTTTTGGACTTTAGTGGGCCCAGTTGCTTTTCAGCAACCAATGGATGAGTGACAAGAGTCACCCATCCACTGGCTACCATTCCACATACATGCATCTCCCATTCCTTCATCATCGATCATTTCCCATTTTTTTCCCAAAACCATTACCCGATCCCATTTTCAAATCCAATCCAAACCCTTGACCCTGTAAACCATTGGTGAGAGACCAGGGAGTGAGAGGAGGACCTGTGGAGCTTGGTGGCCGGCCAAGGGAGCGCCGCCGTGGATGGCGGAGGAAAGGACCGTGCAAGGTAATCGGTTTTAACCGATTTTCCCCATTTTTGAATTCTAGTTATTATGGACCGTTTTTAATGATTCTAATTAAGTAAATAGGTTGTTAGGAAGCTATTAGGCCGGTTTTGAGGGAGAATGGATGATGAGAGACCTCTGGGGAGGTTTTGGAAAAATTGAACCCTGAGGTTCAAAATTGAACCGTGGATTTTTGAGGGTTTTAGGTGTTTTTGTTGATTGGGTTAGATAGGAAACACAAAAATAGGAATTTAGGAATTAAAATGGAAGAAAACGGATGAAAAATGAGGATTGTAGGACCCTGGACCGGTCACGCCGGTCCAGTTGCAGGAACGAACCGGACCGGTCGGTCTGAACCAGCCGTCGAGAGGTTGAAGAAGCACTGTTCACAGGCGCGTGGCTCCCACGTGCAGCCACTTCAGGCGGCGCGTGAGGGCGCGTGCTAGGGTTTTTTGGGAAGGTTCCAACATACGAAATCATCTATTCGATGTAATGAACATTTTGGGACTGGTTTCGTGTCGATCGGACACCGTCTCGATATGTTTCGGGGCATCGGAAGGTTTAGGTTCGGTTTTAAAAATAGTTAAAAATATCATAAAATTACGGGGCTTTGGTAGGAGGTTAATTAAGTAATTAGTAACCTTCTATTACGATTTGGACAGGTTTGGGAGTCCCGGTTACGGTGATCGGCTCGGGGAACCGTATGGCACGCAAATCGAGGTGGTAGCTCGGATGGTCTGTGAGTGGACTTTGTTTTCTAAATTGGTGCATGCATAAATGTGTATTATATGTTTTATTACATGTTTTATGATGCCATGGGTGCATTTGTATGTGGTTACGTATAAGCACGTATTTCGAGGTTTCAGCCTTATACGGTGCTTATACGGGTCTGTATTTCTTTATCGGTTTTAATGAAATGGTTTTGGATTTCTAAAAGGATAAACTCGGGTATGAGACCCCTTTGGTCTTGTCTCGGGCATATGACGCTATTTACGACCTTCGGGTCTAAATCGTGGTCGCGACGGGTGCTATGTGCACGACGATCGAATACGACGCTCGCCTCCAGATTGGGATGTGTTCCTTCCGGAGAGGTCACGATGCAGGATTCGTGGTCGGGCAGCCTAGGGAGGCTCGACTTCGGAGTGCTGACGGTTCAGGATATCGATCGGTAATGAGTGCACCATGATCTTGTGGTGGTCGCGTCGGTTGATTCGTTCACGGCGACATACCAGGATTGAGAGCGATCCTGGATGGATGGTTGCACGCATCACTATGATCTGAGTCGTGACTGACCCTTAGATATCGGGCACAGTGCCCAGTTGAGTCATATGTTCGGGCACGAGACCCAGTTGTTTTACACTGATGATTTCGGGCCAGGGACCCTAGATGGATTTCCAAGTTCATGGCGGTTTATGGGAACCGGCATGAACTCTAGAAAGGTCATTGTGGTTCATGACGGTTTATGGCAACCGGCATGAACCTTTGTCAGGTCATTCTGGTTCATGACGGTATATGGGAACCGGCATGAACCCTTGTTATGGATTTATTGGATCATGACGGTTCAAGGGAACCGGGCATGAATGTTTATGTTATGTATATATATGTATTCATATACTTTCCTTTACTTCTATTATCTCCTCCGGGGAGGGTCGTTGGCCTGGATGGACCCCGGAGTAGTCACGGAGCACCGACTGAGTGGAGTCACCCCCTAGTTGGGTTCCTTACTCTCAGGAAGGCTATGATTACTATTACCTCGGGTAGATTCAGTGGTCTACGGACATTGATCTTGACTTTGAGAAGACTCAGATTGAGACCTGGGTAGCACGCGCGTAGCTTTGGAAACCGTGACAGGATTGGTTGTGTGAATTATATGTATATATGATGTATGGTATATGAAATATATGATATGTGATATGCACAGGTTTTGGGCAGTGGCCCATGTACGTGGTTTTACTATGGTTCTTTCAATCTTGGTTTTGGGCTTAGTTCCCACATATGGTTTCATTTGGTTAAATGGTTTTCGAATGCATGCATGCTTTTTAGTGAAGGGTACAAATGTCTTCCTTATGAAATGTTTTATAAACTCTTATTTTGTCCACTCAGAGTTTTTAATGTTTTGACTGCCCTTCAGGTTGACATCGAATGTGGATTGTAGCAGAGACCGAGATATCACTTACCTCATCCGGATCCTGGCGTACTCTGATAGCCCGGGAGGGCAAAGGTCGGAAATATCCCTTGTGTGACACTTCGTGTCAAACGGGAGCAGGGTCATCCCGCACTAATCCCGGGGGGATTGGGATGTGTCCTGTCAGCGTGGTATCAGAGCATAGGATTGCTCGTAGGATGCTTATTAGAGCGGGGTTGTCTCTATTCGAGCAACCGTGTAGCTCTTGGAGTATGTACACAGGTTGAGGATGTGATATCTCAATGGGCTACAGTTCGTGCTCAACCTGATAGTTGGGGTGCCGATACGATAGTTAGTAGGATTGGATCGTGGAACGTCCTGGTTCGGCATTCGATGCCGGGGTTGCCATAGTTCTGTCAGGGTTGACAGTGTGGAACCCTATGGCAGGATGAACGTAGTATTACGTTAGAGTTTTGGATCGTGAGACGGTTAGTTGGGATCGTCTTCACGATGTCGTAGGATCGGTTCCGACGACTAGTTGGGAATTGTGATCATCGGATGGTCGAATATTGTTGAGTTCAATGTTCGGACTTTGGTTGGGTTAAATGGATTTACTGCAGTCGGCAGTTAGCAGTCGAGTTTGTGGAACTCTAGTTGAAATTATGGCAGCTGGCAGCTGGATTCGAGGAATCCTAGTTGGATCGACGTCTTTACGATGTCGGGACCGCGGGGTCGGTCAGATCGTGGGATATACTGTCTTATGCAGTTGGGTTCTGAGGAACTCTAGTTAGTGATTGTGGAACCCTACCTTGGGTGTATGGTTCGGAAAGGTGAGTTGGCGTGTGGTCTCGACTTTGATGAGATCGTCCGTAGAGTCATGTCAGCTTAGTGTTGAGACTGCACTTCGCAGCCGAGGTTGTACTTATCGGTTAGACCTAGTAGGTTGTCGTGCTACATTAGTTGTGATGGATTGTTGGTACAACTACGGTCATGGATGACTGGTAGACGATATTGGGTTAGTCGGGTTACGACTGGTAGAGTTTGATTTGGACGAGTTACCAGGGTTGGTACTTGTCGATGGAATCCCCGAGTGGGATACAGAGTGATTAATACGGGCGGTTGATTTCGTTGGATGCGGAGTCTAGATTGTGATGCCTGGTGGTTTGGTCTACACGAGTTGTGGCAGGCATTACTACCGAGGATGATTGTAGTTATAGTTGTTGGGAATCGGGGACGTTCGGGGACGTTTCCTTTTCTCGTATGAGTTGTCAGGGTGACTGTACCCAGAGTTGTCGGGTACGAGGGAGGTAGAGTTTCTCCTATTCGAGTAGAGGTACGGGATCGTCGTTCTGTATGAGCGGAGATCCAGGGTTGACAGTTTTGCACACGGTGTGCTGGTGCTGGTGCTGGTAGTTGTGATGACGTTGAGTCACATCCATCGTGATGGGTATATGTTCGGTATCTGTGGTTCAGGAGTGGATCACAGATAGAGGTAAACTAATGATGGACACGTGGTTGATGTCCGAGTGTGATGGTTCTGATATGGTTGGAATTTCGGAATCGCGGGAGGTTGCGATTGAGGTGACGAGTGGATTGCAGATTTTCCGCATTAGTAATGGGTATTTCGGAGTCGTTTGGGTGACTTCTCAGGTTCTACCGTGGTAGATGACGGTAGATGACGTTAGGTGATGTTTGTTGTCACCAGTACATTGATCGTGTATTGGTTGATGGATCCGGGATTTGTCTTGGGTCATCAGGTGGAGTTGAGCATATCGAAGTTACATGACTTAGATTTCTCATTTCTGCTTGGTGGCAGACGATGTTGGATTACATGGCGTGGTGAATGCAGCGAGTTTTATTTGCATTCACGAGGATGGATTTTGTGTCATCGTCTTGTATCATCCTTGATTTTCTAGGTGGAATGCCAAGGATCGATACGAGGTAGTCAGTGAGAACCCACAGTCTCGACGTGTCTCGTCGTTGACTGATCTATGTAGATGTAGGAAATGGTCTAGGACTTTGGGCGTTGTGATGATCCTCGATCATGACGTCTATGGTCAATTGATATAGTGATGGATCTGGATCGTGATTTTGATGATCCATATAGGTGGAAAGCTTATCACTTTTACTGGGATGTTGAGTTGAGGATGATGGGACTGAACTTCTTCTCGAGGTAAATCCCATATGGTATATTACTCAGGTGAGTAGGTGCCTAAGGAGGTCAGATTTTGTCAGACATAGTACTAGTGTTGATGTTGGGATTGGCTTCCCTATGAAGTCAATTGAGGGTAATGTATAAATTGTTTGAACAGGTATCCGATAGGTTCATGATTGGTACGTCTCGGTAGACGTGAAAGATATTTCGAGTTTTGGAATCAGATTTCTAGATGACGATTCAGGATTTGATTTTGGAATTTGAAAGAGGATTTCTGTATTTGGGTTTTGGAATCGAATTCTGGGTGACGATTCAGGATTTGATTCTAGAGCTTGACTGTGGATTTTCTTTTATGGAATTGGGTTCGGAATGGTTATTCCAAATGCTAGCTTACGGAATGATGATTTCGGATTCGAATTTGGACATAGTTATGTATATGATTTCTGGGTTTGGATTCGGGATTTCTTACAAAATTGCGGATTCAGATTCGGATTTGGGAATAGATAATGGGTCGGAGTTTCGATTTGTCTAATACTGGATTGGACAAATGGACTCTATAGTAGAAACGTGATTGGCTATGACCTAGGTGGTTGTAGTCTGGTTGATGGGTAGATGTACATACCCTGTACGTTGTGCGGGGGTACGATACTGGGTGTACTTGTCATGTCTGGTGACGATACATAGGTTATACCGTTGGTACGTTGGTGAGCGTGTTGGTAGCCGGATTGGTTCCGATACCATTGGATTAGTTGAGGTCGTGAACTGGACATTGGATACCGTGCATTGGGTCATGGTATTTCTGATGGGTCTAGTTACACACAGGTCGGGTGAATTGTTGGTTTGTGTAACCACGAGTGAGTATAGTGACAGTTTTCGACTGACGACTGTCAAGTGGTGACGGTTTGTCAGAGGTGTCAGCGTGGATTGTTGTGTGAAGTCTGATGACTCCCAGTGGGAGTAGATATCAGGATAGATTGAGATTGAGGAAGGAACCATCTAGCTGGTTGGGTCAGCGACTTGGTAGATTTGACAAGTGGTGTCAATTCGTAACGTTGGCTACGGTCATTCGATGTGGTCGAGTGTAGTCGATGTGGCATGAGTGTTAGTGGTACGTCTGGGTACGAACGAGTATTATTCTGTTTAGTGGGTGTACTGGTGTACACGTGTCGTGAGATCGAATTATTTCCATGAGGTGGAGGATGTGGAATCATGATAGTTGGAGATTCGGGAACAGAAATAAATTAAGGAGGGAAGAACGGTTAAAATTAGGTCGGTTGGAATTTCGAGGACGAAATTAATTAAGGAGGGAAGGTTGTAACGACCCGTCCCAAATTTCATGATTAGATTAGTGACTAATCACGATTAGTGAGGTTAATCGGTGATTAGTTAGGCTAAATCGGACGAACGATGCGAAATGACCGTTTTGCCCCTAGTGGTGACAAAACGTTGACTTTTCAATCGGGCGGTCAAATGGACTTTGACCGATGACCGTGACGTGGTTCGTGACGTCACGAGTTCATAGACAGGTGGCACGTTCAATTCCGACGTTCGAGGACGAAGTTATGACGTTCGGAAGTTTAGGGGCATTTTGGTAATTTTAGTTAAAAGGAGCGAAATGTTGACTTTTTGACCGAGAGGTCCGATGGCCGAGGGACGAAGACCGTTACGTAGATAAGGACGATACGAATCCGTAGAAAGGCGGCACGTCGAATTCGGACGTTCGACGGCGAAGTTACGGTTCACGGAAGTTCCAGGATACTATTCATGATGACCCATTTTACGAGGCACTTTTGGACTTTAGTGGGCCCAGTTGCTTTTCAGCAACCAATGGATGAGTGACAAGTGTCACCCATCCACTGGCTACCATTCCACATACATGCATCTCCCATTCCTTCATCATCGATCATTTCCCATTTTTTCCCAAAACCATTACCCGATCCCATTTTCAAATCCAATCCAAACCCTTGACCCTGTAAACCATTGGTGAGAGACCAGGGAGTGAGAGGAGGACCTGTGGAGCTTGGTGGCCGGCCAAGGGAGCGCCGCCGTGGACGGCGGAGGAAAGGACCGTGCAAGGTAATCGGTTTTAACCGATTTTCCCCATTTTTGAATTCTAGTTATTGTGGACCGTTTTTAATGATTCTAATTAAGTAAATAGGTTGTTAGGAAGCTATTAGGACGGTTTTGAGGGAGATTGGACGATGAGAGACCTCTGGGGAGGTTTTGGAAAAATTGAACCCTGAGGTTCAAAATTGAACCGTGGATTTTTGAGGGTTTTAGGTGTTTTTGTTGATTGGGTTAGATAGGAAACACAGAAATAGGAATTTAGGAATTAAAATGGAAGAAAACGGATGAAAAATGAGGATTGTAGGACCCTGGACCGGTCACGCCGGTCCAGTTGCAGGAACGAACCGGACCGGTCGGTCTGAACCGGCCGTCGAGAGGTTGAAGAAGCACTGTTCACAGGCACGTGGCTCCCACGCGCAGCCACTTCAGACGGCGCGTGCGGGCGCGTGCTAGGGTTTTTGGGGAAGGTTCCAACATACGAAATCATCTATTCGATGTAACGAACATTTTGGGACTGGTTTCGTGTCGATCGGACACCGTCTCAATATGTTTCGGGGCATCGGAAGGTTTAGGTTCGGTTTTAAAAATAGTTAAAAATATCATAAAATTACGGGGCTTTGGTAGGAGGTTAATTAAGTAGTTAGTAACCTTCTTACGATTTGGACAGGTTTGGGAGTCCCGGTTACGGTGATCGGCTCGGGGAACCGTATGGCACGCAAATCGAGGTGGCAGCTCGGACGGTCTGTGAGTGGACTTTGTTTTCTAAATTGGTGCATGCATAAATGTTTATTATATGTTTTATTACATGTTTGATGATGCCATGGGTGCATTTGTATGTGGTTACGTATAAGCACGTATTTCGAGGTTTCAGCCTTATACGGTGCTTATACGGGTCTGTATTTCTTTATCGATTTTAATGAAATGGTTTTGGATTTCTAAAAGGATAAACTCGGGTATGAGACCCATTTGGTCTTGTCTCGGGCATATGACGCTATTTACGACCTTCGGGTCTAAATCGTGGTCGCGACGGGTGCTATGTGCACGACGATCGACGATACGACGCTCGCCTCCAGATTGGGATGTGTTCCTTCCGGAGAGGTCACGATGCAGGATTCGTGGTCGGGCAGCCTGGGGAGGCTCGACTTCGGAGTGCTGACGGTTCAGGATATCGATCGGTAATGAGTGCACCATGATCTTGTGGTGGTCGCGTCGGTTGATTCGTTCACGGTGACATACCAGGATTGAGAGCGGTCCTGGATGGATGGTTGCACACATCACTATGATCGGAGTCGTGACTAACCCTTAGATATCGGGCACAGTGCCCAGTTGAGTCATATGTTCGGGCACGAGACCCAGTTGTTTTACACTGATGATTTCGGGCCAGGGACCCTAGATGGATTTCCAAGTTCATGGCGGTTTATGGGAACCGGCATGAACTCTAGAAAGGTCATTGTGGTTCATGACGGTTTATGGCAACCGGCATGAACCTTTGTCAGGTCATTCTGGTTCATGACGGTATATGGGAACCGGCATGAACCCTTATTATGGATTTATTGGATCATGACGGTTCAAGGGAACCGGGCATGAATGTTTATGTTATGTATATATATGTATTCATATACCTTCCTTTACTTCTATTATCTCCTCCGGGGAGGGTCGTTGGCCTGGGTGGACCCCGGAGTAGTCACGGAGCACCGACTGAGTGGAGTCACCCCCCAGTTGGGTTCCTTACTCTCAGGAAGACTATGATTACTATTACCTCGGGTAGGGTCAGTGGTCTACGGACATTGATCTTGACTTTGAGAAGACTCGGATTGAGACCTGGGTAGCACGCGCGTAGCTTTGGAAACCGTGACAGGATTGGTTGTGTGAATTATATGTATATATGATGTATGGTATATGAGATATATGATATGTGATATGCACAGGTTTTGGGCAGTGGCCCATGTACGTGGTTTTACTATGGTTCTTTCAATCTTGGTTTTGGGCTTAGTTCCCACATATGGTTTCATTTGGTTAAATGGTTTTCGAATGCATGCATGCTTTTTAGTGAAGGGTACAAATGTCTTCCTTATGAAATGTTTTATAAACTCTTATTTTGTACACTCACAGTTTTTAATGTTTTGACTGCCCTTCAGGTTGACATCGGATGTGGATTGTAGCAGAGACCGAGATATCACATACCTCCTCCAGATCTTGGCGTACTCTGATAGCCCGGGAGGGCAAAGGTCGGAAATATCCCTTGTCTGACACTTCGTGTCAAACGGGAGCAGGGTCATCCCGCACTAATCCCGGGGGGATTAGGATGGGTCCTGTCATTGTCCATTAGTTGGATTTTTTCCCTCAAATTGAATATCCTCCCCTCGAAATGGACTCTGGCTACGCGAACCACCGCACTCCCACAGAGTGAAGTTTCCCGAATTTCTTCAAGTATACACCTTGCCGCATCTTAAAATGATCGCCTTGGAAAAATAAATAAGTCGTTGCTTGAATCATTGCCAGTGGATGCCCAGAGCTATCATGAGTATGCAAAAAACGTAGGACTATATTGCATCCACAATTGACACAATCTTTGGTAACCACTGCCATTCACGTGCTCCACTCAGCAAGGGAGCAAAATACCTCATGGCAAGGGTCAAGCGCAACATGACATGTGACCAACCCGAACTGCCAACTTCAGCCTCTAATCCGAGCTCAATGTATGGCGCATCTCTATTGGCACTAACATGGGCGTCGTCAAAGGCGGGCCCTACCTGCCTGATGTACCACCCAATAGCGAACATGTGGAGATGTTTCCTCGGTGATTGGGCAAAATTCAACCAGCGTTGGCCCACTAACATGTGGTGAATTAAGGAGGTTACAAACTCCTAGATTAGTTGGTGAATTAACCTCAAATGATTCATTAACCAAGTCCAAGCCGGGAGGTACAACACAAATACATATCGGACCCCAAGACCTAAAGCATATTTATGTCATTTTGATGTGACATTTCAAACTCAACGGAATTTATCATACACAAGAACAACGGTACAATGAAATTAAAGATCAAGTGAAGTTTTACTCCCATATATAATTTATCGGGACCACAATACAAATTACATCCCTTAAGATTCTCTTAATTCCTAAGCGATGTGGGCGCATTTTTGGAACCCAAAATCACCGGAAGAATGTAGAGCTGTCACGTGGCCCATAATTCTCGGAATGACCAAATTGCCCCTCGCAATAATACAAGCCCAAGCACCGGACATGGCCGCCTAAGCCCACAACGCTTATATAACCCAACATTGGGTCCAAACCAGGATGACATGTGGAAACCTCTCCACCCTCGATCTATATAACACATGTTAGCATGCAAATTTAGGAGTATTTGTCCTACATCGAAACTATGGAAATTGAACATCTCACTCACCCCTATATAAGAGGTACACATTTCCCAATAAAGGTAAGTAGATTCTTCGCTTCGAAGTATATTATTTTCCTCTCTCAAAGCTAACTTAGGCATCAGAGTGTTCTTGGTCAAACAACCCCCGGGTAATCGATCGAGGCAACGATAGCTAATTGTTTGCTGTTTGCAGGAATTGTAAGAACTTTTCGTGGCCGGGTTAGATTTCTGCTTCAACACCAATATTGCTATAGTAATAAATCTTCTAAATATATATATATATATATAATCATGTAAATTAACAAATGATTATGTATGAAAATAGTCACTCGTATTTTCAACATTGTTTCATATTCTAAGTCTATTTATATATAGAATTTTATAAAAAATTTATTTATAATCAGCGTTCAATTGTTTTTTTTTTTGTTAAATCAATCAGCGTTCAATTGTTACTAATAATATCTAAAGTCTGTTTAAAAGGAATTGGGTAAACGCATGTATGCACTAATGTTGGCCAGTTGGAGAGAGGACGAGAGTAACTAAAACTAAGGACGGTGAACTTTGATAAAAATCCGAACAGACCAAAAAGAAAGCACACATGATTATATTTCTATGCATGCAAGCAAAGGCTAAGGCCAATGGCTAAGGGCTAAACCCAAGTAGATCCATGTAAGTCCAAGTAGACCCATGAATCGAAGTTAAACCCAAAACAGAAGGCTTATAGCTATAGGCCATAGCATCTACATAGTTAATAATTGTGTCAAACTTTTATGGATTCTTCTTCTAAACAAATCTACATGAGTTTGCATGAATGTTACCGACATAATTAATTACGCATTTTACAATCAAATTCAATTGTATTAATTATCCACTGTAATACATGAATAACAGAGTAACCACCAGAGGGTGGTCCAGTGGTGAGGGCACAACCGCACAAGCATGAGGTGTCTTAGATATTGGGTCCGAATCCTCTTGGACTATTTTCGTGCGGAAAAGCTTCATGAACATGGAGGAGTTGGTTTTGGCTTGAGAGCTGTAAATCCAGTTACGGTCAGATATTCGATATTCTTGGCTTCTAATATGGTGCATATAAAGCTTGTTGCCGTAGTTCATGAATAGTTTAACTAATATTACATGTTTATTTATAATTAAATGGGTTAGGACTTAGAGGTTATAACTAGAAAGGAGTATAATGAGTTGAGCCGTTTTCGTTGCTAAATTTTTTGTGGTGGAGATTTTAGATTTTAAAATTTAGGAAATTTCGAGCGCCTCTTAAAATTTATTCGTTTAGAAAGACTGAGAAAGGAATAAATCAGAAGCTAATGCACATCTGCCTATCTGATAGAAAAACAAATGCTTATCTTCCTACTCAAGATCAGGACAAAAAGGAGAGAAGAAAATTTGATTTAACCTAGGGCAAAAATAAAAGTCAATTTTGATGTGAAAATGGCCTGTGTTTTAAGAAATGAAATTAAGGTTGGTTCGCAGCAGCAGAGGAGCGTCTGCAGTGCCTTCCCCACATGGGCTGTTTAGTGGTTGCCACTTTCGTCTTTTAGCAGTTAGGGTTAGCTTCATTGAATTTCTAGATTAAAAATGATCCACATGTAAAGAACGAGGAGTTGACATTGTCGCATTACTATCACATAATATATTTATTTTATATAAAAAAAATACGTAAAAATAAAGATATTCATAAAATAATAACAAATTTACATGAAGTCGGTTTCTATAAGGCATTGTGAGGGATAAGGAAGGGGAAAGATGAGGAAACGAGAGATGAAGTAGACTCGAAGATGAGGAACAAAATGTGTAAGGAAATGTAGAAACTTGAAACTAAAAATAAAAGTTAAGTTTCCGTTTGAAAATCATTTGATTTTGCAAAATACAAATTTAAAAAACATTAGGTGAGTTTTACTTTCAAACTTTTGTTTTCAATTTTCTTATTCTATTATTCTTCTCCATTCTATCAGGCTTCTTCATCAATTCAAGTATGTTTTGAATATAGGTTAAATGTCTGGTTTAAAGAATCTCTTGATTTGCATTTAGAGAAATACCTATATAGTTTATATACACAATATTTAGGGTCCCTTATACTTTTTTTTTTTTTTTTCCTTCAATCAAACTAAAAGCTCCATGAAAGTTTAATAAGAGCATATTTTTTTTTTATTATCAAAAATGAGATTATTGTATATCATAAGAAATTATATAATTATACTATCAAAATTAAGCTATGATAGTAAGACACATAAGCTAAAATGTCAATACTAACGCAAATAAAGTCGCACTAATAATTAAGAAACTCATATCACTAAAATTATGCAAAATTACAAACCAAGCTCACAAAATCCAAAACAACCAAAATCCTAGTGCCTATAACTCTAAACAAACCATCTCCACGAAAAGAAATAGTCACCGTCCTCAAACTCATTACATCTGGTCTTGAAGAACTTTAAGGGCATGGAGTAATAAAGGACAAAAATGTTCTAATTTAACTACTGTGATCAAAATCAACGGGAAATATTACGGCAAAATTCCTCCAACAATAGAGTAGAGAATTTGGGGAAAGAAAAAACTTTGAAGGAAATTTTTGGGTAAGTGGATGAATTGAAAAAAATAGCAAAATAATATGATGGGAACTCAAATCTGAGTTTGACTCAGACCAAACAGTTACTACAAAAAACTTTTATTACGAACTCAAAAGAAAAAGAGGAAAAACAATTAAGGGGAGGAGGGAAAAAGATGATCTTTCTGCTCCTCCTCCTCAATCTATTTTTTCTTTGAGACTAGAAAGAGAGAAAACGGAAGCTAATCTTGAAAATTATAAAAACACCTTGTATCTATATATAATTGCTTTATATAAATCAATGAAAATTGTATCTTTCTAAAAAGAAAATGATAAATACAAATCGCATGCCAAAAGATCAACAATGATTAAGATTAAGGAGATTTAACTAAGAACATCCTTTTAGAGAAAGGGGGAAAAGTACAAGTAGCAATATTTTCAACATTTTCTTGGCATGGTCCATTGCGTCATAGTAGTGGTTACGGAACTAGTAACATAGATTCATAGTCAGATATGGCTGCTAACACACATGGGATTTCTCAAAAAAATTCAATCTCAAGATTGTACAAGATGACTTTATTCACCAATTTTCAATTAACTATGATATGACAAATTTGTTGTTATTGTTATTTTTTTTTTCTTTTCTTTTTGTCAACTATAAATAGTAGTAATCAGATAATATAATTTGGGGGCATGGCTTAAAGTTATTCCCTTTAACTTGTTATTTGGGTCATAGTCATAGCATTTGGCATTGCGTTTCAACCTCAAATTGGAATTCTCTTTGTACGTACATGCTTAAATCAACATCATGTCGAAGGGGATTGGAAGTATTCTTTACTTCTGGAGTTAGATTTGTGGACTACTGTGCACTGGAGATGTAATCAACAACTTTATTTTAGCAAAGCAAAATCTTTCATAAATAAAAAACGAATAGATATATTGACTTTTTCGACCAAAAATATTAAACATCCATTATAGTAGATCAAAGGTGTCCCAATCCTGAGATCCTCCTAATGTACCCATGAACACAACAATCGAGTGAGCCGCCTGATTATAAACACAAGGTGCGAACCTAAATTGTACATGTCGAACCTATTTAACCATTTGGCTATTATAAAAAAAATCATCACATCTAATTCTGCAATGACTTCGTGTTCACCATTAAGAATAGTGATGGGGTACACGAGTTAGATTTTGCAACCATATCCATGTAGCCTTTGTGCAGAGCTAATGGCATTGCCCCTCTTATTCCTTCTACATCAGTGGCAATCGCCATCGAGCCTCACAACCCACCAATGCCTCTGGTTCTCAAAAAGCCCTCATAACTATCTCTAGTAATCCAACCAGCACTGCTAAACCCAATCTTACTACACCAAGCACCATCAGCATTTAGCTTAATCATATTCATAAGTGGTTTAGTCCAAACTCGTGTATGATAGTCTCCCATCCTCTCAGTGGAATCATCCATAGTTGATATCTCAGTAACCTCGAGGACATTCGTAAATTCCTACATCTGAGATTGCATCAGCTTGATTGCAATTCATGAAGTTACTTCTTCCCTATTAAAGACCATGTTATTTCTGCATTTCCATAATCTCCAACATCCAAAGCACAAGCATTGAGTTAGTTCTTGAAGTGATTCCCTCCCTTCAAACCTCCACATTATTAATTGCAAAATCCCTTCCAAATCAATATCCTCAAAATTTGTGGTATCCAAGTTGAAAGGGCTAGCAAACCTGAACATCCTAGCAAAGGGGCACCTAAAAAGAACTTGTGACACAGGTTCCTCGACCTCTGCACAAACTGGACACACAATATTGACATGCATTCCCCTATTGCGTAGTGTTTTCCTCATAACAAGGAAATTACGCCAAGCATGCTAGAGATAGCCCCGTAGCTTTGGAGGCACTGGTAAAGACCAAATATACTGCCATATGTTACTTTGAGTATTCTGGGAGCTTCCCTCTCCACCTCCTCTCATATCAAGCTTCTCATTTCTATTCAGATTCATTGCCACTTGGTAGCTACTCTTGACAGTGTACTTTCCAGATGTTGAGAAGTTAAGGTAGTTCCAATTTTTTTTTTGCTTTCTGAAGGCATGAACAGTCTTCGTACTAAGTCTTCCTTCCATTTATGGTTATTGCGATCCACAAAATCCTTGACCTATTCAGGCATCTCTAGGTGCCGAGACAGGACTTTGAAAGTATATGGTTGTGGGATCAATTGTTAGGGCCCACCCCTAATCCTCCGGGCTTAAGGGCTAAACCCTGCTCCCGTCTAACTTACGCATGACACGAAGGTTAAACAGACGTCCAACCTCCATGTGACACGTAAGTCGGACAAGGGATTGTCGATCGAACCATCCTCAAAGTATCTGGACTTCACAGAGTGCGTCGAAACTACTGTGGATCTCGGGTGTGATGTCTCTGTCATTCTCGACCAACAGCCCGCACCGCAAAAACCTGGAGGGTAACGAAAACACGAAAAGACTGTGAGTGGACAAAAATAAAGAATATATTTAAAAACATTTCATAAAACAATGACATTTATACCCTCCGCGTAAAAAGCCAATGCATGCATATCCAATTCATGTCATAAAACCATATAAGAAAACCAAACACAGTTTTTTTTCTTCTCAAATATCGGGCCTCAGCCCAACACCATCGAAAAACCTTATTTGAAAACCATCATCATCAAATCTCAGTGAAATCCAAAACACATTTAAAGCCACATTCCCATCCATCGAACCTACTGGATCTATCCGAGTCTTTAAACTCCCGAGTCTTTAAACTCCCGAGTCTTTAAACTCAATCTAGGCCTCAATATAATCCGAGTCTTTAAACTCAACAGGCCTACAGGGGAAAATGTCAATATCTGAGCCTTTAAACTCCCGAGTCGTTAAACTCAATCCGGGCCCGTCCCCCGTCACATATAATCCGGGTCTTTAAACCCAATAACCAGATCCAGAAAATCCAATCCAAAACCGTTTGAAAACCTTTTTCCATTTCCGAATCTGAATCCGCAATCTCATCAGGATCCCGAATCCAAACCCAGAACTCATATCCATCTCCTTTTCCAGATCCGAGTCCGCAACCATCATTCCGTAAGCCGGCATCTAGAATAACCATTCCGAACCCAAACCCGAAATCCACTTCCAAGTCCCAAATCGAATCCCGAATCATCATCCGAAAATCCGATTCAAAACCCGAAATCACGTTTCTCAAAACCACTTTTTGAACTGGGTCTCTAGGCACAAAGTCATTTTTCAAAATCCATTTGTAAATCATTGATATTAAATCATATTTCAAATCCCGACATCAAATCATTTAAACCAGGTTTAAATCACAACATCCATCAAAATCTCGTAAAACGTGAAATTCCGTAATTTCCTCGAAAAACGTGCAAAATCGTAAACCATCAAGATCATAAATCAAATCATAGGATCACGTATGAAAACATATTAAAACATATATGCATGCATCATAAGTTAGAAAGCAAAGTCCACTCACAGACCATTCCGACGTTGCCATACGAGCGCACTTAAGCCGTTCCCGGCCAGTTCGCTATCCTCGGCTTTCCCGAACCTGTCCAAAACCCATAACGAGGTCACTAACTATTTCAAAAAAGTCCTACTCAAGTTCCATAATTTTTCCGTATTTTTAACTATTTTTAACTGAGCCCTAAAACCTTCAGACAACCCGAAACATATTGAGCCGATGTCCGATTGACTCGAAACCAGCGCCAAAATGTTTGTTACATCGAATACTTTAAAAGTCGTGTTGGAATATTCCTTGGAATCCATGCCACGCACCCACACGCGCCGCCCAAAGCGGCTGCGCGTGGGCCTCATGCGCGGCTACTGTTCATCTTCAACCTTGGGATAAACCGGTCCAGCTAAATCGGACGTGTAACGACCCGTCCTGGAAATTAAGGTTAAGACAGTGATTAAGATGGGATTAGTGAGCTTAATCAGGGGTTAGTTGGTCCCGATAAGGTCGTTAACCTAGAATGACGATTTTGCCTCTAGTCCGGGCAAAAGGTGGACTTTTAGTTCGGGTGGTCAGATGGACTTTGACCAGTGACCAGGACGTAGGTTAGGATGTCACGAAGCCATAGACAGGTGGCACGCCCGATTCCGACATCCGAGGAGGAAGTTATGATATTCGGAAGGTTGAGGGCATAACCGTAATTTGGTTAACCTAGGGGAAGAGTTGACTTTTGTTACGAATTGGTTTTGGTATGTTGACCTAGGATACTTAGATAGATCTCTTCGTCCTGAGTTCAATGACAGGCGACACGTATTCATCGGACTTATGATGTGTGAGTTACGGGTCTAGAAAGGTAGTGGCACAATGGTAAATTTGACTTAAAAGGAAGGGTATTTTGGTCTTTTGGTCGTTTGGGCAGTGTGCAACCAGATCAGGACAAGTGTACAGTGAGATGGGGATATTTTTGGAAAGGGACCATGGGGTGGCGACACGTGCAGTCTGTGTAGTGACTTCTAGGCCGTGCACGGTGTGTGTTCAAATGTGTAACCGTGTATGTGTGTTCGTTCTTCGAACCAGACAGAAACAGAGGGAGAGAGTTGAGAGAAATTGAGAGACGATGGTGAGGGTTGGTGTGTTCTGGTGAGTGAGGAGTGACTTAGAGTTTGAGAGGAAGACAGTGAGGAGCTTTGGAGGTGCGGTGATGGTTTGTGTGTGAGTTGAGAGCCACGGGAAATCAAAGAAAAACAGGGAGGACGTGAGTGTTTGTGGGGGGTGTTGTGGCCGTGATCAACCAATCGAGGCCAGTGGAAGTGTCCAAAGGACGGAGGAGGACGGGAGGAACTACTGCCTCACGGCTGAGCTCACGACGGCGACAGGAGGACAGGTAATTCCTCTTCCTCGTTTCTTTGCTCTATTTTGTCGTCTGGGTTCAGGAGCTAAGTCGTAGGTTTAGGGGTTGAATCGAGGAGTTCCATGAGGTCTATGGAGTTCAGTGGAGTTCTAGGAGTCTTCTGGTGGGGCAGCCGTGACGGGGAGTGCACGGTGGAGGTTGGCACGACAGAGCATACAGATGTACTCTGTTTTTCCGTTTTGCTCAGGTTGAAAGTCGTGGACTTAGGGACTGAGTCGACGGTCTTGGTGAGTTGGGTGAGGTTTAGGATGGTCTTAGGAAGAGGCTGAGACTGCCACCGTGATGGGGGTGACCTAGGTGGCTGGAGAAGGAAACAGGGGACTGAACGGGTCTGGTTTCGAGTTAGGGACGATGACTTAGAAGCTGTGTCGAGGTGGTTGAGTAAGGGGATGGATAGCTAAGAACTGGACGATGCTGTGGGTGAAGAGAGGAGCAGTTTTGGTGCAGGTACGACGGAAAACTGATGACGCCGGTTCGATGTGCAGGAACTGTGCTGAACCGGGTCTGCTCGAGGTTGAAGATGCACTGTAGCTAGCGCGTGAGGGCCACGCGCAGCGACTTTGGGCGACGCGTGGGGGCGCGTGCGGAGGCAGCAGGGGAAGTTGTCAACATGGTTTTTGGTCTAAGTGTTGTGACGAGTCTTTTGGCGTTGGTTTCGGGTTAATCGGACGTCGAATCGAAGTAGTTTCGCGAGGGTGAAGGCTTAGGGTTCCGATTCGTTCCGGTTAGGACCCGAGGATTTTTTAGGGAAATTAGGTGGACCTTCGTAGAAGTGTTCGTGACGTATTTTGGTGGTTGTTGACAGGATCGGGAGTTCCCGAGGAAGCTGAGGAACGTACGAGACGTTCAGGACGCGATTGAGGGCTCGGTACTGTGAGTGGACCCTTTCCTTAAACTCGAACATGCATAACTGTTTTTCTATAAGTGTTTTATATCTGTGATTTCATGCTTGTTGGATTTATGATGTGGTTTTACATAATTGCACGGTTTCAGAGAAATAACGTATTTGGCACGTTTTACGAGGAATGTTGATTTCTGAAAATAATGTTATGGATTTGGGATTTCAATGGATAAATGGTTTAAATGTTCATAAAGGGATTTTGAAATCGGATTTCGGTAACGGGATTTGGTTTTAAAGTGAAAAGTGGAATTCCGGATTTGGGTTCGGAATAACAGTTTTGGATGCCGGAAAGGCATCAGACCAATGATTTCGGATTCGAGTTTGGATATGGAATGGAAATGGTTTTCAAATGGTTTTGATTGGATTTGCTGGATCTGGATATTGGGTTTAAAGACCCGGATATTGATTTGACGGGGGACGGGCCTGGATTGGGTTTAAAGACCCGGATTGAGTTTAAAGACTCGGGAGTTTAAAGACTCGGATATCTTGATATTTCCCCCGTAGGCCTGTTGAGTTTAAAGACTCGGGAGTTTAAAGACTCGGATATAATTGAGGCCTGGATTGAGTTTAAAGACTCGGATAGGTCCAACAGGTTTGATCAGAAATGATTGGTTGAATTTTATGTTTTACGTTACGGTTTTATGATGCTTATGATATGATTCTATAACTGTTCTTATAGTGTTTCTGTTTCTTATGATGTTTTATGGCGATTGGGTTATAACTGTTTCAAGAACTGGGTTATGCATGTGGTTTCAAAACGGAGGGCTAAAACCCGGTTTGCTTATAAAATGGTTTTGGAAACTTTTATTTTACTCTGGTCCACTCACACATTCTGTTTTCAATTGCCCTCCAGGTCGTGGAGCTAGAGCGGGGTTTCGGCGTCGAGGCAGCATCTGAGGCATAGAAGTCGCGAAAGGGATCCCGTAGTGTTTTAAACTTTTCCGTGTGCGTGTATTTAGTTTTCTCGGTTTTCTTTCTTTTGTACTGTGGTACTATGCTCTGTAAAACTTTTAAATTTCGGGAGGTATTGTATAGTTCTCCTGCGTCTGACTGAGTGTTTTGGTGGTTTCGAGTGAGTTTACCTTAGTGTTGTTGGGGAGTCAGACGGGAGCAAGATTTACCTCGGGTTTCGGGGTAAAACCGGGGTGGGTCCTGACAGGACGGGCGTGGACGGTTCACCCATTTTCTTGCTTATTTTAGTCCCGTTTTAGTCCTAATTAGCCTATTAGTTTCGTCCTTCTCCTCCTAATCTCCTAACATGATTAAAATGTAGCAAAACCACGAGTTTTTTACCTTCTTGGTCGCACAAATAAACCGGCCGTCTTCGACCCATGCTCCTGCATGATCCCAGTCTCCAAACTTCGTGCTTTCAAGCTCAATCAACTCTTTAGGACCTCCAAAACTTCATTCAATCGTTCAATTTCATTAATAATCCCCAAAACATAATTCACCATTTTCGAATTCAAAAACGGAATTTATGGAACTTCCACTTACTGTCCTTTCCAAGTCTCAACTCCCAACTTGTGAAGCTCCTCGCAAGCTCCCAACCATTTTCCAATCAAGAATCATGAGTTTAAGTCCTCAGTTGGGTGATTGAATTTTGGTTTCCTCACGATTACCATCCACTCTGTTTCCTCTGGTTTTGTGGCCACCATCCACGACGAACTGTCGTGATCACGCTATAACAACCCTCTCTGTTTCCTCTCCGTTTAACCCAAACAGCCAGTTTAAACCATGTGTTTTTACCCTTGAAAGAAAAGGCTGGAAGCCTCTAAGAACTTGCCAGGTGTCACCCTCCCTGTGGATCACTTTCTCAAAATATCCATTATTCTCAGCCGATGTATCAAAATCTGATTGGGCACACCTTCCAAGATTGCAAAAAGACTAAAATGCCCCTACAAGTCTAAATTACCATTTTACCCCTTCACTTCCTAGACCCACAACTTATCCGTACGAAGTCCGATAAAGACGTACGGTCTGCCGTTGTACTCAGGACGTCGAGACCTATATAACGGTCCTTGGTTTTCGTGAAGAAACGTTGTTGTGCAAGAAGTCAACATTTTCCCTCTTTTTAACCAAATTACGAAAGTGCTCTCAACCTTCCGAACATCATAACTTCCTCCTCGGATGTCGGAATCGGGCGTGCCACCTGTCTACGGACTCGTGACGTCCCGAACTACGTCACGGTCATCAATCAATGCCCAATTGACCGTCCGAACTAAAAGTCGACTTTTTGCCCATTCTAGGGGCAAAATCGTCATTCCGCTACAAAAGTCCAAAAGTAACCCACGAAACACCGATTAACTTAACTAATCCATCACTAATCACTTCGCTAATCCCGACTCCCAGGACGGGTCGTTACATCAATGGGTCAGCAGTGATGCTAACATGCGCACCATTTATTATTCGTCATCTTACCCCATGCTTAATGACTCTACGACCCTCAATAATGCCTCTCCAACCCCATGATACCCCTGAGTCAAAATTAGCATCCATAAAGGTTTATACTGGGTAGTACTTGTATCGTAGAATCTTTAATAGTAATGATTCTGGAAACTTGATTAGGCGCCAACCAATTTTTACCAACATAGCAACATTAAAACTCATAAAGTCCTTGAAACCCAAGCCTCCCTATTACTTTGGCAATGCTAAACGCTCCCACTTTGCCCATTGAACCCTTTTTTTGTATATGCTTACTACCCCATCAGTATAGGGCCATAATTCTCTCTAATTCCTTACACAAATTAATTAGGAGCTTGAAGCATAACATAGAATACTTTGGTAAGGCCATTGCCATTGTTTTTAGCATGATTTCCTTCCCAATCGACGAGAAAAATTGTTTAACCCAATTATAAGCTTTGGCCTCAACCATATCTCTAAGTTCCTCAAAAACATGTTTCTTTGATACTCCAAGCCCTACGTTCAGCCTCAATATTTTCCAAAATTGTTCTTGTGTTTGATCCTCAAGGAATCTTCCATCCACTGCTGAACATCAATAGAACAATTGATACTAAACCAAACTAAGTTTTTATCTCTATTGATACCATGTTCTGAACCTTTTGTATTATGTTCCAGCACCCCTTTAATCTCATTAGTCTCTTGAAGAGTGGCCCTACATAAAAGCACAAAGTTGTCTGTAAACAAAATATGGGATATACTTATACAATTTGGGCATAACTAGACACCATGAGTTAGTCCATTGCGTTCTCTCTGTCTAATGAGAGCATTATACCCTTCAGCACATATTAGGCATAAGAAGGGAGAAAATAGGTCACCTTATTGTATTCCCCGACTTGGGCGAACAATACTTGAAGGGGAGCCATTCATATTAGCACATTATAAGTAACCGTGGCAATACATTGGTTAATCCAACGACAAATATCATGGGGGAATCCCAGCTTCTTCATCATTGTCGTAAAGATGCTCCATTCAACCTTGCCGTAGGCCTTGATAATGTCTAACTTAAGAGATCTATAAGTCTCATCCCCACCACGCCATTTTGAACATGTGCATAATTTCATGGACAACCAAGATGTTATCAATAATTTTTCGGTCCGCAACAAAGGTTCACTAACAAGGGCTAATCACATGGGCATTATCTTCTTGATCCTGTTTGTTAGAACTTTGGATATAACCTTGTATAAAACATTGCATAAAGAGACAGGTCTAAAATTAATTCATTGTTGTAGCACTTCGTGACAGGACTCATCCCAATCCCCCCGGGATTAACGTGGGATGACTCTGCTCCCGTCTGACACGGAGTGTCCGACAAGGGATATTTCCGACCTTTGCCCTCCCGGGCTATCAGAGTACGCCAGGATCCGGAGGAGGTATGCGATATCTCGGTCTCTGCTACAGTCCACATCCAATGTCAACCTGAAGGGCAGTCCAAACATTAAAAGCTGTGAGTGGACAAAAATAAAGAGTTTATAAAAACATTTTAACGAAGACATTTGTACCTTTCACTAAAAAGCATGCATGCGTTCGAAAACCGTTTAACCAAAGAAACGATATGTGGGACTAAGCCCAAAACCAAGATTTAAAGAACCGTTATGAAAACGACCATACGGGCCACTGCCCAAATCCATAAGGGACTCAGCCCAAATCATAAGAACTAAGAACACGAGCCACTGCTCAAAACTTGTGTAACCACACATCACATATCATATATCATACATCATATATACATATAATTCACACAACCAATCCTGTCACGGTTTCCAAAGCTACGTGCGTGCTACCCAGGTCTCAATCAGAGTCTTCTCAAAGTCAAGATCAATGTCCGCAGACCACTGACCCTACCCGAGGTAATAGTAATCATAGCCTTCCTGAGAGTAAGGAACCCAACTGGGGGGTGACTCCACTCAGTCGGTGCTCCGTGACTACTCCGGGGTCCACTCAGGCCAACGACCCTCCCCGAAGGAGATAATAGAAGTAAAAGAAGGTAGATGAATACATATATATATGCATAACATAAACATTCATGCCCGGTTCCCTTGAACCGTCATGATCCATAACATCCATTAACCCTGGTTCATGCCGGTTCCCATAAATCGTCATGAACCAGAATGACTTGACAAAGGTTCATGCCGGTTCCCATAAACCGTCATGACCACAATGACCTTTCCAGAGTTCATGCTGGTTCCCACAAACCGCCATGAACTTGGAAATCCATCTAGGGTACCTGACCCAAAATCATCAGTGTAAAACAACTGGGTCTCGTGCCCGAACATATGACATCAGTTGGGCATCGTGCCCGATATCTAAGGGTCAGTCACGACTCCGATCATAGTGATGCGTGCAACCATCCATCCAGGACCGCCCTCAATCCTGGTATGTCGCCGTGAAAGAATCAACTGACGCGACCACCACAAGATCATGGTGCACTCCTCACCGATCGCTATCCTGAACCGTCAGCACTCCCAAGTCGAGCCTCCCCAGGCTGCCCAACCACGAATCGTGCATCGTGACCTCTCCGGAAGGAACACATCCCAATCTGGAGGCGAGTGTCGTATCGTCGATCGCCGTGCACATAACACCCGTCGCGACCACGATTTAGACCCGAAGGTCGTAAATAGAGTCATATGCCCGAGACAAAACAAAATGGGTCTTATACCCGAGTTTATCCTTTTACAAATCCAAAACCTTTTATTTAGACCAATAAAGAAATACAGACCCGTATAGGCACCGTATAGGGCCAAAACCTCGAAATACGTGCATATACGTAACCACACATCCAAATGCACTCATGGCATCATAAACAAGTATTTAAAACATATAATAAACATTTATGCATGCACTAATTTAGAAAACAAGGTCCACTCACAGACCGTCCGAGCTGCCGCCTCGATTTGCATGCCATATGGCTCCCCCTAGCCGATCACCGTCACCGGGACTCCCAAACCTGTCCAAATTTTAATATAAGGTTACTAACTACTTAATTAACCTCCCATTAAAGCCCCGTAATTTTCCCGAACTTTTAACTATTTTTAAACCCTTCTAAACCTTCTGAAACCCCGTAATCTATCGAAACGATGTCCGATTGACACGAGACCAGTCCCAAAATCTTCGTTACATCGAATAGAAGATTTCACGTGTTGAACACTTCTCCAAATTATGGACCGCGGCCCTCACGCGCTCCAAGAATGGCCAAATCACTATTCATCGTCATCAACCTCAGGAAAACCGGTATGAACTGGCCGGGTACTGTGCTGAACCGGCGTGACCGGTTCAGTGCTTTCTCCTCTTCGTTTTAGTCCGATTTCAACCCCAATCAATCCTATAATTCCTATTTTCTCATTTCCTATCAAACCCAATCAACAAAACCGACCAAAACCTCCTAAATCGATCCCTAGAAATCACCCCCCACGGCCCATGTTTTTTCCCGGCCACCTTCCAGCCTTCCTCCGCCGTGAACCGCCCTCCAAACCATCCTAAAATGTCCCTAGCAACTCCCTAATCATCTCCCAATCACCCACAACGAACCATAATGTCATATTCAAAATAATGGGGAAATGGGCATTAATCGGGTAATCGGGTTACCTGTCTTCTCCGCCATGTATGGCGGTCCAGCCACTCTCAACCACCATCCTCTGCTTCCTCAACCACTCTCTCACTCTCTGGCTTCTCATCATGATCGAATGGATGGGTTGTGGTTTAAGGGGGAGGGTGAGATCGGGTTGTGTTTGGGTGTGTGTGTGTGTTTGAAATGAAGAAAAGGAAATGAACGGTGCATGAAGGGAAAATGGTGTCCATTGGATGGGTGACACTTGTCACTCATCCATTGGGCATCAGGACAAATATCTGGGCCCACTAGAGTCCAAAAGTGAACTCTTCTCGTAATTCGTGCAATAGTGCACTCGAACTTCCGTGAACCGTAATTTCGCCGTCGAACGTCCAAATTCGACGTGCCGCCTGTCTATGGATTCGTATTGTCCTTATCTACGTAACGGTATTCGGCCCTCGGCCATCGGACCTCTTGGTCAAAAAGTCAACTATTCGCCCCTTTTAACCAAAATTACCAAAATGCCCCTAAACTTCAGAACGTCATAACTTCCTCCTCGAACGTCGGAATTGAACGTGCCACCTGTCTATGAACTCGTGACGTCATGAACTACGTCACGGTCATCGGTCAAAGCCCATTTGACCACCCAAATGAAAAGTCAACGTTTTACCCACGCGGTAAAACGGTCATTTCACATCGTTAGTCCGATTTCGCCCAACTAATCACCGATTAACCTCACTAATCATGATTAGTCACTAATCTAATCTAGGAATTTGGGACAGGTCGTTACACTTCGTACCTTAGGGGTGAGCACAATGTGTGTGTGGTTAAGCTCCCGAAGCATTGACCATTTCTTGAATTTTTTTCTCATGACGCTAGTAATTTCAGGACCAAGGATATCCCAAAGTTTTTGATAAAATATTCTACTAAAACCATCAGGGGTTTGTGATTTTATAAGGTGGATTTGGAAAAATTCCCTATGTATTTCTTCATCAGTAACTAGTCTCGCAAGTCTCTAAGTTGACAAGACCCCTCACGAGAAAACTAGACAATCACGAGGGATGCTACTCCCGTCTAACAGTCACAATATAAACGCCAAGAATAGTCTCAAAATATTATACAATAACCACAAAAGCATCTAACTATCAGATAAGGGATTATTGTATATCCGTACATCTCACTATATTCAGAGCATAAGTTTATCACAACTTAAAACACAAGACTCTTTACCCTAAGGGTTCACAGATACTCGAGAACCTCATTTGTACCTCATCTCTTAAGCAGGTCCCCGTCGTCGTGCCACGACCTGGAAGACAAGTAAAACCAGGAAAATGTGAGTGGATGAAAATAACCTTTGAAAACCTTTTGAAAAGCATACGTTTATACCCTCCATTTTATGAGAACTACACATGCATATAAAATCGTTCAAAACTCAGTGACCATACAACATAATTCACAATCTCGATGTACGTACAAACTTACATAAAGAAAATCATAATAATAAACCATCTCAATAAACATACACACGAACCATTACATCAATAACACACAATCAATCCATATGTAACCCATCCTCGATGCACAATATCAGTCAACATATCAACTACACTACCGATAGGCACACCACTCACTCGGGAACCGGAGCCCAGTTCGACGTCCAAGTCACTAATCCTATGAATCGGAGCCTTGCTCGGCATCTGAGACTACCCAATCAGTCAACATGCAACACGATGAGGGTTATCCACCGCATACATCACACATCATCACAACATTTTACACATCACGTAGAACGAGAAATCACGTACCATAACACATGTCACTTTTATAAGTCAAATCCCCGTTCTAGAACCCGGAGCCTACACCTAAAAACACACTTTACACATATATCTCGTAAAACGTGTACAAATAACATTTTCCACAAAAAATTATCCAATAATCATAACAATCCCACATCACAAACATTTTCATCACAATTATCAATAAACGTTCTTTAACTCACATGTTAAGCCAAATCTCAGAACATAATCCAAAGGTAATCTCGTAAAACGTGCAATAAAGTAATTTTTGTAAAATCATATAAAAATACCAATAAATCAATTATCACAAAAAACACATAGGAAAAAAATTAAAATACATAAATATGCATTCATAATATTTTATTAAAAATAAATGTTACTCACAGGTGACCTCCTAGTACAAATCCTAACTCCCGGGAATTTAATATTAATTTATTAACATTAACTATGCACTTCAGACACCCAAAACATGTTAGGACCCACCCCTAATCCCCCGGGATTAAGGGCTAAACCCTGCTCCCGTCTAACTTACGCATGACACGAAGGCTAAACGGACGCCCAACCTCCATGTGACACGTAAGTCGGACAAGCGATTTTTTCGATTCGACCGTCCAAAAACTTCCGAACTTTCTAGAGTGCGCAGTGTCTACTGTGGATCGTACGTGTGATGTCTCCGTCTCTCTCGACCGACAGCCCGCACCGCAACAATCTGGAGGGTATCGAAAACACAAAAGACTGTGAGTGGACAAAAAGAAAGTATAAGTTCCAAAAACAGTTATCAGAAAACAAGCACTTTTATACCCTCCACGCAAAAACCAATGCATGCATATCAAGTCAAGTCATGAAACCATTCATATCAAACCATCCAAGAAAAACCATTTAAAAACCCATATCAAAACCGTTATTCAAATCCAGGCCTCAGCCTCAAACCACAAATCAATCTCAAATCCAGGAACTCGGTCCCAAAACTCATCAAATCCAATCATCCAGGCCACTGCCCAAAACATTCTGAAAAACAGTGAAAAACCAGTGAAAATATCAATTATACAAGTTTACTGGATCTCAAGTGCGCCCGAATGTTTAAACTCAAAACCATGCGCAAATAACCAGACCTTCCCGGGATATCAACGAGTCTTTAAACTCAAAACACGATCACAGGGGGGTATCACAATCACCGAGTTTTTAAACTCAAAACATATACCGAGTCTTTAAACTCAAAACATATCAGTCCAAGGCCCTCCCCCTGTCAATCAATCCGAGTCTTTAAACTCAAAACCAGATCCAGTGAGTTTTTCTCTTTTTCCGGGTCTTTAAACCCAAAACAATTTTTCAAGCAACATTGAAAACCACAGAAAATCCACAGCTGAATTCGCAACGTAAGCCGGCATCCGAAACCACTGTCCCGAACCCAAATCCAGACTTCCTTTTCAATTCTCGAAAACCAAATCCGAAATCTCAATCACATGAATAGGGCTCCAAGCTAGAAATCTCTTTTCCGAAATCCTTTTCAAATCATTGAAATCAAATCATTTTTCAAATCATTGAAATCAAATCATTTTTCAAATCCTGAAATCAAATCATTAAAACCATCATCAAATCACAAGATCGTTCGAAATTTCGTAAAACGTGAAATTCCAAAAAATATCTCGAAAAACGTGCAAAACCGTAAACCATCAAGATCATAAAGCAAATCATAGAATCACGTATTAAAACATATTAAAACATATATGCGTGCATCATAAGTTAGAAAGCAAAGTCTACTCACAGACCATAGCATCGTCGCCTCGATATGCGCGCACTTACGTCGTTCCAGGCCATTCCGCTATCCTTGGCTTTCCCGAACCTGTCCAAGTCTCATACTAAGGTCACTAACTACTTCACAAAGGTCATACTAAAATCCCATAATTTTTCCGTATTTTTAACTATTTTTAAACTAGCCCTAAAACCTTCGATCATCCCGAAAATTATCGAGACGATGTCCGATTGACTCGAAACTAGCGCCAAAATGTTTGTTACATCGAATACTATAAAAGTCATGTTGGAACCATCCTCGAAATACGTGCCACGTGCCCACACTTGCCGCTCAAAGGGGCTGCACGTGGGAGCCACGCGCCTAGGCACTGTTCATCGTCTTCCTCAGTCGACTGGTCTGAACCGGTCTGCAAATCCGGTCCAACTGTTGAACCGGCGTGAGTGGTTTTAGCAAATTTCAATCCGCTTTTCAATCCTACTTAAGCTAATACGTTCATCCTTTTAATTCTAATCATTCTACCTAATCAATTTATGAGAAAACGAGCTGAACAATTACCTCCCAAACCAATATTTGTGAACAGTCCCTGTTTTCCTCGAGTCGTCACGATTCTAACCTCCATAATCCTCAATTTTGAGCTCAAACGCCTTCTGGCATTCCTAGAAACATAACCAAATGATCAGGACCTCACAACAGCCCTCCTATTCCATCTTACCATTTTTAAACGAAACAGAGCGGTTACGGGTTATAGCAATACCTTCGCCGTCGAGCCCCGCCATGGGTACCAACGGCATCGTCTCGCCTTCCTCTAGCATACTCCTTCAGACAGAACAAGAAAATTTGATCTTATGAAGATGTTTCAACCATGGTTCCTCACTGTTCTTCCTGTCCCCTGTTTTCGGTTCCTCACGACTAGCGCCACCGTTCACGGCCACGTACGGCGGTGGCACCACCACAATCTTCCCCTTCATTCTTCCCCTTCATTCTTCCTTTTATTTAGAGAGTAAACAAACTTGATGAGGATCGAAGAAGATTAATGGGAGGGTTCTTCCCTGTTTTTTCTCTGTTTCTCAATTCAAAATCGTGTACTTTAAACCGTGTGACAAAAATTATGGAATCGTGGAGGACTTTCCATGACCATCCATAGAGGGAAAGATGTCCAAAATCTGGTGGTCACTGAACCCCAAAACTGCCAAGTGTCCTGCTGTTATTGGGCACAGATCCCTAGGCCACAAGAATGACCAAAATACCCCTAAAGAGCAAATTACCATTTTGCCCTTCGTATTCCCTAACCCGTAACTTCGTCGTCCGACGTCCGATGACGGCTCGCCGCCTGTCGTTGTACTCAGGGCATCGAGACCTTCCTAACGGTCCTCGAAGTTCCTGAAAATTTCATATCGTTTTCAAAGTCAACAAAATGCCCCTTTTTAACTAATTTATGAAATTGCCCTCGACCTTCCGAACATCACAACTTCTTCTCGGATGTCGGAATCAGACGTGTCACTTGTCTATGAACTCGTGACGTCCCGAACTACGTCACGGTCATTGGTCAAAGTCCATTTGACCATTTGAACGAAAAGTCAACTGTTTGCCCAATTCCAAGGGCAAAATCGTCATTCCGCACCGTTCGTCTGAAATTATCCAACTAATCACCGATTATATTCACTAATCTGTCATTAACCACTAATAAAATCCCGAATTCCGAGACGGGTCGTTACAAAACAACCCTGAGACCAGGTTTAATTGCCTCGAAACCTGCACCAAAATATCCGTAACATAAAAAACATTGAAAAACATGTTGGCCACATCTCGAGATAGGCTGGCACGCAGCGCCACTAGAAGTGGCTGTGCGTGGAGCCCACACACCAGCACTGTTCACCGTCCCTATTACCCATTTTGTTAGTTTTTGAAGTCGCCCAACCCGCGCGACCTGACTCGGTCCTATCTCACTCAAAACTTAACCTTTTTCAGTTCTTTTCGTCCAATATCTTCTAATTAATTAGTCCATAGAAGAAATCTTTAACTTGAAAAATACGAAAAACTCACCCTAAAACCATCACCCAAACTCTTTATATTCGACCAAGACTCGTCCTTCGGTTTTTGGGTGATTTCAACATAAAAAACCATGAACTAGGAAATTATTAAGATTGTAGGAACTCATAGAGGACAAGTGTGAGCTTGTTATCAGAGTTCCCAAACCCGCGAATTTCCTTCTCGGGTTTTCCTCCTCTTATTCACGGTTCTGAGTTCAGCACCTTCCTTTCTTCTTTCTTTTTCTTCCTCCCTTTCTCCCATTATCCTCCTATCTTCTCTCTTATCTCCTAGTTCTCCCTCTTCTCTTCGGTTTTCCTTTTCTTTTCTTCTTCTAGGCCAAACAACACACACACACACACACACAAAAACACTTAAAAATAAAAATCACAAATCCACACAACTAACCCAAGTCGGTTGCACACTTTCATATGAGATAAGTTACACTTTCCACTATCTCAAGTCATCTATATAAAAAAAAATCTCTCAAAGAAATTACCAAATTACCCTTATTAACAAATTACCAAAATGCCCTTACTCGATTTAACCCCAAACCAAATCCGTCCGAACTCCGTTTTTAGCATGCCGCTTGCTGACGTACTTAGAAGGTCAAGACCTTCGCAATGTCCTTCACAGTATATGTCAAAACTCAACCATTTTCAGTCTTTTTCATCCAATATCTTCTAATTAATTAGTCCATAGAAGAAATCTATAACTTGAAAAATACGAAAAACTCACCGTAAAACCGTCACCCAAACTCTTGATATTCGACCAAGACTCGTCCTTCGGTTTCTGGGTGATTTCAACATAAAAACCCATGAACTAGGAGATTATTAAGAATGTAGGAACTCATAAAGGACAAGTGTGAGCTTGTTATCAGAGTTCCCAAACCCGCGAATTTCCTTCTCGGGTTTTCCTCCTCTTATTCACTGTTCTGAGTTCAGCACCTTCCTTTCTTCTTTCTTTTTCTTCCTCCCTTTCTCCCATTATCCTCCTATCTTCTCTCTTATCTCCTAGTTCTCCCTCTTCTCTTCGGTTTTCCTTTTCTTTTCTTCTTCTAGGCCAAACAACACACACACACACACACAAAAACACTTAAAAATAAAAATCACAAATCCACACAACTAACCTAAGTCGGTTGCACACTTTCATATGAGATAAGTTACACTTTCCACTATCTCAAGTCATCTATATAAAAAAAATCTCTCAAAGAAATTACCAAATTACCCTTATTAAAAAATTACCAAAATGCCCTTACTCGATTTAACCCCAAACCGAATCGTCCAAACTCCATTTTTAGCATGCCGCCTGCTGACGTACTCAGAAGGTCAAGACCTTTGCAATGACCTTCACAGTATATGTCAGGACCCGTCCCAAATCCCCCGGGATTAACGTGGGACGCGCTTGATCCCGTTTGACACAAAGTGTCAGACCCGGGATAATTCCATCTCTAGCCCTCACCGGAGCTTCCAGAGTACGCCAGGATCGTAGGAGGAGGAATGTGATGTCTCGATCTCTGCTACATTCTGCATCCGCGATCAACCTGAAGTGCATTAAAACCACGAAAAATTGTGAGTGGACAAAACAAACATTTCATTAAAAACATTTCGCATAAAGACATTTATACCCTTCACTAAATGTATATGCATGAATTTGAAAACCATTTATCAAACGTTCATAAAACCATTTGAGAAAATTCTCAAAATCTTTCAAGGGTTCATGTCCGGTCCTCATAAACCGTCATGAACCATAAAAACTAATTATGGGTCCCCGACCTGAAATCACAAAGGAACCGTAAATCAATACATGGGAACTCAGCCCAAATCAAACACACGTGGGTCTCATCCCAAACCATTTCGAAAACATCGAATATGGGGTCTCCACCCCAAATCACTTTTCGTAAACCTCATACGTACGCATACGTATAACCCATCCGCGACACTTCCGAGAAGATACCAACTCGGGGCACACAACCCCTAGGGAACAAATCCCCGATATATGTCACGATTCATCATATCTATACTATTGTGCACACTACTCGGGGTCTCACTCCGAGTCTTCCCCCAGGAATTCTCCATCTGGGAGGCTCTATCGTTGGTCCTAGTCTGATCATCTCTCTAGAATCTGGTCCAGGACCACATCATAACTCATAACTCCCACTCTTGGAACGGGATCCCTATGGGGATACCTATTCTAGTCTGTGGATCGTGACTCTCCAGGTCGACGTCTGGAGGAGACCATATGTAACGACCCGTCCCGAATTCCGGGATTAGTTTAGTGACTAATCTTGATTAGCGAGGTTGAACAGTGGTTAGTAGGGCGGAATCAGACAAAATGTGCAAAATGACCGTTTTGCCCCTGGTCGTGGGCAAAATGTTGACTTTTTGTTCGGGCGGTCAAATGGACTTTGACCGATGACCGTGACGTAGTTCGGGACGTCACGAGTTCATTGACAGGCGGCACGTTCGATTCCGACATTCGTAGAGAAAGTTATGGTGTTCGGAAGTTGAGGGGTATTTTGGTAATTTGGCTTACTAGGGGCCAAATGTTGACTTTTTGATCGGGAGGTCCGATAGGCGAGGGCCAAGGACCGTTACGTAGGTATCGTCGATACGAATCCAACGACAGGCGGCATGCCGAAATCGGAGATTCGACGACAACGTTATGGTCAAGGAAACGAACTAACGAACCGAGGCTCGGATTAAAATAATAATATAATATTGAATAGTGACCGTTGACTCAGCACACCTGGATGAGTGACAAGTGTCACTCATCCCTTGAAACCAGAATCCTTGTCTTAGGGGAAACATCATTATGATGTTTTATTATTAATTAAATTAATTAATATTTATTTTCTCCATTAATCTCCTTTGTTCTTCAAACCGTGCAAAATGGGGGAATCAAATTGGAGAGAGTTTGCTGCCTTCTCTAACTGGGTTTGAGGGCAAAATTGAGTGCTTGTTGAGACTAACTCAACTGGGTAAACACGGGAGATTGAGGAAGGCTGAGGAACTGAAATTCGAAAATTTGGATTTTGGGGGGGAAGTTCGGATTTTAAACTTGGGGCTGTGAGGATCGAATTGGTGATTACTTCGAGCTTTCTGGGATCACAACGATCAGAATTGTCGAAGGAACGAAGGGATTTGGCCACCAATTGGCTCTGATCACACTTGGTGACAGAGGAGGAATTTCGAAGTTGAGTCGTGGAATTGGAGGCTTCGTTGGATGAAATTGAGGTGGGGAAACTGCTTCCCATGATCCCACGATGCTTCTGGGTTCATCAATTGAAGGAAACCGATCGAGATTGACAGAACTCCATTGTTGAACAGTGACGGTGCTCGAACTTGAGTCGTGACGTTTGAGCACAGGTTTGATGCAATTGATGTGGGGGAATTGGTCCTCAGGGTCCGTTGATGCTTCTGGAATCATCAATTGGATGAAACCTGCAGTAATTGAGGGAGTTCCATGATTGCACAGTATCCGGGTGTTCTTCGTGGATCATCATCGAATCGTGGGAATCTGGGTAAGGATTTGTGTAATTGAGTTGACAGAACTTAAATTAAACTTAAAACGAAGCTAATGGAATGATCAATTGTTGTAATTAAGGCTGAATTGATAGGATTGGAACCGGGTCGTATCGCGGGCAAATTGGACCCGTTTACCAGACAAACGGGTTGGGCTGGTGACACTGTAGCAGGCGCGTGAGTTTCACGCGCAGCCACTCACGGCGGCGCGTGGCGGCGCGTGGACACGAATCTCGAGGTGAGGTCAACATGACTTCTGTCCTATTTAATGTAACGGACATTTTGGAATTGGTTTCGTGTTGATCGGACACCGTCTCGATATTGTTCGGGATATCCGAAGGTTTTAAATTAAGTTTAAAAATAAGTAAAAATTCGGGAAAATTACGGGACTTTGATAGGATGTTAATGATGAGGTTAGTGACCCTCTAATGTGATTTGGACAGGATTGGGAGTCCCGATGATAGTGGTGTGGCCCGGGAGGGCCAGTGGCACGCGTATCGAGGCACACGGTTAAAACGGTCTGTGAGTGGACTTTGGTTTTATAAATTCTATGCATGCTTAAATGTTTTATATGGATTATGGTTGTGATTGTGTGATGTTGATTTGGTTGTTGGTAAATTGTACGGTTTCACGTATTTCGAGGCGATTTACGTGCTTGCACGTAAATCGAGGTTTTCCGGTTTTACATGGATTTTCCATATTTATGACTTGGATATAATGTGATGAAATGGTTTTGAAATTTGAAATATGAACTCGGGCTTGAGGCCCAATTATGTTGGAAATTTCGGACTTGGAGTCCATTTGAATATCGGGCCGGGGGCCCAGTTGGTTAATGAAATCGGGCCAGGGGCCCAGTTGGTATGAAATCGGGCTGAGACCCATTTGAGTTATGTTATCGGGCCAGGGGCCCAGTTGATTTACGAATTCGGGCCGTGGGCCCAGTGGGTTTATAAGTCGGGCTGCGGGCCCAGTTGGTTTACAAATCGGGCCGTGGGCCCAGTGGTTCATAAAATCGGGCATGCGGCCCAGTTGGATAATAAATGTGATTTCGGGTCAGGGACCCTATATTTTATAATGGTGATTTTGGGTCAAGGACCCTAAATGGAATTATGTGGTTTTATGGAAATTTCGGGCAGGGCCCAATGGTAATGGTGTGGTAAAAGGATTTAATAAAACTGTTTTTCCATATACCATCTGGATACAAGGATTTATGATGGTCTCCTCCAGATGTCTGGGACACTGGGGAAGTCACGGTGCATTGCCTGCGAGGGGTCATTATACGGAGCAGCCGGACCGTATGATGACTCAGGAGCAGGATTGCTATGATTGACGTCAGGGACGTCAGACATCAGGGATGTCAGATATATGGACCCGGAGAGACCCCGGGCAGCACGCGTAGCTTATGAAACCGTGAGACATGACGTCAGGGACGTCTAGCATCAGGGATGCTGGTGATGGTAATGGTAAAATACGAATTAATGAAATGGCTTTCCGGGTGGATTTATGATTGTGTGATTTTAATGAATTAATGTTCATTTATGGTAGTGGGTGGTGACCCACATGGTCGTATATGTATGGTGGTGGTTTTCCACGGTTTTGGGCTGAGTTCCCACACTTGGTTTTTGGTTAACGGTTTTTGGGCTAAGGCCCTAAGGGCTCGGTTGAGCAAACGTTTTGGTTACTGGTTTTTGTGGCATGCATACGTTTTTATTGGAGGGCATAAATGTCTTATAAATGTATTTGATGAACTTACTGGTTTTTGTCCACTCACAGCTTTTGGTTTTAATGCCCTTCAGGTTGATCACGGATGCGATTGCAGCAGAGACTGGGACATTGCATACCTCCTCCATCGATCCTTGCGCACTCTGGATGCCCCGTTTGGGCAGTGATTCTTGGTTATCCCTTGTCTAACACCCCTTGTTGGACGGGAGCAGGGCATATTCCATGTTAATCCCGGGTGGATTGGGATGGGTCCTGTCAACTTGGTAACAGAGCATGGTTGCTCTATTTGTGCGCGCAGGTCGAGGGTGTGATGTCTCATTGGGCTGCAATTCGTTATCAACCTGATAGATAGTTTTTGGGTTTGGATAGTGGATGGAGTGTGATTGGCCCGATACGCCGTGCGTTAATGTGATTCGACCCAAGTGGGGTTGATTGTGGTGAACTGGTATAGTGGGACCGTCGGTTCGGTCATGAGATATTGGATTGTTGTGCTGCTAGGTGCAGCCAGGCTCGGGGAACCTCATGTGAGTAATGGTCTAAAATGTGAACCCTTGTGGTGGTTTCTAGTGTGAGGGATGTTGGTTCATCGGAGTTGGCCGATGACCTAGTGGTGGAACCCACGTTGATGGGATGGTAGGATTGGATCTGACGTCTATTCGATGTCTAGACCGCGGGGTCGGTCAGGTTGTGGATTTTATATTACGGAAAACTGTTTGGTTCGGTTGAACCATAGGGTGTGATTGTGGAACCCTAATACTAAAAAGGTAAACCTTAATTGTGACTAGTGGATGAGAACTTGTGCTGCGACGAGCGGTTGAGGTCATGAATGACCATGTGGATGGCTCTAGTGAGTCTAGGCTGAACTATGGGATTCGATTTACGGATACGGTTCTGAGATAAATTGTGGAATCCCGTGTTGGATCGGGTATTGGTGTGATGTGTGGATGCGGATCTCGATAGCAATGACAGTTAGTCGGTAGTCATATGGAGATGACTGGCTATCAAGGGTAATCAGTGTGGTCATAATACTTGGGGACGTTCAGGGAACGTTCATTTTCCTGATGTGGATTGTCAGAATGGTGGTACCCATAGTCGTGAGGTACGGGATCGTCGTTCCGTATGAACGGAGATCCAGGGTTGTCGTATTTGCACACGGTGTGCAGTATGGATGTTTGCGGGTTGGTACTTTTGTGCTGATGCTAGTATGGATGCCTGTGTGCTGATACTAGTGTTGTTGATAGAGTGTTGGTGCTGGTACTAGCGCTGGTGCTAGTGTCGGTAATGGTGTTGACGATGAGCCACAAATTGGGGTGTGACTCCGTCATGATGAACATATGTTCGGTCTTTGAGATTCGGTAGTGGTTGAGGGATGGACTGGATGGGATCCAGTTAAGATTGTGCTGTGTTGGGATAAGTTCCAATAGTGGTGAGATAACCAGTAAGGAGTGGATTAAAAAGGGTATAATTGAGACTTGAGTAATCTTGGGATGACGTCCCCTACGTCATGATAATTGGTGGATTTGGGGGAGTTGTTGGCAACTCCAAAATTTGTGCGATTTTATGTTTTTAAATATCCCTAAAATGTACGTGGAAATGATTAAAACTGGAAAAGACGAGGAAAAACCATTAGTGGTATAAAGGTAGGAATTTGTAATTGAGAACTTGGGAAACCGAGTGTTGAACCTGTAAAGGTCGGGATGTGCGAACGGAACAATAACGGATTGATTGTGGACACGTGGTTAGACTTGACGTCTTGTTGGGAGCATGTCTGTTTCCAACATGGTTGGAACCTTAGTGTCGAGGAGAGTTGCGATTGGGGAACGAGAGTGGTGCTCGTTTTTGGTGATTGGTATTCCGAAGTCATTAGGGTTGACTTCTTGCCTTCTACCCTGGCAGACATTGACTGTAGTTACCAGTACGTTGAGTGTGTCTTGGTTGGTGAACCCTTGTGTGTTGTGAGGTCATTAGGAGGAGCTACGTATTTGAAATTAGGTAAACGAGATTTCTCATTTTCTGCTTGGTGGCAGACGATGTTGTGTCACGTGGTGTGGTGAGTGCAGTGAGTCTGGTTGCATCCACGTAGGATGAGTATTGACGTCATCATTTTGGATCATCCTTGGTTTTCCTAGGTGGAATGACAAGGATTGATACAAGGTAATCCGTGAGCATCCGCAGTCTCGACGTGTCTCGTCGTTGACTGATCTGTCTAGTTGTGGGAGTCGGTTGTCGATCGTTGTGGCGATCTAGAATTTTGACGTTATTGTCAGGGACACAGTGTCTATATGGGTCGTGATCTTGATGATTCAGATAGGGGGAGAGTATATCACTCTTACCTTGGTACGTGAGTCGTAAATGACGGGGTTGAACATCTTTTTGAAGTGGGGCCCGTACGGTATTCTACTCAGGTGAATAGGTTTTCGATGTAGTCGAATTTTGTCAACCTTAGACGTGTGGAGGTTGGATTGGCTTCCCTATGAAGTCAATCAAGTGTATCAAACGGGTAACTGATAGGTTCGGTTTTGGTGTGTCTTGGTAAATGTGACGAGATTTCGGGATTTGGAATCGAATTTCTGGGTGACGATTCAGGATTCGATTTTGAAACTTGAAAGTATATTTCCGGATTTGGGTACGGAATGATTGTTCCAAATGCTAGCTTACGGAATAATGATTTCGGATTCGGATTTGGATATGAATTAAAATGTGATGTCTGGGTTTGGATCCGGGATTTCTTACGAAGTTGCGGATTCAGATTCGGAAGTGGAACTAGATGTTGGGTGGAGTTTCGATTTGTCTCATGCTGGATTGGGCAAAAGTACTCCATTATTGAAACGCGTTCGGCTATAACCTAGGTGGTTGTAGTCTGGTTATTAGGTAGATGTGTGTACTTCGTACATGGTTCGAGGTACAATACCTTGTAGACTTGTGATGTCTAGTTACGTTATACGGGATATACCCGAGGTGTGTCGGTGAACGTGTTGGTAGTCGGATTGGTTACGATACCATGGGATTGGTTGTGGACCGGACATTACTATGCAATGGGTCATGGTGATTCCGATGTGTTTAATTACACACAGGTTGTGTGAAAGGCCGGTAAATGTTTACTAAGTCAAGTACGTTGGTGGCATGTGTAGCCACGAGTGAGTCTAGTGTCAGTTTTCGACTGACAACAACTTTGTGGTGACAGATTGTCAGGATGTGTCAACATAGATTGTTGAGTGGGGTCAGCTGACTCCTAGTGGGAGTGGGAAAGGAACCGTCGAGTTGTTGCGTCAACGAGAGGGTTGATTTGACAAGTGGGGTCAAATTCGAAACAAGTAGTTTCAGTCATTCGACGGGGTCGAATGTAGTCATTGCGTTTTGAGTATTAGTGGTACGTAGAGTGCAGACAAGTTTTGCCTGGTTAGTTGGTGTACGGGTGTACACGTGTTGTGTGGTCGATTCCACTTTCCACGGGGTGTTTGTGGAATCAGGATAGTCGAGTTTCGAGAGCGAAACTTATTAAGGAGGGAAGTACGTTGAGATTAGATCGGTTGGAATTTCGAGGACGAAATTTATTAAGGAGGGAAGATTGTAACGACCCGTCCCGAATTCCGGGATTAGTTTAGTGACTAATCTTGATTAGCGAGGTTGAACAGTGGTTAGTAGGGCGGAATCGGACAAAATGTGCAAAATGACCGTTTTGCCCCTGGTCGTGGGCAAAATGTTGACTTTTTGTTCGGGCGGTCAAATGGACTTTGATCGATGACCGTGACGTAGTTCGGGACGTCACGAGTTCATAGACAGGCGGCACGTTCGATTCCGACATTCGTAGAGAAAGTTATGGTGTTCGGAAGTTGAGGGGTATTTTGGTAATTTGGCTTACTAGGGGCCAAATGTTGACTTTTTGATCGGGAGGTCCGATAGGCGAGGGCCAAGGACCGTTACGTAGGTATCGTCGATACGAATCCAACGACAGGCGGCATGCCGAAATCGGAGATTCGACGACAACGTTATGGTCAAGGAAACGAACTAACGAACCGAGGCTCGGATTAAAATAATAATATAATATTGAATAGTGACCGTTGACTCAGCACACCTGGATGAGTGACAAGTGTCACTCATCCCTTGAAACCAGAATCCTTGTCTTAGGGGAAACATCATTATGATGTTTTATTATTAATTAAATTAATTAATATTTATTTTCTCCATTAATCTCCTTTGTTCTTCAAACCGTGCAAAATGGGGGAATCAAATTGGAGAGAGTTTGCTGCCTTCTCTAACTGGGTTTGAGGGCAAAATTGAGTGCTTGTTGAGACTAACTCAACTGGGTAAACACGGGAGATTGAGGAAGGCTGAGGAACTGAAATTCGAAAATTTGGATTTTGGGGGGGAAGTTCGGATTTTAAACTTGGGGCTGTGAGGATCGAATTGGTGATTACTTCGAGCTTTCTGGGATCACAACGATCAGAATTGTCGAAGGAACGAAGGGATTTGGCCACCAATTGGCTCTGATCACACTTGGTGACAGAGGAGGAATTTCGAAGTTGAGTCGTGGAATTGGAGGCTTCGTTGGATGAAATTGAGGTGGGGAAACTGCTTCCCATGATCCCACGATGCTTCTGGGTTCATCAATTGAAGGAAACCGATCGAGATTGACAGAACTCCATTGTTGAACAGTGACGGTGCTCGAACTTGAGTCGTGACGTTTGAGCACAGGTTTGATGCAATTGATGTGGGGGAATTGGTCCTCAGGGTCCGTTGATGCTTCTGGAATCATCAATTGGATGAAACCTGCAGTAATTGAGGGAGTTCCATGATTGCACAGTATCCGGGTGTTCTTCGTGGATCATCATCGAATCGTGGGAATCTGGGTAAGGATTTGTGTAATTGAGTTGACAGAACTTAAATTAAACTTAAAACGAAGCTAATGGAATGATCAATTGTTGTAATTAAGGCTGAATTGATAGGATTGGAACCGGGTCGTATCGCGGGCAAATTGGACCTGTTTACCAGACAAACGGGTTGGGCTGGTGACACTGTAGCAGGCGCGTGAGTTTCACGCGCAGCCACTCACGGCGGCGCGTGGCGGCGCGTGGACACGAATCTCGAGGTGAGGTCAACATGACTTCTGTCCTATTTAATGTAACGGACATTTTGGAATTGGTTTCGTGTTGATCGGACACCGTCTCGATATTGTTCGGGATATCCGAAGGTTTTAAATTAAGTTTAAAAATAAGTAAAAATTCGGGAAAATTACGGGACTTTGATAGGATGTTAATGATGAGGTTAGTGACCCTCTAATGTGATTTGGACAGGATTGGGAGTCCCGGTGATAGTGGTGTGGCCCGGGAGGGCCGGTGGCACGCGTATCGAGGCATACGGTTAAAACGGTCTGTGAGTGGACTTTGGTTTTATAAATTTTATGCATGCTTAAATGTTTTATATGGATTATGGTTGTGATTGTGTGATGTTGATTTGGTTGTTAGTAAATTGTACGGTTTTACGTATTTCGAGGCGATTTACGTGCTTGCACGTAAATCGAGGTTTTCCGGTTTTACATGGATTTTCCATATTTATGACTTGGATATAATGTGATGAAATGGTTTTGAAATTGGAAATATGAACTCGAGCTTGAGGCCCAATTATGTTGGAAATTTCGGACTTGGAGTCCATTTGAATATCGGGCCGGGGGCCCAGTTGGTTAATGAAATCGGGCCAGGGGCCCAGTTGGTATGAAATCGGGCTGAGACCCATTTGAGTTATGTTATCGGGCCAGGGGCCCAGTTGATTTACGAATTCGGGCCGTGGGCCCAGTGGGTTTATAAGTCGGGCTGCGGGCCCAGTTGGTTTACAAATCGGGCCGTGGGCCCAGTGGTTCATAAAATCGGGCATGCGGCCCAGTTGGATAATAAATGTGATTTCGGGTCAGGGACCCTATATTTTATAATGGTGATTTTGGGTCAAGGACCCTAAATGGAATTATGTGGTTTTATGGAAATTTCGGGCAGGGCCCAATGGTAATGGTGTGGTAAAAGGATTTAATAAAACTGTTTTTCCATATACCATCTGGATACAAGGATTTATGATGGTCTCCTCCAGATGTCTGGGACACTGGGGAAGTCACGGTGCATTGCCTGCGAGGGGTCATTATACGGAGCAGCCGGACCGTATGATGACTCAGGAGCAGGATTGCTATGATTGACGTCAGGGACGTCAGACATCAGGGATGTCAGATATATGGACCCGGAGAGACCCCGGGCAGCACGCGTAGCTTATGAAACCGTGAGACATGACGTCAGGGACGTCTAGCATCAGGGATGCTGGTGATGGTAATGGTAAAATACGAATTAATGAAATGGCTTTCCGGGTGGATTTATGATTGTGTGATTTTAATGAATTAATGTTCATTTATGGTAGTGGGTGGTGACCCACATGGTCGTATATGTATGGTGGTGGTTTTCCACGGTTTTGGGCTGAGTTCCCACACTTGGTTTTTGGTTAACGGTTTTTGGGCTAAGGCCCTAAGGGCTCGGTTGAGCAAACGTTTTGGTTACTGGTTTTTGTGGCATGCATACGTTTTTATTGGAGGGCATAAATGTCTTATAAATGTATTTGATGAACTTACTGGTTTTTGTCCACTCACAGCTTTTGGTTTTAATGCCCTTCAGGTTGATCACGGATGCGATTGCAGCAGAGACTGGGACATTGCATACCTCCTCCATCGATCCTTGCGCACTCTGGATGCCCCGTTTGGGCAGTGATTCTTGGTTATCCCTTGTCTAACACCCCTTGTTGGACGGGAGCAGGGCATATTCCATGTTAATCCCGGGTGGATTGGGATGGGTCCTGTCACCATATAAATCATATGAAGGGTATAATTCATTTCAAATACTTTCTTTCTCAAAACACATTTCAACTGGGTCTCATACCCGATTCATCCCAATAGGATTCCTCGAATCCGATTCAAATTCACTTTCACAGGCCTCAGCCTAAATCCACAGTTCAATAGGGTCTCATGCCCAAATTCTCATTTCATAAATCGAACTGGGACTCAAGCCCGATTTCACAATCAACTGGGCCTCTTACCCGATATCACGAATAACTGGGCCCTAAGGATGAAACCATAACTCAACGGGGCCTCAAGCTCGATTTCACAACCAACGGTGCCTCAAGCCCGATACTACAGTAAAAGGGGCTTCCAGCCCGATATTACAACCAAATGGGCCTCAAGCCCAGATTCGCAAACCAACAGGGCCCTCGGCCCGATAGTATAGCTCAAATGGACCCTCGATCTGATTCCTCGTCAAATCAAATGGACTCCAAGTCCAAGAGTTCGTAAATAAAATGGGTCTCATGTCCGAGTTCATATTTCCAAATTTAAAACCGTTCATTAAATCATCATTGAAAACCTAGCACGTACAAACATCGTATAAAACCGTAAATCTCGAAATACGTGCAAATACATAAATCCTAGGCTACCACAAACAAATGCACTCATGGCATCACAAAACATGTATTTAAAACATTTGTAAACATTTATGCATGCATCAAATTCATAAAACAAGTTCACTCACAGACCGTCCGAAGCCGCGCCTCGATACGCGCTCCATAAGCCTTTCTCGGGACAATCGTCGCCTCTGGGATTCCCGAACCTGTCCAAATCGTAATAGAAGGTTACTAACTACTTAAATAACCCCTCACTAAAACCCCGTAATTTTTCGGAATTTTTAACTATTCTTAAAGTCGATCCTAAACCTTCGGATAGCCCGAACTATATCGAGACGATATCTGATCGACTCGAAACCAGTCCCAAAATGTTCGTTACATCGAATAGATGATTTCATATGTTGAACACATCCCCAAAAGTGGTCCCACGCGCCATCCAAAGGCCCCTGTACGGGGGCTCACGTGCCCACTGTTCAGTCACCAACAACCTTCGGCAGACCGGGTTCGACCGGTCCGCCTGGTTTTCGGTCCGGTTCGACCGGCGAGGCCTGTCTAGCCATTTTCCCCCTTATTTCAGCCCGATTTAAACCCTATTCAATCTTAATCTCTTCCTCTTTTCAATTCTTATCATTCTAACCGTTTAAAACAAAGAAAATGGGCTGGCTAAAGATCCTATCTTTGGATCGAAGAAACATCGACTGGTTTTCTTCCTCGGTTCCCAGCCGTCTTCGAGCACCTCCGGCCACGGTTTCAATCTCCATCCGTTCCTAGGATCACCAGAGACCCTTTTCAATTAATAGGATCGATCGACAACCCCTAAAACCTATTTTCCAAATTCAAACTTCAAACCTTACCATTTTTGGTTTCTCGGTCTGCCATCCACGACGACGCTCGATCCAGCCACCGTTCGACTCGCCTCACCCTCCTCTCTCACTTCTTTGTTTACACCACCAGCATCAAATAAGGATTGAGGGTCGTGGGTTTGAGATTTTTGGGGTGGGTCGCGTGTGTGTTACGGGTTTGTGAGAATGGAACAGGTGAGGAAGAAATGCATGAATATGGGGTGGTGGGCAATGGATGGGTGACACTTGTCACTCATCCATTAGGCCTGTTTGAAATGTCTGGGCCCCACAACAGGACAAAAGTCCACTTGCCTCGAAAAATGTGCTATCGTGAATAGTACTTCAAAATTTCTGTGAACTGTAATTTTTTCGTCGAACGTCCGAATTTGACGTGCCGCCTGTCTACGGATTCATATCGCCTCGATCTACGTAACGATCCTCAGCCCTTGGCCATCGGACCTCCTGGTCAAAAGTCAATTGTTTGCCCCTTTTCAACTAAATTACCAAATTATCCCCGAACTTCCGAATGTCATAACTTCTTCCTCGAATGTCGGAATCGGGCGTGCCACATGTCTATGAACTCGTGACGTCCCGAACTACGCCACAGTCATTGGCCAAAGTCCATTTGACCACCTGAACGAAGAGTCAACGTTTCACATTCTATGGGCAAAATCGTCATTTCTCCCTGAACATCCGTTAATCCTCGTCTAATCCCCGATTAGCCTCGCTAATCTGTCATTAATTCTTAATTAATCCCGATAATTCGGGAAGGGTCGTTACAGTATATCCAAAAACTAACTCGGTCAAAAAGTTAATCGTTGACCTTACATGGGCAAAATGGTAATTTTCTTTTTGACTTTTCCAATTTTACCCTTGTTGAAGGTCCGGAATGTTACATCCCTGCCAATCCTCAAGTGTAAGTGCTTGCTCCACACACCCAGTAATGGTTTCAATACCCTCTGGGCTTGCAGAGGTAAACAACTTGGATGTAAATAGAAATTAACCATCATTGACGATGCGATAAATAAGCGAATTAAGATTAGAATATTAAAATAACTGATATGTGTATTATATTTATTGAATAAAGTATGGAAACGTATGTATCTACTAACCTGAGTAACTTAGTGCTTTATTCAAATTGTTTTATAAAGTTATTACGTTAGTTATTCTTTATTCAGATTGTTTTATAAAGTTATTACGTTAGTTATTCTTTATTGCATTATTAATGAAATCAATTTATCTGAGAAAATAACATTGTAAATTGTAATGATCACTCCTTAGAGAATTGCAAGTCGAATGTTGTCAACATTAAAAGAATAAGTAATCTTTATACTAAGATCTAACTAGTTAATTAGTCTATGTGTCGATATGTTATTTATTCTGTGTCAAACGGTAATAAATTTTATTAAAAACGAATTATTACATGTTGAACAATCATTCATGATCGATAATATTCTCATATTCCTCAACTATAGAGGTCATCGACACTATAAGATCACTGTTATACCTCCTCCAATTACTTAGAAAAGTCACCGTTGGACATAAAATTCTATGAAGTTAACTTATTAACATTGTTTTTTTACATGCCCTTGAATTAGAAATAAAAACTTACAATGAGCTAGTTCAAAAAAGTTTGTGGGTTGGTGCGCTCTTCCGTAGTAGTGGAGGTCATGAATTTAATTAAGATAGCAAAAGAGAATCCATCATTATTGTTGTTGTAATGTAAGTGTTGATTAAAACATAGTTGTTAGAGTAAAAAATGGAAACCAAAAGTAAGATCACAAGTCAAGGCTTGGATTGCAAAATTAGGGTTAATTACGATTTTGCAGAACCCCACAAAAGAAAGGTGGCTGGAATTCTGCAGTCAATTTTTGAGCCTAATTCATAAAGGTAAATGCCAACTAGTGAAAGCTCTTCCATGTAAGAAGTGAAATTATTCCTTCCCATAAAAGCCAAATATACAACTCAACTTCTTCTTTGCCAAAGTTAACCAAAAAAAAATATAATAATAATATCAGGAAAAATTAGATACATAAATAAACAATTGACAAGGATGTTACACATAAGATATGAGTAAAATTCGGAAAAAAAAAATAAAAAAATAAAAAAAGAAGATGAAGTATGAGTAAAAAGGACAGATGATAGCAACCAAAGCAATAGTACTTGAAACTTATAAAAGAAAGAGGCAGATATAGTTGATTTTTGTGATGGATAATATTTGGATTTACTTTAAGTGATTGTGCCCCATTTTGATGATTAGTTATCGAATTTTTCATAGGTATGTATAATAATAGGTACGATTTATTTTTTTAAAATATTTTAAAAATAGTCTAATAAAATTCAATCAAATTGAAGATTATTTGGTAATTCGGTATCAATTTATTTGAATTTTTGCAGAAAATATTTTACATTTAAATTTTCTTTTAATCATGTATAGAAAATTTTGATAATTAATAATGAAGAATAAAAAATACATCATGCATTAATGCAAGTATTTTCCTTTTTTTTTGGTTGGTTATTTTACAAATAATATGTGCATCAATGGTTTATTAAAATTTTGAATATAACTTATTGTTCTCTTTTAGGACTACATCTTTTTTAAATAATAATAATAATAATAATAGTAATAAGAAAGTGACGCATCAGAGTGCTCAAAACTGTCTCTATTATTCTGACGCGAATATACTGCGCGTGCATATAACGCTAAGGCTAATCTACTTTAGTCAGCCCCTTTCCAACGAATCCCCTGAATCTCCACTGGGAAACAATTCTTTCCTCCTTTTTGATTGGGCCGTGCTTTCACTTTCTTAGAATAAAGTCTAGTTTATTTTGTTGGAGATACAAAATCTCTCTCAGTAACAATAATCTTTTCCTTTCTTCAAAAAAAAAAAAAACCAATATTGTCCAAAAATATTTTTAAAAATTTTTTTTTGATATTATAGGGGAATGATTATTATATTTCGTATTGATGTACACCTTCACTAGATTGCTACTAAATTGAGTAGAAGTGGCAAGCTCTTCTTAACATTTAAAAACAATTCTATATACAACAACGATTCACCGACACTTTATTAACTTTTAAATTAAGAGTTTTTTTTTTCGAGACCTCGAAATGTATTTATAACAAAGGAAAAATTTCTACCATATATTATTAAGACATCGAAATTCAAATTTGAAACTACTGATTTACATGTACAACGTAAAAACTTTTATTATAAGAACTAGACCCATTTAATTAAATAAAGAATTAACTACTTTTTTAGGTAGATGCTATTCGCATGGCTCTTCATTTTATAATTCCTTATTCAAAGATTATTCTTACCAAAATTCCTTCAAATTAGTAATTTTTATATGTACATTGAATAAAATAAGGAAAACCCATGAAAATAATGGAACATATGAATGGTTTTTAAAATGAAGTGGGCTCAAACAAGTGATTAATGTCGTATTAAGACACTAGCACTTGAGTGCTCAGAAATTAATATATTTCAAAATGCAAATGCAGTAAACTCACATTCCCCATTTCTTTATATATAATATTATATTCATCTTAGTTAATTGTCTACCGTCAATTTTCTATATATATATATATATATATAGTCATTCCATATTATCCAAAGGGAGAAGAAGCTAAAGAATATGAATGAGATTTGCCAAAGACGTTTTGGGGAAGTATTTATACCCAACCATGCATATATATATGCTCATTTCTTTTGTGTGTTGTATGTATATATTGGTTGAGTACAAAAGAATATTCAAAGCGTTTTGGTAGGCTGTGTAGAATTAGAAAAGAAAGTTACCTTGGAGATTTAGCCTACCCTAGAAAATATTATTACCTATTAAGAAGGAGGGTAGAATTAGCCCTACATTTTAGTGACATTTCACCCTTAAATATAACTTATCCGTTGAATTTAACTCTTATTGTGAGTTGAGATTTAAAGAATGAAATGGATATTTTAATGAATTCTAAATAAAAAATTTCAAAAAATTTACCACATGACATTTTAGGGTGAAAATAGTTAAAAAAAGAAAATAAAGAGAAAAAAGAAGAAAGGAAAAAAAAAATAATTAAGAAGGAGGTCGTGTATATAAATAAAAGAAAAGGCAAAAAGACAAGGTTTGTAAAGGGCAAAACCCCCAAATAATGGAGGAGAAGTGTGGAGAGCCATTGGATATTACAGATGAGGGAGAGAGAGTGTGTGTGTAAGAAGAGAGGGCTTGGAGAATCCCAATGCCCAGAGACACTGAGACACAGACAGCAGAGCCCTACTGTTCACTCTCCCTTGTGACCAATTAAAATAATCCCAACCCACATCTCCATTTCTGCATATCACACTCACCTCTCTCTTTCTCTCTCATGAATACCCCCAAATCCAATTTAATCTCTCACAACCCCTAACATGATCTGAATTAACAATTCACAGACGCAAAGAAAAAAGATTCGATTTTGATATTTCTATTTGATCGAAAACGCAGTCTCAGATCATCCCAATTTCAGAGACTGAGAGGAGGGTGTGTGAGAGAGAAGAAGGGCTGTATGGGAGAGGACCCTTCGATCCCTTCTTCCTCATCGTCCCAAATGTCCGAGGACGACGACCGATCTCCACCCTTGGATCTCATAGGAGCTACAATTCCCTCCAACAAGGCCCGCAATTGCTCCGGAGTATCGGGCTCATCCGGGACCTCCATTGAGTACAGCATCTCGTACCCGGACCAAGTCCTCGAGAACGTTCTGGAAAACGTCCTGTGCTTCCTAACCTCTCGAGGCGACCGCAACGCCGCCTCATTGGTCTGCAAGTCATGGTACCGTGCGGAGGCCCTCACCCGATCCGAGCTCTTCATCGGGAACTGCTATGCTGTCTCTCCGCGACGGGCCACGTCCCGGTTCACCCGGGTCCGAGCCGTGTCCATCAAGGGCAAGCCGCGGTTTGCTGATTTCAACCTCATGCCCCCTAATTGGGGGGCCCACTTGGCGCCATGGGTCTCCTCCATGGCTAATGCTTATCCTTGGCTCGAAAAGCTCTACCTTAAGCGCATGTCCGTCACGGATGACGATCTTGCCCTCTTGGCTGAGTCGTTTCCTGGGTTTAAGGAGCTCGTTCTTGCTTGCTGCGATGGTTTTGGCACCAGTGGGCTCGCCGTGGTAGCTAGCAAGTGCAGGTACTTTTCGAATTTCTTAATTATTTTCAGATCATTTCATGAGTTTGGTTAGTGTAAAACACTGCTTGATTAGATCCATGAATTGGGTTGTGAGTTTTGAGTTGAAAAGTTGAAGCTTTAATGGCTTTCGTATAGATCTGCTTAGTATTTATAGATCTATTACGGGTTTAGTGGGTTTATTTGGGTATTAACGTTTGGTTTCCATATTATGTATTTGAATTTCCGAATACTGCTCTTTCGTAATTGAATAGCCATATAATCATCTATTAATGAGGCTCCTAAATAATGTGAAATTGCAATGGGAGTCCAATGATGAGGTCAATATTGTGTGTTTTGCAGACTGCTTAGAGTACTTGATCTGACTGAAACCGAGGTTCTTGACGATGATGTGGATTGGATATGTTGTTTTCCGGAGAGTCAAACCTGTCTTGAATCTCTGATGTTTGAGTGTGTAGACTGCCTCATTAATTTTGAGGCATTGGAGAAGCTGGTATCTAGGTCACCTTCCCTGAAGAAACTCAGGGTGAACCGCTTTGTTTCAATTGGGCAGCTATACCGCCTGATGATTAGAGCTCCTCAGCTCACACACTTAGGAACGGGTTCTTTCAATACATCAGAGGTCATGGCTCAAGGAGATCAAGAAGTGGATTATGTGTCTGCTTTTGCTGCTTGCAAATCCCTAGTTTGTCTCTCTGGGTTCCGGGACATCTTACTGGATCACATACCTGCCATTTACCCCGTCTGTAGCAACCTCACCTCGCTGAATTTCAGCTATGCCAATATCAATGCTGAACAACTTAAACCAGTCATAAGCCAATGCCACAAACTCGAGACTTTCTGGGTATGTGTTCTGTCCTAATTTGTAAGCATTGAAGAAATTTGGTTTTTGAAGCTTACTATTGACACTACTTGTAGGTGCTGGATTCTATATGTGATGAAGGACTTAAGGCAGTGGCTGCCAGTTGCAAGGAACTGCGCGAGCTTCGGGTTTTTCCAGTTAATGCTCAGGAGGATTTTGAGGGTCCTGTTTCTGAGGTGGGTCTCCAAGCTATTTCAGAGGGTTGTAGAAAACTGCGATCTATTTTATATTTCTGCCAACGCATGACAAATGCAGCAGTGATAGCCATGTCAAAGAACTGCCCGGATCTTGTGGTGTTTCGTCTTTGCATAATGGGGCGCTGTCGGCCTGACCATGTTACTGGTGAGTCCATGGATGAAGGTTTTGGAGCAATAGTTATGAACTGTAAGAAGCTTACCCGCCTTGCTGTATCTGGTTTACTTACTGATCTAGCTTTCAGCTACATTGGAAAGCATGGGAAATTGGTTCGAACTCTATCAGTGGCCTTCGCCGGTGACAGTGATTTGGGGCTAACGTATTTGCTTGAGGGCTGCCCTAAATTGCAGAAGCTTGAAATTAGGGACAGCCCATTTGGGGATTCAGCGTTACGCTCTGGTTTACATCACTATTACAATATGAGATTCCTCTGGATGTCTTCCTGCGCATTAACTCGCCAAGGTTGTCGTGAGGTTGCTCGAGAACTGCCTCGCCTAGTGGTTGAGGTGATGAAGAGTGATGATGAGGTTGATATGGGTGACAATATTGATATACTATACATGTATCGTTCCCTTGAGGGAGCGAGGGAAGATACTCCGAAGTGTGTTGATATCCTGAATTAGAGAAACTGTTTCAACTTTCATTTAGATGGCATCTGAGCAAGTTAAACACTTGTTTTTTTGTTTTGTTGGGGGGAAAGGAATTGATCTGCGGGTAACTTTTATATAACCCGCAAAGTGGTTCTTGCAGTGGCTGTTGAACAAGATGAATGGACGGACAACACCTGGTCCTAGGCTGTGCTGTTGCAATGACAATCAGGTGCCACAGTTGCAACGGCATTCAGAGAAGCACTGCAGGCCTTGTTTCTTCTTTCCTTCGGAGGAGAAAAGGGTTGCTGATGGGGATTAATGCCTCTGCGAGGTATTAGATTATCCAATGTTGTATTGGTACGCTTCTAAATTTCATGTTTGTTTTTTGCTTCCATATTCATTTGATCATAAACAACGGCTGCCAGCGGCAATGGGAGAGTTTTGAAGCGGAATTGTTTATCACACGCTGGGGAAATGGTGATAGGTCTTGGGGTGGGTGGATGATGTCAGAAAACAGAGAAGGCGAAATTTCCAAGTGGCGGGCCTCTCCCTTACCTGTGCCTGTGGCGCCGTTGCAGGAAGATAAAGAAGTAAAGGAGGAGAGTTTTTTAGTCTTTGTTTATTTGATTCAAAATTGTTAGTTTAGGTCTTGAAGGTTTAGCTGTTGGTGAGATCTAAATGCCCTGTAGACTGAATACATCTCTATCTATCCTTACCTCTTTCAATGTGTTTGTTTCTTTCAGTTTCAGATGTGTTGTTGTAGCACCTGAGTCCTCGACTGTTGAATTTATTATTAGCAAATGCGATATTAATTACTTGGTAATAAATGCCTAATATATGCATGGACCACTCCATGTACTTATTATTAGTAGTGGACCGTGTTCTTACTTATCAAAACTGTTTATATCAAGCGATGATGATTGATGCAAGGCAAAATCCCAAACCAGTATAAACTATATTACCCGTTTAGCTGTGAGTACAACTGGGTTTTACCTGGTACGCTACTTGCTCTTCAAATTTTGCATTATTGGATTGGTTTAGGTGTGTGTGACTTGTATATGTAGTTAGGGGGTGTGGGGCGGTTTGATGAGTTGTCACACCCCCGTGATTGCGTTATAAAGCAGCCAAGTCGAGTGACTCGCACCATCTCCCCATATCTCCCTCTCATAATTAGAGGAGAAAAAAATCTATCTGCCTCCTTTGTTGGTATTCCATCTAGCTTCATGGTAAGGAAGCAAAAATATCAACAAAGTGCCATCTGACTCTGCAATTGAACTAGTAGCTAAAGGGTTTTTTTTTTTTTTTTTCTCTTTTTTGTTGATTTTCATTTTGTAGCTGGACTTTAATATAAAGAGAAAATTTTACACAGCACGATTTTTACATGGAAAAGTGTTTGAGAATTAGATTGCATCGGATAAGGGTATACGTGTATACATGTGAGCGTGGTCGATCAAAGTAAACGATGAAAAAAATCGAGTTTTTTTTTTTTTGGGGGTGGGACTTTGGTTACATAAGCGTATCCAGATTGCAAATGGTGTGAATAGTAGTGAGTTGGAGGAGCAGTGGGAGAGAATGAAAGAAAAGAATGATAGCCTTTGCTTTTTGATTCTATCATTCATTTTGAGTTTGCTTTCCAAATTTCTTTTTTCATCAACCATCCTTGTCCCCAGAAAAAAAGTGACCGAAGAAATTGAAAAATCAAAAAGAAAAAAGAAAAAAAACTTGTTAGGGACCTTTCGAAAGAACGAGCAGCGACACATCAATCCATCTCAGCCGTCCAAAGCGTGAAAGGGGGACCCCACATTGGTCCTTGTGCTTGTGATTGACCCATCTCACCTACTTGCACACATCAAAACCCATCAATTTTGGTTGTAGAGATCAAAATTTCACCAAATTAAATGGTCCTGGATCAACCAAGCATGCAAACCCATTACCACATGCATTATATTGTTTCTTAATCACAACCACATCTATCAAGCTATAAACATAGACGAGTTGATGAAAAAAAAAGTAGGATCATACTAGTTAAATTTCTAGTTATGAGTTTAAATTTTATCGGTGTTTGTCGAGTTTCGATTTAAAAAATTTCTAGTGATTGCAAAGTTGATATAAGAAATTCAAATTTATTAACTAAGAATAAATCCGAAAAACTCAGCCTTTTGGGGAGTTTCGAATATCCAAAAAAAAAAAACAATATCAGGTTTTTTTTATATCAAATTTTAATGTCAAGCATAGTATGAAAAAAATGGTCGTATCACACTCGAAAAATTTTCGTTACTTATGAGGAAATGGCCGATGATTTACTTTAAAGGAAAGACTAGTATTTTTCTACAAAATGATTTGAAATTTGTAGGGGTATCTGAATTGACAACTAATCTCATATTGGATTAGGGATGATTGATGAAGACCCAAATCAAGGTACGGGTCCCACCAAACTGATCATTGAGTATGTGGGTCACGTGTACGGCGTGAGAGCTTGCTGGGATACCATTTATTATTTTAATTTTATTAATAAGTAGAGCATTAAAAACTCGAAAGTTAAGTGAAGCTTAATTAATATAATCATGCATTTATTAACAATAATATCGTCCTTGTTGTTATTAAAGTAGTGGTCCGGACTTGAAGGGCAGATGATGCAGAGACACAACAGAAGAAGAAGAAGAAGCAGCAGCTAAACTATAAAGCCGCGCATATAATACAAACAACCAAACTAGCCAATGGCCACAGGACAGGTGTTCATCTCTAGGGAAGCTTGATCCACTGCGACTGGGTGCATGCTTGTTGTAGTGTGGTGGGAAAAAGAAATTCAAAAGGGCCTTTGGGGTAGTTAGGGTTTTTATGTTATATATATATATATTTATTATTTTTTATTATTAGTAACAGTCTTACATTTTTTTAAGTAAGAAATTTCAAGTTTATTTTACATCACTATTTGATTTTTTATTTTAAATTTTATGTAAAATTTATATATTCTTGTTTTATATAATTGCTTTTTTTTTTTTTTTTTTTGTATTTTGCAATCATTTCCAGCAAGATTTTTTTAATTGAATTAATTTGAACCTCTTCCATAACCCCAAGGGATTAATTAGGTAATCTATTGAGAATCAATAAGTTTAGTCCATAAAATAAAATCAATAACTTTATAATGTAGGATTTTGCTTCTATAGTAATTTCATTTGATATTTCACTTGAAGTTCGGATGTTTTATATTTTTGCATTATGAAATTTTAACGGATTGTGAGGACCCGTGCCTTGGGGACATGTTTAGCAATTCCACATCGCTCGGGAGATCTGGGGGATACACTTTATCTGTGTGGGCGCGCATTTATCCAACATGTGGCTTTTTGGGAGCTCACTAGTTTTGGATTTCTAAGGAATTCCAAAGTTAAGTGAGTAGGGTTGGTGCAATCCCAGAATGGGTAACCCACTAGGAAGTTATAAGTGATTGAGTGTGTTAGCGAGGATGCTAGGTTTTACTATTTTAAGAAAAAATTATGGTTAAAAAAGATTATCCCTTAAACATAATCAATAATATTCATAATTAAAATTACTATATAATTCAGCTACGGGAGTTCTTAAGGAATTTTAATTATACTATTTTGAATATATTTAAGAAAACAAAAGACTTTGTGAATCCGATCGATCATGGGGCTATTTTGATAAATGAGCTTAAAATGAACGGGTCTCAACTTTTTAAGCATTATTAACATTGTGTTGCCGACATTATAGCCGAACACAAAACTTGGTTAATTTTTTTTTTAAATTAGGCTAAATACATTAGGAATAAAAAAAACAATTTCAAAATGCACCAGAAAGAAAAATGTATTTCAATGTGTACCATAAACAGGTACACTGTAAAAAACGTTGCACAATCTGTTAGTTAATGTTAGTAACGTCATTAATCATAGTAACGTGATAGTAATATTACAAAATTAATAAGGGTAATTAAGTCATTTGATTTATTTTATTATATTTCATATTAAAAATATTTTTAAAAAATTAAAACAAATTTTAAATTCTCTCTTCTCTCTCCCCACACCCTTCTACATTGTTGCCTTCTCTGCAACTCCCTTCCCATGGCTGCCATCGTCACCACCACCACCAAGTCGTCCCCTTTCTCTTTCTCCGTCGCCCTACCCTTTCACATACATAAAGGAGATATTGCAGCATGTGCACACGTCCATCCTACAATAAAGACCTCATACAAGTCAGATAGTTTATAGATGACGACAAGCATGCCTTAGTTATGGAGTTCATGTGAATTATTCGAGTCAGAATATGTCATTTTTATTATGGTTGTTACTCGGTACGATTAGTACATGTTTAAAGCTATACCGAACTGTCAAATGGGTCTAGTTCCATATGGTTTTAATATTAATTTATAGATAATTAGTCTCAAATTTGAACCACAATGATACATAAGAAAACAGAATTCTTAAACCAAACCAAGTCGTACCATTTGGTTGGTTTTGTATTTATTTTTATTCACAAAGCCTACTCATATTCAATATATATATCTCCATAATAAGCAGACAATATATAACCTACTGCAATCCATTTTTTCTTTCAATACTTCAATTAGATTTTAATTTTAAATGGTAAGTGATGGGAAATGGTGGAACTAAAACCCTAAATGAAGTTGAACCCAAAAAACCCAAAACCACGACATTTTGCGTTTTATATGGTTCGGTTTGGTTTGATTCGTATTTTTAGCGTCACAATCAAAATCAAAACTAAAACCAAACCAAATAAAACGGTTTGGTACAATTTTAGCTTTACAATTTCAATTATTTATTTTATTTTTTCTGTTTGAGATTTTTTCAAAATAGGTCAATCGATTGATTCGATATTTAGACTTTGCGCAACGAGACTAATTCCAATTTATAAGCATCGTCAAAATTATCAATGAACGTCAGTGTCTAAATTTAATTTCAAAATCTCAACATCACAAAAGATTTTGATTTTTTTTTTTTACCAAAACAATATCACAGAAGATAAAACGGTCTAAACCTACTGCTTTCCTATGGCTTTAATTAATTTGAAAGTAATTAATTATATAAACACGTGACTATATATAAGTCTTACTCGGATGAAGCCATACACACTTTGGTTCTGAATATGTCGTTAATTTTGAATAAGTAGCCCCCAACCGCTAATTGGAGAGTGACCAGTCCCTAATTACTTGGACTTTCAATTTAGGGTTTCCGTACTTAATGGATAAGATCAGATTGAATTGGAAAATTCATAAGAGTCATAAACTTTAAATCTATTTGTAAGTAAAAGTGAATAATTTTTATTCCTTGCCGATTAGAAAGAATTAGACATGAAGAAAGTTTATTCAATCCAATTCGGGTGTATGATTTGAAGAGGTCAATTTCAGTCATATCTAATCGCCTATATTCTTCCTAAAATTGAAAATCATTACCTTATACTTTTTGGAATAACTTAAATTTTATGAGTTTTTCAAACTAGTCATTCTTGCCCCATTTCTCAATACTAAAAATTGGATTACCAATGTTTTTCAACTTCCAATGACCTCAAGTTGTTGCACTCTTTTTTCTATTCCATAGTTTTTTTCTCATTGGGTTTTTCCGGACAAGGTTTTTTAACGAGACAGCACGAGGGACATCCTTAGATCTTCAGCTGAAGTTCAACAGTTAAACTTGTTGTTAAGACATTACCTTGTACCATTTTATATGTATTTTGCTTTTGTAGGTTTTAACTCTTACTGAATTAGTCTATGTCGCAAATCTTTTTTAGATTTTGTTATTATTCCGGTTATTTAGAGTTGAGTTTTGTTAGAGACATTAATTTGTCTCTATCATTGTACATCTTTCACGATGTTAAACATAACATCTCTTTCAAAAAAAAAGCAGTCTTGAATTCTAAGAAAAAGAAAAGAGGTTGATATTTTAATAAAAATGAATGGATAAGTGCAAAAGTTAATGCATGGTATTCTTTGACAAAGATGGCTAAGTTTTTATCAGGGTTCTTAAATCATACTTTTGTACAAAATTTTCTTTTCTTAACTAAAATTAAGTGGCTGATAATTTCTTAAAATTAAGTTAGGTTAGTGATTGGATTCCCTCCAATTTAACCCATAATCACATTTAAGCCACCATCATTAAACTCCTTGTCCCTGGTCATAGGAGAGTGTAGAATCATATAGCAGCGAAAAAAGAAAAAAAAAAGAAAAAAAAAGTGAAGAAATCCAAATAATCGGGGTATCAAATTTAGAGATATAAAATTTAGAATTTAAAATTTAAAATTTAAAACACGAAAATATTAATTTATTGTTTATTTGAATTTAAGTTTATCTTCATCAAATAGAAATGATTTGAATTAAAAGAGTTGTGTATACGTGTCGGTCCCTCGTAATGTGGATATAGAGTATTGTTGGGGTCCCCCCACCTCCCCCTCCTCTCTCTTGAATATCTTTTGTTGTTCTGTTTGGCTAAGGGACACCATAATTTGGTATTGGAGATAAAATACCCCACTTTGGATGTGTTGTGTTGTGACATTGGAAAAGATTTTTGAAAGGAAAAGTTTCTACTCCTTTCATTTTTGAAAGCTCAAGAAAGAAATGGTAGTAGTAGCAATCCACAATAACCACAATACCCACAATCATCATCATCATTTAAGGATTGCCCACTACCATCTCAATTTCCTAGTATTCATCATCAACATTCAAACCCTTCTCACCAATTTCGTATTTTCTTTATTTATTACAAATTTAAAGTAATCGCCCCAATAAATTATACTGCTATAAAGTAAAACTTTAAGATGGAAATCAGGGGAAAAGAAAATCTCTCCTTCCACTGTTTTAAAATTATTAGTGGGGGGAAGTTGCATTGGAAGGGTGTGCACGTCAATGATTTTAGGATGCTTTTGGTGTATGTTCGTTACGGAGAATTAACGCTATAATCATAATATGAGATTGAACAGGATACTATTTGACTTTTAAGTTAGAATTTAGGACAGTTTTAGTTAGGTGGGAGATTTTATTTTATTTTTAGGTTATTATTGTTATTATCAATATTTTTCGTTTAGAAAGTGAAATATTGGAGAAAATATTATGCTTATTGAGAACATCTTTACTAGAATCACACCTCCAGTCAATTCGATTTCATGTCTCTTTATTTCACATCTTATAATTTATAATTTAAATGAAGGACATTGGTAATATGTCGAGCGAATGTCCTACCCTACTCTCACTTAGACGAGGGGTTGAAGAGCAGACGGATCAGCTTTTGACTTCCATTCAAAATGTTGTAATACGTTTTCAATAAAAGAGATCGTCAATTCAGACTAGAGACATCTTCAACATTTAGAAGAAAAACACCCATGAAGAACAATTGAGGTAACATTCTCTGAATAGCCACTTGCTTAGCTATGAAATTCCAATGGCTCATCAACTAGTGAAGGTGAAGGACATAGCCAGTGGCATTGCTAATGGCAGCTGAGGGCTCAGGGGGTCGGTCAAAATTCATAAACAATGGCCTACAAAAAGATTGATTGCTCTCTATGGTATGTCATTTAGCATATCAGAATATGAATTTGATCAAATACCTTTGTCCACTTGAGGAATATATTAAAGGAGGTTCAGGCCTTTTTAGATGCATGATTTGAAAGAGAGAGATGGAGGAGAAATCTCCTTAATAATTTCTCCTCCAGAAATTCTTTCAAAAATTTCACCACCCCTCCCTCCTTATTAGGATCTTTCTTATACAGGAGGTGATGTGTATACATTGCACAATCACAACTCCCCTCTCAACAGAAAAATATTAGATAGAAGACGACTTTTTGTCATTGTAGGTAGATTTATCATAATTTGAAATGTACGTAAAAGTTTTTTTTTTTCTTGTGTTTCTAGTGAGCTATGAGTGTGATTTACAAGGAAGGACTTCTTCAAGAAAAAGCCATATTCTACTTTAATAAAAAAAAAGGCGATCCGACTCGGATGCAGAAACAGCTGGTGTTATCTTTGAACAATTTCTCTTCCATTCATGCATCATAAAGGAAGAAAATCCACAACCCACCCTCTTAAAAGGGAAGTGAGTGGTGTGGTCATCTTCCATCAAATTCGCCTTTCAAATGACAAAGTAGTGTCAGCCTTGAGTTTCAGCTGGTCAAAAGATCCTTGAAAAGAAAATTGAGTTTCTCTTTTGATTTTTTTCATGGTGGAGCCCAAGTTGGTCATGAACCATGATCATACTCTATACTACTTGACTCAAATCTAAGAAAAATATTAATATGAGCAAAAAGCTTGGATTAAAGAAAACTTCAATAATAAAGACATGAGGCTTTAAGCATTTCGAAGAGTTAACATAGTTAATAATTCAATGTCCACCATTTCACAGACTATCATGTACCCATAAAAGTCTGCAAAACTAGTCTCTAACTTTAGGAAAGCATGACCAAACATGAAATATTTTAACAATTGAGAAGAAGCATGCATTAAAAAAACTTCAAAAAGTTTTAAGACTTAATAAGGGCATTAAATATTCTGCAGAGCAAAAAGAATTTTCTCCTTTCTTTTCTTTTTGTTTAATATCAACCACTACAGCAGAAATTGGCCGAGTGAGAATGTGCTTCCCTTATGCACCCGAGTTCAAATCCTTAATCACTAAATACTTAAAATTAGCAAATTTATTACCTGATTGTGCTCTATCAATGTGCAAACCGAAGTCAGAAAGATTAGACTTTAATCTTATCAAAGCATGTACTTGTGGTTATCAAAGGCAAGCCACTTTGTTAGTCAATTATGAAATTGGAATGCAACAGTTGAGCTTTTCGATCCACTAACAAAAACAATTCCCATCTTGTATTGCATGTGACAAACTGTCACATTTCCAAGTACGGAACCTGCGGCCAAGCCCGCATGAAGGGTGGTCGTGTTCAATGATGGTCATTACATTTAAACCTCGACAAACCTTCGTGAGGAGACTATGTGAGAGTCAAAACCCTCTGACAATAACCACCACGCCGTGTGTGATTGCCTTATCCTAGTATGCAGTATAATACACTGCTCCTGATAACTCCAGCGAAAGAAATAAATAAATGGGTTTCATTCATTCGAAACACTACAATAAACAACGGTAAATCATGGACAAAAGATTCAGTTGGCATAGGGTATTGACCGAGCCATTGCAAGTCATCAGATATGCTCTATCTGCCAAAGAATTATCCAACCCGAGAAATTTTGTTTAATATATTCAAGTGTTTTAGGACATATGATACGCATTCATGGGGCAACAGCAGCAAACTTGGGGGAAAACATCTTTCAGAATAATGCCGAAGCATATTGAATGTACATGCTTATAGCTTACCTTCCATGACATATTGTGTTGGTTGCTAATAGAAAAATGAGAACAATAAGAAATCGTAGGGGAAGTAATGATCTAGCATATGGTACCCTGGATGCTTAACTTCACAATGAAGATGCTGAAAATATTTTTCAGGGAGCCAACCGCTCAATTTTCCACACTCGTCCATTGACCTCCTCAGGAGAATATTTTTCAGGGAGCTAACGATGCTATTTTCTTATGTTGTTTCTTTCTGTTGAGAGGGGGAGCAACGTAGGATATATGTGTTACCATCCATACAGTTCACTTTCAACAGTATGATAAACAAATCATGTAATGAAAAGAAACTTGTTTAAGACCACCATTGGGAGAAAAAGAAAACAAAAGCATTTGAAATATACAAACAGTATCCAAGATAACACGGTTATGATAAATTTTAGGAAATAAATTGAAAATATCAAAAACTTAAAGTTTGATAAAATAAACTGAACCCATCAAACTGATTATGGACACATCCAACTTATATCTGAGTACAGTTCACATCCAAGCCAGTTGCAAAACCAATAAATCCTATACAGAGTTTCAAATATCCGAGATAAACCAAAATTGAATTCCTTTTGGCTCTATCTGCTCAATTCAATTTTTACGGGCCATCTTTTGATACCATAGCAAAAGAAATGGATTAAGAACCACCTATCATAAAGGGCATAGAAACCACCTGATGCAAGCGAGACTTTTGGCCTTGCCAAAACTCAAACAGCTCTGGCTTAAGTCTGTATCCTCCCCAAGTTTTAGGTCTAGGAATTAAACTTCTGCAAACAGAAAAAAAAAAAAAAAGTGAGATTTAATTTCATATTGCACCCAAAGAGTGCTGTCTTATTCCATTTTAGTTTAAGGTTGTTCTGATAGGAAACTAAACTCACTGCAACATTGCACTCATAGTCCATCACAAATAAAATAGTGATAGGGGATTTGGACCAACAACTTACCCATCAGAGAATTTTTCCTCTAGTTCTTTGTATTGGTCATACAAAACATTCCTTCCAGGAACTACAGTGCTCTGGAAGAAGATTCAAATTGTTTATATTCATAAAGACAATAGCATTAATAAAATAGCAAAAGAAAAGAAATGAAATAATAGTAAAATAATGCATCTAAATGATATCAAATTACTTCATCTCTCCTTTCCCCATAAAACAGTTTCAGATGCTTCTACAACACCACCTTTACCCCACTGAACCACGCATTCATCTGAAATCATTCACATTTTTCTTCTCATCTACTGTGTAATCTTTGTTTCAATTCTTGTACTTTAGTAATTTATGTTTTGGTGGCAGGCTTAAGTTTCCAACAAATAACTAGTATACCTTTGCAGTTACACATATTTACGCTGAATTCGGTTTGATGAATTAGAAAATAGAAAAAGAGATAAAAATTGAAGAAACATGAAGACAAATCACATTCATCTGAAATCATCCACATTTTTCTTCCCATCTACTGTGTAATCTTTGTTTCAATTCTTGTACTTCAGTAATTTATTTTTTGGTGGCAGGCTTAAGTTTCCAACAATAACTACTAACTAGTCTATCTTTGCAGTTACACATATTTACACTGAATTCAGTTTGATGAATTGGAAAATAAAAAAAGAGAAAAAAATTGGAGAAACATGAAGACAAGTCTTGCTGAAGGAAGTTACTTATCTCCCTTATGGATCAAACAATACTTAGTTTAAATTTATTCACATAAACTGTCAGTGATTCTCGAGAAAAAATTGCAAGCCTCCAAACTTATGTAAAATTTTGCAACAATCAACAAAGAATGCAGTGCTACTCAGGCCAGTTTTCAAGAGATAGAAGAGAAGATCAAGTGAAAAAAACCTGCTTGCTAACTGTAGCTCCAATCTGACTTCCTCGAGGGCGGCTATGAAAGTACTGATCAGATTCCTAGTCAGAAACTTTCTGTACAGATCCTTCCACTCTTACCTGTACGCCAATGATAATATCATAATAATGTTAAGAAGTGATCTTCATCCATGAAGATCATCAAATAGCAATTACCCTGAAGGGCAAAGGCAAGGAAGCAAATATTCACTTCTAGATAAGACACTGGTAGTTAACAGTAAATCAAAATTGATCTTTAAAGTCCAGGATGAAATCCTAGAATTACTACATTTTCTTTATAATAACAATAACTAAATAGACTAATGCTCAAGGTGGGCCACAGTGAACTACTAGTAAATGAGAGTAACTATCCAAAAGGAAAATATACAAAAATCACAGGGCTCATACTCCAGAAGGCACCTAGTTATGCATAGTAAAAATTAAAGAAGCAACACTCACAATTGAGAAAATGCACCTAGTTCAACTTTTCTTAAAAAAAAATAATAATAATAATATGAAATTGGAAAAAACATTCAAGCAAAATGGACAAGATGTAGACCAAGCAAATAAAACAACAGCCATTAAATAGAAGTTGTAATATCAGTAGTTAAAGCAATCAATTCTTTTTTATACAAAGCTTTTATTAAGACGGCACTAGGGAGGTACACCCTGCCTCATGCCAAGATAGAAAAGTAGGTGGAACCTATGCATACAAGCACTATAGGATTAACATTCTAAAATAATTAATCTCAAGTGAAAAGCAAGGCTTACCTGCCGATTAAGACGATTCCAGAAGAACAGAAGAGATGCATAAGGATTTTCAGACAACTCATGTGCCTTTCGACTTTCATAGTTGGTGTACCTGCATAAATTAATACCATTGAATTAAGCATATAACAACAATAACATTGTTAACTATATTTTTATGCATGTATATCTACAACAATAACAAGATGAATACATACCAAACAAAACCATTCTTATCAAATCCTTTGAGCAATACCATCCGCGATGAGCTGTGGAAGAACAGGCTCATATGCATGAATACGGTTCACACTAAAACCCAAAATGATAGTTGCAGAGAAGAAGATTTCAGAGACTATTGTCAAAGCAAAATATGTCCATGTTCTAACATACAAGGATATGTGAAACATAACTTGCAATTAAAAAAGGAGACAAAGTAACAAAGGGATAGGATAGTACGGCTTTCCGCTCTTGCTGGCAGTTGTCAAGGCCAAAGCATTTGGTTCCCTCAATCCAGCAGCCACTGCGTCATCAAACCATTTATGGAACTATAAAATAGTTCAACTTGAAATATGAGGAACTGTGCTTGCAACCAACTGTGACGATTGAAACGAACCACATGTTGAACCTGAATCATTACCTGATCACAGGGGTCAGCCTCCACCTGTCCCTCAACAAACTCTGGAGAAATATAGTTCTCTCTTAGAGCCGATATATCAACTTTTGGAGGACTTCCAATTCGGACACACATTGAAGCGCCTGGATATGGTGGAAGATGAAGCTTATATTTATCAGCAATAGATGGTGGAACAAATCTACCACCTAGAAAATGGTGCGCACCAAAAAATTTCTTGGCGCACAACTTTGGAGCAGTCAGAGATACCTGGAAAGTAGCAAGTTTCATTGTCAAGATGGGTTTATTTTATATGAAAAAAATATAAATGTAATTATAAATACACAGAATTTTCAAAACAAGTCTCGAAGTGTAATGATGCGTAGTCAAGACCACATTAAGGTGTTCCTCAAGAACATACTAACATGTCAGGCTTGATGCCATCAGCACCACCATCCCCTTCAACATGCCACCCAGATGGAATATCTACGGAGACAATAACAGAGGACCTTGGTGTGTTTGATCATAGTTATTTATACACACAAGCTTTTGGATCAGATTATCAAAAGGAGGCCTTGGCGCACCTGAAGAAGTAAATAATCCGAGTACACACTTAGATATATCCTATAACACAACTAAGTATACACCACAATCATCTGAAGTAACTAATTCATAATCTGGATGAGAGTCATCAATAGTTATATGTAAGGCCTGCCTGAATAAAAAGAGAAAAGACCCATCGGGACTATATCATTTGTTGAATTGACATTTTGTCGAAGGACTTTGCTTACGGAAGAAAATTGAGCAAGCCAAAGTTAATCCTATTATTTTTATAGAACTAGATCAAGTGATCAACTACGAAATCCAGAATACCAGCTTCAGAAATTGAAAAGAACCCCCCATGCAAACGACAGAACTATCTTCTGCACTGAATTGTGCGACCATATGTCAATATAAACATGAACTAAATGACATGGGATTGACTGGGGTTAATATGAATGCATTGAAAATTGGCTAAGTTCAATCCATATGATCCAAAAGGCACAAAAATGAGATGGCATCAAGCTGAAGAAATGTCATTTTGAGGTGGCCAAAAGCTACAGTCTGATAGCCACACAATGATACAGGTTTTCCAACTAGAACAAGTTCTGTGCGTGCTCCTGTGCAGTTGGGCAAAGTGCATCGTATTCTGTGACAATCTATGGGAGAAATAACAACCTAGACATTATTTTGACAGATGGCAGAACAATTCTCGACATCCACAGTTTAAATGTTCAGAATCTAATTTATAAAAGAATGTAAAGTATTTCCTGCTTTCATGACAGCTTTTTTCACATAAACAACAATCAAAGGAGAATAAGAGTGACTATGTCACAAAAGTGTATTGACACGGTGTCTATATAAAGAAAAGACAATTTGTCCGATCTTCCACTGAGATGAAAGGGATTGATAGTGATTCCAGCTGCAAAATTGCTGTATCAAATAAGAATATCTTCCAAAATGAGCCTACAAGTAAAATCCAACATCCCCATAATGTACAATATAACCCCTGCATTCAAGAGTTTTTCAGCTTTGAGTTCTGTTCCATACTTGAGTAACCAGACCAGCATATAGAGGCTTAGCAGTACGCTTTGGATAACAAATATATGGTTTATATCCAAAGTGATGCAGGTGACGAGCAGCCACGAGACCATCCCCACCATTGTTTCCAGGGCCACAAATCACTAGGACCCGATTATACTCACTTGGTTTATAGACCTGTCGAACAAGAAAAAGAATAAAGCATCATACAACCTGAAAGCAGTTCCTCGCTCAAAGGAATATTCTATTGGATATTAGTGTGCCACTTAATTCTCCGATGAAATAATCTCATGGCATCTCTCAACATAATGCAACACATGATACGATTCAGTCCTAATAAGAGGACACATCAGTGATCAGAGCAAATCTTTGGTTTATTAAGTGCCAAATCGGCACGGGCAGATTAAGGAGTAAATATATATATATATATATATATATATATATGAAAATCATCAAGAACAATGAGCAATCAAAAAGGTGGAAAAACATGGAAATTAATAGCGTACCAATGTCCCAAAACAGTGAGCTTATATAAGAACAATTAATTGAGTACACTACTAATAAAGAGAAAAAGAACAGCATGGCATTACCTCAGCTATAGAAGTAGCCACACTCAAACCAGCCAATTCCTACAAATTGAATAAAAACCTATCATTGGGATTGTCAATTATTGACCAGTAACCGAACCCATGGTAGAAATTACTACAGAGAGAGAGAGAGAGAGAGAGAGAGAGAGAGAGAGAGAGAGAGAGAGAGAGAGAGAGAGAGAGAGAGAGAGAGAGAGAGAGAGAGAGAGAGAGAGAGACCATTAACTGGGTCGACGCTGAAGCCAAGGGGACCCATGAGAATCTCATCGATCTCAGCTGCTTCACGCTGCGTCAGGTACGATATATCCTCCGGATTTTGCATTTTGGGGAATAACCCAACTCCCACTGCGCTGGTGGGCTTCGAACAAAACGCACGGATTGCACAACTCCGAATTGGATGAAGAAAAGCCTAGAAATTTAACATACAATGAGCTCACTAAATTGTTGGTTGCATAAAGAATGGCGTTTGAGAGAGTGTGTTTGTACCTTACCAAGGTGAAGACAGGGCTGTGGAGGAAAGAGCGAGAGAGACTGTAATCGTAGAAAGTGTCCGAAATGATGGGTTTGGGATTGGAAGAGAGTGACTGGGCTAAGAAAAGGAGACGTGTCATTTTTCTGCTGTGGCGTGCCAATGACCACATTGGTCTATGACTATCACTAACCTTGCCACACTTCGCTTTCTCTGCATCGATTCTTCAAGTTCTTTCCGGATGGTGAGAGTGTCAGCTGTGAATATTTGATGGCCCAAATGTTGTTGGTTTCTTTCTGGCTTTGGTGCACCAACGTCGCCGCTGCGTCTAACGTGTGAAAGTTAATTAATTTTTTTATTTTTATTTTGAGAGGAAATGAAGAAAAATATTCAAATATAATACAATTCAATTAATATTAATATAACAGTTCAGTGTTATTTTTCTTTTTTGAGTGAGTATCTCTGACGCAAATAGTGAGACCTCTCTTAATTGAGTTTTGCTCCGTACACAAGGAGTTGGGTAGCCAATTGTGGGGACTTCTTTCAACTGAGTGTTGTTCAATACACAAGGAGTTGGGTATACTCCATATATAAAGAGCTGAGATCGAACTTAAAATCACTTGCTTAAGAAATCTGAGCCTTTTCCACTCAAATCAACCTATGTTGGTGTTATTTTTTTTTACTAGTGAATAAGAAGTCTCAAACTCAATATACAGAAACAAAGAATCATGAAAAAGAATCATCCTTGGTATAAAAATTAATAGAATTTCATGGTAATCTTTCTATAAATCAAGAGCTACAAAAATTGATACAGCAATTTTTTTCTTCTACTTGAAATACAATTGACGCAAGACCAAAACTAGTTACCATGGCTGAATAATATTGCCCCAACAAGTTTGAATGCATATTGGCCAACATATAACGATGGGGGCATGTCCAGAATTTACTTAAAGTTGAAGCTCTGTATCTTCGGATGCTATGCAAAGAAGCCGTTGGTCTTTGTCCGTCAATGCCTTCTGAATCTTGTCAATGAAGCTCATCATTGTCTCCAAACCCTTTTCATCAAGCCTTGGGACTGTGTGTCCCTTGGGATGATGAATCACCGAAGGCTCAACACAGTGTTCCAACAGTTCAAGTCCATATGGCTTCAAGAAGTCCATCTCTCCTGAAATAAAATGGAACACACTTTCGTCAATTACCAAAGTTATAAAATATCTGCAGCAGCCACTGGGGTTAAGCTGTATCAGTCCAATCATTGCTCCACTATTTTCTGATTCTCATTTTGATCTCTCAATTTAATTTCTGAATTTAAAATCTTTTAACATTTAGTTGTGTATAACTTTGATATTTTCGCCCTCAAAACAATTAAGTTTCTGAATTTATAATCTTTCAACATCTAGTTGTGTATAACTTTGGTATTTTCGTCATCAAAATCTGGGGTGAAAACATCCAGCCATAATGGGTATACTTCCCCATTACTCTTCCCTTTCTTCTCCTATCTTATCTCAAATCAAAGTTATTCCAGTTTACTAACAGACTTAAATTAAGGACCAATACATTGTCAAAGTATGAAAACCGTAGATCTAAGCTGAATTTTGAGATCAAACTGAATTCAAGGGTCTAAGTTACAACTAGATTTGCTCTTAGAATTATATAATTTGTACTTGGGGAAGGACAATGTTCACCTTAAGAATTACTGCATGCAAAACGATTTGATCTGTTACTTATAGTATAAAACTCACAAATTCCTCAATTGTAATCATTCATGTGACATAAATCGATCAATAAAATGTGCACAAGGATGAATGATTATCAATCGTTGTGGATTTAGGTCCTGTGTAATGTAGAGCCTATTAAAATGAGTGGCTCACACTAATAATACTGTGCCTAACGAATTAAGCTCTTCGTGCATTTTGGAGATTCACCAAACGCATGAAAATAAAACTGAACTAACCTAAAAAATGAAGGGACGGGATTTGAATGGAAGAGCAGTAAGCATCGTCGGCCACTGCTGGAGACTTGAACTTTGCTCCTCCAATTATGATCAAGAATTTAATTTTAGGTACCTTAGTCAATGCGATGCCCTGTAAGCAAAGCAAAATGAAACAACACATTAATTATCAAATCAATAAAGTAAGAGAAACAAAACCCCCACATATCAATATATCAATTAAAAACCATTCGTGCATATTAATTTCAAGATATTTCATACACGTAACAATGTAACATAATGAACATATCAATCATATTAAATGAAAAACTTGTTACATTGTGTAATTATGTGTACCTTGGCTTGTAGCCCCGGCAGTCCCGCCGACAATATTGCACCCTACATTCATTCACTTCTAGTCAAATTTTTGTAAATCAATAATGCCCAATTGCCCATGGCATGTAAAGAAAAGTTCTGACTTTTTTTTTTTCCGAGGAAAAAGTTCTTGGACTTAAAATACCATCATTCTGGGAATTTTCATCTGTTATTGCCAAATGCATTTACCAGACATGTAGCTTATATTAGTAACAAATATACCTGCGAGAAACCAACTAGTCCATCGAACGGTCCCTGTTTAATCATGTAATCTTCAATGTATTCAAGACACTTGTCAAAGTTTTTGTACTCTGAAAATTCCTGTCCAGAAAAAAAGTAACAATAAATTAGCCCTTCACCGAAATAATATCAATTTATTAAAATGAGAAAATGAATCCGGAAAATTCAAATTTTAATTTTTAATTTTTACCTTGTTGAATTGGAACCACTCATAATAAGGTGGATCAAAAATGCCCTCGACTTCAGATTTGCCTTCGGCTGGAAAAGGAGCATCGAGGTAAACAAGGTCGAGCTTTTCCAGCACCGATTCCGGCCACTTCCCCACTTGTCTCTTCATAATTTCTCCGCTGGTTCTGAACCCATGAAGGCAAAGAAATCTGGGCTTGTTCACAATCGAAGACCCTCCTTCGCTCCCCATAATTTTTCTCGATTGTTTTGTGTGATTTCAATAATACGAAGAAGAGAATTCCAATCGGTCGATGAGCTTCTTGTTGTTGTCGTTGTCAGTTCCGCTAGTGTGGGAATGGTGAAACGTGCGTGGGATTGGGATTGGGATTGTGGGTGAATTTAAAAGACGCGGATGTGACTGTGAGAGTGTGAGGCCATTATTGGTCTTGACGACGTCGTGTTGGTGGAATATGCCTCGTTCAATGCGAACGGCCTCGGACGCGGCTCATTTGAGATATCATCATAGCGAATCATTGGACGCCGCGTGTACCGTGTGCGGTGGGGTGTTAGATATTCACTGTTAGATGAAGGGCGTGGCGTTGAATCGACGGTACGTGATGTGTGGGATGACATCATATGGTGAACAATAAAGAACGCGGGTGTTGATCCACGTGAGGAAATTAGATGTTTGTTTCCGTTACTTCCTACGAATCAAGGGCAATGCGATTGGCATTTTCATTGAAATAAAAACTGTGGTCAATAGTAAAATGGTTCTAAATTTAATCTGGTTGGGAAATGGGGATAACGTCAGCTAATGATCATTTAGGGTGCAATTTGGGTTTGGTCAATCCAAACTCACTTGTGGTCAACTTATTTTCCTATTGGCTAATTTTGTTAACAAGGTATGAAATACAAATAAAAAATAAAAGATAAGCTCTATTATAATAATTTGATGATAAATATAGGTAAATACTTACAGTGATAAGCTCGATATTAGTCAAAATCATCTAAAAAAAATAATACATAAAATAATATAACGTGAATGACTTATGCATCATCAAGGTTATTACTTCTCAAATAACTAATCTTTACATTCCACAAAGAGAAAACCTAACATAGAAATAAGAGCAACTAAACTTATTTGCACTAAACAAATTAAGAAGACAAAACTAAATACCCAACAACAGGTACAAACCTGCCACTTCCATTGTTGTTGTCGTCTATCGCTGTCATTAGTCTGTGGAATTTCAAAGACTAATAGAATGACATCACCACCATATCGCAGATGATTCAATCCACCATGATTGACACCACCACCACCACCAATGGAGGATCGCGATCACTCAATCAAAACCTACTAGGCCGTATCACGAGTCAAAATCTTGAGAATACAGATCTGGCTCTTGAATACTAAAGTTTCATCAGTAACCTGACCCGTCGAGATACCGAAATTCGTGACTATGATTGACACTAGAACAATAGACGAGCAAATAAAACTTAAAGATGAACAAACTTGGTGAAATCGAGATCAAGGCTGATTAGATTATTACTTTATTCATTACATCTCTATAAGTATTAATAGGAAGACCCCCTGACCGGGAGAAGATTAGTCGAAGAAAAAGTTATTTGAAAGACTTTTTTTTTTTGGAGAGAGTCGCTAGGATTTATGTGTTTACAATAGGAGTAAGCAAATTGAATGGACCCACCTCGAAAAAACACCCCGAAAAACGTACCAAATCCTCGTTTCGTCTAACAAATAAGCGAAGTTCTAAAAGTACCCTAGGACTTGACTCCTAATACCAAAAGTCGTTAGACAATAGATAAAATCAACAATAATCGCTAGGGGTCACCTCCCACATGAACCACTAACCTTGGAGGCAAGGTAATCTGGCTTGATAACCATGGCCACCGTTATAACCCATGGTTATAACAGCAACTCAAACTACCGGTAACTCCCCCAGCTAATATGACAGGACCCCACCCAAAAATACACTAGAAAAGTACATTCAACCCAGCTCCCGTCTGACAAGAATCAAAATATACGCATGAAACTTTGTCAGACAAGGGATACATATAAATTTTCTCTAGTTCATGCCCTCGTCGCCCAAGCCTCGATTCCCGTGCAACACCCATGAACGGTCACAAAACCAAAAAAATTTGTGAGTGGATAAAAATAAACATTTAAAAACATCCAACATTTACCCTCTATTTTTCAAAGTTATGGATGCATACAAAAACCCTTTCCATATCGATTAAAATAAAACACAATTTATAGTCTCGAAATATGTGAAAAAAGTTCTCAAATCAAAAGTAACATTAAATCGTCTAAGACCTTGGTAAATCGATAACCATTAAGCAAAATCACAACCATCAACACAAGGTCAGCACATCAACCACATACAATCAACCCAATATTATCACAATATCAATCATCAAACCACTACACTACTGGTAGGTACACCACTCGGGAAAAGAGCCCAGCTTGACGTCCAAGTGGAGACCCAACTCAGGAAAGGAGCCCAGCTTGACGTCCAAGTAGTGTCAATCTCAGGAAATGAGCCCTGCTCGACGTCTGAGACTAACCAACCAATAGGCATAACAACAACATACATCACACATCACAAATCATCACATCAATCCACACATTTAATCCATATCCAACATCACCACATAACTCACATATAGTCAACTCATCTTCAATACACAAGTACCACATCAATCATTATATCACAAGTGCACTCCCGGTAGGCATACCACATACTCGCTTGGGAACTAAAGCCCTAGACTCGATGTCTGAGTAATCACAACACAGTTCATATCAATAATACCAAGAAACACATACTCATATCACATCTCAATACCATATATCAAATCCACAATAAGATCCTCGGGTCTAAGCCTAAAACACCACTTAAACACCAGTCTCTAAAACGTCCCATTAGCATCATTTCCGTAAAAACCATCCAGCAATCATATGGAAATCACAGAGACTCCAAAATCACATTATTTCATATCATAAACCACATTAAATCCAAAACCACCATCAAAATTGTCACGACCCGACCCATTTAGCACGATATTGTCCGTTTTGGGCCCAGCCCTCACGGTTTTGTTTTGGGAACTCACGTGCAACTTCTGAGTAGGTCACCCATTTTGAGATTGCACCAGCCCAATCTCTCTTAAATTTGGAGTTATCAAGGAATCCAAAGTCAGTGAGCTCCTAAAATGCCTCATACTAGATAGATACGTGCCCCACACATATAAGTCATTTCACATTTCCCTCCTCGAGCGATGTGGGATTGCTCACCGTTCTACCCAAGAAACGGATGTTACAATCCACCCCTTTTGAGGCCCAGCGTCCTCTTTGGAACACTTCTGGTCGGGGTCCAGCTCTAATACCATTTTGTCACAACCTGACTCCCCTAGTACAATATTTTCTGCTTTAGGCACATGCCTCACGACTTTGTTTTTGGAAATTCACACGTATAGGTCACACATCATGAGATTACTCCAGCCCAAACTAGCTTAACTTTGGATTTCCCAAGGAATCCAAAGTCAGTGGCCTCTCAAAAGGCCTCATGTTAGGAAGATACGTGACCATACATATAAGACACTTTACATTTTACTCCCCGAGCGATGTGAGATTGCTCACCGTTCTACCCAAGACACGGGTGTTATAATCCACCCCTTTGGGACCCAGTGACAGGACCCGTCCCAACTGGACTTTGATAACCGTGCCCGGTTCTGCTCCCGTCTGACAAGTCAACTGAAGTCCCAATACTACCCCTTAGCACATGTCAGACAAGGGATCACTGCACTGATTTCCGCTCATGCCTCTGCATCTGGATTAGCCCCGAACGTCGTGCCACGGCCTGAAGGGTCATAAAAAAATAAAAGGAGTGAGTGGACAAAAATAATAACCTTCGAAAATACATTTCAAATAGACCATTTCCCTCTCCAATTTATCAAACCATGCATGCATATGGTAAAATATATGAATAACAATCATCGGCTTTCCAGCCAAATCACATAAACAATATCAAATCCCGGCTCTCAAGCCAAATACATGAAAACACTAACCTGACCACAAAGACCAAAACCCGTACTCAATACCAGTACGCAATCACAATCAACATCAAAAAACACTACTCACAAGTACATAATCAATCACACAATCACATCCGCACTATCCACAAGTGCACAAACAATCACACAGTCACATCCGTACTACCGCAGAAACTGCACTCAGGCACCATCCGAGTCATGTCTGGGAACTGCACACGCACCATCTAGACGTACCACATACTCGAGGACTGCACTCACGCAACAGCCGAGTCACGTCCAGAAACTGCACTCACATCATCCAGAAATGTACCAGTATCCACAATCACAAACACAATTCATACCACAAACACATATCAATCATATCCTTGACTTCAAACCAAGTCAAAATCGTTCCCGACAGGGTTTTAAGCCCAAATTCTATTTACACATAAATCCATAATATCTCATTTGAAAACATTAAAATAAGCCAGAAATCATCCTTGACTTACCAACTAAGTGAAAATATACTTTTTGAAACCTTTTGACTCCGGGTCTAGCCCAAAACATCATTTTCACCTTTCTAGTAAAACGTGCCCGGAAGACAGATTAAAATAACCATTAAATCACAAATAATCATGCCAAATCACCATGACATCATTGCAAACCAAATCATGCAATCAATCATGTAAACATTTAACTATGCATGCATAACAGTTTATAAAACAAACGTCCACTCACACACCGTCCATATCACTCGCTTTCCGAGCTGCACGTTTTTTCTTAATTTCTGACATTTTTCAGGAATCATGAATCCTGTCCAAAATCATCATTAAGGGTCACTAATAACTCAATTAATATCATATTAATTTCCCATAATTTTTCGGGAATTAACGAATTAAAAACGTAACATAAGCCTTCGCCTCGAAACAATATCGAAACAGTGTCTGATTGACTCGAAACCAACGCCAAAATGTTTGTTACATTGTATAGAACAAAAGTCATGTTGACCCCACCTTGGGAATCGTGCCCACACGCCCTCACGCTTCGCCACAAGAGTCTGCGGGTGGGAGCCACGCGCCTGCTACAGTACCCGGTACTGTTCGTCGTCTCTGCCCGTTTTCCTGCAATTTGACCCGTCAGCCAACGACACGACCCGTTTCAATCCTGACCAAATTCAAGTTCAATTTGAGTCCATCTTACCTTTAATTATTCGAACTCAACCATGGGATTTCAGAACCATCGCCAGTCATGTTCTTTACAAAACCACTATCGATTTCCTTCTTTTTTGATTGGGTTCGACTCGCCTTGATCCCAGAAGACTCAATTGAGGTTCAATTTCACTCATCACAGATCGCAATTCCAATTTTGAATTTTTGGAAAACATGAACTTTCACGGGTTTAGTTCTTCAGGTTTGCTTCCATGGTTCCAGGTTCTCATCCTTTTCTACTTCTCTGTTCTCCTTCTCTAATTCCTCTAATTGAGTCGAATTACTGGGAGTGATTTGTAGGAATATGGTTTTGATTCATCAGACTCTTTTTTCCCCCTTAGAACAAACACACGGTTCAACCCATTTGAATTCATTCCACCGCCACGCACAATCACTACCATTAATTGTAATTTGCACAGTGACATGTGTCACTTAATTACCTAATTGACTCACCCACACGGCTGAATCAGCCAATTAACCGTCTAGTTCACCCTGCTGCCCCAAATTACTATTTTGCCCTTACCTTAAAAATGACCAAAATGCCCCTCGCCTATCGAGACCCATAACTTTTCCATTCGGACTCTGATTGACGCATGTCGCCTGGCTACGGATTTAGCATTCTGAGACCTACCCAATGGTCTTTACGAAAAGTCAAAAAGTGTCCCGAACAAAAAGTTAACTTTTGGCCCCCATAACCAAGGGAAAAATCGTCATTTCTTTGAAATTTTTCCAATTTTTCCTTTTTCGAATTTCTGGGTCTTCACAACCTTCCCCTCTTAAGGAATTTCGTCCTCGAAATTCGGATGTACCTCTCCAACAACTATCATGAAGACTCAATTCACATCCATTTCAATACCTCGGGTTCCCATGTGAACCCTCGTTCGTTCTATGCAACCATAATTACCTTTTCCATCTCTCCTGGCTTGTCCCGAGCCCTCTTACATCACACTGACTCATCCCGAGTCCTAAATCAACTCCGGACTCCCTCTGAGTCCCATTCGATATCTAAAATCCAAAGGTCACTGATCCGACCCCCTAACTCGGGTCAAGTTTATCTTGGGCCCAACATGTAAGACCCGTGTCCTGGACGGAATGGTGAACGATCCCACATTCCTGTGAGGGGGGAATGGTCTGGGAAGGGAATGGTGGTGTGCTTTAAAGGTGTAGGCACACACCTATCTAGCGCGAGGCCTTCTGGGAGCTCATTGGCTTTGAGTTCGGTTGGAACTCCAAAGTTAAGCGAGTTGAGACTGGTGCAATTCCATGATAGGTGACCCCCTGGGAAGTTACACCTTGAGCTCCCGAAAACAAAATTGTGAGGGCAAGGCAAGGAGGCCCAAAGCGGACAATATTGTGCTAGATGAGTAGGGTCCTGACCGAGGAGGGTTGGGTCTTGACAGAATGGTATCAGAGCTAGACCTCGACCGGGAAGTGTGCCAGCGAGAATGCTGGGCCCTAAGGGGGGTGGATTGTAAGACCCTTGTCCTAAAGGGAACAGTGAATGATCTCACATTCCTGTGAGGGGGGAATGGCCTGAGAAGGGAATGGTGGTGTGCCTTAAAGGTGTAGGCACACATCTATCTAGCACTAGGCCTTCTGAGAGCTCACTGGCTTTGGATTCCTGGGGAGCTCCAAAGTTAAGCGAGTGGAGGCTGGTGCAATCCGATGATGGGTGACCCATTGACAAGTTGCACCGTGAGCTCCCAGGAACAAAACCCTGCGGGTGTGATGGTGTGCGCTGCCTAGAGGGGACAATATCGTGTTAGATAGAGTAGGCCGCTGCACAACTCTGATCTAAACGAGGCCTTTTGGGAGCTCAGTGGCTTTGAGTTCGGTTGGAACTCCAAAGTTAAGCGAGTTGAGTCTGGTGCAATTCCATGATGGGTGACCCCTTGAGAAGTTGCACCTTGAGCTCCCGAAATCAAAACCGTGAGGGTAAGGGCAAGGAGGCCCAAAGCAAACAATATCATGCTAGATTAGTCGGGTCCTGACCGAGGAGGGTTGGGTCCTGACACAACATGCCCATTCATATAACATATCTCACCGGTAGATTGAATCACCATCTGGACCAATACAAGTCCAAGATACACTACCTGACCCCAATCTAGGGTCATACCCATTCCAGGGATTTCCTATACCCTCGTATCTCATCTCATCAACAGGCCGCGCATAGGGCTCGCATCTCGGAGGCATGGCAAATCAATAACCCAATGCTTGACAGGACCCGTCCCAACTGGACTTTGATAATTGTGCCCGGTCTTGCTCCCGTCTGACAAGTCAACTGAAGTCCCGAAACTACCCCTCAACACATGTCAAACAAGGGATAACTGCACTAATTTTTGCTCATGCCTCCTCCTCTGGATCAGCCCCGAATGTCGTGCCATGGCTTGGAGGGTTATAAAAACATAAAAGGTGTGAGTGGACAAAAATAATAGCCTTCGAAAATACATTTCAAATAGACCATTTTCCCCTCCAGTTTATCAAACCATGCATGCATAGGGTAAAATATATGAATAACAATCACCTACTTTCCAGCCAAATCACATAAACAGTATCAAATCCCGACTCTCAAGTCAAACACATGAAAACACTAACCTGGTCACAAAGACCAAAACTCGTACTCAATACCAGTACGTAAAAAATGACCAAAACCCGTACTCAATACCAGTACGCAATCACAATCAACATCAAACAGCATTACTCACAAGTGCACAATCAATCACACAATCATATATGCACTACTCACAAGTGCACAAACAATCACACAGCCACATCCGCACTACACGTAGGCCACCTCAAGAACTGCACTCAGGCACCATCAGAGTCATGTCTGGTAACTGTACACACACCATCTAGACGTACCACATACTCGAGGACTGCACTCACGCAACATCCGAGTCACGTCCAGGAACTGCACTCGCATCATCCAGACATGTACTAGTATCCACAATCACAAACACAATTCATACCATAAACACATATCAATCATATCCTTGACTTCAAACCAAGTCAAAATCGTTCCCGACAGGGTCTTAAGCCCAAATGCCATTTACACATAAATCCATAATATCTCATTTGAAAACATTAAAATAAGCCAGAAATCATCCTTGACTCACCAACTAAGTCAAAATATCCTTTTTGACACCTTTTTGACTCCGGGCCTAGCCCAAAACATCATTTGCACCTTTCTCGTAAAACGTACCCGAAAGACTGATTAAAATAATCATTAAATCACAAATAATCATGCCAAATCACCATGACATCATTGCAAACCAAATCATGCAATCAATCATGTAAAACATTTAACTATGCATGCATAACATTTTATAAAACAAACGTCCACTCACACACCGTCAATATCGCTCGCTTTCCGAGCTACACGCCTTTCCGTAATTTCTGACATTTTTCAGGAATCATGAATCCTGTCCAAAATCATCATTAAGGATCACTAATAACTCAATTAATATCATATTAATTTCCCATAATTTTTTGGGAATTAATTACGAATTAAAAACATAACATAAGCCTTCGGACCCTTGAAACAATATCGAAATAGTGTTTGATTGACTCGAAACCAACTCCAAAATGTTCATTACATTGCATAGAACAAAAGTCATGTTTACCTCACCTTGGGAATCATGCCCACACGCCTTCACGCGCCGCCTCAAGCCTAGTACTATTCATCGTCTCTGCCCGTTTTCCTGTAATTTGACCCGTTAGCCCGCGACATGACCCGTTTCAATCCTGTCCAATTTCAAGTCAATTTCTTTAATCAGTTCATCCATTAACATGTTTTGGACCTTAATTAAGGATCTGTATCCTCTATTTCATGAAATCGGGCCCCAAATCAATCGATTCGAATTGAATACCCGATGGGTTATTAATCGGGTTCCACCCAATTTCAACCCATTTCCTCATTTTAATCACACAGGAAGTATCATATCTTCATTCTAAACATGAATTCAAGTTCAATTTGAGTCCATCTTACCTTTAATTATTCGAACTCAGCCATGGGATTTCAGAACTGTCGCTAGTCGTGTTCTTGACAAAACCACTATCGATTTCCTTCATTTTTGATTGGGTTCAACTCGCCTTGATCCCAGAAGACTTAATTGAGGTTCAATTTCACTCATCACAGCCCACAATTCCAATTTTGAATTTTTGGTAAACATGAACTTTCACGGGTTTAGTTCTTCGGGTTTGCTTCCATGGTTCCAGGTTCTCATCCTTTTCTACTTCTCTGTTCTCCTTCTCTAATTCCTCTCATTGAGTCGAATGACTGGTAGTGATTTGTAGGAATATGGTTTTGATTCATCAGACTTTGTTTTCCCCTTTAGAACAAACACACGGTTCAACCCATTTGAATTCATTCCACCGCGACGCACAATCACTACCACTTACTGTAATCTGCACAGTGACATGTGTCACTTAATTACCTTATTGACTCACCCACACGGCTGAATCAGCCAATTAACCGTCCAATTCACTCTGCTGCCCTAAATTACCATTTTGCCCTTACCTTAAAAATGACCAAAATGCCCTTAGCCGTTCGAGATCCATAACTTTTCCATTCGGACTTCGATTGACGCATGCTGCCTGTCTGCGAATTCAACGTTCCGAGACCTACCCAATGGTCTTTACAAAAAGTCCAAAAAGTGTCCCAAAAAAGTCAACTTTCAGCCCCCTATAACCAAGGGCAAAATCATCATTTCTTTCAAATTTTTCCAATTTTTCCTTTTTTTAATTTCCGGGTCGTCACACCCAACGTCCTCACTGGTACACTTCCAGTCGGGATCCAGCTCTGATACCATTCTTTTAAGACCCGACCCATCTAGCACGATATTGTCCGTTTTGGGCCTAGCCTTCAGTGTTTTGTTTTTAGGAACTCACATGCAACTTCCTAGTAGGTCACCCATTCTGGGATTGTACCAGCACATTTTCGCTTAACTTTGGAGTTTCCAAAGAATCCAAAGCCAGTGAGCTCCTAAAAAGCCTCGTGCTAGGAAGATACGTGCCCACACATATAAGACACTTCATTTTTCTCTCCTCGAGTGATGTGAGATTGTTCAGTGTTCTACCTAAAACACGGGTGTTACAATCCATCCCCCCTAGTGTAACAACCAGTACCTTCATGAAGGGTACAAATGTAATTGTGTAAAAGAATTGTATAAAAGGATGATTTTGCCCTTGTGAATAGTGGTCAAAGTTGACTTTTTGATTTACAGGTTGGATGAGTGTTGACCATTGACTGTGACGTAGTTTAGGACGTCACGAGTCCGTAGACGGGTGGCATGTCTGATTTGGACAATCGGCGAAAAAGTTATGATGTTCGGAAGATTGAGGGTGTTACTGTAATTTTGACTAAATAGAGGAAAATGTTGACTTTTTAGTGGACTTGTGATCTTTACGTAGACCGAGGACCGTTAGATAGGTCTCGGCGTCCTGAGTACAATGACAGGCGGCACGCTGTCATCGGACGTCAGACGGAATAGTTATGGTTCTGGAAAGTTGAAGGGCAAAATGGTAATTTGTACACTTAGGGGCAATTTGGTCTTTTTCCCTTAGGACCAATCAGATAAGGGCAAGTGGCTGAGTGGGCTTAGATATTTTGTACTGATGGTCCATGAGAAATTGGACACGTGGAGATTGCTAGATGGTTCTAGGATTGTTTAGTGTATACACGGCCACATTTTGTTCTAATTCAAACCGTGCATTTGTGCTGTGAAGAACAGAAAATAGAGTGAGGCGGTGGAGTGTTTGATCGATTCGGTGTGTGGGTGAGAGTTTGGTGAGTTGTGAGAGTGACAGAGAGAAGAGAGGAAGGTGGTGACTGAGTTTGGGGGTGAAATCGTGCACGAAAACACTGTGGTCGGAGGATTGATTTTCAGGGAAAACAGAGAGGCCGTGGGACAGAGGTGGTGGTTGTGTCGTGTTTTGGTTCAAACCAAGCTAATAGGAAGCTAGGACGACTGCAAAGGACTCAGTGGACACCGTGGTACACGGCGGTGCAGACAGCGGAGGACGATTCGACGGTAAGCATCGAATCCCCTGTTTTTCCCGTTTATTTCATTTCGAAATTCGTGAACTTTGGGCTAGAGTCGAGGAATTTGGTGAGTGATGTGAGGTTCAGGGAGGTCCTAGGATTCGTCTAGGATGGTCGCCGTGACGGGGGAAGGCCTGGGTGGCCGGAGACCAAAACAGGGCTTACGGGCAGTTTGTTTCGAGGTGGAAGACGATGGGTTTTAGGCTTCGATTTCTAGGTTTTAGGACGGGAATAGATTGCTGGGAACTGGACGAAGCTAATAGGATAGGATTGAGTGAAATTCATGGCAAAATTACAGAGAACCGGTCACGCCGGTTCAGCACAGTTGAACCGGGTGACTCGAGGTAGACGATGCTACTGTAGCAGCGCGTGAGGCCCACGCGCAGCTACTTTGGGCGGCGCGTGGAGGCGCGTGGGAAGGAATCAGAGAAATTGTCCAACATGGGTTTTGTTCTAAATGTCATAAGGAATCCATTGGGACAAGTTTCAGGTTAATCGGATGATGTTACGGGATAGTTCAAGGATCCGGACGGTTTAAGGTTTAAATTTAAATTACGTATAAATTCCCGGAAAATTGGGGAAATTAGGGTTAGCATATTTGACGTCTTTGTGACCCTATTTGGTGCCTATTGACAGGACGGGAGACGCCTGAGACGGTCGAGGAGCGCACGGAGCGCGATTGACACTTTCTGATTCGTGAGTAGACTCTTTCTTTCCTTACGAGCATGCCTAACTGTTTTTAATTATGTTTTATGATATTAAGTATGTTTTATGCTATTGAATGATGCTTATATGTGGTTGAAATTTTTGCACGTTTTTCGAGAAAAAGCTGGATTTCTGATTTTGATGTTAAGCTTTTGGGTTTTCAATCCATAATTGTTTTCTGATGACTATAAAATGGAGTATGAGACATGATTTTTGGTAATCACGATTTTCGGGTTAAAAAGTGCAATTCCGGATTTGGGTTCGGAATGACGGTTCTGGATGCCGGAAGGGCATCAGACCAGTGATTCCGAATTCGGGTTTGGAGATGGAATGGTTTGGATTGGATTTGCTGGATCTGGATATTGGGTTTAAAGACCCGGATTCTGATTGACGGGGGACGGGCCCGGATTGAGTTTAAAGACTCGGGAGTTTAAAGACTAGGATATTTACGATATTACCCCCGTAGGCCTATTGAGTTTAAAGACTCGAGAGTTTAAAGACTCGGATTACATTTGAGGCCTGGTTTAAGTTTAAAGACTCGGATAGATCCAGCAGGTTTGATCAGACTTGACATTTATGGATTTGGTTTTTATGATATGAGCTTAGCGTATTTGTTATACTGTTTTATGTTGGGGTTTTCTGATACTTCGTTAGGCATGCATACTTTATTTTAAAACGGAGGGAAAATCTTATTGTTTTTTTTTTACCTTGGTTTGATGTTAAACTGTTTTTGAAACTCTTATTTCTTTGTCCACTCACACTTTCTGGTTTTAACTTTCCCTCCAGGTCGTGGTGATAGCGCTGGGGTGAACGTTGAGGCAGGGACCAAGGCATAGAGCTTACGGCGTTCTTCCGTTGCGAGATTAGCCTAGTAGGACTTTTGTGCCTGTTTTTTATAGCGCTATGCTCTATGTTACGATTGTATTCTATTTACTCCCTTGTCTGATAGTTATGCTTATGGTTATTTTGAGGTTCGTTTGGTACTTTAAGTGTGATTGTCAGACGGGAGCAGGGTTCGTCCCGGGTATCGAGGTGATATTTGGGACGGGTCCTGACAATTGGTATTAGAGCATAGGTTTGTCGGTTTGTGTCGGTACGAGGTTGTATTTAGGTTGTTTTACTAACTCTATGCCTCTTTCAGCGTACGTTCGACGATGCCTCCGAGACGTGAACCCCCTCCACGACCTGAAGAAGCAGAGAGTGCGTCGATAGAGCGAGCCCAACGGCTCGGGGCTACTACGTTCAGTGGTGGGGCAGACCCAGAGGAAGCCCACCGATGGATCACCCAGCTTGAGCGGATTTTCGGGGTGATGCATTGTCCTCCAGGAGACCGTGTGTTGTTGGCTAATTTTCTGCTAAATGGCGCAGCATATGAGTGGTGGTATACGCTGGAGTTGTCAGGTTGGGATGCTCATACTGTGACGTGGGAGACTTTCCGGGAGCGGTTCTTGGATCAGTATTATCCTCGCTCTTTCCGGGACGCCAAAGAGGCGGAGTTTCTTCAGTTGAAATAAGGGAGTATGACAGTAGCCGAGTATGAGCAAAAAGTTCCAGATGTTGTCCCGATTCACTCCTGCATTTGTAGCTACCGAGGCTGAGAAGTGTCGTCGGTTTGAGTTGGGTCTTCGAGGAGAGATTAGAGCCATTGTGACAGCAGGCTCATTTGCTACTTTCAGGGAGTTGTCAGACGCTGCTGTGAGAGTGGAGGCCAGTTTGCCTGCCCGGCCACAATACTCGGGCAGTGTACGACGCCGTGAGCATTTTTTTCCTGGAGCGTCGAGTCAGAGGACCCCGAAGCGGGGCAACTATGGTGGTACTTCATCAGCTGGTGGTGCCCGGTTTGGCAGACCAGGCAGTTTTCAGGGCTCTGTATTTCTGGGAGCTAGAGCACAGCCGACTCCTCAGGCGAGTGCGACTTCTGTTGCTTCTACTAGGAGACAGACTGGTGGACCCGGTAGAGATGTCTGCTATTATTGTGGAGAACGCGGCCACTTTCGGAGAGAGTGCCCATTGTTAGCCCAGGAGGGTGGAGCAGGTCGAGGTACAGTAGAACCTGGGCGGAGTACTGCATATGTGTCAGGGGCGGCCGGCCCTAGAGGTGGCAGTGGTGCCACGAGCAGTTCCAGAGGGCGCGGTCGGTCATCAGGACCTCAGGCGCGAGTTTTTGCTATGACCCAGCAGGAGGCCAGATCAGCACCTGGAGTGGTGACAGTTACACTCACCATACTTGGCCACACTGTTTTTGCTTTGATAGATCCCGGGGCTACTCACTCGTTTATAGCCCGGAGTTGTAGTCTGGTGACGGAGAGAGAGATGTCTACCTTGGATTGTGCCTTAGGGGCGAGTACACCTACTGGAGAGGTGTTGGTAGTGACCCAGGTTCTGAGAGAGTGTCCGGTGATGGTAGGTGAGGTTGAGTTAGTGGCGGACTTGTTACTGTTGGATCTACGGGACTTCGATGTTATACTGGGTATAGACTGGTTGACGAGGCATCATGCTGCTATCGAGTGTTTCGATAGGAGAGTGACCTTTCGGAGTCCAGGATTACCAGAGACCACATTTCAGGGTGATCAGCGTGCACTCCCTACTGGAGTTATTTCAGCACTAGAGGCTAGCAAGTTGCTGCGTAAGGGATGCCAGGGCTACATAGCTCACATGGTGGATACACGTGCTACGCCAGTGAGGGCGGAGGATATTCCAGTGGTGCAGAAGTTTCCCGATGTTTTTCCCGAGGAGTTGCCAGGATTACCACCTCATCGAGACATCGAGTTTATGATTGATCTTCTTCCAGGTACACAGCCTATTTCCCAAACTCCTTATTGCATGGCACCTGCAGAATTGAGGGAACTAAAGGCTCAATTACAAGAGTTGGTCGATATGGGATTCATTCGACCGAGTGTGTCACCTTGGGGAGCGCCAGTACTGTTTGTCAAGAAAAAGGATGGAGGTTTGAGATTGTGTGTTGACTACAGACAGTTGAATAAGGTAACCATTAGGAATAAGTATCCCCTACCCCGGATTGATGACTTGTTCGACCAGTTGAATGGAGCACAGTACTTTTCGAAGATTGATCTTCGCTCCGGATATCATCATCTACGGGTTAAAGAGGAGGATGTTCCCAAGACAGCCTGTCAGACCAGGTACGGTTACTACGAGTTTGTTGTGATGCCTTTTGGATTGACTAATGCCCCAGCAGCTTTTATGGATCTCATGAACCGAGCATTCCGGTCGTACTTAGATCATTTTGTGATTGTTTTCATTGATGACATCTTGGTATATTCGAAGAGTGCGAAGGCACACGAGAAGCATTTGAGGATAGTGCTTAAGACCCTGAGAGAGCATCAGTTGTATGCGAAGTTGAGCAAATGCCAGTTTTGGTTGACCAGTGTTGGTTTTCTAGGTCATGTGATTTCAGCCGAGGGCATCAGAGTGGATCCTCAGAAGGTTGAGGCGGTATCAAATTGGGAACAGCCCAAGACGGTGACAGAGATCAGGAGTTTTCTGGGATTAGCAGGCTATTACCGGCGCTTTATTGAGGGTTTTTCTATTCTTGCTGCTCCGTTGACACGGTTGACTCGGAAGGGAGTTCAGTTTGATTGGGATGAGAACTGTGAGTAGAGTTTCCAGGAGCTCAAGAGGCGGTTGACATCTGCTCCTGTGTTGGCCCTTCCAGACGACAGTGGGGAGTTTGAGGTTTATAGTGACGCTTCTTTACAAGGTTTGGGCTGTGTGTTGATGCAGCACGGGAAAGTGATTGCTTATGCTTCCCGGCAGTTGAAATCCCGTGAGATGAACTACCCTACTCATGACTTGGAGCTTGCAGCAGTAGTTCATGCACTGAAGATTTGGCGACATTATTTGTACGGCGAGAGGTGCAGGATTTTCACTGACCACAAGAGCTTGAAGTATCTGTTTACTTAGAAGGAATTGAATCTGAGACAACGTCGATGGTTAGAGCTGCTTAAGGACTATGACTGTACTATTGAGTATCACCCAGGAAAGGCTAATGTGGTAGCCGATGCTTTGAGCAGGAAGTCAGCCAGTTCTTTGTCGCATTTGAGGATAGTTCGGTTACCTTTGTTGGTTGAGCTCCGCAGACTTGGAGTAGAGTTGACTGTGGATGATCAGGGAGCACTCCTAGCGAGTTTCTACGTGCGACCTGTTTTGATTGATCAGGTTATTGATGCTCAGTTTGAGGACCCCATTTTGGGCATCATACGGATTGAGGTCGAGGCTGGAGAGAGACCGGATTTTGAGATTCGCGAGGATGGAGCCTTGGTTAAGGATGGACGGTTATGTGTACCCGAGGACGAAGCACTGAAGAAGGTGATACTGGATGAGGCTCACTATTCAGCTTATGCGATGCATCCTGGTGGGACCAAGATGTATCGTACACTTCGAGAGCATTATTGGTGGTCAGGTATGAAACGTGAGATTGCAGAGTATGTCAGTAGATGCTTGATCTGTCAACAGGTGAAAACCGAGCGGCAGAGACCCTATGGAGCAATGCAACCTTTGCCGATCCCCGAGTGGAAATGGGATCATTTGACGATGGACTTCGTATTCAAGCTTCCCAGGACGCCGAAGGGGCATGATGGTGTGTGGGTGATCGTGGATAGACTTACGAAGTCTGCTCATTTCTTACCAGTACGGAAGAACTTCAGGATGGCGCAGTTTGCACAGTTATTTATTGATGAGATTATTCGGCTGCATGGTACTCCAGAGTCGATAGTCCCTGACAGAGATCTGAGGTTTACTTCCCGGTTTTGGCAGAGCTTACAGGAAGCTTTTGGGACAAAGCTGCATTTCAGTACTGCCTTTCATCCTCAGACCGATGGATAGTCTGAGCGGACCATCCAGATTTTAGAGGACATGATGAGAGCTTGTGTCTTACAGTTTCAGGGTACTTGGGAGTCACATTTACCTTTGATGGAGTTCACCTACAATAACAGTTATCAGGAGAGTATTGGGATGGCTCCTTATGAGGCTTTGTACGGGCGACAGTGTCGGACTCCGTTGTGTTGGATTGAGGTTGGTGAGAGGGGATTGACTACTTCCGAGCTGGTAGACCATACTCAAGAAAAAATGGCACTGATTAGAGATCGACTGAAGACAGCTCAGGACCAACAGAAGAGTTACGCCGACCGTAGGATCAGGGATTTGGAGTTTGCAGTAGGAGACTGGGTTTTCTTGAAGTTATCTCCCTGGAAGGGGATCATGCGGTTTGGCAGGCGAGGAAAGTTAAGTCCTCGTTACATTGGACCTTATGAGATCTTGGAGCGGATTGGTCCTGTTGCTTATCGATTGGCTTTACCAGCAGACTTGGCAAAGGTACATAATGTCTTTCATGTATCTATGCTTCGGAAGTATGTTCGTGACGATTCACATGTTCTAGAAGCACAACCTGTTGAGCTTAGGGAAGATTTGAGCTTTGAAGAGCAGCCTGTAGCGATTTTGGATCGGAAAGATAAAGTTTTACGAAGGAAGACGGTTCCCTTAGTTAAAGTTTTGTGGAGGAATCATCAGGTGGAAGAAGCTACATGGAAACCCGAGGCCTTAATGTGCGAACAATACCCTTACTTGTTTCACTGAATTTCGGGGACGAAATTCTTTGTAGGGGGTAGATTGTAACAACCCGTACCTTCAGGAAGGGTACAAATGTAATTGTGTAAAAGAATTGTATAAAAGGACGATTTTGCCTTTGTGAATAGTATGTCAAAGTTGACTTTTTGATTTACAGGTTGGATGAGTGTTGACCATTGACCGTGACGTAGTTTAGGACGTCACGAATCGGTAGACAGGTGGCATGTCCGATTTGGACAATCGGCGAAAAAGTTATGCTGTTCTGAAGATTGAGGGTGTTACCGTAATTTTGACTAAATAGAGGAAAATGTTGACTTTTTAGTGGACTTGTGATCTTTACGTAGACCGAGGACCGTTAGATAGGTCTCGACGTCCTGAGTACAACGACAGGCGGCACGCTGTCATCGGACGTCGGACGGAATAGTTATGGTTCTGGAAAGTTGAAGGGCAAAATGGTAAACACTTAGGGGCAATTTGGTCTTTTTCCCTTAGGACCAATCAGATAAGGGCAAGTGGCTGAGTGGGCTTAGATATTTTGTACTGATGGTCCATGAGAAATTGGACACGTGGAGATTGCTAGATGGTTCTAGCATTGTTTAGTGTATACACGACCACATTTTGTTCTAATTCAAACCGTGCATTTGTGCTGTGAAGAACAGAAAACAGAGAGTGAGGCGGTGGAGTGTTTGATCGATTCGGTGTGTGGGTGAGATTTTGGTGAGTTGTGAGAGTGACAGAGAGAAGAGAGGAAGGTGGTGATTGAGTTTGGGGGTGAAATCGTGCACGGAAAGACTGTGGTCGGAGGATTAATTTTCAGGGAAAACAGGGAGGCCGTGGGACAGAGGTGGTGGTTGTGTCGTGTTTTGGTTCAAACCAAGTTAATAGGAGGCTAGGACGACTGCAGAGGACTCAGTGGACACCGTGGTACACGACGGTGCAGACGGCGGAAGACGATTTGACGGTAAGCTTCGAATCCCCTGTTTTTCCCATTTATTTCATTTCGAAAGTCGTGGACTTTGGGCTAGAGTCGAGGACTTTGGTGAGTGATGTGAGGTTCAGGGAGGTCCTAGGAGTCGTCTAGGATGGTCGCCGTGACGGGGGAAGGCCTGGGTGGCCGGAGACCAAAACAGGGCTTACAGGCAGTTTGTTTCGAGGTGGAAGACGATGGGTTTTAGGCTTCGATTTCTAGGTTTTAGGACGGGAATAGATTGCTAGGAACTGGACGAAGCTAATAGGATAATATTGAGTGAAATTCATGGCGAAATTACAGAGAACCGGTCACGCCGGTTCAGCACAGTTGAACCGGGTGACTCGAGGTAGACGATGCTACTGTAGCAGCGCGTGAGGCCCACGCGCAGCCACTTTGGGCGGCGCGTGGAGGCGCGTGGGAAGGAATCAGAGAAACTGTCCAACATGGGTTTTGTTCTAAATTTCATAAGGAATCCATTCAGACAAGTTTCAGGTTAATCAGATGATGTTACGGGATAGTTCAAGGATCCGGACGGTTTAGGGTTTAAATTTAAATTACGTATAAATTCCCGGAAAATTGGGGAAATTAGGGTTATCATATTTGACGTCTTTGTGACCCTATTTGGTGCCTATTGATAGGACGGGAGACGCCTGAGACGGTCGAGGAGCGCACGGAGCGCGATTGACACTTTCTGATTCGTGAGTAGACTCTTTCTTTCCTTACGAGCACGCCTAACTGTTTTTAATTATGTTTTATGATATTAAGTATGTTTTATGCTATTGAATGATGCTAATATGTGGTTGAAATTTTTGCACGTTTTTCGAGAAAAAGCTGGATTTCTGATTTTGATGTTAAGATTTTGGGTTTTCAATCCATAATTGTTTTCTGATGACTATAAAATGGAGTATGAGACATGATTTTTGGTAATCACGATTTTCGGGTTAAAAAGTGCAATTCCGGATTTGGGTTCGGAATGACGGTTCTGGATGCCGGAAGGGCATCAGACCAGTGATTCCGAATTCGGGTTTGGAGATGGACTGGTTTGGATTGGATTTGCTGGATCTGGATATTGGGTTTAAAGACCCGGATTCTGATTGACGGGAGACGGGTCCGGATTGAGTTTAAAGACTCGAGAGTTTAAAGACTCGGATATTTACGATATTACCCCCGTAGGCCTATTGAGTTTAAAAACTCGGGAGTTTAAAGACTCAGATTACATTTGAGGCCTGTTTTGAGTTTAAAGACTCGGATAGACCCAGCAGGTTTGATCAGACTTGACATTTGTGGATTTGGTTTTTATGATATGAGCTTAGCGTATTTGTTATACTGTTTTATGTTGGGGTTTTCTGATACTTCGTTAGGCATGCATACTTTATTTTAAAACGGAGGGAAAAATCTTATTGTTTTTTTTTACCTTGGTTTGATGTTAAACTGTTTTTGAAACTCTTATTTCTTTGTTCACTCACACTTTCTGGTTTTAACTTTCTCTCCAGGTCGTGGTGATAGCGCTGGGGTGAACGTTGAGGCAGGGACCGAGGCATAGAGCTTACGACGTTCTTCCGTTGCGAGATTAGCCTAGTAGGACTTTTTTGCATGTTTTTTATAGCGCTATCCTCTGTGTTACGATTGTATTCTATTTACTCCCTTGTCTGATAGTTATGCTTATGGTTATTTTGAGGTTCTTTTGGTACTTTAAGTGTGATTGTCAGACGGGAGCAGGGTTGGTCCCGGGTATCGAGGTGATATTTGGGACCAGTCCTGACACCTAGGGTCCCAGCGCCCTCGCTAGCACTCTTCCAATCGGGGTACATCTCTGATACGATTATGTCACGACCCGACTCCTCTAGCACAATATTGTCTGCTTTGGGCCCACGCCATCACTGCTTTGTTTTTGGGAACTCACACACAACTTCCTAGTGGGTCACTAATGCGCTTAAACTACGCATTTAAATAAACACGTAATTCAAGTATATACAATTTAAACCCTTTTTGTGTAGATATAGTATTGGTAAATAGGGATCGTTCTTAACCGGGGAAATTAGAGAACATTAAATAATGGTTAGTGAAAAGGAATAATAAATAATCAAAGAATAAATGAATTAAAGAATTAAAAATTAACAAATAAAAAAAATTAAAAAATTAAAGAATTAAAGAATGAAATAGTTTGTGGGGGTTTGGAAAGATTTGTAGTAAAAACTACGTTTTTAACCAAACTAAGAATTAAAATGCGAATGCTTATGATATCTAGAATTTACAAATCGTTGATTAGTTTCATAGACAAAACCGACACTTTTACGGAAGTAAATCCAAATCAACAATCATATTATTTAAACTACTCATACTTTAACATTTTTACAATGGACTTTCTTTAAACACAATTTTACCAACACACTAACATTTTGTACATATTGAACAAATCACGAAATCCTACTTTCGTCATCTCAATTTCCTTCATACATTTTTCATATTATAAATGCACCGAACAACAGACTATTACTTACAATATGATTCACCTTAAGTTGTTGATTAAATGCGTCGAATAGCGGTCAACCATTAAAACTCATCAATCATATTCTAAATGCCCCGAACAACAGATCAACACTTAATGTTGAATTAAAACTTAAGCACTAAACCATATGAAGCAAATAAAATTCATAAAATAAAACATAAGGAGATTGTATTCACATTTACAAATGTTAAAAAGAAAATACCAACACATATATTGAATTATAAGTAAAACCGAAACAATAATAAGAGTTTAAGTAGAAAAAGATGGTTTTTCACAAGAATCACCGAATATCGGCAGGAAACTTGTGAAGATTGAGGAAGAAATACGAGGAATTCAGACTTAAAACTCTCGAATTGCTTTAGAATTACCTAGCCTGAGTTTTTTCTTATGGAAAACATAAAAATGTGTACAAAGAGAAGTCAAAGAAAATCTAAGGAAAAAAAATCTAAAAACAAGTAAAAAATATTTAAAAGAAAACTAAGAAGAAAATCTAAAAGAAAGGTAAAAATAGGTCCAAAAATGTATCTACAAAAAGAGAAAAAATGACTATAAAATGGGCCTTTAAACAATGAAATGAACCTCCCTACTTATAAAGGAAGTACCAAAAAAATAGAAAATTAAATACAAATTAAATAATAAAAACAATAAAATTTAAAATGATGAAATGATGGGTTTATTGCTTCATTTTAGGGTTGATTGTGCTGGAAATTAGACTGAAATGGAGCAGCTGGAGTGGCTGGAACAGAGGAGCATGTTTTGGGTGGCAGGCAACTGACAGGGTATGTGAAATCGGTGTGGCTAAGCAATGTTCCAAGCGCTGAATTTGGTGTGGGGTTGCAGGCATACGACCTCAGCGCCTGATGCGCTGCTGCAGTATGGGTTTGAAAGTTTCGATGCATAAGTGCCGAACTCGAGCAGACAATGTCGGCACGGGCGCGCCGAACAGGAACTTAGGCCGAAGTAGAATTTTGTGCTGGGTTTGCGAGCCTGGGCTGAAAGAATTGGGCCGTAGCAAATGGCCTAGGCTGCAGCAAATGGCCTTGGCTGCAACAAATGGTCTGGGTTGCTATTTGGATTTTTGGATTCGGTAGAAGTCCACCGAATTTCCTTGAGAATTTTGGAGGCCTTCCTTGTTTCATCCACAATTTTTTCGTTATAATTTCGATTGGGACGATTCTTTCACCAAAATGCTCAGAATTCAAGTTTTATTTAATTTTGTATATTTCTCACAAAATATATATTTTTTTTCCAATTTTTTGGTATTTTAACATTAAAAGATAAGTATAAAGGATATAAAATAATATAATTTAAAGCTCAATTAAAGGCCTATCAGTCACTTATCTTGGGATTGCTCCAACCCAAACTCACTTAACTTTGGAGTTCTAACCAAATCCAAAGCAGTGAGCTCCCAAAAGGTCTCGTGCTAGGAAGATATGTGCTCACACATATAAGACACTTTACATTTGCCTCCCCAAGTAATGTGGGATTGTCATTGTTCTACCCAAGACACGGGTATTACAGAAACTGAATTCGAAAACGAAATCTCAAGAACCTCGCAAAACGTGCAATAAAATAATAATTAAATATAAATTCACTAAAAATTCATATAAAATCCCAATAATTTCATTGTCATCAAAATCATATAAAAATTAATTTAAATCATGTAAGTATGCATGCATAATAGTTTAGGGAAAAAAAGTACACTCACACACCGTCCATATAACCAAATCCTAGTTTGCATGCATTTTCTTAATTTTTTAGAATCTCAGAACCTGTCATAAATCACATCTAAAGGTCATTAACCATCCCATATAACTTCTATTTTAATCCCACAATTTTTTTGGGATTTTTAAACTGATTTAAAACGACACTTAAAGTTTTGGACAATCAAAACTACCCTGGGACGATATCTGATTGCCTCGAAACTTATGCCAAAATGTCTGTAACATCAAAAAGATAAAAAAAAACATATTGGCCGTACACTCAAACTCACTAGAATGCGCCACCTGAAGCGGCTGTGCGTGAAGCCCACGCGCCACCTGAAGCGGCTGCGCATGAAGCCCACGCGCTCAGCTATAATGGCGTTGTCCCAGCTCGTTTATCTAGTTCTCCGGGTCGCTCGACCCAGCAACCCGGCCCAATTCAAAATTCCTTGTTTCTTTTCCTTTTTCAATTATGCTTCGAACATTATCCTCTAATCTACCTCTAGGTAGGATCCATGATCTTAAAATGAAGAAAGAATAGCTAAAACAGCAAGGAACCATACCTCCTCTATTCAGCCAACCTTCATCCTCGTCTTGCACCGTGTCCTGCGTTCAAAAACTCTAGTTCTAGGCTTGTTAGAGTCACATGATCACACATGACTGCTCAATAGGCTTGGTTTCCAAGATTCCCCAACCTTACTGGGAACTGGAAGCAAAACCATGGTTTCGAGTTTTCCAGGACCACTCGTTCTTTGCTCTTTCTTCTCAGCACCATCAAACTCACTTTGTTTCTCTTCAATTTCCCTTCTTCTCTAGCTTTATGTCTCACTACCGCTCTTTCCTTCCTGATGGTATACTCGACCATGGGTTTTCCATGGTATTCAGACCATGCCCACCGAACCACACCCACAACACACACACACTGATAAATAAAGAATTGAGTTGGTGGAGGGCCAAAATATCAGACCCTTCTAGACTTGACATGTGGCAGCATTCAATATATTCTTAATACAAATGACCAATATACCCTTCCAACTTAAATTACCAAAATACCCTTACGAGTTTTTGACCCAAAACAACCTTAATGTTAGGTCCGGTCCCAATCCCCCTGGGATTAACGCGGGACGCGCATGATCCCGTCTGACACGGAGTGTCAGACAAGGGAAGTTCCGACTTTAGCCTGCTCGGAGCTTCAGAGTACGCTAGGATCCGGAGGAGGCGTGTGATATCTCGATCGCTGCTATAGCCCGCATCCGCGATTAACCTGAAGGGCATTCAAAACATTAAAAGTTGTGAGTGGACAAAACAAATAATTTATAAAAACATTTTCACGAAAGAAGATATTTATACCCTTCACTAAAAAGCATGCATGCATTCGAAAACCATTTATCGAACCATTAGGGCCTTGACCCAAAATCAACACATGTGGGTCTCAGCCCAAAACCGTCAATGAAACCAATCATATGGGCCACAGCCCAAATCCATGTGGGACTCAGCCCAAAACCATATATATCATACATATAACCAAATTAATCATATAACATATAACCAATCCTGTCACAGTTTCTAAAGCTACGCGCGTGTTACCCGGGGTCTCAAATCCCAAGTCTCCCCATGGTCCACCCAGGTTAATGTTTACAGAACAATGACCCTCCCTAGGGCTTATAATCCATAAGCCTTCCTGAGAGTAAGGTACCCAATGGGGGCGACTCCACTCAGTTAGTGCTCCGTGACTACTTCGGGGTCCGCCCAGGCCTATGACCCTCCCCGGAGGAGACAATCCATAAATAGGAATGGTATATGAAATTCCATTTGAAATCCTTTTCAAAACCATTCAAAGCATTCATGCCCGGTCCTCATAAACCGTCATGAACCCAGAAATCCATTTAGGGTCTCCGACCCGAAATCATAAACGTAAACCAATTGGTCCTCAAGCCCGAACTCAAGACTCAACTGGGCATCGAGCACGACATCTCAGGGTTAGTCACGCTTCCAATCGTAGTGATGCGTGCAACCATCCGTCCAGGACCGCTCTCAATCCTAGTATGTCGCCGTGAACAAATCAACCGACATGACCACCTCTAGATCATGGTGCACACATTACCAATCGAACTCCTAAACCGTCAGCACTCCGAAATCGAGCCTCCAGTGGCTGCTCGACGACGGAACGTGCATCGTGACCTCTCCAGAAGGAACACATCCCAGTCCAGAGGTGACAGGACCCACCCCGATTATCACCCCAATAACTGAGGCGAACCCTGCTCCCGTCTGGCAACCCAACACGAAGATCGAAATACCTCATAAAAAACCCAAATTAACCTTGCCAGATAAGGGATAACTTAAATCCAATAAAGTAACTGTTATACAGAGCATAGTACAGAACAAAAAGACAGAAGTCCCACTCAGAGTTATTACACACACAACGGAAAACTGAAAACACTTCGGGGTCACTATATGCCTCTGACTCTGCCTCACCGTCAACCCCCGCGCTAGCTCCACGACCTGGAGGGCATTTAAAAACAGAAAGGTGTGAGTGGACCAGAAAGAATAAAAGTTTCAAAACCATTTCATAAACAAACCAGGGTTTTGGCCCTCCGTTTTGAAAACATGCATGCATAACCCAATTTCTGAAAACATTTATAAATCACATCATTTTCATCATGGAAACCACATCAATATAAACACAGTAGGATAACGTTAGAAAACATTAGCAGTAAAACATAAGATACCAATATAATCATCCGATCAAACCTGCTGGATCTATTCGAGTCTTTAAACTCCCGAGTCTTTAAACTCAATCCAGGCCTCAATAATCCGAGTCTTTAAACTCCCGAGTCTTTAAACTCAACAGGCCTACGGGGGAAATATCAATATATCCGAGTCTTTAAACTCAATCCGGGTCTTTAAACCCAATCCGGGCCCGTCCCCGTCAAACATAATCTGGGTTTAAACCCAATAACCAGATCCAGCAAATCCAATCCAAAACCATGTGAAAACCATTTCAAAATCCATATCCAAACTCGAATCCGAAACCACTGGTCCGAAGCCATTCCGGCATCCAGAATCGTCATTCCGAACCCAAATCCGGAAATCCACTTTTCAACTTTAAAACCAAATCTCGATTTCCGAAATCCGATTCTCAAACCGAAAACCTTGATCATCAAATCATGTCTCAAATCCAGTTATAATCATTGGAAACCAATTATCGTTTGAAATCCCAAAATCATGGCATCATAATTAGAAATCAAAGCTTTCTCGAAAAACGTGCAATTATGTAAAACTGATATAGCATAACCAACAATCATGAAATCATATGTAAAGCCATCAATAATTAAAAGATGTTATGCATGATCAATTATAAGGAAGAAGTCCACTCACAGTTATCGGGTACGTCACTCGAGTCCCGTACGTCCTGTACGTTCCTCGTCCTCCTCGGGGATTCCCGATCCTGTCACAAGTCACCAAAACTCGTCACTAACACGTCCACTAAGGTTCTCCTGATTACCCACAATTTTCCCGAAAGTTACATGTAACTAACCGAGACCCAAAACCTTCGACCTCGTAGAACTAACCTAAGACGCCGTTCGATCGTCCCGAAACTAGTCCCAAAAGATTCGTTACAACGTTTAGACCAAAAATCTAGTTAGACACTTCCCCGGAAAACGCCCCACGCGCCTCCCAAAGTGGTTGCGCGTGGGCCTCACGCGCGTGCACAGAAACATTGTTCATCGTCTTCCTCAACCATTCGACCTGTCTGAACCGGCGATGGCGGTTCTTCGCCATTCCTCCACCATTATCACCCCTTTTTCCACCAAACTCTTCGTCCTCATCCTAGAAACTAAGTCTAATCCTAAAAACTAAACATCACGGCCTCTAACCCTTCGTCCTCAAGCTCGAACAAAACCTCCCGAACACCCCTGTTTCTACTTCCGACCACCCGTACACTTCCCCATCATGGCTTCGACTTCTACAGGTTCCTAAGGACCTACTGAACTCAATAGAACCTACAGAACACGTCGAATCAACCCCTAAATTCACGACTTTCAGTTTGAAACCAGACGGCAAAACAGAGCATATAAAAGGATCGAAGAAATTACCTGCGCTCAGGCCGCCGCCGTGAGCTCCGCCGTGCCTACGCGACTCTTCTAGTCCTCCTCCGTCCTCTGGGCACCACCACCAGCCTCGATTAATCGATTACACGACAGCACTACCACCAAAACCCCTCTCTGTTTTTCTGAGAACTCTCACCTCTCACACACCCAAACTCACTTCAGTGCAACCCACACACTCACCAGTCTCACAATATCTCATTGCTCTCACTCACTGGATCAACAAAACTCACACTCTCACCCAGCAACCGATCGATTCCTCCCTGTTCTTTCAGTCTCTGTTTTCCTCTTCGAACACGGCTACACACTCGAACAATCCAATTTAATTTAGCCCGTGCAAAAACTAGAACCCACCAGACCTCTGCCACATGTCACAATTCCATGGTCCCTAACTCAAAAATATCCAATTACAAACTGCACACTTGTCCTCATCAGATTGCACAATTCCCAATGTGCAAAAAGACCAAAATGCCCTTGTGAGTCAAATTTACCATTATGCCCTTCACCGTTCTAGACCCGTAACTCACTCGTCCTACGTCTGATGAAAGCATGTAGCCTGTCGTTGAACTCAGGACGTCGAGATTTACCTAACGGTCCTCGGTCTACGTGTAAAAACCTCATCATACGAAAAGTCAACTTTTTCTCCCTATTTTAACCAAAATTACGAAAGTGCCCCCAACCTTCCGAACATCATAACTTCCTCCTTGGATGTCGGAATCGGGCGTGCCACCTGTCTACGGACTCGTGACGTCCTAAACTACGTCACAGTCATCGGTCAATGCCCAATTAACCACCCGAACTAAAAGTCAACATTTTACCCAAACTAGGGGCAAAATCGTCATTCTACGCCACGTCGCTAATCCCGACACCAGAGACAGGTCCTTAAAATTTACCCTCCTTAAAAGAATTTCGTCCCCGAAATTCCGTAGCTCGTATCCCAAGTATGGGGTCTCCTACTTAGTAGTCAACTCTCGCCCAACAACTACGCCTGCCAGTTCCCAATCTAACCTCTCCATCTTGGGTACGCCACAACACTCCTGTTACCCTTTTGACACTCTCCCAAATCGAACGAACCTCGGTCCAGTACTACAAACTAGAACTTTATGGTGTACGCAAGGGAAAACTTTATGAAAAGAAAACAAAGGTATTTTAGAATTCTTCATTTAGAGTACCCCAATAGAGTTCATAGAGTACATCCTTACGTACAACCACCTACACCTTCCAGAAAAACCCAACTCAAGGCCTCCCCAGAGTCCCGGTCTCTTGGTCGGTAGGCAAACCTAAGGTAACTCAACCACTACCCAACTTAAACTCTTACCCGAAACGATCCAATCCTGCTTACTTATCCAAAAGGAGAATCCTACCCACCGTCTCACTACCTCGCCGTCACGTCCTTAACTGCTGCTCCGACCACCCTGTCGGAATAAATCAACAAAGTCCTAAAGGCACTCCTAGATTGTGGGTTCTCTTCAATAACCCCATATCGATCAGTTAGTCACTCCTTTCCAATTCCTTCCGTCATCCTTCAACTGAAACTCACCGTAATCCTCAACCTCGTCACTCCAAGTCACCTAGGGGAAATCCTAAACTCTACCCCAAGGTCCAACAAAGAGGTACACACAACAAAGGATAGTAAAAGTACCTGTCGCGGCACCGGGCGCTGATTGAGTGACAGGACCCGCCCCGATCCCACAGGGACCACAAGGGGACGTGCCCTGCTCCCGTCTGACACCCAATAATTCATACCAATTTTAACCTCCAAACATTTAAAAGCATAAATAACCAATTTAAAGTCATACATCAAATCCGAATTAAACGAATGTCAGACAAGGGATATAATTCAAAATTACAAATTTGCGAGCACGACTCTAAAGTAAACCTGCGGGTACACCGCCCAGCAGGGGTTCAGGTACGCAGAAGTAGATCTATGCCTCAGCCTCTGGTTCCTCCTCTACCTCAGTTTCCCGACCTGGAGGGGTTATCAAAACATTAAGGGTGAGTGGACCGAAACACAAGTTTATGAAATCGTTTGATAAGTAAAACATATAATTTACCCCTCCGTTTTCCAAACATGCGTGCAACATAATTCAAAATCAATAACCATATAATATGAACCATAAGGCATATAATAAAACCATAACCATAATTTTAGTTGCTGCACTATACACTCCAATCCCGACATCCCTGATGTCTGACGTCCCTGACGTCCAATAAGGTCACAATCACAAGGCTACGCGTGCCACTCGGGTCTCAATTTCCGAGTTCAATCCCCGAACCCCGTTCGGGTACAGCATCCCCGATGCTTAGCGTCATAGACGCTGGACGTTCTAGACGTCCGTGACCTCTCCGGGGTACCTCATCCGGAGGAGACAATACAATATGGAAGGATCTATACAGTGCAGTAACAAATACATTTTATTGATATCCACATGCAAACATATATATACATAGATAGAATCTGAACCAATCATTCAGTTTCATCGGACGGGTCTCAAGCCCAAATACCGTGAAACGTGCCATAACCATATTTTCCATATCATCAAAACCATCATTGTTTTAGCATGTGAATAAGTATAATAAAACCAGAAAACATTTATGCACACAAGGGTTTAAGAAAATGGCCCACTCACAGTACAGTCCTGCTAGAAACCGAACGTATACCCTCGTCCTCGTACAAATGTACAATCCCTGTCAAGTCCAAAGTATTCGTAAAGATCAATACAAACCCCTAACATTCAACCATGAAAGCCTAGGTCGAAACCGACCCGGGAAAGCCGCCCGAACGCGCTTTCCAAGGCAATAAACCTTATTTTGACCAACTTAAAGATCTCCGATCGATCCGAAACCACCGCCATTGGATCCGGAGCGTCGAAACCTAAAGAATGGTGGTGGTCCCACCAGAAACACTGTTTACACGCGCCCCCACGCGCCGGTCAACGCAGGAACAGTTCCTGCTGACGTCACTGCTGACGTCAGCATGACGTCATGCTGACGTCATCTGACAGCTGTCAGGTCTGACATGTCAGACTCTGACAGGTGCCACGTGTTAACATCTGATTGGTCCACCACACTGATCTGTCAGCCACGTGTCAGATCTGACATGTGCCACGTGTCAACACGGCACTGGTCCACGTCACTGACATGTCAGTGACACGTGGCAGTCCCTGACTGGTCCACGTCATTGACATGTCAGTGCTGACTGTGCACTGACATGTGACACGTGTCGGCTCACGGTTGGTCCACGTCATCTGACAGGCTGACAGGGTGCCACGTCATCACCGCTGTCCTCAGACGGGTTGACCCGTTTTCCTGCAACTCGGGTCGATCAGACCCGTGATCACGACCCGGTTGCCATTTCTTCATTTCTGGATCATTTTCATTCCTTTCATTTCCTAATTACTCGTCTTAGTCCCTAGATTGGTTCTATGTAAAAAGAATTGAGAAAAACGGATTGAATCGAGGGCCTACCTCGAAGAACAGCACCGGCCTCCCGTCGCAGTTGTGCCACCGCCCTGAGCTCCACCGGCCACGGGCTCAAATCCAGAAGGTTCCTGGAGGTTCCTAGAGTTGATTAGGATTCATAACGGACCAATTTAAACGTAGGAAATGGTTTTACCAAAAATCTGGGTTGAAACCGCCACGGGTTTCCCCTGCTTCCTTCCTCGCCGCCGTCCTCCGCCGTGCTCACTGCCGTCGCTCAGTCTCCCCAGGGAGTCCCCCAACACGCAGACACAGTGAGTGGATGGTTAGCTGGGATGCTTGATCGAAATGGACAGAGTGTTCTGCGGGTAAGAATTATAAAGAAATGGAGGGAAAGAACGGACGGCCCAGATTTGATCTCCAAGATTAGATCAAGGGCTCAGATTAGATCAGGGGTTTTCAATCCAAGGGCTGGAATTTAAAGCTGATTTAAATGTTAATTAATCCAATAGTGGATCTGATCCAATCTGGCCAATGGGTGAGTGACACTTGTCACTCCCCAGGTGTCCTTCAATCAGAATTTCTGAATATAATATTCGACACGAAAACCGAGACCCGAACTTCCCGAATTCACGTTTCTGACCATAACTTCCTCGTACGAAGTCCGATTTCGGCGTGCCGCCTGTCTACGGACTCAGGACGTCGAGGCCTACCCAACGGTCCTTGAGTCAACTGAAAATTAGTTGTCAAAAGAAAAGTCAACATTTTCCCCTGAGAGTCCAAATTACGGTAATGCCCCTGAACTTCCGAAAGTCATAACTTTTACCCTGATCGTCCGAATTGGACGTGCCACCTGTCTATGAACTCGTGACGTCCCGAACTACGTCACGGTCATAGGTCAAAGTCCATTTAGTTCATCAATCAAAAAGTCAACATTTGACCATACCAATCACAAGGGTAAAATCGTCAAATCACACAATAAATTACAATATGGGAATCCTCGAATTTCCGGGGTGTTACACTGAGCCTCCTGCTGAGTCATCGCAAACACTCGGGCATGGGGTCCTGAAGATCTACCACGTCCTCTTGAACTACTAGTGGCACCACCACCTCCTCTGGTGTCTGCAGTCCCTGATGCTGACGCTGTGCTCCTTCCGGGCTCCGTCGCTCCTCGGCCTACACCACCCTCATGTGGTAACAACGGACACTCGTGTCGGAAGTGACCTCGCTCTCCATAGTAGTAACACACATCCCGACCGGGACCACTACTCGGTCTGCCTGTAGACGCAACAGAGGTCGCACTGGTTTGTGGAGTCGGCTATGCTCGATGACCACGGAACTCTGAACTTTGGAAACTCCCAGGTCTGCCAAAATGATCATTGCCCGCCGACGATGCTCCACTGTAGTTGCCACTCTTCGGTGTCCTCTGGCTCGAAGCTCTAGAAAAAGCATGCTCACGGTGTCGTACCGGCAAACTAGCCTCTACCCTCACAACAACATCTGACAACTCCGGAGGGTCGCAAACGATCCACCCGTCACTATGGCTCGAATCTCGCCTCGTAGGCCCAACTCAAACCTACGACACTTCTCAGCTTCCGTAGCCACAAACGCAGGAGCAAAACGAGACAACATCTGAAACTTCTGTTCGTACTCAGCCACACTCATACTCCCCTGTTGAAGTTGCAGAAATTCAGCCTCCTTGGCATCGCGGAAAGAACGAGGGTAATACTGATCCAGAAACCGCTCCCAGGTCACTGTGTGGGCATCCCAGCCAGACAACTCGAGGGTATACCACCACTCGTATGCCACACCGTCCAGTAAAAAGGTAGCCAATAACACTCAATCCGCTGGTGGGCATCGCATCACTGCGAAAATCCGCTCAAGTCTCATAATCCATCTCTGGGCTTCCTCAGGGTCTTCCCCACGACTAAACGTATTAGCCCCGAGCCGCTGGGCTCGCTCAATCGTAGCACTCCTTGTCCCTCTCGCCGCTTCGTCTTCAGGTCGTGGATGGGGTTCACGTCTCGGAGGCATGGTCAACCGCACGCTGAAAGAGGCATAGAATCAGTCAAACAACCTAAACACAACCTCGCAACAGACACAAACCAACAAACCTATGCTCTGATACCAAATTGACAGGACCCACCCCGATTATCACCCCAATAACCGAGGCGAACCCTGCTCCCGTCTGGAAACCCAACACGAAGATCGAAACGACCTCACAAAAACCCCAAATTAACCTTTCCAGACAAGGGATAACTTAAATCCAATAAAGTAACGGTTATACAGAACATAGTACAGAAAAAAAAGACAGAAGTCCTACTCAGAGTTATTACACACGCAACGGAAAACTGAAAACACTCCGGGGTCACTCTATACCTCTGACTCTGCCTCAACGTCAACCCCCGCGCTAGCTCCACGACCTGGAGGGCATTTAAAAACAGAAAGGTGTGAGTGGACCAAAAAGAATAAAAGTTTCAAAACCATTTCATAAACAAACCAGGGTTTTGACCCTCCGTTTTGAAAGCATGCATACATAACCCAATTTTTGAAAACATTTATAAATCATATCATTTTCATCATGGAAACCACATCAATATAAACACAGAAGGATAACGTTAGAAACCATTAGCAGTAAAACATAAGATACCAATATAATCATCCGATCAAACCTGCTGGATCTATCTGAGTCTTTAAACTCCCGAGTCTTTAAACTCAATCCAGGCCTCAATAATCCGAGTCTTTAAACTCCCGAGTCTTTAAACTCAACAGGCCTACGGGGGAAATATCAAAATATCCGAGTCTTTAAACTCCTGAGTCTTTAAACTCAATCCGGGTCTTTAAACCCAATCCGGGCCCGTCCCCCGTCAAACATAATCCGGGTCTTTAAAACCAATAACCAGATCCAGAAAATCCAATCCAAAACCATGTGAACATCATTTCAAAATCCATATCCAAACCCGAATCCGAAACCACTGGTCCGAAGCCTTTCCGGCATCCAGAACCATCATTCTGAACCCAAATTCGGAAATCCACCTTTCAACTTTAAAACCAAATCTCGATTTCCGAAATCCGATTCTCAAACCGAAAACGTTGATCATCAAATCATGTCTCAAATCCAGTTATAATCATTGGAAACCAATTATCGTTTGAAATCCCAAAATCATGGCATCATAATCAGAAATCAAAGCTTTCTCGAAAAACGTGCAATTATGTAAAACTGATATAGCATAACCAACAATCATGAAATCATATGTAAAGCCATCAATAATTAAAAGATGTTATGCATGATCAATTATAAGGAAGAAGTCCACTCACAGTTACCGGGTACGTCACTCGAGTCCCGTACGTCCTGTACGTTCCTCGTTCTCCTCGGGGATTCCCGATCCTGTCACAAGTCACCAAAACTCGTCACTAACATGTCCACTAAGGTTCTCCTAATTCCCCATAATTTTCCCGAACGTTACACGTAACTAACCGAGACCCTAAACCTTCGACCTCGTAGAACTAACCTAAGACGATGTCCGATCGTCCCGAAACTAGTCCTAAAAGATTCGTTACAACGTTTAGACCAAAAACCTAGTTAGACACTTCCGTGGAAAACGCCCCACGCGCCGCCTAAAGTGGCTGCTCGTGGGCCTCACGCGCGTGCACAGAAACACTGTTCATCGTCTTCCTCAGCCATTCGACATGTCTGAACCGGCGAGGGCGGTTCTTCACCATTCCTCCACCATTTTCACCCATTTTTCCACCGAACTCTTCGTCCTCATCCTAGCAACTAAGTCTAATCCTAACAGCTAAACATCACGGCCTCTAACCCTTCGTCCACAAGCTCAAACAAAACCTCCTGAACACCCCTGTTTCTACTTCCGACCACCCGTACACTTCCCCGTCACGGCTTCGACCTCTACAGGTTCCTAAGGACCTACTGAACTCAATAGAACCTACATAACACGTCGACTCAACCCCTAACTTCACGACTTTCAGTTTGAAACCAGACGGCAAAATAGAGCATATAAAAGGATCAAAGAAATTACCTGCGCTCAGGCCGCCGCCGTGAGCTCCGCTGTGCCTACGCAACTCTTCTAGTCCTCCTCCGTCCTCTGGGCACCACCACCAGCCTCGATTAATCGATTACACTACAGCACCACCACCAAAACCCCTCTCTGTTTTTCTGAGAACTCTCACCTCTCACACACCCAAAATCACTTCAGTCCAACCCACACACTCACCAGTCTCACAATCTCTCATTGCTCTCACTCACTGGATCAACAAAACTCACACTCTCACCTAGCAACCGATCGATTCCTCCTTGTTCTTTCAGTCTCTGTTTTCCTCTTCGAACACGGCTACACACTCGAACAATCCAATTTAATTTAGCCCGTGCAAAAACTAGAACCCACTAGACCTCTGCCACATGTCACAATCCCATGGTCCCTAACTCAAAAATATCCAATTACACACTGCACACTTGTCCTCATCAGATTGCACAATTCCCAATGTGCAAAAAGACCAAAATGCCCTTGTGAGTCAAATTTACCATTATGCCCTTCACCGTTCTAGACCTGTAACTCACTCGTCCTACGTCTGATGAAAGCATGCCGCCTGTCGTTGAACTCAGGACGTTGAGATCTACCTAACGGTCCTCGATCTACATGTAAAAACCTCATCATACGAAAAGTCAACTTTTCCCCCTATTTTAACCAAAATTACGAAAGTGCCCCCAACCTTCCGAACATCATAACTTCCTCCTCGGATGTCGGAATCGGGCGTGCCACCTGTCTACGGACTCGTGACGTCCCGAACTACGTCACAGTCATCGGTCAATGCCCAATTAACCTCCCGAACTAAAAGTCAACATTTTGCCCAAACGAGGGGCAAAATCGTCATTCTACGCCACATCGCTAATCCCGACTCCCGAGACGGGTCCTTACAAGAGGCGAGCGTCGTATCATCCGTCGTAGTGCACGTAGCACTCACCGCGACCACGACCTAGACCCGCAAGTCATCAATAGGGCCATATGCCCGAGAAAAAAACCAAATGGGTCTCATGCTCGAGTTTATCTTTTCAAATCCAAATCCATTTCATTTAAATTATCATAGAAAGCACAAACACATATAAGCATTGTATAAGGTCGAAACCTCGAAACACGTGTAAATACGTAAACACACATAAATGCACTCATGTCATCACAAAACATGTTCATTAAAGCATATAAAACATTTATGCAGGCATCAGTTTAGAAAACCAAAGTCCACTCACAGACCGTCCAAAGCAGCGCCTCGATACGCGTGTCATACGTCGCTTCCGGGCCAATCACAGTTACCAGGACTTCCAAACCTATCTAAATCGTAATAGAGAGTTAATAACTACTTAAATAACCCCTTATTAAAGCCCCGTAATTTTTCAAAATTTTTAACTATTTTTAAACCTGATCCTAAACCTTCAGACAACCCGAACTATATCGAAACTATGTTCGATCGACACAAAGCCTGTCCCAAAATGTTCATTACATCAAATAGATGATTTCGTGTTTTGGAAGTTTCCCCAAAAGTGGCCTCACGCGCCCCCACGCGCGGCGTAAAGTCCCTGCGCGTGAAACCCACGCACTGGGAACAGTGTAACCTTCTTCCTTCGGTAGACCGAGTCTGAACCGATATGTTGGTTTTCAGTCCGGTCCAACCAACGAACCCGATTCACTCGATTTCCCCCCATTTTTCAGTCTGTTTCGATCCCTTTTCAATTCTAATCTTCTTATCTCAAATCTAGGAACCTAACCATATAATTAGAACGAAGAAAAAAAAAATCTAAAACCCCTCGTTCGAATTTCCCATTCACGTCCCAATTTTTCTGTTTGTTCCCTGGGCCGTCCGGCCGTCTTCAACCATCAAAATCTATTCCCTAATGATCATACTAACCATATAATCACTTTACAATCCACAGAAAACAACCTAAACGTCTAAATCCAAAAATACTAAGAATTGAATCAAAAATGGGTTATCGGGTTACCTTCGTCCGCCGTCCACAACGGCGCTCGATTCGTCCACCATCATCATCCTCTCCTTCCATTCTCTCTCTTTCATTCACGTTACAACACATAAGGTGAGGTTTGGGGGAAGGTGGTCGATGGGGTTTGTACAAAATGGGAATGGGTTTCGGGTTTGGTTGAAGGATCGAACAGGAAAGGGAGATGCATGTATGGGAAGTGGTGGGAAATGGACTTGTCACTCATCAATTGGGCCACTTCAAAAGATCTAGGCCCACTTAAGTCAAAAACTCCCCTGTTTTGTAAAACGTGCAATAGTTACCTTAAACTTCTATGAACCGCAATTTTTTCGTCGAACGTCTGATTTCAACGTGTCGCCTGTCTATGGACTCGTATCAACCCGATCTACGTGACGGTCCTTGGCTCTCGGCCATCGGACTTCCCAAGTCAAAAGTTAACTTTTCACCCTCGTTTAGAGTTCAAATCGTAATTTCATCCTAAACGTCCCTTAATCCTCGACTAATCACCGATTAGACCCACTAATTCGTCATTAGTCCCACTAATCCGTCATTAGTCTTAATCTAATCCTGAAATTCAGGACAGGTCAAATATACTGAGTTAACGTCAGATACTTTTCAGCCTACCTCTCTGACACATTCCACCTACGACCGTCAAGTCAACTTTTTAACGTGATGGTTTTTCTTATCCAAAAATCGAAGCTGATATCCTATTCAGCATCTTGTCCGACAATTATCCTCATTGCTCTCACTTAGCGATATCTCATCTCTTGTCACTCAAATAGTTTGCAACCGTAATCCATTGTTCAGAGGAGTACCATTTCCCCTCTAACATCCTCTAAGTCCAAGATCACGATCGTGACTAGCTGGTAACGTTCGGCTCCACTGCGCTCCCGTTGCACTACTCTGATCCTGACTCGCTCTCGAGTCCCTATATCGTATCTCGTGTCACTTTGTAACCTACGCTAAAATCTTGACTCACCCTGAGTCCCAAATCGTCGTACTACTCGCCCTGTAGACCTACAATCGACAACTCACCCTGTCGACCTACAATCGACAAATCACCCATCCGGGGTGTATATAGGATCCAGATACACCCTATTTGTCTCAGGAGAGAAAACACTCTGCACTAATGGGTTCCCTTGTCACAGAGGAGTCACTTCGCCAAGCAACTGACCTCAGCTCGGAATGTGGTCAATTTTCCAATTTGATTTTATGTAACCATGTTCTTTCTGTACACCAGCATGCAAGCCTGCTTAGTGTTAGGCACACACGCCAACAAATGCGGTCTAACTGAACCACGTCTACCAAGGCATAGTATTCCGAATCTCGCTACTGTCTCACAATACGATTCTCCTCTGCTCCTAGCTTAGCATAATCAGCAAGGTAATCCACTCCACTGATTACCAGACCTCGGTCTACTCGCCTCAAGGCCGCCACAATCGCCTCAATCCAGACTTACCTTGGGCATTCACTTGTCACATCCACTGACGCCAAATCCTTCCTACTCTTCGAATCACTCAAATTTGACCCAAAACCTAGGTGTTTGGTTCTTACACCCTCTTTGAACCCTTTAGCTGTCTAATCACTCCTCGTCATCCCACCTAGGGAAGAACCAAGGAGAATCCAAGATGATGACATCAAAGTTCATCCTATGTCATCCTCTGGCACCAAGCATCATCTGCTAAAAAGAAGAAAACGAGAAGTCTCCTTCATCGACTTCGGAATCCCCACTTCCAATGTTGAAACAAGCACTCTCCTCATCGCCTCAAATACAACCTCTCTTGATTCTGAAGTTTCACCCACGTTGGAAATATACTTAACTTTTCCAATTACTGAGCTAGTGGAAGAAGCGAAGTCCTCATTCTCTGACTAAGAGTATTCTCTGATAAGTACTGTAGTGCTTAATCCTCCCCTCCAGGACTAAACACTTCCATAGATTCTCTTCGACTTCTTCCATCCTTTCCGACCAACGAGAACCGTCGATAACTATTGTAATGACCCATTCTATTTCTCACCATCAGATTTCTCCTCAAGCAAGCGTACACGAAACTCAGGAGATATGGTCAACCACAGTCAACCAAAACCATCTCCATCACGATTCCTAAGAATCTACACTAGTCGACAAATCCTCCTTGTCGTGTAGTGGTAGAAACCTAACCATGAGCACATCACGACTGAGCTACCCTCAGCTCATGGCTCGTCGTCTCTCCTCTCTCGTACCCCACTACTCTGGGTACGACCATTCCGAAAATCCATGCCAGAAAATGAACTTTCCCCGAACGTCCCTCGATTCTCAATAACCAACCACAAAGCCACCCTCGATGGTGGTACCTGCCACGAGTTCGTACAGACACAACTCACATACAACACTACCAAGACTCTGAACCTAAGCGGCCAACTCACCGTCGGCACCAACTGCTCAACACACATCATCCACCGATCGGTCCACCTCGGAATCCGATCGACAAGTACCACTCTCCTGGTCACTCATCCGATCACTCACCAACTAGGGTTCTTGCGAACCCGACTGCTCCCTGCAATACGTCCATCCTGAGCGATCTGTGGCTCTAGACTTCGAAAAGTCGTCATACTCCTTTACTGGTGTCCAAACAACCAGTAACCACAATCAGGGGATCTCGTCCCCTTGTAACTCTACGGCTCCTAGCCGCTGGCCTCCATAAGGACTTGGCCATACTCTGCGCATAACACTGCACAAGCGCTACATGCGCAATCTCATCCTACCATGCCAGACAACACTGCTTCGTGGCATCTCCTGCCAATCGACATCTCTCCAGGATTCGACACACCGAAACATGGCACCTCATGCCAAATAGGATCAATGTTCCTATTCCAACCAGCCTCAACTAGGGTCATCATGCGCCTGACTGCTCCTAGCAGTACAATCTCCGATCCTTGCAATCCTATCGTGGATGATCCTAACGTCCGACATACACTGATTCCCTTTCTCCAATCCATGTCCATCATGACTACTCGAAGCCGTTAGATTTGCACTATTACCAAGCCCGATATCTCAGGGTCAATCACGATTCCAATCGTAGTGATGCATGCAACCATCCGTCCAGGACCGCTCTCAATCCTGGTATGTCGTTGTGAACAAATCAACCGACGTGACCACCTCTAGATCATGGTGTGCACATCACCGATCAAACTCCTGAACCGTCAGCACTCCGAAGTCGAGCCTCCTGTGGTTGTTCGACAACGGAACGTGCATCATGACCTCTCCGGAAGGAACACATCCCAGTTCGGAGTCGAGTGTCGTATCGTCCGTCGTCGTGCACATAGCACTCGCTGCGACCACGACTTAGACCCATAGGTCATCAATAGGGTCATATGCCCGAGACAAAACCAAATGGGTCTCATGCCCAAGTTTATCTTTTCAAATCCAAATCCATTTCATTTAAACCATTATAGAAAGCACAAACACATATAAGCACCGTATAAGGCCGAAACCTCAAAACACGTGCAAATACGTAAACACACACAAATGCACTCATGACATCACAAAACATGTTCATTAAAGCATATAAAACATTTATGCATGCATCAATTTAGAAAACCAAAGTCCACTCACAGACCGTCCAAAGTCGCGCCTCGATAAGTGTGCCATACGCCGCTCCCGGGTCAATCACCGTCACCAGGACTTCCAAACCTGTCCAAAAGGGTTACTAACTACTTAAATAACCCCTCATTAAAACTCCGTACTTTTCTGGAATTTTTAACTCATTTAAACCCGATCCTAAACCTTCGGACAACCCGAACTATATCGAAACGATGTCTGATCGACACGAAACCAGTCCTAAAATGTTCGTTACATCGAATAGATAATTTCGTGTGTTGAAAGTTTCCCCAAAAGTGGCCTCACGTGCCCCCACACGCTGGGAACAGTGTCACCTTCTTCCTTTGACAGACCGGGTCCGAACCAGTCTGCTGGTTTTCGGTCCCGTCCGACTGGCGGCGCCAGTTCACTCAATTTCCCCCCATTTTTCAGTCCGTTTTGATCCCTTTTCAATTCTAATCTTCTTAACTCAAATCTAGGAACCTAACCATATAATTAGAATGAAGAAAAACGCCCTAAAACCCCTGGTTCGAATTTCCCATTCACGGCCCAATTTTTCCGTTTGTTCCCTGGGCCATCCGGCCGTCTTCCACCCTAAAAATCTATTCCCTAATGATCATACTAACCCTATAATCACTTTACAATCCACATAAAACAACCTTAATGTCTAAATCCAAAAATACTAAGAATTGAGTCAAAAATGGGTTATTGGGTTACCTTCGTCCGCCATCCACGACGGCGCTCGATTCGACCACCATCTTCATCGTCTCCTTCCATTCTCTCTCTTTCATTCACGTTCCAACACAGAGGGTGAGGTTTGGGGGAAGGTGGTCGATGGGGTTTGTACAAAATGGGAATGGGTTTCGGGTTTGGTTAAAGGATCGAACAGGAAAGGGAGATGCATGTATGGGAAGTGGTGGGAAATAGTTACCTTAAACTTCCGTGAACCGTAACTTTTCCATCTAATGTTCGATTTCGACGTGTCACCTGTCTACGAACTCGTATCGACTCGATCTACGTGACTGTCCTCGGCCCCCGACCATTGGACTTCTGGTAAAAAGTGAACTGTTCGCCCTCGTTCAGGGGCAAAATCATAGATTTTCTCTGAACGTCCGTTAATCCTCGGCTAATCCCCGATTAGCCCCACTAATCTGTCATTAGTCTTAATCTAATCCTAAAATTCAGGACGGGTCGGTACACTTAACCGTTCTCCAATTTTGGTATGCCACCTATTTACGGACACAGGGTCCAAAGACCTTCGTAATGGTCCTCTCAGATTACCTAAACAAGGTCCCGATAAAAACGTCAACATTTTAATTTTTGGTCAAAAGTTAACCCTTTGACTTCAAGGGAAAAATGGTCAATTTCATCTGAATTTTTCAATTTTTTCCCTGTTGAACGTCCGGGTCATTATATAATACCATGAATAGTCAGTAACTTATTGGCTCCATTGCCTCTGCCAGAGTCCCTATCCGATATCTCAACTTACATCAGAGTCCCAATTCGGTACCCCGACTAGCCTAGAGACCCAATCTGAAATCTCGACTTGTCTAGAGTCCTAATTCTATATCCCAACTCATCTAGATTACGCATAGGAATCATCCCTTAGAAAGTTCGAACCTGGTGGTAGTTTATACTCTTTTCGGAGTATAACTGTGTGCCAAAACTCATCAACATATGCCCAAACATCCTAATCAAGGGAGCACTGAACCCTCAAATGCGCCGATACTCGGCTCCCTTGACCCTTTGATCGAAACCCACCCCTAACTAGCTCGAAAGGATCTGGAATTACCCAAATGGAGCTTTAAATGAACACAAAAGGCTCAAAACCGTCACCAACAACTCCGGGAGGTAAAAAAAAGGAGGTACGTTTTGCAATGGACTCAATACCCATGCGCTGCCACACATACTAACTCAATGCTGACACAACGTAATACGAATACTACATGGTGGCCTCGTGTCGCTGATGTGGCTGCCATGTGTCACTAACATGGCTGCCACGTGGCACTATCATGACTACCATGTGTTACTGACATTATTACCACGTGCCACTAACATAACTTGTAACGCCCCGGAAATTCAGAAAATGTAATTTTGTAAAATAATGAATAAATGACGTTTTTACCCTTGTGAATAGTATGGTCAATTTGTTGACTTCTTGATTGGAAAATCAAACGGACGTTGACCGATGACCGTGACGTAGTTCGGAACGTCACAAGTCCATAGACAGCTGGCACGCCCAATTCCGAAGATCAGGGAAAACGTTATGACGTTCGGAAATTCGAGGGCATTTTCGTAATTTGGACAAAAAGGGAAAAAATGTTGACTTTTGTTTGACACCTAATTTTCACACGATTCGAGGACCATTAAGTAGGTCTCGATGCCTTGAGTACAACGACAGGCGGCACGTTGAAAACGGAGTTCGGATACGAACGTTACGGGTCACAGAACCCTAGGGGCAAAATGGTAATTTGACGAACCAGGGGCAAAATGGTCTTTTAACCATGATCAGACCATGACACCTGTCCTTTGTCTTATTCTTGCCCTAGAAAACATGGAATCGGGTCTTAGGGAGAACATAATCATATGACTTTAGACATTAACCCCTAAATTATGGTTTATCTTCATCCATGTCAAATTAACGGCAGATAAATCAAATGTTCAGCGTCATTGTGCAATTGTGATACCGAGGAAGCTGATTTGAGAGAAAAACTCGAGAGACAGAGAGGCCCCTGGGATAATTCTGAATCGAAAATTCTTGAAATTAGAGGGGAATTCGAATTCAAATTTGTGAGCTAGGAGAAGGGAAATTGAGGATTGAATTAAGCTTCTGGGATCAAAACGAAACTCCCTGCAACAAAAACGAAGAGAATTGTTGTCGAATTAAGGAAGAACAGAAGCTTCCATGGCTACTGAAAATCGAGCTTGAGTTCTACCAGTTGGAGGTAAGGAATTATCAAATTGAACTTGTAAAAACGTTCCTTACACTCCCACGATACTAACCGTATGAATTAATTTGAAAATCAGGGACGAAATCGATAAACCCGAATAGGATACCCGTCGAAGTTTGATCGTGAGTCGTGAGGTTTTAGACATTCATTGAGGTAATTGAACTTACAGAACTTGAATTCAGTTGGACTAGATGGGATCAGTTGAAAGAATGGATCGATTTGAGGTCGAATTGAATGAGATTGAATCAGGTTGTATCGCGGGTTTTCCAACCCGTTTATCAAACAATCCGGGTGAAGACAACGTACTGTAGCAACACTGTGCTACGAGCGTGGCTTTCACGCGCAGCCGCTTACAGCGGCACGTGAGGGCGCGTGAATGGGAATCCGGCGAAGTGGTCAACATGAAACTTGATGTTCTCGATGATACGAACCTATCTGAGTTGGTTTCGGGTCAATCGGATATGGTTTCGGAGTAGTTCCGAGTACCCGACGCGTTTAATTTATATTTAAATAATATTATAAAATTCCGACGATTAAAGGATTCTTATTTGAGGACCATATGATAGTATAGTAACCTTAAATCACTTTGTTTAACAGGCTGGAATATTCCCGGGACGTCGGAAGAAAGTGAACAGCTCGAGGCTGAGCAATCCGGACGGTGTGTGTGAGTGGACTTTGTTTTCTAACCGTGATGCATGCATATATGATTTAAATGCTTTATTATATGATTTATTATGATTGATGTTTCAATCCGGTGATTTCTCAATTTTATGATTATTATATTATATTTTGTCACGATTTTCGAGAAATTATGAAATTGATGTTTTGGGCTAGGCCCGGATTGAAAATGATGTTTTGACTCGGGTTATGAGTCAGGGAATTAAAAATGATATTTGGACTTGAATTATGAGTCAAGGATTGTTTTCATGGATTTACGTGATCGTGGCAACTCGGGTTTACGGTTGCACGAATTTGCGTGAAAATGAGATTTTGGGCTTGAGACCCAAGTGAATAGTAATTTTGACTCGGATTTGGAGTCACATGTGAATATGATTAAATTGATGATTTTGATTTATAAAGTGAATTCTTGACACTGTTTTATGATGGATTTGTGGAACTTGCTTTATGAAAGCTATGTCTCGGGTATAGGCCCTATTGAAATGTTTTTGACTTGATTTGAGACATAAATGGTTTTAAAATGAGATTGCTGGATTGGGTGACTGTTCCACATATACCATCCTCTGTGATTTGATAGTCTCCTCCAGACGTCGTAGATCCTGGAGTAGTCATGATCCACTGCCTGGAGATGAGTAGCTCCGAGGGAGGCTCACTCTCAGGAGCGTGGGACCACTGCCTGGAGATGAGTAGCTCCGAGGGAGGCTCACTCGCAGGAGCGTGGGATTATGATGATATCCTCTAGACGTCGAGGATCCTAGAGTTGATATCCCCCTAGAAGTCGTAGATCCTAGGGGATGTACTCGGACGTGAGACACCGAGTTGGCACGCGTTGCATTGATATCGTGACGGGTTATATGGATAATGTGATTGGATATTGAGGATTAGTGTTATTATGATATATTGATATTTGTGTCCAGATACTTTAGGAAATGATGCTTTATATCATGAACTGATTTCATACTATTACTCATGTTTTATGTTATGCATGCATGTTTGTGAAAACTGGAGGGGAAACCTTGAGTTTCGGTAAATGTATTTAGAAAAGTTTATTTTGTCCACTCACACCTTTAATGTTTTTATTCACCCTCCAGGCCGGTACACTGGTACGGGGGCTAGAAACGAGGCAAGCGAGGCAAAAGAATAAGTAGACCGTTGCGCACTCGGACACTCTACAGAGTAGGAATTTGATCCCTATCTGTAATAGTACATATGCTCTGTATTGTCGTTGACTAGTCAAGCTTGTGACGTCATTGGTCTGTAAAACTTAACTATCCCTTGTCTGACAATGTTTTTGGGATTTGTTGTGTGGTGTATGTATATAAGTTTGGTTACTTTTGGTACTTTTTAGTTATTGTCAGACGGGAGCAGGATTCATCACGACTATCGAGGGATAATCGGGATGGGTCTTGTCATAACTGCCACATATCACTAACACAACTACTAATGTCACATGACCATGTCATCATGATGATGTCACTACCATGTTATCATGATGACATCACGCTGACGTCACACCTTACTAGACGGGTCATAGGAGAAGACGACCGCCGCTGCCACATCACCAATTTCCATGTTCCAAATATGAAAACGTATATATGTCATGATAAGAATCCAAACATAGGATTTAGGGAGTGATATCCTACCTAGATTCACCGGAAAATGGCCACAAAAATTTGGCCAACTTCCTTTCATCGATTTGTCATCTCTAACCATCCTTCCACTGCCAAACCACCCTCAAACGACTCCTAGCAACCAATAGAAAAAAACCCAGGCCTTAGATTCTCTCAGCACGGCCTCGAAATGGATTACCCAAGGAGAAAGGGTGCTTTGATCGCACAAAGAAAATAGAGAGAGGCAAAAAATATCTGACTGATCGTGTGAATAGACAGAAACTAGGCTTGTTAATCGGTTCGCAAAAATTGACTGAAAAATTGCATTGAACAGGGACTGAATTGAAAAATATCTGACCGATCATCTTTTTCTAAAGAAATTCCGAAAACAACTTTAATTTTTTGTCTACCTCGTTACAATCTTCACCCTAAAGAAAATTTCATCCTCGAAATTTATGTATGTAGGTCAAAAGTCAACCATCTATGATCCCTCAAGTGATCCCGTGTCATTATTGACACGATACTAGATTACACATTACCCCGTATGGTGTTAAGGAGTATTACCTGTAAGGTCTGAGGGTAACTCAATGATAACTGAAATGCCCAATGAGGAAATAACCCTGGTAAGTCCTCTAGACTACTAACTGAAATGCAATACACACCTGGTAAACCCATGGCCTCAACAACATATACTGAGGTGGCAATCCCGGTAAGTTCTTTGGAATACCATCCAAGAGTCAAAATATACCTGCCGTAACAGGACCCGCCCCGATCCCACAGGGACCACAAGGGGATGTGCCCTGCTCCCGTCTGACACCCAATAATTCATACCAATTTTAACCTCAAAACATCAAATGCATAAATAACCAAATTAAAGTCATACATCAAATCCGAATTAAACGAATGTCAGACAAGGGATGAAACCCAAAATTACATGATGCGAGCACGACTCTAAGGTAAACCTGCGGGTACACCGCCCAACAGGGGATCAGGTACGCAGAAAGTAGATCTACGCCTCAGCCTCAGGTTCCTCCTCTACCTCAATTTCACGACCTGGAGGGGTTATCAAAAACATTAAGGGTGAGTGGACCGAAACTCAAGTTTATGAAATCGTTTGATAATTAAAACATATAATTTACCCCTCCGTTTTCCAAACATGCGTGCATCATTATTCAAAATCATAAACCATATAATATGAACCATAAGGCATGTAATAAAACCATAAGTATAATTTTAGTTGCTGCACTATACACTCCAATCCCGACATCCCTGATGTCTGACGTCCCTGACGTCCAATAGGTCACAATCACAAGGCTACGCGTGCCACTCGGGTCTCAATTTCCGAGTTCATTCCCCGAACCCCGTTCGGGTACTGCATCCCCGATGCTTAACGTCATAGACGCTGGACGTACTAGACGTCCGTGACCTCTCCGGGGTACCTCGCCGGAGGAGACAATATAATATGGAAGGATCTATACAGTGCAGTAACAAATGCATTTTATTGATATCCACATGCAAGGCATATATATACATAGATAAAATCCGAACCAATCATTAAGTTTCATCAGACGGGTCTCAAGCCCAAATACCGTGAAACGTGCCATAACCATATTTTTCATATCATCAAAACCATTATTGTTTTAGCATGTGAATAAGTATAATAAACCAGAAAACATTTATGCACGCAAGGGTTTAAGAAAATGGCCCACTCACAGAACAGTCCTGCTGAAAACCGAACGTATACCCTCGTTCTGGTACGATTATACAACCCCTGTCATATCCAAAGCATATGCAAAGGTCAATACAAACCCCTAACATTCAACTATGAAACCCTAGACCGAAACCGGTCCGGAAAAGCCGCCCGAACGCGCTTTCCAAGGCAATAAACCTTATTTTGACCAACTTAATGATCTCCGATCGACCCGAAACCACCGCCATTGGATCCGGATCGTCGAAACCTAAAGAATGGTGGTGGTCCCACCAAAAACACTGTTCACACGCGCCCCCACGCGCCGGTCAACGCGTCGGTCAACGCAGGAACAGTCCTGCTGACGTCATCGCTGACGTCACTGCTGACGTCAGCATGACGTCATGCTGATGTCATCTGACAGCTGTCAGGTCTGACATGTCAGACTCTGACAGGTGCCACGTGTCAACACCCGATTGGTCCACCTTGCTGATCTGTCAGACCACGTGTCAGATCTGACATGTGCCACGTGTCAGTACGGCACTGGTCCACGTCACTGACATGTCAGTGACACGTGCCCGTCCCTGACTGGTCCACGTCACTGACATGTCAGTGCTGATTGTGCACTGACATGTGACACGTGTCGGCTCACTGTTGGTCCACGTCACCTGACAGACTGACAGGGTGCCACGTCAGCACCGCTGTCCTCAGACGGGTTGACCCGTATACCTGTAACTCGGGTCGATCAGACCCGCGATCATGACCCGGTTACCATTTCTTCATTTCTTGATCATTTTCGTCCAGTTTGATTCCTAATTACTCGTCTTAATCCCTAGAATGGTTCTGTGTAACTAGAATTAGGTTTTAGGTCTAAGAGGTTACCTGAAAATCGACGGGAAGTTTGGTTGCCGGTTCTGGTTATCCTCTCCGGCGAGTCGACGGTTTTCCAGTTCCGGTCCTGGGTCCAAATTGGTCGTCAAGGTCTCCTAGACGTGTCCTAACAATAACCAAAAGATGTCAACGTCACAAACAGGTGTTTCGAAGCAGGGAAGGAAAATGGTTACCTATGGGTTTATCGTCCAATCGCCGCCGTGTCGCCGCCGTACGTTGGTTCAAGTTCCAGATTGAAGGTTTGGATGATTTGGTGACTTGGGCTCCTCGGGTTTCCTTCTCGAGTCTGAGGGAATGCCGCCGTGCAGGGTGGCCGTGGAGTGGTGGCCGGCGTCAGGAGGGTGGCTGCTGGTTGTCTGAGGTGTGGGTTTGAGTGGTGATGGCTGATGAGCTGGTTCCAAGGAGAAATCGCACAAACGGTTTGTGAGAATGAACACATGGGTGCATGATTCCATGTAGTTTAATACAGAACAGGGGTAAAATTCAAGGGTCAGGATTGGATCTCAGAATGAGATCAAGGGTGAGGATTGGATCTGGGGTTTTCAGATCCAAGGGCTGAAATTAAAAGTTGATTTAAATGCTATTTAATCCCATAGTGGATCTGATCCAATCTAGCCAATGGGTGAGTGACACTTGTCACTCACCAGGTGTCCTCCAATCTGATTTCCTGAATATAATATTCGACACGAAAACCGAGACCCGAACCTCCCGATTTCACGTTTCTGACCATAACTTCCCCGTACGAAGTCTGATTTCGGCGTGCCGCCTGTCTACGGACTCAGGACGTCGAGGCCTACCCAACGGTCCTCGAGTCAACAGAAAATTAGTTGCCAAAAGAAAAGTCAACATTTTCCCCGAAAGTCCAAATTACGGTAATGCCCCTGAACTTCCGATAGTCATAACTTTCTCCCTGATCGTCCGAATTGGACGTGCCACCTGTCTATGAACTTGTGACGTCCCGAACTACGTCACGGTCATAGGTCAAAGTTCATTTAGTTCATCAATCAAAAAGTCAACAATTTGACCATACCAATCACAAGGGTAAAATCGTCAAATCACACATTAAATTACAATATGGGAATCCTCGAATTTCCGGGGTGTTACAACCTTCCCCCCTTAAGAAATTTCGTCCCGAAATTTCAAGGAAACAAATGAGGAAATTGTTCTCGCATCTGAGCCTCAGGCTCCCATGTGGCTTCTTCCACATTCTGGTTTCTCCAGAGAATCTTCCCGAGAGGGATCGTCTTCCGACGTAGTACCTTGTCCTTCCGATCCAAGATCTGTACTGGTTGTTCTTCAAAGCTCAAATCCTCCCGCAGTTCGACAGGTTGTTCCCCAAGTACATGAGAAGCATCACGTACGTACATCCGCAACATCGATACGTGGAAAACATCGTGAACTCTAGATAGTTCTGGAGGTAGCGCCAATCTGTATGCAACTCAACTCTGCCAATTCTCTCCACGATCTCATATGGTCCGATAAAACGCGGACTCAGTTTCCCCCGTCGGCCAAAACGGATAATCCCTTTCCACGTAGACAACTTCAGGAAGACAAAATCTCCCACTTCAAACTCCAAGTCTCGAATCCGTCGATCGGCATAACTTTTCTGGCGATCCTGTGCCACCTTCAATCTCTCCTTGATCACGCGAACAGTTTCCATGGTTAAGTCCATCATCTCCGGCCCTACAGCCGCTCGCTCTCCTACCTCCGTCCAGCAGATAGGTGTCCTGCACTGTCGACCATACAGTGCCTCATAAGGTGCCATCCCGATGCTTGCCTGATAGCTGTTGTTGTAAGCGAATTCCATCAATGGCAAATGAGTATCCCAAGAGTCCTGAAATTGTAGTACACATGATCTCATCATGTCCTCCAGGGTCTGAATGGTTCTTTCAGACTGTCCATCGGTCTGTGGATGGAAAGCAGTACTGAAACGTAGGGTTGTTCCCAGAGTAGCTTGCAAACTCCGCCAGAACCTGGAAGTGAAACGCGGATCACGATCGGACACGATCGATTCTGGCGTACCATGAAGTCGTATGATTTCCTTCACAAACAACTGAGCCAGTCGGTTAGGTTTATAGGTTTCCTGAACTGGCAGAAAATGGGTTGATTTGGTTAACCGATCCACGATCACCCATACTCCGTCCACTCCACTCTGAGTCCTCGGTAACTTAAAGACGAAGTCCATGGTGATGTGATCCCACTTCCACTCGGGAATCGGAAGTTGCTGCGTAGCCCCATACGGTCTTTGCCGTTCCGCCTTAACCTGCTGACAGGTTAAGCATTTGCTCACGAACTCAGCAATATCCTTCTTCATTCCTGGCCACCAATAATGGTTCCGGAGGGTACGGTACATCTTTGTACCTCCCGGATGCATAGCATAGGCCGAACTGTGGGCCTCCTCAAGAATCTCGGCCCGTAACTCTGCCACTGCAGGTACACACAAACGGCCCAATTTCACAAGTGCTCCATCGTCCCGGATGGTAAAATCCTGTCTTCCATCCGCATCGATCTCAATTCTGTAAATACAGAGTATCGGATCCTGAAGTTGTGCCTCAATGATCCGATCAATCAGTACTGGTCGTACATGGAAGCTGGCCAACAAAGCTCCATGCTCGTCCGTACCCAAAATAACTCCCGCCTTCCGGAGTTCCACCAGCAAGGGAAGATACACCATCCCCAGGTGTGCAACAGTTCCCGCTGATTTCCTGCTGAGTGCATCCGCCACCACATTGGCCTTACCCGGATGGTACTCGATCGTACAGTCATAGTCCTTCAGCAGCTCCAACCATCTCCGTTGTCTCATGTTAAGCTCCTTCTGAGTGAATAAGTATTTAAGACTCTGGTGGTCGGTGTATATCCGACACGTTGCGCCGAACAGATAATGTCTCCAGATCTTGAGAGCATGAACCACCGCCGCCAACTCCAAATCATGAGTAGGGTAGTTCAACTCATGAGTCTTCAGCTGCCGGGATGCATAGGCGATAACCTTGCCAGTTTGCATCAACACGCAGCCCAGACCTTGCAGCGATGCATCACTGAAGACCACAAACTCTCCACTGTCATCCGGCAATGCAAGGACAGGTGCAGTGGTCAATCGATCCTTCAACTCTTGAAAGCACCGATCGCACTGCTCGTCCCAGATAAATTTTACTCCCTTTCGAGTCAAACGAGTCAATGGTGCAGCAATTTTGGAGAAACCCTCCACGAATCTCCGGTAGTAGCCTGCTAATCCGACGAAACTTCGCACCTCGGTCACGGTTGTCGGTCTAGCCCAGTTGGTCACCGCTTTTGTTTTCTGGGGATCCACGCAAATCCCATCCGTCGATATCACGTGTCCCAGAAAACCAATACTGCTCAGCCAAAACTGACACTTGCTCAGCTTGGCGTACAATTGTTCTTGTCTCAGCCTCTCCAAGACCAACCGTAGATGTTCTTCATGTGCACGGGCACTCCTCGAGTATACCAAAATATCATCGATGAACACAATCACGAACTTATCCAGGTAGGGTCGGAAAACCCGGTTCATCAGATCCATGAATGCTGCTGGAGCATTCGTCAAACCAAATGGCATAACAAGGAACTCGTAGTGTCCGTAACGGGTTCGAAAGGCAGTTTTCGGAATATCCTCCTCCGAAATCCTCAGTTGGTGATACCCAGACCGCAAATCAATTTTCGAGAAGCACTGAGCTCCCCGCAACTGGTCGAAAAGGTCATCGATCCTGGGTAGAGGATACTGATTCCTCAGCGTCACCCTGTTGAGTTGTCGATAGTCAATACATAAACGGAGACTTCCTTCATTCTTCTTCACGAACAACACCGGTGCTCCCCACGGTGAAGTACTCGGTCGGACATATCCCAAATCTACCAACTCCTGCAATTGAGTCTTGAGTTCTCGTAACTCGGCCGGCGCCATCCGGTATGGTGCTTGGGACATAGGTCGGGTACCCGGGAGTAGTTCAATAGTAAACTCAATCTCCCGCGATGGTGGCAATCCAGGTAAGTCTTCCGGGAATACATCCGGAAACTCACAGACCACCGGTATTTCGTCGATAACCGGAGTATCGACCCGTTCCGACACGACATGCGCCAGATAACCCTGGCATCCCTTCCGTAGAAGTTTGATAGCAGTAAGTGACGAAATCACTTCAGGAGACGAACCATCACGTTCCCCCTGAAAGATAACTTCCGGCAAACCCGGGCTCCGCAAAATCACTTGCTTGCTACAGCAGTCGATGAGCGATCCGTGCTCCAACAGCCAATCCATCCCTAGGATTATATCGAAGTCGTTGATATCCAGAATAATTAAGTCTGCTGGTAAATCCACATCCTCAATTCTTACCGGGCACCTCCGAATCACCTGATTCACAAGGTACACGATACCCATCGGGGTGCCAAAACCCATTTCGCAATCTAAAGCTGATACCACACAATCAAGCATACCAGCACAACTCTTCGAAATAAAAGAATGTGTAGCCCCCGCATCCATCAATACACGTACAAGAAGATTAAAGATATGTAGTGTACCTGTGACCACGCCTGGAGCAGTCCTCTCCTGCTGCTGGGTCATTGCAAACACTTGGGCCCTCGGCCCTCCGTTCCGTCCGCGCCCACGCGCGCCACGCCCAGCACCACGGTCACCTCCCTGACCGCGACCTCCATTAGTGTGGGAAGCCGTGCTCTGCACCACACTCGAGCCCCCAGCGTCGTTGTTCTTGGACAACTGCGGGCAATTACTGGCATAGTGGCTCACCTCTTCGCAAGCAAAACAAGTTACTGGCCTTGGCCTGTCCGAATGCCCGCTAGAAGCACCGCTCCAAGATGAGCGTTGCCCAGAGTTGTATCCAGATCCTCTGCCCTGAGAGCCTCCACGTCGACCCGACCAGCCACGACCCTTGAAGGATGAGGGTGCTCCCCTGTAGCTCCCTCCCTTGTTGTTCTTACGGCCCGATGGCCCATGATGTGGGTGATCCTAACGTCGCCCCTCCCCCGAAGGTTGTCGTGTCTGGTGTGCCGCCAGACTGGCCTCGACACGCACCGCTGCGTCGACCATATCTCTCAGAGAAGCATGAGTGGTAGCAGTCACACTGGCCCGGATCTCCCCTCGGAGTCCAAGCTCAAACCGCTGGCATTTGTCCTCCTCTGTGCTTACGAATGAAGTAGCGAACCGGGAAAGTTCCCCGAAAGTTTGCTCGTAGTCCGCAACGGACATATCACCCTGCTCCAGTCGCAGGAACTCAGCCTCCCGTGCCGCGCGAAAGGATCGCGGGTAGTACTGGTCCAGAAACCTGGAACGGAAAGCTTCCCAAGTAGTGGTATGGACAGACCACCCAGACATTTCGAGTCCGTGCCACCACTGGTAGGCTCCTCCTTCCAGTAAGAAGGTCGCCAAAGTCACTCGTTCGCCCGGAGGGCAGTGCATCACCGAGAAGATCCTCTCCCACTTGGTGATCCAGTCGTGAGCATCCTCGGGGTTTGATCCCCCGCAGAAAGGAGTGGCTCCCAAACGTTGAGCCCTTTGAATGCTCGCGCATTCCATCTCTCTTTCTAGTTCCTCGTCCGTTCGAGTATGAGGAATTCTCCTAGGAGGCATAACCAACTGTTAAGAGGCATAGATCAGAAAACAATATTCTTAAAAGTCGAAAAGTAACTAGTACTAATCGCTAGTCTAGCATGCTGACCATACCCTAGTACTGACCACAACCTAGTGCTCTGATACCAAGCTGACAGGACCCGCCCCGATCCCACAGGGACCACAAGGGGACGTGCCCTGCTCCCGTCTGACACCCAATAATTCATACCAATTTTAACCTCAAAACATCAAATGCATAAATAACTAAATTAAAGTCATACATCAAATCCGAATTAAACGAATGTCAGACAAGGGATGAAAACCAAAATTACATGATGCGAGCACGACTCTAAGGTAAACCTGCGGGTACACCGCCCAACAGGGGATCAGGTACGCAGAAAGTAGATCTACGCCTCAGCCTCAGGTTCCTCCTCTACCTCAATTTCACGACCTGGAGGGGTTATCAAAAACATTAAGGGTGAGTGGACCGAAACTCAAGTTTATGAAATCGTTTGATAATTAAAACATATAATTTACCCCTCCGTTTTCCAAACATGCGTGCATCATTATTCAAAATCATAAACCATATAATATGAACCATAAGGCATGTAATAAAACCATAAGTATAATTTTAGTTGCTGCACTATACACTCCAATCCCGACATCCCTGATGTCTGACGTCCCTGACGTCCAATAGGTCACAATCACAAGGCTACGCGTGCCACTCGGGTCTCAATTTCCGAATTCATTCCCCGAACCCCGTTCGGGTACTGCATCCCCGATGCTTAGCGTCATAGACGCTGGACGTACTAGACGTCCGTGACCTCTCCGGGGTACCTCGCCTGAGGAGACAATATAATATGGAAGGATCTATACAGTGCAGTAACAAATGCATTTTATTGATATCCACATGCAAGGCATATATATACATAGATAAAATCCGAACCAATCATTAAGTTTCATCAGACGGGTCTCAAGCCCAAATACCGTGAAACGTGCCATAACCATATTTTCCATATCATCAAAACCATTATTTTTTTAGCATGTGAATAAGTATAATAAACCAGAAAACATTTATGCACGCAAGGGTTTAAGTAAATGGCCTACTCACAGAACAGTCCTGCTGAAAACCGAACGTATACCCTCGTTCTGGTACGATTATACAACCCCTGTCATATCCAAAGCATATGCAAAGGTCAATACAAACCCCTAACATTCAACTATGAAACCCTAGACCGAAACCGGTTCGGAAAAGCCGCCCGAACGTGCTTTCCAAGGCAATAAACCTTATTTTGACCAACTTAATGATCCCCGATCGACCCGAAACCACCGCCATTGGATCCGGATCGTCGAAACCTAAAGAATGGTGGTGGTCCCACCAAAAACACTGTTCACACGCGCCCCCACGCGCCGGTCAACGCGTCGGTCAACGCAGGAACAGTCCTGCTGACGTCATCGCTGACGTCATCGCTGACGTCACTGCTGACGTCAGCATGACGTCATGCTGACAGCTGTCAGGTCTGACATGTCAGACTCTGACAGGTGCCACGTGTCAACACCCGATTGGTCCACCTCGCTGATCTGTCAGACCACGTGTCAGATCTGACATGTGCCACGTGTCAGTACGGCAAAGGTCCACGTCACTGACATGTCAGTGACACGTGCCCGTCCCTGACTGGTCCACGTCACTGACATGTCAGTGCTGACTGTGCACTGACATGTGACACGTGTCGGCTCACGGTTGGTCCACGTCACTTGACAGACTGACAGGGTGCCACGTCAGCACCGCTGTCCTCAGACGGGTTGACCCGTATACCTGTAACTCGGGTCGATCAGACCCGCGATCATGACTCGGGTCGTCCAGTTTGATTCCTAATTACTCGTCTTAATCCCTAGAATGGTTCTGTGTAACTAGAATTAGGTTTTAGGTCTAAGAGGTTACCTGAAAATCGACGGGAAGTTTGGTTGCCGGTTCTGGTTATCCTCTCCGGCGAGTCGACGGTTTTCCAGTTCCGGTCCTGGGTCCAAATTGGTCGTCAAGGTCTCCTAGACGTGTCCTAACAATAACCAAAAGATGTCAACGTCACAAACAGGTGTTTCGAAGCAGGGAAGGAAAACGGTTACCTATGGGTTTATCGTCCAATCGCCGCCGTGTCGCCGCCGTACACCGTCAAGATCCGTTCCTTGCCGTCCTGTCGTCACGGTGAACCCAACCGTACGTTGGTTCAAGATCCAGATTGAAGGTTTGGATGATTTGGTGACTTGGGCTCCTCGGGTTTCCTTCTCGGGTCTGAGGGAATGCCGCCGTGCAGGGTGGCCGTGGAGTGGTGGCCGGCGTCAGGAGGGTGGCTACTGGTTGTCTGAGGTGTGGGTTTGTGTGGTGATGGCTGATGAGCTGGTTCCAAGGAGAAATCGCACAAACGGTTTGTGAGAATGAACACATGGGTGCATGATTCCATGTAGTTTAATACAGAACAGGGGTAAAATTCAAGGGTCAGGATTGGATCTCAGAATGAGATCAAGGGTGAGGATTGGATCTGGGGTTTTCAGATCCAAGGGCTGAAATTAAAAGTTGATTTAAATGCTATTTAATCCCATAGTGGATCGATCCAATCTAGCCAATGGGTGAGTGACACTTGTCACTCACCAGGTGTCCTCCAATCAGATTTCCTGAATATAATATTCGACACGAAAACCGAGACCCGAACCTCCCGATTTCACGTTTCTGACCATAACTTCCTCGTACGAAGTCTGATTTCGGCGTGCCGCCTGTCTACGGACTCAGGACGTCGAGGCCTACCCAACGGTCCTTGAGTCAACAGAAAATTAGTTGCCAAAAGAAAAGTCAACATTTTCCCCAAAAGTCCAAATTACGGTAATGCCCCTGAACTTCCGATAGTCATAACTTTCTCCCTGATCGTCCGAATTGGACGTGCCACCTGTCTATGAACTCGTGACGTCCCGAACTACGTCACGGTCATAGGTCAAAGTTCATTTAGTTCATCAATCAAAAAGTCAACAATTTGACCATACCAATCACAAGGGTAAAATCGTCAAATCACACATTAAATTACAATATGGGAATCCTCGAATTTCCGGGGTGTTACTTGCCGCCCCCTCAATGGTAAAACTCGGGTAGTACTCTCGTGAGCCTAGTATGCTTTACTGCCCATATTGGACCATGCTAGTCAGCTACTCGACCCACTTGGCGACTGAGCTAAAACCCAGCTAAATTGGGTTACAAACTGAGGTACCGATATGAAAACTTGGGAGCCTCCTTGTCCAGCTCTGCCTGAACCTGATCGATTACTAGTTAGAAGATCAGGAGTTGTAGATACTATCTTTCAGCTCTTTAGCCTGATGGTCCAAAAGATAACTACTCCCGACGTCAGCTAGAACTTCTAGACTAATATTGATCCTGAAACTCAGCTTAAAACTAGTGGCAACATCTGATAAGTCTCTGAGAAAAGCACATGACCAAGTTGTCACTAAAATTTTGACTTCATTTCTTAGACCCAGCTCTACGGGTCGACACATGCTACCAATGCCAACGTAAACTAGGACAATTCTAGGAATCTTGGCCTATATTGAGATTCCATCATGTCTCATTGCTAAAACTACAGAACCACACTCGAAATTTTTTTTTTGTGGGAACGAAAATAAAACTATCTCAAGAGACACCCCTAAAAAGTCTCTTAGATAACCATACAGACACCCCCAACTTATAACTTTAGTCCTACCTCGAAAATGTGTTGCATTGGATAGAGGCGTTCCCACACATATAAGGCACATCCTCTATTTCCCTGAGGCGATGTGGGATTGTTCACCATGCTCCAAGTACGGGTCTTACAATCCACCATCTTGGGGCCTAACGTCTTCACTGGCACAATCAAATATGGCTGGAGTTGGGCTCTGATACCAAAATGTCAGGACTCATCCCTAAATTCCGTGAAAAATTACCAATTGTAATCATGTTTATAATTTGTTAAATTAACCAAAACAAACCCACTCTTGCGGGGTTACTATCCACATCCAACCCATTACCCCTGCAAGTCGAGGTAAATACTAAGTTGGATCCTATTCTGGGTCTTATATTCCTTATTAAAAGTTATCATTATTAACCATCTTAATTAGACATATAAATAACCATAAACTCGGAATAATTATTTAAGTGATCACATTAATCCTTCTAATTATTCACACAAGACAATCTTCCTTTTTGTCACTATTCCTCCTTATTAGTGTCACTAGATTAGTATCCAAATACAACAATAAGTGTAGAATACAGTTTAACATAGTCCTATTATTATCCAATTTGTGCTTTACATAACACAAGTTATATCCATAGCAATTTGAGATGATAACCCAAATGTCAAAGTCCTTGGTTAATAAATCATCATGTCAAATATTGGTAGATCAAGACACACACTTAATCTCAACCAAAACAATCAATGTACCTAAGGCCAAACACTTATAAGATTAATTCCTTTTTAACACAATAATACTCTTGTCCCTCCTTGACCATATGACCATTGTCACATTCAACATTATCTCCATAACAATAAGCATCACAATAACCCTAAAGACCTTAAGCTTAATCCTTTTATTGTTCCATAGTATATATTTCCATTTGAAACCAAACCGTAGAGAAATCCACACCATAATTCAAGGCTAATTACCTCATTTTTACCATTACAAATCATTAAAACTGTTAAGATTATTTATCCAATTATCCCTATTTAAATTCCTGAAATTATTGTGAAAGTAAATATAACATAACACCTTGCACATCTAAAACTGTACCCAAATGATATCTAAATCACTCAAAATTTATACCAATAAATTTTTAAATTCAAAAGGAATAACTTTCATTTTGATCCGACCACCGGGAGCTGTCGTACCCACCCTCTTGCTCCGGTGGAAGCTCCCTGTGCGTGAGGTCCACGCGCCAGTACAATGCACTTTCAAGCTCTAGTGGGTCGACCCAATTCCCTAGTTTCGGGTCGACCAACAAGCATAACCCGGTCGTTTCTTGGCCATTCCACGTCCAAATTCGTCGTTTTAATAGTATATTCTCATATAATCAATCCAAGGAACATCTCTGTGATGTTTATTCGAGGAGAAATGTACCTATTAGCTTGACTTGATCACTTGAACATCGGACAAGGTTCCACTCTTCATCCTGCAACCGTTCCATGTTCCAACCTTCGTCCTTCTAGTCTTATCTGCCTTTAGGAACACTAACAACGCCTTAGTATCCTTGTTACACGTTGGGCAGCTTCAAACTGCCTTCACGGCACACGGCCAACTTGGCCTTTACGAGTTTAGGTTATGGGTTCATCCTAGACCTCTGTTTTTCACTCCCACTCTTTCTCCATTTTTTTTCCCTTTCTTTTTCGTCTTCTATCTCTTCTTTCCTTCTCTTTTGGCTCTCTCCATCTCGATTTTTTTTTTTCATTTCTTTTGGTCTATCCCTGTCAAAGTCCTTACAAACATCCCACACACATTTAATAGCAAGGGAAATCGATGGGAAGGATAATGAAAGGGAAAATATAGAAAACTCTAGAAAATTTTAGGATACTCTAGGTTCTCCATGAAAAATTACCAAACTACTCTTATATTCAAAATGACCAAAATGCCCTTTTACTACTCAGACCCAAAACGTATATATCCAAACCTCGATTTTCGACATACTGTATGTCCATGAATTCAGAATCTCAAGACTTTTGTAATGATTCTCACGACACGTTCCCAAAGTATCCTAATAAAAAAGTCAACAGTTGACCAATTAGGGGCAAAACCGTCATTTTTATTAAATCTTCCAATTTTTGCAAATTTTATCTTTCTCCAATGTTCGGGTTGTTACTCAAAATGTCATACCCCGCCTTCTCTAACGAGATATTGTCTACTCTGGGCCCACGTGGGGCTTGCGCAGAACGAACAATATCTCGTTGAAAGAGGCGGGACATGACACTAATCATAATTGAAATAATAAAATTATTGTCATTGAATCATTACTAGTATGAGACTTCATATGGTAATTGACATGTGTTAAATTAATACAATTTACCTTATTACTTAATTAGTCTCTTAGAATCGTATTGTGAATATGATAGGTAATCACATTAGAATTAGATTACTATATAAGTTGGTCTATTTCTGGCTAATAAGAGATCCTTTCTTGTGAGTTATAAGCATATTAATTAGGAAAGGACAAACAATTATATCGTTTTGTAGATTATATCTTATAATCTTATAGCTTAGTTTATATATATACATGTAAGGTTATTTTATTATATATTCTACATGTGATATCAAAGCGTCAACATGTTCTAAGATCCCTTGCTCAAATGGTTTTCGGACCATTTTGCTATAAAAAAACGTAAAAAAAAAAAACCCCCCAAAACGAAAACAAAAAAGAGCAATTGTTTTGGTGATGGTTTGTGTTTTATGACCACACGACGACGACTTCTCATAAGAGTCGGACACTGTCGTTTTGTTATATATGGAAAACGACTTGACGTTTTTATTCTGGTTTTGAACGGTTGGCTTTTTGACGGAAACGTCTGAGCCGTTCCTATTTGATGGGTCTTCTTTCTTTTTCGTGATTTCGGTTTTCACCTTCTTTGTTTTCTTCCTATTTCTCTCTGCAATTTTGGCTCCCTGATTGTTACGAATGTCTCTCGAATTCTCTGGTGTTGACGTGATTGATTCGGTACTGATTCAGAACTGATTCAGATTCAGGTATTTTGGTCTCTTTCATTTTTGCTTGAATCTGTGTTTTTCTGGGTTTTGGGTAAAATTTCCTTTTTGGGTTTTTCATAGTATTGTTGCCTGACTAGATTGATTGCTGGATTACCAGCCGTTCGTATGCGTTTAATTACATCAATCATAGATCTTTCCCACTTTTCCGCTGCTATAGTTGCTGAGATAATTTTTAGGATTATTATGTTCAGTTGATTATCTCTGCTGTTAATCTGATTGAATTTGCTATATTGGTTCAGTTTTGAATAATCAATTATGCTAGTAATTTTATCAATTCATATGGAATTAGAATTGATTGTTATGACTAAATCACACAACAACACAACCGAAATATTTTGTACAAAATATTGCAGTTTTCATTTGATTTTTGTCAACCCTGCTGATCTGCATGACTATTAGATGACATTGGAACCTTTGGAAAGTAGATACTTTTGTCTCATGCGTTTCACTTTTTCTTGGTTTTTGTTGAGCTTTTCTTTCTATTTATGATCCAGATGTTTGGGCTGATTTAGATACTCCTTGGTGCTGTTTTGATTCAAATCACATTGTTTCTTAATTTAGCATCAATCGATTCAGTTTTATTGAAATTCAGTTCTGATTTATAGAATCAAGAAGTTACTAACAGTTTCATTGTTTTGAGTATTGCTGTGCTTAACATCTGAATGCTATTATGCTGATTTATTGATCAATTGATTCAGAATTCGAATTGATCATCAGGGCTCAATCACACAATGACAGGTCGAACTCAATAAATTGAGCTTGTGCTGTATGGTTGTGTGATTATTTGGAGAGCCAATTAAGAGTTTTGTATGCTATGGCAGATGAGTCCTTGACAAGTCGTTTTCGTTTTATTTTTGTATCGTTGGCAAGCCTTGTTGCCTCTGACAGAAGACATCTTCGTCGGGCTTTTCTTCTGGGTTCTCCCTGGACTTTGCCATAATTCTCTGCATATCTTCAATCGATTGTGTTTGTTTGTAAATATCGATCCTTGATTTCATGCTTCTGCTGATGTTTGTTGAATATTGTGAGATCGAATGCTTCAGTATTTTTGTAGTGCTAATTAGTTCATATTGATCTGGAATTGATTAGTAAGACTCGAATCGTGCAAGGACTGGCTGGTTTTCAATCCAAGTTGATTTCCATGCCATGTTCTTACGCGGTTCTTTGGGAGTCTCTTTGGGAAGGCTGTGTGCTATGACAAAATGTAGAATTCTCCAAAGAGAGCTCTCATTCTGGTCTAATACAATCTCATCTGCACAAATGTGATAATTCTGTGTTTGTTGATATTCTCACACCTGAATCTTACAGGATACAATTCTGCCCAAAGGTGAACTAGGGATCATGTACTAATGATAATGAATCAATACCTTATGACTTGTTTTGATTCATTGATGCTCTCGTGCTTTGAAACTCACGAAGGACTTGTTTTTCAAAGTCTAGTTGTCTTTGTTTTCAAACGACACGTCGTTTACTTACAAACTTCAAACATTGTTGGACACTAAAAGCTATTTGACCAAAACCTGTTTTGAACACTTTTCAATTCAAGCGCTTTCTCTGCTGTGATTCTTATAAAAACTGATGTGCTAAGTTGTCTATTGTTTGACTTGGCTGAAGATTATTGTTGGAAATTACTTATAGCATCAGATGTCATATTATGTTTTTCAATTTCAATTTTTGTTCCGCTGCTGCTTGATGAGATAATTTTTAGAGATATTTTTATGCCGAGGGTCTTTAATTCTAATGAGGGCATGTGGAGTGGAATTTGATCGGCATCCTCAGGGCCAGATTATGCTGACCTGGATCTTGTGATGTGCTGGTATGGATTGTGAATTTTGTGTAAAAACTGTGTGCACCATGAATTTTGTGTAAAAGATGTGTGCACTATGAATTTTGTGTAAAAGATGTGTGCACTATGAATTTTGTGTAAAAGATGCGTGCACAAGTCGAATATTGACTTAACCATTGATAGTTTTTGAATTCTTTTTATTGATTTTTCAAACTTATGAGTTGATGTTGTGGTTGAAGCTGTATTTACTTCATCATAGGATAAATTCTGTGTGAAATTCTTTGTTCAGCTTAAAATAAGTTAATTATATTTTAAGATTACATATATATTGTAAGGTACTGCCTCAAATTATGGTTGATGACAGAAATCCTTGTATGGTCAGCTATCCGAGCTCAAAACTAATGGTGGGCAATCATCAAGACAACATCTTCACCAATTCAGTTTGAAATAAAAGACACTTATTTATAAAAGCCAAATCAGGCCAGCTGGCCAAACACAAACTCTAGGGTTTCCAATGGCTGCCTATCCGTACAGATCAAGGTCTTAATTAAACACCACAAGGTTCATATTCTGTTTGATTTTTTTTGGTGTTAATAAATTATTGGCTGTTTTTCAGGGACGGTCTTAGCACAAGATCAGCTGCTAGCTCAGATGAAATCCAGTTGAGGATTGATCCGATGAACGCCGACTTGGATGAAGATATCATTGGTCTCCATTCCCAAGTGAGAAGATTGAAAAATGTATGCACTCCGATTCTCTTTTTCTTTTTTATGTTTTTCGTTGATACCATCTTGGTTGTCTGAGTCGATGTGTGTAATTGCTCAATGATTTAGGAATGGTCCAAATTATAGTAGTAATACTTAACATCTTACTGAGGCGGGGCTGCGGGGGTGCTGCACTTTCACTCTGTATTGCTATTAGCTGAATGATGCAATGGTTTACTTGAGCCATTTGTTTTACATTTGAGTTATTAGTCTTTATTATTTGATTGCTTTGCAACTTTTGTTTTCATGAATTTACTGGTGCATACTAAATAACAATGTTAACCAGCTATCATATGGTAATATCCATTGCTATGTACAAACTTTTTTCTTATTTATGGTTCCTTTATGCCTAGGGTGTTTCATTGGCATGTATTACATTCTAAGTCTTGAATCTACCCTATTGATAGTGTTTGATTTTATATTTTTTCTTTTTCTTAGAAGTAATGTATGAGGAACATTTATTGGTATGGAAACTAGTTTCAGAATACAATCCTGTTTCATCTTTATTGGTTTTTTTTTTTTTTTTTTGTGGAGACTGGTTGTTTTGGTGGGGCCGGTGGGTTTGCATTGTATATTTTTGCTTGGTTATGGATATGTAAAGGAGTTAGTTGCTAAAAGCTTTTCAAGAAACTATATCTGCAGACACAGGCTTTAGATTTTGTGTCTAATAGAACTGTTTGAGTTTGCTTATTCAAATCAGAATACTTTTGGAATTTTATGTTTGCCTCTTTAAATATTTTGTCCGTAGCTTTATTATGAGTCACCCCTTGTAAGATTTCAGCAATTTGATCACAACATAGCTGTAGATAGACTTTAATGTTGTTCTCTTGTTCTGGTGCAGATAGCTTCTGACATAAATGGGGAAGCAAAATTCCAGAATGAATTTCTCAATCAGCTGGTATACCGTATTCTCTAGACATTGTTGGCTGCATTATTATCTTTATTTTCAACTATATGCAATGGATGGAAGGATTACTATTATAGTTGACATTCAAGAGATTATGTTAGGAATGACAGATATACTGCTTGATTACAAAAATTTCCTTTAAAGTAAAAAAAATGCTAAATGAAAAGAGTGGAACGAAAACGTTCCTCAAGGGTGGGACACAAGTATTGTTCTTTTAGAAGATGTATGCCATGTCTTTTATTCCAAATAATCGCAACCGTTCTAAATGTGAAACATAGAAGCTTCAGGCTATATTGTGGTGAGAGAAGGTCAGTTAATTGAGTAATAATTAGGATAAGCCTAAGGTTTCAATTTTCTTGGGGTTTTTTATTCTTTTATGTGACAACAATAAACAGCACCATACATATAGTACAAATATACAACCCCATTCACAGTTGGAAGGTGTAGAATAGTGAACATCTGTAGCTATTTAGTCCACTGTATTTAGTATACTGTCATTGTATACCTAGTACAGTATAGATTAGACAGATGTTCACTATTCTACAGAAGGAAAATATATGGATAGGTAGAAGAGAAATTAAAGCACCCGGTAGGTTGAATGCATATGTTGCTTGTAAATCCTCTCCCTGGCCTATTCCCTTTTTGAAACTGACATCTGTGTGGTTCGTTGCAGCATATGACGTTGATGAAAGGTCAAGCAGGGTTGAAGAACAATGTCAGGAGATTGAACAAGAGCATTGTCCGGAGTGGATCAAATCATGTCATCCATGTATTGGCTTTTGCCCTAATCTGTTTCTTTCTGGTATACTTCTTGTCCAAAATGTTCAGATGAAGATCTTAAGTCTACATTGGGCGTTCCTAGCATCTTCTGTTAAAGCCTATGCAGGTTATGTTGTAAAGCCATGCACATCCTCTCTATCGCAAAACAGTTGAACATCTTGACAATCTAAGTGTATCCAACGTTGTGCTTAAATGATCTATATATGTAAGAAAGATACTATTTGTCACAGTGAAAAATTCCCAATTTTTTTGTCAACAGCAGGATATGAGATCCGTATGATCTTGAGTTTCTGTACCTTTTCGATTTTTGCATGGAAAATTAAACTTTGCGATTCTTGTCATCAAATGTTTGTTACAGGGATACATATATGCTAAACAAGTAGTGCCTTTTGGGATTTTAACTTGGTATTTTTTTGAGCCCGAATTGGTATATGATTGACCATTTTTGGCTGATCAGCACAGGCAAACATTTGGATTTCTTTGTGCACTTTCGATTTTTTGTTCTAGCTTGCTTGCTCTTGTTTGTTTGAGGACAGTTCTTGTCCACTCTGCAAAGAAGGTTTCGTTGTGACCGACCTGACCGTCTTTGTAAAACAGGAAGCATTCCAGTTGTTTTGCAGGGTCTGGACATTGTCTGTCGGCGTGGGGATCCCACCAAGCCCCGCGGTGCTTCATGCCGGAAAGATCTGCCATCCAGTGGTGAGCATACTGGCCTACCCCGGCAAGCTCCAGCCACCCTTTGGGGAAGAACTCCATGACGCTGCTGTTTCTATCCATGAAGAGCATGTTTGTCAGCTGAGCTCCATGTGGGGATGCAAGGATGTCTGTGTTGCTCATTAGCCTAACCTGTTTAACACCACCAGGTACAACAAAACCATATGATGACTAAGGTCAGATTCATAATGCATCCGGTGTCTACACACAACTAGCTAGTGTGCCAAGTGATGCATTTCAAATTGTTGATGAGCAGGGGACTCACAAAGCGGATCGAAATGCATCACAAGCTCACACATAACTGGCTGTGTATGGGCATGCGATGCATTTGAAGTTATTGAAAGTGGATGAAAATGCAACGCGCGTCTCTTACAACTGACGGATCTTGGGTTTTAAAATTTCCAGAAATCAAACTAATAAGTTAGTAACAAAAGGGAATAGGTCGCGCTTAAAATCTTTCCACAAACATAATTGGCTAACTATGTAGAAGGATTGAAATATCGATATATCGATATTGACGGATATCTCGCTCTAAATATCAACATCGAGGATATATCGCCCAAAATATCAATATCGAATATCTCGCTCCAAATATCAATATCGAATATCTCGCCCAAATATCAATATCGATAGATCAACAAAAATGACGAAGATGCACCTAGGGTCGAACCCAAGTTCTTTTAAATTGAAAACAAGCCACAACCAACTTACCTAACAAGCCCAATTGAAAATATAAGCAACCAAATAATATATAAAGTACACATACTAATTTAAAAACAGTCACCTTCTACCTCGCGCAGGTCTGTGATTCGGGTTTTTTTACCCGATGGCATGACCCGACTGGTTTAAGCTCATTTTACGTCCGATTTTCACCCAATTTAGGCCGATCTCGATCGTTTTAAGTAAATAATGAGATCTATCTTCTTAAAATAAGAAAAAAAATCGAAATTTCGTGAGATATCTTCCTCCACTCTTATGTGCCGCCGACCAATTTTAGTGAAATATCAACGACATTTCGCCGATATCCACCAATATTTTCATTGTACTACACGATACTTTTCAGCCGCTGATGAGCATGATACCCACATGGCGGCTCAAAATCCATCACGTGCCTACACGTGTGCTAAACTTATTGCTTGAAATAGCTGTCATCTGCCTTGGCTCTCCTACGTGTGCCTTTAGTCAGCTAAACATGTTTGGCTCCTGAGAAAAAAAAGGAAGAGAGAAGAAAGCAAACCTGATCACAGAAATTGAGCTCTTCAGACTGAACCACCTCTAACAGACACCCATCCACCATTGCACACTCCCTTGAGAAAACAGTAATCACAGCCGTCGGATCCTTGAATGATCTTGATCCTCTCCTCATCAACAAAGTCAACCTTATGATTGGCTCCTCTCTCACATTGACTTCTCTGCCCCTACCTTTAGTGTTTATGCCACAAAACTCTCTTGCCTTGCATCTCAACAAATCAGACACTTCAAGCTTCCTCTCCTTCCCCATTTTCCCAACATTGTGCCTCATCACAACAGCCTTCTCAAAACAATAAGGCCCTTGATCATCTCCTTTCCCCAATTCTTCGACCGGAACCTGCCCGAAATTCGCTTCCATCACCTTCTGAATCCACAACCCCATTTTAACCCTGACCCTAAGCTCTCCCCAATGAAAAAGCACCAATCTTCGTGGCTTCAAGCATCCATTTTTCATAGACCAACCCACGAAAGGCATCATGGCAGTTAGTCCATGCCACAAGTTTTGGTAATCATAAAAGGTATCAGACACAAAGGTCAAGCCTTTCAAAATTGTGGCCGATTTTGGTAGGCCCTCGGGCCATGCCAAGGCATATGAGTTTTTGGTGCCATCTTTTTTGTCATTGCCTTTGATACAAAGTAGCCTACCCTTTGATGCTTCTGAAGGGAAGTAGAGATATTCGGATTCCCCATTTTCATATATGTCTCTCAAAGTGCTCATGAACCATGTATGACCATCCATGGGATTCGTGGCAAAGCTCATGTCTTTGAGAGGAAGAAATGTGACCGAGTCGCGAAGCTTCGTGTTGAGTTGCGATCCTCTCCATTTTTTGAGGAAATCCCATGAAACCGGAGAGGTTTGGGAATGAAATAGGATGAGAATGAGAAAGAGTGAGCAGAGGGAAATGGTGATGAGAAGGGTGGAGTGAGTAAAGGCCTTCTTTTTGGGGAATAATTTCGCTTTACTACTTTGGACTTCCATTGTTTTGTTCAAGATGGAGTGGCTAGCACGGGGAAGATGATTGAGGAATAAGGATTATGAATGTTGAATCCAAATTTGGCCTCATCAAGATTGAGATTTGGGATTATTACTGGGAGTCAACGTTAGAGATGCATAGTTGCAGACAATCATGTGCTTATAATCTTATATTAATAGATGAGGATGATACATATACATATATTAGTCTTCTCTGGTTCCACTAAAATATTCAAATTTCAAACTCTAAACCTATATTATTCCAATTAATTTTTTCTCTATCCATCATCACCTGAATTAATCACAATAAAAGAAATTTTTCAATATGATTATTACACCATTACGTGTTTTTATTATATACTAGTCTAGTTAATTATCGTCTAATATCGAAATTCTAGCATCCATTTTATCCATTTTTTCTCCCCTAGTCCTAGAGAAAGCAAACTAAGGGAGGAAAGAGAGAAGATCATCTTCTTCCTTCCTCCTCTCATTCCTTCTTTGTTTTTTTAGTTAGCAATATGAAATAAGTCATGTTTAGATTTGAATTCCCCATCATTTAATTTTGTTATTCTTTTAATCCATCCTTTCGGGGCAGTGCTAAGCGGGTGCCGAGTGCGGCCCGACCCCCCACTCCAACTTTTTATTGTTTTTTATCTATATATATAATATATAAGAATTAGGTGTTATTTTTCAAAAAATAATTAATATATTTTAATTTTTTTAATTTATAATGCATATAAATTTTCTAAATTTGTATTGTAATTTTTCTAATTTTCCTCATTTGTTAATTTTTTTTCTTTTCTTTTCTAACTACAGATATTCGTAAAATGTATTTACTCTATATTTCCAAGAATTTTGTATTTAATTTATATTTCTCTACTTATTTTTTTTCCGTTTACAAATGTTTATAGTGATGATAAAGCTTATAAATTTTTGTAAGTTATTGTTTTCTTAGATTTTAGAGTATTAATTTATGATTCATAGTGTTGATGCACGAAATGTACCAACTTAGAGAGTGAATGTTGCCCTGCCACGTGCCCTGTGTAGACCTGAAAGAGAATGAAACTGGTCGGTCGGTCAGAGTATAGGCATCGGTGTGGTACCAGCCCAAAGGTACTCTGACGCCCAAGTCAGTGGTCAGTCTAAGGTATAACGTGAGTGGTAAAATGTGTACTGTAAAAGTAGTTGTGAATAGTAAATATTTAGTTATCTTTATACGACAAATGGACCTCTTTTGTATGGGTGTTGTGGATATAATAATTATATTCTCATGATGTGAGACAAATGTCAATTGTTGTGGGACTAACACGTGGAGGAGCTGTCCAGACCTAACTAGGGTTTGCTTGCATGAGTGGGCGTGGACTCCTTGGGCTTGTGCTGGGCGAAAGTATTGGGCCTTCAGGTCGGTCTGGGCCTCTAGGTCAGTCGGGGCCGACATGCCGAGCCAGCAGAGGGCTGGGCCTCCAAGGTTGATCTGGATTGATCGTCATTTGGTAATGGACTGGGCCTGTAGTCAATCTAGGCTTCGTGCTTGGCCTGGGCCGATATGGTATAAACAGAAGTCCCCCAAGTTCGTGACCGAGGTGGAATTTCTCGGTTGGGGACTTGTAAAAAGAGTGCCCCAGACCGGATGTATATGCCTCTAGTCCCTCAAGTCCCCCAGGTGAGGGATTGAACCTAGCGTAGGAGTCGGTGGTGGAAGGCGGAGGGTAGACCGAGAGGATGTCAGGGCCCACCCCTAATCCCCCAGGATTAGGGACTAAACCCTGCTCCCGTCTGACTTGCGTATGACACGAAGGCCAAACTGACGTCCAACCTTCACGTGACACGTAAGTCGGACAAGGGATTCTCGATCTGACCGTCCAAAATCTTCCGAATTTCCCAGAGTGCACAACGTTTACTGTGGATCGTACGTGTGATGTCTCCGGCTCTCTCGACCAACAGCCCCCGCAACAACCTGGAGGGTATCAAAAACACGAAAAGGCTGTGAGTGGACAAAAATAAAGTTTAAGCTCAAAATCATTTCATAAAACAAGAACAGTTATACCCTCCGTTTTCAAAACCAATGCATGCATATCAATTTCATACCATCAAACCATGTACGAAAAAGCAAACACATTTTCCTTTTTTACGAACACCCGGGCCTCCGCCCAAAACCACCAAAACTATTTCATCCAGGTCACTGCCCAAAACATCGGAAAACCGTTATTGAAAACCACATCATCACATCTTAGTGAAATCCAAAACACAATTGAAGCCACATTCTCATCCATCGAACCTGATGGATCTATCCGAGTCTTTAAACTTCCGAGTCTTTAAACTCAATAACCAGGCCTCAATAATATCCGATTCTTTAAACTCAACAGGCCTACGGGGGAAATATCAATATATCCGAGTCTTTAAACTCCCGAGTCTTTAAACTCAATCGGGGCCCGTCCCCCGTCAATCACAATATCCGGGTCTTTAAACCCAATAACCAGATCCAGCAAATCCAATCAAAACCATTTGAAAACCATTTCTCAATCCATATTCAAACCCGAATCCGAAATCACTGGTCTGATGCCCTTCCAGCATCCAGAATCGTCATTTCGAATCCAAATTCAGAATCATATCCATTTCCTTTCCAGATCCGAGTCCGCAACAATCATTTTGTAAGCCGACATCCGGAATAACCATTCCAAACCCAAACCCGGAAATCCATTTCAAGTTCCAAATCGAATCCCGAATCGTCATCCGGAATTCCGATTCCAAAACCCGAAATCCTCTTTCTCAAAACCACTTTTTTTGAACTGGGCTTCAAGCCCGAAAACCCTTTTCTGAAAACACTTTTCCGAAATCCTTTTACTTTCTTTGAAATCAAACCGTATTTCAAATCCCGAGATCAAATCATTAAAACCATGATCAAATCCCAAGAACGTTCGAAAACTCGTAAAACGTGCAATTCCGTAATTCCTTGAAAAACGTGCAAAAATCATAAACCATCACAATCATAAATCAAATCATAGAATCGCGTATGAAAACATATTAAAAACATATATGCATGCATCAATAGTTAGAAAGCAAAGTCCACCCACAGACCATTCCGTCGTCGCCTCGATATGCGCGCACTTACGCCGTTCCCGGCTATTCTGTTATTCTCGGCTTCCCCGAACCTGTCCAAATCCCAATATAAGGTCACTAACTACTTCACGATACTCATACTAAAGCCCCATAATTTTCTCGTATTTTTAACTATTTTTAACCGAGCCCTAAAACTTTCGGACAACTCGAAACATATCGAGACAATGTCCGATTGACTCGAAACCAGCGCCAAAATGTTCGTTACATCGAATACTTTAAAAGTCGTGTTGGAAACTTCCCCAAAAGGGGCCCCACGCGCCCTCACGCGCCGCCCAAAGGGGCTGCGCATGAGAGCCACGCGCCTATTGTTCATCGTCTTCCTCCTTGCGTCAAACCCGGTCTGAACCGGTTTGGACTGACCCGGTTTGACCGAACCGGCAGTCACGGTTTTTACTCAATTTTAATCGGTTTTCAGTTCTAAGTAGCCTAGTATGTTCGTCCTTCCATTCTAAATCAAACAACCTATTCAAAATGTGAAAATTAATACGAGACCTCACCTTCCTTTCTTCGAAGTCAAGCTCTGTTTCTGCACATACGGACTGCAGCCTCACCCGACCTCCTCGAGCCTCACTTTTGATCCCAATCCTTGTCTGTAACCTTAAGAAACCAGTTCCCATTATCAGAATCGATCAGCAAGCTCTGTAATGAAAACACCAATTTCGAATTCGAAATAAAACTTACGGGAACCTCACCGCATCACCGTCGTCGTGAACCGTCGTGGTTTCCACTGCCTTTGCCTCTCTTTCTTTTACATCTTTTGTTTACAACTCAAGGACAAAATAAGAAGGTTTGCAGGAAATTCGAAAACGTTGACACCAAACCTTTGTATGGTCTCTGTTTTCCAAGATTCCCGGCCACCACTCACGGCAGCCGTCGTGATCAGCCACCACCTCCCTCCTCCCTTCACCCCACTACTAGTAGCCATCTCTCTGCTCAGTTTTTTATTTTTTTAAACCGCAAACACACGGCTTACCACGACCAACAACCCAATCACCCTCACTGTCCCTGTTTTCTCACCAATTCAAACATCTCCTCTTCATGTTTTCCTTATCTCTACTCTCTCTATTTCCCATATCCACCACACCCAGTCACACACACACCACCCTCATCAACCTCATGATTCAACCACACTGGCATGGCTGCACCTCCCCTATTTTAATCGATCACTTAGTGAGAAAGGGCTGGAACCAACCAGAGACAAACCACATGTCCTCATCTCCTATTGTCTGGTGAAAAAAAAATCCAATCCATACAGCCCAGGTGTCATAATCAGATTACTTCTCATAACAAGCTGCCAAAAGACCATTTTGCCCCTTTCTGTTCAAATTTACCATTTTACCCCTCACCTATCCAGAACCGCAACTTATCCGTTCGATGTCCGATGAAGGCGTGCCGCTTGTCGTTGTACTCAGGACATCGAGACCTATCTAACAGTCCTCGATTTGCGTGAAAATGACAAGTCTAGCAAAAAGTCAACGTTTCCCCCTATTTTACCCAATTTACGGTAATGCCCTCAACCTTCCGAACATCATAACTTCCTCCTCGGATGTCGGAATCGGGTGTGCCACCTGTCTACGGACTCGTGACTTCCTAAACTATGTCACCGTCATCGGTCAATACCCAATTGACCGACCGAACTAAAAGTCAACTATTTACCCAACCTAGGGGCAAAATCGTCCTTCTACGCTAAAGTCCAAAAGTTCCCAACTAAACACCAATTAGGCTCACTAATCCTTCCCTAATCACCGTCTTACCCCAAATTTCCGGGACGGGTCCTTACAGAGGATGTGAGTTGGTCGGTGTGGGAGGGGAAAACAGAGTCCACCTGTGTCGACGTCAGCATGTGTGGAAGTCGAGGAGCCGTCTGCGCCATGGGTCAGTGGACATGACCGTTGAGGGATTTGAGGAGCCGTCTGTGTCACGTATCAGTCGGTTGGACGGTTGGAATTCATGACCGTTGGTTGTCAGCGAGTGATTCGAGGGCACGCATGGCCCGTGGGGGACAGCTGGCAATGGTAATAAATGTCACGCGAAATGAGGCGACGCTTCGACTACCGACCTGTGCCTATAAATAGTGAGTTAAAAATCATTTTTAACCCTTTCCATTTTCACACTCTTTGTTTTTGTGTTCTTTGTCTGTGATGATGTGATTTCCGACGAGTATTTCCGATAACATTCACGGTCGTACGACTTCCAGCGAGGACAATCGTCTGTGAATCACTAGGTATGACCTCCCGCCCTTGCTACTTTCGATTTGGTTTTCAAATTTCCTTTGTTTCTGGTAGATGAACTGTGGATGAACTGGGGTTCGGACACTGGTTCAATCTTGGTAAAATAGTGATCGGTGTCCAATAAGTGTTTTTTACTCCCTGTTTCGCAGTGTTGCAATGTCTGCCAGAGATAGCCAGTCTAACGAGGTACGAGACTACGACGAGGGAGAGCAACATAGCCCCTCAATAGACGCGGGCACCTCGGTGGAGGACACACCGACGAGGCAAAACACCAAGAAACCCACTAGAGGTGATCAAAGCGGAGTGTCAGCGTCCGGTCGGTCAAGGGTTAAAGAAACTCAAACTAGTAGGAAAAGGTCTGTCAGTGCGAGCACAGCTCAGACTGCTGAGGTTCCGACCGAGGAGGCTATCGACACAGTGGTGTGGTTGATAGATGCATACGAGAGCTGGGAGACGGAAGTGTCGGTGAAAAAATTCCAGTCGGCATGGGAAGTGCCTGCAGACGTGGAGCTGCGGGTGGTCGGTCCCACCAAGCTGCCAAGCGAGGCGCCTGAAGGATGAGCGCTATTCTACACCGAGCTGTACAGCAATGGCGTCTGGCTGCCCCTGCATCCTTGGCTGAGGAGGATGGGCCGAGGGTTGGGCGTGGCCCTCGGTTAGCTGAACCCAAATGTATGTGACAGGACCTGTCCCAACTGGACCCCGATAACTGTGCCCGGTCCTGCTCCCGTCTGACAAGTCGACTGAAATCCCGAAAGTACCCTTCAGCACTCGTCAGACCAGGGATAACTGCACTGATTTCTGCTCATGCCTCCGCCTAGTAATCCGCCCCGAGTGTCGTGCCACGGCCTGGAGGGTCATCAAAAACAGAAAAGTGTGAGTGGACAAAAATAATATCATGTAAAACACATTTGAAACACATCTGTTACCCGTTTTACAAATCAGGCATGCATAGGATAAACACATGAATCATTTAAATCATTTTATAGAATCAGTTCACCATATAATAAAGCATATAACTCGGGAATTACACATCCGAGGATCCTCTGGGAATTACACATCCAGAGTCGTCATCCATTGCTGGGAATTACACATCCAGCCTCACCGGGAATTACACATCCGGTCCCTCCAGGAATTACGCATCTGGAGTCATCAAACATCAAAACACAATCAAAAGCATTATGTCAAATCAAGCATCAAAACCATGTCCAAACCATTGTCACGGGGTCTTATGCCCAAATCTCATTTTTCGTCAATCCGTAAAATCATTAAATAATTCGATACACGCAAATCCGTAAAATCATATCCGAAAACATCACAAATCCATTAAATCAATTTCCCAACTCAGAATCCAAGCTAAAACCAATCACAAATCCCAGGCCTTCGCCCAAAACAGTCATTTCACATTTTCTCGAAAAACGTGCCCGAAGCACCAATTAAAATAATCATTAAATCTCAAAATAATCATATCAAATCATTTCAATTCAAATCATGCCATAAATCATATAAAACATTTAACTATGCATGCATAGCAATGTAGAAAACAAACGTCCACTCACACACCGTCCAACTGCTCGTTTCCTGCGCTGCACGCGTTTCCGTAATTTCCGACACTTGCCAGGAATCCCGAATCCTATCCACAATCATTCTTCACGGTTATAAACAACTCAATTTACATCACATTAATTTCTCATAATTTTTCGGGATTTAAATATTATTTTAAAATATATCTTAAATCGTCGGACCCTCAAAACATTATCGATCCGGTGTTCGATCGACTCGAAACCAATTTTAAAATGTCCGTTACATTACAGGGAGTAAAACACATGTTGGAATTTTCCTCAGAAAACGTGTCACGCGCCCTCACGCGCAGCCGCAAGCGGCTGCGCGTGAGTCCACGCGCCGTGCTACAGTGACAATGAACAGTCCTCTTCTCTACCCGTTTACCTGGTAAACGGAGCTTATGACCCGCGATACAACCCGTTTCAATCTAAGCTAATTCGAACTCAATTACTCTCGTTCTTTCAACCATTAGCATCAATTCAATATGGATTAAGGGTCTGTAATTTAAATTTAAGAAATCAAAGCCCCAAAGCCCTCGACTCAATAAGAACACCCGATGGGTCTTCATTCGGGTTTTATCTCATTTCACACTATTTCGTTCAATTGATTGCACAGGAAGTATCTTCTACTTATTTTAAACTCGAATTCCAAACCAATTTCATGAATTCGTACCTTCAATTACCTGAACTCAGCCGGGGTATGTCTGAACTGTCGCGGGTCCAGTTCGTGAGCAATTCATGGCCAATTCTCTTCGAATTTGATCCCAGTCGACTCGTCTTAGGTCCAGTAAGCTCACTCAAACGTTCATTTCCATCAATTAAGTCTCCAACAAGAAATTCAATTCGAAATCATCAATTCAAGGTTTCGGGTATTTTCTGATTTCCCAGCCCCCTTTCTTTTCGATTTTCACTCAATTCCCTCGCATAAAGCTCTCTGTTCAATCTCAGTTTTACAATGGACTCGTGATCAATCAATTTGCACGAATTCAAATACACAAGGTGGACGGTTAGGTTGTTCTCTGTTTTGTGTTCAATACGAACAGTGCATGGGCTAATTAATGTTTTAAATGAATTACTTAGACCTAATGGCAATCACCTGCCACTAATCTTCCTCTAATGGTGACAGATGTCACCTAAATATCTATCTTTAGCCACTTTAGCTGAATCAGCATTGATTCACATGATAATCATCATCTTCACCGTTCTACTTAAATTTACCATTTTACCCTTGTTAAAACAAATTACCATATTGCCCCTGAACTTTCCAGACCCATAACTTTTTCGTTCGGACTCCAATTGACGCATGCCGCCTGTCTACGGATTCAGCGTCCCGAGACCTATCCAACGGTATTCCCAGAAAGTCCAAACAATGTCCCGATCAAAAAGTCAACTTTCGGCCCCTTTTACCAACTTCCGCACGTCATAAATTTTTCCTCGAATGTCGGAATCGGGCATGCCACCTATCTATGAACTCGTGACGTCCCGAACTACGTCACGGTCATCGATCAAAGCCCGTTTGACCGCTCAAATCAAAAGTCAACTTTCCGCCTAATTCCAGGGGCAAAATCGTCATTTTCCCCAAAGTTTCCAAATTTTTCTTTTTCGAATTTCCGGGTCATTACAGTATGGATCATTCTGGTCAGCTTGTATGCTGCCTTCGCTAGAGCTGGGGAAAATAGTTAGGCCCTCACTAAAATTAAATTCTGGCTACGCTACTACATCCTCTTATCCAAAATCTTCCTTTAAAATTTATCTTTTCCCTAAATATTGTTCTACATGTTATTAGAAGAGTTTCCCACAACATCTCTCACAAGTTTGGCCACATTAGTTAGATTAAGATTTTTGTCATTTATTCGCTTTTATGTGCAATTAGATCGCAGGAGATCAAGCTTTCCTCAGATCTGCCATGCTCTTCAAGTCCTTGAAGATAAGATGTGATGTGTGATGATGATAATTGTTTCTTTTAGTTGAGGTAGTTTATTTAAGGTTATATGTGTCACTAGGATTTTGTTTGTTTTGAGTTTTATAGGTTTGATTTGTAATTTTGAATAATTTCAGTAATGTGGGTTTGTTAGCTGTTAGTGCGTCTTTGTCCGTGTTAGTATTTCCATGTTAGCTTATGAGTCTTGTTGTCTTTCTTTTAAAGGTATGGTTGTATCATTTCTTTATGATATACAATGATATTTTGTTTTTATAAAAAAAACCCAGCTAAGATGACACGTATTATAGTTGTGATTGTTGAAGCTTATAATGACATGACCCGCCCCGATCCCCCGTGGGGAGCACTAGGGGCAAGGTCTGCTCTCATCTGACATGTAACACGAAATACCACAACTATCCTTACTAGGGTTATAATAACACAAATACCCTTGCTAGGGTTCAAAAATACACACCGGTGTTTAATACAACAGTATTGTCAGACAAGGGACAAGAGCATTATGTTTGTAATAATAAATAATTACAGACACTTACCCCGTAGGGTGAACAAAACGCAATGGTACTATTTATGCCTCATCTCCGGAGTCGGTCTCCTGCTCCGTATCACTGCCTGAAGGGTCAAGAAAATAGTCAAAGTGTGAGTGGACCAAAAATAAATCAGTTATAAACTCATTTTGAAAATATATACAGTCTGACCCTCCGTTTTAGAAACATGCATGCATTCAAGATAAATCTTAGAAATACAATTAAATCATACACATAAATATCTATACATATACATATATCTACACATGCATACATCTGGACGTAACCATAAGTGAAACATAATATATATATATCCCATCCTTGACATCTTAGATGTCCAACTAATATCTGTCACAATCTCTCTATAGTACGCGTACTACTCGGGATCTCATCTCCGAGCCTACCCCCAGGATCTACGACGTCTGGGGTGAACCTACCTCGGATCCCAACATGTCCGAGACGATATCATAACTCGCACTCTTGGGTCTGAGTTCCCCCTAGAGTCACCCATCCCAGGTAGTGGGTCGTGACAACTCCAGGATCATCGACGTCTGGAGGAGACTAATCCGCATGTACTGGAGGGTATATATATAAGTGTGAAAACATGCAGTTCAATAATATCATATTTGAAATTCGTCTTTCCTGAAATCTAAACAGCCACTGTTTAAAATTGGGACCAAGCCCGAAACCTTCCAAATTTACGTCCAGAATCTATTTCTTAAAACATGTTCCTTGAAAAACTGCTCATACCGGATCACTGGTCAAATAATTTGAATTCATCTTTCTTTCAAAACTCCGATGATCCCAAAACTTGAGTCAATCGGTCACTAAATGGGTTTCATACCCGAATGCAAATCCGTAACATAATCCATGACCAATAATTCAAGTATGTAAATTCCATGATTTCCATCATATTCAACATAAATCATTTAAGAAAACATGCAAACCAGTTATGCATGCATTTCAGTATAAAACAACCGGTCCACTCAAAGTCAGTCCTTGCTACGCTACGAACAGCCTAAACCTGTCCCAAAGCTAAACATTGTAACGACCCGTCCCAAATTTCGGGATTAAATTAGTGACTAATCGAGGATTAGTGAGGTTAAATGGTGATTAGTTGAGTGAAATCGGATGGCCGGTGCAAAATGACCGTTTGCCCCTAGGTTGGGAAAAACGTTGACTTTTAGCTCGGGCAGTCAAACGTAAGAGGACAGATGACCGTGACGAAGATCGGGACGTCACGAGTCCGTAGACAGGCGGCACGTCAAAATCGGACGTCGAACGGAGAAGTTATGGTCACGAGATCAAAATCGGGAACTTACGCCTCGGGATTTGAATTTATTATTAATTAATTGGGAATGGCAGATATTTTAGTGGGACCCTTGGATGAGTAACAAATATCACTCATCCCATTGGTCACTCTCCTTAAATTGGGGATCTTGTCCCATTGGTAGCTTTATTTAATTGTTAAATATATATATATATATATATTTTTATTCATTCTCTCATCTCAGCCATCCATCCCTTTCTATCTTCTAATCCTCACCATTCAATTATATCATCTGATCACCATCTCCTTCTTTGTTGTGCAAGCACCACCCTTATCTGGGAATCCATCTCCAAAACCGTGAACCCATCACCCATAGCCCCTCTAAACCTCACCTAATGCTATTACATTGTGAAAGAGAGTTGGAGTGTGAGGATAGGCGAGGCTAATGGTGTCAACAACGTTGACCGTCGTGGACGGCGATGGTGGCGGGGGACCAGAAACCGTGATCCCTGTTTCGGCTAAAAAAAATAGTGATATGGTTTAGGGAGTTGGATAATCGATTTGGTTTCTTATGGGACGTCGTGGAGGTTGCTAGGAGTGGTTCTAGCGTGGAATGAAGCTCGTCCGTGGACGGTGGCCGTCAAACCAATGAAAGGTAAGTTTAGAGTCGAAAATGATAATTCATGGATGCTGAGTTTTCAATCGAATTGATGGATTGGGTATTGTCTTGGAGGTTGAAAGGAAACTATTGGAACCCAAAACTAAGGCAGGAGATGGCCGGAAGGCTGAGAACACGGCGGAGGCTTTTGGCCGTTTCAAACGATCGTTTGGAAAGGTACGATCTCGACCTAAAGTTTGTGTTTTGACTATGTAGATCGATATGAAATAACAAGATGAAGTTTTAGGACTTGAAATGATTGAAATTGGACTAAGATTGAACGAAATATAACATTGAAACGGGACCGCCGGTTCGGTTGGACCGAACCGGTCTGGCTAGAGGTTGGGGATGATGAATAGTGCCTGGCGCATGGGTTTCACGCACACTATTCAACTTGTGAAACTTTAAACTTGTGAAATAATCTATTCGATGTAACGAACATTTTGGGACTGGTTTCGTGTCGATCAGACACCGTTTCGATATGTTTCGGGGTGTTCGAAGGTTTTGAATCGAGTTTAAAAATAGTTAAAATTTTGGGAAAATTACGGGACTTTAATAGGATGTTAATGAAGAGGTTAGTAACCCTCTAGTGTGGTTTGGACAGGTTTGGAAGTCCCGGTGATAGTGATGGGGCTCGGGAAGGCTTATGGCACGTGTATCTAGGCGGCAGCGTAGGACGGTCTGTGAGTGGACTTCGTTTTCTAAACTGTGATGCATGCATAACTATTTTATATGTTTTATATACGTGATTTCTATGATGATGATTGTGGCACTGGTGGTTTACAAAATTGGGCATGAGGCCCAGTTGAGTTTTATAAATATGATTTCGGGTTTGGGACCCTATGTTTCCTAAATGTGATTTCGGGTCTCGGATCCTATGTTTCATAAACGTGATTTCGGGTCGGAGACCCTAAATGGATTGTGATGTTTTATGAGAATTTCGGGTAGGGCCCATTAAGATGTTTTGAAATAATTTTGTAAAACTGTTTTCCATGTACCATCTTGATACGATGATATGTGATGGTCTCATCCAGGTGTCTGAGACACTGGAGAAGTCACGGTGCATTGCCTATGAGAGATCATTATACGGAGCTACCGGACCGTATAGTGACTCAGGAGCAGGAATGTTATGATTAGACATCAGGGATGTCAGATATCTGGGATGTCAGAGATATTGACCCGGAGAGACCCCGGGTAGCACGCGTTGCTTATTACCGTGAGATTTGACGTCTGGGACATCAAGCGTCTGGGACGCTAGGCATCTGGATGCCGAAGATGGTTATGTGGTAAATATGGATTATTGGATCTATGAAATGGTTTTTCGGTTGGATTTGTGTTTATGGATTTGGCCAGTGACCCACTTGATTTTGGATTTACGGTTTTTGGGCTAAGACCCTAATGGCTAATTTGAGTAAATATTTTGATTACTGATTTTCGATGCATGCATACTTTTTAGTGAAGGGTATAAATATCTTTATGAAATGTGTTTTTATGAACTTGTTGATTTTCGTCCACTCACAGTTCTGAATGGTTTTATTGCCCTTCAGGTTGATCACGGATGCGGGCAGTAGTAGAGACCGAGACATCGCACTCCTCCACCGATCCTAGCGCGCTCTGGGAGTCCCGTATGGGTTGAGGTACATATCATCCCTTGTCTGACACTTCGTGTCAGACGGGAGCATGACGCACCCCACGTTAATCCCGGGGGGATTGGGATGGGTCGTGTCAAACATAGTCTCCGGGCCTGTCCAAATACATCCAAAGGTCATTAATTGACCCTAATAGGTCTAACATCAAACCCTAGAACAAAATCGGCCTGGGAAAGCGTCCCGAACACGCTTCCCGAGGTATTAAACCTCAATTTGACATATTTAATGGTCTCGGATCGACACAAAACTACCCCCATTGGATCCGGAACGTCGAAACCTTGAAAATGGTGTCGGTCTCGTCTAGAAAATTGAGTCCACGCGCGAGTCAATGCCACTAGTCAAAAGTCAACAATCAACCTTGTTGACGTCATGCTGACAATGTCAAAATAACACGTGTCAGCAACACACTGGTCCACGTCACTGACATGTCAGTGACACATAGTTACCCTCTGATTGGGCCACGTCACTGACATATCAGTGCTAACTGTGCACTGACATGTTACACGTGTTGTGCTCTGAGTGGTCCACGTTTCCTGATAGCCTAACAGGTGATGACGTCATCACCACTAACCTCTCGACGGGTCTATATTCGGGTCGCCCAAACCAGCGAATCAGAACCGGCTGTAACTCGCCCATTTTTTACCCGTTTTCGAAACCGTTAAGTCCTACTGGATCGTCTAGGTCTCTAGGTTGAATCTATGGGTTCAAATTCAACTAAAATACATAAAATTCATACCTTAAGTCGAGCAACAATGAAGGTTGGTTTTTCGATTTGTTTCCCTTCAATCACAGTGCCTTTGAGTCTGGTTCTGGGCTCCAATTTGCACGTACAAACCTCATAAATCACTCTGGGCCCATAAATCCACTTAACCAGGCCCAAAAATCCAAACCCAAGCTTGACCCGATCATGAGGGTTTCGAGTTTTACCTGTGAACTCCCTCTCCGCCGTGCACTGCCGTTATCAGTCTCTGAGTCGCCGTCCAATGATCTCTCAGTCACTCCTCAGGCTCACTAAACGAAGGTGAAGGTCTAGGGAAGGTGGTCGATGGCTGTGTGTGTGTTTGCACAAACCTAGTTCACAGTTTGAATGCCTAAAATGGAAAAGAAGGCAGATACATGCATCCCAATCTTTTGGGTAAATGGGTCAGTTAGATGAGTGACACTTGTTACTTATCTGATTGGTCCAAGGAATCAGTTGACCAATCCAATCATGCAACTTGGCCTGAACATCTCGAAAAATGTAATAGTAACCCTCGAACTCCGTGACCCGTAACTTTCGCATCGAGCGTCCAAATTCGGCATGCCGCCTGCCTACAAACTTGATAAAGTCCAAACTACGCATTAAATTAAACATGTAAATCGGGTGTTACGCAATTTAAACCCTGTTTGTGTAGTTGTAGTATTGGTAAATAAGGATTGTTCTTAACCGAGGAAATTAGGGAACATTAATAATATGTTAGTGAGAAAGAATAATTAATAAAATAATAATGAAATAAGGAATTAAAGAATTAAATAATTAAATAATAAAGACTTAAAGAATAAATGAATTAAAGAATAAAAGAATTAATGAATAAGAGAATCAATGAATTAATGAAATAAAGAATAAAAGAGTAAAAGAATAAAAAAATAAAGATATGGTGGATTTTTAGGGGTTGTAATCATACAAAAACAAGTAAAAACAAACATAAATTAATTAATTCTATTCCTATTTTAATCTATATACAAGTGGACTTTCTTCAATCACAAATTCTACCAACACTCTAACATTTGCATAATTTGAACATATTACAAAATTCTATTTTCACCATCTCACACATGCATATATTTTTTTAATATTATAAATTAATCGAATGTCAGGACCTGTCCCAATCCCCCCGGGATTAACGAGAGACGTTCCTGATCCCGTCTGACACGGAGTGTCAAATTAGGGAAAATTAAAACCTTTAGCCCGACCGGCTTCCAGAGTACGCCAGGATCCAGAGGAGGTATGTGATGTCTCGGTCTCTGCTACAGTTCGCACCGTATTCAACCTGAAGGACATTGAAAACAGAAAGACTGTGTAAACGAAAAGTAATAAGTTTAGTAAAACACATTTATAAAAGGCATTTATGCCATTCACTTAAAAGCATGCATGCACAGGAAAACCATTTATCAAACCACATATGTTTCAATAACCAAATCCATACGGACCCTGCCCAAAACCATTTATAGAAATACGTAACATAGTAAACATATGTGGGATCTCAGCCCAAATCCATTTATTATCCATAAAACACAATTTCGCAAAACCAAGAAATCATGTTTATCATATATTTCATATAACCAATCCTGTCACGGTATCTATAGATACGCGCGTGCTACCCGGGGTCTCAAAGCCCAAGTCTCCCCAAGGTCCACCCAGATCAATGTTCGTAGATCAATGACCCTCCCTGGGGGTTATAATCTATAGCCTTTCTGAGAGTAAGGAACCCAACGGGGGCGACTCCACTCAGTCAGTGCTCAGTGATTACTCCGGGGTCCACCCAGGCCAACGAACCTCCCTGGAGGAGATAATTCATATATAAAGGATGGTATACGAAAAACCATTTGAAATCATTCTTAAAACCTTTCAAGTGTTCATGTTCGGTCCCATAAACCGTCATGAACCATAAAAACCTTTCAAGGGTTCATGCCGGTCCCCATAAACCGTCATGAATCATAAATCTATTTATGGGTCCCCGACCCGAAATTACAATCTTAAAACATAACTGGGCTCTAAGCCCGAATTCACAAACCAACTGGGCCTCGTGCCCGATTTCGTAAACCAAATGGGCCTCGTGCCTGACACGTAAGTCAACTGAGACTCGAGTCCGATACGTAAACCAACTGGGCCTCCGACCCGATGCCTTGTTAAATCAAATGGACTTCAGGTCCAAGAGTTCGTAAATCAAATGGGACTCGTGCCTGATCCATATTTCCAAATCCGAAATCGAACCAATTAGGCATCTAGCCTGAGAATGTCACTAAAAGGACTTTGAGTCCGAGGGTTTCCAAAACAAATGGGTCTCGAACCCAAGTTTACCCTTTCAAATCCAAAACCATTTCATGAAATCATTCCCAAAACTATAAGCACGGAAAATTAGTGCAAAACTGAAAACCTCGATTTACATGCAAGCACGTAAATCGCCTCAAAATGCGTGAAACCATGTAATTCACCAATATCCAATTCAACATCATAGAATCATATCCATAAAAAATGTAAAATATTTATGCATGCATCACAGTTTAGAAATCAAGGTCCACTCACATACCGTCCTAAGCTATTGCCTCGATTTGTGTGTTTTAAGCCGCATCGGGCTAATCGGCATCACCGGGACTCCCAAACCTGTCCAAATCAATCTAGATAACCTAACTCCCTAATTAACTTCTCATTGAAGCCCCATAATTTTTTCGAATTTTTAAGTATTTTAAAACACGATCCTAAATCTTCGGATGTCCCGAACATTATCGAGACGGTGTCCGATCGACACGAAATTAGTCCCAAAATTTTCGTTACTTCGAATAGATTAAAAGTCATGTTGAAAACTTCCCCAAAAGGCCCACTACGCGCCCTCACGCACCGCCCAAAGGGGCTGCACGTGAAAGCCACGCGCCAACAGTGTCATCCTTAATCTTGGCAACCCGGCCGGTTCAGACCGGTCCGGTCTAACCGAACCGACGGTCACGGTCCAACCCGATTTCTCACCCATTTTCAATCCTTTTCGACCCATTTTCAATCTATTTCGACCCATTTTCATTCCCCTAGGTTCCTGACATTAAACCCCATCGATCTAGTCCTTAAAAACATGAAAAACAATTAAGAAATCACCTTTCCCGATCAAGAAACCTCACGGCCAACTTGCACCTTCCACCGCCGCCATCTCCGGCCACCTCAGCCTCCACCTCTGATCCAAACCAACTTCTTGCAACCTCAGAAGTAGTTTCCAAGCAAGCAAAACCATTATTCACCATTAAAACAATAAATGCCATTTTCGAACTAAAATAAGGCACCATACGCGGTTCTTACCTCTCTCGCCGTCGTGGGCCCCGCTGTGGCCACCTTCACGGTCGCCTCAGCCCCAGAAGAAACCTCCACAACCCAGATATGGTCGACAACCCCTCCTTCTTGCCTTTCCAGTTTGAATTCTTCAAAAAATGGCCGTTCGGTGCCCGGCCTCTAAATCCAGCCACCGTGCACAACCGTCCCAACCACTTTCACCGTCGTGCTCGCCATATTCCACTGGTCAACAAAACCCAGTTCATTAAGACAGATAGGGGTCATGGTGTGAGGTTTGTGGGGTGATATGTGTGTGTCCGTCGAAGAATAATAGAATGAAGGAGATGAAGAAGATATTTGCACGGTTGAAGGGGGAGGGAAGGTGAGGTTTGTTGTGAGGATTCAGATAAGGGAACGGTGAGGATGATGGAAATGAGGAAATGAAGGGGTGAGATTGAGAGAGAGATGTGTAACACCCCGTCCCATAAACTGGGATTTGATTAGTGGTTAATAACAGATTCGTGAAGGTAATCGGTGATTAGTTGAATAATTTCGGATGGACGGTGCGAAATGACGATTTTGCCCCTATCATGGGCAAAAATGTTGACTTTTCCTTCGGACGGTCAAATGGACCTTGACCAATGACCGAGACGTAGTTTGGAACGTCACGAGTTCATAGACAGGTGGCACGTCTGATTCCGACATTCGAGGAAAAATTTATGACGCTCAGAAGTTCAAGGGCAATTCGGTAATTTGAAGAAAAAGGGCAAATTGTTGAATTTTCAAACGACAAGTTAATTTCACGAAATTTGAGGACCATTACGAAGGCCTCGATGTCCTGAGTACAACGACACGTGGCACATAATCGTCAGACATCAGATAAATTAGTTACGGGCATAGGAACTTGAGGGGTAAAATGGTAAAATGGTGTTTATGGGCATTTTGGTCATTGAGGTGCCTTGGGATTTTTTCCCAGCTACAATTGGCCATGTGGCTGCCTTGGGATAGTTGCCTCATCAGATAAGGACACTTGTCCCAGCTCTAGAGGGTTGTAGACCTTTTCCAGCCGCTTTGATCGATTTAAAAATTGGGTGATTTGTTTGCACCCGGGTAGGCCGTGAGAGAAAACATAGCAGGGGACCATGAAAACAACCTAGATTAACCCTGTGAGTTTCATCAGTTGTGAGAGTTGTGTGAACCAAAATGAGAGAAGGGATGTTGAGGAACGAGACGGTGCCACCGTGGAGAGCTGCCGTGTACGGTGGCAGGAACTGGAACGTAAGACGTGTTCTCTGTTTTTGGAATTCAAAGATAATAAACCAGGTTCTACTATTTGATGATGGTTTTTGTGGTTTGGATGAAGCTATAGATGGTGAGGCAAGCTCAAAATACTCAATTTAGAGGCCTGGAAGGGACGGTGGCTTTGAAACCCAAGTAAGGTGAAATAACATTCAAAAATGGTGTTTTTGATTCTAGCTAATGTTGATCGATTTTAATGGGTAGACTGTGTTCTGGAGGTTTTGTTCGTTTCATAGGTTGAGGTTTGAGGACTGAACTAACCTGTGGTGGCCGGAGACTGGGATCAGAGAAAGGCCGGTCGTTCTGCACATCGGGAAGGTATACTTTCATGCTTAAATCGATGTTTTAAGGCCGTAGATTAATAGGAAACACTTAGACGAACTGATAGGAGGTAAAATGGTTGAAAACGAGACAAAAACAAGCAAGGAAAACCACTGAACCGTCCACGCTGGTTCGGTTTGGCCGGACCGGTTCGAACTAGTTCAAACCGAGTTTATCCCAAGATTGAAGATGAATAGTAGCCGCGTGTGAGGCCCACACGCAGCCCATATTGGGCGGTGCGTGGTACGAATTTCGAGGAAGGTTCCAATACAACTTTTAAATTATTCGATGTAACGAACATTTTGGCTCTGGTTTCGAGTCAATCGAACATCGTCTCGATATGTTTCGGGATGTCCGAAGGTTTTAGGGCTCTGTTAAAAATAGTTAAAAATTCAGGAAAATTATAGGACTTTAGTATGAGTGTGGTGAAGTATTTAGTGACCTTAGTATGGGTTTTGGATAGGTTCGGGAAAACCGAGGATAGCGGAATGGCCGGGAACGGCGTAAGTGCACTCGTATCGAGGCAACAGCGAAATGGTCTGTGAGTGGACTTTGCTTTCTAACTCTTGATGCAAGCATATATGTTTTTATACGTTTTATCTATGTGATTCTATGATTTGATTTATGATCTTGATGTTTTAAGGTTTTGCACGTTTTTTGAGATATTTACGGAATTTCACGTTTTACGAGGTTTCAGTCTATCTTGTGATTTGATCATGGTTTTAATGATTTGATTTCGGAATTTGAAATATGATTTGATTTCGGAATTTGAAATATGATTTGATTTCAATGATTTGAAAAGGATTTCGGAAAAGAGATTTCGGGTTTGGAGCCCTATTCATGTGATTGAGTTTTTGGTTTTGAAATTGGAATTCGGAAAAGAAATCTAGATTTGGGTTCGGGATGATGGTTCCGGATGCTAGCTTACGGAATCATTGTTGCGAATTCGGAGATGGATTTTCTATAATTTTTACTGTTGCATGAAAAATGGTTTTGGGTTTAAAGACCCTGGAAAAGAGAAAAACTCACTAGATCTGGTTTTGAGTTTAAAGACTCTGATTGATTGACGGGGGGAGGGCCCTGGATTGATATGTTTTGAGTTTAAAGACTCGGTATATGTTTTGAATTTAAAGACTCGGTGATTGTGATACCCCCCAGGGCCTGTGATTGTGTTTTGAGTTTAAAGACTCGTTGATATCCCGGGAAGGCCTGATTATTGCACATGGTTTTGAGTTTAAAGACTCGGGCGCACTTGAGATCCAGTAAACTTGTATGATTGATATTTTCACTGGTTTTCCGATGTCTTGGGCAATGGCCCGGTTGATTTGGATTTGATGAGTTTTGGGGACTGAGTTCCCGTGTTTGAGATTGATTTGTGATTTTGGGCTGAGGCCCTGGTTTTGGATTTCGAATTTGAATAAGAAACGTTTTCGTTGGTGGGTTTTAATATGAAATGGTTTCATGACATGAATTGATATGCATGCATTGGTTTTTGCGTGGAGGGTAAAAATGTAATTGTTTTATATAACGGTTTTTGAACTTACTCTTTATTTTTGTCAACTCACAGTCTTTTGTGTTTTCAATACCCTCCAGGTTGTTGCGGTGCGGGCTGTTGGTCGAGAGAGAGACAGAGACATCACACCCGCGATCCACAATAGATTCGGCACACTCTGGGGAAGTCCGGACACTTTTAGGACGGTTGGATCGAGAATCTCTTGTCCGACTTACGTGTCACATGGAGGTTGGACGTCAGTTTCGCCTTCGTGTCATGCGTAAGTTAGACGGGAGCAGGATTTAGCCCTTAATCCCGGGGGATTAGGGGTGGGTCTTGACAGATGGGCGAAGATATTATAAAATAATCCAAAACCATTAGTTTAATGTTAATCCCACCAATCACCATTTAGATCCACTTTTTGGGGTTAAAGACCAATAGGATGAATGACACTTGTCACTCATCCAAGGGTCCCACACTGAAAAGTCAACCCATCAGATTTCGCCAAATGTCCCCGTCTCGTAATGCGTGCATAGTGCAATCAAATTTTCGCAAACCATAACTTTCCTGTTTGAAGTCTAATTTCGGCGTGCTATCTGTCTACAGATTCGTATCGACCCGATCTACGTAACGGTCCTTGGCCCTCGGCCATCGGACCTCCCGGGTCAAAAGTTAACATTTTATCCACGATCAGGAGCAAAACGGTCATTTTGCATCGTTCATCCGATTTCGCTCAACTAATCACCGATTAACCTCACTAATCCTTGATTAGTCACTAATATAATCTCGGAATTTGAGACGGGTCGTTACACGGAACAGCGGTCATAAACACTTATAAAATGATTAACCTAATGTTTATGATTTGAATGTGTGTCAAACATTTAAATCTCTTCAATTTTCTACTAAGTGCACCGAACAACGGTCATAAACACTTAGCATAAAATTGAAGCTTAAGCACTCAAATGTATGAAGTAAATGAAGTTCAGAAAGTAGAACACATTATAATGATATTCTTGTCTACAAAAGTTAGAAAGAAAATACCCACAAAAATATTGAATTAAAGAAAATAAAACCGAAATAATAATGAGAGTTTAAGTAAGGAGAAAAAAATAATTTACACTTTTGGAATCCAAGAAAGCTTGTGATTCCGAAAATGGATGAAAAAATGAAATGTTATTCACAAGATTTTCTGACAGCAGAAGAAACCTTATGAATATGGAGGAATAAACACGAGAATGCGAACTTAAACTCTAGAATTGTAACGAAAATACTAAGTCTTGGTATTTCTAAAGGAAACATACAATTTGTGTTTAGGAGCTCTCTAAAAAAAAAAGTCCCCTAAACAAGTGAAATGAACCCCTATTTATAAGGAGAAAAAGCTACAAAAAAAATAAAATAAAGTAAATAAAAATTACAATAAAAAATAAATAAAAATGAAATGATGATTAATGATGAACAATGATGATTAATGATGAAATTAGGCATGGTTTGGAGCTGATTTTTCTAATTTTCTGATGCAAAAAGTAACACGACCCACCCCCAATCCCCCGGGATTAAGGGCTAAGTCATGCTCCCGTCTAACTTACGCGTGACACGAAGTCTAAACCGACGTCTAACCTCCATGTAACAAGTAAGCCGGACAAGGGATTTCCAAACAAACCATCCACAAGGTCCGGACTTCCCAGAGCACGCAGAATCTACTGTGGATCGCGTGTGTGATGTCTCCATCTCTCTCTACCAACAGCCCGCATCGCAACAACCTGGAGGGTATCGAAAACATAAAAGACTGTGAGTGGACAAAAATAAATAATATGTTCTGAAAACAGGTTATAGAAAAGTACATGTATACCCTTCACGCAAAAACCAGTGCATGCATATGAAAACCAATTCACAAAATCATTTTATATCCAAAAACCATCAATGAAACCGGAATCGTTTCTTTTCTCAAATCCGTATTTCAAATCCAGGGCATCAGCCCAAAATCATAAATACTCATCAAAGTACGGGAACTCAACCCAAAATCCACAAAATCGAAACCATCCGGGCCACTTCCCAAAACGTCTGAAAACCAGTGAAAACTAGTGAAAAACATCAATCAATCAAGTTACTGGATCTCAAGTGCGCCTGAATCTTTAAACTCAAACCACATGCGCATAATCAGGCCTTCCCGGGATATCAACGAGTCTTTAAACTCAAAACACAATCAACAGGCCTCGGGGGATATCACAATAACCGATTCTTTAAACTTAAAACATATCAATCCAGGGCCCTCCCCCGTCAATCAACCGAGTCTTTAAACTCAAAACCAGATCCAGCCATATCCGGGTCTTTAAACCCAAAACCAGTTTTCAACGGGTCTTTAAACCCAAAACCAAGTGAAAACCATAAAAAATCCATATCCGAATTCGCAATAATGATTCCGTAAGCCGGCATCCGGAACCATCATCCCGAACCCAAATCCAGAATTTCACTTTCAAATTCCAAAACTGAATCCAAATCATATTTCCAAAATTCGATTCCAAAACCCGAAATCACGTTTATCGAAATCCCTTTTATGAAATGGGCTTCAAGCTCGAAATCACTTTCAAAATCTATTTCTAAACCTTTGAAATCAAATCATATTTAAAATTCCAAAATCAAATCATCAAAACCATCATCAAACCATAGCAAAAAACCATATATCATAAAACGTGCAATTTCGTAAATATTTCGAAATACGTGCAAAATCGTAAATCATAAATATCATAATCACAACATATAAATCACGTATAGAAAGCATATAAAACATTTATGCATGCATCATAAGTTAGAAATCAAACTCCACTCACAGACCGTTTACGCTGCTGCCTTGATACGCATGCACTTACGCCGTTCCCGGCCAATCCACTATCACCGGCTTTCCTGAACCTGTCCAAATCCCATAATAAGGTCACTAACTACTTCATTAAGCTTTTACTAAGTCCCCGTAATTTTTCCGAATTTTAAACTATTTTTAAAGGAGCCCTAAAACCTTCGGACATCCCGAAATATATCGAGACGATGTCTAATTGACGCGAAACCAGTGCCAAAATGTTCATTACATCGATTACATCATTTCACATGTTGACCACTTCCTCATCAGAGGTACCACGCGCCTTCACGCGCCTCCTAAAGCGGATACGCGTGGGAGCCACTCGCATTACTGTTCATCTCCTTCAACCTCTCACTGGACCGGTTCAGACCGGTTTGAACCGGCCCGGTCCAACCGAACCGACGAGGGCGGTTCTCCTGTGTTTTCTGTCCATTTTGATCCGTGTTTGCTTCTAATTAGTTCTAACCTGATTCCCTATCAATCTATATACTTAAATAATGAAAAGAAGGCCAGTAGCTTACCTCCCCGAACCGTGATCAAGACTTCGAAGTTCCTCCTTCGTGTGACCACGATCTTGGCCACCTCCTACCGTGAATTCAAACCCATCCAACTTCATTTGACTTCCAAAACCTCATCCAAAGCACCAATTTAAGCGTTAGCCACTAAAGTCCAAGTTGCCATAATCGAATTCAAATGGTGATTTTTGACCTTACCGTCTATCTCAGGCCGTGATTTTGATTCCAAACGACTTCTAGGACCTTCAGGAATGTCATCCAAACAATCAATTTAAATTACCGTCTTCAACTCATGATTTTCCATTTTTAAACTAAACCACACATCCACAGGTTTTCAACATTATCGTTGTCGTCGAACCTTGTCATGGTCACCACCAGTGCCGTCTCAGTTCCTTATCCAATCCACCTTCACACTTCACAGCCATAAGATGAGGGTTGAAGGAGTTGGATTGGGTTGGTTCACAGTTTCTCTGTTTCTATGTTCACGGTGTCGTGGCCACCATCCATGGCGGCCCGTCGTGACAACACCACCATCAACCTCATCATATGTTCACTCTCTTTCCTTCACACATCTCTCGCAGACAAGTAGGATGATTATTAGGTTTCACGGCCACACACAGAACATACTCTGTTTCTCCCTGTTTCTCTTTTGTCCAAGCCGTGCACGATGATTTAAACTTGGATTGATGACGGTGAAAGGGTTCTACCACCATCCAGGACAGACCAGGTGTCCAAAATCCTGTGGACACAACTTCCAAAGCAAGCCAAGTGCCCATCTCTAACTGGGCACAGATCCCAATGTAGAAAATGACCAAAATGCCCCTAAAGGACAATTTACCATTTTGCCCCTCGCACGTTTAGACCAAAATCCAAGCCGTCCGAATCCAATGACCACGTGCCACTTATCGTTGTACTCAGGGGATCGAGACCTACCTAATGGTCCTCGAATTACGTGAAAATAACTTGTCGTATACAAAGTCAACCAGTTTTCTCTTCTTAACCAAATTACTAAACTACCCTCGAATTTCCGAACACCATAACTTATTCCTCGAATGTCGGAATCAGACGTGCCACCTGTTTATGAACTCGTGACGTCCCGAACTACGTCACAGTCATCGACCAGAGTCCATTTGACTGCCTGAACGAAAAGTCAACCGTTTGCCCAATTCTAGGGGCAAAACTGTCATTTTGCACCGTCCATATGAAATCACCCAACTAAGCACCGATTAACTTCACTAATCCGTCATTAACGACTAATCAAGTTCCGATTTCCGGGACGAGTCGTTACAAAAAGGGAGTGGTTTGGAGTAGTTTTGTACAGGAAAACTGATTGAAAGTGACTGAAGAGGGAGAGCAGGTGAGATTCGGTAGGGGAAGGCTGAATGGGACTGCAGAGGGTTGGTGAGCTGCTGTTGGGCTGCCGTACAGAGGTTCAGCGCACGCGAGCTGGCTGTACGTCTTCATTTCGGGACTCGTGCACCGAAAACAGATGTGCGTTTTCGGTAGATGGCTGTAGGCGCTTCTGGGCTGGAGAGAAGCTGGGTCGCGGGCAGAATGGATTGAGCCTAAGCTTTGGGCTGGATTCGGATTAATTTGGGCTTGGGCGCAATCTTTGGGCTGCACACAAACAGAAAGGGGCTGAAATTAAATATGAATTTGGGCTTACAAAATTTATATTAATTAATATATATAATTCAATCGAATTTCGTTCATAATTTCTTCGTTATAATTCCGATCGGGACAATTCTTTCACCAAAACGCTCCAAATTACAAGCTTTTATTTATTTAAATAGAAATATCACAAAATATATTATATTATCTAATTATTTATTATTTTAATATTAAAAGTCAAGTATAAAGGGTATAAAATAATATAAAATGATGTTTAATTAACGACCTATCAGAACTCAGGTCGACACGATCTACGTAACGATCAAGGGTCAACATCCAAATAGTGTCTCGAGTCAAAAGTCTAATATTTTGCCCAAATCAAGGGCAAAATGATCATTTTACATGAAATTTTCTAAATTACAAAAATAAAGAAAATCTGGGTAGTTACATATAAAGTAAAGTTTGAAAAAGTTATGATACTAATTATTCATTGATGCGATGGTAACATGATTACGTGATCTTAAAAACTGAAAATTTTGCAATCTATATTATAGTGTTGATTGTTGAAATTTCATTCGGCCTGAAATTTCATTTACTTGCCTTGCGTCAATAGTGGAAGTGAAGAGCTGTGGGGCTCATGTATTATACAAGGAAGATAGGGAAGCGGTTATTAAGCAAACAGATACACGCCACAGCAGCAGCGTTGACATTTGTGAAAAGAGAGAACTTCATTCAACTCAGAGGCTGCATCTGATTCTTGAAGATTGGGCAAGGTAATACGAGTTGGTCGACTCATCTGTTTGATGGTATGAAAGACTTGCTCTGTTGGATGATGACATTGTCTGTCTTTCGAGTTTAAAATCCGTCAATGTTAATGTTTCTGGTTGCTTGCTCAAAGCTTGTCAAATTTCCAGAAGACTTGGGGGTTTTGTTGAGTGTTGTTGGTATTCGAGGAAGATAAGGTTCATCTATCTGTCATTTTTCAGTCCTTCCTATCTGAACTTAGAGATCAACGGCCAAACATAAACTAAGCAACAAAAAGAACTATCATTATTATTTTCATTTCTTTTTTCTCTTGTTCTTTGAAACAATTGAATCGCTTATCCCTCATTGCGAGTGGGGTTAAACTTTCCCGTTTCTGAAAATTGTTAATGAGCAACTAACAAACGCAAACAAATAAAGCAAAAAGATAAAAACACAATAAAACCTATGCTACAATCTTTGGTATTATTCTATTAAAGCTCCATCTTTGGAGAATGGACCATTCAAATGACTAATGGTTGCATTCAATTACTTAACACCAACTTCAAATCTGCGACTTATCCAATTTAATTCAATATTATGCAACAAAAATGACGGTTTTAACGTCAAATCTGTGAATTATCCAATTTAATCCAATATATTTCGCATTTGAATAAGTACAGTCGGTTGGTTCACAAGTATATTTCGCATTTGAATAAGTACAGTCGGTTGGTTCACAAGAATATCATTCACCTTCTCTCATTGTATGCAGTAGGAAGGGTCTACCATTCCAGTGCCAAGACTTCCAACACTCTGATGAACTTGAAAGATTACTTGAAAACTCTCAAGAGGTATCTGGCTGCTTAAAGCTCAAGAAATATTGCTTAAAATCTCTCGGCTTCAACCTGATTCTATCAGTTAAAAACATCCAGGAATATGGTAAACAGGCGACTTAAAACACTAGAGTCGCAAAAGGGAACTAAAACGAGTAAATCTCAACTTCACTGATAGGTTACGGGTCAAGAGACAGGTGAACTCCACTCCCTTTCAGTATCCCAACATAACTACATCTTTAATCTATGATACACCGTGTGAAGGGAAAAAACACGTAACATAAAACACACTTGTGTTCTGCACCATTCTATCTACAGTCTGTACATGGATTCTCTCAGTTTCATCAAGTTAGAATCATTATTAGATTAAGGGAAATCTGAAGAGAGAAAGAAGAGTTGCAGAGAGTGAGAGAGAGAGAGAGAGTTCACTGGAAATGCTAAATGACACCCAAACTCAACCATTTTTTATACGGTATGCGTCAGCTTGTTATCTTTGCTCACTGAAAATCACCAGGGCAGGTTATTTTCGATTCCCCAGCGTAAAATCAGTGGAAGCGGCAATGATATTTGAAGGCATCAGTTTGTCAGCAGGATCAAAATGCTTTACAGAGGTGGTTAGATTTCATGTTAGATGAACACTGCTGCTCAATTGGACGACCTGTAGGACCACAAACCCTGCTCCTTTTTGGCTCAGAAATTCTCACATGTGAAACTGCAGTCGCAAGGGCATCCACTAAACCAGAATCTTCCTCATCTTCTGACTTGCAACTATCAGAAGACGAAACAGGGCTTGAAATCTCATTGAGAGAGCCGTCTTCTGACTGGTTTAGACATGCCTTTAGTCTGTCTGGAATGGCTAATTGGGGGCAAGGTGCTCCTGCTTGGTTCCTCAATCCAGGCTTAATGGGTAGTGCCTTTAGCGTTCGCTCAGTATAGAACAATATCCAAGGATGCCCTGTAAAAACATCAAATAGATATCATTTGTTGGGAACTATAAAACTTGCAAAAGAGATTCATAAATTGAAGAACCTCACAAGAAACAACATTGAATGAGCATACTAACAAGGACAAAGCATAGAATGTTAGGTAGTCAGGGATAGGTTAAAAGTTTCGGCTAATTGATCAAATTCCAAAAGCTCGACCCAAATTGATCAACCAGCAATGCCCATGATTTTGAAAAATGAGGGTGGGAAAGGCAGCTTTAGATATTTTAAAAGCACCACTGAGCACAAGCATCGTAATACAAGAAAAGGTCTCACAAGTTATCAAAGTAAATTTCAACAGGCATACTAATTAGCTATAATCAAGAAGGTTGCATATATATACCTAATAAAAGAGGCTGCATATAATACTTCTCATTTTAGACAGATACAGTAACTTACTTAGTACTTCATCTGCTGTTATCCGTACTGAAACATCCCTTGTCAGCATTCTCCCTATAAGATCACGTGCAGGTTTCGATATTGACTCCCAAATCCCTGAATGGAAATCAAGTTTCACAGTTTTGATTGCCTCAAAAACTGCTTCCAATGAGTCTCCTTGAAATGGAAGAACACCAACCAAGAGTGCATGTAGGAGGACACCAGCACTCCAGATATCCACCTTCTCAGAATACTTCCCTGACAGGACTTCTGGTGCAACGTAAGCTGGACTTCCAGCCAAGCCAGTCAGATTTTGACCTGCAGTAAGCGTAAGAAAACGTTTCACTTAACTAATCCATATAAAAGAGAGATAACAAAGAGTGATGAACACTTCCAAAGAATTACGTCAACAGCCTACAAAATTTCCAACCAATGTTCATGAAAAAGTTACAATAGAAACATGGACTCCCTCCTTTACTGTCACATACTAACAGTTTTACGTACCTTAAATTGCAAAGAAAAAAGAGACGGATACAGAAAATGCTAAAAGGTCCCGCTAGCACAGAATGCAGCATCAACAGAAATCAGAAAATGAAACTAGAAATCATAAAATCATATATGAGCACGTTTAGTAAATAACTTTATCAAGAGGAATTTGAAGCTAATCCCAATAAAATCGTGACCAATGATAGATACAAGTCACCAGGGTAGATGAACCAAGCGCGAGAACATTTTAAGATCTCACTGTTGCATTTAAGGTACATAAGGCTAAAGGTTTGGATAAACTAACTTCAGTAATTCAATCTAAAACAGGGCTCTGACCACCATCAATTTCACAATGATGGGCCCCAGCAACCCATACAAGGGATAATAAGAATGCCAGAATATGGTTCTTGCAGAGATTGACAGAACAAAGATATTTATGGTGAGAATCAAAACATCCCTCAAACAGTCTAACTTCAGAAGAAGATAAGAACCCATGTCGAGCGCAATACAACTTAAGTCCTAACACAATTTCTTACTCTGACGCAATTTAGCCATACAACCTGCTTGTTAAGGATCTTGCATATGCTCAAGACTAAAGCCAGAAGCTCAACTATAGACAAAGAGAAGACCTTCACAAATACTAATATAGAGATTGTATTTGGGCTTATCATCCGAAATGATACATGTCATGATTTAATATATGCAAAATGAAATTGAAAGCTATCATACTTAGAATGCTAAATTTATTTATTTCTACCTTGGGGATACTGCTACTTTGACAGTGATCCATGACTGACCCTTTCTGAGACCCTTACAATCTGTCCTCATTATAGTTATTGATGCAATAAACATGCATTTAAAGCATTTTCTTCAACTCAAGATGCTCTACAATCAGGGAAAAAAAACACCTCTTAAAAGAAAGCAATGTAGATAATATCCTTAAAGGCAAGGATAAGGTACGTACCGTTTGATATTCTCATGGCCAGTCCAAAATCTGCAAGCTTTATTTTTCCTGCTTTTGTGACAAGTATATTCTCAGGTTTTATGTCTCTGTGTACAACTCCCATATCATGACAATACTTGATAACGAGCATCACTTCCTTGAATATATTAGCAGCCCGGTTCTCTGAATATTCACCCTCCTGAACCATCTGATCAATCAGGCGCCCTCCAGAGCACAACTCCATCACAAGGTGAAAACAATTTGACTCCTCATACACAGCCTGCAATGTCACAACCCCCAGATGACCAGACAAATGCTGCATTATCTCCACCTCCCTATGAACGGTCTCCTCCCCTTTCTTCAGAGTCTTACACGCATACTCTGACCCACTAACCCGGGACTGACACAACCAAACCGACCCATACTTTCCATGCCCAAGCGTTTCACCCGAAACATAATCTTCCTCAATCTTATTCTTCCTACCCATCTGGGTAGCAACATCTATACACCCTATCTTCCTCTTGATACCTCTTCCGGGGGCAACCAACGAGGAAGTCCCACATGGTGGAGCAGTGGCAATGCCGGCAAGCCTACTTTTATGTGATACCACCGGTTGAGTGTCTGCATCATCATCATCTTCTTTGCACCGTTTGTTCAACCTTGTATAATCCTCTAGTGAATAATGTGAGGTAAGGATCGATGTTCGTGAATTGCACTTCTTTGATGGCACATCTTCCGCTAGATCTGAACATTGGTCAGCCTCACTGGCGTCGCCACCCTTCCTCTTCTTCCTCATCGATTCAGAGTAACCTCCTTTATACAGAAAGCAGACTATTAGTACATTGTAATTGCAACTCACACTTCTGGGTTTTGCTCCTATATTTCATTTTTTTTTTTAGAAACAAGAAAAACAAAAGCAACATTCAGTGCAAGAACATACTCAGTATTGGTTTCTCAGAAGACGTAAGAAAAAAAATCCAATAACGGAAGAATTCAACTATCTTACAATTAAAGTGGGACTGAAAAACAGAGGAAAGTCTTTTACTTAAAACTGCGCAACTACATTATACCCAGTAAATTACATGAATAAAATTCAATTACAAAGCCAAAAGAAAAGAAACTTTTGCTTCTTTCGAATCCTCAGCAAAGAAATGAAGCCGAAGACTTATTTTTTAGTTTAATCAGTGAATATTGCCGACAAATTAAGCGAAAAACTCTGAACAAACGGGAAAAGAACGAAGCTTTGAACTCACCCGATACCGATCACATGTCAGAGTTCAATAAAGGGATCGAAATGAAACCTATAAATCAGAGACGATCAGCGGCGTTGGTCTACGGGTATCAGCGGACCCCGACTGTGAGCGATTGATCGAACCAGACACCCTAGAAATTTCCCAATTTCAAGATTTGATGAAGGGAAATTATTAATTACGGTAAGAAGAGAAGAATCGCACCAGATTTTTATTTTACGTCGAAGGTTTGGGGTTTTAGCCTTTTGCGCCTTTTACCTGTGTGGGCGTGTCCACTTTTGACACGACAGGTTTCGTTTGGAGCCCGAGTTTAATTGTGAATGGGTGTGTGAGGGCGTGCTCTGATGTGGGCGGTAGTAGCGTGATTCTTGTGAGACGCTTGGAATCGGGCGGTGGAATTTGTTGTGACTTTGACGACAGGGGGATTTTGGGGCAGCTGCTTGCTGCGTGTTTTACTTTGGAAAAGACTGGCAGTGAACTTTTGAGGCATGTGATGTGATATGATATGTCGTTTCACTTTCTGTGCCAGTTGCCACGTGGAGGTCATGTGCCTATGTCAATGTAGAACTATATAGTTTCCGAGGCTTAATGTTGTCCAATACATCCGGAACCCGTCACTTATGATCTCACCAACTCCAAAAAATCACCTTAAGTGCCTTAAAAAATAATATGATTAAATTTTAAAAACACTTATGTCATATTAGCAGGTTAGATTTTTTTTAAAAAAAATTTATACAAATGATATAAGAGGGGATTATATTATATATATACGGGATATCAACTTCGTCAATTACAAAAAATAAATCCGAGATCTTTTATATAACATTCGAAAAATAGTATTATTAAATCTGATACAATTTAAAATTTTATAATCAAATTAACGGAATAAAAAAATTAAAGCATGAAGCATAAAATATAAACCTACTAAACATGAGGGTAAAATATGAGACTCGATAAAAATCACAAGCATAAATCATTGAATGTTTATTTATTTTTTTCTACTACTACTAATCCGAGCCGGCTTGGCCTAGAGCAACAAGGGGGGGCCAAGGATTAGGAGGGTCAAAAAAAAATTAAAAAGTCTTAGTTTTATAGGAAATTAAAAAAAATATTTAAATTGACTTGGAAGATTCTAAATTTAATATTTTATTAATAAACTTGGTCCATATTCTTAAAAAGTATCGATAAGGATTATTTTAGTTGAAGCATAGTTAATTTATGTCGAGTATTATTTGAACATATCTTATAAAGTAAATAGAAATTTAACTCATATATAAACATATTTTATACATATGTTCATTTTTTTTGCTATTGAATAAATATTGATTACCACCAGAATTAATAGAAATAATTATTTAAATTGAATTAGAAATGTGTCAACTATATATACATTAATATTTAATAAAATTTCACTGTTTTTTTACAAATTTCGATGTATGTATAACTAATATAATCAAATTCTTGGAAATCTTATGTAAATTTACTAGAAAGATTAATTAAAAAATATAAAGTAACATATATATATTTATATATTTTTCTGTGCAATATAAGCTAGAATGACACTTTTAAAATTTTCGGCTCCAAATCTTTTGAACCGGTCCATACTAGAGTTGTTAATGAATGTTTATTTTTATTTTTTACTACTACTACTAATTCAACTGTTGCATTGATATTTCTAATCACTTTATTATGCAGTGGGACTTGCCTTTAAAAAAATAAAGACGAGATCAATAATTAATTTTTCGTGTAAAAATTCAAATTGTTTTTAGGGTTTTTTTTTTATTCTTTATGGGCCTAGTAGGATTTTTGTTATGTTTTTTTTTTTTAATATTCCATAGATGGCCTTGTAGTTGTAGGATTTAATTATCTACTTTTGATTAAGCCTTTTTTTTTTTTTTTCCTGAAGGCACTAAAGTTGGAAATGTCGCTTTTAACCAAGGACAGAATATAAGAAGTGCCAACGGCAAAAGCAGCCACCGGGAGGCTCCAAGTTCGATCGAGTAAAATGGCTCAGTATACTCCAACCTCAAACCCTCCCAAAACCCTCATCCCCAAGCTCTCAAATCCCGGTCATTCTTTTTCTTTCATCTCAACCTTCAGAACCTCAAAACCCAAATCCAGAGACTTCTCAAAAATCTCTATGTCATTGACGGGGGGCCAAAATCAACAGTTTCACCAGCAACCGCCGTCCTTGGATACTCTGGTCAACAGTGCTCGCAGGGAAGAAGTATTTGGGGTTATCAAGAGTTCTTCGTCTCACTGTCTCTCTGAAACCAACCTGCACCTTACAGTTCCTGGCCTCAAATCCAAAACCAGAGGCAAGGTATAAACCACAATGAAACAGATTTCTATTTTGTTTGTCATGTTTTATCTGGTGAATTGTGCTAAAAAAATCACTTGGCTTTTATTTTTTCAAGCAACCATCTTGTGGGTTTTTAACTTTCTAATTTCATGGGGCAAAGACTTGAAATTTTTTGGTTTTTAGGTTAGAGATGTTTATGACAATGGGGAATATCTAATTATGGTCACCACGGATAGGCAGAGTGCATTTGACAGAATTCTTGCTTCCATTCCGTTCAAAGGCCAGGTGTGTTCGGTTGCATTTTTTACTGAAGAAAAAAAAAGAAACCGTCAGAAAGGATGTTACTGAATTTACTGTTTACATGATTGATGGATAATTAGTAGTAGTATCTAAATTTATTTGGTTCTATGACTTTTAGGTCCTTAATGAGACAAGTTTATGGTGGTTTGACAAAACTCAACACATAACTTCAAATGCAGTTGTTTCTGCTCCTGATGAAAATGTAACAATTGCAAAGAAATGTTCGGTTTTTCCTGTTGAGTTTGTGGGTAAGATATTATAATCATGACGTTTCGCATTTTTAATTTTTAGTGAGCTACTTCATTTCTATTGTGACTGAAATTTCTTACAGACTTTGAGTAATTCAAGATGCTCAGTTTTAGTCAAAGCAATAACTTTTGTATGAAACATATTTCATAATCAAGGAAAAAAATTGGTTGAACAACTAAAAAACTTGTGGAAGATGTTTCTGATACTCGTTTTGTATCAATATGAAGACTTGAGTGGTTTGCAATTTTGTATCCCAGAGAGAAATTGCTTAATGTTCTGACATACTTGTATTTGGTGCTAGGATTATGGATCCAAATTTCTATAAGTGAAATTATTCATCCGCATTGATCTTATTTTGAACTTTCTTGTTCGAACCCTTCATTACCGATAGAAGCTCTGTTTTGGAAGCTTTTTTGCTGTTTCCTGCAGTGCTTGCTTATAGTAAACTTAGCTGTTTATATGCCGACAGCCAAATGAATATATTGATAAAGTAACTACTTGGAGGTTGCAGGAGGTTTTCATAATAACTTTCAATCTAATGCCAGCATAGTTACTGAAACTTGACGTTGCAATCCATTTTCTCATGAGTTTATTAACTCTTTCTATTTTTTTTCTTGCACAGAGATAATAATTTTTTTTTTGAATCGGGCCTTTTTCACATAAAAAAGGAATCCTTTGTTACAATAGAAGCAGAAGTGATGTGAATTATTTATATTTTCAATCTGTGATATTTTTTGTTGCAAATGTTAGAATGTTATCTCCAGATATCTTGGCTTATTTGAATATGGGGGTACTTGCACTTGCAGCCACACATTTTATTAAGTCATCAAGTCTTTACACTACTGTTGCTGCTATTTTGTAGTCAGAGGTTTTGTGACGGGAAGTACTGATACATCCTTATGGACGGTTTACAAAAATGGTGTTAGGAATTACTGCAGGAATGTACTTCCAGATGGTATGCGATCTAAAAAATGTGTTTTTTCCTTTTTCATCAAAAAATTTATGTGTAATAGTGTACTAATGTTGTAGGCATGGTAAAAAGCCAAAAGCTTCCTGCAAATATACTCACACCAACAACTAAGGCTGAAGATCATGATGTTCCAGTTACCCCAGATGAGGTTTGGTCTTCATACCATTTCTTACCTAAACGTGAAACAAAGGGAATGAGAAGAGAGATCTTGGTAGATTAAGGCCATTGACTGAAAGCTTGATAACGTCTAATTCTTTCTAGCTTGGAGACTAAACCCAAGTCATTATTATGGGACAGTGCTAGATTTTCTATTTGGGACAGAATATTGTGATGTAATGAACATATGTCCACATATAGCTGGTTTCATGGGTCTTGTTTCGATTTCTTCTATACATTTAGATTAGTTAGCTTGATGGAATCTTCTTGCAGATAATTGAACGTGGACTGATGACTCAAACCGAGTATCATGAAGTAAGCAGGAAAGCACTTAAGTTATTCGAGTATGGACAGGTAACTTGCCTTTCTTGTTATTTTCTTACTGTCATGAACCTCTCAAATGGTATTATCTGAAAGCATCATGAGATTACGTATCGATTCCTAGGTTTTCTAATTGAGATTGTCTTATAGACTTCTCGCTGTTTAGAAAAATAGTGGTATAGAATAAGCCTACAATGAGGAAAGTTCAGAAGAGCAAGCATGACGAAAATCTTCTGATCAGCCCTTCCATAGTCTTTGATTTTCTCAGTCCCTTTTGTTTCAATTCTACTGGTTCCATATCAAGCATGTAGTTTCAGTAGGCTTTATCATTTGCTTTTATCTTGGATTAACCATGTATTCGGTGTTCAACGTCCTGCATCCTTTATATCTGAACACTAGCAGGAATTGTGTGTGTAATTTTATTGAGCTTACGCATTGATCAGTCCAGATAAATAAATTGGCCAACGTAATCACCTGGATGTCTTTATGGGAAATTATCATTATTGAGTTCAGATACTGACTGAATCAACTGCTTATTTAAATAGTGATTATCAGCCAAGCTAACCAGTTTTCACCATTTCTTCCATGTTGTAGAACGTGGCTTTGGAACATGGCTTGATATTGGTAGACACAAAATATGAATTCGGAAAGGGTCCCGATGGTTCCATTCTTTTAATTGATGAGGTTTACCATTATTTGTTTAAATTCTTAATAATCATTTCTCACTCATAGTAGGGATCATGTAATGAGATTTGGTTTTTTGCCTTTGCCATTCTAGGTGCATACACCTGATTCAAGCAGATATTGGATTGCACATACTTATGAGGAGCGATTTCAGAATGGTCTTGAACCTCAAAATATCGATAAAGTTTGCGATGCATCTTATTCTATAATGTCCCTTTTGTTTTTTTATTCTTGTGATCATCGACAAATTACATTTTATCAGCAAGTTTCTTGACGTTTAATTCTGTAATTGGAAGGAGTTCTTGAGGTTGTGGTTCAAAGATCAGTGCAACCCTTACGAAGATGAGGTAGTTCCCATGAAGTCCAGTTATATTTTCTTTTAGGTTTCATCATGGAAAAACAAAAAGTCTAACTCTGTAGATACAAAATATAGGTCCTCCCTGATGCTCCTGAGGAGCTTGTTTGTGAGCTAGCTTGGCGGTATGTCAATTCCTTATTGTGCCTTTTCATACTTTATCTTTTGACACTGTCTTTTTACCTGCTTCATGGATGTTAAGTTTGGAAGATCCATTTCTTTCCCATTATTTTATTATTACTGTGGTTATGATTGTGATTGCAATAGCTTTTTTGAAATTTACACAATTACACGTGATGGAATCAGCAGCAAGCATAGGACAAGCAAGAGAGTTATATTCTTATAGGGCTGCCATAGGTCAAATCCTAAACTACTTGATAGAAACCTACTAATGACTTGTTAGAGCTCTACTTGGTAATCCATTTTATGATGGAACATCACCTTAGAAATCTTAGGTATCAGTTGCTTGTTATATGGAAGTCATTGTTGACGTATCTATGTTCATTCTTCTTTCTCTCTACTCACTTACTGGCCTTCAAAATTTTCCATTGATGTCAACCCATCTTTGCTTTTGATCTATCACGGAATATATGGTCCCTTTGACTTGCTGAAAATGTTACACTATAAATTGCTAGTTGAATATATGTTAAGGTTGATCACATGATCATCATGTTTCTAGCTGTGCTTATGTCTTTTGAGTGGTTATGTTTAACCTAAAAGATTGCTCGATTATCATTTGATCAACTCCATAATGTGTTTGATCAACTCCATAATGCGTTTCAAGTTTCAAAATTTTATATCTACCACCCAGTGGAACTGATAATATTCTTGGATGACAGATACATTTTCTTGTACGAGACAATAACAAAATCAAAATTCAAGCTGCCTTCGATGGAGGTATAGAGAAATACTTGTTGTAGGTGATGTTTTATTATTTTGTAGTCATCTCCAACATAATTTTTGACTCTTCATTTAGGAGCCAATACATGATCGGATATCTCGAAATGTTGCACGGGCGCTATCATCTCTGACATAGCTTGATAGGATGTAGGACCAATTTTGTACTGCAAGTCTGCGACTGTCTTAACCCAACCTAAAACATTTGGTATTTAGTCTTATTTTGTACTTTGTTGTGCTGTTTCATGAACATGTTTTTGGCTTTGGGGGATTTTACATGTGGGTTGTATTAAATAATGAGATGTCATTTTACGCTCATTATTTTTGGATTTTCTGCCTATAAAATCTTGGCACAAGATGTATGACATGCTGGCTTTGTTGCAATTGGACAAAGTCAAATCCTTATACATGATTTTTCGGTGGATTAACACTACCCTTGGATATGACCACATCCAATACTTTTTTCCAAGTAATTGGAATTAAATCAGTCTAGAAAAATACTTGCTGATATTCTCCACTAATGGCTAGTGGATTCTCTGTATGTCACTTATGAGAATTATCTATTCAATTGATATAAATGCACGATTAAACAATTGAATTTTCAAAAACGATCTTTATACGATATTTTAAAAATTAACAGTTTTGATTACCACATAAACATTACAATTGGAATATTTGATAATTAATAATGGTGATAACAAGGTATTCGTCCTTGGTATGAAGAAGTATTCCTCCTCAAGAAAAGTGCATAGAGAAGTTGAGCCATTCTAAGTTGGTCCAAAGAACATAAAAGAAGAAGCAAGAAGAGAAAAGTAGTGGTGTCATGCTAAGAGAAGTCATGCTGTCTCCATCTCAAACATTGCAGGTCAAACTGAAAGTGCTGAGTCTGAAAAATCCATGGTCAGAAAAAGAAAGGGATAAAAGAAAATAAAAAACTATGGTTCATACAAGAAGTTACATCAGCAATGACGTTGATTTCTTTGTTAATGAGCAAAGCCAGAAACAAAGATGTGTCTACAAATTCGCATGTTGAGTTGGGACTATGGTCCCATGAAAATTTTGCCATGGCTGGAGACTCAGTGAAGTTGCTTGGCTACTGGGCAAGCCCTTTTGCTCTGAGAGTCAAGTGGGCTTTAAAACTGAAAGAGATTGAGTACCAGTATTTGGAAGAGGACTTGCCAAACAAAAGTCCCCTCCTTTTGCATTACAACCCTGTTCACAACAAGGTACCAGTTCTTGTTCATGAAGGTAAGCCAGTGGCTGAGTCGCTTATTATACTGGAGTACATTGAAGAGACATGGAAGCAAAATCCCATCCTGGCACAAGATCCCTATGAGAGGGCACAGGCACGGTTCTGGGCAAAATTCGCTGATGAAAAGGTACTTGGATCAACAAGAGGTGAAAATCTTCTATTTTAACAGTTAATAAGCACCAATCAGGCTCATTTGGTGTTATCGTATTGGATTGGGATGTATAACTTATCAAATTCAAGGTACTTTGAAGCCTTGAAGGTAGAAGTGAATGGTTTCATCGTAAGGTGATCAAAGATAGAAGGAAACTTACGTCTTCTAATCCTACCATTGTAAAGGGACTGTGTTGGATAAGTTTCCTCTACATGTCAACTCTTTACAATGGAAAAACATCACTTATACCTTAAAAATATCTTGAATTTGATGAGTTATGCAATCTAATCCAACATGACGCATCAAACAAGCTCAACGGGTGAATTACTCATTCGAATGCAACTACTAGTAAATTTCTTGCATAAGAGGAAAGTTCAAACCTGCAGAAAATACTGGTTGGTTGATAGAAAAAGCTAACGACTATCAATCTACTCTATCCCTAATTCATTGTTCTACACTGCAGTGTGTGCCAGCAATTATGAGTGCATTCACAAAGAAAGGGGAGGAGCAAGAGAAGGCTGCAAAAGAAGCACGGGAGAATCTTAAGATCTTGGAAAGTGGACTTAAGGGAAAGGAGTTTTTTGGAGGTGAAAGCATAGGATTTGTGGACGTAGCTGCTGGGTGGATTGGAGTATGGACTAGAATAGTTGAGGAGATTGCTGAAGTAAACCTGATTGATACTGAGACCATGCCTCAGCTCCACACTTGGTTTGGAAGAGTTCTTGAGGTTCCTGATCTTAAAGAATGCCTGCCACCTTTTGATAAATTGCTGGAACACAATAGAGGCTTTCACAAGATTTTGGCAGCAGCATCAAATTGAAGTGTTTTCCTGCACATTTATCACCCTTTCATTCACAAAATGGTTAATATGTTAACCATTTATGAAGGAGCTTCAGCTCAATACATGACATCATATATAAATAAATTGGTAAACACAAGTGAACACATGTTTTGCATTAGCAGCAACATTTCAATGAAATAATTGCAGGGAATATTAGTACCTTAGTAAATCATGAACGGATATTTTACTTCTCAACGGTTCGGTCTCACTGAAGTAAAAGGATATAAGAAGCAGCCTTCTCCCATAACAATAAACTCATTGGGGCATGTCTTTCTATCTGTTTACATACAAAAACTAGAGAGACATTTTGGTCGATTTTTCTCTCCACCCTAACCAACAAAATAAGCAACTTCCCAAAATCAAGGGATAGTTTAATCTGCGGACAAACAGATGAGAGAAGTCTACACTATTTCCTGAGCCTTCACAAGAGCTGTTAGAGCTTGCCACCATGTAGCTATAGTCAATCCCCGAAGACTTGAACAAGGGAAATAGCCTCATCATCCATCTCAATTTTGTCCTTCTCCATCATCTTAAGGATATCAGTTGATCTCTGAGCAGAAAGGTGTATTCTAAGCAGTGACTTGTATAATGGCAAACTTGCAAATCCTAAATTATGGATAACTCTGATGTACGAACTTGCATCGTCAATATTCCCACGCCTTTCGAAATAATGAGCAAAGGCCATTACAGTATCATCTGATGGCCTCCAATGACAATCTTGCAACATACTGAACCCTTGTTTCATAGCTTCAATGGCTTTCTCCATGTTTTGGCATTTTAACCTTCCTTCCATAAGGATCTCCCGTGTCTTATAATTTGGATAACCGCCCCTCTCCAATGTATGCTGATGTAATAACTCGTCTTTGCCTACCATTCCATTCCGCATATATGCACCTAAAAGGACATTGGAGACTCGAACATCATATCTAAAGCAGCTGGACTCCCACTCCATGAAAGTCGTCTCTGCTTCCTCAATATCACCAAGCTTCACCAGGCACAACAGTAGATGCATGTAATTGGTACTTGGAATTCTCCCAGGGACGGCTTTACTAGCTTCCCAAAGACGCAGAACGTCCTCCTCACTCTTTAAAGAAGTATATTGTGTAATGAGGAAAAAATAACCAAGGAGATTACAATTTGACAACTTCTTCTCAGCATTTCTTAGGGCCAAACAGGCCTTGTCAAGAAGGCCCGGTTAACTGAAGCAAGTAGACAAACTGCCAAACAGGCCTTGCCAAACAGGCCTTCTCAGCTTTCATATAGATGCTAGCTATAGTAGACAAACTGCTCCATCCAACTTGGACATTCTCATCATTCACCATTTCTTTGTAAACCATCTCAACTGAAGCAATCCCGGTTAACTTGTCACATACACTCATCCAAAGGTTAATAGGACAAAGCAGTTAACGGTATCTTGTTGTTCCTCAATTGGACTATAACAAGGGGTACTTTCCCAAATTGAGATGTGCCCAGGTATAGCTTCATCATCTCATTATTGGGATGAGGGCTCACAATGAGCCCTAACCCACTTCAGCATCAAAGCCTCTGCCTTTTAAATGTCCCTCTCCGCACCATAAGCATGAAGAAGTGGAAGGCAGGCAACTTTTTTAGCATTGTCAGTTAACTGCTCAAAATACTCTTGAGCTTCCAAAATGCCATTCACTTTTATGATTGATTCCAACCTCATGGCATGATCACTCGGCTTCATTCGAAAACCTCTTTGAGTTTCCATCCATGTTAGCATCTGATATTCAAGAGAAAAACAATCTAAAATTCCAAACAAGCACCCTTTAACATTGATGATGGACATTGTCATAGTTATTCTGAAGTGAAAATTTTTCCTTCATTTTGGGAAATGCGAAATTCAACTGAAAATCTACTAGAAAATATCATAATCTTCAAATTTTAAGCAAATTTTTGGCTTTGAGCAAACAAAATAAAGAGTTGAAACTTGAAACCTGGAGAACATGATGAAAACGCTTAGATTTCAAGAGTTGAAAGGAGATGTGGCGGAGCTCGGGATTAGAGACCCTGTTGCCTTGGTCGACCCAATTTTGAATCACGGTGGTTGCGCTCCGACCCGGTTTTTTGAGCCCCAATATCTTACATCTGAGCTCATCCTTGAGCTTATCAACTAGAGAAGACGAATGCGAAGAGCGAAGTAATGACATCTGCCTCCTCCACCTGACCGAGTTCGTGAAATGAGGGACCCACTGCCTCAGACTGCCGAAGAGCCCACGGCTAGCCATGGAAGTCCAAACTAAAGAGCTCAGTGACTCAGTCACTGAAAATCTACTAGAAAATATCATAATCTTCAAATTTTAAGCAAATTTTTGGCTTTGAGCAAACAAAATAAAGAGTTGAAACTTGAAACCTGGAGAACATGATGAAAACGCTTAGATTTCAAGAGTTGAAAGGAGATGTGGCGGAGCTCGGGATTAGAGACCTTGTTGCCTTGGTCGACCCAATTTTGAATCACGGTGGTTGCGCTCCGACCCGGTTTTTTGAGCCCCAATATCTTACATCTGAGCTCGTCCTTGAGCTTATCAACTAGAGAAGACGAATGCGAAGAGCGGAGTAATGACATCTGCCTCCTCCACCTGACTGAGTTCGTGAAATTAGGGACCCACTGCCTCAGACTGCCGAAGAGCCCACGGCTAGCCATGGAAGTCCAAACTAAAGAGCTCAGTGACTCAGTCACAGTTCCTCTTCGTTGGTTTGTAGTTTGAAGTTTAAAGTTACCGTACAATGAAAATCCGGGGTAAGGCAGAATTTATTAAAAATAGTTAAAATTTAACATTCAAGCTTAAAAATCAGTTTTTATTTTTCAGATAAAATAAAAAATAAACCTACATGAATAAATTCAAATATTTTTAAAATTAGAAAGCTAGATAAACTCCTTTTAAATCTTAAATTTTTTTTTTTTAATTTGAAACATTCCTTTTCTTTCTTCTTTCTTCTTGATATCTATTTGGCATCCATTTAGAGCATCCATAGAGGAGTAGTTAAATTTAATTTTTAGATAAATTTAACTAAAAAATTATCTAAAAGTATCAAAATAAGTCTGCAGCAAATTAGGTAAATTTAACTTTTCTATTCATATTAACTACTATTTTTTCATCTAGTTTCTTTTTCATATCTCCTTCGTCTTCTTCATCATCTATTCTTCACAAACTCTATTCTTCATTCCCAAAACTCATCATCATTTGTATTCACAAACTATAAATTTTGTGGCTTAAAGAAAATTTCAAATAAAAGAAAACGAATTTTCAATTTTTTTTATGAGTCGCTAATTGACTCGGATTTTTTATATAGGATTGTGAAAAATTTGATTCTTTCCGATATTTGGGAAATTGAGGTTTTGATGTTTCGTAGCTTTTAGTTGACGATTGGGAAGGCGGCGTGAGTTGCCGCGAATAGAGTTTGTGTATGATAATTTTAACACATTCAACAATGAAGATGAATAAAAGAAGAAAAATTAGAAGCTTTACAATAAATCACAGTGACAACATTGAGTAAAATGATACTCCTTATTTTTTTTTTGAGGCAAAAAATATCATTCACCACATATATCGTCTCTCAAACAAGGATTTGAAGTTTAGATTTGTTACTCTTCTTTCCTATTGAGATGGATTCTCATTTGAAATTTTAGCTATTACGTTTGACTTCGAATTCGTTATATCAAATTTTTCCGTTAAAATGAAGATATCTATTTGATCAATTAAAAAACTAGCTATATATGTAGTGAATTGCCCAAGTTATGGGCTGAACCAATTTTGCATAAAAAATAGACATATTTATTTGAATTATTAAAAAACTACGTTAAAAATTAACCGTTGTAGGAAAATTATATTTTTATATATTGATATTTGAAAAAAATGAATTTAATATTCAAAATTGATGAAAATATGAAGAGTTCGATTTTGGTAACAGTTTTTTTTTATTTTTTATTCAAAGAGATACTTCATTAATGAAATGAGAAGGAAGTGACAAACATTGTAAGGGTGCACCATATGCAATGCATAGGGCCTCATTAAAACCCTCATCATAAAACTCAGCTAACCCGGGAGAAATCCGATGAGGGAAAAAAAGTACCCTCCCAAACAAAACAAAGGAAAATTACAATTACTCATCAATATCCCTAGTTAATACAGGTGTTAACCACGTGGAGAACATAGAGCCCCAGCCAGTTCGTTCCTGAGTGCGCCGACCCTTCTGCGCCAAATGATGTGCCACACAGTTTGCAGATCTCGGCACACAAAGAAGAACGGGATCCGAAGCACCTGCAATAAAGCTAACACCTCCTTAGAAAGTAGACTAACTAGTGTCTAGAGTTGTTGGGCGGAGGTGATGATGCTAACAGCCTCCACACAATCGGTATCCACCACCACATTATGTAACCCCCCAACCATTGGACCTGTAACAGACCCCGCAGAATTGCCTCAATTTCGGTTGTAACAATAAAACCACCTAAAGATCCTGGTCCAAAAAAACCAGCCACCGGAACACCAGCCGAGTCACGAATCACCCCACCCACTCCACGACGGAGGGAGTCTTTGCAAACCACCGCATCACAATTAAGTTTCAAAGAGCCCTCCATCGGTCTGACCCACCTAGACACCCGTTGGAGAGAAGCCCCCGAAAGGGCCTTAGAAAGTGCACTGAATTCCGAAAAGTAAGCCATTGCGGCCTCATAAACTCCCTCCGCACCTTTAACCTGTAAATTATGGGTCATTTTATAACAGGACTCACCCCGATTATCGCCTCGATAATCGGGAAGCATCCTGCTCCCGTCTGACAATCGAACACAAAAGACCGGAAAACCAAATAAAATTACATCACACCCATTGCCAGACCAGGGAGATTAAATAATACAACCGACTGGACTTCAAGTCCATAGTTTCACAGAGCAATAATATTACAAAACAAGATAAGAACAAATCCTACTCTATGAACTAACTACTCCGCAACGGAAAACTTTATGCCTCTGCCTCTGCCTCTGCCTCGGCGCTAGCCCCCGAACTTGTACCACGACCTGGAGAGTAATTAAAACAATAAAGTGTGAGTGGACCGAAACAAAAGTTTACAGAAAATAGTTTAACGAAATCGGGGTTCGCCCTCCAATTTTATAACACACATGCATAACTAGATAATCGAAAACCGCATACTAAACATTTGAAATCCCTTTTTCTGAAACACATGGAAAACGTTACAGAAAACCGTCATAACTCATGTAAAATAATATAATATTAACCAAATCCAGAAATCGTCATTTTCGAATTTCCAATCAACCAAACCAAGTAAAACTGATTAAGTAATCACAATCAAGCCGTTGGATCCATCCGAGTCTTTAAACTCAATATCAGGCCTTCCCGGGATATCAACGAGTCTTTAAACTCAAAACATAATCAATAGGCCTCGGGGGTATCACAATAACCGAGTCTTTAAACTCACGAGTCTTTAAACTCAATTCGGGTCTTTAAACCCAATTTTCGGGCCCGCCCCTGTCATCAATTAACCGGGTCTTTAAACCCAAAACTAGATCCAACAATCATACCGGGTCTTTAAACCCAAAACCATTTTATAAAGCACAATAAACCAGGATCCTTCGTAATCCGTTTACCAGAAATCATTCCATAATCACAAATCGTCATAATAGGACTTACGTCCGGATTTCACATGCAATTCCCGAAATTACTTCACAAATATAATCAAATCATCATTAAAACGTAACATGCAGAATCATATCCAAATACTTCATCAAAACATCATTCATGCATAGGAGAAAACCGTAACCTCGAAATACGTAAAGTACGATAATCACCTCGAAAAATGTGAAATTACGTAAAACCGAAATATCATAGCATCATCATAAAATCATATATGAAAACATAAGATAGATGAGTAAGAATAGTCATGCATGCTCGGTTTAGAAATCAAAAGTCCACTCACGGTTTTCGGACGCGTCAATCGCGCCCCGTGCGCTCCTCGGTAGCTTCGGAAATGTCCGGGCCTGTAAAAACGTACAATGAGGGTTACAAACATCCCCAAATAACTCGTATGATGTTTCCTAATTTTTCCGGATTTTTCGACGTAATTAAACTTAAGGACCTAAACTTCCGAACCCTCGAAACTATCCCGAACGACACCCGATCAACTTGAACTCTAAATCAAAAATGTCCAAAACATAAAAAGGAGTAGATCTCATGTTGACTGTGATCGGAGTGGAAGCTTCACGCGCCGTCACGCACAGCCCAAAATGGATGCGCATGTAGGCCACGCGCCTGCTACAGTGTCACCATCTTCACCCGACTGCCCTGCAATCTGGATCCTCCACCCGAGTCTCGACCCGGCCAAATAGCCTTCAATTCACACTCGATTCCTTCCGTTTTAAATCCTAACATCTTCTCTATTCATTTAATTTAAGGTATGTGTCATTGATTAATCTCGACATGAACTAAATCGACCAATCCAACCAAGAACAGCCGAAAGGGTCGACGTCTGCAACTCACCCAACTTAGCCCCAATCCCAAATTAACTCAGACAGGAACTTAAGGGGACCTAGACGAACACTCTAACACAACTAATTGAACAAGAGCTCACCTGGAAGTCGTCGTCCACAGCACTGAAAATTTCCTGAAACTAGAACTCAGGTTCCCCGCTAACCAGTGCTCAATCTCCTTCAATTCCTTCATGGTTGAGTTCGTAGTGAATCCAGAAGTCTCATCTCACTCTCAGTTTGGCCCAACTCTCCTCACAATTCAACCTTCGAATTTCCCTCCATTTTCTAGAAATTGGTTTTTCCTCCTCCCGACCCAGTTCTCTCACTCCCAGCTCTCAAACTGATTCGAAAATGAACTCCCCACTCAATAGCACTCAGATAATCGATCGAAATGGGACGACAACTCGTGGGAATCCATCAGAAGTCTCTGTGAAGTTTGTTTCTCGCAAACACATAACCCATAACCGTTTTTAAAACCAAGCCGTGCACTGAAGCTCTGTTCAGTCACACATGTGTGCTTCCCACTGCCTCAAAGTAAATAAACAACTCATCATGCTCAGCCACTAACCTGAATAAAAAAAGGTTGGATCAGAACCACCAGGCAAGGTGGTGCGGCTCTGTTTCCCACGGCTGCACACAGTAGCCCCCGCTAAAATGACCAAAATGCCCTCAGTTCAATAATTACCAAATTGCCCTCCGACTTCCGTGACTCGTAACTTGGTCACCCGATGTCCGTTTGATGCGTGCCGCCTGTCGTTGTACTCGGGGCCTTGAGACGAACCTAACGGTCTTCGAGTCGTGTGAAAATCAATTGTATTTCAAAAAGTCATCTTTTTCCCCCTAATCGTCCAAATTACGGTAATGCCCCTGAACTTCCGAACGTCATAACTTTTTCCCTGAACGTCAGAATCGGACGTGCCACCTGTCTATGAACTCGTGACGTCCCGAACTACGTCACGATCATCGATCAACATCCGTTCGACCTACCAATCAAAAAGTCAACAAATTGACCATACTATTCACAGGGGTAAAAACGTCATTTTATTCATTATTTTACAATATTACATTTTCCGAATTTCCGGGGCGTTACATTTTATTCCGCCAATACCATACACTCCAACATATAAAAACAAACTGACATAACTGCGTAGAGGATAAATGTGTGTATGCATAAGCAAAAATATAAATATAAGCTCATGTTGGAGGGAAACCCGCTAGAGGGAGATTGGACAACCTCCACACTTTTTGACTTTGCATGCAGGCCCATACAGCATGGAAGGCATGCTCCATAGCCTTTCCACAGCGACTACACAACCCAGACATCAACACACTCTGGTCAAAGAAATTATGAGCCGTAGGTAGAATTTTAGAGCAGGTCTGCCAGTAGAAAATCTTAATCTTATTTGGAACCCTCAACTTCCACAAATGCTTCCAAATGACCTCACTCTGCCCAGAAGAGAAGAATTCGCCCCTATCATCTGCATCCATTACCCCTAGCTAAAAAGTAACCTGGTAGTCTGACTTAACCGTATACTTCTCAGACTTAGAGAAGAACCAATAGCGCCCATTCAAGAATGAACCCCGGGATGGGAGAGGGATACTACAGACATCTCTCGCATCTTCTTCACAAAAGGAATCCTCCAACAGCCTCACATTCCAACCACCATCAGAGTGAATGAGAGCTGACACCTTCGCATTCGCCCCCAACCCCTGGTTCATAATCGACCGAAAAGTCTGAGGCTATGAGATCCACCTATCTCGGAATACCTCAATCGACTCCCCTATGCCAGTATGACAAACCAAGCCTTGCTTTAGTATCTCACGCCCCCAAATGATAGATAGCCAAATAAGTGAAGGCATATAACCCACCTCATCCTCCTTCAAATCACAATTGAGAAAGTAACGGGTTTTCATCATCCGAGCCACTAACGAATTAGAGTGTTCCAATAGCCTCTAGGCCTGCTTAGCCACCATGGCCTAATTGAAAAGCTCAAAATTCTTAAAACCCAACCCTCATTTCCCTTGGGTCTACACAAACAGTCCCAGCTCATCCAATGAACACTCCTCCTACCTGCCTTTCCCCGCCAAAATCATGCAATCTTTGCCGACAGCTCATGGCACAAGGATTTAGGTAACCGAAAAACTTTCATAGAATATGTGGACAAGGCTTGAGCAACCGTTTTGACCAAAACCTTTTTCCCAGCTGCAGAAAGTAACTTAGAATTCTAATTAGTCAACCTACTCCGAAGGGCATCCCTAATGTAACGACCCTTCCTGAATTTTGGGATTAGATTAGTGCTTAATGACGGATTAGTGAAATTAATCGGTGATTAGTTGAGTGATTTCGGACAGATGATGCGAAATTACCGTTTTGCCCTTGGAATGGGCAAACTGTTGACTTTTGGTTCGGGCGGTCAAATTCCATTTGACCAATGACTGTGACGTAGTTCGGGATGTTCCGAGTCCATAGACAGACGGCATGTCCGATTCTGACATACGACATGAAAGATATGATGTTCGGAAGTGAGGGGCATTTTGGTCATTTTGTTGCCTTGAGATTTGTGCCCAGTGACACTTAGCTTGCATTGGGATTTGTGTCCATAGGAATTTGGACACCTGCCCTTCTCTGGATGGATGTGGAAGGTTTCCCCACCACTTCAAATTGTTTTTAAAAGAAGATAAGATCGTGTTTGAATGGTGATCGGTGATTGTAGGCCGAACAGAAGAGAAAACAGAGTAAAGGTGTGTGATCATGAACCCAACCCCCTCAAACGACCTCCCTAACCGGTGGTGTGTGAAGGAAGTGAGAGAGAAATGTGAAACGAGTTTAGTGATAGCCACGACGGGGCACGATGGTGGTGGTAGGGCCGAAACCGTGTTTATCCTGTTTTGCTTTGAAAATGGAAAGTTGAGTTTTAGACATTAATAGTTGACTTGGATGCTAGGATGATGCTTTAGAGGCGACAAGGAATTGATCGAGCCCGATTTCGAGGCCTAAGAGGGGCGTTAAGGTGGTTTCCCACGAAATTGCCTTGTTTTCCTTCAAATATGGCAACCTCGGTTTTAAATGTTATTAACCAAATTAATTGTTTAGGTGAGTTTCTAAAAGTTGATACGAAGCTATTAAGCTTGGAAGCAAGGGAAATGATGGCTGGAAACGATGGGCCTGAACGATGAAAAACTGGTCGTTTGAAGGTCGATCAGGAAGGTAATTTCTCGTGCTTAATTTCGTGTTTTGATCATGTAGATCAATAGGAAACAGTTAGACGAAGGTATAGGCGTTGGAAGGGATGAAAACGGGTCGGAAAATAGGAAGATATGGGGACTGAGGAAGAAGAAGCACAGTATTAGGCGCGTGTAGCCCACACGCAGCCCCTTTGGACAGCACATGAGGGTGTGTGGGACCCCTTTTGGGGAAGTGTTCAACATGACTTTTTATCGTACCGATGTAATGAACATTTTGGGACTGGTTTCGAGTCGATCGGATATCGTTTCGATATAGTTCGGGATGTCTGAAGGTTTAAGGGATAGTTTAAAAATAGTTAAAAATTCAGGAAAATTACGGGGAATTATTAGAAGCATAATGAAGTGGTTAGTGACCTTAGAATGTGATATGGACAGGTTCGGGAAGTCCGGTAATAGTGGATTAGCCAGGAACGACGTATTGCATGCGTATTGAGGCGACAACGCGGATGGTCTGTGAGTGGACTTTGCTTTCTAAATTATGATGCATGCATAAACGTTTTTATTTGTTTTATATATGTGCTTTCTATGTTTATGATTGTGATATCTCTGATTTATGCTTTGCACGTATTTCAAGGAATTTTACATATTTACACATTTTACGAGATTATGATTTTATTGTAACGACCCGTCCCGAATTATCGAGATTAATTAAGATTTAAAGATGGATTAGCTAGGCTAATCGGGGATTAGACGAGGATTAATGGACGTTTAGTGTAACGACCCAAAAATTCGAAAAAGGAAAAAATGGAAAATTAGAAGGAAATGACGATTTTGCCCCTGGTTATAAGGGCCGAAAGTTGATTTTTTGATCGGAACCTTGTTTGGAATTTTCGGAAGTACCGTTGGATAGGTCTCGGGACGCTGAATCCGTAGACAGGCGGCATACGTCAAACGGAGCTCAGATGGAAAAGTTATGGGTCTCGAACAGCAAGGGGCATTTTGGTCATTTTGTTGGTAAGGGCAAAAAGGTAATTTGGCGCTGGAATTTGGTGATGCAGCCATATTAATGTTGTGTCAAACTGAGTTGAGGACACATGTGTCCGCTAAATTGGATGAGGATTCATTACTTAAGTGACATTTGTCACTGTGATGTTTGAATTAGTGGCTGTGATGGATAGGATTTGTGTGTGTGTGTGTGTGTGTGTGTGTGTGTGTGTGTGTGTGTGTGTGTTTAAATTGTAAAACGTGTGTGTGTGTTTGAAAAACAGAGTTTATGATCTTGTTTGATTGATCTTACCAGCAACCAAAACCCATCGAAAAACAGGTGCAAATTGAGTAAGAAAATAAGTGAATTTGAGAGGAAATAGGGAGGAAAAAGGGAAGGAAAAATCCAGAAAACCGAAACCCATGAAATTCGAATTGCTTCAATTTTGAATTTAAAACCAGGGACTAGGATTGTTGTAATTGATCTTGCAGTTAGCCTTCTGGGATTCATTTGAGTCGAACCCAATTAAATTTGAAGGAAATTCGAGTCGTTTTGCCTTAGAACAGAAAGGGGGAGAACTTGGGATTCTTGAGCTTGAGTCGAATGGATTGGAGACATGGAACGGTGAAATTGGACTTGGAGATGTGTTTATTGGAATCCCACGATGCTTCCTGATGCATCAATTGAAGGAAAACAATGAGAAATTGTGGAGATTGGACGATGAACACTGTTCGATGTTCTTCGAAGGTTGACTTCAATTCGATTGGATTAAGGTAAGGTTTTATGTAATTAGATTTACAGAACCTAAACTAGATCTATGATGATGCTAATGGACAATTAAATTGTAGGAATTGATGGGGATTGAATCGGGTTAGTACGCGGGTCATAGGATCCGTTTACCAGTTAAACGGGTAAGGACGATGCACTGTAGCAGGCGTGAGTTTCACGCGCAGCCACTCACGGCGGCGCGTGAGGGCGCGTGGGCCCTATTCCCGAGGTGAGTTCAACACGACTTTTGTTCTATGCAATGTAACAAACATTTTGGCATTGGTTTCGAGTTAATCAGACACTATTTCGATATTGTTTCGAGGGTCCGAAGGTTTATGTTATATTTTAAATTAATATTTAATTCCTAGAAAATTATGGGAAATTAATATGATATTAATTGAGTCATTAGTGACCCTGAATAATTATTTTGAGCAGGATTAGAGATTCTTGAAAAATATCTAAAATTACGGAAACGTGCAGCTCGGAAAGCGAGCGATACAGACGGTGTGTGAGTGGACGTTTGTTTTATAAACCATTATGCATGCATAGTTAAATGTTTTACATGATTAATTGCATGATTTAAATTCCAATGATGTCCTGATGATGTGGCATGATTATTTGTGATTTAATGATTATTTTAATCAGTCTTTCGAGCACGTTTTACGAGAAATGTGCAAATGATATTTTGGGCTAGGCCCGGAGTCAAAATGATTTCAAAATGGATATTTTGACTTAATTGGTGAGTTAAGGATGATTTCTGGATTATTTTAATGTTTTCAAATAAGATTTTATGGATTTACGCGTGAATGGTATTTGGGGCTTGAGACCCGGTCGGGAATGAATTTGACTTGGTTTGAAGTCAAGGATTTGATTGAAATGTTTTGGGATGTAATCCCGGGATGGTTTTCATGGTGATTGTGAATACCTAGATGGTCAAAGCTAGGGGATCACCGAGACGACCGGAGCTTGGGGGATATGATTGTATGATTGTGAGTTGTTATGGTAAGCCAACTTCTCGGATACGATTGGGCCTGGATGTACCACTTGGATGGGTCTGAGCTTGGGGATGTGTTCGCCCAGATGTGACTGAGCCCGAGGGTTGAGCCCAGAGGTGTCTGATCCTGAGAATGTGGCTGGATGTTGGCCTACGCGTAGTGCGGATGTGATTATGTGATTGTTTGTGCACTTGTGAATAGTACAGATTTATGGATTGATTGATTGATTGATTGTGCACTTGTGAGTAGTTCTGATTGATGTTGATCATGATTGCGTACTGGTATTGAGTACGGGTTCTGGTCTGTGTGGCCAGGTGATTATGTTTTCATATGTTTGGCTTGAGAGACGGGATTTGATACTGTTTATGTGATTTGGCTGAAAAGCCGGTAATTGTTATTCATATGTGTTACCCTATGCATGCATGGTTTGATAAACTGGAGGGTAAATGATGTATTTTAAAATGCGTTTTAAATGATATTATTTTTGTCCACTCACGCCTTTTCTGTTTTGATAACCCTCTAGGTCGTGGCACGACATTCGGGGTTGATCGAGAGGCGGAGGCATGAGCGGAAATCAGTGCAGTTATCCCTTGTCTGACAGGTGTTGAAGGGTAGTTTCGGGACTTCAGTTGACTTTTCAGACGGGAGCAAGACTGGGCAGGCTTATCAAAGTCCAGTTGGGACGGGTCCTGTCATTCGATGCGAAATGATAATTTTGTGTAACGACCCGAACCGAGAATAATAATATTTTAATGTAAAAAGACTATTTTGCCCCTGAAGGGGGGAAACTTTGACTTTTGGCCCGGGAAACAATTTGGACTTTGACCCATGACTATGACGTAGGTCGGGACGTCACGAATCCGTAGACAGGCGGCACGCCGAAATCGGAGTTCGTATGAAGAAGTTATGGTCAAGAAAGCGTTTTAGCGGAATTTACGAACCGAGAACAACGGAATAAAATATTAATTTATTACGGAAATCCGTGCCAACCTAATATTTAAATCAAACCGATGGATTGGTGACAAGTGTCACCCATCCAAGCCTACACTATTCCCATAAAGCAACTAATACTATTTAATCTATTTTTTATATTATTTATTTTCCCTCCATTTGATTTCAGCCATTGGATTTCTGGCCAGATTGAATCCTGGCCCTTCATCCTCATCTGCTCCCTTGTTCATGCACGATCTGTCTCTGCCTTTTTCTTACAAACACACATACAGCCCCCCTCACAAAACCGTGCATTTCATCCATTTTCTCTCGACCAAGGCGATCAAACCAGCCATCCTCTTCGCACCAAACGACCACCCACAGCACCACCATCATCTGGTCTTCACAACCCGTGCAACCACCAGCCACCACCAGCCCATTTTCCCGTCCGAAATCCCGTCCAAAAACTCAGACCCGAAACACGACGGAAACGGGTCCAAGAAGCAAACCGTGACAACCACACCATCTCGACGCAGGGGAAGCTCCAGTCTACACCGTGAGGACCCCGGGAGCTTAACTGGACTACGGCACGGCCTGCGGCGGCGTCACGGCGGCGGTAAGGTCGAAAACCCGAAAACCCGTTTTACTCCCCTGTTTCGGACCAACCTGTTTTAGTGCTAGGAACTCAGTTGTTTGGTGTTAGACATGTTCTAGGGTGAGAGACGAGTCGACCACGACTGGTTTGGACGACGGAGACGGCGTGGATCACCGGAGAAGGCGATCGGACTTTGGCCGTGAGTTTCAGAGGAGAACTGGTGAGTTTTCTCTCATTTTCTTTCCATTCTGAGGTTGTAGAACCATAGAACAGACCTAGACGACCCTATAGGGATGAACCCCGTCGAAAATGGTGGCCGGAATCGTACGGTTGAATCGGGTCAAGCCGTGGGTCGACGGCGACCCGGTTCCAGTCAAACGGGTCTGACCCGATACTGTAGCATGATGACGTCATCATGCTGACGTCACTTCTGACGTCATGATGACGTCATCCTGTCAGATATTGTCAGACCAGGGACCAATCAGAACATGCCACGTGTCACCTGACAAGTGTCAGTGATGACGTCATGCTGACTGTTCACACCATTCCATGGGAGACCTTCCGAGAGCGGTTTCTCAACCAGTTTTATCCACGGTCGTTCCGCAACGCCCGTGAGGCGGAGTTTCTGCAACTCCGGCAGGGGGATCAGACTGTAGCAGAGTACGAGGAGACCTTCCTGATGTTGTCTCGCTTTGCTGAGAACTTTGTGATCACCGAGGCAGACCGATGTCGCAGATTTGAGTGGGGCTTGCGACCTGAGATTCAGGCGATGGTGACTGCAACACCCTTTGCTTCCATGAGGGATCTGACTGATGCGGCGACCAGGGTTGAGAACAGTATCCTGGCTCGTCAGCGAGCTGAGGGGGAGACTCGGCGACGTGATCGCCCACACTTGGGATTTTCGGGCCGTCGTGGCTCGAAGGGAGGACATTCTGGTGGATCTTCGTCTTCTGGCAGCCGAGGTCGTTCTGGTCAGTTCAGGAGTCCTCAGAGGTCTGGACAGCGTTCTGGAGCTTGGCAGCGGTCTTACTCACCGATGAGCATCTCACCGGGAGGATACTCGGGTCGACCTAGGGAGGTCACTTGCTTCGCTTGTGGGGAGCCGGGGCATTATGCTTCTGAGTGTCCACTGATTCGCGGCAGTACTGCGCCAGCGCAGAGCACAGCATCCCAGACTGACAGCAGCCGGACACGCGGTGTTGTGCGTGGCCGTGATCGAGGGGCTAGAGGACGGGGACGACCTGCAGAGTCTATGGCTCGTGTTTATGCTGTCACCCAGCAGCAGGCCAGATCCATTCCGGGAGTGTTGACAGGTACTGTACATATTTATGGCATGGTTGTTCGTGCATTGATGGATTCGGGGGCAACTCATTCTTTTATTTCACCGCGTTGTGCGAGTCTGTTGGGCCGTGAGGTGACCGCACTTGAGCACGAGATGGGAGTGGGGACACCGATGGGTGTGACCTACCGGGTGAACCAGGAGATACGAGCTTGTCCTGTGGAGATTGAGGGAGTCGAATTTCCGGCAGACTTAATCCTGATGAATGTTCACGATTTCGATGTGATACTTGGAGTTGATTGGTTGTCGGAGTACAATTCACTCATCGACTGTGGTAACATGCGGTTGACTTTGAGAGGTCCAGGATTACCGGAAGTGATATTTCAGGGAGAGTGTGGAGACGCATCACCCAAGGTAATATCTGCACTCACAGCTACTAAACTCTTACCGAAGGGGTGTCAGGGTTATCTTGCTTATGTGGTAGAGTCTACGGATGAATCTTTGCGTATTGAGGATATTCCGATTGTGCGGGAATTTCCGGATGTCTTTCCAGGAGATTTACCTGGATTACCACCACCCAGGGAGATCGACTTTACGATCGAGTTACTCCCCGGGACTCGACCGATTTCACAAGCACCGTATCGTATGGCACCGGCAGAGCTACGGGAATTGAAAATCCAATTACAGGAACTGGTGGATCTAGGGTTTATCCGACCCAGTACATCACCATGGGGAGCGCCGGTCTTATTTGTGAAAAAGAAGGAAGGTAGTTTACGGTTGTGTGTGGATTATCGGCAGTTGAACAAAGCTACGGTAAGGAACCAGTATCCCTTACCCAGGATCGATGATTTGTTCGATCAGTTACGAGGAGCGCGGTATTTCTCCAAGATAGATCTGAGGTCAGGGTACCATCAACTGAGAATAGCCGAGGGGGATGTTCAGAAAACAGCTTTTCGAACGAGGTATGGGCATTATGAGTTCTTGGTGATGCCCTTTGGATTGACGAATGCACCAGCTGCATTCATGGACTTGATGAATCGAGTCTTTCGAGCATACTTGGATAAATTTGTGATCGTGTTTATCGACGACATCTTGGTGTATTCCAGGAGTGTCAGGGCTCATGAGGAGCACTTACGAATGGTATTGGGTAAACTACGACAGGAACAGTTGTATGCTAAGTTAAGCAAGTGTCAGTTTTGGCTAAATAGTATTGGATTCTTGGGTCACATTATATCACCCGAGGGGATAAGTGTGGATCCTCAGAAAACGGAGGCTGTGACGAATTGGCCAAGACCGACCACGGTGACGGAAGTGCGAAGTTTTGTTGGTTTAGTAGGCTACTATCGAAGATTCGTAGAGGGTTTCTCCCAGATTGCCGCACCATTGACTCGGTTAACCCGGAAAGGGGTGAAGTTTGTATGGGACGACCAGTGTGAACAGAGTTTCCAGGAATTAAAGTTCCGATTAACCACTGCACCTGTCCTTGCATTACCAGACAGCAGTGGAGAGTTCGTGGTATATAGTGATGCATCGCTGCAGGGTTTGGGTTGTGTATTGATGCAGAATGGAAAAGTGATTGCTTACGCATCCCGGCAGCTGAAGACGCACGAGTTGAACTACCCTACTCATGATTTGGAATTGGCAGCGGTGGTTCATGCTCTAAAGATCTGGAGACATCATTTGTTCGGTGTGACATGCCGAATATTCACCGATCACCAGAGTCTTAAACATTTGTTCACTCAGAAGGAACTCAACATGAGACAGCGGAGATGGTTGGAATTGTTGAAGGATTATGACTGTACGATCGAGTACCATCCTGGCAAGGCAAATGTTGTAGCTGATGCACTTAGCAGGAAGTCGGCGGGATCAGTTGCGCATTTGAGATTGGTGTATCTTCCTTTGCTAGTGGAACTTCGGAAGAGCGGAGTTATGTTAGGGATGGACGATCAGGGAGCCTTGTTGGCTAGCTTTCATGTGCGACCCGTGTTGGTCGACAGGATCATCGAGGCTCAACTACAGGACCAGATACTTTGTGATTACAGGAACGAGGTTGAATCCGGACAGAGACAAGATTTCTCCGTCAGGGGCGATGGAGCATTAGTAAAGCTTGGGAGATTGTGTGTACCTGCGGTACCAGAGTTGAGGAGAGAGATTTTAGACGAGGCCCACAGTTCGGCCTATGCTATGCATCCAGGAGGGACAAAAATGTACCGTACCCTCCGAGACTATTATTGGTGGCCAGGGATGAAGAGGGAGATAGCTGAGTTTGTCAGCAAATGTTTGATCTGTCAGCAGGTCAAAGCAGAACGGCAGCGTCCGTATGGGGCTATGCAGCCACTTCCAATTCCACAATGGAAGTGGGACCATATTACAATGGACTTTGTCTTCAAGTTACCGAAGACAAGGAGTGGAGTTGATGGAGTCTGGGTAATAGTGGACCGGTTGACTAAATCAGCACATTTTCTGCCTGTACGTGAGACGTACAAGCTCAACCGTTTGGCCCAGTTATTCATTAATGAGATCATCCGACTACACGGTACCCCAGAGTCGATCGTGTCGGATCGGGATCCGCGTTTCACATCCAGGTTTTGGAGGAGTCTATAGACTACTTTGGGTACGAAATTGCACTTCAGTACGGCATTCCATCCACAGACCGACGGACAGTCTGAAAGGACAATACAAACTCTCGAGGACATGATGAGAGCCTGTGTGTTGCAATTCCAGGATTCGTGGGCTGATCGATTGCCATTGATGGAGTTTGCCTACAACAACAGCTACCATGCGAGTATAGGGATGACACCCTATGAGGCACTGTATGGTCGACAGTGCAGAACACCGGTATGCTGGATGGAGATCAGGGAAAGAACCGCAGTGGGGCCGGATCTGATGGATATGACCCAGGAGACAGTTCGGGTTATTCGGGAGAGATTGAAGGCGGCCCAGGATCGTCAGAAAAGCTATGCGGATCAACGGATCCGAGATTTAGAATTTGAGGTTGGTGACTTTGTCTTTTTAAAGTTATCGTCGTGGAAAGGGATTCTTCGATTTGGACGACGTGGGAGATTGAGTCCTCGTTATATCAGACCATATGAGATTGTCGAGAGGATTGGTCTGGTGGCTTACCGTTTAGCACTACCTTCGGAGCTTTCCCGAGTACATGACGTGTTTCATGTATCGATGCTACGGAAGTATCTTCGGGATGACTCTCATGCACTGCCAGAGTAACCACTGGAACTGATGACAGATTTGAGTTTCGAGGAACGGCCAGTGCAGATTCTGGATAGGAAGGAAAAGGTTTTAAGGAACAAGACGATTTCTTTGGTTAAAGTACTATGGCGGAACCACGAGGTGGAGGAAGCGACATGGGAACCCGAGGAATTGATGAGAGGGCAGTACCCATACTTGTTTGAGTAAATTTCGAGGACGAAATTTCTGTAAGGAGGGTAGGTTGTAACGACCCGAACCGTGAATAATAATATTTTAATGTAAAAAGACTATTTTGCCCCTGAAGGGGGGAAACTTTGACTTTTGGCCCGGGAAACAATTTGGACTTTGACCCATGACTATGACGTAGGTCGGGACGTCACGAATCCGTAGACAGGCGGCACGCCGAAATCGGAGTTCGTATGAAGAAGTTATGGTCAAGAAAGCGTTTTAGCGGAATTTACGAACCGAGAACAACGGAATAAAATATTAATTTATTACGGAAATCCGTGCCAACCTAATATTTAAATCAAACCGATGGATTGGTGACAAGTGTCACCCATCCAAGCCTACACTATTCCCATAAAGAAACTAATACTATTTAATCTATTTTTTATATTATTTATTTTCCCTCCATTTGATTTCAGCCATTGGATTTCTGGCCAGATTGAATCCTGGCCCTTCATCCTCATCTGCTCCCTTGTTCATGCACGATCTGTCTCTGCCTTTTTCTTACAAACACACATACAGCCCCCCTCACAAAACCGTGCATTTCATCCATTTTCTCTCGACCAAGGCGATCAAACCAGCCATCCTCTTTGCACCAAACGACCACCCACAGCACCACCATCATCTGGTCTTCACAACCCGTGCAACCACCAGCCACCACCAGCCCATTTTCCCGTCCGAAATCCCGTCCAAAAACTCAGACCCGAAACACGACGGAAACGGGTCCAAGAAGCAAACCGTGACAACCACACCATCTCGACGCAGGGGAAGCTCCAGTCTACACCGTGAGGACCCCAGGAGCTTAACTGGACGACGGCACGGCCTGCGGCGGCGTCACGGCGGCGGTAAGGTCGAAAACCCGAAAACCCGTTTTACTCCCCTGTTTCGGACCAACCTGTTTTAGTGCTAGGAACTCAGTTGTTTGGTGTTAGACATGTTCTAGGGTGAGAGACGAGTCGACCACGACTGGTTTGGACGACGGAGACGGCGTGGATCACCGGAGAAGGCGATCGGACTTTGGCCGTGAGTTTCAGAGGAGAACTGGTGAGTTTTCTCTCATTTTCTTTCCATTCTGAGGTTGTAGAACCATAGAACAGACCTAGACGACCCTATAGGGATGAACCCGGTCGAAAATGGTGGCCGGAATCGTACGGTTGAATCGGGTCAAGCCGTGGGTCGACGACGACCCGGTTCCAGTCAAACGGGTCTGACCCGATACTGTAGCATGATGACGTCATCATGCTGACGTCACTTCTGACGTCATGATGATGTCATCCTGTCAGATATTGTCAGACCAGGGACCAATCAGAACATGCCACATGTCACCTGACAAGTGTCAGTGATGACGTCATGCTGACGTCAGCAGTACTGTAGCAGCGTTGACCCACGTGTTGACCAGGCGCGTGGGGGCGCGTGTGAACAGTGATTTTGGTGGGGCCGGTACCATTTTCAAGGTTTCGACGATACGGATCCAATGGAGGTGGTTTCGTGTCGATTGGAGATCGTTATGTTGGTCAAAATGGGGTTTGAAGCACAGGGAATAGTGCCCGGGATGCGTTTTTGAGGCGGATCTGTTCTAGGGTCTTGGTATTGATATTATAGGGTCCTTAAGTAACCCTCAGGAGTAATAATACAGGTTTATAGAGATCGTTGAGCAGCAAGGATCGAGTGTGAGTGGGCTGTTTGATTTATAAAAGGCTTGCATGCATAAACTGTTTTACTATTTCCACTGATGAGTCTTATGAACTGCTTATATATGTTATTACAATGTTTTGGGCATGAGACCCGTCTGGATTATATGTGGATTTTGTTTGGGATGTCCGGGGGACATAGGGTAAACTATACTGTTATTGTACTGTACTTTCCTACCTGTGTATATTGTCTCCTCCAGGGAGGGTCGTTGGCCTGGGTGGACCCTGGAGTAGTCACGGGGCTCTGACTGAGTGGAGTTGACCCCCGTTGGGCTGCTTACTCTCAGGAAGGCATGTTCATATACCTCGGGCAGTGACCGGGATACCGGGAGCTGATGTACCTAGAGAGTCTCGGGTGTGAGACCCTGAGTGGCAACGCGTAGCCTTAGAACCGTGACATCATTTGGGTTGGGTTTTACAGTGCACTGATATGTTAGTTTCACCTTACGATTATTATTGTGGTTCATCTGTTATGATTTCATTATAATATTATGTTTTCACTGCATGCAAGATTTGGAAAACGGAGGGGTAAAACCTTATGATTATTTTATTATTATATTGATTTCTAAACTGTTATTTTTGGCCCACTCACCCTTGTTTTACTGACCCCTCCAGACCCTGACACGGCAATAGAGGAGGAGGCAGAGGTTTAGTTTGCCTAGCTGTGCACCTGTACACCCACTTGTGGGTAGGTTGAGCACCGAATAAATGTACTCTGACTAGTGTGCTCACATGTTGTATTTTATTTTCCCTTGTCTGACAGTATCACTTTAAACACTGTGTTTGTACATTATCTATCTATGTGAGTCTTCGGTTTTTATTTAAGGGTAATTTTGGTATGTTTAGAGTCATTGTCAGACGGGAGCGGGTCACGTCCCCGGGTGGTCCCAGTGGGATTGGGACGGGTCCTGTCATTTTGCCCCTGGAATGGGTGAATCGTTGACTCTTCGTTCAGGTGGTCAAATGGACGTTGGCCAATGACTGTGACATAGTTCAGGACGTCACGAGTTCATAGACATGTGGCATGCCCGATTCCGACGTTCGAGGAAGAAATTATGATTTTCGGAAGTTCGGGGGTATTTTGGTAATTTGGTTAAAAATAGGCAAAAAGTTGACTATTGACCTGGGAGGTCCGATAGCCGAGGGCCGAGGACCGTTACGCAGATCGAGACGATATGAATCCGTAGACAGGCGGCACGTCGAATACGGACGTTCGACGGAGAAATTACAATTCACGGAAATTCGAGGGAACTTTTACACGAAGTTCGAGACAGATTGACTTTTTTCCTAAGTGGGGCTCAGATATTTGTCACTGGCCCAATGGATGAGTGAGAAGTGTCACTCATCCATTGTACACTCAAACATACTCATGCATATCCACCCTTAACTGTGTTCGACCATTTTCCCCATTTCTAACCAAACCCGATCAAACCTTCATCCCAATCCCCCTTATGACCATGATTGAGACCAAGGGAGGAAGAGAGCAGGAAGAACAATGGTGGCTGGCCAGGACGGCGCCGCCATGGACGGCGGAGGTAAAACCCGAGCAAGGTATCAGTTTTGGCCTTTCCATGTTATTTTTAATTTCAAACATTGGGGACGGTTTTGATTGACTAGAATAGGCTTACTAGGTTTATAGGAAGGTTTTAGAGAGGTTTTCGAGGGTGTTTGAGGGCTGAGGAACCGTGGGAGGAAAAAGGACAACTGGACAGTGAACCAAGTTTTGGAACTAAGGGGTTTAGGGAGTTTTTGTTAGTTCTTTTCATATGAATAGATAGGAATTGAGGAACTAGGAAGAATAAAATTAAAATGGAAGAAAACAGACCGGATTTGAGAGAGATATGATGGTGAACCAGTCACGCCAGTCGGATTAGACCGGATTACAGAAATAAACCAAACCGGCCGGTTTGCCCAAGGTTGAAGAAAACTATGCAGGGCGCGTGAGCCTCACGAGCAGCCCCTTTGGGCGGCGCGAGAGGCATTTCTTAGGGGAAGTTCCAACATGTGAAATCATCTATTTGATGTAACGAACATTTTGGGACTGGTTTCGAGTCGATCGGACATCATCTCGATATAGTTCGGGTTGTCCGAATGTTTAGGTTCGCGTTTAAAAATAGTTAAAAATTCCGAAAAATTACGGGGCTTTAGTGAAGGGTTATTTAAGTAGTTAGGAACCCTGGAGGCGACGATTGGCCAAGGAGAGGCTTATGGCGCGCGTATCGAGGTGCGGCTTCGGACGGTCTGTGAGTGGACCTTTCTTTCAAAATCGATGCATGCATAAATAACAGGACCACCAACTGGACGTCAAAAACTGTGCCCGGTCCTGCTCCGTCTGACAAGTCAACTAAAGGCCCTAAACTACCCTTCAGTGCTTGCTAGACAAGGGATAATTGCGCTGATTTCTGCTGCTACCTCTGCTTCACGATCAGCCCCGAACGTTGTACCACGGTCTGGAGGGTCACAAAACAGAAAATGTGTGAGTGGACAAAAATGACCTCTGATAAAAACGTTTACCAAAACACAATCTTACCCTCCAGTTTTCACAAACATGCATACATATCATAAAACATGTGTAATAGTATGAAATCATTCAAGTATGAACAGTGGACCGATAAAATCAAAACATGTTTTCCCATGGTCCGTAATACTCATGTTCACCAAATCAGTTCATGCTATAAAGCATCAAATCCTGGCTCTCTGGCCAAAACATGTGAAAACATAATCACCTGGCCACAAAGACCAAAAATCCGTACTCAATACCGGTACGTCATCACAAACGACATCAATCAGCACTAATCATAAGTGCACAGTCAATCAATCAATCCAATCAGTCCGCACTACTCACAAGTGCACAAACTATCACACAATCACATCTGCACTACTCACAAGTGCTGCACTACGCGTAGGCCAATATCCAGCCACACTCTCGGGATCAGACACCTCTGGGCTCAACCCTCGGGCTCAGTCACATCTGGGCGAACACATCCCCAAGCTCAGACACATCCGAGTGGTACATCCAGGCTCAGTCACATCCGAGAAGCTGGTTTACCATAGGATCAACTCACAATCCTACAATCATATCCCCCAAGCTCCGGTCGTTTGGGTAATCCCCCCCAAGCTCCGTTCGTCTGGGTAATCCCCCCCAAGCTCCGACCGTCTGGGCATTTCACAATCACAATGAAAACCATCTCGGGAATTACATCCCAAAACATTTCAATCAAATCTTGACTTCATATAAAGTTAAGATCATTCCTTGACTTCAAACCAAGTCAAGAGCATTCCCGACTGGGTCTCAAGCCCCAAATACCATTTACACATAATTCTTTAAAATCACATTTTAAAACAATAAAATAATCCAGAAATCATCGTTGACTCACCAACTAAGTCAAAATATCATTTTAGAAATCCTTTTAACTCCGGGCCTAGCCCAAAACATCATTTGCACGTTCCTCAGAAAACGTGCCCGAAAGGCTGATTAAAATAATCATAAAATCACAAGAAATCATCAATTTCATCAAATTCACAAGTGACTCCAATCCGAGTCAAAATCATTATCCAGTTGGGTTCTCAAGCCCAAAATATCATTTTCACGCAAATCCATGTGATCGCAACCTCAGTTGCCATTTTCATGTAAATCCATGAAATCGATCCTTGACTCATACCCGAGTCAATACATCATTCTCAATCCATGACTCATAACTCGAGTCCAAACATCATTTTCAATCAATTTCAATCCCGGACTCATAACCCGAGTCCAAACATCATTTTCAATCAATTTCATAATTTCTCGAAAATTGTGCTAAAAAAAATATAATAATCCATAAAATCGAGAAATCACCGGATTGAAACATCAATCATGCCAAAACATATAAAATCATATAATAAATCATTTAAATCATATATGCATGCATCACGGTTAGAAAACAAAGTCCACTCACACACACCGTCTGAATCGCTCGCTTCCGAGCTGCACGTTTTTCCGTAAATTCTGGAAATCACAATTCCTATCCAAAATCATTATAGAGGGTTACTAACATCTCAAAATACTTCATATAATTTTCCCCAATTTTTCTGGAATTTAAATACGTATTTAACATGTAAATCAAAACTTCGGGTACGCGGAACATTAACGAAACGATATTCGATTTCCTCAAAACCAGTGTCAAAATGTTCATTACACTGAGAGGATTCAAAGACATGTTGACCTTACCTTAAAACAAGGTCGTACGCGCTCTCACGAGCCACCGTGAATGGCTGCGTGTGAAACCTACGCGCCAACTACAATAACTGTGAACAGTCGTCTTCCTCGCCCGTTTTACTGATAAACGAGTCCTTTTGCCTGCGAACAGACCCGATTCAATGTCTGTCAATTCTACACCGTTTTCATCAATTCAAACGTCCATTAGCATCGAATTAGTTTCAATTAAGGATCTGTGAACATAATTGCAATTAAACTTACCTCAATCATTCAAATCAAAGATGAACCTTCAAAGAACAGTCGACTCTGTTCATCGTCCAATCTCCATCAATTGTCCTTGTTTTCCTCAAATTGACCCATCAGGGAGCTTCGTGGGGTTCTCATAAACACCCTCGCAAGTTCAATTTCATCGTATCATGTCTCAATTCCCACGACTCAAGCTCCAAATTTCAGAAAGTTCATTCCCCTAGTTCTACCTCAAATGGACCTCAATTCCCCTCAAATTTCACTAGGTTCAACTTGTATCAATCCCAGGAAGCTAAAGGAAGCTTCAATTTCGATCTCCAGAGCTCAAAGCTTGGAATTCGAATTTCCCCCCAAAAATCCAAATTTTTGATTTACAGTTCCCAGCTCACTCTTAATCCCTCGTGTTTCCCTTCGACTAATTTCGTCTCTCCCAACTCTTAATTCCTTAGTCTCAAGCTCATAAATGGAAGGGGAAATGGTGGAAAGAGATCAAACTCACTTCTATGTTTTTCAGTTATTCACGGGTAAGAAAACAAAGGAGAATATTAATGGCTGATTAAGCATGATTAAAAACAATTAACAAATAATAAAACACAATGATCATGTTTTCCCTAAAACATGGATCAGACTTTAGGCCCTAAATCAAGGGATGGGTGACACATGTCACTCATCCAGATGTGCTCAATCATCATACACTATTCACAATAAAATAATATTTTAATCGAAATCCCGATTCGTTCGGTTAATCGATTTCGATCCCGTGGCGGTAACTTCGTCGTTGAATCTCCGATTTCGGCATGCCGCTTGTCATTGGATTCGTATCGACTAGACCTACGTAACGGTCCTTGGCCCTCGTCCATTGGACTTCCCGGATCAAAAGTCAACATTTGGCCCATTTTCAGCCAAATTACCAAAATACCCCTCAACTTCCGAACGTCATAACTTCTTCCTCGAATGTCGGAATCGAACGTGCCACCTGTCTATGAACTCGTGACGTCCTGAACTACGTCACAGTCATCGGTCAAAGTCCGTTTGACCTCCCAAACTAAAAGTCAAATTTTTGCCCACGTACAGGGGCAAAACGGTCATTTTGCACGTTTCGTCCGATTTCACTCAACTAATCTCAGATTAGTCATTCTAAATCATAATTAATTAATATTTAATTCCGATATTCGGGACGGGTCATTACATAAATGTTTTAAATACATGTTTTGTTATGTCATGAGTGCATTTGTTTGTGGTAGCCTAGGATTAACGTATTTGCACGTATTTTGAGATTTACAGTTTTATACGATGCTTGTACGTACTAGGTTTTCAATGATGATTTAATGAACGGGTTTTGGATTTGGAAATATGAACTCGGGGACCCATTTAATTTATGAACTCTCGGACTTGGAGTCCATTTGATTTGACGAGGAATCGGACCGAGGGTCCATTTGAGTTATACGATCGGGCCGAGGGTCCCGTTGGTTTACGAATTTGGGTTTGTAGCCCAGTTGGTTGTAATCTCGGGCTTGAGACCCATTTGACTGTAGTATCGGGCTTGAGGCCCTATTGGTTGTGAAATTGGGCTCGAGACCCCGTTGATTTATGGTCTCGGGCTTAGGGCCCAGTTAGTCGTGATATCGAGCTAGAGGCCCAGTTGATTGTGAAATCGGGCTTGAGTCCGAGTTTGATTTATGAAATGAGAATTCGAGCATGAGACCCTATTGAACTGTGGATTTAGGCCGAGGCCTGTGAAATGGATTTGAATCGGATTCGAGGAATCTTGTTGAGATGAATCGGGTATGAGACCCAGTTGAAATATGTTTTGAGAAATAAAGAAAGTATTTGAAAATGTATGACACCTTCCATGTGATTATATGGTCTCCTCCAGACGTCGACCTGGAGAGTCACGATCCACACACCAAAATGGGTATCCCCATAGGGATCCCGTTCTAGGAGTGGGAGTTATAAGTTATGATGTGGTCCCGGACCAGATTTCGGAGAGATGTTCGGACTAGATTCAGAGATAGAGCTCGGACTAGATCCAGAGATAGAGCCTCCCAGATGGAGAATTTCTGGGGGAAGACTCGAAGTGAGACCCCGAGTGGTGTGCACACTAGTATAGAGATGAATAGTGACATATATTGGGGATGTGTTCCCTAGGGGCTGTGTGCCCCGAGTTGGCATCTTCTCGGAAGTGCCGCGGATGGGTTATACGTATAAGTATGTATGTGATTCTTATGGAAAGTGATTTAGGGGCGGAGACCCCGTGTTCCATTTTTTAGAAAGTGATTTGGGGCGGAGACCTCGTATTCGATGTTATGGAAATGGTTTGGGGCGGAAACCTCGTATTGTATGTTTTGGTATTTCACTGAGAATGGTTTTGGACTGAAACCCACGTATGTTGATTTGGGCTGAGTTTCCACATGTATAGATTTACGATTTTATTGTGATTTCGGGTCGGGGACCCATAAATGGATTTATGGTTCATGACGGTTTATGGGGACCGGCATGAACCCTTGAAAGGTTTTTTTTATGGGTCATGACGGTTTATGGGGACCCGACATGAACCCTTGAAAGGTTTTGAGAATGTTTTCAAAGGGTTTTATGAACGTTTGATAAATGGTTTTTGAATGCATGCATATGCTTTTAGTGAAGGGCATAAATGTCTTATTGTGAAAACGTTTTATTAAAATATTATTTTGTCCACTCACGACTTTTGATGGTTTTAATGCCCTTCAAGTTGATCGCGGATGCGGACTGTAGCAGAGATCGAGACATCACACTCCTCATCCTACGATCATGGTGTACTCTGGAAGCCCCGGTGAGGGCTAGAGACTGAATTTTCTCTGGTCGTGTCAGACGAGATCAGACACGTCCCACGTTAATCCGGGCGGATTTGGGACGGGTCCTGACATTTATGCTATGAGTTGATAATGGTTTCGATGCTATGATTTTGGGATTTGAATTATGATTTGATTTCCATGGTTTATAAATGGATTTGGAAAAGTGATTTCGATAAATGTGATTTCCGGATTTGGATTCGGAATGATGATTTCAGATTCGGACTTATTCGAAATGATGATTTCGGATTCAGACTTATTCGGAATGATGATTTCAGATTCGAATTTGGAAATGGATATATGGATTTGGATTTGATAAAATGATTTTGAATTGGATTTGCTGGATCTGGTTTTGGGTTTAAATACCCGAATATGATATGTGACGGGGGCGCGCCCAGATATGTGATTTTGGGTTTAAAGACCCGGTGAGTTTAAAGACTCAGATATTGTGATTTCTCCCGGATGCCTATTGAGTTTAAAGACTCGGGAATTTAAAGACTCGGATTGATATTGAGGCATGTTGAGTTTAAAGACTCAGATATATATATATATATATATATTGAGCTTAAAGACTCGGATAGATCCAAGAGGTTCGATTGATTTTGAATTTTTGTGATACACTGATGGTTTTCTAATGGTTTTCAGATGTTTTGGGCTGTGACCTGGATGATATGGATTTAATGGTTTTTGGGATGAGGCCCGGGATTTGAGGAAACAAAAATGATTCTGGTTTTCATAAACGATTTTGAAATGAAATGGTTTTCGAATGCATGCATTAATTTTACGTGGAGGGTATAAATGTCTTTCCTTATAAAATGTTTTCTGAACTTATTATTTATTTTTGTCCACTCATAGTCTTTTTTGTTTTTCAATACCCTCCAAGTTGTTGATGCGGTGCGGGCTGTTGTTAGTGAGGCAGAGACATCACGGGTACGATCCACAATGGTTTCTGCGTACTATGGGGAAGTCGGAAGTTGATTTTGGTACGTTGACCTGGGTATCCCTTGTCTGGCTTACGTGTTCCATGGAGGTTAGACATGTAACGACTTGGAAATTTGGAAAAGGAAAATTTGAAGAAAATGACGATTTTGGCCCTAGAGTTGGGCGAACGCTTGAATTTTGGTTCGAGCGGTCAAACGGACTTTGAACGATGACTGTGACGTAGTTCGGGACGTCACGAGTTCATAGACAGGTGGCACGTCCGATTCCGACATTCGAGGAGGAAGTTATGATGTTCGGAAGTTCAAGGGTAATTCGGTAATTTGGTTAAAGGGGCAATTTGTTGACTTTTCAAACGACATGGACATTTCACGTAATTTGAAGACCGTTTGGTAGGTCTCGAGACGCTGAGTCCGTAGACAAGCGGTACACGTCAATCGGAGTTCAGACGATAAACTTACGAGTCTAGGAATATGAAGGGCATTTTGGTAATTTGTAAGAACAAGGGAAAAATGGTAATTGGTTAATTGAATAGAAAATGGGTCGGTGCTTGGGCTGATTCAACCATGTTTATGCCACTAAGTGACATCTATCACTCCCTAAGTCAGATTGGTGGCAAACAAATAGGTGTACGGTGTGTGTGTTGTGGCGGTGGGATCAATTCAAAGATTTAAACATGTTTTTGGAAGGAAAAACAGAGACTAACCTTGCTTGATCGACCTCCCCAATAACCAATTGAGAGAAAAAAAGAACTGGAGAAGCATTAAGGGAGGGAGAACAGAGAATTGAGATTGAGAGAGGAAGAAAAGTGATGAAAATGGTGAAAGGAAAACTCAAAACCCGAACTTGTTCTTGAGAGAATGAGAATTCAATTTCGAGTTGCAGACCAGCCCAAGTCAAATTAAGGTTCGATTAAGACTTCTGGGACCTTGATTAGTCAAACCCAATCAAGAACAAAGGAAATCAGTGGTGTCTTGGCCGTGAACGGGTGTCCTCAACCTCTAAAAAAATCGAGGTGGAGTTCAGGTATGTGGAGGTAAGGGAGCTAAAAATTGTAACCACCTGTCCCGAATTCCAGGATTAGATTAGTGACTAATCATGATTAGTGAGGTTAATCCGTGATTAGTTGGGCGAAATCGGACGAACGATGCAAAATGATCGTTTTGCCCCTATGCGTGGGCAAAACGTTGACTTTTCATTCTGGCGGTCAAATGAACTATGACCGATGACCGTGACGTAATTCGTGACGTCACGAGTTCATAGACAGGTGGCATGTTCAATTCCGACGTTCGAGGAAGAAGTTATGACGTTCAGAAGTTTAGGGGCATTTTGGTAATTTGGGTTAAAAGGGGCTAGATGTTGACTTTTGGACTAGAATGTTCGATGGCCGAGGACCTTTACGTAGATCGGGACGATACGAATCCATAGACAGGCGGCACGTCGAATTCGGACGTTCGACGACGAAGTTACAGTTCAAGGAAGTTTCGAAGTACTATTGCACGTTTTATGAGACGAACCACTTTTGGATTCTAGTGGGCCCCAGATATTTAGTTCCTGCCCTATGGATGAGTGACAAGTGTCACCCATCCATATGCCATCTTTTTTCCTTCATGCATCTTCCCCTTGCATCGATCATTCTTCTTCATTTCAAACCCAACACAACCCGATCTCATTTTCATTTTAACCCAAACAAACCCAACCCTTCCTATTCGGCCATGACTGAGGACAGAGTGAAGTGAGGATGCTGAGGAGGTTGCTGGACATCCAGAACCGCCGTGGATGGCGGCGTGGAGGCAAGAAACCGAGAAGGTAGCCCGGTTTACCCTTATTTTCCATATTTGTCGATTTATGCATTATGGGTTGTTTTGGACGTTTGGATAGGGTTATTTAGGTTGCTAGGGACTTGATAGGAAGGTTTTTAATGGGTTTAACAGCTGAGACGCTGTGGAGGCTGATCGGGAAAACTAGGACCGTGGGCAAGCTTTGAACCCACGGGTTTTAGGGCTAAAATCTTCATTTTCTTTATATGGTTAGACTCCTAGAAGAAAGATAGGAAGATTAGAAATGATTAGGGGTATAATCGGACCAAAATGGGGGGAGAAATAACGCCGGACCAGTCACGCCGGTCCAGACAAACCGGCTGCACAGGAGAACCGGGTTGGACCGGTTCAACCAAGGTTGATGATGATCTACAGTACCGCGCGTGGAGCCCACACGCAGTAGCATCTCGGGGCACGTGGCCCACATTTTGAGGGTGCTTCCAACATACGAAATCATCTATTCGATGTAACGAACATTTTGGGACTGGTTTCGTGTCAATCGGACATCGTTTCGATAGGTTTCAGGGTGTCCAAAGGTTTAGGTTCGAGTTTAAAAATAGTTAGAAATTTCGAAAAATTACAGGGCTTTATTGAGGGGTTATATAAGTAGTTAGTAACCCTATAAATTAATTTGGACAGGTTTGGGAGTCCCGGTGATGACGATTGACCCGGTAGACACTTATGGCACCCGTATCGAGGCTCGGCTTCAGACGGTCTGTGAGTAGACCTTGATTTCTAAACTGTGATGCATGCATAAATATTTTATATGGATTATGAATGTGATTCTATGATGTTGATTTGGATGATTGTGATTTATATGATTTCACGCATTACGAGGCGATTTACTTGCTTGCACGTAAATCGAGGTTTTCCGGTTTTATACTGATTTTCCGTACTTATGGTTTTGGATATGATTTCATGAAATGGTTTTGGAATTTAAAAGGTAAACTCGGGTTCGAGACCCTTTTGTTTCGAAAACCCTCGAACTCGATGTCCCTTTTTGTTACGTTCTCGGGCCGGAGGCCCAATTGGTTCTTAAATTGATTTCAGATTTGGAAATATGGAATTGGGCATGAGATCCATTTGATTTACGAAATCGGGTACAAGGCTCAGTTGGTTTACGATTCAGACCAGGAGTCCAGTTTGTATGTGGATTCGGGCCTAGGGCCCAACTATGTGTTACAAATGGTTTTTATGGTTCATGACGGTTTATGGGAACCAGCATGAACCCTTGAAAGGATTTTACGGGTCATGACGGTTTATGAGAACCGGCATGAACCTTTGAAAGGATTTATGATTCATGACGGCTAGTGAGGGCCGGGCATGAATCCTAGAAAGGTTTAAAGAATGATTTCAAAAGGTTTTTCATATTCCATCCATTATATATGATTGTCTCCTCCGGGGAGGGTCGTTGGCTTGGGTGGACCCCGGAGTAGTCACGGAGCACTGACTGAGTGGAGTCGCCCCCCAGTTGGGTTCCTTACTCTCAGGATGGGCATGGTTCGTTACCTCCAGGGTCCACTTACTCCAGGGTCATTGATCTACGGACATTGACTTGGGTGGACCCTGGAGAGACTTGGGTTTGAGACCCCAGTTAGCACGCACGTAGCTTTATTTTACCTTGACAGGTTCTTGGATATGAAATATAATGGATAAACATGATTTCAAGTGATTTAGGAAATTATGTTTTATGATGTTATGGTTTTCTGTAAATGGTTTTGGGCAGGAGCCCGTGTGACTTGTATTTACGGAATTTGGGGCTGAGACCCTAATGATGGTTGTTTAAACATATGTGTTTGGATAAATGGTTTTACTATGCTTGCATGCTTTTTAGTGAAGGGTATAAAGGTCTTTTATGAAATATGTTTTTATAAACTCTTTATTTTTGTCCACTCACAGTCTTTATGTTTTTAATACCCTTCAGGTTGGATACAGTGTGGACTGTAGCAGAGACCAAGATATCACATGCCTCCTCCGGATCCTGGCGTACTCTGATAGCCCTGGAGGGCAAAGGTTGGAAATTTCCCTCCGTGTCAGACGAGATCAGAGGCGTTCCTCGTTAATCCCTGAGGGATTGAGGATGGGTCCTGACATAAATTCATTTCAAAATCATTTTTAGAATGAGCCTACGATGCTCCCTGACTAATTAATCGAAGAATTCAATGATAATTTGATGAACTCAGACGATGAACAGCCTTCAAAAATTTGAGTTGGGTTGGATAGTTGGAAGTAAGTAGAGTTGAAATTGATGTGACAGACATCTAATTCATATGTTTACGATGCTAATGGACATTTTAATTAGGGTCGACAAGTTGGAATTGAACAAGATTGAAACAGGTCGACACGCGGGTTGAACGACCCGTTTAACAGGTAGTCGGGCAGAGACGATGAACAATACTTGCACTGTAGCAGCGTGTGAGATTCGTGCGCAGTCACTCACCGCGGCGCGTGGGACCGAATCTTGAGGTGAGTTCAACCTGAAACTTGCTCCTTTTAATATAACGAACATGCTGGCACTAGTTTCGAGGAAATCAGATATCATTTCGATAGTGTTTAGTGTATCCAAAATTTTCGTATACGTTTAAAATACGTATTTAAATCCCGAAAAAATTGGGAAAAATTATATGAGATATGTTGAAGTGTTAGTGACCTTAGATCATGATTTTGGACAGGAATTATGATTTTTCGGAATTTACAGAAAAACGTGCAGTTCGAAAGCGAGCCGTTTGGATGGTGTGTGAGTGGACTTTGATTTCTAAATTTCAATGCATGCATAATTGTTTTCTATACTTTCTATTGATGATTTCTATGATTGTGATTATGGTTTATGGTAATGACGATTTCCATATTTACACGTATTTCGATATGCAATACGTAATTGCACGTATTTCGAGACTATGGTTTCTCCTATACTTTGATGATGGTTTGGTGGATAATTTTATATGATTTGCGCGTATCATGTTTTGATGATGTTTTGATTATGATTGTGAGTATGATTTACGGTTTTGGCACGTATTTCGAGATTATTACGGATTTGCACGTTTTACGAGATTTCGAGTATGTTGTGATTTGACCATGGTTTTGATGATCTGAATTTGGGATTTGAAATATGATTTGATTTCAAAGATTTAAAACGGGTTTTGGAAAAAGTGATTTCGGGCTTGATGCCCAGTTCATAAAAGTGGTTTTGATGAACGAGATTTCGAGTTTCGGAAACTTGAAAGTGGATTTCCGGATTTGGGTTCGAAATGGTTATTTCGGATGCCGGTTTACGGAATGATGGTTCCGAATTCGGATTTGGAAATGGATGATGGATATGATTTGGGATTTGAACGTGAAATTCGGACATGAGTCCCATTTCGATAAAATATGATTTCGGATTTGGTTTTTGAAATTGGATTACAATGGATTCTGGATTTGCTATGACTTACACATGGTTTTGGGTTTAAAGACCCGGTACTATTGCTGGATCTGGTTCTGGGTTTAAAAACCCGGTTGATTGATGACGGGGGAGGGCCCTTGATTGATATATTTTGAGTTTAAAGACTCGGTTATCGTGATATCCCCCGAGGCCTATTGATTGTGTTTTGAGTTTAAAGACTCGTTGATATCCCGGGAAGGCCTGATATATGTGAGTTTAAAGACTCGTTGATTGAGATCCAGCAAACTGATTGACTTGTGATTTACTGTTGATTTCCGATGTTTTCGGATGTGTTGGGCAATGTCCCGGTTTATAAGTCTTTATGGATTTTGGACTATGTTCTTGTACTTGGATTTTGATTCATGATTTTGGGCTGAGGCCCCGTGTTTATGGTTTTCGGGCTAAGACCCGAGGTTTGAGAAAAGGAAAATGATTTTGATTCTTATACACAGTTTTCTTATATTGGAAATGAGATGGATTATGAAATGATTTCGAATGCATGCATTAGTTTTACGTGGATGATAGAAATGTCTTTTTTGTATCATGTTTTATAAACTGATTTATTTTCGTCCACTCACACCCGTTGTGTTTTTATTGACCCTCCAAGTAGTGGCGCGATAATCGAGACTGATTGGGAGGTGGAGGCATGAGTGGGCACACGTGCGGGTATCCCTTATTTGGTAAGTGCTGAGGGTAATTTGGGGAACTTTAGTTGACTTGTCAAACGGGAGCAGGACCGGGCACGGTTATCAAAGTCCTTCGGGGACTGGTCCTGTCAAGACAGATGTTTAGCCTTCGTGTCGCACTTGGGTTAGACGGGAGCATGACTTATCCCTTAATCCCGAGGGATTGGGGGTGGGTCGTGTCACTTAACCTTCCTAATCATCAGTTTTTTATTTCGTCTAGTAATAGTGGGAAGGCCTAAATATTTCTCATGAAAATCCACAATTTTAACACCCAACAAAGAGGAAATTAAGCATTTCATAACAGGATCCGTACCGGGGCTAAAACAAGCAGCAGACTTATTAAAATTAATCAATTGACCAAACACCCTCTCATATTCTTTCAGGACCTCCAACAAAACCTGGCATTCACCCAACCAAGCATTACAGAAAAGCAAACTATCATCAGCAAAAAAAAAATACGGGAGAGAGAGAGAGAAGGGGCTCCCAATGCCACCGACACACCATGAAGGGATTTGGCCTGCTGAGCCTGGGAGAGTAGGATTGAGAAACGCTCCGCACAAGTAAGGAACAAATAGGGGGATAAGGGGTCGCCCTGCCAGAGCCCTCTGGTGGGCACAATGTGACCAACAGTCTAACCACAAACCTGCACTGCATAACTGACTCTAGACACACAATTTAACAACAGCTGAACAAATCTATTCCCGAACCCCAACTTTCGAAGCATCCCCTTCAAATAACCCCATTCTACCGTATAATGAGCCTTGGACATGTCAAGTTTCAAGATCATCTTTTTTAACTTACTAGACCCCGTCTCCTAATCGCATGTATAGACTCAAAAGCAGTTAGGATATTATCAGTAATCAACCGAGAAATCACAAAAGCACTTTGAAAAACTAAGATAACCCGAGGCATTACTCTCTTTAATCTGTTGGTAACGGTTATCTAGCTATTAATAGTTTTTGTGTAATTTTAAGTTAAATTTGTCCAAAAATTTAGTTAGGCTAATGTGGATTAGAATTAGGAATTAAAAATTAATAACTTAAGGGTCATGAAGTCCAAATTCCGAAAAATTCATTAAAAATTGAAAGAATATGCAAACTTGACCATAAATTTTTTATTATTTACAAATTTAAACTGTGAATGTTGTCGGTCCTTGAAGGCCTTCACTTCTAAGCCGGATTTCTTAAAGATTCAAAAAAAAATATATATATAATTCAACATTTATATATTTTACAGAAAATCTACACATATTTATTTCTATGAACATTTTCATTAATTTATTTTGTTGTCCACATTTTACACCTGGGAAACTTTTGGATTGGAGGCGGGGAGCGGGTTTGTAGGCATTCATGGCGAGATGCGAGCGGAGAATGTTTTTAATTTTTTATATTATTTAATCTTCTGTTAAAAAATTAATTTAATATAATTTTTATTTTAAGGATGCTTGAGATTGTTTGACTAAAGTTTTTTTTTTTAAATTAATTTTTTTATGCTAAAGGAAAACAATATAAAACAAAATCCTAAGACAACTACCATCAAAGAAGTCAAATAATTATGCTCCATAAGCACAAGTAGGAAGAGAGGTTTCCTAAAACATGCTATTCGAACAGTTGTGGCCAAACTTGATAAGAGTATCAACTATAAAGTTAGTTTTTTTTGTAAATATACTTGAATGTGATGAGCTCAAAATCTCTTGATCTATGCAACTATGATACGAAGGTGCCGAGGAGTCGTAATGGAAAAAAGAATATAATATTTATAAATTTGGGTATCAAACGGGATCCAGAGTATCATAATGAAAATTTACTATGTAATCTGAAAAAAAAAAAAATTACTATGTAACCCTCACGGCGTCGTTTTGATTTCTAAACCCCCCAGCACGCAACGTGTTGTTGAAGCGCGCCCTAAACTGATCCCTGTCCGCGGGCGAAATTACCGAATTGGACCGTCCCGCCGAATGTTCTCCTCTCAGCATTTCCAGAGCTTCCACCCACAATTGTAAGCAAAATCCCAAATTCAAGTTGTGGAGGGCATCGTCAATCATATTAGGCGAACTCTAAAATGCAAAAATTGAGCTTGTTTGGTCTGGTGAGCAAGACGTAGTTCAATGGTTTTCATTCTGTAATATTGATAGATTTTGCTATATTCTTATTAGTTTTCTGTATTGAAATGCATTTTTCAGAGGCGTTTGGTGTCGTCCTTGGCTGCAGAGTCGTCCATTGATGAAGTGGGTTGGCCTCGTAGGCTTTTCCCGTTGAGCGAGGCACTTTATCGAACACATGGTGAGCTTCTTGACTCCTACTTTGATTGTCTTTAGGTTAAGACAAATAAGAATTGTTCTTAAAAAGTATGATATTCAAACGTAGGTTGGGTTTCTTGTGGTTCAGTGGCTGGTTTCGCTAGCTCATTGGGAAATCGCTATTTCCATGCCTCAGGTTTTTTACTCTCTCTAACAGCGAGTGACAAATAGCATTTTTGGGTTTATGGCTTAAATAATTATCTTTTCAGGGGTCTTTTGCACACCTGCACGAGACTATTATGAAACACTTGGCCTTCCGGAAAATGCAAGCCGGGATGAAATTAAAAAGGCTTTTCGCATGGTCAGTATTCAAATTTCCAGTTGCATAGTTTTTGAAGGGTTTTGGCTATGATTTGAGGTCTGTTTTATATAGTTGTAATGACGTTCATGGTGAAAGCTATTGCATTGTATTATTTTTTACCTTTACAATACAGAAAGAATGTGAACTTGTGATGTTATTTCAGCGTCTGGTTGCTGTAAAAATGTGTTTCTTTGGTTGGATGTGGATTTTCTTACTAGAATACATATTAAATTAAGTATGAAAATACTTAGTTAGGACAAAAAGAATGTCCATTAGATTTTGGTATAATGAGTATGGTGGAAGGAAGATGCACGGAGCTTGCTCAATGTGTACAGGTTTTGTGGATAGAGTAACTTGTCGGAATACTTTCCAAAATAAACAATATCTTAATTTTTTAAAACTACTGTTACTGTAACTTATCTTCCCTCATACCTTCATTCATCTTATTTTTCTCTACCTTTACCCCATTTAATTAAAGGGTTGAAATCTGGGTTAAAGGCAGAGTTGAGTTGTGCATGGTTTAAGATTATCAATTGTGATATAACCAGAAATTTGTTTAACTATGATAAATTTTTTAAGCCATGTAAGTTTCTTGTTCGAGTTACACCTGTCTTGTGCCATCACTTTAGCAAACATTCTCTATTCAAGCCGTAGACACTGAATATATATGCAGCTTGCCAAGAAGTATCATCCGGATGCAAATAGGGGCAATCCTTCTTCTAAGAGAAAATTTCAAGAGCTAAAAGATGCCTATGAGGTATGACTTGTGGTAGCAATTTCCCCGTCTTTTATATTAACTTTCCTGTCCTGTCTAAAATTTGGAATAATTTTTAAGTGAATGTGGAGGATTGACAGCAATCTCTTTTTTTTTGGTTGATATTGAATTCCAGATTTTGCAAGATCCTGAAAAGAGGGTGCAATATGACAGGGTAATAACTGTCTCTGTCTCCGTCTCCTGGCACACACACCGACACAGAAACAAACACGTCCTCACTGGTTTTCCGTTTTTGGTTTTTAAAAGTTAAATATATATGGTCTGAGTTTAGATTAATTTGTGATTGTGCTCCTGTTTTGCACTTTTACCACTTCAGTACTTGGTAGGAAAAAAATAACTGGTGTGCATCCATAGCCTTGCCATCAAAAGTTTGATAGTTTTCTGCTATCAAAATCCTATAGTTCACGTACCATTTTTAGATCTTACACAGTTGTTTTGTCTGTTTTGTGCAATGAAGATGCGCTCATCCGGGTCAGAAAACGTAGGTTCTTCTGCAGATGCAGAAGGGTTTAGATATGATAATCAAAATCAAGGTGCTGCTGGAGGCTTTAGATATGGTTTCGAAACTCTTTTTTCCAGTTCATTCCATAAAATATTCTCAGAGGTATTTCAGTGCCTGTGTTTGGTTAATCTTAATGAAGCCTGCTAATGCAGCTTGTTGAAATGTTAATCTTCATTATTGACAGTCCTTTGATACTTGCAGATCTTTGAACATGAGTTTGATCAAGTTGCACCTGATATTCAGGTAAATGTTATCCTCCTGCCTTGGTTACACTTTTCATATTTTACTCCTGTATTTCCCAGCAGAATTGATGTTTTTGTTTTCCATCTTCTTTGGTTGGCATTTATGTGCTTCTAGCTGGAGCTCTCTCTATCTTTCTCTGAAGCTGCTGAAGGATGCACAAAGCATCTCTCTGTCAATGCTCATGTTTCCTGTGATTCTTGCCGTGAGTCGATTAAATATTTTTAGATTCCATGCATTTGTTTTGTTGATAGGAAATCCCTAAGTAGAACATAGATCTCAAATATTAAAATCATTGTGTCATTTGAATGCTGTGACTGCAACGGGGATGCCTATTTATTGGCTACCCACTTTAAATTTGAAATGATTTTTTTGTCGAATCTTTTTTATTTATTTATAATTGGGTTATGTGTCTAAGTAGTAAGGATCAAAGCTAATGTGTTGCCTATGTTCTGTTGTTAAGCAAGAACTTTTGTAGAAGGAACTACTTTTTGGCCTCTGATACTTCCCATATGTGACTGTGATACTTCCCGTATGTGTGACTCATATTTCCCATAATGGAACTTATAGGTCTTGTTTGGTCTGTTCTCAGAGTTCATGATACTGGGTCTAGAATATGTGTCTCAGTTTGGGTTCCATTTGGACGTCAGGGTTTGAGTCTCTAACCAAGTTGATGTGTGTGTACAGGGTTTGGCATATGGGTTTGGAGTTTGAGTTTGATGTTTGGGTTTGCAAATGAGCTCCGGAGTTCAGGCTTCGGGCACCTTGTTTGGGGGTTCAGCGTCGGGGGGGTCTGAGGCTCAAGGTTAGGGTTTGTCAGAGTCTGAGGTTCTGGTATTAATGTCCCACTTTCTTAGGGTTTGGGAACATACCTATCTTGATGGGTGGATTTTCAACTCTAAGATCCATTTTAAAGTTGACATTTCACAAGTCTGATCTCAAGTTCCTAAATGAAGTACTTTAGCTACTTACTAATTTCTTTTCTTCCCTCTATCCCTTTTGACCAAAAATGGAAGAAATGACCGTAGAATAAAACCCTTATGACCAAAAATTGGATGTCATAAGAAAATCCTTGCTATCGGGAGAATAATAAATAACACTACTCTTTACTCCTTATGTGAAGTGAGTTGAAGCATGGTTTTTCTTCTAACAAGTGCACGCTATTAAAAATTGGATCCATGGGTTGTCATTGCTATTTTTGTTATTTCCATTTGACAATTAGTCTTTTGTTGTGCGTAATTTTTCTTGTCCCTTGTACTTTCATGATGTAGATGGGCGTGGCTATCCACTAAAGGCCAAGACCAAAGTCTGTCCTACTCGCAGAGGTATTGGGAGAGTAAGTCTTAGAGATCCGCACTGGTGATTATTTCCTGTGAAAGGAGTCAGTTAGATTTAATTTTTTTTTCCTATCATTATACAAGAACAAGTATGACGAATTATTAAATTTGATAGTCGATTCTGAAGTTCAATCTTCTACCAGGTTACAGTTCCTCCATTCACATCAACATGCAGTACTTGTAAAGGGTCAGGCCAAATAATGAAGGTTTACTGTGGCTTCCCATTTAAAACCCATTGTGTTAAATTGTTTGATGGAAATAATAATGTTGGCATTTAATTAATCTCTTGCAGGAGCATTGCATGTCATGCCAAGGATTAGGGATTGTGGAAGGTGTTCGAGAGGTTAAAGTTTCGATACCAGAAGGTTGGTAATAGATTGTTTGATTTGATTATGGGAGGTTGTTATTTGTTCCGTAGACTTCCCCGTGTATGTTACATAACTATTATTTGGCTCTGCAAGTATAGGGTTACCAAGGGATGTGTTTACAGGCCATCGGTTATGTGTTTAATAAACATGAAGATCATGCAGAAACTTCAAAGAAGCTACATTTTTATTTTTTGGCATTATATTAAATAATATTTGGCTTCCCTTCTATTTGTTCTCCTGTATGAAAGATATAATGATTAGACAATACTAAGTGCGCTGAAGGTGAGACCCCATAAAATCACAAGAGTTCAGTTTCAACTCATTACAAGAAGCTTGTCTTTGTATAGGAGGTTTAATGTTCAGAATTTATCCTAGGTTTTCTATCTGACCTTCCTCTCTCTTTTTATCAAACCTTCATCGAATGTTGTAGGTGTGGATTCTGGAGATACAATCGGCATTCCAGAGGCTGGGAATAGTGGGGCACGAGGAAGTCGACCAGGCTGGTTGCACATTAAACTATGTAGAAATCGGGATTCCGGCCATTATATAGACTCGGGAGTTCGGCCCTAAAACCAATTGGTAATAGGGGGAGTTGCCCAAGCCTATATAAGGCACACATTCATTTTCCTCTTTTCCGATGTGGGACATCTCACATCCCAACACACCCCCTCACGTGTGGCGGCTCTTCCAGCCAACACGTGATGATGTGAGCCCACCATCGTGGGATAACCCGCTCTGATACCATGTAGAAATCGGGATTCCGGCCATTATATAGACTCGGGAGTTCGGCCCTAAAACCAATTGGTAATAGGGGGAGTTGCCCAAGCCTATATAAGGCACAGATTCATTTTCCTCTTTTCCGATGTGGGACATCTCACATCCCAACAAACTAAAGGTACAATTTCACCGTGTCTTTTATGGCATGTTTTAAATGATCTGAGTGCTGTAGAGGGCTTAATCCTTTGCCCACCTCGAAAAAAGAGGATAAGCTGGATTTGTATGCTGAGATGGGTTTACATGTCAACTAATCTGGCAAAACACTACTGATTGAAGCACATGCTATGATTTTTTTGAACATGATGAAATGAAGACTTGCGTTTCAGTAACATACCATGTAGCAGGTAGTATGGTTGTGAATATGTATCCTGATATGCCTTCTCAAATTCCCTTTGTTTTTGGTGTAGGTTTATGAAGATCCTATCTTTTCTAAGGATGGTTCTAAGGATGGTGCAGATGTTTATATGGACTCTAATATTAGCTTTACACAGGTTATAATGATTCCATACGTAGCGGCCTTATTCCATTGGCTGATATGTTTTTGTATGGAAATTTCTGGTGCTCTCTTCCATATAATATCATCTTTCTATTTACATTGTTTATCCTTCTTCTTTGCCAAACCTACTATTTGAATACTTATTTTTTTTTTCTTTTCTTTTTCTGAAAACTTAAAACCCTGTTTCTTCTCTCATCTTCCTTGTTTGCTCTAAATTATCTGATGGTCTTCTATTTCCTTAAAAATATTGGTAATGCAATGAGTTGCCCTCTTTAGTAGGCACTGAAGGAAATTTCCTTGCCCTCTTGTTTCGTCAAAATATTCTATATCTTGAAGCTTTAAATTACTCCTGATGCTGAAGTTTGAATGTTTCAGGCTATTCTTGGCGGTAAGGTTGAGGTACCAACTTTGTCTGGGAAGGTGGAAGTAAAAGTAAGAGTTTTGTCTTTATTATGGACCCTTGTTAGCTATTTAACTTGAAAATTATTTTCGGTGTATCAACTTAAGTGAGTGGACTTTGTATCTCTGTTTGACAACTTGGACGCTTTTATGAAATATGGGCAACTCTATGGGATGGGTTTGGGGATCAGGGGTCTTAATTGAAGTAGGTACATAGATGTGTATGATATGGTATAAAGTTGAATATGTGATGCAATTTGTGGCTCTGGAGTCTTCCTTCCTGAAGTTTTAAAAAATTTAGTTGCTAAGGTCAGGAATCTAATGTTTTGTTTGGAAAGCGAGCTTTATGTTCTTGCTTCTTTTGCACTTACTAATTTATGAGTATTTAAGCACTAAAATAGATTCTAAAGATAGGTTAACCTTATATGCTGAACGTTATAGCGTCGCTTCAATTGAGTTGGGAAGAGTATGTTGTAAGTTCTGTCCCTTTATTGATTTTGTTTCCTGATAGACTTTAGGTGATCGTGCAAACAATAGGATGATGCTAAGATAATGCGGAATATAGATGAACAATAAAGTAAACACATCACACACACGAACACAAGATTTAGCGAGGTTTGGCTAATCTTTGCCTACGTCCTCGTGTGATCTCCTTGAGAGATCACTAGTACTTATGAAGATAACAAGATTACAAGAACTTATGTGGAATCCTGACCTAATCCCCAAATCCTAGCACACGATCTCTCAAATCACTCTTTTGCTCTTATACCTGTGTATGACTTCTTTGTTTACTGCTGTCTTATTTTCTGTGCAGATGTAAGGACTCCTAAGAGACCTATTTATAATGTTTAGGTTACACTCCTTAGCATATTACAATTCTTATTCCTCTTTGGAGATGGAAAGATAACTTATTTCCTAATTCCTAGAGGGCCATGAAATACTTTTGCTAATCCTATATGGAAACACTAGAAAAACTCAGGCATGCTTGTATTTAGGAACATTGATTATTAGAAAGATAAATTTTCTAATGATGTTTCACCCGTGTCTGTCTAATCTTACCACAGCCCAGTTAGACGGGACAATTGGATTTCAGTTTTGATTATTGAATACTCTTGTACATCACACTGACTCTTGTATTTATGGACCTCTCAGATACCAAAGGGGGTTCAACATGGACAACATGTGGTACTAAGAGGCAAAGGTTACTAAGTTATTGCTTTTTCCCAGCTTAAAAGTTAATACCTTTTTTGTTTCGGTTAAATTTGAGTAGCCTGTATGTTCATTCAGGACTGCCAAAACATGGTTTTCTAGTTACCCGTGGAGATCAATATGTGCGTTTTCGAGTTAAATTTCCCACGTAAGCGGTCTTGATTAGTTTGATTGCATATGTTTATAATTTGTATTGCTAGTAAAAAAGTGACTGGGAGTGCTTACTCACATAGGACATTTAAAGAATGATTATTACTAGAGTCCTTTAGATCATATAGATCAAGATTTGTTTTAATTTGGTGTTCATATGTACTTGTCCTTATACATCTATGTTTTCAAAGTAAGTTGTTTAAGGAAAGTATGAAACAGAACTGATATTTCTGAAAATGCATGCTAGTGTTGGTCTACATAACTGTACTGCTTTCTTTTTTAACTCCTATGCTCAAGGATACCTAAGTTGAACCGAAACATCTGCCTTTGCCTCTCTTGATAATGCCTCCATTTTCTTTCCTTTGTGGATGAGTTTGTGGCTTCATCTGGTAGAGATGTTTGACAAGCTTACTCATTTGAACTTGTAACTGACGTACTACAAATTTTATTTAATTTTTTATTTTAAACTTTAATGACCTATAGATTAGGGTCCAAGTAATGCAATTGGAGCTTATATTTAGGGTTCCATCTCATGGTTAATTTTTCGCTCAACTATATTTATCATCTTTACAGACTTGAAAGAGAGAGTCCTATTATTGCACGATGAGCTGCTTTCTAAGACTGATGTCTTATTTTATATTACTCTATTCAACCACAGTTCTTCTGGGTCCAATTGGATTTTTCACTTTGTAATTGCTTTTACAGTTGTTAAGTAGGAGACTTTTATCTCATTTGTGATTTTTTCTTCTTCTATTTGATAAAGTGAAATAAACGAGCGCCAACATGCTATATTAGAAGAACTTGAAAAGGAGGATATTATTCATGGGGACGGCACTCCCAACGAAACAAACTGGTAGACCTTTTAAATCATAAGGTGCTTGTTATATGATGTTTTTTTTCTCACTCTGGAACATAAATATCCTTAATTGTGTTTGCGTGCTCATTGTAATGTGATATTATACACGCCATTTGTTAAATTCTAGGGTAAATCACACCTTTCAACCCTATCTGTAGTCTAAGATGTCCACTAGGGTTTTCTTTTTTATTCTTTGAATCGTTCCACATATTAAGGATACTACGGATCCCAGCCAATCACAAGAGATTAGGGATATCTCTTCGTGATCTGGTGAATCCTAGGACTACAAGAATCCTTCCTGATACCTTCCTGCTATAGTTACTTCCTAGTTAGTCTCTAATTGTACATACCTAGTTAGGTCTCTAGATAGGATTCTACTTCCACTTGTATAAAAAAGGCATTGCTGTACATTTATAATTAAACAATAATAACCTAAGTGTTATTCATACCTTTTATGGTATCAGAGCTATAACGCTCCCACGAGCTATTTGATCCTATCAGTTTTTTTTTTCTTCTCTCTTCCATGGCTGCCCCACTCAACCCTTTTGTCATCATCGATCCCCCCTCCCTTGATACAGCCCCGCCTCTGTCTTCCCTTATCACCATCAACGCCGTGGCACAGCTTCCTTTGAAGCTTACCTCCACCAATTACTTCCCATGGCGGGCCCAGTTCAGTGCCCTCCTTCTGGGTTATGACCTAATGGGCTTTGTCGATGGCACCTACCTTTGCCCTCTAGCATCGAATCCGGCACTTCGCACTTTCCGGATTCGTCAGGACCAGCTCCTTCTGTTTACTATACTGGCCTCTGTCTCCCCGCAGGTCATTACCCTGATCGCAGTCGCCAAGACCTCTACCGCCGCATGGGACCGCCTTACTCGCCTTTATGCGAGCACCGCTAGGGCACGCGTCCTTGGCCTCAAGGAACTCCTCACCCTTCTCCGTAGTGACTCACGACCCGTGTCAGACTATCTTCAAGAAGTCTGCACCCTTTCAGATGAACTGGCTGCGATTGATGCCCCACTCAAGGACGATGACCTTTTCCTTCACGTTCTCAATGGTGCGGGCCTTGAATTTCACGAGATTACTGCTATTGTCCGGTCTCGTGACACCCCTGTTGCATTTGAAAATCTCCATGACATGTTGGTTCAGCATGAAGCTGCCACCAGCCGTGAGGTCACCTGTCCCCTCTCCGCCCATCAATGCTCACCCCACTCAGATCTCCTGTGGCTTCACTCCCTCCAGGAACAACCGTGGCTCCTCTGGCTATCGTCCTCAGCACTCTGATGGCCACCATTCCTCTGGCTCTCGGTCCGCCTCTCACTCCTCTGACAGCAACCGCAGACCCTCTCACCCGGGCAGCGGCTATCGAGGTTTCTGTCAATGGTGTGGAACTCAGGGACATAGTGCAAAGCGGTGCCTCTAGCTCTAGCACACCTCTGTCTCCCTCCCGTTGCCAATCCTGCCACTCAAGCTGGCTCTGCCAGCTGGCTTCTTGACTCCGGGGCCTCGCACCATGTTGCCTCCAGCACGCAGCATTTCTCCGATGCCACTCACTATCAAGGCCCTGATGAAATCATCATGGGGAATGGTAAGGGACTAGGTATCACACACCAGCTCTTCCAAGTTACCCTTCCCTACTTCTACCCCATTTACCCTTACTAATGTTCTTTGTGTTCCTTCCATGACTCGCAATCTGATTTCCATATCTAAGTTTAACCAACAAAATAACACTTCCATTGAACTCTTTCCTCATTGTTTTCTTGTGAAGGATCTCCTTCAAGGCCCGAGTAAAGACGGTGTGTACGAGTGGTCCTCCTCCCTTCTTCATCAACCCTATGCCCTGGTGGGAGTGGCCGTCTCCCCTATCCTCTGGCATCGCCGCCTCGGTCATCCACATTTTAAAGTTCTTCAATATGTTCTTCGACAATCGAATGGTTCCATTTCTTCTAAGTTGTCATCTAATCTATGTACTTCTTGTCTTTGCAATAAAAGTCATAAGCTTCCATTTGGTGTCTCCTCTCTACACAGCTCTCGTCCCCTTCAATTGATTTATACTGATGTCTGGGCCCCGCCCCCTCCGTTTCTCTTGACGGTTTCTCTTATTACGTTCTTTTTGTCGACCACTTCACTAAATATGCCTGGATCTATCCCCTTCGTAAGAAATCAGATGTCTATTCCACCTTCATTGACTTCAAAACTCTTGTTGAGAAGTCCTTTAGCCACCCCATCATTTCCCTATACACAGATGGCGGTGGGGAATTTATCGAACTCTAGCCATTCCTTGCTGCTCACGGCATCAACCATCTTCTTACCCCTCCTCACACCCCTCAACACAATGGTGTCGCTGAACAGCGGCACCGTCACATTGTCGAAACTGGTCTCACCCTCCTTCACACTGCCAACCTTCCCTAATCCTACTGGTCTTGTGCCTTTCGAGCTATAGTTTATCTCATCAATCGCCTTCCCACTCCCATCCTCAACAATTAGTGCCCTTACACTGCTCTGTTTCATCAGCCCCCCATTTACTCTCATCTTCGCACCTTTGGGTGCCTGTGCTTCTCCTGGCTTCGTCCCTACACACCCACCAAACTTCATTCCCCGTCTACCCCGTGCCTTTTCCTAGGTTACTCTATGCAACTAAGTGCCTATCTCTGTCTTGATACGGCCTCTAACCGTTTGTATTCTCCCGCCATGTTCAGTTTGATGAGTTCACCTTTTCTGGTCCCACTCCCAGCCCTTCATCCTCCAATGTGACCTTTGACACCTTTGACTCTTGGATGTCCACCCTTCCTCCTATCTCCTCTCTTCCCGTGCTCTCCCTTACCACCACCACCGATGCTCAGACCTCCTTGCCCTCGCTGGACTCACTCGACACACTGCCCTTGCCCGCTCTTGGGGCTGCTCTGTCCCCTGCTCAGGTCCTGTCGCTGCCTTCATCCACCGCCCCAGCTTCTAGCAGCCCTTTTCCTGCTCACCCGCCAACACTAGCTCCTGCTACGTTGGCCTCCCCTACTGCAGACCCCCCCCCCCTCTCCACACCTATTCCCGGGGACAACCACGACCACCCCCTGCCCCCTTGCCCCGCCTCCTCCACCTCCCATCCGTACCCATCCTATGCTCACCTGCACACAAACAGGTACCGTTCCCCCAGTTTCCACCTATGCCCTCGCTACCACTACCCGATTCCCCCTGCCCTCCTTGGTTGAGCCCACTTGTGTGTCCCAGGCCGCCAAAGATCCTCAGTGGCGTCAGACCATGTCCCACGAGCTCAATGCCCTCATTCAGAATGGTACATGAGACTTGGTGCCTCCTCATCCCTCGCAGAACATTATTGGAAACAAGTGGGTGTTCCGGATCAAGTGCACACCCACGAGTGTTGTTGAACGGTACAAGGCCAGACTGGTGGCTAAGGGGTACCACAAGCGCCCTGGTATAGATTTCACTGCCACGTTCAGCCCCGTGGCCAAACCAACCACCATTCGGACTGTTCTCCACATGGCTGTCACTCACCGCTGGCCCCTCAGACAGTTGGACGTCAACAACGCCTTCCTTCAAGGCACTCTCCATGAAAATGTCCACATGGCCCCGCCCACTGAATTTGTGGATCCCCAACATCCTACCTATGTGTGCAAGCTGCGCAAGGCCGTCTATGGTCTCAAACAGGCCCCCCGGGCCTGGTACCAAGAGCTTACTTCATTCCTGCACTCTCACGGTTTTGTTCACACGCAGTTCGATGCTTCTCTTTTCATTCTCAGACAGGGTCCTCATGTGCTGTACTTTCTCGTCTATGTTGATGACCTAATTGTGACAGGAAACAACCCTGTGCTCGTCTCCAAATTCATCCACATACTGGCTGCCCAGTTCTCTGTCAAGGACCTCGGCTCCCTTCATTACTTCCTTGGTGTCGAGGTTCTTCCAACTGCCTCTGGTCTGTTTCTGTCACAGCACAAGTACATTCATGATCTTCTCTCCATGGCTCAAATGGATGGTGCCTAACCCGTGGCCACCCCCTGGCTGTCTCTCCTTCTCTGCAGCTCAAAGATGGCTCTCCACCGGCAGATGCAACCCTCTTCATACGTCTAGTCGGGAGCCTCCAATACCTCAACCTCACTCAGCCTGATGTCTCCTATGCGGTGAATAAGGTGTCCCAGTTTATACATGCTCCAACTGAGCAGCACTGGCAAGCTCTCAAGCGGGTCCTGCAGTACCTGAAGGGCACCCTGACCTTTGGTCTCCATCTTCACACCATCTCCATGCGGTCTCTCATTCCTTCCACACCCTTCATGCCTTCTCGGACGCTGACTGGGCCGGTGATCCTGATGACCGCAAGTCTACCACGGCCTATCTTGTCTACTTGGGTGGCAACCTGATCCCCTAGAGCTTTCGCAAGCAGAGGGCCGTTTCCAGATCCTCTACTGAGGCTGAGTACCGTGTTGTTGCCTCTACGACTGCTGAACTCCTCTAGGTGCAGTCCTTACTCCGTGAGCTGGGTCTCTCCATTCCCAGCCCTCTTCGCATCGCATGTGTCAACATTGGTACCACCTTTTACTGCTCCAACCCCACCTTCCATACTCGCATGAAGCATGTGGCTATGGACTACAACTTTGTCCGTGAACAGGTCCGCCGTGGTCTCCTCCAGGTCTCCCACATCTCCACCAACGACCAGCTGGCTGACGTTCTCACAAGGGCTCTGCCTCGACCTCGCTTCCAACTCCTCCGCTCCAAGATTGGTGTGGCAAACGGCTCCACCGTCTTGCAGGGGCGTATTAAGGATACTACGGATCCCAGCCAATCACAAGAGATTAGGGATATCTCTTCGTGATCTGGTAAATCCTAGGACTATAGGAATCCTTCTTGATTCCTTCCTGCTATAGTTACTTCCTAGTTAGTCTCTAATTGTACATACCTAGTTAGGTCTCTACTAGTTCTTACCTAGATAGGATTCTACTTCCACTTGTATAAAAGAGGCACTGCTGTACAATTATAAAAAGCAATAATAACCTAAGTGTTATTCATACCTTTTACCACATTAATTTTCACCCCCCTGCTCACTATTTCTTAGTTTTGCTTTATATCTATGAAAAGTGTATAAGAAGAACCAAAAAACGAAAAGCTATTGAATGGAGCCTTTTTTAGATATAACATTAGGGGTAAAATTGTGCCCTACTCTATGTTCTAATACATGGCCTAGTGCAAATACAGTTAGGTAGATAATTAGATATTAATATACTGATTTTCTCTGTGTCTTAAGTACTTTGGAAGACCACCAATTGCGGTAGCCTTTTGTTTCTCAATTCCTTTCATTTTTTCCATTCAGACACGTGTAACCTTTTTTTTAAAAAAAAAAATCAGAACAGACACATGTAACCTTGTTTTGAAATATCTCTCTTTTTTATTTTATTTGGATTGGTTAATGTTAAAAAGTGGACTAGATGATTACAGTAGCTTTGGTTTCAACCTTTTTTGTTGCCTCCTAGTTATTAGAAATTGAAGTCGAATGAGCATACATCAATCAACTGAATTATCAACCAAATATCAGTGAATCAATTAGTCACTTTTCTGGTAGTAATGGTTATCTTCAAATGGATAACAGGCTTTGTCAGCAGCTATCTACTGGTTGAACTTGCAGGTTTCGGCGTATAATTGAACATGTTATGGAGCCTAGGTTTATGCTCGAGTTCTCAATATTCATGTCGATCCTATTGTTGCTGAACAAGTCTATCGGCTGAATGCTGGGTCCCGGAAATTTTGATTTAGATACGTACTTCTAACGTCTGTGGTGTAGAGATTGCTACGTTTTCCCTTCTCCGGAACTCTTTTAATCAAAGGTACCAATCTTCTCATAACTAATCAGTGTGTTGCAATCCTAGTTATTTGAAGGAAGTCAATGTCTGCTTATTGCTTTTATTGCAATCCTCAATTGTTGAAAATAATGGTTGTCCATTTATTGACTGGGATTCTTTTCCCATCTTCACACTGAATCGTCAGTTAATTGATAACTTGTATTGTGTCTATAACATACTTTTTCCCTTATTGAACATCTCTATGATCATACCAAGGTGGGATTGAAATATCCCGTCGTCTTTAAACTTTGGGTTTCACAACTCTCATTGTAGTATTAAATCTATGTCAATTAATTGCGACGTTATTATATGGTGACAAGAAGTTTGGTCATTTAGATTGGCACTCGTCATGATCACTCTTCAAATTATTGTCTTTTTCATGTTCTTGTGGGTCGGGGTGAAGCTGAAAGTAATCAAGTTATTGACACTTTTGATTTATTTTTGCCTTTATATTTTTTTTGCAGGAAGGAAGTGGGTACAGGTTGGTTAGAAATCAGAATCATTGAGGCTTTAGAGGAAGGAAATTGATGTGCTTTGCAAAAGATGTTGGTGGTTTATAATTCAAGTGACATGCGCTATTTTGTCTTTTTTCATTTTAAGGCCGGAAACCATATCTTGCAATATTTGCAAGTAGTTCTATGAGTAATGAGCCTTTAAGGGAAAGAAGAGAAAGTAGCTCTACGTGCTCGTTCATCTTTAATAGTAGTAGGTTTCAGCGCTCCGATTGTGGTACCACCTACGAAATCCTTCAAATTTAAAACGTTTTCACACTTGTGTGGGGGTCGTTTTGAGTGTGATCTTTATTAATAATAAAATTGATATTCAAAATGGTTGATGTAAACCTCCTTTTTTTTTTGGGGCCCAATGTATATGCTCGGTTAACAAATTTAGGCTCTTAACTCAACTCAAGTTTTTATTTTGTGGCCAATAACATATATGAGGTCCCCACAATCGAATGGTGAGTTTAATTCTTGTTTAGGGTGTTGTTTACTTTCTCTGTTTTTAGAAGATGCCATGAGGAGGTGTCTTTATGCTTAAATGATAGGTCTAATTATTGTCCCTACACTAAAGTGCTCAAATCAATGTACTTTTTTGGGTAAATAATATGTGTTGTCCCCACACTCCAATGATGGGTCTAATACTTGTTCGGGGTGCAGCTTGCTTAACCAAGTGCTCACGGCTAATGCATCAATGTTTTTTTGGTAAATACAATAGTTGTACGTACCTATACTAGAATGGTGGGTCTAATTCTTACTCGGAATGTGGCTTGCTGGCCAAATGCTCCCAGTAAGTTGCATCACATGATTCACATCTTCTGGCTACTCAAGTCAAATTTCATTTGACCCTTTTAGACTTCAAAGCTCATTAATTATGTTATTATATCATGGAAAAAAACAAAGCATACGTACAATAATAGAGGAGAAGACATAAAATACAAAGCAGGTAGTGGTTTCATGGATTAGGGTTCGGGTAGAGCAACTTGTGCTGTTTCCGTGGCGTGTTTCTTTGTCGACATTTCCGTTTTCATTATTTCTTCGTTTTCCTTCTCTTTCATTTTTTCCTTTCTGCTGTGTTTCACCTCACCATAGAAATATGAAACAAAACCCCACAAAGAGAGCGCAAGAGCAACTCCCTTTTCTGCTTGAAACTTTTCATGGTAGAAAATTACAGCCAAGATCTGTGTTATTGGCAGTAAAACGGCGATTAAAATTCCAGAGAGCAACGAAGAAGCGCAGAAGATGATTCCGATGGCTCCTAGAAAGAAACCCTGCCAAACTATTCCACTCACTACGAGCACCATGTAGTAGTTGCTTTCCCCCAGCTCATAGTTTCTTGCTTCTCTTGGGATCACCTAAAAAGATATTTAAATCAATTATATATATGAATTCCATTCATTAGATTACAATGTAAGTTTCAAAAAATAAAAATTCAATTTTTTATTTTGGTCAATTTCTCTTTTTGAGTTATTATTAGTCACTAATTATATATATATTTAAATTTCATCTAATTTTTATATAAAAACTGTTCGACATGTAACCTCTTTAGACAAAAAAAATTATGTGAAAATTGATAAGAGTAGTAGAAAAAATTGACAAAATTAAAAATTATGGCACGATTGAGAATTTAATTTTTACAGTTGTAAGCATTCGTTATAGAAAAATATTTACATCTACTGAAGTTTTATGATATTTTTGAATGATTAAATAATTTCAATTTAATTAATTTTTCACAAATCTGAAAATAATTTTTAAAATACAGTACCATTAATTGATTAACGCCGGACTAACCTTGAAGTCATTATTGATGAGCATGCCCACAGTACAAAACATGGTCGCAAAAAAACACATAACCAGCTGAATCTCCAGAACCAAAGAATATGTGATGGTTTGCTTGGCCTTCTTGTACATCAACTCCACCAACGGCAATATAAACCCATACAACACAGCGGCCGCCACCGTCATCAAAAACCCGGCAAGATACTGCTTACTGGACTCACCCTTTGGCCGATCAGCATCAGTGTTCAACCCTAAAACAGCCGCACCGATAGTCAACAGAACGACAGCGTTCACGGAATAAGTAGTGAACTTGTGCTTCACAAGTAGAAAAGCAAAAACGGCAGTGAATGCCAGCTGGCCAGCAATGAGTAGGGCTGACGTGGAGACGGGAAGGCGGGCCACGCCGTAGGCATAAAGGTAGTCGTCAAGGCCGATGATGATGCCGACGAAGGCGGAGGCTAGGAAGAGTGGTGGCTTCATGAAAAAGACTTTTGCCGACGGGCCTTGGTTTTTACGGCGGTGGTAATAAGCTGCGGCTATGGGGATGAAGATGATCGGCCAGCCGCCGGTTTCGAGCCAGCTCGAAAGCCAGACACGTTTGCCGCCGTGGATGAAGTAGAGGCGCATTATCAAAGGGCCTCCACATGTTCCTATGGACAAGAGTATGCAGTTTACAATGAGAAGGGTCTTTTTAGTGGCGTCGTTGTCATGGCTATTAATGCTCTCCATTTGCATGCTAATTTTCTAGAGAACTTTGTGCTAAATGGAGAGAGAGAGACACTCACAACCTTGGAGCGTTGTATTATAATATATACGAATGAGTAAAGAGCAAGAAGTGTGCGGGAGTGAAATAATGGATGAGTTGTTAAGTGAGCACCATCCTATTCATTTATATGCATGGCGGAATTTATGTAATGTATATCTGCTAAAATAAATAACTTGAATATGCATGCATCATGTGTTGAATATATGCAAGCTCATTCAATCACTTATATCATTGTGTAATAACTACGTACCTTTCAACGTTTTAGTATGGCCCCCCTGATCCATCGATCTACCGGTACGTCCACTATAAATTACAGCCATATGTATATACAGAGATGAAGGGATGACTATTGCTTTGTCTCACTTAAGTCTCAATTTGCCCCTGATTCTGATATAGTTTTAATAGGTGAAAGAATTCATGGCATCCTTATTGAACTGAATTTAGGTAGTTAAATCTAGGATTAGTGTTAGTGTATCAATGTAAGCTTGAGAAAAACGTAAAGAGTTTGTATATATAGAAAAAAATAGGAGCTGTGAAATACACAACTAATTTACACAGCACAATTAGCAATTACAACAATAAGTCCTTATATCTTAGCACTCAGCTAACTATACTTGAGTTAGTTACAATATAAAAATATAACCATAGTTAAGCACAGCATACAATACAACGCTTCACTGTCTAAACGTACATGATGCATGTACCCGGCCCTGAAACCCCTACATCAGGTTCAGGGACAATTGAGGCTTAAGTGAGATTCATTGGGGCATATTGAGACATCAAAGGGATTTTATAGATACATCATGTTAGAAAATGAAGTGTATATGTTGTGCTTAACTATGGTTATATTTTACATACACGATATACCCCTGAAACCCCTATGAATCTCATGCTGTTACTGTATTTACATACACCTTGCATACCCCTTAAACCCCTACATATGAATCTCATGCCGTGAGTTACTGTATTTACATACACCTTGCATTTCATTTTGGAAAAGGCAGCTAATAGTAGTAATGATCTTCTGCGTATCGATACGAATTGTATCCAAAACCAAAAGGATATGCCACATGGTATATCAATATCAGAGGTTCGCATTCCAGCCATATCATATCGTATTCGTATATTCAAGACTTTTTTAGTAATTTTTTTGAAGTATTCTGCATTAGAAGAGCAGATGATTAATTAAGCAGCTTCCAGACATTTAAGCCTCTCTGCTAGGCTATGAATGTCGACTTGAAATTTTTGTTGTATATATATATAAAATTGGAAACCTGGCTGGTCACTTTAATTACTGGGAATCGTGTGAGATTTTTATTTTTTATTTTACCAAGGAATTTATGCTATATTTCTAAGAAATGCATTACAAAAAAATTCAATGGAGGAATTGAAAATGCACTACAAGAGCATAACAAAACCACAAATAGTTAATTATAAATCCCTCTAATGGTTTGTGATGTATTTCTAACCAATTCAGCCTAAAATAAAATGGTGAGGTTAAGTTCTCTTTTACTTAGTTTAGTTTAATATAAAATAAATGAATGGACAATACTTGCATTTCACTTTGATGTCATACTACCCTTTCAATTTATTAAATTATTTTTGTAAATATATCATAATTGAAATCGTTCATTTTCTAAATCTTTATTTCAAGATATAATCTACGTAAAAATCAACAAGATTGAAGGTCGTTTAGTTATCCATATATATCAACTAAATCGAAAGTTCTGCATGAAAATCTTAACTCCTACCAAAACTAATATTGATTTATTTGATATATACACATATATATATTTATTTACATAACTAACGACATTTAATCTTATTAATTTTTTACGAATATAATTTTGACATAATAGTTTAGGGAATGTACAGTTTTGACCATATTAATATATGTATAACCAAAATTCGATAACTCCAAATGGTAATACGAGAAGGAAGATATAATAGAACATAGTACTAAAATGATATTCAAGTATTTTCCTAAATTAATCAATGTGGTTGACGTAAGAAACGTGGTGTTGGACCAAAAAAAGGTGGTGTATGTAAAGATTAATTGCGGTTACCCCGTTTCCACACGTTTTTCACTGCTCATGGCTGGCAATATGAGATGAAATGCATTTAGCATGAATGGCCCTAAGGAGATGAGTTAACTCTAACTTCTTGACTTGGAAAAGAAAATTTTAATCACAAAACATCGATATTACTTTTTAATTCAATTTTTTTTAATAATTAAATTAAATTTAAATTGTATAAGGGGGAAAACTGCTGCTATGGTCCATGGACTTTACACTAATATCAGTTATAATCTCTAAACTTCATTATTAGTAGTAGTCGTCTCTGAATTATGCCCAAATATGAAATAACCATCTATCCGTTAAAATTATTAATTTTTCCTGTTAAAAATAAGGTAAAATTATCTTTTCAAATATTTTTATATAATTATCTCGATTCAAAGTCTTTTAAAAGCTAACTTTATTTTCTTCATCTTCTCCTCCTTTTTCTTTGCTTCTTCTCTTCCTTCGTTCTTTTCACAAATACCAATCTATGGATTTCGGGAATTTTTAAGGCCACTAACTAATATAATAATATATTGAAATTAAAAGAAAGAACCAAAAAGTTATGTAAAAAGTTTTTCTAATGAATGAATGTATATACATTTTTCGTCACTAAAGGTGAAGAACACCATTAGTGGTGAAGGTTTTGATGAATAACGTCGCCAAAATATCCTTCTCGACGTGTTCATAAAAAAGTTTGTCTTCTCCTTTAGTGACAAAAATGCATATACATTCAAAAAAAAAAAATCCAGTTTTTTAAATTTTAATTTTAGTAATTTATTAAATTTGTGGCCTAGGAAATTCCATAATATCCATGGGTTAGTTGTGGGAAGAAAACAGGTAGAGAAGAAAAAGATGAAGAAGGAGAAGAATAAGAAGAAAATAGTAAGGATAAGGAGTTTTTATTATTTTTTATTTGATTTTTAATATTTTGATTTACATGGAAAAGATTTAAAGATATATTTAAAAAGACCATTTTACCCTTATTTTTATGAGAAAAAATTAATAATTTTGACAGAGTGACGATTATTGCATATTTAGATATAATTCAAGATCATTTGTTACTAATAATGAAATTTATGGATTATAACTAATATTAGTGTAAAATTTAAGGAAAATATAGCAACATTTTTAATTTTCAATTGTGTACATTGAACTCGATATGATTTTTAAAGCCTTTAATTGTAAGATTTTCTTCTGTGTGCTAGTTGATTTGTGTGTATAGGTGTGTCTTTATCCTGAGCCACTTTCTTCACATGGCATCATAGACACGATCGAAACTGGTCAATTTGTGTAGATAGGTTGGACTACAAATGCTAAATAGTGGTCCTCTAACTTAATTACATGCCTACTTTTTACAATAATTAACTAATTTTAATTTCTGACAATGAAAAAATATATATTTTTTTCAAATGAAAATCCTTTTTTTAAGAAGCACTTTATTTTCAATAAAAATTAATTTTAGTGATTTTATAAATATATTCTATACAAGTAATCTTGAATCAACTTGTTAGAATGTCTTGTTAATTATTAATATGTTCGAATTTTTTTTCATTAATTCTCCGATTCTCACCGTTTATTTTATTAGGTTTTGATGTTCTTGAGTTTTGGGGATCAGTTTGATGAAGAAGATGAAGATTTGAAGAGAAGATAGAGAGAATCGAAGAGAGAAAGAATAAGGAAAAGTGAGTGAAAAATGTATATTGAATCCCAACTTAATACAATCACTCATCGATACAATCTTTATATTCATATCTATATTGCTTAGTCACTAAGAAAACTGTTTTAACTGTTTTAAACAACCTAACTAATTACTAACAAATTTTATCAAGTCTTGGCTGTTTGCACAGCTGTAGGATAGTGACAGTGTTAGATGCACAGCATCCATGATGAGTTGTAGCACAGGAAATCATACTTTCCTACTGAGGACCACATTACACAGGTGACATCAAGGATTCGTACTGGTGACTTGGCACAGTCCCTTGCATTCTTTGATATAGCTTACATCCCCCTGCAAGCTGATGCATCCAAGGCAGTAAGCATCAGATTTGAGGAGTGCTGATAGAAGAGATCATCAACCAAAGCCTTGGTGAAGATATCCGCAACCTGGTCACAAGAGGAAACATGTTGGACATCGAGATCCCCACGAATCACTCTCTCCCGCACAAAATGATAGTCAATTTCTATATGTTTAGCTCGAGAGTGGAAGATTGGGCTGGCACAGAGACTGGCTGCAGACGTGCTATCACAGAAGATAAGAGGTGGTCTAAGAAGTGGAACATGAAGAGCACATAGCAACTGCCTGATCCAAGCAACTTTGGCTGCAATCATGGCAAGAGCACGATACTCGGATTCAGTACTTGATCGAGAGACAGTGGTTTGTTTTTTTTGACATCCAAGAGATTGGATTATTGCCAAGGAAGACAACCATGCAGTGGTTGAACGCCGATCACTGGGATCACCAGCCCAGTCAGCATCCGTATAAGCAATCAGGTCCAGAGAGCCAGGTGTTAGTGTTATCACGTGAGTCTATGTCCCTTTCAGAAACCAAAGAATGCATTTGATAGCCATGAAATGAGAGTCTGAGGGAGAGTGCATGTATTGACAGACCTGATTTACGGAAAACACAATATCAGGCTTAGTAAACGTGAGGTACTGCAGAGCACCCACTATACTTCTGTAATTGGTAGGGTTGTCATAAGGGATTCCATCCCCTTTCTTTAGCTAAGAGCCAGGTACACTAGGAGTCTCAGCAACCTTGCTATCCATCATGGAGGTTTTGGTTAAAAGATCACGAATGTACTTGGACTGAGAGACACACAGACTAGTGGAGGTGTACCAGATTTCAAGTCCTAGGAAATAATGAAGATCACCAAGATCTTTCATGTAAAAAGCAGTAGTTAGAGATGAAATGACCTCAGACATAGCAGATGAGCAACTTTCTGTGAGGATGATATCATCCATATACAGGAGAAGTATCACCACAAAAATAGGAGTGTTCCTGACAAAGAGAGAGGAGTCAGACCAGGTGGTTTGGAAGCCCAACTCTGGAAGGAAACTGGTAAACTTCTCATTCCAGGCACGAGGAGCCTGTTTGAGACCATAGAGAGATTTCTGAAGCTTTCAGACATAATCTGGATGACCTGAATCTTCAAAGCCAGGGGGTTGACACGTGTACACCTCATCCCTGAGTTTCCCATGCAAGAAAGCATTCTTGACATCAAGTTGCTTAAGTGGCCAGTGGAAATTAGCAGTTAAGGCAAGAACCAGTCTAACAGTTGTAGTCTTCACCACTGGACTGAAAGTCTCACTGTAGTCAAGGCCCTCTTCCTGACTAAACCCCTTAGCAACCAGACGTGTTTTATGTCGAGCAATGGTGCCATCAGGATTCCTCTTAATTCTGTAGACCCATTTGCAGCCTACAAGGTTTTTGGAAGGGGGAAGAGATAAAGAGTTCATCTCTTCTTCCATAGCCTGTTGCCAAACTGGAGAGGTAACATCTGTTTTGAAGGAAGTTGGCTCCGTCTGAGCAAGATCAACTTCGGGTGAGAGTGTATATTTGGATAGAAAGGCTTTTGGTTTGAAAATGCCAGACTTGGATCGAGTCTGCATCGGGTGCATATTGATTCCAGTGATAGGCAAAATCACTTCCAAGAGTTGGGGATGGAAGTTGTCATCTGTGGCAGTACTAGGATGATCCACTAGGCTGTGAGAAGTGGGTATGGACAGTGTAGGGATCTGACTGAGATGATCATTGTCAGATGACTCTGGTGAAAGAGGAGTAGAGGATACTGATGTGGAGGATGTTTGAATAGGAGCTTGGTCCAGAGGATCTATGTTTGAGAAAAAGAAGGAGGGTACAGGGCCAAGGATTTCCGGAAAGGAGAGAACAGGTGTGGAGGTTGGAGAAACAGATGTGGTATGAGAAGGGGACTTATACAAGGCTGGATAGGGAAACTGGTGCTCATCAAAGAGAACATGCCTGCAGACAAATTTCTTATGAAATAGTGCATCATGACAAACAAAGCCTTTGTATTTATCTGCATTATGAACAATAAAGCTTCATATGGAGATTTCAGGTGAAGCAGATGACAGGGCATTCGATTTATAAGATGGACAGCTGTGGCACATGTAAGGACCCATCCCAGAAATTAGGGTTAAGACGGTGATTAGTGTTGGATTAGTGAGTTTAATCGGTGGTTAGTTGGTTACGATAGGTCCGTTAGCGTCGAATGACGATTTTGCCCCTAGTTTGAGTAAATAGTTGACTTTTAGTTCGGGAGGTCAATTGGGTATTGACTGGTCACCGTGACGTAGTTCGGGACGTCACGAATCCGTAGACAGGTGGCACGCCTGATTTCGACATCCGAGGAGGAAGTTATGATGTTCAGAAGGTTGATGACATTACCGTAATTTGGCTAAAATAGGGGGAAAAGTTGACTTTTCGTACGATCGGATTTTTGCACGTTGACCTAGGACCGTTAGGTAGATCTGGTCGTCCTGAGTTCAACGACAGGCGGCACGTGTTCATCGGACATTTGACAGGTAAGATATGGGTCTAGAACGGCAAGGGAAAAACAGTAATTTTAACTTAGAGGGACATTTTGATCTTTTAGCTGCATTGGGATTTGGGCCAATCTAATAAGGCCAGGTGTACAGTGGAGATTGGGATATTTGTGAGAGGGTTGAGGGGATTGTGACATGTGGCAAGGGGCTAGAGGTTTCTAGGATTTTTCACGATTCAAATTAAACGGTTTGTGTCGTGTGTGCTCGTGTGTGTGTTCGAACAAGTGAGAAGCAGAGGGTGAGATTGAGAGAAAATTGGACGTTGATCGTGAGTGTTTGTCTATTTTGGTAAGTGAGTGAGTGCCTAGAGACCGAGTGAGAGATGGTGAGTGAGTTGTGAGGGCAGATTGTGTGAGGAAACTAGTGTGCGTGCGGGGTGAGGTCTCAGGAAAAACCAGAGAACAGAGAGGGACCTTGGTGGTAGTGTGGCCGTGTGTTGATCCAATTGGACTCGAGGGGAAGTTGGGGACGACTCTGTGAACTCCAGGGAGTACGGCGGTGAGCACGGCGGCGATCGACATGCAGGTAATTTCTTTCCCCGTGTAATTACTCTGTTTTGCCGTGAATTTCAAACGGAAAATCGTGATGGTGGGAGCTGAGTCGAGGTGTTTGGTTGGTCCTAGTCGACTTCTTAGGTCCTTAGGAACCTGTTATTATCGAAGCCGTGACGGGGGAGGACTTGGGTGGCCGGATTGTGAAACAGGGGACTGATCGGGTTTGGTTTCGAGTTTGAGACGACGGGCTATAGGCTGTGTTGAGGTGTTAGAGTGAGGGGAATGGGTTGCTTAGGACTGGACGATGAGGATGGTGAAGAGAGGGAGGAAAACGGTGAAGGAACGGCGAAGAACCGCTCTCGCCGGTTCATACCAGTTCAACCATTGAAGACGACGATGAACAGTGTACTGGGTGTAGGCGCGTGAGGCCCACGCGCAGCCACTTTGGGCGGCTCGTGCGTTGGTTTCTGGGAAAATGGTCAACTAGGTTTTTGGTCTAGAGGTTGTAACGAGTCTATTGAACTAAGTTTTGGGTTAATCGGACGTCGTTTGAGATTAGTTCTGCGAGGTAGAAGGTTTAGGGTTCCGGTTTGTTACGTTTAGGACCCGGGAATTTTTGGGGAAAATTAGGGGAGTCTTCGTAGATGTGTTAGTGACGTTCTTTGGTGATTGTTGACAGGATCGGGATTCCTCGAAGAAGCTGAGGAACGTACGGGACGTGAGTGACGTGCCCGGTATCTGTGAGTGGACCCCTTCTCTAAACTTGAGCATGCATAACTGTTTTTCTATAATTGTTTTATGGTTTTAGATGTGATTTCCTGATTGTTGAATATGCTATTTTGGTTTTACATATTTGCATGTTTATCGAGAAATTATGGTTTTCAGCACGTTTTACGAGAAAGGTTTGAATTCTGATTTCGATGCTATGATTTTGGGATTTCAAACGATAAGTTATTTTCAATGAGTATAAATGGATTTAAGACATGAGTTGATAATCAAGGTTTTCGGTTTTAGAATCGGATTTCGAGAAGCGAGATTTGGTTTTAAAGTTGAAGAGTGGAAATTCTGGATTTGGGTTCGGAATGACGGTTCTGGATGCCGAAAGAGCTTCAGACTAGTGATTTCAGATTCGGGTTTGGATATAGATTTAGAAATGGTTTTCAATTGGTTTTGGATTGGATTTGCTGGATCTGGTTATTGGGTTTAAAGACCCGGATATTGTGATTGACGGGGGACGGGCCCGGATTGAGTTTAAAGACTCGGATATTATTGAGGCCTGGATTGAGTTTAAAGACTCTGATAGGTCCAGCAGGTTTGATCGGATAATGATGATTTTGGTATTTATATTTTATGATGCGGTTTTATGATGCTCATGGTATGATTTCTATAACTGTTTTTATCTAATGAGTTATGCATGTATGTTTTCAAAACGGAGGGCCAAAACCCTGGTTTTCTTCGAAAATAGTTTTTGGAAACTTTTATTCTTTATGGTCCACTCACACTTTCTGTTTTTAAATTGCCCTCCAGGTCGTGGAGCTAACGCGGGGTTTTGACGTCGAGGCAGCGTCGGAGGCATAGCGTACTCGAGAGTGACCCCGAAGTGTTTTACATTTTTCCGTTGTGCGTGTACCTTCTGTATCGGTTTTATTTTCTTTGTATTTGGTACTATGCTCTGTATAGTGGTTGACTTTGGAATGTTTTAAATTCTCCTGCTTCTGACAATGTAAGTTGGTAGTTTTTCGTGAGTTTACTTTGGTCTTAGTGTTGGGGTGTTAGACGGGAGCAGGATTTACCTCGGTTTTCGAGGTGAAACTGGGGTGGGTCCTGATAATGGGTATCAGAGCATAGGTTTGTCGGGTTTATCGGTTGGTGTCTGTTGTGAGGTTGTGTTTAGGTTGTCTGACTGCTTCCATGCCTCTTTCAGCGTGCGGTTGACGATGGCTCCGAGACGTGAACCCCCTCCACAACTTGAAGACGAAGTAGCGAGAGAGACAGAGAGTGCTACGATTGAGCGAGACCAGCGGCTCGGTGCTACGACTTTTAGTGGTGGGGCAGATCTTGAGGAAGCCCAAAGGTGGATTACGAGATTGGAGCGGATCTTTGCAGTGATGCATTGCCCACCGGAGGACCGAGTGTTACTGGCTACTTTCTTACTGGACGGTGCGGCGTACGAGTGGTGGTATACCCTCAAGTTGTCTGGCTGGGATGCCCACACTGTGACTTGGGAGACGTTCAAGAAGCGATTCTTAGATCAGTATTACCCTCGTTCTTTCCGTGATTCCAAGGAGGTTGAGTTTCTGCAACTCCAACAGGGGAGTATGAGTGTGGCTGAGTACGAACAGAAATTCCAGATGTTGTCTCGTTTTGCTCCTGCGTTTGTGGGCACTGAAGCAGAGAAGTGTCGTAGGTTTGAGTTGGGCCTGCGAGGTGAGATTCGAGCCATAGTGACAGCTGGATCTTTTGCTACACTCTGAGAGTTATCGGATGCTGCGGTGAGGGTTGAGGCTAGCTTGCCGGTACGACACCGGGAGCCACCTTTTTCTGGAGGTTCGAGTCAGAGGACACCAAAGAGAGGTAACTACAGTGGAGTATCGTCGGCGGGCGATGATCGTTTTGGTAGACCTAGTACTTTCCAGAGTTCAGGATTCCGTGGTTATCGCGCACAGCTGACTCCGCAAGCTAGTGCGACGTCTGTTGCTTCTACAGGGAGACCAGGTCCTTCCGATCGGGATGTTTGTTTCTACTGTGGGGAGCGAGATCACTTACGACGTGAGTGTCCATTGTTACCACAGGAGGGTGGTGTCGGCCGAGGATCCGCGGAGCCTGGACGGAGTACAGCGTCAGCGCCAGGGACAGCAGGCACCAGAGGAGGTGGTGGTGACACTAGTGGTGCGGGAGGCCGTGGTAGATCTTCAGGACCTCGGGCCCGCCTGTTTTCGATGACACAGTAGGAGGTTCAGTGTAACACCCCGGAAATTCGGAAAATGTAATATTGTAAAATATTGAATAAAATGACTTTTTACCCCTGCGATTCGTTGGTCAATTTGTTAACTTTTTGATTGGAGGGTCGAACGGACGTTGACCGATGACCGTGACGTAGTTCGGGACGTCACGAGTTAATAGACAGGTGGCACGTCCGATTCGGACGAATAGGGTGAAAGTTATGACGTTCGAAAGTTTAGGGGCATTATCGTAATTCGGACGTTATACGGGAAAAAGTTGACTTTTTGGAATACAATTGATTTTCACATGATTCGAAGACCGTTAGGTTCGTGTCAAATCCCTGAGTACAACGACAGGCGGCACGCTTGAAACGGACATCGGATGACCGAGTTACGGGTCACGGAAGTTGGAGGGCAATTTGGTAAATTGTCAACTGAGGGGCAATTTGGTCTTTTTCACCACGGGTTACTGTAGCAGCCGTGGGAGACAGTTGCTGCACGGCTGCTGCACCGCCGTGTGTGGTGGTTTTGCACGATCCAATTGTTTAAACCATAGTGGAATGAACAAATGATTTGTTTATGGAATTTGAGGTATTGGAAGCATCTCATCGTGGATGAGCAGAGCTTCAGTGCACGGGTAGTTTTAAAAATGGCCATGGTCTCTGTGTGCGGGAAACATTTTCCAGAGAGATTCAGTTGATTCCCACGGGTTGTCTTCCATTCTGGGTGGTTTAGCTGAGTGTCACTGAGTCTGGAAACTCATTTCGATCACTTTGGTAGTCTGAGAGAGAGTTGAGAGTGAGAGGTCTGAGACGGGGAAGGAAAAACCAGTTGGAGGGAAAAATTCGAAGGTTGGGTTTTGAGGTGAGTTGAACCAAACTGAGGGTGGAATTAGTCTTCTGGGATCCTTGCTAACACGACCGTGCAAGAATTGAAGAGCTTTGATCACGGTTTGCCCAGGAACCTGAGTTCCAGTTTCAGAGAAAATACAGTGTTGAGGACGACGACTTCCAGGTGAGTTTTGGGTCAATTGAATGGATGTTTTGGTTCGTCTAGGTCCCCTTAAGCTACTGTCTAAATTAATTTGGGAATGGGTTCGATCTGGGTGAGTTGTGGACTTCGACCCGATTTGAGGTTTGAGTTTGGATTGGTCGATAGGGTCCAAGTCGAGGTTAATAATCGACATAGAACTGAAATTAAAAGGTTATAGAAGAAGTTAGGATAAAAAATGAGAGCAATTGATTGAGAATTGAGGGTTAACTGGTCGGGTTGAGCCGCGGGTAACAGACCCGTTTAGCAGGCTAGTCGGGTAGAAGAGACGACACTGTAGCTAGGCGCGTGGCCTTCACGCGCAGCCACTTTGGGTGGCGCGTGACGGCGCGTGTAAGGTCATTTCCGATTACGGTCAACATGAAACTTATTCCTTTCAGTCTAATTAACATTTTATCTTTAGAGTTCGAGTCGATCGGGAGTCGTTCGGGATAATTTCGGGAGTTTGGAAATTTAGGTCCTTAAGTTTAATTTCGCGGAAAAATCCGGAAAAATTAGGGAAACTCATACGACTTATTTGGGGATGATTGTAACCCTCCTTGTACGTTTTTACAGGCCCGGACATTTTCGAAGCTACTAAGGAGCGCACGGGGCGCGATTGACGCGTCTTAAAACCGTGAGTGGACTTTTGATTTCCAAATTATGCATGCATGACTATTTTACTTATTTATCTTGTGTTTTCCCTTACGATTTTATCTTGATAAATATGATAATTCGGTTCTATATGATTTCACGCTTTTCAAGATAATTATCGTATTTCACGCATTTCGAGGTTACAATTTTCTCCTATGCATGAATGATGTTTTGATGAAGTATTGGACATGATTATGCATGCACGTATTTATGATGTTTTGATTATATTTGTGAAGTGGTTTTCGGGAATTGCATGTTTTGGAATTTGCATGTGAATTCGGACATAAGTCCTATGTTGACAAATTATGATTTCAGAATGATTTTTTTTTTGGAAAACGGATCATGATGAATTGTGTTTATAAATGGTTTTGGGTTTAAAGACCCGATTGATTGTTGGATCTGATTTTGGGTTTAAAGACCCGGTTAATTAATGACGAGGGCGAGCCCGAAAAATTGGATTTAAAGATCCGGATTGAGTTTAAAGACTCGTGAGTTTAAAGACTCGGTTATTGTGATACCCCCGAGGCCTATTGATTATGTTTTGAGTTTAAAGACTCGTTGATATCCCGAGAAGGCCTGATATTGAGTTTAAAGACTCGGATGGATCCAACGGTTTAATTGTGATTGTTGATTCACTTTTTACTTGATTTACGTAATTGATGTTTCAAATTGACGGTTTATGGATTATGGTAATCTTATATTATTTTACACAAGTTATGACAGTTTTTCTGAAATGTTTTACATGTGTTTCGGAAAGTAAAGGGATTTCGAATGTTCAATACGCGGTTTTCGAATATCTGGTTATGCATGCGTGTTATAAAACTGGAGGGCGAACCCCGATTTCCTTAAACTGTTTTCTGCAACTTTTGTTTCGGTCCACTCACACTTTGTTGTTTTAACTACCCTCCAGGTCATGGTACGAGTTCGGGGGCTAGCGCCGAGGCAGAGGCAGAGGCATAAAGTTTTCCGTTGCGGAGTAGTTAGTTCACAGAGTAGGATTTGTTCTTTAACTTGTTTTGTAATATTATGCTCTGTGAAACTAAGGACTTGAGGTCCATTCGGTTGTATTTGTTTAATCTCCCTGGTCTGACAATGGGGTGTGTTGTAATATCATTTTGGTTTTCCGGTCCTTTGGGTTTGATTGTCAGACGGGAGCAGGATGCTTCCCGATTATCGAGGCGATAATAGGGGTGGGTCCTGTCATTCAGTCAACACTAGGTGCGGGGACAGGTACTTTTACTATCCTTGGTTGTGTTGTACCTATTTTGTTGTTGGATCTCGGGGTATAGTTAGGCCTTACCCTAGGTGACCTGGAGTGACGAGGTTACAGGTTACGGTGAGTTCCGTTGAAGGATGACGGAAGTACGTTCCTAGAGTTTTCCCTTGCGTATTCCATGAAGTGTTAACTGGTAGTACCGGATAGAAGTACGTTCGATTGAGGAAGTGTTAGGAGTGTGGAACTGGTAGTTGGGGATGGTGTGAAATACCCAAGGTGGAGATGATAGACAGGAAACCTAGGATTCGTTGTTGTTAAGCTAGTGTTGATCACTGGATAGGAGACCCAGGTGTTGGGAACGAGCTGTGGAATTTCGGGGACGAAATTCTTTTTAGGAGGGTAGGTTGTAAGGACCTGTCCCAGAAATTAGGGTTAAGACGGTGATTAGTGTTGGATTAGTGAGTTTAATCGATGGTTAGTTGGTTACGATAGGTCCGTTAGCGTCGAATGACGATTTTGCCTATGGTCTGAGCAAATAGTTGACTTTTAGTTTGGGTGGTCAATTAGGTATTAACCGGTGACCGTGACGTAGTTCAGGACGTCACGAATCCGTAAACAGGTGGCACGCCTGATTCCGACATCCGAGGAGGAAGTTATGATGTTCGGAAGGTTGAGGGTATTACCGTAATTTGGCTAAAATAGGGGGAAAGGTTGACTTTTCGTACTATCGGGTTTTTGCACGTTGACCTAGGACCGTTAGGTAGATCTCGTCGTCCTGAGCTCAATGACAGGGCACGTGTTCATCGGACATTTGACAGGTAAGATATGGGTCTAGAACGGCAAGGGAAAAACAGTAATTTTAACTTAGAGGGACATTTTGATCTTTTAGCTGCATTGGGATTTGGGCCAATCTGATAAGGCCAGGTGTACAGTGGAGATTGGGATATTTGTGAGAGGGTTGAGGGGATTGTGACATGTGGCAAGGGGCTAGAGGTTTCTAGGATTTTTCACGATTCAAATTAAACGGTTTGTGTCGTGTGTGCCCGTGTGTGTGTTCGAACAAGTGAGAAGCAGAGGGTGAGATTGAGAGAAAATTGGACGTTGATCGTGAGTGTTTGTGTGTTTTGGTAAGTGAGTGAGTGCCTAGAGACTGAGTGAGAGATGGTGAGTGAGTTGTGAGGGCAGATTGTGTGAGGAAACTGATGTGTGTGCGGGGTGAGGTCTCAGAAAAAACTAGAGAACAGAGAGGGACCTTGGTGGTGGTGTGGCCGTGTGTTGATCCAATTGGACTCGAGGGGAAGTTGGGGACGACTCTGTGAACTCCAGGGAGTACGGCGGTGAGCACAGCGGCGATCGACAGGCAGGTAATTTCTTTCCCCGCGTAATTTGTCAGGACCCACCCCGGTTTCACCCCGAAAACCGAGGTACATCCTGCTCCCGTCTGACATCCCGATACAACACTAACGTAAACTACTAAACTACACCGTCAGACGCATGAGAGACTATATAAAACATTCAGAATTTAAAGGTTTACAGAGCATAGTACTAAATACAAAAGGGAGAAAACCAATAACCAGTACAAGCACACGGAAAACTTTAAAACACTTCGGGGTCACTCTCGTAACTTCTATGCCTTAGATGTTGCCTCGACGCCGGAACCCCGCTCTAGCTCCACGACCTGGAGGGCAATTTAAAAACAGAAAAGTGTGACTGGACCATAAATTACAGAAAAGTTTCCAAAACCGTTTTATAAGAAAACCGGGTTTAGCCCTCCGTTTTGAAATCACATGCATAACCCAGTTACCAAAAACAGGTATAAATCACACAAAGATCATCATAAAAACATTTACAGAATCATTATAAAAACAGTTATAGAAATCATATCATAGACATCATAAATCCGTATCATAAAACAAAAGTCTCCACCAATCATTATCCGATCAAACCTGCTGGACCTATCCGAGTCTTTAAACTCCCGAGTCTTTAAACTCAATTCAGGCCTCAATAATATCCGAGTCTTTAAACTCCCGAGTCTTTAAACTCAACAGGCCTACGGGGGAAATATCAATATATCCGAGTCTTTAAACTCCCGAGTCTTTAAACTCAATCTGGGCCCGTCCCCCGTCAAATATAATCCTGGTCTTTAAACCCAATATCCAGATCCAGCAAATCCAATCAAAACCATTTGAAAACCATTTTGAAATGTATGTCCAAACCCGAATCCGAAATCACCGGTCTGATGCCCTTCCGGCATCCAGAACCGTCATTCCGAACCCAAATCCGGAAATCCACCTTCCAACTTTAAAACCAAATTCCGCTTTTTGAAATCCGATTCTAAAACCGAAAACCTTGATCATCGAAATCACGTCTCAAAATCCCTTTATAATCATTGAAAACCATTTATTGTTTGAAATCCCAAAACCATGGCATTATACTCAGAAATCGACATTCCTCGTAGGGCATGGGTCGCTCATCGAGGATGGGTCGCTCAGAAAACCATGCCATTTCTTCCGGGTCCCAAATCAATCTGAAAACCATTAATTTTAGGACCCATTATACCGTGGATATCCCTTCCGGTTCTTTAAACCTCGATGTAATTTTGGGGATGGATTGGCTATCGGAGCATGGGTCGCTTATCGATTGCTGTAGCAAGCATGTGATTCTGCGAACCCCGGGTTTTCCGGAGGTTATCTTTCAGGGGGAGCGTGACGGTTCACCTCCTGAAGTGATTTCTTCACTTACTGCTACCAAACTTCTACGGAAGGGATGCCAGGGTTATCTGGCGCTTGTCGTGTCGGAACAGGTTGATACTCCGGGTATCGACGGGATACCGGTGGTACGTGAGTTTCCGGATGCGTTCCCGGAAGACTTATCTGGATTACCACCACCGAGGGAGATCGAGTTTACAATTGAACTACTCCCCGATACCCGACCTATATCCCAGGCACCATACCGGATGGCGCCGGCCGAGTTACGAGAACTCAAAACCCAATTGCAGGAGTTGGTGGATTTGGGATATGTCTGACCGAGTACTTCACCGTGGGGAGAACCGGTGTTGTTCGTGAAGAAGAAGGAGGGGAGTCTCCGTTTGTGCATTGACTATCGACAACTCAACAAAGTGACACTGAGGAACTAGTATCCTCTACCCAGGATCAATCCTTTTTGACCAGTTGCGGGGAGCACAATGCTTCTCGAAGATTGATTTACGGTCTGGGTATCACCAATTGAGGATTTCAGAGGAGGATATTCTGAAAACAGCTTTTCGAACCCGTTACTGACACTACGAGTTCCTAGTGATGCCTTTCGGCTTGACGAATGCTCCAGCAGCATTCATGGATCTGATGAACCGGGTCTTCCGACCCTACTTGGATAAGTTCGTGATTGTGTTCATCGATGATATCTTAGTGTACTTAAGGAGTGCCCGAGCACATGAAGAACATCTACGGTTGGTGTTGGAGAAGTTGAGACAGGAACAGTTGTACGCCAAGCTGAGAAAGTGTCAGTTTTGGCTGAGCAGTATTGGTTTTCTGGGACATGTGATATCAACGGATGGGATTAGCGTGGATCCCCAGAAAACAGAGGCGATGACTAACTGGGCTAGACCGACAACGGTAACGGAGGTACGGAGTTTTGTCGGGTTAGCAGGTTACTACCGGAGATTTATGGAGGGTTTCTCCAAAATTGCTGCACTGTTGACTCGATTGACTCGGAAGGGAGTAAAGTTTATTTGGGACGAGCAGTGTGATCGGAGTTTTCAAGAGTTGAAGGATCGATTGACCACTGCACCTGTTCTTGCATTGCCGGATGACAGTGGAGAGTTCGTGGTCTTTAGTGACGCATCACTACAAGGTTTGGGTTGCGTGTTGATGCAGACTGGTAAGGTTATCACCTACGCATCCCGACAGCTAAAGACTCATGAGTTGAACTACCCTACCCATGATTTGGAGTTGGCGGCGGTGGTTCATGCTCTAAAAATCTGGAGACATTATCTATTCGGCGCAACGTGCCGGATATACACCGACCACCAGAGCCTAAAGTACCTATTCACTCAGAAGGAGCTTAACATGAGACAACGGAGATGGTTAGAGCTGCTGAAGGATTATGACTATACAATTGAGTACCATCCGGGTAAGGCCAATGTGGTGGCAGATGCACTCAGCAGGAAGTCAGCAGGATCAGTTGCACACCTGGGGATGGTGTATCTTCCTTTGCTGGTGGAACTCCGGAAGACGGGAGTTATTTTGGATACGGATGAGCATGGAGCTTTGTTGGCCAGCTTTCATGTACGACCAGTGCTGATTGATCGGATCATCGAAGCACAACTTCAGGATCCGATACTCTGTATTTACAGGATTGAGGTCGATGCGAATGGGAGACAGGATTTTACCATCCGGGATGATGGAGCACTTGTGAAGTTGGGCTGTTTGTGTGTACCTGCAGTGGCAGAGTTACGGGCTGAAATTCTGGAGGAGGCCCATAGCTCGGCCTATGCTATGCATCCGGGAGGTACAAAGATGTACCGTACCCTCCGGAACCATTATTGGTGGCCAAGAATGAAGAAAGATATTGCAGAGTTCGTGAGCAGATGCTTAACCTGTCAGCAGGTTAAGGCGGAGCGGCAGAGACCTTATGGGGCTATGCAGCCACTTCATATTCCCGAGTGGAAGTGGGATCACATCACCATGGACTTCGTCTTTAAGTTACCAAGGACTCAGAGTAGAGTTGACGGAGTATGGGTGATTGTGGACCGGTTAACCAAGTCAGCCCATTTTCTGCCAGTTCAGGAGACGTATAAACCTAATCGACTGGCTCAATTGTTAGTAAAAGAAATCATACGATTGCATGGTACGCCGGAATCGATCGTGTCCGATCGTGATCTGCGTTTCACTTCCAGGTTCTGGCGGAATTTGAAAACTACTTTGGGAACAACCCTACGTTTCAATACTGCTTTCCATCCACAGACCGATGGACAGTCTGAAAGGACCATTCAGACCCTGGAGGACATGATGAGGTCTTGTGTACTACAGTTTCAGGATTCATGGGATACTCATTTGCCATTGATGGAATTCGCTTACAACAACAGCTATCAGGCAAGTCTCGGGATGGCACCCTATGAGGCACTGTATGGTCGACAGTGTAGGACACCTATCTGCTGGATGGAGATAGGGGAACAAGCGGCTGTAGGGCCGGAGTTGATGGAATTAACCCTAGAAACTGTTCGTGTTATCAAGGAAAGATAGAAGGCGGCACATGATCGCCAGAAGAGTTATGCCGATCGACGGATTCAAGACTTGGAATTTGAAGTGAGAGATTTTGTCTTCCTGAAGTTATCTCCGTGGAAAGGGATTATCCGTTTTGGTCGATGGGGGAAACTGAGTCCGCGTTTTATCGGACCATATGAGGTCGTGGAGAGGATTGGCCGGGTTGCATACAGATTGGCACTACCTCCAGAACTTTCTAAAGTTCACGATGTTTTCCACATATCGATGCTGCGGAAGTACGTACATGATGCTTCCCATGTACTGGAGGAACAACCTATCGAACTCCGAGAAGATTTGAGCTTTGAGGAACAACCAGTACAGATCTTGGATCGGAAGGACAAGGTACTACGTCGGAAGACTATCCCTCTCGTGAAGATTCTCTGGAGAAACCAGAATGTAGAAGAAGCCACATGGGAGCCCGAGGCTCAGATGCGAGAGCAATTTCCTTATTTGTTTCTTTGAAATTTCGGGGCGAAATTTCTTAAGGGGGGAAGGTTGTAACACCCCGGAAATTCGAGGATAATAATAATGTAATTTAATGTATGAATTGACGTTTTTACCCCTGTGAATGGTATTGCCAAATTGTTGAATTTTTGATTTGAGGGCCAAATGGACTTTAACCAATGACCGTGACGTAGTTTGGGACGTCACGAGTCCATAGACAGGTGGCACGTCCAATTCGGACGATCAGGGCAAAAGTTATGACTATCGGAAGTTCAGGGGCATTACCGTAATTTGGACGATAGGGGCGAAAATGTTGACTTTCCGTTTGGCAACTAATTTTCACACGACTCAAGGACCGTTAGGTAGGTCTCGATGCCCTGAGTTCGTTGACAGGCGACACGTTGAAATCGGAGTTCGGATGGCTGAGTTACGGATCTGGAAAGTGAAGGGCATTTTGGTAATTTTTGAACCAGGGGCATTTTGGTCATTTTACCCCTGGTTACTGTAGCAACCGCAGGGGAGCATGGACGGCACCACCATGTGTGGTGGTTCTGAGTCCCAATTGTTTAATCAGTGTGTGAGTTGGAAAGTTGGGATTGTTTAAGCCCTATAGGTAGGCCTCGTCATTGGGCCGGGTCGGGCAAGCCCCGCCCAAAATTTTTGGGCTTGGGCCGGGCCGGACCGGGCCTATTTCATAATTTAAAAAATACCGGGCCGGGTCGGGCGGGCTTGATCATAAATATGAAAGCCCATGCCCTTTGTCGGGCCGGGTTTGGGTCGGGCTTTTATCGGGCTTTACGGGTCGGGCCTACTAAGCCCACTTGGGCCGGGCCTACTAAGCCCATTTGTACCTACCTAATTGTAAAAAAAAAAAAAAAGTGAGTTGAACTTAAATATTATTATCGAATATTGAAATAAACTAAGGAGGGGTACTATTGGATTTGGAGAATTGACTTAACTTTTCGACCATAAAGCCGAGATAGGATAAGGAGGTCGATAAGAGAGTCAGAGACCTAGTGAGTTTTTTTGAATTTAGGGTTAGGGTTTGGTTTGGGCATTGGGCTTTTAAATGACACTAGGTTGAGATTTGGTTGGAGTTTTGGATTTTGCCTATGATAGTAGTAACAAGATTGGATTGGGTATCAATTCTTAATTTATATTTTCGGGCTTATGTGTCGGGCTGGGCTTACCAGGCTTTATTGGGCTGGGCTTACCGGGCTTTATCGGGCTCGGGCCTATCGGGCCTAGCGGGCTTGAATACCCTAAGCCCAAGTCCAGCCCGTCAACATGCGGGCCGGGTCGGGCTTTTTGTCATCGGGCCTATCGGGTACCCATAAGCCCGTGGGCTTCTGGGCCAAATGATGAGGGCTACCTATAGACATCAGCACATGGCTGGATTCATCCAGCAAAGCCACCATTTTTAATTTCAAGATTCGAACCTTTGCGGGAAACATTCTTCTGTGGACACTGAGGTTTCCACGAGCTGTTGGGTGGCACAGATAGTTTAAACTGAGTGGAATTTGAGTGAGCTTCACTCTGCTGTTGAAGAAACTGAGAATTGGAGAGGAAAACCAGAGAAACCATTTCGGGGAAAATTGGAGGGAAAATTGGGTTTTGATTTCTGGTGATTGTTGGACCAAACCAAAGCCTGGTTTAGTCTTCTGGGAGTATTTGGAACTCATCCATATCAAAATCGAAGGCCATCAGCCACGGGTGAGCTGGGACGGTGACTGCAGTGTTCAGAGAAATTTCAGTGGATCAGACGACTTGTAACAACCCGTTCCGAGAATTGGGATAAGTAGAGTGATTAAGGTGTGATTAGTAAGGTTAATCAAGGGTTAGGTGGTCCCGAGGGGTCCGGGAACTTAGAGTGACGATTTTGCCCCTGGGTTGGGCAGAAATGTTGACTTTTATTTCGGGTGGTCAATTGGGGATTGACTAGTGACCAGGACGTAGTTGAGGACGTCACGAAGCCGTAGGCAGGTGGCACGCCCGATTCCGACATCCGAGGAGGAAGCTGTGATGTTCGGAAGGTTGAGGGCATAACCGTAATTTTGGAAAAAAAATAGGGGGAAAAGTTGACTTTTTGAATAATCGGGTTTTGGTAGGTTGACCTAGGATAGTTAGATAGTTCTTGTCGTCCTGAGTTCGATGACAGGCGGCACGTATTCATCGGACTTACGAGGCGAGAGTTATGGGTCTAGGAAGTTTCGGTAAAACCGTAAAAATGAGTAAAACAGGAGGGTATTTTGGTCATTGTGGCACATTGGGATTTGTGCACAGAGGAAAGGAATGGACGGCTGGGATTAGGCCAGGTGGGAGTGTGTGGAGGGGATGGTGACACATGGCATGTGTGTAGAGGATTCTGGTGGAATCCTGTGCATTCACGGCCCAATTAATTGGGGTGCATCCGTGCTATGCATCCTGGTGCTTCGACACACAGAGAGAAACAGAGGGAGGAAATTGAGAGAATTGGAAGGCTGATTGTGGTGGCTGGTGAGTTTGTGAGGGTGTGAGGGAGATTAGAGAGTGAGAGAGAGCAGTTGAGACGGTTGGGAGGTGAGAAATCGTGGTGTGTGTGAGTGGGGAGCCACGGGAAACAGGGAGGAACTCAAGGGGGAAAAACGGAGAAGAGTGAGGGCTGGTGGTGGTGCGGTGGCCGTGCACGGTGCAACGAAGATCGCGGTGGTGTCGTGAGGGCTGTGGGGAGTCGACCAGCCCCGGAGGAGCTCACGGCGGCAGCAGGAGGCAGGTAATTTCCTCATCCCCGTTCCGGTACTCTGTTTTCCGTTGAGGTTCAACGTGGAAGTCGTGAGTCTAGGGCGAGAGTCGAGGGAATTGGAGGCCAGGGCGAGGTTCAGGAGAGTCCTAGGCGTCGACTAGGATGGTCGCCATGACGGGGGTGTACACGGCGGAGGTTAGCACGACGGGGGTACCTGTATGCTCTGTTTTGCCGTGATGTTCAAACGGCTAGTCGTGATGTTTGGATAAGAATCGACGGTCAAGGTGAGTCGGGTTAGGCTTAGAAGGGTCCTAGGAAGAGGTTGGTGAAGCCACCATGAGGGGGGAAGTCGTGGGTGGCCGGAAAGGAAAACAGGGGTTTTGAGTTGTCTGGTTTTAGCTTTAGTCGACGGGCTAGGGACGGAGTCGAGGTTAGGAGTGTTGGGGAATCGGTAGGGTAGGCCTAGACGATGAGAATGGTGAAGGAAGGGAAGGAATGGAGACGGGACGGTGGAGAACCGCTCTCGCCGGTTCGAATTACAGACACTGTATCGAACCGGGTTTGTTCGAGGTAGGGGATGCACTGTAGCAGCGCGTGAGGGCCACGCGCAGCCACTTTGGGCGGCGCGTGGGGGCGCGTGCGGCGGTTCTGGGAGAAACGGTCAACATAGTTTTTGGTCTAGGAGTTATTGTGAGTTCAATGGAGTTGGTTTCGGGTTAATCGGACGTCGTATGAGTTTAGTTCCGCGAGGGTGAATGTTTAGGGTCCCGGGGTTTTAAGTCTTTGGTTCGGGGATTTTTGAAGGACTTTAGGTAAACCTTCGTAGACGTGTTAGTGACGTATTTTGACGGTGATTGACAGGATCGGGATTTCCCGAGGAAGCCGAGGAACGGGCTGGACGTTCGGGACGCGAGTAGGGCTCAGTACTGTGAGTGGACCCCTTCTCTAAACTCGAACATGCATAACTGTTTTCTATAATTGTTTTATGGTTTCAATCATCATTCTATATTTATCGAGTATGTTTTGGTGGGTTTTACATTATTATACGTTTTTCAAGGAAATTGGTTTTTAGCACGTTTTACGAGAAAGTGGTTGACTTCTGAAATTAATGTTTTAGTTTTGGGATTTAAATTGATAAGTGATTTCTAATGATTATAAAGGGATTTTGGAACATGATTTCGATAATAAAGGTTTTAGGTTTTAGAAATGGACTTCGAAAATGGAAGTTGGTTTTCAAGTGGAAAGTGGCTTCCGGATTTGGGTTCGGAATGACGGTTCTGGATGCCGGAAGGGTATCGGACCGGTGATTCCGGATTCGGGTTTGGATGAGGATTTGGTAAATGGTTTTCAAATGATTTTGGGATTGGATTTGCTGGATCTGGATATTGGGTTTAAAGACCCGGATATATGTGACGGGGGACCGGCCGGATTGGGTTTAAAGACCCGGATTGAGTTTAAAGACTCGGGAGTTTAAAGACTCGGATATATATTGATTTTCCCCCGTAGGCCTTGAGTTTAAAGACTCGGGAGTTTAAAGACTCGGATATGATTAAGGCCTGGATTGAGTTTAAAGACTCGGGAGTTTAAAGACTCGGATAGATCCAGCAGGTTTGATCGAGAAAATGATGATTTGGTGGTTATGGTTTATGATACAGTTTTCTGATACTCATGTGTGGTTTCTTATGGTATTTTATAGTGTTTCTGTTTCTTATGATGTTTAAGAATGATTCTTTTATTAATGTGTTTATAACTGTTGGTTATGCATGTGGTTTCAAAACGGAGGGTTTAACTCGGTTTTCTTGTAAAATGGTTTTTGAACTTTTGTACTTTTTGGTCCACTCACATTTTCTGTTTTAAATTGCCCTCCAGGTTGTGGAGCTAGCGCGGGGTCTTAACGTCGAGGCGGTGTCCGAGGCATAGAAGTGACGTGAGGGATCCTCGAAGAGTTTAACGGCTTCTGTGTGCGTGTACTTTATCAGTTTTTATTTTCCTTGTAATTTAGTGCTATGCTCTGTAAACGATAAGGTTGGGATATTGTGTAATTACTCCTGCGTCTGTCTGGGTTTGAGTGAGTTTTACTTGGGTGTTGTGTCGGGGAGTCAGACGGGAGCGGGATTTACCTCGGGTTTCGGGGTGAAACCGGGGTGGGTCTTGATAATTGGTATCAGAGCATAGGTTTGTCGAGTTTGTTGGGTCTGTCGGTTCGTGAGGTTGTGTTTCAGTTGTTTGACTACTTCTATGCCTCTTTCAGTGTGCGGTTGACGATGCCTCCGAGACGTAGACCCTCTCCACAACCTGAAGAAGTAGCCAGAGAGACGGAGAGTGCCACGATTGAGCGAGCCCAGCGGCTCGGGGCTACTACTTTTAGTGGTGGGGCTGATCCTGAGGAAGCCCAGAGGTGGATTACTAGACTGGAGCGGATTTTTGCGGTAATGCATTGTCCGCCGGAGGAGCGAGTATTGTTGGCTGCATTTTTACTAGATGGTGCGGCGTACGAGTGGTGGTATACCCTCGAGTTGTCCGGTTGGGATGTTCACAGTGTGACCTGGGAGACGTTTAGGGAACGGTTTCTGGAACAGTATTATCCTCATTCTTTCCGGGATGCCAAGGAGGCAGAGTTTTTGCATCTCCAGCAAGGGAATATGACAGTGGCAGAGTACGAACGGAAGTTCCAGATGTTGTCTCGGTTTGCTCCTGCTTTTGTGGCCACTGAAGCCGAGAAATGCCGTAGGTTTGAGTTGGGTTTGCATGGTGAGATTCGAGCCGTAGTGACGGCTGGCTCTTTTGCTACCCTTCGAGATCTGTCGGATGCTGCGGTACGAGTTGAGGCTAGTTTGCCGGTGCGACGCCGGGACCTATCTATTCCTGGAGCTTCGAGCCAGCGGACACCGAAAAGAGGTAACTTCGGTGGATCATCCTCGTCAGGCGATGATCGTTTTGGTAGGCCTGGTAGTGCCCAGAGTTCAGGATTTTGGGGTTACCGAGCACCGCCGACTCCGCAAGCGAGTGCGACATCGGTAGCGTCCACAGGGAGACCGAGCAGTGGACCAGGCTGGAATGTGTGTTTCTACTGTGGGGAGCGAGGTCATTTTCGACGTGAGTGCCCACAGTTGCCACATGAAGGTGGTGTAGGCAGAGGAGCAGCGGAGCCTGGGCAGAGTACAGCGTCAGGGACCGCAGGTACGAGAGGAGGTGGTGGCACAGCCACGAGTAGTTCGAGGGGACGTGGTAGAGCGTCGGGATCTCAGGCCCGGGTGTTCTCGATGACTCAGCAGGAGGATCAGGCGCTACCAGATGTGGGGACAGGTACTTGTTTTACTTTTGGTTGTTCTGTTGGTTTGGTTGTTGGATTTCGGGGTAGAGTCTAGGAGTTTCCTAGAGGACTGGGAGTATATAGCAAGTTCCGTAGTAGGTTGACAGAAGGTATAGGAAAGGAGTGACTATAACTGATCGATTGGAGACTGTGGAAGGAGAGAACCCACAAGCTAGAATTTGCCTTTAGGACTTTGTGGAGTTAGTCCGACCGTGGCCGGAATAGTAGCCGAGGGAGATGGGTGGTGGTATACGAGGATGTACTCTATGACTTCTGTTGGGTACTGTGACATGAGGTATTTTATAATATCTTTGTTTTCTGTTCATAGAGTTTCCCTTGCGTACACCATGTAGTTGTTACATAGCTAGGGATGGCTGTGGTAACAGTAGCTGGGGATGAAGTGAAATACCCAAGGTGGAGATGATAGACAGGAAACCTAGAAGAGGTTGTTCCTTAGGAGACCCTAGATGCTGGGAACTAGCTGTGGAATTTCGGGGACGAAATTCTTTTTAGGTGGGTAGATTGTAACAACCCGTTCCGAGAATTGGGATAAGTAGAGTGATTAAGGTGTGATTAGTAAGGTTAATCAAGGGTTAGGTGGTCCCGAGGGGTCCGGGAACGATTTTGCCCCTGGGTTGGGCAGAAATGTTGACTTTTATTTCGGGTGGTCAATTGGGGATTGACTAGTGACCAGGACGTAGTTGAGGACGTCACGAAGCCGTAGGCAGGTGGCACGCCCGATTCCGACATCCGAGGAGGAAGTTGTGATGTTCGGAAGGTTGAGGGCATAACCGTAATTTTGGAAAAAAAATAGGGGGAAAAGTTGACTTTTTGAATAATCGGGTTTTGGTAGGTTGACCTAGGATAGTTAGATAGTTCTTGTCGTCCTGAGTTCGATGACAGGCGGCACGTATTCATCGGACTTACGAGGCGAGAGTTATGGGTCTAGGAAGTTTCGGTAAAACCGTAAAAATGAGTAAAACAGGAGGGTATTTTGGTCATTGTGGCACATTGGGATTTGTGCACAGAGGAAAGGAATGGACGGCTGGGATTAGGCCAGGTGGGAGTGTGTGGAGGGGATGGTGACACATGGCATGTGTGTAGAGGATTCTGGTGGAATCCTGTGCATTCACGGCCCAATTAATTGGGGTGCATCCGTGCTATGCATCCTGGTGCTTCGACACACAGAGAGAAACAGAGGGAGGAAATTGAGAGAATTGGAAGGCTGATTGTGGTGGCTGGTGAGTTTGTGAGGGTGTGAGGGAGATTAGAGAGTGAGAGAGAGCAGTTGAGACGGTTGGGAGGTGAGAAATCGTGGTGTGTGTGAGTGGGGAGCCACGGGAAACAGGGAGGAACTCAGGGGGGAAAAACGGAGAAGAGTGAGGGCTGGTGGTGGTGCGGTGGCCGTGCACGGTGCAACGAAGATCGCGGTGGTGTCGTGAGGGCTGTGGGGAGTCGACCAGCCCCGGAGGAGCTCACGGCGGCAGCAGGAGGCAGGTAATTTCCTCATCCCCGTTCCGGTACTCTGTTTTCCGTTGAGGTTCAACGTGGAAGTCGTGAGTCTAGGGCGAGAGTCGAGGGAATTGGAGGCCAGGGCGAGGTTCAGGAGAGTCCTAGGCGTCGACTAGGATGGTCGCCGTGACGGGGGTGTACACGGCGGAGGTTAGCACGACGGGGGTACCTGTATGCTCTGTTTTGCCGTGATGTTCAAACGGCTAGTCGTGATGTTTGGATAAGAATCGACGGTCAAGGTGAGTCGGGTTAGGCTTAGAAGGGTCCTAGGAAGAGGTTGGTGAAGCCACCATGAGGGGGGAAGTCGTGGGTGGCCGGAAAGGAAAATAGGGGTTTTGAGTTGTCTGGTTTTAGCTTTAGTCGACGGGCTAGGGACGGAGTCGAGGTTAGGAGTGTTGGGGAATCGGTAGGGTAGGCCTAGACGATGAGAATGGTGAAGGAAGGGAAGGAATGGAGACGGGACGGTGGAGAACCGCTCTCGCCGGTTCGAATTACAGACACTGTATCGAACCGGGTTTGTTCGAGGTAGGGGATGCACTGTAGCAGCGCGTGAGGGCCACGCGCAGCCACTTTGGGCGGCGCGTGGGGGCGCGTGCGGCGGTTCTGGGAGAAACGGTCAACATAGTTTTTGGTCTAGGAGTTATTGTGAGTTCAATGGAGTTGGTTTCGGGTTAATCGGACGTCGTATGAGTTTAGTTCCGCGAGGGTGAATGTTTAGGGTCCCGGGGTTTTAAGTCTTTGGTTCGGGGATTTTTGAAGGACTTTAGGTAAACCTTCGTAGACGTGTTAGTGACGTATTTTGACGGTGATTGACAGGATCGGGATTTCCCGAGGAAGCCGAGGAACGGGCTGGACGTTCGGGACGCGAGTAGGGCTCAGTACTGTGAGTGGACCCCTTCTCTAAACTCGAACATGCATAACTGTTTTCTATAATTGTTTTATGGTTTCAATCATCATTCTATATTTATCGAGTATGTTTTGGTGGGTTTTACATTATTATACGTTTTTCAAGGAAATTGGTTTTTAGCACGTTTTACGAGAAAGTGGTTGACTTCTGAAATTAATGTTTTAGTTTTGGGATTTAAATTGATAAGTGATTTCTAATGATTATAAAGGGATTTTGGAACATGATTTCGATAATAAAGGTTTTAGGTTTTAGAAATGGACTTCGAAAATGGAAGTTGGTTTTCAAGTGGAAAGTGGCTTCCGGATTTGGGTTCGGAATGACGGTTCTGGATGCCGGAAGGGTATCGGACCGGTGATTCCGGATTCGGGTTTGGATGAGGATTTGGTAAATGGTTTTCAAATGATTTTGGGATTGGATTTGCTGGATCTGGATATTGGGTTTAAAGACCCGGATATATGTGACGGGGGACCGGCCGGATTGGGTTTAAAGACCCGGATTGAGTTTAAAGACTCGGGAGTTTAAAGACTCGGATATATATTGATTTTCCCCCGTAGGCCTTGAGTTTAAAGACTCGGGAGTTTAAAGACTCGGATATGATTAAGGCCTTGATTGAGTTTAAAGACTCGGGAGTTTAAAGACTTGGATAGATCCAGCAGGTTTGATCGAGAAAATGATGATTTGGTGGTTATGGTTTATGATACAGTTTTCTGATACTCATGTGTGGTTTCTTATGGTATTTTATAGTGTTTCTGTTTCTTATGATGTTTAAGAATGATTCTTTTATTAATGTGTTTATAACTGTTGGTTATGCATGTGGTTTCAAAACGGAGGGTTTAACTCGGTTTTCTTGTAAAATGGTTTTTGAACTTTTGTACTTTTTGGTCCACTCACATTTTCTGTTTTAAATTGCCCTCCAGGTTGTGGAGCTAGCGCGGGGTCTTAACGTCGAGGCGGTGTCCGAGGCATAGAAGTGACGTGAGGGATCCTCGAAGAGTTTAACGGCTTCTGTGTGCGTGTACTTTATCAGTTTTTATTTTCCTTGTAATTTAGTGCTATGCTCTGTAAACGATAAGGTTGGGATATTGTGTAATTACTCCTGCGTCTGTCTGGGTTTGAGTGAGTTTTACTTGGGTGTTGTGTCGGGGAGTCAGACGGGAGCGGGATTTACCTCGGGTTTCGGGGTGAAACCGGGGTGGGTCCTGACACGACTACTTCCAGGTGAGTGGTGGTTCAATTGATCGTTCATTTTAGTTCGTTTTGATCCTATTATGCTTCCTGTGAAGTTAATTGGAGATTGAGTTAGAAATCAGGAAGTTCTGGTGATTGACCCGTTTGGTTGATCACGGGTCGATGGGTCGATTGGGGACTTGTCGAGGCTGATTAGTGTCTCAAAACCTAAATTGGATAGTTAATGAACATGTTAGGATCAAATACGAGTGAAATCGAGTGGAAATTGAGAGTTAATTAACTGGGTCAAGCCGCGAGGGTGGCAGGCCCGTATTACAGACAAACGGGTGAAGGTGGTGACACTGTAGCTACAGTGTCAGGCGCGTGACTTTCACGCGCAGCAACTTTGGGCGGCGCGTGAGGGCGCGTTGGACCTTTTCTCTGATCACGATCAACATGACTTTTGTTCCTCTCATCATTCTGAACATTTTTGGTGAATTAACCATGTTGATCTGAGATAGTTTTGATGGGTCAGTTTAGGGTCGGTTGTCTCGGGAAACGTGTTGGACGGTTTCCCCGAGCCGGTTTTTGTTTCGGACTTTTTGGATAAATGTTTAAGACTTGTAGTGACCCTTACGTGTGATTTGGACTGACAGGAATTGTACGATAATCCCGGTATGGGTCCGTACGCGCAGATTCACCGCGGAATCGTACTGTGAGTGGGCCCGATTTCATTAAACCCTTGCATGCTTAAATGTTTTCTGTTTTACTTATATATTCACATGCTGGAGTTAAGAAACGGTTGATGATATTGAAATTATGGTTATGGCACGTTTCACGGTATTTGGGTTTGAGACCCGTTTGATGAAACTTAAAGATTGGTTTTGGATTTGATCTATATATATATCTATGTTCCGCATGTGGATATCGATAAAATGTATTTGGTACTAAACTGTATAGATCCATTCTTGTGATACTGTCTCCTCCGGATGTGGTACCCCGGAGTGGTCATGGCGCATTGCTTGCGAGGGGTCATTCTACGGAGGAACCGGACCGTAAAATGACTCAGGAGCAGGATTGCTATAATTGGACGTCAGGGATGTCGAACGTCTAGGACGCTAGGCATTTGAGATTCCGTACCCGAACAGGGTTCAGGGATTGGATTCGGGATTGAGACCCCGAGTGGCACGCGTAGCCTTGAGACTATGACCTTATTAGACGTCAGGGACGTGTAACGACCCGTCCCAAATTCCTAGATTAGATTAGTGATTAATCACGATTAATGAGGTTAATCGGTGATTAGTAGGGCGAAATCGGACGAACGATGCGAAATGACTATTTTGCCCCTAATCGTGGCAAAATGTTGACTTTTTGATCGGGCGGTCAAATGGACTTTGATCGATGACTGTGACGTAGTTCGTGACGTCACAAGTTCATAGACAGGTGGCACGTTCAATTCGACATTCGAGGAGGAAGTTGTGACGTTCGGAAGTTTAGGGGCATTTTGGTAATTTTGGTTAAATGGGGTCAAATGTTGACTTTTTGACCGGGAAGTCCGATGGCCGAGGGCTGAAGACCGTTACGTATATGAGGACGATACGAATCCGTAGACAGGAGGCACGTCGAATTCGGAAGTTCGACGGCGAAGCTACGGTTCACGGAAGTTCAAGGGTACTATTACACGAGTTACGAAACGAGTTGCCTTTTGTCCTTAGGTGGGCCAGATATTTTACAAGGGCCCAATGGATGAGTGACAAGTGTCACTCATCCATTGCTCATTGTGTTCCCATACATGCATACCATCCTTAGTCGTGCAAACCATCCCCCACAATACAAACCCGATCTCATCATTCTTCTCCATCTTTGTGCAACCCAAAACCCATCCCACCTTAACCCATGACCAGCCATGAGGACCAGGGAGACTAGGGGAGCTGAGGTGACCAGCCTGGAGGCCTGAACCGCCGCCCACGGCGGCGAGAGGAGGAGGAACCCGTGAGGTTCACGGTAAGCCCATTTTCAATCCAATTTCCATTTTTATTGCTATGGGTCATTTTGGTTGCTTCCAATGAATTAAATGGGTTATTAGGATTGTGTTAGGAAGGTTTTAGGAAGCTTGGGATGGGTGTGAAGCCATGGGTGCAGTTTTGAAACTTTGAACCGTTTGGTTCAAAATCGAACCATAGGATTTAGGTGTTTTTAGATAGTTTTAGGGATTGAAATGGATGGAAAACATCAAAATAGGAAGAAAGGAATCGAAAAGGAAGAACTAGGATGACAAATGGGGTGTCTAGGGCTGTGAACCGGTCACGCCGGTCCAGTTGGACCGGCCAAACCAGGTGAACCGGTCCAGCACAGGAAAACCGGTCCGCAGGAGCTTGCTGATGATGAACAGTAATCTGGCTCTTCTTGGGGCACGTGAGGGCGCGTGGTCCATAATTTGGGGAAGTGTTCAACATATGAAATCTTCTATTCGATGTAACGATGATTTTGAGACTGGTCTCGCATCAATCGGACATCGTTTCGATAATTTTTGGGGTGTCGGAAGGTTTAGGGTCGGTTTAAAAATAGTTAAAAGTTTGGGAAAATTACGGGGTTTTGATGGGAGGTTAATTAAGTAGTTATTAACCTTCTATTAAAATTTGGACAGGTTTGGGAGTCCCGGTGATAGTGATCGGCTTGGGGAGCCGAATGGCACGCAAATTGAGGCGGCAGCTCGGACGGTCTGTGAGTGGACCTTGTTTTCTAAATTGGTGCATGCATAAATGTTTATTATATGTTTTAAATGCTTGTTTGTAATGCCATGGGTACATTTGTATGTGGTTACGTATAAGCACGTATTTCGAGGTTTCGGCCTTATACGGTGCTTATACGGGTCTGTATCTCTGTATTGATTTAAATGAACTGGATTTGAATTTCAAAAGGATAAACTCGGGAATGAGATCCATTTGGTTTTGTCTCCGGCATATGACCTCAGATTCCGGGCACGGTGCCCAACTGATGTCCTATGTTCGGGCACGAGACCCAGTCACTTTACGGTTTTGATTTCAGGTCAGGGAACCTTAAATGGATTCCCAGGTTCATGACGGTTTATGGGAACCGGCATGAACCCTTGTTATGGTATCGTGGTTCATGACGATTTATGGGAACCGGCATGAACCCTTGTTGGATATTATGGATTATGACGGTTCAGGGGAACCGGACATGGATATTATGTTATGTATATATATGTTCATCTACCTTCCTTTACTTCTATTATCTCCTCTGGGAAGGGTCGTTGGCCTGGGTGGACCCCGGAGTAGTCACGGAGCACCGACTGAGTGGAGTCACCCCCCAGTTGGGTTCCTTACTCTCAGGAAGGCTATGATTACTATTACCTCGGGTAGGGTCAGTGGTCTGCGGACATTGATCTTGACTTTGAGAAGACTCGGATTGAGACCTGGGTAGCACGCGCGTAGCTTTGGATACCGTGACAGGATTGGTTGTGTGACTTATATGTATATATGATATATGATATATGATATATGATATATGATATGTGGTGTGCACAGGTGTGCACAGGATTTGAGCAGTGGCTCGTGTACTTGGTTTCTTTATGGTTTGGGGCCGAGTCCCTTATGGATTTGGGAAGTGGCCCGTATGGTCGTTTTCATTGTGGTCCTTTCGACCTTGGTTTATATCTGAATTGGGCTTAGTTCCCACGTATGGTTTCTTTGGTTAAATGGTTTTCCAATGCATGCATGCTTTTTAGTAAAGGGTACAAATGTCTTCTTATTAAATGTTTTTATAAACTCTTGTTTTGTCCACTCACAGTTTTTAATGTTTTGACTGCCCTTCAGGTTGACATCGGATGTGGACTGTAGCAAAGACCGAGATATCACATACCTCCTCCGGATCCTGGCGTACTCTGATAGCCCGGGAGGGCAAAGGTCGAAAATATCCCTTGTCTGACACTCCGTGTTAGACGGGAGCAGGGTCATCCCGCACTAATCCCGGGGGGATTGGGATGGGTCCTGTCAGGGACGTCAGACATCGGGGATGTCAGGATTGGAGTGTATAGTGCAGTGGTTAAAAATTATGTTTATGGTTTTATTACATGCCCTATGGTTCATATTATATGATTTATGGTTTTAAATTCTGATGCATGCATGTTTGGAAAACGGAGGGGTAAATTATATGTTTTACTTATTAAACGGTTTTATAAACTTGAGTTTCGGCCCACTCACCCTTAATGTTTTGGTAACCCCTCCAGGCTGTGCTACTGAGGTAGAGGAGGAACCTGAGGCTGAGGCATAGATCTACTTCTGCGTACCTGAACCCCTGTTGGGTGGTTTACCCGCAGGTTTATTTTAGAGTCGTGCTCGCAATTTGTAATTTTGGATTTCATCCCATGTCTGACATCTGTTTATTTCGGATTTGATGTAAAACTTTAATTTGGTTATTTATGCATTTGAACGTTAAGGTTAAAATTGGAACGTAATTTTGGGTGTCAGACGGGAGCAGGGCACGTCCCCATGTGGTCCCAGGGAGGATCGGGGTGGGTCCTGTCAGTTTCTAGGATTTTTCACGGTTTGACTAAGCCCAAACTACGCATTAAATTGAACATGTAATTCGAGTGTTATGCAATTTAAACCCTTTTTGTGTAGATGTAGTATTGATAAATAGGGATCGTTCTTAACCGGGGAAATTAGGGAACATTAATAATATGTTAGTGGATTATGAATAAAAGAATAATGAATTAGAGAATTAAATAATAAAAGAATTAAACAATCAAAGAATTAATAAATTAAAGAATAGATGAACAAGATAATAATAAATTAATGAATTACAAAGAATTAATAAATTAACGAATTAAAGAATGAAATAATAGAAGAATAAAGAACTTAGTTAATCAAAGAATAAAGGAATTAATTAATCAAAGAATCAATAAATTAAATAATAAAGGAATGAAAGAATAAAAGCATCAAAGAATAAAAGAATAAAGAATAAAAGAATAAAGAATAAACAAGGGGGGTTTTGAAGAGGTTTGTAATTATGTAAATAAGTAAAAGCATAGATAAACTCATTCTATTTCTATTCTAACTTATGCACAAAGTAGACTTCCCGTAAACACAAACTTCAACAACATACTACAATTGCAAATATTTGAATTAATCACGAAATTATACCTTCACAAACTCATATTTCTTCATACATTATTCATATTATAAATGCACCGAACAACGGATTTTTACTTATAATATAATTACCTTAAGTTTGTGATTTAATGCGCCGAACAGCGGTCATACATTAAATCTCTCCAAATCTACTCTAAATGCCCCGAACAGCGGATCAACATTTAGTTTCGAAATGAAGTTTAAGCTCTAAAATGTAAGAAGTAAATGATTTTTAGAAAGTAAAACACATGGAGATTATACTCAATTTTCACAAAAGATAGGAAGGAGAAACCAATACATATATTGCATTATAATTAGAACCAATAACAAATAAGAGAGTTTAAGAGAATGGAGAGCAAATGTTACACTTTTCAGATTGGATGAGAACAATGGATTGTTTTTCACAAGGAACACCGAACAGCGGCTGGAACCTTATGAAGATGGAAGAAGATTAAACAAGGAAATTCGGACTTGAACTCTCAAAATTGTATTGGAACTATTTTGCCAAGATTTCTCCTAAAAGAAGCTCAATTTTGTGCTACTTGGAAGTGATTTCAACAAGTGAAATCAACTCCTATTTATAGGTGGAGAAAGCTACCAAAAATAATATAAAAATACAATAAAAAAAATGGAATAATGGAATGATGAGTAATAAAGATTTGTGATGATGTTTAGAGGTGGTTTGAGTTGTAAAGTTGTAAAATTGGGTTGGAAAGTTGTTGGAAGGTGGCTGGAAATTGAGTGGAATCTGCTGGAAAATAGGGCAGGAATTTTCGGTGGCTGGCTGCTGAAATGGGAAGCTGGCGCTCGGCAGGCGGTCGCTGAAGAGAGGACCTGCGATTCGGCAGGCGCGCGCCGAATTGAATCTGGGCTGGAGGAAGCTGGGCTGACACGCGGGCTTCGCCTGGGCTGGAGGAATTGGGCTGACACGCGACGCGGGCCTGGGCTGGAGGAAGCTGGGCCGCACGGGCCTGGGCTGGAGGAAGCTGGGCCGCACGGGCCTGGGCTGCGACGCCTGTGGGCTGGACATTCTTAGAAATGGGTTGGGCTGCAGAAAACAATTGGGTTTGGGCTGTATTAATTAATTTAATTAAAATATAACTAAATTAATTATTCCACCGAATTTCGTCCATATTTTATTCGTTATAATTCCGATCGAAACGATTCTTTCGCCAAAAAATACTCCAAATTACAACCTTTATTTTTCTAAACATAAAAATCACAAAATAATTTATTTTATCAATTTATTTAATATTTTAATATTAAAAGTCAAGTATAAAGGGTATAAAATAATATAAAATAATGCTTATTTAACGTCTTATCAAATACCCCCACACTTAAACTTTGCTAGTCCCTAGCAAAAACTAAAATCAAACTACGAATTCAAAACAAGTAGACCCTTAACCATTTGTCTCAAATTTCATTGTTATAATCATGGCATAAAAGATTTTCACTTAAAATATTTAAGCAAATGGAATTCAAGAGTTAATACATGGTAACAAAATGTTTCGACAAGTAAGATAATGAGTAAATATGGTGAAATGGATCTCTGCATGAATAAGACAAGTATGAATCAACTCACAAGGATATGCACTCATAAATTCACTCAATTTTGTGAGGGTTTGTGTTTGCACTCAAAGTATGTGAGAGATGCTCACATAATCGAAATGAAGTACTTTTGCAAAATCTCAAACAAACACCTCAAGATAAAAACAAAACATACTTGCGCAAATGAACCAAAACCATAAGCTTACTCAAGTGATTGACTCAACTAATCAAAATTTACCATCTTAAGGATCATAAGGTCTTTACGAAGGTTGTAATGGGGCTAAGTTTAGAGGCAAGGAATATATAGGACAAGTGGTGCTCAAATTCGTTCCAAGACTCAATAGACTCCCAAAACGTATCATAACTTCCCAACCTTAGTGCAATGATGTCAGTAATCCATCCCTTCGAACATAGGCCTAATTTCATCTTGTTGGGCCTCGAATTCATTCTTTGTGCCGGATTTACAAATGTAAAGGACTCAACTCAAACATTCATAATCAAACCTTATTACCTTGATAAAAACTTCAATATATCTTTCTTTTTTTTTTTTTTTCATATATCAAGGTAATAACATGTGTCAAAAATACAACAATGTTTGAGTAAGTAAATTCACAAAATACACATAAAAGTCTTTCAATATCATCATTTTCTCTTTACATAATCATTATGTCTTCAACCGAGTCCTTGGAACAAAGGTAAAAGATGTCTATACTAAGCTCAAGTGTTTAGATAATCATGGTGAGGAAAGAAAGGCTTAATGTGGGCTCAAAAGGGGTAAAACTAAGGGGGTCGCAATTTGTGCGCACAAAATAGGGAACATGGATGTTTGAATTTGTGGTGTTAACCCTAATGCCTTAATCATTTCCAAAATCAGAGAATTTATTGACTTAAAAGCTTTGAAAATCACATAGAATAAGTTCTAGTGCTCTAGAGTTCATTAAAAGCTATGGCAAGCAGTTATGAGGCATATGTATATCAATTTAAACAAAGAACTTTATGAATCACTCATCAAAGATGTATATAAGTTCTAAAGCTCACATAAGGTTCAAATGATTCATACTTATCATATCATGCTTATTTATGTACCAATTTACATGCATTATCTTCAAGTAGTAACACTTAATCACAAAATATTAACAAACAAATTCAAGTTGTAGTGATCATCTTTATAGCCATAACATATTCATTTCCGTTCATTTATATCATTGACAAGTTAAAGGGCAACTTGATACTCGTAAAAACACTACGTTAAAACAAAAAGACTCAAGAAAGCAATAATAATTTTTTTGTTTTTTTGTTTTTTTTTTTATATTTTTTTTTTATTTTTTATTTTTTTTTATTTTGAGAAAGAAATAAAACAATTGCAAATGGAAATAAAACAATTGCAAATTAAGAAAGACTTAATAAATCAATTTCAAATGCACAAATTTTTTTTTTTTTATTTTTTTTTTTGAGAAAGAAATAAAACAATTGCAAATGGAAATAAAACAATTGCAAATTAAGAAAGACTTAATAAATCAATTTCAAATGCACAAATAAATTTGTAAACCATTCCCCCATACTTAAATTCTACATTGTCCTCAATGTAGGAAAGTACGAAGTAATTTAAACATAGAATCAAAGTAAGGAAGATGATTTAAGAAAATGAAATAAGAAAGAAAAACATAAAAGAGAGTGAAGGGTTGAAAGAAAGCAAATCTGTGTTGATGACTCCTTCACACTCGCGAACACATTGGGTTGCCTCCCAACAAGCGCTTGAAGTTTAATGTCCATCCAGCCTAGACCAAATTTAGTTCATCTGATGGGACGTCGTAGCACTCTTTCTGACTCCACATCGTGTTCGCCAATTGCCTCGATATAAGGCTTCAATCTATGGCCATTGACCTTGAACTCTTTTCCAGTTCCAACGTGTTTTATCTGTATGGCTCCATGGGCAAAAATATTAGTGATAACAAAAGGTCCTACCCATCTAGAACATAACTTACCAGGAAAGAGTCTGAGCCGAGAGTTGAAAAGCAAAACTTTCTGGCCAATGTCAAATGCTTTACTCCTGATCTGTTTGTCATGAAATGCCTTTGCCTTTTCCTTGTAGATCAGAGTGCTTTCAAATGCATCATTTCTTATTTCCTCAAGCTCACTCAGCTGGAGCTTCCGATGCAGACCGGCGTCATCTAGCTTGATGTTGAACGTTTTGACGGCCCACCATGCTTTATGCTCTAGTTCCACCGGAAGGTGACATGCTTTTCCGTACACCAACCTATAGGGAGACATTCCTATAGGTGTTTAGTAGGCCGTCCTGTATGCCCAAAGTGCATCATCCAACCGTTGGCTCCAATCCTTTCGATTAGGACCCACAGTTCGCTCTAGTATCTTCTTGATCTCTCTATTACTGACTTCCGCCATTCCACTCGTTTGAGGATGGTAAGGTGTAGATACTCGATGAGTGACACCATACCGTTTCAGTAAAGCTTCAATGGTCTTGTTGCAGAAATGACTTCCTCCATCACTTATTAGGACCCGCGGGATCCCAAACCTGGAAAGAATGTTAGTTCTGAGGAAATCTGCAACAGTTTTAGAGTCATTAGTCCTGGTGGCCTTAGCTTCCACCCATTTTGATACATAATCAACGGCAAGTAAGATATAGAGATAGCCATTAGATTGAAGAAACGGACCCATAAAATCGATACCCCAAACATCAAATATTTCAACAGTAAGAACATAATGTTGTGGCATTTCATCCCTGCGTCCTAAGTTTCCTGATCTCTGACATTTATCACAGGCTAAGCAAAATGAATGTGCATCTTTAAAAAGTGTGGGCCAATATAGTCCAGATTCTAAGATTTTGAGTGCAGTTTTTCTAGATCCAAAGTGGCCTCCACAAGCATGGCTATGGCAGAACTCTAGGACTGACCTATGTTCAATATCAGGGACACATCTCCTAATCAATAAATCTGCACAGTGTTTCCTCAAATAAGGTTCATCCCAAATATAGTGCCTAGCATGCTTCTTAAGTTTATCTTTTTGTGCACGGGAGAGGGTGGTGGGCAACTGCTTGGTGACTAAATAATTGACAATATCAGCATACCAAGGAGTACCTCCCTCGATTCTGAAGAGTTGTTCGTCTGGAAACATCTCTTGAATCGCCACAGGATCTCGCTCATGTGCAATGCGACTCAAATGATCCGCCACCACGTTCTCTACGCCTTTCTTATCTTTAATCTCGATGTCAAACTCTTGAAGAAGAAGAATCCATCGGATCAGTCTTGGTTTCGCTTCCTTCTTGGCTAGGAGATACTTCAGTGCTGCATGATCAGTGTAAATAATGACTTTAGTTCGAAGTAGATAAGAACGAAATTTATCTAAAGCAAATACAACAGCAAGCAACTCCTTTTCTGTAGTGGTGTAGTTCATCTGGGCATCATTTAAGGTTCTGGATGCATAGTAGATGGCGTAGGGCTTCTTATCCCGCCTTTGTCCGAGTACGGCTCCAACTGCATAATCAGAGGCATCGCACATTAGTTCAAAGGGTAAGGACCAATCAGGGGCACAAAGAATGGGGGCAGTGGTTAAGATATTTTTAAGCTTCTCAAAAGCTTCCTGACAGTCTGCATCAAAGACGAAGGGTGTCTCCTTCTGAAGCAGTCGGCATAAGGGCCTTGCAATGTGGGAGAAGTCTTGGATAAATCTTCTGTAAAATCCTGCGTGACCAAGAAATGAACGGATTCCTCTCACCGAAGTGGGAGAGGGTAAGTGGCGCACAGTATCAACTTTAGATTTATCGACTTCAATTCCTCTTTCAGAGACAATATGGCCCAAGACTATCCCTTGTCTAACCATGAAATGGCATTTCTCCCAGTTAAGTACCAGATTAGTTTCGACACACCTTTGTAAGATAAGTGCTAAGTGTTCTAAGCATGCATCAAAACTATCCCCAAAGACACTAAAATCGTCCATAAATACTTCAATTATTTTTTCGACGTATTCAGAGAAAATAGAGAGCATGCATCTTTGGAAAGTACCTGGGGCGTTACATAAACCGAAAGGCATTCTTCGGTAGGCAAAAGTGCCAAAAGGACAAGTGAAAGTCGTTTTATCTTGGTCATTTTGAGCGATACAGATTTGATTGTACCCGGAATAACCATCAAGAAAGCAATAATAGGAGTGACCTGCTAACCTTTCAAGCATTTGATCAATGAAGGGCAAAGGGAAGTGATCCTTCCTAGTTGCTTTGTTCAGGCGTCGATAGTCGATGCAGACTCTGTATCCGGTCACTGTTCGCTGGGGCACTAGCTCTCCTTCACTGTTCGCAACAACTGTGACTCCACTTTTCTTTGGGACTACTTGGACTGGTGAGACCCATTTGCTGTCTGAAATTGGGTAGATGACACCACAGTCCAAGAGTTTGATGACCTCTTGTTTCACAACTTCCATCATCGGAGGATGGAGGCGACGTTGGGCTTCGCGAGAGGGCTTTGCATCATCTTCTAGTAAGATTCGATGCACACAGGTTGTAGGGCTGATTCCCTTGATATCTGACAGAGTCCATCCAATGGCTGTCTTGTACTTTGTCAAGACCTGTACCAGTTTATCTTCCTGTGACTCGGTTAGTGCAGAAGACACTATGACGGGCAGAGTGTCGTCCGAGCCAAGATAGGCATACTTCAGGTGGTCAGGCAAAACTTTGAGCTCGAGAACTGGGGCCTGAATCACTGAAGGAGGAGTGGCATTAGTACTGATTGGAAATGACGAGGGTACCTGATGATTCATCATTCTGGGGGTCTCATTTAGGGTCATGACTTCATCCCAAATTCGAGGTTCTAGTTCGTAAACCGTATCCTCAACCAAGGCGTCCCCTGATTGCGTTAGGCCAACTCCTTTCTGGATTATCATGTTGAGTGTGTCTTCTCGAATTGAATCAAAATGTTTCTCTGCGAGAGAAGTGCACACGTCAACAGAAAAAGTAGTATGAGTTGCGGAACTAGGGTACCTCATGGCATCAAAAATGTTGAAACCAATCTCCTCTCCGTCTACTTCCATAGTTAATGTTCCATTGAACACATCAATCTTTGTCTTGGCAGTTCTCATGAATGGTCTTCCCAACAGCATTAGTGGAGCTTGATTCGTAGGGGAATCCTCCATGTCTAGGACATAAAAGTCAGCTGGGAAGATGAGCTGGTTAACCTGCACAAGAACATCTTCTACGTATCCCTTAGGATACACATTAGAGCGATCGGCTAACTGAATGATAATATCGTCATGCTGTAATTTACCTAGACCTAGGGCAACATATAGTGAATATGGCATAACATTAATGGATGCTCCTAAGTCTAGCATGACTTTATCAAATGACTTGTTACCAATCACGCAGGGAACAGAAAAACTCCCTGGATCCTTCAACTTTGGGGGTAGCCGACGCTGGATTACAGCTGAAACTGTTTCACTCACCATCACAACCTCCTTCTCCCTCGTCTGGCGCCTTGGAGTGCATAACTCTTTCAGAAATTTTGCGTATTTCGGCACTTGTTTGATGCACTCGATCAAGGGCATGTTGATTTGCACCCTTTTGAAGATCTCCAAGATTTCCTCATCGGATTCATTCTTCTTAGATTTGGCAAGCCTACTTGGAAATGGTGCATGCACAAACGGGGAATTAGTAACAACCGAACTTGAAGGGATTGGGTTATTACCTTGTGTGTGGGTAGGTTGAACTGGTGGTTGTGTCATGGTGGTCTTAGTTGCCACCTTGTGCTTTTCAGCCTCAGAAACGGCTGGATCTGGTTCTATTTCTCCGAGCACTTTACCACTTCGAGTGGTGATTGCATTGGCTTCAGGTCTTACATTTGGGTTGGGCGTAGGTTGAGGTGGAAGCACCCCGCTAGCTTGGATCTTACCCATGAAGTCCACGACCTTGCCCATTTGGTCCTTGAGATCAGCGATGTCTTTTTGTTGATTTTGCTGACCTGTGACAAGAGCCTGAGTTGAAGCCATTAGTGTTTGCTGCCCTTGGGAAAGAGCAGCCAGCATTTTATCATAATCAGGATTAGAAGATGAAGAAGTATGATTATTTGCATGATTATGAGAAAAGTTAGAAAATGGGACCGGGGGCCTTGGTTGCCATGTGGGCCTTGGTTGCCATGTGGGCCTTGGGAACTGGTCTGGGACACGGTTTGGCCCAGCCGACATGTGCTGAGGGTTTAGGACATTGTTCGGATCTCTCCAACTGTAACCTTGGGTCCTTGGCCCTCCTTGATAGCCTCCAATGGCGTGTGCCATTTCAGTTCCGGAGTCTTCTTCCCTTGCAGTGTAGGGACATTGTTCCTCAAGATGGCCTTGAGAGCATATGGAACAAACTGGAGCTACCTGTTTCTTTAGCTCAAGCATATTCGAAAGCATAGAGGTGATTTTATCTAACTTTGAATCATTTATAGCATGGGAACTTACCTCATGTACCTTTCTAGAAATGGGATCGGCACCTTCGTATTGTGCATCATTGAGTGCACGGCTTTCAAGTAGTGCACGACCATCTACTAGGCTCCGAGCTAAGAAACTTCCATTAGCTGCAGCATCGAGCAGTCCTCTATCCCAACCTTTGAGTCCTTCATAAAAGTAGGTTAAAAGATAGCCTTCTGTGATCCCGTGAGTAGGGCATGAAGCACAAAGTTCCTTAAACCTCTCATAGTACTGGCTGAAATTCTCATCATGTTCTTTCTGCTTGATTCCAGTGATCTCTTTTCTTAAGACCGTAATCTTTGAGGCAGGGAAGTACTTGGTAAGAAACTCCTGAACCAACTTCTCCCAAGAGTCAATATGATTGGGTGGGAGACTTAAAAGCCATACCCGTGCTCTTTCTTCCAAGGACAATGGGAAAGCTTTCAGCTTCATGATTTCCAAGTCCGCATCATCCGGACACATACTACTAATGATGAATTGGAACTCCGTTAAGTGTTTGTGTGGATCTTCATTTCTGATTCCACGGAACTTGGGTAGTTGATGAAGAACTCCACTCTTAAGCTCAATATCTTTCTTGTTGGTTCGAGGCTCGGGATACTGGATGCAGAAGTCTGTAGTGCCATTTGTGTTTGCACATGTCTGCTCCCGGATACTCAGGTTTCGTGCCATGGTTATCGGTGTTCCGAAAATCTGTTCTTCTTCTGAATTACTCTTCTCGCTTTTGGACTCACCGAATATTGGGGATGGAGGTTCGAACGAACTGGTTTGCTTAAGTGCGTCTCTGAATGTGGCGTTGCTTGGTGAGATGTCAAGTTGTCTTCTCAGTCGATCAAGCTTAGATTGATGAGCACGCATTCATAAGTTCGTACCTCTATGAAAACAAAACTCTAAGTTAGAAGGCAAGTATACACAAGAAAAGATAATAAGTGTAAGATAGTAGAGATTTGCATAAAATAGCACATAAATAGAAACCAGAATTACCAAAAAGTTACGTTAATGGAAAGAAAATACACAAGTTTCAAATGCAAACTAATAATGCAATAAGTAGAGTTTTAGAGTGTCATGAATAACTTTCTCCTTCCGCTTCTCATAGTACTTTCCTGGGCGTACGGCCTGCGCGTACTGATAACCACCATTCCACCATTCAACATTAATCATGGCCAGTTGAGATAGATGTAACGCGAGAAGCAAGGATAATTTTAAGAGCACCCCGAGGCTAGCTTGGCATATACTCCATTGGTGTTCCCTTTTTTAATCCAAAACTTGTCACCAGTCATAACTCTCCTAGACACCATAATTAATCCAAATGATGACGTAGAGAATTACCAAACCCTAGTTTTTACAAACTCCGCCCCAACCTCATGTCCATAGATTCGAGTCTATGGTATGTGGTGATGAAATCCACACATCATGAAGGGTTAAGGAGAAAGTAAATAAGAGGGGCACTACCTGTTCCCGAAAGTAAGATTTTGAAGAAAAAGGGACTAAGAGATTCATGCAACTCTAAAACAATTAATAGGAAACAATACTTACACTTTAGGAAATTCAAAGATGAATAAAGTTTCATAAAAAAAAAAAAAATTTTTTTTAATTTTTTTTTTTAATTTTTTTTTTATTTATTCCGAATTTTCTTTTTTTTTCATTTAAAATTTAAAGTTTAACAAGACATAAACAAATAATTGATTACATAAAAATAAAATAAGTGTAAACATAAAGTTAGTGGAACATAAAAGTTATGTAATAAAATTAAAAGAAAGTTAATGGAATAAAGTTAATGTAATATAATTAAAGTTAAGGGAATAAAGAAAAAGTGTGAATATTAAGTTAAGGGAATAAAGAAAAAGTGTGAATATTAAGTTAATGGAATAAAGTATAATGGAATAAATAAAAGTAAAAGTAAAGAAAAGTGAACATATAAAATATGCATTTATGAACAAGTATCAAATTTATTATGAACAAATATATATATAAAAAAAAATTATGAACATTTATGAACAAGTATAAATTAGAAATTAAGAAAAAGTAAAGTATGAGCATTATAAACAAACATAATAAAAACAATAATAAGATGGATAAATAAAATATAAACAAGTAAGTAAATGTTATAAACAAATATAATATTAACAAAAATAAAATTTATAAACAAGTATAATATGCACAATTTATATACATACACTAACAAATTAAAATGATTTTCAATTTCCCCGGCAACGGCGCCAAAAATTGACTAAGCCCAAACTACGCATTAAATTGAACATGTAATTCGAGTGTTATGCAATTTAAACCCTTTTTGTGTAGATGTAGTATTGATAAATAGGGATCGTTCTTAACCGGGGAAATTAGGGAACATTAATAATATGTTAGTGGATTATGAATAAAAGAATAATGAATTAGAGAATTAAATAATAAAAGAATTAAACAATCAAAGAATTAATAAATTAAAGAATAGATGAACAAGATAATAATAAATTAATGAATTACAAAGAATTAATAAATTAACGAATTAAAGAATGAAATAATAGAAGAATAAAGAACTTAGTTAATCAAAGAATAAAGGAATTAATTAATCAAAGAATCAATAAATTAAATAATAAAGGAATGAAAGAATAAAAGCATCAAAGAATAAAAGAATAAAGAATAAAAGAATAAAGAATAAACAAGGGGGGTTTTGAAGAGGTTTGTAATTATGTAAATAAGTAAAAGCATAGATAAACTCATTCTATTTCTATTCTAACTTATGCACAAAGTAGACTTCCCGTAAACACAAACTTCAACAACATACTACAATTGCAAATATTTGAATTAATCACGAAATTATACCTTCACAAACTCATATTTCTTCATACATTATTCATATTATAAATGCACCGAACAACGGATTTTTACTTATAATATAATTACCTTAAGTTTGTGATTTAATGCGCCGAACAGCGGTCATACATTAAATCTCTCCAAATCTACTCTAAATGCCCCGAACAGCGGATCAACATTTAGTTTCGAAATGAAGTTTAAGCTCTAAAATGTAAGAAGTAAATGATTTTTAGAAAGTAAAACACATGGAGATTATACTCAATTTTCACAAAAGATAGGAAGGAGAAACCAATACATATATTGCATTATAATTAGAACCAATAACAAATAAGAGAGTTTAAGAGAATGGAGAGCAAATGTTACACTTTTCAGATTGGATGAGAACAATGGATTGTTTTTCACAAGGAACACCGAACAGCGGCTGGAACCTTATGAAGATGGAAGAAGATTAAACAAGGAAATTCGGACTTGAACTCTCAAAATTGTATTGGAACTATTTTGCCAAGATTTCTCCTAAAAGAAGCTCAATTTTGTGCTACTTGGAAGTGATTTCAACAAGTGAAATCAACTCCTATTTATAGGTGGAGAAAGCTACCAAAAATAATATAAAAATACAATAAAAAAAATGGAATAATGGAATGATGAGTAATAAAGATTTGTGATGATGTTTAGAGGTGGTTTGAGTTGTAAAGTTGTAAAATTGGGTTGGAAAGTTGTTGGAAGGTGGCTGGAAATTGAGTGGAATCTGCTGGAAAATAGGGCAGGAATTTTCGGTGGCTGGCTGCTGAAATGGGAAGCTGGCGCTCGGCAGGCGGTCGCTGAAGAGAGGACCTGCGATTCGGCAGGCGCGCGCCGAATTGAATCTGGGCTGGAGGAAGCTGGGCTGACACACGGGCTTCGCCTGGGCTGGAGGAATTGGGCTGACACGCGACGCGGGCCTGGGCTGGAGGAAGCTGGGCCGCACGGGCCTGGGCTGGAGGAAGCTGGGCCGCACGGGCCTGGGCTGCGACGCCTGTGGGCTGGACATTCTTAGAAATGGGTTGGGCTGCAGAAAACAATTGGGTTTGGGCTGTATTAATTAATTTAATTAAAATATAACTAAATTAATTATTCCACCGAATTTCGTCCATATTTTATTCGTTATAATTCCGATCGAAACGATTCTTTCGCCAAAAAATACTCCAAATTACAACCTTTATTTTTCTAAACATAAAAATCACAAAATAATTTATTTTATCAATTTATTTAATATTTTAATATTAAAAGTCAAGTATAAAGGGTATAAAATAATATAAAATAATGCTTATTTAACGTCTTATCACGGTTCAAATTAAACGGTTTGTGTCGTGTGTGCCCGTGTGTGTGTTCGAACAAGTGAGAAGCAGAGGGTGAGATTGAGAGAAAATTGGACGTTGATCGTGAGTGTTTGTGTGTTTTGGTAAGTGAGTGAGTGCCTAGAGACTGAGTGAGAGATGGTGAGTGAGTTGTGAGGGCAGATTGTGTGAGGAAACTGGTGTATGTGCGGGGTGAGGTCTTAGGAAAAACTAGAGAACAGAGAGGGACCTTGGTGGTGGTGTGGCCGTGTGTTGATCCAATTGGACTCGAGGGGAAGTTGGGGATGACTCTGTGAACTCCAGGGAGTACGGCGGTGAGCACGGCGGCGATCGACAGGCAGGTAATTTCTTTCCCCGCGTAATTTGTCAGGACCCACCCCGATTTCACCCCGAAAACCGAGGTACATCATGCTCCCGTCTGACATCCCGATACAACACTAACGTAAACTACTAAACTACACCGTCAGACGCAGGAAAGACTATATAAAACATTCTGAAGTTAAAGTTTTACAGAGCATAGTACTAAATACAAAAGGGAGAAAACCGATAACCAGTACAAGCACACGGAAAACTTTAAAACACTCCGGGGTCACTCTCGTAACTTCTATGCCTCAGACGCTGCCTCGACGCCGGATCCCCGCTCTAGCTCCACGACCTGGACGGCAATTTAAAAACAGAAAAGTGTGACTGGACCATAAATTAAAGAAAAGTTTCCAAAACCGTTTTATAAGAAAACCGGGTTTAGCCCTCCGTTTTGAAATCACATGCATAACCCAGTTACCAAAAACAGGTATAAATCACACAAAGATCATCATAAAAACATTTACAGAATCATTATAAAAACAGTTATAGAAATCATATCATAGACATCATAAATCCGTATCATAAAACATAAGTCTCCACCAATCATTATCCGATCAAACCTGCTGGACCTATCCGAGTCTTTAAACTCCCGAGTCTTTAATCTCAATTCAGGCCTCAATAATATCCGAGTCTTTAAACTCCCGAGTCTTTAAACTCAACAGGCCTACGGGGGAAATATCAATATATCCGAGTCTTTAAACTCAATCTGGGCCCTTCCCCCGTCAAATATAATCCGGGTCTTTAAACTCAATATCCAGATCCAGCAAATCCAATCAAAACCATTTGAAAACCATTTTGAAATGTATATCCAAACCCGAATCCGAAATCACCGGTCTGATGCCCTTCCGGCATCCAGAACCGTCATTCCGAATCCAAATCCGGAAATCCACCTTCCAACTTTAAAACCAAATTCCACTTTTCGAAATCCGATTCTAAAACCGAAAACCTTGATCATCGAAATCACGTCTCAAAATCCCTTTATAATCATTCAAAACCATTTATTGTTTGAAATCGCAAAACCATGGCATTATACTCAGAAATCGACATTCCTCGTAAAGCGTGCCAATTACGTTATTTCTCAAAAACCGTGAAAGTATGTAAAACTAACATCACATATTCAACCATCATAAAATCACATATAAAACCATAAAAAAATTATAGAATAACAGTTATGCATGCTCGAGTTTAAAGCAAGTGTCCACTCACAGTACTGAGCCCTCAATTGCGTCCCGTACGTTCCTCAGCTTCCTCGGGAAATCCCGATCCTATCAACAATCACCGATGTACGTTACGAACACATCTACGAAGGTCCACCTAATTTTCCCAAAAAATCCCCGGGTCCTAATCGTAACGAACCGGAACCCTAAACCTTCACCTTCGCGGAACTAACCTCAAACGACGTCCGATTAACCCGAAACCAATTCCAATAGACTCGTCACAACACCTAAACCAAAAACCATGTTGACTGTTTTCCCAATCGCCGCCGCACGTGCCCCCACGCGCCCCCACGCGCCTGCTACAGTGTCACCAGCAACCTCTGGTCGACCCGGTTTAAACCGGTCTCTGCAACTCGAACCGGCGTGGCCGGTTCTCCGCCGTCTCACCACCAAAACTGCTCTTCTCTTCACCATATTCATCGTTCAACCCTAAGCTTCCCATTCCCCTACTCCAAACACCTCGACACGGTCCAAAACCCAACGACTCAAACTCAAAACAAAAACCCGACAGTCCCGTGTTTCCTTCTCCGGCCACCCAAGTTCTCCCCCGTCACGGCTTCGACACCTAGAGCTTCCTAAGACCTCACTGAAGCTCACCTAACTCACCAAATCCCTCGACTCAGTCCCTAAGTCCACGACTCACCGTTTGAAAATCACGGCAAAACAGAGCACTTACACGGGGAGAATGAATTACCTGCAGTAGAGCGCCGCCGTGCTCACCGCCGCACTCCCTGAAATCCACAGAGTTGTCCTTGTTCCCTGTCGAGTCCAATTGCACCAACACGCGGCCACACCACCCCCACGATCTCCCACTTCTTCTATGTTTTCTCTGGTTTCCCCATGGCTCACATCTCACCCACACACAACTACTGCACCTCCTAACCTTCTCACTGTCTCCCTCTCAACCTCTGAGTCACTCCTCACTCACCAGAACACACCAACACTCACGAGCACCTCTCAATTTTCTCTCAATCTCCCCCTCTGTTTTCTGTTCTTCGAACACCCACACACAGCACACACGAACACTCAGCCCCAAATAATTGAACCGTGCACCCTAGAACCCTAAAGTCAACCCCCACGTGTCACCATCCCCCCAAGCCTCACACAAAATCTCCTCTCTGCCCTGGACAAGTGTCCAAATCCGGTTGCACCATGCCCCACAGCCAAAAGACCAAAATGCCCCTTCTTGAACCCAAAATTACAAGTGTGCCACTACCTTTCTAGACCCGTAACTCACACATCCTAACTCCGATAAACACGTGCCGCCTGTCATTAAACTCAGGACGACAAGATCTACCTAATGGTCCTAGGTCAACGTGTCAAAACCGGATCGTACGAAAAGTCAACTTTTACCCCTAGTTTACCCGATTTACGGTAATGCCCTCAACCTTCCGAACATCATAACTTCCTCCTCGGATGTCGAAATCGGGCGTGCCACCTGTTTACGCATTCGTGACGTCCTAACCCACGTCACAGTCATCGGTCAAAACCCAATTGACCACCCGAACTAAAAGTCAACTTTTTGCCTGAACTTGGGGCAAAATCGTCATTCTAGGCTAACGATCTTATCGGGACCAACTAACCCCCGATTAAGCTCACTAATCTTATATTAAACCCTTCCTTAACCCCAGTTCCCGGGACGGGTCGTTACATAATTACTCTATTTTACCGTGAATTTCAAACGAAAAATCGTGAAGGTGGGAGCTGAGTCGAGGTGTTTGGTTGGTCCTAGTCGACTTCTTAGGTCCTTAGGAACTTGTTATTATCGAAGCCGTGACGGGGGAGGACTTGGGTGGCCGGATTGTGAAAAAAAGGACTGATCGGGTTTGGTTTCGAGTTTGAGACGACGGGCTATAGGTTGTGTTGAGGTGTTTGAGTGAGGGGAATGGGTTGCTTAGGACTGGACAATGAGAATGGTGAAGAGAGGGAGGAAAATGGTGAAGGAACGGCGGAGAACCGCTCTCGCCGGTTCAGACCGGTTCAACCATTGAAGACGACGATGAACAGTGTACTGGGTGCAGGTGCGTGAGGTCCACGCGCAGCCACTTTGGGCGGCGCGTGGAGGCGCGTGCGGTGGTTTCTGGGAAAATGGTCAACTAAATTTTTGGTCTAGAGGTTGTAACGAGTGTATTGAATTAAGTTTCGGGTTAATCAGACGTCGTTTGAGATTAGTTCCACGAGGTGGAAGGTTTAGGGTTCCGGTTTGTTACGTTTAGGACCCCAGAATTTTTGGGGAAAATTAGGGGAGTCTTCGTAGATGTGTTAGTGACGTTCTTTGGTGATTGTTTACAGGATCGGGATTCCCCAAAGAAGCTGAGGAACGTTCGGGACGCGAGTGACGTGCCCGGTATCTGTGAGTGGACCCCTTCTCAAAACTTGAGCATGCATAACTGTTTTTCTATAATTGTTTTATGGTTTTACATGTGATTTCCTGATTGTTGAATATGCTATTTTGGTTTTACATATTTGCATGTTTATCGAGAAATTACGGTTTTCAGCACGTTTTACGAGAAAGGTTTGAATTCTGATTTCGATGCTATGATTTTGGGATTTCAAACGATAAGTGATTTTCAATGAGTATAAATGGATTTAAGACATGAGTTGATAATCAAGGTTTTCGGTTTTAGAATCGGATTTCGAGAAGCGAGATTTGGTTTTAAAGTTGAAAAGTGGAAATTCCGGATTTGGGTTCGGTATGACGGTTCTGGATGCCGAAAGGGCTTCGGACCAGTGATTTCGGATTCGGGTTTGGATATGGATTTAGAAATGGTTTTCAATTGGTTTTGGATTGGATTTGCTGGATCTGGTTATTGGGTTTAAAGACCCGGATATTGTGATTGACGAGGGACGGGCTCGTATTGAGTTTAAAGACTCGGGAGTTTAAAGACTCGGATAGGTCCAGCAGGTTTAATCGGATAATGATGATTTTGGTATTTATATTTTATGATGCGGTTTTATGATGCTCATGGTATGATTTCTATAACTGTTTTTATCTAATGGGTTATGCATGTATGTTTTCAAAACGGAGGGCCAAAACCCTGGTTTTCTTCGAAAATAGTTTTTGGAAACTTTTATTCTTTATGGTCCACTCACACTTTCTGTTTTTAAATTGCCCTCCAGGTCGTGGAGCTAACGCGGGGTTTTGACGTCGAGGCAGCGTCGGAGGCATAGCGTACTCGAGAATGACCCCGAAGTGTTTTACATTTTTCCGTTGTGCGTGTACCTTCAGTATCGGTTTTATTTTCTTTGTATTTGGTACTATGCTCTGTATGGTGGTTGACTTTGGAATGTTTTAAATTCTCCTGCGTCTGATAATGTAAGTTGGTAGTTTTTCGTGAGTTTACTTTGGTCTTAGTGTCGGGGTGTCAGACGGGAGCAGGATTTACCTCGGTTTTTGAGGTGAAACTGGGGTGTGTCCTGACAGCACATGCATAGAACTAGAATGTGGGTGGTAAGCAAGCAGTTTGGAGTAAAGTAAGTGTTGTTTCCAGTATATGCCTATGCTTTCTTTCTGCCAAACCATTTTGCTCAGGTGTGTAGGGACATGATCTGTGATGTGTAATACCCTTGAGAGAGAGGAAATTCTGAAACTTAGTACTGATATATTCTCCCCCACCATCACTCTGAAGAATCTTAATAGAAGTAGAAAACTGATTTTATACATAAGAGTAGAAATGTTCAAAAATAGTCTGAACTTCAGATTTGTTCTTCATTGGAAAAATCTAGGTATAACGTGTACATTCATCTACTAGATTGACATAATATCTGAAACCTTCACAGGAAACATTTGGAGAAGGTCCCCATACATCAGAGTGTACAATCTCAAAGGGAATAGATGACTTTGAGCTAGAGGTAGGAAAAGTTTACTTAGACAGTTTTCCCTCTAGACATGACTCACAGATAGTAGATGAAAGATCTTTTGAAACTGGGATATTAGCCTTGTGAAGAGGAGCATAAACTATCTGATTTGAAGGGTGTCCCAGTCTTTTGTGCCATAGTTGACAGTATGTAGTTTTACCAAGAAAGGCTACATGGGTCTTATTCTTTGTGACAACAACATCTTTATTTGGTAGATGATAAGAGGAAGGAGGTACAAGCCATCTCTACTCAATCCCTGGAAGAGAACTGTCCCTGTGAGTCTGTCCTAAATTTGAAAAGAAGATGCATCACAAAGAAAAGTACAATGGTTATCTCTGCACAACTTATTGACAGACAATAGATTGGCTGTAATATTGGGAACATGCAGAACTTCAGTCAAATGAAAACTGTGAGAAGCAGGACTAGAAGTTTCAAGACTTGAGTAACCAATGTGAGCAACACTCATACCTGAGCCTCCCGCAGTTGTGATAACTTCATCAGAATTTGAAGGACTTGGTTTGTGAATCTGAGACAATTCTGAGGTCATGTGAGTTGTTGCTCCTATGTCTGCAATCCAGTAACCTTGTGATTGTCTGGAGGATGATTGTGCACTCATAGCAGTGAGATTGTTAGGAGGAGATGAACCCTGATAAGAGTAGTTTTCTCTCTGATAACAGTGTGTAGCTGTGTGACCAGTCTTCCAGCAAATTTGACATGGATCATTGACTTTGATGGGTTGACTCTGATGTCGATAATAGCAGTCAGATACTATATGTCATCTTTTTGCACATATTTGGCAGGGTGATGGTTGCTGGTAACCATTCTGAGTAGGTGTTCCAAGGATGCCAGAAGAAGAGTTTTGGCCAGCATTGTTCATCCTTCCATTGTTCCAATTTCCATTACTTCCATTGTTCCAATTCCTGGAATTGCCTCCACCATAAGTGTTGTTCCATCTTCCTTTGTTCTTGTTTTTGTTACCACTTCATCTTCCTCCATAGTTGGGATTGCTGTTGTAGTTGTTATTGTTGTAACCATTGTTCTGACTATAGCCACCATTGAGCCCAAAATAATGTGAGTTCTCAGGTGTTTGCTGAAGGGACCTGGAATTGTTGTTAGGCATGGCATTGTTAGGTGATCCATTGTCATTGAAGTGGATAATTTCAGAGGAACCTGATGTCTCATTATCAAAATTTGGTGAGGATTGAGTGAGAGTACCATTTTTTGTGGCTGTAAATGCAAACAAGAAAGAAGACTGCATTGAGATTTGTTCAATCACTGTTTCCTCAGCCAACAGTTGAGACCTGAAATCCTTCAAAATTATAGAACTTTCTCTCCCACGGATCACACATCGAAAAGTATTGTATTTTGCAGGTAAACCCCTTAATGCAAATATGACAACATCATCATCACCAAAATGAACATTACATGACACCAGAAGATCTCTTGCATCTTTGATTCTTTGCAGGTATTGAGTCATGTTTTCTGAGCCTTTTTTAATATTTTGCAAAAGAGTCTTCAATTGGAAAATAGAAGACTTAGTGGAGGAAGCAAACATGTCCTTCAAGCTTGTCCACATTTCCTGTGCACTCTTGCATCCAATGACACATGAGATTGCAGGTGGTGAGAGTGTTGCAGTGATCAGTTGCATCATAGCTTGATCATGCATTTTCCATACTAGATAGGCATATGAAAGAAGTGCTCCAATAGCTGGATCTGAGGAGGATTGTAGAGGAGGACAGGACCTTGTACCATCAACAAATCCAATGACTCCATTCACAATAAACAGGAGTTCCATCTGAAAATTCCAGGTGATGAAGTTGTGATCGTCAAGCTTGACAGTCACTGCATTTCCAATTGTTGGAATCAGTGTGAAGCAATAGGAGATTGAAGGATTTGTAACTGGCTAGCTGTAACCATGGTGAATTTAAGCAACTCACTAGTTACTTATCTGTAAAATCAGAGAGAAGGAAGGAGGACTTTCTTGAAATTCTGCAAACTCAGAGAAGAAGAAGAAGAGTTTTCTTGAAGTTCGGTGAAATCAGAGAAGAAGAGGAAGGATTTCCTTGAGGTTTTCTTGAGATGCGGAAGCTTGAGGCTAGAACCACTCGTGAATGGGGTTAACCATGGATCACGAGACTAGCTCTGATACCATATTAGGTTTTGATGTTCTTGAGTTTTGGGGATCGGTTTGATGAAGAAGATGAAGATTTGAAGAGAAGATAGAGAGAATCGAAGAGAGAAAGAATAAGGAAAAGTGAGTAAAAAATGTATATTGAATCCCAACTTAATACAATCACTCATCGATACAATCTTTATATTCATATCTATATTGCTTAGTCACTAAGAAAACTGTTTTAACTATTTTAAACAACCTAACTAATTACTAACCGATTTTATCAAGTCTTGGCTGTTTGCACATCTGTAGGATAGTGACAGTGTTAGATGCACATCATCCATGATGAGCTGTAGCACAGGAAATCATACTTTCCTACTGAGGACCACATTACACAGGTGACATCAAGGATTCGTACTGGTGACTTGGCACAATCCCTTGCATTCTTTGATACAGCTTACATATTTAAGCGTTTCAATCATTGAATTTATTAGATGCCTTACCGATTATAAATTCAAGTAAAGATGTGAATCATTTTTCAAATTTTATTTTGATAATTATAATATATGTATAAATATTTAATTCCGTATTTAGATTGTATTTTATTTTTTATGTTACCTAAATAAGTAATTTCAACAAAATTCTAAAAAAATTAATTTCATCAAACTCAAAGTGAAATTTCACTTACAAACTTTTAGATTCATTAATTATGTCAGTACGTATATGATTGGAAACTTAACGATCTTTCAAAAATCATTATGTTATTATATGATTGGAAAACACAAAGGATAAAATAATAGGGAATTGAAGACATGAAAAATACAAAGCAGGTAGTGATCGATATTAATTTCATGGATTAGGGTTCTGGTAGAGCAACTTGTGCTGTTTCGGTGGCGTCTTTCTTTGTCGACATTTCCATTTCCATTTTCAATCTTTCTTGGTTTAATTCCTTCTCTTTTGATTTTTCCTTTCTGCTGTGTTTCAACTCACCATAGAAATATGAAACAAAGCCCCACAAAGAGAGTGCAAGAGCAACTCCCTTTTCTGCTCGGAACTTTTCATGGTAGAAAATTACAGCTAAGATCTGTGTTATTGGCAGTAAAACGGCGATTAAAATTCCAGAGAGCAACGACGAGGCGCAGAAAATGATTCCGATGGCTCCTAGAAAGAAAGCCTGCCAAACTATTGCACTCGCTACAAGTACCACATAGTAGGTGCTTTCCCCCAGCCCGAATTTTCTTGCTTCTCTTGGAATCACCTAAAAACATGTTTAAATCAATCACACCATTCATTACATAATGTTAGCTAGCGCTTGAAAGCAAAAAGAATTCAACTTTTTAGTGAATCAATTCAATTTCTCTCTTGAATAATTATTTGTTACGGATTAAAATTCTCATGATGAACTATCCATTTAGTTTATCTATATATGAATGATAAATAACCTCTAATTTTATTAATTTTTTACGGAAATGATTTTTGACATGATGATTTAAAAAATAAACTATTCTGATTATAATATATGTACAAAAACAATAATTCGATAAATAAATAAAAATAATATAAGAAAGTACGTATCAACGTAACATGCAAGTATTGTACTTTTATAAATTATGACATGGGTTATATATAGAGATGTTTAAATGGTATTGTTCACCAAAAAACTTCGGAGCTATCGGGAGCGTAAGCATTCATTATAGAAAATTAAATGTACTTTACGTTTAATTTATAGGGAAGCTTATCGTTTTATCATTATATTTGACCAGCCTGTTTTATACATGTATTTTCAAAGTCATATTTTACATAAAGCTAATATAATTGGCGACAATTTAATTATTAATTTATTTGTATCAAATAAATTGATATTTTTGGTAATGTTGATTTAGAATTTGATCACCCACGTATGTGATAAAAAAAAGTACATATAAATTGAGATAGAAATGTAATTAAATATCCTTTTTCATTATCTATTGTATTTTATTTGGTTGAACATTAAAATACAGGACCATTCACGATGGACTAACCTTGAGGTCATTATTGATGAGCAGGCCCACAGTACAAAAAATGGTCGCAAACATACACATAACCAGCTGAACCTCCAGAACCAAAGAATATGTAATGGTTTGCTTGGCCGTCTTGTACATAAACTCCACCAACGGCAATACAAACCCATACAACCCAGTAGCCGCCACCATCATGAAAAACCCGGCAATATACTGCTTACTGGACTCACCCTTCGGCCGATCAGCACCGGTGTTCAACCCCAACACAGCCGCACCAATAGTCAACAAAACGACAGCGTTTATGGAATAAGAAGTGAACTTGTGCTTCACAAGAAGAAAAGCAAAAACGGCAGTGAAGGCCAGGTGGGTAGCAACGAGTAGGGCTGACGTGGAGACTGGAAGGCGGGCCACGCCGTAGGCGTAGAGGTAGTCGTCAAGGCCGGTGATGATGCCGATGAAGGCGGAGGCGAGAAAGAGTGGTGGCTTCATTAAAATGACTTTCGCTGACGGGCCGTGCTTTTTGCGGCGGTGGTAATAAGCTGCGGCTATGGGGATGAAGTTGATCGGCCAGCCGCCGGTTTCGAGCCAGCTCGAAACCCACACACGTTTGCCGCCGTGGAGGAAGTAGAGGCGTGTGATCAAAGGGCCTCCACATGTTCCTATGGACAAGAGGACGCAGCTTACAATGAGAAGGGCCTTTTTAGTGGCGGCGTTGTCATGGTTGCTCCCCATTTGCACGGCAATTTTCTAGAGACGTGACTCACAATTATTTTAGAGCATCGCAATTTTATAAAATATACGAATACGTCAAAAGAGCAGAGAAATGTGTGGCAGCTGTGTGGGAGTGAAATAATGGAGCAGAAAAGAGAGTGACATCGTATTCGTAGACGTGAAGGTCTTTTGACCAACAAAAAAACAAAATACATGAAGGTCTAATCTAAAGGACAAAAATTTTTTTTTTGCTATAATATATGAGCTTAATCAATTATAAATTTATTTATTTATTTAATAATATGAATAATTAAATAATTTTTAATTTTATTAATTTTTTATATAAAAAATTTTGAAATAATAATTAAAGATTTTTAATTATGAAATATATATACACATAAAATTAATTTAATAAATTAAAATAATAATAAAAAAGATACCGACATAATGCAATGCAAAATTATCTTTTATATATATAATGAACTTATACCAGAATAATTGAATATACATGCATCAAAAGGCAGAGTTGAATGGACATGCAAGCTCGATCAATCACCTTGATAGCTTTTGTTTTTGCTTTAAAACCTACGAGTGATTACAATTAGAGAAAAGCAGTCCTTTCACTAATATTTTTTTAATCGCAGGTCCCTCAACTTACGAATTTGGTACTGATTCATTAAGCTACTACTTGATTTGTTGAAATTTGGTTTAATTAAATGAACAAGTGATCATTTGGTCTTTTTAGATCTTTTTCATCTTCTTCTAGAAATGCCCAAAGGGGCCTTCTTGGGTAACCCATGTATTAGTTTCATATTTTGTATGTGCATGTGTGCATTTATGTGTGTATATATATTTCTTATTTTGGAAGCCATCATTTGTGATATAGACAGTGATTATTTAAGTGTATCAAAATTTGGGTTCTAATTAATCAAGGTTAAATTCCTATGTTCCTTTTTAATTTGCATCTTCAATATAAATCTTTTATCGCTTACGTGTGAGCCCATTTTTATAATTATTATGGCAGTTAGAGATTGAAAAATTCAAAATTATGATTAGTGGAGTTTTGAATAAATATTGATATTGTCAAAAATTAATTAACAAAAGTGAGGAAAATGGAAATTGAGATGATCACTGTCAAGTCCCGTCGCATTCCCCCCGGAATTAACGAGGGACGCTCCTGATCCTATCTGACACGGAGTGTCAGACCAGGAAAAATTAAAACCTTTAGCCTTCTGGCTTCCAGAGTACGCCAGGATATGGAGGAGGTATGTGATGTCTCGGTCTCTGCTACAGTCTGCACCGTATTCAACCTGAAGGGCATTGAAAACAGAAAGACTGTGAGTGGACAAAAAACAATAGTTCGTAAATACATTTTATAAAAGACCTTTATACCCTTCACTAAAAAGCATGCATGCATAGTAAAACCATTTATCCAATTATATATGTTTAAACAACCACATCCATACGGGCTCTTGCCTAAAACCATTTACAGAAAACCATAACATAGTAAACATATGTGGGATCTCAGCCCAAATCCATTTATCATCATAAAACACAATTTCGCAAACCAATTGAAATCATGTTTATCCAATTTCATATAACCAATCCCGTCAGGGTATCTAGAGCTACGCGCGTGCTATCCGGGGTCACAAACCCAAGTCTCTCAAGGTTCACCCAGATCAATGTTCGTAGATCAATGACCCTCCCTGATGTTATAACCCATAGCCTTTCTGAGAGTAAGGAACCCAACAGGGGCGACTCCACTCAGTCAGTGCTCCGTGACTACTCTGGGGTCCACCCAGGCCAATGACCCTCCCCGGAGGAGACAATTCATAAATAAAGGATGGTATACGAAAAAACCTTTTAAGGGTTCATGCCCCGCCCCCATAAGCCGTCATGAACCATAAAAACCTTTCAAGGGTTCATGCAGGTTCCTATAAACCGTCATGAACCATAAATCCATTTATGGGTCCCTGACCCGAAATCATGACCTTAAAACGTAACTGGGCCTAAGCCCGAATCCACATACAAACTGGGCCTCCAGCCCGAATTGTAAACCAACTGGGCCTCGTGCCCGATTTCGTAAACTAAAGGGGCTTCATGCCCGATTTCGTAAACTAAATGGGCCTCGTGCCCGATACGTAAGTCAACCGGGCTCCGAGCCCGATTTGTAAGCTAACTGGCCCTCCGGCCCGATACGTAAACCAACTGGGCCTTCGGCCCGATGCCTCGTTAAATCAAATGGACTTCAAGTTCGAGAGTTCGTAAATCAAATGGGTCTCGTGCCCGGTTGATATTTCCAAATCCGAAATTGGTTTAAGAACCAATTGGGCTTCTAGCCCGAGAACGTAGCTAAAAGGGACTTCGAGTTCGAGGGTTTCCAAAACAAATGGGTCTCGAACCCGAGTTTACCTTTTCAAATCCAAAACCATTTCATGAAATCATTTCCAAAACTATAAGTATGGAAAATCAATGTAAGACTGTAAACCTCGATTTATGTGCAAGCACGTAAATCACCTCAAAATGCGTGTAATAATATAAATCACAAATATCCAAATCATCATCATAGAATCATATCTATAAACCATATAAAACATTTATGCATGCATAACAGTTTAGAAATCAAGATCCACTCACAGACCGTCCTAAGTTGCAGCCTCGATTTGCGCGCCGTAAGCCTCACCGGGCTAATCGTCGTCATCGGGACTTCCAAACCTGTCCAAATCAATCTAGAGGGTTACTAACTACCTTATTAACCTCTCATTAGAGCCCCGTAATTTTCTCGAATTTTTAACTATTTTAAATCTCGAACCTAAACCTTCTGATGTCCCGAACATTATCGAGGTGGTGTCCGATCGACTCGAAACCAGTCCCAAATGTTTGTTACATCGAATAGATTAAAAGTTATGTTGAAGTCATCCCCAAAATGACAGGACCCATCCTAATCCCCCCGGGATTAGTGCGGGATGACCCTTCTCCCGTCTGACACGAAGTGTCAAACAAGGGATATTTCTAACTTTTGCCCTCCCGGGCTATCAGAGTACGCCAGGATCCGGAGGAGGCATGTGATATCTCGGTCTCTGCTACAGTCCACATTGTATCCAACCTGAAGGGTATTAAAAACAAAAAGACTGTGAGTGGATAAAAATAAAGAGTTTATAAAACATATCCATAAAAGACCTTTATACCCTGCACTAAAAGCATGCATGCATAGTAAAACCATTTACTCAAACACGTATGTTTAAACAACCATCATTAGGGTCTCAGCCCCAAATTCCATAAATACAAGTCATACGGGCTCTTGTCCAAAACCATTTATCATCATAAAACACAATTTCCCAAACCAATTGAAATCATGTTTATTATCCATTATATTCATATCCAGAACCTGTCACGGTAAAATAAAGCTACGTGCGTGCTAACTGGGGTCTCAAACCCAAGTCTCTCCAGGGTCCACCCAGGTCAATGTTCGTAGATCAATGACCTTCCCTGGAGGTAATGAACCATGCCCATCCTGAGAGTAAGGAACCCAACTGGGGGCGACTCCACTCAGTCAGTGCTCCGTGACTACTCTAGGGTCCACCCAGGCCAACGACCCTCCTCGGAGGAGACAATCATATATAAAGGATGGAATATGAAAAACCTTTTGAAATCATTATTTAAATCTTTCCAGGATTCATGCCCGGCCCCCATAAGCCGTCATAATCCATAAAATCCTTTCCGAGGGTTCATGCCCGTTCCCATAAACCGTCATGACCTGTAAATCCATTTCAAGGGTTCATGCCGGTTCCCGTAAACCGTCATGAACCATAAAAACCATTTGTAACACATAATTGGGCCCTAGGCCCGAATCCACATAGAAACGGGACCTCAAGTCCGAATCGTAAACCAACTGGGCCTCCGGCCCGATGCCTCGTTAAATTAACTAGACCTCGAGTCCGAGAGTTCGTAATTCAAATGGGTCTCATACCCGAGTTTACCTTTTCAAATTCAAAATCATTTCATTAAACCATTTCCGAAACCATAAGAATGGAAAATCAGAGGAAAACCGGAAAACCTCGATTTACGTGCAAGCACGTAAATCGCCTCGAAATACGTGAAACCGTATAATTCACAAGCATCCAAATCAACATCATAAAATCATATTCATAATCCATTTAGAAATCCAAAACCATTTCATATAGACCAATAAAGACATACAGCCCCATATAGGCACCGTATAGGGCCGAAACCTCGAAATACGTGCCTATACGTAACCACACATCCAAATGCACTCATGGCATCACAAAAAAGTATTTAAAACATATAATAAACATTTATGCATGCACCAATTTAGAAAAAAAGGTCCACTCACAGACCGTCCGAGCTGCCGCCTCAATTTGCGTGCCATAGGCTCTCCCGAGCCGATCACCGTCACCGGAACTCCCAAACCTATCCAAATTTTAATAGAAGGTTACTAACTACATAATTAACCTCCCATTAAAGCCCCGTAATTTTCCCGAACTTTTAACTATTTTTAAACCGACCCTAAACCTTCCGACACCCTGAAAACTATCGAAACGATGTCCGATTGACGCGAGACCAGCCCCAAAATCTTCGTTACATCAAATAGAAGATTTCCCGTGTTGAACACTTTCCCAAATTACTGTTCACGCACCCCAAGAAGACTCAGAACACTGTTCATCGTCTTCAACCTCCAACAGCACTGTGCTGAACCGGTTCACTGTAGCAGCACTGTTCCTGTAACGACCTGTCCCAAATTCCCTGATTAGATTAGTGACTAATCACGATTAGTGAGGCTAATCCGTGATTAGTAGAGCGAAATCGGACGAATGATGCGAAATGACCGTTTTGCCCCTGATGGTGGCAAAACGTTGACTTTTCATTCGGGCGGTCAAATGGACTTTGACCAATGACCGTGACGTAGTTCGTGTCGTCACGAGTTCATAGACAGGTGGCACGTTCAATTCCGACGTTCGAGGAGGAAGTTATGACGTTCGGAAGCCCAAGGGGGTTTTGGTAATTTGGGTGAATAGGAGGTCAAATGTTGACTTTTTGACCGGGAGGTCCAATGGCCGAGGGACAAAGACCGTTACGTAGATAAGGACGATACGAATTCGTAGACAGGTGGCACGTCGAATTCGGACGTTCGACGGCGAAGTTACGGTTCACGAAAGTTTCGGGATACTATTCCCAGCGACACGTTTTACGAGACAAAAAGTGCAGTTTTGTCTCTAGTGGGCCCAGATATTTGTCCTGATACCCAATGGATGAGTGACAAGTGTCACCCATCCAATGGACACCATATTTCATTCATGCACCAAACCATTCACCCGTGCATCCATTTTCCATTTTTCCTCCAACCATTACCCGATCCCATTTTCAAATCCAACCCAAACCCTTGAGCCTGAGGCTCATTCCTGAGGGACCAGAGAGTGACAAGAGGACTGAGGAAGGTGGTGGCCGGCCAAGGGCACGCCGCCGTGGACGGTGGAGCCGTGAAGCCCGAAAGGTATCGATTTTAACCGATTTCAATCCATTTTTCATTTCTGTTGTTATGGGTCGATTTGGATGATTAGGATGGATTATTTAGGTTGCTAGGGGGTGATTAGTGAGGTTTTGGTGGTTGTGGACGACTGGGAAGCCGTGGGGAGAAAAGGAGAAGTTTGAACCGTGAGGTTCAAACTTGGACCGTGTGATTTTGTGGGTGGTGATGAGTTTCGTTAATTGGAATAGATAGGAAACACAAAAATAGGAATTTAGGAATTGGAATGGAAGAAAACGGATGAAAAATGAGGGAGAAGGAGGCTTGGACCGGTTACGCCGGTCCAGTTGCAGGGGTTGGACCGGACTGGCCGGCCTGGACTGGTTGGATCGACGGAAGAAGATGCACTGTAGCGGCGCGTGAGGCCCACGCGCAGCCACTTCAGGCGGCGCGTGCGGGCGCGTGGGGGAGAATTTGGGGATGTGTCCAACATGTGAAATCATCTATTCGATGTAACGAACATTTTGGGACTGGTTTCGAGTCAATCGGACACCGTCTCGATATGTTTCGGGACATCGGAAGGTTTAGGTTCGAGATTAAAAATAGTTAAAAATACGGGAAAATTACGGGGCTTTAGTAGGAGGTTAATTAAGTAGTTAGTAACCTTCTATTAAAATTTGGACAGGTTTGGAAGTCCCGGTGATGGTGATCGGCTCGGGGAGCCGTATGGCACGCGTATCGAGGCGCGGCTTCGGACGATCTGTGAGTGGACCTTGATTTCTAAACTGTGATGCATGCATAAATGTTTTATATGGATGATGAATATGATTTTATGATTTTGATTTGGATATCTGTGAATTATATGGTTTCACGTATTTCGAGGCAATTAACGTGCTTGCACGTAAATCGAGGTTTTCCGGATTTACTCTGATTTTCCATTCTTATGGTTTTGAAAATAGTTAAATGAAATGATTTTGGATTTAAAAAGGTAACTCTCGGACTTGAGGTCCATTTGATTTACGGAATCGGGCCGGAGGCCCAGTTGGTTTACGAATCGGACTTGAGGTCCAGTTTCTATGTGGATTCGGGGCTAGCGCCCAGTTATGTGTTACAAATGGTTATTTTATGATTCATGACGGTTTATGGGAACCGGCATGAACCCTTGAAATGGTTTTTACGGGTCATGACAGTTTATGGGGACCGGCATGAACCCTTGAAAAGGATTTTATGGTTTATGACGGTTTATGAGGGGCTGGGCATGAATCCTAGAAAGATTTTATGGTTCAAAAGGTTTTTCATATTCCATCCTTTATATATGATTGTCTCCTCCGGGGAGGGTCGTTGGCTTGGGTGGACCCCGGAGTAGTCACGGAGCACTGACTGAGTGGAGTCGCCCCCCAGTTGGGTTCCTTACTCTCAGGATGGGCATGGTTTGTTACCTACAGGGAGGGTCATTGATCTACGGACATTGACCTGGGTGGACCCTGGAGAGACTTGGGTTTGAGACCCCGGTTAGCACACGTGTAGCTCTATTTTACAGTGACAGGTTCTGGATATTAAATATAATGGATAAACATGATTTCAATTGATTTTGGAAAATTGTGTTTATAATGATAAATGGATTTGGGCTGAGATCCCACATATGTTCACTATGTTATGGTTTTCTGTAAATGGTTTTGGGCAGGAGCCCGTAGAACTTGTATTTACAGAATTTGGGGCTGAAACCCTAATTATGGTTGTTAAACATATGTGTTTGAATAAATGGTTTTACTATGCATGCATGCTTTTTAGTGAAGGGTATAAATGTCTTCTCTTATGAAATGTTTTTATAAATTCTTTATTTTTGTCCACTCACAGTCTTTCTGTTTTTAATACCCTTCAGGTTGACAGCGGATGTGGACTGTAGCAGAGATCGAGATATCACATACCTCCTCCGGATCCTGGTGTACTCTGATAGCCCGGGAGGGCAAAGGTCGGAAATATCCCTTGTCTGACACTTCGTGTCAGACGGGAGTAGAGTCATCCTGCACTAATCTCGGGGGGGATTGGGATGGGTCCTGTCAGTTCCGAACCGGCGTGAACGGTTCAGGGGTTTTCTCCCTCTATTTTGGTCCGATTTCAACCCTAATTAATCCTATAATTCATATCTCTTCATTCCTTATCAATTCCAATCATCAAAACGACCTAAAAACATCAAAATTCCATGGTTCAATTCTTGAACCATACGGTTCAAGCTTCCTAAAATTATCCCATGGCTTCACAGCCGTCCAACCCCATTAGAAACCTTCCTATTGAGTCCCTAGCAACCTAATAATCACTTCCTAGGCACCCAAAAGCAACCATAATGCAAGAATCGAAATTAAATGGAAAATGGGACAAATCGAGCTACCTTCGGGTTTCACGGCTCCACCGTCCACGGCGGCGTGCCCTTGGCCGGCCACCACCTTCCTCAGTCCTCTCTTCCATTTCTGGTCTCATAGGTGATCATATGGGGTTGGGTTGGATGGGTTTTGGGTTGCACATAAATGGAGAGAAAAGGTGAGATCGGGTATTTGAGTTTGAACGAGGAAAAATGGTCGATGCATGAATCAATATAGGTAGCATGTGGATGGGTGACACTTGTCACTCATCCATTGGGCCTCCATTAAATATCTGGGCCCCACTAGAGTCCAAAAGTTAGTTCGTTTCGTAATTCGTGCAATAGTGCACTTGAACTTCCGTGAACCGTAACTTCGCCGTCGAACGTCCGAATTCGACGTTCCGCCTGTCTATAGATTCGTATCGTCCTTATCTACGTAATGGTCCTTGGCCCTCGGCCATCGGACATCCCAGTCAAAAAGTCAACATGTGACCCCTTTTAACCAAAATTACCAAAATGCCCCCTAAACTTCCGAACGTCATAACTTCTTCCACGAACGTCGGAATTGAACGTGTCACCTGTCTATGAACTCGTGACATCACGAACTATGTCACAGTCATCAGTCAAAGTCCATTTGACCGCTCGAATGGAAAGTCAACGTTTTGCCCACGCCTAAGGGCAAAACGGTCATTTTGCATCGTTTGTCCGATTTCGCCCAACTAATCTCGGATTAGCCTCACTAATCGTGATTAGTCACTAATCTAATCATGGAATTCGGGACGGGTCGTTACACAAAAGGTGACCCACGCGCCCCCACGTGCGGCCTGAAGTCCCTGCGCATGAAGCCTACGTCCCGGGCACTATTCATCGTCATCAAGCTCTGACCAACCAGTTCAACCGAACCGGCAGTCACGATTCAGCCTTATTCCTTCCTCATTTTCACTCCATTTCTTCCCATTTTTATCCCTAAATGTTCCTAACACTAAACCCAATTAATCCAGCTATTAAAATAGGAAAAACGGGTCGAAAACTCACCTTGAATATCCAAGCTTGAACCGGCCACCTGCAACCGTCGTGTCCATGCTTTCCCGGCCATCACCGTCCACCAAACTTTAATCGCGTTATGTGTAATGACCCGTCCCGAATATCGGGATTTAATATTAATTAATTATGGTTTAGAATGACTAATCGGGGATTAGTTGAGTGAAATCGGACGAATTGTGCAAAATGACCGTTTTGCCCCTAGCATGGGCAAAATGTTGACTTTTAGTTCGGGCGGTCAAACGGACTTTGACCGATGACTGTGACGTAGTTCGGGACGTCACGAGTTCATAGACAGGTGGCACGTTCGATTCCGACATTCGAGGAGAAAGTTATGGCGTTCGGAAGTTGAGGGGTATTTTGGTAATTTGGCATATTAGGAGCAAAATGTTGACTTTTTGATCGGGAGGTCCGATGGACGAGGGCCAAGGCCCGTTACGTAGGTCTCGTCGATGCGAATCCAACGACAGGTGGCATGCCGAAATTGGAGATTCGACGACGAAGTTATGGTCACAGAATCGGGCTCGATTAACCGAACGAACCGGGTTTAAAATAATATTTTAATATGAACAGTACCCGGTGACTGAACACACTTGGATGAGTGACAAGTGTCACTCATCCCCTAAATTCAGGCATGAAACCAGATCCCATGTTTTAGGGAAGACACAATTATGATGTTTTATTAATTAATTAATCCTAATTATTTTTAATTCCTCCATTAATCTGCTTTGTTGTTCAAACCGTGTAAAATTTGGGAAGAAAATTGGAGAGAGTTTGCTGCCTTCTCTAACTAGTTTTGAGGGTAAAATCGAGTGCTTGTTGAGACTAACTCAACTGGGTAAACACCGGAGATTGAGAGTGAGCTGGGAACTGGAAATTCGAAAATTTGGTTTTTGGGAGGAAAATTCGATTAGGATGAATTGAGCCGTGATGATCGAATTGGAGCTTAGAAGTAGCTTCCTGAGGTTGAGACGAGTTGTTTCAGATCAAAAACGAGAAGAATCGAGGCCGAATTGGCTCTGAACGGGTCTGGTAACAGAGAGCTTGAGTCGAGGTTGAGTCGTGATCATTGAGTGATCAAACGACGCAATTGATGGAGGGAAACTGTTTCTCTTAGTCCATTGAAGCTTACTGGTGGATTAATTGAACGAAATCAAGATGGTTTGATGGTTTTCGAAGGATGAACAATGGCCGGATGTCCTTCGAATGATCAACTGTGATCGTGGGGTTATAGGTAAGATTGTTTGTAATTGAGTCCACAGATCTTTAATTGAACTTAATTCGAAACTGACTGAATGTTCAATTGATGGAAACAATGTCGAATTGGTAGGAAATTAACCGGGTCGCCTCGCGGGTTAAATGACCCGTTTTACAGACAAACGGGTGAGGACGAGGGTACTGTAGCTGGCGCGTGGGTTTCACGCGCAGCCACTCACGGCGGTGCGTGGGGGCGCGTCCGGCCTAGTCTCAAGGTGAGGTCAACATTACTTTTGATCCTCTCATTGTAACGAACATTTTGACACTGGTTTCGATGAAATCGGATATTGTTTCGATAAAGTTCCGCGTATCCGAAGTTTTGTTTTATGTCTAAAATACGTATTTAAACTCCGGAAAAATTGGGGGAAATTATATGTTGTATTTTGAGATGTTAGTAACCCTCTATAATGATTTTGGACAGAAGTTGTGATTTCCAGAATTTACGAAAAAAACGTGCAGCTCGGAAACGGACCGTTTTGGACGGTGTGTGTGAGTGGACTTTGTTTTCTAACCGTGATGCATGCATATATGATTTAAATGCCTTATTATATGATTTTATATGCTTGGGCATGATTTATGTTTCAATCCGGTAATTTCTCGGTTTTATGATTATTATATTATTATTTTTGGGCGATTTTCGAGAAATTACGAAATTTGGTAAAAATAATGTTTGGACTTGGTTTATGAGTCCGGGATTGAAATTGATTGAAAATAATGTTTGGACTCGGATTATGAGTCATGGATTGAAAATGATGTGGTGACTCGGGAATGAGTCCATGGTCAATTTTGTGGATTTACGTGAAAATGGCAACGGAGGTTGCAACGCATGGATTTGCTTGATAATGTTATTTTGGGCATGAGAACCCAGGTGAATAGTGATTTTGACTCGGATTTGGAGTCTCTTGTGAAATTGTGAAATTAATGATTTATTGTGATTTTATGATTATTTTAATCAGTCTTTCGGGCACGTTTTACGAGGAACGTGCAAATGATGTTTTGGGCTAGGCCCGGAGTCTAAATGATTTCTAAAATGATGTTTTGACTTAGTTGGTAAGTCAATGATGATTTCTGGATTATTCTATTGTTTTAAAAGGTGATTTTAAAGAAGTAAGTGTAAATGGTATTTTGGGCTTTGAGACCCAGTCGGGAATGATCTTGACTTTGTATGAAGACAAGATTTGATTGAAATGTTTTGGGATGTAATTCCCGAGATGGTTTTCATGGTGATTGTGATATTCCCAGACGGTCGGAGCTTGGGGGGGATTACCCAGACAACCGGAGCTTGGGGGATGTGATTGTAGGATCACGAGTTGATCCTATGGTAGTCAGCTTCTCGGATGAGACTGAGCCTGGATGTACCACTCGGATGGGTCTGAGCCTGGGGATGTGTTCGCCCAGAGGTGACTGAGCCCGAGGGGGTTGAGCCCAGAGGTGTCTGTTCCCGAGAGAGTGACTGGATATTGGCCTACGTGTAGTGCAGCACTTGTGAGTAGTGCAGTTTGATTGATTGTGCACTTGTGAGTAGTGCAGATGTGATTTGTGATATTTTATGTGTAATGTCCCGTCCCGAATATCGGGATTGAATATTAATTAATTATGATTTAGAATGACTAATCGGGGATTAGTTGAGTGAAATCGGACGAAACGTGCAAAATGACCGTTTTGCCCCTGGCGTGGGCAAAATGTTGACTTTTAGTTCGGGTGGTCAAACGGACTTTGAGCGAGGACTGTGACGTAGTTCGGGACGTCACGAGTTCATAGACAGGTGGCACGTTCGATTCCGACATTCGAGGTGAAAGTTATGGTGTTCGGAAGTAGAGGGGTATTTTGGTAATTTGGCATATTAGGGGCCAAATGTTGACTTTTTGGCCGGGAAGTCCAACGGACGAGGGCCAAGGACCGTTACGTAGGTCTCGTCGATACGAATCCAACGACAGGCGGCATGCCGAAATCGGAGATTCGACGACGAAGTTATGGTCACGGAATCGGGCTCGATTAACCGAACGAATCGGGATTAAAATAATATTTTAATATGAACAGTACCCAGTGACTGTGCACATTCAGATGAGTGACAAGTGTCACCCATCCCCTGAAATCTGGTCCATGTTTCCCTCCCAACACCATCATTACAACATCATCATTTATCCTTCATCATTTCTTCCATTTTTTCCCATTTTTCCTCTTCTTTGTTTTCTTACCCGTGTGAGGGGAATCAGAATTGGGAGAATTCAGCTCCCTTTCACAACCAATTTTGAGGGGAATTTGAGAGCTTTGAGAGATGGATTCAACTGGGTAAACACGGGAGATTGGGAGTGAGATGAGGAATTGAATTTCGGATTTTAAACAATTTGGGGGGAAAATCAAATTGGAAGAATTGAGCCGTGAGGAGAGGAATTGAAGCCTCATTTAGCTTTCTGGGATCAATACGAATCGATCTGCAACAAGAACGAAGGGAATTGGGGTCGAATTGTGGAAGAACAGAAGGAAGGTGGCCTCTGAAATTTCGAGATTAAGTCGAGGAATTGGAGGCTTTGATTGTTGGAATTGAGCTGGGGATTATGTTCCTGAGGATCCCACGATGCTTCTGGGTCCATCAATTGGAAGAAACTGGTTGAGATTGATTGAACTCCATGGTTGCACAGTGACGAAGAATCGAGTTTGAGTCGTGGAGTTTGAGCCACGAATTGATGCAATTGAGTTGGGGAAAATACTTACCTGAGTCCCTTGATGCTGCGGGTTGAATCAATTTAGGGAAATCGTGTGACGGTGAAGGTTTTGGAATGATGAACAATGGCCGGAGGTCCTTCGAATGATCAACTGTGATCGTGGGGTTATAGGTAAGATTGTTTGAAATTGAGTCCACAGATCTTTAATTGAACTTAATTCGAAACTGATTGAATGTTCAATTGATGAATTCAGTGTCGAATTGATAGGATTGAAACCGGGTCTAATCGCGGGTTGAATGACCCGTTTTACAGACAAACGGGTGAGAGGGACAGCACTGTAGCAGGCGCGTGGGTTTCACGCGCAGCCACTCACGGCGGTGCGTGGAGGCGCGTCCGGCCTAGTCTCAAGGTGAGGTCAACATGACTTTTAATCCTCTCAGTGTAACGAACATTTTGACGTTGATTTCGATGAAATCGGATATTGTTTTGTTAATATTCCGTGTATCCGAAGTTTTGTATTACGTTAAAAATACGTATTTAAATCCCGGAAAAATTGGGGAAAATTATATGTTGTATTTTGAGATGTTAGTAACCCTCTATAATGATTTTGGACAGGAGTTGTGATTTTCAGATTTTACGGAAAAACGTGCAGCTCGGAAACTGACCGTTTTGGACGGTGTGTGTGAGTGGACTTTGTTTTCTAACCGTGATGCATGCATATATGATTTAATTATATGCTTGGGCATGATTTGTGTTTCAATCCGGTAATTTCTCGGTTTTATGAATATTATATTATTATTTTTGGGCAATTTTCGAGAAATTATGAAATTTGGTAAAAATGATGTTTGGACTTGGTTTGTGAGTCCGGGATTAAAAATTGGTTGGAAATAATGTGTGGACTCGGATTATGAGTCATGGATTGAGAATGATGTTGTGACTCGGGAATGAGTCAAGGATTTCGTGGATTTACGTGAAAATGGCAACGGAGGTTGCAACGCATGGATTTGCGTGGTAATGTTATTTTGGGCATGAGAACCCAAGTGAATAGTGATTTTGACTCGGATTTGGAGTCACTTGTGAACTTGTGAAATTAATGATTTATTGGGAATTTATGATTATTTTAATCAGTCTTTTGGGCACGTTTTACGAGGAACGTGCAAATGATGTTTTGGGCTAGGCCCGGAGTCTAAATGATTTCTAAAATGATATTTTGACTTGGTTGGTGAGTCAATGATGATTTCCAGATTATTCTATTGATTTAAATGTGATTTTAACGGTTTATGTGTAAAAGGTATTTTGGGCTTGAGACCCAGTTGAGAATGATCTTGACTTGGTATGAAGTCAAGATTTGATTGAAATGTTTTTGGATGTAATTCCCGGGATGGTTTTCATTGTGATTGTGACATTCCCAGACGGTCGGTGCTTGGGGGGATTACCCAGACGACCGGAGTTTGGGGGATGTGATTGTAGGATCGGGAGTTGATCCTATGGTAGTCAGCTTCTCGGATGAGACTGAGCCTGGATGTACCACTCGGAGGTGTCTGAGCCTGGGGATGTGTTCGCCCAGAGGTGACTGAGCCCCGAGGGGGGTTGAGCCCAGAGGTGTCTGTTCCCGAGAGAGTGACTGGATATTGGCCTACGCGTAGTGCAGCACTTGTGAGTAGTGCAGTTTGATTGATTGTGCACTTGTGAGTAGTGCAGATGTGATTTGTGATATTTTATGCACTTGTGAGTAGTGCGGATTGATTGGATTGATATATTTCTTGTGCACTGGTGATTAGTGCTGATTGATGTTGTTGTGATCACGTACTGGTATTGAGTACGGGTTTTTGGTCTTTGTGGCCAGTGATTATGTTTTCACATGTGTTGGCCTGAGAGCCGGGATTTGATGTTTATAACATGAACTGATTTGGTGAACATGAGTTTTATGGACCATGGGAAAATATGTTTTGATTTTATTCGGTCACTCATGTTTTACGATATGCATGCAAGTTTGTGAAAACTGGAGGGTAAGATTGTATTTTGATAAATGTTTTTATAAGAGGTCATTTTTGTTCACTCACACCTTTTCTGTTTTGTGACCCTCCAGGCCGTGGTACGACGTTCGGGGACTGATCGTGAGGCAATGACAGCAGCAGAAATCCGCGCGAACATCCCTTGTCTGGCAAGCACTGAAGGGGAGTTTCAGACCTTTAGTTGACTTGTCAGACGGGAGCAGGACCGGGCACGGTTTTTGACGTCCAGTTGGGACGGGTCCTGTCATTATGCACTTGTGAGTAGTGCAGATTGATTGGATTGATATATTTCTTGTGCACTGGTGATTAGTGCTGATTGATGTTGTTGTGATGACGTGCAAGTATTGAGTACGGGTTTTTTGGTCTTTGTGGCCAGTGATTATGTTTTCACATGTGTTGGCCTGAGAGCCGGGATTTGATGTTTATAACATGAACTGATTTGGTGAACATGAGTTTTATGGACCATGGGAAAATATGTTTTGATTTTATCGGTCCACTGTTCATACTATTACTCATGTTTTACGATATGCATGCAAGTTTGTGAAAACTGGAGGGTAAGAATGTATTTTGATAAATGTTTTTATAAGAGGTCATTTTTGTCCACTCACACCTTTTCTGTTTTGTGACCCTCCAGGCCGTGGTACGACGTTCAGGACTGATCGTGAGGCAGTGGCAGCAGCAGAAATCCGCGCAAACATCCCTTGTCTGGCAAGCACTGAAGGGTAGCTTCGGACCTTTAGTTGACTTGTCAGACGGGAGCAGGATCGCAGCACGGTTTTTTTACGTCCAGTTGGGACGGGTCCTGTCATTATGCCTCGACTCTGGAACTGAAGTTGACAAAACGAACATATATCACCGTTTTTATTTTCAAGAATTGCAATGACATATTTCCATACTGCGTCAACTCGTCCAGGTCTTGGACGACTTTCACTTGCACTTCCACTAGCCATATTAAATTACATGAAAAATAATTAGACTTTGATAATGACAAATAATAATAATAAAAATACAAATGATAATAAATTAAAATAATAATAATACTTCTAAATTATAATCACGTTATTTAAATTTTTTCAATTAAAACTTATATTCCTAAATGAAAGTATATATTCCAAATTAAAACATATATTACCAAATATGTGAGTTAAGCCATTTTTTACATTAAACTTAAACATGTATTCTAAAATAAAATATATATTCTAAAATAAAACATGCTTTAACCAAATATTGAATCCTAAGCCATATTTTATACTAAAACATATATTACTAAATATATTGAGGTGAATAATAAATTTGGAATTTTGACAAAAAAAAAAAAGATATTTAAGGCTTAACCTTTTTTTGGATTAAACAAGGTATTCTAAATTAAAATATATGTTCTAAATTGAAATATAAATTCTAAATTAAAACATATATTCTAAATATGTGAGTTAAGCCTTTTTTCACATTAAATATGTATTCTAAATTAAATATATGTTCTATATTAAAATATATATTCTAAAATACAACATAAATTACTAAAATATATTTTACTTCATATTTAAAATTGTGAACAAAAAAGGTTAAATAGGAAATGAAAAAGGAAAACAAAAACTGAATTTGACCCAAAATAATAATAATTTAAATTTATGCAAAACGGAGCGTTTCACTTGCTTAAAAACGACAGGTTGGTTGTTTGGGTTTGAGTTTGAGAGAGATCGATCGATCTCTTGTTTCTATGTGAAGGGTGCAGAGGCGTCTGGAATTTTCTCCAGACCTCTGGCTGGTGCGGTGCGACGGTGAGACTTGAGAGGTGGTCGTCGAAAGGGACTAAGGGGACGGTGATACTGGGAGAGGATAGACGACTAGCGAGCAGGGTGGAGCCGTCGTCATCGAGGGTCGAGGAGGGGGCTGAAAAAAGCGGACGATCGAGGCCTGCTGTCGGTCAAGGGTCGCCAAGGAGCTGTCGTCGAGGGTCAGGAGTGCTGTGCTTCGTGCGGTTCGGCCGTCGACGGAAGATTCGAGGAGGATGCAGTTGTGCTTCTTCGAGGTCGGGTCGAGGGAGGTTTGCCCCAATTTCTGTTTTCTCTCCAATTTTTTTTTCTCTGTTCTCTGAATATTCCTGTGAGTTGGTTCACTTGGTTGTGAGTTTGTGAATTGGACGCCAATTTGTAGATCTGTCGAGTGGTTCTCAATTTTCCCCATATTTTCCGTTGTTCATCCGTGATTGATGGCTGGCCCCAATTTGTTTTCTTTTTCCAATTTATGTTCCCCCGTGATTGTGAACTTGAATAATTGATTGTTTGTAGGTTTGAATGATGGTAATTTGTAGGATTCAATGATTCCCTTTGCTCTTTATCAACAGATTTCTTTTCTCTCTTTTTTTTTTTTCAAATTTTCGGTTTGAATTTTGTTTTTAGTTTTCGGTTCATGTCGACTAACATCGTTGATATTGACCAATATCGGTGATATTCGCCGATTTTCATCGATAGCCTCGATTTTCCGGGAAGCTTAAGCTTACCCCCCCCCCCCCCCCCCCCCCCCCCCCCCCCCCCTCCCCCCTCCCCCCACATACTTGACGGTCGCCGGATTTAGTGAAATTTCATATTTTCATCAGTGGGTGAAACATCATCAATGTGAGAATTTTCAAAGCCTTCAGTATCAACATCCAAATCAATGGCATCGATAGGAGAACTCTCTTGGTTCGTAGCATTAGTAGTTTCTGCACATGTTTCAGAACTCTCCCCAGAAGCTCTGTCTTTGCTACATAAGTCCACTAAATTATCCCAATTGGTAATTACTTTCCACCGTTAAGTTTTAGCATTCATCTTGTGACTATAAAACAAAGAACAAAAGTAAACTAATCTATATTTACGGTTTAAAAAAAAAGGAAAATAAATCAATCAAATAAGAGCGTATGCATTTGACCAATCTTTATTCACTGTTAACAAAAGTAAACTAAATCTATATTTACGGTTAATTTTTATTGCTGAAAGTCAGCAAGAAAATTAATCAAACAAGAGTGTGTATGTATTTGAATTACCTTCACATATTATGCCCAAAAACTTTCTTCATCAACTGTGATCTTGCATGCCAATTGAATCCACTTTGACTCAATATGTCACTCACTATTCCATAATGCTTTCTCCATGTCTTAACATGATTTAATATGTTATCAGTAGTAACACTAATATCAAACTGTGCAGAAATTATACCTGCAGCGCTGTTGTAAGCAACTGGTTTCCAACCTGTGTCTCCTTTGTTACCTAGCTGACGTTCTTGTCTCAGAATATCACCTAATGAACTATCCATTTGTGAACTCCAGCGAAAATAACCGTCCATATTTTGCTTCTGAGTTTTTTTCCTTGCCTTTAATTTTGGTGGCTTCTCTGTCATCTTTGTATGTATAAGGAAAGGAAACAATATGAGAATGCTAATAATTTTCTACTTACACTAGAAAGGCAGCAACATTAGTCAACATACTCTGTATACTATCAAGACAGAAAACATGTAAATCAAACAAACCCAGAAAACATGGTAAATAAAAAAACAAGGGCATAATTCCTGGATTAAACCTCAAGATTAGCCATACTCTATCTATTATCAAGGCGGCAAGTTAGACTAATAATTTGTTACTTATACTAAAAAGGAAGCAGCAAGTTAGACTAATAATTTGTTACTTAAACTAATAATTTGCTAACATCAATTTCTAGTTCATCACAGACGGGTAAGTTCATCACTTTTTTCAATCTCTAGTTCATCAATTTTTGCTAACATCAGGGGAAGAGAAAGATCCTTAAACCATAAAACCCATTTATTTATCAACATTATTGTAACTGTTGGCTGAAGAAATTGCAACTGTTTTAAATTCTGACACTAGGAAACTGCAACTGTTTTGAATTCCAGAAACTAGCGTTGGGAGGAACTATAACTATCTAATGATTAGTGGCTAGTGCAAATGTTCGTTGATTGGTCAAATTGCAACTACATATTTTGGATTCTGACGGTCGGAGGTAATACAACTATTTTGTATATCGGCAATCGTAGTAACTACAACTGTTATGAACTTTGGTGGGTATAGGAACTGCAACTATTTCGGATTAAGAATTGCAATTGCTGTCAATGTTGTAGCTTGTGTTATTAAAGGGAAGTTAGCAATACTGCAATAAACACTGCAATTGTTGCCATTATCGTATAAATTATTGTATTTGATGATTTATTATGTTAGGGTTCTGAAAGACCAGTCATTATATTGTAAATTGATCGTATTTGGTGATTTACTATATATGTTAAGGTTAAGAAAGATCAGTTGTAGTATACCAGGAAGAATAGTTGCATTATGTTTTAGAATAATAATAGTCCAATTTATTTTCAATATTTGCCAAATCTGATTCCTTTTTATTTTTCTTTATTGGTCTCATTTCTAATATTTTGAATAATAATTGCGGCTCTTTTTGGAGTAGTGTATTTTTGAATAATAATTACAAGGCACTTTCAATTATTTTTTTACAAAATTTGATAAGTTAATTTATATAAAATTTCCGAAAGATTATGCATTTTAAAAAATATATAAAATAATCCCGATGAGAGACTCAACATATGCATCTTGGCAATGCAACTATGACAGACACAACATTGCAACTACAATTATAATAGAACATGTAGCAGTTGCAATTTAGAAAAATATTTGCATTCAATCCTAGTGGACCTCCTCGTATCACTCTTTCGATTTTTCAAAAAGTCTTTGTACACGTATTGTAACGACCCGTCCCAAATTTTTCAGGATTAATTAAGATTAAATTGAGGATCAGTGGACTAATCGGAGATTAGTCGATGATTATCGGACATACAAGGCGAAATTACGATTTTGCCCCTAGACGAGGGAAAAAAGTTGACTTTTGACCCGAGAGGTTTAGTGCACGAGGATCGAGGACCGTTACGTAGATCAAGTCGATACGAGTCCTTAAACATGCGACACGTTTTACTAGACAAGGGGACTTTGTCTTGAGTGACAAGTGTCACTCATCCATCGACTCCCATCCCACATACATGCATATCATCCATCGTCTTCATCTTCATCTATTTCATTCGAACCCGAAACCCATACCACCCCAAATCCTCCCCTCCCTTGCTGGATCGATGGAGGACCCCTGTAAGACCGAGAGCGAAGCTAAGGGTGAGACGGCGACGGTGAGGAGGTGGCTGAGCCGTTGTAGACGGCGGAAGAAGGTAAACCCATAACTCGTGAAGTTTTAAAATTTGGATTTTAAGTTTTGAACGTTAAGGAGTGAATCTAAGGGTTGGGTTGTGTTTCTGGGCTCTATACGAGCATGTGGGTGTCAAAAACGGAGGCTGAGGATGGTGAAGCAGCTCGGCCAGGGGGCTCGTGTAACAAGCCGGAAATTCGAAAAAGGAAAATTTGCAAAAAGTTAAAGGAAATGACGATTTTGCCCCTAGAATTGGGCAAACGGTTGACTTTTGGTTTGAGCGGTCAAACAGACTTTGACCGATGATTGTGACGTAGTTCGGGATGTCACGAGTTCACAGACAGGTGGCACGTCCGATTCCGACATTCGAGGAGAAAGTTATGATGTTCGGAAGTTTAAGGGTAAATTGGTAAATTGGTTAAAAAGGGGCCATTTGTTGACTCTTTGATCGGGATCGTGTTTGGACTTTCCGTAAGTACCGTTGGGTAGGTCTCGAGACGCTGAATCCGTAGACAGGCGACATGAGTCAATCGGGGTTCGGATGAAAAAGTTATGGGCTTGAAAAAGTGAAGGGCAATTTGGTAATTTGTCAAAGAGGGGTAAAATGGTAATTTGACTGGGTTTTGATGAGTCAGTACGGCTATGATGGCTGATTCAGCCAATTTGGTGAGTCGGTTAACTCTTTAAGTGACATCTGTCACAATCAGAACATGGATTAGTGGCTTGAATTATTATTTGGATATGTAAGTGTTGAGTTATTAAAACAAATCGTGTGTGTATGCTTGAGAAGAAAAAACAGAGCAGTAGGCTCAAAATGCTCATTCAATCTCCCTATCTGATCAACTTGTGAGAGGAATAATGAAAGAGAAATTGAGAGGAAGAATAGAGCAAGTCGAAGAAGAAATGAGGAGGAAAATTGTGAATGAAACCCACCCAGAGAACCCGAGACCTAAACCCGTGGAATCCAAATGTTTCAAAAATTCGAATTTGAATTTATAGCTCGAAATGCTCCAATTTGAGATTGAATTAAGTCCTGTGAGATCCTTTCGAATGGAAACAACTCAAATCGACGACAATTGGTGTCGTTTTAGCCTAAAACGGACATGGTGGACTTTGAGAATTGTCGAGCTTGAGTTGGCGTAATTGGAGGTAAGTTTCGTAAAATTGATTTCAGAATCATTGTTAAAATGAGTCTACGGTGCTGTGTGACTAATTAATCGAAGGATTGGATGATGATTTGAGGAACTCAGACGATGAACAGACCTTGAACCCTTGAGGCTTGATCGAATGATTTCGAGGTAAGGAATCACAAAATCAAATGTATAGACCTTTAATTAAGGTTAAACCGATACTATTAGCTGAATCAATTGAAGAAATCGACTGGAAATTGACTGGAATTTAGCCGGATCAAGTCACGGGCCAATCGGACCCGTTTATCAGTCGAACGAGTCGAGAAGATGAACAGTGCATGTTACTGTAGCAGGCGCGTGGGGGCGCGTGAGTGGGAATCCCGAGGTGAGTTCAACATGACTTTTATCCCATTTAATGTAACGAACATTTTGGCACTGGTTTCGAGGAAATCAGACACCGTTTCGATATTGTTTAGAAGGTCCGAAGGTTTGTGTTACGTTTAAAATACGTATTTAAATCCCGGAAAAATTGGGGGAAATTATATGAGGTATATTGAGATGTTAGTAACCCTCGATAATGATTTTGGACAGGAATGATGACTTCTGGAGCTTACGGAAAAACGTGCAGCTCGGGAAGCGAGCGATATGGACGGTGTGTGAGTGGACTTTTGTTTTCTACCCTGAATACATGCATATATGTTTTAAATGCTTTATGATATGATGTAAAATGCTTTGGCATGATTGATGTTTCGATATGATGATTTCCGGATTTTGAGAATATTATATTATTTTATATGATTTTGGGCACGATTTTTGAGAAAACCATGAAATTGCTATTCTGGGCGAAGACCCGGGATTTGAGATTGGTTTTGACTCGGGTTATGAATCGGGAAATGATTTGATAGATTTATAATGCTTTGTGGATATAGTCTATGGATTGTATGAAAATAGCAACTGAGGTTGCGGTTGCGTGGAATTGCGTGAAAGTGATATTTTGGGCGTGAGACCCAATGGAAATGTGATTTTGATTGGATTGGTATTTCCATATGATTACATTATGATATTGATGGTTTTCGGATTTATGAAATAATCGGGACTTTGGTTTCATGGATTTTGAGGAAACATGTTTTGGGCTGAGACTTTGTGTTGAAAATGGTTTTGATTTCAAATGCAACTGTTTTTCACTAGTTTTCATGATGATGATATGTTGTGGATATTAGGGTTTTCGGGGTGGAATATGTTTCCCCAGGAGTGCACCCTGGATTGTGGATATTAGGGCTTCCGGTTGGGAATATGTTTCCCCGAAATGAACCCTGGAGATAACGCTCGCCTCCGGGATGGATGTGTGTACCCCGAAGAGGTCACGTAGCACGGCCTGTTGTTGTGCAACCGAGGGAGGCTCGACTCAGATCAGATGTGCTGGATTATATGGAGATCGGTCGGTGATGTGTTCACGACGATCTGGGTTGCCGGCTGATGATGTGTTCACAAAGGCGGATACTCGGATTTTGAGCGGTCCTTGAGCTTATTGATTTGCACGCGTTGCAGGGATAACGTGACTATATGAGATTGGAAATGAGATTGGATATGGAAATGAGTCCCCTGGTTTTATTGAGATTTGTGATTTATAAACATTTGTGCCCAGATATATTCTACTCATGGTTTATGATATGCATGCATGTTTGTGAAACTGGAGGGTAGGAATGTATTTTGCTAAATGTATTTCTAAAACTTTGTTTTGTCCACTCACACCTTTTCTGTTTTATTGACCCTCCAGGTCGTGGCGCGATGATCGAGGCTGATCGAGAGGTGGAGGCATGAGTGGGCACAGGTACGGTTATCCCTTGTTTGGCAAGTACTGAGGGTAATTTCGGAACTTCAGTTGACTTGTCAGACGGGAGCAGGACCGGGCACGGTTATCTATGTCCTTCGAGGACGGGTCCTGTCAGCTGGAATTTCCAGCCGCTATTTATCGATTGCCCAGGTAATTTTTAGAACGTTTTTTCAGTGTTTTGATCACGTAGATCGATTAGGCTTGGTTGGACGCTCACACTGGAAGTAACGACTTCAAAAATGGTGGTCGGAAATGGAAGAACGGACCAGATCTGGTCTGCTTGACCCGGTTGCTGCGATCCGGGTCGACCCGGACAAAGGATAAGGATGATGACATCATCAAATGACGTCATCATGTCCGGTCTGACATGTCAGACTAACACGTGTCAGTGTCAGATGTTAGTGATGACGTCACTGCTGACGTCAACGATGACCTCAGCTTTGACTTTGACCGTTGACGTCAATGTTGACTTTTTGGTCAACGTTGACCAGCCACTATGACCCGTGAATGGGGGCGCGTGGGCACGTATTTTGAGGTAGGACCAGGATTTTAAAGGTTTTCACGATAAGAATCCAATGGTGCTGGTTTCGAGTCAATCAGAGATCGTTATGTTGGTCAAATTGAGGTTTTAATCCAATGGTGGTGGATTAAAATGATTTTCATTCCTAAAACAAATTTGAAAATATGAAATTTAGTTAAAATTATCTTATCAAATAATTTTAAAAAAAAAATAAAAAATATTTATATCTAAAATTTGAAAGTTACTCATCTATATCTGAAACGGGTATAAACAATATTATATATTTTTTTAAATGATACAATAAAAATCGTAATAATACACTAAATGGAATATTTTATATGTTAATTTAACTATTTTATATATTATACTTAAAAATTGAACTAATTTATAATTATTTTTTATTAAATTAGCTACATGGATTACCTGTTTTATTATCAAGTCAATTCGGGTGGATCATCCTTGAACACAGTTATTTCAGTGTTGACATATTGGAATAAAACATGTTCAATAGATGACATAAATATAATGGAACTTCTATTCAACAGCTCTAAAAAATGCAACTAACTGAAATTGTTACCTAATTATAATGAACCTAACTTATGATGTGACGACCCGGAAATTCGGAAAAAGGAAAATTTGGAAAAAGTGGTAGGAAATGACGATTTTACCCTTGATTATGGGGGAAAAAAGTTGACTTTTTATTCGGGACCTTATTTGGACTTTCCGTAAGGACCGTTGTGTAGGTCCCTAGACACTGAGTCCGTAGACAGGCGGCATGCATCAATCGGAGTTCGGACATGAAAATTACGGGTCTAGTACTACGAGGGGCATTTTGGTAATTTTGAAGGTAAGGGGAAAATGGTAAATTGGGCTGGAATTGGCTGATTTAGTCATGTTTCATGACTCATTTAGTTCAGTAGGTGACATCTGTCACTCTACTTGGTATCCGTGTGTTTGGGTTGGAGGTGGAGGATGATGTACGTGTGTTTTATGTATGTTTTAGCAAAGAAAACAGAGGATGGGTAGAATTAGTACAAGGCAATAAGCAATCCACTAAATTGGAACCGTGAGATTTAGTTTGAATTGAGAGTGTGAAATTGTGAGAAACAGAGAAGTAAAGGAAGGAGAAAGAAATGGAAACTGTGGAAGAAAAACCCAAACCCGAAACCTATAAATTCGAATTGGGCAAACTTGGAATTGGGATTAAACTTCAAAATTGACCTTGGATTAGACTTCTAGAGCTCAAGGCTGGTCTAACCCAATCCAAAATGAAGGGAATCGATGGAAATTGAAAGGATCGGATGTTGAACTTCCTGTGAAAATTCAAGGTTTGGTCGAATGCCTTCGAGGTAAGGGATTGTGCAATTGAATTTACAGACCTTTGATTAAGATTAAAACGATACAATTAGTTGAATCAATTGAAGAAATCGAGTCGAAATTGACAGGGATTGAATCGGGTTGCTTCGTGTGTTGCAGGATCCGTTTATCAATCAAACAGGTGAAGACGGTAACTGTACTAGTTACTGTAACTGGCGTGTCGGCTTCACGCGCAGCCGCTTGCGGTGGCGCGTGGGGGCGCGTGAGCGGGAATCTCAAGGTGAGGTCAACATGACTTTTGTTCCATTTAATGTAACGAACATTTTGACGTTGGTTTCGAGTCGATCGGACACCATTTCGATATTGTTTCGAGGGTCCGAAAGATTATGTTACGTTTTAATTCATGTTTAATTCCCGGAAAAATGTGGGGGATTTTAATATGCTAGATTTGGATTCATTAGTGATCCATAATGATGTTGGTTGACAGGATTCGAAATTCCTGAAAAGTACCGAAAATTACGGAAAAGCGTGCAGCTTGGAAAGCGGGTCGTTTGGACGGTGTATGAGTGGACGTTTGTTTTATAAATTGTTATGCATGCATAGTTAAATGTTTTATATGATTGATTGCATGATTTGGTTTGCAATGATGTCATGGTGATTTGGCATGATTGATTGTGATTAATGATTATTTTAATCGGTCTTTTGGGCACATTTTACGAGAAAAGTACAATTGATGTTTTGGGCTAGGCCCGGAGTAAAAAAGGTTTCAAAAAGGAGATTTTAACTTCTTTGATGAGTCAAGGATGATTTTAGGATTATTTTAATGAGATTTTATGGATTTACGTGCAAATGACATTTTTGGCTTGTGACCCAATTGCATAAATAGTTTGACTTGGATTTGGAGTCAAATGTGAATATATGATTGATATGTGTTTGTGGTATGGATTGTGTTTGTGATTGTGGATACTGGTACATGTCTGGATGATGCGAGTGCAGTTCCGAGACGTGACTCGGATGTTGCGTGAGTGCAGTCCCCAAGTATGTGGTACGTCTAGATGGTGCGTATCCAATTCCCAGACATGACTCGGATGTTGCGTGAGTGCAGTTCCCGAGTTGGCCTACGCGTAGTGTCGTTGTGATGTTGTGATTGATTGTGCACTTATGAGTAGTGTTGTTTGATGTTGATTTGATTTTGATTCTTTGCGTACTGGTAATGAGTGCGAGTTTTGGTCTTTGTGGTCAGGTTAGTGTTTTCATATGTTTGGCTTGAGAGCCGGGATTTGATACTTTTCATGTGATTTGGCAGGAAAGCCGGTGATGGTTATTCATATGTTTAACCTATGCATGCATGGTTTGATAAACTGGAGGGGAAAATTGTCTATTTGAAATGTATTTTCAAAGGATATTATTTTTGTCCACTCACACCTTTTATGTTTTTTGATGACCCTCCCGGCTGTGGCACAACGTATGGGGCTGATCGAGAGGCGGAGGCATGAGCAGAAATCAGTGCAGTTATCCCTTGTCTGACAGGTGCTGAGGGTAGTTTCGGGACTCCAGTTGACTTGTCAGACGGGAGCAGGACCGGACACGATTATCAAAGTCCAGTTGAGACGGGTCCTGTCATATGATACAATTGCAACTTGCAAGACATTTTAAATTGGGAACTCTTTGTGTTGGGTAAGAGGTTTGGCCTTCTCATTTTCGTAAAAGTAAAATTGATATTTAATATATAATGTAATATTTTCTTTTTTTGTCACATATAACAATAAAAACACATAATTGTTTTTGCTAAGAGAAGATATACATATTTAATACTAAATTCATTTATTTTTTAAAATCAAACCCAAAAATGTCATGCCTTATAAGTAAAAATATCACTAAATAAATAAACAAGCAATATTAATAACTTCTAAACCATAAACTCCAATAAAGTACACTATTGAATGGATTTGTCATTTATACGGTGTAGAAGTGAATTTTTTGAATACGCGCGTACACTTAGAAATAGCAATCAAATCTATATTGTCATATTATAAATTCATCAGGTAGATACACCTACTAATTCACCAACGACCAATTACACCAAAAGAATAAATTAATTTCACATGTAAATGCTCATCTTTATCGAAAATTACCAAGAACACAAACATGTTCATAAGTTATTATGTTAATATTATGTTCTTCCGTACGTCTTACTCGATGAGGTTAGCCATAATCTTATTTTGATGCCATTGGACAATTAGCATATTTATATAAAAATGTTTTGTTAATTAGTATCCATTTTAATCACAATTACGTACGTTGTTGCGTTTTAATGGGACAGATTCTTAATTGTGATATTCATCGTGACATCTAGACATGCAATATATAGAATCGAATTATGATCGAATTTGTTTTTATATGAATCACGATCGTATATATCAAACTTGGGAATTTTCACTGTTTATTAAAAAAATATACGTACATGAGATATTAATTGATATAATTCTTTACGCAAAATTATCGCAAAATTTCACATTACAATATAAAAACCCACACTTGTAAGAGAAAATGAATGAATACGTACTACATTGGATTAGAATTCTTAATTGCTATATATATAAAGTAATAATATATAAATATTTAATATCTGTTACTAACCCACTGGAATAATTGATGATTGATGGAAAAATAATGATCGATTGATGGAAAATTTATTATTCTTCCCACGAACTAGTTTACATGAAGAAATTTGGGCATTGCCTTGGGTTGATAGTTATAGCAAGCACAACCCTCTTCATTAGCTAGCCATGACTCATGAGGCCATCTGTGACGATCCATACACTTTAACGATCCACACACAACATGAATAAATACAACATTAAATGGTAATTAAGAAATTAAAATCTTACAATTGAAAAAATATAAACCCTAAGAAAAGCTCAATGAAATCACAGTGGGCCCAATTAATAAGTTGGTTGATGAGGAGGAGGAGGCGGAGGAGGTGGTGGAGTAGCTTGTTCTTCTCCCTCAACGCAAGGAACAGCCGCAGGAACCATCATTCTCTTCTTCTTCTTCTTAGCAAGGCAGAAGAGGCCGGCCAAGAGGAATGCGAGGAAGAAGGCACCGCCAAGGGAGACGCAAACCGCGATTATGGTGGTGTGGTTTTTTCCGCCTGGAGGCGGTGCTACAATTGGGGATGAGGGTGGGACTGCGTTGAAAGGTGTTGGAGGAAGAGGGTAGTAGCCAGGTGGGAATGCAGGTGGGGTCGCACCCTTTGGTGGGTAGGCGGAATTTGGTGGCGCCGCCTTTGGGGGTGATGAGTTTGGAGGGTATGGCTTTGGAGGTGGTGATGACTTTGGAGGTGATGAGGAGTTTGGAGGGTATGGCTTTGGTGGTGATGATGAGTTTGGAGGGTATGGCTTTGGAGGTGATGATGATTTTGGAGGTGAAGATTTTGGTGGTGATGATTTTGGAGGTGAAGATTTTGGAGGGTATGGTTTATTAGGTGGTTGTGACGGAGGTTGGCTGCTTTTTGGTGGAGATGATTTGGGAGGTGATTGTGGTGGTGGAATAGTTGGTGGGTGTACATGTTCAGGTGGTGGAGGGGGAGGGCATAGTGGAGGTGGTGGTGAAGGTGGTGTGGGAGAGTGGTAGGGGTAACCCATTTTTTGGTATGGGCAGTTTGAAGAATTGTGCCCTAGCTAGCTATCACTCTCCTATTATATATCCTAAACCTCTCCCTTAGAAAATGTTAGAGAAACAGATGAATAGAACGAATGAACAGGCACAGACATATGCTATATTTGTACTAGTAGCTGGCTAGTGGGGGAAGGTTGAATAATGCAAAACTACAAGTGTTATTTGTTTCTTAATTTATTTCTTAAATATGGCCACGTCCTGGGATGTTCATCAAGTATATATGTAGTATATATTGGGTTGGTTTCTAATATTTTTATGTTGAGAGGTATGATTGAATTGACAATTCATTAGGCTTAAAAGTTGAGGATACGAAATGTAACCATCTTTTCAAATCCAACAACTTTCACAAAAATATATTATTATAAGGGATAAAGTATTTTTCTTTTAACGACAAATGAAGCCAAATATGATTTGTAAGAGCAACCGACCATGGCCTATTCACCAAGAGTGGCGACAGTTTATAACGTTGACAACGAAATAGGCATTAATTAAAATAATAATGAGGTAATTAATAGCAAATTAAAATGATTTAGTTTGCAAGCTCATGGGCGGCGGTATTATAAGGCTTCGGTTTTTCTTTTTGCATGCGAGTGGCAGCTGTACTGCTGTATTATAATTATTATCCTCACATACATGCATATTTTTATTATTATAATGTACAAAATTTGATTCTTAAAACGAAAATATAAAGTAAAAATAAATTAATCAAATTATAATAACTTAATGATAAATACGAATAAATATTTTTAGCAATAAAGTTCGATATTTTTCGAAATTGTCTAAATAAAATAATGCACAAAATAATATAATTTTAATCTTTTAAGCATTATCAAAGACCATTACTACCCAAACAACTAATTTTGTAATACCACATAAGGGAAAGCCTAGTACAACCAATCAGAGATAAGAGCCGATGGGCTTATTGGCACAAAACTAACTAGAAAGACAAAAAGAAATAACCCAACAAAAAGTACGAATGAGCAACTTCAATTGTACTCACTGCCTATCACTTTCGTTATTGTCTTCTCCCCGAAATTTGAAAACCGATGAGGATATCATCCATCACTATATCGCAGATATTTCAATCCACCGTGATTGACACTACCACCACAATGGAGGACTGCAATTGCTTTACCACGAGTAAAAAACATTGTGAAAGTATATCAGACTCTTGAAGATAAGAATTTCACCAACAACTAGACCCGCCGGAACACCGAAACTCATGATCATCATCGACACCAAATATATTGTCTTTAATACATACAATTGAGTTGAACAAAAATATATAGCATTTAAATGAATAATGTTCTTCATAATTATTATAAGGAAAATACTTGCAATATCCTATCACGATGGTATCTTCTCGTACAACATTTATCACAATTTTGATTTATCGAATTGTTTCTCCATATATATCATAATCAAAACCGTTCATTCTCTAAATCATTATATTAATATCATCTCTATAAAAAAATAATAAGATTAGAGGTCATTTAGTTATTCGATTATATATATCAACTGAATAGACTGTTGGCCTTGATGATCTTAATTCTTAACAAAACCATTGATTTATTTGATACACATAAATAAATAAAAAATATCCAATTTTGTTGATTTTTACCGGAGTCGATTTCTAATGATCTAGAAAATGAGCAGTTCAAATTATGACATGTGTATGAAGACAATTCGATAAATCGAAAGGCTGATACAAGGAGAGAAGACCAAAATGGGATGCAAATATTTTCATACAAGTAATTAAGAAGAACATTATTCATTTAAGAAAAAAGTGCTATATATTTTTCTTCAACGCATGTTGTACCTAATCAACATCCAAATAAGAAACAAATATGCATATATTTAAGGATAATAGTTGCATCACATTTATCTTTGTGCTACTTTTTATATCATCCTATTAATTCATCAAATTGTATTTATACATCTATACCATAATTGAAACTATTTAAGTTTTAAATCATCGCGTCAATCAAGATCATTTATGTTAAAAATTAATAAGATTGGAGGCAATTTAGTTATTCATATATGTCAAATAAATCAACTATTTCAATAAGAAATAAAATCATTTTGGTGAAATATCCATTTATTTGATATATATGAATGATTATTGTTGATTTTTTCGTAAATCATCATTGCTAATCTCAAAATTCGCACAAAATATATTCTCTTAGTTTTTTTTTTCTTTTTGAAAAGAAGAAAATGATGGGAAAAATCATACAAGCCTTAGCTGTGGTAAAAATATGACATCATTAAGATTTCACCGAAAATTTCAATCCGGATTAACTTGCAAAATATAATGCTGGAATTTTAGCTATGGCCTTTCTTATGGTCAAAAGTATGACCAGGCATATATTATTTGTTTGCTTTCAAAAAATCATGTACATGTATCTACGCGGAATTTAACGGCCACCTAATCTACGTTCTTGTGTCTGGACATCGTGTGCATATATGCATTATCCTTTTCTTAGATTTTTTTAATTACTATTTATGAAATTAACCGCACCTAATCCATGACGCGACTGCAATACAATTTTTAATGAAAACTCTATCGATCAACATGGGTGAGAATTAATGCAAGTATTTTCTTAATTATTTTTCTTAAACTCGGTTAATTATTTTATTAATAAATTCAAAACGCCAATTGTGACTGTTGATATTGTGATATAGAAATATCCGCCTAAAAATACAATTTTTTTTTTCATATTTACGCGAGCTTTTAAACGACTATTTTGTCTGAACCCAAATCAATTACAGCAGAGAAATCACTTAATTTCAAATCAAAACTGCTCGCCTAAATATAAATGATAATATTTAATTTATATATAGATTATCGATGAATTTTCAGTTTAATATATTATAAAAATGTTGTAATGTATCGATATTGTATATATCGATCATATGATTGTGCATAATTGACTTACAGCAAGTGTAGCATTTTTCTAACAAAAAAAGAGTGAAGCATTTTCAATAATAAAAGGATAGACATGCACATTACAAAAAAAAAAATTATTATGATTCACAAAAGTACTTTACATGAACAAATTTGGCCCCTTTTTTTTTCATACTACAACCCTTCTGAATTTATTAATTAGCTGGCGAATGGGTACGTACCATATTTATCTTCTTTGATGCTGCACACAACATGATGAGTAAATGAAATCCAAATCAACAAATAGGCCAAAGTTTATTACAAACCCTAAAGAATAATGCAATCAAATCACACTAAACATATACGAATAATGCAACATATAATACGTGGCATTATTATCAATAACTTGAACGATGACCAGGAGGAGCATAAGAGCTCGACCCAGAAGGGCCGATCTCAGCTGTCCCGCCGCCGCCATATCCATGTTGCTCTACAGGAACTGCCACTGGAGCGGGACCACGGTATCCGCCTCCCCCTACTGCTGCTACTGGAGGAGCTTGTTCTTCTTCCTCACAAGGAACAGGTGCGGGAACCATCACTCTCTTCTTTTTCTTCTTGGCAAGGCAAAAGAGGCCGACTAACAGGAATGCAAGGAAGAAGGCTCCGCCTAGGGAGACGCACACCGCAATGACGGTGGTGTGGTTTTTACCAGGTGGCGGTGCCACGATTTCTGATGATGGTGGGACCGCGTTGAAAGATGTTGGAGGAGGAGGGTAGTAACCAGGAGGGAATGCAGGTGGGGTCGCACCCTTTGGTGGGTAGGCGTAGTTTGGTGGCGCCGCCTTTGGAGGGTATGGCCTTGGAGGAGATGCTTTTGGTGGGTATGACGACTTTGGAGGCGATGCTTTTGGTGGTGAAGATTTTGGAGGGTAGGGTTTTGGAGGTGATGCTTTTGGAGGTGAAGACTTTGGAGGGTAGGGCTTTGGAGGTGAAGATTTTGGTGGTGATGATTTCGGAGGGTAGGGTTTTGGTGGACTAGCCGTGGGCGGTGACAATTTGGGAGGGTACGGCTTTGGTGGTTGTGCTACTACTGGAGGTTGACTAGGCTTTGGGGGAGATGATGATTTTGGAGGGCATGCCTTTGGAGGACTAGCCTTTGGTGGATATGACTTGGGAGGTGATGGCTTTGGTGGATGTACATATTGAGGCGGTGGAGTATAGCCATAAGAAGGTTTTGGTGGATAGACATGGGAGTGAGGAGGTGGCGCCTCATGCTTGGTTGGGGGAAATGCTGGGACTATGGGAGGTAGTGCATGGGGTGGTAAATAAGTTGGAGGCTTAGGATAGTCATGGTGGTTTGGTGGTGGAGGAGATGGAGATGGAGGTTTAGGGTAATCATGGTGATGTGGTGGTGGAGGAGAAGGAGATGGAGGCTTAGGATAGTCATGGTGACGTGGTGGGGGAGGACAAGGGGATGGAGGCTTAGGGTAGTCATGGTGATGTGGTGGTGGAGGAGAAGGTGAAGGAGGCTTAGGGTAGTCGTGGTGATGTGGTGGTGGAGGAGCAGGTGAAGGAGGCTTAGGGTAGGCGTGGTGATGTGGTGGTGGAGGAGATGGAGATGGAGATGGAGGCTTAGGGTAGTCATGGTGTTGTGGTGGTAGAGAAGAAGGAGTCGGAGGCTTAGGATAGTCATGATAATGTGGTGGTGGTGGTGGCGGAGGCGAAGGGGGTGGTGGCTTCGGATAGTCATGGTGATGTTTAGGGGGTGCCTTTGGATGGTGGTGGTGGTGGTGATGGTGATGGTGATGGTGAGGTGGTGGTGCTGGCGGGGACGATGAGCTTACAGGCCTACATGGTGGAGGAGGAGGAGGAGGAGGAGGAGGAGCGCATGGTAGAGGCGGTGAAGGTGGTGGAGGAGAGTAGTAGGGGTAAGCCATCTTTAATTTGGAATGGGGAGTTCGAAACAAATGTAGCCTATCACTTTCTCACCAAACAGATGGATAAAATGAAAGGACAGGTCTCCTATATTTGTAGTACTAGACTATTTGTAGAGGACGAGCCAAGTAGGAAGCTCCAGCTACTTTCCAATTCTTGACCAAAATATTTTCAATTTTGGCAGTGACATAATAATTGAACTTTTGCTCTAAACCCCACACACTTAATTTGTGTGATTTTTTTTTTAATACTATCAATCCTAAAAATTAAACTAAATCACGTACTCATTTATATTTATTATAATCATTGAAACAATTCATTTTCAATTAAAAAATACCATTAAATATGGTGTTAGTGATGATTGTAATTAATTATGTGAAGATATAATATTGTAGTGATCACTTTGAATCCCAAGGCTGCGAAGCTGGAATGAAGTCTTTGTTTTATTTTTAATTCATTTTGTTTAGGGGGTGAGTCCACACTAGGATCATGGATTGCGTACTGCACCACACCAAGGCAGGCATTATTGGGTTGGTCTATATATAATTAAGTATGTTCTTATATTCTATAAGGCCAACTAAACTTTATTTATATTGAAAATCACGTGATGAAATTGAGATAAATTTATCCACCTTAATTTGCTGCAAGCTCAGCAGCAGCGGTAATCACTTTGCTTTTTTGCTTTCTAATGTCCACTTTTGCTGTAATGTATAATGTACATGGATTCAGATTCTCCCTTCATCTATATTCATATTATACTTATATTTTTCTAAGTAAAAGTAAAATTTTAGGATAATTTGCATAATAAACTCATTTTCAGGATTTAACGTTTAATTTTTATTTAAATTTAAGAAGAATCTAATCACGATATACAAAGTAAACACGTACAAATTTTATAATACAAATTGAATAATTTTCAAACTTTAAAGTGCATGGAAATAGTGCATCTCTCCTCTATAATTGTATATGTTTAAGCTTTTTTAAATAACTTATATATATATTAAGCATGTTGCGAAAACAATGTCAAATTATTGAATGTTTATGGCAAGTAGCAACCTTTGTGACAACATGCCTGTTGCCTCTTTTTGACGCTATCGCATCATAACTTCGCATATCCTACATTCCTACTTAACCCCATGTGAATTAAAGAGCTTAATTAATCATGCCTTCATTTCTCTTTAATTTCAGAAAAGGTTCCAAACAACTTTTGTTTTTTGATACAAAAAGGTTCCAAACAACTTAACAAATAGCAAAATTTACAATGTATTCTCAACATCAAATATATCATATAAAATTTTTATTTTCAAAATTCTTTCTCATAGTTTTTCTCCACCGTGGCCTCTTCGAATTCTCTGGGCGAATTGTATATTTCTTTTGAAGTATATGAATTTCCATTGATCTCATATTTTCTGCGGAGAAAATGCAGTAGCTGACAAATTAGCCAATTTAGGTTTGTTATCATCTTCGGTTGTCTAGCATGTGCCCCTTCCTTTCAGATCCTTCCATTCCTGAATTCGGATTATCTACATTTCAGCTTATAGTTTTGTCTCACGTTCTTAATTTTTGTCTTCGTATTCTATTTTTGAAGGGTAAGATTTATGTCCTCTCCCAATTTGGATGTAACTTATTTTTGTCTTATTACTGTGAGTGTTAAAGGGATAACGGGCATTCTATTAGGGGTTCAGTTTCCTTTCAATTGCTTTATGCGTTCGGAAGATAGGCTGTTATATAGTAGTCCGATGATTGAGTCCTAACGTATAGTTTTGCTCGCCTAATTTTTAATTGTTCTACTCTTATCATTTAAATAAATGAAAAAAGGAAGAAGCAAAAGAACTGTAATCTAAGCTTTGAACATGAACTCTGATAAAAACAAAGCTTTGAACATGAATACAGTGTTTTCGATGTGCGAGGAATATATTGCAATGGGGTCTTTGGAGTACATCCAATTCCAATATATGTTGAACCAAATACGGTATATGTATGCTTACTCCTTTGGTCGACAAATAAAAGTCATCAAGAGCCCGACCAAACAAAAACATAAAGAGGATGCATGCAGCTAAAAGTTGAGGTCAACGTACTGCTGAGCGTTGAAGGGAAGATACATGTATATTTGGAGGACTGGCAGCTAGCACAGGGGCTCAGATCATTAATTAATGAAAAACTAATCAATCAGCCTTAAGTATCTATTAATGACAACTACAAGATTTTATCCCCCTGTAATTAAGTGTTAAACCAAGTGTTGTTTCCATTTATAAATATTTAGAGGAGGATCTTCAACATATTTAAAGAATTTAAGTTAGACTGCTAAGAAATTTGCCACAAATTAACAATAGGAAGAGAATTTTAATTTATACCCTATAAGCATAACAAAATTAGTAAGCAATTAAAGATTTTTTTATGTAACACTCGTATATATGTGTAGTTATTTTCAAATTCCTCAAAATACTATAATATTGCATCAAATTAATTACAATCTTTTTATCTAATATTATTATTGATGGCCAAGCTGCCAGCTGATAGCTGTAACAAAATCTATACAAAGATTTTGTGTGTATGTGCGTGTGCCAAGCTGGAGTACTTACCTGTGTAGCAAGGATGTGTAACTAGAATCTAGTAAGGCTAGGTGTTAAGTTGTAATAGGACAAGTGATGTCATATCATCTTTGTGTGTAACTGAATTTGAGTGTGTGCATTGTGTATGTATGCCTCTAATCAATTACACAAAATTAGCATAACAAGAAAGATGGTGAAATCTCAGTAGAGTATATATTATGTTTGAATCCAAATTTATGTGTAAATAGTTTTATCAAACAGTTGGGGTGCATTGATCAAATCTTGATCGTCACTCATTTATCATCATTGATTCCAGTCCGTAAACACAAAACAAACAGAGAAATCCTAATCTAGTCACAGGTTAGTCCTGATTCAACGTTTTTCAGCTAGAATGACGGTTGAAGAAGACTTACCTGAGAGTTTTGCTTGCTAAAATCCAGTGCGATTGATGTGTACTGATCATCTACGAATCTGTTATTTAATATGGTATCTAATAACCCAAGATCCTAACATGGGGCGACTGAAGTGTCAAGTAGTTGTTGAAGTCTAGTAGCAGTGGTGGAACTAGTGGAGAGTTACAAGCACATATTTTCATCGGAACAAACTATGACTTCGATCTGGTGTGTAAAGATGAAGACTATTTTGATATCTAATGATCTTTGGAACTTAGTAGATGAAGGAATACCTAAGAGAGTTGTTAGGTACGTGTGAAGGTGTTGAAGGTGTTGAGATGCAACAATTCAAAGACGCCAAAGCTCTAGGTGACAGGACCCGTTCCTAACTACATTGATAAATACACACTGGTCCTATTTTTGTCTGACAACAACTTAACATACCAAAGTTTCTTTTACGTTTGTCAGACAAAAGATATCTCTTAATTTTTAACGTGTGTATATCATGTTCAAATAGCCAAAATAGTTCCACTCCTGCGGGATTCCACCCACGTCCAACCTACTAACCTGGCAGGTAGTGGAATTTACTAGTTCGACTATATTCGGTCTTACATCCATTCAATTTGCAATGTAAATTATATGGTAAGAACATTAAACTAACCATAAACTTAAAAATACGAATCCGTCCATATATTCTTATTATCAAATTTCATATTGCATCATATAATACACAATCATATAAATAATAACCTTTATATAACAATAACCACATATGCAAGTCCTTATCTAAACATCTCTTTCATATTTCCTTAAATCCTTTTCATCACTGTAATCTGCCATTAAGGTTCCTTAACATCAATGTAACGACCCATCCCGAATTTCGGGATTAGCTTAGTAACTAATCATGATTAGTGGGGTTAATCGGTGATTAGTTGGGCGAAATCGGACGAACGATGCAAAATGACCGTTTTGCCCCTAGTCGTGGGTAAAACGTTGAATTTTAATTCGGACGGTCAAATGGACTTTGACCGATGACCGTGACGTAGTTTGGGACGTCACGAGTTCATAGATGGGTGGCACGGTCGATTCTGACGTTCGAGGTGAAAGTTATGACGTGCGGAAGTCCAAGGGCACTTTTGTAATTTGGACGAAAAGGGGGAAAATGTTGACTTTTTTATTGGGAGGTTCGATGGCCGAGGACCGAGGACAGTTAGGAAGTTTTCGATGCCCTGAGTCCGTTGACAGGCGGCACGCGTCAACCAGAGTTCGGAGGACCAAGTTACGGGTCTGGACGCGTGAGGGGCATTTTGGTAATTTGTTAATTAGAGGGCAAAATGGTAATTTTGGCTGTTGCATTTGAAACAACCGTGAGTGGGGAGCCGTGGAACAGAGTGATGAAATTGTGTAAGCTTGTTATTAGTCCAAGGGATTGTTTAATTGTGTTAGTGACATTGGGGAGAGTTGTTTAACTCTGTTTTGAAGTTTGAGGCTGAGTAGGAGCATGACATGCTCTGGACTGGGAAAAACTCAGAGCACGGGCAACCATTTTGTTTCAGTTTTGGGTCAGTTGTGGGGGACAATTCACAGAGGCACTGAGGGGTTTTTCCACGGGCTATTTGATTATAGGGACTGAGAGTAAGCTGAGTGAATCATTTTGGAGAGAAAACGGGTTGAGGAGACTTGAGGGATTCTGAAACCGTGAAAATCGAAAAATGGAGGGAAAATTTAGAGTTTAATCTCTGAGGATTGTTGGACCAAACGAAGGACGGTTTGAGTCCTCTGAGAGTGATTGGAACTGAACCCCATCAAATTCGAGAGGGACCAGCCACTGTTGGGCTGAAACGGAGGTTCCTATTTCAGTGAAGTTGCAGAGACTTGGACGATCACTTCCAGGTAATTTCTTGTCAAATTGATCATTTGTTTTAGTTCGTATTAGCCTTAGGAAGCTTAATGGGAAGTTAATTTGGTTATGGTCCTGAAATCAGTAAGTTCTGGGGATCGACCCGTTTGGGTGATCACGGGTCGAAGGTCAGTTTAATGGGGCTGTTAAGGCTAATTAAGGACATGGAACTCTAATTGGATGGTTAATGATCATGTTAGGATAAAAAACGGATGGAATCGAGTTGGAATTGACGGAATCCCAGTCGGGTCACGCTGCGGGCCAACCGGACCAGTTTATCAGTCAGTCAGGTTGGGACGATGACTGTAGCTTCTACTGTAACAGGCGCGTGGGTGTCACGCGCAGCCACTCACGGCGGCGCGTGACGGCGCGTTGGACGGTTTTTCAAGGTGAGTTCAAAACGACTTTTATCCTATACAATGTAAAGAACATTTTAGCGTTGATTTCGTGTTAATCGGACCCCGTTCCGACATTGTTCGGGATGTCCGAAGGTTTTAAATCGAGTTTAAAAATAGTTAAAAATTCGGAAAAATTACGGGACTTGAATAGGATGTTAATGAAGAGATTAGTAACCCTTTAATGCGATATGAACAGGTTTGGGAGTTCCGGTGTTAGTGACGGGGCCCGGGAAGGCCTGTGGCACGCGTATCGAGGCGCATGGTTAAAAGATCTGTGAGTGGACATTGGTTTTATAAATTATATGCATGCATAACTGTTTCATGATGATTATATTTGTGATTATATGATTTGATTTGGATATTGGTGAATTAATATGATTTCACGCATTTCGAGGCGATTTACGTGTTTGCACGTAAATCGAGGTTTTCAATTTTGCACTGATTTCCACATTTGTGGTTTGGATATGATTTCATGAAACGGTTATAGACTTGATAAAGTAAACTCGGGTTGAGACCCATTTGAGTTATAATATCGGGCCAGGGGCCCAGTTGATTTACGAAATCGGGCCAGGGGCCCAGTTGATTTATAAATGTGATTTCGGGTCAGGGACCCTAAAATGGAATTGAATAAATGATTTTGGATTTAATAAACCAAGTATTTGGACTTGTGATGGTTTTATGGAAATTCGGGGCAAGGCCCTTGTGATGTTTTGGAAATGAATGATAAACTGTTTTCCATAAACCATCTCGATATGAGGATTGTAATGGTCTCCTCCAGGTGTCTGGGACACTGGGGAAGTCACGGTGCATTGCCTGCGTGGGGTCATTGTACGGAGCAGCCGGACCGTATGATGACTCAGGAGCAGGATTGCTATGATTAGATGTCTAGGACGTCAGACATCTGGGATGTCAGAGATATGGACCCGGTGAGACCCTGGGCAGCACGCGTCGCTTTAATACCGTGAGATATGATGTCTGGGACGTCAAGCGTCTGGGACGATAGGCATCTGGGATGCTGGAGATGGTAATTTGGTAAATGTGTACCACTGGATTTATGAAACGACTTTTGATTGAAAATGTGTTTGTGGTTTCTGGGCTGAGGCCCTAACGGTTAATTCTAATAAATATTTTATTACTGTTTTTGATGCATGCATACGTTTTTTTACTGAGAGGCATAAATGTCTTATAAAATGTATTTGATGAACTTGTTTATTTTCGTCCACTCACAGCCTTTATTGTTTTCAATGCCCTTCAGGTTGATCGACGATGCGACTGCAGCAGAGACTGGGACATTGCATGCCTCCTCCATCGATCCTGGCGCACTCTGGACGCCCGTCGGGGCAGCGGCTTTCGGTTATCCTTGTCTGACACTTCGTGTCAGACGGGAGCATGACACTTCCCACGGTAATCCCGGGGGGGGGGGGGGGGGGGGGGGGGGGGTGGATTGGGATGGGTCGTGTCAATCAACATAAGCCTAAGGCTTGAATCCCATAAGTCATCCATTTATCATATTTAATATTAAGTTTATTAATACTCACTATAATCATAGTCAAATCTTTAACATCAACATACAACATATGCATAACAATATAATTTCACACATTAAACCCTTTAATCATATTCTTCAATATTTATCATGTACACACAATATATACATATCCAAATTCTCCTTAATATCCAATTATAAGTATAATCAAGACCTTTGAATTTAAAACACAAACACATAATTTTGGGACCTTGGAACTATACCTGAACAATGTCTAATTAATCTAAAATTTTTACCATTGAACTCACAAAATTAAGAACTCAAACTTTCATGTTGACTGGATGGGGAAAGGCTATTGCACGCGCCTTCACACGCCACCACGGTCCTCTGTGTGTGGGCTTCACGCGCCCTACATAGGGGGTTGTCTTCAAACTCTATAAAGGTCTGGTTTCGGGTCACCCAACCTGCGACCTCGACTCGATTCCAAATCCTAGGTTTTACGATCATTTTCCATATTTTAACCATCTAATCTCATCTAGTCAAGTTAAAGAGCACATCTATGCTATTAAAACCACAAAAACTTACCTTGAGAGCCTTGTCAAAGATTCTAGCTCTCGGCCATGGTTTCTAGAACTGCCCATCATCGTTTTTGACGTCCAAGCCCTTGTTTTTTTAGCTTAAAACAATTCTAGGAGTTTACACGGCCTCCTAAGACTCCATGTTCGTGCTGCAAACCCTCGAAATGGCTTAATTCTTCTCCCCACACCATTTTTGAACCTTCACGGGTTTGATCGTGGGCGTAGGCTTGAGGTACCACTCCTTCCTCAGTTCTCTTTTTCTTTTTCTTTTTCTTTTCTTCTTTCCTTTCTTTCCCTCTCTTTCGATCTCCTCCCCTAGTTATCTTTCTTGGTTTATCACCTTCTTGTAGGTTTTTTTCCCTTTTCGGCCCTACTCTCCCCCAAGCACCACACTTTGCACATACATATCCATTTATAATGGACTAAGTTGGTGGAAGATTTTGTTGGAAGGGACCATAATTTTATAGTAAAGTGTCACTATCCACAAATATCACTCAAATATAAAATAATCAAAATACCCTTGGTGCTAAATTACCAAACTACCCTTAGTTATTTTGACTTATATCGAACATATTTGACCTCCAATTTTAGCATACCACCTGTCTATGGACTCAGAATTCCGAGACCTACACAAAAATACTCGTGAATCATCCAAAAAGTGTCTCCATTCAAAAAGTCAGCATTTGACCTTATAGGGGCAAACCCGTCATTTCTATTTAATTTTTCAAAATTTATTTTTCTCGAATTTCTAGGTCATTACACTAGGCATCTTGCAGAATGTCGTTGCTGATGATATCTTTCCATCGATACAGAATGAAAAAACATCCAAAGCAACTTAGGATAGTCTAAAGCACACGCATAGAAGAGACTTAAAGGTAATGGCTGTCAAATTACAATCTCTTAGACATGATTTTGAATGCACTAGAATGAAGGATGATGAATCACTGTCTGCATACATATCTAGACTCTATGGTGTTGGGAACCAAATGAGGTCATATGGAGAAGATATAGATGAGAAGAGATTAGTTCAAAAGATTTTGATTAGTTTGATAAAACCATTTGATCCTATTGTGTCTATAATTGAAGAAACTAGAGATATGGAGACCATTGATGTGGAAAATGTGATAGAATCGATTAAAGCCTATGATCAAATAGTAGAAATGCATGTTGAGGGTACTATTGAGAAAGCATTTTGTAGTCTACCTGTAGACACCAAACATGACTATTGCCAAAGTAAAAACAAAAACTCTTACAAAGGAAACAAGAATTGGAATTAGAAATCCAATGCTCATAAATCTAACTATAACTAGGGTTCTAGTTCAAGTAAAGGTGAGGGCAGCCATACAAGGGTCTTCTGCAAGTAATGTAAAAGACACCACTTATGGTGAATGCTGGTTTAAAGGGAATTTTATGTGCTACAATTGCCACAGGCAGGGACATATAACAAAGGAATGTCCTACTGCAAACAATGCAGAGAAACCAGTTACTGTGAACTTGGCAAAGAAGGTGACAGAAACAACAGAGAATTTGTTCTATGCATGTATTGTTGCATCAGTGGCTTAGGATGATCGTGTGTAGTATGTGGATAGTGCATGTAGCAACCATATGATAGCATAAGAGCCACTGCTAGTGGTCATTGACAACGACATTAAGGTGAATGTTAAAATAGGAAATGAAGAAATTTTACAAGCTACAGAAAATGGAACAATGGTTATGGAGACCAAGTAGGGTGATAGGCATATCAAAGATGTCATGCTCTTACTTGGGTTGAATGTGAACATAATCAGTGTTCGACAAATGATAAAGCATGGTTACTAGCTTGTTTTTGTTAATAACATTGTTGACATATTTGAGGATAATAAATTGATGGATAGAGTTGCCAAAGTTCCTATGATGTGGAATATATATTTCCCTATGACACTAAAGTGTGTGAATTCTATAGCAATGAGGCCAACAATTTCTGAAGACTCAGAACTGTGGGATAAGCAATATGGTCATCTAAACTATGCTATTTTGAAGACTCTACAATAGAAGGACATGATTGTGGGATTACCCAAACTCACAAACTAGAAAAGTGAAGTGTGTGAGGATTGTATTGATGGTAAGCAACATGTAGAGACTTTTGACAAAGAGAAGGCATGAACAACTTCCACACCTCTGGAACTCATACACACAGATATGTGTGGATCAATGCAAGAAAAAAATGCTAAAGAAAATAGGTACATTCTAAGATTTATTGATGATTTTACAAGGATGTATTGGGTTTACTTTCTCTTAAGTAAGTCAGGAGTTCTAAATGTGTTCAAGAAATTCAAGGCCATGGTAGACTTGCAAAATGGCTATAAGCTAAAGCAGTTGATGAGTCAAAAGGAAGGTGAGTATCTCTCAAATGACTTTGAGGAATTATGTGATACTACTTGAATTGTGAGACAATTAATTGTGGCCTATTACCTCAACAAAATGGTGTTGCTGAGAGGAAAAATAAGACCATTGTTGAGATGGCTAAAGCTATGATGCATGGCAAAGATACGCCATACAATTACTAGGGAGAAGCTGTCTATACAGCTATGTATTTACAAAATCGATGTCCTATTGAATTTGTAAATGACAAGAAACCATTTGAGCAATTATGTGGAAGAAGACCTAGTGTTAAACATCTAAGGGTGTTTGGCTCAATTTTTTATTCTCATATACTTTGTCAGCTTAGATAGAAGCTGGATGAGAAGAGCACCAAATGTGTGTTTATGGGGTATGGTAGTTGTGAAAAGAGCTATAGATCACTCAGTATATAATCTGGGAAGGTAGTAATATCCAAAAGTGTCATATTGGATGAGAATGCAATGTAGAACTAGAATAAAGAAAAGGTCTGTGAAGGCGGTTCAAGTTCCCTAAGCTATGGAATTAAGTACAGAAGTATCAACGACATTTATGCACGATGTCATATGTGTATTATTAAGCTTGAGCCCTATGTGGAAGTAGCTAAGGATTAGATAGGGAGATCAGCTATGGAAGCTGAACTTGAAATGATCCACACGAATGAAACCTGGGATTTGGTAGATAGACCTAGAGACAAGCATGTAATTGGGGTTAAATGGGTGTATAAGATGAAGTTGAACCTGGATGGTTCTGTTCAAAAGCACAAGGCAATGCTAGTGGCTAAGAGGTATGCACATAAGCCTGGAATTGACTTTAATGAGTCCTTTGCTCATGCGGCACAATTAGATACCATCCTTTGCTCCTATGGCACAATTAGATACCATTAGAACATTCAGTACCCGAGCAGCATAAATGAGTTGGAAGATATACCAACTAGATGTGAAGTTTGCCTTTCTGAATGGAATTCTAGAAGAAGATATCTACATAGACCAACTTAAAGGCTACGCTGGTCAGGAGAAAGAGGAAAATGCGTATAGACTCAAGAAGGTTTTGTACGGATTGAAACATGCTTCTGGAGCCTCATATGGTGAGATAGACTTTTTTTTCAGTGTGGATATACCAAGAGTTCTCGTGAGTCTACAATATATGTGAAAACAACAAGTGATAGAGGAATCCTATTTATTTTAATCTATGTAGATGACAATATCCACATTGGTTCTAGTTTGGAACTTATGAAGGTATTCAAAGCTGACATGATGAACAAGTATGAAATATTTGATCTAGGCCTATTATATCATTTTCTAGGAATGGAAATAATAAAGAATGACATAAGCATTTTCATCCACTAAAAGAAGCATGCTTCGACACTAATTGAGAGGTTTGATCTTAAGGACAACAAACCAATGAGTACACCACTAGGTCCGGGAGATAGACTAAGGAATGATGATGGCAGTAAGTTTGCAGATGAGCAACTCTACAGGAAGAATGTTAGGAATTTTCTATACTTAACTGCAACAAGGCCAAAATCATCTACGCAGCTAGTCTTTTGTCAAGGTTCATGCATGGTCCTACTAATAAGCACTATAAGGTAGTGAAGAGGATTTTGAGGTACATTAAAGGGAAACTATCATATGGAATTGAGTATGTGAAAGGGAAGACCTCTACACTAATAGGTTTTTGTAATAGTGATTAGGGAGGTTCAAAAGATGATACAAGAAGCACATCAAGGTATGCTTTCACTATAGGGAGTGGAATTTTCTCTTAGGCCTCCATGAAACAAAGCTGTGTTGCTTTGTCCACTACATAAGTTGAGTATGTCAGTGCTGTTAAAGCAACAACTCAGGTAATTTGATTGAGGCTTATCCTAAAAAACTTTGGTGATGAACAAGGTGAGCCTGCAATCCTACTGTATGACAATATGTCTGCAATTGTTATTGTAAGGAATCATGTGTTTCAACAGAAGGAAAAAAAACACATAAACATGAGATACCATTTCATAAAGGAAGCCTTGCAAGAAAACAAGATCATCTTGATGTATTGCAAGACTATTATTTTAATATTTTTCATTTTAATCATCCATCTTTCTTCTCTTTCCCGTACATCATTCTTTCATTTTCACCTAACCCAAACAAACAACTAAACATACAAACACATACCACCCCACTACTATACCCTTCTCTGTGCTCATGTGTGAGGCTAAGGGAATGAGTGATTGAACGAGATATAGAGAGACTGAGAGCCGGCGAAAGGCTGAGGACAGCAGCCACGGTGGTGGCCACGGAGAGGGTAACCCGTAACCCATTTTAAACCCATTTTTGGGAAACCATTTTATGACGTTGCTGATCGAGTTAGATGATCCTAAAGTGTTCTTAGGACTCAGACGAGTGCATTGGGATCGATTTTGAGAAGTTTGGTGGCCTGAGGCGGCCGGAGACCGAAATGGTGAGTTTAAGTTCAAAGTTTGGAACTTGGATTTTAGTGGTTATCGATTAGTTTTAATGTTTGGAAATGTTTGCTGCAGGTCATACGAGTTGTTTGGGAACAAAACCATGGAAAGAGGTGATCAGGATCAATGGTAGAAGGGGGGTGCAGGTCATGGGCATTGTTCATCGTTGGAGGTCTGGATGTTCTGGTGATGGTGATTTAGCCGGGGAGACTTATGGCATGCGTATCGAGGTGACAATTAGGACGGTCTGTGAGTGGACATTGTTTTCTAAACTGTGATGCATGCATAACCGTTTTATATGTTTTACATATTTGTACGTATTTTGAGGTAATTTACGTATTTGCACATACATCGAGGTTCATGGTTTTACACTGTGTTTATACGTGCTTGTGGTTTCGGTGATGGTTTGATGAAATAGTTTTGAATTTGAAAAGGTGAACTCGGGCATGGGACCCATTTGTTCTGGAAACCCTCAGACATGAAGTCCATTTGAGTTATATTATCGAGTCAAGGGGCCAACTAGTTTATAAAATCAAGCATGAGGCCCAATTGTGTTTTATGAATGTGATTTCGAGCCGGGGACCCATAAATGTATTTGGATTTGAGAAATCGGATTTGTGGATGACGATGGTTTTATGGAAATATCGTGCATAGGCCTATTTGAACGGATTGAGATGATTATGAAATGTTTTCCATATACCATCCTTGTGATCTGATATCGCCCCTTCAGGAAGGGTCAGGGATCTGGGTGACCCTGGGGGAGACTCGGCAGAGACCGAGTGACAGGACCCATCCCAATCCCTCCGGGATTAGTGCGGGATGACCCTGCTCCCGTCTGACACGAAGTGTCAGACAAGGGATATTTTCGTCATTTGCCCTCCCGGGCTATCAGAGTACGCCAGGATCCGGAGGAGGCATGTGATATCTCGGTCTCTGCTACAGTCCACATCCGATGTCAACCTGAAGGGCAGTCAAAACATTAAAAACTGTGAGTGGACAAAACAAGAGTTTATAAAAACATTTTAACGAGAAGACATTTGTACCCTCCACTAAAAAGCATGCATGCATTCGAAAACCATTTATTCAAAACAAACCATATGTGGGACTAAGCCCAAAGCAGATATAAACCAAGGTCGAAAAGACCACAATGAAAACGACCATACGGGCCACTGCCCAAATCCATAAGGGACTCGGCCCCAAACCATAAAGAAACCAAGTACACGAGCTACTGCTCAAATCCTGTGCACACCTGTACACACCACATATCATATAACATATATCCATCACATACATATATATAAGTCACACAACCAATCCTGCCACGGTATCCAAAGCCACGCGCGCGCTACCCGGGTCTCAATCCGAGTCATCTCGAGGTCAAGGTCAATGTCCGCAGACCACTGACCCTACCCGAGGTAATAGAAACCATAGCCTTCCTGAGAGTAAGGAACCCAACTGGGGGGTGACTCCACTCAGTCGGTGCTCCGTGACTACTCCGGGGTCCACCCAGGCCAACGACCCTCCCCGGAGGAGATAATAGAAGTAAAGGAAGGTAGACGAACATATATATACATAACATAAACATTCATGACCGGTTCCCCTGAACCGTCATGATCCATAATATCCATAATCAGGTAACATGCCGGTTCCCATAAACCGTCATGTACCGTAATAACATAACCAGGTAACATGCCGGTTCCCATAAACCGTCATGTACCGTAATAACCAACAAGGGTTCATGCCGGTTCCCATAAACCGTCATGAACCATGATACCATATTAAGAGTTCATGCCGGTTCCCATAAACCGTCATGAACCGGGAAATCCATTTAAGGTTCCCTGACCGGAAATCAAAACCGTAAAGTGACTAGGTCTCGTACCCGAACATAGGACACCAACTGGGCACCGTGCCCGGAATCTGAGGTCATATGCCCGAGACAAAACCAAATGGGTCTCATACCCGAGTTTATCATTTTGAAATCCAAATTCAGTTCATTTAAATCAATAAAGAAATACAGACCCGTATAAGCACCGTATAAGGCCGAAACCTCGAAATACGTGCTTATACGTAACCACATACAAATGCACCCATGGCATCATCAAACAAGTAATAAAACATATAATAAACATTTATGCATGCACCAATTTAGAAAACAAGGTCCACTCACAGACCGTCCGAGCTGCCGCCTCGATTTGCGTGCCATACGGCTCCCCGAGCCGATCACCGTCACCGGGACTCCCAAACCTGTCCAAATCGTAATAGAAGGTTACTAACTACTTAATTAACCTCCTACCAAAGCCCCGTAATTTTCCCGTATTTTTAACTATTTTTAATCCCGAACCTAAACCTTCCGATGCCCCGAAACATATCGAGACGGTGTCCGATCGACACGAAACCAGTCCCAAAATGTTCGTTACATCGAATAGATGATTCGTATGTTGAACACATCCCCAGAAACCCTACCACGCGCCCTCACGCGCCACCTGAAGTGGTTGCGCGTGGGAGCCACGCGCCGCTACAGTACCCGTCGTCTTCAGCGATCGAACCGGTCCGGTCCGGTCCAACCCCTGCAACTGAACCGGCGTAACCGGTCCAGGTCTCCGACGCCCTCATTTCTCATCCGTTTTCCTCCATTTCAATCCCTAAATTCATCTTTTAATCTTTCCTATCATTCCCAATTAACCAAACTAGCTAAAACACCCAAAATCCTAACGGTTCAAAATGGACCTCACGGTCCCTGTTTTTCCGATCATCCCACACGGCTGCTCAGCCCAAACCGCCACCCAAAACCTCTCTAACAACTCCCTAGCAACCTATTTAACTCAAACCAATCGTCCAAATCGACCCATAACAACTAGAAATCAAAAATGGATTAAACGGGCAAAATCGATTACCTCGTTCGGGTTTTCTCCTCCTCTCGCCGCCGTGGACGGCGGTCCTGGCCGCCCAGTAACCTCCTCAGTATCCCCACTTCACTCTGTCCCCATAGTTGATCGAATGGAAGATGGCTGGATTGGTTTGGGTGAAGGGTTGGATGAGATCGGGTTTGGTTTGTGTTTGGATGAAGAATGAAAATGCACGGGAAGTTTGATGCATGAAGGAAAATGATGTCCATTGGATGGGTGACACTTGTCACTCATCCATTGGGGATCAGAACAAATATCTGGGCCCACTAGAGACAAAACTGCACTTTTTGTCTCGTAAAACGTGCCGTCGTGAATAGTAACCGGGAACTTCCGTGAACCGTAACTTCGCCGTTGAACGTCCGAATTCGACGTGCCGCCTGTCTACGGATTCGTATCGTCCTTATCTACGTAACGGTCTTCGGCCCTCGGCCATCGGACCTCCCGGTCAAAAAGTCAACTTTTGACCTCCTATTCACCCAAATTACCAAAATGCCCCTAAACTTCCGAACGTCATAACTTCTTCCTCGAACGTCGGAATTGAACGTGCCACCTGTCTATGAACTCGTGATGTCACGAACTACGTCACGGTCATCGGTCAAAGTCCATTTGACCGCCCGATTAAAAAGTCAACATTTTGCCACCATCAGGGGCAAAACGGTCATTTCGCATCGTTCGTCCGATTTCGCTCTACTAATCACGGATTAGCCTCATTAATCGTGATTAGTCACTAATCTAATCTAGGAATTTGGGACGGGTCGTTACACCGAGGGGCACGCGTAGCTCTATACATGACAATTAGGATGTCAGGCATTGCGTGCGAGGGGTTATTCTACGGAGCGACAGGGCCGTAGAGTAATTCAGGAGCAGGATTGCTATTATTGGACGTTTAGAACGTCAGGCGTTTGGGACGTCAAGTATCTGGGATGCCGAGGATTGGTATATAATGGTATTTGACTAAATTGTGATTCATGGCTTTACTGGATTATGTAGTTGGATTTCAGATTTATTAGATTTATGAAATGGTATTTCAGTGTTGGTGGTTTTAGGCAGTGGCCCACATGATTTGATTTATGATTTTGGGTTGAGTTCCCACATACTTGGATTTATGGGTTTGGGCTAAGACCCTAATGATTTAATTAAAGTAAATGGTTTGATTATTGGTTTTCGAATGCATGCATGCTTTTTAATGAAGGGTATAAATGTCTTGTTATGAAATGTGTTTTTATTAAACTATTGATTTTTCGTCCACTCGCAGCTTTTAATGGTTTTAATGCCTTTCAGGTTGATCACAGATGCAAGCTGTAGCGGAGATTGAGACAACGCACTCCTCCACCGATCCTGGCGTGCTCTGGAAGCCCCGAATGGGCTGAGGTTTCGAGTTATCCCTTGTCTAACACTTCATGTCAGACAGGAGCATGTCACATCCTGTGTTAATCCCGGGGGGGATTTGGGATGGGTCGTGTCAGGAGTGTTGATGACTAAGCTGCTAGTTGGTAACTCTAACAGAATATACACAAAGATTTTGTGTATGTGCTGAGCTGGAGTAACTGAATTAGTGTGCTCAGCGTGTGTACTGATTGTGTAGCAAGAATGTGTAACTAGAATCTAGTAAGGCTAGGTGTCAAGTTGTAATAGGTCAAGTGATGTCATAATATCCTTGTGTGTAACTGAATTTGAATGTGTGCATTGTGTATGTATGCCTCTAATCAATTACCAATGATTGAAATATCGATATTGACGGAAATATCGCTAATCAAATTTACGGATATCTCGATGGATATATCGATATCGATATCATTTACGGTCAACAAAAATGACGAAAATTTAGTCTAAAAGTTGAATTTTTTTAATGAAATTTTGAGAAAAACTTAAGTACCCAATAATGGTTATATAGGACTAATAAAAATTATAAAATGACTTTTAATATAATAAATATATTATATATAATATGATACAATATGGTATGATGATCATTAATATGTATAAAACCTTAAAGATAAACTTAAATTAAAACATAATTTTATTGATAATTTTGCATCATGATTACTTTACTCCTTAAATTTCATTAAGAATAAGTAGTATTTATCGAATTCAAACGCATATTAAGCTCTAATTCATGTTGATAATAAATAATAATAATAATAATAATAATTAGCAGTAATAAATTAATAAAAGGCATGATTTTCCCCCTAATAAAAGGTATGGATTGATTGATTGAAATATCAATATTATTATTATTATTATTATTATTATTATTATTATTATTATTATTATTATTATTATTATTATTATTGTTGTTGTTCATACCATATCGGTCCAGACCGAACATGAAGCCCATATTGATTGCATGCCCAGCCCATTACCAAAATAGTACCAATCCGGACCAACCTTGGAGGCCTAGCCATCTGCCCGGCTCGGCATGTTGTCCAAACCGACCTAGAAGCCCAACTCTCTTCTGACACCATGCCACTGGCCGACTCTGGAGGCCTAACTCCTGTCGGTTGGTGAGTCGGACCAGACCGACCTAGAGGCCCAACACTGCCGCCTAGCACAAGCCCAAGGGATCCAGGCCCACTCATACGAACAAACCCTAGTCGGGTCTGGATGACACCTCCACGTGTCAGTCCCATAGCAATTGGCATTTGTCCCACATCGGGAGAATACAATTATTATATTCACCACACCCGTACAAAAGTGGTCCATTTGTCGTACAAAGGGAACTAAGCAATTACTGTTCACTATTACTTTTACAGTTTACTTTCCACCACTCACCCTACACCTTAGACCGACTACTGACTTGGGCGTCGGAGTACCTTTGGGCTGGTACCACACCGGTACCTATACTCTTACCGACCGACCAGTTTCCTTCCTTTTCAGGTCTACACAGGGCACGTGGCAGAGCAGCATTCGCTCCCTAAGTTGGCACATTTTGTGCATCAACAATTATATACCATGAATTGGTACTTATCCAAATTTAACATGACACGGCCCATCCCAATCCCCCCGGGATTACCGTGGAATGTGCCATGCTCTCGTCTGACACGAAGTGTTAGACAATGGATAACCTAATGCCACTGCCCACTCGGGGCTTCCAGAGTGAGCAAGGATCGATGAAGGAGGCATGCGATGTCCCGGTCTCTACTGCAGTCGCATCCGTGATCAACCTGAAGGGCATTAAAAACAACCAAAAGCTGTGAGTGGAAAAGAGATAAGTTCATAAAACACATTTCACAAGACATTTATTGTAAGGACCCGTCCTGGGAGTCAGGATTAGTGACGGATTAGCGACGTTAATCGGTGTTTAGTTGGTTATGTTTGGGGCGTTAGCGCAGAAATGACGATTTTGCCCCTAGTTGGGCAAAATGTTGACTTTTAGTTCGGGCGGTCAATTGGGCATTGACCGATGACCGTGATGTAGTTCGGGACATCACGAGTCCGTAGACAGGTGACACGCCCGATTCCGACATCTGAGGAGGAAGTTATGATGTTCGGAAGGTTGAGGGCATTACCGTAATTTGAGTAAACGAAGGGGCAAAAGTTGACTTTTTGTGACAAGACCCATCCCGATTATCCCTCGATAACCGTGACAGATCCTGCTCCCGTCTGACAATAACTCGAAAATACCAAAAGTAGTTTCAAATATATACATATAACACACAAAAACGATAACATTGTTAGACAAGGGATAGTTCAGTATTCCGAGACCGTTGACCTAGTCAACAGGTTTACAGAGCATAGGAAATATTTACATGTAGGGAACAAAATCCTACGCTGCAAAGTGTCTGAGTATGCAACGGTCCGTTTATTCCTCTGCCTCGAAATGAGCCTCAGTACCTGTGCACTGGCCTGGAGGGCAAATAAAACATCAAAGGTGTGAGTGGACAAAAATAACCTTTAGAAATACATTTATCAAAATATAGACTTACCCTCCAGTTTTCACAAGCATGCATGCATATCATAACTAATAAATCAAATAATTAAAATATGAATAGAAATCTCAATATCAAGGAAAACACAGAATCCAGGTCCAGTATAGAGTCACGTTATCCCTGCAACGCGTGCAAATCAATAAGCTCAAGAACCGCTCAAATCCCGAGCATCCGCCGCTGTGAACGCATCACTAGCCGGCAATCCGGATCTCGTGAACACATCACTTACCGATCTATATGTAATCCAGCACATCTGATCTGAGTCAAGCCTCCCTCGGCTGCTCGACAAAGATCGTGCTACGTGACCTCTTCGGGGTAAACACTCCCATCCCGAAGGCGAGCGTGATCTCCAGGGTGCATTTCGGGGGAAACATATTCCACACCGAAAGCCCTCATATATCATCATCACGAAAACCAGTGAAAACAGTTGCATGTAATATCAAAACCATTTTTGAACTAGGCTTTAAGCCCAAAAACACTTTTCTCAAATCCATAACCAATCCACGCAAACCTGCGCAATCACAATCTTATTTATGACATAAATCCATCAAATTCAATATCAGACTCATAATCCGAGTCAAAATCATGTTTAAACCCCGAGTCTTAGCTCGAAATATCAGTTTCACAGTTTTCCCGAAAATCGTGCCCAAAAACATATAAAATAATATAATAATCCAAAAATAATATAATATTCCTAAAAATCCAGAAATCATCATATCGAAATATCAATCATACCAAATCATTCCCGATCATATTATAAAGCATTTAAAACATATATGCATGCATTCAGGGTAGAAAACAAAAGTCCACTCACACACCGTCCAGATTGTTCCGTTTCGAGTTGTTCACTTCCTTCCGATATCCTGGAAGTATTCGGGCCTGTCAAACAAGAAATATAATATTACTAATTTTTTACATAATCCCCTGTACGAATTTCCTAATCGTCGGAATAAAATAATATTATTTTTAAACGTAACCTATACGCTTCGGGTACACAAACTACTCTCAGTTCATATCCGATTGACCCGAAACCAACGCTAATAGGTTCGTATCATCGAGAGTATCAAAATTTTTGTTGGACCCTTCCTCAGATTCTCGGCCACGCGCCCTCACGCGCCGCCGCAAGCGGCTGCGCGTGAAAGCCACGTGCCGTGAACAGTGATTGCTACAGTGTCTCTCTCTCTCGCCCGTTTCTCTGGTATTTGGGTCTGCAACCCGCGATCAGACCCCACTGGATTTCCTTCAATTCCAACTTAATTCGTCTCGTTCTTTCACTCATTTCTATCTATCCAATTTAACTGCTAGTTCTGTACCTTCAATTGAACTAATTAAACCCTAAAACGTCTCGACTCACGAAGAACACTCATCGGATCCTAATTCGGGTTTGACCTCAAATCGACCTATTTCCTTAAATTGTTCATACCAGAAGCATCATAGGATTGTAATGAACACGAAATCGAGATCAATTTCATGAAATTTTACCTCTAAGTACCTCGACTCAAGCTCGATTTTTCGAAACAATTGCAGCGTCTGTTCTTCACGATTTCACCTCCAATTTTCGTTCCAGTTGATTCAGTTCGATGCGTTTAGCCCCCAGAAAACTTAAAATCACCTCAATTGCGATCGAAATCGTTCAAGGAATTAAATTCGAATTTAGGTCCTTCAATAGTTGTTTCGGGTTTGTTCTCAGTGGGTTCCCAGTCCAATTTTCCCTCAATTCTCACTCTAGTGTTCACTAAATTCTTCTCCTTTGTCCTCTGTTTAGTCTGTCTCACTCCCTGGGATTATTGATCGATCAAGGACGAAGAAAATGTTTATGGTGTGTGTTTTGTACTAACTGAGAGTTAATAGCCATTCAAGTAATTAATTAATTCAAAAGGAAATTCAAATGCCACTAATCCTTATAAACAAGTGACACTTGTCACTTGATGAAGCTAATGAGTCATTTAAAGGCTGATTCAGCCAATTTGTCTATTTAATTAACTACTGCAGCTACATAATTTAATAACTGTTCACAATTACCATTTTACCCTTCTTAAGCAAAATTACCATTTTGCCCCTACACTTCACAATCCCGTAACTTCTTCATCCGAACTCCGTTTCCGACGTGCCACCTGTCTACGGATTCAGCGTTCCGAGATCTACACAACGGTACTCGAGGAATGTGCAAAAAGTATTTTAAACAAAAAGTCAACTTTTAGCCATAAGTCATCAAGGGTAAAAACGTCATTTTCACATTATTTTAATATTTTACAATTTTTGGATTTTTCGGGGCGTTACATTTTGCTCGACTTGTCATTTTCACGTAGACCGAGGACCGTTAGATAGATCTCGTCGTCCTGAGTTCAACGACAGGCGGCATGCTTTAATCGGACGTCGGACGAGCGAGATACATGTCTAGAACTTGAGGGGTAAAACCGTAAAATTGAACAAGAGGGGCATTTTGGCACATTGGGAATTGTGCATTTCTGATAAGGCCAAGTGTACATGAAGGATTGGATATTTTTGAGTTTGGGACCACAGGGCTTTGACACGTGAGGGTAGGCTAGAGGGTTCTACACATTTTCACGGGTAAATTAAATTAATCCTGTTTTTTGAGTCGTGCTTGAAGAAGAAAACAGAGAGTGAGTTGAGGGAGGAATTGGTCGATTGCAGAGTGTGTTGTGTGTTATGGTGATCGAGTGAGTGAGCAGAGACTAAGTGGAAGGCTGGTGAATGTTTTGGGGAGGTGGTGAGTGTGAGGGGAGACTTGGAACTGTGAGGAAAACCAGAGGACATAGAGCCGAGGACCACCGTGCACGGTTGTGCACTTCCAGTGACCGAACCATCAAATTGAACCCGTGGTGGTGTCGGGAGACCTGAGGGGAGTCGAGTAGGCACGGCGGAGCTCACGGTGGCGGCCTGAGTACAGGTAATTTCTTCACTTTCTTTTGGTTGCTCTGTTTTGCCGTTTAATTTCAAATTGGAAGTCGTGGCTTTTGGTGTTGAGTCGAGTTGTCTGGTGAGTTCTAGTGATTTTAGTTGGTCCCTATGAACCTCTAGGATTTGAAACCGTGATGGGGGGTTGCACGGTTGGCCGGGAGCTTGAACAGGGTTGTGATGGGTTTTCGTTCGATCTTGAGGGAGGTGGTTTAGAAGTCCTGTCGTCGTGTTTGGTTGAAGGGAATAGATTATTAGGAAGGGGACGAATGTAATGACCCGTCCCGAATTCCAGGATTAGATTAGTGACGAATCACGATTAGTGAGGCTAATCCGTGATTAGTTTGGCGAAATCGGACGAACGATGCGAAATGACCGTTTTGCCCCTGGTGGTGGCAAAACGTTGACTTTTCAATCGGACGGTCAAATGGACTTTGACCGATGACCGTGATGTATTTTGTGACGTCACGAGTTCATAGACAGGAGGCACGTTCAATTCCGACGTTCGAGGAGGAAGTTATGACGTTCGGAAGTTTAGGGGCATTTTGGTAATTTTGAATAAAAGGGGTCAAATGTTGACTTTTTGACTGGGAGGTCCGATGGCCGAGGGCCAAAGACCGTTACGTAGATGAGGACGATACGAATCCGTAGACAGGCGGCACGTCGAATTCGGACGTTCGACGACGAAGTTACGGTTCACGAAAGTTTCGGGATACTATTCCCGGCGACACGTTCTGTGAGACAAAAAGTAAGTTTTGTCTTTTGTGGGCCCAGTTACTTTTCAGCAACCAATGGATGAGTGACACTTGTCACTCATCCACTGGCCAACCTCACCCATTCATGCACCAAAACCCATCCCCGTGCATCGTCCATTTTCTTTGTTCCCAAACACAAACCCGATCCCATTTCTCACCCAAAAATCCAAACCCTTGACCTGTGAGCATAACTGAGAGGGCAGAGAGATGGAGAGGACCGGCTGGATGTGGTGGCTGGCCAGGCAGAACCGCCGGGGGCGGCGGAGGAGAAAACCCGAACGAGGTAATCGGTTTTGCCCGTTTAATCCATTTTCGATTTCTAGTTGTTATGGGTCGATTTGGACGATTGTTTTGAGTTAAATAGGTTGCTAGGGAGTTGTTAGAGAGGTTTTGGTGGTGGTTGGACGTCGGGGAAGCCCTGGGAGGTTTCGGGAAAATTGAACCGTGAGGTTCAAAATTGAACCGTGGATTTTCGTGGGTTTTAGGGGTTCTAATTAATTGGGTTAGGTTCCTAGGACGATTATAGGAAGGTTAGGATTGATTAGGATTGAAAACGGTGAAAAATTGGGCCGGAATGAGCCTGGACCGGTTACGCCGGTCCAGTTGCAGGGGTTGGACCGGACCGGCTGGCCCGGATCGGCTGTGCGAGGTTGAAAGTGGTGACGTGGCATGATGACGTGGCACCTGTCAGATTGTCAGGTGACGTGGACCACTCATCAGCCGACACGTGTCACATGTCAGTGCACAGTCAGCACTGACATGTTAGTGACGTGGCCCAATCAGGGGCTGACGCATGGCACAGACGTGGACCAGTACCGTGATGACACGTGGCACTGACAGCACAGTGACATGGACCAATGAGAGCATGACACGTGGCACCTGTCAGAGTCTGACATGTCAGACCTGACAGCTGTCAGATGACGTCATGCTGACGCCAGCGATGACGTCAGCAGGTACTGTAGCTGGCGCGTGAAGCCCACGCGCAGCCACTTCAGGCGGCGCGTGAAGCCCACGCGCAGCCACTTCAGGCGGCGCGTGAGGGCACGTGGCAGGGAATCTGGGGAAGGTTCCAACATACAAAATCTTCTATTCGATGTAACGAACATTTTGGGACTGGTTTCGTGTCGATCGGACACCTTCTCGATATGTTTCGGGGCATCGGAAAGTTTAGGTTCGGTTTTAAAAATAGTTAGAAAATCGGGAAAATTACGGGGCTTTGGTAAGAGGTTAATTAAGTAGTTAGTAACCTTCTATTACGATTTGGACAGGTTTGGGAGTCCCGGTGATGGTGATCGGCTCGGGGAGCCGTATGGCATGCAAATCGAGGCGGCAGCTCGGACGGTCTGTGAGTGGACCTTGTTTTCTAAATTGGTGCATGCATAAATGTTTATTATATGTTTTATTACTTGTTTGATGATGCCATGGGTGCATTTGTATGTGGTTACGTATAAGCACGTATTTCGAGGTTTCGGCCTTATACGGTGCTTATACGGGTCTGTATTTCTTTATTGGTTTTAATGAAATGGATTTGGATTTATAAAAGGATAAACTCGGGTATGAGACCCATTTGGTTTTGTCTCGGGCATATGACCCCAGATTTCGGGCACGGTGCCCAGCTGATGTCATATGTTCGGGCACGAGACCCAGTTATTTTACGGTTTATGATTTCGGGTCAGGGACCCTAGATAGATTTCCAAGTTCATGACGGTTTATGGGAACCGGCATGAACTCTGGAAAGGTCATTGCGGTTCATGACGGTTTATGGGAACCGGCATGAACCTTTGTCAGGTCATTCTGGTTCTTGACGGTTTATGGGGACCGGCATGAACCCTTGTTGGTTATTACGGTACATGACGGTTTATGGGAACCGGCATGTTACCTCGGTTATGTTATTACGGTACATGACGGTTTATGGGAACCGGCATGCTACCTAGTTATGTTATTATGGATCATGACGGTTCAGGGGAACCGGGCATGGATATTATGTTATGTATATATATGTTCATCTACCTTCCTTTACTTCTATTATCTCCTCCGGGGAGGGTCGTTGGCCTGGGTGGACCCCGGAGTAGTCACGGAGCACCGACTGAGTGGAGTCACCCCCCAGTTGGGTTCCTTACTCTCAGGAAGGCTATGATTACTATTACCTCGAGTAGGATCAGTGGTCTGCGGACATTGACCTTGACTTTGAAAAGACTCGGATTGAGACCCGGGTAGCACGCGCGTAGCTTTGGATACCGTGACAGGATTGGTTGTGTGACTTATATGTATATATGATATATATTATGATATATGAGATTTGGATATGTGGTGTGCACAGGTGTGCACAGGATTTGGGCAGTGGCCCGTATGGTCGTTTTCATTGTGGTCCTTTCGACCTTGGTTTATATCTGCTTTGGGCTTAGTCCTACATATGGTTTGTTTTGGATAAATGGTTTTCGAATGCATGCATGCTTTTTAGTGAAGGGTACAAATGTCTTCGTTAAAATGTTTTTATAAACTTTTGTTTTGTCCACTCACAGTTTTTAATGTTTTGACTGCCCTTCAGGTTGACATCGGATGTGGACTGTAGCAGAGACCGAGATATCACATACCTCCTCCGGATCCTGGCGTACTCTGATAGCCCGGGAGGGCAAAGGTCGAAATTATCCCTTGTCTGACACTCCGTGTCAGACGAGAGCAGAGTCATCCCGTACTAATCCCGGGGGGATTGGGATGGGTCCTGTCAACGTGGTATCAGAGCATAAGATTGCTCGTAGGATGCTTATCAGAGCGGGGTTGTCTCTATTCGAGCAACCGCGGAGCTCTTGCTATGTACGCTGGTCGAGGATGTGATATCTCAAGGGGCTACAGTTCGTTATCAACCTGATATTTAGGGTGCCGATGCGATAGTTAGCAGGATTGAATCGTGGAACGTCTTGGTTTGGCACTGGATGCCGTGTTTGCCATAGTTCTATCAGGGTTGACAGTGTGAGACCCTACGGAAGGGATGACGTACCTGTACGTTAACGTTTTGATCGTGAGACGGTTAGTTGGGATCGTCTTTCACGATGTCGTAGGATTGGTTCCGACGACTAGTTGGGAATTGTGATCATCGGATGGTCGAATATTGTTGAGTTGGATAATCGGATTTGGTTGAGTTAGATGGATTTACTGCAGTTAGCAGTTAGCAGCTGGATTCGGGGAATCCTAGTTAGATTGACGGTAGGATTAGATTGACGTCTTTACGATGTCGGACCGCGGGGTCGGTCAGATTGTCGATTTTACTACTTTTCGCAGTTGGGTTCAGAGTGACCCTAGGCGTGATCGAGGAATCCTAAGGTAGGATGTGTATGGTTCGGAAATGTGAGTTGACGAGTGGTTTGACTTGGACGACTATTCGAATTAGGGTTCGTTAGTCGGTCTAGTCAGGACAGCTTGTGATGGGATGGTACTTCGCAGTCGGGGTTGTACTTATCGGTTAGTAGGTTGTCGTACTACCATAGTTGTGATGGATTGTTGGTGCAACTAAGGTCGTGGGCGACCTGGTAGACGACAATGGTTTAGTCGAGTTACGACAGGTTAGAGATTGTTGGGCAAGTTATCAGGGTTGGTACTTGTCGATGGAATCCCGGAGCGGGGATACAGTGTAGTTAGTACGATCGATTGATTCCGTTGGACACGAATCTCGATTGTGATGTTTGGTAGTTAGGTCTGCACGAGTCTGCGGCAGGCACTACTACTGAGAGTGGTTGTAGCTATGGTTGTTGGGAATCGGGGACGTTCAGGGGACGTTTCCTTTTCTCTTATGAGTTGTCAGGATGACTGTACTCATAGTTGTTAGGTACGAGGGAGGCTGAGTTTCTCCAATACGAGTTGAGGTATCGGATCGTCGCTCGGTATGAGCAGAGACCCAGGGTGTCAGTTTTGCACACGGCGTGCTGATACTGACACTAGTGTTGGTGATAGTGCGTGGTGCTGGTACTAGCGCTGGTGATCTTGATGACGGTGAGTTACGAGTCGGGATGTGACATCCGTCATGATGGGTATATGTTCGGTATCTGTGGTTCGAGAGTGGATCACAGATAGAGTTAAATTGATGATGGACACGTGGTTGATGTCCGAGTGTGTTGGTTTCGATATGGTTGGAATTTCGGAATCGCGAGAGTTGCGATTGGGGTGACACGAGGAGTGCGGGCTTTCCGCATTGGTATTAGGTAATTCGAAGTCATTAGGGTGACTTCTTAGGTTCTGCTAAGGCAGATGATGGTTGTATCACTAGTACACTGATCGTGTATTGGTTGGTGGACCCGGGATTTGTCTTGGGTCATCAGCATGTGTTGAGTATATCGAAGTTAGGTGACTAAGATTCTCATCGTCTGCATGGTGGCAGACGATGTTAAATTACGTGGCGTGGTGAGTGCAGCGAGTTTTGTTTGCGTTCACCTAGGATGAGTATTGATGTCATTGTTTGGTATCATCCTTGGTTTTTCCTAGGTGGAATGACAAGGATCGATACGAGGTAATCAGTGAGAACCCACAGTCTCGGCGTGTTTTGTCGTTGACAAATCTGTTTAGATGTGGGAATTGGTTTAGGACTTTGGGTATCGTTATGGATCTAGATCGTGATCTTGATGATCCAGATACGTGGGGAGTTTATCACTCTTACCTGGATGTTTGAGTTGAGGATGATGTGACTGAACTTCTTTTCGAGGTAAATCCCATATGGCTTACTACTCGCCTGAGTAGTTGTCCGATGAGTAGTTTTCCGACGTGGTCGGATATGGTCAGCCTTAGGGATGTGCGGATATTTTGATTGTCTTCCCTAGGAAGTCAATCGAGGTATTGGAGTAATCGTTTGAGCAGGTATCTGATAGGTTCGGATATAGTGCGTCTCGGTAGACGAGAACGAGATTTCGAGTTTTGGAATCAGATTTCTGGATGACGATTCAGGATTTGATTTTGGAACTTGAAAGAGGATTTCTGGATTTGGGTTTTGGAATCGGATTCTGGGTGACGATTCAGGATTTGATTCTAAAGCTTGACTGTGGATTTTCTTTTATGGATTTGGGTTCGGAATGGTTATTCCAAATGCTAGCTTACGGAATAATGATTTCGGATTCGGATTTAGACATGGATATGGATATGACTTCTGGGTTTGGATTCAGGATTTCTTACGAAATTGCGGATTCGGATTCGGATTTGGAAATAGATGAGGGGTTGGAGTTTCGATTTGTCTAATGCTGGATTGGACAGATGAACTCCATTATAGAAACGTGTTTAGCTACAGCCTAGGTGGTTGTAAGCTGATTTATGGGTAGGTGTATGTACCTTGTACGCTGTTTGAGGTACGATACTGGATAGGCTTGTGGTGTCTGGTAGCGGTATTTTGGATATACCATTGGTACATTGGTGAACGTGTTGGTAATCGGCTTAATCCTGATACCATCGGATTTGTTAAGGTCGTGAACTGGACATTGGATACTGTGCACTAGGTCATGGTTTTCTGATGGGTCCGGTTACACACAGGTCGAGTGATTATGGGTATACGTAAACTCAGGTTGAGTGAGTGGGTGGTTAATGTAACCACGAGTGAGTATAGTGACAGTTTTCGATTGACGACTGTCAAATGGTGCCAGTTTGTCGGAGGTGTCAACGACATGGTAGAATTGACGAGTGGTGTCAATTCGGACCGCATGGCTACTGTCATTCGACGTGGTCGAGTGTAGTCGATGCGACGTGAGTGTTAGTGGTACGCTTGGGTACGAGTAAGTATAGTTTTGGTTAGTGGGTGTACGAGTGTACACGTGTTTCGAGGTCGGATTTTCTTTCCACGAGTTGGATGTGGAATCAAGATAGTTGGAGTTTCGAGAACGAAACTAATTAAGGAGGGAAGAACGGTTAGAATTATGTCGGTTGGAATTTCGAGGACGAAATTAATTAAGGAGGGAAGGTTGTAACGACCCGTCCCGAATTCCAGGATTAGATTAGTGACGAATCACGATTAGTGAGGCTAATCCGTGATTAGCTGGGCGAAATCGGACGAACGATGCGAAATGACCGTTTTGCCCTTGGTGGTGGCAAAATATTGACTTTTCAATCGGACGGTCAAATGGACTTTAACCGATGACCGTGACGTAGTTCATGACGTCACGAGTTCATAGACAGGTGGCACGTTCAATTCCGACGTTCGAGGAGGAAGTTATGACGTTCGGAAGTTTAGGGGCATTTTGGTAATTTTGGATAAAAGGGGTCAAATGTTGACTTTTTGACCGGGAGGTCCGATGGCCGAGGGCCAAAGACCGTGACGTAGATGAGGACGATACGAATCCGTAGACAGGCGGCACGTCGAATTCGGACGTTCGACGGCGATGTTACGGTTCACGAAAGTTTTGGGATACTATTCCCGGCGACACGTTCTGTGAGACAAAAAGTAAGTTTTGTCTTTTGTGGGCCCAGTTACTTTTCAACAACCAATGGATGAGTGACATTTGTCACCCATCCACTGGCCAACCTCACCCATTCATGCACCAAAACCCATCCCCGTGCATCGTCCATTTTCTTTGTTCCCAAACACAAACCTGATCCCATTTCTCACCCAAAAATCCAAACCCTTGACCTGTGAGCATAACTGAGAGGGCAAAGAGATGGAGAGGACCGGCTGGACGTGGTGGCTGGCCAGGCAGAACCGCCGTGGGCGGCGGAGGAGAAAACCCGAACGAGGTAATCGGTTTTGCCCGTTTAATCCATTTTCGATTTCTAGTTGTTATGGGTCGATTTGGACGATTGTTTTGAGTTAAATAGGTTGCTAGGGAGTTGTTAGAGAGGTTTTGGTGGTGGTTGGACGTCGGGGAAGCCCTGGGAGGTTTCGGGAAAATTGAACCGTGAGGTTCAAAATTGAACCGTGGATTTTCGTGGGTTTTAGGGGTTCTAATTAATTGGGTTAGGTTCCTAGGACGATTATAGGAAGGTTAGGATTGATTAGGATTGAAAACGGTGAAAAATTGGGCCGGAATGAGCCTGGACCGGTTACGCCGGTCCAGTTGCAGGGGTTGGACCGGACCGGCCAGCCCGGATCGGCTGTGCGAGGTTGAAAGTGGTGACGTGGCATGATGACGTGGCACCTGTCAGATTGTCAGGTGACGTGGACCACTCATCAGCCGACACGTGTCACATGTCAGTGCACAGTCAGCACTGACATGTCAGTGACGTGGCCCAATCAGGGGCTGACGCATGGCACCGACGTGGACCAGTGCCGTGATGACACGTGGCACATGTCAGACTGTCACGTGGCACTGACAGCACAGTGACATGGACCAATGGGAGCATGACACGTGGCACCTGTCAGAGTCTGACATGTCAGACCTGACAGCTGTCAGATGACGTCATGCTGACGCCAGCGATGACGTCAGCAGGTACTGTAGCTGGCGCGTGAAGCCCACGCGCAGCCACTTCAGGCGGCGCGTGAGGGCACGTGGCAGGGAATCTGTGGAAGGTTCCAACATACGAAATCTTCTATTCGATGTAACGAACATTTTGGGACTGGTTTCGTGTCGATCGGACACCTTCTCGATATGTTTCGGGGCATCGGAATGTTTAGGTTCAGTTTTAAAAATAGTTAGAAAATCGGGAAAATTACGGGGCTTTGGTAGGAGGTTAATTAAGTAGTTAGTAACCTTCTATTACGATTTGGACAGGTTTGGGAGTCCCGGTGATGGTGATCGGCTCGGGGAGCCGTATGGCACGCAAATCGAGGCGGCAGCTTGGACGGTCTGTGAGTGGACCTTGTTTTCTAAATTGGTGCATGCATAAATGTTTATTATATGTTTTATTACATGTTTTATTACTTGTTTGATGATGCCATGGGTGCATTTGTATGTGGTTACGTATAAGCACGTATTTCGAGGTTTCGGCCTTATACGGTGCTTATACGGGTCTGTATTTCTTTATTGGTTTTAATGAAATGGATTTGGATTTATAAAAGGATAAACTCGGGTATGAGACCCATTTGGTTTTGTCTCGGGCATATGACCCCAGATTTCGGGCACGGTGCCCAGCTGATGTCATATGTTCGGGCACGAGACCCAGTTATTTTACGGTTTATGATTTCGGGTCAGGGACCCTAGATAGATTTCCAAGTTCATGACGGTTTATGGGAACCGGCATGAACTCTGGAAAGGTCATTGCGGTTCATGACGGTTTATGGGAACCGGCATGAACCTTTGTCAGGTCATTCTGGTTCTTGACGGTTTATGGGGACCGGCATGAACCCTTGTTGGTTATTATGGTACATGACGGTTTATGGGAACCGGCATGTTACCTCGGTTATGTTATTACGTTACATGACGGTTTATGGGAACCAGCATGCTACCTGGTTATGTTATTATGGATCATGACGGTTCAGGGGAACCGGGCATGGATATTATGTTATGTATATATATGTCCATCTACCTTCCTTTACTTCTATTATCTCCTCCGGGGAGGGTCGTTGGCCTGGGTGGACCCCGGAGTAGTCACGGAGCACCGACTGAGTGGAGTCACCCCCCAGTTGGGTTCCTTACTCTCAGGAAGGCTATGATTACTATTACCTCGAGTAGGATCAGTGGTCTGCGGACATTGACCTTGACTTTGAGAAGACTCGGATTGAGACCCGGGTAGCACGCGCGTAGCTTTGGATACCGTGACAGGATTTGTTGTGTGACTTATATGTATATATGATTTATATTATGATATATGAGATTTGGATATGTGGTGTGCACAAGTGTGCACAGGATTTGGGCAGTGGCCCGTATGGTCGTTTTCATTGGGGTCCTTTCGACCTTGGTTTATATCTGCTTTGGGCTTAGTCCTACATATGGTTTGGTTTGGATAAATGGTTTTCGAATGCATGCATGCTTTTTAGTGAAGGGTACAAATGTTTTCGTTAAAATGTTTTTATAAACTTTTGTTTTGTCCACTCACAGTTTTTAATGTTTTGACTGCCCTTCAGGTTGACATCGGATGTGGATTGTAGCAGAGACCGAGATATCACATACCTCCTCCGGATCCTGGCGTACTCTGATAGCCCGGGAGGGCAAAGGTCGAAATTATCCCTTGTCTGACACTCCGTGTCAGACGGGAGCAGGGTCATCCCGCACTAATCCCGGGGGGATTGGGATGGGTCCTGTCAACGAAGCTACTGGTGGAAAAAAGAAGGAAAATGGTGTAGGAACGGCGAAGAACCGGGAATGCCGGTTCAGACTGGTCGACTCATCGAAGAAGACGATGAACAGTGATTGTGTTCAGGCGCCTGAGGCCCACGCGCAGTCACTTTGGACGGCGCGAGGGGGCGCGTGGGGAGGATTCTGGTGAACCTTCCAACATAGTTTTTGGTCTAATCGTTGTAACGAGTCTTTTGGGATAGGTTTCGGGACAATCAGACGTTGTTTCAGGTTAGTTTTACGAGGTTGAAGGTTTAGGGTCTTGGTTAGTTACGTGTAAAGTTCGGGAAAATTTGTGGGGAATTAGGAGGAACTTAGTGGACGTGTTAGTGACTCGCTTTGGTGAATTTTGACAGGATCGGAAATCCCAGAGGAGGTCGAGGAACGTACAAGACGTTCGGGACGCGAGTGACGTGCCTAGTAACTGTGAGTGGACTTCTTCCTTATAACTGAGCATGCATAACTGTTTTTAATTACTTGATTTATGGTTTTATATGTGATTTCATGATTATTTGAATATGCTATAACTGTTTTACATAACTGCACATTTTTCGAGGAATTACGGTATTTGGCACGTTTTACGAGAAATGCTTGATTTCTGATTATGATGCCATGATTTTGGGATTTCAAACGATAAATGATTTTCAAGGAATATAATGGCTTTTGAGACATGATTTGATAATCAAGGTTTTCGATTTTAGAATCGGATTTCGGAAAGCGGAATTTGGTTTTAAAGTTGAAAAGTGGAATTCTGGATTTGGGTTCGGAATGACGGTTCTGAACGCCGGAATAGCTTCGGACTAGTGGTTTCGGATTCGGGTTTGGATATGGATTTAGAAATGTTTTTCAAACGGTTTTGGATTGGATTTTCTGGATCTGATGATTGGGTTTAAAGACCCGGATCATGATTAACGGGGGACGGGCCCGGATTGGGTTTAAAGACCCGGATTGAGTTTAAAGACTCAGATATATTGATATTTCCCCCGTAGGCCTGTTGAGTTTAAAGACTCGGGAGTTTAAAGACTCGGATTATATTGAGGCCTGGATTGAGTTTAAAGACTCTGGAGTTTAAAGACTCAGATAGATCCAGTAGGTTTGATCGGATGATTACATTAGTATCTGATGTTTTACTGCTAATGTTTTATAACATTTATCCTACTGTGTTTATGTTGTTGCGGTTTCCATGATGAACATAATGAGATTTATAAATGTTTTCAGAAATTGGGTTATGCATGCATGTTTCTAAAACGGAGGGCCAAACCCTGGTTTGTTTATGAAATGGTTTTTGAACTTTTATTCTGTTTGGTCCACTCACACTTTTCGGTTTTTAATTGCCCTCTAGGTCGTGGAGCTAGCGCGGGGGTTGACGTTGAGGCAGCGTCGGAGGCATAGAGTACTCGAGCGTTTTCCCAGAGTAGTTTTAGTGTTCCGTTGTGCGTGTACTCTATAGGTGGTTTTGTTTTACTTTGTTTGGTACTATGCTCTATATAATGGTTGACTCTTGGATGTTTTAATTTCTCCTTCGTTTGACAGTGTAATTTGTGGTTTTCGTGAGGTTGTTTCGGTCTTTTGTGTTGGGTTGTCAGACGGGAGCAGAGTTCACCTCGGTTATCGGGGTGATAATCGGGGTGGGTAATGTCATTTATGCCCTTCATTATAAACGTATGCATGCATCGAAAACCAGTAATCAAACATTTACTCCAAATAACCATTAGGGCCTTAACCCAAAAACCGTAACTCAAAACCAAGTATGGGAGCTCAGCCCAAAACTGTAAGATACCAAATCCATAAATATAAAACCAAGTGTGGGAGCTCAGCCCAAAACGGTAGGATACCAAATCCATAAATATAAAACCAAGTGGGCCACTGCCCAAATCCATAAACACCAATCCAACCGAAAACCATTTCATAGATCCAAAAGTCCATATTTACCACATTACCATCTCCGGCATCCCAGATGCCTAGCGTCCCAGACGCTTGACGTCCCAGACGTCATATCTCACGGTAATAAGCAACGCGTGCTACCCGCGGTCTCTCCAGGTCAATATCTCTGACATCCCAGATGTCTGACGTCCCAGACGTCTAATCATAACAATCCTGCTCCTGAATCACTATACGGTCTGGTAGCTCCGTACAATGTCCCCTCACAGGCAATGTACCGTGAGTTCTCCAGTGTCCCAGACACCTGGAGGAGACCATCACATATCCTCATATCAAAATGGTATATGCAAAACAGTTTTATCAAATCATTTCACAACATTTCAATGGGCCATGCTCGAAATCTCCATAAAACATCACAATTCCATTTAGGGTCCCCGACCCGAAATCACATTTATAAAACATAGGGTTGACTGCGCCCAAACTACGTATTAAATTAAACACGTAATTTGAGTGTTATGCAATTTAAACCCTTTTTGTGTAGATGTTGTATTGGTAAATAGGGATCGTTCTTAACCGAGGAAATTAGAGAACATTAATAATGTGTTTGTGGGAGATGAATAAAAGAATAATGAATTAAATAATTAAATAATAAAAGAATCAAATAATCAAAGAATTAATAAATTAAAGAATAGATGAATAAGAGAATAAAGAAATAAAAGAATCAAAGAATAAAAGAATTAAAATAATAAAATAATAAAATAATAGAAGAATAAAGAATAAAGAATAAAAAGAATCAAAGAATAAAAGAATTAAAAGAATAAAATAATAAAAAATAAAAAGGGGGGTTTTGAAAAGATTTGTAATCATGCAAATAAGTAAAAGCATAAATAAACTAATTTTACTTCTACTCTAATTTATGTACTAGTGACCTTCTTAAAGCACGTATCTTACCAACACTCTAATAATTGCAAATATTAAAACAATCACGAAATTTTACCTTCATCATCTCAAATACTTACATATATCTTTCAATATTATAAATGCATCAACCATTAATGTGCGTCAAACATCAATATGCTTCAAACATTTACAACATGATTCACCTTAAGTTTATAATTAAATGCGCCCACAACAATCAACATTTAATCTCTTCAATTCTACTCTAAGTGCACCGACAGCGGATAAAACACTTAACATCGAATTGAAGTTTAAGCACTAAAACATATGAAGTAAAAGAAATTCAAAAAGTAAAACACATGGAGATTGCATTCAACACTTACAAATATTAGCAAGAAAATACCTCACATATATTGAACTATAATCAAAACCAATAACAAAAATAAGAGTTAAGTAGAAAAAAATGATTTTTCACAAGGAACCCTGACAGCAGGCAGAAACGTGTGAAGATGGAGGAAATAAACTAGGGAAATATGGACTCAAACTCTAAATCTTGTATTGGAAATATTTTGCCAAAGTTTCCCTCAAAGAAGGCTAAAATGTGTGCCTCCAAGAAGTTCCCAAGAACAAAGTAAAGAAGAAATGAAATTAGAAAAATAAAAGTAACATAAATTAAGAACAAGAATTAGAAGGAAACTAATTAATAAGAAAATCTATAAGAAGTTAAAATGGTCCCCAAAAATGTCTCTCAAAAGAGAGAAACAAAAGAACTAAACCAAAAACTAAAAACTAAGAAAAATGAAAGAAATGGGAGAATGGAACTAATGGGGGACTCCTAATTACAAGAATTGAACCCCTATTTATATGGGGAAAAAGCTACCAAAAATAATTAAAAAAATACAATAAAAGAATAAAGAAAAGTGGAATGATGAATAATGATGGATAATGATGTTTAGAAGTGGTTTTAGTTGTAAAGTTGCAAAATTGGGCTGGAAAGTGGCTGGAAAAATCAGAAAAATATGAGAAAGTAGAGCAGTTGGGCTGGTGGCTGTGCAGTGGGCAGGTGAGGATTCGGGCCAGGCGGATTATTGGGCAGTTGGGCTGGCGCAGGTGGGTGGTTAGGTGCTGCAGGCGGGCCGGATCGCAAGCAAGTGGGCTGTGCAGCGGATTGGACTAGAGCAGTGTTGGACACGCAGGTCAAGGCTGGGACGGGTCGTGGGCTGAGACGGGCTGCTGGGCGTTTGGGCTGGTGTGCATGGGATTTGGGCTTCGCTAGGGCTGCTACAGTTTGTACGGGCTGGGTTTGGCATTTAGGGCTGCACAAAAACAGAGAAAATGGGCTCAAATTAAAACTGATTTTGGGCTAATAATAACAAAATTAATTCATAAATTCAATTCAATCGAATTTCGTCCCTAAATCTTTCGTTAAAATTCCGATCGAGACGATTCTTTCGCCAAAACGCTCCAAATAACAAACTTTATTTATTTAAACAAAAATAACACATAAAAAATTAATTTATCTAATTATTTATTATTTTAATATTAAAAGTCAAGTATAAAGGGTATAAAATAATATAAAATAATGCTTAATTAATGACCTATAAGGGTCCCAGACCCGAAATCATATTTATAGCCCAACTGGGCCTTATGCCCGATTCTGTAAACCACTGGGCCCACGACCCGAATTTGTAAATCAAATGGGTCTCAGCCCGATTTCGTAAACAACTGGGCCCTTGGCCCGATTTCATAAGCAACTGGGCCCCTGGCCCGATTACGTAACTCAAATGGACTCCAAGTCCGAGGTTTCCAAAACAATTGGGCTTCATGCTCGAGTTCATCTTTCCAATTTCAAAACCATTTTATCACATTATTCATGAAACCACAAGCACGTAAAACCACAATAAAACCGTCAGTCTCGATATACGTGCAATATAGAAAACATCTCGAAATACGTGCAACATACACGAAATCAATAATCACAATCATCATCATGGAAATCACATATATAAATCATATAAAACCGTTAGGCATGCATAGTATTTATAAAACCAAAGTCCACTCACAGACCGTCCAACGATGCACCTCGATAAGCGTGTCATAGGCCTACTCGGGCCATACTACTATCACCGGGACTTCCAAACCTGTCCAAATCACATTAGAGGGTTACTAACCTCTTCATTAACCTCCTATCAAAGCCCCATAATTTTCCCAAATTTTTAACTATTTTTAAACTCGATTCAAAACCTTTGGATGTCCCAAACAATATGGAAACGGTGTCCGATCGACATGAAATCAGTCCCAAAATGTTCGTTACATCGAATAGATTAAAAATCATGTTGACCTCACCTCGAGATTGGTGTCCACGCGCCGTCACTTGCCGCCGTGAGTGTCTGCGTGTGAAACCCACGCGCCTGCTACAGTGTCGTCGTCCCAACCCGTTTTCTCTGTAATTCTTTCAATTGAACATTCAAACAGCTTCGTTTTAAGTCCAATTACAGTTATATAATCTTAATTTTACAAATATTTACCTCAAATCAAAAGATTCGAAGATGAACATCGAAGAACACCTGGGTACTATTCATGCTTCGAATTTCATCAATGCCATCTGATTTCTTCCAATTGATCCACCCAGAAGCTTTATTGGACCATGAGAAACTCATTTTCGAGTCCAATTTAATCGTTTAATCCCTCTCGAATCACGACCCAACCTTCGAATTTGCTCATTGTCGTCAAGTCCGTTCAACGCCAATTAGCCAACAATTTTCTTCGTTCTTGATGTAGATCGACTCGTAATGACTTCAGGAAGCTAAGTCAAGCTTCAATTTTGATCCTCAAGGCTCGCAATTTGAATATCAAATTTTCACCCCAAAACTCAAATTTTCGATTTTGTTTCCAGTTTCCCTCTCTCTGTCCCTCGTGTTTCCCCTGCTAACTTAGTCTCCTTAATCTCTCAGTTTTCCTCTCAAAATCAGTTGTGGGAGAAGACACAAGTCTCTCATCTCTCATACTCTGTTTTTGTGTTGGTCACGGTTCAAAGAAAACATAAAGAAGATGGCTGATGAAGAATGATGAAAGACAGTGATGATTAGGAATGATGATGGAGGATTAACGGGAAACATGGACCATAATTTAGGGTCCTCAAATCAAGGGATGGATGACACTTGTCACTCATCCAAGTTTCCACAAAGATCGGTAACTATTCAATATTTTAATATTATTTAATTCAAATCTTGGTCCGTTCGGTTAATCGATTTCGCTCCAGTAACCATAACTTTGTCGTCGAACCTCCGATTTCGGCATGCCGCCTGTCTATGGATTCATATAGACTCGATCTACGTAACGATCCTTGGCCCTCGGCCATTGCACCTCCCGGATCAAAAGTCAACATTTGACCCTTTTCAACCAAATTACCAAAATGCCCCTCGACTTCCGAACGTGCCACTTGTCTATGAACTCGTGACGTCCTGAACTACGTCACGGTCATCGGTCAAAGTCTATTTGACCGCCCGAACTAAAAGTCAATATTTTGCCCACACCTAGGGGCAAAACAGTCATTTTGCACATTTCGTTCGATTTCACTCAACTAATCTCAAATTAGTCATTCTAAACCATAATTAATTAATAATTAATCCCGATATTCGGGACGGGTCGTTACATAACACCTATTATTTCAAGGAACCAAAAAAAAAAGAAAAAATAAATAAAAGACCATTATTAGAAGCGTGTAGAAGGCTTGGAAGTCAGCATTTTTATTTCATTTAGAAGACTAAAAGCCTCATACGTGAGAGTCTCGCCCAAATCTCAATATACACAGGGTCTTTGATAAAGACAGACACCATGGAAGGGGAAAAAGGATGAAGGTCTGAGACGTGAGAGTTTCTCTCACTGTTTCCACTGAATACTAAAGATACACGCTGCTGGTTAACTCTCGCTGCTCCTCGCCCTTCGCTCCTTGCTGCCCCTCGCCCCTCACTGCTCCTCACCCCAGCTCGCCGCTGTTGCTGTTCAGGGAAGGAAATTTTTCTAGTTTTTTGAATGATTCAAGGAAGTTGTTTGTATAGATTTGTTCAGTTTGTTGAATTTTCCAAATTTTTCAATATTTTGAATTTTCCAATTTGGACGAATATCGGTGAAATTTTGGCATATATCGGTTAATTTCGCCGATAGTGTTTGATATTGTCCGATATCATGGAAACTGGGGGAAAAATTTATTTCCCCCTAGTTTAGATGTCGATCCCTCAAATTGGTGATATATTAATTGATATATCACCGATATCAACGATATTTTCGACACTGTCAATTACACAAAATTAGCACAACAAGAAATATAGTGAAATCTCAATAGAGAATATATTCAGATTGAATCCAAATTTCGGTGTGAAGAGTTCTATAAAAAAGTTGGGGCTTTTGATCAAATTTGTGATCATCACTCATCTATCATAATTGATTTCAATCCGTAAACACAAAACAAACAAAGAGATCCTAATATAGTCACATGCTAATCCTAATTCAACATTTTTCAACTAAAGTGAGGGTTGAAGAAGACGTACTCGAGAGCTTTGCTTACTGAAATCTAGTGCGATTGTTGTGTGCTAATCATCTAGAAATCTGTTGTTCATTAGTTATGTGCCATATTTTAAAGTGACTTAACTTAAATCCCTTGGTAAGAAAAAAAAAATACAAATCTCTACCAATACAATATTTTTATTTTTTTAAAAGTAAAAAAAGAAAGAAAGATTGAGACCTACTTAGAATAGCATAAGACATCTAGTAATCCACTTGTTATATAATTATCCTCTGATCTGCGACTGCCATTCATGAATGGATGACCTTGATCAAATAATCTTTGCAAGAAATCGTCCCTAATCATCCATATGACACTAAATGGCCCCAGATTGTCACTATATCCGGGTCCCCACGACTAAATTTAATTGATAAAAAATATGATGGGATACGATTTAGGAGGGTTTTGCCAATCATCGTATACACATATTTTCTTGTACTCGCGACCTTCTGTGCAAATTTGAAGAATTCACTAAACGTTCAATTTTCTGTTGGGATGGACTGTTAGAAGAAGACAAAATATAGTACTGATATAATTCAACTGACCGACAAAAACAGCTAAACGTTCAATTTTCTATTGGTCATGTTGGTAAACTCCTTTTTTATTTTATTTTTATATTGATTTATTAAAATAAAAAGCCATGAGTTTCATGCGTTTACAAGTTATAACAGGCTATCATTACGTGCATTTAATTAGCATCAATACAATAATACATATGGGTTTTACGCTGTAACGCATGGTGGTCATCATCCATATGCATGTGTTCACAATCCTTTTCCCTTAAATTGCCACCTAATAGTATCTTTGGAAAATCTTATTATTAATCTAACATGTGCGAAAGAACATAGAATGATGATATATATATATATATATATATATATACGTTAATCTAACATGTACGTTATTTTTCTTATTACGTTAATTCTGGAGGATTTGGGACAGGTCCTGATAATTTTGGTTATATATTCACGTTTATGGGCCGAGCTTATATGGTCAGATTGGGCCGAGTGAAATATCATTATATATAAATTTACGTATAATTATGATATTTAGATAGATAACATTCAATAATTTTTCATAGAGAAATGAGCATATATTCACTCTAAAATGGATGCACGTATTAGTCTTCTTCAAATTTTGCTATAGAAAAAACTATTTAGGTAAAAATATAAAATAGTTGCATCCACTTAAAAAGTGTATGTGGTCATTCTTTAGCCCATGCTTGATTATTGAATTTTTAGTAAGCAAGTATGATAATCGAATTGTCGACTTCATATATTATGTAAATACAGCTTTCTAAAATAAGCAAATAATTAGGTAGTTCATATGTATAAAAACAATCAATGGTTTCGGTAATATGTAAGATGCTTAATTTATAATCATCATTAATTGTCAATTTAATGTATCGACACAAATGTATAAAGAAAAACCTTCGATACAATAGCTTTGTGCATGGTGTAGTTGTTTACTCTTAGAGTCTCTACGTAGTCATTAGTGACGGAATTAATGTTTCCTACGTACCCCATCTTCTGTTTGGTAAAACTATTTTGCAACATAAAAAACGCATTCGACATTGTGCTCTAAATTCCTTCAAACTCTTTGAAGAACCTGTATTTTTGGCACCACATCACCATTTACGAAACCTATAGCTAGTTAGCTAGGTGTTCAAATTCATGTGTATGATTTTGATCCTGATCAACAAAGCAGATGTTAAAGGTTCCACAAAGATGTCAAGCTTAAAAAATTCTTGATACTTGCCAATATTCGAACCACGATAATATTCTAGTATGGTAGGAATTTCTCTCCCCTCTATACGTATCTTTAGAGGTCTCAACAAAAAATATAGTATAAACAAAAAAAATAGTGATGACCATTACGGCATGTTTTATGTAATAACTATTTTACTATAATATGAATGTGTTTAATATAAATGGATATTACATTATCTATTATAGTATTAGACTATACTTTTAGCCCTCACCATCTGGCTCAAAAGTCCATGGGTTTAAGAGGGCTCAATAGGCCCGATGGACAAAAGTCTGGTCCGGCCCGTGAGTTGGCCTGACTCGAGAGTTAGCAGGCTGGACTTGGACTTATAGTGTTCAAACCCAATAAACCCGATAGGTCCGGGCCCGGTAAGTCCAACCCGACCCGCCCATATAAGCTCGACCCGTATGACAAGACCCATTCCGATTATCCCTCGATAGTCGTGATGAATCCTGCTCCCGTCTGACAATAACTAAAAATACCAAAAGTAACCAAACTTATATACATACACCACACAACAAATCCCAAAAACATTGTCAGACAAGGGATAGTTAAGTTTTACAGACCAATGACGTCACAAGTTTGACTAGTCAAAGACAATACAGAACATAGGTACTATTACAGATAGGGATCAAATTCCTACTCTGTAGAGTGTCTGAGTACGCAACGGTCTACTTATTCTTTTGCCTCGCTTGCCTCGTTTTTAGCCCCCATACCTGTGCACGGGCCTGGAGGGTGAATAAAACATTAAAGGTGTGAGCGGACAAAATAAACTTTTCTGAATACATTTACCGAAACTCAAAGTTTCCCCTCCAGTTTTCACAAACATGCATGCATATCATAAACACGAGTAATAATAAGAAATCAATCAAATATGTTCAGTGGACCAATAAAATCAAAACATTTTCCACAAAATCACGGTTTCCTCAAAATCATTTTTCATAAAACCACGGGACTTATTTCCATATCCTGTTGCTTAGAGTCACGTTTATCCCTGCAACGCGTGCATATCAATACTCAAAATCCGAGCATCCGCCGCTATGAACACATCACCAGCCGGCAATCCGGATCTCGTGAACACATCACTTACCGATCCATATATATATCCAGTACATCTGATCTGAGTCGAGCCTCCCCTGGGCTGCACGACAAAGTGTCAGGACCCGACCCTCCTCTGTCAGGTCCCGACTCATCTAGCACGATATTTTCCTCTTTGGGCCACAACAATACTCAACGGAAAGCCTGCGCCCTCAAGGTTTTGTTTTCGGGAGCTCACGGTGCAACTTCCCAGGAGGCCACCCATCATGGAATTGCACCAACCTCAACTCGCTTAACTTTGGGGTTCCAATCCCCCCCAAAACCACTGAGCTCCCAAAAGGCCTCATGCTAGATAGGTGTGTGCCTACACCTTTAAGGCACACCACACACCACCCTCCTCTTCCAGACCATTTCCCCTCGCAGAAATGTGGGATTGTTCACCGTTCCCTCCAGGACACGGGTCTTACACAAAGACCGTGCTATGTGACCTCTTCGGGGTAAACACTTCCATCCCGAAGGCGAGCGTTATCTCCAGGGTGCACTCCGGGGAAAAACATATTTTCACCCGAAAGCCCTAAATATCTGCAACATATCAACATCGCAAAAACCAGTGAAAAACAGTTGCATTGAAATCAAAATCATTTAACAACATAGGGTCGCAGCCCCAAAATATAGTGTCCTCAAATCCGGAAAAACCAAAGTCCCGATATTAAATTTGTAAATCATCAATATCATCATATAATCACATGGAAATACAAATCCAACCAAAATCACAATTTCATTGGGTCTCAAGCCCAAAGTATCATTTTCACGCAAATCCGTGCAACCGTAACCCTGAGTTGCCACGACCAAGTAAATCCATAAAATTAATCACTGACTCATAATCCGAGTCCAAATATCATTTTTAATTCCCTGACTCATAACCCGAGTCAAAACATCATTTTCAATCCGGGCCTAGCCCAAAAACATCAATTTCATCATTTCTCGAAAATCGTGCCAAAATATAATATAATAATCATAAAACCGAGAAATCACCGGATTGAAACATATATCATATCAAATGATAACAAATCATATAATAAGGCATTTTAAAGCATATATGCATGCATCACGGTTAGAAAACCAAAAGTCCACTCACACACACCGTCCCGATTGTTCAGCCTCGAGTTGTTCGCTTTCTTCCGACGTCCCGGGAATATTCCAGCCTGTCAAACAAAGTGATTTAAGGTTACTAAACTATCATATGATCCTCATATAAGAATCCCTTAATCGTCGGAATTTTATAATATTATTTAAATATAAATTAAACGCGTCGGGTACTCGGAACTACTCTGAAACCATATCTGATTGACCCGAAAACAACACGGATAGGTTCGTATCATCGAGAACATCAAGTTTCATGTTGACCACTTCGCCGAAATCCCTTCCACGCGCCCTCATGCGCCGCCGCAAGCGGTTGCGCGTGAAAGCCACGCGCGTAGCACAGTGTTGCTATAGTGCATCGTTCTCACCCGAATGTCTGATAAACGGGTTGGAATACCCGCGATAGAACCCGATTCAAACTCCATCAATTCGACCTCAAATCGATCCATTCTTTCAACTGATCCCATCTAATACAACTAAATTCAAGTTCTGTAAGTTCAATTACCTCAATGAATGTCTAAAACTTCACGACTCACAATCAAACTTTGACGGGTCTCCTATTCGGGTTTGTCGATTTCGTCCCTGGTTTTCAAATTAATTCATACGGTTAGTATCGTGGGAGTGTAAGGAACGTTTCTACAAGTTCAATTTGATAATTCCTTACCTCCAACTGGTAGAACTCAAGCTCGATTTTCAGCAGCCATGGAAGCTTCTGTTCTTCCTCAATTCGACATGATTCCTCTTCGTTTTTGTTGCAGGGAGCTTTGTTTTGATCCCAGAAGCTTAATTCGATCCTCAATTTCCCTTCTCCTAACTCACAAATTCGAATTCGAATTTCCCCTTATGTTCTGAATTTTCGAACTCTGAATACCCCCAGTTCTCTCAGTCCCTCGAGTTCCTCTCTCTCAATTCCATTCCTTAAGTTCTTAATTGCACAATGACGATGAGACAGTGGGATATCACGGATCAATTTGGACAATTTGGACAAAATGATTACAATTACCCTTAATTAAGGGATAATTGTCAAAAGTTAGCCCCAAAACCGGTTTCCATGTTATCTGGGGCAGGAAGAAGACAAAGGACATGTGTCATTGTCTGATCATGGTTAAAAGACCATTTTGCCCCTGGTTGGACAAATTACCATTTCGCCCCTAGCCTTCCGTGACCCGTAACGTTCGCAACCGAACTCCGTTTTCGACGTGCCGCCTGTCATTGTACTCAGGGCATCAAGACCTACCTAACGGTCCTCGAATCGTGTGAAAATTAGTTGTCAAACAAAAAGTCAACATTTTTCCCCTTTTCGTCCAAATTACGAAAATGCCCTCGAATTTCAGAACGTCATAACTTATTCCCTGATCTTCGGAATTGGGCGTGCCACCTGTCTATGGACTCGTGACGTCCCGAACTACGTCACGGTCATCGGTCAACGTCCGTTTGATTCTCCAATCAAAAAGTCAACAAATTGACCATACTATTCACAAGGGTAAAAACGTCATTTATTCATTATTTTACAAAATTACATTTTCCGAATTTCCGGGGCGTTACACGTAAGCCCGAATATATAACCTAAATGCACTAAACCCACCCAAGCCCATTTTTTATTATAGCCCAAATAACCTAAAGGAGCTAATAAACTCACCTAAAACCAATACAACCCAATGCCCAACCCCAACCTTAATCCAATATAACCCTTTCGGCCCAAAGATGATAGAAACCCGAACCTACCTATACAAATTATACAATACAACCATCTCGCTCTCACAAACACAAACTAACCCTCCATGCAACTTACTTAATTAAGAATCCTAATTATTGTCATTATATTAATAGGCACTAATGACACTACGTATCAAGTTGTTATATATACCAGAAACGTGTCAGTAAATAGTACATATATTCTTCCATGCATTTACTACTTACCCAACTGTCTTATATTCCAAATCATACATTCCCCTTTCTTAATCAAACATATTTCGTGTGGCCTAATATTAGTCACTTCCTACTTTTTTTTATATGTTTTTAATGGCCAATGAATCAACTAATTATATTATCAACTACGACAGACAGCAAAACAACAACAAATCTCCTGGTTTCCATCTAAAACCCATGGAAAAGTATTATTGGGTTTGAATTTGAACATATATAATTGGTCTTAGTATGTGAGACATTAGATTAGGCTAATTAAACAATAAGAATATATACACCCATTGAAATAAATAAATGGTAATAATTCGTCCAAAGTTTCAGTATGAAGACAAATGAAATCACATGCATATATTTTTATGCAACTTTAAAATTTGAAAAATAATTTATTTCTAAAAACCCACTTGAGCCCGGCCCGAGTGAGCTTAGTAGGCCCGACCCGAAAAGCCCGATAAAAGCTTGGCCCGATAAAGAGTTTGAGTTTTTATATATGTAAGTAAGCCGGTTCAATCTGGCCCGTAACTTAAAAAATTATTTAATAAACCCGACCCGCCCCAAGCCCAAAAATTTTGTGCTAGGTTAGCCCGGCCCAAGCCCAATGCCGATGGCTATATACTTTTTCATATTTATAATATTATTTTGCTCAAGCTATATTAACATGGGCATCGCTAATACTAACAACCAATCATAATTGTTGACAAAAAAAAACATGTCCAAAAAGCCCTAATCATAATAATACAAGAAAACAATCAAATGAAAAATTAATGATCTAAAATTAAAAATAAAATAAAAGTACGTTGGATATAGTTACTAACACATAATTGATAGAGATCAAGGTGGCTAACTAATTTAGTTAAAATATTTAAGATTGGTAGTTAGTTATGGCAGTTGTCAGGAGTTTGCACTAACACATACTTGATAGAGATCAAGGGGCTAACTAATTCAGATAAAATATTTAAGATTGTTAGTTAGTTATGGCAATTGTCAGGAGTTTGTTAGGTGATAGATGTCCCAATATGTTAGTAGTGAGCGCAAGCTATAGAAGATGAGTAATATATTGAGCTTTTAGAGGGAGAGTAAGAATGTAGAGAGAATGGTGAACCCTATTCTAGAGAGAGAAGAAAGAGCTTGTGTTATGAGAGAGGATGTCTCCCTATTTATAGGAAAATACCTAGAATTAGGTCATGGATCACAAAGGTGGGCTTAGTACATGGGCCTGTACATGGGCCTTGTTGGGCCTTCTTCATGGACCTTGATGATGATGTTGATTTTACTCCAAGTAGCTTTCCATGCCGTGATGGGCCTTGACGGTGGACTGGGCTTGATCAGAATGATCTTAGGGTCTTGACTTGGCTGGTCGATATGATGTCAGCATAATGAATGCCGGTCTAGATGAATATATGCAAAATCCAATGACCCTAATGAATTGGAAGTGTAGAAGTTTGATTTCCCTAGAGATTTTGCATTCGGGGTCTCTACTTCTGCTGTACAAGTGGAAGGAGCGGCAAAAGAAGGAGGAAGAGGGCCAAGTGTTTGGGAAATTCCATTGAAAAAAAATCCAGAATTTCCGACCACTAATATTTGGCAACAACAATCGATTCATACCACCGAATACCGATACAAGGAAGATGTGAAGACCGTGAAGGAACTTGGAGTTGACTCATTTAAATTTTCCATCTCATGGGCCAGAATTCTTCCGAATGGAACAGGCATAAGCCAAGAAGGTATTGATCACTACAATGCCCTAATCGATGAAGTGATAAAATATGGCATCACACGGTATGTGACAATATTTCATTTTGACTCCCCGCAATCCTTGGAGGACAAGTATGGAGGTTTCTTAAACCGCTCAAATTGTAAACGATTTCAAAGATTATAGCGAAATATGTTTTAAGTTATTTGGTGATCGGGTCAAAAATTGGATTACAATGAACGAACCCTATATAACGCAGAATTTAGGTACGTATGGTTCAGGGCTTGGCCACCAGGAAGATGTTCAGTCCCATTTTTGTTTCCATGTACAAGCGGAAACCGTCTACCGAGCCATACATTGTGAGCCACAAGCTTCTTCTTGCCCATGCCAAGGCAATTAGGTTAATAGAGAAAAATATATATCAGCAACAACAAAATGGACAAATCAGTATTGTAGGGGAATATACATTGAGCCTCATTCAGAATCTCCACAAGACAAAGCAGCAGCTAAAAGAATTTTGGATTTTCGTCTTGGATGGTTCATGGAACCCTTAGTATACGGCGAATATCTGAAAACTATGAGAAATTTGGTGAAGGAAAGGCTACCTAAATTTACCAGGGAATAAAGAAGATTGGCTTTCGATTTTGTTGGCATAAATTATTAATACCTCAAGGTTCGGTAAAAATGATCCAACAAGTTTGAAGAAAGCAGTTTGTTGTCGCAACGATCCTTCGGCTTTGACATCGGTTGAAAATGCTAATGGAGATTTGATTTGGGGCTAGGGCATAAGGAAGCCCAAGCACCTACATCTATCCTAAAGGGTTTGAACAAGCTTTTGGTGTTCATGAAGCAAAATTACAGAAATCCCAAGATTTGTATTTCTGAACATGGGACTAGTGAGGTTTAGGATGAGAACAATGGGCTTGATGGAGCATTAAGAGATCCACATAGAGTTCAAAGCACTCTAAGGCATTTGTTTTGGATCAACGTGGCAATGGAGAAATTAAGGTATGGATGTGAAAGGCTATTTTCATTGGACTATATTTGATGGTTTTGAATGGGAGGCAGAGGCAGGGTTTACACAAAAATATGGACTTTATTATGTGGATCGCAAATATAATTTCGATCGTATTTCCAAAATTCCAGCTAGGTCCTTCCTAAGTTTTTGCATGGTGATCACATTAAGCTTGGACGCGATATTTTTCTGATGATATTGAGCACCATCTTATAGGACTAGGAGGGTTTACACTTGGCGTTCACGCTAGAGTTGAAAAGCTAATTTCGTCTAATTCCTTAGTTGAATTAAAAAAAAAAAAATAGGTGCAGGTGAGAGTTGAACTCATTGCATTATGCGTTAGATTCATTCAGCCCAACCAGCTGGTTATATTGCAGTAATACATAAATAGATATTAGAGCCATTTTATATATGACTACGTAAAAATTCATTATTATATTCAACCCAACCAGCTTTTTTTTTTTACTGTGATGGACTACGCAGTTTCACTGCTCCGATCACATTTTTATATTATATTTCTCTTCTTCAGGTTTTTTTTTTTGGTATTTTGAAATCAATACTATAACTATAGAATTAAAAAAAGAAACTGAAAAAGCTCAAGTTTAGAGTTTAGAAGTTTATCAATAATAATATGAATGAGATTCTTGAATTAGCTTATATATTATGCATGTCTAAAAAACCTAGCTTCAAAATTAAAGATTACTAAAATATCCTAAATTGCCAATTATAATTACAGAGTACATGACTTGGGAAGCAAGTCACCTACGTCTAGTAACAAAAGTCAAACCGTTCACAAGCATAAAGTGCAGCTTTGAGCCCAAATCTACAACGGCATAATTTTACTATAGGGACGCTTATAGTAAATGAACTAGTTGGCCAAAATGGAATTGTCCTCAAAATAAAAGGATCAAAGAAGAATTTACTCGAACTTCAGGGACCAGAAGCTCAATTTATAGCCTTAAAAATTTAAGGTTGGAAGACTTTAGGAAAATTCATGGAAGACCGTTCAGAAGAACAGGTCTGAAAATGAGAGGAGAGATGGAAGGAGGTGACACTCTCCCTCTGCTACTATCCCACCACCAAAACCAAGAAGAAGAAGGTAATCTAATGAGAAGGACATGGTTGGAGTCAAAGAAGCTATGGCAAGTAGCAGCCCCATCCATCTTCAGCCGCATCGCCATGTTTCCCGTCAACATCATCACCCAATCATTGGCCGGCCACCTCAGTGACCTTGACCTCGCCGCCATCTCCATTGTCACCACTGTAATCATTTCCATCAGCTTCGGTTTCATGGTAAGACTTAACCCCCTTCAATACCCCATTTTTCCTTGTAAATTCAATATCTTTTCCTTTGTTGGGGTACTTAAATCAATTTGAGATGGTAAATAGCCAAATAGAAGTAATCAAATTTACATTTTTCTGGATTTCGATTTGTGTCTATTTGCTGGTTGTTTAATTAGCTAGGCATGGCGAGCGCGCTCGAGACATTGTGCGGCCAGGCATATACAGTACCATATGTTGGGCATATACATGCAGCGTTCTTGGGTAGTCTTATTTTTCTTTTCTTTGTTGCTATTGCCCTTGTTTCTGTTCGCTACGCCATTGTTGAAGCTTATCGGACAGACCGACGCGGTGGCAGAGCAGACTGGTCTGGTTGCTCTGTGGTCGATTCCCTTTCACTTGAGCTTCCCATTTCAGCTGACATTGCAGAGGTTTTTGCAAAGCCAGCTGAAGATGGGGGTAATAGCTTGGGTTTCCGGTGGGACCTTGGTACTCCATGTGTTTGTGTGTTGGTTTTTGGTGTACAAGCTCGGAATTGGGATAGTGGGGACTACACTCACTATTGATTTAGCCTGGTGGGTATCGGTTGTGGGAATGTTTGGGTACACTGTTTGTGGTGGGTGCTCTGAAACTTGGACTGGCTTTTCAACTCAAGCTTTCTTTGGGCTCTGGGATTTCTTGAAGCTTTCTGTGGCTTCTGGGGCACTCTTGTAGGTGTTTTCTCTCTATAAGTATATTCCTATATCTAATAACTAGACGAATTTATATGCGTGCATCTTATGTTTCAGGTTGGAGAATATATATTATAGAGTTTTGGTGATAGCGTCAGGCTATCTGAACAATTCTGAGATTGCAGTTGATGCCCTTTCCATCTGGTTAGCGTTTTGTAACTTCCGTTGTTCAGAAATGCTGTTTCGGACTTGCTATATACTGTGCTTTTCTGAACAATTTTAAAAACATATACCCTGCTTCTTTAATTTGATTTTTCTTCAAAATAACTTTGGTTCGGAGTATTGTGCATACACTCCTCATTAATTTTCTGTTAATTTCATTATTTTCTTTTTGCAGCATGACTATCTATGCTTGGGAATCCATGATTCCGCTGGGATTCTTGGCAGCAACAGGGTACGTTAATCTTTCCTGACTTAGGAATTATCTAAACATGTTGTTCATACATTGCAATGGAAGTTCCATTATCCTAAAGACTAATGTGACTCTTGTTGATAAATGATAATGTCTTTATGATCTATTAATAGAATAGCATGTCAACGTGTGCAAATGAGAAGGACCGGCTTTATGTTTATCAGAAGCTACGTAGTACATGAACCTGCACATTCCCGAGTTTCAATTACGTACTGTTGCTCCCGTGTAAGAAATCTAAGTTACTTTTCCCTTATATTGTTCCAGAGTGCGCGTAGCAAATGAGCTTGGTGCAGGCAATCCAAAAAGTGCAAAATTTGCAACCATTGTTTCGGTCCTGACCTCCCTTGCAGTGGGACTCCTGTTCTGGTTAATAATATTAATCTTTCAAGAGAAGCTTGCAATGATCTTTACCTCAAGTGCTTCTGTTATGGAAATGGTCAATGACTTATCTCTCTTGTTGGCATTCACCATTCTCCTTAATTGCATTCAACCAGTGCTTTCAAGTAAGCAACTTAAAGAATCGTTATGTCTATAATTTAATTTTCCCTATTAAGAAATGTAGTCTCACGAAAACATTTGTGGTCGTTTGTTGCTTTACAGGGGTAGCAATCGGATCTGGTTGGCAAGCAATAGTAGCTATTGTAAATATCAGTAGCTACTACCTTGTAGGAGTTCCTCTTGGGGTTATGTTTGGATGGTTCCTATCGTTTGGTTTTAAGGTAAGTATCTATCCTGACAGAAAGACACGTTCTAGCACATATATGCATTTTAGTATGACAATATGTGATGCATGCTCAAGATGTTCAATTTTCATGATTTTAATGAATTGTAATATTGTATATTTGTACCTGTTTCTATTCTGGACTAAGCTGCAATGACAGCAGAGTCAAACATGCAAGTTACATATATGTGAGGAATTTGGTTGCTCTTTAATCTTACGCAAATCAATAGTCTAATCTGAATTTTTTTATATTCTTTTTTAAAACAACTAAGTAGGGAATGTGGACTGGAATGATTGGTGGAACCGTGGTTCAAACCCTGATACTAGTCATTATCACCGTGAGATTGGAATGGGACAGAGAGGTAATATATATTTCAAAGGAGGATTCATGGATACTGTAAAAGTGGTATTTAGTGTGCTAACAAACTTTTATGTGCTTAAAATGCTTCTCACAGGCACAGAAAGCTCGAATTCAAATGGCGAAAGGGAGGCAACTTCCAAACCAGTGATCTCAGCTCAACCGAAATCATCTATGCACTGGTCTCCTAACGCCTTAAATTAAAGGGTGAGTATTTTTTCTATGTACCAAGTGATAACAATCCCGCAGTGGCATCAAAGTCCGATGGTGCTGTCCACAAATTGAGAAGGGATGTCAGTATGTCACTCTTATATCGCTAGTAAGCTGATACATAACCAGGATTTGCACGATGACATGGATACAGCGTTGCGAAAAATTTCTACAAATTAAAACAGAGATTCTAACCGACCAAGATTGGTAGTTGACTCCAGTTTCGCTGGAGGTTTCTTATGCTCCTGGCACTTGGCTTGCTGCTATGGTCACTGGTCAAGCTTTGCCTTTGGCTGTTAGATGAATGTCTATTTTGGTTCCGTGTTTCTTCTTATCGTTTGCTTGTTGCTAGTGTTGGATTGGTTGAGTTTTCTATTGGCTATTAATTCTTTCTGCCTCTAGTTTCCATCGCCCCTCCGACTATGCTGAAATGAGTTTTAAAGACATTTAAAAATTAGTTTGCAGATCTACACTATTAAATTACGAATTTTTCAAATAGATGTATTTACCAAATCATCGTCCGATTAAATTATTAATAACATCGAATTTTTTTGTAATACAACTTCGAACTTTCTACCAACTCAAAGTCAACCATTGAATATTTTAGGTTCTGCTAGCCCGGGCATAGTTTGATACAGTTCGGTATGGTAGTGATATTGAAATTGTACTAAGTAATTTTAACCGGTTTGGTATGAACAATATTTTAAAATATGAAATTGATATTATATCGTACCATATTAATTATATTTGATACGATTTCAGTTTTAAGCCCTAATTCATAAATCCATTTCTAGAATACTTAATTGAATGTTTGAAAATAACTTTTTGATGAAGTTAAGAAAGTGGACTTCTTGTTGGGTAATAAATATTACTCAAAATGTATAGAAAATTCATAAGATAACCAATCAATCTCAATTCCCCAACAAAAAATTAACTCCATCAACTAAAAAACTCAAACATACAATCTTCTTTTGATATTTTGTGCTGAAATGAGTTACTGAAGATATTGAAGGATTGAAGGTCGAAGTTTCATTAGCTATTAGCTTGTTACGATATCAGACTATTAGGGTTTTTTATTTTTATTTTTTGGATTTAATTTAATTTTAATTAATTAAAAAAATTAAAACTAGTTCGATTTCGGTACGCGACAATATTCCCTAAAATCAAAATTGGTTCCATACCAGTTTGACTTGGTATGGAATCAGTTCTGTACCGATCATCCATTCGATTTTACTATTCGATTTTTTTCCGATTTGGTACGATACATGACAGTTTCGGTATTTCAGGATGATATGTCCACCCATAAATTCATCAACGTATGATGATCTAGTGGTACAAAGAAGGCCACCCTTGTAAATTCCCTCGTGAACTTGTACTTCCTTATTAGTCATGATTTGAATTTTTATTTTAGTTAATTACTTCATTATTATTAATGATTCATTTTCATAATTGGTTACATTTCGTTTAATTTTCGTTACATTTGTAATATTTTAGAAAAAAAATCAAATAAAATTCATAGGGGGAAAAAGAATATCCATCACAGAATAGTCGATAACCGATAGTAATATATGTCTTCTTTTATCGATAAAAATTACCAAGAAATTCAAATTTAGAAGACAAGTCGAGGCTGCATAATGTACTCAAAAAATGAAATGCAAAATGACATCTGTGACCAACAGTGCAACATTTTTCGACCACTCATAGTCCAATCAATTCCATAATGACCCAAAGTTTGACATAAATAACTTGTTGACATATTGGTAAATCATTACCTACGTAGGTCCACATAAAAAGGAAAATAACCACCACATATTTTATACCTCATTTTAAACCATTCAACTTATGTAACACATGATTAATAAGATCAATACAAGAGAATGTTCCTTGAAATAAATTACCATACAAGAGTAATTGGCCATACAATAATTGGCCACAACTTCTTTGAGAAAGACATTGTCAACTCTTCAGGGCCGCATGCGTCTCGCCTCCTCAACCCCTCAACCCACCTTTTTTGTTATCAATTTTCTTACACAAATTACTTTGGTGCAACAAGTAGTCTTCATTAAAACCTTCCAAAACAGTAAAAAAAAAAATACATACTAATCGTCCGTTACTCGAAAAATAAGTAACATAATATAGTAAGAAAATTCTCAAATATATTTTCCTAATCACTCTCTTCATCACTGTGCTCTTTGTCTCCTCACCATGTCACAGCAACTCGCAAAAAAACCCATTAACCTCTCAATCAATCTATTCATTGAGCAGTAGCCCCCCACCATGCCCAATTGATAAATTAATTTATTCACTAACAATTTCTTCGTAATTTATTTTCCGATGGCAACCACCACCGATAGGGACGACAATGAGGCTCTGACCCTATCCCTATTGCCAGAATCAACATTGCCCCAAAATGGCTCGATAGACCAGAAATCAGACCTTTCTTTAAGGGTCTGGGATGAGACGAAGAAGCTATGGCAAATAGTCGGCCCAGCTATCTTCTCCCGCCTCGCTTCCTTCACCATGAACGTCATCACACAAGCCTTCGCCGGCCACCTCGGCGAGGTTGAGCTTGCTTCCATCTCCATCGCCAACACCGTCATCGTGGGCTTCAATTTCGGCCTCTTGGTATAAAATCATCATTTACAGTCTGATAACAATAACATTGTATCATAGCAATCTAAGGGCATAATATTAACATTCACTCGGATCGTCGAATATTTACATTCTGACAATATAACATATTGACGATTTATTATCACTGGCCTAGCATAATTTAATTTGTGATTTCTAATTTTGTATGAGTTAATCATGCGCAACGTACGTTAATTAATTAGCTAGGCATGGCAAGCGCACTAGAGACTCTTTGTGGGCAAGCCTTTGGAGCAAAAAGATACCACATGCTCGGAATATACCTTCAAAGGTCATGGATTGTATTGTTTCTCTGCTGCTTTGCACTTTTGCCGGCGTACATCTTCGCCACGCCGATCCTAAAACTGATTGGACAGACGGATGACGTGGCGGAGCAATCGGGGCTGGTGGCCCTGTGGCTCATACCCCTCCACTTCAGCTTTGCATTTCAGTTTCCACTGCAGAGGTTCCTGCAGTGCCAGGTCCAAAACATGGTCATTGCTTGGGTGGCGATTGCGGCTTTGGGGGTGAACGCATTCGTAAGCTGGCTTTTTATTTATGTCTTGGAGTTTGGAGTGGTCGGTGCGGCCATAGCTTTGGATATCTCCTGGTGGTTTCTGGTTTTCGGGCTTTACGGCTACGCTGCCGGCGGTTGGTGTCCTCAGACTTGGAATGGTTTTTCCATGGAAGCATTTTCTGGCCTCTGGGAGTTTATCAAGCTCTCTGCTGCTTCTGGTGTTATGCTCTGGTACCTCAGAAACATAACTTATATATTTTCATCTTTAAAAATCGGCCACTTATTCACCTTTTACTTGTCATTTAATGTTTTCTGTATTTTTTGTTTTTTGTTTTGAGTTTTTGAAGTTTTGGTTATGGTTCTTGTGAAGTTATGAATGAGTATTTTTGCAGCTTGGAGAATTGGTACTACAGAATACTGATACTGATGACTGGATACTTGAAAAATGCCACCATTGCTGTGGATGCCTTGTCAGTTTGGTATGAGAATCTGTGGATCTTACTTTCAAACTCTTTTTAATTTGCTTTCGACAAGTTTGTTAATTAGATTTAAGGATTTTAATTAACTAAAGTTAGGAGTTTAATAAGATACTATTTCACCTAACCCTTATTTCTGCAGCATGACTATCAATGGGTGGGAGCTCATGATTCCTCTGGCCTTCTTTGCTGGAACAGGGTACCATTTCTTTTCCTTTTTCTAACTGATCTCTCCCTTGCAAAATTATAATTACTAACAAGTGTAGCATGCATTACTTTTCAACTAAATTACAAATTAGTTTGATAATCAATCATACACAAATAAAATTTTCTCAAATATATCTTATCTTATACAGTATATATCTTTATATCACGTTGGAAAATGATATCCATTAAACAAAGTTGATAACTGAAAAGTGCAGATTGTATATATAAGGTACTTTTGTGTGAGAGTGGAAATTTCTAAAGAAAGAGACAAAAACCCAATTAGACATTTCTGATAGGTAGGAGGACAAAGTGATTGTATATATAAGGTACTTTTGCATGCATATCGTAAAACATGAGTAATAGTATGAAATCATTCAAGTATGAACAGTGGACCAATAAAATCAAAACATATTTTACCATGGTCCGTAAAAACTCATGTTCATCAAATCAGTTCATGTTATAAAACATCAAATTCCGGCTCTCAGGCCAAAACATGTGAAAACATCATCATTGGCCACAAAGACCAAAAACTCGTACTCAATACCAGTACGTTATCACAAACAACATCAATCAGCACTAATCACAAGTGCACAATAAGTATATCAATCCAATCAATCCGCACTACTCACAAGTGCACAAACTATCACAATCACATCTGCACTACTCACAAGTGCACAATCAATCAAATTGCACTACTCACAAGTGATGCACTACGCGTAGGCCAATATCCAGTCACTCTCTCGGGAACAGACACCTCTGAGCTCAACCCCCTCGGGCTCAGTCACCTCTGGGCGAACACATCCCCAGACTCAGACCCATCCGAGTGGTACATTCAGGCTCAGTCTCATCCGAGAAGCTGACTACCCTAAGATCAACTCATGATCCTACAATCACATCCCCCAAGCTCTGGTCGTCTGGGTAATCCCCCCATGCTCCGACCGTCTGGGCATATCACAATCACAATGAAAACCATCTCGGGAATTACATCCCAAAACATTTCAATCAAATCTTGTCTTCATACAAAGTCAAGATCATTCCCGGCTGGATTTCAAGTCCAAAATACCATTTACACATACTTCTTTAAAATCACCTTTTAAAACAATAAAATAATTCAGAAATCATCATTGACTCACCAACAAAGTAAAAATATCATTTTAGAAATCATTTAAACTCCGGGCCTAGCCCAAAACATCATTTGCACGTTCCTCGTAAAACGTGCCCGAAAGACTGATTAAAATAATCATAAAATCCCAATAAATCATTAATTTCACAATTTCACAAATGACTCCAAATCCGAGTCAAAATCACTATTCACTTGGGTTCTCACGCCCAAACTAACATTATCACGCAAATCCATGCGTTGCAACCTCCGTTGCCATTTTCACGTAAATCCACGAAATTGACCCTTGACTCATTCCCGAGTCAACACATCATTTTTCAATCCATGACTCAATAATCCGAGTCCAACCATTATTTTCAATCAATTTTAATCCCGAACTCATAAACCAAGTCCAAACATTATTTTCACCAAATTTCGTAATTTCTCGAAAATCGCCCAAAAATAATAATATAATAATCATAAAACCGAGAAATTACCGGATTGAAATATAAATCATGCCCAAGCATATAAAATCATATAATAAGGCATTTAAATCATATATGCATGCATCACGGTTAGAAAACAAAGTCCACTCACACACACCGTCCAAAACGGTTCGTTTCCGGGCTGCACGTTTTTCCGTAAAATCTGGAAATCACAACTCATGTCCAAAATCATTATAGAGGGTTACTAACATCTCAAAATACTTCATATAATTTTCCCCATTCCGGAATTTAAATACGTATTTAACTCGTAAAATAAAACTTCGGATACGCGGAACATTATCGAAACAATATCCGATTTCCTCGAAACCAACGTCAAAATGTTCGTTACAATGAGAGGATCAAAAGTCATGTTGACCTCACCTTGAGACTAGGCCGGACGCGCCCTCACGCACCGCCGTGAGTGGCTGCGCGTGAAACCCACGCGTCTGCTACAGTGTCGTCGTTCATACCCGTTTGTTTGTAAAACGGGCCATTTAACCCGCGAGACGACCCGGTTCCAATCCTATCAATTCGACACCAATTTCAACAATTGAACATTCAATTAGTTTCAGTTTAAGTTCAATTAGAGTTCTGTGGACTCAATTACAAACAATCTTACCTCTAACCTCACGATCACAGACGATTATTCGAAGAACATTCGAACCCTGTTCATCATTCGAAGTCCTTCAATGTCACACGATTTCTTTCAATTGATTCAACCAGAAGCATCAAGGGACTCAGGTAAACTCTTTCCCCAACTCAATTGCATCCATCGAAGCCTCAAACTCCACGACTCAAACTCGAACTTGCACACTGTTACCCGACCCAGTTCAGAGCCAATTGGGCCTCGATTTCTCCAGTTCTTGATGTGGATCAACTCGTACAGACCTCAGGAAGCTAAATGAAGCTTCAATTCCACTCTTCACGGCTCAATTCTTCCATTTCGAATTTTCCCTCCTAAAATCGAAATTTTCGATTCACACTCTCCAGCATCTCTCTGTCTCTTGTGTTTGCCCAGCTGCAATTGTCTCACAAAACTCTCAATTTTCCCCTCAAAACCGGTTAAGGAAGGTAGACAAATCTCTCAATTCAGATGCTCCAATTTTGTTCACGGTTTTGAGAAACAAAGAGGATTAATGGAAAATAAAAGATCAATTTAGTTTAATTAATTAATAAAACATAATAATTATGTTTTCCCCAAAACATGGGATTTGGTTTTATGCTTGAATTTAAGGGATGAGTGACACTTGTCACTCATCCAAGTGTGTTCAGTCACCGGGTACTATTCATATTAAAATATTATTTTAATCCCGGTTCGTTCGGTTAATCGAGTCCGTTCCCATGACCATAACTTCGTCGTCGAATCTCCGATTTCGGCATGCCGCCTGTCGTTGGATTCGTATCGACGAGACCTACGTAACGGTTCTTGGCCCTCGTCCATCGGACCTCCCGGTCAAAAAGTCAACATTTGGCCCCTAATATGCCAAATTACCAAAATACCCCTCAACTTCCGAACGCCATAACTTTCACCTCGAATGTCGAAATTGAACGTGCCACCTGTCTATGAACTCGTGACGTCCCGAACTACGTCACAGTCATCCGTCAAAGTCCGTTTGACCGCTCGAACGAAAAGTCAACATTTTACCCACGCTAGGGGCAAAACGGTCATTTTGCACAATTCGTCCGATTTCACTCAACTAATCCCCGATTAGTCATTCTAAACCATAATTAATTAATATTCAATCCCGACACTCGGGACGGGTCATTACACGCTTGGGGTTTTTAGAGTGCGCAGTGACTTGTGGAGTACGTAGCGACATGTGATTTCTCGGTCTCTACTACAGCCCGCATCCGCGATCAAACTGAACGATATTAAAAACCATAAAAACTATGAGTGGACAAAAATAAACAGTTTAAAACCATTTAACGAAAGGATATTTATACCCTTCACGTAAAAGTATGCATGCATCAGAAAACAGTATCTCAAATACTTTCTTAAAAGAAAATTATATGGCTTTTCAAATCATTACATAATGAAAACATTTATCAATCAAAGCCATTTGCTCAGTATGGTCTCAGCATAAAATCAAATCAAGTAGGGTCTTAGCTCAAATCAAAACTATGTGGGATCTCAGCCCAAAACATTCTCATAAATCATCTCAATAAGGCCTCTGCCTGAAACATAGACTCACATCCGGGTTCTCATGAAAACATGAGTAACCAATCCTCTTTATCCAATATCCTACAAATCATCTCACTAATCACGATATCATCGCTACGCGTGCGACTCGGGATTACACATCTGAATATACACCAGGCTCAAAGCCCGTGGCTCGACGTCTAGGTGTTCTAACTCAGGCTCGGAACCCCTGACTCGACGTCCGAGAGATGGCATTTACAGGCTCGGAACCCCTGACCCGACGTCTAAAAAATGTTGCATCTCTGGCACTCATACAGGCAGTGTCATCATGATCTCTTCAGGATCTACGACATCTGGAGGCTAGCACACCAAGATTTATGACGTTTGACGAGACCAATCACATCGTAGAGGATGGTAGTGTTGAAAACATTACACAAATGTCACGACCCATCCCAATCCCCCCGGGATTATCACAGGATGTGCCATACTCCCGTCTGACACGAAGTGTCAGATAAGGGATAATTCAAAACCTTCAGCCCGACCGGCTTCCAGAGCGCGTTAGGATCTGGTGGAGGAGTGTGATGTCTCGGTCTCTGCTATAGCCCGCATCTGTGATCAACCTAAAGGGCATTAATACATCAAAAGCTGTGAGTGGAAGAAAATAAATAGTTTAATAAAAACTCATTTCATAAAAAGACATTTATGCCCTTCACTAAAAAGTATACATGCATACGAAAACCATTTATTAAACCATATATTCAAATAGCCATTATTAAGGTCTCAGCCCCAAATTCCGTAAATCCAAATCATACAGGCCCCTGCCCAAATCCATTTACACAAATTCATAACATATCAACCATATGTGGGAACTCAGCCCAAAACCGTAAATCCGAGTATGTGGGTCATTGCCCAAATCCACAAAACACAGAAATGCCATTTCTGAAATCCAATTACCATTTCATTAAACCATTACCAAAACCATAAGCACGTATAATCAGTGTAAAACCATAAACCTCGGTATACGTGTAAATACATAAATCGCCTCAAAATACGTGTAATCATGTAAATCACCAATCCATAATCATCATGATAGAAATCATATATATATAACATATAAAACATATAAAACATTTATACATGTATCACAATTTAGAAATCAAGGTCCACTCACAGACTTTCCTAGCTGCCGACTCGATATGCATACTATAAGCTTTTTCGGGCTAATCCGACCTCTTCGGGCCATCCAGACCTATCCAAATCATACCCAAAGGTTACCATTAATCAATACAAGTCCATATTAAGAACCCTAAACTTTCCCGGAAAAGTCAACGTGTCCCGGACACAATCTCCGAGGTGACAAATCTCGATTTGACCAACCTAACGATCTTCGATCGACCTGAAACCACCACCATTGGATCCGAATCATCAAAACCTTTAAAATGACATTGGTCCTACCTTGAGTACTGTTCACATGCTCCCACACGCGCTGGTCAACGTAAAAGTTAACCCTGTTGAAAAGTTAACGCTGACGTGAGTATTGACAACCTGACAGTGCCACGTGTCATGTCCCGATTGGTCCTTGGTCTGACATTGTCAGATCTGAAAAGCTGACGTCATCACCTGACATGATGATGTCATCATGATGACGTCATCAGTCGGCCCGAACTCTGCAACCGGGTCGCCGTGACTCCCAGCTTGACCCGACTGGTTCTCCCAGCTCCGGCCACCATTTTCATCACGGTTTGTCCCTATGTTTTTGTCTCAGCCTAATCTAGAGTTCTATGGACTCAAAAACTAGAAAAAAGATTCAAGATCTTTACCTGTGATGCCAAAACCGAAGCCCAGAATTCTGTTCATCCTCCCCGTCTACTCAGGTCATCCCTTGCCTCGAAACCACGTCCATTGAACTTGTCCTGGTCCATAGAATCACACACGATCGACCAAATCGGTCCTTAGACGTTAAATATCTAAGTTCCAGAAAATGGGTTTAAACGGGTTCTCGGGTTTGATTTTCTCACATCCGCCGTGTCGCAACCGTGCTCAACCCATCCAGTCGCGTCGTCCTAGTCCATCAGGTCACTCTCTCTCTCAGTTGCACACAATGGCAGATGAAGATGAGGGGTTTCCTCGCGGATTTGGGTGGTGCACGGTTTGAAGAAAATAAAAATGAGAGGGATGATGGCTGATGATGGTAATGAAGGGTGAGGATGAGAGGAAATCAGGTGAGATGAAGATGATGGATGGTGAGAATGAATGGCTGAGATAGAGATGGATGGCTGGGATGTGAGAGATGAGGGATGTGTGAAAAGTTAAAATATATTAAAATATTTAAAAGCAACCAATGGGACATAGATCCCCTTTTTAGGGAAAACCACTAATGGGATGAGTGACACTTGTCACTCATCCAAGGGCCCCAAAATTAAATAATCCCCCAATCAGATTTATTTAATATTTAATTTGAATCCTGTGACGTTAAATTTCATATTTCAATCCCGTGACCATAACTTCTTCGTTCGACATCCGATTTCGACGTGTCACCTGTCTACGGACTCGTGACGTCTTGATCTACATCACAATCATTGGTGCTTGGGCATCAGACCTCCCAGGTCAAAAGTTAACTTTTTGCCCAATTCAAGGGGCAAAACGGTCATTTTACACCGTCCGTCTCATTTCGCTCAACTAATCACCGATTAATCTCACTGATCCTTAATTAATCACTAATCTAATCCCGAAATTCGGGACGGATCGTTACAAAAAATATCTCAAAATATCTTAATGGGGCCCACACCCGGAATATAGTTTATCAGATCAGTTTCCACAAAACCATCATAAAACCAGTGTTCAAAACATTTCACAAATCCAGGATTCCTCGAATCCTATCAAATCCAAACTCGTAAATCCACAACAGGGTCACAAACCCAAAATCTCATATTATAAATCAGAATTGGGTCACAAGCCCGATATATCATTTCCAAATCAAAACATCGTTTAATTTCCCGTTTGACTATACATTAAGTCAAACCATAAATCAACTGGGACACAAACCCCAAACATATTTTCAAATCCGAAAACAATTTCACAATTTAAATCTTTATTCAAAATTACCTTTAACTGTAGTCAAAGTCAAAGTCAATACCCAACTGGGACTCAATCCCGAAATGTCAATTTCACACATCTCTCTGAAATCATTCAAAATCGATAGTCAAATCCTTAGTTTCACGCCTCTCCATGAAACCATTCCAATCACATAAATCACATGCACGTAGAATACTCGATCTAAGCACAAGTATCACATAAAATAGAAATCTCGAAATACGTACAATATCACATTTTCCACAAAAATGTCAAATCATCAATCATAAATCATATTTAAATCATATGCAATCTATGCATCTCAAATCATGTTCATAAAACTTATAAAAAAGTTATGCATGCATCATTTCATAAAACAAAGTCCACTCACAGACCGTCTATGTTGTGCGCTCACAATTCGCGCCGTAAGCCATTTCGAGGCTAATCCAACGTCTCCGAAACGTCCGGACCTGTCCAAATCATATCTAAAGGTCACTATCAACCTATACAAGTACAAACCATAAACCCTCAAAACTCTCAGTGACAGGACCCGTCCCAACTGGGCTTTGATAATCGTGTTCGGTCCTGCTCCCGTCTGACAAGTCAACTGAATTCCCGAAACTACCCCTCAGCACCTGTCAGACAAGGGATAACTGCACTGATTTCCGCTCATGCCTCCTCTTCTCGACCAGCCCCGAACATCGTGCCACGGCCTGGAGGGTCATAAAAACAGAAAAGGTGTGAGTGGAAAAAAATAATAGTTTTTGAAAATACATTTCAAATAGACTATTTTCCCCTCCAGTTTATCAAACCATGCATACATAGGGTAAAACACATGAATAACAATCACCGGCTTTCCAGCCAAATCACATGAAAAACATCAAATCCCGGCTCTCAAGCCAAATATATAAAAACACCAACCTGGCCACAAAGACCAAAACACGTACTCAGTACCAGTACCCAAAGAATGACCAAAACCTGTACTCAATACCAGCACACAATCACAATCAACATCAAGCAGCACTACTCACAAGTGCACAATCAATCAGTCAATCAATCAATCCACACTACGCGTAGGCCAACCTCGAGAACTGCACTCAGGCACCATCCGAGTCATGTCAATCATATCTGGGAACTACACACGCACCATCTAGACGTACCACATACTCGGGGACTGCACTCACGCAACATCCGAGTCACGTCTAGGAACTGCACTCGCATCATCCAGACATATACCAGTATCCACAATCACAAACACAATCCATACCACAAACACAGGTCTCAAGCCCAAATGTCATTTACAAGTAAATCAGTAAAATCTCATTTGAAAACATTAAAATAATCCAGAAATCATCTTTAAGTCACCAACTAAGTCAAAATATCCTTTTAGAAACCTTTTTTACTTCAGGCCTAGCCCAAAACATCAATTGCACATTCCTCGTAAAACGTGCCCGAAAGACCGATTAAAATAATCATTAAATCACAATTAATCATGCCAAATCACCATGACATCATTGCAAATCAAATCATGCAATCAATCATATAAAACATTTAACTATGCATGCGTAACAGTTTATAAAATAAATGTCCACTCACACACCGTCCAAATCGCTTGATTCTGAGCTGCACGCCTTTCGTAACTTCCGGAAATCCCGAATCCTGTCAAACAACATCATTATGGGTCACTAAGGAATCCAATAATAGCATATTAAAATCCCCAAAGTTTTCGGGAATTAAATACAAATTCAAAACGTAACATAATCCTTCGGACCCTCGAAACATTATCGAGATGGTGTCCGATCGACTCGAAACTAACGCCAAAATGTTCGTTACATCGATTACATGAAAAAGTATGTTGAACATTTCCCCAGAAGGTCAACCACGCACCCTCATGCGTCGATTACATGGACTACGCGTGAACTCACGACAGTACCACTACTGTTCATCGTCCCAACCCGATCACCTGGTAAACGGGTCTGCAACCCGATCAGTTCTCAGTCAATTTGACTTCAATTCCTTCGTTTCTTTCACTGATTTTCATCTAATAAATCTTAATTGGGGATCTGTATTCTTATTTTCATGAAATCACGTCATAAACAGGTCGATTTCTAAGTCAATTCCCAATTGGCCATAACTCCAATTTCGTCAAATTAATTCCTTTCTTAATTCCAATCAACCAGTAAGTATCCTAGGACTCATATGAGTATGATTTCAAGATCAATTTCAATTTTTCTTACCTCTAATTATGTGAACCCAAGCTTGATTTTTCAAAGAGTTTGGAGATTCGGTTCTCGGCTAAAACGACATCAATCCTCTTCGTTTTTGAGATGGATTAGCTCGGAATGATCCCAGAAAGATGGATTCAAGGTCAATTTGGGTCCTCACTGTCCACAACTCCAAGTTCGAAAACTCACTTGGTTCTTCAATTTTTCGAACATGGGTTTCAGTTATCATCTCTATCCCTCGTGTTTTCCTTTCTGTCCCAAGCTCTTAAGGCTCTCAATTGCATCAGTTTTCTCACGTTTTCTCAATTGGTTGCTGGGACGATCGATCAAGCACTAATATGTTCTCTGTTTTTCCCCTGCCTAACATACTGTTTGATGTTGTTTAAAAACGATTACTAGGCATGGTGATTCAATTCATGCCACCAATCCTTCAATTGTGGTGACAGATGTCACCAAGTGACCAATTCTCATCCAAATCAGCGAGGGACAGATGTCCAAGTACTGCTAATTTCTCTGATGAGTCATCAAACAGGTAAAAAGACCAATTTGCCCTTCCTTGCATAATTACCAAAATGCCCCTAGTCTTCGTAGACCCGTAACTTTCACATCCGACCTCCAATTGACGTATGCCGCCTGTCTACGGATTCAGCATCTCGGGACCTACACAACGGTCCTCGAAAAATGTACAAAAAAGTATTCCAAACAAAAATTCAACTTCTAAGCACACTCATCCAAGGGTAAAAACACCATTTTACATATTATTTTGTACATTCACATTATTTGAATTTTCGAGTTGTTACACCCAGAATAGTAAACGTATCCCAAACAAAACTTCCCGAGGCTTAAAACCTTCAAATGGCGTATCAAACGATCTCTAATTGACCTGAAACCAATACCATTGGATTCAGATCATTGAAATCTTTCGACAACACCGATTTGACCTTGAAATTCGTGCCCACGCGCTTGTCAGAGTTTCAATCAAGACTGGTCAACGGTCAACGCTGACGTGGCACCCTGCCATGTGTCACTGAAACCTCTAACACCTCTGCCACGTGGCACCACTGATCATCTGCCACGTGTCATGGTGATATGGCACTGCTGACGTCATCTGATGACGTGGCACGCTGACATCATCATGTGACGTCATCGATAACATCATAGGCTTTCATATCTCCCTCAATACTCAACCAAATCTGACATTTTTTATAAGGATACCTATCTGCTCGAGGCAAGAAATCCAAATCTGAACCCATAATTGAGAGAAAGTACATGGTTTTCACGATATGGGCTTCCAAAGTTTCGGCCAAACTTTGAGTCCTTTTCCTGGCCACTCCCGTCGTCCAAAACCTCCAATTTTTTATCCTACAGACTCCCCTCACCTCCAAGCATAAGAATAGGGACTTAGAATCGTGCAAAAACATCTAAAATCGAAAACCCAAATTCAAACACCCACTGCTTACCTTTGTTTCACGGTTTCTAGCCACCTTCGCCATGGCCTCCATCCACCCTCGTCGTCTCTCAGTCCTCCCTCACTCTCAGTCTCTCTCTGTGGTCTCAGTTGATGCAATGAGGGAGGGGGTAGGTGTCGGGATCGAAATGAATAAAGATGAAAATGGTTTGGATGCATGTATATGTGATGGCCATTAATGGATGGATGATACTCTTCACTCATCCATTGGTCCATGCCAAGATATTTTGAGCCCCAATTTCAAATCCCAAAAGTAAACTTCTCATAATTGGTGCAATTGTCCGATTCCGACGTGTCATCTGTCTACGGACTCATATCGTCTCGATCTACGTAAAGAACTTTGGTCCACGTGCATTTGACTTCCCGGGTCAAAATTCAACATTTCACTCGTTTATGGGTAAAATCATCATTTTATCCCCGATCGTCCAATAATTCTCGATTAATCCCTATTGATCCTTAATTAATCCCGGAGATTCGGGATGGGTCGTTACATTAGTATTATGATTATTGTGATTATTATGATTATTATGATTATTATTATTATTACTATTGTGATTATTATTATCATTATTATTATTATTATCATCATTATTGTTGTTGTTGTTGTTGTTGCTATGATTAGCCATAAAACGTTTATTGAAAATAATGAATCAAGATCGAGAGGAAGATGAAGAATGTAGGCGTTAAATAAACATGTTTATCGTTGGCGCTGTGTCTGAATATCAAAGTTCTTCTTCCAATTCCTCCACCCAACTAGGTTCACAATTTGGTCGTGAAGTTAAGAATCGGCATAGGCACGTACATGCCCATTTGCTCATGGAGGATTACTTTGTACCGCAACTGGTGTATTTCGATCATGATTTTCGTAGGAGCTACAGAATGAAGCGCCACCTATTTGATCGCATATTTCAAAATGTTGTTGCTCATGACAATTACTTCGCACAAAAGCCAGATGTCGTAGGTGTACTCGGGTTATCACTTCATAAAAAGTTTACATGTGCAATTAGAATGCTAGCATATGGCTCCTCAGCAGATTATTATTATTATTGTGATTATTATTATTATTATGATTATTATTATTATTATTATTATTATCATCATTATTGTTGTTGTTGTTGTTGTTGTTGTTCGAATCAAGATCGAAAGGAAGATGAAGAATGTAGGCGTTAAATAAACATGTTTATCATTGGCGCTGTGTCCGAATATCAAAATTCTTCTTCCAATTCTTCCACCCAACTAGGTTCACAATTTGGTCGCGAAGTTAAGAATCGGCATAGGCACGTACATGCCCATTTGCTCATGGAGGATTACTTTGTGCCGCGACTGGTGTATTCCGATCATGATTTTCGTAGGAGCTACAGAATGAAGCGCCACCTATTTGACCGCATATTTCAAAATGTTGTCGCTCATGACAATTATTTCGTACAAAAGCCAGTTGTCGTAGGTGTACTCGGGTTATCACTTCATAAAAAGTTTACATGTGCAATTAGAATGCTAGCATATGACTCATCAGTAGATCAATGTGTTGAGATCTACATGTTGGGGGATCAAACAGCCATTGAATACATGACATGTTTTTTGCAAAGAAATTGAAGATCTTTACACCAACGAGTATCTCTAATCTCCAACATACACAGACTTGCAAAGACTTGCGGCGAAAGCTGAGCAGCGAGGTTTCCCAAGTATGCATGTAGTATTGATTGTATGCATTGGATTTGGAAAAATTGTCCAACGGTTTGGGCAGGAGCTTATCGTGGCCACACAAAAAAGTTCTCTAATAATCTTAGAAGAAGTTGCTTCATATGACACATGGATTTGGCATGCCTACTTTGGAACTCCAGGTTCACATAACGATGTTAATGTTGAATGGGTTTCACTGGTGTTTAATGAACTCACAGTAGGACAGGCGCCACAAGTGGTATACAATGTTAACGGCCGCAACTACAATATGGGCTACTCTTTAGCGAACGGTATCTATCCAAAATGGGGTACGCTTGTTAAATCATTTCAAAAGCCTGTTAATGAGAAAAATAAATTATTTTCTAGGTATCAGGAGTCATATCGTAAAAACATTTAAAGATGTTTTGGTATACTACAAGCTCGCTTTGTTATCATTCAGGGGGGCTGCTCATATGTGAATAAATCTACTCTACGGAGCATCATGCATAAAATGATTGTAGAGGATGAACGAGACGAATATGGTGATGAATCAGAGGATGACATGTCAGAACCATTAACATTAAGGAGTGTACGAATATATGAGCAACCACCAGAGGCTTTAGAGCTTGTGGGAAGATATGAGCATAATTTTGAAGGTTTTATGGCTCGATATGCACAAATTCATTATGATATTGTTCATAACGCACTCTGAGATGATTTAATTGAACATATTTGAGCAAGGGAAGGAAACATGTAATGCTATATTTATTGTAATATTTTTAATTTAAAATATATGTTTTAATTTAGAATATATGTTTTAATTTATAATATATGTTTTAATATAGAATATATGTTTTAATTATCTATAAGAAAAAAATTTCACATAAAAATTTAAATACTTGCCCCTTGCTCCTCCTCATTAGAAAAATACAAATTAGTTTTAGGTAAGATGTCATGAATAATATAATTTGAGTGACTAAATCTTATTTTTAGCTTCTTACCCTTACCTCTACCACTAAACATACGCTTACTTTATTGAATTCAATTAACATCTCGCTAAACATTAAAATATCATTCCCAATATTAATTTAATTTGAATTTAAAATATCTCACTTCCCGAATAGAAAGCAACATAATTAACTCAAGAATAATGTTGTTTGGACTCTCTAAATTGACCACATTTAATGACTATATTGATGTGACAACCAATGAATGATATTATTTTAATAAATGAAATTATTCTATATTTATATTAGATCATTCATTGATTGTCATACCAATATGTTCACTAAATGTGATCAATTTAGAGAGTCTAAATAGCATTGCCCTTAGCTCAAACCTAGCTCGTTAATTGGGTAACATTGTCCTGCTTTCAATAGCCTCTTCTTCCTTTGCAATAAATTAAGCACCAACTTAATTATTGTTTATTGTAACATCAAAACTATTGCTGCATGCACCATATGATCATCGTGTGGTATTGTTTGCCGACAGTACCGGCCTCCAAGGCTCCACCGATGCGGGATCTCTACTGTTAATATTTAAAATAATTTAAAATTAAATATCACTCAAATAAATAAATAAAATTGTAATAATGAATACTAAATGAACTTATAGGATTTATCACAATTTGATTTCTAACAAAATCATCACGAAAATAGAGGGAAACTAGAGGTCTCCCATCAAGAATTTGGATAGAATCCAATAAAATATGGTGCATCGTCCGTCCGGCCATTCAAGCTGGCTACTCCATGACTGTAATCACTTAGGCCTTCTCCGGCCACCTTGGTGAGGATGAACGTACTTGCTTCCATTTCCATTGCCAACAATGTTATTCCCAGCTTCACTTTTGGTCTCCTAGTAATTATTAAATAACTCGTCCTAATTAAATCTCATAACGCATTTGTGTGGTAATTGTTTATGACATTTGTTATTCGACTTTCAGATAAAACAGGATAAAAGAAATAAAAATCGGACCACGAATGTGCATATTTTATTATTTCTTCATCTCTAAAATTTGGTGTTTTGTTTTTTGGTGACACTTTATTAGTTGGGCATGGAAAGTGCATTAGAGACACTATGTGGGCAGGCTTTTGAGGCCGAAAGGTACCACATGCTGGGGATATACCTACAAACAAAGGTCATGGCTTGTACTGTTCCATTGCTGCATTTTGTTACTCCCTATATTCATTTTCACCTCGTCGATCTTGAAACTATTAGGGCAGCCCGACGATGTGGAGGAGCAGTCCGGCATGGTCGCTTTGTGGCTTCTGCCCTTGCACTTCAGCTATGCACTTGTGTTCCCATTGCAAAGGTTCTTGCAGAGCCAGGTGATCAGGAACTTTGTAACTTTGTGACTTTGTGGGTGTCTTTGGTAGCTTTGGTGTTTCAAGCCTGGTTGGGTTATTGCGTATGTTTTGGGCTTTGGATCAGTTGTGGGTCCTGCAATTGCTTTGGTTATCTCATGGTGGGTACCTTTTGGGCTGCTTCGGTATAGGGCTCGTGGTTGGTGTCCTTTGATTGGATTGGTTTTTTTTATTATTATTATTATACAATTAAGCATATTCATTATTATGAGCAAATAAATACAAGGTATTAAGAATAGTTTAAAAAGAAAAATGAAATGCAACGGGCTAAAACAAGGCTGATAAGCATAAAATAAACGTCAAATATTAAAAATTAAAAAAACTAATGAAAGTCCTAGATTTGAAACTTAGTAAACCATCACATCTCTTGTAGTGGTCCCACCAAGTCGTTGTAGTCACCACAAAACTGCAAACTCATCAACACCAAAGAGAAAAAAACTAAAAGTCGAACCGAAGAACTAATCAGAAAATGGGTCGAGCAAACCACTCGCGCACAGAGTCCCTCATAATCCATTCAACGAGTACTATATACACTTTAAATGCAACCTAAAATCACCATCAACTACTAATGAAGATCGGTGGTGTAAGCAACCGCTAGGTCAAGAGGCAGAACCTAATAGTGGAGAATTCAAAGCAAGTCCCAGAAAATTAAGAACATATGGTGAGAGGTGAGGAGAGAATTGAGAACTGGTGGATGAAATTTGAGATGGGTATAAGAGCTCAGAACTCGGTAACCACTCGGAGTCACTAAAATAGGTGAAGTCAAAGCCACTACGAAGAATGGATCCACCATGGAAGGGAGAGCAGTACGTAGAGAACATGGAGGAGACGGTGAAACCAGTGAAAATGGAAAAGAGGAGAAGAAAAGGAGAAAGAGACGTGGGAACTAAGAAGAGAATGAGAAATAAGGAGAAGGGATGGGCTGCCAGATACCCCCACAAGGGTGTAAAATATTCAGGCCCAAACTTCAAATATATCTACAAAATGTTGTTTGGAAAATTAATGAAGTATGTGGTTGTAGGTAAATGAGATCCATAAATGAAGTAGGTGGGTGGAGGAAGTATTAATGAAAGTATCTAGATGGTTCCTTCTTGGCCTATATAAGGAGAGATCATTTGCTCATTCCATCAATCTCATCTAAGAGAAACATCTTCCTCCAAGTAGAGAGTGAAGAGTGCCCACTCCAAATTGAGAGTGTTGAGTGTTGTAGTGTTGGTAGCAAAACAAGTGTAAGAGAGAGAGTTTCCTTCAAGTAATGTTCTTGAAGTTGTGCATCTCTTTGTACCCCTAATTTCATTAGTGGGGGTTCTTGTTGTTGTTGCCCCGTGAATGTAGGCATATTGCCGAACCACATTATATCCGGTGTTCTCTATTCTTTACTCTTTTATTTCCTTGCATATTTTTTTTTTGTGGGTTGAGTTATTATTCCATTCTACTATTTTCCCCAATAAAGGGACCGACGACTAGGGTTTTCTGGTTTTACTGTCCGTAGGTTAGGAGAAGGAAAGGGAACTTAGATAAATAAGTGTTGGACTGGTTTTTCTATGGAAGCCTTTTCATGGACTTGGGGAATTTGTCAAACTTTCTACTGCCGCTACCTTCCTTCGATTTCCTTCTAGCTAATTGAGTCAACATTCTATTTAAGATTTGAATTCGAATGCTTGGACAATAGCATTTAATTCTTTGGGTTTTTTTTTTTCCTTAAAAAAAGAGAGTATTCGATTTAATATTAGAATTGAAATGCAAAGAATAGCATATTCTATATCTACTTTTTTTATTATTAATAATATAATGCAGAAAAAAAGGATTAAATGTTGAGCCCGTCCAACAATATTATTAAGAATTTCAACCACTCAATTTCTTCAAGTTTTCATCATAGGTAATTCCTTCTAAGATTCAATTAAGATTAAGTCACTGTTAGCTTATATATAACCATTAATCTGGACCATAAAATATTATTTTGCCTTACAAACGCTGTGGTTTGATTTGTTTGCTAATATTTTTCTACTCGAAACGATGTTTGAAAGATTGCTTTAGAATGATTAAACAACATTGTGAGGGGTAAACCTGACACAGCCTAATTAATATTTCATTAAAAGGAGGAATATATATATATCACTCTTAATCTCTCAAGCATTGTGGTTGGTACTGATTTATATATACACTTTGGAATTCTGGTATTACGTACAGAATCTTCATATTGATGACTGGATATATATACTTGCATAACGCCACTGTTGCTGTGGATTCACTTCCTTATCAATTTGGTAATTAACGTTATTTCATGGGGAAGATAAAATTCCAATAATTTACCATATTAATGTTGAAATTTGAGTATAATTGGATAACTTGCGATGCAAGTATCATAAATGAACATAACTTAAAGACTAATTGAGTCCATAATGAATTAGGAATGTTTAATGAATCCTTATTGATTAAGTTAAGCAATAAGGGTCGAACTCAACTTGTATGGTACTCTAAGTCATCTAAATCTCCTAGTTGTACGAAACATGAGATTAGATGTGCATATAAAACTTGTTGGTCTTTACTCTCACAAATACGCTTATTGGTGTGTCAAGATCTTATCCAAATACATAAACCTTTTGATCTGAAAGAGAGGAGAAGACTAACATACACTATGCTTTGGCCAGCGATATGGCTAGATCAAGTTCTACCTGAACCTATGAAGTCTTAATGTCATTACATAGATTGATAAAGTGTGTACATATATTTTGATGTTTGAGATCATTAATTTATGTTTAGATGTTGTATGTATAATATAGTTTACATGTGGTATCATAGCACTAAACATGCTCCTTGATCCAAGAACACGTTTTCGATCTTGCAAAGCTATCTTGATCCAAAAGTTTAAAACCCTAAACCGTGATTTAAATTTTTTTATAAAACAATTTTGGGCATAGGAATTAAGTCAAGATTTTCGGCCGTGTGCTATCGAAAATAAGAACCTCCGGCTATAGAAGCACACGACATGTCGTTCTAATTGATTTTTTTTTATCGATGTTTTAGTCCGCTGCAACTTTTAAACATACACGTTTGAAACCCTTATTTGTTAGTTGTTGAAAACCTCAAAATCAGAAAACTAGTTTCGTTGTTGAAATCCTCTGGCACTCCATAATTGGGGCTTTTCAAAACCCTAATTGAGGTAAAGAAGTTTTTCTCAAAATTAACCTTTGTGGTTCGTTCAGATGTGTTTTCGATTTATGAATTTGAAATCAGTACTTCTATTTTATATCTGATGTGGTTACATAATGATTTACATGTTGATGATATCATTCTGATATAAATTTTTTGAATTCATATGAACTGTCAAATGTGTGTAAGACATTGTTGTTTTCGATTATGTGGAACTCTGACTGCTTATGTTCTCAGTTATATTCTACACCTGGCTCACCCTACTAAGAATTGATGAGTCATGTCAATTTCCTTGACAATTGAATAACAAATAGATTTTTATGGCCACACTAGTGCAGGACACATATTTATCCCTTATAACAGAAAATAACACAATTATCCCTTACACAGGGTAGCAAAAATATTTATCCCATATAGCAGCCAACACAATTTTCTCCTACTACCCCACCAACAACCGAAAGGCAACAAAATGTGACCTAACACTTTGTCCTACTGTATGATTCCCTCCCCCTCAGCACAAACAAATCAAATGGTCTCCAGTACACACAAAGCATCCCAATCGAAAATAACAGATAATGCACATGGTCCACATTACACACAAAGCATCTCATTCGCAAATAACGCAAATAACAGACAAACCACATTGTTCTACTACACTACAGACAAAGCAGACCTTCCTTTCACAAAACACTAAATAATAAACAATAAACACTAACACCTAAAAAATACATCTTAACACCTAAAAAATACATCTTAACACCTAAAAAATACATCTTTCTGTACAAACAATCCTATTTTAAATTCAAACAGACAGCTGAGGATTCTTACAATATCTAGGTGCCCTTTGTCCACGCTTCCTCAAACACCATTCCTTCATTGCAGTCAAACTTTTGAAACTCGATTTGGACACCGTGCGCGATTTGGACAAGTCTTTCAATTTCCGATTTAGGGTTTAATTTTGGGGCTGGAAATTCGATTTGGGGGGCTGGTTAATTGACTTCGCGAGGTTGCGATTTCGAATTTGAGGCGGAGACAGAGAATTAGGGCTTCGAACTGAATTGGATTTGGGGTTTTACTATTACTATGAAAACCCGAAAATACCCCTCTATTTTATGCCACACTGACAGGACCCATCCCAATCCCCCCGGGATTAGTGTGGGATGACCCTGCTCCCGTCTGACACGAAGTGTCAGACAAGGGATATTTCCGACTTTTGCCCTCTCGGGCTATCAGAGTACGCCAGGATCCGGAGGAGGTATGTGATATCTCGGTCTCTGCTACAGTCCATATCCGATGTCAACCTGAAGGGCAGTCAAAATATTAAAAGTTGTGAGTGGACAAAACAAGAGTTTATAAAAACATTTCATCAAAAGACATTTGTACCCTTCACTAAAAAGCATACATGCATTCGAAAACCATTTATCAAACCGTTCAATTAGGGCCTTAGCCCAAAATCATAAGAAACCAAATACACGGGCCACTGCCCAAAACCTGTGCACATCACATATCACATAATTCAAACAACCAATCCTGTCACGGTTTTCAAAAATTACGCGCGTGCTACCCAGGTCTCAATCCGAGTCTTCTCAAAGTCAAGATCAATGTCCTCAGACCACTGACCCTACCCGAGGTAATAATAATCATAGCCTTCCTGAGAGTAAGGAACCCAACTGGGGGGTGACTCCACTCAGTCGGTGCTCCGTGACTACTCCGGGGTCCACCCAGGCCAACGACCCTCCCCGGAGGAGATAATAGAAGTAAAGGAAGGTATATGAATACATATATATACATAACATAATCATTCATGCCCGGTTCCTTTGAACTGTCATGATCCATAACATCCATTAACCAGGGTTCATGCCGGTTCCCATAAACCGTCATGAACCAGAATGACCTGACAAAAGTTCATGCCGGTTCCCATAAACCGTCATGAACCACAATGACCTTTCCAGAGTTCATGCTGGTTCCCATAAACCGTCATGAACTTGGAAATCCACATAGGGTCCCTGACCCGAAATCATGAACCGTAAAGTAACTGGGTCTCGTGCCCGAACATATGACTCAACTGGGCACCGTGCCCGATATCTAAGGGCCAGTCACGACTCCGATCATAGTGATGCGTGCAACCATCCATCCAGGACCACCCTCAATCCTGGTATGTCGCCGTGAACGTATCAACCGACGCGACCATCACAAGATCATGGTGCACTCATCACCGATCGATATCCTGAACCGTCAGCACTCCGAAGTCGAGCCTCCCCAGGCTGCCCAACCACGAATCGTGCATCGTGACCTCTCCGGAAGGAACACATCCCAGTCCGGAGGCGAGCGTCATATCGTCGATCGTCGTGCACATAGCACCCGTCGCGACCACGATTTAGACCCGAAGGTCGTAAATAGCGTCATATGCCCGAGACAAAACCAAATGGGTCTCATACCCGAGTTTATCCTTTTAGAAATCCAAAATCATTTCATTTAGACCAAGAAAGACATACAGACCCGTATAGGCACCGTATAGGGCTGAAACCTCAAAATACGTGCCTATACGTAACCACATACAAATGCACCCATGACATCATCAAACATGTATTAAAACATATAATAAAAATTTATGGATGCACCAATTTAGAAAACAAGGTCCACTCACAGACCGTCCGAGCTGCCGCCTCGATTTGCGTGCCATACGGCTCCCCGAGCCGATCACCATCACCGGGACTCCCAAACCTGTCCAAATTTTAATATAAGGTTACTAACTACTTAATTAACCTCCTACCAAAGCCCCGTAATTTTCCCGAACTTTTAACTATTTTTAAACCGACCCTAAACCTTCCGACACCCCGAAAACTATCGAAACGATGTCCGATTGACGCGAGACCAATCCCAAAATCTTAGTTACATCAAATAGAAGATTTCATGTGTTGAACACTTCCCAAAATTATGGCCCACGCGCCCTCACTCTCTCCAAGAAGGGACATATTACTGTTCATCGGCACTAACTCCAGCAGACCGGTTTTACTGTTCCTGGCCGGTTCACCTGGTTTGGCCGGTCCAACTGGACCGGCGTGACCGGTTCACGGTCCTAGACACCCCATTTTTCATCCTAGTTCTTCCTTTTTGGTTCCTTTCATCATGTTTTGGTGTTTTCTATCCATTCCAATCCTTAAAACAACCTAAAAACCGCCTAAAACCATGGTTCGATTTTGAACCAAACGGTTCAAAGTTCCCAAAACTCTCCCATGGCTGCCCAGCCATCCCAAGCTTCCTTAAACCTTCCTAACATGTCCCTAGCAACCTAATGGACTCATTAAAACCATTAAAAACCAACCATAACAACAAAAATGGAAAAATGGATCAAAATGGGCTAACCGTGAACCTCACGGGCTCTTCCTCCTTCCAGCCGCCGTGGACGGCGGTTCTGGCCGCCCAGAAACCTCCTCAGTCTCCCTAGTCCTCTGCCTGGTCATGGGTGAAGATTGGATGGGTTTTGGTTTGCACGGATGGGAGGAAAAGGGTGAGATCGGGTGGGTGTTTTGTGCTTGAATGGAGAAATGAAAATGCACGGGAAAAGGGAGATGCATGAATGAATGAAGTTGGCCAGTGGATGGGTGACACTTGTCACTCATCCATAGGGCAGGGATTAAATATCTTGGCCCCCACTATGTTCAAAAGTTAACTCGTTTCGTAATTCGTGCAATAGTGCAGTTGAACTTCCGTGAACCGTAACTTCACCGTCGAACGTCCAAATTCGACGTGCCGCCTGTCTATGGATTCGTATCGTCCTTATCTACGTAATATTCCTTGTCCCTTGGCCATCGGACATCCCAGTCAAAAAGTCAACATTTCGCTCCTTTTAACTAAAATTACCAAAATGCCCATAAACTTCCGAATGTCATAACTTCCTCCTCGAACGTCGGAATTAAACGTGCCACCTGTCTATGAACTCGTGACGTCACGAACTACGTCACGGTCATTGGTCAAAGTCCGTTTGACCGCCCGAACGACAAGTCAACGTTTAGCCCACGTCCAAGGGCAAAACGGTCATTTCGCATCGTTCGTCCGATTTCGCTCAACTAATCACCGATTAACCTCACTAATCGTGATTAGTCACTAATCTAATCTAGATATTTGGGACGGGTTGTTACAACCTTCCCTCCTTAATTAATTTCGTCCTCGAAATTCCAACCGACCTAAATCCAACTGTTCTTCCCTCCTTAATTTAGTTTCGTTCTCGCAACTCCAACTATCTCGATTCCACAACCTCCACCTCGTGGAAATAATTCGATCTCATGACACATGTACGCCCACTAACCAGAACAACACTTGTCTGCAACCAGACGTACCACTAACACCCATGTCGTATCGACTACATTCGACCACGTCGAATGACTGTAATCGTACGCTCCGAATTGACACTACTTGTCAAATTCACCATTTTGCTAATACAACAACTCGAAGGTTCATTCCTCAATCACCAATCTAACCTGATGTCTGCTCCCACTGGGAGTCATCAGACCTCACTAATCGATTCACGTCGACACCTCCGACAAACCGTCACCACTTGACAGTCGTCAGTCAAAAACTGACACTATACTCACTCGTGGATATACTAACCACCAACTTACTCAACCTGAGTAACGCTTACCAACATCTCACTCGACTTGTGTGTAACTAGACCCATCAGAACCACTATGACCCAGTGCAGAGTATCCAATGTCTAGTTCACGACCTCAACTAATCTGATGGTATCGGATCCAATCCGACTACTAATACGTTCACCATCGTACCCATGGTATAACCTATTTACCGTTACCAGGTACGACAAGTCTGCCCAGTCTCGTACCCCGGACAACGTACAAGGTACGTACATCTACCCATCAATCAGACTACAACCACAACAACAACGACGTCAACACGGCGACCTAGGTCGTTACCAAACACATTTCTATAATGGAGTTCATCTGTCCAATCCAACATTAGACAAATCGAAACTCCAACCCCTCATCTATTTCCAAATCCGAATCCGAATCCGCAATTTCGTAAGAAATCCCGAATCCAAACTCAGAAATCATATCCATAACCATGTCCAAATTTGAATCCGAAATCATTATTACGTAAGCTAGCATTTGGAATAACCATTCTGAATCCAAATCCATAAAAAGAAAATCCACAGTCAAGCTCTAGAATCAAATCCTGAATCGTCACCCAAAATCTGATTCCAAAACCCAAATCCAGAAATCCTCTTTCAAGTTCCAAAATCAAATCCTGAATCGTCATCCAAAAATCTGATTCCAAAACTCGAAATCTCGTTCACATCTACCGAGACGTACCAAAACTGAACCTCTCGGTTACCTGCTCAACCGATTACCCTATTATCATCGATTGACTTCATAGGGAAGCCAATCCCAATATCAACATATCTAGGCTGACAAAATCCGACCTCATTGGACACTTACTCACCTGAGTAATATACCATACGGGATTTACCTCGAAAATAAGTTCAGTCCCATCATGTTCCACTCAAACTCTCTACCTATCTGGATCATCAAAATCACGATCCAGATCCATAACGATACCCAAAGTCCTAAACCAATTCCCACATCTAAACAGATCAGTCAACGACGAGACACGTCGAGATTGTGGGTTTTCACTAACTACTTCGTATCGATCCTTGGCATTCCACCTAGAAAATCAAGGATGATACAAGACGATGACACAAAATCCATCCTCATGAATGCAAATAAAACTCGCTGCATTCACCACGCCATGTAATCCAACATCGTCTGCCACCAAGCAGAAATGAGAAATCTAAGTCATGGAACTTCGATATGCTCAACTTCACCTGATGACCCAAGACAAATCCCAGGTCCACTGATAGGTCCTCAAATAAGCGTTATTTATATTATTTTATACCCTTTATACTTGACTTTTAATATTAAAATAATAAATAATTAGACAAATTAATTTATTTTGTGATATTTTTGTAGAAATAAATAAAGCATGAAATTTGGAGCATTTTGGTGAAAGAATCGTCCCGATCGAAATTATAACGAAGAAATTATGGACGAAATATGAGAAACCACTGAAAATCGCAAGGAAATTCGGTGGGAAGCTGCTGAAATCCAGCAGCCCAAGCCAAAAATCCAGCAGCCCCCCAATAGTTCCCAAAATCAGCATATTTGCCCCAAAATCAGCAACTTTTCCCCAAAATCAGCCACTTTTCCCCAAAATCAGCATATTTGCCCCAAAATCAGCATCTTTTCCCACCCAATCTCATCATTTCCATCACTTCTTCATGTACTATTTTATTGCTATTTTTATATTTTAATTTTGTACTTTTAATTAAACAATTGTGACATTCCCTTTATAAATAGGGAGGTCATTTCATGTATTTGGAGAGTCCCCCATTAGTTTCATTCTTCCATTTCTTTCATTTTTCTTAGTTCTTAGTTCTTAGTTCTTAGTTTAGTTATTTTGTTTCTCTCTTTTGAGAGACAATTTTGGGGACCATTTTTACTTCTTGTAGATTTTCTTATTAATTAGTTTTCTTTTAATTCTTATTCGTAATTTATGTTATTTTTATGTTATTTTCATTTCTTCTTTACTATTGTTCTTGGTATTTTCTTTTTAACATTTGTAAGTAAGAATGCAATCTCCATGTGTTTTACTTTTTGAATTTCTTTTACTTCATATGTTTTAGTGCTTAAACTTCAATTTGATGTTAAGTGTTTTATCCGCTGTCGGTGCACTTAGAGTAGAATTGAAGAGATTAAATGTTGATCGCTGTCGGCGCATTTAATTATAAACTTAAGGTAAATCATGTTGTAAATGTTTGAAGCATATTGATGTTTGACGCACATTAATGGTTGATACATTTATAATATTGAAAGATATATGTAAGTATTTGAGATGATGAAGGTAGGATTTCGTGATTGGTTTATTATGAGCAAAATGTTAGAAAGAAGTCTATTTTTAGGAGTAGTTTAAATAATGTGATTGTTAATTCGAAATTACTTACGTAAAAGTGTGGGTTTTGTCTATGAAACTACTCTATGGTTTGTAAGTTTCAATTAGCATGAGCATTTGCATTTTAATTCTTAATTAGTGTTTTCTTTAATTTAGTTATAAATCTTTTCAAAACCCCCCTTCTTTATTCTTTTATTCTTTTATTCTTTTAATTCTTTTATTCTTTTATTCCTTTTATTCTTTATTCTTTGATTCTCTTATTTCTTTATTCTCTTATTCATCTATTCTTTAATTTATTAATTCTTTGATTATTTAATTCTTTAATTCATTATTCTTTTATTCATCTCCCACTAACACATTATTAATGTTCCCTAATTTCCCCGGTTAAGAACGATCCCTATTTACCAATACTACATCTACACAAAAAGGGTTTAAATTGCACAATACTCAAATTACGTGTTTAATTTAATGCGTAGTTTGGGTGTAGTCAATTTTTGGCGCCGTTGCCGGGGAAATTGAAAATCATTTTTAATTTGTTAGTGTATGTATATAAATTGTGCATATTATACTTGTTTATAAATTTTACTTTTGTTAATATTATATTTGTTTATACCCTTACTTACTTGTTTATATTTTATTTATCCATCTTATTTTTGTTCTTATTATTTTTGTTTATAATGTTCATACTTTACTTATTCATAGTTTCTAATTTATACTTGTTCATAAATGTTCATAATTTTTTTTTATATATTTGTTCATATTCAAATTGTTTATGTAAATTTAAAATTCTATCATACTTGTTCATAATTTAATTTTATTTGTACTTGTCATAAATGTATATTGTACATATTCACTTTTCCTTACTTTAATTTATTTATTTATTTATTTTTTCTTTACACTTTCTAACTTCTTCTTTAATCCATTAACTTTAATTTTATTTCATAAACTTTTTCTTTATTCCTTTAACTTTAAATTTATTCCACTAACTTTTTATTCCACTAACTTTTTATTCCATTAACTTTTTATTCCATTAACTTATATTCCTTTAACTTTATTCCATTAACTTTCTTTTCATTAATTTTATCAACTTTATATTCCACTAACTTTATGTTTACACTTATTTTATTTTTATGTAATTAATTGTTTGTTTATGTCTTTTTAGATTTTAAATTTGTAAATGAAAGAAAAAAAAATTCGGAATAAAAAAAAACATAAAATAATAATAATAATAATAAATTTTAAAAAAATTCGAAATAAAAAAAATATTAAAAAAAAATTCTTATTTTAGCTTTATGTTAGTATTAATTCATACTTGTAAATAAATATTGTATATATGTTACTTGTTACCTTTTATACATGTTCATAACTTTTATGTTTCTTAGTATACATACATACTTATTCATAATAATCTTTCATTTATGTTTGTTTATAATTCTCTTACTTGTTATTTTATTCTTGTTCATACTTGTACATAATGTTCATTCTTTTTAATTGTTCATAAATGCTTATAGTAAATATTCTCTTTTCCTTATTTTTATTTTTATTTTATTTTTGGTAATTTTTTTTTTAAAAAAAGAGCATAAAATTCTTTTAAAAAAATAAAATAAAAAATTCTTCATTTATTTAATTTTTAAATTCCGAAAAAAAAACAATATAAAAAATTTAAAAAATAATAATAATAATTATTAAAAAAAAATTGTTCATACGTAAATAAATTATTTTCTTTTTCTTCATTTATTTAATTCTTAACTTACATTTCATCTTTCATTCTAACTTGCATTTCATCTTTCATTTAACCTGCATTTTCATTTAACTTGCATTTTCACTTAACTTGCATCTTTCATTCTAACTTGCATTTCACATTTCATTTAACTTGCATTTTTAACTTCACTTGCATATTTAGTTTAACTTGCATTGCACTTTTCCTCTAACTTACATCTTTAACTCACATTGCATCCTTAAACTTTAATTTGCATTTCTAACTTGCATTCTTAATTAACGTACATCTCTGACTAACTAACTTGCATCTCTGTCTAGGCTGGATGGACGTTAAACTTCAAGCGCTTGTTGGGAGGCAACCCAATGTGTTCCCGAGATGTGAAGGAGTCATCAAGACAGATTTGCTATCCTTCTACCCTTCACTCTCTTTTATTTTGTTTATTTAATGTTTTCCTTTTATTTTCGTAAATCATATTCCTTACTTTGATTCTATGTTTAATTACTTCGTATTTTCCTACATTGAGGACAATGTAGAATTTAAGTGTGGGGGAATGATTTACAATTTTAATTGTTTAAAAAAAATTGAAAAAAATAAATTCAAAAAATAAAAAAATTTAAAAAAAATAATATAAAAAAAATTAAAAAAAAATAAAAATTGTTTTCTTGAATCTTTTTATTTTAACTTAGTGTTTTTATGAGTCTTAAGTTGCCCTTTAACTTGTCAATGATACAAATGAACGAAAATGAATATGTTATGGCTATAAAGGTGATCACTACAACTTGAATTTGTTTGTTAATATTTTGTGATTAAGTGTTATAACTTGAAGATAATGCATGTAAATTGACACATAAACGAGCATGATAAGATAAGTATGAATCATATGAACCTTATGTGAGCTTTAGAACTTTATATACATCTTTGATGAGTGATTCATAAGTTCTTTGTTTAAATTGATATACATATGCCTCATAACTGCTTGCCATAGCTTTTATGAACTCTAGAGTACTAGAACTTATTCTATGTGATTTTCAAAGCTTTTAAGTCAATAAGCTCTCTGATTTTGGAAATGATTAAGGCATTAGGGTTAACACCACAAATTCAAACATCCATGTTCCCTATTTTGTGCGCACAAGTTGCGACCCCCTTAGTTTTAACCCCTTTTGAGCCCACATTAAGCCTTTCTTTCATCACCATGATTATCTAAACACTTGAGCTTAGTAGAGACATCTTTTACCTTTATTCCAAGGATTCGGTTGAAGACATAAAGATTGTGGAAAGAGAAAATGGTGTTGAAAAGACTTTTTATGTGAATTTTTTTGGATTTACCGACTCAAGCTTTGTTGTATTGTTGACACATGTTATTACCTTGATTTAAAAAAAAATTGAAAAAAAAAATCAAAAAATAAAAAAAAATCAAAAAAAAAAAGTTGAGTTTCGATCAAGGTAATAAGGTTTAGTTATGTAATGTTTGAGTTAAGTCCCTTGCATTTGTAAATCCGACACAAAGAATGATTGTGAGGCCCAACATGATGGAATTAGGCCTATGTTCGAAGGGATGGATTACTGACATCATTGCACTAAGTTTAGGAAGCTATGATACGTTTTGGGAGTCTATTGAGTCTTGGAACGAATTGAGCACCACTTGTCCTATATTTTCCTTACCTCGAAACTTAGCCCCATTACAACCTTCGTAAAGACCTTATGATCCTTAAGATGGTAAATTTTGATTAGTTGAGTTAATCACTTGAGTAAGCTTATGGTTTTGGTTCATTTGCGCAAGTATGTTTTGTTTTTATCTTGAGGTGTTTGTTTGAGATTTTGCAAAAGTACTTCATTTCGATTATGTGAGTATCTCTCACATACTTTGAGTGCAAACACAAACCCTCACAAATTGAGTGAATTTATGAGTGCATATCCTTGTGAGTTGATTCATACTTGTCTTATTCATGTAGAGATCCATTTCACCATATTTACTCATTATCTTACTTGTTGAAACATTTTGTTACCATGTATTAACTCTCGAATTCCATATGCTTAAATGTTTTAAGTGAAAATCTTTTATGTCATGATTATAATTATGAAATATTGAGACAAATAGTTAAGGGTTACTTGTTTTGAATTCGTTGTTTAATTTTAGTATTTGCTAGGGACTAGCAAAGTTTAAGTGTGGGGGTATTTGATAGGTCCTCAAATAAGCGTTATTTTATATTATTTTATACCCTTTATACTTGACTTTTAATATTAAAATAATAAATAATTAGACAAATTAATTTATTTTGTGATATTTTTGTAGAAATAAATAAAGCTTGAAATTTGGAGCATTTTGGTGAAAGAATCGTCCCGATCGGAATTATAACGAAGAAATTATGGACGAAATATGAGAAACCACTGAAAATCGCAAGGAAATTCGGTGGGAAGCTGCTGAAATCCAGCAGCCCAAGCCAAAAATCCAGCAGCCCCCCAATAGTTCCCAAAATCAGCATATTTGCCCCAAAATCAGCCACTTTTCCCCAAAATCAGCATATTTGCCCCAAAATCAGCATCTTTTCCCACCCAATCTCATCATTTCCATCACTTCTTCATGTACTATTTTATTGCTATTTTTATATTTTAATTTTGTACTTTTAATTAAACAATTGTGACATTCCCTCTATAAATAGGGAGGTCATTTCATGTATTTGGAGAGTCCCCCATTAGTTTCATTCTTCCATTTCTTTCATTTTTCTTAGTTCTTAGTTCTTAGTTCTTAGTTTAGTTATTTTGTTTCTCTCTTTTGAGAGACAATTTTGAGGACCATTTTTACTTCTTGTAGATTTTCTTATTAATTAGTTTTCTTTTAATTCTTATTCGTAATTTATGTTATTTTTATGTTATTTTCATTTCTTCTTTACTATTGTTCTTGGTATTTTCTTTTTAACATTTGTAAGTAAGAATGCAATCTCCATGTGTTTTACTTTTTGAATTTCTTTTACTTCTTATGTTTTAGTGCTTAAACTTCAATTTGATGTTAAGTGTTTTATCCGCTGTCGGTGCACTTAGAGTAGAATTGAAGAGATTAAATGTTGATCGCTGTCGGCGCATTTAATTATAAACTTAAGGTAAATCATGTTGTAAATGTTTGAAGCATATTGATGTTTGACGCACATTAATGGTTGATGCATTTATAATATTGAAAGATATATGTAAGTATTTGAGATGATGAAGGTAGGATTTCGTGATTGGTTTATTATGAGCAAAATGTTAGAAAGAAGTCTATTTTTAGGAGTAATTTAAATAATGTGATTGTTAATTCGAAATTACTTACGTAAAAGTGTGGGTTTTGTCTATGAAACTACTCTATGGTTTGTAAGTTTCAATTAGCATGAGCATTTGCATTTTAATTCTTAATTAGTGTTTTCTTTAATTTAGTTATAAATCTTTTCAAAACCCCCCTTCTTTATTCTTTTATTCTTTTAATTCTTTTATTCTTTTATTCCTTTAATTCTTTATTCTTTGATTCTCTTATTTCTTTATTCTCTTATTCATCTATTCTTTAATTTATTAATTCTTTGATTATTTAATTCTTTAATTCATTATTCTTTTATTCATCTCCCACTAACACATAATTAATGTTCCCTAATTTCCCCGGTTAAGAACGATCCCTATTTACCAATACTACATCTACACAAAAAGGGTTTAAATTGCACAATACTCAAATTACGTGTTTAATTTAATGCGTAGTTTGGGCGTAGTCATCCACCAACCAATACACGATCAGCGTACTGGTGACGCAACCATCCTCTACTGTCATCTACCATCATCTACCACGGTAGAAACTGAGAAGTCACCCAAAATGACGTCGAAATACCCAATACCAATGCGGAAAACCCGCATTCCTCTCGTCACCTCAATCTCAACCTCCCGCGATTCCGAAGTTCCAACAAGATTGGAAACAACATACCCGGACATCAACCACTTGTCCCCTAACCAGTTTAACTCTATCTGAGATCCACTCCTGAACCACAGATACCGAACATATGCCCATTACGACGGATGTGACTCAACGTCATCACAATCACCGGCACCAGCACCAACACGGGTACCAGCACCAACGCATTATCACCTGCACTAGTATCAGCACACAGGCATCCATACTAGCATCAGCACTAACACTAGCACATCGTGTGCAAACTAACAACTCTGGATCTCCGCTCACACCGAGCGACGACCTCGCACCTCTGCTCGAATAGGAGAAACTCTGCCTCCCTCGTACCCGACAACTCTGGGTACAGTCACCCTGATAACGCATACGAGAAAAGGAGACGTCACCTGAACGTCACTGATTCCCAACAATCGTAACTACGATCATTCTCGGTAGTAGCGCCTGCCACAGACTCGTGCAGACCTAACTACCAAACACCTCAATATCCAGACTCCGCATCCAACAAAATCAACCGCTCGTACCAACTACTCTGTATCCCCACTTCGGGATTCCATCGACAAGTACCAACCATGGTAACTTGTCCAAATCAAACTCTAACTAGTCGTAACTCGACTCAACCAATGTCGTCTACCAGGTCGCCCACGACCTTAGTTGCACCAACAATCCATCACAACTGAGTAGCACGACAACCAACTCGGTCTAACCGATAAGTACAACCCCGACTGCGAAGTACAGTCCCAACACAGCTGACATGACTAGACCGACTACCGAATCCAAATTCGAATAGTAGTCCAAGTCAAATCACTTGTCAACTCACATTTTCGAACCATACACATCCTACCTTAGGATTCCACGACCACGCCTAGGGTTCCCCTGAACCCAACTTCGAAAAGTAGTAAAATCAACAATCGGACCAACTCCGCGGTCCCGACATCGTAAAGACGTCAATCCAATCCTACCGGCAATTCAACTAGGATTCAACGATTCTGGCTGCTCCCAATAGCATAGCCACCAAACACAACAAGATCTGACGATCGAATGGTCACAACACCAAACTACCGTCAAAACGATCCTACGACGTCGTGAAGATGATCCCAACTAACCGTCTCACGATCACAATCTAACGTACGAATACATTCATCCTTCCATAGGGTCCCACACTGTCAACCTTGACAGAACTATGGCATCCAATGCCGAACCAAGATATTCCACGATACAGTCTTACTAACTATCGTACTGGCACCCCAACTATCAGGTTGATGACGAACTGCAGCCCATTGAAATATCACATCCTCGACCTGCGTAAGGAATAGTACGCAAAACACGCTCTGGAATTCAGAGTAACACGAGCAACCCTGCTCTGATAAGCATCCTATGAGCAATCCTATGCTCTGATACCACGCTGAAAGGACCCATCCCAATCCCCCCGGGATTAGTGCGGGATGACCCTGACAAGGCATATTTTCGACCTTTGCCCTCTCGGGCTATCAGAGTACGCCAGGATCCGGAGGAGGTATGTGATATCTCGGTCTCTGCTACAGTCCACATCCGATGTCAACCTGAAGGGCAGTCAAAATATTAAAAGCTGTGACTGGACAAAACAAGAGTTTATAAAAACATTTCATCAAAAGACGTTTGTACCCTTCACTAAAAAGCATGCATGCATTCAAAAACCATTTATCAAACCGTTCATTAGGGTCTTAGCCCAAAATCATAAGAAACCAAATACACGGGCCACTGCCCAAAACCTGTGCACATCACATATCACATAATTCAAACAACCAATCCTGTCACGGTTTCCAAAGCTACGCGCGTGCTACCCAGGTCTCAATCCGAGTCTTCTCAAAGTCAAGATCAATGTCCGCAGACCACTAACCCTACCCGAGGTAATAATAATCATAGCCTTCTTGAGAGTAAGGAACCCAACTGAAGGGTGACTCCACTCAGTTAGTGCTCCGTGACTACTCCGGGGTCCACCCAGGCCAACGACCATCCCCGGAGGAGATAATAGAAGTAAAGGAAGGTATATGAATACATATATATACATAACATAAACATTCATGCCCGGTTCCCTTGAACCGTCATGATCCATAACATCCATTAACCAGGGTTCATGCCGGTTCCCATAAACCGTCATGAACCAGAATGACCTGACAAAGGTTCATGCTGGTTCCCATAAACCGTCATGAACCACAATGACCTTTCCAGAGTTCATACCGGTTCCCATAAACCGTCATGAACTTGGAAATCCACGTAGGGTCTCTGACCCGAAATCATAAACCGAAAAGTAACTGGGTCTCGTGCCCGAACATATGACTCAATTGGGCACCGTGCCCGATATCTAAGGGCCAGTCACGACTCCGATCATAGTGATGCGTGCAACCATCCATCCAGGACCGCCCTCAATCCTGGTATGTCCCCGTGAACGTATCAACCGACGCGACCATCACAAGATCATGGTGCACTCATCACCGATCGATATCCTGAACCGTCAGCACTCCGAAGTCGAGCCTCCCCAGGCTGCCCGACCATGAATCGTGCATCGTGACCTCTCCGGAAGGAACACATCCCAGTCCGGAGGCGAGCGTCATATCGTCGATCATTGTGCATATAGCACCCGTCGCGACCACGATTTAGACCCGAAGGTCGTAAATAGCGTTATATGCCCGAGACAAAACCAAATGGGTCTCATACCCGAGTTTATCCTTTTAGAAATCCAAAATCATTTCATTTAGACCAAGAAAGACATACAGACCCGTATAGGCACCGTATAGGGCTGAAACCTCAAAATACGTGCCTATACGTAACCACATACAAATGCACCCATGACATCATCAAACATGTATTAAAACATATAATAAACATTTATGCATGCACCAATTTAGAAAACAAGGTCCACTCACAGACCGTCCGAGCTGCCGCCTCGATTTGCGTGCCATACGGCTCCCCAAGCCAATCACCATCACCGGGACTCCCAAACCTGTCCAAATTTTAATAGAAGGTTACTAACTACTTAATTAACCTCCTACCAAAGCCCCGTAATTTTCCCAAACTTTTAACTATTTTTAAACCGACCCTAAACCTTCCTACACCCCGAAAACTATCGAAACGATGTCTGATTGACTCGAGACCAGTCCCAAAATCTTCGTTACATCGAATAAAAGATTTCACGTGTTGAACACTTCCCCAAGTTATGGCTCACGCGCCCTCACTCGCTTCAAGAAGGGACAGATTACTGTTTATCGGCACTAACCTCCAGCAGATCGGTTTTACTGTTCCTGGTCGGTTCACCTGGTTTGGCCGGTCTAACTGGACCGGCGTGACCGGTTCACAGTCCTAGACACCCCATTTTTCATCCTAGTTCTTCCTTTTTGGTTCCTTTCATCATGTTTTGGTGTTTTCTATCCATTCCAATCCTTAAAACAACCTAAAAACCGCCTAAACCTATTGAACCATCGGTTCAAAGTTCCCAAAACTCTCCCATAGCTGCCCAGCCATCCCAAGCTTCCTTAAACCTTCCTAACATGTCCCTAGCAACCTAATGGACTCATTAAAACCATTAAAAACCAACCATAACAACAAAAATGGAAAAATGGATCAAAATGGGCTAACCGTGAACCTCACGGGTTCTTCCTCCTTCCAGCCGCCGTGGACGGCGGTTCTGGCCGCCCAGCAACCTCCTCAGTCTCCCTGGTCCTCTGCCTGGTCATGGGTGAAGATTGGATGGGTTTTGGTTTGCACGGATGGGAGGAAAAGGGTGAGATCGGGTGGGTGTTTTGTGCTTGAATGGAGAAATGAAAATGCACGGGAAAAAGGAGATGCATGAATGAATGAAGTTGGCCAGTGGATGGGTGACACTTGTCACTCATCCATAGGGCAGGGATTAAATATCTTGGCCCCACTAAGTCCAAAAGTTAACTCGTTTCGTAATTCGTGCAATAGTACACTTGAACTTCCGTGAACCTTAACTTCACCGTCGAACGTCCAAATTTGACGTGCCGCCTGTCTATGGATTCGTATCGTCCTTATCTACGTAATAGTCCTTGTCCCTCAGCCATCGGACATCCCAGTCAAAAAGTCAACATTTCGCTCCTTTTAACTAAAATTACCAAAATGCCCCTAAACTTTCGAACGTCATAACTTCCTCCTCGACCGTCGGAATTGAACGTGCCACCTGTCTATGAACTCGTGACGTCACGAACTACGTCACGGTCATTGGTCAAAGTCCCTTTGACCGCCCGAACGAAAAGTCAACGTTTAGCCCACGTCCAAGGGCAAAACGGTCATTTCGCATCGTTCGTCCGATTTCGCTCAACTAATCACCGATTAACCTCACTAATCGTGATTAGTCACTAATCTAATCTAGGAATTTGGGACGGGTCGTTACAACATCAGTAGCTAACTGGACAATTTTTTTTAACACGTGGCACTTTAATGGTGGAAATGATGAAAAACCTGACGTCGTTAGTTAACTATGGGTGATAAGATAAATTAGGTAGTAATTTGAAAATTTTAATAGTTTGAATATGAGTCTGTTTTAACCTCTATAATTTAGAGGCTTTTATATAGTTTTTTCGTAATAAAATTACAATGTAGACTGGCCAGAGCAGAAGCCATGGCCGCCCGTACATCATCTACAAACAAATTAAGGTAAGAAGACAATCATCGGGGTTAACTTTGTGGCATTTCGTCTAACACGTGGTAGCCAAATCCATCAGCCACAAATTAACTCTATAATATAATTTCATTTTCTCATTTGTCCAAAGAAAAACAAATGCATGAGAAAGCTCTTGTTCAAAAACAACAAATTAACCCACCTTAATGAATATTTGAACTATGAAAATTTTCAATCTAGAAACATATAAACAAGAGTTGTAGCTAACATGAGCAGCACATATTTGAAAAGAGGAATAACGTTCAGTTTACATACGAATTTACAAATATACTATCGCGTTTTCAAACTCTCATAAGTATGCATTATTTATGCTACGCGAATTAAGAACTTATTATTAACAAAAATCCAATCTAACCCAACCCCACCCTAGCAATATGTTGTTTCAAGCCGCTATTGGAGTCGGGCAGAAGTCAAACCACTGTCCAGCAGATGGCAACATCAACAACTGTCCCGGCTCAAGAAATGGATTCCAAAACTGAGTCGACTCGGCGGTTTCATCCCTCTCCTCCGCCGGCGGCACAACCACCACCAGCCTCTTCTCCTCCCTAATTGCCTTCGTCTCCACGAGCCTAGCCTTTGTCTCTCGAACCAATTCCCACATCTTATCATTCCTTTTCCTGTTTTCAAACAGCAACATCAACTTCCCCTTGCAACCCTCCAGCCTCTCCAACGACTCAATCAACTGCGTTAACTCGCTCGAACTCAGACCACCGACTGAGTCAACTCGGTCATTGACTTCCTTGATTCTGACGATTATTTCGAGCTGAACAGACCGGTAATCTTCGCTTGCCGCCCTCACAACCTCGTACACCAAATTGTTCCTCTGAAGTTCCAACCAATTGGGCGCGTCACAAATTCGAAACACGAATTCGACGAGAACTTCAACTTGGTTCGCCAAATCGGAGTCCAACAGCGCCGAAGCTTTGTCTTCTTTATCTCCTTTCGTGGAATTAAGATAATATCCGATTGCCCTGTACACCATCAAATTCTGTTCAACAACACTAGCGTACCACCGGACCCATGCCGAAAATTCGGCCATGACCGAACTCGAGTTGTCGTAAAACATGGACATGTTCAAAAAATTATGTCCACCAAAGGAAGGATAATAAGCGAGTTGGTCTTTGAGAATATAAGTCCCCTTGGATATAATGCTGTGGATCGTCAGGAGACATTTTAAGGCAACAAAAGCGCTTCTGGTAACATGTAGACGGTCCATAAGGGCATCGATGCATGCACGCGCAGTGATACGTGAGGAATGCGCTAGGGCAAGCACGGAGCCGATGCGGGCCTCGGATGGGGCCCCGGACGACGAGTGGGAGGTGGCGCGTAGGACGGCAAGGTGGACCGAGGAGGTGCGGCGGTTGATGTAAAAAGTTGCTTTGAGGATTGAAGCTTTGTCTTTGAGAAATATGTTCTTGATTTGCTTGCTAAAACTGCCATGACTCACAGTAATGGCTTTGATACACCAAGTGCCCCAGGTACTAGGCTTCGCAGACATGATGGTCCTGCTTATTCCAATCCTTCCAACTACAGGAGTATTGTTGGAGCTTTGCAGTATCTCACCTTCACTAGGCCTGATATAGCCTTCTCTGTCAACCAGGTCTGTCAGTTCATGCAAGAACCATGTGAGTCACACTTCATGGCTGTTAAGAGGATTCTCAGGTACCTCCAGGGTACTCCTCACCGTGGCATCAGGTATACCCCTGGTTCTCTTGACCTCACTGCCTATACAGATGCAGATTGGGCCGGGGACCCCAATGATCGACGGTCTACTACAGGTTTAGTTGTCTTTCTTGGTCCCAATCCTATTTCCTGGTCTTCCAAGAAGCAACAAACTGTCTCCAAGTCAAGCACAAAGGCTGAATATAGAGCCCTGGCCATCACTGCTGCTGAAATCACTTGGATCCGACAGCTCCTTTGTGTCATTCATGTTCCTTTGCTCAGGGCTCCTCTCATTTACTGTGATAGCACTTCTGCCACCTCTCTATCTGCTAATCCTATGTTCCACTCCCGGGCCAAGCACATTGAGGTTGACTATCATTTCGTACGGGAGCGTGTCATTCGTGGGGATCTTGATGTTCAGCATGTCTCATCCTGTGATCAAGTGGCAGATGTGTTTACAAAGTCCCTAGATGAGAAGATGTTCAATGTCCATGTCTTCAACCTGATGGAACATCAGCTTGAGGGGGGATGTTAGCAGTACATAAGCACAGGCCATCAAACACGGGTTGCTTCACAATGCACAGGTGATTGCTGCACTTGATCCACCGTTGGTTAACTAAGTGTGTGATTGTGACAAGTGTCACAATCACCATGATTCTAGGAAATAGGTTTGTAACAGCTGAAGGGAATCTCCAACTGTATTTGGATGATTAACCCGATAGAGAGGAGAGTGTGCTATGAGCTTAAGATGTTAAGCAAATGATTGTAACTATAAAACCGGGATTGATCTCCCTCAATGAAATGATGAGAATGTAAGCAAACTCTTTCTGATTTCCTGCACTCTCTCAGTTCACTACTCCTCCTTTACATCTTCTATCATGCTGGACGCGGTTTTACTATTTCATGGTGGTGTTCGTACCCCGTGTGTGTGTGTGTTTTTGAAATTATTTGTGCATGGCTATGAAAATTGAGGAGGAGAGAGTTTTCGACCTTTTTTATGTGTCTTCTTACACTTATGTGCAAGTTGGAGCGCCAATAACGCTTTGCTATAATAAAAAAAAACAATTATTTATTTAGTTTTTTTTGGCAGCACAAATAGAAGAGTTTACAGAAATTATGTGTGTCACTGTCTTTACCAAAAACGTTGGATTATTTTTAAAAAACGAAAAATTGTTTTGGACAACGAAGATAGTTTCCTTTGAATTTATATAGAGAAATAATTCGAATTTAAAACAGAAAAATAATAAACGTCTGAAATTATGATATTTGTTTATCGAATTCCGTTACATTTAAGTCTGTTTAGAAAAAAAAATATTAATTAGCTTGATCTGGTAGATAGATTTTCTATGCATTCCCTTATATTGTTTTGAAAGGTTCAAATCAATTTAGATGGGGAATGTGTGTTAAGTTAGATTAGGTAATTGACTTTTCCAAAGAGCAGATGTTTCCGGCCTTGGATATGTCAAATCTTGGAAAAAGGTAAGTCATCATCGATGATCGACATGGAATCAAAGACTTGAATGTATGTTAATTGTCCCTGAAGGGAGGCATACAGGAAGAAATTGCACCCGAATGGGGAGGAGCATACAAACAGGTCAACAGATAAAACAAAGGCATTGATTTTCAGCAAAACAATCCATGGAAGCAAACAATAATTTAAAGATAATCGATCGACAAATGAGAATGGAACCAAATTGGCCCATAGACCGACGTCAATGGATGTGAGAATGGGGCCTAAGCCTAGCTTAGCATATTTATTTTACTTTTCTTCGTTTTTTTCAAACTAATTCTTGTAAGAAGACTAGTACACTAATCCACTGTCAAGGCCTCCCACTTAAATCCTGCAACTTGGACTGCTCTGCTCTAGTATTCCAATTAAATATTCGTCCCACAACCTACCTTCAAATACTCTCATTTAAATCTTCCACATTGGAATGCTAGGGCAACTCACTTAAATCTCCAAACTGAACCGTAAAAGTAACTTAAATCTACCAGTAATAACCCATTACTGCCTCCAACCTAAATATTAGTCCCATCTTAAGGGGAATCGAACTACAACCTGGACAACATTCAAATGCAAGTTTGATCTAACAAGTAGACTACTTAAGATGGGTCTTAGAACAAAAAAATAAATGTTTCTTACCATTTTAGGGAAAGTCGGACATTCCTTGACAAAAGTGAATAATAGAGGGCAAACATCATTTTATACGCTAAGATTTGGGGGTCAATTTTAAAATGAACCATTAGATTTAAATTTTATCATTTTGCTCAATGTGGTTCTAAAGTAAAATCAATTTGTTTCATATGTTTATTTCACTATTAAATCAGTATTAAATTAAGAGCGTTATTGGTATTCATTAATAAAAATTTACCAATTTTATATTTCATTAAGTGACTCATTATTTGGATTTAGTTACTTCTTCAAATTAGTGCACTTAAACAAACTATAATAGCATAATTAATTAATGGTTAAGTGGTTGAAACCGTTCATAAACTTTATCAAATTTTAGCAATCGTCCTTATACTACAATATTAGTGGCCCCTATCTCTGAACTTTATCATATTATTTTCGTTAGTCTCTTTATCTATTTCAGCAAACGAATTCTGTAAAAAAAAGAGCAAAATTGTCAATTTATGTACATTTCATTGAATTTTTTCAATAATTTTTTTTGAAAACTAGATAGAGTGACTAATAGAAACAATAGGATAGAGTTAAGGGACAAGGAACACTAATATTTAGGTATATGGTCGTTTGGTAAAATTATGGCAAAGCTTATGGGTGGTTGCCTTAATTAAACCTAATGTACATGTAAATGTAATATTCTTATTGTTGACACCATATCTGACTAGACCCACTGGGCTGTATACTTAACGCCCAGACAACGCTCAAGGCCCAAGAACACCATACTTGCGACAGCCCTAACACCGGGCCCAATGCGGGATGCCACGCAGAAGCATATCCACCCTCGATTTACGTAACACGTGTCCGCACGTAAATCGAGAAGCATTTGTCCCACATCGGAACTTTGGGAATTGAGCATTCCACCTACCCATACATAAAGGGTACACATTTCCCAATAAAGGTAACTAAGTTTTACTATTACAATTACTCTAACGAACTTACCATTTACTGCTTCCTCTTACGAACGAAAGTAACTGACTTGATCGTCGGAGAGCCTTAGGCCGGCACCACACCGGTGCCCGTACTAACGGAGACTCGCGATCCACTTAAGTTGACAGGTCACAAGAGGGACACGCGTCATTTGGTGATTGGGCAATGAGTACTCGACAGTTGGAACATTTAACGCTTCAACAGTTTGGCGCCGTCTGTGGGAATTCTGACTAAGGTTGCCCACGCTCAACCAGACCGAGTTACGACTCATCCACCAGTTACACCGAGAGACAGCTCGTCGTCACTGAACATGCAGGGTGAACACGACCTCGGTGAGATCACAACCGGGCAAGGCCCCAGAACGAGGGGAGAACCCTCTCCTAACTTCTTGCAGATAATCGAGAAACTCCAGAGCGACATGGCCGAGGTAAAAGCTAAGGGCACCCAGGCCGAGTCGAGGTGTCAGGTGCTCGACGATCGATACACTGAGGTGGCCGAACAACTACGGGTCGCGCAGGCAGAGCTCGCTTCCCACCGAGCACGCGTCGGTAGAGATGAGGCCGACAAGGTAGTGGCCGAATGCGCGGAGCGTGCCGAGAAGAATCGCCGACTAGCGGAAAAAGGAAAAGAACATGCGGTCGCCGAGCCGCGTAAGGGAAGGCATGGGGACGCCGAGCCGAGCAAGAAACCGACTCGGATGTTGATCATCCCCGGCAGTCAACCCGGTGACACCAGGATCTACCGGGACGCCCGCGACGCCCTCAGCGAGGGAGGGCGGAACCGGTCGGTCAACGAACAACCGTCACGCCGACCTGACCCTCGGTCGGAGGTGGGAAAGGGAGACCACCACCGAGGAAACATAACCGCTCGGTGGTCCCGCCCAAATGTCAGCCACGGGACCTTTTCAACGGGGGACCCTGTCCCCGTCACCGACTCGTCCATGGAGGCCGAGAGCACGGCCAAGTCCGCTAGGTATCTTGGCGCCAGGACCGACCGCTCGGACAGGGGGAGGCAAACATCGAGGTCCTCTCGCAGCGACACCGAGCGGTCAACCCACCTCGGCCTCCCGCTCCCTCCTTGCCCTGAACTAACCCGCCGAAGGAGCACCGAGCGGTCAGGGCAGGTCGGACGGCAGAATGACAAGCCTCAGGGACAATCCCGCCTGCGGGACACTGAGCGGTCTAGGCTGGTCGGTCAAATGCAAGTATATACCGGAGCATACCCAAACAGGGGTACACCGAGCGGTCACGGCAGGTCGGTCACAGGAGGAGTGAATTCCAGAGCCCGCCGAGCGGAGGTGGAACCGACCGGTCATATAGGGTCGACCGCGACCAAGCATCCAGGGATAAACACCAATCCAAGACCGACTCGCTCGTCCAGCACCTCATGGACCGAGTCCGGACACTTGAGGTCGGGACAGCCCGGGAAGCGAGACCAGCCTGGTCAAAAACCAGCCCGGGCCCCTTCACAGAAAGAATCAATCAGTTCAGGATCAACCACGAGATTAAACCCCTGAAAATTCCCCTTTACAACGGAAAGGACGACCCGTGGAATCATCTGAACAACTTCTACTCGGCCATCGCCCTCAAAAACCTCGCCGACGAGGAACAATGCTTCATCTTCAGTTCCACACTGACCGAGGCAGCGATCAATTGGTTCTACAAGTTGGAATCTAGGTCCATCAACTCTTTCGAGTAGCTCACCTCCACTTTCATGAACCAGTTCATGATACAGACCGACCGCCTGTCCTCGGCCGAGGACCTCTTCCAGCTTAAACAAGGTGAACACGAGTCACTGCAGCGATATGCAGCAAGATTCAGTCATGAGTACTCTCGGTGCGCGGAAACGGACGATCGAGCAGCTTTCACGGCCTTCAAGGGCGGCCTCCGAGACTCCTCATTCAGGTACGCAGCTCACACCCAAGGTTGGACAACTTATAACGAAATAATGAAACAGGCGGCGATCCACGCCAAAGCTGAGGCACTGAGCCAAAAGTCCAACGCTGCCAATGCCTACCAACCTCCCCAGGCCGACTCGGTGAAAACATACCCACCGAGCGTCCCGGAACAGCAGGGCTCGGCACAGCGACCATAGGAGCAGGGGCAACAGAGCTATGGTGGAAAACGGAAAGACTACCCCCACAGCAGCAATCTGTACAGCCCTGGGAAGAAGGGTAAGAACCCGAATCACCAGGAAAGACAATAGGGGGAGCGGTCAAACAACGGGGAAAAACGGGTTCCTCGCTCCAAGTACGAGACATACACCATCCTCAATACCCACTACGAAAATGTCCTTCTCAATGTGGAACACATGATCCCAAAGTCTACTTGGGCACCAGCGAAGGGCAAGCTTGGCGAAAACAAGTACAATGGCCATAGCATTGACCAATGCGTTGCATTCCGGGATCTGGTAGAGGCTCTGGCCCGAGATGGGAAGATCAACCAATTTCTTCAACACGCTCCACCTCCACCTCGGAACCCACAGATCAACACGATCTCTGGAGGACCTTCAATCTCTTGCCCGCTTACTTCCAACCGGGCAAAGAAGAACTTTCTACGGGCCACCAAACAGAATCAGCAGCTCTTCAGCATAGAGGAGGGAAGAGCCAAGAAAACAAATCGACTCGGTTGGGACCCGATCACGTTTTCCAAGGAGGAAGAGCGCGGGATCATCTACCCTCACGACGACCCCATTGTCGTTAGGGCGGAGATATCTAACTTCGACGTACAACGGGTAGTGGTCGACACTGGAAGCTCGGTCAACTTCCTTTTCATGCGAGCTTTCAAGCAATTGGGCATCCCAGAAGCCAGTCTGGACCGCTCACCTACGCAGCTCTTTGGTTTCACGGGAGACTCCATCGTCTCGCATGGAACGGTTACCCTCCCCCTCTCCCTCGGAACATATCCACGGAGGGCAACCGTACTGGCACCGTTCCTGGTGGTAGACTGCCCTGCGGCCTATAACGCCATTCTCGGGCGGGGAATACTCAACCAGATGAGGGCAATCGTCTCCACCCACCTACTACTAGTAAAGTTCCCAACCCCTATGGGGATTGGTCAAGTCAAAGGAGACCAAATGGCTGCAAGGGCCTGCAATTCTGTCACCCTCATCCAACCTCCGAAAGAGACCATGGCAGTGTCAGAGTCCGCGTTCGAGGCAGACCCCGTGAGCCCTCAGGACGCACAGAAAATCCGGGCCGAACCAATCGAAGATCCTCGGGACCATTCAGCAACACCCCATCCACAGCCCATTGAGGATGTTGAAGATATAATACTCTCCCACGACTTTGCGGACCGGAAGGTAAAGATTGGGACAACTCTTTCGCCCGACCTGCGCTCACAACTGATCCGGTTTTTAAGAGACAACTCTGAGGTCTTTGCCTGGTCGTACGCCGACATGCCCGGCATCTCCACCGACGCGATCTGCCACCGACTCAGTATCGATCCTACCTACAAGCCTGTCGAACAGAAACGCCGCCTCTACGATGCTGAGAGGACCGAGGCTATGAAGGCAGAGATCGTCAAGCTCAGCACCATTCACTTTGTCCGGAAGGTCGTCTATGCTGCCTGGGTTGCCAATGTTGTACTCGTCAAAAAACCCTCTGGGGCGTGGCGAATGTGCATTGATTTTACTGACCTTAACAAGGCCTGCCCCAAGGACAGTTTTCCTTTGCCCAAGATTGACCAACTGGTCGACGCCACGGCGGGACATGGGCTCCTGAGTTTTATGGATGCGTACTCGGGCTACAAGCAAATCTTTATGCATCCGGAAGATCAGATCCACACAACCTTCTAGACGGATCAGGGGTTATACTGCTACAATGTCATGCCTTTCAGACTCAAAAACGCCGGGGCCACTTACCAGCGCCTAGTGAACTTCATGTTCGCCGACCAGATTGGGAAAACCATGGAGGTCTACGTCGACGACATGCTCGTCAAGAGTAAATCGGCTGACCTACACATCCCCAATCTCTCGCGAATGTTCGACGTCCTCAAACGGTATCGAATGTGGTTAAATCCGGTGAAGTGCGTGTTCGGAGTCAGCTCTGGAAAATTTCTGGGTTTCATGATTAGCCAAAGGGGCATCGAGGCCAACCCGGAAAAAATCAAGGCCCTGGTCAATATGGAGCCCCCACGAACCCAAAAAGAAGTGCAAAGCTTAACGGGCCGAGTCGCAGCCCTTACACGCTTCATCTCCAAGGCCACGGACAGATGCGTACCTTTTTTCAAAGCCCTAAAGGGCAGGTCCAAACACATCACCTGGACCGAGGAATGCACCAAGGCCTTCACTGAACTCAAGGAATACATGGGAAAAGCGCCGCTACTAGCAAGACCAGACTCCGGGGAAACCCTTTACATGCATCTATCTGTCTCCGCTTCTGCCACAAGTTCAGTTTTGGTCAAGCGTAGGGACGGCGCCGAACATCCGGTGTATTACGTCAGCAAGGCTTTGCAGGACGCCGAGACAAGATACTCTGACTTAGAGAAGCTCGCTTTCGCCCTCATCATGTCTGCCCGGAAGCTCAGGCCATACTTCCAAGCTCATTCTATCATCGTCTTAACCGACAGACCACTCCGGCAAGTGCTTCAGAAGACCGAAACTTCGGGCCGCTTACTGAAATGGGCAGTTGAACTCAGCGAATTCGACATCACTTTCATTCCCCGCACTGCCGAGAAAGGACAGGCCATGGCGGACTTTATCTCTGAGTTCTCCTACGTCCCGGCAACGGCCGCAGCTGAGGTCCCACCATCTTCCCCTCTGTCCATAACACATACTTTGGATGAAGAGAACCCCCAACTCGACCCCACCCGGCCAACCTGGCTCCTTTATGTCGACGGGTCGGCTTGCCACAACGGGTCCGGCGCCGGACTTGTCCTCACCACACCAGACAAGGTCCGGATGGAGTATGCCCTTCGTTTCCAATTCAAGGCCTCCAACAATGCCGCCGAGTATGAGGCCCTCCTTGCAGGACTCCGCCTCGCTAAAACCATGGAGGCAGAACAGGTCAAGATCTTCAGTGATTCACAGCTCATCGTCAACCAGATCAACAACGCCTATGAGGCGAAAGACTCTTCCATGGCAGCGTACAGAGCACTGGCAAAGTCCCTTCTATGTAGTTTCCGCAGCTACACTATCACTCGGATTCCACGCTCCGAAAACAGCCATGCCGACGCTATGGCCCGGCTCGCATCCTCCCTCGATGAGAAGCAGAGTCGAAGTGTACTGATCGAAATTCTGGATCAGCCCAGTACACAATGCTCGGCGGGCTACGCCATTAACGCTAACGACACGTGGATGGCCCCACTAATTAGATTCCTCGCAGACGGAACTCTTCCTTCTGACAAGATCGAGGCCAAAAAGGTCCGGAGACGGGAAGCCCGCTATACACTCATCAACGACCAGCTCTACAAATGGGGCTTCACTTTGCCCCTCCTGAAGTGCCTCGCCCCGGAGGCTGGCAGAGCCATCCTCGAGGAAATCCACGCCGGTATTTGCGGAAATCATTCTGGACCACGGTCATTGGCCCACAAGGCTTTCCGACAAGGTTTCTATTGGCCAACCATGCACGGAGACGTGGCCGAGCTGACCAAGCGGTGCGATAAATGTAAACGGTTCGCCCCTCTCTTCCACCTACCTCCAGAAAACCTCACACCAATGGTCAGCCCCTGGCCCTTCTCACAGTGGGGACTTGATTTGATTGGGAAAATGCCTGCAGGGAAGGGCAAGACATAGTATGCAGTGGTAGCGGTGGATTACTTCACAAAGTGGGTTGAGGCGAAAGCTTTGGCTTCTATCACCACGGCCCAGATCGAAACGTTCGTCTTCCAGAACATTATCTGCCGTTTCAGTCTCCCCCACACAATCGTCACGGACAATGGGAAGCAATTCGACAACGCACGCTTCCGTGCCTTTTGTGACAGACACAACATCCGCCTTTGCTTCACCTCACCAGCTCACCCTCAGTCCAACGGCCAAGTTGAGGCCATAAACAAAATCATCAAGCATACACTGAAAACGCAGCTGGACGAGGCCAAGGGCAAGTGGTCTGACATTCTCCCCAACGCACTCTGGTCATATCGGACATCCTACCGCACATCTATAAATGAAACCCCCTTCTCGCTAACTTTCGGAACGGAAGCAGTCATCCCCGCTGAACTAAGCGAAACTTCTTACCGGGTGTCGTCCTATGAGCCTGAACAAAACAACCATCAGATCGCACTCAGTCTAGACCTCATCGAGGAGCACAGGGAGCAGGCCAACCTCAGAAACATCGCCTGCAAGCAGCGGCTTTGCAACTACCATAATGCTAGAGTCAAACATCGGGGTTTTCAGGAAGGTGACTGGGTTCTCCGAAAAGTCAGCCTTGCCACCAAGGATAGCTCAGCCGGGACTCTCGGCCCCAATTAGGAGGGTCCATATCGGGTTACAAGAATCTGCCGGCCTGGAACTTATGAACTGGAAGACCCAGATGGGCGAAGGCTGGGCCATCCATGGAATGCAGACCATTTGAAAAAATATTACATTCAAGACTCTGTATTTTTTCCTTCTTATGACTTGTTGTACTTGCACCCGTTATTTATAAACTTCCATTTATCTAAGCCTTGCAACATCACATTTTGACTCAAACATACGAGTCAGGGTTCGGTCTTACTCGGCCTACACCCCAACACTTGCTCTTTTGACTCAAACTAAACGAGTCGGTGTACAGCCCTACTCGGCTTGCACCACCATTACGACTCAAACATACGAGTCGGGGTTTGGTCTTACTCGGCCTACACCCCAACACTTGCTCTTTTGACTCAAACATTAGAGTCGGTGTACAGCCCTACTCGGCTTGCACCACCATTACGACTCAAACATACGAGTCGGGGTTCGGTCTTACTCGGCCTACACCCCAACACTTGCTATTTTGACTCAAACATTAGAGTCGGTGTACAGCCCTACTCGGCTTGCACCACCATTACGACTCAAACATACGAGTCGGGGTTCGGTCTTACTCGGCCTACACCTCAACACTTGCTATTTTGACTCAAACTAAACGAGTCGGTGTACAGCCCTACTCAGCTTGCACCACCATTACGACTCAAACATACGAGTCGGGGTTCGGTCTTACTCAGCCTACACCCCAACACTTGCTATTTTAACTCAAACTAAACGAGTTGGTGTACAGCCCTACTCGGCTTGCACCACCATTACGACTCAAACATACGAGTCGGGGTTCGGTCTTACTCGGCCTACACCCCAACACTTGCTATTTCGACTCAAACATTAGAGTCGGTGTACAGCCCTACTCGGCTTGCACCACCATTACGACTCAAACATACGAGTCGGGGTTCGGTCTTACTCGGCCTACACCCCAACACTTGCTATTTTGACTCAAACTAAACGAGTCGGTGTACAGCCCTACTCGGCTTGCACCACCATTACGACTCAAACATACGAGTCGGGGTTCGGTCTTACTCGGCCTACACCCCAACACTTGCTATTTTAACTTAAACTAAACGAGTCGGTGTACAGCTGACAGGACCCATCCCAATCCCCCCGGGATTAGTGCGGGATGACCCTGCTCCCGTCTGACATGAAGTGTCAGACAAGGGATATTTTCGTCCTTTGCCCTCCCGGGCTATCAGAGTACGCCAGGATCCGGAGGAGGCATGTGATATCTCGGTCTCTGCTACAGCCCACATCCGATGTCAACCTGAAGGGCAGTCAAAACATTAAAAACTGTGAGTGGACAAAACAAGAGTTTATAAAAACATTTAATAAGGAAGACATTTGTACCCTCCACTAAAAAGCATGCATGCATTCGAAAACCATTTATCCAAAACAACCATATGTGGGACTAAGCCCAAAGCAGATATAAACTAAGGTCGAAAGGACCACAATAAAAACGACCATACGGGCCACTGCCCAAATCCTGTGCACACCTGTACACACCACATATCATATATCATATATCCATCACATACATATATATATGTCACACAACCAATCCTGTCACGGTATCCAAAGCCACGCGCGCGCTACCCGGGTCTCAATCCGAGTCATCTCAAAGTCAAGGTCAATGTCCGCAGCCCACTGACCCTACCCGAGGTAATAGTAACCATAGCCTTCCTGAGAGTAAGGAACCCAACTGGGGGGTGACTCCACTCAGTCGGTGCTCCGTGACTACTCCGGGGTCCACCCAGGCCAACGACCCTCCCCGGAGGAGATAATAGAAGTAAAGGAAGGTAGACGAACATATATATACATAACATAAACATTCATGACCGGTTCCCCTGAACCGTCATGATCCATAATATCCATAATCAGGTAACATGCCAGTTCCCATAAACCGTCATGTACCGTAATAACATAACCAGGTAACATGCCGGTTCCCATAAACCGTCATGTACCGTAATAACCAACAAGGGTTCATGCCGGTTCCCATAAACCGTCATGAACCATGATACCATAACAAGGGTTCATGCCGGTTCCCATAAACCGTCATGAACCTGGGAATCCATTTAAGGTTCCCTGACCTGAAATCAAAACCGTAAAGTGACTTGGGTCTCGTACCCGAACATAGGACATCAGTTGGGCACCGTGCCCGATATCTGAGGTCATATGCCCGAGACAAAACCAAATGGGTCTCATACCCGAGTTTATCCTTGTGAAATCCAAATCCAGTTCATTTAAATCAATAAAGAAATACAGACCCGTATAAGCACCGTATAAGGCCGAAACCTCGAAATACGTGCTTATACGTAACCACATAGAAATGCACCCATGGCATCATCAAACAAGTAATAAAACATATAATAAACATTTATGCATGCATCAATTTAGAAAACAAGGTCCACTCACAGACCGTCCGAGCTGCCGCCTCGATTTGCGTGCCATACGGCTCCCCGAGCCGATCACCGTCACCGGGACTCCCAAACCTGTCCAAATCGTAATAGAAGGTTACTAACTACTTAATTAACCTCCTACCAAAGCCCCGTAATTTTTCCGTATTTTTAACTATTTTTAATCCCGAACCTAAACCTTTCGATGCCCCGAAACATATCGAGACGGTGTCCGATCGACACGAAACCAGTCCTAAAATGTTCGTTACATCGAATAGATGATTTCGTATGTTGGAACCTTCCCCAGATTCCCTGCCACGCGCCCTCACGCGCCGCCTGAAGTGGCTGCGCGTGGGCTTCACGCGCCGCTACAGTACCTGCTGACGTCATCGCTGACGTCAGCATGACGTCATCACTGACAGCCCCTGACAGTGACACGTGTCACGCTCCCATTGGCCCACTGTCTGACATGTCAGTCTGACATTGTCAGATCTGACATGATGACGTCATCCCTGACATGATGACGTCATCAGGATGACGTCATCAGTCATCCCCTACATCGGTCAGACCGGTCCGAACCGGTCCGGTCCGATTTTTCCTGCAACTTGGACAGGATGACGTCATCAGTCATCCCCTACATCGGTCAGACCGGTCCGAACCGGTCCGGTCCGGTTTTTCCTGCAACTTGGACCGGCGTAACCGGTCCAGGTGTCCTTCTCCCTCATTTTCGGTCCGATTTCATCCATTCCAATTCCTAAATTCCTATTTCTTCATTTCCTATCTAACCCAATTAACAAAACTACCTAAAACCCTCGAAATCCGACCGGTTCAATTTTGAACCTCACGGTTCAATTTTCCCGAAACCTCCCAGGGCTCCTCCGACGTCCAACCACCACCAAAACCTCCCTAACAACTCCCTAGCAACCTATTTAACTCAAACCAATCGTCCAAATCGACCCATAACAACAAAATCCACACAAAAATTGAAAATGGGCTTACCGGGTACCCGATCGGGTTCTGGGTTCCCGCCACCGCCCACGGCGGTTCCAGCCACCAGCTGCCGTCCTTAGTCCTCCTCTCTCACCCTCTGGTCTCAGTTATGGCTAGAAGGGAAGGGTTTGGTGTTTGGGTGAGGAAATGGTGATCGGTTTGGTTTGGGAAGAAAATGGGAGAAATGGATGAACGGGGAAGGGTTTGGTGCATGAGTGGGTGGGGTTGGCCAGTGGATGGGTGACAAGTGTCACTCATCCATTGGGCCTCCATTAAATATCTGGGCCCACTAGAGACAAAACTGCACTTTTTGTCTCGTAAAACGTGCCGTCGTGAATAGTAACCGGAAACTTCCGTGAACCGTAACTTCGCCGTCGAACGTCCGAATTCGACGTGCCGCCTGTCTACGGATTCGTATCGTCCTTATCTACGTAACGGTCTTCGGCCCTCGGCCATCGGACCTCCTGGTCAAAAAGTCAACTTTTGACCTCCTATTCACCCAAATTACCAAAATGCCCCTAAACTTCCGAACGTCATAACTTCTTCCTCGAATGTCGGAATTGAACGTGCCACCTGTCTATGAACTCGTGACGTCACGAACTACATCACGGTCATCAGTCAAAGTCAATTTGACTGCCCGATTAAAAAGTCAACGTTTTGCCACCATCAGGGGCAAAACGGTCATTTCGCACCGTTCGTCCGATTCCGCTCTACTAATCACGGATTAGCCTCACTAATCGTGATTAGTCACTAATCTAATCTAGGAATTTGGGACGGGTCGTTACAACCTTCCCTCCTTAATTAATTTCGTCCTCGAAATTCCAACCGACCTAATCTAACCGTGCTTCCCTCCTTAATTTAGTTTCATTCTCGAAACTCCAATTATCCTGATTCCACATCCACCTCGTGGAAGGTAGAATCGACCTCGAAATACGTGTACACTCGTACACCAACCAACTAGCACAATACTTACTCGTCTGCAACCAGACGTACCACTAACGCTCATGTCGCTTCGTCTACATTCGACCACGTCGAATAGCAGAAGTCGTACGCTCCGAACTGACACCACCTGTCAGTATCAGAGTAGCCCAAGTATCCTATGATCGACCCACTTGTCAAATCTACCCTTTCGCTGACATAAACAACTCTACGGTTCCTTACTCAATCACTAATATATCCTGACGTCTGCTCCCACTGGGAGTCATCAGACCTCACTCAACGATCCACGCTGACACCTCCGACAAACCGTCACCACTTGACAGTTGTCAGTCGAAAACTAACATTATACTCCCTCGTGGTTACACTAACCACCAACGGACCCAACCAGGAGTAAACACTTACCCACAAAGCATTTCACTCAATCTGTGTGTAACTAGACCCATCAGATATACCATGACCCAATGCACAGTATCCAACGTGCAGTCCACGACCCCGACTAATCCAATGGTATCGGAACCATGCCGACTACCAACACGTTCTCCAACGTACCACTGGTATAACCTATATACCGTCATCAGACATCCCAAGTCTGCCCGGTGTCGTACCTTGAACAACGAACAAGGCACGTACATCTACCCATCAATCAGCCTACAACCACCTAGGTTGTAGTCAATCACGTTTCAATTATGGAGTCTATTTGTCCAATCCAGTATTAGACAAATCGAAACTCCGACCCATTATTTATTTCCAAATCCGAATCCGAATCCGCAATTTCGTAAGAAATCCCAAATCCAAATCTAGAAATCATATCCATAATCATGTCCAAATTCGAATCCAAAATCATTATTCCGTAAGCTAGCATTTGGAATAACCATTCCGAACCCAAATACATAAAGGAAAATCTACAGTCAAGCTCTAGACTCAAATCCTGAATCGTCACCCAGAATCCGATTCCAAAACCCAAATACAGAAATCCTCTTTCAAGTTCCAAAATCAAATCCTAAATCGTCATCTAGAAATCTGATTCCGAAACCTGAAATATCGTTCACGTCTACCTAGACGCACCATATCCGAACCTATCGGATACCTGTTCAACCGATCAGGACCACACTATCGATTGACTTCATAGGGAAGCCGATCACAACACTCACCCATCCAGGGCTGACCCAAATCCGACCACGTCGGAAAACTACTCAGGCGAGTAATAAGCCATATGGGATTTACCTCGAACAGAAGTTCAGTCCCAACATGCTCCACTCAAACATCCAAGTGTGAGCGATAAACTCTCCACCTATCTGGATCATCAAGACCACGATCCAGATCCATAACGATACCCAAAGTCCTAAACCAATTCCCACATCTGAACAGATTAGTCAACGACGAGACACGCCGAGACTGTGGGTTCTCACTGAGTACCTCGTATCGATCCTTGGCATTCCACCTAGGAAAATCCAAAGATGATCCAAGACGATGACATCAAAACTCGTCCTATGTGAATACCACCAAACTCGCTGCATTCACCACGTCACGTAAACCAACATCGTCTGCCACCAAGCAGAAAATGAGAAATCTCAGTCACCTAGCTTCGATATACTCATCTCCTCCTGATGGTCCAGAACAAATCCCGGGTCCACCAACCAATACACAATCAGTGTACTAGTGGCAACCAACAACATCTATATCACCAACGTCATCTACCATCATCAATCATGGTAGAATCCGAGAAGTCACCCAAAACGACTTCGACATACCCGTTACCAATGCGGAAAACCCGCATTCCACTCGTCACCTCAATCGCAACCTCTCGCGATTCCGAAGTTCCAACAAGATTGGAAACAACATACCCGGACATCAACCACGTGTCCCCTAACCAGTTTAACTCTATCTGAGTTCCACTCCTGAACCACAGATACCGAACATATGCCCATTACGACGGAGTCACACCCCGATCCGTAACTCATCGTCATCACGATCACTGGCACCAGTACCAACGCTAGTACCAGCACCACGCACTATCACCAAAACTAGTGTCAGTATCAACACGCCGTGTGCAAACTGACAATCCTGGATCTCCGCTCATACCAAGCGACGATCGCGTACCTCTGCTCGTATAGGAGAAACTCTGTCTCCCTCGTACCTGACAACTCTGGGTACAGTCACCCTGACAACTCATACGAGAAAAGGAAAACGTTCCCCGAACGTCCCCGATCCCCAACAATCGTAACTATAACCACTCTCGGTAGTAGCGCCTGCCCCACACTCGTGCAGACCTAACTACCAGACATCGCTATATCCAGACTCCGTATCCAACGGAATCAATCGCCCGTACCAACTACTCTGTATCCCACTCAGGGATTCCATCGACAAGTACTAATCCTGGTAACCTGTCCAACCAAACTCTAACCAGTCGCAACTCGACTATCCCAATGTCGTCTACCAGGTCACCCGCGACCTTAGTTGCACCAACCCACAACTGAAGTAGCACGACAACCAACTCGGTCTAACCGATAAATATAACCTCGACTGCGAAGTGCAGTCCCAACACAAGCTGACATGACCAGGCCGACTAACGAACCCCAAATCCGAATAGTCATCCAAGTCAAACCACTCGTCAACTCGCCTTTCCGAACCATACCTACCAAGGTAGGGTTCCACAATCACACCTAGAGTTCCTCGGAACCCAACTGCGAAAAGCAGTAACATCAACAACCTGACCGACCCCGCGGTCTTGACATCGTAAAAACGTCAATCCAATCCTACCAACAATCCAACTCGGATTCCTCGAATCCGGTTGCTAACTGCCAACTGCAGTAAATCCATTTAACTCAACATAATCTGACCATCTAATGGTCACACTCCTAACCAGTCGTCGGAATCGATCCTACGACATCGTGAAGACGATCCCAACTAACCGTCTCACGATCCAAAACTCTAACGTAATACTACGTTAAGCCTTCCGTAGGGTTCCACACTGCCAACCCTGACAGAACCATGGCAACCTCGGCATCGAGTGCCGAACCAAGGCTTGCCAATCCTACTAACTATCGTACCGGCACCCCGACAATCAGGTTGACCACGGACTGCAGCCCATTGAGATATCACATCCTCGACCTGCGTACATACTCCAAGAACTACACGGTTGCCCGAATAGAGACAACCCCGCTCTGATACCACGTTGACAGGACCCATCCTAATCCCCCCGGGATTAGTGCGGGATGACCCGGCTCCCGTCTGACACGAAGTGTCAGACAAGGGATATTTTCATCCTTTGCCCTCCCGGGCTATCAGAGTACGCCAGGATCCGGAGGAGGCATGTGATATCTCGGTCTCTGCTATAGCCCACATCCGATGTCAACCTGAAGGGCAGTCAAAACATTAAAAACTGTGAGTGGACAAAACAAGAGTTTATAAAAACATTTAATAAGGAAGACATTTGTACCCTCCACTAAAAAGCATGCATGCATTCGAAAACCATTTATCCAAAACAACCATATGTGGGACTAAGCCCAAAGCAGATATAAACTAAGGTCGAAAGGACCACAATAAAAACGACCATACGGGCCACTGCCCAAATCCTGTGCACACCTGTACACACCACATATCATATATCATATATCCATCACATACATATATATATGTCACACAACCAATCCTGTCACGGTATCCAAAGCCACGCGCGCGCTACCCGGGTCTCAATCCGAGTCATCTCAAAGTCAAGGTCAATGTCCGCAGCCCACTGACCCTACCCGAGGTAATAGTAACCATAGCCTTCCTGAGAGTAAGGAACCCAACTGGGGGGTGACTCCACTCAGTCGGTGCTCCGTGACTACTCCGGGGTCCACCCAGGCCAACGACCCTCCCCGGAGGAGATAATAGAAGTAAAGGAAGGTAGACGAACATATATATACATAACATAAACATTCATGACCGGTTCCCCTGAACCGTCATGATCCATAATATCCATAATCAGGTAACATGCCAGTTCCCATAAACCGTCATGTACCGTAATAACATAACCAGGTAACATGCCGGTTCCCATAAACCGTCATGTACCGTAATAACCAACAAGGGTTCATGCCGGTTCCCATAAACCGTCATGAACCATGATACCATAACAAGGGTTCATGCCGGTTCCCATAAACCGTCATGAACCTGGGAATCCATTTAAGGTTCCCTGACCTGAAATCAAAACCGTAAAGTGACTTGGGTCTCGTACCCGAACATAGGACATCAGTTGGGCACCGTGCCCGATATCTGAGGTCATATGCCCGAGACAAAACCAAATGGGTCTCATACCCGAGTTTATCCTTGTGAAATCCAAATCCAGTTCATTTAAATCAATAAAGAAATACAGACCCGTATAAGCACCGTATAAGGCCGAAACCTCGAAATACGTGCTTATACGTAACCACATAGAAATGCACCCATGGCATCATCAAACAAGTAATAAAACATATAATAAACATTTATGCATGCATCAATTTAGAAAACAAGGTCCACTCACAGACCGTCCGAGCTGCCGCCTCGATTTGCGTGCCATACGGCTCCCCGAGCCGATCACCGTCACCGGGACTCCCAAACCTGTCCAAATCGTAATAGAAGGTTACTAACTACTTAATTAACCTCCTACCAAAGCCCCGTAATTTTTCCGTATTTTTAACTATTTTTAATCCCGAACCTAAACCTTTCGATGCCCCGAAACATATCGAGACGGTGTCCGATCGACACGAAACCAGTCCTAAAATGTTCGTTACATCGAATAGATGATTTCGTATGTTGGAACCTTCCCCAGATTCCCTGCCACGCGCCCTCACGCGCCGCCTGAAGTGGCTGCGCGTGGGCTTCACGCGCCGCTACAGTACCTGCTGACGTCATCGCTGACGTCAGCATGACGTCATCACTGACAGCCCCTGACAGTGACACGTGTCACGCTCCCATTGGCCCACTGTCTGACATGTCAGTCTGACATTGTCAGATCTGACATGATGACGTCATCCCTGACATGATGACGTCATCAGGATGACGTCATCAGTCATCCCCTACATCGGTCAGACCGGTCCGAACCGGTCCGGTCCGATTTTTCCTGCAACTTGGACAGGATGACGTCATCAGTCATCCCCTACATCGGTCAGACCGGTCCGAACCGGTCCGGTCCGGTTTTTCCTGCAACTTGGACCGGCGTAACCGGTCCAGGTGTCCTTCTCCCTCATTTTCGGTCCGATTTCATCCATTCCAATTCCTAAATTCCTATTTCTTCATTTCCTATCTAACCCAATTAACAAAACTACCTAAAACCCTCGAAATCCGACCGGTTCAATTTTGAACCTCACGGTTCAATTTTCCCGAAACCTCCCAGGGCTCCTCCGACGTCCAACCACCACCAAAACCTCCCTAACAACTCCCTAGCAACCTATTTAACTCAAACCAATCGTCCAAATCGACCCATAACAACAAAATCCACACAAAAATTGAAAATGGGCTTACCGGGTACCCGATCGGGTTCTGGGTTCCCGCCACCGCCCACGGCGGTTCCAGCCACCAGCTGCCGTCCTTAGTCCTCCTCTCTCACCCTCTGGTCTCAGTTATGGCTAGAAGGGAAGGGTTTGGTGTTTGGGTGAGGAAATGGTGATCGGTTTGGTTTGGGAAGAAAATGGGAGAAATGGATGAACGGGGAAGGGTTTGGTGCATGAGTGGGTGGGGTTGGCCAGTGGATGGGTGACAAGTGTCACTCATCCATTGGGCCTCCATTAAATATCTGGGCCCACTAGAGACAAAACTGCACTTTTTGTCTCGTAAAACGTGCCGTCGTGAATAGTAATCAGGAACTTCCGTGAACCGTAACTTCGCCGTCGAACGTCCGAATTCGACGTGCCGTCTGTCTACAGATTCGTATCGTCCTTATCTACGTAACGGTCTTCGGCCCTCGGCCATCGGACCTCCTGGTCAAAAAGTCAACTTTTGACCTCCTATTCACCCAAATTAGCAAAATGCCCCTAAACTTCCGAACGTCATAACTTCTTCCTCGAACGTCGGAATTGAACGTGCCACCTGTCTATGAACTCGTGACGTCACGAACTACATCACGGTCATCAGTCAAAGTCCATTTGACTGCCCGATTAAAAAGTCAACGTTTTGCCACCATCAGGGGCAAAACGGTCATTTCGCACCGTTCGTCCGATTTCGCTCTACTAATCACGGATTAGCCTCACTAATCGTGATTAGTCACTAATCTAATCTAGGAATTTGGGACGGGTCGTTACAACAGTCCTACTCGGCTTGTACCACCATTATGACTCAAACATACGATTCGGGGTTCGGTCTTACTCGGCCTACACCCCAACACTTGCTATTTCGACTCAAACATTAGAGTCGTTGTACACTCCTACTCGGCTTGCACCACCATTACGACTCAAACATACGAGTCAGGTTTCGGTCTTACTCGACCTACACCCCAACACTTGCTATTTTGACTCAAACATTAGAGTCGGTGTACAGCCCTACTCGGCTTGCACCACCACTATGACTCAAACATACGAGTCGGGTTTCGATCTTACTCGGCCTACACCCTCAACACTTGTTTTGACTCGAACATTAGAGTCGGTGTACAACCTTCCTCGGCCTACATCAACACTCGGACAAACAGAAATTGACGGATTACTCGGTATACAGTTTTTGTTTCAAGGAAAATCCATTTTCTATTTCAAACGTGCAGACCTATTATGCTCGGCCTGCAAGAGCTTTACAAAATCTGACCCCTCGGTCGTCCCCACTATTCTTAACCCAAGAACAAAAGCGGAGGAAGAAGCACAAGTGTCCTACACTAACTCCTCCATCTGCTGCTCGGCCTGCACTACCCCCTCCACCTCTGGCTCCGGCTCCTTTTGCGGCTCCACCTGGTCGGCTTCCGGCTGGTCACTCGGCTGCGCACCCTCCTCATCCTCCTCCCCCGACTCGTCCTCAAACATGTCGCCAGTAATGTCCTGACCGAGCCAGGGGGTCTTCACGGTCAGTCCAGGATTATGCAGGAAGAGGTTGCGGAAGAACTCTTGCTCGCACTCGGCGGCATACTCGTTCTTCAGTTGGTCAAACTCCTCTGAAGCCTTAAACTCCGCCACCGCTTTTTCCCCGCCTCTTTCAGGTCGGCCTCTCTCGCTGTCTTCACTCGACAGAGCTCCTTCCAGTGCTTCAGCCTGTCCTTCTCCTTGGCCTCCACCTCGACCTTCAACTGATCTCTGGAAGCCAGGGCCTCTTGAGTCTTCCACCTCTCGGTTTCCAACTTGCGGGTGAGATCAGCTGTCTCCTTCATGGCCCTCTCGGCCTCTTGCAACTTGGGATTGAGCACCTCTTGCTTTTTCCTCAGTGGGTCCTTCTCCCGCCGAGCACCAGCCACCCTCCTCTGGGCGTTCCCAAACTGGCAGTAGACTTCACCGAGGGCCTGCGCCAAACACGGATTAGTAAGACACTCGGCCTACTTCAAAAACACTGTTAAACAAAAGAAAAAACAAAAAAACAAGTTACTTACATTGTTGAGCAGCAGTAACGCCTTCTCCATCTTTTGCTCCGCCAACCGGCACTGCACCTCGGCCAGCTCTTCTAGGGGAGTGGAGGCCCCCTGGCAGACTCCATTGAGCAAGGGCACCATCTGCCTCGGACAACAGAGGGTCGCCTCGGCACTGGACCCTTCATCGATTGCTTCCCCCTCGGTAAACACACCGAGGTTCACGTCTCCCCTCCTCTTCAGCATTTCCATTATCCTCACGTCCAGCCGAGGGGGGGATGGTGGAGGATTGAATTCTGGGGCCGCCATGGTTCTCTTTCCTCCAATGGCCTCCTGTGCCGACAGGATCGTCTCAGCCTCCATTCTCGCCTTCATCCGCCTTGGTTCGGGGGAGAGCACTCGGTCTCCGTCAATTGCGCTCTGTTTCCTCTTGGGAGACCTAGGTCGCGGACTCGGTGGCCTCGGTTTGGACGTTTGGCCCTGTTTTGACCGGTCGGACCGCTCCGACTGACCTTTCTCGGCTCTCTCCTTTTTATTTTTGAGAATGAGCTCCAGGCGTTCGGCAGCCTTCGTTAGTAAGGCAGACTCTCCGGAGCCCTTGTCGGCCTTCATCCTCAATTGCTCGCAGTCTTTGTAAATTCTGCTCCCGAGATGGTACGGCACTGCACCACCGAGACATAGGTCAGCCACAAGAAAAGCCAAGAACAAGCAACACAACAACAAAAACAAAATTACCCTCGTCGGTGTCGATGAGGCCAGCCTTGTACTGAACCCCGGGTAACCGAAGGATTCGTCGGTTCCGATTCAACTCGTCTAAGATCTCCCTTACTCGGTGGACGACCGCTTTCTCCTCTGGAGATATTTCTTCTTCTGGGAACAAACCTGCACACCGAGAAATGGTCAGCCACAATACTCATACTTAGCATACAACATATCAACATTTACATGAAGGGGCGGCCTATGCTACAACTATCAACCTTGGGTCTGGAATTTGGACGGTATCGGGGGTCCCTCGGTGTTCCCCTCCCAGTTCCCACCGACCAGGCAGAACTTTGTCTTGTACGATTTTTGGGAGGTTGGTATGTCCAGAATGAACCCCCTCGTTTGCTCTTCTTGCGGTGACGGACGAAGACCCACCCGGTACTCTGTTGCTGGAACCCGAACTCGTACAGGTACATCAGTTGGGCATAGGTCGGCTCCGGTTGCTCGGCCCACCTGAAGGCCGTGTAGAGCGAGCAGAGCACAATCCACACGTTCGGATTGAGCTGACCGAGTGCCACCCCCATCTTCTTCACCATTCTCCGCAGCCAGGGGTGAAGGGGCAGCCTTACCCCGTGGTGCATCAGCTCGGTATAGAACAATGCCATACCGGCTGGGGGGTTGGTCGGTCTTTCCTCTCTTGTGGGTAACCTTGTCGTCACCGAGTCGGGAACGCCAAACTCGATCTTCATCTTCATCAGGCCCTTCTCGGTCTCCTTGTTCACCATTTCGTCCACGGTGAAGGCCGCCCGCTCAATCGGCACGGCTTCCGGGACCGACTCGTCCTCGGTCGTTTTCACTTTGTTCAGCCGAACTGTGCCCTTATCATGGCCGTGGGCCAGCTTCAACGCTCGATGCACCCCCACCTTCACAATCGTCTCGGCGTCTCCCAGCAGATTCCCACTACCCGACCTACCCGTTGGCCCAGCCCCCAAACCGATGTCCGTGGTCCTACAGGACAACTCGGCCGTGCTGTGCACCGACTCTATCCTTTTTTGTACCTCAGCCGAGTGGGCCTCGTCCTCACTCCCAGAGATGGGAATGAGCACCTGCACACTACTATCTGACGACTCACCGCCCTGTGAGTCGCGGTGAGTCGTAGCATTTACCCTCAGATACCGAGTCACTCTCGACCGACATCTACAAAAGAAAACAGAAAAACCATACTCAGCCGACCGACTCGTTCCTATGAAGATCTGATCACAACCTTCACCACGTTCATGGCCAGTTCTTCACACCCTCCTACTTTAATCGAAAAACTAAACTTAGACAAGTGCTTACCTTGTTTTTCACGGAGGACCGGAGGTCGGAAATCGCAAACACCGTACGCACCGCCGTCAAATGCTAGTCGGAAATCGCCTCTTTGGTTGGACAGAGTTTCCCCACTTTTCTCAAAAACACAAGTGAGGAAATCGGTGACGAGCTCCTCATATTTATAGACATTGGTGCACAGACTACGAGGCGTCACCCCTCTCAGCGACAGACACGTGTTGCACCCACTCATTCTGACCGAACACGTGTCAACCATCTGCCCGAGGAAGTCCAACCGTCTTCCCTCACTTCGACACCGACCTCCGTACACCGCTCGGTGTCCAGGACTGCTTAACAGACGTTGGCCCCCACTGCCGACTCGTATACACCGCTCGGTACCCTGGGGCTGTTTAGCGAACTTTGGCCGTGCTACCGACCCACTTACACCGCTCGGTCTCCGCAGCTCCAACCCTGTTTTTGGCTCCTATCACCGACCATGACGCCACCACCGACCGACGGCGCACAACCGCGACCGACTGAGCCACTTTTCCGCCGAGTGCTCTCTATCACCGGCCGCCTACTAGCCACTTCCTCTCCATGACCGAGACTGTCTCGGCGGACTCTCCCACCGGGGGACTTAGAGGACTACAGGTATACTTCCCACCAGGGTCTGGGAGAATGAAACAAGCCCCCGACCGAGAAATTCCACCTCAGTCAACGACTTGGGGGACTTCTGTTGACACCATATCTGACCAGACCCACTGGGCCGTATACTTAACGCCCAGACAACGCTCAAGGCCCAAGAACACCATACTTGCGACAGCCCTAACACCGGGCCCAATGCGGGATGCCACGCAGAAGCATATCCACCCTCGATTTACGTAACACATGTCCGCACGTAAATCGAGAAGTATTTGTCCCACATCGGAACTTTGGGAATTGAGCATCCCACCTACCCATACATAAAGGGTACACATTTCCCAATAAAGGTAACTAAGTTTTACTATTACAATTACTCTACCGAACTTACCATTTACTGCTTCCTCTTATGAACGAAAGTAACTGACTTGATCGTCGGAGAGCCTTAGGCCGGCACCACACCGGTGCCCGTACTAACGGAGACCTGCGATCCACTTAAGTTGATAGGTCACAAGAGGGACACGCGTCATTTGGTGATTGGGCAACGAGTACTCGACAGTTGGAACATTTAACGCTTCAACACTTATAGTTTGTTAAAATGCACTAATTTGAAATAATAGAGTTACTTAATGAAAATAAAATTGATAATAATTTGTATTGAATACCAAGAATGCACTTAACTTATTGAATGATTTTGTTGAATCAAAGATTGAACCCGCCGCGAAAAGTTCTTACAATTCCTGCAAACAGCAAACAATTAGCCATCGTTGCCTCGATCAATTTACCCGGGGGGGTTGTTCGACCAAGAACACTCCAATGCTTAAGTTAGCTTTGAGAGAGGAAATGGATATACTTCGAAGCGAAGAATCAACGTACATTGGAAATGGAATGTGCCTTGCTATTTATAGGAAAATCTTGGGAGCCTTAGAGCGTTCTGATTTGGTCGGTTGAATATTTAATTAATAAAAAATATATTATTAATTAAATATACTATTTAATAATTGTAATGATGGTTCATCATGATAGTAATGACAATTATTGTATTTTAATATCAATATTAATTATCCATTATTAAGAATAACGACAATTAATTCTCGGGAAGAATATTGATATTACGGAGATTTTAACCCGATCAAATAACGTATTTAACTGGTAAATAGATTATTTAATATGCGGGTGTTTTCAAATGATCAGCGTTATTGTCAGGGGCAATTTAGTCATTTTTGGGAATTACGGGCCACGTGGCAGCTTCATAATTTTTGGATGATTTTGGGTTCCACAGATTTAATAGTGAAATCGGTAGATGAAGTAAATTGATATGATCTCATAACTATATTCGGTAAAATGATGAAATTGAAACATAGCGCTCCATTCTAAAATTGGCCCCCAAATTTTGGGTGTAAAGTGATGTTTACTCTTGAACTTTGGATGTTAAGTGGTATTTGGAACTTCGGTCTACCTACGTTACATATATATATATATACATATATATATTCTTTCTTGTATATATATAAATTTAAATTTTCAAACAATTTAATATTGAATGTGATATTTTATTGTGAAAATGGCATGATTCATCTTATTTATATATCCTATATGTGTGACGAGTTTTATTTATAATAGTGTAAATTTGATATTTAATTATTTCTAGAAACAAAAACAACTTTTTTTGCTAGTAGGAGTCTAGTAGTAGTCAAACATGGTGCCTCAAATGGTTTCCTTTCTATTGTGTAGTGAGTGAATTCAAATATTTAGATATTCATAATAAGTGAAATTGATAAAATGAGTTTTTTAAATTTCAAATTCGACTGTAATACTCATAATAAATGATTATTTATAATAAAAAAATATTATTTTATTACGTAATCGCTACAAATTTGGTGAGACTTTTAATTTTGTCTAAGGAAAAAAAAAGATTGATACACCTATTCAAACGTATGACAACTTATTCCGATCATCCAAAAGTAATTCTACAATTGTATATGATGATTCTTCAAGTCAAATCAAATCAAATGTTGAATTCAAGAATAAATAAATTAACTATGCCTAATTAACTTGTCGGAGTAAATGAAGAAAATACACTGTAGAGATCAAGCTGAAATGAACGAGCTTATATGACTTACTAAATAACATTTTCAACCCTTAACAAAACTTTCCTTTTCTAGAAAATTTTGATCGAGGTTCGTGTCGATCTTCCTTGATAATTAACAAAGCTCATGTTCATTGTTTGTTCTTAACAGGCACTACTAAACACAGAGCATCCCTTCCTTCCATCATTTTTAACAAACAATAAGCACTAATCAATCACTTTTGCACATATATATGATATATTGGGAAGTTATTGTAAAGATTTTTTATTTATTTATAAATTTTGTTAGTGCAAGGGAGATTTTATGTAACGACCCGGAAATTCGAAAAATGAAAATTTGGAAATTTTGAGGAAAATGACGATTTTGCCCCTAGTTATAAGGGCCGAAAGTTGACTTTTTGTTCGGGACCTTGTTTGGAATTTCCAGGAAGACCGTTGGATAGGTCTCGGGACGCTGAATCCGTAGACAGGCGGCATGCGTCAATCGGAGTTCGGACGAGAAAGTTATGGGTCTAGACTTCTGAGGGGCATTTTGGTAATTTCTTATGGTAAGGGTAAAATAGTAATTTAATTAGTCTTGGCTGATTCAGCTCTGTTGGTGAGGTGTTAACTTGATTAAGGACACCTGGGCTCATAAAATTGGATGAGGATTTGTTGTATTGTGACATCTGTCACTTGGTAAGGCTAATTAGTGGCTTTGAATGCCTAATACAAACAAACAAACCAGCCCAATTTCCTTTGTATAATTCGATCAAAATTGATCGGTGAAAGAGGTGAATAGATAGTACCAGAGACAGGAAGAGGAAGCCACAGAGAAAATGGAGTGAAAAACCGAGAGGGAAACCAAGAACAAACCCGGCTGAAACCAAATCAAGAAACCCGAAAAACTACCCATAAAACATTATATCGAATTCGATCTTTGAGACGTTAAGGAGTGAAATTGATTGTGAATTGAGTTTTCTGGGATTGAGACGAGTTGAACCATCCTGGAATTCAAAAGAAATTGATGAACCAACAAGAAGAACAGACCCTGTGACATCCGCGAATTGTGGAGGTTGTGTAACGATCCGTCCCAGAAATTAAGGTTAAGATAGTGCTTAAGCATAGATTAGTGCTCTTAACCGGGGGTTAGTTGGTCCCGATAAGGTTGTTAGGGTAGAATGACGATTTTGCCCCTAGTTCGGGCAAAATGTTGACTTTTAGTTCGAGCGGTCCATTGGACTTTGACCGATGACCAGGACGTAGTTTAGGATGTCACGAATCCGTAGGCAGGTGGCACGCCCGATTCCAACATCCGAGGAGGAAGTTATGATGTACGGAAGGTTGAGGGCATAACCGTAATTTGGCTGAAATAGGGAGAAAAGTTGACTTTTCGTACGATCGGGTTTTGACACGTTGACCTAGGGCTGTTAGATAGATCTCGTCGTCCTGAGTTCGATGACAAGCGGCACGTATTCATCGGACTTACGATGTGTGAGTTACGGGTCTGCTTGAGGTAGACGGTGACACTGTAGCTAGCGCGTGAGGGCCACGCGCAGCCACTTTGGGCGGCGCCTGGGGGCGCGTGCGGCGGCGGTTGAGGAAGTTGTCAACATGGTTTTTGGTCTAGGAGTTGTGACGAGTCTAATGGGATTGGTTTCGGGTTGTTCGGACGTCGTTTGAAGTTAGTTCCGCGAAGGTGAAGGTTTAGGGTTCCGATTCGGTACGTTTAAGACCCGGGGATTTTTGGGGAAAATTAGGTGGACCTTCGTAGACGTGTTAGTAACGTACTTTGGTGGTTGTTGACAGGATCGGGAGTTCCCAAGGAAGCTGAGGAACATACGAGACGTTCGGGACGCGATTGAGGGCTCGGTACTGTGAGTGGACCCCTTCTCTAAACTCGAGCATGCATAACTGTTTTCTATAATCGTTTTGTGGTTTTATATGTGATTTTATGATTATTGAATATGCTTTGTTGATTTTACATAATTGCAAGTTTTTCGAGGAAGTTCGGTTTTCAGCACGTTTTACGAGATTGACGCTATGGTTTTGGGATTTCAAATGATAAATGGTTTTCAATGATTATAAAGGGATTTTGGAACATGATTTCAATGATCAAGGTTTTCGGTTTTAGAATCGGATTTCGGAAAGCGGAATTTGGTTTTAAAGTTGAAAAGTGGATTTCCGGATTTGGGTTTGGAATGACGGTTCTGGATGCTGGAAGAGCTTCGGACCAGTGATTTCAGATTCGGGTTTGGATGTGGATTTAGAAATGGTTTTCAAATGGTTTTGGATTGGATTTGCTGGATCTGGTTATTGGGTTTAAAGACCCGGATATTGTGATTGACGGGGGACGAGCCCGGATTGGATTTAAAGACCCGGATTGAGTTTAAAGACTCGGGAGTTTAAAGACTCTGATATATTGATATTTCCCCCATAGGCCTGTTGAGTTTAAAGACTCGGGAGTTTAAAGACTCGGATAGGTCCAGCAGGTTTGATCGGAAAATGATGATTTATATTCACGGTTTATGATACGGTTTTATGATGTTTATGATACGAGTTTTATAACTGTTTTTATAGTGTTTCTGTTCTTATAATGTTTTCTGCAATTGTCGTTATGAAGAGGATTATGTGAATTCTAACTGTTTTAGTAACTGCGTTATGCATGTAGTTTCAAAACAGAGGGCCAAGCCCGATTTTCTTATGAAATGGTTTTAAAACTTTTCTTTTATTCTCGTCCACTCACACCTTCTGTTTTTAACTGCCCTCCAGGTTGTCAGGACCCGTCCCAAATATCGCCTCGATACCCGGGACGAACCCTACTCCCGTCTGACAATCACACCTAAAGTACCAAAATAACCTCAATACCACAATAAGCATAACTATCAGACGAAGGAGTAAATATATACAACTGTAAGTCAGAGCATAGTTCTACAAAATGGGCACAAAATCCTACTATGCTAGTCTCGCAACGGAAGAACGTCGTAAGCTCTATGCCTCGATTCCTGCCTCAACGTTCACCCCAACGCTATCACCACGACTTGGAGGGAAAATTTAAAACCAAAAGTGTGAGTGGACTAAAATAAATAAAAGTTTCAAAATCAGTTTAGCATCAAATCAAAGTTAAGGAAAAATAATAATAATAATATTTGTTCCTTCCGTTCTAAAAACATGCATGCCCAACTACATATTAGAAAATCATAACATAAAACATCATAAGAAACAGAAACACTATAAAACTGCATCATAAACCGTAAATATCAAGGTATCATTTTACCATCAAACCTGCTGGGTCTATCCGAGTCTTTAAACTCAACCAGGCCTCAATAATATCCGTGTAACGACCCGTCCCGAATATCGGGATTCAATAATATTTAATTATGATTTACTAATCTGTGATTAGTTGAGTAATTTCGGACGAATTGTGCAAAATGGCCGTTTTGCCCCTAGGCGTGGGCAAAACGTTGACTTTTAATTCGGATGGTCAAACGGACTTTGACCAAAGACCGTGACGTATTTTGGGACGTCACGAGTTCATAGACAGGTGGCACGTTCGATTCCGACGTTCGTGGAAGAAGTTATGTTGTACGGAAGTTCAAGGGCATTTTCGTAATTTGGACGAAATAAGGGGAAATGTTGACTTTTTGACCAGGATGTCCGATGGCCGAGGGCCAAGGACCGTTACGTAGGTTTCGTTGATACGAATCCAACGACAGGCGGCATGCCGAAATCGGAGATTCGACGACGAAGTTATGGTCACGGGAACGGACTCGATTAACCGAACGAACCGGAATTAAAATATTATTTTATTATTATGAATAGTACCCGATGATTGAACACATCTGGATGAGTGACAAGTGTCACTCATCCCTTAAATTAAGGCCTAAACACAGATCCATGTTTTTGGGGAGACATAATTATTATGTTTTATTAATTAATCTTTTAATTTCCATTATTCCTCTCTAATTTCCTAACCGTGTACAACCCAAAAACACAATTCATTCCACCCTTAATCTCCTCTCCATCAGCTGATCTTGAGTGTGCAAATTGGAGACAATTCAGAGACGGATTTAGTGAGGGAAACACGAGGGATTGAGGGGGTCGTAGAACTGGAATTCGGAAATTTGGTTTTTGGGAGGGAAATTCGAATAATGATATATGAGCCGTGAGGATCGAATTGGAGCTTGGAAGTAGCTTCCTGAGGTTGAGACGAGTTGTTTCAAATAAAAAACGAGATGAATTCATGCCCAATTGGCTCTGAACGGGTTTCGTAACAGTGAGAAACTTCGAGCTTGAGTCGTGACGTTTGAGGCTTCGTTTGATGCAATTGTTGTGGGGAAACAATTCCTCATGGTCCATTGATACTTCTGGGTTCATCAATTGGAAGAAACTTGCTGAGATTGACGGAATTCCATGGTTGCACAGTGACGGGTGTTCTTCGTGTTCATCATCGAAGTTGACGGGTTTTAGGTATGTGTTCACGTAATTGAGTTTACAAAACTTAAATTGAACTTAAAACGAAACTAACTGAATGATCAATTGGAAGATTTAAGGTTTAATTGATGGATATTGAACCGGGTCGTCTCGCGGGCTAATTGGACCCGTTTACCAGACATACGGATTAGGCTGGTGACACTGCAGCAAGCGCGTGGGTTTCACGCGCAGCCACACACGGCGGCGCGTGACGGCGCGTGGGCACGAATCTCGAGGTGAGGTCAACATGACTTCTGTCCTATTTAATGTAACGAACATTTTGGGATTGGTTTCGTGTCGATCGGATCCCGTTTCGATATTGTTCGGGATGTCCGAAGGTTTTAAATCCAGTTTAAAAATAGTTAAAAATTTGGGAAAATTACGGGACTTGAATTGGATGTTAATGATGAGGTTAGTGATCCTCTAATGTGATTTGGACAGGATTGGGAGTCTTGGTGATAGTGGTGTGACCCGGGAAGGCCTATGACACGCGTATCGAGGCACTCGGTTAAACGGTCTGTGAGTGGACATTGGTTTTATAAATTCGATGCATGCATAACTGTTTCATGATTTTTATAATTATGATTAAATGATTTACTTTGGATATCGGTGAATTTAAATGATTTCACGCATTTCGAGGTGATTTACGTACTTGCACGTAAACCAAGGTTTTCTGGATTTGCACCGATTTCCATAAATGTGGTTGGATATGATTCCATGAAACGGTTACGGACTTGATAAAGTAAAATCGGGCTAGGGGCCCAGTTAACTTGTGAATTCGGGCCAGAGGCCCAGTGGACTTATGAATTCGGGATAGGGGCCAGTTAACTTATGAAATCGGGCCGGGGGCCAAGTTGATTTATACATGTGATACGGGTCGGGGACCCTAAAATGGAATCGAATAAATGATTTTGGATTTAAATCAACTATTTGGACTTATAATGGTTTTGATGATATTGAAATTATGGTTATGGCACGTTTCACGGTATTTGGGCTTGAGACCCGTCTGATGAAACTTAAAGATTGGTTTGGATTTTATCTATGTATATATATATATATATATATATGATTTGCATTTGGATATCAATAAAATGTATTTGGTACTGCACTGTATAGATCCTTCCATATTATATTGTCTCCTCCGGATGAGCTACCCCGGAGAGGTCACGGACGTCTAGTACGTCCAGCGTCTATGACGCTAAGCATCGGGGATGCTGTACCCGAACGGGGTTCGGGGATGGAACTCAGAAATTGATACCCGAGTGGCACGCGTAGCCTTGTGATTGTGACCTTATTGACGTCAGGGACGTCAGACATCAGGGATGTCGGATTGGAGTGTATGGTGCAGTGGCTAAAATTATGTTTATGGTTCATATTATATGATATATGATTTTAAATGATGGTGCATGCATATGCTTTTACTGGGGGGCATAAATTTCTTATAAATGTTTTAAACAGACTCATTTATTTTCATCTACTCACAACTTTTGTTTTTAATGCCCTTCAGGTTGATTCCGGATGCGACTGCAGCAGAGACTAGGACATCATACACCTCCTCCATCGATCCTTACGCACTCTGGAAGCCCGGTTGGGCAATGGCAACAGGTTATCCCTTGTCTGACACCTCTTGTCAGACGGGAGCATGACACATTCCATGGTAATCCCGGGGGGATTGGAATGGGTCGTGTCAATCCGAGTCTTTAAACTCCCGAGTCTTTAAACTCAATAGGCCTACGGGGGTAATATCATAAATGTCCGAGTCTTTAAACTCAATCCGGGCCCGTCCCCCGTTAATCAGAATCCGGGTCTTTAAACCCATATCCAGATCCAGCAAATCCAATCCAAATTCAATGAAAACTCAATTCTAAATTCATAGCCAAACTCGAATTCGAAATCTCCGGTTCGAAGCCCATCCGGCGTTCAGAACCGTCATTCCGAACCCAAATTCGAAAATCCACTTTTTAAACCCAAAACCACATTTAATCACAAATCATGTTTCACCATCCATTTATCATCGTCAGAAAACACTTAGAAAGTGAAATCCCCAAATATGGTATCAAAATCCGAAAACCAGCTTTTCTCGAAAAACGTGCAAAATCTCGGAAATGTCTCGAAAAACGTGCAAGCATATCAACCACATATAATCATCAACAAGAAGCATAAAAACACATTTAATATCATAAAAAATCAATAAAATCAGTTAGGCATGCTCGAAAGAAAGAAAGAGTCCACTCACAAATCAGGACGAGTCAATCGCGCTCCGTGCGCTCCTCGACCGTCTCAGGCGTCTCCCGTCCTGTCAATAGGCACCAAATAGAGTCACAATTACATCAAGGATACTAACCCTAATTTCCCCAATTTTTCGGAAATTTATTAATATTTTAATCTTAAACCCTAAACCGTCCGGATTCCCGAACTACCTCATAATATCGTCCGATTCACCCGAAACTCATACCAATGGATTCCTTAGGACATTTAAAATCAAAACCATGTTGGAAGCTTGGCCGGAATCCTCCCTACGAGCCTCCACGCGCCGCCCAAAGTGGATGCGCGTGGGCCTCACGCGCCTGCTACAGTGCTTCTTCAACCTCGAGTCACCCGGTTCAACACAGTTGAACCGGCGTGACCGGTTCTCTGTGATTCCTCCACCGTTTCAGTCCAATCCAATCCCAAGAGCTTCGTCCCATCCTAAGCAAGCTAACCCCGTCCTATCATCGAAGAATCACGGCCTAAAACCCATCGTTCACGGCCTCGAAACAGACGGCCCGTGGCCCTTGTTTTGGCCGCCGGCCGCCCAGGTCCTCCCCCGGCACGGCACCACAACCAAACGACTCCTGGGACCTCCAGGAGTCTCACCCCGACCTCCAAATCCCTCAACTCTAAGCCTAACTCCATGACTTTGCAAAATAAGAAACACGGGAAAAACAGGGGAATTGGGTTTACCTTTCGATTTAGTCTCCGCCGTGTGCACCGCCGCGTGCCACGGTGCCCGTTGGGTTCCCTGCAGCCACCTGAGCCTCCCCCTGTCTTGGTTTGAGCCACCACACGGCACAACCACCGCCACAATCCACCACCTCTCTGTTTTCCCCACAAATCCAGCCGTCCACCGTCGTGTCCCCGTACACGATTCCTCCACCCAAAACACGACCACCAGCTCAGCCTTGTCTCTCTGTCACTCTCTCAATTCACTCTTCACTCACCCTTGCACTGAATCGATCGAACTCTCTCAATTGCACACTCTCTGTTTCCTGTGTTCAAACGATTGCACGGTTTGAAAACGTGCAAAGTGTGCCCGTGCACATTTTAGAAATCCCTGGAACCATCCAGCCCCCTGCACGTGTCCATCATCCTTTGGCTCAAAATAAATATCCCAATCCACTACTGCCACTTGCCCTTATCTGATTGGGCTGAGGAAAAAGACCAATTTGCCCCTCGTTTTAATAATTACCGTTTTGCCCTCGAACTTCTTAGACCCATAACTATTCCGTCCGACGTCCGATGACAGCGTGCCGCCTGTCGTTGTACTCAGGACGTCGAGACCTATCTAACGGTCCTCGGTCTACGTGAAAATCACAAGTCCTCCCAAAAGTCAACATTTTCCTCAATTAGTCAAAATTACGGTAACACCCTCAATCTTCTGAACGTCATAACTTTTCCTCCGATTGTCCGAATCGAACCTGCCACCTGTCTACGGACTCATGACGTCCTAAACTACGTCACGGTCAAGGGTCAACACTCAACCAACTAGTAAATCAAAAAGTCAACTTTTGACGCACTATTTACAGGGGCAAAATCGTCCTTTTATACAAATGTTTACAAAAATTACATTTATACCCTTCCCGAAGGTACGGGTTGTTACACAGGTTGTGGAGCTAGCGCGGGGTTCCAGATCGAGGCAGCGTCTGAGGCATAGAAGTCACGAGAGCGATCCCGAACTATGTTAACTTTTTCATTGTGCGTGTACTTAACTTTTCGGTTTTCTTTCTTCTGTAGTGGTACTATGCTATGTTAAACTGTTGACTTCGGTCGGGATTTGTTATATATTTCTCCTTCGTCTGACTGAGTACGTAGTGATTGCGTGTGTGTTTTACTTTAGTCTTGTGTCGGGAAGTCAGACGGGAGCAGGATTTACCTCGGATTTCGGGGTGAAACCGGGGTGGGTCCGGACAAAGTTCGAGTAATTGGAGGTAAGAAATCGTGAAATTGGTTTCGAATTTGTGTTTACAATGAATATTGGATGCTCCTTGTGCGATCAATTTAATGAAACAATGTGAAATGGGGTCGGACCCGAGTTCGAACCCGTCAGGTATGTACTTCGAGTCGACTGATTTGAGGACCCCTTTCATGAAATTGAACTTACTGATCCTTAATTATGATTGAATAGATGAACATGAGTGAAAGAAACGGTGAAATTGGGGTCGAATTGGCTAGGAATGAACCAGGTTGCACCGCGGGTTGCAGACCCGTATAACAGAGAAATCGGGTGAAAGGGGGTGACACTGTTCACGGCGAGTGGCTTTCACGCGCAGCCGCTTGCGGCGGCGCTTGAGGGCGCGTGGTGAGTTTTCTGAGGAAGTTTTCAACAGGTGTTTTACTCTATGTAATGTAACGTTTTAGAGTTGGTTTTGAGTCAATCGGACACCGTCTCGATAATGTTTCGAGGGTTCGAAGGTTTATGTTATCTTTTAAAATAATATTTAAATCCCGGAAAATTATGGGGAATTGATATGTTATAAATTGAGTTGTTAGTAACCCTGCATAATGATTTTGGACAGGATTCGAGATTTCTGGAAAGTGTCGGAAATTACGGAAACGCGTGCAGCTCGGGAAGCGAGCATTTTGGACGGTGTGTGAGTGGACGTTTGTTTTATAAACCATGATGCATGCATAGTTAAATATTTTACGTGATTGATTGCATGATTTGACTTGCATTGATGTCCTGATGATGTGGCATGATTATGTGTGATTTAATGATTATTTTAATCGGTCCTTCAGGCACGTTTTTCAAGGAAATGTGCAAATGGTACTTTGGACTAGGCCCGGAGTAAAAAAGGTTTTGAAAAGAATATTTTGACTTAATTGGTGAGTCAATGATGATTTCTAAACTATTTTTAATGTTTTCAATGTGATTTTACGGATTTACGTATAATTGGCATTTGGGCTTGAAACCCTGTCGGGAATGCTTTTGACTTGGTTTGAAGGCAATGATATGATTGATATATGTTTGTGGTATGGATTTTGTTTTTGATTGTGGATCCTGGATACTGGATCATGTTCTGGATGGTGCGAGTGCAGTTCCTAGACATGACTCGGATGTTGCGTGAGTGCAGTTCCCGAGTATGTGGTACGTCTAGATGGTGCGTGTGCAGTTCCCAGACATGACTGATATGACTCGGATGGTGCCTGGGTGCAGTTCTCGAGGTTGGCCTACGCGTAGTGCAGATATGACCGTGTGATTGTTTGATGAATAGTACGGATTGATTGAGGGATTGATTGATTGTGCACTTGTGAGTAGTACTGTTTGATGTTTTGTGATTACGTACTGGATTTGAGTACGGGTTTTTGATCTGTGTGGCCAGGTGATTATGTGTTCATATGTTTTGGCCTGAGAGCCGGGATTTGACTTGTTATGTGATTTGGCTGGAAAGTCGGTGATTGTGATTCATATATTTTTCCCTATGCATGCATGGTTTGATAAACTGGAGGGTAACTGATGCGTTTCAAATTTTTTTTAAATGATATTATTTTTGTCCACTCACACCTTTTCTGTTTTGATGACCTTCCAGGTCGTGGCACGATGTTCGGGGCTGATCGAGAGGCAGAGGCATGAGCGGAAATCAGTGCAGTTATCCCTTGTCTGACAGGTGCTGAAGGGTACTTCCAGGACTTCAGTTGACTTGTCAAACGGGAGCAGGACCGAGTACGGTTATCAAAGTCTAGTTGGGACGGGTCCTGTCATTTTATTTAAAGAAAAATAAGAAATTTCACCGGAGAGTGAACAAAATGAAAAAGAAAAATAGATCATTTTTGGAGGGTGTTCTGCAACCGCCTTGGATGAGTCTCTGGGTGAAATCTGATTGCAGAGTGTGAAGGAGTGGGCTTCGCGCGGGTTTCTCTGTGATGTGTTATATCGACTGTTTGGATGGTTTGAAACTAATGGACTGAAGAGCCTTCGAGTCACGATCTATCACTAGATAGGCTAACCTTGAAGAAAATAGGTCTTAGCTACCTTGAAAGTTGGCTCGCTATTAATAGAGACTGCTACTAGATAGTGGAAGATGAGTTGTGTTTGCAGCCTGAGAACATTTCGTGTAATCAAGTGATTGTGAGGCAAGCAGGCAAATGCTTGCTCTATTTTTTTTTATGCCTCCTTAGTGTATCCAATAATTTTAATAAATTTTCTTTCCAATCTAGTTCAAGTTCATCTTATCCCAATGATGTTCAGGTTAGTAGCTTATTATTTTAATAGTAGTTAGACATGCAAGTTTCCTCAAGTCGGGAAAATAGTATTAGACCATAAATTATCAGAAAGACATGGCTTCATCGAGGTGGCCACCAATTACTTCACCAAATAGGTAGAGGCCAAATCTTTAAGATAGATCTCCATCCTTTTGTAACTTTGTACCTTTTATGAGTTTTTGTTGACATGGCCCATTAATTTTTCTTGGCGTTGGCTTAGAGATAATAAAGGCTGCATTGTACAAACTTAATTGAAAATTCAGCAATGAATTCTTGTACTTCTCGGGAATTGAATGATGTCCCACTATTAATGATAATGGTTTATGGCACCACAAATCGAGTTGAAATGTTCTCTTTCAAGAATTTAAATAACTCAAAACTCGTGTTCTATTTTAAAGCTTTGACCTTTACTTATTTGGTGAAGTAATCAATGATCACCACAATGAAACCATGTCCCTCTGATGTTTCTGGAGATATATTGTTGATGAAATCTATAGCTCACCCTCAAAATGGTCATGATTTGACCACCGAGTTCATTGGTATTGCAGCCTTGCAGGTAGGCATGTTAATTGGTTTGAAAAAAACAACTGAAAAATCGCACCAAACTAGAGTCGAACTGAAAAATACCAAGCTGAAGAAAATCCAGGACTAAATAGAGAAAACTAAATCAAACTTGACCAGAACCAGTTAGATTTGGTTCTTAGAAGTCACAGAATCAGACCGAACTCGACTCATTCAGAAACCCTAATTTGGGTTAAACTGTGCATTTTACCATGTATATTAACATCCATACTTCGATGTACTTCACTTCTTCTTCTTCCTCATCACACCCAAAAAATTCACACCTACCTAGCGCCGCACCCAGACGACTCTTACCTAGGATTCATCGCACCTCATAGGCTCACACCTCCATGATCTTTCCATCTCAGTCGCTCTCCCTTTCTCCCTCAATCTTTTAGTCTCAACCTCTCTCCCCTCACTGAAAGTCAACGCCTTTCTCCCTCGATCCCTCTCTGTTGATTTTTCCTCTCCCTCGATCTCTATGTCTTAGTCGAAACTCGAAACTCATCCCTATTTCCTCTATCATTCACCTCACACACCCTCACCACATAAAGTCACGACTCTGCCTCCCCTCCCTCGATCTCTCCATCTTAGTCGAAACTCATCATTGTGGCCTCTATCACTCACATGACGAACCTTCACCATATGGGTTGATGTATTTGCCTCGATCTCTCCTTTTCCTTATCCCTCTTCCTCGATCTGCTCACCTCTCTTGATATCTATATCTCAATTGAAACCCATCCTTGTGGCCTCTATCTCTCATCTCTTCAACTTCCCACCCTCAATCTCCCTCTCCCAATCGATCTATCCCTCGATGCAGTCAAAAAATTGGTTAAGTCGGTCCAAAATAGAACTGAACTAGTTTAACCAATTTTCAGTTCAAAATGGATTTGGAGTTAAGAATCAGACCGAACTAAAATCGATTCCCTAATTGATTCGATTTTAGTTTCAACAAAAAAACTTAATCGAAAAATTGATTAATAGCCCTAATTATAAGTACATGTTGAAGCAGAGCATTCCTTTGGTATGCATCATATCCTCTATCATATGTGTAACACTCTGATTAGGTGTCTGGCCAGTAATAGCCATATGTTTGTATGAGCTAGTTCATCATTAGCCCTGCCTAATGTGCTACACATACTTCCTCATACACCTTCATCATCATTAGTTCTTGCTTCAAAAGCCAAGAAAATGGTGAGAAGAGATTCGATTCTTGATTCTAGATTGAAAAAATAGGTTGTGCCTAAATAGGCGAGCCTTTGAAATAAAGACATTTTTGAGTATTTGCAATTGTTTTAAAATTGATTTAGTCTGATCAATTTGCTTGTTTGGTTAATTGATGGGTTGTCTTTTGAGAATAAGTTTCTTCTCTATTTATAGGCAGTTGAGGTTTTGAATTTGATTGTCATATAAACTTTGGCGGACCTGTGTTGCAGTAAGCTTGTCAAGAATATCCTCATTGTCTTCTCATCTTCTTTTGCGTGTCAGAGTCATCTTCCCCTTCTCCACCCTTCTACGTCTGTACTTTCCAAATGGGTACATTTGAAGCGGACTTTTGCGAATTGGACATTTAATTCCTTCAGCCATTTATTTTAAGCCAAAATATAATATTTTTAAGGCGTACACAAAAGGATTTGGTTCAATTTCAAGGACGCAACTTGGATTACATCGAAGTCTGATTCGCCTAGTGTATTTTGTCTTTAATTAATTTGGAAAGTATAATATGTTTAAAAGTTTGGTAAACTTTGACTTTCAAAGTTTCAACAGGTGAATTTGTTGTTTGTTGGAGAATAGTTTCAACAGGTGAATAGAAACATGATAAGTTGGGAATAAAGAACTTAACTCGGCAATAGTTTGTAATTGTCAAGAAACAATAACATTGATATATATTGATCGCATTAATAAGGATTTTAGCATTTCCCTCAACTTGAATAAGGATTTTAGCATTTCCCTCGACTTGTATCTTATTGTCAACACCTAACTTTGCACGTTTAAAATTAAGAATTTTTTTTTTGGCAAAATTTTTATATTAGTTAACATCACAAAATAAAATGCTTTTACCGTACAATACAAATTGTACGATGCTTGGACTGTCAATCCCCACTTTCATTTGCGTAATTTCAATATAGTCAAATATGAGAAAATTGAAATTCCGAAAATAACCACAAATTTTATTGGCATAAATGTTTTAATCGTATAACTTTTCTAAGTAATTAGATTTTTATTGACATTTTAAATATATAATAATTCAAATTTGTGCTAGGTTAAAGATATATAACACCGTATAAATTGTAAATATTTTGTTAATTTTAATTTAATTTGAACTACTTAGTACTTTGCATTTGAATATACAAAATTCAAGGAATGAATAAAAATCAACTTTATTGTCACAAAATTATGTTTTAAAAAAAAAAAACTAATTCATGGCTTTCCTTGCGGTAACATTCATACTCTTTTTGCCCAAGAACTAGGAAGAGTATCCTTTATCCTAATTTCCTAAAAGTGGAATATGTGTCTAACATTTTCTAATTGTGGATGCATTGGTGTTGAAATGGTGTTGAGTCATTGTATTTACAAAAATAAATAGAAATATTCATATTCAATATTTTTAAATATAGTCGATATCACAACATTTTCTTATATGTATTTGTTTCCCAATTTGAAAAGGAAAATAATATGAAACAAAATAAACAACAAAAAATTTTGGCAAAAAAGAAAAAGAAATAAACAACAAAAATGAACAAGATTTAAGAAGAAAAATTATGTACACGAAATTTGAATCTACTCAAACAACCTAGTTTACCTATACGTGTTGCATAATTTAAACCCGATCCTTCAGCCGCAAGGCATTCGCTGACCGCTTATCACTGCCGCCATTGTTATGATCCAACGGTGGGTGATTCAAACTCGATGGACTAGCTGTCGCATCATTATCACCTATTTGGTTCCTAACAGAACCGTTGCGAGACACAAAAGGCGGCAACATTGAGAAAGCCCACCGGCTCGATCGGTTTGACTGGTTCGACCGGGAACTTGGGTCGAATCGCTCATACAATTTTCCACCTCGACTTTCGCTCCTAAAACCTCTTCTTGTACTCCCCGCCCTCTGGAACGCCATGTTGCTACTCCTACTACGAAGCAACGCCGAGTTCATCAGCTGTGCTCGTACCTCCTCGGGTAATCGTAGAGTAAATTTCTCGACGTTGTCACCCGGTCGGACCAATGAGTGACCGGTTGAGTGTGATCGTGGAAATAATATTCCAGTGAATCGGGTTCCTAAACCGGTTGATCTCGACCTGGGCGGGCCGAAACCCGTCGAGCTTGGCCTTGGTGGACCTCTTTGATTGGCTGCTTCAGTCCCATTCACCAAATTAATAAAAACTGGCACTGGAGATTGCTGCTCCTCTTTGATTTGATCTCCAATTATCCGAACCGACGTCTGGCGCGGTGGCATATGCCTTGGTGGTGATACCTCCGCCGTACACGGACCCGGTTCGGTTTGACTTGATTCAATATCCGGTTCAGATGGGTCAACCCAAGTGTAGGGTTCTTCTCCGGGTTTGGGAACCAGGTAGGCCCGGCAAACCGGGCATGTGGAGTGAGAGAGCAGCCACGTGTCGATACAGTCGGGGTGGAACACGTGGTTGCATTTGGGTATCAAACGCAGCGTTTCCTCGTCCTGGAACTCGTTTAAACACACGGCGCATTCTAGCGAGTCTTTGCCCAGCTTCAGCCCTTTGACGTCAGAGTAGAAGAAGGCCGGGAAGGTCTCGATGACTGCGGGGTCGAGCCCTTGCGCCATGCGAGAGCCGTTGCGGAGGGCGAGGTCCACGTGCCCGTGGAGCCGCGTCTGGGCGCACCGGCGGGTGTAGACGGAGAGGAAGCCCAAGATGAAGAACACCACCACGAGTACCACCATGACAACTGCCATCTTGAGATCAAATCTTGGCGCGGAAGATTTGTTGGAAGAGGATGGAGGAGGCCGGGCAAATTGGGCCGTGATCTGGTGCGACAACACAAGGAAGCTGAGCGTACACACCAGCAACACGACTACTGCATGATTATTATTGTAACTCATGGTTGCCTGGAGCTGAAGAGAGAAGCAAAAATGAAACATAGAAAGGGTGAGCGAAAAAGGTTGGCGCTAAGACATGAGCAGAAGTTGCAAAGCTATAGAGGCAAAAGAGAGAGCGAAATGGAGGATTTGAATGAGTCGTCGTGGAGGGTTGTAGGGCAAAAGAGTTGTGTAGGTTGACTAATGAAAATGGTGGGGGACCCACCGGGAAACTGAAAACGAAAAAGGGTATATTATATCGGGATGATTCGATTAATTTGGGATTTTTATGAAAAGGACCGTTTTGGTTTTGGTGATCGAAGAAGACGATGATCATGAAGTTTATGTAGGAGGTTGGGGTTAGGGGTGGCAATGATTGCCATGTGTAACTGTGTAAGGGGAATTGGGAGTTCGGATATGAAGTTTGTGTTGGCTGTATGTGTTTGTTGTGGTTGGTATATATTATGGCGAGAATATATATGGCTCGTATGCGCAATTTTAAGGATTATATATATATATACATGTCGTCTTATATTTTATTAATTATTTTTTTTTCTTTTCAAAATAATTTGATTAAACAAACTTGTTATTTCCATTCAACTATATGACATTTCTGATGGCGACTCAATTTTTTTTATTAATTTAATTTAATTAGTGAGATATTAGTTAATGAAAAACAATCAAGCTGATGAAATTGAATATGATAGTTAAACTATCAAGTCCGTTTTATGAAAACAAGCTTTTAAAGTGATGATAACATTGAATAATTTTTTGTTGCAAAATGAAGTCACACTAGAACTTCTTATAATATTAAAAAAAATGTTATAAATATATAAGATTCAAGGTGCCATTAATTTAAAAAAAAAAAAAGAAACAAATAATTATTAAGTCTTATTTTAGAAAGCTTAATATATAGTAGAATTATAAGGATTATGTATTAAGTTATTATTAATTTATATATTACATGGGATCTATATGATTTATATATATATATATATATAATGTATTATTTTGTAAATTTAGCGCATTAAAAAATTAATATATTATTCTCAAATTGAGATAAACCAAATATATTATTTAACCGATATTATTATTATTTTTTTTTATCAAAATTCTACTATATATATATATACTTAGAACATTAGTTTTCTCCATTATCATTGCTTCTAGAAGTGTTGTTTCTCTATTTCTCAAGTCTTGAATCATGCGCAAATCAAACATCATGGAAAGAAAATAATTTGATATATATATTCCTCTGGATACTTTTCTAGCTTTAGTTCTCAATTTTCGTAAGAAACAAATCCCAATTTCTCATAGTTCGGCATGATATGTTCCACGTTTTTACGTTTGGTTGGCTAGATTTTTCATTATCAACTCTCAGATCAAGATTTTACATATTCTTTCTTCATTGCTTGTGAAGAAGCTAGCGCAGGTGAAGATTGCAATAGAAATAGCCACCGGAGGAAGTCGCTGCTAAAACATTGACATGGAATATCTCCCAACTATATGTTGACCAGTTGAAATTTCATACTAACTACCAATTATAATTTATAAATATATAATTATCCACTTGCTCGCTTACACTAATCAAATTTAAGTTTTAGCCAGTGTTAGTCTTGGACTTAATTAACATATATATAATATATGTTAATCCTAAATTTAATATTTAATTTTAATCCTAAATTTAATATTTAATTACATTTTATTTATTTCATAATTCAATTAATTTTTTTATAGTAATTAAAATATTGTTGTATTAAAAAAGAAAAAAAATTAATTAATCATCAGTCCACCTAAGTAGACCGTCCTGGAAATTATTGTACATGTAGCAATTTTAATTGTGATTGATTATGAATGGAATTAAAGATAAGAACTAATTAACAAGGTGTTTTGATTAATTAATTAACCCGTACGTAATTCAATGTGCGCAGCCTCCATACTTGATAATGAGGAGTTGAGGACTATATATATACATAACACTGAAAGGTGATAGAGAGACTTGTTTACTTGTGCTACAATTTGTCCATTTGTTTGTCCATTTCTTTTATAGTAATTTGTTTAGATAATAATTATCAAATTGAAATGAAGTGTTTAGGAAAATTCAATTGGAAAATAAAAGTAATATTTTCCTTTCAATAAGATTATTTTTTCTTCTGCAAGGAATTCTTAAAATAAGGGATGATATATAATGATGGTTTTTGTATATTATTTATATTGGAAAAGGGGAATTATAATATGCATATTGGGTTTCGAGATCGTTCTTTAAAAGAATTAAACGTAAAATTACTCCTAATAATTGTGCCCAATTATGGGAAATCAGCTATGTCTTTCAGCAAAAATGCTCCTGATGAGCTTATTATTCATGTGTCCACTCTCCTTGATGTCCCCGGTTGTGGCTCACCATGAGAAGTATTTGGGGCTCCGTACGATGGTGGGACGTGGTAAGAAGTCCCTGTTTGCGATCGTTATCCAGAAACTCAAGCGAAAGGACGGAAACTTGGAAGGAGCAATTTCTCTCCATTGCTGATAAAAAAATCTTAATTAAAGCAGTTGCTCAGGCAACTCCCACTTATTCGATGAGTTGCTTTCGAATACCTAAGGGTACCATTCGTGAACTGCACGGTTCTTTTGCAAAGATTGGGTGGGGTAAACAGGGAGGAGGTAATGGTATTCACAGGGTGAAATCAGAGACTATATATATGTGTCTATCAAAAAAATTTGGAGGTTTGGGTTTCTATAATGTTGAAGATTTTAACCAGGAAATGCTTGCCAAGCAATTTTGGAGGATTGGGTAATCACTAGACTCTCTAGTTGCTCGTGTCCTCAAAGATAAATACTTCCCTTATTGCTCCATGCTTGATGACGATCTTGGTTCCTGGCCCTTCTTCACATGGCAATCAATGATATGGGGTCGTGATCTCTTGATTGGTGGTCTTCGTTGGTGGATGGGTAATCGTAATATGATTAGAATCTATGAGGATAAATGGATTCCAAGGCCTCATATATTTAAAATCAGCTCGCCACCAACCCTACCAACTGATATATAGCCATGGTTGTGAGTTGATTACGAATACTGGCATTTGGAAAGGCTATCCTTACCATCTCGTTACGTACTCGTTGTTAGCAGTGTGATAGTTCAAGCACTGTTGTACTCTTCATGATCTAATGCAGCTGCAATGCAGCTTATATTCTGGTATAGCACACGTGTTGTGTGTATAGAGATGTTTGATAGCTGTCCCAAGACTAGTTAGAGTTTGTTACAAGAAACGGTTAATGAGGTTAGATTGTTAGTTGAGGTTTCTTAGCGTCCAAGCTATAGTTCTTGTATAACTAGATTAGCATATAAACTTGTAAGTAATGTATTAGAGAGATTATGATTGTGTTAACAGGACCTGTCCCAAATTAAATTCCAAGAAAACTGGACTGATCCTGCTCCCGTCTGACAACCTTTTATCATACAAGGGATTTTCAAATTCTAACTAGATTTTTTTTTTTGTTAAATCAAATTATATTAAAGGGCAAAAACCCAACACAATGCGCAAGGCACAAAAACAAACAACTCACAAGAGCTCAACACACCTCCCGTAGGAGAACACACCAAACTAAAAGTACCTACGAAATAACAACATTCCAATTCCTAGCAGTACGGATATTGGAAGAATTACGCCTAAAGTTAAGAGTACAAAGCTTACAACGAATCATAGCTAGGATAACATTAAAGACCACATCAGGAGGTTTCCTGGTGTTGTTGAAAATCCGATTATTTCGCTCCTGCCAAATGTGGTAGACAGTCACACCCAAGGCAAGACGCTTAGCAACCTAAGCCATCAATTTCCCACGCCAATGCTCAATAGCAGAAAAAACAGAATTCGGCCAATGAGAAGAAGACCAACCAGACCCTGCAATCGCCAAAATTCTCTTCCAAATACAAGAACTATAAGGACAATTAAAAAACAAATGTTCATGCGACTCCCCTTCCCTGTCACAAAGGACACACGTAAGGTCACTAAGGACACACGTAAGGTCACTTTGATTAGAGAAGCTACCAACACGGTCCAAAGTAGAAAGGCGGGTTTGGATCGCCAGCCAAAGAACAAAGCAAGTACGAGGAATTGCGCCAGAGAACCAAACCAACTCAGACCAAGAGCAAGCAGGATACTCCCTCCTGATTTTGTTCCAAAGAGAAGCCGAGGAAAATCTAGCGTTTGCAGCTGCGTTCCACTCAAAAGTATCAGTCATATCAGACCTCACCTGGCAGGCCCGACTAGCAAGTTGAATTAGTCTAAAGCTAGCATCAGTCGAAAAGGGCCACACCCACTGACCATCAACTAGGACCGAAGAAAGACGGGCCTTCAAATGGATACCAGAACTTTGCGCAATAGATCCACCAAAAAGATCCAGGAGGGAACCCAGATGACTCCAATTATTGTACTATAAAAAAACATCCTCACCGTTTCCAACTTTGGCCTCGATAAAGGGTTTCACCAAGTCTCTGATCCTCAGCAACCCCTTCCAATTCCAAGAACAAATAGAAGGGGTCTTAACCCCCCAAAAGCTGCTATCACGGATATAATACACTTTAACCCAATTAGCCCAAAGATTAATACCTTCTGGAGCAAAGAGAGACCAGATGAATCTTGCCATTAGAGCGACATTCCAGAGGGATAAACTGCGAATACCCAAACCCCCTTCATTCTTTGGCCTACACACCAAATGCCAAGCAACTTTGGCATGATAGGAACCAGTAACCTGCCCAGACCAGAGGAATCGGCGAAAAATACGCTCAATCTCATGACATACCTGCTTAGGGAGAAAAAGATGGGAAGCCCAGAAAATAATAGTGCTACTAAGAACAGACTGAATGAGGAGCAACCTGCCAGCAAAAGATAAAGCACGATGCTCCCAACCACGAATACGGTTCTCCACCCTTTCAATAAGAGCCACACAATCTCTAGATCTCAAGCAGGAAGTAATAAGGGGAATACCAAGATACCTCACAGGTAACGACCCCAGCTGAACACCAAAACACTCACGGAGATGAGAAGCACTCGTCATACTCATACCAGCGGCATAAATATAGCTCTTATGGAGATTAGGCCTCAGACCAGACACACCAGCAAAATCATCCAAAGCCCGCCTTAAAGTGGCAACAGACTCCACGTCACCCCGAGAGAAAACAAACAAATCATCAGCAAAGGCAAGATGAGAAAGTCTAACCTTATCACACCGCCAGTGGTATCTAAAGTAGGGAGAAGCGGCAATGCGATGGTGCATAATACGAGAAAAAACCTCCATAACTAGGACAAAAAGATAAGGAGACATGGGATCCCCCTGCCTAAGGCCCCTACAACCAGGGAAACACCCAACTAACTCGCCATTAACAGCAACAGAGAAACGAGCAGTGGAAATACAGGTTCGAATCCAACCAACAACCAGAGGGGGAAATTTGAAGGCAATAAGGGTATCAAGGAGGAAGTCCCAAGAGACCGAATCATAAGCTTTGAGGATGTCCACCTTAACAGCACATCTAGGGCTCCCAGAGTTGAGATGGTAACCTCTAAGGAGCTCCTGCACTAACAAAATATTATCACCAATGTGTCTTCCACAAACAAAAGCCGACTGATTATGACCAATGAGGGACGGGAGAACAATCTTAACCCGATTAGCAATTATTTTCGTGATAATTTTGTAAATCGTGTTGCAGCAAGAAATAGGGTGAAAGTCCCTCATGTGAGTAGGATTAGCAACCTTCGGAATTAACGCAAGAATCGTAGAATTAGTTTCCCCCAACAATTTAGAGGAACAAAAAAACTCAGACACAGCACGAATAACATGTGATCCCACCACAGTCCAAGCACGTCGAAAAAACAGCGCATTGAAACCATCCGGCCCGGGGGCCTTTTCAGCTTTTAAACTGAAACACACCTTCTCAATTTCAGAGGGAGTAACCGGAGCAGCCAAACTAGCACACTGGGCAGGAGACAACACATTAGAGAGGAGACCATCAAAATCCAGACCTTGCACGTCACCCACATTACCAAACAACCCCTGAAAGTACCTAACAGCCTCATCCTTTAACTCAGCCGGCTCCACAGCAACAGAGCCATCTTCACGAACAATAGACACAATCCGATTTCTATTGAGCCTTTTCTTAATCACCTTATGAAAATACGCAGAATTGCTATCACCCTTATCCAACCACCTAAGGCGAGACTTCTGCCTCAAAAAACTATCCTCGGCCGATAAACAGTCGTTGTACTTCTTCAATAAGTCGCGCTCCAAGGAGAGGAGAGACCTATCCAAAGGGTTACTAGAAAGACATATCTGACATCGATCCAAAGCCAGCTTAGCCTCCTCGACAGACACAGACACATCAGCCATGGGTCTACGATTAAGCCCTTTCAGAGCCTCCCGCACAATTTTAAGTCTACTAGCAAGTTGGAACTGAGAAGTGCCAATCAGTTGCATACTAACTAGATTTCACCCCTTAATAAATTGACCAAAATGATTCCACTTTTGCAGAAAACCACCCACATCCTATCCACTACCCAATTAGTAGTGGAATCAATCATCTAATCTTAAAGTAACGACATAACCAAATGTAAAAAAAAATCATAAGTCCTTTACTGTAAATCCTTTGTTCATGGCAATTCCTGTTGCTATAAGGTCACCCTATATTTCTTGTCCGTTCACCAAAACATATAAACTCAAAAAATATTATACTAATTGTTCATCTGTAAATAAATGGAGGCTCCTAACTATAAGCATATAAACTTATATCTCTTATACAAGAGTTGCTGCAATGTACTCAGAGTCTTGTTGCTTTACTAGTTCAAGTGTTTTGTATTTTTCCATTAATGTTACCCAGTGGTTGTATGTACTGGAGTTCTCGGGTCATGCTACAGAACTGTCATTACCCCGGTAAGTACAACTGTTCATATATTGTACGTGCATCTACAAGATCACTAGATTGATGATCAAATTCTAACTTGGAGAGTGTCAGACAGTTGCTTCTCTATTGACTTGCACAACATTGACTCTTGTTAAATATTTGGTATGGTGAATGCCTCTACTACATGTGCTTTTACTTTTGTTATTAATAAACTAGGAACATATATTCTGCGGATTTGGCATGACACTCGTATTTAATTTAGGCTTCTTTCAAATTATTGATGTGCTAATGGTACCTGTCATCATGAGTTCAATTTAAAATTTCTACTTTCCAAGGGAGATTTTTGAGAATTAGGTTTCCGGTTATATTTCTCGATCAATAACTATGATTGGAGTATGGAACTTAGAATTTAAGAAATATATGTTGGGAATCTTGTCTGAACCAACAGCTGTTAGCATGACTAGTTTATATAACAAACAACCATCTCATTTACCTCGATAACTGCATGAATTTAATTATTCAATATCAGAAAATCATCACATACAAAAGAATGTAATTCGTAATCAAAACTATGTAGCATACGCTCTTAGTAATTGTGGATGCATGTATATATGTGTTTTCTCCTCCCATTGCCTTACATTTTGTTAACCTAATGAATCCAACCAATAAATTAATAATGACACTAATTTGCTTACATTAAGCTGAACCAATAATGATAGTTGGTATGGCTTATCATGATTTTATATTCAAATAAAGTGATGACACCATTGGATGGAAACTTTGCCTACATTAAGCTAAACTAATTTGCTTACACTAATTTGCCTTACAGTTGTCAGCATGAATAATCAGTTGGCGGCTGGTTTGTTTGTGTTTGTGTTTGCTGAGGGCACAATCCTTATAATTCTTTGAGCTCTATAAAGGTAGAGTTCAAGCATTGGATGGAAACTTTAGGCACCAGCTCAGATAGTTGAACTTTGGCAGCTTCAAGTCCCATTAAACCTAAGTTATCTCTTCCTAGTGTCTCCTGAACTTTTTCCAGCACTGACTGAAGGTATTTACCCTGAGCCTCTATACAAAGTTGTAAGTGTCGTTGAACCCGAATGTTGAAACTGATGCTCAGAAGTAGAATGCTGCTATGCTATATTAGAAGTTTATAACCCTTTATTTAGACACTTTAGAATAATACAAACAAATATATGAAAGTCTTCTCCTAGTCGATTGAGTTAGAAAGTCTTCTCCTAGTCGATTGAGTTAGAAAGTCTTCTCCTAGTCGATTGAGTTAGAAAGTCCTCTTTGAAATTCATGTTGTGAATGCGAAACTAAGCTTGTGTATTCATAATAATGTTACATGAGTTGGTATAGGTTTCTGGATGGATTTTGTACGAAACAAGCATCCAATGCATTATCCGCATGAAGGATTAAGAGGAAGAATTTGCAACTAGTGACTTGGTATATGTTTATGGAAGGATTTTGTATTTTTTTTTAAAACCATATAAGATCTTTGTGGGTTTTGGAAATTTGGATAGGTGTGAGTTGAGATGGCGTGACAAGTATAATTTATGCTTATTTTGTTTGCCAAATTTCTATCTATGAATTATTTTCTTTGAGCTTTGGTATATATATATATTATTGAATACCTATGTGTAAATTGATTCTTTATTTCTTATTGAATTTACTATCCAATATATGCAATAGGTATTAAGTTTGTAAATGGAAATCTAAAAGAATTAATGAGTTAACACACACACACACACACACACACACATATATATATATATATATATATATATATATTACAATGAGGGCTCACAAAGTATATGGTGTGTTGATGCACAAAATATGCTAACTTAGGAGATGAATGCTGCTCACTCATGTGTCTTTATACAGACCTGCAAAATAGGGTAACTGGTTGGTCGATCGGAGGTAGGCACCGGTGTGGTACCAGCCTAACGGTACTCCGACGCCCAAGTCAATAACGGGTCTGTGTATAAGGAGTGAGTGGTGAATAATAATTCATAAGGTAGATGTAAATAGTTAATGCTTAGTTAACTTTATGGAGAAAAGTGAACTCTTTTTGTATGGGTGTGATGTGTGCAATAAAATTAGTCTTCTTATAGGTATCAACACTGTGAATTAATATCACGACGTGCAATATGTGCTTTCATAAATTGTGCAAAACATTTTTACGGTGTGCGATTACGTATCAATATTACTCTCATAAAATTCCAACAATTGGTCACTTATTAGGTATGTAATGGAGAGATTAAAATCATATGATTTACCATTTTCGTGATAACATATTAATTTCTTTTGTTCTTACATTTTAGGGTTAGCTGGTGAAGGCCCAAAACAGAAATAGAAATACAAATGTGTATTGGGCCCTGTCCACCCAAATCAATTCATCAAACAATAGTCCATTGTGAACAAATGAAAAATAGGGGCACGGTTACCCCCAAAAAAAAATAAGGGCACTAGTAGGCAGGCACTTTGTCCCGCTATTCTCAAGACTGGCTCTGTCTTAAGTCATATATACTGAACACGTTGAATATAACAAAAATTCAGCCCAATTTCCTATCATGGTGATCAGAGAGGAAGATTGAGTGTTTTTTTTATTTTTTTTAGGTGGCTCAAATTAATTTTAGGCAGTGAGTTCGACTTTATACATAAAAATTGGATTAATTTTAGCAATTTTTATAAAATTATTATATGTAGGTGAATCTAATATATACGTGTCTTATTAGATATCTAAGATGAAATAAATATTAATTTTAAAATAAAATTCGGTGATGTATAATTGGTCGATGAGATTAAAGGCATGCAGACTCAATGACGGTGGCAATTAGCAAGAGAAATCCAAAATTAATTTTCATAATTAGAATTATTTAGTATTTTATACGATATGATTATTAATGTTGCAAGTTGATGAGTTGAGACTTGAGAGTGAAGCTAGGGCCTCTGGTTTTGGTTGTGCCGCGGTTTCGTTGCGCTACGCGACTAGAGAAACAATCCTGTCGGGAAGAAGACGCCAAGTGTACGACTGCTAATGTCCAAGTAGTTGTCTAGTCCAATCGAAGCCGACGAGTTTGCTAGCGTGGATAATTGGATATTGCCTCTTATCAGATATTCAGATGTACCATCAAATATATTCGAGATACGAAGAATTTTAAATTATCAAACCCCTATATAAGATATAATATAAATGAACAGAGAATTTTAATTATTACCAATATATGTTGATTTGTTTGATACATACGTATAGCGAAACGACCTCAAATCATGTTATTATTTACGGGAATGATCAGTTAACGATTCTAAGTATGACAAACGTGTGTAAACAATTTTTTTATTTATTAAAAAGTGCAATATTAATTAAGAAAATTTCTCCAAAATTAGAATGCAAGCATTATATATCGGTTTGTAAATGAATTTTGTATTTATCCACATGTACAAGAAAAGCAAAAGAGAGAAAATCATGGTTCTCATGCTTTATTAATGAAGTTGAGTGTCAAATAGCATGTTCTTAATGCATAGGAGCAAGAAGATAAAAGAGATTATGATTGTATGAGGTTGAAATTTCGTCCCAGAAAAACTTGATAAATATTTATCTGTGCACTTTGTGCCCCCATGTCTTTTTTACTATCATTAGTGCATGGTAGATTTATTTTGCTTAATATTTTATGTCCTTAACTACACTGTTAACAAAATATTTCACTTAATCAATGATCAAATTAACTGTAATATATATAATACACACAATTTGATCTCGAGTTCTGGTATGTCTACACAATTTGATCACGCGTTATTCATACGTGACAACAATGTTAGATTTTGTAGTTGTCATTTGACGTTCAGATTCTGGTGACACCAAAATAAAAATACTCCCTGATGTTTGTGTAACAGATATGTAAGATGGGGACTCTTGCATGATGAGTCAAATTTGAGATTTGTAGGATCTTTTTCTTTTAAAAAAAAAAATTATGATTATGCATTGTATATATATAGCTATTTTAGTGAGTTAGACATAAGATTCTGCAGGCTTCAATATAAAATTATTCCGGTTTTAACTGATAATTATTTGTTTATTACACCAAACTTTTTAATAATTAAGTTTCATCGAACTTAATATTTTCATCAACAGTTTTTGCATTTTGAGATTATTTACGAAATATAATGAGATGATGTAGCAAATTTAATATGTAATTTGCAGAATAACTTGTAGATACATATTTGACCACGAGATGATCCTATATTTGATGAAGCTTGAATATTTTTTTGCTGACCTAACAAATTAAGACTCGACCAGAAACCTCGAACTATATATTAAGTATTGCTCTTTGACTGTGGATTAATGTCGCTCGTGATAGTATGGGAGAATATATATATGGAATTTATGTATGTGTAGATTTTATTAATATATTGCGGATGTTATATTAATGGAAGTGAAAAAAACTACGGGCAAGTGGTGTAATGGAAACTCGAGTTTGAAGTCATATTTGTTCTCTGGTTTTCAATTTGAAATATAAAATTAGCATTTAACTTGTGACGAAAGGAAGGCTGTAATACCGCAATGAGTCTTTCTAGTCCATGATATAAATTAATTCTTGATTGAAAGTTTTGAAATACGACGTGTCAATGATTAAAAAAAGGTGATGAACTAATACTTGTTTATATTTTGGTTAAATTATATAAAAACAAACGTGAAATCATGATTTAATTTATGAATGGATGAAGGCTTGTCAAGCTAGCTAGCTAGGATTTGCCAGAATATATATGGTATATACGCCAGCCTTGAGAGAGAGAGAGAGAGAGAGAGAGAGAGAGAGAGAGAGAGAGAGAGAGAGAGAGAGAGAGAGAGAGAGAGAGAGAGACATTGCCCTTAACCTTATTCGATCCAGTCAATTAACTAGGATTATCCTAGCTAGAAGCTAGCTTTCTGCAATTTCTTATTATAGCACAAAACAACAAAGAATTATTTACCCAATACATTCTTTACCAAGAGTACAAATTCCATTGCGAACATATCAACTAATATTCCGCGTTCATACTTTTCATGGACTATATATAAATGGTTTATATAAGTTCTTTGCATTTCTGTGGATTCCGTACACGTAGTGCAGTTTTCCAATAATACTAAGACGAAAAAAATGCAAAATTCTTGTTTCGCGCGATTATTATAAGGAGTCGTTCCACGTCACTCTATAATACCATTATATTCCTAACTACTAAATTTTTTGGAAATGCATCGAATTTATACAATTGTATATTCATAACTTTAGGAATTGGGTTCGAGCTTTCCCCAGCCCCTTCTCATCGAATCATCAATGAAGCACTCATGACGTATAGAAAAAGTCTGAAAAAGAATACAGCTTGTTCGATAAATTTCAAAAATACTATAATGAAAGGAAAAATAGGATCGTACGTCGATCACCAGCGGTATTTGACAAAATTAATATGATCATTGGAGTTCTTATAGAACCCATAACTAAAAATTAAAGCCACTATACGCATTTATATATACGTAATAAATTATTATAAAAGGATGACATACGTACATAACCGAGTTATCGTATGCGGTTTTTATATATGATGAATGCTTTATATTCACGAGTTTGTATAGATGTAAGTATATCTTGGATCACCGACATTGGCACAGAAGTAGAAAAAAAAATGGCATATATATGTACTTGCATTGCCTGTTTGGCTTTGACACTGTGGTAATTTAAAAACTACATAAGTGCTCCCATGAGTTAAAAAAATGTACTTCCATTGGTAAAAAATTGTGAGATCAATAAAATGTGCACGTAGCTAGCTGGTGCAGAATGATACAAATGATTTTTTGTTCTACATGAATTTACAATTGGTGTATTAATAATATGAACTCATGCTATATATGTATCATAATGGTCATTTAATTCATTTGTTTATCGTACCTATTCAATTCTCTATGTCGGCGTGTACGTGATGATCAGATGATTCTTTTGTTTCTGTCCCCCTTGGTTTTTACACAAGGCCAATAATATTCGTTCGGTAAGCATGCACCTCATGCAATTGGGGATATTTATTTATATATTTTTACATCAATATTTTACTCTAAAATCAATCTGCAGATATCTAAAGGGTTAAAAGTGGGTTAAATTTTATGTATGAGTTAATAAAAATATAAATTATTTTCATAAATAATATGAGTCGTTGGTTAAAAAAAACTATTAGACTAAAATATTTGTAATAAGATATATATACGAATATCATCTAAAATCTCATTGTATATGACAATCTCATGTTATCTTTTTTTAATTACTAATTATCCCAACATAAAAAGAAAAATAAAAATATAAAATACAAAATAAATAAAAGAAAAATATATTTACTTATTATTTCATAAATCCTAAGAATTTCATTATACATCGCCTCACACCAAAAAAAATAATACATGAACTCTAAGAATTTCATTATGCATCAAATATTCATCTCCTTCCTAAAAATATAAATCTTAAGAATTCAATTGTTTTCCTCCTTATAATTTGAAGACTGAAAGCCATGACCAACATCGATCATTCGTACATTCCCAAGATCTACTTTGTCTCAAAAAAATTCCTTTTGGGGTCTTTGAGACAGAGCACATTTTGGAATGTTCAAATGATGTTGATACATTCCCAATTCTTTTACTAAACGAATTACATACCTTCATTCCCGCAAGGTTATTTAGAAACAGGCCCACAACTATTTATTTTAGAGGGTCTCTGAAACTCTAATTAAGGTAGCTTAGCTATATAACTACGCTATTTGTGTGTTAGCTAGGATCTGCCTGTCTCCTACAAACATGGTGTATTTAGTATATATGCCTGTGACTATATATAAAAATTAGCTAGAGATTAGCCCATTAATTAGTACCTTAATGTTGCCCTAATATTATAAATTTAGAATCACATGCATCGATCAAGTTAAATATACATATGTATAGCCATCCAACCAATATATTTTCTCGAATCAGAAGAAAATATAATATTGCGCATGCAAAGCAGCACGAACAAATGAATAATTAGCAGGTTTCCCATAATTTGAGGTCCCAATGAATCCACCGTTTCTTGAACAATTAAGTCTACAAAACAGATATTCTAATGAGGCATAAGAAATTAATTAAAACCAGATATATATCTGACCACCAATATCCTAAACAAGTTGTGTTGAACAATATTACACAGAGAGTTTTTATGATTGAATATCATCCTTTTCGTTAAGAATTCATTTGTACATTGTGCCCACTTGCTTAGTCTAAAAAGTCCAGAGAAAGCGTACTTTGCGCTCGAAGCACATGAGATTAGGGTACAGATTATCATAATTAACTAACTTAATCTGGGATTAGATTGTTGTTTTGTTAGGTGATGAGTTGTTCTAATAAGGACTAACCTATGCGCCATATATATATATGTATACCATATGGGTTCTCGACTATATGCATGGGAGGAGCCGAGCTGCGGCCAGCGGGAGTCTGGGTCCCACTCAATTTTTTTTTATTTTTTTATCTATTATATAATTATAAACTAATTAAATTATGTTTTAGATATTTATTATATAGTAATAATTTAGATATTTATTATATAGTAATAATTTTGATATTTATTACATAGTAAAAAATATATTTAGATCTTTTATTCATTATGTACACCTTTTTTACTTTCTCTTATAATATTATATTCAATTTTTATGTACTTTAAAAAATAATTATTTAAATATATGATATTATACTATTTTATCATATACATATTTAAAATATCTAAATTCTTAACTATTCTTTACCATATTTACCTCTTTTTTTTTTTTTTTAATTTTGTTCTTTTTTTCCATAACTACAAATATTCCTAAAATGTGTTTATTCCATATTTCCAAATAATCCAATTTCTATTTTCTATTTTGTTTCATTTTTAAATGTTAATAATGATAATGGTCTTCGATTTTGATCAGAAACCGAGACAGAAAGGTTAGGGGTTAGGGACGAAGAGAGAATTGAGAGAGAGTCTAGAGTGTGAGAGAAATTAAGAGAGGAAGAATTACATTCATTCAATGGTACTCGGTAAGCTTCACATTTGTGTATATATACTACATGTCTCCAAAGGACTAACAAACTCTAACAGATTTAACAAGCTAAGACTAGCTGTATAACTAACTTACAGATTTGAGGGAATCAGCTAACTAACTAACCAATAGTTAACTAACTCATGAAGCTCTATTATCCAACAACCTACCTCAATTTGATGTAGGAAGGACGAAGCATCCAATTGGTACGATAGAACTCAAACTTGGGCGAATGTAAGCCATGATTCATGATATCGGCTAGCTAATCCCGAGAGCAAACATGTGTTAATCGAAGAGACTTGCTTTGAACTCGTTCATGGATGAAGTGGACGTCAATCTCAACATATTTGGTACGGCCATGAAAAACCGATTTGTGAGCCATCTGAATGGTTGATATACTGTCACACCAGATCAATAGGGAACGTGGGAGAAGAGGATGAAGATCCTTAAGCAAGTAAGTGATTCAACGTAACTCACATGCAGTGCTAGGAAAGACACGATACTCGGCCTCTGTAGAAGATCGTGAGACAGTGTGCTGCTTCTTAGCACCCCAAGAGATGGGGTTATAACTAAGAGCACAATATGACCAGATGTGGAAAGACGAGTATTATGATCACCCTCCCCAATCAGCATCATAAAATGTTTAAAGGTGAATGCGGCCTGAGACATAACTGAGGCCAAAATCAATAGTGCCCTTAAAATAACGAAGGATGCATTTAAAAGCCACCTTGTGTACATCCGTGGGAGCATGCATGAACTGGAAAACGGTGTTAACAGTAAATCCGATATCAAGATGGTTGAATGGCAGATATTGAAGGGCTTCAACCATGCTGCGATAGAGGGAAGGATCATCAAGAGGAGTTCCATCAGTTAGCAACAACTTTGAATCAGGAACGATGGGAGTATCCACCGAACTTCAATTTAGCATGCTAACTTTGATAAAAAGATCACGAGCATATTTACTTTGATTGATGAAAAGACCGTCATCATGATAGCACACCTGGAGACCAAGGAAGTAAGAAAGAGCCCTAAGGTTTTTCATGTCGAACTCATTACTAAGAGCTTGTATTAAATAAGACATGGCCTGAGAGTCATTGCTAGTCGCTATAATGTTATCAACATACAGTAAAACGATGAGGAGAACTGAGTTTCGATGAAGAACAAAGAGAGCCGAATTAGCAAGAGACTGGACAAAGCCTAACTTAAGCTTGTGACTCGTGAAGCGAGCATTCCAAGCGTGAGGTGCTTGGTTCAAACCATAGAAAGATTTGTGTAACTTACACACATAAGAAGGAATCTGAGCATCCTCAAACCCTGGTGGCTGAGTCATATAAACTTTCTCATCAAGATGACTGTGAAGGAAAGCATTTTTGACATCTAACTATTTGAGTTTCCAGTAAAAATGAGCTGCCAAAGCAAGTACAATGCGGATAGTTGTATGCTTAACCACTAGACTAAAAGTTTCACCATAATCGACTATTGCTTCTTGGAGGTAACTTTTAGCAACCATATGAGCTTTGTGACGTGCCACGGATCCATCTGTATTCTATTTCAATTTGAAGACCCATTTGCAACCAATGACACGGAGGTGAGCTGGCAAAGGGACCAAGGCCCAAGTGTTTTGAAGCTTAAGGGCAATTAACTCCGCAATCATGGCCTTATTCCATTCACATACTTTAGAAGCTTGCTGGTAGGTCACTGGTTCGATAAGAGGGCTGATAGGTTATGATGTTGTGTGGAGTGCAAGGAATCCATGGAGTATAGGTTTGACAATGCCATTTTTGGACCAAGTCACCATATGGTGTTGAGAGGATAATGTTGAGGAAAAAGCAGGGTGTATATTGTCCACCACCAAGTCGATGGAAGCATTATCTGACGAATTCAAAGTAGGACTAGTAGAGGAAGGAATCATAGGATCTGCTGCATGAAGGACTTCAGTTGTATTCAAGAATGATGGAGCATCAGATTGCAGTGAAGGAGCCCCAGAAGTAGGACTCGAGCTCTGAGAATTCTTTGTATGGAATGAAGGTGATGGACTTGAGCTCTGAGAATTCTCCGTTTGGTTTGAAGTTGATGAAGATGAGATCACAAGAGGAGCTAAATGGTTAGACCCTGTGGGATGATTGATCCTACAAAATAAGGGTCGAGCAGTATACAATGGAGTATAGTTAGGTTGGTTCAAAATGCCATGACCACATGTGAAGGATGTGTCCTTAGAGAGTGAGAAACGGAAGTGAAAGGGAAAAAAATTTCATCAAACACAACATGCCTAGACACAAATGTTTTCTTGGTAGGAATGTTATAGCATAAGTAACCTTTATAATCATGAGCATAACCAATAAAAACACACTGCAGTTCTAGGTTCAAGCTTATGATTTTTATATGGGTGAAGGAAATGATAACATGCACAACCAAACACCTTTAAAGACATGAGAGAAGGATGATGACCAAATAACATAAAATATGGAGAGTTCGTGTGAAGAATGGAGGTTGGCATACGATTATTAAGAAAATCGACAGTAGAACAAGCATTAAACTAAAAGGAAAGAGGCATGGAAGCAGTTTGAAGCAAAGTAATCGTGGTTTCTGTAAGATGACGATGTTTCCTCTTAGTTAAGCCATTTTTTTAGGGTGACAAGACCCACCCCGCTTATCACCTTGATAAAAAACAATTATGCAGGCTTGGTTAGAAAACAAAAGTCCACTCACTAAGTCCGAACGCGTCAATCGTGTCCTGCACGCTACTCGGACGCCTCAGGAATGTCTTGGCCTGTCAAACATCATAATTTTTTGTCACAATTACTTTACTTAAGCTCGTACTAATTTCCCCAATTTTTCAGGATTTTTAAACGTAATTAAATTAAACCCTAAACCTTCGGACACTCAAAACTACCCCGAAAGGGCATCCGATCGACTCGAAACTTGTCTCAAAATGTTTGTTACATTAAAAGGATAAAATCATATGTTGACCTTGACCGGAGACACGACCTCACGCGCCGCCCAAAGGGGTTGCGCATGGAAGCCACACGCCTGCACAATAACTGCTACAGTGTCTCCTTCCTCGTCAGAATACCTGCAAACGGACCCTGTAACCCGCGTCTCGACCCGTTTCATTCTCCCTCAATTCGACCTTGATTCGTTCAATTCTTTCACTGGATTTCATCTAATCTATCTCAATTTAGGTTTTGTATCATTAGTTACATCTATCATTAGTTACATCAATCTCACCCAATTCCCATTGGTTTTTCCAATTAATTCACACAGGAAGGAACCTAGGATTATAATGAACACAAATATGAAACTAATTGCACAATTCCTTACCTCTAATCACTCGAACTCAAACTCGATTTTTTGAAGAACTGGAGCTTCGGTTCTCGATCGAAACAAGGTCGAACTCCTTCGATTTTAATGTGGTTTGATTCGAAATGGTCTCAGGAAGCTAACTCTAATCTCAATTTGGATCCTCCAGGCTCACAGTTGAAATTTGGAATTCTCACCCTATTTTTCGATTCTGCGTTTCCTCTCTGTCCCTCGTGTTTTCCTTTCTATCTCAGTCTTTATTTCTCTCCACTATCTGTTTTCCCAATCCCTCACGCTAGTCTGATCCTTATCAATTCAATCAAACAATATCAATTTCAAACGGAGCTCTATTTGTTGTTTCACTTCACACACAAACACTGGTTCTGTGTGACACACTCACCCATGGTCGACATGCCACTCTCCAGCTTTTCCTAGTGACATGTGTCACTTAAACAATTAAACACCTCACTTTAGCTGATTAATCTTCTGCCGTCTAATTTTCCATTTTACCCCTCCTTAACACAATTATCAAAATACCCTTCCTCATTTTAGATTCATAACTTAATCATTCGAAGTCTGATTTCAGCTTGCCGCCTGTCTACGGACTCAGGGAATCGAGACCTACTTAATGGTCCTTGAAATATGTGAAAATACGTGTCATATAAAAATTCAACTTTGACCACACTATTCATAAGGGTAAAAACGTCATTTTTATACAAAAAGTTTCCGAATTTACATTTTTGCCTTTTTTAATGTTCCGGGCCGTTACATAGGGCGCATAAGGACATTATTTATAGTGCAAAATACCTTGGATGCCAAGAATTTAGACATAGCTTTATTGTAAAACTCACCCCATTCATCACTTTGAAAGATTTTAATTGACTTATCAAAGAAATTGTGTACATAGGCATAAAACCTCACAAAGGTGGAGTAAACATCAGATTTATTCAGTAATGGATACAACCAGGTATATCTAGTACAATCATCTACAAAGAGGACATAGTATTTGAAACCAAGATTAGAAAGGCAATGGCTAGGACCCCATACATCGATCTGAGTGAATTTTAACAAAAGGTTGAGTAGGTCAATTATCAGAAGAAGTGAAAGGCATCCTGGAAACCTTCCCTTGAATACAAGGTTGACACAAATAAGGAGATAGATCTGAAGGGCAAGAGATATGAGCTTGAGACAGCATTGGAGTGAGGACTGCACTGGCATGATGTCCAAGACGTACCTTCTAACCTAGACAAGGAGTGGAGAATGAAGTAGGAGAGATTGTGGAAGAAGGCATAGACCTAGGAATTGGATATAGGCTATCAATGCTAGGAATTTTGTACAGGATTCTCCCTAAGTGATCATGAATATGAACGAAATTGACATCAAATAGGATTTGACAATTGTTATTTAAGCAAAATTTATGAAAAAAGGAGATTATGTAACGACCCGTCCCAAATTCCGGGATTAGATTAGTGACTAATGAAGGATTAGTGAAGTTAATCGGTGATTAGTTGAGCGAAATCGGACGGACGGTGCAAAATGACTGTTTAGCCCCTAGTCGTGGGTAAAATGTTAACTTTTTACTCGGGGAGTCAAACCTACAAGGACCGAGGACCGTTACGTTGATTGGGTCGATAAGAATTCGAAGGTAGGCGGCACACCGAAATCAGACGTCGCACAAAAAATTTATGGTCACGGGAAGTTCGAGTGAACTATGCACGCATTACGAGGCGGAGACACTTGGCTAAATCTGATTGGTTGACTTAATTAGGTGGGACCTATGGATGAGTGACAAGTCTCACTTATCCCATTGGTGACTTCCCCAAAAAGTGGATGATAAGACCCATCCCAATCCCCCTGGGATTAATGCGGGATTGCTCCCGTCTAACACGAAGTGTCAGACAAGGGATATTTCCGACCTTTACCCTCTCGGGCTATCAGAGTATGCCAGGATCCGGAGGAGGTGTGTGATATCTCGGTCTCTACTACAGTCCACATCCGCTGTCAACCTGAAGGGCAGTCAAAACATTAAAAGCTGTGAGTGAACAAAACAAGAGTTCGTAAAAACATTTCATAAGAAAGACATCTTAGCCTTCACTAAAAAGCATGCATGCATTCGAAAACAATTTATCAAACCGTTCATTACGGCCTTAGCCCAAAATCGTAAATGAAACCGAATACACGGGCCACTGCCCAAAACCTGTATACATCATATATCGTATACATCACATATCATATATCATATATACATATAATCACACAACCAATCCTGTCACGGTTTCCAAAGCTACGCGCGTGCTACCCTGGGTCTCAAACCCAAGTCTCTCAGAGTCCAAGGTCAATGTCTGTAGACCAATGACCAATGACCCATCCTGAGGTCACGACCTCAACTAATCCAATGGTATCGGAACTAAGCCGTCTACCAACACGTTCACCAACGTACCACCGGTATAACCTATATACCGTCACCAGACACCACAAGTCTACCCGGTATCGTACCCCGAACACGTACAAGGTACGTACATCCATTACCAACCAGGCTACAACAACAACCTAAGTCGTAGCCAATCACATTTCTATTCTGGAGTCCATATGTCCAATCCAGTACTAGAAAAATCAAAACTCCGACCCATTATCTACTTCCAAATCCGAATCCGAAATCATCATTCCGTAAAATAGTATCAGGAATGACCATTCCGAACCCAAATCCAGAAATCCATTTTCAAGTTCCAAAATCGAAGCTTGAATCGTCATCCAGAAATCCGATTCCAAAACCTGATATCTCTTTCTTGTCTACCGAGATGCACTATATCCGAACCTATCAGACACATGTTCAAATGATTACCTCAATACGTTCGATTGACTTTATAGGGAAGCTAGTCATAATATCCACACATCGCTAAGGCTAACAAAATTCGACCCCGTCGGACATTTACTCGCCTGAGTAATAAGCCATATGGGATTCACTTCGAAAAGAAGTTCAGTCCCATCATCCTCAACTCAAACATTCAAGTAAGAGTGATAAAATCTCCACTTATCTGGATCATCAAGATCACGATCCAGATCCATCACTACGTCACCCGACCATGAATGTCACGATTGAGGATCGTCACGACGCTCAAAGTCCTCAACTATATCCCGCATCTAAACAGATCAGTCAACTACGAGACACGTCGAGATTGTGGGTTCTCTCTGATCACCTTGTATTGATCCTTGTCATTCCACTGAGGAAAATCAAGGATGATCCAACACAATGACAACAAAATCCATCCTACGTGAATGCAAACAAACTCGCTGCACTCACCACGCTATGTAAACCAACATCATCTGCCACCAAGCAGAAAATGAGAAATCTCAGTCACCTAACTTTGATATACTCAACTACTCCTGATGACCCAAGACAAATCCCGGGTCCACCAATCAATACACGATCAACGTACTAGTGACAACAACCATCATTTACATCATCTACCACGGTAGAACTTGAGAAGTCACCATAATGACTTCGAAATATCCATTACCAATGCGGAAAACCCGCATTCCTTTCGTCACCTCAATCACAACCTCTCTCAATTCCGAAGTTCTAATCATATCGGAATCGACACACTAGGACATCAACCACGTGTCCCTTTTTTGACTGTTTACGGACACATGCCCATTTACGACCGTATATGTACATCTAAAAAGATGTCAATTCATCCTAATCTGATGTACCGCTCGACTGAAAAGTCACAATAGACTCCTCAGACAAATCTCTGCATACCACCATATTTGACCAACTGTGGCCAACACTGACCAACTAGTCGCTAAACCCCGCGACAATACTCGTTCCTCACGTCTTAACTACCGCTGGATTCAATACAGTCCATCACTATCTGTGATCCACTCCCAAACCACAGATACCAAACACATGCCTATCGGGACGGAGTCACATCCCGATTCGCGACTCACCGTCATCACAATCACCGGCACCAGCACCAGCACCAGTGCTAGTACCAGCACACCGGCATTCACACTAGTATCAGCACACTAACACCAGCATCAGTATAAACACACTAACACCAGCATTAGTATCAACACAATCCCCAACACTAGCACCAACTCTAGTGTCAGTACTAATCTCCACATCTGCACACGAGCATCCATACTAGTATCAGTATAAGCACGCCGTGTGTAAAACTGACAATCTTGGATCTCCGCTCACACCGAGCGACGATCCCGTATCTCAGCTCAAATGGGAGAAACTCTGCCTCCCTCGTACCCAACAACTCTGGGTACAGTCACCCTGACAACTCATACGAGAAAAGGAAACATTATCCGACGTCACCAATTCCCAACAACTGCAACTACAACCACTCTTGGTAGTAGTGCATGCCACAGACTCGTGCAGACATAACCACCAGACATCAAAATCGAGACTCCGCATCCAACAGAATCAACCGCTCGTACCAACTACTCTGTATCCCCACTCCGGGATTCCATCGATAAGTACCAACCCTGGTAACCTGTCCAACCAAACTCTAACCTGTCGTAACTCGACTAAACCAATGTCGTCTACCAGGTCACCCATGACCTTAGCTGCACCAAAAATCCATCAGAGCTAACGTAGCACGACAACCAACTAGGTCTAACTGATAAGTACAACCTCAACTGCAGAGTGCAGTCCCATCACTCAAACTGACATGACTAGACCGAACAACGGTCTCATCGGAGTCAAGACCACTAGCCAACTCACCTTTCTGAACCATACACCTAAGGTAGGGTTCCACGATCACACTCTAGGGTCTCCCTGAACCCAACTTCAGAAAGCAGTATAATCCACGAGTTGAATGACCATGCAGTCCCGACATCTTAAGGATGTCAATCCAACTAGGATTCCACGAACCTGACTGCTTCTAACAGTAAACCCATCTAACTCAACAATATCCGACCAGTTGATGGTCACAACGCCAAACTAGTCGTCAAACTGATCATACATTATCGTGAGAGACGATCCCTACTAACCGTCTCACGATCCAAAAATCGAAAGTACCATTATGTTCTCCTTCTGTAGGGTCCCACACTGTCATCCACGACAGAACTATGGCAACCCTAGCATCTAGTGTCGAACCAAGACGTTCCATGATTCAATCCTACTAACTATCGTATCGGCATCCCAACTATCAGGTTGATAATGAACTGTAGCCCATTGAGACATCACATCCTCGACCTACACATTACTCCAAGAGCTCCACGGTTCCTCGAATAGAGACAACCCCCACTCTGATAAGCAATCCTATGCTCTGATACCACGTTGACAGGACCCATCCCAATCCCCCTGGGATTAATGCGGGATGACCCTGCTCCCGTCTGACACGAAGTGTCAGACAAGGGATATTTCCGACCTTTGCCCTCTCGGGCTATCAGAGTACGCCAGGATCCGAAAGAGGTGTGTGATATCTCGGTCTCTACTACAGTCCACATCCGTTGTCAACCTGAAGGGCAGTCAAAACATTAAAAGCTGTGAGTGGACAAAACAAGAGTTCGTAAAAACATTTCATAAGAAAGAAATTTGTACCCTTAACTAAAAAGCATGCATGCATTCGAAAACCATTTATCAAACCGTTCATTAGGGCCTTAGCCTAAAATCGTAAATGAAACCGAATACAAGGGCCACTGCCCAAAACCTGTATACATCACACATCATATATCGTATACATCACATATCATATATCATATATACATATAATCACACAACCAATCCTGTCATGGTTTCCAAAGCTACGCGCATGCTACCCGGGGTCTCAAACCCAAGTCTCTTAGAGTCCAAGGTCAATGTCCATAGACCAATGACCCGTCCTGAGGTTACGATCCATGCTTTCCTAAGAGTAAGGAACCCAACTGGGGGGCGACTACGCTCAGTCAGTGCTCCGTGACTACTCCGGGGTCCACCCAGGCCAACGACCCTCCTCGGAGGAGATAGTACAAGTAAAGGAAGGTATATGAATATACATACATATATATAACGAAATCACTCATGTCCGGTCCCCTGAACCGTCATGTACCATAATAACTTTTCTAGGGTTCATGCCCGGTTCCCATAAACCGTCATGAACTTGGAAATCCACTTAGGGTCCCTAACCCGAAATCATCAATGTAAAACAACTGGGTCTCGTGCCCGAACATACGACATCAGCTGGGCATCGTGTTCGATATCTAAGGGTCAGTCACGACTCTGGTCGTAGTGATGTGTGCAACCAACCATCCAGGACCGCCCTCAATCCTGGTATGTCATCGTGAACGAATCAATCGACGTAACCACCACAAGATCATGGTGCACCCATCACCGATCGATATCCTGAACCGTCAGCACTCCGAAGTCGACCCTTCATCGGCCACCCGACAACAGATCGTGCATCGTGACCTCTCCGGAGGGAACACATCCCAATCTGGAGGTGAGCTTCGAATCGTATGTCGCCATGCACATAGCACTAGCAGCAACCACGATTTAGACCCGAAGGCCATTAATAGCGTCATATGCCCGAGACAAAACCAAATGGGTCTCATACCCAAGTTTATCCTTTTGAAATCCCAAAACCATTTCATTTAGACCATCATAGAAATACAGACCCGTATAGGCACTGTATAAGGTCAAAACCTCTAAATACGTGCCTATACGTAACCACAATCAAATGCACTCATGGCATCACAAAACATGTATTAAAACATATAATAAACATTTATGCATGCACCAATTTAGAAAACAAGGTCCACCCATATACTGTCCGAGCTGCCGCCTCAATTTGCGTGCCATACGGCTCTCCCGAGCCAATCACCATCACCGGGAATTCCAAACTGGTCCAAATCGTAATAGAAGGTTACTAACTACTTAATTAACCTCACACTAAAGTCCCGTAATTTTCCAGAATTTCTAACTATTTTTAATCCCGATCCTAAACCTTTTGATGCCCCGAACATTATCCAAACGATGTTCGATCGACACGAAACCAGTCCCAAAATGTTCGTTACATCGAATAGAAGATTTCACGTGTTGAAAACATTCCCAAATTATGGGCCAGGCACCCGCACGTACCCCAAGAACCTCCCGCGCGTGAAGCCCACACGCGGGCACTGTAGCATCATCTTCAACCCGCAGTGAACTGGGTTCTCTAGTTCCTGGACCGACCGAACCGGTCTGGACCGGTTCAAGGCCTAAACTAGTCCATTTTCGGTCCATTTCATCCTATTTTGATCCTAATACTTTCCTAATCCTATTTCCTATCTTTTAAACATTAAAAACGGAAGAAAACCATAAAACCCGTACCTCCATGAATCAACCATGGCGCGGGGGGGGGGGGGGGGGGGGGGTGTGACTTCCTCCGTCGTTCCCCGTCGTTCCAGGCTGTCTCTTAAGCCTAGAAAACAATACAGACCTTCTCCTCAGACCACCAGGAAGTCAACCTCATTGATAGAATCGAGTAAAAACCATCAAAACCGAACCTTGAATTTTCAAACACTTACCTAAGGTTTTGGGTTTGCCCGCCGTGAGCCACCGCCGTGGCTGGCCGTCACTGCCCTCTCACTTCACTCACTCTCCAAGTCCTTCCCACGACTGTGAGGATGTAAGGTGGTGGTGGTGTGTGTGGGTTCGTTCAAGAGAATGGAGAAATGGGGAAAACTATGGTTTCGGGTTTTTGTGAGAAAACATAGAAGATGTTGGCTGGTGTTTAAGTGTGAGAGAGGGAAAGAGGATGAGAGATTTAGATGAGATTAAGGGTTAAGATTGAGAGAGAGATTAAGGGATATCATAAATTAATCATAAACCCATTATTATATTATAAATCCCACCAATCAAGAGTTAAATCCACCTTTTGGGGTAAATGACCAATTGGATGAGTGACACTTGTCACTCATCCATGGGTCCCACCAAAATATTTGCCCAATCAGATATTACCAAGTGTCTTTGCCTCGAAATGCGTGCAATAGTGAAATCGAACTTCCATTACCCATAACTTTCTCGTTCGAAGTCCGATTTCAGCGTGCCGCCTGTCCATGGATTCGTATCGTCACGATCTACATAATGGTCCTCGACCCTTGGCCATCGGACCTTCCAGGTCAAAAGTCAACTATTTTTCCCCTCTTAACACAAAATTACCAAATTGCCCTTGAACTTCGGAACGTCATAACTTCTTCCTCGAATGTCGGAATTGAATGTGCCACCTATCTATGAACTCGTGACGTCCCGAACTACGTCACGGTCATCGGTCAACTTCCATTTGACCACGTGAATAAAAAGTCAACGTTTTGCCCAAGACTAGGGGCAAAACGATCATTTTGCATCGTTCATCCGATTTCGACCAACTAATCATGGATTAACCTCACTAATCATGATTAGTCACTAATCTAATCCATGAATTTGGGACGGGTCGTTATAGTGGATCTATTTTAATTAAATACTATTATCCTAATTACTTTATACTTAATCCCACCCACCTTCCATCTCCACCATTCATCTCTACCTTTCCCTCTCATCTCCACCCTCCATTTCTCCTTCATCTGACCATCATATATCATCTTCCTTCATTCTTAATTTCCAAACCGATCACCATTTTTCCCTCTCAAACGAACACACGACACAACCATCTCATAGCCCTCAAACTTCATCCTTTGCTCATGGAACTTGAATGAAACTTAGAGGGGAGATCGAGGCAAGTCGACTGGTGGCCATGGGTCGAGCCGTCGTGGATAGTGGTGGACGGTGGCCGGGTTCGATGACAGGGAACCGAAGTGGTTCCAAATGTCGTAGCTCAGGTTTGGGGAGGTTGTTGATGATTTTGTTTTGATCCAACAGGTTCTAGGGGCTGAGACAAACCTAGGGGAGGCCACAGCCGTGCACAGCGGCGACAGTAAGATGACTTTCCCCAAATGAGTCGAGTTGGATTGTAAAAGGAGGCTGGGGTGGTTGGAGACAACGGCGGTGGACTGTGCAGGTTGGCCGTGATTTTCTTTGTTTGGGAATGTGAGAGTTGCAACCCTTTTTCATGTTTTAAGTGGCTAGATGGATAGGAAATAGTTAGAGGAACCTATAGGGATTAAAATGGAGGAAAACGGGTCGAAAACGGGTGAGGAATGGATGTGAACCGTGATCGCCAGTTCGGTTGGACTGGAACAGTTTGAACCGGTCTGAACCGACCAGTATGCATAGGTAGGGGATAAACAGCGCAGGCGCGTGGGCTTCACGCGCAGCCCCTTTGGGCGGCGCGTGGGGGCCCGTCAAGCATACTTTGGGGATGACTTCAACATGACTTTCGAATCATGTGAAATCATGTGAGGCCCACGCGCAGGCCCTTCTAGGGGCACGTGTGGGCGCGTGTGACAGGACCCATCCCAATCCCCCCCGGATTAGTGCGGAATGACCCTGCTCCCGTCTGACACGAAGTGTCAGACAAGGGATATTTCTGACCTTTACCCTCCCGGGCTATCAGAGTACGCCAGGATCCGGAGGAGGCATGTGATATCTCAGTCTCTGCTACAGTCCACATCCGATGTCAACCTGAAGGGCAGTCAAAACATTAAAAACTGTGAGTGGACAAAACAAAAGTTTATAAAAACGTTTAATAAGGAAGACATTTGTACCCTCCACTAAAAAGCATGCATGCATTCGAAAACCATTTATCCAAAACAAACCATATGTGGGACTAAGCCCAGAGCAGATATAAACTAAGGTCGAAAGGACCACAATAAAAACGACCATACGGGCCACTGCCCAAATCCTGTGCACACCTGTACACACCACACATCATATATCATATATCCATCACATACATATATATAAGTCACACAACCAATCCTGTCACGGTAACCAAAGCCACGCGCGCGCTACCCGGGTCTCAATCCGAGTCATCTCAAAGTCAAGATCAATGTCCGCAGACCTCTGACCCTACCCGAGGTAATAGTAACCATAGCCTTCCTGAGAGTAAGGAACCCAACTGGGGGGTGACTCCACTCAGTCGGTGCTCCTGACTACTCCGGGGTCCACCCAGGCCAACGACCCTCCCCGGAGGAGATAATAGAAGTAAAGGAAGGTAGACGAACATATATATACATAACGTAAACATTCATGACCGGTTCCCCTGAACCGTCATGATCCATAATATCCATAATCAGGTAACATGCCGGTTCCCATAAACCGTCATGTACCGTAATAACATAACCAGGTAACATGCCGGTTCCCACAAACCGTCATGTACCGTAATAAGCAACAAGGGTTCATGCCGGTTCCCGTAAACCGTCATGAACCATGATACCATAACAAGGGTTCATGCCGGTTCCCATAAACCGTCATGAACCTGGGAATCCATTTAAGGTTTCCTGACCTGAAATCAAAACCGTAAAGTGACTGGGTCTCGTACCCGAACATAGGACATCAGTTGGACACCGTGCCCGATATCTGAGGTCATATGCCCGAGACAAAACCAAATGGGTCTCATAACCGAGTTTATCATTTTGAAATCCAAATCCAGTTCATTAAATCAATACAGAAATACAGACCCGTATAAGCACCGTATAAGGCCGAAACCTCGAAATACGTGCTTATACGTAACCACATACAAATGCACCCATGGCATCATCAAACAAGTAAATAAACATATAATAAACATTTATGCATGCACCAATTTAGAAAACAAGGTCCACTCACAGACCGTCCGAGCTGCCGCCTCGATTTGCGTGCCATACGGCTCCCCGAGCCGATCACCATCACCGGGACTCCCAAACCTGTCCAAATCGTAATAGAAGGTTACTAACTACTTAATTAACCTCCTACCAAAGCCCCGTAATTTTCCCGTATTTTTAACTATTTTAATCCCGAACCTAAACCTTCCGATGCCCCGAAACATATCGAGACGGTGTCCGATCGACACGAAACCAGTCTCAAATTGTTCGTTACATCGAATAGATGATTTCATATGTTGGAACCTTCCCCAGATTCCCTGCCACGCGCCCTCACGCGCCGTCTGAAGTGGCTGCGCGTGGGCTTCACGCGCCTCTACAGTACCTGCTGACGTCATCGCTGACGTCAGCATGACGTCATCTGACAGCTGTCAGGTCTAACATGTCAGACTCTGACAGGTGCCACGTGTCATGCTCCCATTGGTCCACGTTACTGTGTTGTCAGTGCCACGTGTCATCACGGCACTGGTCCACGTCGGTGCCACGTGTCAGCCCCTGATTGGGCCACGTCACTGACATGTCAGTGCTGACTGTGCACTGACATGTGACACGTGTTGCACTCCTATTGGCCCATTTTCTGACATGTCAGCTGACATTGTCAGATCTGACAATGCTGACGTCATCCCTGACATGATGACGTCAGCAGGATGCCGTCACCTGTCATCCCTGCCCTCCCGCGGGTCGACCCGAACGTCTGCAACCGGGTCGCCGTGACCCGCGGCTTGACCCGGCCGGTTCTCCCAGCTCCGGCCACCAAAACACTCCCTGTTTGTCCCATTCTCTTCGTCTCAACCCAAACTACAGTCCTATGACCTTAAAATGTAAGAAAAGCATCGAAAACACGTACCTTCAATCCAGCCATGGCGGCCGTGACTTCCTCCGTCGTTCACGGTCGTTCCAGGCCTTCCTAACCCTCGAATCCAATCCCAATAGACTCCTAGGGTACCTAGAAACCATTCCTAATCTTTAGAAATCATCGAAAACTCCTAAAACTAAAAATCCAAATTTTGAGGAAAACGTACCTCACGGGTTCTCTCTCCCCGCCGTGTCCTCCGCCGTGGCTGGCCGTGGTCTGCCATCCTAAACATCTTTCCACCACTTCACGATCATGTTCAGCTCATCCAAGCAAGGAATGGTGATGGTGTGTGGTTGTTTCGGTTTTGTGAAGGAAAAGGGAGAAAATGAAGAAAAAGATGAAGTGATGAAGGTGATGCCGTGGAAGAGAAGAGAGAGGGAGATAGTGTGATCAGATGACGGAAAGAGAGATGGAGGGTGAGGATTGATAGTTAGGATTGAATTGGATGGCTAGGATTGAATTAGGTGTGGGTTTGGTTTATAAAAATAATTAAATAATATTAAATAATTCTATAGATCCACATTTTGGGGGATCAAAGCAATGGGATGAGTGACACTTGTCACTCATCCATGGGGCCCACCAAAATATCCACCCAATCAGATTTCGCCGAAACGTCCCCGTCTCGAAGTTCGTGCATAGTGAAATCGAACTTCCGTGACCCGTAACTCTCCCGTTTGAAGTCCGATTTCAATGTGCCGCCTGCCTATGGATTCGTATCGTCCTTATCTACGTAACGGTCTTCGGCCCTCGGCCATCGGACCTCCCGGTCAAAAAGTCAACTTTTGACCACCTATTCACCCAAATTACCAAAATGCCCCTAAACTTCCGAACGTCATAACTTCTTCCTCGAACGTCAGAATTGAACGTGCCACCTATCTATGAACTCGTGACGTCACGAACTACGTCACGGTCATTGGTCAAAGTCCATTTGACCGCCCGATTGAAAAGTCAACGTTTTGCCACCACCAGGGGCAAAACGGTCATTTCGCATCGTTCGTCCGATCTCGCTCTACTAATCACGGATTAGCCTCACTAATCGTGATTAGTCACTAATCTAATCATGGAATTTGGGACGGGTCGTTACAGCGTGAGCCCTCTTTTAAGGGTGGTTTCAACATGTGAAATCATCTATTCGATGTAACGAACATTTTGGGACTGGTTTCGTGTCGATCGGACACCGTCTTGATATAGTTTGGGACGTCCGAAGGTTTCAGATCGAGTTAAAAAATAGTTAAAAATTTGAGAAAATTATGGGGCTTCAATGAGAGGTTAATAAGGTAGTTAGTAACCCTATAGTGTGATTTGGACAGATTTGGGAGTCCCGGTGATGGTGATTAGCCTGGGGAGGCTTATGGCACGCAAATCGAGGCGGTAGCGTAGCACGGTCTGTGAGTAAACCTTGATTTCTAAACTGCGATGCATGCATAAATGTTTTATATGTTTTACATATGTGATTCTATGATGATGAATTGATATTAGTGATTTACATGATTTCACATATTTCGAGACGATTTACGTGTTTGCACGTAAATCGAGGTTTACAGTTTTGCACTGATTATACGTGCTTATGATTTTGGAAATGGTTTTGGATTTGAAAAGGTAAACTCGGGCATGAGACCTATTTTTTTTTTGGAAACCTTCGGACTGGAAGTCCCTTTTAGTCACGTTATCGGGCTAGGGGCCCAACTGGTTCGTGAACTGATTTCGGATTTGAAAATATGGAATCGTGCACGAGACTCATTTGATTTACAAACTCTTGGACTTGAAGTCCATTTTATTTAACAAGGCATCAGGTCTGAGGCCCAGTTGGTTTACGTATCGAGCTCGAGGCCCAGTTGGTTTGCGTATCGCGCTTGAGGCCCAGTTGACTTACATATCGGGCACGAGGCCCATTTGGTTTACGATATCGGCACGAGGCCCAGTTGGTTTACGAATCGGATTAGAGGCCCAGTTGGTATATGAATTCAGGCTTAGGGTGTAACGACCCGTCCCGAATTCTAGGATTAGATTAGTGACTAATCACGATTAGTGAGGTTAATCCGTGATTAGTTGGGTAAAATCGGATGAACGGTGCAAAATGACCGTTTTGCCCCTAGAATGGGTAAAATGTTGACTTTTTATTATGGCGGTCAAATGGACTTTGGCCGATGACCGTGACACAGTTCAGGACGTCACGAGTTCATAGACAGATGGTACGTTCAATTCCGACGTTCGAGGAAGAAGTTATGACGTTCGGAAGTTTAAGGGAAATTTGGTAATTTTGGTTAAAAGAGGCAAATAATTGACTTTTGACCTTGGAGGTCGGATGGCTGAGGGTCTAGGACCGTTACCTAGATCGAGACGATACGAATCCATGGACAGGCGGCACGCTAGAATCGAACTTTGAACGGGAAAGTTATGGGTCACAGAAGTTCGGTTTCTCTATACACGTACTTCGAGGCAAAGGCACTTGGCAATATCTGATTGGGCAGATATTTTGGTGGGACCCATGGATGAGTGACAAGTTCCAATTGGTCATTTACCCCAAAAAGTGGATCTAATTCTTGATTGGTGGGATTAACATTAAAATAATGGGTTTTGATTATTTTATAATATCTTCACCCATCTCTCTCTCAATCTTGGCCCTCCATTCCATCACACAAATGCATCCCCACCGTCCAATTCCTTTCCTCTAATCAATATCACCATATTTCTTTGTTCTTCTTCAAAAACCTGAAACCTCCATTATCTTCATTTTCCATTTCTTGAACAAACACGACCATAATGACCCTCAATGCTCGTATGTGTGACCGTGAGAGGGTGGGGTGAAGGACGGTGATGGAGAGCCGCGGCGGTGGCCATGGCGGGGGAAAAACCCGAAACCATGGGTGTGTTTTCAAAACTTCGAACGTTGGCTTTAGGACTTATGGGTTAATACTAATACGTGGGGTGGCTTTCTGGTGAGCTGGAGGACATGTTGGGATAAAATGAAGTGGCTGGGATGGCCAGAGGCCACGACGGAGGAAGGTTGCAGGCGACGATTTTGTTCCAATCGTGGAGGTGAGATTTTCTTATCTTGTTGCTTGTTTAAATCATCCCTTTAGATTCATAGGACTAAGACTAGAAGTTTGGAATTAAAATGGGACGGATTGGAGTGAAAATAAGGGAGTTTAGGCCATGAACCGTGACCGCCGGTTCAGTTGAACCGAACTGGGTTGAACTGGTTTGAACCGCTGGCTGGAGGTTAGTGGTGGTGCTACAGTACCCGGCGCGTGAGCTCACGCGCAGGGGGTTCGTAGGGCGCGTGTGATCACGTGAGTGACATTTTGAGGATACTTCCAACATACGAAATCATCTATTCGATGTAACGAACATTTTGGGACTAGTTTCGTGTCGATCGGATATCGTTTCAATAGGTTTCGGGGTGTCTGGAGGTTTAGGTTCACGTTTAAAAATACTTAAAAATTCCAGAAAATTACGGGGCTTTAGTGGGAGGTTAATTAAGTAGTTAGTAACCTTTTATTACGATTTGGACAGGTTTGGGAGTCCCAGTGATGGTGATTGGCTCGGGAGAGCCCTATGACACGTGAATCGAGGCGGCAGCTCGAACGGTCTCTGAGTGGACCTTGTTTTCTAAATTGGTGCATGTATAAATGTTTATTATATGTTTTAATACTTATTTGGTGATGCCATGAGTGCATTTGGTTGTGGTTACGTATAGACACGTATTTCTAGGTTCTGACCTTATACGGTGCCTATACGGGTCTGTATTTCTTTGATGGTCTAAAAGAAATGGATTTGGATTTCCAAAAGGATAAACTCGAGTATGAGACCCATTTGGTTTTGTCTCGGGCATATGACCCTATTAATGGCCTTCGGGTCTAAATCGTGGTCCCGGCTAGTGCTATGTGCACGTCGACGAATGATACGACGCTCGCCTCCGGACTAGGATATGTTCCTTCCGGAGAGGTCACGATGCACGATCTGTGGTCGAGCAGCCGATGGAGGCTCGACTTCGGAGTGCTGACGGTTCAGGATATCGATCGGTGATGAGTGCACCATGATCTTGTGGTGGTCGCGTCGGTTGATTCGTTCACGGTGACATACCAGGATTGAGGGCGATCCTGGATGGATGGTTGCACGTATCACTACGATCGGAGTCGTGACTGACCCTGAGATATCGGGCAGGATGCCCAGCTGATGTCATATGTTCGGGCACGAGACCCAGTTACTTTACATTGATGAATTCGGGTCAGGGACCCTAAATGGATTTCCAAGTTCATGGCGGTTTATGGGAACCGGCATGAACCTTGGAAAGGTTATTGTGGCACATGACGGTTTATGGGAACCGGGCATGAACCCTTAAATGGATGTTATAGATCATGACGGTTCAGGGGGACCGGGCATGAATGTTTATGTTATGTATATATATGTATTCATATACCTTCCTTTACTTGTATTATCTCCTATGGGGAGGGTCGTTGGCCTGGGTGGACCCCGGAGTATTCACGGAGCACCGACTGAGTGGAGTCACCCCCCAGTTGGGTTCCTTACTCTCAGGAAGGCATGGATCGTAACCTAAGGACGGGTCATTGGTCTACGGACATTAACCTTGGACTCTGAGAGACTTGGGTTTGAGACCCCGGGTAGCACGCGCGTAGCTTTGGAAACCGTGACAGGATTAGTTGTGTGAATTATTTGTACATATGATGTATATGATATGAGATATGAAATATGATATGTGATATGCACAGGTTTTGGGCAGTGGCCCTTGTACATGGTTTCATTATGGTTTTGGGCTGAGTCCCACATGGATTTGGGTAGTGGCCCGTACGGTTGATTCTTTATGATTCTTTCATTATGATTTTAGGCTTAGTTCCCAGTTATGGTTCTTTCAGATAAACGGTTTTCAAATGCATGCATACTTTTTAGTGAAGGGTACAAATGTCTTCTTATGAAATGTTTTTATAAACTCTTGTTTTGTCCACTCACAGCTTTTAATGTTTTGACTGCCCTTCAGGTTGACAGCGGATGTGGACTGTAGCAGAAACCGAGATATCACATACCTCCTCCGGATCCTGGCGTACTCTGATGAAGCCCAAGAGGGCTAAGGTCGGAAATTTCCCTTGTCTGACACTCCGTGTCAGACGGGATCAGGGGCGTTCCTCGTTAATCCCAGGGGGATTGGGGACAGGTCCTGACATAGGGTCCAGTTATGGTTTTCGATTGTGATTTCGGGTCGGTGACCTATAATTGGATTTCTGATTTATGACGGTTTATGGGAACCAAGCATGAGCCTTTAAAATCTTTTGAGAATGATTTCAAAAGGTTTTTCATATACCATCCTTATATATTTATGGATTGTATCCTCAGGGGAGGGTCATTGGCGTGAGTGGACCCCGGAGTAGTCACAGAGCACTAACTGAGTGAAGTTGCCCCCGTTGGGTACCTTACTCGCAGGAAGGCTATTATGGATTATAACCCCCAGGGAGGGTCATTGATCTGTGGACATTGACCTGGGTGGACCATGGGGAGACTTGGGATTTCAGACCCCGGGTAGCACGCTCGTAGCTTTTGATACCGTGACAGGATTGGTTATATGATATATGATAAACATGATTTCTTGGATTTGCGAAATTTTGTTTTGTGAATAATGAATGGATTTGGGCTGAGTTCCCACATATGTTTGATATGAAAATGGATTTGTGTAAATGGATTTGGGCAAGGGCTCGTGTGACTTGAATTTACGGAACTTGAGGCTGAGACCCTAAATATGGTGGTTTAAACATATGTGGTTTGATAAATGGTTTTCCTATGCATGCATACTTTTTAGTGAAGGGCATAAAGGTGTTTTATGAAATGTGTTTTATTAAACTTTTGTTTTTCGTCCACTCACAGTCTTTTTTAGTTTTTAATGCCCTTTAGGTTGATCACGGAAGTAGACTGTAGCAGAGACCGAGACATCACACTTCTCCACCGGATCCTAGCGCGCTCTGGTTGCCGGTCGGGCTAAAGGTTTAAATTTTCCCTGGTCTTACACTTCGTGTCAGACGAGATCATAACACATCCCGTGTTAATCCTGGGGGGATTGGGATGGGTTTTGACTGATTATGCACAAGATGGTGAACAAGATACAACTCCTTTAGCTTAAATGTGTGATTATTAAGAGGCAATGTTAGTGAACCAACACTAGAAATAGGAAGTACAGATCCATTGCCTATTATTATACCTCATTTGGAAGAACACACTTGAGCTTGTTGAAGCTAAGCAGTATCTGAAAAAATGGTGTTAGTCGCACCAGAGTCAACTAGCCAGAAGTTAGGATCAGTAAAATCATAGGCTGTGTTCGTTGAGAAGGCATGTGGTGAAACAGATGTTGTGTACGCTTGAGGATGAGAGCTAGCCTGAGTAGATACCCCAATTGCACTCCTCTGAGGGCATTCAGGAGCCTCATTATATGAGAGCTTGCATAGTTGACAAATAGGAGATGCAGTGGCTTGCATATAGTGTGGTGAAGGGCCTAGAACACTAAAGTGTGGAGTGGACACATGCACTTGACCAGTTAGACCTTGTGGCAGGTAAGAGTAAGAGTTAACAGTTGAAGGATAGCTGAAGTTCTGATTGTTATAGCCATAATATTGATGATATCCATGATTGCATTTCCCATTGTTGTAGCCTCCACGATTTTCTCGACCATTATACCAATCATTGTTGTATTCTCCACGATTTCCTCGACCACTATTCGAATTATTGTTCCAATTTTTATTCCAATTTCATCAACCTCTCCCATTATTCCTACCACGACCTCTATTATTGTTCCAATTATTATTGCCTCGACCATGCCACTTAGAGTTCGACCGCTAGCCGGCCTAGGAAGATGGAGCAGTATCTGAGACTAAACTTTAAATGCCTTCCTTGGTAGCTTCCATTGTTGTAAGAAATGAGGTATGTGAAGCAGCTTGTGTTGCAACTTTGGTGAGATCAACTTCCTCAGCTAACAATAGCGTCCTCATTTCAGAGAGAGTAACTGGAACATGTCTTGCACGAATGTTGGACTTGAAATGATGATAGTCATATGGCAATCCATTAAGTGTGATCAGAATCACATCTTTATCAGACACAAGAACACCTACACTTGCCAGCCTTTGTAAACTATTCAAATCACGATCACGATCACGAGTGTGGGAGTTGGAAGCTGTACACAAATCACGATCACGAGTATCAACACTCATCAAGAATTGCGCAGACGATCACCATCATCGCCAGGATCAGAAACTGAGACAGAAACGTGAGGGACAAAGAGACAATTGAGAGAGAGTTTAGAGTGTGAGAGAAAAATGAGAGAGGAAATTTTTTATTCATTTAATTGTACTTAGTAAGCTTTACATTTTTGTATATATATTACATGTCTCCAAGGACTAGAAACCTCTAATAGTAATGTTTCATTTTATTAAATTTTAAATCTTTTATAATTATAAAGTAAAAATAATAAAAATAAAAGGATACCTAGATATATCCATCTAAATACATGTATACCCATATAAGAGTATAATAAAAAAAATAGTTAAATAGTAATGTTTGTTTGATAAATTTTAATATAGTGATAATGTTTGCAATCCAATCTTTAGCAACCTTAATACATGAAATTTTGAGTATTGATTTTTTTTAATCTTTTTTTTATCCTCTATTATTTTTACATTCCTAAACGATTTCAAACCATTTCGATTCAAACTAAACTGTTAGTAACGGTTTGTATCGAAACAGTTTTATTTCAAATTTTAGAAAATTCAAACAGTATCGAACTGTTAAGATTTTAACGGTTTGGATTTGGATATTGCCAATATTCGTATCGAACCGCACCGTACCCACCCTAACAAGAACACTTACACTCGCTAGCCTTTGTATCGCATATCGAATTTTACTCAAGAAGCTCTCAATCGAGTCAGAAAATTTCTGGATCATTTGAAGATTAGTCTTCAATTTCATGAGATTAGCCTCAAATAAGGATGAGAACCTTTATTGTAGTGTAATCCAAGCTTCTCGTGAAGTTTCACAATTCGTGATCTCCGTAAAAGTATCCTCAGATATTGTAGCAATGATCACATTAAGAAAAGCAGCATCTACATCCATCCAGTTCTTAAACAACTCATCAGTGGACAAAGAACACAGGCTAAACCCATCAAGATGATCAAACATGGTAACCTTTCAACAGACGTTGAATCTTGGCACTCCAAGACACATAGTTGGTATCGTCAAGTTTCAAGGACATAAAATCAGTAACATTCTTACGAAGATCCATACTAGTAGACATGGAGAAACTTACTAGAAAGTACAAATTTATACTTGATTTAACGTAGTTGAAATGAGAGAGGCAAGAACTACTTATCTCAAAGAGGAATGTCTTCCAAATACTCAAGAATCGGCTGTAAACTAAGAATTCAATCAGAAGAAAACGTCGAGGTAGAGGATCAGAAGCAGATGAAGAAGGAGATCGAGAAATCGGACCAGAAGAGAACGTCGAGTTTGGAAGCTATACACAAATCACGATCACGCGTATCAACACCCATCAAGAACTGTGTAGACGATCACCATCATCGCCAGGATCAGTAGCAACGAGCATGGATGTTCTGATTCCATCTTGGATTTTGATTAGAAACTGAGACAAAAAGGTGAGGAGCGAAGAGAGAATTGAGAGAGAGTCTAGAGTGTGAGAGAAATTGAGAGAGGAAGAATTTTATTCATTTAATTGTACTTAGTAAGCTTTACATTTGTGTATATGTATTACATGTCTCCAAGGACTAACAACCTCTAATATATTTGATAGCTAAGACTGGTTGTATAACTAACTTACAACTGTGAGGGAATTAGTCAACTAACTAACCCATAGCTAACTAACTCATGTAGCTCTATTATCCAACAAATGGAACTTACGAACTTTCTTAAATTATTGTTTTATTAGAGTTAAGAGTATAAATATATGATTCATAATGTTCATATAAATACATGATTTATAATGTTCATACAAATAAATAAAACAAACAAAAAAGTCGTGAAACAGGTTTTTTTAGAAACCCCAAAAAAAATCATTGAAATTTATTAAAATGTGAAATTGTGTATAACCATATATGATTGTAAATTTGGAATAACCAATATAAAAAGAACACCAATTAATCATCAATGAAATCTACTTTTTCATTTTGTAAAAAAAAAGATAATAATTAGGCCCCTCCAATGTTAAATCATGCTTATTAAAATTCCACTAAAATAGTATGATATGAAAGTGTGGTAGGTCTATAGTGTTGGCGTGCTATGATTGACAAGCTCCAAATTTAAATCCCTTTCATTAAAATCTAATGCACAGTCCTAATTAGGAGCATCAGTAGCTAGCCCTACTTAGGGTTTTTATCATGCCAAATTTTCTTTGAATTTTAAATAATTTACTTCATACTTTGATGGTACCGAATTATTTGGAGAGGGGATGTATAATATACAAATGGGATATTAACCTCGCACTTATAAAAATCAAATCTAAAATCTCTCATATAACGAATAAAGAATAATATCAAAGTAATAGTACTAATTGACAAAAAAAATTACCATCTTAATTATGCTGCAAATCATCAAGACCATATACAGAATAAATAAGTAATCCTCCTGTGACAAGAAAGCCAAAGATAAAGCCAAAGGGCTTTGGGATAAAAAAAAAAAAAATTGTGTAAGCTTAATATGGGGAAAAAAACTAGTGAGTAGGGGTGTGCCAGGGTTATGGAATATAGTGTGGTGTAGCCAAGTGGCATTCTATTTAAGCCTCTAATTGGTAGTCGAGCCTTATTAACTAGTATTATTCGTGATCCATTCGACGGAAGGCCAGATTGTGATGGATTTTGCTCTTTTTTTTAGTGGATTGAAGGATGACATGATTGTAAATTAAACCAAACAATGGAATAACTCGGAAAACAATTCAATGTACAACAGTATTAAAAGGGGAAAATAAAATTAAAATAGTAGTGGGGTTTTGGATTTTAGGCAAAATTCCATGGAGCAAAAAAGCCCAGGAAAGAAGGAAGCCGAGGGGAATGTCGCATAGAAATTGCCGACTGGGGTTTAATTAGTATTAAAAACGAAAGTCCAATTACGTTTCCGACCCTTCTACCATTGTGGTTTGAGACGTATAAAGTTTTTCACATACATATATAAAAAACTTATTATTTATGAAGGTAGAATCTAAAAATAAAGGCTACATAAATTTAGTATAGTCTTAATTTTTAGATTCGACACACATTAATAATAAGTTTTATACTAAATATATATTCCTTTCTCATTATGATATGAAGTGATACTAGGATTATTGTTAAAGCACAAAATGTATTAATTTGGAGTATATTATGTCCAAACATGATTTGCATTGGTATGGTGCCGCCATGACGGTCTAAAGGGTTGCCAACGCTCAAGTCAGTATTTAGACTCATAAGAAGTAAATGATAAATGATAATTTTAACATAATAGTAGTAAATAGTAAATATTTGTTAACTTTTAGAAAATGTGTTTTCCTTTTATATTGATAGCTCAAAGAGTCTTGATAAATAGTTTTGATATGAGATAAATACTCTTCTTTCGTGATGCTAACATATGATATTCAGGTTGACGGTGAAGATATATCCTTATATCGGCAATTAGTTGACCCTTATTAAGTTTGTTTGGTCATATGGACTTTGGGTTTGCAGAGTTACTTTATACTTGGATTAAGTGGCTCAACGAAAGCGATCCAATAATATATTAACCTTATAGTAGTTGAACATTTCGATTATGAAATAATAATATATTAACCTAAAGAAAAAAATCGAAAGACGAGAGTACATAATTAATGCTCCAAAACACTAGACGGATACATGTTAGGGTGCTTCTTGGGAAAGGGTAGACGGACACATAATAAGTCATCATCGGAGATGATTACAGAGTGGCTGTTTGCGAGGTCACATGGATTCCTCTGACCATGTCCGACACCCTGAACAGTGAACACTCATATTCAAATCTCTCTCTCTCTCTCTCTCTCTCTCTCTCTCTCTCGCGTTTATATTTATCGATCTTCTTCCTGCATTAGAATCTCTGGGACATCACCAGCTTTTCGTCATTTCTCTCTTTTTCCATGTCCGAGTGTTCCGACCACATTATTGCCAAATGAAACTATGGTCACGTCTCCAGCCAGAAGATTATGTAAGATAGTTACCCTACTCTGATCAAAAAGACCAAACTGACCTTTGTAATGACGTGCAAAGTTGTCTTCAACAGGGATATTACTGTCCTCACAGCGGTGATTGTGTTTTCTTCATGACATGGGATATGCTTTTGGCCCCACGATAAGGAAATGTCACCTCAAAAGGGTCCCACGCTTTTGGATTCTTTACCTGGAGTTTAAACACTGTTATTACCTTATTCAATAAGCAATTGTTCAGATAAACAGAGCTAATTTGTTGATTTAAACTATACATTTCTACATATGTACTAATTAATTATATAATTATCACTCATAATTAATATAAAGATGAGCTTACATGGTGATTGGTGCGACTCGTGTATACATGTAAATGTTGTAATGCTGTAAGTTGTCCCACACACATGTAATAATAAGCTCTTCATGTAAGGCCTACAATATATCAATGCCCATAAATCAACAAGAATAATAATGAGTAGTGTTAGTTACTAATTTTACTGGGTTAATAATCTGCAGGTTGAAAATCAATGTATATATTCTTGTATGAAGCAAAACTTAGTGTATTAGAAAGAAAAAAAAAAGTGAAAAAGGTAAAGAATTTCAATCCATATTTGATTTGTTAATAAATTTACCCAATATGAAGATCGAATCATATATAATTGGATTAACGATGGAGCATTTCAATCCATCTCCAAGTAGTGCAATGCTGATATTCAAAGTGAATTATATTATTAATGAATATGATCAACGTGCTCTAGTTAATTCGGTTTGTTATAGATAATCAAATTTTTTTGACAAATCTAGACGCAATCGACATCAAATTCTAAGATTAATTTTCTCTCTTACCAACTATTGCGTAAAATCATTGACGCAACATTATTTTTATATGATCTAGTAACTGGTGTACATGAAGTCTCACGTGCAACACAATTGTAGCTTTTGTTTGCTTGGCCAAAGCTCTTTTAAAAGGAACCACCCTTTCTTACTTGGAGATGATAAAAGGGTGTGTTTGTTTGGTCTTTTGGGTGAAGTGGTGCATTGGAGTTTGGCCTAGCTAGCAGCAACCTTCAAACCCTAAACGAATTATTCCTCTCAAAAAAATTTGGGTTTTCTTCTGGAGGAAAAAAAGAAAGCATCTTTTCTCACCTTCTAATCCCATCTTCTCACACCTAAATATACCCATTTTGAAAAACAAGTGATTGGAGTGAAAATAGCATGGCATTAGAAGCTGTGGTTTACCCAAAAGAGTATCCATTTAGCTATGGCTGCAAAGATTTCTATTCTTTTAGTGGCGGCGGCGGCGGCGCCGGAGGTTCTTGGGGTTGCGACTTTATGTTGCAAGAGGGTCAACTCGACCACATAGACCACCAAGCTAGTCTCAATGACAATTGGGACTACTGCTCCTCGTCTCCTTCACTTTTGCAAAATGTGAAAGAGTGGGATCCCAATAATTCCTCACCTGAGGCAGGCTGCACGGTTGACCAGTCCTACCCACCAAACCACCTCTCTGCCGTGGAAACTCCGCCGCCACCAACAACTCGACGCAAACGCCGTCGTACTAGAAGCAGCAAGAACAAGGAGGAGATGGAGAACCAGAGGATGACCCACATTGTTGTGGAGCGCAACCGCCGCAAGCAAATGAATGAATACCTTGCCGTCCTCAGATCATTGATGCCACAATATTATGTCCAAAGGGTCAGTTTCAATCGAATTCATAACTAATTTAATTTTTTTTTTTGGGGATTAACATAAACCCTAATCATTGATGAAAAAAAAATCACAAATGTATATATTCCTCTTCAATCTATATGTTCTTTAAGGAATATTTTTTTTGGGGGGGATTTGACAAAATTAATTATACGGTAGTTAGTTAAATTATTTATTTTTACAGGGGGACCAAGCATCAATTATTGGGGGTGCCATTAACTTTGTGAAGGAGCTAGAGCAGCTTCTACAATCCATGGACAGCAACAAAAGGAGCAAGCAACAACAACAGCAACAACGACCACCTTTGACTAAGTTCTTCACTTTCCCACAATTCTCAACTCGTGCAACTCAGTGTACCAACTCGGCTAGGGTGTCAGAAACCGAGTCGACGAATATGACTCCGTGTCACAACAATAACCGGTGGGCTGCGGCGGCAGCCGATATAGAAGTGACAATGGTGGACAGCCATGCCAACCTTAAAATATTGTCCAAGAAAAGGCCGAGACAGCTGTTGAAGATGGTGGCTGGGTTTCAAAGCCTTCGGCTCAGTGTGCTTCACCTTAACGTCACCACCGTGGATGAAATGGTCCTTTACTCTGTTAGCGTCAAGGTAAATTAGTTTTTTTACAGCTTTACAGTCAGGGTTATTCAAAATTCCAAATGATTGCGCACTATCTGTTCATAATTAATTTCCCAAAAGTTCCACTTTTGCTCAATCATTAACGACCAACAAATTCCCTACTCGGGAAACTCTCTTTTTGTTCTTGATTTTTCAGCCATGAAGTAAAAAGGATAATTATTGATAAAAAGAAGAAGTAAAAAAGAAAATCAATAATATTATTAATTACTCGAAAGCTTTTAATAAAGGATGATATGATTAATTTTAATCTCAACTTTTTTATGGGACAGCACAAGATTCACTTTAAATACCAACTAATCAGTTTATACCTCTTTTTATGTATGATTTGCCACACCACATTTAAATTTGTTGTCATTTAGTTTTGCACTGTGTATGCATCAAAGTGGATGTGATGTGAATACTTCAAGTTCAATGCACCAAAAGATTTTCATATCTTTTCACCAGATTTACCATTAGGGTTCTTGTCACCAATATTCCGAAACTATATATCAAGCTAAGTTTGTTCTTATTTGGTTGTTAATGGGGACAGATTGAAGAAGGGTGCCTGCTAAACACAGTGGATGAAATTGCAGGAGCTGTGAATGAAATGCTGCACGCAATTCAAAATGCTGAATTTAGCTGAAAGTTGAATCCTTTTATCTGAGTGAATCAATTTTCTTCATTTCTTTTTAATGTTTTTTTTTTCCTTTTTTTTCTTTGTTCTAAGAATATACTGTACATTATTGTATGGTGTATGATCATTTTCCTATTCGGAAACTCTTAAATCTAATTCTCTACTGTGAACCCACAATGATTGAAATAATCACCCAATTAACCCTAGTACGGCAATTTTTTTTTTTCAATCTTGAAAACTAATTTTTGATGGAGAAATTAAACAAAATTTGATTTTCATTTCTGCATCAATCAAATAACGGTAAAAGAAACTAAAATTATATTTTTAATTATTTTACAATAATTTTAGCAAACGTCTCTAAACTTGTTTTTTTAGATTCAACCTGCCTTGAACTTATTTTAAAAAGTCGATTTTGTCCTTTTGTTACAGAATCCGTTGAAAATCGCACGTGAAATGCATGTGCTTAAATAGTTGAAGGTAAACGAGACTTCTCAGTCCTATTTAAGCTCTATCTCTCTCTCTCTATGATAACACACATGCTCACTCACACTCCTCTGAGTTATCTTCCTAAGCGAGAAACCCAGTAAAACTAAGTCTTCGACCATGACCCACTAGCGCCACCTGACAGGACCTATCCCGGAACACATCTCGTAAACCACGCTCGGGTCCTGCTCCCGCCTGATAAGCAACTCAGAATACCAAAATTATCCTTAAACTTGTCAGACAAGAGATGTTCATACACTCTTGCTAGTCATGTCTCTGTTTCCCATCTAGCCCCGAACTTTGTGCCATGACCCTGAAAGGTTATAAAAATCATGAAAACCATGTGGTTATAAAAACCATGCTCGGGTCCCACATTCCTGCGAAAAGGGAATGGTCTGGGAGGGGAATGGTGGTGTGTCTTAAAGGTGCAGGCACACACCTATCTAGTGCGAGGCCTTTTGGGAGCTCACTGACTTTATATTTGGTTGGAATCCCAAAGTTAAGCGAGTTTGAGCTAGTGCAATTCTGTGATGGGTGACCTCGTGGAAAATTGCACCGTGAGCTCCCGAAAACAAAACCATGAGGGTGAGGAGGCACAAAGCGGACAATATCGTGCTAGAGTCGGGTCCTGACCGAAAAGGCCCAAAGGGGAAAATATCACACATAAATTTCATACCCAAAAAATTGCTTCAAAGACTCGGGCTTAAGCCCAAAACCAAACTATACACTGTGCCTTGTAAAATGTGCAAAAACAATCTTTTCCCTGAAAATCGTTCGATAGCCAAAACAATCCCATATCACAGGAATTTCCATCACAAATATCGAGAAATCATTGTCCAACTACACTTTACCCAAATCCACAATTAAAACAAAACATGAGAGCGTATACTCAAGAAACCTCGTAAAACGAGCCATCGAATAACTTCCAAAAATCATCCAAAATTATATTAAAATCACCAATAATCCAACACCAATATCCTATGTCATAAATCACACTTAAACCAAAACCACATTCGAAATGGCATATGGAATTATAATTTACAGAAAATCTCGTAAAATGCGCAATAAAACAATAATTAAATTATAAAATCACCAAAAATCGTATAAAATTTCTAATCACTCAAATATCATCACAAACACATAATAAAACATTTAAAACACATAAATATGCATGCACGATATTTTAAGTTAAAAAAAGTCCACTCACACGTTATGTACATGCAACTGAACTAATTTGTACACCTTTCCATAAACTCCGAGAACGTCATCTCATGTAAAAAATCACTTTTAAGGGCCATTCACCATCCCATTTAACTCACACTTTAATCCCAAAATATACCGGGATTTTTAAACGAATTTAAAACAAAACATAAACTTTCGGACAGTCAAAACTATCTCGAGACAATACCCGATCATCATCAAAATTATATTGTTGCACTCATAGGATCAAGAACTAGAAATTTCGTGTTGACCACATGTCCAAACAATGTTCCACGCGCCTCTACGCGCCTGGAGTATCCACTGTGCGTGAAACCCACGCGCTACATTGTTCATCGTCACTTACCTCTGTCTGACCCACTTTCCTACAATCGTGTCACCCGACCCGACGACAAACCCGGTTCAAATTTCAGTTTTTCTTCACCTTTTTACATGGTTTAAACGTTCAACTCCATCTAAAGACTACTAGGAAGAGATGTAACGACCCGTCCCGGAAATCGGGATTAGATTAATGGTTAACGATATATTAGTAAAGTTAATCGGTGATTAGTTGGACGATTTCGGACGAACGGTGCAAAATGACGATTTTACCCTTGGAATGGGCAAAATGTTGACTTTTAGTTCGGGCGGTCAAATGGACATTGATCGATGACCGTGATGTAGTTCGGGACGTCACGAGTTCATAGACAATTGGCACGTCCGATTTCGACATCCGAGGAAAGAGTTATGACGTTCGGAGGTGCAAGGGCAATTTGGTAATTTAGTTTAAATAGGGCATTTTGTTGACTTTGCAAACAACAGGACATTTTCACAAACGTCGAGGACCGTTAGGAAGGTCTCGATGTCCTGAGTACAATGTCGGGCGGCATGCGTTCGTTGGAGGTCGAACGACAAAGTTACGGGTCTAGAAAGTTGAAGGGCGAAATGGTAATTTTGCAAGACAAGGGCATTTTGGTCATTGTGATTCCTTGGGAATTATGCCCAGTTAGTACTGGACACTTGGCTGTTTGGGGTGTTGTATCCATCAGATTGGGGACAAGTGTCCCACACTGGAAGGTTGTGGAACTTTGGTGACCGCCTCACTTTTGGTTACAAATGTGGTGTTGCGCGTGTTCGAGTGTAAGGGAAGCGGAGAAACAGAGCAAACCATAAATTCTCACCCCGATTCGTCACATGATCTTTACATTTTCTTTTAGATTATGAACAAGAGCAGAAAATGAGGATGAGCTGAGAAGGATGACGGCCACGGTGGTGAGGTGAGGTGAGGATTTTTTGTAAAACCCGTGAGGTTCCCGTGAGTTTGGAAAATGGTGAAGTCTCGTTTGAGTGGTTATTGACCAAATTAAGACGTTGAAGGATGCTTTCAGGGCTGCCAGAAGTCTGAGAAACCCGGAGTGGAGGCCTGTCATGGCGGGTGGCCGGAAAACTCAACGTGGTAAGTTTCGAATTCAAAAATGGCAAGTCCTTAATTAGTAAGTGTCGATCAGTTTGATTAATTGGGAGATGATCTGGAAGTTCAGAGGACCTCATAGAAGTTAAAAGAATGGCTTGGGGAGGCCAGAGATGCAAGAACACAGAGGAGCAATTTGAAGGAATTTCTTCGATTTTGGAAGGTACAATTTAGCTTACAAGTTCATGTTTTGATCATGTTAGTTGACTAGGATTGAAAAGACGAACTCAATGGATCAATTAGAACTGAAAACGGGTCAGAATTAGATGGTTTAGGAGGCTGAACCGCCTTGTCCCAAGGTTGAAGGAGATGAACAATACCGGCGCTTGGCTCCCACGTGCAGCCTCTTTGGGCGGCGCGTGAGGACGCGTGGAGCTCCTTTTGGGGAACTTTCCAACACGACTTTTAAATTATTCGATGTAACGAACATTTTGGCACTGTTTTCTAGTCAATCGGACATCGTCTCGATATGTTTCGGGATGTCCGAAGGTTTTAGGGCTCGGTTAAAAATAGTTAAAAATACGAGAAAATTATGGGGCTTTAGTATGACCTTTGTGAAGTAGTTAGTGACATTAGTATGAGATTTGGACAGGTTCGGGAAAGCCGAGGATAGCGAAATGGGCGGGAACGGTAAAAGTGCGCGTGTATCGAGGCGACGATGCTATGGTCGGTGAGTGGACTTTGCTTTCTAACTCTTGATGCATGCATATATGTTTTTATATGTTTTCTATACGTGATTCTATGATTTGATTTATGATCTTGATGATTTACGATTTTGCACGGTTTTCGAGATGTTACGTATTTGCACGTTTTACGAGGTTCGACTTCTTTGTGACTTGAGCATGGTTTTAATGGTTTGATTTCAATGATTTAAAAAGAATTTTGGAAAAGTGATTTCGGGCTTGGAGCCCTGTTCATGAACTTTCGGTTTTAAAATTGGATTTCGGATATTTGGAAAGGAAGTCTAGATTTGGGTGCGGGACGATGGTTTCGGATGTCGGCTTACAGAATCATTGTTGCGAATTCGACTGTTGATTTTTTGTGGTTTTCACTGATTGAATGAAAAATGGTTTTGGGTTTAAAGACTCGAAAAAGAAAAGAAAAGAAAAAACTCACTGGATCTGGTTTTGAGTTTAAAGACTCGGATGATTGATAGGGGGATGGCCCTGGATTGATATGTTTTGAGTTTAAAGACTCGGTATATGTTTTGATTTTAAAGACTCGGTTATGATACCCCTCCCCTGTGATTGTGTTTTGAGTTTAAAGACTCGTTGTTATCCCGTGAAGGTCTGGTTATTTGCACATGGTTTTGAGTTTAAAGACTCTGGCACACTTGAGCTCCAGTAAACTTGTATGATTGATATTTTCACTGGTTTTTCATTGGTTTTCACTGGTTTTGGGTGGTGGCCCGGATGAAGTGGATTTGACACGTTTTGGGACTGAGTTCCCGGATTTGAGATTGATTTATGATTTGAAGCTGATGCTTGGATTTGAATAGTGGATTTGATTCGGGTTTACAATTGATTGTCAAAGATGGTTTTTGATATGAATGATTTCATGACTTGGATTTGATATGCATGCATTGGTTTTCTGAATGGAGGGTATAAATGTAATTGTTTTTATTAAACTGTTTGTGAATCATACTTTATTTTTGTCCACTCACAGTCTTTTCTTGTTTTTGATACCTTCCAGGTTGTTGCGGTACGGGCTGTTGGTGGAGAGAGACGGAAACATTACACCTGCGATCCACAGTAGTTCGGTACACTCTGGGAAGTCCAGTTTGTAACGCCCCGAAAAATCCAAAAATTGTAAAATATTAAAATAATGTGAAAATGACGTTTTTACCCCTGGAGGGACATGGCTAAAAGTTGACTTTTGTTTGGTATACTTTTTGTACATTTTTCTTGTGCCATTGTGTAGGTTTCGGAACGTTGAATCCGTAGACAGGTGGCACGTCGGAAACGGAGTTCGGATGAAAAAGTTATGGGGTTGTGAAGTTCAGGGGCAAAATGGTCATTTGTGACCACAAGGGTAAAATGGTAATTTTGGGTGGGTTATACTTGGACGGTGAAAGGATAATTATAACTTCACTTGGCTTGCTGATTCATGCCATTAAATGACTCATGTAATGCATCAAGTGACAAATGTCACTTCTTAGGGATGATTAGTGGCACTAGTTAAATTAATTAGTTAATTGAAGATTGTTAACTGATGAACAGTAACCGTACACGACCAAACCTTCAAACACCAAAACAGAGAACATCCTATATTCACCTTGATCGATTGCAGTGGAGTCAAGTGTAATTGAGTAAGAGATTAGAGACAATTTGGAGAGAAAAACCAAGAAGAAACCGAACAAAACTCAGAGGAAACCCATACTGGAATACCCGAAAACCACCCAAAAACCTTGATCCGATTTTAATTTTTGAGACAGTTTGGTATGAAATTGAGGTGAGATTTAGCTTCCTGGGAGCTAAACGACTCGAACCCAATCAACTGGAACAAAAATTGGAGGTAAAATCGTGACGATCAGACGCTGCAACTGTTTGGAAAAATCGAGCTTGAGTCGAGTTACTTAGAGGTAAAATTTCATGAAATTGATTTCGAATTCGTGTTCATTATAGTCCTATGATGCTTCTGGTGTGAACAATTGAAGGAAACAGGTCGATTTGAGGTCAAACCCTAATTAGGATCCGATAAGTGTTCTTCGTGAGTCGAGACGTTTTATGGTTTAATTGATTCAATTGAAAGTACAGAACTATCAGTTAGGTTGGATAGATATTAGTGAGTGAAAGAACGAGATGAATTGAGTGTAAATCGATAGAAAACGAGTCGGGTCTGATCGCGGGTCACAGACCCGAATACCAGAGAAACGGGCGGGAGAGAGACACTGTAGCAGCCATTGTTCACGGCGCGTGGCTGTCACGTGCAGCCGCTTGCGGCGGCGCGTGAGGGCTCGTGACCGGGAATCTGAAGGAGGGTCCAACATACTTTTTAATGTTCTCGATGATACGGACCTATTGGCATTAGTTTCGGGTCAATCGGAGATAAATTGAGGATAGTTTTACGTATCCGAAGCGTATAGGTTACATTTAAATAATATTATTTTATTCCGACGATTCGGAAATTCATACCTAAGATTATATGATACTCTAGTAACCCTATATTACATGTTTGACAGGCCGAAATATTCTCGGGACATCGGACGAGAACGAACAGCTCGAATCCGAGCAATCTGGACGGTGTGTGAGTGGACTTTTGTTTTCTACCCTAAATGCATGCATATATGTTTTAACTGCTTTTAAATGATTATAATATGATTTAAATTGATTTGCCATGATTAATGATGTGATATGATGATTTCCGGATTTTGGGAATATTATATTATTATTATATTACTTTTGGACACGAATTTCGAGAAAATCATAAAATTGTGATTTTGAGCGATGGCCTGAGATTTGAGATGGAGTTTGACTCTGAAATTAAGTTACATGATTTAATTGATGAAATTTATTTATAAATTATCTGTTAGACATTGTGTTATATATGAAGTTGTGAAACTTACTTGTGCTTTATAAAAGCTCTATTTCGGGTAGAGACCCTATTGAATTATTGATTTGATTTTGAGATTTAAATAGTTTTGAAATGAGATTCTTGATTTGTGATATCATCATCGGTGATTTAATGGTCTCCTCCAGACGTCGTAGATCCTGTAGTAGTCACGATCCACTGCCTAGAGATGAGTAGCTCCGAGGGGAGGCTCAATCTCAGGAGTGTGAGTTTATATTGATTGTAACGACCCGTCCCGAATATCGGGATTTAATAATATTTAATTGTGATTCACTAATCTGGGATTAGTTGGGCGATTTCGGACGAATTGTGCAAAATGACCGTTTTGCCCCTGGGCGTGGGCAAAACGTTGACTTTTAATTTGGATGGTCAAATGGACTTTGACCGATGACCGTGACGTAGTTCGGGACGTCACGAGTTCATAGACAGGTGGCACGTTCGATTCCGACATTCGCAGAGAAAGTTATGAGGTTCGGAAGTTGAGGGGTATTTTGGTAATTTGGCTTATTAGGGGCCAAATGTTGACTTTTTGACCGGGATGTCCGATGTCCGAGGGCCAAGGACCGTTACGTAGGTTTCGTCGATACGAATCCAACGACAGGCGGCATGCCGAAATCGGAGATTCGACGACGAAGTTATGGTCAAGGAAACGAATTTACGAACCGAGGCTCCGATTAAAATAATAATATTATAATGAACGGTACCCGGTGACTTAACACACTTGGATGAGTGACAAGTGTCACTCATCCCCTAAAATCAGGCATTAAACCAGATCCCATGTTTTTGGGAAGACACAATTATGATGTTTAATTAATTAATTAATCCTAATTATCTTTAATTCCACCATTAATCTCCTTTGTTCTTCAAACCGTGTAAAATTTGGGAAGAAAATTGGAGAGTGTTAGCTGCCATCTCTAACTGGTTTTGAGGGCAAAAATCGAGTGCTTGTTGAGGCTAACTCAACTGGGTAAACACGGGAGTTTGAGAGTGAGCTGGGAGTTAGAATTCGAAAATTTGGTTTTTGGGAGGAAAAATCGAATTGGAAGAATTGAGCCTTGAGGAGTGGAATTGAAGCTCGAGTTAGCTTCCTGAGGATGAGACGAGTGGAACCAGATCAAAAACGAGAGGAATTGGTGCCGTTTTGGCTCTGAACGAGCTTGGTGACAGAGGAAGAAAATCGAGGTTGTGTCGTGAGCTTGGAGCGATCAAATGGTGTAATTGATGTGGGGATTATGTTTCTAAGGATCCCACGGTGCTTCTGGGTCCATCAATTGGAAGAAACCGTTGGAAATTGGCAGACTTCCATGGTTGCACAGTGACGGCTGTTCTTCGAGGAATGGAGTTTGAGTCGTGGCGTTTGAGCCACGAATTGATCCAATTGAGTTGGGGGAAAGGTTTACCTGTGATCAATGAAGCTTCTTGATGAATCAATTTGGGGAAATCATGTGGAATTGAGGGAGTTCGAATGATGAACAGTGGCCGGAGGTCCCTCGATTGTTCATCCTTGATCGTGAGGATTTAGGTAATGTTTCAAGTAATTGTTGTTACACAACCCTAATTGAACTTATAACGAAACTAATTGAATGCTCAATTGATGGAATCAGTGTCGAATTGGTAGGATTGGAACCGGATCCTATCGCGGGTTTTTCAACCCGTTTACCAGAGAAACGGGCGAGGATGGTGACTGTAGCAGTCACTGTAGCAGGCGCGTGGCTTTCACGCGCAGCCACTCACGGCGGCGCGTGACGGCGCGTGGGCACGAATCTCGAGGTGAGGTCAACATGACTTCTGTCCTATTTAATGTAACGAACATTTTGGAATTGGTTTCGTGTCGATCGGACACCGTTTCGTTATTGTTCGGGATGTCCGAAGGTTTTAAATCCAGTTTAAAAATACTTAAAAATTCGGAAAAATTACGGGACTTAAATAGGATGTTAATGATGAGGTTAGTAATCCTCTAATGTGATTTGAACAGGATTGGGAGTCCCGGTGATAGTGGTGTGGCCGGGAAGGCCTATGGCACGCGTATCGAGGCGCTCGGTTAAACGGTCTGTGAGTGGACATTGGTTTCATAAATTCGATGCATGCATAACTGTTTTATGATTGTTATAATTATGATTAAATGGTTTACTTTGGATATCGGTGAATTTAAAATGATTTCACGTATTTCGAGGTGAATTACGTATTTGCACGTAAACCGAGATTTTCTGGATTTTCACCGATTTCCATAAATGTGGTTGAATATGATTTCATGAAACGGTTACGAACTTGAATAAAGTAAAATCGGGCCGGGGGCCCAGTTGAACTATGAAATCGGACCAGGGGCCCAGTTAACATGTGGATCGGGACAGGGGCCCAGTTAACTTGTGGAATCGGGCCAGGGGCCCAATTGATTTCTACACGTGATTGCGGGTCGGGGACCCTAAAATGGAATTGAATAAATGTTTCCTGGTTTACATTTTATATATGTTCACATGCTGGAATCTATAAATGGTTTTGATGATATTTCGGTTATGGCACGTTTTGACTACGCCCAAACTACGCATTAAATTAAACATGTAATTCGAGTGTTATGCAATTTAAACCCTTTTTGTGTAGATGTAGTATTGATAAATAGGGATCGTTCTTAACCGGGGAAATTAGGGAACATTAATAATATGTTAGTGGATTATGAATAAAAGAATAATGAATTAGAAAATTAAATAATAAAAGAATTAAACAATCAAAGAATAAATTAAAGAATAGATGAACAAGATAATAATAAATTAATGAATTACAAAGAATTAATAAATTAACGAATTAAAGAATGAAATAATAGAAGAATAAAGGACTTAGTTAATCAAAGAATAAATGAATTAATTAATCAAAGAATCAATAAATTAAATAATAAAGGAATGAAAGAATAAAAGCATCAAAGAATAAAAGAATAAAGAATAAACAATGGGGGTTTTGAAGAGGTTTGTAATTATGTAAATAAGTAAAAGCATAGATAAACTCATTCTATTTCTATTCTAACTTATGCACAAAGTAGACTTCCCGTAAACACAAACTTCAACAACATACTACAATTGCAAATATTTGAATTAATCACGAAATTATACCTTCACAAACTCATATTTCTTCATACATTATTCATATTATAAATGCACCGAACAGCGGATTTTTACTTATAATATAATTACCTTTAGTTTGTGATTTAATGCGCCGAACAGCGGTCATACATTAAATCTCTCCAAATCTACTCTAAATGCCCCGAACAGCGGATCAACATTTAGTTTCGAAATGAAGTTTAAGCTCTAAAATGTAAGAAGTAAATGATTTTTAGAAAGTAAAACACATGGAGATTATACTCAATTTTCACAAAAGATAGGAAGGAGAAACCAATACATATATTGCATTATAATTAGAACCAATAACAAATAAAAGAGTTTAAGAGAATGGAGAGCAAATGTTACACTTTTCAGATTGGATGAGAACAATGGATTGTTTTTCACAAGGAACACCGAACAGCGGCTGGAACCTTATGAAGATGGAAGAAGATTAAACAAGGAAATTCGGACTTGAACTCTCAAAATTGTATTGGAACTATTTTGCCAAGATTTCTCCTAAAAGAAGCTCAATTTTGTGCTACTTGGAAGTGATTTCAACAAGTGAAATCAACTCCTATTTATAGGTGGAGAAACACAAATTAAACCCTAAAAAATAAATAAAAACTAAACAAAAATTATAATAAAAATATTCAAAAGTGAAATGATGAGTATGGGTGGTTTTTGGGGAAGAGAAATTAAACAAAACAAAGGAAAAAGCTTGAAAAACAGCAAGAAAATTCACTAAATTGCTGCTGAAAGAATTTTCGGTGGCTGCAAGCTGGAAAGGAGGCGGCTGGTCGGCACAGCTGTGCTGGAAAGGTGGCGGCTGGTCGGCAGGCGTGAGCTGGAAAGGAGAAGCTGTCGTCGGTAGGCGCGCTCCGAACGTGAGAGAGGCAGCTCGGCCAGCGCTTGTCGACGGATTCGCAGGGCTGAACGATTGGGCCGGGATGTCTGGGCTGTGCTGACGCGGGCCGCACGGATTGGGCTGGGATGCCTGGGCTGCGCAGATGCGGGCCGGACAATTGTTTTTTTTCAGAAATGGGCTGGGCTGCACAGATTTAATTAATTAATTAACTAAATTAATTAATCCACCGAATTTCGTCCATATTTTATTTGTTATAATTCCGATCGAGACGATTCTTTCGCCAAAATACATCCAAATTACAAACTTTATTTATCTAAACTTAAAAATCACAAAATAATTTATTTTATCAATTTATTTAATATTTTAATACTAAAAGTCAAGTATAAAGGGTATAGAATAATATAAAATAATGCTTATTTAACGTCCTATCAAATACCCCCACACTTAAACTTTGCTAGTCCCTAGCAAATACTAAAATTAAACTACGAATTCAAAACAAGTAGACCCTTAACCGTTTGTCTCAAATTTCATTGTTATAATCATGGCATAAAAGATTTTCACTTAAAGCGTTTAAGCATATGGAATTCAAAAGTTAATATATGGTAACAAAATGCTTCAACAAGTAAGATAATGAGTAAATATGGTGAATTGGATCTCAACATGAACAAAATAAGTATGAATCAACTCACAAGGATATGCACTCATAAATTCACTCAATTTTGTAAGGGTTTGTGTTTGCACTCAAAGTATGTGAGAAATACTCACATAATCGAAATGAAGTACTTTTGCAAAATTTCAAACAAACACCTCAAGATAAAAACAAAACATACTTGCACAAATGAACCAAAACCATAAGCTTACTCAAGTGATTGACTCCACTAATCAAAATTTACCATCTTAAGGATCATAAGGTCTTTACGAAGGTTGTAATGGGGCTAAGTTTAGAGGCAAGGAGAATATAGGACAAGTGGTGCTCAATTCGTTCCAAGACTCAATAGACTCCCAAAACGTATCATAACTTCCCAACCTTAGTGCAATGATGTCAGTAATCCATCCCTTCGAACATAGGCCTAATTTCATCTTGTTGAGCCTCGAATTCATTCTTTGTGCCGGATTTACAAATGTAAAGGACTTAACTCAAATATTCATAATCAAACCTTATTACCTTGATAAATATATCTTTCTTTCTTTTTTTTTTTTCTTCTCTTTTTTTTTTTTTTTTTTTTTATTTTTATTATTTTTTTTTTCATTTTTTTTTTCTCATATATCAAGGTAATAACATGTGTCAAAAATACAACAATGTTTGAGTAAGTAAATCCACAAAATACACATAAAAGTCTTTCAATATCATCATTTTCTCTTTACATAATCATTATGTCTTCAACCGAGTCCTTGGAACAAAGGTAAAAGATGTCTATACTAAGCTCAAGTGTTTAGATAATCATGGTGAGGAAAGAAAGGCTTAATGTGGGCTCAAAAGGGGTAAAACTAAGGGGGTCGCAACTTGTGCGCACAAAATAGGGAACATGGATGTTTGAATTTGTGGTGTTAACCCTAATGCCTTAATCATTTCCAAAATCAGAGAATTTATTGACTTAAAAGCTTTGAAAATCACATAGAATAAGTTCTAGTGCTCTAGAGTTCATTAAAAGCTATGGCAAGCAGTTATGAGGCATATGTATATCAATTTAAACAAAGAACTTATGAATCACTCATCAAAGATGTATATAAGTTCTAAAGCTCACATAAGGTTCAAATGATTCATACTTATCATATCATGCTTATTTATGTACCAATTTACATGCATTATCTTTAAGTTATAACACTTAATTACAAAATATTAACAAACAAATTCAAGTTGTAGTGATTATCTTTATGGCCATAACATAATCATTTCCATTCACTTATATCATTGACAAGTTAAAGGGCAACTTGATGACTCGTAAAAACGCTACGTTAAAACAAAAAGACTCAAATTTTTTTTTTTTTTTTTTTTGGAGAAAGAAATAAAACAATTGAGAATTAACACAAATAAGAAAGAAACAATTGAAAATTAACACAAATAAATTTGTAAACCATTCCCCCACACTTAAATTCTACATTGTCCTCAATGTAGGAAAATACGAAGTAATTTAAACATAGAATCAAAGTAAGGAAGATGATTTAAGAAAATGAAATAAGAAAGAAAAACATAAAAGAGAGTGAAGGGTTGAAAGAAAGCAAATCTGTGTTGATGACTCCTTCACACTCGCGAACACATTGGGTTGCCTCCCAACAAGCGCTTGAAGTTTAACGTCCATCCAGCCTAGACCAAATTTAGTTCATCTGATGGGACGTCGTAGCACTCTTTCTGACTCCACATCGTGTTCGCCAATTGCCTCGATATAAGGCTTCAATCTATGGCCATTGACCTTGAACTCTTTTCCAGTTCCAACGTGTTTTATCTGTATGGCTCCATGGGCAAAAATATTAGTGATAACAAAAGGTCCTACCCATCTAGAACATAACTTACCAGGAAAGAGTCTGAGCCGAGAGTTGAAAAGCAAAACTTTCTGGCCAATGCCAAATGCTTTACTCCTGATCTGTTTGTCATGAAATGCCTTTGCCTTTTCCTTGTAGATCAGAGTGCTTTCAAATGCATCATTTCTTATTTCCTCAAGCTCACTCAGCTGGAGCTTCCGATGCAGACCGGCGTCATCTAGCTTGATGTTGAACGTTTTGACGGCCCACCATGCTTTATGCTCTAGTTCCACCGGAAGGTGACATGCTTTTCCGTACACCAACCTATAGGGAGACATTCCTATAGGTGTTTTGTAGGCCGTCCTGTATGCCCAAAGTGCATCATCCAACCGTTGGCTCCAATCCTTTCGATTAGGACCCACAGTTCGCTCTAGTATCTTCTTGATCTCTCTATTACTGACTTCCGCCATTCCACTCGTTTGAGGATGGTAAGGTGTAGATACTCGATGAGTGACACCATACCGTTTCAGTAAAGCTTCAATGGTCTTGTTGCAGAAATGACTTCCTCCATCACTTATTAGGACCCGCGGGATCCCAAACCTGGAAAGAATGTTAGTTCTGAGGAAATCTGCAACAGTTTTCGAATCATTAGTCCTGGTGGCCTTAGCTTCCACCCATTTTGATACATAATCAACGGCAAGTAAGATATAGAGATAGCCATTAGATTGAGGAAACGGACCCATAAAATCGATACCCCAAACATCAAATATTTCAACAGTAAGAACATAATGTTGTGGCATTTCATCCCTGCGTCCTAAGTTTCCTGATCTCTGACATTTATCACAGGCTAAGCAAAATGAATGTGCATCTTTAAAAAGTGTGGGCCAATATAGTCCAGATTCTAAGATTTTGAGTGCAGTTTTTCTAGATCCAAAGTGGCCTCCACAAGCATGGCTATGGCAGAACTCTAGGACTGACCTATGTTCAATATCAGGGACACATCTCCTAATCAATAAATCTGCACAGTGTTTCCACAAATAAGGTTCATCCCAAATATAGTGCCTAGCATGCTTCTTAAGTTTATCTTTTTGTGCACGGGAGAGGGTGGTGGGCAACTGCTTGGTGACTAAATAATTGACAATATCAGCATACCAAGGAGTACCTCCCTCGATTCTGAAGAGTTGTTCGTCTGGAAACATCTCTTGAATCGCCACAGGATCTCGCTCATGTGCAATGCGACTCAAATGATCCGCCACCACGTTCTCTACGCCTTTCTTATCTTTAATCTCGATGTCAAACTCTTGAAGAAGAAGAATCCATCGGATCAGTCTTGGTTTCGCTTCCTTCTTGGCTAGGAGATACTTCAGTGCTGCATGATCAGTGTAAATAATGACTTTAGTTCGAAGTAGATAAGAACGAAATTTATCTAAAGCAAATACAACAGCAAGCAACTCCTTTTCTGTAGTGGTGTAGTTCATCTGGGCATCATTTAAGGTTCTGGATGCATAGTAGATGGCGTAGGGCTTCTTATCCCGCCTTTGTCCGAGTACGGCTCCAACTGCATAATCAGAGGCATCGCACATTAGTTCAAAGGGTAAGGACCAATCAGGGGCACAAAGAATGGGGGCAGTGGTTAAGAGATTTTTAAGCTTCTCAAAAGCTTCCTGACAGTCTGCATCAAAGACGAAGGGTGTCTCTTTCTGAAGCAGTCGGCACAAGGGCCTTGCAATGTGGGAGAAGTCTTGGATAAATCTTCTGTAAAATCCTGCGTGACCAAGAAATGAACGGATTCCTCTCACCGAAGTGGGAGAGGGTAAGTGGCGCACAGTATCAACTTTAGATTTATCGACTTCAATTCCTCTTTCAGAGACAATATGGCCCAAGACTATCCCTTGTCTAACCATGAAATGGCATTTCTCCCAGTTAAGTACCAGATTAGTTTCGACACACCTTTGTAAGATAAGTGCTAAGTGTTCTAAGCATGCATCAAAACTATCCCCAAAGACACTAAAATCGTCCATAAATACTTCAATTATTTTTTCGACGTATTCAGAGAAAATAGAAAGCATGCATCTTTGGAAAGTACCTGGGGCGTTACATAAACCGAAAGGCATTCTTCGGTAGGCAAAAGTGCCAAAAGGACAAGTGAAAGTCGTTTTATCTTGGTCATTTTGAGCGATACAGATTTGATTGTACCCGGAATAACCATCAAGAAAGCAATAATAGGAGTGACCTGCTAACCTTTCAAGCATTTGATCAATGAAGGGTAAAGGGAAGTGATCCTTCCTAGTTGCTTTGTTCAGGCGTCGATAGTCGATGCAGACTCTGTATCCGGTCACTGTTCGCTGGGGCACTAGCTCTCCTTCACTGTTCGCAACAACTGTGACTCCACTTTTCTTTGGGACTACTTGGACTGGTGAGACCCATTTACTGTCTGAAATTGGGTAGATGACACCACAGTCCAAGAGTTTGATGACCTCTTGTTTCACAACTTCCATCATCGGAGGATGGAGGCGACGTTGGGCTTCGCGAGAGGGCTTTGCATCATCTTCTAGTAAGATTCAATGCACACAGGTTGTAGGGCTGATTCCCTTGATATCTGACAGAGTCCATCCAATGGCTGTCTTGTACTTTGTCAAGACCTGTACCAGTCTATCTTCCTGTGACTCGGTTAGTGCAGAAGACACTATGACGGGCAGAGTGTCGTCCGAGCCAAGATAGGCATACTTCAGGTGGTCAGGCAAAACTTTGAGCTCGAGAACTGGGGCCTGAATCACTGAAGGAGGAGTGGCATTAGTACTAATTGGAAATGACGAGGGTACCTGATGATTCACCATTCTGGGGGTCTCATTTAGGGTCATGACTTCATCCCAAATTCGAGGTTCTAGTTCGTAATCCGTATCCTCAACCAAGGCGTCCCCTGATTGCGTTAGGCCAACTCCTTTCTGGATTATCATGTTGAGTGTGTCTTCTCGAATTGAATCAAAATGTTTCTCTGCGAGAGAAGTGCACACGTCAACAGAAAAAGTAGTATGAGTTGCGGAACTAGGGTACCTCATGGCATCAAAAATGTAATCTCCTCTCCGTCTACTTCCATAGTTAATGTTCCATTGAACACATCAATCTTTGTCTTGGCAGTTCTCATGAATGGTCTTCCCAACAGCATTAGTGGAGCTTGATTCGTAGGGGAATCCTCCATGTCTAGGACATAAAAGTCAGCTGGGAAGATGAGCTGGTTAACCTGCACAAGAACATCTTCTATGTATCCCTTAGGATACACATTAGAGCGATCGGCTAACTGAATGATAACATCGTCATGCTGTAATTTACCTAGACCTAGGGCAACATATAGTGAATATGGCATAACATTAATGGATGCTCCTAAGTCTAGCATGACTTTATCAAATGACTTGTTACCAATCACGCAGGGAACAGAAAAACTCCCTGGATCCTTCAACTTTGGGGGTAGCCGACGCTGGATTACAGCAGAAACTGTTTCACTCACCATCACAACCTCCTTCTCCCTCGTCTGGCGCCTTGGAGTGCATAACTCTTTCAGAAATTTTGCGTATTTCGGCACTTGTTTGATGCACTCGATCAAGGGCATGTTGATTTGCACCCTTTTGAAGATCTCCAAGATTTCCTCATCGGATTCATTCTTCTTAGATTTGGCAAGCCTACTTGGAAATGGTGCATGCACAAACGGGGAATTAGTAACAACCGAACTTGAAGGGATTGGGTTATTACCTTGTGTGTGGGTAGGTTGAACTGGCGGTTGTGTCGTGGTGGTCTTAGTTGCCACCTTGTGCTTTTCAGCCTCAGAAACGGCTGGATCTGGTTCTATTTCTCCGAGCACTTTACCACTTCGAGTGGTGATTGCATTGGCTTCAGGTCTTACATTTGGGTTGGGCGTAGGTTGAGGTGGAAGCACCCCGCTAGCTTGGATCTTACCCATGAAGTCCACGACTTTGCCCATTTGGTCCTTGAGATCAGCGATGTCTTTTTGTTGATTTTGCTGACCTGTGACAAGAGCCTGAGTTGACGCCATTAGTGTTTGCTGCCCTTGGGAAAGAGCAGCCAGCATTTTATCATAATCAGGATTAGAAGATGAGGAAGTATGATTATTTGCATGATTATGAGAAAAGTTAGAAAATGGGACCGGGGGCCTTGGTTGCCATGTGGGCCTTGGTTGCCATGTGGGCCTTGGGAACTGGTCTGGGACACGGTTTGGCCCGGTCGACATGTGCTGAGGGTTTAGGACATTGTTCGGATCTCTCCAACTGTAACCTTGGGTCCTTGGCCCTCCTTGATAGCCTCCAATGGCGTGTGCCATTTCAGTTCCGGAGTCTTCTTCCCTTGCAGTGTAGGGACATTGTTCCTCAAGATGGCCTTGAGAGCATATGGAACAAACTGGAGCTACCTGTTTCTTTAGCTCAAGCATATTCGAAAGCATAGAGGTGATTTTATCTAACTTTGAATCATTTATAGCATGGGAACTTACCTCATGTACCTTTCTAGAAATGGGATCGGCACCTTCGTATTGTGCATCATTGAGTGCACGGCTTTCAAGTAGTGCACGACCATCTACTAGGCTCCGAGCTAAGAAACTTCCATTAGCTGCAGCATCGAGCAGTCCTCTATCCCAACCTTTGAGTCCTTCATAAAAGTAGGTTAAAAGATAGCCTTCTGTGATCCCGTGAGTAGGGCATGAAGCACAAAGTTCCTTAAACCTCTCATAGTACTGGCTGAAATTCTCATCATGTTCTTTCTGCTTGATTCCAGTGATCTCTTTTCTTAAGACCGTAATCTTTGAGGCAGGGAAGTACTTGGTAAGAAACTCCTGAACCAACTTCTCCCAAGAGTCAATATGATTGGGTGGGAGACTTAAAAGCCATACCCGTGCTCTTTCTTCCAAGGACAATGGGAAAGCTTTCAGCTTCATGATTTCCAAGTCCGCATCATCCGGACACATACTACTAATGATGAATTGGAACTCCGTTAAGTGTTTGTGTGGATCTTCATTTCTGATTCCACGGAACTTGGGTAGTTGATGAAGAACTCCACTCTTAAGCTCAATATCTTTCTTGTTGGTTCGAGGCTCGGGATACTGGATGCAGAAGTCTGTAGTGCCATTTGTGTTTGCACATGTCTGCTCCCGGATACTCAGGTTTCGTGCCATGGTTATCGGTGTTCCGAAAATCTGTTCTTCTTCTGAATTACTCTTCTCGCTTTTGGACTCACCAAATATTGGGGATGGAGGTTCGAACGAACTGGTTTGCTTAAGTGCGTCTCTGAATGTGGCGTTGCTTGGTGAGATGTCAAGTTGTCTTCTCAGCCGATCAAGCTTAGATTGATGAGCACGCATTCATAAGTTCGTACCTCTATGAAAACAAAACTCTAAGTTAGAAGGCAAGTATACACAAGAAAAGATAATAAGTGTAAGATAGTAGAGATTTGCATAAAATAGCTCATAAATAGAAACCAGAATTACCAAAAAGTTACGTTAATGGAAAGAAAATACACAAGTTTCAAATGCAAACTAATAATGCAATAAGTAGAGTTTTAGAGTGTCATGAATAACTATCCCCTTCCGCTTCTCATAGTACTTTCCTGGGCGTACGGCCTGCGCGTACTGATAACCACCATTCCACCATTCAACATTAATCATGGCCAGTTGAGATAGATGTAACGCGAGAAGCAAGGATAATTTTAAGAGCACCCCGAGGCTAGCTTGGCATATACTCCATTGGTGTTCCCTTTCTTAATCCAAAACTTGTCACCAGTCATAACTCTCCTAGACACCATAATTAATCCAAATGATGACGTAGAGAATTACCAAACCCTAGTGTTTACAAACTCCGCCCCAACCTCATGTCCATAGATTCGAGTCTATGGTATGTGGTGATGAAATCCACACATCATGAAGGGTTAAGGAGAAAGTAAATAAGAGGGGCACTACCTGTTCCCGAAAGTAAGATTTTGAAGAAAAAGGGACTAAGAGATTCATGCAACTCTAAAACAATTAATAGGAAATTTTTTTTTTTTTTTTTTAATTTTTTTTTTAAAATTTTTTTTTTTTTAAAATTTTTTTTTAAAATTTTTTTTTATTTATTCCGAATTTTCTTTTTTTCATTTCAGATTTAAAGTTCAACAAGACATAAACAAATAATTGATTACATAAAAATAAAATTAGTGTAAACATAAAGTTAGTGGAACATAAAGGTTATGTAATAAAATTAAAAGAAAGTTAATGGAATAAAGTTGATGTAATATGATTAAAGTTAAGGGAATAAAGAAAAAGTGTGAATATATAAAATATGCATATATGAACATATAAAATAAAAGTAAAGAAAAGTGAACATATAAAATATGCATTTATGAACAAGTATCAAATTTATTATGAACAAATATATATAAAAAAAAAAAATTATGAACATTTATGAACAAGTATAAATTAGAAATTAAGAAAAAGTAAAGTATGAGCATTATAAACAAACATAATAAGAACAATAATAAGATGGATAAATAAAATATAAACAAGTAAGTAAATGTTATAAACAAATATAATATTAACAAAAATAAAATTTATAAACAAATATAATATGCACAATTTATATACATACACTAACAAATTAAAATGATTTTCAATTTCCCCGGCAACGGCGCCAAAAATTGACTACGCCCAAACTACGCATTAAATTAAACATGTAATTCGAGTGTTATGCAATTTAAACCCTTTTTGTGTAGATGTAGTATTGATAAATAGGGATCGTTCTTAACCGGGGAAATTAGGGAACATTAATAATATGTTAGTGGATTATGAATAAAAGAATAATGAATTAGAAAATTAAATAATAAAAGAATTAAACAATCAAAGAATAAATTAAAGAATAGATGAACAAGATAATAATAAATTAATGAATTACAAAGAATTAATAAATTAACGAATTAAAGAATGAAATAATAGAAGAATAAAGGACTTAGTTAATCAAAGAATAAATGAATTAATTAATCAAAGAATCAATAAATTAAATAATAAAGGAATGAAAGAATAAAAGCATCAAAGAATAAAAGAATAAAGAATAAAAGAATAAAGAATAAACAATGGGGGTTTTGAAGAGGTTTGTAATTATGTAAATAAGTAAAAGCATAGATAAACTCATTCTATTTCTATTCTAACTTATGCACAAAGTAGACTTCCCGTAAACACAAACTTCAACAACATACTACAATTGCAAATATTTGAATTAATCACGAAATTATACCTTCACAAACTCATATTTCTTCATACATTATTCATATTATAAATGCACCGAACAGCAGATTTTTACTTATAATATAATTACCTTTAGTTTGTGATTTAATGCGCCGAACAGCGGTCATACATTAAATCTCTCCAAATCTACTCTAAATGCCCCGAACAGCGGATCAACATTTAGTTTCGAAATGAAGTTTAAGCTCTAAAATGTAAGAAGTAAATGATTTTTAGAAAGTAAAACACATGGAGATTATACTCAATTTTCACAAAAGATAGGAAGGAGAAACCAATACATATATTGCATTATAATTAGAACCAATAACAAATAAAAGAGTTTAAGAGAATGGAGAGCAAATGTTACACTTTTCAGATTGGATGAGAACAATGGATTGTTTTTCACAAGGAACACCGAACAGCGGCTAGAACCTTATGAAGATGGAAGAAGATTAAACAAGGAAATTCGGACTTGAACTCTCAAAATTGTATTGGAACTATTTTGCCAAGATTTCTCCTAAAAGAAGCTCAATTTTTTGCTACTTGGAAGTGATTTCAACAAGTGAAATCAACTCCTATTTATAGGTGGAGAAACACAAATTAAACCCTAAAAAATAAATAAAAACTAAACAAAAATTATAATAAAAATATTCAAAAGTGAAATGATGAGTATGGGTGGTTTTTGGGGAAGAGAAATTAAACAAAACAAAGGAAAAAGCTTGAAAAACAGCAAGAAAATTCACTAAATTGCTGCTGAAAGAATTTTCGGTGGCTGCAAGCTGGAAAGGAGGCGGCTGGTCGGCACAGCTGTGCTGGAAAGGTGGCGGCTGGTCGGCAGGCGTGAGCTGGAAAGGAGAAGCTGTCGTCGGTAGGCGCGCTCCGAACGTGAGAGAGGCAGCTCGGCCAGCGCTTGTCGACGGATTCGCAGGGCTGAACGATTGGGCCGGGATGTCTGGGCTGTGCTGACGCGGGCCGCACGGATTGGGCTGGGATGCCTGGGCTGCGCAGATGCGGGCCGGACAATTGTTTTTTTTCAGAAATGGGCTGGGCTGCACAGATTTAATTAATTAATTAACTAAATTAATTAATCCACCGAATTTCGTCCATATTTTATTTGTTATAATTCCGATCGAGACGATTCTTTCGCCAAAATACATCCAAATTACAAACTTTATTTATCTAAACTTAAAAATCACAAAATAATTTATTTTATCAATTTATTTAATATTTTAATACTAAAAGTCAAGTATAAAGGGTATAGAATAATATAAAATAATGCTTATTTAACGTCCTATCACGTTTCACGGTATTTGGGCATGAGACCCGTTTGATGAAACGTAACGAATGGTTCGGATTTTATCTATGTATACCTATATGTTTTGCATGTGGATATCTATAAAATGTATTTGGTACTGCACTGTATAGATCCTTCCATATTATATTGTCTCCTCCGGATGAGGTACCCCGGAGAGGTCACGGACGTCTAGTACGTCCAGCGTCTATGACGCTAAGCATCGGGGATGCTGTACCCGAACGGGGTTCGGGGATTGAACTCGGAAATTGAGACCCGAGTGGCACGCTTAGCCTTGTGATTGTGACCTTATTGACGTCAGGGACGTCAGACATCAGGGATGTCGGATTGGAGTGTATAGTGCAGTGGCTAAAATAATGGTTATGGTTTATATTATATGCCTTATGGTTCATATTACTGGATTTATGAAATAACTCTTGGATTTACTTTTGGAAATTTAAACTATGCTTTGGTTTCCGGGCTAAGGCCCTAATGGTTATTTCTAAATAAATATGGGATTATTGGTTTTGGTGCATGCATATGATTTTACTGAGGGGCATAAATGTCTTATAAATGTTTTAAGCAGACTTGTTTATTTTCGTCCACTCACAGCTTTTGTTTTCAATGCCCTTCAGGTTGATTCCGGATACGACTGCAGCAGAGCCTTGAGCATCGCACACCTCCTCCATCGATCCTTACGCACTCTGGAAGCCCGTTTGGGTAATGGCAATCGGTTATCCCTTGTCTGGCGCCTCTTGTCAGACGGGAGCACGTCACATTCCATGGTAATCCCGGGGGGATTGGGATGGGTCGTGTCATTGATATCCTCCAGACGTCGTTGATCCTGGAGATGATATCACCCCAGACGTCGTTGATCCTGGGGAGGTACTCGGACGTGAGACACCCGAGTTGCACGCGTTGCATTGATATCGTGACGGGTTATTGAATATTAAGATTGGATGTTGAGGATAGTGGTATCATGATTGATTTTGAATTATATTAACTGTTTTCTTTTACTTTGATTTATATAACTAATGTTTTATATGATATGCATGCATGTTTGTGAAAACTGGAGGGTAAGACTATTTTAATAAATGTATTTCTAAACCTTTATTTTTGTCCACTCACACCTTTACTGTTTTTGTACCCTCTAGGCTCGTGCACAGGTACTGAGGCTCGTATTGAGGCAGAAGAATAAACAGACCGTTGCGTACTCGAGTTCTGACCGCATAGGACTTTAATCATTGTTTGTAAATATTTCTTATGATCTGTAAACCGGTTGACGACTGAGGTAGTCAACGGTCCTAAAGACGTACCTATCCCTGGTCTGACTATGTGTGTTGTTGGTTATGTTATATTATGTATTTATATATATATATATTATGCGGACTACTTTTGGTATTTTAAAATCATAGTCAGACGGGAGCAGGATCATTCACGATTATCGAGGAATAAACGGGATGGGTCCTGTCACGGTTACTGTTCGGATGGTTGGATCGAGAATCCCTTGTCTGACTTACATGTCACATGATGGGATCGGGATTTAGCCCTTAATCTCGGGGGATTAGGGGTGGGTCCTGACAAGAGATCTATGGGCTTAAACTTGAGAAAAACTCACCTCATCACGTAGTTTGATTCCATGAACTTCAACCAGTTTCTCCCATCCTGTTTCTCAGCCTTCCCACATCCCAAGTCCTCAAAATCAAGGCTTGTTCAGGTCGCATAACCACACAGGAATGACCAGTGTGCTTAGTTTCAGAATTCTACGTCAAAACACCAAATTGGTGTTCAAACCCAGATTTTCCTTCTCAGGTTTCATGGTGAGTTCTTGAGTCTGAGGGTTATTTTATCCTTCCAGTGACCCTATGGTGTTTCCTTTTCTCATATTTACATTCCATCTCCCTCTCCCTCTCTTTCCTTTCCTGGTTCCATTTTTCCCTGAATCTTCCTTACAGTTTGGCTGAAATGGTTTTTCTCCTTTTTCAGTTGCACACCACTGATTACCACATTTCATACACACCATTATATAAAGCTTAGGTCGGTGTAGGAGAGAATTCCAAGCTTTTCTAGAGCTTGACACTTGTCAAAATTCTAATAACATCACATGTCGAAATTACCAATTCACTCCTAAAGCCAAAATTACCAAAATACCCTTGGACTTTTCAGACCTGTAATGAGTTTATCTGAACTCCGATTTTGGCATGTCTCTTGTCTGCGAATTTAGGATCCCAAGACCTTCGTAACAATCTTCATGGAATTTCCAAAAGTTATCCATATTAAAAGGTCAATTATTTGACTTCTTATGGGCAAAATTGTCTTTTTACCTAATTTTTAGTTTTTCTCGTGATTCGAGCCGTTACACCAACGCCCTATATGACAGGACCTAACTCGAAACACATTGGAAAAGTACTATCGGATCCTGCTCCTGTTTAACAAGAATCAAACTAGGGATATATGAACATTTTGCTACTTCATGCCTCCACCTCTCGAGCCTCGATTTCCGTGCAGTAGCCCGGGAGGGTCATAAAATAAGAAAATGTGTGAGTAGATAAAAAAATTACTTTAAAACACAATTTGAAAACATTCAGTTTTTCCCTTCGACCAAACTGTGTTCTCGGTTTCTGGGTTGTTTCGACGTCCCCAGCTTCGAACCAAAGCTTTATCAGGGCCACAGGAACTCAAGGATGTCGTCTGGGATCTTAGTTTCAAGCTTCCACGTTGAAAATGGGTTGGACAACTCCAAACCTAAAAATCCTTCTTCGGTCATCGTCTTCTTCTCCCTTGCAGTCCTAGTTCGAACTTCCCTTTCGTATCCTCTTCATTCCTCTCTCATTTCCTCTCCCATTTCCTCTCTTCTTTTCCCTTGGACCTCCCCATTCTCTGGTTTTTTTTTTTTTTTTCCTTTTTGGTCGATCCACACCACAACACAAACACACACCGCACAATAACACCAGCACACACACACACACACACACACACACACACACACACACACACACACACACACACACACACACACACACACACACACACACACACACACACACACACACACACACACACACACACACACACACACACACACACACACACACACACACACACACAGACAGAGAGAATAAGGACAGTGGCACACAAATATAAGGGATAAGGGACACTTGTCCCAATCCCATTCACCCACAAAAAAAATCTCACAAAAAAAATTACCAATATACCCTTGTTCCCAAAAGACCAAAATGCCCATACATAATCGAAATCCGAAATAAAATCGTCTGAACTCTATTTTCAGTATGCCACCTACCGGCGTACTCGAGAGTTCGAGACCTTTCTAACCGCGTTTTTGGAATCGCCAAAAATCGTCCTGGTAAAAAAGTCAACTCTTCTTACCATGGGTAAAATGGTCAATTTCATTTTCTTTTTTGAATTTACCCTCGATGAAAGTCCGGGTCGTTACACTAGATGTCATCATGCCACCTGCAATAGTAGTTTTTTCTTTCTCGATCACTCTCAAGCCTCTCTCTTCCGCACGCTCCTTTTTCTCATGGTCACGGTCGAAGACCACTGAAGCGGGGGAAGGCCTTCTCCGTTGACACCCTTAGCTCACAACTACCCAACTTCGAGGACCACCAGCTTCCTTCTCGCTTCGTTAAGATAGCACCACTATTTGAAAAATCAACAGCTTAATTGCGTCATTTTGGGAAATTTTGAGCCAGTTTTAGATGTTTTCTTAGTAAGGAGTCTGGTCTCCACCTGCTTGCCTTTTCTCTTCAACTGAACCGGTCTCAAGGACCGAGGATATCTAACATATTGCATGTTTTTTTTTTCAAGGTAAAACATAATAGCCGAACTGCTTGCTTTTGCTCCATTTTTGTGGTCTTCTCAGTGACCAAGAGTGGAATTAGAGTGAGGATGAGATATAGGGTGGCTTTGTTTTGGTGAATTATTATTTTTATTTATTTTTTTCCCTTTTCTTTAAAGTTACTATGTAGAAATTGATGAATTTAACTGTTTGGATGATGGTTGCGTTCTTATTTTGAATAATGATCAATTTACTGATAATGCACACTAAGTGTTAGTGAAAAATTCCTTAGTGAGAAATTTGAGAGAAAATTCTTGGATGGGTAATTGTTGATGATTGAATGAGCTCTCACACTACTTGGGGGAAGGAAGGACGATGGTGAGAAGGATTTGAGCAAGAGGGGTTGGGCAAGTAAGATGAGGAAGAAGGATGAGTGGAAAGAGAGCGAGAAGAAAAATGTGAGGTGGAGTTAAAGGCAGAGAGAGAGCCTTTTTTTGAGGCAAACACAATCTTCTTCGAAAGAAGAAGAAAAGGAAAAAATTTCAGTAGATGTTGGGAGGAAGAAAGTGGGGTGGGAGCGGTTCAGAGCCATCAATGATGGTGATGAGATCATAAGTCTAAAAGACATTAATGCATTATTTTACTCACAATTTAACATATTTCGTTTATAGATTTAACGAATGGACAAAATCAAACTATTTCGAACAAGTTCAGGTATTTTTAAATAGCCTTGGTCATGGTTCGGTATGAATGTGATACTGAAACCATACCAAGTAATTTTAACTCGTCCGATATAATACGGTATTCCAAAATATTAAATTGATATCGTACCTTACCGTACCAATTGTGTTCGGTATGGTTTCGGTACAGTTTTGATTTTGAGTCAAAATAACTCAACAAAAAATTAAGCCAAAATGTGAAAAAATTCTACCATCAATAACACTTCCTAAATAAAGTACTTTCCTAATCCCGGATCAAATCCGAGAAAGTAAAGAGTTACTAGGTTAAAAGATTTTCCTTGGTTTGCGACCCACCTAATATTATTTGGTTACCCCAATTGACCCTTAATTTTGTGGTTACTGCTCAAAGAGGTAATTTTAAGATTTTAGTTACTAACAAGAAGTCATAGACTGATAACATGTTGTAATCAGTCTATTTTGCTACCAATTTCAAATCACAGGAACAAAAATATATCTTGGGTTCCTTGCTTCTACTGACACATAACCTTAATTACCACACTAATACTAGTAACATAGTCACAATGCCAATAAACTTCATGATAGGTCTTCAATTAAAAATTATTTTATATTATTTTATACACTTTATACTTGACTTTTATTATTAAATTAATAAACAATTGGAGAAAATAATATATTTTGTGGGATTTTTGTAGAAATAAATAAAGCATGAAATTAAGAGCATTTCAGCGAAAGAATCATCCCAATCGGAGTTTTAACGAAAAATATATTACTAAAAGAAGGGAGACCACTGAAATTTGCTTGGAATTTCGATGGGAAGCTGCTGTAATCTAGAAGCCCACGCCAAAAATCAGTATCTTTCCCCAAAATCAGCATTTTTCCCCAAAATCCACTCAATCTCATCATTTCCATCACTTCTTCATGTATTATTTTATTGTTATTTTTATATTTTAATTTTGTATTTTTATTTAAACAATTGTGGCACTCCCTCTATAAATAGGGAGGCCATTTCATGTATTTGGGGTGTCCCCATTAGGTCCCCCATTAGTTCCATTTCTCCATTTCTTCCATTTTTCTTAGTTTTTAGTTCTTGGTTTAATTCTTTTGTTTCTCTCTTTTGAGAGACATTTTTGGGGACCATTTTAACTTCTTGTAGATTTTCTTATTAAGTAGCTTTCTTTTAATTCTTATTCTTAATTTATGTTACTTTTATTTTTCTTAATTTCATTTCTTCTTTACTTTGTTCTTGTGATATTTCTTTGAGATCTCTTAAACACATTTTTATACTTTCCTTAAGAAATACCTAGGCCAAGTAATTCTAAGGCAATTCAAGAGTTTTAAGATTGAATTCCTCGTATTTCTTCTTCCATCTTCACAAGTTTCCTGCCGCTGTTCGGTGATTCTTGTTAAAATCCATCCTTTTCTACTTAAATTCTTGTTATTTTTATTATATGTGTTGATATTTTCTTTCTAACATTTATAAGTAAGAATGCAATCTCCATGTGTTTTACTTTTTGAATTTCTTTTAGTTCATATGTTTTAGTGCTTAAACTTCAATTCGAAGCTAAATGTTAATCCGCTGTTCGGGGCATTTAAAATAGAGTTGAAGAGATTTAATGTTTGATCGATGTTCGGCACATTAAATCATTAACTTAAGGTGAATCATATTATACGTAATAATCCGTTGTTCGGTGCATTTATAATATGAAAAATGCATGCATGTATTTGAGATGATTAAGGTAGGATTTCGTGATTGGTTCAATATGAGCGTGATGTTAGATTGTTGGTAAAAATATGTGTTTAAAGAAAGTTTACTAGTACAAAGGTTAAAGTAGAAGTAGACTTAAGTATTTAATTATTTTTATTTGTTTTCTTTATTTTATATTTACAACCCTTTTCAAACCCCCCTTTTTAATTCTTTATTCTTTTATTCTTTATTCTTTAATTCTTTATTCTTGATTCTTTATTCTTTTATCACTTTATTCTTTAATTAATTAATTCTTTGATCATTTAATTCTGTTATTATTTTATTCTTTAATTCATTAATTTATTCATTATTCTTTCCCACTAACGTATTATTAAAGTTCCCTAATTTCCCCGGTTAAGAACGATCTCTATTTTACCAATACTACATATTCACAAAAAGGGTTTAAATTGCATAATACTCAAATTACGTATTTAATTTGATGCGTAGTTTGAGCGTTGTCACTTCACCTGCAACTCTTCTCACCATGTCAAGCGAGCATTATGATCCTATAGTCCAATAGCACTAACCGATTATAAGGGTTGCATGCACATGTCATGACTCATGCATAGTTAGTGATCAAAATTACACACCCACAAGGCTCTTCTAGGCCAATTATCTTCATATGGCAAAGAGTTCAAGAGCATTTAACCTTAAAGAATGCATTTTCAGTCTCCCGAAAATTAAGAACCACTTAATCAAAGCCTCAAGACAACCCTAATCTAGAAAATCCCTCCAAGATTGCCAAGACTTCGAAAAATTCAAGTGCAGCAATTGATCAAGAAATTGAAGCGAGGAATATAACCAGCGCATTCCAATTTTTTTGTTAGGGTTTTTATTTTTTATTATTTTTTGGGTTTAATTTAATTTTTTAACTAATTTAAAAAATCGAACCGGTTCGGTTTCGGTACGAGACGGTATTCCTCAACATCAAAATCGATCACGTATCGGTTGCTGGTTGGAATCAGTACGGTATCGATATCGTACCGATCATCCATTTGATTTTACTATTATTTTTTTTTTCTTTCTAATTTGGTATTATACGGGACAGGAGGGTCTCGGTATTTCAGAACGATATGCCCATGGCTACTTTTAAATCTAAAAATTAAGTTTCGAGACATTTATTAAAATTAATGTAAGATGTCTTCTACAATTCTTATTTGGTGGGAAGCACAAAATAATTGAATTCCCATCAATTATTTTTCCAGAAATGGTATTAGGTTGTTGGTTCTAAATTGAAATCAAATTTAGAAGTTGTAGACAACAGCATCTTTCCAAAACCTATAAAAAAAAAAAAAAAACCAACAAAATAATCAAACGATTGATTAAGTGGCAAAATGCAAATAATTATGATTAATCTATGATCACAAACTTTTCTGTATATTATTGTACTATAAATATGCTGAAATATTCGTTTTTTGGGGGGAGCTGAACATTTTTGATTTATGAATGGACCGAAAGGAGTCGATTCGTACAATTGTAGGGTAGGGTCCCCAAATGTTATACAAAACGAATATTAACTTAAATTATATATGCGTGTACCTGAAAACATCATGTAGGTTTTAAATTTTCGGTTTTTGTTTACTTTTTTTTTTATTGAGATTAAAAAAAATGAAGAAATTAGAAAATATGAGATGATAATTGATGAAGGAATGATAAGGTAAATTACTAAATATCAAAATTTTTATTTTTGATTTCACTTTTTTTTCCTTCCCTCTTTATTTCTTCATTCGATACCATTACTCTTCTTCACTTTTTGTATCTTTCATTTACTTTTTCCATGTTTTATGCACTGAAAAATGGAAACTAAATGGTTATCAAATAACCTTAACTCACTTTTTCAATTGGCATAATATATATATATATGGTTAATTTGCACATGTAAAAACTCAGGTAGACCCTACCTATATTAGCGGGCTCTCTCTGTATTACAATTACGGATTATAATTTATTTCCGTATCATTACCTAAAAATGATTCAGGGTATTTTCTCGTCCCTTTTATTGAAACTATTGATTTTTTTTATATTTTTTTTATGCTCTAATGAATTTATTATTATTATTATTATTATTATTATTATTATTATTATTATTATTATCTATATTCTAGTTATAATCAATTTTTTTTTTTAATTCAGCAATTAGTGATCCTGAAAAAAAAATTATTAACATAGTGATCATCAGCACAAAAAACAAACTAAAACTCTCTATTTGGCTGATGCATAGAAATAAGTCAATAATTAGATTTAGTTGAGTTTTGCAAAGAGCCAAAGGTATCTTTAAATGACGATTTGTCAATGATTCTAATTATAATATGCGTTTAAAAAATATCCATTAATCATAATGAAATGATCGAGGGCTGCTATTTGAACACATTAATTGACACACCTGATATATCATTCAATTTATTACGACAAAATAAGTATAATATAATTTATTAAAATAACATGTCACATCAAATAGTTCATTTATTTTTTTATTATAAAAAAAATAGGCAATTAAGTGCATTCAAATACCAAGCCCCCTACTAAATTAATAAGATGCAAAAAATTGTCCTAGTAACATTATTACATGCACATATGAAGTTATACCTATCTTATTGGCTATTGCTTTGTTTTTCAATTATCTAAAGAGTCATTTAGATGGTGCGTTTTGCTAGATTAAGAAAGTTGACTTGTGTGCAAGAAAGAAGTTTCGTGAATGCAAAAGTTCGATTGGCCATCTATGAAATTGTGAAGGAAAAAAGAAAAGAAAATTAAGAACAGAAAAGCTATTGGATTTCTTACACATTTTAAGCATTCCAAGTTCTGAGCAAAAATGAAGAAGTTTCATTGACCAGAAGAAAAAAGAAGAAGTTTCGTGAATGAAATTATGGCATTTCTGATTCAAGTTAAAGTTGTTCTGGTTTTTGGCATGTTATAATGAGTAGTGGTAGGAGGAGAAATGACTGGGTCCAGTGAAAGGATAAAAAGTTTTTTAACTTTACAAACAGTTACCTACCTGGCTACCAATATTCTCACTTGCATAGATACTTGCATCTTCAAGCCTAAGGAATGTGGAGCACGTGTGGGCATCCTTCATATTCTCGCAGGGCCCTCATGGCGTTTGACTTCTTCATATGCTCTTATGGCGGTTGACTTCATACATGGACTTATCAGCTTTAGGACCAGAAGAGTATATCTAGCGGCCTTGAAATGGCCTAGGCTGGCCATCAAATAGCCCACAGCCTTGGGCATGGTGCTTCTAACGGATTGGGGCTAGCCTGGGTTTAGGCTGGCTTGGAGGCTAGTCCGGTCTCTCTCATGGACTGGGCTGGGCTGGGCTCATTCTAGCCAATGAGAATTTGCCACATGTCAAATTATATATTATTTTTATATTTATCAATTTAAATGAATGGTTATATTTTTTATTAGACTTACAATATTTTTATATTTATCAATTTAAATTAATGGCCGTATGAATTCACAAAATAATGGAAGTCTTCCCCCTTAGCTCTTTTTATTAAAAACGCAAAAAATAGCGTTGTCTATAATATTTTACTCTTACCTCTACCATTAAAGATACTCTAAAGGAAGTTGAAGTTTCTTCCAAATCTACTAATAGGGAAAGTATGTAGTTCAACTCGTTATAAAGTTGTAAGTCATTGCAAGGTTAATCAACTTTCTAATGTCCAACTTTTTTTCGTTCACATTCTAACTGATAAAAATTTGAGGAAAAAAATAATTTTTTGTTAGGGTTTTTTATTGCAAAGGCTGTTTCTATGTGAGCAAATCAAATGTTCTAAGTCTAGCTTTAGAACTTTTTTCATTAGAGAAATAAATATTAATTGATAATAAATTATGAGGGCAAAACCCAATTTCGAATTTTAGCGATTTCTCACGAATTTATAAGCTATGCGGGTAAGAAAAAAATCTCACTTTATTCAATGAATATCTTCCATTAACTTTTGTAATGTATTAAACTTATAAAGTGTTTACTCTGTGGACGTCAATTGTATGCTGCATTTGATACTATAATAAGCAGTGTATGACTTAATTTTCTCACAAGTCAGATCAAACGATTTTCTGGCCATCCAAACAGAACTGAAGCACCCTCACCTTGTTGAGAGAGCACATAATAAAATCTCTATAATACAAATTTACAATACCAACATCTCACCTTCAACAAACTCAAACAAGCTTTACATGCCAAGAATCGAAATCACACTCCACTTGCGCCGTGAAGACAAGAACCTCAACCTTCCACCGCAAGCAAACGACCTCTTCATCAAAACAGGACTTATATGCAGACATTGGCCGATCGAAACGTGACGTTTTCGAGCAGCATCAAGATGCAATTTCTCAGCATTCTGCAGATTTTTGACTAATTCAAGAATGCAATAATTCCCATATGCATCTTTTTGTGTAGCTTCGTTTTCCTCGCGCTCATTCTCCGTGTCAGCTCGGTTTTCGCCAACCCAATCTACTAATTCCATTTCATCATTCACATCCAATTCGATTTCAGTATCTGAATTCTCCATCTGGGATTCTTCAATGGTGTATAACCCGTCATTAGAAGGCCCAAGACACATTATATTAGCCCGGCATAACGGGCAATTTGTGTGAGACCTCAACCAAGTGTCAATACATGCTATGTGAAAAGCATGGCTGCATTTTGGCAACAGCCTGAGCATCTCATCGTCTTGAAACTCATTCAAACAAACCGAACACTCGGTCCCTTCGATCAATCCCTCACCTTCCTTGTACCTACAGACAGCAATCGAATTTATGATGGCCTGTTGCAACCCGACCGTGGAGATGAACCAGACCGGATTGTCTACTTGATTCTCTGCAAGAAAATCTTCCTCATCTGAGATGCTGGATTGAGACTGTGAGGATCCACTGCTTCCGCATAGATTTTTACAAGATTTGACCACAATCACATAGTAGCCAATGAGAATTAAAAGACTGGCTAGCAAAGAGACAGTGAGAACCACATAAGGTGACATATTGTTGTGATTTGGGTCATCTTGATCAATGACATAAATTGGTGGTGGTGGTGGTGGGAGGTCGGGCTCTGCAAAAGGGTAACAAAAATCAGGACAGTCAGTTTGGTTAATGGAAACGGCCGGAGCATATGGGAAGAGTTTTCGGTGTTTGAGCACTGCCATTAAAGAGATTGGGTGCTTGAGACTTGTCATTAAAATTCATGAACAAGAGATAATTGAAAAATAAGATGAGTGAGGGAGTGAGGTGGGGGGTTCATTTTTTCTTGGTGTGAATTAGAAGAGAAGAAATGAAATAATTAAACAAGGTAAAGAATTGAACACATACATCTCTTTCAATGTTTAGTGGGAAGTTATTGGTATGTTTGGTATTTCTTTTAGCACCAATTCTTTGGACATAACTAGCCATTTTTTTACTGCATTTTCGTGTACGTCTTCGTCTGTCAAGAAAAGGGTTGCTGAATGTGTCATGCTTTTGTGTATGATATTGTGAATGATTTATCGTATCTCTTTCACTCATTCTTATTCCTTGTTAGGTTTATTGATCAGCTTCCATCTTCTCGTTTTTTTGACGAATAATTCCTTTTTAAGCAGCTCCAATATGGATCGCGGCAGCCATTTCGATCTGCCAAAATTTGGGCATGAAATGACAATAGAATTTGGTGTCAAAATTGGTGAGACAGTGCTAGATAATGTTTGAGATCATGTGAATATATATTAATACATGAATAAATGGAAGTGGTCTAGGGCACTAGGGCAGTGTGTACCATATTGTAATACTGAATTACACCATATAACTCATCAATTTTTTATTCTTTGTAATAGAATTAGATCAGAATGAACCTAATTATCCAATAGAATTCAATATTAATTAAGGAATATAAAATATGTAAGTCTCCTTTTGTATATATATCAAATACGCTAATTAAAAATCTACCTTCAAATGACTTTTTTTTAATTTGATACGTTATATGATTTTGACAAAATAAAAAAAGAGATATGAATCAGTCCAATACGTACTACTTACCAAACCAGCCTAAGTGCACACTCAAAATACTTAAAAATTGGGGTAAAGTGAAAGGTAGGTTTCAGGTTTTGAATCCTCTTACAAGCCAAAGAATAATGAAGCGACTAGTCCGTGTCGAATGACATGGACAAAGTATCTGCAATATCATAATTCCCTTTTGTATTAAACTTTGTATTGATACGGTGAGTTATAGGTCACAACCGCACACCTAATTTCATGACTTCCTTTTGGGTGTCTCTTTCTTCTTCTTTTATTTTCTCATCACATTCCCTCATCTTATGTAGATAAGGCACACAAGATCGAGTCGTCGTGCATTCTCCTTCTTCTTCTTCTCCCTATTGATCGGTACTTTTGGATGCCAAGATTATGCCTAATTTGTTTCATCCGTGAATGTGTTGGCTTCCTAAATCCCAACCCTTATTGAAACTCCCTTAATAAGATTAAGATGAAGATTTCATTTCAAATTATAGGAAATTGCATGAGCACTAAAAAAGATTCGTGAGAGTTGAGGTAACTATATGTTCCTGTCCAAAATGTTTTTCTCGTTTTGGGAGCCGAATGTTCCGAGGCAACTTTTGTTGAACCTTCATGCAGAACCGGGTATTCGAAATGAGAGAGGTGGACCACTCGTATAGATCTCTTTTCTTGTGAATGCTGAAGTATAGAGATGCTAGATGGGCTGAGTTTGATGGGCCTTTAGCCACGACCAGTTCCTAGATGGACAAACGAGGAAGAAAAATGGGTTTTTCAACTCAGGTACAGGCGTGCCACTAGTAGAGAATTAGACAGTGTAAATGAGTTCCGTTTTTGCCCCAAGAACCTTTTTTCTGATCAAAGTGATTGTGAGGTATGCAGATAAGAATTAGCCTGCGATGTTCTTTTTTATGCCTTTTTCAAGGACTTAAAATATTTTTTTTTTCTAGCGTAGCCCAATTTTAGAAGTTATTTCGTCATGATATTCAAGTTGGCGACGTTGTTATTTTAGTAATTAAATGAACAATGGTCCCAAGTTTTTTCGAGTCAGAATCAAAGCATTCAGACCAATCCACAAAGATGGTGCCCTGACTTGGTGAGTCACGAACCACTCTTGGATGGCGTATCCCGAGTACCAATTATTTACTTAAGAAAATATGGTTTGTATTGAAATGGAAATGGAAGTACAAGTAAAAGAATGTAAAAGTACTGGAATTGAATAACAACTAAAAATTACAAGTACAGAAAAGTAAATTATTTCATTCACATTCAAGCTGGTATCTAGTAAAAAATTCCATAAATCATCAGCTGAAATGAATTTCAGTCGGAAAGTATGCCATAAGATGGCAGAACACTCAAAAGTGATGACAAAATGTCAAAAAGGAGGTTTGAGTTCCTCAGTAACCAGCCATGAGTTGGCAATCAAGATGAATTTCAGTGAATTGGTAGTCGGGATGGCTTTCTGCGAATTGACAGTCAATGACTTTCCATGAGCCGATAGTCGGAATGACTTTTCGTGAACTGGTAGTTGATATTATCAACCTTTTTGACGCTGAATGATCAGAAAAGAGGTTAATCTTTTGCGAACCTCGATCGACAATCGAAGAGCTGGCAGTTAGAAATGTGGCGACCCTTATGACACTGAGCAGTCAGAAAGAAGGTTAATGCAGGAAAAACAAGTCAACCATTGTGACATTGCTGCTAGAGCGGTCATAAAAATGGTTAGTCAGTTGCATAGATGTCTCGAAGGTGTGACAAGAGAAGTTGCATCTTAATATCCTATGTCGAAAGAAGCAGTTTTAGCCACAAGAGCCATCCTTTTTTAAACCATGAAACCTTGATTAAAGGTGTTTATAGGTTCAGAAATTGATAAAGATCAATTTGCTGAGTTTGATTGGATCATTTTCGTTGAAATGCTCTCCTTTGCCTCTGTTTTCTTCGCATGTTAGCATCACCCATACTTTTCTTCTCCTCAATGTTCAAAGTTGCTCGAGTTGAGCTTGTTTATCTGTTTTTGCCCTTTAATTTTCGTGAGACATTATCTTCGGCCCAGAGGGGATTTTTTTTTGGGTATAAATATTTCGCATTGAATTTGAAATGTTTTAAATATAAAACGTTTCAAATTCACTCGATCACACTTTCTCGCCCATCTTCGCTCGTGTTAAGCCCCTTCCAACCAACTCGGGATTTTTGGGAGGTTTAAACCATTTGAAATTCATCCCTTTGAAAAAGTCGTAGCCTTTACTTTTTGATCTTCTGAATTTTTTTCCGTTTGTCGAAGCCCTACCGCGGGACATGGCTCCGAGAAAAGCCCAGAAAGAAAAAGCCCTCATCGACTTCTCCTTTTCCGTTAATTTAGGGACTGTGCCTACTGGCATGACTCCCTGGATTTTTGGGGAGAACTTAAAAACTGTCGCTCGCTTACCCATGATGTTCACCAGGTTTATGAAATGGATAACCATGTTTCCCATGTGCCCGTTCTTCCTACGGGTTCCGACCACCATTATGTTTTGGGGCTGTGTTGGCGTGGTTAGGTGCCGGAGGATGCTGGTCCGCTCTATGATGCTCTGTTCGAGTTCCGGGCTTGCCCCATCTACCAATAATATGCTTTTCCATGGAACGACGTCCACTTAGGGAGGGCTCACCTGTTTCCATTTAGTAGGAAGTAAAAAATCACTAGTTGCTTCCTGAAGTGGGTTACGAGGATGAAAGGAATGTACCATGATGAATTCTAGCTTAACAGAGTACTTCACTTGGTAAACTTATCTGATTTACCCACTTCCCTTGGCATAAATATTCTTACTGTTGCTATATGCTTATGGAATAATAGTACCAATATGTTTGATTTTGGGCATTGGCTCTATATCCCTAACCTTGCTCGATTTAGCGGTTCATTTTGGCTTAAACCCTTCCGACCAGGTTGCTGATTTCACTGGCCTGTTCATTGACCCATATTCTTCTAGAGCGATGAATCATGAGATAGTTAGAGCCACCCCCCATAAATTCAATACATTTTCTACTTTTCTTGACACCTTTTGTTCTTATGATTCAGAAGGGGATCCTAGGCCTAAGTCTGACTTTCATGATTTAGGGATAATTGGTAGCTGTTTAGGTTCTAGTCACGAGAAGGTCCAATTTTTTCATTTCTGGCTAGACTGGTTTGCTTTCCTGAATGTCTCTAAAGGCATAAAACTAGAATGGGTTCCCCTGGTCGAGGTCCTAGCCTTTCGTACAAGTGTCATTAGGCCCCATTATCCTTTCCCAAATTTACAACTTCATGCACACCATTGTCTGTTATCCCGGGTTGAGGCAGTCTTTGAATGGACCGATGTGGATCATTCAGGTGTGATTGAATTAGTCTTTTCCTTAGCTCCACTGGAAATTCCATAAGTTTTTTGATGACGTATCTCGGGACAGTAGCTCATGCGCTTTTCTCCAGTGCCTTATTCCACTCATGACTACCTAATGTTCTTTTATGGATTGAGCCCACATCCTAGGGAACATTGGGAGGCCAGTGTCAAGCATTATTATCCCATGTTTAACATGGGTGGCTATCTGAATATCAACAATTCGATCTGCAAGTCCTTGGTACTAAGAGACTTCTTCAGTTGTGTGCTACCAAAGGACTTGCTGAAGGGTGGGAACCGTTACTCCAAAACGCATGCTTTTTTTGAGGTCTGCCACCCAAACTTTTTTGCATGCCAATTTGGATTCTGACAGGTAATCCTAGTTCCCCACATTAAAATGATGAACATGGGGATATCCTTTAGGCTCTAGAAGTTTTCCAATGATGAGGCGTTGGCCATCCGTCAATCTTTTTTTCAAGTGCGCGTCCAATATCCCCTTGGCATCGAGGTAATTTATGATTATACCGATGCCTTCCTGTCTTGGTTGTCATCGTATTTCGGGGCGGTACCAGAGGAAGTCGCGATGTTGCGGTTCAAAGTTTTTAAGATTTCAACAAAAACTTTCCTCAGTTTGGCCATGAACCTAATCTGCATAGTTGAGGAACAAGATGCTACTCCCTTGTCGATAAGTCTTTTCCTTTTGAGATCAACATAAATCATATGATCCTTAATTTACTTATATTCTTTTATGTCACATATGGCAAAGATGATGTTGATCTGATAGTGGAAGGGGTTGACGATCCATTAGCTCTAATCAGCCCTTTGAGTGAGGACCTAATTATGTAGAGATGTGTGCGTCGTGTCGAGATGGATGTGGGTCCTACTCCCCTAGCCTATCTGGTAATTTTTTCTCTTGTTGGTATTTGCATTGATCATGGCACATCTTGCATTCTTCAATTCATTATGTTGTTTGTTCCAGATGTTCTGAGTTCTCCGCACAAACCATCATCCAAGGGTAAAGAGGTAGGTTCCTTTTTGTCATTGGTGAGAGCTTCGTCAATTCATGCCAATGTGGCTTCTACTTTCTGTTGCTTCGGGGAGGAAAAAGGCAAGGTATATGATTGAGCATGATGGTTTGTTTGGCGACATCTCCTTAGCAGAGTACATGCAGGACAAAAAGGTGTCAAAACACAAGAACCATTTTCGGGCTTCCTTAACTTCTCCCTCTCCTGTTTCTCTCGAGGCTGAGGTTCATGGAAGTATCCCCATTGCGCACACAACTGCTCCCCTCGAGCCTACATCTGAAGCTGCTCCTAATAGGGTGGTCGAGCCCTTGTCGTTAAACTATTAAGTTCTGGTGTCCTTCTTCTATTCTTGATTATTACGCAACAGCTTGAGCCGAAACGGGTATGGATATTACTCTGTTGGCATTTTTGTTGTTAAATTCTTGGGATACTTCCAGTCAGGATCCATTTGACAATGTTTCTCATGAACAAACCCAGCCATCATGGCAAGACCCGTCCCAATCCCCCTGGATTATTGTGGGATGTGCCTGCTCCCGTCTGACACCACGTGTCAGACCAGGGATAAACTCGTCACCCACTCGGGGTCCATCAGAGTACACCAGGATTGGTGGTGGCATTGATATCTCGATCTCTGCTACAGCCCGCATCCGTTATCAACTTGAAGGGTATTAAAACCATAAAAACTGTGAGTGGAAAAAACAACAGTTTATAAAACTCATTTGTATCGAAAATACATTTATACCTTTCACGTAAAAGCATGCATGTATCATAAAACCACTTTATTTCAAATCCTTTCTCGGAAGCAAGACGTATTGCTTCCCAAATCAAAATACAGTGAAAACTGCTTCATAATCAAAGCTATCATCTCAGTAGGGTCTCAGCCCAAAACTAGATCATAGAGAACAAATATGGGGTCTCAGCCAAAACCGAAAATCTCATACAGCACCTCTGCCCAATCCATAGAACACGTGGGAACACATCCCATGGGAACTCATCCCAATATCAGTCACGTTTCTCATCCTAGCACATGTACATATAGCTCAGGACCGCTAATAATCCTGGCATGTCGCCGTGAACACATCACCCGTCACAACCTGTCTCTAGATCATCGCGAACACATCGTCGATCGATCTCAGAGTATCTCATCAGCACTCCTAAGTCGAGCCTCCCTTGGCCATTGCTTCTCGCAGCTGCTCGACCACAGGCAGTGCATCGTGACCTCTCCGGAAGGACAAATCACAGTCTGAATGCAAGTGCCATAACACCTGGGACGTACCCAAATATTATCATCATACATAGGGCCTCAAATATGGAACATCAACAAATGGGTCACAGCCCGGAAACCAGTGTCCTACGACACTTCATATATTAGGATTCCTCGAATCCTAGCAAATTCACAACTAGGTCTCATGCCCGAACATCCAGTGTCTTACGACACTTCTCATCCCAAGATTCCCCGAATCTTATCCAATCCACAACTAGGTCTCATGCCCGAAATGTCTTTCGTAAAACTCATAATTGAGTCTCTGCCCGACTTATCTAACGTTTAACTGAACTCTAAGTCAAACCAAAAATCAACTGGGTCATACGCCCGAAAGATATTTCCAAACCCGAAAACCAGTTCTCATTTCCAAAACACTTTCAAATCATCCGTGACTTCATGCTAAGTCAGGGTCTTTCAAATGGGTCTCGCGCCCGAATCTCGATTTCACGCATCCCCGTGAAATCCTCAAAACTGTAAATCAATTACATAGTTTCACGCCTCTTCGTGAAACCTTGGAATCATGTAACACACAAGCACGTAACACACTCTGTCGAAACTCAAACATCATATAAAACATAAATCTCGAATTACGTGCACTAACGCATTTTCTTCCGAAAAATGCCCAACAAATCATATTTAAATCATATGCACTCATGGCATCTCAAACATGTTCGTAAACACATACAAAACATTTATGCATGCATCGCATTCATAAAATAAAGTCCACTCATAGACCGTCCAAGCTGCGCCTCGATATGCTCGCCGTAAGCCTCTCCTGGCTAAATAACCGTCACCGAAACTCCCGGACCTGTCCAAATCGTACTCGAAGGTCACTAACTACTTCAAATAGGCTAATATTGAATCCCCCAATTTCTCGGGATTTTTAAACTTATTTTAAATAGCCCATAAACCTTTGGACACCCAAAACTACCCTGAAATGGTATCTGGTCGACTCGAAACTTGTGCCAAAATATTCGTTACATCGAAAGAATGATTTCATGTGTTGACCTCATCCCCAAACAGTGCCCTACGCGCCCCCACGCGCCGCCCAAAGGCGCTGCGTGTGGAGCTCACGCGCCGATGCACGGTGCTTCTTCAACCTCGCGTGAATCGGTCTGAACCGGTTCACTGGTTCGTCCGGTACAACCGAACTAGCGTGACCGGTTCAGTGCCATATCTCCCTTATTTTCATCCTTTTTCCTCCTTCTTTCCACCAATCCTCTCTAATCTATCCTAGGGATTGTTCTATGAAATCAAATCCTAGAAAAACCACCTAGAACCCATTGGTTCGATCTTCCTCTCACGACCCTGTTTTTCCAGCCCATTCCCTTGGCTGCTCAGCTGTCCCCCGTCGTCCAAAACTATCTCTAAACATCTATACAAACCCCATAAAACACTCCCAAATCATCAAAAACATTCCTAAACATCCCTAGCCCAAATTCGAAATTTGAAATGAGAAATGGGGAATTTCAGGTTTAACTTCCTCCGCCGTCCACAGCGGCCCTGCCTCCTCCTTGCCATGTCTTGGTCCCTTAGCCATCCTCTGCCACTCTCTCAGACAGCCCAACTGCTGGTTTCAATCGAATGAAATTGGGGGTGGGGGGGTGTTTGTGGGTTTCGAGTCGAGTGAATGAAGAAGATGGACGATGCATATATGTAAGGGAATGAGCAATGGATGAGTGAAACTTGTCACTCATCCATTTGGCATGTTCAAAATATTTGGGACCCACTCAGGACAAAAGTCCACCCGTCTCGTAAAACATGCAATAGTACTTTGGACCTTCCGTGATCCGTAGCTTTCCCATCGGATGTCCGATTTCAACGTGCCACCTATCTACGGACTCGTATCGACCCGATCTACGTAACGGTCCTCGGCCCTCATGCATCGGACCTCTCGGATAAAAATTCAAATTTTTTCCCTCATTTAAAGGCAAAATTGTAATTTGGCCCTGAACGTCCGATAATCCTCGACTAATCCCCAATTGGCCTTGCTAATCCATAATTAAATCTTAATTAATCCCTAAAATTAAGGACGGGTCGTTACACATCATCCCCTGGAAAGGATCTTGAAGAGGTAACTAGCCTTCTTCCTTTTTCGCCAATTTAGGAAACGTTAGTGATGGGTGTAGGCTTGGAAGAGGTATGTGGTAGTCCATACACTCCGCTTGCGGTTGTCCTGGGGAGCGTTTTTGGTGATAGGGAACGCTAGACCCCTTCTAGTGTTGAATATGTATTCTCTTCTTCTTCAACTTTCCTTGTACTTATTGATTCTCATCTTTCTCCCTCGTTTCAAATCCAGGATCCACTAGAAGTCTAGGTTTTAGAGCAAGAAGTTGCATCGCTTATTTCTCCTCTTTTCAAGATTCCACATTCAATTTCCACCATTGCTCCCTCCCAGTCTGATCATGAGGTGATTCGTCACTTTCGAGAGGCACACGATCGTGGGAGCGATGTTCAAGATCTAGAAGAAGTGAGGAATGTATTGATCACTGTCTATAGTGCACCATCATTCTTTGTATCTGCGGCCTCGCCTATTGCAATCTCCCAGATGGTTACCAGAATGCCTTGCTTGAGCATAATTGTCTTCAAAATGTCTAACTGGCGGAAGTTCCATATTTGGCGGAGTTGTAATCAGTGAAGCAAGATCTTCTTCAATGTAGTGAGGAAAGCGCTCGCTTAGGTCTCCAGCTAATGAACGCATTGTGAGAAATGGAGAAGAGGTGATTTGCCCTCGCAGCTGCAGAAGCTCGGTGTTCAAAACTCAAATGGGGATTTGAGCCATCGAAGGCTGGAGTGCAGGACAAGGAGTGAATTCTCCAAGAAAGAAAAGAGAAAGTGCATGCTATAGTTGAGTTTGCCAACAACGTGTCTACTGAGTTACACATGATACGGCTTCGGCCTCAGTCAATGTTGGGCTTCTTTTTAGAACAATAGGTCTTGATTTTACTTTACTTTTCCTTTTCTTGGTGTAAGGCCTTGGCCCATCTTATATGACACTACGATGATTCAATTTGAATTCACGCGTGTCCTTTCATTTCAAACGCTTCAAGTTCCACACCTTTAATCATGACATCACAAAAACACACACACCCTTCTATTTAAACTCCCATTTTCTTATTATTTTGCTCTACTATTTCCAAGAATTCTTCTAAATAAAATAAGTCTTTTCTGCAATGGCCTTATCTCCTCGTTTAGGAAACTCGAGCAGCTTCGTGAACTCGGAGACAGTTCATGTGAGACTTCAGAGGAAGTTGGAATACCTCATTTTTGATAACCACTTCCTCGATGGGAGCTTAAGGGAAGTAGAGGCTCTCTGAAAGGAGGCCCGAGCCGAAGTAGAGTCAGAGGCTAAGGCATATGAAGTGAGGCTTCAAGGCATCTGAGACAAGAAAGATGAGGTGTAGATAGGCCTCAAGGCTATCACGATCGCTGAGAAGAATCGATCCATCGAATGTGGGGAAGTTGTCCTCCACACCCTGGAGTAGGCAATGTGAGTTTCCTTCATGGTGGAGATGACTTCCGATTTAGACTGACGATCACCAAACTGTCTTTCCCTTTTTTTGTTGTTTTTTGTAATGTGTTTATTAATGAGATGAGACTTCCAAAAATATCCTTCATAGCATTTCAGAGTTGGTTAAAATGCCTGATAGTCACCGTCATAACATGCCAAGATAAATATAAAGCAAATCCTTGCATCCAGAATTGTCACCTCATTACATTTCCTTTCCATCATGTCTACTAGCAAGCTAGATTCGTTTGCAATTCCTCTCATCTATTATATATACACATTGAACAACGTCTCCAAGATGAATCCCAAGAACAATAGCAAATCATCCTAGATATAGAGCTTCAACTTCACCATCTTGTTGTTTTGACTGTGCTCATAAGCAAGAGACTTGCCGTTAGAAAGCCTCATTGAACTGGCAGAATTTCATGAAGAAGAATGTGACCTCAAGTGTACTCTGGCCTCTAGGGTTAGACGTCGCATGCGACATTCATCGTACTTGGATGGGTTTTCTCAAAGCTTTGTAGATAGTAAGGTTAATAAGCCTCACAATTGTACTTCTGATAAGTAATTCGCCTTTTAATGGAATGAAATGTAACTTTTATGATGAAAATGTATAACTAGATTTGATTTGAAATCTCTTGCCTTTGATTTTCTAGTTTTGGTGTCGCGTCTTCACACAAGCGTCCCCAATTTTGCATGTGACCTTGTATTAACACGTGTCCATTATACTGAGCCCTCAACCACTTTTAAGTTGTATTTTGGTAGGATTCTCTCTCATTGGAGTTTACATCGCCATTCCACATAGATATTCTCAACCCATCCATTGAAACCCCATGGGTTTTATTGTAGAAAAAATCGTCTGTTAGAAGACAAGGTTGACGACATTCATTATTTGCAAAACCAAGTGTTTTTTGGCCATAAAGATAGATTGAAGGATACACACGAGAATTCTCATTCACTAGCATCGTCCAATTAGTATGTTTGGCATTTGGAATTGAAGAGTGACATGGAGAAGCTATCTCTCTAGTGACTAGAAGACGACCTTGTTGCTCTAAAGGTTAGGATCGCAAGGCTCAAGAACATGATTGAGGATCGAGATCAACCCATTGGAACCATCCCTGTCAAATCCTTTCAAGATAGCTACAATGGTGGATATATTTCTAGGGCAGTTGGTCGACCTCTTTCTCTCGGTTGGGCCAAAGGAGGATCCACTTCCCCTTAATCCATGCTTGCTCTTTGTCCAACATGACTCTGTTTTCCTATTGTTTTTTTTTTCATGTAATTAAACTATCGAGTATTGTATTCTATAAAGGTGTTATTTTTGTGACTATCTCTGGCAAACATATTTATAAACCTAGTTGCCTTATGTCTGTGTCCCATGTAGGAATTATTGACTGAGGAAGTCCATCACTAGGTAGAACCTCTCTTGCTTCGCAAGGAGGATAAAATCTGGTTTTGATAATTTTTTGGCCGTGACTTTGGTTGGTCAACCATTTTTGTCTTCCTCTACTAGTCTAATGCTACCCAGCTTAGAGTTATACAAACTAGTCTTAGCCACTGTAAGATTAGCCATGAATAGCCTTGCATCTGCTTGGATGATTTCCCAAGACCCTCTCTCGTGGGTGGTGTCGTCAGAATTTCATATGGAGATTTGTTGGTGTATAGTAGACAAGATACACATACTCTTGTGGATACAATTCCTCCCGAGTAAAACATTGTAGGCCGCCCTACTTTCCACCATGAAGAATGCTAACATCAATTTTTTGGATCCCATTGTGATTTCCAAGGTTAGAACCTCGTGGGTCTTTGTTGTGGTATCGCTGAAATTAGACACTATAGCCATAGTCGGCAAGTAGTGTTGTAGCTTCCTATTCAATCTTTTCAACATTTTAACAAGTAGGACGTTGATGGAAACCCCTTTGTCTATAATCATTTTGTTGATTAGGATGCCTTCTAGATGAGCTGTGATAAAAATAGGTTGCAGATGGTCTGTCATTCCCTTAGTGGGGATAACAACTAGTGACTTTCCTTCATAGGTAATGGCTCTTAGGACAATATTGCGGTCCCCATTCGTTGGGATTTCGATCATTTCTCAAGAAAGTTCGTATATGGAAACGTCGCTGATCATCCGGTTGACTTGGTGATGTGCGACTGATAGGTGTTCTGATATTACTACCACTATATCTATCTCAACTTGAGGCTCTTATTTCTTGTCAAATAAGGCAACCAATTCTATAACTTCTAGCAGGTCTTTTCCGAATTCCTTTACTTCCTCCTTGGTCATGCCCTAGTCATAGTTGTGCTGGTTGTTATCTTCATGTGATTCTTCGATTGGGTCCTATGTAGTCTTAGTTTGGCTGCCCCCCACACCTCCTTGGGGAAAGTCTCCGAATACCAGTTTTCTCTTAACTGTAGAAGAAGCTTATGAAGTGGTGCCTAAATGCGTATCTCATTTTCGATCTTTTTCCTCCTCTTTGTTTATCTTAGGAGGGCTAGTTAGCTCATTCTTAGTTATTAAAGGTGTTGTTGGCTCTTTTGGAAGCCTTGCTCCCAAGCCTTTCTTAGTACGAAGGTATGCCCTGTACTATCTCTGAATCCTTATCTTGGCAATTCTTCCTAACTTCTTGGATGGTTTTCTATCCTCACCTACCACATACCACTTTCCATCCTGGATTGTGGCTATGAAAGGTTTGGCCATTTTGGTGGCCTTACCTAGAGGAACTGACTTTTTAACTTGTGGTTTTGGTTGGTCAATTCGTCACCTAGTCTGTTGAATAGCTACCCATTCTTGGTTTTGGGGATAAATGGACCATGTTTTTGCTCAGGTATATCTAGAGGAACGTCATCCCACATGTGCTTTGAGCATCTCGAATTTGCTTTAACATTTGGAGCTGAGGTCGTAGGAACATATTTTGTTTGAAAATTTTTGCATAACATTTTTTCATCCTTGTTTGTATCGAATACTTGCATCCCACCTTATTAGTACTAATTTATCAAATAATTTTAATCCATGTATCATAAACATAACCGTTCAATTATGAAATTATAATTTCAAGATGATTTCCACAAAATAATTAATCAAATTGGAGAATATTTAGCCATGCATTCATATGTATAAACTAAATGAACGACTCATCTTGAGAATCTCTATTGATTTGTTTGATACTATGAATGTAACAGCCCATCCCAGAAATCGGGATTAGATTATTTGTTAATGACGGATTAGTGAAGTTAATCGGTGACTAGTTGGATGTGTTCGGATGGACGGTGCGAAATGACGATTTTGCCACCAGAATTGGGCAAAATGTTGACTTTTTGATCGGGCGGTCAAATGGATTTTAACCGATGATCGTAACGTAGTTCGGGACGTCACGAGTTCATAGATAGGTGGCACATCCGATTCCGACATCCGAGGAAAAAGTTATGACATTCAGAAGTTCGAGGGTACTTTGGTAATTTAGTTAAAAAGGGCCAATTTGTTGACTTTTCAGATGGCATGGACTTTTCATGTAATTCGAGGACCGTTGAGTAGGTCTCGATCCCCTGAGTACAACGACAGGCGGCACACTGTCATCGGAGTTCGGATGGCTCGGGGTTCGGTCAAGATATGCTAAGGGCATTTTGGTAATTTTACCTCAAAAAGGAATTTTGGTCTTTTTCACTACCTAGGGATCTGTGCCTATTATCTGTGGACACATGGCTTACCTTGGGATTAGTGCCCACCAGGTTTTGTCCACCTGGCTAGTTCTGGATTGGTGTAGAAGCCTCAGGCAGATTTTAAAGTCATGCACGGTGTATGTGTGGTTTGCAAACAGAGAAAAACAGAGGAGAATGAGTGACCCTGACCTAAACCGTCCTCAAACATGATCGTATGCCCATGGTGTCTGAACAGAAGTGAGAGGTGAGTAAAATGAAAGTCAGATGGTGGTGGCACGGCGGCTCACGACGGCGGGAGAAGGTTGGAAATCCGTAAGACCCGTGAGTCCCCTGTTTGAATTCGAAATAATGAAATTGAATTGAAGGATGAATGAGCCTAATTGATTAATCAAATGATGATTATGAGGTGTCTAGGAGTTGGATGGCCTTGGAATGGGGGCTCACCGTGGACATCGGCCGTGAAACCCGTGGGAGGTAAGCTTCAGTTTGAAAATGGCACTTTGAGTCTTGCTGGTTTTTACTAGAATTGGTTGATTAGAAAAGGTTTTGGATGTTGTTAGGATTATTTTGGACTTGGAATCATGGCAAGAGATGGCCGGAATCACAGAGAAGGGACGATGGAAAAAGTTTGATTTGATCGATCGTTTAGGAGGTATGTTACGGACCTCAATTTTGTGTTTTACTTATGGGAATCGATTAGAAAGAGTAGGACGATGCTAGAGGACTTAAAAGGATGAAAAACGGATGAAAAATAACTAAAATCCACCCACGCCGGTTCGAGTTGCAGAGACCGGCCTGAACCGGGTCGACCTAAGGAAGACGATGCCACTGTAGGCGGCGCGTCGCTCCCACGCGCAGCCCCTTTGGGCGGCGCGTGGCTCCTACTCGCAGCCCCTTTGGGCAGCGCGTGAGGGCGCGTGGGGGCCCCTTTTGGTGAAGTTTCCAACATGACTTTTAAATTATTCGATGTAATGAACATTTTGGCGCTGGTTTCGAGTCGATCGGACATCGTCTCGATATGTTTCAGGATGTCCGAAGGTTTTAAGGCTCGATTAAAAATAGTTAAAAATTTGGGAAAATTAAGGGGTTTTAGTATGAGCGTTATGAAGTAGTTAGTGACCTCATTATGGGATTTGGACAGGTTCAGGAAATTCAGTGATAGTGGATTGGCCGGGAACGACGTAAGTGCGCGAGTATCGAGGCGACGGCGTAACGGTCTGTAAGTGGACTTTGCTTTCGAACTTATGATGCATGCATATATGTTTTATATGTTTTATATACGTGATTCTATGATTTGATTTATGATCTTGATGGTTTACGGTTTTGCACGGTTTTCGAGATATTTACGGAATTGCGCGTTTTACGAGATTTTGATCGATGTTGTGATTTGACCATAGTTTAGATGATTTGTTTTCGGGATTTGAAATACGATTTAATTTCAATGATTTATAACGGATTTTGGAAAGTAATTTCGGGCTTGAAGCCCAGTTCAGAAAAGTGGTTTTGATGAACGTGATTTCGGGTTTTGAAAACGGATTTCAGGATGACGATTCTGGATTCGGTTTTGGAACTTGAAAGTGGATTTCCAGATTTCGGTTCGGAATGATTGTTCTGGATGTCGGCTTATGGAAAGATGGTTTTGGATTCGGATTTGGAAATGGATGAGAGATATGATTCTGGATTTGGATTCGAGATGCTGATTTCGGATTCGGTTGGAAATTCGAAATGGTGATTTCGAATTCGGATTTGGACATGGAATTGGAAAGTGGTTTTTAAATTGGTTTTTGGATTGGATTTTCTGGATCCGGTTGTTGGGTTTAAAGATTCGGATATGATTATGATGCGCGGGGAGGGGGGGCGGGGGGGGGGGGGACCCGGATTGGATTTAAAGACCCGAATTGAGTTTAAAGACTCGGGAGTTTAAAGACTCGGATATTGATATTTCCCTCGTAGGCCTATTGAGTTTAAAGACTCGGATTATATTGATGCCTGGATTGAGTTTAAAGACTCGGATAGATCCAGCAGGTTCGATGGATGGAAATGTGGTTTCAAATGTGTTTTGGATTTCACTGAGACTTGATGATGATGGTTTTCAATAATAGTTTTCCAATGTTTTGGGCAATGACCCGGATGATATGGATTTTGATGATTTTGGGCTGAGGTCCGGGATTTGATAAAAAGAAAATGAGTTCGGTTTTTCTTAAATGGTTTGAATAACTTGAATATAGAAAGGTTTTATGACATGGGTTTTGATATGCATGCATTGGTTTTTAAATGGAGGGTATAAATGTAATTGTACTTTCTTATAAACTGTTTTCAGACGTTATCCTTTATTTTTTTCCACTCACAGACTTTTCATGTTTTCGATACCCTCCAAGTTGTTGCAGTGCGGGCTGTTGGTTGAGAGAGACAGAGACATCACATACGCGAACCATAGTAGAGTCGGCGCTCTGGAAAGTCCGGAAGTTTGGAACGGTGCGTTGAAAAATCCCTTATCTAACTTACGTGTCACATGGAGGTTGGATGTCAGTTTAGCCTTCGTGTCATGCGTAAGATAGACGGGAGAAGGACTTAGCCCTTAATCCCGGGGGATTGAGGGTGGGTCCTGTCAAATTAGTATCAGAGCCAGGTTCTGTGCGCTCTGAGCGAGGTTTGGTTCCTAGAGTCGTTGGTTCATCGATTTGGGTGTTGTGAGGCTACTGTGGATGTGATGTCTCGACGCGGAACAGCTCGTCATCAACCTGGACGCAATAGTGATAGTACGTTCATTAGTAGTTAGTTAGCGGTGATTGTTAGTGCCAGGGTGATAGTCACTCGATACGCGGTGCGAGATATGTTGTAGGTCAGCGTAGGACCGAAGTAGTTAGCATGTTTGACGTTGGATATGCTCGATGGTTGGACAATAGGGTCGGATGTATGCTAGTGAGCTACGATTACGAGTAGGCTGGTCGCCCTGTAGGGCCTGTTAGTAGCCTGTTGAGCTGGTGGTACACGTAGTGACAGGACCCGCCCCGATCCCATAGGGACCACAAGGGGACGTGCCCTGCTCCCGTCTGACACCCAATAATTCATACCAATTTTATCCTCAAAACATTTAAATGCACAAATAACCAAATTAAAGTCATACATCAAATCCGAATTAAACGAATGTCAGACAAGGGATGAAATCCAAAATTACAAATTTGCGAACACGACTCTAAAGTAAACCTGCGGGTACACCGCCCAGCAGGGGTTCAGGTACGCAGAAGTAGATCTATGCCTCAGCCTCTGGTTCCTCCTCTACCTCAGTTTCCCGACCTGGAGGGGTTATCAAAAACATTAAAGGTGAGTGGACCGAAACTCAAGTTCACAAAATCGTTTGATAAGTAAAACATATAATTTACCCCTCCGTTTTCCAAACATGCGTGCAACACAATACAAAATCATAAACCATATAATATGAACCATAAGGCATGTAATAAAACCATAACCATAATTTTAGCCACTGCACTATACACTCCAATCCCGACATCCCCGATGTCTGACGTCCCTGACGTCCAATAAGGTCACAATCACAAGGCTACGCGTGCCACTCGGGTCTCAATTCCGAGTTCAATCCCCGAACCCCGTTCGGGTACAGCATCCCCGATGCTTAGCGTCATAGACGCTGGACATTCTAGACGTCCGTGACCTCTCCGGGGTACCTCATCCGGAGGAGACAATATAATATGGAAGGATCTATACAGTGCAGTAACAAATGCATTTTATTGATATCCACATGCAAGGCATATATATATACATAGTTAACATCCGAACCAATCGTTAAGTTTCATCAGACGGGTCTCAAGCCCAAATACCGTGAAACGTGCCATAACCATATTTTCCATATCATCAAAACCATTATTGTTTTAGCATGTGAATAAGTATAATAAACCAGAAAACATTTATGCACGCAAGGGTTTAAGAAAATGGCCCACTCACAGTACAATCCTGCTAGAAACCGAACGTATACCCTTGTCCTGGTACAAATGTACGATCCCTGTCAAGTCCAAAGTATTCGTAAAGGTCAAATTTAAACCCCTAACATTCAACTATGAAGCCCTAGACCGAAACCGGTCCGGAAAAGCCGCCCGAACGCACTTTCCAAGGCAATAAACCTTATTCTGACCAACTTAATGATCTCCGATCGACCCGAAACCACCGTCGTTGGATCCGGATCGTCGAAACCTAAAGAATGGTGGTGGTCCCACCAGAAACACTGTTCACACGCGCCCCCACGCGGCGGTCAACGCGGCGGTCAACGCTGGAACAGTCCTGCTGACGTCATCGCTGACGTCACTGCTGACGTCAGCATGACGTCATGCTGACGTCATCTGACAGCTGTCAGGTCTGACGTGTCAGACTCTGACAGGTGCCACATGTCAACATCCGATTGGTCCACCTCACTGATCTGTCAGGCCACGTGTCAGATCTGACATGTGCCACGTGTCAGCAAGCACTGGTCCACGTCACTGACATGTCAGTGACACGTGGCAGTCCCTGACTGGTCCACGTCACTGACATGTCAGTGCTGACTGTGCACTGACATGTGACACGTGTCGGCTCACGGTTGGTCCACGTCACCTGACAGACTGACATGGTGCCACGTCATCACCGCTGTCCTCAGACGGGTTGACCCGAAAACCTGCAACTCGGGTCGATCAGACCCGCGATCAAGACCCGGTCACCATTTCTTCATTTCTCCATCATTTCTGTCCTAGTTTGTTCCTAGGTGCTCGTCTCAATCCCAGAAAGGGTTTTATGGAATCAAAATCGAGAAAAACAGACAGGATCGAGGGCTTACCTCGAAGAACAGAACCGGTTTCCGTCGCCGTTTAGTCACCGCCCTGAGCTCCTCCGGCCACGAGTTCAATTCCAGTAAGTCCCTGGAAGTTCCTAGAGTCTGCTAGGATTCAATAAGGACAAATCAAAACGCGGGAAATGGGTTTACCAAAAACTGGGTTTGAAACCGTCACGGTTTCCCCTGCTTCCTTCCTCGCCGCCATCCTCCGCTGTGATCACTGCCGTCGCTCAGCCTCACCAGGGAGTCCCCCAACACGCAGACACAGTGAGTGGGTGATTAGCTGGGATGCTTGATCGAAATGGATAGAGTGTGCGATTCGGGTAGGAAATATAAAGAAATGGAGGGAAGGAAACGGACGGCCCAGATTTGATCTCCAAGATTAGATCAAGGGCTCAGATTAGATCAGGGGTTTTCAATCCAAGGGCTGGAATTTAAAGCTGATTTAAATGTTAATTAATCCAATAGTGGATCTGATCCAATCTAGCCAATGGGTGAGTGACACTTGTCACTCACCAGGTGTCCTCCAATCAGATTTCCTGAATTTAATATTCGACACGAAAACCGAGACACGAACTTCCCGAATTCACGTTTCTGACCATAACTTCCTCGTACGAAGTCCGATTTCGGCGTGCCGCCTGTCTACGGACTCAGGACGTCGAGGCCTACCCAACGGTCCTTGAGTTAACTGAAAATTAGTTGTCAAAAGAAAAGTCAACATTTTCCCCCGAGAGTCCAAATTACGGTAATGCCCCTGAACTTCCGATAGTCATAACTTTTACCCTGATCGTCCGAATTGGACGTGCCACCTGTCTATGAACTCATGACGTCCCGAACTATGTCACGGTCATAGGTCAAAGTTCATTTAGTTCACCAATCAAAAAGTCATCAATTGACCATACCATTCACAAGGGTAAAATCGTCAAATCACACATTAAATTACAATATGGGAATCCTCGAATTTCCGGGGTGTTACAACCTTCCCCCCTTAAGAAATTTCGTCCCGAAATTTCAAAGAAACAAATGAGGAAATTGTTCTCGCATCTGAGCCTCAGGCTCCCATGTGGCTTCTTCCACATTCTGGTTTCTCCAGAGAATCTTCACGAGAGGGATCGTCTTTCGTCGTAGTACCTTGTCCTTCCGATCCAAGATCTGTACTGGTTGTTCTTCAAAGCTCAAATCCTCCCGTAGTTCAACAGGTTGTTCCCCAAGTACATGAGAAGCATCACGTACGTACATCCGCAACATCGATACGTGGAAAACATCGTGAACTCTCGATAGTTCTGGAGGTAGTGCCAATTTGTATGCAACTCTGCCAATTCTCTCCACGATTTCATAAGGTCCGATAAAACGCGGACTCAGTTTCCCCCGTCGGCCAAAACGGATAATCCCTTTCCACAGAGACAACTTCAGGAAGACAAAATCTCCCACTTCAAACTCCAAGTCTCGAATCCGTCGGTCGGCATAACTCTTCTGGCGATCCTGTGCCACCTTCAATCTCTCCTTGATCACGCGAACAGTTTCCATGGTTAAGTCCATCATCTCCGGCCCTACAGCCGCTCGCTCTCCTACCTCCGTCCAGCAGATAGGTGTCCTGCACTGTCGGCCATACAGTGCCTCATAAGGTGCCATCCCAATGCTCGCCTGATAGCTGTTGTTGTAAGCGAATTCCATCAATGGCAAATGAGTATCCCAAGAGTCTTGAAACTGTAGTACACATGACCTCATCATGTCCTCCAAGGTCTGAATGGTTCTCTCAGACTGTCCATCGGTCTGTGGATGGAAAGCAGTACTGAAACGTAAGGTTGTTCCCAAAGTAGCTTGCAAACTTCGCCAGAACCTGGAAGTGAAACGCGGATCACGATCGGACATGATCGATTCCGGCGTACCATGAAGTCGTATGATTTCCTTCACAAACAACTGAGCCAGTCGGTTAGGTTTATAGGTTTCCTGAACTGGCAGAAAATGGGCTGATTTGGTTAACCGATCCACGATCACCCATACTCCGTCCACTCCGCTCTGAGTCCTCGGTAACTTAAAGACGAAGTCCATGGTGATGTGATCCCACTTCCACTCAGGAATCGGAAGTGGCTGCATAGCCCCATACGGTCTCTGCCGTTCCGCCTTAACCTGCTGACAGGTTAGGCATTTGCTGTAATGACCCGTCCCGAATTTCATGATTAGATTAGTGACTAATCACGATTAGTGAGGCTAATATGTGATTAGTAGAGCGAAATCGGACGAACGATGCGAAATGACCGTTTTGCCCTTGGTGGTGGCAAAATGTTGACTTTTCAATCGGGCGGTCAAATGGACTTTGACCGATGACCGTGACGTAGTTCGTGACGTCACGAGTTCATAGACAGGTGGCACGTTCAATTCCGACGTTCGAGGAAGAAGTTATGACGTTCGGAAGTTTAGGGGCATTTTGGTAATTTGGGTGAATAGGAGGTCAAAAGTTGACTTTTTGACCAAGAGGTCCGATGGCCGAGGGCCGAAGACCATTACGTAGATAAGGACGATACGAATCCGTAGACAGGCGGCACGTCGAATTCGGACGTTCGACGGCGACGTTACGGTTCACGGAAGTTCCCAGTTACTATTCACGACGGCACGTTTTACGAGACAAAAAGTGCAGTTTTGTCTCTAGTGGGTCCAGATATTTAATGGAGGCCCAATGGATGAGTGACACTTGTCACCCATCCACTGGCCAACCTCACCCACTCATGCACCAAACCCATTCACCGTGCATCCATTTCTTCCATTTTTCCTCCATCCATTACCCGATCCCATTTCCAAATCCAACCCAGCCAACCCAACCCCATTTCGGCTAGGACTGAGGACAGAGTGAAGTGAGGATGGTGAGGACGTGGTGGCCGGCCCAGGACGGCGCCACCGTGCACGGCTGAGGCCAAACCCGAACAGGTAACCCGGTTACCCATTTTCTCCCTTTTAATTTGATTTTGATGTTATGGTTGCTTTTGGACGATTAGGATGAGTTAGTTAGGTTGCTAGTATGATTTTAGGAAGGTTTTGGTGGTGGTTGACGGCCGAGAAGCCGTGTAGACTGATCGGGAAAAATTGAACCGTGAGGTTCAAATTGGACCGGTCGGATTTCGTAGGTTTTAGGTTGTTTAGTTAATTAGGATTGATAGGAAATGAAGAAATAGGAATTTAGGAATTGGAATGGAGGAAATCGGACCGAAAATGAGGGAGAAGAAGGCCTGGACCGGTTACGCCGGTCCAGTTGCAGAGGTCGGACCGGACCGGCCGGCCCAGACCGGTTCGATCGCTGGAGCAGGTGACACTGTAGCGGCGCGTGAGGCCCACACGCAGCCACTTCAGGCGGCGCGTGAGGGCGCGTGGCAGGGAATCTGGGGAAGGTTCCAACATGTGAAATCATCTATTCGATGTAACGAACATTTTGGGACTGGTTTCATGTCGATCGGACACCGTCTCGATATGTTTCGGGGCATCGGAAGGTTTAGGTTCGGGATTAAAAATAGTTAAAAATACGGGAAAATTACGGGGCTTTAGTGGGCGGTTAATTAAGTAGTTAGTAACCTTCTATTACGATTTGGACAGGTTTGGGAGGCCCGGTGACGGTGATCGGCTCGGGGAGCCGTATGGCACGCAAATCGAGGCGGTAGCTCGGACGGTCTGTGAGTGGACCTTGTTTTCTAAATTGGTGCATGCATAAATGTTTATTATATGTTTTATTACTTGTTTGATGATTCCATGGGTGCATTTGTATGTGGTTACGTATAAGCACGTATTTCGAGGTTTCGGCCTTATACGGTGCTTATACGGGTCTGTATGTCTTTATTGATTTAAATGAACTGGATTTGGATTTCAAAAGGATAAACTCGGGTATGAGACCCATTTGGTTTTGTCTCGGGCATATGACCTCAGATTCCGGGCACGGTGCCCAGTTGGTGTCCTATGTTCGGGTACGAGACCCAGTCACTTTACGGTATTGATCTCAGGTCAGGGAACCTTAAATGGATTCCCAGGTTCATGACGGTTTATGGGAACCGGCATGAACCCTTGTTGTGGTATCGTGGTTCATGACGGTTTATGGGAACCGGCATGAACCCTTGTTGGTTATTACGGTACATGACGGTTTATGGGAACCGGCATGTTACCTGGTTATGTACCTGGTTATGTTATTACGGTACATGACGGTTTATGGGAACCGGCATGTTACCTGATTATGGATACTATGGATCATGACGGTTCAGGGGAACCGGTCATGAATGTTTATGTTATGTATATATATGTTCGTCTACCTTCCTTTACATGTTCTACTATCTCCTCCGGGGAGGGTCGTTGGCCTGGGTGGACCCCGGAGTAGTCACGGAGCACCGACTGAGTGGAGTCACCCCCCAGTTAGGTTCCTTACTCTCAGGAAGGCTATGATTACTATTACCTCGGGTTGGGTCAGTGGTCTACGGACATTGATCTTGACTTTGAGATGACTCGGATTGAGACCCGGGTAGCGCGCGCGTAGCTTTGGATACCGTGACAGGATTGGTTGTGTGACTTATATATATGTATGTGATGTATATATGATATATGATATGTGGTGTGTACAGGTGTGCACAGGATTTGAGCAGTGGCTCGTGTACTTGGTTTCTTTATGGTTTGGGGCCGAGTCCTTTATGGATTTGGGCAGTGGCCCGTATGGTCGTTTTTATTGTGGTCCTTTCGACCTTAGTTTATATCTGCTTTGGGCTTAGTCCCACATATGGGTTTTTTGGATAAATGGTTTTCGAATGCATGCATGCTTTTTAGTAGAGGGTACAAATGTCTTCTCGTTAAAATGTTTTTATAAACTCTTGTTTTGTCCACTCACAGTTTTTAATGTTTTGACTGCCCTTCAGGTTGACATCGGATGTGGACTGTAGCAGAGACCGAGATATCACATGCCTCCTCCGGATCCTGGCGTACTCTGATAGCCCGGGAGGGCAAAGGACGAAAATATCCCTTGTCTGACACTTCGTGTCAGACGGGAGCAGGGTCATCCCGCACTAATCCCGGGGGGATTGGGATGGGTCCTGTCAACGTGGTATCAGAGCGGGGTTGTCTCTATTCGAGCAACCGTGTAGCTTTTGGAGTATGTACACAGGTCGAGGATGTGATATCTCAATGGGCTACAGTTCGTGGTCAACCTGATGTTGAGGTGCCGGTACGATAGTTAGTAGGATTGGCATGCCTTGGTTCGGCATTTGAGGCCGAGGTTGCCATAGTTCTGTCAAGGTTGAACAGTGTGGGACCCTACGGAAGGATTAACGTGTTCGTATTCTGGAGTGTGATCGTGAGACGGTTAGTTGGGATCGTCTTTCACGATGTCGTAGGATTGGTTCCGACGACTAGTTGGGAATTGTGATCATCGGATGGTCGAATATTGTTGAGTTGGATGATCGGATTTAGTTGAGTTAGATGGAGTTACTGCGGTCGGCAGTTAGCTGTCGGTTTCGGGGAATCCTAGTTGGATTGTCGGTAGGATTGGATTGACGTCTTTACGATGTCAAGACCGCGGGGTCGGTCAGATTGTTGATGTTACTGCTTTTCGCAGTTGGGTTCCGAGGAACTCTAGGTGTGATTGTGGAACCCTACCGTATGTGTATGGTTCGGAAATGGGAGTTGACGAGTGGTTTGACTTGGACGACTATTCGGATTTGGATTCGTTAGTCGGTCTAGTCATGTCAGCTTGTATTGGGACTGCACTTCGCAGTCAGGGTTGTACGTATCGGTTAGACCGAGTTGGTTGTCGTGCTACTTCAGTTGTGGGTTGGTGCAACTAAGGTCGTGGATGACCTGGTAGACGACAATGGTTTAGTCAAGTTACGACAGGATAGAGATTGTTGGACAAGTTACCAGGGTTGGTACTTGTCGATGGAATCCCTGAGTGGGATACAGAGTAGTTGGTACGGGCGATTGATTCCGTTGGATACGGAGTCTGGATATAGCGATGTCTGGTAGTTAGGTCTGCACGAGTGTGGGGCAGGCGCTACTACCGAGAGTGGTTATAGTTACGATTGTTGGGGTTCGGGGAACGTTTTCCTTTTCTCGCATGAGTTGTCAGGGTGACTGTACCCAGAGTTGTCAGGTACGAGGGAGACAGAGTTTCTCCTATACGAGCAGAGGTACGCGATCGTCGCTTGGTATGAGCGGAGATCCAGGATGTCAGTGTTGCACACGGTGTGCTAGCGTCAGTACTGATGCTAGTGAGGATGCTTGTGTGCTGATGCTGACAGGTGGTAGTGATGGTGCTGGTACTCGTGCTAGTGCTAGTGCTGGTGTCGGTGCGGGTGAATTGTTGGTTAGTGTAACCACGAGTGTGTGTCATATCAGTTGCGACTGACGACTGTCAAGTACTGACAGTTTGTCGGAGGTGTCATCGTGGATCGGTTAGTGAGTTTTGGTGACTCCCAGTGGGAGTAGATGTCAGGATAGTTAGCGGTTGAGCACGGAACCGTCTAGTTGGTTGTGTCAACGAAACGGTAGATTTGACAAGTAGTGTCAATTCAGAACGCATGACTACTGTCATTCGACGTGGTCGAACGTAGTCGATACGATATGGATGTTAGCGGTACGTCTGGCTGCAGACGAGTAAGTATTGTTCTGGTTAGTGGGTGTACTAGCGTATACGCGTTGCGTGGTAGGTCGAATTATTTCCACGAGGTGGAGGTTGTGGAATCAGGATAGTTGGAGTTTCGAGAACGGAACTAAATTAAGGAGGGAAGAACGGTTGGGTTTAGGTCGGTTGGAATTTCGAGGACGAAATTAATTAAGGAGGGAAGGTTGTAATGACCCGTCCCGAATTTCATGATTAGATTAGTGACTAATCACGATTAGTGAGGCTAATATGTGATTAGTAGAGCGAAATCGGACGAACGATGCGAAATGACCGTTTTGCCCCTAGTGGTGGCAAAATGTTGACTTTTCAATCGGGCGGTCAAATGGACTTTGACCGATGACCGTGACGTAGTTCGTGACGTCACGAGTTCATAGACAGGTGGCACGTTCAATTCCGACGTTCGAGGAAGAAGTTATGACGTTCGGAAGTTTAGGGGCATTTTGGTAATTTGGGTGAATAGGAGGTCAAAAGTTGACTTTTTGACCGGGAGGTCCGATGGCCGAGGGCCAAAGACCATTACGTAGATAAGGACGATACGAATCCGTAGACAGGCGGCACGTCGAATTCGGACGTTCGACGGCGACGTTACGGTTCACGGAAGTTCCCGGTTACTATTCACGACGGCACGTTTTACGAGACAAAAAGTGCAGTTTTGTCTCTAGTGGGTCCAGATATTTAATGGAGGCCCAATGGATGAGTGACACTTGTCACCCATCCACTGGCCAACCTCACCCACTCATGCACCAAACCCATTCACCGTGCATCCATTTCTTCCATTTTTCCTCCATCCATTACCCGATCCCATTTCCAAATCCAACCCAGCCAACCCAACCCCATTTCGGCTAGGACTGAGGACAGAGTGAAGTGAGGATGGTGAGGACGTGGTGGCCGGCCCAGGACGGCGCCACCGTGCACGGCTGAGGCCAAACCCGAACAGGTAACCCGGTTACCCATTTTCTCCCTTTTAATTTGATTTTGATGTTATGGTTGCTTTTGGACGATTAGGATGAGTTAGTTAGGTTGCTAGTATGATTTTAGGAAGGTTTTGGTGGTGGTTGACGGCCGAGAAGCCGTGTAGACTGATCGGGAAAAATTGAACCGTGAGGTTCAAATTGGACCGGTCGGATTTCGTAGGTTTTAGGTTGTTTAGTTAATTAGGATTGATAGGAAATGAAGAAATAGGAATTTAGGAATTGGAATGGAGGAAATCGGACCGAAAATGAGGGAGAAGAAGGCCTGGACAGGTTACGCCGGTCCAGTTGCAGAGGTCGGACCGGACCGGCCAGCCCAGACCGGTTCGATCGCTGGAGCAGGTGACACTGTAGCGGCGCGTGAGGCCCACACGCAGCCACTTCAGGCGGCGCGTGAGGGCGCGTGGCAGGGAATCTGGGGAAGGTTCCAACATGTGAAATCATCTATTCGATGTAACGAACATTTTGGGACTGGTTTCATGTCGATCGGACACCGTCTCGATATGTTTCGGGGCATCGGAAGGTTTAGGTTCGGGATTAAAAATAGTTAAAAATACGGGAAAATTACGGGGCTTTAGTGGGCGGTTAATTAAGTAGTTAGTAACCTTCTATTACGATTTGGACAGGTTTGGGAGGCCCGGTGACGGTGATCGGCTCGGGGAGCCGTATGGCACGCAAATCGAGGCGGTAGCTCGGACGGTCTGTGAGTGGACCTTGTTTTCTAAATTGGTGCATGCATAAATGTTTATTATATGTTTTATTACTTGTTTGATGATTCCATGGGTGCATTTGTATGTGGTTACGTATAAGCACGTATTTCGAGGTTTCGGCCTTATACGGTGCTTATACGGGTCTGTATGTCTTTATTGATTTAAATGAACTGGATTTGGATTTCAAAAGGATAAACTCGGGTATGAGACCCATTTGGTTTTGTCTCGGGCATATGACCTCAGATTCCGGGCACGGTGCCCAGTTGGTGTCCTATGTTCGGGTACGAGACCCAGTCACTTTACGGTTTTGATCTCAGGTCAGGGAACCTTAAATGGATTCCCAGGTTCATGACGGTTTATGGGAACCGGCATGAACCCTTGTTGTGGTATCGTGGTTCATGACGGTTTATGGGAACCGGCATGAACCCTTGTTGGTTATTACGGTACATGACGGTTTATGGGAACCGGAATGTTACCTGGTTATGTACCTGGTTATGTTATTACGGTACATGACGGTTTATGGGAACCGGCATGTTACCTGATTATGGATACTATGGATCATGACGGTTCAGGGGAACCGGTCATGAATGTTTATGTTATGTATATATATGTTCGTCTACCTTCCTTTACATGTTCTACTATCTCCTCCGGGGAGGGTCGTTGGCCTGGGTGGACCCCGGAGTAGTCACGGAGCACCGACTGAGTGGAGTCACCCCCCAGTTAGGTTCCTTACTCTCAGGAAGGCTATGATTACTATTACCTCGGGTTGGGTCAGTGGTCTACGGACATTGATCTTGACTTTGAGATGACTCGGATTGAGACCCGGGTAGCGCGCGCGTAGCTTTGGATACCGTGACAGGATTGGTTGTGTGACTTATATATATGTATGTGATGTATATATGATATATGATATGTGGTGTGTACAGGTGTGCACAGGATTTGAGCAGTGGCTCGTGTACTTGGTTTCTTTATGGTTTGGGGCCGAGTCCTTTATGGATTTGGGCAGTGGCCCGTATGGTCGTTTTTATTGTGGTCCTTTCGACCTTAGTTTATATCTGCTTTGGGCTTAGTCCCACATATGGTTGTTTTGGATAAATGGTTTTCGAATGCATGCATGCTTTTTAGTAGAGGGTACAAATGTCTTCTCGTTAAAATGTTTTTATAAACTCTTGTTTTGTCCACTCACAGTTTTTAATGTTTTGACTGCCCTTCAGGTTGACATCGGATGTGGACTGTAGCAGAGACCGAGATATCACATGCCTCCTCCGGATCCTGGCGTACTCTGATAGCCCGGGAGGGCAAAGGACGAAAATATCCCTTGTCTGACACTTCGTGTCAGACGGGAGCAGGGTCATCCCGCACTAATCCCGGGGGGATTGGGATGGGTCCTGTCAACGTGGTATCAGAGCGGGGTTGTCTCTATTCGAGCAACCGTGTAGCTTTTGGAGTATGTACACAGGTCGAGGATGTGATATCTCAATGGGCTACAGTTCGTGGTCAACCTGATGTTGAGGTGCCGGTACGATAGTTAGTAGGATTGGCATGCCTTGGTTCGGCATTTGAGGCCGGGGTTGCCATAGTTCTGTCAAGGTTGAACAGTGTGGGACCCTACGGAAGGATTAACGTGTTCGTATTCTGGAGTGTGATCGTGAGACGGTTAGTTGGGATCGTCTTTCACGATGTCGTAGGATTGGTTCCGACGACTAGTTGGGAATTGTGATCATCGGATGGTCGAATATTGTTGAGTTGGATGATCGGATTTAGTTGAGTTAGATGGAGTTACTGCGGTCGGCAGTTAGCTGTCGGTTTCGGGGAATCCTAGTTGGATTGTCGGTAGGATTGGATTGACGTCTTTACGATGTCAAGACCGCGGGGTCGGTCAGATTGTTGATGTTACTGCTTTTCGCAGTTGGGTTCCGAGGAACTCTAGGTGTGATTGTGGAACCCTACCGTATGTGTATGGTTCGGAAATGGGAGTTGACGAGTGGTTTGACTTGGACGACTATTCGGATTTGGATTCGTTAGTCGGTCTAGTCATGTCAGCTTGTATTGGGACTGCACTTCGCAGTCAGGGTTGTACGTATCGGTTAGACCGAGTTGGTTGTCGTGCTACTTCAGTTGTGGGTTGGTGCAACTAAGGTCGTGGATGACCTGGTAGACGACAATGGTTTAGTCAAGTTACGACAGGATAGAGATTGTTGGACAAGTTACCAGGGTTGGTACTTGTCGATGGAATCCCTGAGTGGGATACAGAGTAGTTGGTACGGGCGATTGATTCCGTTGGATACGGAGTCTGGATATAGCGATGTCTGGTAGTTAGGTCTGCACGAGTGTGGGGCAGGCGCTACTACCGAGAGTGGTTATAGTTACGATTGTTGGGGTTCGGGGAACGTTTTCCTTTTCTCGCATGAGTTGTCAGGGTGACTGTACCCAGAGTTGTCAGGTACGAGGGAGACAGAGTTTCTCCTATACGAGCAGAGGTACGCGATCGTCGCTTGGTATGAGCGGAGATCCAGGATGTCAGTGTTGCACACGGTGTGCTAGCGTCAGTACTGATGCTAGTGAGGATGCTTGTGTGCTGATGCTGACAGGTGGTAGTGATGGTGCTGGTACTCGTGCTAGTGCTAGTGCTGGTGTCGGTGCGGGTGAATTGTTGGTTAGTGTAACCACGAGTGTGTGTCATATCAGTTGCGACTGACGACTGTCAAGTACTGACAGTTTGTCGGAGGTGTCATCGTGGATCGGTTAGTGAGTTTTGGTGACTCCCAGTGGGAGTAGATGTCAGGATAGTTAGCGGTTGAGCACGGAACCGTCTAGTTGGTTGTGTCAACGAAACGGTAGATTTGACAAGTAGTGTCAATTCAGAACGCATGACTACTGTCATTCGACGTGGTCGAACGTAGTCGATACGATATGGATGTTAGCGGTACGTCTGGCTGCAGACGAGTAAGTATTGTTCTGGTTAGTGGGTGTACTAGCGTATACGCGTTGCGTGGTAGGTCGAATTATTTCCACGAGGTGGAGGTTGTTGAATCAGGATAGTTGGAGTTTCGAGAACGGAACTAAATTAAGGAGGGAAGAACGGTTGGGTTTAGGTCGGTTGGAATTTCGAGGACGAAATTAATTAAGGAGGGAAGGTTGTAATGACCCGTCCCGAATTTCATGATTAGATTAGTGACTAATCACGATTAGTGAGGCTAATATGTGATTAGTAGAGCGAAATCGGACGAACGATGCGAAATGACCGTTTTGCCCCTGGTGGTGGCAAAATGTTGACTTTTCAATCGGGCGGTCAAATGGACTTTGACCGATGACCGTGACGTAGTTCGTGACGTCACGAGTTCATAGACAGGTGGCACGTTCAATTCCGACGTTCGAGGAAGAAGTTATGACGTTCGGAAGTTTAGGGGCATTTTGGTAATTTGGGTGAATAGGAGGTCAAAAGTTGACTTTTTGACCGGGAGGTCCGATGGCCGAGGGCCGAAGACCATTACGTAGATAAAGACGATACGAATCCGTAGACAGGCGGCACGTCGAATTCGGACGTTCGACGGCGACGTTACGGTTCACGGAAGTTCCCGGTTACTATTCACGACGGCACGTTTTACGAGACAAAAAGTGCAGTTTTGTCTCTAGTGGGTCCAGATATTTAATGGAGGCCCAATGGATGAGTGACACTTGTCACCCATCCACTGGCCAACCTCACCCACTCATGCACCAAACCCATTCACCGTGCATCCATTTCTTCCATTTTTCCTCCATCCATTACCCGATCCCATTTCCAAATCCAACCCAGCCAACCCAACCCCATTTCGGCTAGGACTGAGGACAGAGTGAAGTGAGGATGGTGAGGACGTGGTGGCCGGCCCAGGACGGCGCCACCGTGCACGGCTGAGGCCAAACCCGAACAGGTAACCCGGTTACCCATTTTCTCCCTTTTAATTTGATTTTGATGTTATGGTTGCTTTTGGACGATTAGGATGAGTTAGTTAGGTTGCTAGTATGATTTTAGGAAGGTTTTGGTGGTGGTTGATGGCCGAGAAGCCGTGTAGACTGATCGGGAAAAATTGAACCGTGAGGTTCAAATTGGACCGGTCGGATTTCATAGGTTTTAGGTTGTTTAGTTAATTAGGATTGATAGGAAATGAAGAAATAGGAATTTAGGAATTGGAATGGAGGAAATCGGACCGAAAATGAGGGAGAAGAAGGCCTGGACCGGTTACGCCGGTCCAGTTGCAGAGGTCGGACCGGACCGGCCGGCCCAGACCGGTTCGATCGCTGGAGCAGGTGACACTGTAGCGGCGCGTGAGGCCCACACGCAGCCACTTCAGGCGGCGCGTGAGGGCGCGTGGCAGGGAATCTGGGGAAGGTTCCAACATGTGAAATCATCTATTCGATGTAACGAACATTTTGGGACTGGTTTCATGTCGATCGGACACCGTCTCGATATGTTTCGGGGCATCGGAAGGTTTAGGTTCGGGATTAAAAATAGTTAAAAATACGGGAAAATTACGGGGCTTTAGTGGGCGGTTAATTAAGTAGTTAGTAACCTTCTATTACGATTTGGACAGGTTTGGGAGGCCCGGTGACGGTGATCGGCTCGGGGAGCCGTATGGCACGCAAATCGAGGCGGTAGCTCGGACGGTCTGTGAGTGGACCTTGTTTTCTAAATTGGTGCATGCATAAATGTTTATTATATGTTTTATTACTTGTTTGATGATTCCATGGGTGCATTTGTATGTGGTTACGTATAAGCACGTATTTCGAGGTTTCGGCCTTATACGGTGCTTATACGGGTCTGTATGTCTTTATTGATTTAAATGAACTGGATTTGGATTTCAAAAGGATAAACTCGGGTATGAGACCCATTTGGTTTTGTCTCGGGCATATGACCTCAGATTCCGGGCACGGTGCCCAGTTGGTGTCCTATGTTCGGGTACGAGACCCAGTCACTTTACGGTTTTGATCTCAGGTCAGGGAACCTTAAATGGATTCCCAGGTTCATGACGGTTTATGGGAACCGGCATGAACCCTTGTTGTGGTATCGTGGTTCATGACGGTTTATGGGAACCGGCATGAACCCTTGTTGGTTATTACGGTACATGACGGTTTATGGGAACCGGCATGTTACCTGGTTATGTACCTGGTTATGTTATTACGGTACATGACGGTTTATGGGAACCGGCATGTTACCTGATTATGGATACTATGGATCATGACGGTTCAGGGGAACCGGTCATGAATGTTTATGTTATGTATATATATGTTCGTCTACCTTCCTTTACATGTTCTACTATCTCCTCCGGGGAGGGTCGTTGGCCTGGGTGGACCCCGGAGTAGTCACGGAGCACCGACTGAGTGGAGTCACCCCCCAGTTAGGTTCCTTACTCTCAGGAAGGCTATGATTACTATTACCTCGGGTAGGGTCAGTGGTCTACGGACATTGATCTTGACTTTGAGATGACTCGGATTGAGACCCGGGTAGCGCGCGCGTAGTTTTGGATACCGTGACAGGATTGGTTGTGTGACTTATATATATGTATGTGATGTATATATGATATATGATATGTGGTGTGTACAGGTGTGCACAGGATTTGAGCAGTGGCTCGTGTACTTGGTTTCTTTATGGTTTGGGGCCGAGTCCTTTATGGATTTGGGCAGTGGCCCGTATGGTCGTTTTTATTGTGGTCCTTTCGACCTTAGTTTATATCTGCTTTGGGCTTAGTCCCACATATGGTTGTTTTGGATAAATGGTTTTCGAATGCATGCATGCTTTTTAGTAGAGGGTACAAATGTCTTCTCGTTAAAATGTTTTTATAAACTCTTGTTTTGTCCACTCACAGTTTTTAATGTTTTGACTGCCCTTCAGGTTGACATCGGATGTGGACTGTAGCAGAGACCGAGATATCACATGCCTCCTCCGGATCCTGGCGTACTCTGATAGCCCGGGAGGGCAAAGGACGAAAATATCCCTTGTCTGACACTTCGTGTCAGACGGGAGCAGGGTCATCCCGCACTAATCCCGGGGGGATTGGGATGGGTCCTGTCATTTGCTCACGAACTCAGCAATATCCTTCTTCATTCCTGGCCACCAATAATGGTTCCGGAGGGTACGGTACATCTTTGTACCTCCCGGATGCATAGCATAGGCCGAACTGTGGGCCTCCTCAAGTATCTCGGCCCGTAACTCTGCCACTGCAGGTACGCACAAACGGCCCAATTTCACAAGTGCTCCATCGTCCCGGATGGTAAAATCCTGTCTCCCCTCCGCATCGACCTCAATTCTGTAAATACAGAGTATCGGATCCTGAAGTTGTGCCTCGATGATCCGATCAATCAGTACTGGTCGTACATGGAAGCTGGCCAACAAGGCTCCATGCGCATCCGTACCCAAAATAACTCCCGCCTTCCGGAGTTCCACTAGAAAGGGAAGATACACCATCCCTAGGTGTGCAACGGATCCTGCTGACTTCCTGCTGAGTGCATCCGCCACCACATTGGCCTTACCCGGATGGTACTCGATCGTACAGTTATAGTCCTTCAGCAGCTCCAACCATCTCCGTTGTCTCATGTTAAGCTCCTTCGGAGTGAATAAGTATTTAAGACTCTGGTGGTCGGTGTATATCCGACACGTTGCGCCGAACAGATAATGTCTCCAGATTTTGAGAGCATGAACCACCGCCGCCAACTCCAAATCATGGGTAGGGTAGTTCAACTCATGAGTCTTCAGCTGCCGGGATGCATAGGCGATAACCTTGCCAGTTTGCATCAACACGCAGCCCAACCCTTGCAGTGAAGCGTCACTGAAAACCACAAACTCTCCACTGTCATCCGGCAATGCAAGGACAGGTGCAGTGGTCAATCGATCTTTCAACTCTTGAAAGCTCCGATCGCACTGCTCGTCCCAGATAAACTTTACTCCCTTCCGAGTCAAACGAGTCAATGGTGCAGCAATTTTGGAGAAACCTTCCACGAATCTCCGGTAGTAGCCTGCTAATCCGACGAAACTCCGCACCTCGGTCACTGTTGTCGGTTTAGCCCAGTTGGTCACCGCTTCTGTTTTCTGGGGGTCCACGCAAATCCCATCCGTCGATATCACGTGTCCCAGAAAACCAATACTGCTTAGCCAAAACTGACACTTGCTCAGTTTGGCGTACAATTGTTCTTGTCTCAGCCTCTCCAAGACCAACCGTAGATGTTCTTCATGTGCACGGGCACTCCTCGAGTATACCAAAATATCATCGATGAACACAATCACGAACTTATCCAGGTAGGGTCGAAAGACCCGGTTCATCAGATCCATGAATGCTGCTGGAGCATTCGTCAAACCAAATGGCATAACAAGGAACTCGTAGTGTCCGTAACGGGTTCGAAAAGCAGTTTTCGGAATATCCTCCTCCGAAATCCTCAGTTGGTGATACCCAGACCGCAAATTAATTTTCGAGAAGCACTGAGCTCCCCGCAACTGGTCGAAAAGGTCATCGATCCTGGGTAGAGGATACTGATTCCTCAGCGTCATCCTGTTGAGTTGTCGATAATCAATACATAAACGGAGACTTCCTTCCTTCTTCTTTACGAACAACACCGGTGCTCCCCACGGTGAAGTACTCGGTCGGACATATCCCAAATCTACCAACTCCTGCAATTGAGTCTTGAGTTCTCGTAACTCGGCCGGCGCCATCCGGTATGGTGCCTGGGATATAGGTCGGGTACCCGGGAGTAGTTCAATAGTAAACTTAATCTCCCGCGATGGTGGCAATCCAGGTAAGTCTTCCGGGAATACATCCGGAAACTCACAGACCACCGGTATTTCGTCGATAACCGGAGTATCGACCCGTTCCGACACGACATGCGCCAGATAACCCTGGCATCCCTTCCGTAGAAGTTTGGTAGCAGTAAGTGACGAAATCACTTCAGGAGGCGAACCATCACGTTCCCCCTGAAAGATAACTTCCGGCAAACCCGGGCTTCGCAAAATCACTTGCTTGCTACAGCAGTCGATGAGCGATCCGTGCTCCGACAGCCAATCCATCCCTAGGATTATATCGAAGTCGTGGATATCCAGAATAATTAAGTCTCCTGGTAAATCCACATCCTCAATTCTTACCGGGCACCTCCGAATCACCTGATTCACAAGGTACACGATACCCATCGGGGTGCCAACACCCATTTCGTAATCTAAAGCTGATACCACACAATCAAGCATACCAGCACAACTTTTCGAAATAAAAGAATGTGTAGCCCCCGCATCCATTAATACACGTACAAGAAGGTTAAAGATATGTAGTGTACCTGTGACCACGCCTGGAGCAGTCCTCGCCTGCTGCTGGGTCATCGCAAACACTTGGGCCCTCGGCCCTCCGTTCCGTCCGCGCCCGCGCGCGCCACGTCCAGCACCACGGTCACCTCCCTGACCGCGACCTCCCTTAGTGTGGGAAGCCGTGCTCTGCACCACACTCGAGCCCCCAGCGTCGTTGTTCTTGGACAACTGCGGACAATCACAGGCATAGTGGCCCTCCTCTCCGCAAGCAAAACAAGTTACTAGCCTTGGCCTGTCCGAATGCCCACCAGATGCACCGCTCCAAGATGAGCGCTGCCCAGAGTTGTGTCCAGATCCTCTGCCCTGAGAGCCTCCACGTCGACCCGACCAGCCACGACCCTTGAAGGATGAGGGTGCTCCCCTGTAGCTCCCTCCCCTGTTGTTCTTACGGCCCGATGGCCCATGATGTGGGCGATCCTGACGTCGCCACTCCCCCGAAGGTTGTCGTGATTGGTGTGCCGCCAGACTGGCCTCGACACGCACCGCTGCGTCGACCATATCTCTCAGAGAAGCATGAGTGGTAGCAGTCACACTGGCCCGGATCTCCCCTCGGAGTCCAAGCTCAAACCGCTGGCATTTGTCCTCCTCCGTGCTTACGAATGAAGCAGCGAACCGGGAAAGTTTCCTGAAAGTTTGCTCGTAGTCTGCAACAGACATGTCACCCTGCTCCAGCCGCAGGAATTCCGCCTCCCGCGCCGCGCGAAAGGATCGCGGGTAGTACTGATCCAGAAATCTGGAACGGAAAGCTTCCCAGGTAGTGGTATGGACAGACCACCTAGACATTTCGAGTCCGTGCCACCACTGGTAGGCTCCTCCTTCCAGCAAGAAGGCCGCCAGAGTCACTCGTTCGCCCGGAGGGCAGTGCATCACCGAGAAGATCCTCTCCCACTTGGTGATCCAGTCGTGAGCATCCTCGGGGTTTGATCCCCCGCAGAAAGGAGTGGCTCCCAACCGTTGAGCCTTTCCAATGCTCGCGCATTCCATCTCTCTTTCTAGATCCTCGTCCGTTCGAGTATGAGGAATTCTCCTAGGAGGCATAACCAACTGTTAAGAGGGATAGATCAGAAAACAATAAAAGTCGAAAAGTAACTAGTACTAATCGCTAGTCTAGCATGCTGACCAATACCCTAGTACTGACCACAACCTAGTGCTCTGATACCAAGCTGACAGGACCCGCCCCAATCCCACAGGGACCACAAGGGGACGTGCCCTGCTCCCGTCTAACACCCAATAATTCATACCAATTTTATCCTCAAAACATTTAAATGCATAAATAACCAAATTAAAGTCATACATCAAATCCGAATTAAACGAATGTCAGACAAGGGATGAAATCCAAAATTACAAATTTGCGAGCACGACTCTAAAGTAAACCTGCGGGTACACCGCCCAGCAGGGGTTCAGGTACGCAGAAGTAGATCTATGCCTCAGCCTCTGGTTCCTCCTCTACCTCAGTTTCCCGACCTGGAGGGGTTATCAAAAACATTAAAGGTGAGTGGACCGAAACTCAAGTTCACAAAATCGTTTGATAAGTAAAACATATAATTTACCCCTCCGTTTTCCAAACATGCGTGCAACACAATACAAAATCATAAACCATATAATATGAACCATAAGGCATGTAATAAAACCATAACCATAATTTTAGCCACTGCACTATACACTCCAATCCCGACATCCCCGATGTCTGACGTCCCTGACGTCCAATAAGGTCACAATCACAAGGCTACGCGTGCCACTCGGGTCTCAATTCCGAGTTCAATCCCCGAACCCCGTTCGGGTACAGCATCCCCGATGCTTAGCGTCATAGACGCTGGACATTCTAGACGTCCGTGACCTCTCCGGGGTACCTCATCCGGAGGAGACAATATAATATGGAAGGATCTATACAGTGCAGTAACAAATGCATTTTATTGATATCCACATGCAAGGCATATATATATACATAGTTAACATCCGAACCAATCGTTAAGTTTCATCAGACGGGTCTCAAGCCCAAATACCGTGAAACGTGCCATAACCATATTTTCCATATCATCAAAACCATTATTGTTTTAGCATGTGAATAAGTATAATAAACCAGAAAACATTTATGCACGCAAGGGTTTAAGAAAATGGCCCACTCACAGTACAATCCTGCTAGAAACCGAACGTATACCCTTGTCCTGGTACAAATGTACGATCCCTGTCAAGTCCAAAATATTCGTAAAGGTCAAATTTAAACCCCTAACATTCAACTATGAAGCCCTAGACCGAAACCGGTCAGGAAAAGCCGCCCGAACGCACTTTCCAAGGCAATAAACCTTATTCTGACCAACTTAATGATCTCCGATCGACCCGAAACCACCGCCGTTGGATCCGGATCGTCGAAACCTAAAGAATGGTGGTGGTCCCACCAGAAACACTGTTCACACGCGCCCCCACTGTAACGACCCGTCCCGAATTCCAGGATTAGTTTAGTGACTAATCTTGATTAGTGAGGTTGAACGGTGGTTAGTAGGGCGGAATCGGATAAATTGTGCAAAATGACCGTTTTGCCCCTGGTCGTGGGCAAAATGTTGACTTTTTGTTCGGGCGGTCAAATGGACTTTGACCGATGACCGTGACGTAGTTCGGGACGTCACGAGTTCATAGACAGGTGGCACGTTCGATTCCGACATTCGTAGAAAAAGTTATGGTGTTCGGAAGTTGAGGGGTATTTTGGTAATTTGGCTTGTTAGGGGCCAAATGTTGACTTTTTGATCGGGAGGTCCGATGGGCGAGGGCCAAGGACCGTTACGTAGGTATCGTCGATACGAATCCAACGACAGGCGGCATGCCGAAATCGGAGATCCGACGACGACGTTATGGTCAAGGAAACGAACTAACGAACCGAGGCCGGGATTAAAATAATAATAAAATAGTGAATAGTGACCGTTGACTGTGCACCTCCGGATGAGTGACAAGTGTCACCCATCCCCTAATCTAAGCCCTAAAACCTGATCCATGTCTCCCTACATCATCATTACAACCTCATTATCACCATTAATCTAAACTAATTAATCCCCCTAATTCTCCTTCTGTGTCTTAGAACCCGTGAGCAACTGAGTGTGAGGGATAGGGGAATTGGCTGATTCCTTGCAGCAAAATTGGGAGAATTGAGTGAGTTTGAAGACTGTGTTAACTGAGTGAATCACGGGAGACAGAGTGTGGGGGGGGGGGACTGAAGCAAAAACCGAAAATTGAGTTTGGGAGGGAAATTCGAAATCAAATCATAGGGCCGTGAGGATTGAATTGGAGGTTACATTCAGCCTTCTGGGAATGCCACGATCAGAAACGTCGAAAGAACGAAGGGATTTGGCCACCAATTGGCTCTGATCACACTTGGTGACAGAGGAGGAATTTCGAAGCTGAGTCGTGGAATTGGAGGCTTCGTTGGATGCAATTGAGGTGGGGAAACTACTTCTCAAGATCCCACGATGCTTCTGGGTTCATCAATTGAAGAAAAACGGGTGTGATCGACAGACTTCCATGGTTGCACAGTGACGGCCATCGAGCTTGAGTCGTGACGATTGAACACTGGATTGAAGCAATTGGGTTGGGGGAAATGATTTACGGAGTCCATGGAAGCTTCTGGTTGAATCAATTTCAGGATATCGATCGAAATGGATGGGGTTCGAAGGATGAACAATGGACGGGTGTTCTTGGTGTTCATCATCGAATCGTGGAATTGTAGGTAATGATTTGTGTAATCAATGTTACAGAACTTAAATTAAACTTAAAACGAAGCTAATGGAATGATCAATTGATGTAATTAAGGCTGAATTGATAGGATTGGAACCGGGTCGTATCGCGGGCAAACTGGACCCGTTTACCAGACATACGGGTTAGATGGTGACACTGTAGCAGGCGCGTGAGTTTCACGCGCAGCCACTCACGGCGGCGCGTGGCGCCGCGTGGGCACGAATCTCGAGGTGAGGTCAACATGACTTTTAACCCATTCGATGTAACGGACATTTTGGAATTGGTTTCGTGTCGATCGGACACCGTCTCGATAGTGTTCGGGATGTCCGAAGGTTTTAAATTAAGTTTAAAAATAAGTAAAAATTCGGGAAAATTACGGGACTTTGATAGGATGTTAATGATGAGGTTAGTAACCCTCTAATGTGATTTGGACAGGATTGGGAGTCCCGGTGAAAGTGGTGTGGCCCGGGAGGGCCGGTGGCACGCGTATCGAGGCACACGGTTAAAACGGTCTGTGAGTGGACTTTGGTTTTATAAATTCTATGCATGCTTAAATGTTTTACATGGATTATGGTTGTGATTGTGTGATGTTGATTTGGTTGTTGGTAAATTGTACGGTTTCACGTATTTCGAGGCGATTTACGTGCTTGCACGTAAATCGAGGTTTTCCGATTTTACATGGATTTTCCATATTTATGACTTGGATATAATGTGATGAAATGGTTTTGAAATTGGAAATATGAACTCGGGCTTGAGGCCCAATTATGTTGGAAATTTCGGACTTGGAGTCCATTTGAATATCGGGCCGGGGGCCCAATTGGTTAATGAAATCGGGCCAGGGGCCCAGTTGGTATGAAATCGGGCTGAGACCCATTTGAGTTATGTTATCGGGCCAGGGGCCCAGTTGATTTACGAATTCGGGCCGTGGGCCCAGTTGGTTTATAAGTCGGGCTGCGGGCCCAGTTGGTTTACAAATCGGGCCGTGGGCCCAATGGTTCATAAAATCGGGCATGAGGCCCAATTGGATTATAATGGTGATTTCGGGTCAGGGACCCTATATTTAATAATTGTGATTTTGGGTCAGGGACCCTAAATGGAATTATGTGGTTTTATGGAAATTTCGGGCAGGGCCCAATGGTAATAATGTGATAAAAGGATTTAATAAAACTGTTTTCCATATACCATCTGGATACAAGGATATATGATGGTCTCCTCCAGATGTCTAGGACACTGGGGAAGTCACGGTGCATTGCCTGCGAGGGGTCATTATACGGAGCAGCCGGACCGTATGATGACTCAGGAGCAGGATTGCTATGATTGACGTCAGGGACGTCAGACATCAGGGATGTCAGATATATGGACCCGGAGAGACCCCGGGCAGCACGCGTAGCTTATGAAACCGTGAGATATGACGTCAGGGACGTCTAGCGTCTGGGACGCTAAGCATCTGGGATGCTGGTGATGGTAATGGTAAAATATGGATTAATGAATAAAATGGCTTATTGGTTGGATATGTGTATGTGGTAAAAATGGATTATTGGTTATGAAATGGTATGTCGGGTCAGGGACCCTAAATGGTTTTGGATTTTTGAATTGATGTTCATCTATGGTCGTGGGTGGTGACCCACATGGTTTTAATATGTATGGTGGAGGTATTCCACGGTTTTGGGCTGAGTTCCCACACTTGGTTTTTGGTTAACGGTTTTCGGGCTAAGGCCCTAATGGCTCGGTTGAGCAAACGTTTTGGTTACTGGTTTTTGGTGGCATGCATACGTTTTTATTGGAGGGCATAAATGTCTTATAAATGTATTTGGTAAACTTATTGGTTTTTGTCCACTCACAGCTTTTGGTTTTAATGCCCTTCAGGTTGATCACGGATGCGATTGCAGCAGAGACTGGGACATTGCACACCTCCTCCATCGGTCCTTGCGCACTCTGGATGGCCCGTTTGAGCAGTAGCTCTTGGTTATCCCTTGTCTGACACCCCTTGTTGGACGGGAGCAGGGCACATTCCATGGTAATCCCGAGGGGATTGGGATGGGTCCTGTCAACTTGGTATCAGAGCATGGTTGCTCTATTTGTGCGCGCAGGTCAAGGGTGTGATGTCTCATTGGGCTGCAATTCGTTATCAACCTGATAGATAGTTTTTGGGTTTGGATAGTGGATGGAGTGCGATTGGCCCGATACACCGTGCGTTAATGTGATTCGACCCAAGTGGGGTTGATTGTGGTGAACGGGTATAGTGGGACCGTCGGTTCGGTCATGTGATATTGGATTGTTGTGCTGCTAGGTGCAGCTAGGTTCGGGGAACCTCATGTGAGTAATGGTTTAAAAATGTGAACCCTTGTGGTGGTTTCTCGTGTGCGGGATGTTGGTTCATCGGAGTTGGCCGATGACCTAATGGTGGAACCCACGTTGATGGGATGGTAGGATTGGATTTGACGTCTATTCGATGTCGGGACCGCGGGGTCGGTCAGGTTGTGGATTTTATATTACGGAAAACTGTTTGGTTCGGTTGAACCATAGGGTGTGATTGTGGAACCCTAGTATTAAAAAGGTAAACCTTAATTGTGGCTAGTGGATGAGAACTTGTGCTGCGATGAGCGGCTGAGGTCATGGATGACCATGTGGATGGCTCTGGTGAGTTTAGGCAGAACTATGGGATTCGATGTACGGATACGGTTCTGAGATAAATTATGGAATCCCGTGTTGGATCGGGTATTAGTGTGAGGTGTGGATGCGGATCTCGATAGCAATGACAGTTAGTCGGTAGTCATATGGAGATGACTGGCTATCAAGGGTAATCAGTGTGGTCATAATACTTGGGGACGTTCAGGGAACGTTCATTTTCCTGATGTGGATTGTCAGAATAGTGGTACCCATAGTTGTGAGGCACGGGATCGTCGTTCCGTATGAACGGAGATCCAGGGTTGTCGTATTTGCACACGGTGTGCAGTATGGATGTTTGCGGGGTTGGTACTTTTGTGCTGATGCTAGTATGGATGCCTGTGTGCTGATACTAGTGTTGTTGATAGAGTGTTGGTGCTGGTACTAGCGCTGGTGCTAGTGTCGGTAATGGTGTTGACGATGAGCCACAAATTGGGATGTGACTCCGTCATGATGAACATATGTTCGGTCTTTGAGATTCGGTAGTGGTTGAGTGATTGTGCTGGATGGGACCCAGTTAAAATGGTATAATTAAGACTTAAGAAATTTTGGGATGACGTCCCCTACGTCATGATAATTGGTGGATTTGGGGGAGTTGTTGGCAACTCCAAAATTTGTGCGATTTTATGTTTTTAACCATTAGTGGTATAAAGGTAGGAATTTGTGATTGAGAACTCGGGAAACCGAGTGTTGAACCTGTAAAGGTCGGGATGTGCGAACGGGACAATAACGGATCGATTGTGGACACGTCGTCCTAGTGAGTTGAGGAGGTAGGAAGTCTAGTGGTTAGACTTGACGTCTTGTTGGGAGCATGTCTGTTTCCAACATGGTTGGAACCTTAGTGTCGAAGAAGTTGTGATTGGGGAACGAGAGTGGTGCTCGTTTTTGGTGATTGGTATTCCGAAGTCATTGGGGTTGACTTCTTGTTTTCTGCCCTGGCAGACATTTACTGTAGTTACCAGTACGTTGAGCGTGTATTGGTTGGTGAGCTCATGTGTGTTTGTGGGTCATTAGGAGGAGCTACGTATTCGAAATTGGGTAAACGAGATTTCTCATTTTCTGCTTGGTGGCAGACGATGTTGGGGTACATGGCGTGGTGAGTGGAGTGAGTTTTGTTGCATCCACGTAGGATGAGTTTTGACGTCATCATTTTGGATCATCCTTGGTTTTCCTAGGTGGAATGACAAGGATTGATACAAGGTAATCCGTGAGAATCTGCAGTCTCGACGTGTCTCGTCGTTGACTGATCTGTCTAGTTGTGGGAGTCGGTTGTCGATCGTTGTGGCGATCTAGGATGTTGACGTTATTGTCAGGGACACAGTGTCTATCTGGGTCGTGATCTTGATGATTCAGATAGGGGGGAGAGTATATCACTCTTACCTTGGTACGTGAGTCGTAAATGACGGGGTTGAACTTCTTTTCAAAGTGGGGCCCGTATGGTATTCTACTCGGGTGAGTAGGTTTTCAAGGTAGTTGAATTTTGTCAACCTTAGGCGTGTGGAGGTTGGATTGGCTTCCCTATGAAGTCAATCAAGTGTTTTGAACGGGTAACCGATAGGTTCGGTTTTGGTGTGTCTTGGTAAATGTGAACGAGATTTCGGGATTTGGAATCGAATTTCTGGGTGACGATTCAGGATTCGATTTTGGAACTTGAAAGTATATTTCCGGGTTTGGGTACGGAATGGTTATTCCAAATGCTAGCTTACGGAATAATGATTTCGGATTCGGATTTGGATATGAATTAAAATTTGATGTCTGGATTTGGATCCGGGATTTCTTACGAAATTGCGGATTCAGATTCGGAATTGGAACTAGATGTTGGGTGGAGTTTCGATTTGTCTCATGCTGGATTGGGCAAACGTACTCCATTATTGGAACGTGTTCGGCTATAACCTAGGTGGTTGTAGTCTGGTTATTAGGTAGATGTGTGTACTTCGTACATGGTTCGAGGTACAATACCTTGTAGACTTGTGATGTCTAGCTACGGTATACGAGATATACCCGAGGTGTGTTGGTGAACGTGTTGGTAGTCGGATTGGTTCCGATACCATGGGATTGGTTGTGGATCGGACATTACTATGCAATGGGTCATGGTAATTCCGATGTGTTTAATTACACACAGGTCGTGTGAAATGTCGGTAAGGGTATTGGTGAGTCGAGTACGTTGGTGGCATTGTGTAGCCACGAGTGAGTCTAGTGTCAGTTTTCGACTGACAACAACTGTGTGGTGACAGATTGTCAGGATGTGTCAACATAGATCGTTGAGTGGGGTCAGCTGACTCCTAGTGGGAGTGGGAAAGGAACCGTCGAGTTGTTGCGTCAACGAGAGGGTTGATTTGACAAGTGGTGTCAAATTCGAAACAAGTAGTTTCAGTCATTCGACGGGGTCGAATGTAGTCGTTACGTTTTGAGTACTAGTGGTACGTTTGGGCGTAGACAAGTTTTGCCTGGTTAGTTGGTGTACGGGTGTACACGTGTTGTGTAGTCGATTCCACTTTCCACGGGGTGTTTGTGGAATCAGGGTAATCGAGTTTCGAGAGCGAAACTTTTTAAGGAGGGAAGTACGTTGAGATTAGATTGGTTGGAATTTCGAGGACGAAATTTATTAAGGAGGGAAGATTGTAACGACCCGTCCCGAATTCCAGGATTAGTTTAGAGACTAATCTTGATTAGTGAGGTTGAACGGTGGTTAGTAGGGCGGAATCGGATAAATTGTGCAAAATGACCGTTTTGCCCCTGGTCGTGGGCAAAATGTTGACTTTTTGTTCGGGCGGTCAAATGGACTTTGACCGATGACCGTGACGTAGTTCGGGACGTCACGAGTTCATAGACAGGTGGCACGTTCGATTCCGACATTCGTAGAAAAAGTTATGGTGTTCGGAAGTTGAGGGGTATTTTGGTAATTTGGCTTGTTAGGGGCCAAATGTTGACTTTTTGATCGGGAGGTCCGATGGGCGAGGGCCAAGGACCGTTACGTAGGTATCGTCGATACGAATCCAACGACAGGCGGCATGCCGAAATCGGAGATCCGACGACGACGTTATGGTCAAGGAAACGAACTAACGAACCGAGGCCGGGATTAAAATAATAATAAAATAGTGAATAGTGACCGTTGACTGTGCACCTCCGGATGAGTGACAAGTGTCACCCATCCCCTAATCTAAGCCCTAAAACCTGATCCATGTCTCCCTACATCATCATTACAACCTCATTATCACCATTAATCTAAACTAATTAATCCCCCTAATTCTCCTTCTGTGTCTTAGAACCCGTGAGCAACTGAGTGTGAGGGATAGGGGAATTGGCTGATTCCTTGCAGCAAAATTGGGAGAATTGAGTGAGTTTGAAGACTGTGTTAACTGAGTGAATCACGGGAGACAGAGTGTGGGGGGGGGGGGACTGAAGCAAAAACCGAAAATTGAGTTTGGGAGGGAAATTCGAAATCAAATCATAGGGCCGTGAGGATTGAATTGGAGGTTACATTCAGCCTTCTGGGAATGCCACGATCAGAAACGTCGAAAGAACGAAGGGATTTGGCCACCAATTGGCTCTGATCACACTTGGTGACAGAGGAGGAATTTCGAAGCTGAGTCGTGGAATTGGAGGCTTCGTTGGATGCAATTGAGGTGGGGAAACTACTTCTCAAGATCCCACGATGCTTCTGGGTTCATCAATTGAAGAAAAACGGGTGTGATCGACAGACTTCCATGGTTGCACAGTGACGGCCATCGAGCTTGAGTCGTGACGATTGAACACTGGATTGAAGCAATTGGGTTGGGGGAAATGATTTACGGAGTCCATGGAAGCTTCTGGTTGAATCAATTTCAGGATATCGATCGAAATGGATGGGGTTCGAAGGATGAACAATGGACGGGTGTTCTTGGTGTTCATCATCGAATCGTGGAATTGTAGGTAATGATTTGTGTAATCAATGTTACAGAACTTAAATTAAACTTAAAACGAAGCTAATGGAATGATCAATTGATGTAATTAAGGCTGAATTGATAGGATTGGAACCGGGTCGTATCGCGGGCAAACTGGACCCGTTTACCAGACATACGGGTTAGATGGTGACACTGTAGCAGGCGCGTGAGTTTCACGCGCAGCCACTCACGGCGGCGCGTGGCGCCGCGTGGACACGAATCTCGAGGTGAGGTCAACATGACTTTTAACCCATTCGATGTAACGGACATTTTGGAATTGGTTTCGTGTCGATCGGACACCGTCTCGATAGTGTTCGGGATGTCCGAAGGTTTTAAATTAAGTTTAAAAATAAGTAAAAATTCGGGAAAATTACGGGACTTTGATAGGATGTTAATGATGAGGTTAGTAACCCTCTAATGTGATTTGGACAGGATTGGGAGTCCCGGTGATAGTGGTGTGGCCCGGGAGGGCCGGTGGCACGCGTATCGAGGCACACGGTTAAAACGGTCTGTGAGTGGACTTTGGTTTTATAAATTCTATGCATGCTTAAATGTTTTACATGGATTATGGTTGTGATTGTGTGATGTTGATTTGGTTGTTGGTAAATTGTACGGTTTCACGTATTTCGAGGCGATTTACGTGCTTGCACGTAAATCGAGGTTTTCCGATTTTACATGGATTTTCCATATTTATGACTTGGATATAATGTGATGAAATGGTTTTGAAATTGGAAATATGAACTCGGGCTTGAGGCCCAATTATGTTGGAAATTTCGGACTTGGAGTCCATTTGAATATCGGGCCGGGGGCCCAATTGGTTAATGAAATCGGGCCAGGGGCCCAGTTGGTATGAAATCGGGCTGAGACCCATTTGAGTTATGTTATCGGGCCAGGGGCCCAGTTGATTTACGAATTCGGGCCGTGGGCCCAGTTGGTTTATAAGTCGGGCTGCGGGCCCAGTTGGTTTACAAATCGGGCCGTGGGCCCAATGGTTCATAAAATCGGGCATGAGGCCCAATTGGATTATAATGGTGATTTCGGGTCAGGGACCCTATATTTAATAATTGTGATTTTGGGTCAGGGACCCTAAATGGAATTATGTGGTTTTATGGAAATTTCGGGCAGGGCCCAATGGTAATAATGTGATAAAAGGATTTAATAAAACTGTTTTCCATATACCATCTGGATACAAGGATATATGATGGTCTCCTCCAGATGTCTGGGACACTGGGGAAGTCACGGTGCATTGCCTGCGAGGGGTCATTATACGGAGCAGCCGGACCGTATGATGACTCAGGAGCAGGATTGCTATGATTGACGTCAGGGACGTCAGACATCAGGGATGTCAGATATATGGACCCGGAGAGACCCCGGGCAGCACGCGTAGCTTATGAAACCGTGAGATATGACGTCAGGGACGTCTAGCGTCTGGGACGCTAAGCATCTGGGATGCTGGTGATGGTAATGGTAAAATATGGATTAATGAATAAAATGGCTTATTGGTTGGATATGTGTATGTGGTAAAAATGGATTATTGGTTATGAAATGGTATGTCGGGTCAGGGACCCTAAATGGTTTTGGATTTTTAAATTGATGTTCATCTATGGTCGTGGGTGGTGACCCACATGGTTTTAATATGTATGGTGGAGGTATTCCACGGTTTTGGGCTGAGTTCCCACACTTGGTTTTTGGTTAACGGTTTTCGGGCTAAGGCCCTAATGGCTCGGTTGAGCAAACGTTTTGGTTACTGGTTTTTGGTGGCATGCATACGTTTTTATTGGAGGGCATAAATGTCTTATAAATGTATTTGGTAAACTTATTGGTTTTTGTCCACTCACAGCTTTTGGTTTTAATGCCCTTCAGGTTGATCACGGATGCGATTGCAGCAGAGACTGGGACATTGCACACCTCCTCCATCGGTCCTTGCGCACTCTGGATGGCCCGTTTGGGCAGTAGCTCTTGGTTATCCCTTGTCTGACACCCCTTGTTGGACGGGAGCAGGGCACATTCCATGGTAATCCCGAGGGGATTGGGATGGGTCCTGTCACCCACGCGGCGGTCAACGCTGGAACAGTCCTGCTGACGTCATCGCTGACGTCACTGCTGACGTTAGCATGACGTCATGCTGACGTCATCTGACAGCTGTCAGGTCTGACGTGTCAGACTCTGACAGGTGCCACATGTTAACATCCGATTGGTCCACCTCACTGATCTGTCAGGCCACGTGTCAGATCTGACATGTGCCACGTGTCAGCACGGCACTGGTCCACGTCACTGACATGTTAGTGACACGTGGCAGTCCCTGACTGGTCCACGTCACTGACATGTCAGTGCTGACTGTGCACTGACATGTGACACGTGTCGGCTCACGGTTGGTCCACGTCACCTGACAGACTGACAGGGTGCCACGTCATCACCGCTGTCCTCAGACGGGTTGACCCGAAAACCTGCAACTCGGGTCGATCAGACCCGCGATCAAGACCCGGTCACCATTTCTTCATTTCTCCATCATTTCTGTCCTAGTTTGTTCCTAGGTGCTCGTCTCAATCCCAGAAAGGGTTTTATGGAATCAAAATCGAGAAAAACAGACAGGATCGAGGGCTTACCTCGAAGAACAGAACCGGTTTCCGTCGCCGTTTAGTCACCGCCCTGAGCTCCTCCGGCCACGAGTTCAATTCCAGTAAGTCCCTGGAAGTTCCTAGAGTCTACTAGGATTCAATAAGGACAAATCAAAACGCGAGAAATGGGTTTACCAAAAACTGGGTTTGAAACCATCACGGTTTCCCCTGCTTCCTTCCTCGCCGCCGTCCTCCGCTGTGATCACTGCCGTCGCTCAGCCTCACCAGGGAGTCCCCCAACACGCAGACACAGTGAGTGGGTGATTAGCTGGGATGCTTGATCGAAATGGACAGAGTGTGCGATTCGGGTAGGAAATATAAAGAAATGGAGGGAAGGAAACGGACGGCCCAGATTTGATCTCCAAGATTAGATCAAGGGCTCAGATTAGATCAAGGGTTTTCAATCCAAGGGCTGGAATTTAAAGCTGATTTAAATGTTAATTAATCCAATAGTGGATCTGATCCAATCTAGCCAATGGGTGAGTGACACTTGTCACTCACCAGGTGTCCTCCAATCAGATTTCCTGAATTTAATATTCGACACGAAAACCGAGACACGAACTTCCCGAATTCACGTTTCTGACCATAACTTCCTCGTACGAAGTCCGATTTCGGCGTGCCACCTGTCTACGGACTCAGGACGTCGAGGCCTACCCAACGGTCCTTGAGTCAACTGAAAATTAGTTGTCAAAAGAAAAGTCAACATTTTCCACCGAGAGTCCAAATTACGGTAATGCCCCTGAATTTCCGATAGTCATAACTTTTACCCTGATCGTCCGAATTGGACGTGCCACCTGTCTATGAACTCGTGACGTCCCGAACTACGTCACGGTCATAGGTCAAAGTTCATTTAGTTCACCAATCAAAAAGTCATCAATTGACCATACCATTCACAAGGGTAAAATCGTCAAATCACACATTAAATTACAATATGGGAATCCTCGAATTTCCGGGGTGTTACACGTAGGCCGAGGAAGCTGGTTGACGGTGGCTTGCTAGACTAGATAACCCTTTGGTCACCTTTTGGTTAGTTTGGTTGAGGTTGGCTTTGTGCAGCTATGGGTAGCCGGATGCCTCGAGTGGCGAGGTATAGGAAACAACATTGTGGATTTGATGGAATTCCCCGAGTATGGGATACTGGTCAACGTTGGTGTGTAGAATCTACGAGAAGGGATGGCCTTAGTCGGATGTGACGACCGAGTGGAGGTCGTGGGTTTTGGTAACCCGTATGACGAGCATGATTGAGGAACCCCGTGGAATGATGACAGGACCCACCCCGATCCCACAGGGACCACAAGGGGGCGTGCCCTGCTCCCGTCTGACACTGGATAATTCATACCAATTTTAACCTCAAAACATCAAATGCATAAATAAACAAATTAAAGTCATACATCAAATCCGAATTAAACAGATGTCAGACAAGGGATGAAATCCAAAATTACAAGTTGCGAGCACGACTCTAACATAAACCTGTGGGTACACCACCCAGCAGGGGTTCAGGTACGCAGAAGTAGATCTATGCCTCAGCCTTAGGTTCCTCCTCTACCTCAGTATCAAGACCTGGAGGGGTTACCAAAAACATTAAGGGTGAGTGGACCGAAGCTCAAGTTTATAAAATCATTTGATAAGTAAAACATATAATTTACCCCTCCGTTTTCCAAACATGCATGCAACCGTATTTAAAATCATAAGTCATATACTATGAACCATAAGGCATGTAATAAAACCATAAGTATAATTTAGTTGCTGCACTATACACTCCAATCCCGACATCCCTGATGTCTGACGTCCCTGACGTCCAATAAGGTCACTGTCACAAGGCAACGCGTGCCACTCGGGTGTCAATTCCGAGTTCAATCCCCGAACCCCGTTCGGGTACAGCATCCCCGATGCTTTGCGTCATAGACGCTGGACGTTCTAGACGTCCGTGACCTCTCCGGGATACCTCATCCAGAGGAGACATTATCATATGAATGGATCTATACAGTGCAGTACCAAATACATTTTATTGATATCCACATGCAAGCATATATATACATAGATAGAATCCGAACCAATCATTAAGTTTCATCAGACGTGTCTCAAACCCAAATACCGTGAAACGTGCCATAACCATAGTTTCCATATCATCAAAACCATTATATGTTTTTAGCATGTGAATAAACATAATAAACCGGAAAAAATTTATGCACGCAAGGGTTTAAGAAAATGGCCCACTCACTGTACGATCCCGCGGTGAACCTGCGCGCACGAACTTGTACCGGGATTATCGTACAATTCCTGTCAGTCCAAATCACATGTAAGTGTCACTACAAGCCTTAAACGTTTAACCACAAACTCCGAAATAGAAACCGGCTCGGGGAAGCCGTCCAACACGTTTCCCGAGGCAACCGGCCCTAAACTGACCCATCAAAACTATCTCAGATCAACATGGTTAATTCACCAAAAATGTTCAGAATGATGAGAGGAATAAAAGTCATGTTGATCGTGATCGGATATAAGCCCCAACGCGCCCTCACGCGCCGCCCAAAGTGGCTGCGCGTGAAAGTCACGCGCCTGACACTGTAGCTACAGTGTCAGCACCTTCACCCGTTTGTCTGTAATTCGGGCCTGCCACCCGCGGCTTGACCCGGTTAATTACCCATCAATTCCCACTCGATTTCAATCCAATTTGATCCTAACATGTTATTTAAACATCTAATTTAAGTTCTGAGTTATTAATTAGCCAAATCAAATCCTTAAATGGCCCCTCGACCCGTGATCATCCAAACGGGTTGATCACCCCAACTCACTGGTTTCTAAGCCAAAATCAAATTAAGCTTTCATGAAGCATCATAGTATCACAACGAACTGGAAAACACACTCAATTGAACCAACACTCACCTGGAAGTAGTCGTCCAAACCACTGAAATTCTTCTGAACACGGCAGTCACCGTCCCAGCTCACCCGTGGCTGATTGCCTTCGATTTTGATATGGTTGTGTTCTAAACACTCCCAGAAAGCTTACTCTGCGATTAGATTGGCCCAACACACCGTAGAAATCAAAAACCCGATTTCCTTCCAAAAATTCCCGAAATGGTTTCTCTCTGGTTCCACTCTTATTTTCAGTCCTTTCAATACCAGAGTGAAGCTCACACACTTTATAATCAGTTTTAATTAATTTCAAGCCGTCCCAGAGGCTCGTGGGTGTCCAATTGTCCACTGAAAAATGTCCCCCGAAAAGCTTCGAACTTGAATTAATAATGGGGCCGTGCACGGTGGATGCAACAGACCACGTTCTAAAGCATCAGGCACTCCCAACTTTCCAGCACACAATTGCACAACCAATTGCACGATTGAACCACCGCACATGGTGGTGCCGCCCATGTCCCTCGCGGTCTGCTACAATAACCAGGGCAAAAAGACCAAAATGCCCCTGGTTCAATAATTATCAAAATACCCCTCACTTCCTAGACCCGTAACTCAGCCATACGAAGTCCGATTTTGGCGTGCCGCCTGTCTACGGACTCAGGACGTCGAGACCTACCTATCGGTCCTTGAGCCGCGTGAAAATTAATTGTCAAACGAAAAGTCATCATTTTCGCCCGTGAAGTCCAACTTACGGTAATGCCCCTGAACTTCCGATAGTCATAACTTTTTCCCTGATCGTCCGAAATGGACGTGCCACCTGTCTATGAACTCGTGACGTCACGGTCATAGGTCAAAGTCCATTCAATCCACCAATCAAAAAGTCAACAATTTGGCCATACCATTCACAAGGGTAAAAACGTCAATTGATACATTAAATTACAATATTAAAATCCTCGAATGTCCGGGGTGTTACAAATGACTGGTCCGGACTGTGAGTTTCTTGGATAGGAACCTAGAGGAATTGCTTAGGCTCAGAAACCTGAGTTGGTGGTTGTGGCTTGAGCCGACTTACGGCCGGATTGGAGATGGTGCTACTAGGTGCAGCCGAGGTAGGGAATGGTTGGTGGACGAATTTGGATGAGTCTATTGTTAGGTGCTCAGATTATTGGACTACGAGGGAGATTAGTTCCCCTGACCCAAGCGTAGATTGAGGGTTTTGGCTCGGTGAGCAGAGGTTCGAGCTTAGTGTACTGTGAGCCTTTGAGTGGAGATGATGTTCCACGAGTAGGGATGCTTGTAAATGGTCAGAAAGGCACATTGAGTTGAGGTTGTGACCGGTTGTGAGGTGTCGGTGTCTGGCAGGAACCATTAACCGAGCGGGTATATGTGATGACCATTGGTAGGTCATGGTGGACACGAACGGTTAGGATACTGTGAGTTTGATCAGAGTAGCACAACGAAAGCGCGGTGGACCTATGTTTCTTGTTGGATCGGACTAGGTTGGTATGTTTGGGTATGACCGTTCGTGAAGTTGGTAATAGTGGACTCCCCCTGACATGTTGGCATATGTCGGTCGGTGCCGAGGTTGGCACTTGGTGAGTGGCGACTTTGAGGGTGATAACTGGGGAGCCCGAGGTCCGTGATCGTTGATTGAGGATTTCAAGAGTTGGTGACACGTATGTTAGCAAGTGCTCGGAGTCGGAGTTGAACCTCGGAAAGTTTAAGATGCGATCATCAAAATGAGTGATGATTGATACCCTTTTGGATGTACATGAACGGAGTTTGCCGACAGGCGAATTGGTCGGTGAGTTGGTTTGGTTACGGACACGTGGTCGTGCTCCGTACGAGTTGAGGATCGCCTAAGTATAGCAGAGTTGACGTTTGGACGGTTGGTCCAATAGTGGTATTCGTGTTACGGATTGAGTTTCATGGTTGGAATCTCGGAATTAGGAGATGTTGAGCTTGATACGATGAGATACTATGTTTGATTCCGAGGTGGTGAGTAGGTTGTGTGGTAGATACTCTGGAGTTGAGTTGGTAGACTCACTGTTGGGATGTCTGGATTTGTGACCCCTCCCTCCCCCCCCCCCCCCCCCCCCCCTCCCTCTATTAATCGTGGACACTTGTGGTTGTGTTCAGGAGTAGAAAGAGTACTTGGTGACGCCGAGTGTGGCAAGTGTTAGGAAATGATGTTAGATGGATTATGGTCGTTGTGATGACATGGTTGAGGACCATTGTGAGTTCTGTTGTAGGATGACGGAAGGAAGCTGAGAAGGAGTGATCGATATGAGGTTATTGAAGAGAACCCACAATCTAGACGTGTGGTATTTTTGGATCGAGGCGATGGTTTGATGATAAGAGTTGTATGGATGAAGTGGGATCCACTTAACAATGAGTGGATCGGAATAGGATTGTTTCTGGCTCAAGTTTGAGCTGTTGTGGATCAGAAGGATCGTATGTGAGACATAAGGTGGATGTCTTGACTATCGTGGAGGTGTGCAGGATTCGTGTGGTCCGTTTCGCATACGTATGGGTTTTGGTTTTGGATCTAGTGCTGGGTCTGCCCTATGTGCATAATGGAGGTGTGATTGGAGTTCACAATGTTTGGGAGACCCAGGAAACCAGGGGACTCGGACGGGACTTGAGTTGAACTTCCCTAGAAGCCTTGTAGTTCAGCCTAGTGGTAGGAATGGACCGATGGACTTCAAAGGTGAAGCGTGTTTGACTCTTGGTTAGGTGGTAACCGTATGGTTATGAGGATGTTTATTTGCCCTAGAGAAACATTGTGAGGGAACGGGCACACTGTGATGTTGTTCGTTGGACTGTGGGTGTAATAGAACGTGGCTGACACCGATATGGTTGATTAGTGGACGTAATGTAGGATGACGTTGGAAGTACGTGAGAATATACTCTACGAGCTGTGGTTGAGGTATTCTACAATCTCTTTGTTTTATGCAAAGTTCATAGGGTTGTCCTTACATGTGTATGGTGGTATGCACCGTGGTTGTGGTTGGTAGATATTGGTGCATGTACTTGGAATGTGTATGTACTGATTCTGCAGCGATCGGCACCATGCCGATGTAATCGGACGTGTATCGTGATGACCTGGTACAAGTGTTGGTGATCGGCTTAGTGCTGAGGGATGTTATGGATAGATGGATGATCGGCGTAGTTCCGATATGATGGATTTGACAGAACGTGTGGACTAGATCCGGGTGATCCAGAGTGATCTGTTGATTATTACTAACATGAGCTGAATGCTCAGAGCCATGAGTGGCTGATGGGACCCTGATATTGAGATATGTAAGCACGGTTAACCAGATCTGTGATAGGGTCCAGTTACAGATAGGTAGTGTGGGACGTGGATGGTGTTCCCACAGGTTTATGGTGTTAGTGATCAGTGGAACCACTGGTGAGAGAATTGGCTGAATTAGGGGTATAGATGAGTACATTGTGACTCCGGTGAGGTCGGCGTGGATTGCTGACGGAAGTAGTATGGAATATTGCACGAATCTTGATGCATAGAAGTACCGAGACTTCTAGATGTCGTCTTGTGAAGGGGTGTACTTGAAATTTGTGTTAGTTGACGGCAGACTTGCACGAGTGACTGAGAGGTTGATACACGGTACAAAGGACTCGAGACTGAGTCGAGGAGGATGAGACGGGTAGTCGTGTGTCGTGACCAGGTGTTAATAAAGCCGTGGATGTCGACTGTTGTGACGTAAGAAATATCGCGGGAACGAGATGGATTTGTGATGACCCCAGTATGATTGGGATGATCTCCAAAGGAACTAAAGTTTGGTTGAGAAGATTCATTTGATGAGATGTGGTGACAGTTTGGGCACTGTCAGGATAAGTCGGATTGGCAGGCGATGAACACCGGGTAGGAGACCCAAGTGTGAAATCAGTTGGATTGCCCTCAGTTAGTTACGGAAGTACGAGATTCTGAATTTCGGGGACGAAATTCTTTAAGGGGGGAGATTGTAACAGCTCGTCCCAGAAATCGGGATTAGATTAGTTATTAATGACGGATTAGTGAAGTTAATCGGTGACTAGTTGGATGCGTTCGGACGGATGGTGCAAAATGACGATTTTACCCCCTAAAATTGGGCAAAATGTCGACTTTTTGATTGGGTGATCAAATAGACTTTGACCGATGACCGTGACGTAATTCGGGACGTCACGAGTTCATAGATAGGTGGCACGTCTGATTTCGACATCCGAGTAAAAAGTTATGACGTTCAGAAGTTCGAGGGTACTTTGGTAATTTGGTTAAAAAAAGGCCAATTTGTTGACTTTTCAGATGGCATGGAATTTTCACGCAATTCGAGGACCGTTGGGTAGGTCTCGATCCCCCTGAGTACAACGATAGGCGGCACACTGTCATCGGAGTTCGGATGGCTCGGGGTTCGGTCAAGATATGCTAAGGGCATTTTGGTCTTTTTCACTACCTAGGGATCTGTGCCTGTTATCTGTGGACACATGGCTTACCTTGGGATTAGTGCCCACCAGGTTCTGGACACCTGGCTGGGTCTGGATTGGTGTAGAAGCCTCAGGCTGATTTTAAAGTCGTGCACGGTGTGTGTGTGGTTTGCAAACAGAGGAGAATGAGTGACCCTGACCTAAACCCTCCTCAAACATGATCGTATGCCCATGGTGTATGAACAGAAGTGAGAGATGAGGACAAGGGAAGTCAGATGGTGGTGGCACGGTGGCTCACGACGACGGGAGAAGGTTGGAAATCCGTAAGACCCGTGAGTCCCCTGTTTACATTCGAAATAATGAAATCGAATTGAAGGATGAATGAGCCTAATTGATTAATCAAATGATGATTCTGAGGTGTCTAGGAGTTGGATGGCCTTGGAATGGGGGCTCGCCGTGGACAGTGGCCGTGAAATCCGTGGGAGGTAAGCTTCAGTTTGAAAATGGCACTTTGAGTCTTGCTGGTTTTTATTGGAATTGGTTGATTAGAAAAGGTTTTGGATGTTGTTAGGATTCTTTTGGACTTGGAATCACGGCAGGAGATGGCCGAAATCACAGAGAAGGGACGATGGAAAAAGTTGGATTTGATCGATCGTTTAGGAAGTATGTTACAAACCTCAATTTCGTGTTTTGCTTATGGGAATCGATTAGAAAGAGTAGGACGATGCTAGAGGACTTAAAAGGATGAAAAACGGATGAAAATGACTAAAACCCGCCCACCCCGGTTCGAGTTGCAGAGACCGATCTGAACCAGGTCGAACTGAGGAAGACGATGACACTGTAGCAGGCGCGTGGCTCCCACGCGCAGCCCCTTTGGGCGTCGCGTGAGGGCAAGTGGGGCCCATTTTGGGAAAGTTTTCAACACGACTTTTAAAGTATTCGATGTAACGAACATTTTGGCGCTGGTTTCGAGTCGATCGGACATCATCTCGATATGTTTCGGGATGTCCAAATTTTTTAAGACTCGGTTAAAAATAGTTAAAAATTTGGGAAAATTAAGGGGCTTTAGTATGAGCATTATGAAGTAGTTAGTGACCTCATTATGGGAATTGGACAGGTTCGGGAAAGTCGGTGATAGTGGATTGGCCAGGAACAACGTAAGTGCACGCGTATCGAGGCGACGGCGTAACGGTCTGTGAGTGGAATTTGCTTTCAAACTTATGATGCATGCATATATGTTTTATATGTTTTCTATACGTGATTTTATTATATGATTTATGATCATGATGGTTTACGGTTTTCGAGATATTTACGGAATTGCGCGTTTTACGAGATTTCGATCGATGTTTTGATTTGACCATGGTTTAGATGATTTGATTTTGGGATTTGAATATGATTTGATTTCAATGATTTATAATGGATTTTGGAAAGTGATTTCGAGCTTGAAGCCCAGTTCAGAAAAGTGGTTTTGATGAACATGATTTGGGGTTTTGAAAACAGATTTCAGGATGACGATTCTGGATTCAATTTTGGAACTTGAAAGTGGATTTACGAATTTGGGTTCGGAATGATTGTTCCGGATGCCGGCTTACGGAATGATGGTTTCGGATTTAGATTTGGAAATGGATGATAGATATGATTCTGGATTTTTATTCGGGATGCTGATTTCGGATTCAGTTAGGAATTCGAAATGGTGATTTTGAATTCAGATTTGGACATGGAATTGGAAAATGGTTTTAAAATGATTTCTGGATTGGATTTGCGGGATCTGGTTATTGGGTTTAAAGACCAGGATATGATTATGACGGGGGCGGGCCCGGATTGGGTTTAAAGACCCGGATTGAGTTTAAAGACTCGGGAGTTTAAAGACTCGGATATTGATATTTCCCCCGTAGGCCTATTGAGTTTAAAGACTCGGGAGTTTAAAGACTCGGATTATATTGAGGCCTGGATTGAGTTTAAAGACTCGGATAGATCCAGCAGGTTCGATGGTTGGAAATGTGGTTTCAAATGTGTTTTGGATTTCACTGAGACTTGATGATGATGGTTTTCAATAATATTTTTTCGATGTTTTGGGCAATGACCCGGATGATATGGATTTTGATGATTTTGGGACGAGGCCCGAGATTTGAGAAAAGGAAAATGAGTTCGGTTTTTCTTAAATGGTTTGAATAACTTGAATATAGAAAGGTTTTATGACATGGGTTTTGATATGCATGCATTGGTTTTTAAATGGAGGGTATAAATGTAATTGTACTTTCTTATAAACTGTTTTCAGACGTTATCCTTTATTTTTGTCCACTCACAGTCTTTTCATGTTTTCGATACCCTCCAGGTTGTTGCAGTGCGGGCTGTTGGTCGAGAGAGACAGAGACATCACATACGCGAACCACAGCAGAGTCGGCGCTCTGGAAAGTCCGGAAGTTTGGAACGGTGCGTTGAAAAATCCCTTGTCTGACTTACGTGTCATATGGAGGTTGGACGTCGATTTAGCCTTCGTGTCATGCGTAAGTTAGACGGGAGTAGGACTTAACCCTTAATCCCGGGGGATTGGAAAGGAAAGATTGGTGAACAATCCCACATCGCTCATAGACGGAAAGGTGAAGTGCCTTATATTTGTGGGCACGTATCTATCTAACACAAGGCTTTTTGGGAGCTTATTGGCTTTGGATTCCTTAGGAACTCCAAAATTAAGCGAGTTGAAAGTGGTGCAATCCCAAGATGCGTGACCTACTGGGAAGTTGCATTTGAGGTCTCGAAAACAAACTGTGAGGGTTGGGCCCAATGTCAAGACCCGACCCTCCTCGGTCAGGATCCGACTCTAGCACGATATTGTCCGCTTTGGGCATCCTCCCCCTCACGGTTTTGTTTTCGTGAGCTCACAGTGCAACTTCCCAAGGGGTCACCCATCCTGTGATTTGCACCAACCTCAACTCGCTTAACTTTAAAGTTACAATCGAACCCAAAGCCACTGAACTCCCAAAAGGCCTCGTGCTAGATAGGTGTGTGCCTACACCTTTAAGGTACACCACCGTTCCCCTCCCAGACCATTCCCCTCTCGTAGGAATGTGGGATCGTTCACCGTTCCCTCCAGGACACGGGTCTTACAATCCACCCCCTTTAGGGCCCAACGTTCTCGCTGGCACACTTCCCGGTCGGGATCTGGCTCTGATACTATTCTGTCAGGACCCGACCCTCCTCGGTCACGACTCGACTCTAGCACGATATTGTCCGCTTTGGGCCTCCTCGCCTTCACGGTTTTTTTTTTTCGGGAGCTCAAGGGACAACTTCCGAGGGGGTCACCCATCTTGGGATTTTCACCAACCTCAACTCGCTTAACTTTGGAGTTCAAATCGAACCCAAAGTCACTGAGCTCCCAAAAGGCCTCGTGCTAAATAGGTGTGTGCCTACACCTTTAAGGAACACCACCGTTCTCTCCAGGACACATGTCTTACACCCAAAACAGACAATATTGTGCTAGATGAGTTGAGTCGTGACATAATGGTATTACAGCTGGACCCCGACCGGAAGTGTGCTAGTGAGGACGCTAGGCCTTAAGGGTGTGGATTGTAAGACTCGGTCTTGGAAGTAAGAACGGTGAGCAAGATCCGTGAGTTTGAGAAGCAAGATCGGTGAGCAAGACCCGTGAGCTTGGAAAGGCAAGATCGGTGAACAATCCCACATCGCTCGGGAAGGGAAAGGTGAAGTGCCTTATATTTGTGGGCACGTATCTTTCTAACACAAGGCCTTTTAGGAGCTCACTAGCTTTGGATTCCTTGGGAACTCCAAAATTAAGTGAGTTGAGACTGGTGCAATCCTAGGATGGGTGACCTACTGGGAAGTTGCACGTGAGGTCCCAAAAACAAAACCGTGAGGGCTGGGCCCCAAAGCGGACAATATTGTACTAGATGGGTCGGGTCGTGACACGCCGTATATAGTAGGTACGGCAATCTATCCCCATGCTCCGCCTCCTAACAAATTAGGACGTAAGGAAAGATAATCGGTCTCTTTAAAAATTATACATTGGTGGGTGATATCCATTGTTGAAGTAGAATTTGTCCGTACTCTTAAAAATCTCCTAGATCCCAGTAAACAGTAAACGGTAAGTTATCGTTCGCTCTGATCAAGACGACGGGGGTTGTTCGATCAAGAACGCTCAAATGTTTAAGTTATCTTTGAAAGAGAAATCTCAATAGCGTAAGTAGCATTAAATCGAATTACCTTGAAAATGATATGAGTTCCGCTATTTATAGACAAACCTTGGAAGTCTCAGAGCGTTCCGATTGGTCGACTGAATTTGTAATTAATAAATAATATATTATTAATAAAATATATTATTTAATAATTATATTAATTATTCATTATGATAATAATGATAATTAATTGTAATAATAATTGTATTATTATTATTATGAATTATTAATTGTTTCTCGGAGAATATCAATATTATTATGGCTTTAATTCGATTTAATAATGTACTTAGCTGGAAATATATTATTTATTGTGCGGGTGTTTGTGAGCCATTAATACCATTATCAGAGATAAATTGGTCATTTTTTGGAATTATGGATCACGTATCAACTCCACAATTTTCAGGTGTTTTTGGTTCCACATCCATATATTCTTGATGTACTTGTTTTGAATTGAATTTGAACCCGCGCCATGCACGTACCAAACTGCAGCTTATTCGTTTTTCAGACTGATGAATATAATTTTGAGCGATCGAGGATGAACCTAACAACACTTTTGGACAATTATTATGATCAATTGAATGTTTCAAATCAAATACTCAAAGGCAAACAAAAGAGAAGATGGTTTATACTTTCAAGTACATGTACATATGTACGTGTATGCTAATCATTTCTCCATAATCAAAAGCGAATGTCTTCCATATATTTTGTGTGCATGTCGATTATTAACTGATTAAAAAATGCAAATGTAGGGATTTTCAAAAAAAAAAAAAAAAAAAAAGCCATCATATCACTAGCTACGGTAGAATTTTGTTATTTCCAGGGTTTCGGTTCCCTAAATTTAACAAACAAGAAAGAAAATGTAGAAATTTTGTATATCCTCACAATTGAATAAATTTTAAAATTTTCAAAAATAAAAAATTGAAGATATTCGAATGTTTCACTTGAAACAAATAATAATATTTGAGATTTGCTATAATATGAAATAATGCTGGAGTAAACATTTTCAAAATAGAATGCTAAAATAATTTTTCAACTATAATTTAATTTAAATTAATGGATTCTATTGGAGATGTTAATATAGATCGGGGGTATTAATAAGAGATTTTACCCCCACTTGGACGAGCATGAGCCCAATACGAAGCCCTTAGGCTAAAGAAACCTTAGACTACGTCTTTTTAAGAGGACACATCCCTCTCATTTTAGAAGACAAGCCAACACTCTTCTACAATGGGTCAATGCCAAAAAACTTGTAACACAAACAATGGATCAAAGCCAATAAATAGGTAACACTAATATTATTAATAATAACATTCAGAAAGTTGTTTCTACGAATATAGTCCGATTCGGGTAAACCATGTATATGCTTATATACGTCTTGGTGTTTATGTGTAATCTTCACAGTCTTGTTAATGCAATTTTCCGCATCAACAGAGAGTAAATTTTATTTTCAAACCTATCAGATCAAACATTCAAAATAAGATAATTTCCAACTCCATTTTAAATATTCTTTTCTTAATGAATCAATTTCACCCATTTTTAATGTCTATTAGAAGTTGGAAGTTTAGTTTTGTCTTTTTTCTAAGCCTATTCAAAAAAATTCGGGAAGTTTCAACTAGTCAACTAGGATGTGTGGGCCCATGCATATGGTGTGATTAGCATGGGTTGATTTTTATCGATATTTTTCCTTGAATCTAACCAAAACGGACTGTTATTTTATACGGACCTGATGAAAACTACACCAGGAAAGTTCCCACCGATGTGAAACTCATACAAATATAGGCAATTAGAAAACGTGAAGCTAATGCGAAATGGAGAATGGCAATCATCATTGACTTTGATCACTATATATATATCGACATGAGTGCTTCACACCCAATGCACCAAATTAGCGTGTCAACAATACCCTACAAGCTACCCATTCATTTTCTCTCAGCATAATTCAAGTCTTCTCATTCTCAGTCTTAAGGAAACCAAAATCCCGCCATCAAATTTATTGACTTAAGATTTTATAGGCAATGGCCGTGTCGGTTCGAAGCATAATTAATTCTCCGTGCGGCAGCTCTAGGCATCGGGAGGCTTCGATTTTCAGTCCGAGTTGTCTCACTATCAGTGCTAGCCTCGGCCGGAAAAAATGTTATTTTCTTGGAAATCGAAGCTTCTTGCAGTCCGTTATGAAGGTCCAAAATGGCACCAAGATAAAGATGTGAGTTATAAATATAGAATCCCAGCTCTGTATGTATATTATGTACATCTAATTTGCTTATTGTGAACATACATATAGGTCATCGATCACCGTGTTAATGTGAATAATTATGTGACGATGGCAGGGACATGGTTGTCAATAGTGCCGAACGGGGAACTCCTCCTCTGCCGTCTTATCCTTCTTCTGGTACTTCTTGGTAGGTCCAATATTACTGATGACCATCTACTAAATATTTTTTACTAGATTTAATTCTAAAAGTAATTTTCCGAGTTCCTTAATACAATATTTACGGTTTTCTTTATATCACAGATGAGATATGAGCTGGCTAGCTAGTACATGACTGTTATGACAATATTGTATATGTGCAGGAAACTATGGCTCGTGGGCATGCTTTTTTCAGTAGTTTTGCCCTTTTGGAAGAACAAATGGTTGCCGTTGCTAAGGTTGAAAGGTAAGGAATCAAAAGCTATGTTAATGTCTTTAATTATCCTCTTTTACCATTAATTATCATGGATTCATGGTAAAACAGAAATGTTATTACACCAAAAACTAATTCATTTTTGGCGTAAATATTACAACGTAGGTAGGAACTCATTATATATTGGTCAAACATATATAGCTTTAATGATTTGTACAATATTGGGTATAATATTTATGTGTAGAGCAAGTCTCGACGACTTTGGATACGGTAGAAGAGGTGGCAGAAATGGTAGAGAAGGTGGCAGACAGGGTGGAGAAGATGGCGGACGACATTGCCGATCATCTTCCAGAAGGAAAGCTTCAAGACGCAGCAAGGTTGGTTGAGAGTGTGGCAAGAGAAGCAGCTAAGGATGCAGCACTGGCGGATGATCTCATTGACAAGGTCTTTAATCTTCACCTACCTAATACGTACCTTTGTCTAATTAATTATTTCTTAATTTCTAGCTTCAAAGCCACACGTCATATTATTACAACATTATCTAGTTAATTAGTACTCATAAAAAAATCAGGATTACAACCTAATCAACTGCATGCGACCATATATATGAGAATCACATGTATGTTAATTTCCAGATTAATTAATATGTTAATTTCATCATAGAATATTATATATATTAATTAAACAGCTGTGACCATGTGATCGGTGCTTTGATTATTTGGCTTTTATATATCACCTTGGATTAAGAAATTAACTCTTGTCTAATCGACCTGTTAGCTAGGGATGCAATCTAGATTTGTATGTTACTGTATATATTGTAGTGATGTTCTTAAATTAATTATGCACTGTGATTATTTGTCCATATTTAAGTTCATGTATCGATCATTTTTTAGGCCAATAGAATCTAACCTCGTGGCTTCTCCGCCCCACCTTTCCCTATCACATATCACATCGACTTCTAGTTTGAACATTTTCAAGTTATAACATAGGAAGGAGTCAAGTTAAGAGTTTAATTAATTATTCTAATTATCAACAATTATTATTTTATTTTTCGAATAGTTTTAATATTTTTGTTCATACATTTTTTTCCAACTACATAGCTTATTTAACGCATTAGATTGTATCTCTTTTTTATCTCTCAAGCCACGATAAGATATCGGATATATGTAATTGCAAAAAAAAAAAAAAAAAAAAAAGAGCATGACATCCTTTCATGGATTTCTGAGTTTATATATATATATATATTGTAGTTTGGGAGCAGAAATAACATGCGTGCATACATATATATATATATATATATATTTGACTGGTAGTTTGGGAGTTTTTATAACTTATAAAACTGCAGATTGAGGATGTGGAAAAGAAGGTGGATTCCATCATTGAGCAGGCCAGAGAGAAACTCAAAGATGAAGCCAGTGATACTGAAACTGAGGAAACAAAAATCAAACAAGCGACTGAGATTAAAAGTAAGATATCAGAGATTAAAGAAGTAAATGAAGTTAAAAAGGAGACGGTAACAAAAAGCTGATGACGACAGTGCACCAGCTTCTACTAATCTGCATGTATCGAATGCTCAATAATAATGTAACAATAATTCTTGTATATAATTCGATCTAGGGTTTAAGGATTTACTATAGCTCAGTGTTTCTTATTATTTATAGAACATGGCTTGATTTTAATATTCTTACAAACTCATTTATTTTTTTAATTCAGTATGAGTTTCTAATATTGTTGTTCATTGTAGTCTTAAATCTTCCATGGCCCATCGATATTCTTTTTCTTTTGTAAGAGTCCATGATATGCGGTCTAGACCTTTTTCAAGAGAATTGGGCTCTCTATTTGTGATACACCCCAATCCGGAAAGTTCATCGGGACATGAAGATCGAGGTATGTTGAACGACATCCAGACGGTGGCGTTCAGATGACAAAAACCAATTAATTAAAACGTTCCATTTTAGGAGGTCGAATGGCACGTGACCAGTGAAAGCCGATTATATTTCACCGCGACAGCGGAAGTATAGAATATAGACACAAATGACACAAATGATGATCATACCGTTCTAAAAGTACCTTACTAACTGATTTCCACCTCGTCACTTCAACTTCAGGAGCGAATGTCAGAGTTGCCACCGAAATCTCCTCGAAGTACATGAAACACCACAGGGACCTGAGGGGTTCAAAAACAAAGGATGAGTGGACCCAATAATTTATCTCACGATTAGTAAAATAAGTTTTAACCTATCAGTTTCACAGAAAATACATAAGTAAAAACCTTGAATTGCACAAAAAATAATAATAAATCAAATGAATCAGGCTGAATCATAAATATGTCACATGTCAACCCACTAAACACTTGCTCATGAGTTGCTCGGGTCATATGCATATGACATAACTAGGTATTCACGTGAAGACTAAGTGCTATGAACCGTCACCTTGAGTCCCCTAAAGGCGCTTTTTAACTACTATAACAAGCAGCGGGGGTGAATGATCACGTGGAGGGATGGTCTCTGGCCATACAGACGGGTACTAGATACCAGCGACTCCTAAGTGGGTTCTAACATCTCAATCTCAATAATGTCCCAAAGACTAATATGCAATAACACCATAGAATCAATATACCATGCACTGCAGCAAATGACTCAACACAACATACTCAGGTATACACAATCAAATCATACCTCAAACAAGTATATTCGAGCACATACCATAAAGTAAACAACTCAATCATTCTTGAAGATAACGTGAAATGATAAATCAATCATGCTCGAAAAGTACTACAAACAGATATCATAAAACGTGCCAGTGCATGATAATTATAAAAACCAAGTATAAGGAAAATGGTCCACTCACACACTAGTCGGGGAGTCGAAATCACCCGACATGTCAAACTATGTAAACTCAAGCTCGTCACAATCCTAAATGAATCATGTCATAAGGTTATTCAATGAATTCCAAATAAAACTATAAGTAATCTCACTAAAATTGTCTAATACAGGATTATAACAACTCAAAACGGACTTAAAATGTGTTTAGACAGTTCGAAAATGTCCCAAACTAGGCCCCCGTGCTTTCCCAAATATTATCTGAAATATTCCCCGTAGAATATTCCATGTAGAATATTTCCTAGAGTATTATCTAGAATATTCCTTGAAATATTCTCTAGAATATTCCCTAAAATATATTCCTTGTAGAATATTCCTTATAGAATATTCCCTGAAATATTTTGTTAATTGATCATTAGAACTAGTAGTTAACTAACTGTTGATTAATAGTGTTGGTTGTTGACTAATGGTTTTGACTATTGGCTAATGTTGACCAACCATTGCCGAAGTTACACTGAAGACGACGATTGAACCACCGCCGTAGTCGCCATAAGCAGTGGCCGGATTCTAGATTTTCGTTTAAAAAATCCCAGTTTTCGGCGAGGTCATTCTCCCTCAAATATTAACCAAAATCTACATGCAAATAGTTGATTTGCATCTACTCAACACAAGGATCATAGAAATCTAGGTTTTAGGTTCGAAGGATACTTGCCAAAATTTAACCATTATAACCATGCAAATTTTATTAGTCTTATATAACTATTATTAGCTACTTAAGTTTTTCTCAAAATTTCATTAAAAATTTCAAACTTTTAGACTAAACTTCCTTTATTTTTGTTGATCGTAAATAATATTGATATCGATATCGATATATCTGTCGAGATATCCGTAAATTTAATTAGCGATATTTTCGTCGATATTAATATTTCAATCCTTAAGTGTAAGTTATGCCTAAAACTCAAAACCTTGATCTTTGAGCCATAAACTGTGCTTATAATTGTAAATAGAAATTTTAAGCACACCAACGCCGCATTATTTATATCATAACATGTGTTATTTTTCAAAGCACATCTTCCTCCTAATCACAGTTACTTTTAACGAATGGAAAATTCGGGTTCAAAGTTAAAGATAAGATAAAACTGAGTTCAAAGCTTTGATATAACCAAATTTTCTATTGCTTAAATCGAAGAGAAAAGCGCACTATTTATAGAACCTGCAATTTAGATAATAAAAAATTGATCGATTCAACGACCTTTTTTTTTTCTTTTTTTTTTAATAATTACGACTCCAAAATTTTTGAGTAAAAGAAAGGCATGTGAAGATGTCTTTAACAATTTAATGTTGATTTTATTAAGTAATTTTTCCTTGAATGCAACGAAAATGGACTACTGTTATTTTATACACAAGTGACACAACTCACAAGTGACACAATAATAATGACAGTAATCCTTGACTTTGATCAATAGATATTGTTGATGCACAAAATGTGTCAACTTAGGGAGCGAATGCTGCTCTGCCACATGTCTTCAAAGATACCTGAAAGAGAAGGAATTTGTTGGTCGGTCATAATATAGGCACCGGTGTGGTACCAGCCCAAAAGTACTCTGATGTCCAAGTCAGTAATTGGTCTGAGTGGTAAGGAGTGGTAATAAGTGTACAGTCAAAGTAGTTGTCAATAGTAAATGCTTAGTTACCTTTATGTGACAAATGGACCCTTTTCGTATGGGTGTGGTGAGTATAATAATTACATTCTTCGGATGTGGAACAAATGTAAGCTGTTGTGGGCCCGACACGTGGACATAGGGGATGTCCATGTGTCGGTGCTGGCCAGACCCTACTAGGGTTTTCTTGTCTGAGTGGTCTTGGACCCCTTGGGCTTGTGTTGGGCAGAGGTATTGGGCCCTCAGGTCGGTCTGGGCCTGACATACCGACCGACGGAGGGTGGTTCTCCAGAGTCTGCATGTGGCACGGTGCTAGCAAAAGGCTGGACCTATGGATCGGCCTGGCCGACATGCCAGCCGACGGAGGGCTGGCCCTCTGGAGTCGGTCTGGGCCTCTGGAGTTGGTCTGGGCTGATGTATGTGGTAGCAGACTGGACCTCCTGGTCGGTTTGAGCCCCTTGATCGGTCTGGGCAGATATAGTGTGAACAGATATATAAACATAATTAAGTCTACATACAATATTAAGTAAACCATGACATTAGTTAGTTGAATATATATCTCTCTCTATACCCTAGCTATATATTTACAAGCCACTTCGTAGTTTTCTCTCCACATTGTTCAAGTTTTCTGATTCTAGCTCCACTACAAGAAATATAAGTCAAGACCACTATTAATTAACAATGTCTTTTGATGCTAAAGGCACAAATTATTGTGCTCAATGACCAATGGTCATAGTGCAGCAACTAATGGATGGTCGGTGCACTAGGTGGCCGTCACTATTGCTAAAGGGCACAAAAGCACTTACTGTGCCATTTTATATAGGCACAAATAAAAACTTATTTGGTGTCCATAGATCCAATATAATATAATTTATTTTTGAGTACAAATGTGATTTTTTGAAACATTTATAGATTTGTGTCTTTTGATAATGTATACAAATCTGTATACAAACAATTTTGTACAATCTTATACAAAATTGATTGTATACAAATTTGCTACATAAAATTGTTATTTAAAACTTAAAGGACCATCTCCAATAAAAATAAATTGATCACATTTTATGGGAAACATCATTCAACGGTACAAAATAAGAAACTATGTGAAAATAAAAAACATCCATTAGATACCAAAATAAGAGAAACATCATCCACTGGTATGAAACCTCCCTAGAATATACATCATCCACTAAACATACAAAATGAGCTAGTTCAAATTCTGACATCAACCGCTTTAGATGCAGAAACCAATTTAAAATGAAACCTGTACATAGACTTCAAATTCAACTACACATCTACATTTACATAACCAATTCAAAGTGAACATCCCTAGATACAAAAAGCCACAAGGGCATCAACTAGAGGAGTATCACATAAAAATGAAACATGTACCTAGACTTCAAATTCAACTAAACATCTATATTTACATATCCAAATCAAAGTGAACATCCCTAGATACAAAAAGCCACAAGGGCATCAACTAGAGGAGTATCACATCAAAATGAAACCTGTACATAGACTTCAAATTCAACTAAACATCTATATTTACATATCCAAATCAAAGTGAACATCCCTAACTACAAAAAGCCACAAGGGCATCAACTAGAGGAGTATCACTTCAAAATTAACCAAAAGATTTTCAGAAGCACTGCCAAGTACACATTACCATCACTAGAAACGCAACAACAACAAAGTTCATTTAAAGACTAACCAGAATTTTCACTGAGACAATCTGCAATGTCAGGCATAGTCCCTCACAAAGGTCCATTTCGCATACAACCAGTACTTTCAGGTAGTGCACTTCCACATCCCTCCTTACTGTGTGCAGTAACAACACCACCCATTATGTTCATGTCTGGATTTAACCCCGAACGTGTAAACATCATCATCATTTGCTCTAACATTTGAGCCTTGGAAACCTTCAAATTTTCGTCGGCTTCTGCTCTAAGCTCTTGTTTTAGCCTTTCTGCTACTTCTTGTGCCTCCCACTTAAGTCTCTCTTCCGCCTGAACGGCCTCTTGCCTCATAAGGTTGATCCTTTCTTCCGCTGCAGCTGCTACTTTCCTATGTTCTTCATATGCCTCCCTCAGCAAAGTAACCTCCTTTTCCAGTCCTCGTTGCTCGGTGACATGACATGACCCATCCCAATCCCCCCGGGATTAACGAGGGATGACCCTGCTCCCGTCTGACACGAAGTGTAAGACAAGGGAAATTTTCATCCTTTGCCCTCTCGGGCTATCAGAGTATGCCAGGATCCGGAGGAGGTATGTGATATCTCGGTCTCTGCTACAGTCCACATCCGATGTCAACCTAAAGGGCAGTCAAAACATTAAAAGCTGTGAGTGGACAAAACAAGAGTTTATAAAAACATTTCATAAGAAGACATTTGTACCCTTCACTAAAAAGCATGCATGCATTTGAAAACCATTAAACCGAAAGAACCATATGTGGGACTAAGCCCAAAACCAAGGTTGAAAGAACCATAATGAAAACGACCATACGGGCCACTGCCCAAATCCATCAGGGACTCGGCCCAAATCATAAGAAACCAACCATACGGGCCACTGCCCAAAACCTGTGTAACCACACATCACATATCATATATCATATTTATATCATATACACATATAATTCACACAACCAATCCTGTCACGGTTTCCAAAGCTACGCGCTTGCTACCTGGGGTCTCAAACCTAAGTCTTTCAGGTACCAAGTCAATGTCCGAAGACCAATGACCCGCCCTGAGGTTATAGTAACCAGCCTTCCTGAGAGTAAGGAACCCAATAGGGGCAACTCCCACTCAGTCGGTGCTCCGTGACTACTCCGGGGTCCACCCAGGCCAACGACCCTCCCCGGAGGAGATAGAACAAGTAAAGGAAGGTATATGAACATATATATACATAACATAAACATTCATACCCGGTTCCCCTGAACCGTCATGATCCATAACATCCATTATATTCATATACATATAGACAACATCCTCCATGACCGGTTCCCATAAACCGTCATGAACTTGGAAATCCATACCGTCATGAACTTGGAAATCCATCTAGGGTCCCTGACCCGAAATCATCAGTGTAAAACAACTAGGTCTCGTGCCCGAACATATGACATCAGATGGGCATCCTGCCCGATATCTAAGGGTCAGTCACGACTCCGATCGTAGTGATGCGTGCAACCATCTATCTAGGACCGCCCTCAATCCTGGTATGTCGCCGTGAACGAATCAACCGACGAGACCACCACAAGATCATGGTGCACTCATCACAAATCGCTATCCTGAACCGTCTGCACTCTGAAGTCGAGCCTCCCCAGGCTACCCGACCACGAATCGTGCATCGTGACCTCTCCGGAAGGAACACATCCCAATCCGGAGGCGAGCGTCGTATCGTCGGTCGCCGTGCACATAGCACCTACCGCGACTACGATTTAGACCCGAAGGTCGTAACTAGAGTCATATGCCCGAGACCAAACCAAATGGGTCTCATACCCGAGTTTATCCTTTTGGAAATCAAAAACCATTTCATTTAGACCAATGAAGACATACAAACCCGTATAGGCACCGTATAGGGCCGAAACCTTGAAATACGTGCCTATACGTAACCACGCATCCAAATGCACTCATGGCATCACAAACAAGTGTTTAAAACATATAATAAATATTTATGCATGCACCAATTTAGAAAACAAGGTCCACTCACAGACCGTCCGAGCTGCCGCCTCGATTTACGTGCTATAGGCTCTCCCGAGCCGATCACTGTCACCGGGACTCCCAAACCTGTCCAAATTTTAATAGAAGGTTACTAACTACTTAATTAACCTCCTACCAAACTTTTAACTATTTTTAAACAGACCCTAATCCTTCCAACAACCCGAAACCTATCGAAACGATGTCCGATTGACACGAAACCAGTCCCAAAATGTTCGTTACATTGAATAGAAGATTTCATATGTTGAACACATCCCCAAAAAGCCTAACATGAGCTTGTACGCGCCCTTGGATTGCACTACGCGTGGGCCTCACGCGCCACTGTACAGTGCATCTTCTTCCCTACGACGGCCGGTTCACTGGTTGGCCGGTCTAGTTGGACCGGCGTGACCGGTTCAGGGCTCCTCCTCTCTCATTTTTCGGTCTGTTTCTTCCCTTTTCGATTCCATTCTCCCTATTTCTTAATTTCCTATCATTTCCAATCATTAAACCTAAGAAAAACACCCTAAAATCCATGGTTTGATTTTGAACCTCACGGTTCAAATTTCCCAAAACTCCCCCACGGCTTCCTCAACGTCTAACCACCCTCAAAACCTATCTAACCACTTCCTAGCAACCTAATTAATTCAACACAAACATCCAAATCGACCCATAACAACCGAAATGAAAAATGGATTGAAAATGGTTTAAATCGATACCTCGATCGGTTTTTCTCCCCCGCCGTCCACGGCTGTGCATCTTGGGCCGGCCACCACGTCCTCAGCTCCTCTTCTCACTCTCTGGCCTCTCAATGATGATCACAGGTCATGTAGCAACCCGTCCCGAGAGCTGGGATTAGTAGAGTGATTAAGGTGTGATTAGTGAGGTTAATCAGTGGTTAGGGAGCCCGAAAGGTCCGGGAGCCTAGAATGACGATTTTACCCCTGGTTTGGGCAAACTAGTTGACTTTTTGTTCGGGTGGTCAAATGGGGGTTGACCAGTGACTAGGACGTAGTTTAGGACGTCACGAATCCATAGGCAGGTGGCACGCCTGATTCCGACCTCCGAGGAGGAAGTTGTGATGTTCGGAAGGTTGAGAGCCTAACCGTAATTTTGGTAACATAGGGGGGAATAATTGACTTTTTGTAGAATCGGGTTTTGGTAGGTTGACCTAGCATGATTGGATAGTTTTCGTCGTCCTGAGTTCGATGACAGGCGGCACGTATGCATCGGACTTACGATGAGTGAGATACGGGTCTAGGAAGTTTTGGCAAAACCGTAAAAATGTGTTAAACAGGAGGGTATTTTGGTCTTTTTAGCATCTGGGGATTTGTGCAGAGAAAGCAAAATGGATGGCTGGGGTTTAACCAGATGGGATAAGGGTTGAGTGGATGGTGACATGTGGCAAGGGGCAAGAGGATTCTGGGAGAATCTTGTGTGGTCTTAGCCCAAATAATTGGGGTGCACTCGTGCAAACCCGTGGCTGTTCTTCGACAAACACAGAGAAACAGAGGGTGAGAGCTTGAGAGCAATTGAGTGATTCTGTGCAAGGAGGGAGTGAAGAGTGTTTGTGAGAGTGACAGTGAGGTAAGGGTGAGCTGGTGATCGGGTTTTGGCGGTGAGATCGTGCACGGCGGCACGGTGGTGGTGCGGTGAAAGTTTGAGGAAACAGAGAAGCCGTGAGTTCGTGGTGGTGGCTACGCCGTGAGGTGGCTCAGACCAAGGCAAGGGGAGCTGTAGGAGGTTGCAAGGAGTCCAACGAACACAGTGGCACGCGGCGGTGCGCACGGCGGAGCTGCAATCGAAGGGTAAGGTTTCCTGCTCTGTTTTTCCCGTGATTTTCATTTGGAAAGTCGTAAGGTTTGGCTTAGAGTCGAGAGGATTGAAGGTCAGGGTGATGTTCAGGGAGGTCCTGGGAGTGGTTTGTGAGGATCACCGTGACGGGGGCGTACACGGCGGAGCTCAGGAAAAGATGAGTACTATGTTACTCTGTTTCAGCCGTGAACTTCAAACCCAAAGTCGTGGACTTCGGGGGTGAGTCGACGGTATAGAAGGGCTGTTCTAGGTTCAGTGAGACCCTAGGAAGAGTCTGGTGTCGCCACCGTGAAGGGAGGTGACCGGAGCAGAGGGATCGTGAAATAGGGGGAAAGTGGCGGTCTGGTTCGAGCTTGAATCGACGATGACGGGACTGTGTCGAGGTTAGAGGAGTTGAGGGATGGATTCATGGTGTCTGGACGAAGCTGTGGGTGAAAGAAGGGAAGGAAAAGGTGGTCGGACGGTGGAGAATGCCTCTCGCCGGTCCAGTTGCAGCGGCCGGTTCAGCACAGTGCACTCGAGGTTGGGGGTGACACTGTAGCTGGCGCGTGAGGGCCACGCGCAGCCACTTTGGGCGGCGCGTGGGGGCGCGTGCGGCAGTGGTTGGAAAAGTGGTCAACATGGTTATTGGTCTAGGAGTTCTGGTGAGTTTAATGGACTTGGTTTCGGGTTAATCGGACGTCGAATCGAAGTAGTTCCGCGAGGATAAATGTTTAGGGTCCCGGGTTTTAGGATTTCAATTCGGGGATTTTTAAGGGAATTTAGGTAAACTTTCGTAGACCTATTAGTGACGTAATTTGATGATTTTGAACAGGATCGGGATTTCCCGAGGAAGCCGAGGAACGAGCTGGACGTTCGGAACGTGAATAGGGCTCAGTACTGTGAGTGGACCTTTTCCTTAAACTCGAGCATGCATAACTGTTTTATATACTTTTTTGATGGTTTACTCATACATCTATGTTTCTTGACTATGTTATGATGATTTTACATATTGCACGTTTTTCGAGAAAAGACGGTTTTGGCACGTTTTTCGAGAAAATGATGATTTTGGAAAATGAGATATGGTTTTCGAGATTTCAAAGGATAAATGATTTCCATGATTTTAAGGGAATTTTTGAGGATCAAGGTTTTGGTTTTGAATCGGAATTTACAATTGGATTTTGGTTTAAAGGATGGAAAAGTGGATTCCGGATTTGGGTTCGGAATGACGGTTCTGGATGCCGGAAGGGTATCGGACCAGTGATTTCGGATTCGGGTTTGGATGTGGATTGGTAAATGGTTTTCAAATGGTTTTGGGATTGGATTTGCTGGATCTGGATATTGGGTTTAAAGACCCGGATATATGTGACGGGGGACCGGCCGGATTGGGTTTAAAGACCCGGATTGAGTTTAAAGACTCGGGAGTTTAAAGACTCGGATATATTGATTTCCCCCGTAGGCCTTGAGTTTAAAGACTCGGATATGATTAAGGCCTGGATTGAGTTTAAAGATTCGGGAGTTTAAAGACTCGGATAGGTCCAGCAGGTTCGATCGGGAAATGAGGAATTGAGCTTTATGGTTTATGATACGGTTTCTGATACTCATGCTATGATTTCTATACCTGTTTTATAGTGTTTCTGTTTCTTATGATATTTTAGTGTTTCTGTTTCTTATGATGTTTTATGAGAAGTGTTTTGTAACTGTGTTCAGAAATATTGGTTATGCGTGTGGTTTTCAAAACGGAGGGTGAAACGGGGTTTTCTGATAAATGTTTTAGAACTTTTCATTTATTATGGTCCACTCACACGTTTCTGGTTTTTAAAATTGCCCTCCAGGTTGTGGAGCGAGCGAAGGGTCTTGACGTCGAGGCAGAGTACGAGGCATAGACGTGAGGGATCCTAGAATAGTTTAGAGTTCTCCGTGTGTGTGTAACTTATCGGTTTCTAGTCCCTTGTATTTTCGCACTATGCTCTGTAAACGATAACTCGGGATATTTTGGTTACTTACACCTGCGTCTGACTGGGTTTGAGTGAGTTTTACTTGGGTGTTGTGTCGGGGAGTCAGACGGGAGCGGGATTTACCTCGGGTTTCGGGATGAAACCGGGGTGGGTCCTGACAGGTCAAGGGTTTGGATTTTGGGTGAGAAATGGGATCGGGTTTTGGTTTGAAAGGAAGAAAATGAATGATCGATGAAGATGATATGCATGAAGGGAAAGTGGTGTCCATTGGATGGGTGACACTTGTCACTCATCCATTGGGCCTTGGGACAAATATTTGGGCCCACTAGAGTCCAAAAGTGAAGTTATTTCGTAATTCGTGCAATAGTTCCCTAGAACTTCCTTGAACCGTAACTTCGTCGTCGAACGTCCGAATTCGACGTGCCTCCTGTATATGGATTCGTATCGTCCCGATCTACGTAATGGTCCTCGACCCTCGGCCATCGGACCTCCTAGTCAAAAAGTCAACAATTTGCCCCTTTTAACCATAATTACCAAAATGCCCCTAAACTTCCGAACGTCATAACTTCCTCCTCGAACGACGGAATTGAACGTGCCACCTGACTATGAACTCATGACATCACGACTACGTCACAGTAATCGGTCAAAGTCCATTTGACCGTCCGAATGAAAAGTCAATGTTTTATCCATGCTAGGGGCAAAACGGTCATTTTGCATCGTTCGTCCGATTTCGCTCAACTAATCACCGATTAACCTCACTAATCTAATCTAGGAATTTGGGACGGGTCGTTACATGACAACTCCGGGAACATCTAGGAAACCCCAATCCCATATCTCCTCACACTGTTCCTCATCTCCGGACCCATTACTTGAGTATAAATCTGATTTCGTACTTCAGTTGTTACCTCATCCCCATTATCCCGAGCCTCTTCTTCAAGTCTTTGAAATTACATCTGCATTTTAAATTTAGTTTGTATCAAACTAGCTAAAATTGTACCCTCTAGTTTAATGGCCTAAAAAACAGTACTTACCATCACATGTCTGGACTCTTCATCAACTGGTTGCCGATTTGGACCCCTAGTGTGAGTGATCGTGAAGAATGTAACACGATCAGGTTCGTGGCCATTTTTTTCAGCCTATAATACAAAATGAGCTAATTAATCATACACATTTATATCAGCATAATCTTCTTATACATGTTTTTAAAAAAATCGCTACTTTCTGTTTATATGGCTATTAACTATGGCTAGTAACTGTCGATAACTATGGCTAGTAAATATGGCTAACTCCACAAATATAATATAATTATGCTAGTAACTATGGCTGAGTCCAGCTGCTAATAATATAATTATATTAAAATGTATGATTAACTTACATATTCATGTCGATTTTGAGCAAAAGTTGTAGTTCCAGTTGTGTGACTTATCTTTAAATGCTTCCTGTTACTTGAATTTGTTTTTCATCTTTCCTAATTTGAAATATAAAAAACAGCAAATTGTTAATATTAGTACACTTCAATGCACAATATAGCCTGCATTCTAAATTGAAAATTTGAGAAACACAACTTGTTCTTTTTTTCATCCCAATGTGCTACTAAGTTACGCCATTGACCTCCATTAACTCGTTCATCTTTATCTCCAATATTGAACCTTTCCGCCGAGTACTCAAATGGCAAATAATATAGCCTATGGAGCTTTGCCCTCCAACTTCGGAAACGATCATTCAATTTACGGGCAACATTGACCTTCACAATGGCCTCCTTCCCAGCAGCTCTCGGATTTGTCCAATCAATTGTCACCTACATAAACAAGTGCTCCCTCTTATCAATCATCGCTAAGAAAAAATTATATAAAGGAATACAAGATATATGATGGCATACAAGATCATTATGAGTTAATAAGATGGCATGCAAGATATAATTAGGAATTAGATCAATGAACAATTTTTATGAGGGCAACCAACTACACCTGTACACGCTGCCAAGCGGACTCAATCTTAGAAGCGTCTAATTTATGCCAATCAGGAGCATCGAGTGGACACAACCGTGGATCACGTGCCAACATTGCTAAAAAAACGTCCATATTTGGCCACGTTCTCATGAGGAGAAATAGCCTGTCCAAATTTGTTGAACGATAATATTTCCTTCCCTGCCTTGCCCCAGCGTGGCCTATTAATTCCCCTGCATTTGCCTTTCTTTTTAATCTGATTTGATGGTGCTTCCATTCCAGAACCCCTAGCAGCATTTGATTCTGTTGCTCCCCCATGTGTTGCATTGGTTTGTGATGCCTGGACTTGTTGGAATTGATCAATTCCAAAAAGTCGTGACTGTGATTCCATAGCAGCACTTAGATGTTCCATAAATGCGTCATTATCCCTTGTCAAATAGTTCTCCATCCATGTCATAAAAATTTATGAAACAGTTAACACCATCATATAAAGAGCCTAGCATGATTAACACAAAAAGAAAGCCTGGCCCTTCTATAAATTTCCACAATCTTTGTCTTTCTTTATGTACATAGTTTTGCTAACAAGTTAAAGTGATAGCTATGAAATTCTGTGACTTTACAATGCAAATGAAAAAAATATCAATTAATCCACAAAATCACTCATTGAAAGGATATTTTGCATGCAATTCAGATTACCCCTAAATAGAAATGGGTCATAAGGATCTCATCATTGACATGTAAACTACACAAGCCACTCGATTGCTAATAATTTTTTGCTAAAAATAATCACCAAAACACTCTTCATTCCCTACATCATTATTGAGTTATAGGGGATGGTTTTGTAAAGAGGAAAAATAATCGAACAAATGGTCTACATGAAACAAGAAGTTGCACAATAGCACTAATTATGAAAATGACACAGGGGTCGAAACTCATGTTTCAAAATCTCCAGACACTTTTAAGTTTTTCCCACCAAAATCTTCCTAATCCAATTGTTTATTACCTTACCATCATTATGAATTTATGACACAGAATTGAAACAATGCCAAACATTTTTATTTTTTACGGAGTCAACTGTTTACTTATATAAAAGAGATGATCATGAACTTTTTTTTATCACTTTTTCATGTAAGCTTGATTGATGCATGATGAACAGTCTGAACACCCGTGGGCGTTTGGTGATTGGAATCTCGGGATAAAATTAGGGGCCCTAATCATAACATTAGGTTTTGGATAATGACAATTTTTCTTTCTCCATTAAGACAATTCTTCTTTGTGTATTAATGTTACTATATAGTAAGTGTGGCCTATATCAACTATCTAACTATCCACCACCAGCTCACAGACTCAACCGACTACACTTTCACCGAATTACAACGAGAAAATTTTGAATGTAATGAGATAACCATTCCATATCAATCAAGTTTCTTATAAATGATTTTAAGTAAATCATTAATTCAGTTTGTTGGTTCATATGAAGCTGTGTGATTGACTAAATATTGGATTAAAAAAAATCAGACTACTAAGGGAATTCTCCAGAAAAAATTTTAAAACAGGATTAATGTTGAATTGGTGACACCATAAATTTAAAACTAACAATAATAATCAAAAGATAAAAAAATAAAGAGAGATTAATAATTCATTACATTATACCGTTCGTTTTCAAATCCGGCGTCCTCTGTTTTGGTCCCCTGTTCTTGAATGGTCTACATGAATTTCTTTGAGAATACATATACCCACAAATTTTGAACTTATTATTTAGGTGTGGCAACATGACTAGGGACTATGGATGGCTAAACTATCTATGATCAGAATCAACAATATCATGAAATTAACATAGTGCATCAAACTCTGTTTTCTCTTATAAATGTATTATCATAGTCCAATTACTCAGAGCAATCCAAAACAAAGGAAAAAACACAAAACAAATTTAGCCAAGAGTCGAAAGCTACAGCTAAGGAAGAGCGAAAAGCATATAGTTTTAGGGTTATGCAAATAATAATTGATATTTTGTTTATATATATATATATATATATTATCATCCCGTTAATTTTGGGTTATGCAAATAATAGTACTAATTTAAAATTAATTAATTGGCCTATAACCTTACCCCCTACGATTTTGTGTACTCAATCATATCGTAGGATTTAAATATTTGAGATTAATTTAGTCTACGTTTTCAGCAAGAAACATTTTACCTGAGGCCTGGAACAACCGTAGTGCCGGAAATGGAGAACTTTTTGAAGGACCCAAAATCGTCTCCCAGCAACAATGACCTCTGGACAAGCTCCCGGTAATATAATTAGTCACCTGTAATAACATAATTTTATCATCAATTTAATTTCGTCTATGCATGGGCCCAATTTAATTTCGTCTATGCATGGACCCAAAACCGTACATAAGAGCTACTGCTCTTATCTCGATACTCAAACTCCCTGACCTCACTGCAGGACACCCGATTTCCTGAAGTAATGCAGATAGTCACCTTCTCTGGACAGTGAGGAGGAGCTTCACAACAGATTACACCTTCCTGAATGATCTGAGCAGGGACTTCAACGTCACCAAACATACAAGTGCATGCAGATTCTGATGGATTACACAGAAAAGATCCAACAATGATGACCTGCAACAAGCAACGTGGAATTATTAAATTTGATCTTAAACCATCAAAAACAAAAGAATACAGTTTTTTTAGGGAAAAAAAATTGTATTAAGACTCTATTACAATGTAGAAACTGAAGTGGCTTCTACACTGTTAGTCCCACACCACTGAACCAAGCCAATATCACACTGAAGCAAAAAATAATGCTTGGCCTAATATCACATACAACAGTACCCATGAACATGACAGGTGTCAATAATTGTTTCTTATACTGATTAAAACTTGACTGACCATTTAGATATATATTGCAGCTATGGTAAGAAACATACTTTTGTTGCCTCAGTGGCATAACTCCATCCTAGAGATATTTCCCGAATAGTAAATTTTTGCTGTGCAACAATCAAACTGATATCTGAATCAAAAAATCCAATCTGGCCTTGGTCAAAAAACGATGGTGAGAAGCGATGGGAGGTGACTGCGACGGAGAGCTGGCGCGAGGAACGAGAGAGAAAGAGAGAAAACGATGGGCGAGGATCGATGAGAGGCGACGAAGAGATGTGAGAAGAACGACAGAGAGAAAGCAGCGGCGGGAGGAGAGATGGGCGACGGCCGACGGGCGATGGGAAAAGAGTTTCTTCGTTCTCTTTTGTGTGCAGTGGCTGCGCATAAGAAAAAATGGGAAAGTGATGACTGATAACTAGGTTTTTACATTTTACTTGTTTAATTATTTTTATTTTTACAGTTTTTATTTTTATTTTTACTGTTATATTTAATTGTTAATTATTTAATTTATTAACAAATTTATATCGCAAATGGACAGTCGTGATTAAACTATTTGGACGGCTCAGATGGGCTATTAAAAAATAGGGAAATTTTTTTGGGGAAAATTTGATTTTGTATGCTAAAATAGTGCGGGAATTAAAAACAATAAAGACACAAATATACATTTGTGTCATGTGGTGCACTCTATACGCACGATCAATTGTGTCATCTCATAATGAGAGTCCTAACAAATGGAGGTTTGGTGCCTATTATATCAGTCTTTGGGCACAAATAATTGTGTTTTTTTTCATAAACAAAACATACCAAAAACATTAGTGCTTAATACCATAAAATAGGTCACTGCAAACTTATTTGTGTCCAATACAACAATAGAGCACACTAACACTATTTTGGTGTCATCAACAATTGTGGCCTAAACTTATATTTCTTGTAGTGCTCAGTCTTAAGCAAAAGTAAAATCTCCCGCATCGATCAAACTTTCAATTGGGTCCAGATCATATAGTTAGGCCATCGCGCCCATGTCCATGGCCGTGTCGGTTCGATGCGTAATAATTGCAACAACAAAAACAACTACAATTTCTTCTCGCAGCTCCACACATCTTAATCAAGCTTCGATCCTAGGTATGATTACTAGCCACCGAGAAAGATGTTATTTTCTTGGAAATAATCGAAGCTTCTTGCAATCAGTCGTGACGGTCCAAAATGGCACCAACATAAAGATGTAAATAAATCCCAAGTTAATTATATATGAATCAATTTGATTATTATAATTATGAATAATTAGGTATTGACCATGTTAATTAATGTGATGATGATGTCAGGGACATGGTTGTCAATAGTGTCGAACCGGGAATTCCTCTGCCTTCAGATCCGTCGTCCCATGATTCTTGGTACGTCGATCCAATTGATGATCATCTTCTTTTTAAGTTCTTTTTATCAATCAGATCAGTGCATGATTGTTGAGATCGAGTTGTGACAATATCGTATATATGTGCAGGACAATATGGCTTGTGGGCATGCTTTTCACTGTAGTTTTACCCTTTTTGAAGAACAAATGGTGGCCATGGCTACAGTAGAAGTTAACGATTCAAAGTTCCTCTTTCTAAGTAGCTAGCGTTACTCATTTTAGTCAAACTTCAGCTTAATTTAGTTGTAAATTGGGTATATATACACCTGTACAGATCGAGTTTCAACGGTCGTGCATACGGCAGAAGTCATGGCAAAGATGGTAGAGAAGGTGGCGGAGTGGGTGGAGAAGGTGGCGCTGATTAAAAGTAGGAGGAAACAAAAATCAAACAAGCCACTCAGATTAAAAGTAAGATATCAGAGATTAAAGAAGTAAATGAAATTAAAAATGAGAATAATGAAAAGCTGATGATGATGATGATGATGATGTGGGAGATGTTTCTGCTTGCATACATGAAAATCAAACGCTAGCTCAATGTAACAAACGATTTTATGTTTAAATTGTTATTATTATTTGTTGAATATGACTTGGAGTTGGCGGTTCGTTGTTGTGATTGGAGTTGGCCTCATAGTATAAATGGGTGCTAATAGAACTCACTCAAAAGAGATCTTATGTGAACTTATTCTATGTACCTCGTGAGTTTTATGGAATTTAGTTAAATTTAATATTAATTTTGAATTAAAAACATGATTTGGCGTACATTATTTATGCTTTTTTATCCGGTGAATAATGCTAATTCGATCATAATTTTTATTTTATGGTTTGGTGTTGTATCTGATTTGCGAAATACTCACATGAAGATCTAAAATTAAAAAGTTGTGAGGACCCCTTCAATAGTAGCCCCTTTAATCTAATAGGGTTGTTCAGTGAATAAAAACATGCGTCTTTAGATTAAATCTAAGACTCCTTTAAAATTAGAGTTCACATAGTCAAACAAATCTCGTGAAAACTAGTAATGAATATGTTTATTGATGATGTAATTCTCTTAATGCAGAGTCACATCTCAATAAAATTTAAACCTGTAATAACAACATATAGTGGTTTGATTCCATAACTTGAAGTAGCTTAAACGTAGGACATGCGGTGGTTTGATCTCACAAATTCTTGTGGATTGATTTAGGAGAGATTTATCTCACAAAATATAAGTAAATTCAAATTCATCATACCTTATTTGAAAAAGAAAGGGTACAACAGCTTCAAGTTAGAAAGTACTATTCAATAGGCCTTTAAAAGCCCATCAGATTATCAAATCAGACACATTATAACGAGTAGGAATTCACCCATTAATCAGACAATTATGGGTTGAGTTTGTAAATTTTCAAATGAAAAGAACTAAGCTGTCAAGTACAACAAACCATAAGGGTGCAATATAATTAACGCTTCGCGCGCCACGTGGATCCAACTGAGCGGCGCTCATTTTGAACCTCTCGACTCGGCACTCTCTATACTAAAGCTCTAACGGCTATCGCTTTTAAATTTGTAATCTTTCAGACCAAAAATTCAAAATACCAAACGAAAATAAAAGAGAGCGAGGACATCATGCGAATTCGAAATTCTATTCATCGTTTCTAGGGTTTCAAAATTTGCATCCAGATTGATTACCATCAGCCGTGCTCTGACTGACCCTCCGATCAGCCCTAGCGGAAAAGAAATCAGATTTCCTAGGGTTTTGGTCAGTTTAGGGATTTCCAAGATCGATAACCAAGAAGCACAAAGAATGGATGTTCCGCGCGAGATCGATGACTATATCAAAGAATCGATCGATCACTCCTTGGGCTTCCGTGTGTCCGCACACACTCTCGAATTGAAGCTTCGGTGCTCAGAAGAATCGAAGAAGCGGCTTCAAAATCAGTACTCTCTTCTTCTCTCGAAATTGAAGGAGAAAGATCAAGTGCTCGAGCGCGCTAGGGTTCGTGTATTTTAAATTGATATAATGGTAACTTGTGCTTGTCCTTCCTTTTTTTTTTTGGTTTTTATGATTGTGTTTATTAGGCCGAAGCGTGTATGAATGCACAAGCTTTGAAGAAATTCGTCGAGGAGAATCAGCGATTAGCATCGGAATGTGCGCACTTAGTGACCCAGTGCAACAAATGGGAGAGAGAGTGCTCGCTTTACGATCACGATCGAGAGGCTTTGATGGATTTTGGGAACGAGGCTGATCAGCGTGCCAAGGAGGCTGAGATTCGAGTTCAGGAGTTGGAGGACGAAGTCAGCGAGTTAAAACAGGAATTGGGATTGTACAAGCTGAAATTGGAGAGCCATTCGGTAATAATTTCTTGAACTTTTTCTTTTGAATTGCAATTAGCTTTTGATGATTGGAAGAAATATGGACTTGGGAAATGGGTCCGAATTGCACTATGGGGGTTTCTGAGACTTGCAAGTTCATGTGCTTATTTGTGGGGAATGTGGTTTTTAGTATGAAATTTGTATGTTTTTTAAGAAATCAGAGGTCTGTAGGATGGCCTATGCGAATCTTAGTTTGCAATGTTCTATGTGTGATCTTAAAAACTGTAATTGAAATAATGTTACCGCAGCTTCAAGACAAGATATATGCTTTTACTCTAAATTCATTTTTTGAATTAGAAGAATGTAAAGAGTTCGTGTAAATGTGCTGCATATAAATATTTTATTTCTGGTTTACATATTCATCCATATTCCAGCTTTTTGTATCCAGAAAGTTCTATTTTGGCTGATTCTATCATTGTTGTTTCATTATGAGGGAAACAAGGAATAAATATATGCAATTGGCTGAGTTATGTCAACATAAAATCACACATAAGTGCACACATTCACATACAGAAAGTAAGGCTATAACTTATGATTTGCTTTTGGTTCATTTTGGCCAATCAGAAAGTATTTAATTTCTTTCTGACGCTGATGGAGAAGTTTGCAATCAAAGGAAATTAGCATGAACCCCATAGAAATCAGAAACTTCAATTGAAGCATTAAGTCCGGCTAAATTAAAATGAATCAAGAAATTAAGAAAGAGTATTGAGTGCAAAAATCCAATAATTGGTTTTGTGCATGACAACATGTTTCTCAGTAATGACTCGTGAATTTGGTGTTTTTCTTTAGTATTTCTGCTCTTACAGTAGGGCTGAATGAAAATTTTTGTTGTAATTTGTTCGTATGAAAGATAATGTCATAGGTGATTCTTGGATTTAGATTGTTCCCTTTCTTTTGTCCCTTTCCCGTTTCATGGCTTCTTCTCTATGCTGTTGATTATGGTATACAAATTAGGCTGTAAAATCGAAGTCTATTTGGATGTGATTTTGTGAAGGATGATAAACAGTTTTATATTGAAGGTTGATTCACCTTCTGAAGAAACAGTTATTGAAGAGAAACTACTGGACTCTGTTTTAGCAACATTGATCAGTAAAGATGACGCTGTGTCGGCACGTACATTCCTGGAGGCCAACAGTGGAAATGAATCGTGTCAAAGGTTGCTAAAAATGTGGAATTGGTGAGTCTTTCTACTATTCTTCATTGTTCTTTTCTCAGCTGGCTTAGTGAGTGCTAATGTTGTTTTTATGAACTAGACTCATATTTGTTTGCAAAGCATATTTTTGGAGTGCCTGCCTATAATATCCTTTGATTTTGGAATTGCGCCATTTCTTAAACTTTGCTTTTGTCAATGTGCCAGCTTGAGGCCGTCGTCTCAAAAAGTTCTATCACTGGTTGCTGAGGTAAAGACACTTTTGAAGGATAAGGAACATCTAATGATCAATCTACGTACGGCTGAAGAGGAGGTGAGAAGTGCAGAACATTTTCACTCATGCTTCCATTGATGATGATCCTATATCGAATAATAATATCCCAGATTTATGATGTATGTAGGTCAAACTGCTTTTCGACGAAAACAAAGTGCTAGACGTGGAGAACAAACGATTACTGAAGCAGTACCACAAGGATAGATTTCATTCAGGCTCTGGTGGAAAAAATACCGACACTACATCAGCGAAGGTGAGGCAAACGGAAAGTAAAAGTTTTGATTCGTATATTCGATGTTATTCATCATGATTGTAAGGTCTATTCTATGGCTTCTCCTTCGCAGTCAAATAAAAGAAAATCAAGCTCGAAGATGAGCAGCCCGATTCAAGGAAAGATTGATTTCAGTGACGAAGAATCAGTAAGAAAGCCTCTCTCACCCTTGCGCTGTAACTCCCCCAGCTCCAGAATGCATAAGAAGTTGTAGAAATTTGATCGAACAGTCTGATTTGTGTCTTCAGGAAAGCATATATTGGTGTTAAGACCACAGAATTTGGAATGTGACTAACAAGTTTCATTGTAAGAATCATTTGCCAAGTCTTTTTAGTGATGACAACCTCTTGTCTTTGCGGCTTAGTTAGCCTTTATGGATGCAGCTTTTTGCACATGTGAGAACTCTGACTATAATGGTAAATTTCTTTGTTCTCGCTCTTAATTATATCTTCAAAACATATGTTCACAAAAGATTGTTTCGTTTTTAACACTTACAGAAAAATTCGATAATAAATAACTAAATAGGCATCAATCCCAGTGTGGACATCCGGATGAAACTCATCCACAAAGCATTTAAGACGAAGTGGAAGAGAGTTTTGTGCGGGAGGTGATCGGCCGTCATTGAAACCACGCCCGGCAACGACACGACCAGAGGTTTCGACTTCTTCAGCTGTTTTTTATTGGCACTCATCTCAAAAAGATAACCTCAAACGACATCAGCGGATTGCTCTTGACTTCAAGGACAGCGGACAACGCAAATCCCAAACACTTATCAGTTAACCAGCCTGGTTCAAGTTCTAACGTTTCGTTAGTAGAAAAATGTGACGCACTTGTATCAGTCAACCACCTTGGAATTTCCATTCCCGGAATTAGAAGTAGAAATTCAGATCCAGTAACTCCGCATCAGCATCACTACTGCTGCTACTCGTAAACCCTTGCTTCTTCTTTAGCTGTAATTTCAAATGATGTGAGTTATGTCATGGAGGCTTCCTTCATATACTGGATGAGGTATGTCAGGGAGGATTCTTTCATAGGCTCGGTTTGGTGTGAGTTAGTCGCTATGTCATGGAGGATTCCCTCGTATGCTCGGTGAGCTATGTCAGGAAGGATTCCCTCGTACAATCGGCATGGTGTGAGCCATGTTAGGGAGGATTCCCTAATATGCACGGTGAGTAGGCCTCGTCATTGGGCCGGGTCGGGCAAGTCCGGCCCAAATTTTTTGGACTTGGGCCGGGCCTATTTCATAATTTAACAAATATCGGGCCGGATCGGGCGAGCTTGATCATAAATATGAAAGTCCATGCTCTTTGTCGGATCGGACTTTTATCGGGCTTTATGGGTCAGGCCTACTAAGCTCACTTGGGCCGGACCTACTAAGCTCATTTCTACCTACCTAATTGTATATAAAAAAAAAGTGAGTTGAGCTTAAATATTATTATCGAATATTGAAATAAGCTAAGGAGGGTACTATTGGATTTAGAGAATTGACTTAACTTTTCGACCATAAAACCGAGATAGGATAAGGAGGTCGCTAAGAGAGTCAGAGACCTAGTGAGTGTTTTTGAATTTAGGGTTAGGGTTTGGTTAGGGCATTGGGCTTTTAAATGACACTAGGTTGAGATTTGATTAGAGTTTTGGATTTTGGCTATAATAGTAGTTTCAAGATTGGATTGGGTATCAATTCTTAATTTATAATTATTTTATATTTTCGGGCTTATTGGTCGGGTTTACCTGGGCGGGTCGGGTTGGGCTTACCGGACTTTATCGGGCTCGAGCCTATCGGGCCTAGCGGGCTTGAATACCCTAAGCTCAAGTCCAGCCCGTCAATATACGGATCGGGCCGAATCAGGCTTTTTGTCATCGGGCCTATCGGGTACCCATAAGCCCGTGGGCTTCTGGGCCAAATAATGAGGCCTAACGGTGAGGTGTGTTAAGGAGGATTGCCTCATATAATCAGAATGACATAAAGAAGAGATTTGGAAGTAATAAATAAAAAAAGATTTTTATTTTGATAGAATGCAAGATTAAACTTTTTAAGGAAATAGTTAATAGCATTAGACCAAAATGAATTTGATAAGCTTTTTCTTAATTTCTTATTATTCCAAATCCTAATTTTGATTTATAAGAAAGAAGCGAATGTGTTAAGAAGTGGGTATGATTTATTTAGGTTTGTAACCAATTTATAAAAACCTGAGCGCAAATTGAATATCTCTCTAGCAAAACAAACTTACATTCAAAATACGTCACGTTCAATAAGAGGTGGATGAAAGGAAAATATAAACTAAAAAGCAGTTTTATTCTTCAGGTCGCACAAAACAAGGGTGCTAACATATTAGCAAATAAAAAATACTTACATCTTATGCTGGTGGTACATTTTCAAATCCCTCTTTCAATTTGTCGAATTATCTTTATACATATATTATAATCAAAACTGTTTATTTTTTAGATCATTATGTCAAAATCATCTCCGAACAAAAAATCAACAATATTAAAAATCGTTTAATCATTCATATGTGTCAAAAAAATCAATGACTTTTGTAAGAATTAAGATCATCATGACAAATCGTCAATTTAGTTGATATATTTGAATTTCTAAACGATCTTCAATCTTATTAATTTTTTACGAAAATAATCTTGAAATGAGAAGTTAGAAGATGAATAATTCCGATTATAATATACGTACAGAGAAAATTTGATAAATCAAAATAGTACAGAAAAATACCACCAAAGTAGAATGCAAGTATTATTCAAATTTGGCGTAAACAAAATTTGATGACATTTGGATGAAATAGACGAAAATGTAACAATGTGAGGGTTTTTTTTTTTTTCCAGTTTTTAATCAAAGAACACAAAGCACAATAATCAATCAAGAATTACAGAACAGCAAAATTAGATTATGACCAACATGGTCAGACTTAGAAAGGTAAAAGCAAAATAAAAAACGTTCAGAGCATGAAAGTACATTAAATGACACAATCCTCCTAAAACTCTCTAAGAAGCAGCTTGATTCCGCGACAAGATCTAGCACCTCATCATCATCATCATCCTCCTCCTCTGGTGCAGTGGCTCCACCAGCACCAGGTGCTTGCTTCTGGAACTGCTCTGCCAGGTACCTTAATTGCAGCCTTCTTCGTTCAGAGTACAGTACAAATAAAAACAAGTGACAAAATAACCATTTCACCACGACAGGTACCTTAATCTAAACGTAACCACAAATGTATTGCCAATTAAAACCTCAAACCGACATCACAAGCAGAAATCTTAATGAATAACCAAAGTCTTTCATCAATATCAAACTTTAATTGAAAATAGTTGCAGAAGAATATTCAGACAGAGTTGACAAGCGAAATTCCACAACTTTCAATCCAAAGTGAATCAATGATCAAAAAGCAGATCTTCTTCCAAAACACCATTGTATCCTACCAATTTTTCAAAATCAATGCTAAGACGCCAAATCTAACCACAAGTTAAAAAATTGCCACTTCAAATATGGAGTATAGAGAAGCAATAGTGGCATACTATTTGTTTGAGGAGATCTGCTAACAACCCAAGTGTTTGAGGAGATCTCCTCAATTGGCACTCACCCCTATTCTCTTAAGGGTGCTCAAGCCTTTGGTCGTCTGTGGTAGTTGTCTTATGAACAACCTTCTTCTTTCTGAAGTTAGGATCATTAATAAACAAAATCAAGAAACAAAGAAGAGGAATAAGCACAAAATGAAGTCCCTCAAAACTTTTGCAAGAACATGTAAGGTATTGGCGGAAAATAACTGGAAGACCGGAACCCCAAAGCGCTGAAAATTTATCACAAAATTATTGCCCTTCAAGAGCATTCAAATGTGAAACTCTGGTGTCCACTTCGGCAATAAGATATGGTATAAAGTAGCAATCCAATTTAAGGTTGTTAAACAGTGTACAGAACAGTGTACACTTGTCTAAAACAGACCCATGTACACCTGTTCAAACATCATTGGATATCACAGTTAGACTAGACATCTGTTTAGACCTAGACACCTGTACTCTAGTTAGTTTGTAGCAGTTACTTACTTAGGACAGATGTCCTAATCATATTTAGATGGGAGATAACTGTCACATCTTATCTCCCATACTTACTTAGGACAGATGTCCTAATCATATCAGTTCTGCCTACATGACCAACAACCCAGTGTTTCATGCCAGAACAAAGCACATTGCCTTGGACTATCACTTTCTCCGTGAAAGAGTAGCCTCTGGCACCCACCAAGTCAAGTTTGTCCCTTCTGCCCACCAGCTTGCGGATCCGTTCACCAAAGGTCTACCAGTGGCAAGACATCGCAGCCTATCCAACAAACTCGTCACCCAAAGGGTGCCTAGTTTGCGGGGGGATGTTAAACAGTGTACACTTGTCTAAGACAGACCCGTGTACACCTGTTCAAACATCATTGGATACCACAGTTAGACTAGACATCTGTTTAGACCTAGACACCTGTACTCTAGTTAGTTTGTAGCAGTTACTTACTTAGGACAGATGTCCTAATCATATTTAGATGGGAGATAACTGTCACATCTTATCTCCCATACTGATGTGTATAAATATGCCTAGTTGGCTTGTAAATGATATCAGAAAATTATATCTTTCTACAAAGCTAAACTCAAAAACTGAGTTTAACAATGCTCAGTAAATGATTGTATCTAAATTCTCTGTTTGCCAACCTAATGATTTCACATTAGGTTTCTTTGTTAGTTCATAGAACTGCAGGGGTTTAAAAAGACATGTATAACAGTACAGATGAAATGTTTATACATATAAATAAACAAGGGAATTTTTCTAGGGAAAAGTATCCTATATGGAAGAGCAAGCATTGCTTATATCAAAATATACCAGAATAATAGAAACGAGAACAGGGCAATATAACTTAAGACCAGAATCCACCCAATTAGGCATCACAAGAACATTTTCCGATGCATAACCAATTTGCAAACTAACATATTGTCAAAAAATTTCATCAGGTGCTCAATATTATACATGCAGAGCAGTGAACACTGATTCCACTAAGAGACATTAAACATAATGCTACGGTGCATCAACTGCTATCTACAATCTTAGTTATTATTTAATATATAACCAATAGGTTCCTCACACTACCCTTTCTACTCGTGCGAACCACACTGGCCATCCTCATAGTTTCTACCGATCCATCTGCATAAAATATCAAGAGTGGAATTTGTGATAAATTTCAATTGAACCAAACAACAAAAGGTTTCAAGAGCCAACACATTGTACCTTCAAACCCATAATAAAGATTATGAGTTTTTGAGAGGTAAAAACTCCAGCTCACAAAGCTTTCTCTTTTACAGTGACTCAAAAGAACGAAAAATTCAAAATGTATTTTCTGCTATCTTGCCTTTTCAATATGAGGCTTCATTGAGAAAAATAACTATCATTGAAAAAAAGCTCCATGAAGTGCCATTTTTGCAACTGATGAAAAGGATGCATCAAAGAAGTTTTTACATACTACTGGGAGGAAGACACCTCTAAATCTAAAGAGAGAAAAAGAAGCATATGTGAACAACCAGGGCACAACTGTATAAGATTTTTGCACCATCAAGTAAACAGTTAACAGCTGTCTTGGGTGACCAAAAAATTAAAAAACCAAGTTACAAACAAATCGAAAATACAATCTTTGCAGCAGGATTGCTTTACGAACCAAGTTACCAACATACAATCTTCGTATAAGATTTTTTGCCGCCGATTGAAACTAAGTACGTAAAAAAAAAATCTACGAATAACAAGGAAACTAAACCTTTCTTCCTTCTTCCTAGAGTTAATGATCAATCGATAACCTTATCCATTCGTATTACACAGAAAACGTCTAAACACGAAACGAAATCAAAACAAATCGCGCAGAAAACGAAATAGATAATCTATCAATGAATGAATAAGGAGAACAACGAAATTGAGAAAGAGGCACACCTTTGGGGTTTTGGGCTTCCTAGAGTTTTTCTAATGGGGATAAGAAATAGAGATTAAGAAGCCAAGCCCTCAACTCAGACGGCGCCAAGGTTTAGGTTTTCTTTCTCGCTATAAAAGCCCTCTCTGACGTCTCCTCAGCATCCGATGGTCACTAAACTACCTCCCTAGAACGAGGACCCTGTATCGATCGGAATTCACACCCATCCTAGAACGAGGACCCCGTATCCAGCAACCCAACCTCAGTATCAAGCTTCGATCCGGTTCCGCCCCGTCTCCCTATCTGGGTTTTTCTGTTTTTCTCCTGGTTAGGACCCAATTGTCCCACATTGGACTCCCTTCCCTTTGAGCTAGCTTTAGGGGAAGTTCTACCATTGGGTTCTTAACACAATCTCACTCACTTTGTCGAGGAATTCACTCCCGATCCGATTCTGCCTCCATCTCCATTCTGCGACCTTGAACCCATGATGGTCGATCGGAATTCACTCCCACCCTAGAACGAGGACACCGTATCCAGCAACCCAACCTAAGTATCGACCTTTGATCCGGTTTTGCATCGATGTGAGCAACTCACAAGTATCGAGCTTCGATGTGGGCTTCGATGTGAGCTTCGCTCCTCCAATTTTCTGCCCTTCATTGCTCTTCCCACTGTGCACTAAACCCACCCATTTACCTTCCGTTGCCTCTAAGTCCGAGATGCTTAGTTCTTTACAACCCATCATTTTCCCCTGCTTTCCATCTTGGCCGAAGATCAATATTGAAGCGCTCAGATCATTTCTTACGCATTGGTCCGCACCTGGTCCGCATGGAACCCGTCCGCGCCTGTGCCGATTTGCGATTAAATTGGATAAAGCTACGGCACGTTGACACCCATTTAGCGTTTATTTAAATATACGCAAAATGCAAACATACCGCTTCCAAACTCACATTCATTTCCTCCAAACCAGAAGCTCAACAATCACTTCCTATGGCTGACTCATCACACCCCAAACCCAACCCAGCCCTACTCGATGGCAACCAGCTGATTGCCAAGGCCCTGGCCCGGTTCGGCGTGGACCGCATGTTCGGCGTCGTGGGCATCCCTGTGACATCGCTTGCAAACCGAGCGGTCTCGCTTGGAGTCAGATTTATCGCCTTCCACAACGAGCAGTCGGCAGGTTACGCGGCCTCCGCCTACGGTTATCTGACGGGTCGACCCGGGGTGCTCCTCACGGTATCGGGCCCTGGATGCGTCCATGGGCTTGCAGGACTTTCCAACGCCATGGCCAATGCTTGGCCCATGGTGATGATCTCCGGCTCGTGTGATCAGAAAGATTTCGGCCGCGGCGATTTCCAAGAGCTTGATCAGATCGCTGCGGTGAAACCCTTTTCGAAATTCTCTGTCAAAGCTAAATCGATTGAAGAAATACCTGAATGTGTCTTTCGGGCTCTTGCTGCAGCCAATTCGGGGCGACCCGGTGGGTGCTATTTGGATTTCCCGTCGGATGTTTTGCACCAGACCATTCCCGAGTTGGAGGCTGAGAGCTTATTGACTGCTACCGAGAGATTTCGAGAGTCAGAAAAGGCTGTGATTGTGCAGAATTCGCAGATTGAAGAAGCCGTTTCGCTACTTCGACACGCCCAGAGGCCTTTGATTGTGTTTGGGAAAGGAGCGGCATTTTCGAGAGCCGAGAGTGAGTTGGGTAAACTCGTGGAGAGGAGTGGAATCCCATTCCTGCCTACTCCGATGGGAAAGGGGTTGTTGCCCGACACTCATGACCTGGCTGCCACGGCGGCGCGGTCTCTGGCAATCGGGAAATGTGACGTGGCTCTTGTTATTGGTGCGAGGCTTAATTGGCTTTTGCACTTTGGTGAGCCGCCCAAGTGGTCCAAAGACGTCAAGTTCATTTTGGTTGATGTTGATAAGGAAGAGATTGAGCTGAGAAAACCCCATTTGGGTTTGGTGGGAGATGCCAAGTTGGTGTTGGAAAAGATCAATAAGGAGATCAAGGATGACCCTTTTTGTTTAGGGAAGTCCCATTCATGGGTTGAAGCCATATCGAATAAGGCCAAGGACAATGTTGTGAAAATGGAGGCTCAGTTGGCTAAGGAAGTTGTGCCGTTTAATTTCTTGACGCCAATGAAAATCATTAGAGATGCAATTTCGTGCTTGGGGAGCCCTGCTCCTATAATAGTTTCTGAAGGGGCTAACACTATGGATGTGGGTCGGTCTGTGTTGGTTCAGATGGAGCCAAGGACCCGGTTGGATGCCGGGACTTGGGGAACTATGGGGGTCGGTCTGGGTTACTGCATTGCGGCTGCTGTGGCTTCTCCTGACCGGCTAGTAGTTGCGGTGGAAGGGGACTCTGGATTCGGGTTCAGTGCAATGGAAGTGGAGGTATTATCTCTCACCTGTTGGTTTTTATAACATAGGTTAATGCTAGTTCATTATGATAACTTGTTTGCTAGTGTTTTTCTGATAACCTTATTACTTTAGTAGCATAACTTGTTACAAAAGAAAGTACACTGGTTGTTTTAATTGTAAGTTTGTCAGTTCTAATGGATGCTCTATAGAGTTTTTGGGACTTAAGATGATTCATTTCAAAAACATAAATTAAATTGAAGGAAAAAAGAGAAAAGACGAAAGAGTGGTGATAGAGGTCAGGGAGAATGTGAGAAATTTATGTTGTGAACAAACAGTTTAAAAGTAATTTCTAACTTTTAGAAAGTTAAAGTCAAAACCTGGCCATTTCATGTTTTTGAGAATAATAGTGCATTGGAAGATAAAAGAAGTTAAGATGTGAATTGGAAAAAAAAAAAAAAAAAAAAAAGAAAAAAAAAGAGAGATTTCATGTTGAGAAAGAAAAAACTCGTAACTGGCTTCATCTCACCATGTTGAGAATACAAGCAGATTGGAAAAAAAATGCATATCATTAATTTTCAAATAAAGCTTATACAAGAACCCTTAGCTCTTAATAGGGGAAAAAATGAAAAGGGAAGGTTGTAAAGACAATAGAAATTTTTCTTTGAATAAGATTAAAATGCTATGGAAGAGGGAAGGTTTTGTATGGTGCTTATTTATTCCATAAGGTTATGCGGACTTTTGTTTTTGTTGATTTATATTTTATTATGGAGACATAGGATAGGGCTTTAGATTTCTAGCCAGCTTAAGTAAGGGTGGGATTGTAGGAGGGGGACATCTTAATTCATAGTAGAGAGCTAGAAATTAAGAAATAGCCAGTTCAGGTGAGGGTGGAGCCATGAGAAATGGGCATGAGAGATGACAGCTGGTACTAAGAAATGAGCTGGGTTATTCTCGGGAGGTGGAAGAAGTTAGTCCGTGCGAGGACTACCTGGATTGTGGGGAGAGGTGGAAGGTGTTGGTGGTCTTTGAGGGGACTAGATATACAGATTTTAGTCTCAAATCACTATTCATTAGTAAGGATTTTATTCAGAATTTGACAGGGGCCATGACCCCTTTTAGTCTCTGAATAAAGTTTTCCATGGGTTTTCCTTTGTATTAGAAACATCTAAATTCGTTACTAAGACAGCTTAAGCATTTATACTTTGGCTGCTTATGTGGTGATCTTGCCAAATAGAGTTAGTTTGTATTATTGAATTTCCTATGTATCTGTCCTTTTCACTTAATGTTAGAACTACAGTTTAAGACGTGAAAAAATAGGAGAAATTTTCTATTTTTACTCTTAATTATTTTGTGATAGAAAATGGTAGGCAGCAACTTGTAAGGGCTGTTCTTTGTTTTTGGGTCTCGTTTCTGGTAGAACTGCAGATTAAAGAGGCATAGTCCCTGGGTGAAAAATTTCAAAGTTTGTCTGCTCTCCGGCTCTCTAGATTAAATGATGAGGACATCGTTGACAAACCATTTAGGGTTTATCTGCAGAAGAAAAGGAAGAACAGACCAACTAATTCAATCATGTGTTTGTGGTCGAATTAGATTAATCTGTTTCTAAGCAGTTTTCCAATAACTTTCAATTTCTGTTTTAAGTAGGAGTAGACATGTTTCCATGTTCTACTAGGATCAGGTTCAGTATTTCTAGTTTGTTTAGTTTCCTGTAAATATCCCATTGTTTTTCAATGGAAGGGGATGCATTGATTAGTATAAGTTTTCTGAGAATTATTTCCTGTGAAAGGACTTCTTTGGTGCGAAACCAAGTTTTGGTGTGAAGCCAATTTCGGGTGTGACGCCCCTGAAGTGAATCTAGGCCGTGTCTTTTAAGTTTTATGCTTGTGTTTTTCACGAGGACATCATTGACAAACCCTATAAGTCTTGCCAACGGAAGAGAGGAAAAAACAGACCTCCTAATTCAACCGTATCTTTATGGTTGAATTAGACTTTCTGGATTTACCGCTTTCTTTATTTCTGTTTTAATTAGGAGTAGACATGTTTCCACGTTCTACTAGGATTAGTTTATTTTTCTGTTTTAATTAGGAATAGGCATGTTTCTATGTTCTACTAGGATTAGGATGTTCTTTCAATTCCAGTTCAATTAAGGACTTCTAGTTTGTTTAGTTTCCTATAAATACGCCATTGTTTTTTAATGGAAGGTTATGCTTTTTATGAATAAAAGTCCGAGAACTATTTCCTGCGAAAGGACTGTTTTGGTGCAAAAACAAGTTTTTGTGTGAAGCCAATTTCAGGTTTGAAGCACCTGGAGTGAATCTAGACCTATCCTTTTAAGTTTTATGCTTGTGTTCCTAAAGTTTGCTTCGGCTAATTTTCTATTTCCTACTTTTCTGTTCTATCCTACGTCAGTTTTCTAGAGTTTGCTTCTCTATCCTACATCATTAAAATGTTGGATTTACTATGGGGTAGAATAGAAGGTTATTGCCTTTTAAGGTTTTGGCTTGTAGTAGGAAAACAAAATTCCATGATTTGGCACTTCAGTTTTCCCAAGTAATGCCATCTTCTCCAAATTTTTGTATAAGCTTGGGCATATTTTTGGGTGAGGAATGTTGGTAATTTCTTGGGTTCCAATTTTTAACAGAAGTTTATAGGTTGTCTTCTGTATAATCAGTAAAAGGGAAAACAAGTTGGATGAGAAGTTTGAACTGCACACTTTATTAAACTCTTCTATCATTTGAATTCGCTTGTAATGGTTATATACTATAGACGGCTTGTATTAACGAGGTCAGTTTAAGGGCTAAGGCGCTATTATGTTAGCAGTTTAAGGTTCTCACATGATTGTCGATGTCACCACCTTTTCTGGATGCAAAAACCTTTCTTTGTTTAGTCATTTTTCTCAATTGATAATATTTTAGTGCCTTCTCTTTCTGTTTTGGGTGGAAGCATGTGTGTACTTTTCTTGGCTTCCCTAGAGACTATTTCATTGGTGTTTGCTCGACTTGTGCAGACATTGGTTCGGTACCAGTTGCCTGTTGTTGTGATAGTGTTTAACAACGGTGGTGTATATGGCGGTGATCGAAGAAACCCAGATGAAATTAGTGGACCTTACAAAGACGACCCTGCTCCCACTGCTTTTGTTCCTGCAGCAGGTTATCACACTCTTATTGAAGCTTTTGGCGGCAAAGGTTATCTTGTGGGGACACCAGAAGAACTCAAGTCTGCCCTTTCGGAAGCCTTCTCTACACGAAAACCAGCTGTCGTAAATGTAATAATTGATCCTTATGCTGGTTCAGAGAGTGGAAGGCTTCAACACAAGAACTGAGGTAGGCCTATGCCTTCTGCGCCGATGCATCTTCATATGCTCATTTTCTTCCTGCAAAGCTTCTTCCATATGAATAATTATAAACTTTCATGATTTTCGATTTTGTTTGGATTGTATACATACATGTGCAACATACAATCACCGCTTTCTTCTTTGGATGGTGAGTTGCTCTTTGTTTTAATGGTAAAGATGGTGAATGTATGTTATACATGCATACAGTCAAAATTGAGTTTCATGAGCACATCCGAGTCATCATAGACACGAATTGAACTCATTGCACAGTTTCGTAAGGTATGTAGATGAAAGAGATTTTGAATTCTGTCTTGACTCAAGGGACCAACCATTTCTCTGTTTATAATACTGTGGCGTACATATCTGGGGCAATGGTTTGAATCTATATAGCATATGTTTTTTTTTTTGGCAATTAAGCATATTATTAAATTGAACAAACAAATATAGAGATTTGAAGGTCCAACAACATAAATAGCTTAAGAAGACAAATAAAATGTAGATGGTCTAACAAGATTCATAAGCAAAAAATAAACACAAAATAATAAATAATAGAAAACTTAATAGAGACTTTAGATCTGAAAATTAGAGAAACTCGACATTTTCAACAGTTGCTACAGCCCGTAGAGCATTTTAAAACCTACCACCATCAAAAAACAAGGAAGGTGAAACTGAAGAATCATTCGGAAAATGAGGGTGAACAAGTTACCCTGTGTAGAACGTTTTCATAATTCATTCAAGAGGTGTATTAAGCACTTTAAAAGTGACTCATAACCACAACCTAATGAAGAAGGATGAGAGACTTGATGTTTTGTAGATGAAACTTGATAAACACATATCTGGAGAAACATCAAAATTCACCAACAATGGTGAAGCAAGAACCTCCACTAAAGGAGGAGCCAAGATAGATGCCACAGAGAGAAAAGAGCTGTAAACAAAGACCATGGCTACCATGGGAAAAAGAAAAAAGAGTAGACTGATGGGAGAGGCAGATGTGAAAGCGGAGGGAAGAAGAGAATGAGGAAGAGAGAAATAGGAGAAAGAGGGAGGGAAAAGAAGTTGAAGAGGCGATTTTGGTTCCTGCAAAATGTGATAAACCCAACCTTTCACTATATCATCTGAAGGCCCACTCAGATTATGGGACCAGTTCTTATTTTCAATATGTATTGTTTTGGTTCATGCTATAATGTTGTAGATGAGATGTAAGGAGTGATTTCCTTCTTCTGTTGTATTTAGTCTCTTGAGAACAAGTCACTGGATATGAATGATATAACATATTTCCTCTTTTCTCTCTTCTCTCTCTTTCTCTCTACCTTTGATCCTACCATTCGGTATCAGAGACCATCTGATGCCCAGGCCCCGCCATCCCTCTTCCATGGCGATGATGGATCGCTCCTTGTCAACAACCCTATCTTACTCCCAACTTTCTTCTCAGTTCTTCAATGTCTCCACTTGAGTCACTGAGTTGAGAACCCAGCAACATAGTCTCCGCTCCTCCATTACTACTATTGATGTACAAAATGTGTCAATTTAGGGGACGAATATTGATTCACCACGTGTCCTTAAACAGACCTGCAAAAATAGGAACACTGATCGGTCAATCATAGGTAGGCACCAGTGTAGTACCAGCTTAAGGGTAATGGTAGGCACCGGTGTAGTACCAGTTTAAGGGTAATTCGACAGTAAAGTCAGTGGTGAGTCTGTGTGTAAGGAGTGAGTGGTGAATAGTAATTCGTAACGTGGTTGTGAACAGTAAATGCTTAGTTACCTTTATGGGAAAAAGTGAACTCATTTTGTATGAGTGTGATCTGTGCAATGAATTTATTTCTCCGATGTGGAACAATGAGCATTCACTGTGAGAACGACACGTGGAATGTTGGGGTTGTCCACGTGTAAGGTTTGGCCAAGCCTTATTAGGGTTTGTCTGTCCGAGTGGGCTTAAGCTGAAGGTGTTGGGCATTAGGTCGGTTTAGGGTGATATGGTATCAACAGCTACCCTTTGCGATTCCCAGACCTCCTTACAGGCTTCCTTGGAACTTCAAATCTTGGAGTTTCGGTCCACGTTCTTAGACCACCTCCGCTGTCTATTGGTAGGATCCTCACCCTCCGATGGGCCGTGTCCCACTTCCATGCCCAATTCCAATGGTTTCTCCCCTGAGCCAGCACCGAGTCTCGTTCAGGTGACCCAATTTCCTTCCTCAATTTTCCCCTATTGTTACCCCATTCATGTTGAACCCTATTCACCATGCCCGGTTACAAACACAATCCCACCGGTTGACGATTCCACCAAATGGCCACCATATTTGTACGCTTCCCTCATTTACGGGTGTTATACACCACCTCCATCACATCCACCCTTACCGCTCTCATCCCACCCACCTTCCCTGCCCTTCTCCCAACCACCAATCCCACACCCTACCCTCACTTCCAGCTTCTCTACCCATACCCCAACTGAACGCTTGGATATAATTGGACTCCCACGATGACCATGCTCTTCTTTTCAACTCCAACACTGCCCAGGCTGCATTGCTCCTCTCACAGCCACCCCACCAACACCAACCACAATCTGATTCCTCTTCTCCCATCAACCCCATGGAGTCACTGACACTCATGAATTCTTCAACCCACAGTTGCAAACTCTATGACGAGGACGAAACTTCGCCGACGCCTCCCCCTCTAGTCAACATCGAAAATTCTAGCTTCAACATCACCGCACACGATGGTCGAAAGTGGCAGCCATGGAAGCTCAAGCTGAGCCGAGTGAAGATGAAGCCTCAACCACGGCACTCCGTCTTTGCCAGTCTCAGATTTTTCCTCTCCACTACTCGCCCCTTCAATTGGCTCCTACTAAAGCGTCCTCTAGTATGTGTGCCCTCTGTTTGGAATCAAGCGGGTTTTTTCTTTTCGATGGGTCGCGTTTGTCATTGCCATCAAATCCATCGGCCAGCTCACTGTCTCTCCATTTAGGTATGCTAGAGCCCACTACAACGCTTGATTTTTCCTCTGTTGGACCAACATGGGTGACAACAGGACACGAGACTTCCTTCCTTGTTGACTGGTACTCCGGTATTTTCTTTCCCTTGGGTTAGTTCTCTAACTTGGCCGCCACTACTGCCGCCACTACTTAATTGGTTTCGGTCTGCTTTTCTTGAGTCTAGTCTTATGCTCCTTTTATTTAATGGCCCTCCTTGGTGGTGTGATCACTGTGAACAAGCAATTGTGCCCAGGATTGCGTGAACGCTTATAATGGTCTTATTTGTTACCATGTGTGGAATAAGCGTGCATGGTCATGGTTCCTCTTTGAAGATTGATGCTAATTGTCTTCGTCTTCCATCGGGTTCTGTGGGTACCTTAGCAACTATTGCAGCCTCAATGCATGCTTATTGCCCGTTCCTTATGATCGTTGGATTCACAACGCCTTCATATCTGGTAGCTAGCTTTGCGTATCTGGTTAAGGGAAATCTGTCCCTCAGAGCCGCCACATCTTTTCTGAGCGGTAATTCTCTATCAATGTGCTCCATACTATTTTTTGGACTGTTGTCGTACTTGCTACTCCTTTATCTGCAAGTCTTATGGAATTGCAAGCCTGCCATCGTTTATCTCCTCCCCAATTTGGCTTGCAACTTGTGATTTTTGCTTTGCATCTCGCTCTCTCTCTCTCTCTACCTTTTGATCCTACCAAAATACAGAAGAGGAGAAACGGCAATGGTTTTGTGGGGGGGAGGGGTACAAGTCAAAAAGTGCGAAGTTTTTATATAGCTTATGCTTTTGTGTTATGATTTTTATGGTTAGTCTATATAGTCATTTGTATTTTCTAAGGCCACTCAAAATGAGAGACTATATTTGGGGTTGTATTGGTGGTGTTGTATTTATGATGGATGTCGCTCAAAATGTAGCCTAAAAAACAATCTGCGCTAAATAGCATATTGCTCAGGACTATATTTATTAGAGTTGTATATGAGACTACATTTTTATTTTCTAGGATATCTTAAATATGTATTAAAATAAAATTTTCATTTAAATTTGTTATCTTAATGTTTATTTATGTAAACTTTATTTTTTTTTCCCAAACATTTTAACCTAAAAAAATTTAAGTTCCGAAAAGATAAGATTTCATCATATATAAACTGTTAGATAAGATCTTCTCATTTTATTCTTATTCATTAAATCAATAAAGAAAATATTTATAATGGAACAAAAATATTTCATATTTATTAAATATTAAAGAAATAGTTACTTAGAAAAAATTACAACCACAAAATACAAGAGTGCTAAGTAATAACAATAAAGGAATTACAACAATAAAGGAAATTACAACTATAAAGTAACATTACAACTATAAAGTAACAACTTCATAAACAAGTTTATGAAAAAAAAAGTCATCTGATGGTTGTTCGAGACGATAAACATCATCCCCAAAGTTCAAAGAATGTGCGGCCCATTTTTCTATAATATCATTTTGCTCTTGTCGAATCCACTCCCTCCTAGCAGGGGTTTCAATTTTTGAAATTTGAATGGACATCATTTTTCTATCACTTTTGTTGGTCAATGCCTCTTTATAACCTTGAAAAGTGGTACTCAAATCTTTTGCATGGTCATTGAGATTATTCGTCTTACCCTTACATTTTCTTTGCTCTTTAGTTTTTTTGTGTCCCATTAGGAGCTTTGGTGCATGCCTAGATGATGATTGTGGGACATCTTGAGACTCGTATTTTCATCACCATTATTATCACCACCACCACCACCATCAACAACATCATCATCATCAAAAGACCTACGAACCGACCGATGAGACATATCATTGTTTGGTCTGATTCGCATAGTCCACTTGGGGTGATTTTGCAACAATGATTAAGGGTGAAAGCTTTGTTTTCTTTGGTGACATATGAAAATTTAGCTTCTGCAATCTAATGATGTGTAGTAAAAAAAAAAGCAAAATTAATGGACATGAAGATAATGTAGAAATATACAACAACAAAAAGCAGGTTTCGACGCTTTATATGAGTGAGATGGTCACAAAGCGTGGTGCAATGTGGGTGGATGAGTGGCACTAATTTTTGAGGCTCTTCGGTTTTCTCGGTGATATGCATGATGACGTTCGAAAGAATTGTAAGAATTGTTGTTGTATACGTCCTCACATGATTTTATTGGATTGTGAATTTCCAATTGCAGTATCTTCACTAATTATCATATAAACTTGACATATAGGCATATCTTCTTTGATATTGAAATTCATTTCCCGCGAGAATTTGTTGATAATTAGTGGAAGAAATATGCGATTAAATAAATTTGCAAGCATACGTTTGAGATTTTTTTTTTTCAAAATTGCAGTATCTTCCCGTGAGGATTTTTTTTTTCAAAATAAATCATTTTTATAAATTTAAATTAATATTTTATTGTTTAAAATTATAGGTCCCATTTTAAATTTGACAGAAAAATAACAAATGAGTTAAAGTGTAACAATTTGAAAATATCAAGATGAAAATTATAACATTTAAAAATTTAAATATGAATATGTTATAAGATATAAATTAGTAAAGGATAATTTGCCTTAAAAATAATAATAACTTTTATTATTATTTTCGCGGTCTTGATCATTTGAATTTCTCTTCAGATTTATTTCTCTTCAGGTTTCACTCAGTCAAACTGTAACACCCCGGAAATTCGAGGATTTTAATATTGTAATTTAATATGTGAATTGACGTTTTTACCCTTGTGGATGGTATGGTCAAATTGTTGAATTTTTGATTCGTAGGTTAAATGGACTTTGACCTATGACCGTGACGTAGTTCGGGATGTCACGAGTTCATAGACAGGTGGCACGTCTAATTCGGACGATCAGGGAAAAAGTTATGACTATCGGAAGTTCAGGGACATTACCGTAAGTTGGACTTCACGGGCGAAAATGTTGACTTTTCGTTTGACAACTAATTTTCACATGACCCAAGGACCGTTAGGTAGGTCTCGATGTCCTGAGTCCGTAGACAGGCGGCACACCGAAATCGGACTTCGTATGGCTGAGTTACGGGTCTACGAAGTGAGGGGCAGTTTGGTAATTATTTGAACCAGGTGCATTTTGGTCTTTTTGCCCTGGTTACTGTAGCAGACCGCGGGGGACATGGGCGGCACCACCATGTGCAGTGGTTCAATCGTGAAATTGGTTGTGCAAGTGTGTGCTGGAAAGTAAGGAGTGTCTGATGCTTAGAACGTGGTCTGAAGCATCCACCTTGCACAACGCTCATTGTTAATTCAAGTCGAAGCTCTTTTTCGGGGAACAAAATTCAGTGGACAATTGGACTTCCACGAGCCTCTGGGACGGCTGAGGTTATTTAAAACTAATTAGAACGTGGGAGAGCATCACTCTGATGCTGAGATAACTGAGAACGGGTGAGGGAAACCAGTGAAGCCATTTCTGGAAAGATTGGAGGGAAAATCAAAGTTTAATTTCTACGGTGTGTTGGACCAATCTAATCGCAGAGTAAGCTTTCTGGGAGTGTTTAGAACACAACCATATCAAAATCGAAGGCAACCAGCCACGGGTGGGCTGGGACGGTGACTGCCGTGTTCAGAAGAATTTTAGAGGTTTGGACGACTACTTCCAGGTGAGTGTTGGTTCAATTGAGTGTGTTTTCCAGTTCGTTTTGATACTATGATGCTTCATGTAAGGTTAATTTGATTTTGGTTTAGAAACCAGTGAGTTGGGGTGATCAACCCGTTTGGATGATCACGGGTCGAAGGGCCATTTAAGGATTCTATTTGGCTAATTAATAACTCAGAACTTAAATTAGATGTTTAAATAACATGTTAGGATCAAATTGGATTGAAATCAAGTAGGAATTGATAAGTAATTAACCGGGTCAAGCCGCGGGTGGCAGGCCCGAATTACAGACAAACGGGTGAAGGTGCTGACACTGTAGCTACAGTGTCAGGCGCGTGACTTTCACGCGCAGCCACTTTGGGCGGCGCGTGAGGGCGCGTTGAACCTTATCTTCGATCATGATCAACATGACTTTTGTTCCTCTCATTATTCTGAACATTTTTGGTGAATTAACCATGTTGAGCTGAGATAGTTTGAAGGGTCAGTTTAGGGCCGGCTGCCTCAGGAAACGTGTCGACGGTTTTCTCGAACCGGCTTCTGTTTCGAACTTTCTTTTGAATAAATATTAAGGACTTGTAGTGACCCTTACGTGTGAATTGAACTGACAGGAATTGTACGATAATCTCGGCACAGGTCCGTACACGCAGATTCGCAGCGGAATCGTACAGTGAGTGGGCCCGTTTTCATTAAACCCTTGCATGCTTAAATGTTTTCTGACTTACTTATATGTTCACATGCTGGAATCGATAAATGGTTTTGATGATATTGAAATTTCGGTTATGGCACGTTTCACGGTATTTGGGCATGAGACCCGTCTGATGAAACGTAACGATCGGTTCAGATTTTACCTATGTATACATATATGCTTTGCATTTGGATATCAATAAAATGTATTTGGTACTGCACTGTATAGATCCTTCCATATTATATTGTCTCATCTGGATGAGGTACCCCGGAGAGGTCACGGACGTCTAGTACGTCCAGCGTCTATGACGCTAAGCATCGGGGATGCTGTAACCGAACAAGGTTCGGGGATTGAACTCGGAATTGAGACCTGAGTGGCACGCGTAGCCTTGTGATTGTGACCTTATTGGACGTCAGGGACGTCAGACATCATGGATGTCGGGATTGGAGTGTATAGTGCAGTGGCTAAAATTATGGTTATGGTTTTATTTCATGCCTTATGATTCATATTATATTATTTATGATTTTAAATGATGCTGCATGCATGTTTGGAAAACGGAGAGGTAAATTATATGTTTTACTTATCAAATGATTTTATAAACTTGAGTTCGGTCCACTCACCCTTAATGTTTTTGGTAACCCTTCCAGGTCGTGATACTGAGGTAGAGGAGGAACCTGAGGCTGAGGCATAGATCTACTTCTGCATACCTGAACCCCTGCTGGGTGGTTTACCCGCAGGTTTATGTTAGAGTCGTGCTCGCAACTTGTAATTTTGGATTTCATCCCTTGTCTGACATCTGTTTAATTCGGATTTGTTGTATGACTTAAATTTGGTTATTTATGCATTTGATGTTTTGAGGTTAAAATTGGTATGAATTATTGGGTGTCAGACGGGAGCAGGGCACGTCCCCTTGTGGTCCCTGTGGGATCGGGGCGGGTCTTGTCACAAACCCATATTCATAAAATCGAAATAACAATCTCTGACTTTCTCTTCTCTATACCTGAAACCCTAGCGACTAGTTCAAAATCCAATTACCAAGATGAAGATGAAGGTGCCGTCGAATTTGATGCAACTCAAGCTCTCAGTTCCAGCTCAAGAAGCCAACATCAAGTCTTTTCTGTGAGTAACTCCATCTCTCCTCTTTCTGTATGTAAAGATTCAATCTTTCATTTTGCTCGTCTTAAATTTCCATTCTTGATTGCATATACGTGTGGAGAAGCTTGGGTTGTGAGAGAAGTGCCAAGAAAGTTGCTTTTCAAGAAGGAAGAAGTTCGTAGATTGCTTTTACTTTAGATCGTTCATTTCCAACTGGGAATATGTAACGACCCGTCCCAAATTCCATGATTAGATTAGTGACTAATCACGATTAGTGAGGCTAATCCGTGATTAGTAGAGCGAGATCGGACGAACGATGCGAAATGACCGTTTTGCCCCTGGTGGTGGCAAAATGTTGACTTTTCAATCGGGCGGTCAAATGGACTTTGACCGATGACCGTGATGTAGTTCGTGACGTCACGAGTTCATAGACAGGTGGCACGTTCAATTCCGACGTTCGAGGAAGAAGTTATGACGTTCGGAAGTTTAGGGGCATTTTGGTAATTTGGGTGAATAGGAGGTCAACAGTTGACTTTTTGACCGGGAGGTCCGATGGCCGAGGGCCGAAGACCGTTACGTAGATAAGGACGATACGAATCCATTGTAACACCCCGGAAATTCGAGGATTCCCATATTGTAATTTAATGTGTGATTTGACGATTTTACCCCTGTGAATGGTATGGTCAAATTGTTGACTTTTTGATTGATGAACTAAATGAACTTTGACCTATGACCGTGACGTAGTTCGGGACGTCACGAGTTCATAGACAGGTGGCACGTCCAATTCGGACGATCAGGGTAAAAGTTATGACTTTCGGAAGTTCAGGGGCATTACCGTAATTTGGACTCTCGGGGGAAAATGTTGACTTTTCTTTTGACAACTAATTTTCAGTTGACTCAAGGACCGTTGGGTAGGCCTCGACGTCCTGAGTTCGTAGACAGGCGGCACGCCGAAATCGGACTTCGTACGAGGAAGTTATGGTCAGAAACGTGAATTCGGGAAGTTCGTGTCTCGGTTTTCGTGTCGAATATTATATTCAGGAAATCTGATTGGAGGACACCTGGTGAGTGACAAGTGTCACTCACCCATTGGCTAGATTGGATCAGATCCACTATTGGATTAATTAACATTTGAATCAGCTTTAAATTCCAGCCTTTGGATTGAAAACCCCAGATCTGATCTCAGCCCTTGATCTCATTCTGAGATTCAATCTGGGCCGTTCATTTCTTTGAGCAGCTTTCCCTCCATCTCTATATATTTCCATACCCGACACCCACATGCTGCCATTTCGATCATCACACCTGCGTGCACCTGACCCTTTTGCTTCAGGCGTGGCTGAACTGAGCTGGTGAGGGCTGAGGCAAGGCGGTGAACGGCGGCAGGCGGCGGCGAGGTGAGCGGCTTAAACCCGAAACGGTTTTAAAACCCAGAATTTGGTAAATCCTTTTTCCCACGTTTAGTTTGTTTTTGATGGATCCTAATCGACTCTAGGGACTGCCAGGAACCTTCTGCGATTGAACTCGTGGCCGGATGAGCTCAGGGCGGTGACTAAACGGCGACGGAAACCGGCTCTGTTCTTCGAGGTAGGCCCTCGATCCTATCAGTTTTTCTCCATTCTTTTTACACTGAACCAATCTAGGGACTCAGACGAGTAGTTAGGAATTGAAAGGAACGAAATTGATCCAGAAATGAAGTTATGGCAACCGGGTCATGATCGCGGGTCGGATCGACCCGAGTTGCAGGTTTTCGGGTCAACCCGTCTGAGGACAGCGGTGATGACGTGGCACCCTGTCAGCCTGTCAGATGACGTGGACCAACCGTGAGCCGACACGTGTCACATGTCAGTGCACAGTCAGCACTGACATGTCAGTGACGTGGACCAGTCAGGGACTGCCACGTGTCACTGACATGTCAGTGACGTGGACCAGTGCCGTGCTGACACGTGGCACATGTCAGATCTGACACGTGGTCTGACAGATCAGTGTGGTGGACCAATCAGATGTTGACATGTGGCACCTATCAGAGTCTGACATGTCAGACCTGACAGCTGTCAGATGACGTCAGCATGACGTCATGCTGACGTCAGCAGTGACGTCAGCGATGACGTCAGCAGGAACTGTTCCTGCGTTGACCGCCGCGTTGACCGGCACGTGGGGGCGCGTGTGAACAGTGTTTCTGGTGGGACCACCACCATTCTTTAGGTTTCGACGATCCGGATCCAATGGTGGTGGTTTCGGGTCGATCGGAGATCTTTAAGTTGGTCAAAATAAGGTTTATTGCCTTGGAAAGCGTGTTCGGGCGGCTTTCCCGGGCCGGTTTCGACCTAGGCTTTCATGGTTGAATGTTAGGGGTTTGTATTGATCTTTACGAATACTTTGGATATGACAGGGGTTGTGTAATCGTACCAGAACGAGGGTATACGTTCGGTTTTCGGCAGGACTGTACTGTGAGTGGGCCATTTTCTTAAACCCTTGTGTGCATAAATGTTTTCTGGTTTTATTATACTTATTCACATGCTAAAACAATGATGGTTTTGATGATATGGAAAATATGGTTATGGCACGTTTCACGGTATTTGGGCTTGAGACCCGTCCGATGAAACTGAATGATTGGTTCGGATTCTATCTATGTATATATATGTTTGCATGTGGATATCAATAAAATGTATTTGTTACTGCACTGTATAGATCCTTCCATATTATATTGTCTCCTCTGGATGAGGTACCCCGGAGAGGTCACGGACGTCTAGAACGTCCAGCGTCTATGACGCTAAGCATCGGGGATGCTGTACCCGAACGGGGTTCGGGGAAAGAACTCGGAAATTGAGACCCGAGTAGCACGCGTAGCCTTGTGATTGTGACCTTATTGGACGTCAGGGACGTCAGACATCAGGGATGTCGGGATTGGAGTGTATAGTGCAGTGGCTAAAATTATGGTTATGGTTTTATTATATGCCTTATGGTTCATATTATATGGTTTATGATTTTGAATTATGATGCACGCAAGTTTGGAAAACGGAGGGGTAAATTATATGTGTTACTTATCAAATGATTTCATAAACTTGAGTTTCGGTCCACTCACCCTTAATGTTTTGATAACCCCTCCAGGTCGGGAAACTGAGGTAGAGGAGGAACCAGAGGCTGAGGCATAGATCTACTTCTGCGTACCTGAACCCCTGCTGGGCGATGTACCCGCAGGTTTACTTTAGAGTCGTGCTCGCAAATTTGTAATTTTGGATTATATCCCTTGTCTGACATTCGTTTAATTCGGATTTGATGTATGACTTTAATTTGGTTATTTATGCTTTTAAATGTTTTGAGGTTAAAATTGGTATGAATTATTGGGTGTCAGACGGGAGCAGGGCACGTCCCCTTGTGGTCCCTGTGGGATCGGGGCGGGTCCTGTCATCCATAGGCAGGCGGCACACTGAAATCGGACTTCGAACGGGAGAGTTATGGGTCACGGAAGTTCGATTTCACTATGCACGAACTTCGAGACGGGGACGTTTCGGCGAAATCTGGTTGGGTGGATATTTTTGGTGGGCCCCATGGATGAGTGACAAGTGTCACTCATCCCATTACTTTGATCCCCCAAAATGTGGATCTAAATAATTAAATATTATTATTTTAATTATTTTATAATTTAACCTAACAACTATTAATCCTAACCATCCATTTCAACCCTACCTTTTAATCCTCACCCTTCATCTCTCATTCTCTCATCTGATCATCTCCTTCTCCCTTCTCTTCCACGGCATCACCTTCATCATTCTTCTTTGTTCTTCACACCCGAAACCCCCCTTCACAATTTTCTTCATTTTCTCCAAAACAGCACACACACATACCACCATTCCCTAGGAGATAAAATGACCGTGAGGAGGTGGTGAGAGGCTGAGGATGGCAAGCCACGGTCGGGGACGGTGGAGGACACGGCGGAGGAGAAACCGTGAGGTAAGAAAATATTTCAAATTTTGAAATTGAGTTTTGTTAGTTGTTATTCGATTCTAAGGTTTAGGTTAGATTGCTGGTAGCCCTAGGAGTCGAATAGGATTAGTTTTGGGGATGAGGATGGCCTGGAACGGCCGTGAACGGCGGAGGAATGTACGGCCGCCATGGCCAAACTCGAAGGTACGGTTTTCGATGTTTTTCTTCCATTTTAAGGTCATAGGACTGTAGGTTAGGATTAGAGGATGAAAATGGGACAAACGGGAAGTATTTTGGTGGTCGGACGGCGGAGAACCGGCCGGGTCAAGTCGCGGGTCACGGCGACCCGGTTACTGGTATTCGGGTCGACCCGTCGAGCGGTTGAAGGTGGTGACGTGGCATGATGACGTGGCACTTGTCAGGTTGTCAGGTGACGTGGACCACTCATCAGCCGGCACGTGTCACATGTCAGTGCACAGTCAGCACTGACATGTCAGTGACGTGGCCCAATCAGGGGATGACACGTGGCACTGACGTGGACCAGTGCCGTGATGACACGTGGCACATGTCAGACTGCCACGTGGCACTGACAGTACAGTGACGTGGACTAATGGGAGCATGACACGTGGCACCTATCAGAGTCTGACATGTCAGACCTGACAGCTGTCAGATGACGTCATGCTGACGTCAGCAGGTACTGTAGCAGGCGCGTGAAGCCCACGCGCAGCCACTTCAGGCGGCGTGTGAGGGCGCGTGGCAGGGAATCTGGGGAAGGTTCCAACATACGAAATCTTCTATTCGATGTAACGAACATTTTGAGACTGGTTTCGTGTCGATCGGACACCGTCTCGATATGTTTCGGGGCATCGGAAGGTTTAGGTTCGGAATTAAAAATAGTTAAAAATACGGGAAAATTACGGGGCTTTGGTAGGAGGTTAATTAAGTAGTTAGTAACCTTCTATTACGATTTGGACAGGTTTGGGTGTCCCGGTGACGGTGATCGGCTCGGGGAGCCGTATGGCACGCAAATCGAGGCGGCAGCTCGGACGGTCTGTGAGTGGACCTTGTTTTCTAAATTGGTGCATGCATAAATGTTTATTATATGTTTTATTACTTGTTTGATGATGTCATGGGTGCATTTGTATGTGGTTACGTATAAGCACGTATTTTGAGGTTTCGGCCTTATACGGTGCTTATACGGGTCTGTATTTCTTTATTGATTTAAATGAACTGAATTTGGATTTCAAAATGATAAACTCGGGTATGAAACCCATTTGGTTTTGTCTTGGGCATATGACCTCAGATTCCGGGCACGGTGCCCAGTTGGTGTCCTATGTTCGGGTACGAGACCCAGTCACTTTACGGTTTTGATTTCAGGTCAGGGAACCTTAAATGGATTCCCAGGTTCATGACGGTTTATGGGAACCGGCATGAACCCTTGTTATGGTATCATGGTTCATGACGGTTTATGGGAACCGGCATGAACCCTTGTTGGTTATTACGGTACATGACGGTTTATGGGAACCGGCATGTTACCTGGTTATGTTATTACAGTACATGACGGTTTACGGGAACCGGCATGTTACCTAATTATGGATATTATGGATCATGACAGTTCAGGGGAACCGGTCATGAATGTTTATGTTATGTATATATATGTTCGTCTACCTTCCTTTACTTCTATTATCTCCTCCGGGGAGGGTCGTTGGCCTGGGTGGACCCCGGAGTAGTCACGGAGCACCGACTGAGTGGAGTCACCCCCCAGTTGGGTTCCTTACTCTCAGGAAGGCTATGGTTACTATTACCTCGGGTAGGGTCAGTGGTCTACGGACATTGACCTTGACTTTGAGATGACTCGGATTGAGACCCGGGTAGCGCGCGCGTGGCTTTGGATACCGTGACAGGATTGGTTGTGTGACTTATATATATGTATGTGATGGATATATGATATATGATATGTGGTGTGTACAGGTGTGCACAGGATTTGGGCAGTGGCCCGTATGGTCGTTTTTATTGTGGTCCTTTCGACCTTAGTTTATATCCGCTTTGGGCTTAGTCCCACATATGGTTGTTTTGGATAAATGGTTTTCAAATGCATGCATGCTTTTTAGTGGAGGGTACAAATGTCTTCCTTATTAAATGTTTTTATAAACTCTTTGTTTTGTCCACTCACAGTTTTTAATGTTTTGACTGCCCTTTAGGTTGACATCGGATGTGGGCTGTAGCAGAGATCGAGATATCACATGCCTCCTCCGGATCCTGGCGTACTCTGATAGCCCGAGAGGGCAAAGGTCGGAAATATCCCTTGTCTGACACTCCGTGTCAGACGGGAGCAGGGTCATCTCGCACTAATCCCCGGGGGATTGGGATGGGTCCTGTCAGAATACATGTAATTTAGCTTCTGGGTTTATATGGAAAATCCATAATTGGGGACTTAATAAATTTGACTACCTAATACTATTAATAATTTAATTAGCTTGCTTAAATTGCCAGTGGCAAGTCTCTCATTGTATGTAAGTTTGTTTTGAAAAGTTCGCAGCTTTAGCGTATTATATTTTCTTCAATTACAGAACTGCAAGCGGCACATTTCATGATGGTGATCTGCGCCTAAATCAGAAAGGATTTCGGCTTATTTCTGAAGAAAAGGATCCCCAATATTGAAACCCTTAATTCAAGGAGTATTGGAACCCTTAATTCACGGAGTTGTTGTCACCTCCCTTAATTCAAGGAGTTGTTGTCAACTCCCTTAATTCAAGGAGTTGTTGTCACCTCTTTTAATTCAAGGAGTTGTTGTCAACTCCCTTAATTCAAGGAGTTGTTGTCATCTCCCTTAATTCAAGTGAGTTGTTCCTTAATTCAAGGAATTGTTGTCAATTCCCTTAATTCAAGGATCTCTCTTAATTCAAGGGAGTTGTTCCTTAATTCAAGGAATTGACAACAATTCCCTTAATTCAAGGATCTCCCTTAATTCAAGGGAGTTGTTCCTTAATTCAAGGAATTGTTGTCAATTCCCTTAATTCAAGGAGTTGTTAATTAGCTTCCCTAAGCCTATATATAGTTGTACAAATTGTAAGGATCATATGAGAGAAATACAATTCAACCTTTGAAATACAATATGGTATCAGAGCAGGGAAATTAACCTGCTTCTGCTATACTGCTATCCGAGAGTATTCACTCTCCAAAATGTCTGAAGACAATCCTTTAGCATTAGAAGCTGAAAGTTCCCGGGAGCTTTCCTCCGTGAATGCACATGAGGTGGACGTCAACCCAAATCAAAGATTAAGCTCAATCGTACTGAATGAGTTTAATTACTTGCCGTGGTCAAGAGCTGTGTCTTTGGCGCTGGGTGGAAGATCCGAGTTAGGGTTCATAAATGGAAGCATCAAAGTACCTGATGCTTCCTCACCAAACTATGAATCTTGGCTTAGCAAGGATCAACTAGTTATGTCATGGCTTTTGAATTCCATGGAACGAAAGTTAGCTGAAATATTCAGCTATTCAGAATCCTCGTACCAGCTATGGGAAGCGGTCAAGGAAATGTATGGCAACCAGAATAATGCTGCCCGTGTTTTCCAATTAAAGAAGGACATCTCTGATCTGCAACAAGATGGTAAGCCGTTTGTGCAACTCCTAGGAAGCATGAAAAACATGTGCAATGAGTTGGAAATTTATCGTCCTCATACAACTGATGCAGCACTGCTACGAAAGAGAGCAGAAGAAGACAAGATATTTCAACTCTTGTCCAGTCTTGACTCAACATATGAAGATCTACGATGTCACATACTCATGAACACTGAACTTCCTTCCTTCACCAGTGTGTGTGCAACGATTCAACGTGAAGAAGTAAGGAGGAAAGTCATGAACCTGAGTACAATGACTAACGTACCTGAGGTTATGGCATACATGACCAACGAGAGAAAGTACAAAGGAAAGCATCCGCACTTGAAATGTCAACACTGCAACAATATAGGTCATGTTAAAGACACATGCTGGATTTTACATCCAGAGTTAAAGCCTAACTTCATGAAGGACAACAAGGGCGTACAAAAGGTGAACCATACTTCACATCGAGCAAATCATGCATCTACCTCCATCTCCAATAGGTCAGATCCATTCAAGAACTTCACAGCAAACCCAACAGAACTCATGACTGAGTTTATGTCGTACCTGCAAGGCAAGAAAGGAGGGGCTGGAATTGACCGTGCAGATAGCATGGAAGAAGGGACCTTGACAGCATTGCTCGGCAAGTTTGCAGGTTTCTTGGCAGACACGAAACCTGTACCCCAAGAGGATATGCAAGGTATCATGAAAGCCTTTAAAACTGCTCTTAAATTAAATATGTTGCATGATTTTTGGGTTGTAGATTCAGGTGCCACAGATCATATGACCAACCATGTGTCTAAATCTCAAAATTTTGAAAAATTGGCAAAACCTTCTCAAGTTTCAATTGCAAATGGAGAGCATGTAAAGGTTTTAGGAAAAGAAAAGATAAAGTTGATGTCTAATGAAATTGAATCAATAGCTTTGTATGTTCTTTCCTTTCCATTTCAACTTCTATCTGTGGGAAGGATCACAAATACCTTGAATTGCATAGCCATTTTTTCTCCTCACAAAGTGATCTTTCAGGATTGTGTCACCAAGAAGACGATTGGTGAAGGGTTTTATTTAGATGGTCTCTATTACATGTCAAAGAGCAATCCCAGAGGGTGTCAAACTAAGTTCAACCCCATTCAAGATAATCAATTGTGGCATCAACGTTTAGCTCACCCTTCCTCACCCATTTTGTCATATTTATTTCCAAAATTAGGTAAGGATGCTATTTTTTGTGAAACATGCCACTTGTCTAAAGCCACTAGATTACCTTTTAACTCTTCTTTGTCTAGGACTAGTAAGTGTTTTGAACTAGTTCATTCAGATGTATGGGGACCAATTAGGGAATCTTTTGATGGCTACAAGTATTTTGTGATTTTTGTGGATGATTTCTCTCGAGTCACATGGTTGTATCTCCTAAAGTCTAATAATGAAATGATGGAAGTGTTTAAGGATTTCCATAACCTTGTTAAAAACCATTTCTCATCTCAAATTCAAACCTTACGATCTGACAATGGCACTGAATACATGTCCCATATCATGAAACAATATTTGAGCACTCATGGCATCATGCATCAAACAAGTTGCGTTGGAACCCCTCAACAAAATGGGGTAGCCGAACGTAAAAACCGTGACCTACTTGAGAAAACAAGAGCATTAATGCTGCAAATGAATGTACCAAAGAGATTTTGGTCCCAAGGTGTTATGACAGCTGCTTATATCATCAATAGGTTACCTAGCCGAGTCTTGGAATTCAAGTCTCCCCTAGAGGTCATGAAAGGAAGGAAAATTGATCTCTCACATCTTAGAGTGTTTGGTTGCATCTGTTTTGTTCATGTTCAATCTCATCACCGATATAAATTAGACCCTAGAGCTACTAAATGCATCTTCCTTGGTTACTCCTCTACTCAAAAGGGATATAAGTGTTATAATTCCCAACTAAGGAGATTGATTGTGTCCAAAGATGTTCGATTTCATGAGACTAACCCTTTTTTTGGCAAGACAAGTGAATTCACAGATCAAGGGGATAGCATCTTGGACTTGTTCCCATTACCAAGAATTGAACCCGAAGGTCCGCAGCAACGTGAGCTCAATCATGCCAAACTGATGCTTCTCTCAATGAAGATAACCATGAAGGCACTCATCCTGATGGTTCTATGCATGATGATGGCAGCGGCAACCAAGAAAACCTTCAAAGTGTGGCTGATAATTTGAACGAGAGTGAGCCAACTCTCCCAAAACCTCGACGCAATCCTCAACGTGATAGGCAGCCTCCCACAAGGTTTCAAGATTTTGAAACATATAAACCGAGGCATCCAATATCAAATTATGTGTCGTATCAAAAGGTGACTCCATCTCATGCTGCCTTCCTTAACACCATCTTCAGTTATAGTGAACCCCAAAACTTCCATGAGGCTAATAACCATGTTGTGTGGCAAAAAGCAATGCAAGATGAACTCAAAGCTCTAGACCAACACAACACCTGGAGTATCACCAAACTTTCAAAAGGAAAAAAGGCAGTGGGTTGCAAATGGATCTATAAGATCAAGTTTAATTCATATGGTTCAATTGAGAGGTATAAAGCCAGGCTAGTGGCTCGCGGATTCACTCAAACATTTGAGGTGGACTACAAAGAAACATTTTCTCCTGTTGCAAAAATGAACTCTGTTCGGGTTTTATTGTCCGTGGCTGTCAATAAGGGTTGGTCCCTGTACCAAATGGACGTGAAGAACGTCTTTCTCCATGGTGATCTTGAAGAAGAAGTCTACATGCGCTTGCCTCCTGGACATCCTCAAAGCCAGGACCCTGATTTGGTGTGTAAGTTACATAAGTCAATTTATGGACTGAAGCAATCGCCTCGTGCTTGGTATGCTAAACTAAGTTCAGTTCTTCATAGTGTTGGTTTCAAAAGGAGTGGTGCCGATTCATCATTATTCGTTCGTACTGGAGCTGGTGGGAAATTAGTTGTGTTGATATATGTGGATGACTTAATAATTACAGGTGATAATGCTGCAGAGATCTCCAAACTCAAACAGTCACTTCAACAAAGATTTGCGATTAAAGACCTTGGGGTGTTAAAGTATTTTCTTGGGATCGAAATGACATCTTCTCATAAGGGCTTATTTCTTAATCAACGGAAATACGTCATGGACCTCCTCCAGGATGCTAATATGAGTGATGCTAAGCCCGCCCTTACTCCTCTCGATAGCAAGCTCAAACTTGACTTGGGAGGCACTCTACTCTCAGATATCAGCTCCTATCAGAGGCTTGTTGGTAAATTGATCTACCTAACGATCACCAGACCAGACATCTCATATTCAGTGAGTATTGCCAGTCAATTCATGCATTCTCCCACCATCGAGCATCTGAACCTTGTAAAAAGGATCTTACGTTACTTAAAAGGGTCTGTTGGTCGTGGTATTCTCATGACGAAGAACGACCACACTCACATCATAGGGTACTGCGATGCAGATTGGGCAGGAAATGCTATCGATCGAAAGTCCACAAGTGGTTACTGCACCTTTGTTGGTGGAAACTTGGTCACCTAGAAAAGTAAGAAGCAAACTGTCATCGCCAGATCCAGTGCCGAAGCTGAGTACCGTGCAATGGCTTCAACAGCGTGTGAGTTGATCTGGCTCAAGGGTCTTCTGTGTGATTTAGGGTTTCCTGCAACCCTTCCTATGTCCCTATTCTGTGATAACCAGGCCGCCATGCATATAGCATCCAACCCCGTGTTTCACGAGCGAACGAAACATATTGAGGTTGACTGTCATTACGTTCGTGAACAGGTGCAGTCGCAAGTAATTCAGACACACTACACAAGAAGTTCCGACCAATTGGCCGACATTTTCACAAAGCCCTTAGCTTCTCATCAGTTTCAACGACTTCTGTCCAAGTTTGGATCCATCAACCTTCTGGATCCAGCTTGAGGGGGAGTATTGGAACCCTTAATTCAAGGAGTTATTGTCACCTCCCTTAATTTAAGGAGTTGTTGTCAACTCCCTTAATTCAAGGAGTTGTTGTCATCTCCCTTAATTCAAGTGAGTTGTTCCTTAATTCAAGGAATTGTTGTCAATTCCCTTAATTCAAGGATCTCCCTTAATTCAAGGGAGTTGTTCCTTAATTCAAGGAATTGTTGTCAATTCCCTTAATTCAAGGAGTTGTTAATTAGCTTCCCTAAGCCTATATATAGTTGTACAAATTGTAAGGATCATATGAGAGAAATACAATTCAACTTTTGAAATTCAATACCTAAGTATGTTTAAATTTTGTTACAGAAGAATTGGCTTCATTGTCAATTTTTTTATCACATTCCTGTTGGAAAGTTCTGTTGTCAATTACCGATGACCATTTGCTTGTATCTCTTCCCAAATGAGGTAGTTAGGAATGATGGAATTGGAAAACTTAGTGGTTTCCACCAGAAAATTTTCCTTAATTTTGTTAAGCTTCCCATTGCAGAAGCATGACAATTGAACTTTTAAGCAGACCATGGAAAGAGTTTCTATTGAATTTCAAGTTATTCTTCATCGAATTGTTGTTGGGTGGAATTTTTTATGTCGGTGAAAACATGTCTAGAATATGTCTATCCAACTCACAGGTATCAGAAGCAGCAAGTCCTTTTCACTAATAATTCCGAGGATTGATTTCGCACCTTAAGTTCTCAGGCTGAATTTTCATTCTTGTGTGTCTTTGCATGCTTTCATGAACACATGTTTGGCTCTCTTGTGTTATCTGTACAGGAATTGTTGATGTTTGCATATTGTTTCTTGTTTGCCATATTGTCTGTAGAGTCCATATGATTCAGCGCTTTTTTGGTTTATTCAATCAGCCTTCTGACAGTAAAGAGCTCAATTTCGAAATTTCATTGGAAGACCTTGAGACTATCAAAGTCATTGGGAAGGGAAGTGGTGGTGTAGTTCAACTTGTTCGCCATAAGTGGGTCGGAACACTATTTGCCTTGAAGGTCAGTACACCGTCATTAGCTGTTCTTCTATCCTTTTTGTACTTTCTTTTTTTTGTCGTCTGCCACTCTTTTCTGTTATGCAAATTGATATGGCCTCACTTTCATGAGTGCATGAGAAGCAGGTTCACTTTAAACCATAAGGCCTATGTCCAGGTATCAACCGTTGTAATAGATATAGGCAAGGGTTTATATCCTATGTTCATTTTAACCGTTCTTGATGACCTGAAGCTTTTGATTGAGTGAAGAGTCATAAGGAAAGTGATGTGATAGTAATCTCATGCTGAAAGAGGGAGGGGAAAACTCCTTTATTTCCATTTGCTTATTTTGGCAACTCTTTTTTAAAATCGAAATGTTCTGCTGGAAGTCATAAAAGCCATTTATAAAAATTTGGGGTGAGTTGCAACCAACAGGTTTTCCTAATCCTACCTTCGCAATAAGAAGAATGTGGAACTCTTCTTTAGCATACGGTGCGCTTATCAACCTCTTAGAGGGTGGTTACAATAGTATTTCTTATGAATTCATAGTTAACTTTGATAAATTTCTTATACAGTTGAGATATGGCTGCTCATAGTTCTTGGAGTTAGATAAATGTATTACAAAGATTTCATTTCTGTAATGTTTAACAGGTGATCCAGATGAACATACAAGAAGAAATTCGTAAGCAGATTGTGCAGGAGCTAAAAATAAACCAAGCAGCTCAATGTTCACATGTGGTGGTTTGTCACCACTCATTCTATCACAATGGGGCAATTTCTCTCGTGTTAGAATACATGGATCGTGGGTCTCTTGCAGGTGTGATCAGACAAGTTAAAACAATTCTTGAACCATATCTTGCAGTCGTTTGTAAACAGGTACAAAATCACTTGGGACAGTTTGAACAAGCTCACTTTACCCTTATCTAAAATCTATAAATATGCATCAGGTTTTTACAAGGTCTTGTCTACTTACATAATGGAAGGCATGTAATACATAGAGACATAAAGCCATCCAATCTGCTAGTAAACCATGAAGGGGAAGTGAAGATTACTGATTTTGGTGTGAGTGCTTCACTAGCTAGCTCGATGGGTCAAAGGGACACATTTGTTGGTACTTACAACTACATGTCGGTAAGTGAATTAAAGATCTTTTCCCTCTCTTTTTCACATGTAAGCTCAGTTCAGGATTTGATCCATGAAACTATGGAAATTACAATCTGTTTCAGCCGGAGAGGATTAACGGGAGTACTTATGACTATAGCAGTGACATTTGGAGTTTAGGTTTGGTGGTACTGGAATGTGCTATTGGGAGGTTTCCTTACTTGCAATCTGAAAATCAACAAAGCTGGCCAAGCTTTTATGAGCTTTTGGAGGCAATTGTGGATAATCCACCACCTTCTGCTCCAGCAGACCAGTTATCTCCGGAGTTCTGTTCTTTCGTGTCTGCCTGGTAATGGAATATTTACAAACATCTTTACCTTTTACTTGCATCTGAATGTGACTGCTTACATTTACCCATTACATTTTGCAGCATACAGAAGAACCCTACAGACCGATCATCATCTTTGGACCTTTTGGTTAGAAATCTGGTGTCTTTCTTTTTCAAATGTGTTGGATTTTATTTTTTTAACTCATAATTATGATTGCAAATTCACATTATCTTTTCAGGGTCACCCCTTCATCAAAAAGTTTGAAGACAAAGATATTGATCTCGGGATTCTGGTTGGTACCTTAGAACCTCCTGTAAGTTTTCCTAGATAGTCTGTCATGCAATGTAGTTTTGAGAATACAATGTTTTCCCTCATGTATCTTGAGTGTTCTTTTTTCATCAAACAATTGTATGAAATCTCTTGTAGCAACTAAAGCATGGCATTCATAATTTTGTTTGAGGATTTACAAATACAATACATATCCAGTTACTAGTCAAGATCCAGTTACTAGTCAAGATCCAGTTACTAGTCAAGATCCGACAAACCCAATATCTCAGAGAAAATGTTCTTTAGGGCTGCCGGATCATATGTATGTTTGACTGCTCTTACATTTTGGCCCCACACTAATCCCTCTCATACATATGTGCACCATAAGGAGACGGATGTCGCAAACAATGATATTGGTTTCTATTTTCATATTTAAATACCCCTTTTTGGGAGTTTGGCAGAAGTTTGTGGGTGAGGTAGCAGAAAGGAAGGAATAAGTCCGACAGGGGGGTGTGGTGGGGGATGGGTCAAAGCCATCAAAGTAGGGTTTCTGTGTGCTTTTCATATGAAAACCATTAAATTATACCAAGGTTTTTTTAGGTCCAATAAATTTGCCCACATCAACATGGATAAGATTTTGCCAGAATCAGCAACATGGGAGTGAAATGGTAGCAGAAGCAGAAGAAGAAGCATGTGGTGGTGGCAGTTTGAGTGCCCATCAAGAAAATAAGAGTCCAATCATGATGACCTACTTAGTCAACCTTCTTGGTCCCCTTATCCTTATTCTCCCCATCTTACCCACGCTGCTCTCTCCAAACCAAATCAATTCTTAACAAATAGTCAAATACCAACCAATCTTATAAATTTTGATTATTTTCAGCCACTGGTTTTAAATCTATTATTTATTTGATGTCCATAAAATTTGAAGCTGCAATGGTCCAGGGGGCAAATGTTACCCAACTGCTAAACCTTCCATTTATAGGAAGGTTAAAGTTCGTAATTTTGATTACGCATGGAGTTTTCTGAGAGGGAAACTTACAAGGTCAAAGGACAAAGCAAGAATTTTTTACCATTTAAGAGGAGACACTAGGATTTTCATGGTAAAAGGGAGTCAAAGACAAATAAATTTTGTACACTTGCATTTCAACTGAAAATACTAAAATAGGGACAATGTTAAGTTTTGAACTATTGGACTTTACCTCATTAAAATCAAGGCAGCACATGTTCTAGTTCAAACATTCCCATACAAATAAAAAACCAAAATAATTTTCACATTCTTATTTGAATTTGAATTTTCGTTTCTTGTTTATAATCTTTAATTCTCTTTAATTTTCTTTATTATTGAAACGTATATTCAATAAAAAATGTGTAGAAATAAAATAAAAATATAAAAATTATGGCTCGTTTAAAAACAATAAAAAATACACATAAATAAAATGAGCGTTAAAATCAGGATTCCTTTGAAAAGCCTCTTACCCCTTTTTTTGTCTCTTATTTGTTGCAATTTGAATTTTAAATTTTGATGATTTAACATGGTAATAGCCTAATAGGAAAATCTGTCAAGGCTTTAAGGGGCAAAAGTTGCCTAAGATTGTGACCTTTGTTTCAATCCCAAAATAAATAAGGAGATAGAGAGAGATTGTGACCTTTGTTTCAATCCAAAAAGTTGCCTAAGAAATGGATGTCTTCAACACTTAGACTTTATCCTAATATTATTGTAGTTTTGGAAAGTAAATCAATTTAGGCCATAAGAATGTGATAATGACATTCTAGGATAAAGCGTTATATAAATATAAAATTAATTATTATTTAGAAAAATATAACAGAACCCAATCAGTATTATCCAATCTCTCCATTAATAAACACCACACCACACCACCAAGTATTTTTATACTCCCTCTCAACGAAAATCCTATTGCCAAAAAATTACAATCTTTGAGCTACAAAGAAATGGGCCATCATGAAGAAGAAAAGAGAAGTTTTGGGGGGTCAAAATGAAACAGAAAAACATGGGTTTCAAGTTGGGCAAGAATTTTGGGTTGTCAAAGACAAAGAAGACCATGATGGTGAAGATAATATGTGCGAGTCTTCTCAAGAGAATTCTATGAACTCCATGGAATCTTCATCTTCTTCAGACTTGGTAGACGATGCATCTTCTTCTTCATCATCATCTTCTTCAAATGGTCCTCTTGTTAGGAAATTAATCCTCCACCACGCAAGTGCTAACAATAAAGATGAAAAAAGAAAATAAAGAAACCAAGAATACAAAAGATTTAACGAGGTTCGGCCAATTAACTTGCCTACGTCCTCGGAGAGTTTTCTCCTTCACTATGAGAGAATACAAAATACAAGATTACACTACTCAAGTTTATACCCAACTTGAGCCCTTGTACCCAATAGGATACCCCTTGTACACCCTCTCTCAACCCGAGAAAATCACTCTACCCCAAAGAGCTATACACACTCTTTCACCTTCTCTTAACCGAGAAGATCACTCTACTCCAAGAGCTATACACACTCTTGAAGTGCTCAAGAAGATCACCCTAGCCCAAGAGCTATACACACTCTTGAAGCACTCACTCACTTGTGAGGTGTTCTCCTTGATGTTGAAATGTGACCAAGCTCTCCACCTTATATAGTGCTTAAGGCACAAGTTGTATTTGTGCTTTTCCAATGTGGGACAATTTCCTCACATTTCAACATCCTTCATTGAAGTCCATTCATGCACCTTCTTCAATTAATGCTCTTCTTCATGAAGCTTCCACATCAATCTTTTCCTACAAGGTTGAATGAACAACACCATGTATTTATTCCAAATACATAATCAAATTCAATGCATTAATAATCCACCAAGGAGACATTAACTCAACAATCTCCCCCTGCTGACTTAGGTGGATAATGTTGCATCCCTGAAGTTCATCTCAAATTGAGATACCACTTGATATACCCACAAGCATTCCATTGGCCTTATTCTTGTACCAACTACACATACCCCGAATCAGTTGCATACGGTTTTAGCTCCCCCTGATTCAAAATGGCCAATGCTATGTGCAGCTACTCCGAGTCAACAATTACCAGTTGGCTCCGAAGAGGGACCTCGACTTTGCCTCTTCCCTAGCAGGATTATCCTTCTCACCATCGTCTGAAACTTGGAAACATGTAGATAGCGTCTCTGTTGTGCCCGCAAACGAGACCCGCTTCAGGTACCTGTTCTCCTGTGCATCATGTTTCCCAACAACCTTTGAGGTCTGAGTTTTTCCTATCAGACGGAACATACTTTTACATTTTTCTCCCTTCATTAGGACCATGCAGCCACGTGACACTTTCATAACTCCCCCTGCTGACGAAACCTTGCAGCCCTTGGAGTCTAGTTGGCTCAAGGATATTAGATTTCTCCGGAACTTTGGGACATACACCACATTACCCAATGTTCGAACTGCTCCATCGAACATCTTGATCTTCACAATTCTCGTACCCATGACACGACGTCTTGTGCCATCGCCCCAAGTCACAAATCCTTGGACTTCTTGGAACGTATCAAAATATTCTCTCCTGAAGCAAAGGTGATGAGAACAACCACTATCTAATATCCAATAATCTTGAGAAAAAATGTAATTACCTTTGGAGACTGTGAGAAGTTCTCCAAAATCTCTAGACATCTCCGCTACACCAGCCAAGGAGCAATCTGAGCCCTTATCGTCCTTCTCTTTCATCAATGGACAATCCGGCTTTATGTGTCCCCACTCCTTGCACTTATAGCATTGCTTGCCCTTTCCTCTGCCTCTGGATTTAGACCTGCTATGCTCACTAAATCCCCTCGCAGTTGATCTTCCCTTACGATTCTGTTCACGAGCAATGAAGACAGAACCTTGAGAATCATCGGCTTTTCTTCTCTTCTCATGTGATAAGAGAGTCGATTCTACATCCTCCATCTTCAGTGTATCCTTACCATACACAATTGTAGTAACAATATTCTCATATGAATCGGGAAGCGAGGTAAGAAGTAAAAGGGATTGATCTTCTTCCTCAATTTTAACCTCAACTCTTGATAGTTGATTTATCAATCCCTTGAACACATTCATGTGCTCCATGAGATTCGCACCTTCTCCCATCTTGAGCTTGTAGAGATCCCGCTTTAAATTCAGCTTCGTTTGCAAGCCTTTCCCAAGATAAAGCTTCTCCATTTTCTCCCAAAGCTCAGGTGCAGAATCTACATCATTAACATTATTTATAATATTGTCAGCAATATAAAGCCTAATAGTGCTGACACACCTGGACTCCAACTCGTCCCAATCTTCATCTGACATCTTCTCTGGCTTCGCATCCTTCCCCTTCAACGGTCTTGCAAGGCCTTGTTGAACTAGGATGTCCTTCACCCTCCTTTGCCATAGAGTGAAATTTCTTTTTCCATCAAACTGCTCCACCTTGAAATGTGAACCACTAGAACTTGCCATGGCAAACCGCTCACGATCGATAAACCGAAGCTCTGATACCACTTGTTAGGAAATTAATCCTCCACCACGCAAGTGCTAACAATAAAGATGAAAAAAGAAAATAAAGAAACCAAGAACACAAAAGATTTAACGAGGTTCGGCCAATTAACTTGCCTACGTCCTCGGAGAGTTTTCTCCTTCACTATGAGAGAATACAAAATACAAGATTACACTACTCAAGTTTATACCCAACTTGAGCCCTTGTACCCAATAGGATACCCCTTGTACACCCTCTCTCAACCCGAGAAAATCACTCTACCCCAAAGAGCTATACACACTCTTTCACCTTCTCTTAACCGAGAAGATCACTCTACTCCAAGAGCTATACACACTCTTGAAGTGCTCAAGAAGATCACCCTAGCCCAAGAGCTATACACACTCTTGAAGCACTCACTCACTTGTGAGGTGTTCTCCTTGATGTTGAAATGTGACCAAGCTCTCCACCTTATATAGTGCTTAAGGCACAAGTTGTATTTGTGCTTTTCCAATGTGGGACAATTTCCTCACATTTCAACATCCTTCATTGAAGTCCATTCATTCACCTTCTTCAATTAATGCTCTTCTTCATGAAGTTTCCACATCAATCTTTTCCTACAAGGTTGAATGGACAACACCATGTATTTATTCCAAATACATAATCAAATTCAATGCATTAATAATCCACCAAGGAGACATTAACTCAACACCTCTGTATGAACTATCTGAGCTCATGATCCATCTTCCCACGAGGTAAGAAAATATTATCGATAAATATTCTTAATCACGAGAGCTACGATTTATTGATTTGAAGATGGATTTTAATTATTATTGTGTAGTTAAATTATTTATTTAATTTTGCAGGAAGGGTCTGTCAAAATATTATGAAGGAAATGCTCAATCGTTCACATCTCTAGCAAGTATGAAGAGCTTAGAAGACCTAGCAAAAAAGGTGGTACCTTTTAAGAGGAGGAAAAATATTAAAGCATGCAGGAAGAGCTTTGGTGGGAGTTTAGATAGAAACGGTGGTCATAAATCATCATATACAACTACTCCTAAGCCCGTCATCTCAAAGAAACAACCTTGAAGAGGATCATCTTTCTTATATTCCATTAATAAAAGAGAAAAAGTATTGGGTTAATTAGCTCTGGAGTCTGAGTCTAGGCCTATAGCCATCCCTGTATATAGAACTTCTAATTAACCATCATCATGCCAAATTTTCTTATTTTTTAATTATCAGAGTTTTTTACCTGGGTTTTTTTTTTTTTTTTTTTTGTGTTCCTTAACATTGTAACCTTAGAAATGGTTAAATCACAGAAATCTCAACATGAAATGAACTGTTACTTCTATAATTAGGAGGGCAGGATATTATATAAATTAGGCATAAATGTTGTATTGATAATTGAATCTAAGATCACACTATTGAGTATTGACGTATAAATTTTTTGATCGATCTACTAGACAATATATAGGTCAAGTTGTATGTAGATCAAGAGTCGTTCACACATTTCTACAAAAATTTAAGGGCACATATTATAATTTTCTTTCTGTTTAATATTTTTTGAAAGGATTGTCTGAATTTTGCTGATGGTATACATATATATATATATATATATAGAATTGGATTTCTATTTTATATTTCTCATTTCTCATTTCTCATTTATGCACATTTATTTTCTTATTTATACACATTTTTTAGAATGTTAGTGGAAAAGGTTAGAAAAGGTGATACACTATTTTTTTATTTTTTTTATTTTTTTGGTTTGTCAAAAAATCTGCAGTAATCTTCTACTATGTGCTAAGATTTTGAAAAAATAGCCGAACATTTTCTCAAAATTTAGATTATTTATTTGACAATTCGAAACTGATGTAAAGTTTATGTTATATTACAACAAAATTTTCTAATAAAGAAGAAAACAAACACATTGAATTTCCAAGAAAAATACAAGTTTTCCTATAAAAAAGAAAAAGAAAAGAAATCATTGAATTGCCCCGTAAAATACGACAAGTGATCTTGTAATTCCTGCAAAGGGGTAGTAAGGGGTAGGCAGAATTTTGTTGAAACCAAAAATCAATTTGATTCAAATTGTTAAAGGCATAGTTTGAATTTGATAGAATAAAAGTCCCAATAGTTTAAAAATCCGTTTAGCTTCGATTTTTTATTCTAAAAATCATTGAAATTCAAACGAAACTATTAAGGTTCTTATTTATTTATATTATTTAATAATATTATTTTTTAGTTAATACGTTAATTTAAATGTTTATTACATACTCTATTTCACTTACACATTTTGTACTACTCTCGAATTTCAATTATATTTAAATATAATATGTCATACATATTAAAGTAATCAACATGCATGGCTGACCCGAAAACATTTTTGATTGAGATCTTAGTACAACTGCACATCGAAGATACGCAGTTAACCACCCTACAAATTTGAAAATGGTTATAAATAACACTATCTTGTAACCCCTTCATATCTTGTAAACAGGTTCAATTCCGAGCAGATGGAAGCATTTTCTTATCACAATGGCGGTTGCTTCACAAAGCAAGAGTCTGCTTGTTTCCTCCGGTGACCTGATCGACAACCTGCCCAATTACACAATGCAACCCAGATGAATAAGATTTTCGTGATCCTAGGGGATTGAATCCCACATACATTTCCCAAATTTCGCTATCTAGTGACAAAATTGCGGATTTTAAGTTGATAGAAGATGTACCTGGCAATTGGAATAGAACCTTTCCGTGAAGACTTCTGTTAAATTGTATAAGTACTCGCACAAAACACTAGGTAACAGATTGGTGCAGGCCTCCTCTACGTGCTGAAAAGTAGAGAGTAAAAATGTCAACTGTTAGCAAAGACTCGAGCAAAGGTGGCGAGGATGGCAACAATCAATTAAGCTTATTGCATGTACTTACTCCGAAAACTGTAGCAAATGAAGCCCCAATTCACACTCACCCTCGTGGTCTAGCACAATTTCTCCCGTCTGTCTCAAACAAAGAAATGACATCAGACCTCAGAAAATCTAGATGGGGCAGGAGGTTTCAAATTCGTCTGTCGAAATGTCGTAGGGAAGCTATAGTTTTCAGAATACATACGAAAATAATTAGAAGTATATAGACCACACGTGTAGAAACACGTGGGTAGGTCAAATAGGAATAAAGAAGAAGATGGACAAGCAAACGTAACAATGTGAAATAAAGCAGCTGAACTTACTTTTTTCAGTTCCTCAATGTCTGCCAGATTTCCTAATTATTGAAGAAATCCGAGCATGAGCATACAGCAAGTAAACAGCAATGTTTCCCTGGTTAAGTTGGAGAGACATGAAATTGGTACATGGTTAATACATAGATGGAATAATTCATTAGAACAAAGTCTCGAACAAGAGTCGGCCAACATAATCTTCAAACTATCTAGCATTCAATTGAGTAGGGAAGTTAGAAGTCCACCGCATTAGTACCCAATAAATCATTCCCTAGGGAGCCATAAAATCAACTTCATACTAGGATTGATTCATTCGAACATCTCGCATACTATGTAATGATATCTCTACTATTCAACACCAAATTAACTATTTTTCCCAAGGAATACAATTTGTAACGATGCGTATTGTTCTCGATTTTCCTTTGTTTCCGCACTGCAGCCTTCTGGATTGTTATTCCGTGTGCAATTATCATCATTATCATATTACATAAAAATCACAGCATCATATTATCATATATATATATATATATACATACATGGATGAAAATATCGGTGTATTTTGGTGAAATTTCGGTAATTTGGGTCGGCGGGACATAAGAAGAGGAAAGAATCAGACCTAAATATATGGATGAAAATATCGGTATATTTCGGCGAAATTTTGGTAATTTGGGCCAGCGGTACATAGGAAGGGCGAAAGAATCGGACGTAAAAAGAAAGATTTGGTCGGATCGTGACGTCGGGTCGGTGGTTAAAGTTACAAACACATTGGCTAGCAGAGTTGGTTTGTGTTTTAATATACATTTGGGGGGTCGAACAGCAACCTGAAGGTTAAGGGGGTCGAATTAAAACACAAACCAACTTTGCTAGGCAATGTGTTTGTAACTTTAACCAACGCCAATTGTATAAGTATAACAACTAACCATCATCTCCTACCTCAAACCGGCTCTGCAATTCGGATTTCTGACCCGACAACACGATCTGACTAAATTTACTTCTTTTTTACGTCCAATTTTCACGAATTAATAATGCATCTTCGTCATTTTGATCACGTGAAAGAATTTGTAGGCTTAAAATACGGAAAAATATCGAAATTTCGGTCAATATTTTTTCCCTCATTTCTTATGTGTCGTCGGTCCAAATTATCGAAATTTGGCCTAAATATATCGGTATTTTGACCCAATGGGCATATAACAGCATAGCATTATCGATCACTCTCCACCGAAACTATGGAGATTCTCGAAGGGGAGGGGGAGGTCGAGCCTTTGATGTTGCGGGAGGAGTCGAAGCTGCTGGTGAGGACTCGAAGCTGCTAGTGATGATTTCCGATTGCCGCAAGACGACAGCCGGCCAGGATTTGTCGACCGATTTGTTGAGGTTTAGACGGCCAGGATTGGGCTAGGATTTTCCGTCGCGGGAGCCCAGCAGTGAATCTCAGGATTCGAACACGGGGGTTCCATTTGGGGTTGAACATCAATCGGAGGCGGCGTTCTTGTGATGGGTCTTTGGCAGTCGAGACTTTGGAATTGGATGCTTCACATTCTGAAACCGAATCAGAAATTGGCTTCTATTGCGGTTCTTGACATGATTTGTTCACATCAGATAGTTCTGAGGTTCCCTCTTTTTCTTTCATGTGAAGCTTGTCTGATAGGATGAGAACCTCAGCCTTTAGGGGAAACAATCAATTCGATCAATTCGAGATTTTGAAAACAGAAGATCTATTCATCGAAGATCTTAAAAATCGATCAGTCGATTGATCGTGGGTATATGAGCTCCTCACTTCTCTATGGTGTGATTGGGGGTTTTTTTTTTCTTTAAGATTTTGTGATGATGATTATGGTGTAGTCTGGGAAATTGAAGAGCAAATGTGATAGTCATCTGTTGACGGCTCTGTTTTGGGTGCGAATTCACGAGACGAAGACGACAATGAGGGAGGGTGTGCGGCCGTGAGATAGTGGGAGAAGATGAGAGGAAGTCGTAGTGCCCATCTTTGGCCTAGAATTTGGGAATATTTCTCGGTTAATTAAGGCTCGTGCTAATAACTCGTTATGAATATGAAAATTTTACAACAAAAATTAAATATTGACCAAAAGTTTTTTTAAAAAAAATTGTTGAACCCACCTTTACTTCTTCTCCGTTTTATTTTCTCTTCTCATTCTTCCCTTCTTCTCATCATTCTTTCCTTCTTCTTCGTGATTCTTCTAACAAATATCAAGATTCACATATATTAGCCCCCAAAGCTTTTGGAATTTTTTAGGACACATAATAATAGTTAATTAAAAATTAAAAAAAAGAATAAAAAAAATTGGAATTTCTTAAGATCATTGGAATTCGTCGAATAAACTAGAGTGCGTATAAAATACAATAGTGCTAAAATCTTTTCTCAAAATATCTTCCAAATTATTGGGGTCTCAATGTGAAATCAGTGGATTTTGTAGTTTTAGAACTATGCTGATCCCAAGTACATCATCTCCATCATTGCATACGAGAATACAAAAAATAAAGAGGAAAATAGATGACTAGAAGAATTGTGTGAAATAACTGAATTTATCAGTTGAGGCATTCTTGATTGAGAAAAAATGATTCCCTCATAAAAGAGTTATTCTTACATTTTTATACAAGTAGTGAAGAGCTATAGAGAGCTAATTGGTACCAAAACAATCTAGTTTCGTCATTAAAAGTGAACCAATTTTACTGGCTAATTCTTTGATGAAAAGCGCTGAAGATAAAAGTATTTTTTGCAATGTTGCTCATCAGATTACTCATCACTAATGGTTGTTCTTCACCTTTAGTGACAAAAAAATAACATTAAAAAAAAGTTTCAAAAATTGCAGATTTTTTTTAATTCCAGATTTTTTTTTAATTCTTTCGATTAATTTTTAGTCAACTATAATTACCTTTATGACTTCTGAAATTATCAGTGGGTCAGTGGGTTGGGGTTTCGAGTTTGTCCATGAAAAATATCTCAAGTAAATTACTCTATTACTTTTGGCAAGGAAAAACAATGGTAGAAGAAGAAGAGAAGTAGAGGAGAGGGTTCTTTAGTTTTAATTATTTTAATATACTTATTTTTTTAAGGTCAAATAGCGCTTATTAGCGTTTATTTAAACTAAATATGCTTCTTACTTAATTTCAAATCATCACTAAGTATAAATTTTAATAGGAAAACAGAGAACTAAGATTATAACATTTTAATTATAGTGAGTTTAATTCAGTTGATTATAGTGTTGGTTTATAAACAATTGATTTCAAATTCTAACTTCGATGATATATTGTATGAAAAATTTCTCACTCCCCAGTCATAAAAAAAATTGTAACATTTGAAAGAGTATACAGTGGTAAATGCAAAAATTGAAAGTACTAATATAACCTGTAACTTGATGTATGTAAAACTAGCGGGAAGTAAAGTGTTATTTGCTCTTTAGGATTTCACAAATGTATACGATCATGATGACTTTTTTGATTTGTTAAGTCGTAAAAATATGTACTTACTACCGGCTTGAGTTTCCAAAATCGGCTGGCAAGATCACCGGATCGCTTCTGATACTCACAATAGCTTAGGGTTCGGCATTGGGCCGGGTCGGGCAAGCCCGGCCCAAATTTTTGGGCTTGGGCCGGGCCGGGCCGGGCCGGGCTTATTAAATAATTTTTAAATTTGCGGGCCGGGCCGGGCGGGCTTAATGACATAAAAAAGAGCCCACGGGCTTTTATCGGGCCGGGTTTATATCGAGCTTTTCGGGTCGGGCCTATTAAGCCCACTTGGATCGGGTTTAAGTGGGCTTTTGTAATAAACTATGTCTCAAATTTTAAAATTACAAAAAATATATATGCATTAAAAAAATATTAATAATGAAAAAAATACTCAAGGGTGCAAAAACGTGGCCTCGTTAAAATAAAATACTCAAATATGCAAAAACGTTTGGCCTATTAAGTAGGTGGAGGGGTGATTAGGGTTTGTATTAGGTATTAGGTATTGCATATTAAGCTTTTTAAAATAAATTAGGTAGGCTTGGGGCTGAGATTTGAGTTTGGATTGAAATATTAGTATTAAGAATGGGTTGAGTATTAATTTTTAAATAATGAGTATTTTATATTTTCGGGCTTATGGGTCGGGTTTATTACGGGCGGGTCGGGTTGGGCTTATCGGGCTTTATCGGGCTCGGGCCTATCGGGTTTGAACACCATAAGCCCAAGCCCAGCCCGCTAACTCTCGGGCCGGGCCGGCCCACGGCCCATAGCGGGTCGGGCTGGGCTTTTGTCCATCGGGCTTATCGGGCCCCCATAAGCCCATGGGCTTTTGGGCCAAATGGTGAAGCCTACAATAGCTATAGCTGATCTGCAGCTTCCACATCTTCCTTGTACACCACACGGACAGCACAGTTTACCTCTTTGCACGACACTAAAAATACAATCTCAGTAGACTTAGTCATCCACGCTTCACCCTCAACAAGGGCTAAGAATTCATGACGGGGAAGATAGAATAACCAAAGGTGGTTTGACACAAATTCAACGACGGTCAAATAGCACACTTGAGACTGTCTTCCATTGATACTCATCCTGTAAGAAGCAATGTTAGAAGTCGGTTGTCCAATGGAGAAGCAAAATGCAAATCCCATCCACGTATCAGTAAACCAACCCGGATGCAGCTCTACGCTTACACGTACTGATTCCAAACCGTCAACACTTACGACCCCTTTGGCACGGCACGCACTTCTAAGATTGAACCACTCTGGAATTTCATTTCCAGGAACAATAAACTCACATTCTACTTTTCTTTTATGTGGGAGGAAAGGAAACAACAATTTCCAGAATCGTATAGTAAAATGTTCCGCATTCACACTACAGCTGCCTTGTGTCTCCTTGTGTACGAATCTATAAGCAAAAAGTTGAAACAACATGTCTCGGCTGCTAGATGTACTCTCCAGCGATATGCAATTAGTAGCAATAACCGAGTATATACTAGATGGAAGCTAGGGCAATGTTCTGAGCTTGTAACAATTGGTCACATCAAGACAAACAAGTTGGGAAAGTTGAAAGATGCTCCTCGGTAGGCTAACAAATTCATTTCCACCTAAACGTAAAACTTGTAATGACGACAGGCAGCCGAGAGATCTTTTGGGATATCTTCTTCCAACAAATTGCAGGCACTTAAATTCAATTCTGTTAATGAATGCAAACCTGATAAATAAGACAGCCGGAAAGGGAAGAGCCTCCTATTCCATATTGGATCAGATAACGGTCCTTCACATCCGCGCAAGGATAATCTCTTCAGATTTCTCAAACGACCTATCGAGGTAGGCAGTTGTCTTATATTAGTTTCACTCAGATCAAGCTCTTCCAAGCACTGAGCATACTCCAAGTCTTGTGGTAATTTGTCAAGTTTTGAGCATCGAGAAACATTAAGAACTTTGAGAGATATTAAGCTGTGTGCACTGCTTAGAAGACTTACAAGGTTCTCACAATCTTTCAAGTTAATCAAAGTAAGCCTTTGAAGCATTAAAACAGATGTGCCCACCTGAAAGCATAGTTGAAATAAGAGTATGCTTGGATGAGGAATTTCAAAGTAACTACTTGAGCAATTTTAGAGCAACTAGCAAGTAACATCTATCAACAAGTTATTTACAGATCCTCTTAAATGCATTGCATCTAGTCATCTGAAATCTCTCTATAATGTTTTATGATGCACATCTTACTAATCTACTCTAAAATCCCTTGATACTTGGACGTTACTAATCCAAAATTACATGTTAATGAAAGAGTAATGGAAAAAATTAAATGAGTAATCATCTTTTTCGACAAAAAGTAATGTTGGTGAAAATACCTTCATTCCACTCCAAAGATGTTCAAGGCAACTACCATGCATGTCTAGTTCCACTAGATCCTCTGGATTGAAAGATGACGGCAATGACTTTAGAGGAAACACGGGTCATTCAAGAATCCGCAAACTATTGGGAAGATAGTGGAGCCGGCCATCAGAGAGGTTCGCATAATATATCCTGAGGTATCTCAGCCTTTTCATCATTGAAAAGGATTCAGCGTTTACATGGACTATTTTCTCATCATAATGAGAACCTTTCACCAGATGCGCCTTTAATGACCGTGATAGTTCTAATGTGATCTCATTCCAAGAGTACATTATACCTTCGATTGTTTCTGTTCCCTAATCAACATAAATAAATTTATAATAAGGAAGCTCACAACATAAGAAAAGCGTTAACTACTATAGACGCTCATATACAACACAATCAAACATGCATTACTGTACTATGTGTGTTACTATGTGTGTGTGGGTGTATATATATATAACTTCAGCCGCTTACAGTATTATTGCTAAGGACATGACTAATGTCTTCTCCATGCCACAATCGGCTACGCTTGCCTGGATCATCCGGAGATTCTTGGCGGACAATTTATCGACCCATTTCTTGAAGTAAATCGTGCATCGACAGCTTTCCAAGGGAATCAATAGTTAAGAGAGATTTCTCAACAAGGACATCGATTCCAATATGTGCATAAAAACCACATGCATCTAGTATTTCTCTCAGTCGACCGTTGTCCTCCCCATTAAAGAAACATCCAATGTCTAGAAAAAATTTCTTCTCATTATCATCCAGACCATCGTAACTTACTTTAAGTGTGTCAAAAATCTGTGCATTACAAACTTCTTTTAATTTATCCAATGCATTATTCCATGCACTTAGACCTCTTCCAAACAAAAACGATCCCAAGACTTTAAGGGCTAGTGGATGACCATTGGCATAATCCACGACATGATTAGACAAATCAACATAAGTTGGTTCAGGGTAATCTTTCTTAAAGGCTTTCCAGCTAAAAAGTTGAAGAGAGTCATCCTTATTGAGTCTCTCAACCTCAAATCATTTCTCCACCCCATGTCTGAATAACAGCTGCTCATTTCTAGTTGTAATGAAAACTCTACTCCCCGATCCAAACCACTCGTGCTTTCCAGCCAAATACTCTAATTGCCTCAAATGATTGACATCATCAAGAATCAGAAGAACCTTTTTGCCGTATAGAAACCTCTTTATCAACGTGGCTCCTTCATGAACATCTTCAAATCTTTCACCCTTTTGCATCCCTATCTTAGACAGAATTTGCTTTTGTAGCCGAGTTAGACCACTCTCTTCATCAATACTTCTAACATTGGCAAGAAATATTCTATATTCAAATTCCTCAGACAATCTGTCGTAAGCAACTCTAACAAGAGTTGTCTTTCCGATACCGCCCATTCCCCATATCCCAATGAAGGAAACATCATCCAATTTGGCATCCATAAGAAAATTCATGATTGGTTTCAGCTTTGAATTAATTCCAACCAAGTCATCCACATGACTAAGTAATGTAGGGCGCAGTTTTCTCCATACCGCTTCAACAATATCCTTGACCAGCTTTGCTTCAGGCCTATTTGACAAAGAATAGAGTTAGACAGCAAAAACTATAAAAAAGAGATAATAATTAATTAATTACGAGCTTATTTTATAATTGGTTTTATTTTTAGTTTTATTTTATTTTGTTTGAGATATGGAGGGTATGAGAGAGAAAAAATGAATGAAGATGAGTAGTGATATGAAGTGCAAGAAATAAAAGAAGGAAAAATCAAAACAAATCTTCAATGTGAAAATCCACTCAAAATACAGCATAACATAATTGACAAATGCGGCGATCCTTTGGTCAATTATTATCTTTATGCCGGTTAACAAGCATTCGTCATTTCCATTTCTGGGAATCGGAGGAAAATCTCTCCTTATATGACCTTGCATAAGAAGGAAGACAAGACCCCCTAGCTAAGAGCTCCTTGAAGGAGCATGTAGGAATGTCAACCACTGCACACTGCCCAGAAAGGAAGTTCCAGCAGCACTTCCAATTGAAAATACTTAAAGATCACTTACTACCTCATTCATGCATGCATGTGTATGTGTCAACTAAATTGAAGATTTTACTGACACGTGACTAATAAACAATGTTAAATTTGATAATTTTTTAGCACATGATCTCTAAAGAGTGAAATAAAATGAACACTTCTAATTTCAACATATTGACATGTGTATGATGATAATTCATTAATCACAGAGAGGTGGAAGTATACTCCATATACATATATATATTATATCATTAAATAAAAAATTTAAACACTCTCTAATTAAGGTATGGCCAACCAATACAAGAAGTTGTTCACGTGTTAGAATGAGTGATAAGTAATGTGATCTCCATCGCAGTTTCTTTAAAAGAAAAAGGCCATTGAAAGCAAACTCATCAAAACATGTAAGGCATACTAGTTTTTGGATTCCCATCCAGTAAGGTTTGTCACTTTAGTTAATGCAGCTCTCCAACTTTTTACCTTCTCTGTGTCGTCCCAACGCTTCTCTTCATGTATAGTGAATGCATCAGCAAAACTTCCTGTTTGCTTTCGTACACTAGAGGGGTCATCATAGAAAATAGGTAGTATTCTTTTTCTTTCTTCCATGCATTCAAGAATCTTCAAAAGTTCTTCCAAGCACCATGTTGACGATGCATAATTTTTTGAGGAGTTGAAGAGGGAAAAGAAGTGCAGTAAGCTATGAAACGTTTCCAAGTGTAATCACCTCTGAAACTCAGAAAGGCATCATACTTCCATTGAGAATTCGAAGGGGGGAAAGATGCGCAGGAATTAGCTGAGAAACACTTCCAGGTGGGATTGCCTTTAAAACTTAGAAAGACTTCATATTTCCATTGAGGAGTTGAAAGTGGTAAAAAAGAACAAGAAGTTGTGAAATGCTTTCGGGTGTCATTGCCTCTAAAACCCAGGTTCCATTGAGGCGTCGAAGGGTGAAAATATGCACAGGTTTTTTCATTTGCTCATCATGACATTACTCCCAAAGGTTTGCATCATTTTAAGACTTAGCACTTCAATACAGCAGTCAAAGACAAGGGATTTTTTTCCTTCTACTTTATTTTTTGGTTTTTCTACTGCATAAAAAAAAAATAGGTATGAATACACATAGAAGAATATATTGTGAACACTGTTTTTTATACTTGTTTGTGTCTTTCTTTATCTCTCTTACTCTGGAATCTAATATGAAGACAGTAAAATATATATTTTAACCAGAAAGAATATACATAGATTTAGTTGCTATGACAGGTGTTTCATGAATGGGGAGTGCGCCAATATGTGCATGTACTTTCCACACTTCGTAAGAACTATTTTCCACTCTTTAACAATAACCATCAACAGTAAACTTAATTAGAAACAAAAGAGCAAATTACCAAAACAACTACGGAGAAATGTAAGAAAATAAGCAACACAAAAATAAAAGAATAGCTAGGATGTGAAAATAACAGAGACGTACGATGAAGGACTAATGGAGGGTATGAATGTGAAAAAAAATTGTGACGCTTATGGCATGTTTACTTACTAGGAAGGAGCAAACTCATGCATCAGATCAATCTAGGTGTTTGTCAATCTGTGAAATATGTTAAAGATTTCTCTCCACTACTTACCAGGAATGTAGAACTATGTAAAGAACAGAAAAATAAAAAATAAAATACCGCAAACAAATATAATTGGTTTTCGAGCTTTACCTGGCTTCTTCACAATCTGAACTGGCAGAAAGTTTTGAGTTGCTAGCTTCAGTCTTCAGATATTAAAATTAGCAGCTGACTAACTGATGAACAGTCGGCACATTCAGTTGATGGGTATTTAATGGGAAAATAGATTACAAATATAATAAGGAAGGGTAGTAAGTTGTGAACGCTAGACTTTCCGGGACTTAATCAGAAACTAAGAGAGGTCAAAAGACAGATCAAGGATCTACAAGAGAGGCCAAAAGACAGATCAAGGATCTACAAGTATGCATTTTATTGACTTCTGGTACTTCCTCTCAACTTCCAGGCATCCTCCTAGCAAAGCGTAAAATAGTTAATTATTTAATTCAAAGGCATCTCCCAGTAGCATGCATTGATAATTAGGTCTATTAAGGTTGTTGGGTTACTGACAAAAAGGGGTTTGTTAGGTTGATAACATATCTCTATCGCTGGTGAGGTGTGAATGCGTGATGGAGGACAAAAGGAATAAGGGCTTAATATATTGATAATAATGGACTGACCCAAAACCTTCTAGAAATTGCATGGGACCGAGTACATCCACCTTGAGGTGGATCAAGTAGTCTTTCATTAATATTCGACAGATTACAGAAAATTGCCCTTACATATACAAAAACATTTAAAAATCAATGGCAGACAGTAAGCATGTATATAGACCACAAAAATGAGGGAGGATGTAAAGTGTAAACAATCAACCAATGAAGAAAGAGGTTAATTGCCAATAAAATTTGCCTAATTCTTCTCATTCAAATTTAAAATTAATTAGCACATTACAGGGAATTATGCATTGCTTTTGGGTAGAGTGAAGATGAATGAACCGTCCATATTGTTTGGCCAAAAAACACACAGGAACGAAGCGTTTGCTTGCAGAACAAGCTTTGAGAGCCAGTGTTCATAAGAATGATCATATATAGGGATAAGAACATTGAAATTAGTTATGCAACCAATGAAAGAGACAACCATGAACCTCCTCTTTTTCCAGTCCTCCATCAAACAATCATTTAATTTCTCTCTTGTCGTCTCATTGAAAAACTCCCAAAAATCTAGTGAAAACACACTAACCTGCAAGACACCATTCTGGAAGTGAAGAGTAATTAACCATTGGTACCATCAAGATAAAGTACTAGTGTTGTTTTGATCTTTTTGGATGGGGTTCTTCATCAATAATAATCCTTTCATTCAGAGTTTGACTAGTTCCTGCCCCATCATCACAGTGCTGAAGGCCTAGCCGAGCAACGCCACCTGATGGTACTGATGGTACTATTGCCATCTCCTCAACATCACTATTGGGGAATTCAGAGACATATTCAGAAATCCGAACGCTGCTCTGCCTTGAAAATGTTTTCCTCCTAAGAGCTTCCACATCTTTCTCGTATAATACTTGGACCCCACACTGCTTCACTTCCACTCTTGAAGACCTGACTGAAAATGTAAATTCATGCTGATCCCCATAGACATTCTTCGGATCAATGCATCTATGACGTGGAAGATACATTAACCAAAGATGACTTGAGACAGTGCTTGAAGGGGACGTGTAACCAGGCAAAAAAGGTAATGATTTACACAAGGGTTTTCCATTGATACTCACATCACAGTAAATGCATTCATGACGTGTAGACAGTTTTTGGCGTCCATTCGCTCCATAGACAATACACAAGGAAAATCCCATCAACTTACGATTGTTGAACCAACCTGGATGCAACTGTACACTTAGGGATGACGATCGCACAGTGCTTTTATGTCTGAACCACTCTGGGATTTCATTTCCAGGAATTATAGAAGTAGATTGAGATGCAGAAAACTTTGTAATCATGCAGCCTTGCTTCTTCGGCCTTCTGAAACAGTTAAGAAACAGTTTAACCAATTCCAGGCCAGATGGTTCCAATGAGTTACAGCCATAAGCTGTAAAAGAGTGTAGACTAGATGGGAACTCTGGCAATGTTTGAAGACTATGGCAAGATGACACAATAAGCATTTGAAGTTTAGAAAGTTGACGAATGCTCCTGGGTAGGCTGACAAATTTATTTCCGGCAAGAACTAGGCGTCTTAATGAGGACAGGCAGCCTATATCATAGGGAATCGCTCCTTCAGAAAGATTGCAGTTTGTTAGAGTCAATGATACTAAAGAAGGCATAACCGATAAAATAGGAAACCACAAAGCAATAGGATTTCGATTTCTTTCCCGAAATGGCTGGGAAGGGGATGGTACTTCATAACCAAGGAGAGATACTTTTCGAAGTTTTTTCAAATAAACAACAGAGGGAGGTACGTCTCTAATTGCAGTTCCACGGACATCAAGCTCTTCCAAACAATCAACACAGCCCAAGTCTTCTGGCAATTTTTCAAGCTTTGAACAACCAGAAACATTAAGAACTTTCAGAGATTTTAAGCCGGAAACACTGCTGGGAAGACGCACGAGATTTTTACAATCTTTCAAATTCATCAAAGTAAGTTTCTCAAGCATCACAACAGATGGATCAATCTCACATAATAGCATACAACCTCGAAGAATCAGCTGCTCAAGAAATGGAACACCACTGAAGTCTGGGGTCTTGACAAGATTCCCACCGTGACTGAGATCAATTATTTTCAAACCTTTCAAAGGCTGTTCAGTAAATAAATACAAAATTAGCTTCAATGATTCAACCATCTCTATGAATGATAAAAGATCAAGAAGTGAGAAGATACCTTTATATGTTCAAAGCAACTACATCGCATCTTAAGTTCTAATAGATTGCTTGGATTGAAAGATGATGGCAAAGATTTTAGTGGAAATTCGGGCCATTCGAGAATCCTTAAACTATTGGGAAGATACTCAAGCACGCCAGAGAGGACCACATTATTCAGCTTCAGGTATCGAAGTTTCTTCATCATTAAAAAGGATTCAGCATTCACATGGACCGCTCCTGGCTCATCTGGGTGCACAATTATACCTTCTAATAACTCAGTTCCCTAGTAAACGTTAATAAACAATAGTAGTTAGTGAAGTCAAAACATAAGAAAAATGTTAGTAGAGCCATCTTATGTAATTAGAAAATACCAATTAAATTCATTCTTGCACTAAATTTTCTTACCGTATTTTCACTCAAGACATCATTGATCTCTTTAGAAATCCACAACCTGCTACGCTTGCCTGGCTCGTCCGGAGATTCTCGACGGACAATTTCCCGGCCCATATCTTGGAGCAAATCATGCATCGATATAGTGCCAAATGAAATGGTTAAAAGAGATTTCTCAACAAGGACATCTATTCCAATATCTGCATAAAAACCACAGCTGTCCAATACTTCTCGTACTCTATCTCTGTGTTCCCCATTAAAGAAGCATGCAATGTCTAGAAAAATTTTCTTCTCATCGTATTCTAGACCATCATAGCTTATTTTAAGCGTCTCCAAAATATCCGAATTACAAACTTCGCTCAGTTTATCTAATGCACTTTCCCAAGCACTTAGACCTCTTCCATGCAGAAAAGATCCCAAAACTTTAAGAGCTAATGGAAGACCTTTTGCGTAACTCACAACAAGATTAGAGAAATCAATATAACCTTGTTCGGGATAATCTTTCTTAAAGGCTTTCCAGCTAAACAGCTGCAAAGCTTCACCATAATTCAGTCCTTCAACCTCAAATCTTCTCTTCACTTCGTGCTTGATTAACAGATGCTCGTATCTAGTTGTAATGAAAACTCTACTCCCAGAACCAAACCACTCCTTGTTTCGAGCCAAATATTCTAACTGGTCCAAATGGTTCACATCATCAAGAATTAAAAGAACCTTTTTATTAAGTAGAAACCTTCTTATCATTGTGACTCCTTCATGAACGTCCAATATATCATCCTTTTCCATCCCTAGCTTAGAAAGAAGTTGCTTTTGTAGGGGACATAAACCACTTTTTTCAACATGATTTCTAACATCAGCAAGAAAGACTTTGATTTCAAATTCATGAGAGATTCTCTTGTAAACTTCTCTGGCAATAGTTGTCTTGCCAATCCCGCCCATTCCCCATATCCCAATGAAGCAATCATCATCTATCTTTCCATCTAACAAGGAAATGATTGGCTTTAGTCTTGAATCAATTCCAACTAGGTCCTTCGCATGATGTGATACTGCTGGGCGTAACTTTTTCCATATCACTTGAACAATATCTTTGATGAGCTGTGATTCATACCTATGACAGAGCAGACAGTACATATTAATCATGTTGGACAAAGAAACAAAAAGTAGATATGCTTGTTTATCATAGGATGGCCCGAATCAAGCCAACGCTGAATACTGACACATCAAAATTCTATTGTATTATCTAGCCAAATATCATAGCGTTACTTGTGCATTCTAATTTTTTTTCTATTCTTTTTATAGCATCTTTAGCTGCAGATTGGTCATATTGCAGTTCCTTTTTAAAAGTCCAGCAGTCATGATAAGTATACAAACTATAAACATCAACTATTGTTAAATGATACAATCTTGAAACTATTCATACGGATTCCAAAAAATCAATGCAAATATGAGTGGATCTATCCAATTCTCCGATACTGAAGCCACTATCTTGTGTATTTGAAGTATAATATGAGAAAAAGGCCACAGAAACGCCAAAAAAAAAAACAATTAAGTAAATTATACCACTGATTTGAAACCCATCCAGAAAAATTTGCCACTTCGACTAAAGCTTCTCTCCACCTTTGCACCTTCTTTATGTCATCCCTAAGGTTTTCTTCATGTCTAGTGAAGGCTTCTGCAAAACTTCCTGTTTGCTTTCGCACATCAGAGGGATCAATGTCATAGAAAACTGGTAGCACTGCTTCTTTTGTTTTCATGCAGTCAAGGATCTTCAAAAGTTCATCCAAACACCATGTTGACGAAGCATAGTTTTGTGAGAGAATAATGAGTGCAAACTTTGACTCTTTAATTGCATCAAAAATTTCGGGAGAAATATCCTTCCCTTTTTGAAGTACAGGATCATCCTTGAAAGTTAATATTCCATGATGTAGCAATGCATTGTATAAGTGGTCTGTAAATCCCTTCCGGGTGTCATCACCTCTAAAACTCAGGAAGGCATCATATTTCCATTGAGGAAATTCAGAAGGGAGAGATGAGGAGGTAATTTCCATGCTCATCGCCACAGGAACCCGCTTTGTAGTTTGTTAATGACAACTTTCAATCTTTAATTGAATTATTCCCACTGGAATGGTAAACAAGCCATTATTTTTCTCTTTATTAATTCCCTTCTGCAAAAGAAACAACAGAGAAGATGAATTATTTCTTGGTGAACCAACAATAGGTATTCCATCTAGAAGCAGTTTTTTTTTTCCAATCATCTAGAAGTAGTTGTGTATTTCTACTAAGAAGTGATGACATCAGTTGTTTTTAATCTTTATTAAAAACATGACGTGTTTAGAAAACCTCAAGTTTCCGTTGAATTCGGTCTCATTTTATTGACATGGTTGAATGTTTGGGATGCAGAATCATCATTCGAGCTTAGGCTTTAGGCTTGTAGTCTCCACCCAACGTATGAAACTTAAAACCTCAAATTGAAGCTCCAAAGAGCAATCTAGACACTAAACATTCAACCCCGTCAATAAATGAGACCAAATTTGAACAAAATTGGGTAGAAATGAGGTTTACAACTATCCTAATTAAGACAATGGAAAGAAACACACAACATATCACACATAAGGTTATGTAATCCTTCTAATCTAGAAAATAAATGCTCCACGATTGAAGACACTAAAAGAGTGAGTAGCAGGAAACAGTTACAAACACTACCGTTAAGGAGATTCTGAATAGAAATGTATCATTTAGGAATTAGTGCTTCTTTCAAAATATATCATCCACTAACAATCTTAGGAACTAAAATAGCAAAGCATGTATGCGGAAATGTAATATTACAAAACAAAATAGGAAAGGAGAAAAAGAAGAAAAATAAGCTACGATTTTGGAGATTAATAACCTTTATGCTTGGCCATTTGATTTTGAAGCAGGGAAAAATTTTCGTAGGTGAGATCGTCAGATGTGTACCTAAGGACTCGACCCATTATTCCATGGGAATCGAGAACCCTTCATACAGTAAAAGTCGTTGACTCAGTAGTCAACAATAAGAATCTCCTTCGACGACTGGGTTTTATGGCGTCGATTACATAGTCGAGGATGATATCATAGGTCTGGATTTAACGTTCCCCATCCTCACTCACTCAGCAAAGATGGGCTGCCGTGACTCCTCTGATATGAGACCTACTGTGTCATCTGGAGCTCTACTTGGTGCTTTGACTGCTTTCCCTGTATTTGTAGGTCTTTGAATTTGTTTAAAACCCTGTGGCTACCTTTTTTTATTTTTTATTTTTATCAAAAACCCTGTGGCTACCTTTGGCACGGCTGATACAGAATAAAATAATAAAATACGAAATTCGTGGTATTTATATAATTAATTAATTAATATAATTAAATACCTTTATATTATTTAAATATATTAAAATAATATTTTTTAAATTATTCATATTAAATAATTGAATAATTAATAATCTTAAAAAATATAATAATAATAATAATAATAATAATGAAAATTACATAAAAAACTCCCTCAAACTATTAAAAATTTCAAATTACTCTCCAAATTATTTGACTATTCACAAATAATTACCCTGTTAATTTTTCCATTAATTTGTCCATCAAATTCTCACATAGTAAAAAAATTTCCTAATTAGCGACTAAGGGGAAAAAATCATAGGGGCATTTTTGGAATTTCAAAAAAATCAATTAAAACCCAATTTGGAGGAACCGTAAATCGAATTCCCTTCCACCCAAATCGATTTCCCAACACCCCCCTCCACCCAAATCGATTTCGCAGCTCCCAAATCTTTTGAACCCAGATCATTCCCTTCATCAAATCCATCGCGATAGTTCTCCATTGAGTATTTTACGCCTAGGATCAACGAGTCGTCAGACACTTCCAATAGAAGCGCATGCACGATGCAGAACCTCTACTTGCCATTTGAATCGTCTAGCTACTACGACGTGGAGTGTATTGATAGGTTCACGACGGGGCTCTCTTTGATGTCGAATCTTGCGACGGCGGAAGAAAGAGGAATGATCAGGAGTCGTGTGAGTGCTGCAATCGAGAAGCGGCAGAGAGATATGGTGTCGTTTTCGTTGGAAGAGTCGATGGTGACGACGATGAGGAGCGTGGAGCACGGCGGCGATCTAAATGATCATAAGCTTCTGAAACTTTTTGTCTCAGACATAAAAGGAAATAGATTTTGATAACTATACAATAAAAAAGTAATGGTGAGGTTTAGAAGAATTAATTAAGTAAATAATGTATGCATACTAAAATAATTGCCAGCGCCGATCAATTAGTTTTTTGGGTTGAATTTCCCGGCGAAGTGGTTAATCTTCTGCTATTTTTTGAATTTTCTGAAGTTAAGGGGCTGGGAATAGTAATTTAACCATAACATACTTCTGATTTCTCCCACAGAAGAACTATCGCGATGGATTTGATGAAGGGAATGATCTAGGTTCAATAGATTTGGGAGCTGCGAAAAGGGGGACTGGGAAATCGAATTGGGTGGAGGGGACTTCGATTTAGGATTCCTCCAAATTGGATTTTAATTGATTTTTTGAAATCCCAAAAATGTGTTTGTGATTTTTGCCACCTCAGTCGCCGACTAAGCAAAAAAATTTCCACATGTAACGGACAGATGGATGGAAAAACTAACGAAAGTAGTTATTTGTAAGTGGTCAAATAGTTTAAGTAGTAATTTAAAATTTTTGATAATTTGAGTATGAGTCTGTAGTGGTCCCTATAATTTGGAGTATTTTATGTAGTTTTCCCTAATAATAATAACGAATATAAATAAATAATTAAAATAAAAATAAAATAATAATGTACATAATCAATATATATGATTTAAATATTTCTTATCAACTATTATAATACAATCCATCAAATAAAATATAGTCAACATTTTAATCCGGTCGAGCACCAAACTTCCGACTAAATAGTCAGTATATTTGAGTGAAATAATTAGTATAATACAACATATCAAATGAGGCATGTGTGCCATTTTTCATGTTTTTGGGTTCCCATTTTCCGCTGAAAGAAAATGCAATGTTCGGCTAGTTCTTGCCACATACGTTCACAGTTCTTGGTCTTGTGCTGACAACTGTCGACAATGGTTGACGCTTTTGGTGGGGGGCCAAAGGGTATAATTGGTTCGAAAAAATCAAAATCGAAAAATTGCACCGAGTCAAAATTGAATAGAAAAATATCGAACCAAATAAAAATAAAAACTGAAACGTAAAAAACGAACCGAACCTAGCTAGAATCGGTTCAATTTGGTTTTTAAATGTCCATAATTGACTCGTTTCAAATCGAACTGGAAACCCTAATTTTAGTGCTCTGTGTATTTAATATTTTATGGATTACGTTTACGCTTTATAGTGAGAGTTTATCTTTTGTCTGACACTGAATTTGTAATATAATCAGACTGAGAGTAATTTGGTAAATCAGTGTGTCTCTGTCAAACGAAAGCATGTCCTCTCATGAAAATCGAGGGTGATTTTGGGGAGGGTCATGTCAAGCCTCCCTAAGGAGGTGGTCTAGCTGTGTTTCCTGGTTGCTGTTTTATTTCCTCCTTAGTCACCAAACTACAAAAGATTGTGCGGCAAATTGAAGGTATCTTAGGGTTTGAACTTTGAACCAAAACAATATTGTTTGAAAAATAAAAAAGGGTATAGTCTAGTTTGGGCCAATTCAGTCTGATTTTTTCTTTTCCTTTCAGTTCAGTTCAGTTTTTTGGTAATATTGTACTGAAAACCAAAACCAAAACCAAATCGGTTCCCATTCGATTACAATTTTATCTTGATTTGATAATTTTTAGGCGTGGTGTAATTATTTCGGTAATTCGGTCGATTTTTTCCAAGAGACTCAACAGTTTTTGCAACTATTATTCTATAATCTAACACACAAAAAAAAAAAAAAAAAAAAAAAACTCTCGATAAAAATGCAAAGAAAAAGGACGGCGCGTCATAACAAAACGGTAGCGTTTCGCTCTACCCTGAGGCTGAGGACCTGAGGTCCATGACAGTCACTTGACTGTTGACACCCTCCGAGGCTTTGCTTATCCAAAACCAGACATTTCCCCCCTCCTCCAGACGCAGAGCTTGATAACAATGGCTTTGCTTCATTCTCTCTTCTTCCCCACCGAACATCAACTCCCTATAACGCCTCTCCTCTCTCTGCAAAACCCACAAAACTTCTCTAAGCACCCACCAGCAAGTCTCTGTCTTTCTGGGTCTCTTTTCTCACTCTCCCTTTCCCTCCCACAAATCCACGCTCGCTCCTCTTCCATTATTAGGACCAAAAGGCTTCGCAATTTCGTTTTCGGATTCTCCTCCACCGCCCAAGAAGAAGCTGTTGACGAAAGCCCAGTAGTGGAGGCAGAGCCCGAAGAGTTCTCTGATACAAGATTGCTTGCCCAAAATGTGCCTTGGACTTGTACCCCTGAAGACATTCGTAGTCTCTTCGAGAAGTATGGAACCGTCGTGGACGTTGAGGTTTTCATTTTTGCTTTTTATTTACTTTCAAGTTCCTGTTTTTTGGTTGGGTATTAGTAATATTTGTGTTTTTATTTGATGGGTTTTGATTTTTCTTGTTTGTTTTTGTCTGTTGTGGATAAGCTTGCCATGTATAACAAGACCAGAAATAGGGGTTTGGCATTTGTAACAATGGGCTCGCCGGAGGAGGCTCTTGTGGCTCTCAACTATCTCGAATCGTCTGTGAGTATATTGGTGTCTGCTATCTTTGCATTTGCTTGTATTGTTGCAAGTTTAGTGTATGCTCAGTTTGGTTAATTAGAAAGACTACTAATTGTGAATGTGAAATAAAATTTGGGAACCTTATACTTTCTCACCTTATGAAACCTGCGTAAACAAAGTAGCTCTTTTGAAATAAGGCTAGTACTTATCCATTTGAGTGTTTTGTGTTTGTTTTGTTGGCTGTCAAAAATTCATTGCTTTCGGAACTTACAAGAAGAAAAGTTTAGTTCTTTGTTTCATCCATATTTGTTTGCATTTGCCTAATGTTTGTACTTTGGAGCTGAATTTGTTGGGCAAGTTCACTAGTACTCCCTGGTGTAACTCCAGTGGAGTTTAAGACATTGGGAAATGTGAGACTTTCGACAATCAGCTTAGTGGGAGCAATACATATGACTGCTTACAGGGAATAATTGATATCCTATTCCTTGAGATTCAGAGCTGTTGTTTCGTCTCTCCCTTTTAAGTATTAGAGTCATTGACCAATTTTAGGTATATGAAAAGAGGAGAAAGCAAGAGAGGAGTACAGAAAGGGAAGAGGGGAGCATTTGTATGAGGTTTTAGGGAGATGAAAAGAGATATGTGTTTGGATAGACTGATGTCCATGGTGGAGATGAGAAGTTTTAGGGAAAAAGAGAGGGAAGAAGATGAACCATTATGCCTTTGAATAAGTGATCAATGTGTCACTGGTTGAGCGTCTCATTTTGAAATTCAAGACCCGAAGTAAACATGGGTTGATTAGTAAATGTCCAAGTTTGTATGTTGGTTTTTTCCACTATATTTTGAGCAACTAAATTTGCGTATGTTGCTTCCTCCCATATTTTCTAGTAAAACATCTCGTCTTATTTGGAATGTTTTGTAGGAAATGGATGGTCGTGTTATAAAGATGGCTTATGCCAGGCCGAAAAAGACGAAGACTCCCCCACCGTCTTTGCAGCCCAAGGCAGTAACTTTCAACTTGTATGTGGAAAATTTGCCATACGAAGCAAGGTCTAGAGATCTCAAGGAGCTTTTCAATTCAGAGGAGTATCATGTTGAAACTGCAGAAGTCGTATACCAAAGTAATCCAAGAAGGTCCGCAGGATATGGATTTGTGGGCTTCAAATCAAAGAAAGAGGCTGAGGCAGCCCTTATTGCTTTCCAGGGGAAGGTAATTTTTTTTTTGATGATTATGCTGAATCATTTGATTTACATTTCAAATAATAGCTAGTGCATGAAAATTTGAAACTTAAAATTCTTAACTGCGTTCCCTTTGGATCATTCAGAAGGTTATTTAAAGTCAGGAGTTCCTTAGAAAGCTTTTGTCTTGTAGATGCTTTTGGGAAGACGAATTCGGGTAGCACGTGGTAAACAGTTTGTTAAATTACCAAAACCAGACAGCCCACAGTTGGAAGATAAATCTACTGAAACAGATCCCACCGTCGAGCAAGTGAACACAGATGTCAATGATGAAAAGTGAATTTAGCGGGCACAGTGTAATTTATGCATTTTCTTCACGAAGTATCTGATTTGGTATGCCTCATTCTCTCTGAATCTTGCCTATTTGAAATATATAGCTACTTACATTGTATTACTGTTCCGACTTTTGTTTAGCTTTGTAATAAACATTTTGTTAGTTGGATGTATGCAGACACTTGCAATAGTTATGATTAGGATATCTGCAAACACTTGTCAATTCAATCATTTTGGTTGAAAAAATATTTTAGCTTTAAGATACCGTCAAACTGCTTAAATCATTTCTCTCTAGCTCCCTCTCATTTGCATTTTGCAGGGACACTTTTGTATGCATACTTGGGAATTTCTATGCGTACTTGGTGAGATTCTCACCTTTTTTTGATGGGCTAATATTTAGGAGCGGTTGCTACATGCTGAGGGCCGAGTGGCTGGTTGTATATGTACGTAAGCTACAAATATAGATACATTGAGCTAATGTACTACAAATATCCTAGTGTTTTTGTATGATACACTGTCACCTCGTCTTAATGCAACTTGAGCTAGAGTTCATATGTACCTCGTCTGAATCTGAATTGCTCTTCTTGATGAAATTGTGTCTTGTTAATCTCAATTCTGCATCCTTTGGTTCCATTTCTGTATACAATCTTCATGGAGTGAAACATCATTTCAGCTTTTTCAACAAAGTTCGTGTAGTGGTGAAATTTAAACGGAATTATGTTAGAGATATTTAACAACTCATGACATGGCCATGAGAAGAAGACCTCTTAGGCTCACAAAATGAAATCTTGTAATCTTTGCATACAGTACGTGTGTGAGCTAATCCTTTTAGGAGAAAGGAAAAATTGAAAACCCAAAAGAGGATAGAGTGTAAAAAAGAAGGGCAGAATGCTTTTGATGTGAGATTTTACCTACGGATTAGGTGCAAGGGAGATTTTCCTGGATTTGTTTTGGAACTTGTCAACTTACAGTCCATTTCTTACTCACTTAGTTGTGGTTCAAAATGGATCTGCAATATTACAAAGTGCAACCACTTTCTTCAAAGTTGTAGGTTTAGAGGAGAGCTAGCATCAGACATACGTGGTTTGTTTCAGTAATTTCGGTAATTCATTAATAACTTAGAATGTGTCACACTCATGCATGATTGATGTTAGCATTAGTTTAAAATTTAAGAGTAAATTCTGCATAAATGCAATTATCAACAAACCACAGATTTTTTAGGGTTTGTGTCCGACTGCTATGGACTTTACAATTTTAGGCTTATATCTTTTGTTTAGTTTTGAAATTGCCAAAACTTTTCACCTAGAACTTGAGCTTTCCAGATCAAAAGCTAGTTCTATCCTGCTATGCCTTTGGAGGCAGTTGCCAGTTGGTGGAACCCTATGGAACCCAACAACCATTTTCCAACTCCCAAACTCTCATCAAACCCACATCCAGAGTGGCATGGGGTGAAGACCCCATGCTTGATTTGGAATCATGACTCATGCACAAAAAGAAAATGATGCCCATCCCGACCTCTTCTCACTTGTTAGGTGAACTGTATTGCTCAGAATTTGACTTCCCATCTCGCTTTAACATCGAACAACTTTCCTTGGAGAAACTTTAAAAAGACAGGAACAGATTGAACAATAGAAATATTGGTAGCTCTAAACTATGTTCATGCTAACACGCACCTGTAATCTTACAGTTTTTCCCGTTACTAATGTCTAAATTCAAAACCTCGTCCAATAGAGTAGAGTCTAGAGACCAACTGTTACTTGATTAAATAATCATTGCATTTTGGTTTACTTATACTCTGCATAGTGTGTATGTAACACAATTTTTATCTTCAGGTAATTACGGAAAATGAGATTCAAACTTGAGCGTTACGAGTATATCTGTTTTTTTTTTTTCCAAAGTGTTTCAACAATTCAAATGTAAATTATGCTGAACTTTGGATTCCAATTCGCATAATTGGTTTCATTTCTTAATTCACAATCCACCTTTATAGGAGATGAAAGGCCTCTTAACAAAAGGATATAATACAAGAAAACTAATTAGCCAAACCTTTGATCATCACATGTCTTTAATTTGGTCCACTTTGGTGCTTAAAATTTGATTTGAAAAAGAACATCATCATCATCATAACTACCTACATGACACCCTTATATATATATATATATATCATATTTCTTATTTTTGAAGCTTAGAAATTTAACAATACAAACAGAAAGGAAAAAGGAAAAAAACGTCACATTATCATTATCGACAAGCATTAGGTATGAAGTCTAACCCAAGTCATCTGCATGCGATGAGTTGCTTGACACAACCTTTTGAATTTTAGAGGAATTAAGTGGACCAAACCAAACCCTACTTACTCCAACCCCTTTGCACCATTATTTATATGACCAATTCCTACTCCAAAAAACAACCATCAAGCAAAAGACTTCTTCTTGCCCTTTGCCTTTGATCATATATCTCTCTCTTATCTCCCTCATAGTACTCATCAAAATGGCAACCACGGCGGCCGGAGTTGTGGGTGCACTTCTGGTATTGTCCATGGTCATGATGCCGAGCCTAGCAGCCACCGCCTACACCGTCGGAGACACCTCCGGATGGACTAGTGGCGTTGATTATACCACTTGGACTAGTGGCAAGAAATTTGCAGTTGGTGATAGCCTGGGTGAGATATCCTTATTAATTATAATCATTATTACCTTATTAGCTTCAAAACAAATGTTGATCTACAAGATTGATCACGTGAATTTTTATTTTAATGTGCAGTGAGAATTATCTATAGAAAACTAATTTAGCAATAATGTTAAGTGCACTAATTACATTATATATATGATATTAGACGTGATAATTTGTATCATTTGATTTTATAATCATCAATTAGAATTTTTATCGGTTTGTCAACGTAACATGTCTGGTAACAGGCAAATTTCTACAGAATGTATATATAATTTCCCCCAATTAATTTTCCTAATTTTGTTATTGACACTCGTGTATCGAATGGCAGTGTTCAAGTATGGAAGTGGGCACACAGTGGATGAAGTGAGCGGAAGTGACTACAAATCATGCACAGTGGGAAACTCAATTACCAGTGACAGCAGTGGGGCCACCACCATCCCTCTCAAGACTGCTGGGACCCACTACTTTCTTTGTGCTACGGTTGGCCATTGTGCCATGGGGATGAAGCTTTCTGTGGATGTAGCGGCAGGATCAGGTGCAACACCATCTGGAAAAGGCTCACCTGCACCATCATCTTCATCGGGCAGTAACTCTACAGTTACCACCCCTGGAATGACCACACCCTCCTCAACGACTAGTACTTCGACTAGCTTTTCACCCTCTCATGTGGTGGCTTTGTGGAGCACCATGGGTTTGGTTGGGTTAATTTTGGCAGTTTGCTCACTCTAATTGCCAGGGCAGAGGCAGTGCTATTTTTCTAATTTTTCTTCTTCATTATTTAATTCTCTGTATCTTGAGTTTCTTATTATGTTATAACTTAGTCCAATTTTAGTATAAAAATAATTAGGGTGCATAAATATAATTATGTAGCTTGTGATTGATTGCTCACATACCATATTGGTGAGACATTTTCGTTTCTCCATTTTTTTTAGGAAATTTCTCAAATTAAGAATTTTAGTAAAAAAATTATTTTATAAATTATCATTTAAAGATCATTTTTTTTTTAAGATTAAAAAAATATAAAGAATTTGAGTTATGTATCAATTGACATACAAATAAAATAATAGACGATGTATAATTATTATTCATTAATATAAGAGTGAATATTTTCAATCATCAACTGCGAATAAAAAATGGGAAGTGGTTTTCACACTCCATTTCCCACTTTTTGCACTTCCAATTTTGTTTTTATACATTAATCTCTTCATTTCAAAACATCAACCATAGTACAAGATGAGACAATAGGTCCATCAATAATCCATATGTGAACCTCACGATCAACAGCTAAATCAAAAAAAATATGCAGCATGAATATGCTCATTGGAAAAGGAAAATACTAAAATATTCTAAAGTTATAAAATTACAATGAGAGTCATCAACAAAGAAAAAAAAATAAATAAATTGGGAAAAAATGAGAGTACAAATTAGGTCTCTGGAAAATATTTCTTAAATTAGGAGTGGGCACGAATCCGTTAAAATTGCTAATCGAACCGCTTCAAACCGTTATTTATCCAACGATTTAGGTTTGACCGGGTAAAAATCAAACAGTTTGAGAATTCAAACTGTTCCGTTAGTAACGGTTTGGATTTGGATTTTCATTTTTAGAAATCCGTTAAATCCAAACCGGACCGTTAAAGAATATATTAATTTTTAAATATATTATTAATACAAAGTAAAAACAATAAAAATAAAAGGATAACTAGATATACCCATATAAGTATATGTATACTCATATAAGAGTATAATAAAAGATTATTAAATAGTTTGTTTATTTGATAAATCTTAGTATAGTGATAATATTTGTAATTCAATACTTAGCAAGCTTAATATATAAATTTTTGAGTATTAAGTATTGATTTTTTTATATATCCTTATTTTTTATTTTTTAACGATTTTAAACCGTTTCGATCCAAACCAAACCGTTAATAACGGTTTGGATCAAAACAGTTAAATTTTTAATTTTAAAAAATCTAAAGCGTATCGAACCGTTAAAATTTTAACGGTTTGAATTTAAATATTATCAATATTCGTATATTCGTATTAAATCGTCCAGTATACAAGTAGGAGAGGAAACAAGTAGAATGAGGTCTCGAACAGGAGAACGGAGGTGACAAACTGACGCATAACCCATTGGAAAAATGGTTATGGGCCGGGGTCGATTGAATTCTGACCGGAAATATTCGGTCGTGGTGAAGATGTAGGAAGGCTCCAGCCCAATTTCTAGCCTAAAGCCAACGGACTCATAAAACCATGCACGAAATGATGACTATTATTTGACTAAAAAATTGTCACTTTGCAATTTGCATTCACATTTTCTTTATTATTTTTAGGGTTTTTACTTAAAATACCCTAAATTTTAAAATGAGTTTCATAGTGTATCTTAAATTTTATTTTATAACAAAGTATGGAAACTTAGTTTTCGTCTCTAAATATCAATTTTCTGTTATCTTTATTAATTGAATGTCAAATTCAAGAGCAAAATTATCCAATTCCCAATCCCCAATTAAAACTTTGTCTTCTTCAAATTTGAAAAACAAAAGTTTGCGATATAAGTACTCGATTTGGTGTTATTCTTACTTATGTTACTGTGATATAGAAGATTTTAAGTTCAATTCTAATAGAAACTGATTTATATTTGTGTTTGAATTAGAGTTTCACGTGTTCGAATTTTGCTCATAAGTATTGTAATTTTTTTTATGGAAGTTCCATAACTTGTTTCAAATTCTATATAATTTCTAAATGAGTTTAAAATTAATATTTAATAACTCTTCTTCTGATTATAGTTGGCGTAATTTTGATTATAAAAGGTTCAAGACTTCCAAATTCAAGTTATAAGATGACACGACTCATCCCAATCCCCCCGGGATTATTGCAGGATGTGCCATGCTCCCGTTTGACACAAAGTGTCAGACAAAGGATAACTCAAAACCTCAGCCGGTTAGAGGCTTCCAGAGCTCGCCAGGATCGGATGAGGAGTGTGATGTCTCGGTGTTTGCTATAGCCCGCACCCGTGATTAGCCTGAAGGGCATTAAAACCATTAAAAACTGTGAGTGGACGAAAATCAATAATTTAATAAAAACTCATTTCGTAAGAAGATATTTATGCCATTCACTAAAAAATATGCATGCATTCGAAAACTAGTAATCAAATCATTTGCTTAAATAAACCATTAGGGCTTTAGCCCAAAAACCGTAAATCCAAACATATGTGGGAACTCAGCCCAAAACCATAGAATACCAAAATCCGTAAATCCAGATCCAAGTGGGCCACTGCCCAAATCCATAAACACAGAAATACGATTTCAGTAAAATATATTTAAACCATCCTTGGCATCCCACATGCCTAGCGTCCTAGACGCTTGACGTCCCAGACATCATATCTCACGGTCAAAACAACGCGTGCTGGCCGGGGTCTCTCCGGGTCTATATCTCTGACATCCCAGACGTCAAGTCATAACAATCCTGTTCGTGAGTCACTATACGGTCTGGTCGCTTCGTGTAGTGACCCCTCGCATGTAATGTGACAGGACCCACCCTTAATCCCCCAGGATTAAGGGCTAAATCCCGATCCCGTCTAACTTACGTGTGACATGAAGGCTAACCCGATGTCCAACCTTCATGCGACACGTAAGTCGGACAAGGGATTCTCGAGCCAACCATTCGAAAAGTAACCGGTCTTCTCAGAGTATACCGAATTACTGTGGATCGCGGGTGTGATGTCTCCGTCTCTCTCGATCAACGACCCGTGCAGCAACAACCTGGAGGGTATCGAAAACAAGAAAAGACTGTGAGTGAACAAAAATAAAGAATAAGTTTAAAAACAGTTCAATAAAACAATTACACTTTTACCCTCCACGCAAAAACCAATGCATGCATATCAAATTCGTGTCATAAAAACCATTCAATATTCCGGTTAAGCAAACCAGGTAAGAAAACAGAACACAGGTTCTTTTTTCCAAATCCCGGGCCTCAGCCCAAAACCATCAAAAAAACATTTCATCCGGGCATAGCCCAAAACCTCGGAAAACCATTATTGAAAACCATACCACATTTCCGTTCATCGAACCTGCTGGATCTATCCGAGTCTTTAAACTCCCGTGTCTTTAAACTCAATCCAGGCCTCAATATAATCTGAGTCTTTAAACTCCCGAGTCTTTAAACTCAATAGGCCTACGGGGGAAATATCAATATCCGAGTCTTTAAACTCCCGAGTCTTTAAACTAAATCCGGGTCTTTAAACCCAATCCGGGCCCGCCCCGTCATATCATATCCGGGTCTTTAAACCCAATAACCAGATCCAGCAAATCCAATCCAAAACCGTTTGAAAACCATTTTCCATTTCCGAATCCGAATCCCCAATCTCATCAGGATCCCGAATCCAAACCCAGAACTCATATCCATCTCTTTTCCAGATCCGAGTCCGCAACCATCATTCTGTAAGCCGGCATCCAGAATAACCATTTCGAACCCAAACCCGGGATCCACTTTCAAGTCCCGAATCGTTATCCGGAATTCCGATTCAAAAACCCGAAATCATATTTCTTAAAACCACTTCCTGATCTGGGCTTCAAGCCCAAAAACCCTTTTCCGAAATCCATTTTAAATCATTGATATTAAATCATATTTCAAATCCCGACATTAAATCATTAAAACCAGGTTTAAATCACAACATCCATCAAATCTCGTAAATCGTGAAATTCCGTAATTTTCTTGAAAAACGTGCAAAACCGTAAACCATCAAGATCATAAATCAAATCATAGAATCACGTATAGAAAACATATAAAAACATATATGCATGCATCAAGAGTTAGAAAACAAAGTCCACTCACAGACCATTCCAACGTCGCCTCGATACGCATGCACTTACGCCGTTCCCGGCCATTCCTCTATCCTCGACTTTCCCGAACTTGTCCAAATTCCATAACGAGGTCACTAACTACTTCACAAAGGTCATACTAAAATCCCATAATTTTTCCGTATTTTTAACTATTTTTAATCGATCCCTAAAACCTTCGGACATCCCGAAACATATCGAGACAATGTCCGATTGACTCGAAACCAGCGCCAAAATGTTTGTTACATCGATACGATAAAAAGTCGTGTTGACAACTTCCCCAGAAGAGCTGTCACGGGCCCTCACGCGCCGCCCAAAGAGGCTGCGCGTGGGAGCCACGCGCTGACACTGTTCACCTTCTTCAACTTGTGTTCAACCTGTTCAGTGAAGCCGGTCCAGCCGTGGATCGGCGTGAGCGGTTCTCACCCGTTTTCAGTCCGTTTTCCACCCTTCCTTCACCATCAGTTTCGTCATACTCTAAGCAATCGATTCATGTAATTAAAACACGAAGTAAAGATCTAAAACTCACCTCCCAAAGCTCGAACAAAAACCCAAAAAAACCCAGTTTCGAATTCCAGCCACCCGTGGCCACCACTAAGCTCTGGTTCAGTCCGTAAGGTCCCTAACAACTTCTAAAGCTAATAGGACTAATATAATGAGTTGACAAATCACCAAACTTCACAACTTTTGATTTGAACCAATCGCAGGGGACTGAAACTCACCTTTCCTTCTGCTCGCCGCCGTGAGCTCCGCCGTGGTCCTCAGGGTCCCCAAAGCACTCCTTTGGTCCTCCTCCGTCCTTTGAACACCTCCACAAACCACGATTGATCGATTAAGGCAGCACCACCACCACGACTTCCTCTCTGTTTTTCGGGTTTTACTCACATCTCACACACCCAAACTCACTTCAGTTCAACCCAAACACTCACCAACCTCTCACTTCCCTCTGCTCACACTCACTTGATCACCAAAACGCACACATTCACTGAACTGGGTCGATTTCCTCCCTGTTCTTCAGTCTCTGTTTCTCCTCAGTGGACGGTTTAAACAAGCCCAAACAAATTAAATGGAACCCGTGTAGTGGCTAGAACCCACTGGAAAACAGCCAGGTGTCAACCTCCTGGTGGACCAGCCCCAAATTATCCAATAAACACTACACACCTGTCCTTATCTGATTGGCACGCTTCCCAAGATGCAAAAGACCAAAATACCCATGTGAGTCCAAATTACGATTTTACCCTTCGCTTCCTAGACCCATATCTCACTCGTCTGATGTCCGATAAAGGCATGCCGCTTGTCGTTGTACTCAGGACGACGAGATCTACCTAACGGTCCTCGGTTTAAGTGAAGAAACATCGTCGTGCAAAAAGTCAACATTTGCCCATTTTTAACCAAATTACGAAAGTGCCCTCAACCTTCCGAACATCATAACTTCCTTCTCGGATGTCGAATTGGGCGTGCCACCTGTCTACGGACTCGTGACGTCCCGAACTACGTCACGGTCATCAGTCAATGCCCAATTGACCATTCGAACTAAAGTTAACTTTTTGGCCCATTCCATGGGCAAAATTGTCATTCCGCACCGACTGTCCAAAATTATCCCACTAATCACCGATTCTCTTCGTTAGTCCGTCATTAACCACTAATCTAATCCTGACTCCCGGGACGGATCGTTACACAATGCATCGTGACTTCCCCAGTGTCCCAGACACTTGGAGAAGACCATCCACATATCCTTGTATTAAGATGGTATATGGAAAACCGTTTTATAAAACCATTTCAAAACATCTCAAAGGACCTTGCTTGGAATTTCCATAAAACCATCACAAATCCATAATTCCAAATCCTTTTAGGGTCCCCGACTTGAAATCACATTTATGAAACATAGGGTCCCAGACCCGAAATCACCTTTATAAAACATAATTGGGCCTCATGCTCGATTTTGTAATCCAACTGGGCTTCTAGCCCGATCATGCAAACCAACTGGGCCCCTGGCCCGATGCAGTACTCAAATCCAAATCCATTTATCTAAAGCCATTATGGGTCCCCGATCTGAAATCACATTCATTAAACACAATTGGGCCTCATGCCAGATTTCGTAAACCAATTAGGCCCCCAGCCCGATCATATAACTTAAATAGGTCTCAGCCCGATTTCTCATTATGCCAAATGGAATATAAATCCAATACTTTTCAAATCAAATGGGTCTCATGTCCGAATTCATCTTTCCAAATCCAAAACCAGTTCATCAAACCATCAATGAAACCACAAGCACGTATAACACTGTATAAAGTCATAAACCTCCAAAATACGTGCAAAATACGTAAAACCAATCATCACAATCATCATCATAGAAATCACATATATAAAACATATAAAACAGTTATGCATGCATCACAATTTAGAAAACAATGTCCACTCATAGACCGTCATACGCTACAGCCTCGATATGCGTGCCATAAGCCTTTCCGAGCCACATCAATATCACCGGGACTTCCAAACCTATCCAAACCATACTAGAGGGTTACTAACTACCTTATTAACCTCTCATTAAATCCCCGTAATTTTCCCGAATTTTTAAACGTATTTTACATAGGCTTTAAACCTTCGGACACCCAAAACTACCCCGAAACGGTGACCAATCGACACGAAACTAGTCCCAAAATATTTGCTACATCGAAAGGATGATTTCATATGTTGAACACTTCGCCCAAAAATGTCCCACGCGCCGCCTAAAGGCGCTGCACGTGGGCTTCACGCGTCAGCTACTGTTCATCTTCAACCTCAGGTGAACCGATCCGGTCCGATCCAACTGTGCAGCCAGTCCAACTGAATCGGCGTGACCGGTTCAGGCCAAAAACTCCTATGTTTTTGGTCTGTTTTCGTCCATTTTCAATCCTATAGCTTTGTCTAGTCCTATTCTATCAACATATGACTTCATAAACATGAAAACAAGCCAAGATCATACCTTCCCATTTGATGTTTGAACCGGCCAACTTTCCACGATTTCGGCCACCACTGTCCTTCCTTTTTGTCCTAAAATGTTTGTACAACCTCCACAATTACTTTTCCATTAACAAAACCATTCAATCAACTCTAAAACCCAAATTCCAAATTTGAAAAACCAAACTCACCGTTCATGGCTTCGCCGGCCACCGTCCACGACGGCTCAACCCGTGGCTACCATCTTCTTCGTCTTACCTCACTCTCTCTTTTTCATTCACACACCAAACACAGATAATGGGGATTGAAGGGCTATAGGAAATGGGTTCACGGTTTAGAACCTTCACAGGTTTTGGGAGAAAAATGAAGAAATGATCGTTGATGGTGAGGGAAAAATATCCCATCGTGTGGGGGAATGGGCCAATCAAATGGGTGACAATTGTCACTCATCTGGTGGGTCCTTCCAGAAATTTCAACCAACCAAAACCTACCACTTGTCATCTTTTCTCGGCTTTCATGAATAGTGCCGTAAAATGTTCTAGACCCATAAATTTCCCATCAAACCTCCGATTTCGACGTGCAGCCTGTATACGGACTCGTGACGTCTCGATCTACGTCTGGTCATCGATCAAAGTCCATTTTACCTCTCGAGTCTAAAGTCAACTTTTCGTCCAACTCCCAGGGGCAAAATCATCATTTCGCACCGTCCGTTCGTAATCTCCGACTAATTCTCGATTATTCGCACTAATCCTTAATTAGTCACTAATTAATCCCGAAATGTGGGACAGGTCGTTACATGAGACGTTTGAATTCGATTGGCCAGTTGAGTACTTGATTAAAATTGTGTGCATGATAAATGTTAGAAATCTTTTATCTAATGCGTGTAATCAGTAGAATATTTTGAGGTATTTGTTTATAGTTATGTTTCTTTTCCTAGATAGGCTTCCCACTTATTGCGAGATTTTACTTGTTCCCAAAATTATTGGGTTGTATATATCCTATACGGTTTCCACTTAATAATATTCATTAGAAAATTATCCCATTTACTATGGTATCAGGGTATACCTAATTTTTTTTTTCTCCTTTTTTTTTTCCTTGAGAAAGCCTTCATGCTTCCCTTACTTTTGTCGTCCTAGCCATCCTCCATGAACAAGGTCGACAAAACCTCCTTTTATGACTCTACTTCTGATGCATCGAGTCCTTATTTTGTTCATCATTCAGACCATCATGGTCTTTTTTTGGTCTCCAAGCCTTTGAATGGGGACAATTATGCAACATGAAACCGTTCTATGCGTATTGCACTTATCGCCAAAATTAAACTTGGATTTGTTGATGTAACTTTCGCCCCACCTTCAACCGCAAAACAACCTACTGAATATGCCCTTTGGAATCGCTGCAATCAAATGATGTTGTCCTGGATTCTTCACACTATTGCCCCCGAGCTTGTAGAAATCATCTGTTATGCCAACAACGCAAAGAAGGCATGGGATGACCTTCAAGAAAGCTACTCACAGGGCAATGCCCCTCGTATTTATCAAATTCAAAAGGTCGTTGTCTCAAATTCCCAAGGTACCATGCCAATTTCTTCTTATTTCACCCAACTCAAAAATCTTTGGAATGAACTGACGTCATATCGGTCACCATTACTGTGCACGTGCCCTAGTTTCAAACATACCGCTACTGAAAAGGAACAAAATCAAACAATGCAATTTTTAATGGGCCTTAACGACTCCTATGGTGCTATACGTGTTCAAATTTTACTCATGAATCCTCTCCATAGTGTGCGTAAAGCATACTCTCTTGTGGTTAAATGAGAAAAATCGTGGGAACTTACCAGAACTTCTACTTTGTCTAATAATTTTTCTCTGGCTGCTGCAACTCATAGGATAAATAATTCTTGTCACCCCCTTTTGCATTGCAGCTATTGTGAAAAAGACCATCACAATGTGGAGACCACCTATAAATTGCATGGGTTTCCTCCTGGACACCGGTGATAGGCCTTGAATTGAACATTACTTTATACATTTTATACTTATCTTTTAATATTAAAATGCCAAACAATTGGAGAAAATAATATATTTTGTGAGAAATGTACAAAATTGGATAGAGCTTGGAATTTTGAGAATTTGGACGACAGAATCGTCTCAATCAGATTTATAATGAAAACGTTATGAGACCACCAAAATTCGTAATGCAATTCGATAGGGGACTACCAAATTCATCTTCAGCCTACTCTAGCCCAAATCCAAGTCCAACCCAGTCCAAATCCAATCCAGCCCAAAACTAGTGAAGCCCAGCCCGTGCTTCAGACCAGACCAGCAAAATACTTCGGCTAACCCATGCCGAACCCCTCCCTTTTTCCTTCGGCACGCGTGTGTCGGAAGGTCATCAGCCCAACCCACTTGCTCGTCTAGTCCAATCCCGCATGTCACGCTGAGCCCACGCCGAACACCAAATACCCTTGTCAACGCCCGCACGCCAAACACCACCTACCAGTGTTAGCACCTGCACGCCGATTATGCACGCTTGCTTAGCAGCTTCCTGTCGAGTTTCAGCCTGCACCACTTGCTCCAAACTGCCCAGTTTTCAGCACAGTTCAGCCCTAAAACTCAGCAAAAAATCCATCATTTCATCTTTATTTTTATTATTTAAATTGAATTTTATTTTCTAGCTTTTTTTAGTGGCACTTTCTTTATAAATAAGGAGGTCATTTCATTGTTTTGGGACCTTCTTTTACACCTTTTTTTTTTTTTAGCTTTTCTCTTAGACTTTTTTTTTTAAGACTTTTGTTTTAGATACATTTTGACCTTTCCTTAAGGAAAACCCAGCCAAAATATTTTTGACGCAATTTTAGAGTTTAAGTATGAAGTTCTCGTGTTTATTCCTTCATCTTCACAAGGTTTCATCCACTGTCGAAGAATCGTGTGAATACCAATCCATGGTTTCCATCTACCTCGAAAGTGTAACATTTGCTCTCCATCTACTTAAACTCTTATTATTGTTATTGGTTTTATTTATAATTTAATATATATGTGGTATTTTCTTTATAATATTTGTAAGTATTGAATACAATCTCCATGTGTTTTACTTCATGAATTTTAGTTATTTCATACGTTTTAGTGCTTCATACTTCAATTTGGCGCTAAGTATCGGTCGCTGTCAGTGCACTTAGAAGAGGATTGAAGAGACTTAATGTTGATCGTAATCGGCACATTTAGTAAAAAAAATGTAAGGTGAATCATATCGTAACCGGCACATTTAGTAGAAGAGGATTGAAGAGACTTAATGTTGTCGTTTTAGTGTGAAACGACCGTGGATAAAACTAGTTGAGAAACCGCTCCCGGAAGGTCTCCCATGGAATGGTGTGAACGGTCCAGCCGGCCAGGACAAGGTTGTGCCACCATCGATAGGCGCTCCCATCCAGTAGGAAGGTCTCCAGTACGACACGCTCCTCCGGTGGACAGTGCATGACCTCGAAGATCCTCTCCCAGCGGTCAATCCACTGATGTGCTTCCTCGGGGTCAGTCCCCCACTAAAGTGCGTAGCACCCAGGCGCTGGGCCCGCTCAATGCTCGCAGTGTCTCCATTCCCTCCATTGCCCTCGTCAACACGTACACGGGGTTCACGTCGGGGAGGCATATCCAACTGTTAAGAGACAAACAGGTTAAAAGACCTCGAAAGCGACCATGTACAATGTACAAACCGCTAACCTAGTACTCTGACTGCTAATCCTAATGCTCTGATACCAAGCTGACAGAACCCGTCCCAATCCCACTGGGACCACTCGGGGACGTGCCCCGCTCCCGTCTGACAATGACTCTAAACATACCAAAATTACCCTTAAATAAAAACTGAATACTTAAATAGATAGATAACGTACAACAACAGTGTTTAAAGCGATACTGTCAGACAAGGGATAATAAAATAACAACACGTGATCACAATAGTCAGAGTACATTATTCGGTGCTCAACCTACCCACAAGTGGGTGTACAGGTGCACAGCTAAGCAAACTAAACCTCTGCCTCCTTTTCCGGGTCCTCCTCCTTTATTTCCGTGTCAGGGTCTGGAGGGGTCAGTAAAACAAGAGTGAGTGGACCAAAAATAACAGTTTATAAATCAATTTAAGAATAAAATAATCATAAGGTTTTACCCCTCCGTTTTCCAAATCTTGCATGCAGTGAAAACATAATGTTATAATGAAATCAATCCATAAAACCACAATAATAATCGAAAGGAGAAACTAACATATCAGTGCACTGTAAAACCCAACCCAAATGATGTCACGGTTCTAAGGCTACGCGTTGCCACTCAGGGTCTCACACCCGAGACTCTCTAGGTACATCAGCTCCCGGTATCCCGGTCACTGCCCGAGGTATATGAACATGCCTTCCTGAGAGTAAGCAGCCCAACGGGGGTCAACTCCACTCAGTCAGGGCCCCGTGACTACTCCAGGGTCCACCCAGGCCAACGACCCTCCCTGGAGGAGACAATATACACAGGTAGGAAAGTACAGTACAATAATAGTATAGTTTACCCTATGTCCCCCCGAAAATTCCACACAAAATCCACATATAATCCAGACGGGTCTCATGCCCAAAACATTGTAATAGCATATATAAACAGTTCACCTCAGACTCATCAAAATCATAAGTGGGAATAGTAAAATAGTATATGCATGCAAGCCTTTTATAAATCAAACAGCCCACTCACACTCGGTCCTTGCTGCTCAACGATCTCTAAAAACCTGTATTATTATACCTGAGAGTTACTTAAGGACCCTATAACATCAATACCAAGACCCTAGAACAGATCCGCCTCAAAATCGCATCCCGGGCACTATTCCCGGTGCTTCAAACCCCATTTTGACTAACTTAATGATCTCCGATCGACACGAAACCACCTCCATTGGATCCGTATCGTCGAAACCTTGAAAATGGTACCGGCCCCACCAAAATCACTATTCACACGCGCCCCAACGCGCCTGGTCAACGCTGCTACAGTATTGCTGACGTCAGCAGTGACGTCATGATGACGTCAGCATGACGTCATCACTGACACTTGTCAGGTGACACATGGCATGTTCTGATTGGTCCCTGGTCTGACAATATCTGACAGGATGACGTCATCCTGACGTTATAAGTGACGTCAGCATGATGACATCATCATTGCTATAGTACCGGGTCAGCCCGTTTGACTGGAACCGGGTTGCCGTTGATCCACGGCTTGACCCGATTCCACCGTACGTTTCCGGCCACCATTTTCGACGAGGTTCATCCGTATAGGGTCGTCTAGGTCTGTTCTATGGTTCTACAACCTCAAAACAGAAAGAAAACGAGAAGAAACTCACCAGTCCTTGCTGAACTTCACGGCCAGAAATCCGGTCGTAGTCTCCGGCAATCCACGCCGTCTCAATCGTCCAAGACAATCCCAAACAGCTCGTCTCTAGCCCTAGGACATGTCCATAACCAAAGGATTGATTTCTATGCATTAAAACGGGTTGGTTCGAAACAGGGGAGTAAAAACGGGTTCTCTGGTTTTGGGCCTTACCGCCGCCGTAGCCTTCGTCGCCTGCTCAGTCGTGCTCCTGGGGTCCTCACGGTGTCAACTGGAGCTTCACTTGGGTCGAGGTGGTGAAAATGTGCGGTGTTGCTTCTTGGACCCGATTCCTCTGTGTTCCGGGTCTGAGTTTTGCACGGGTTTTTCAGGGCAGGGAAATGGATGGTGGTGGCTGGTGGTGCACGGTGGTGCTAAGGAGATGATGGTGGTGCTGTGTGTGGTCGGTTGATGGTGTGCAGGTTGTTGGTTTGTGCGTTTGGATCGAGAGAAAATGGAAAGGAAGGTGCACGGTTTAGGGGGGATGGATGTGTATGTGTTTGTGTTTGAGAGAAAAAGGGAGATGATCGTGCATGAAGAAGAAAAAGCAGACTAAAATGGAAGGCTGGGATGAGTTTAGGTAGAAAATCCAATGGCTAGGATTTAATGAGGCAAATAAATGAATATAAAATAGGTAAATAGTTGTAAGGTTGCTTTATTGGAATAGTATGGACTTGGATGAGTGACACTTGTCACTCATCCGCTAGTTTGATTCAAATCTGACTTGGCCCGGATTCCCATAATTAATTAATATTTTATTCTGTTGTTCTCGGTTCGTAAATTCCGCTAAAACACGTCCGTGACCATAACTTCTTCATACGAACTCCGATTTCGGCGTGCCGCCTGCCTACGGATCCGTGACGTCCCGACCTACGTCATAGTCATGGGTCAAAGTCCAAATTATCTCCCAGGTCAAAAGTCAAAGTTTCCCCCCATTCAGGGGCAAAATAGTCTTTTTACATTAAAATATTATTATTCTTGGTTCGGGTCGTTACACTTTATGTCGCCCGAGCTTTGCATTTTCAAACCCATTTACCTTCGAATTTTTGGGCTGATTGTGTTCTCACCGTTGTTTACCTCATTAATTGTTTACCTACCCCTTTACTTTCCAATTCCTCTCCTTATGCTCACCTTTATAATCGGTCTCCCACTTTCACCCATCTACGTGTTTTTGGTTGTGTTTGTTATGCCACCAATGTCCACTCACTTCACAAATTTGACTCTCGTGCTCATTATTGCATTTTTTTCGATTACCCCATGGGTCAAAAGGGCTACAAATTAGATGATTTAGATACCCACCAATTCTTTTTTATCCAGTATGTCAAATTCCATGAACATATTTTTCCCTTTTCCACACCCACAATCCCTCACGACCTTCCCACCACCGTTTTACCATCGCCCCACAAGATTACCTTGACCTGCTGACAGATCAAACACTTGCTGACATACTCAGCTATCTCCCTCTTCATCCCTGGCCACCAATAATTGTCCCGGAGAGTGCGGTACATCTTCGTCCCTCCTGGATGCATAGCATAGGCCGAACTGTGGGCCTCGTCTAAAATCTCTCTCCTCAACTCTGGTACCGCAGGTACACACAATCTCCCCAGCTTCACCAATGCTCCGTCTCCCCGGATGGAGAAATCCTGTCTCTGTCCGGACCCATCCTCGTTTCTGTAGTCACAGAGTATCTGGTCCTGTAGTTGAGCCTCGATGATCATGTCGACCAACACTGGTCGCACATGAAAGCTAGCCAACAAGGCTCCCTGATCGTCCATTCCTAACATAACTCCGCTCTTCCGGAGTTCCACTCGCAAATACACCAATCTCAAATGCACAACTGATCCCGCCGACTTCCTGCTAAGCGCATCAGCCACGACATTTGCCTTGTCAGGATGGTACTCGATGGTACAGTCATAATCCTTTAACAATTCTAACCATCTCCGTTGCCTCATGTTGAGTTCCTTCTGGGTGAACAGATGTTTGAGACTCTGGTGGTCGGTGTATATCCGGCATGTCACACCGAACAGGTAATGTCTCCAGATCTTTAGAGCATGAACCACCGCTGCCAATTCCAGATCATGGGTAGGGTGGTTCAATTCGTGCGTCTTCAGCTACCGGGATGCGTAGGCAATCACTTTTCCATTCTGCATCAATACACAACCCAAACCTTGCAGCGATGCATCACTATATACCACGAACTCTCCATTGCTGTCCGGTAATGCAAGGACAGGTGCAGTGGTTAATCTGTCAGGACCCGTCCCAAATATCGCCACGATACCTGGGACGACCCCTGCTCTCGTCTGACAATCACACCTAAAGTACCAAAATAACCTCCATAATACAATAAGCATAACTATCAGACGAAGGAGTAAATATATACAACTGTAAGTCAGAGCATAGTTCTACAAAATGGGCACAAATATCCTACTACGCTAGTCTCGCAACGGAAGAACGTCAAAAGCTCTATGCCTCGATATCTGCCTCAACGTTCACCCCGGCGCTATCACCACGACCTGGAGGGAAAATTTAAAACCAAAAGTGTGAGTGGACTAGAATAACTAAACGTTTTAAAAATCAGTTTATCACCAAATCAAAGTTAAGGAAAATTAACAATAATTGTTCTCTCCGTTTTAAAAACAGGCATGCCCAACTAAGTATTAGAAAATCATAACATGAAACATCATAAGAAACAGAAACACTATAAAACGGATATAGAAATCATAGTATGTGCATCATAAAACCATGAACGTAAAACCATCATTTTCAGATCAAACCTGCTGGACCTATCCAAGTCTTTAAACTCAACCAGGCCTCAAATATAATTCCGAGTCTTTAAACTCCCGAGTCTTTAAACTCAATAGGCCTATGGGGGTAATATCATAAATGTCCGAGTCTTTAAACTCCCGAGTCTTTAAACTCAATCCGGGCCCGTCCCCCTGACTACGCCCAAACTACGCATTAAATTAAACACGTAATTCGAGTGTTGTGCAATTTAAACCCTTTTTGTGTAGATGTAGTATTGGTACATAGGGATCGTTCTTAACCGGGGAAATTAGGGAACATTAATAATGTGCTAGTGGGAAAGAGTAATGAATAAATGAATAATGAATAAATTAATGAATTAAATAATTAAAGGAATAAAAGAATAAAAGAATTAAAAGAATAAAAGAATAAAGAAGGGGGGTTTTGAAAAGATTTATAACTAAATTAAAGAAAACACTAATTAAGAATTAAAATGCAAATGCTCATGCTAATTGGAATTTACAAACCATAGAGTAGTTTCATAGACAAAACCCACACTTTTACGTAAGTAATTTCGAATTAACACTCACATTATTTAAATTACTCCTAAAAATAGACGTCTCTCTAACATTTTGCTCATAATAAACCAATCACGAAATCCTACCTTCATCATCTCAAATACTTACATATATCTTTCAATATTATAAATGCATCAACCATTAATGTGCGTCAAACATCAATATGCTTCAAACATTTATAACATGATTTACCTTAAGTTTATAATTAAATGCGCCGACAGCGATCAACATTTAATCTCTTCAATTCTACTCTAAGTGCACCGACAGCGGATAAAACACTTAACATCAAATTGAAGTTTAAGCACTAAAACATATGAAGTAAAAGAAATTCAAAAAGTAAAACACATGGAGATTGCATTCTTACTTACAAATGTTAGAAAGAAAATACCAAGAACAATAGTAAAGAAGAAATGAAAATAATATAAAAATAACATAAATTACGAATAAGAATTAAAAGAAAACTAATTAATAAGAAAATCTGCAAGAAGTAAAAATGGTCCCCAAAAATGTCTCTCAAAAGAGAGAAACAAAAGAACTAAACTAAGAACTAAGAAAAATGAAAGAAATTGAAGAATGAAACTAATGGGGGACTCCCAAAATACATGAATTGAAGCCCTATTTATAGGTAAAAAAAGCTATCAAAAATACATAAAAAATACAATAAAAAAAATGTGGAATAGTGGAATGATGAATAATGAAGATTTGTGATGATGTTAAGATGTAGTTTTAGTTGATTTTGTGCTGGAAAGTGGGAAAAGTGGCTGGAAAAATCAGAAAAATATGAGAAAGTGGAGCAGTTGGGCTAGTGGATGTGCAGGTGGGCTATTGAGGATTTGGGCCAGGCGGATTGGCTGCTGCAGTGGAGAAGCGGGCCTGGGTGTGTTGGATCTGCTACACGGGCCGAGCAGGTGTGGGTAGCGGGCCAACGGGCCGGAGCTTCTGCTGGGCTGAAGTGCTGGAACTGAATGCGGGCCTGGGATTGCACGGGCTGGGCTAGCGGGCTTTGCTGGCGGGCTGGATCACTGCCGTGCGGGCTGGGCTTCTTTTTCTTTTTTTTTTCATTTCTGTTGGGCTGGGTTGCAAGGTTTATAGATTTGTGCTGTAAGAAAGCTGAAATTAATTTATTAATTTAATAATATTTCACCGAAATTCGTCCATAATTTATTTGTTAAAATTCCGATCGAGACGATTCTTTCGCCAAAATACTCCAAATTACAAACTTTATTTATTTAAACAAAAATAACACAAAATAAATTATTTTATCTATTTATTTATTATTTTAATATTAAAAGCTAAGTATAAAGGGTATAAAATAATATAAAATAATGCTTATTTAAGGACCTATCACCCCCGTCAATCAATATCCGGGTCTTTAAACCCATATCCAGATCCAGCAAATCCAATCCCAATTCATTGTAAAACCATTTCTAGATCCATAGCCAAACTCGAATTCAAAATCCCCAGTCTGAAGCCCTTCCGGCGTTCAGAACCGACATTCCGAACCCAAATCCGGAAATCCATTATTATACCAAAAACCACATGTAATCACAAAGCATATTTCATAACCCATTTATCATCGTCAGAAAACATTTATAGGTTGAAATCCTCAAATATGGCATCAAAATCCAAAAACCAGCTTTTTCCCGAAAAACGTGTAAAATCCCAGAAATGTCTCGAAAAACGTGCAAACATATCAACCACATATAATCATCATTAAGAAGCATAAAACACATTTAATATCATAAAACATCAATAAAAATAGTTAGGCATGCTCGAAAGAAAGAAAGGGTCCACTCACAGCTCGGAACGAGTCAATCGCGCTCCGTGCGCTCCTCGACCGTCTCGGGTGCCTCCCGTCCTGTCAATATGCACCAAATAGGGTCACAAACACATTAAGGATACTAACCCTATTTTCCCCAATTTTTCGGAAATTTATTAATATTTTAATCTTAAACCCTAAACCGTCCGGATTCCCGAACTATCTCACAACATCGTCCGATTAACCCGAAAATCATACCAATGGATTCCTTAGGACATTTAGAACCAAAACCATGTTGGAAGCTTAGCCGGAATCCTTCCCACGCGCCTCCACGTGCCGCCCAAAGTGGCTGCGCATGGGCCTCACGCGCCTGCTACAGTGTTTCTCCTACCTCGAGTCACCCGGTTCAGCACAGTTGAACCGGCGTGACCGTCTCTCTGTGATTCCTCCACCGTTTCAGTCCAAACCAATCCCAAGAACTTCGTTCCATCCTAAGCAATCTAACCATGTCCTTACATTTGAGATTCACGGCCCAAAACCTCACGACTCTCCCTCGAAAAATCTGAGCCCGTGGCCCCTGTTTTGGCCGCCGGCCGCCCAGGTCCTCCCCCGGCACGGCACCACAACCACACGACTCCTGAGACCTCCAGGAGTCTCACCCTGGCCTCCAAATCCCTCGACTCTAAGCCCAACGCCACGACTTTCGATTTGAAATTCACGGGAAAAACTGAGGAAGTGGGCTTACCTTTCGATTCCTTCTCCGCCGTGTGCACCGCTGCGTGCCACGGTGCTCGTTGGACTCCCTGCAGCCTCCTGAACCTCCCACGGTCTTGGTTTGAACCACCACACGGCACAACTACCGCCCCTGTCTCACAACCTCCTTGTTTTCCTCAGAACTCCGCCGCACCACCACCGTGTCCCCGTGCACGATTCCTCCACCAAAACACGATCACCAGCACCGCCTTGTCTCTGTGTCACTCTCTCAATCCACTCTTCACTCACTCACCCCCTAAATCGATCACTGTCTCTCCAATCTCTTCTCTCTGTTTTCTCTGTGTTCAAGCACGATGCACGGTTGGCCTTGGACAAAATGTGGCCGTGCACACGAATGATCTTCCTAGAACCATCCAGTGTCCCCCACGTGTCCATCACCCCATGGTTCAGCCAAAATATCCCTACCACTTGCCCTTATCTGATTGGGCTGAAGAAAAAGACTAAAATACCCTTCATGTACAAATTACCATTTTACCCTCGTACTTTCCAGACCCGTAAATATTCCGTCCGACGTCCGATGACAGCGTGCCGCCTGTCGTTGTACTCAGGACATTGAGACCTATCTAACGGTCCTCGGTCTACGTGAAAATCACCAGTACTCCAAAAAGTCAACATTTTCCTTAATTAGTCACAATTACGGTAACGCCCTCAATCTTCCGAACGTTATAACTTTTTCTACGATTGTCCGAATCGAACCTGCCACCTGTCTACAGACTCGTGACGTCCTAAACTACGTCACGGTCAATAGTCAACACTCATCTAACTGGTAAATCGAAAAGTCAACTTTTGGCCTACTATTTACAAGGGCAAAATCGTCCTTTATATACAAAACTTTTTACAAAATTACATTTTTACCCTTCCCGAAGGTACGGGTTGTTACATAATCGAAACTTTAATTCCTGAAAACTCTGTTTACACTGCTCGTCCCACACAAACTTCACCCCTTTCCGTGTTAACCGAGTCAATGGTGCGGCAATCTGGGAGAAACCCTCCACGAATCTCCGATAGTAGCCTGCTAACCCAACAAAACTTCGTACTTCAGTCACCGTGGTCGGTCTTGGCCAATTTGTCACAGCCTTCGTTTTCTGAGGATCCACACTTATCCCTTAGGGTGATATAATGTGACCCAAGAATCCAATACTATTTAGCCAGAATTGACATTTGCTTAACTTGGCATATAGCTGCTCCTGTCGTAGTTTACCCAATACCATTCGTAAGTGCTTCTCATGAGCCCGGACTCTCTTGGAATACACCAAGATGTCGTCGATAAACACGATCACAAATTTATCCAAGTACGCTCGGAAGACCCGATTCATCAAGTCCATGAATGCAGCTGGTGCATTCGTCAGTCCGAAGGGCATCACCAAGAACTCATAATGCCCATACCTCGTTCGAAAAGCTGTTTTCTGAACATCCCCCTCGGCTATTCTCATCTGATGGTATCCTGACCTCAGATCTATCTTGGAGAAATATCGTGCTCCTCGTAAGTGATCGAACAAATCATCGATCCTGGGTAAGGGATACTGATTCCTAACCGTGGCCTTGTTCAACTGCCTATAATCCACACACAACCGCAAACTACCCTCCTTCTTTTTCACAAATAAGATCGGCGCTCCCCATGGTGATGTACTGCGTCGGATAAACCCTAGATCCGCCAGTTCCTGTAGTTGGATTTTCAATTCCCGTAGCTCTGTCGGTGCCATACGATACGGTGCTTGCGAAATCAGTCGAGTCCCGGGGAGTAACTCGATCGTGAAATCGATCTCCCTGGGTGGTGGTAATCCAGGTAAATCCCCTGGAAAGACATCAGGAAATTCCCGCACAATCGGAATATCCTCAATTCTCAAAGATTCATCCGTAGACTCTACCACATAAGCAAGATAACCCTGACACCCCTTCTGTAAAAGTTTTGTAGCTGTGAGTGCAGATATTACCTTGGGTGATGCATCTCCACACTCCCCCTGAAATATCACTTCCGGCAATCCCGAACCTCTCAAAGTCAATCGCATGTTACTACAGTCGATGAGCGAATTGTACTCCGACAACCAATCAACTCCAAGTATCACATCGAAGTCGTGCACATTCATAAGAATCAAATCTGCGGGGAACTCGATTCCTTCAATCTCCACAGGATAAGCTCGTATCTCCTGGTTCACTTGGTAGGTCACACCCATCGGTGTCCCCACACCCATCTCGTGCTCAAGTGCGGTCACCTCACGTCCCAACAGACCCGCACAACGCGGTGAAATAAAAGAATGAGTTGCTCCCGAATCCATCAATGCACGAACAACCATGCCATAAATATGTATAGTACCTGTCAACACTCCCGGAATGGATCTGGCCTGCTGCTGGGTAACAGCATAGACACGGGCCATAGACTCTGCAGGTCGTCCCCGTCCTCTAGCTCCTCGATCACATCCACGCACAACACCGCGTGTCCAGCTGCTGGCAGTCTGGGATGCTGAGCTCTGTTCTGGCATAGTGCTGCCCCGAATCAGTGGACAATCAGAAGCATAGTGTCCCGGCTCACCACAAGCAAATCATGTGACCTCCCTAGGTCGACCCGAGTATCCTCCCGGTGAGGTGCTCATTGGTGAGTACGGCTGCTGCCAAGCCCCAGAACGCTGTCCAGACCGCTGAGGACTACTGCACTGACCAGAACGTCCTCGGCTGCCCGAAGATGAAGATCCACCATAATGTCCTCCCTTCGAGCCCCGACGGCCCGAGAATCCCAAGTGTGGGCGATCACGTCGCCGTGTCTCCCCCTCAGCTCGATGACGTGCCAGGATACTGTTCTCAACCCTGGTCGCCTCATCAGTCAGATCCCTCATGGTAGCAAAGGGCGTCGCAGTCACCATCTGTAACGATCCGTCCCAAATTCCATGATTAGATTAGTGACTAATCACGATTAGTGACTAATCACGATTTGTGAGGTTAATCGGTGATTAGTTAGGCTAAATCGGACGAACGATGCGGAATGACCGTTTTTCCCCTAGTGGTGGCAAAACGTTGACTTTTCGATCGGGCGGTCAAAGGGACTTTGACCGATGACCGTGACGTATTTCGTGACGTCACGAGTTCATAGACAGGTGGCACGTTCAATTCCGACGTTCATGGAGGAAGTTATGACGTTCGGAAGTTTAGGGGCATTTTGGTAATTTGGGTGAATAGGAGGTCAAAAGTTGACTTTTTGATCGGGAGGTCCGATGGCCGAGGGCCGAAGACCGTTACGTAGATAAGGACGATACGAATCCGTAGACAGGCGGCACGTCGAATTCGGACGTTCGACGGCGAAGTTACGGTTCACGGAAGTTCCCAGTTACTATTCACAACAGCACATTTTACGAGACAAAAAGTGCAGTTTTGTCTCTAGTGGGCCCAGATATTTAATGGAGGCCCAATGGATGAGTGACACTTGTCACCCATCCACTGGCCAACCCCACCCACTCATGCACCAAACCCTTCCCCGTTCATCCATTTCTCCCATTTTCTTCCCAAACCAAACCGATCACCATTTCCTCACCCAAACACCAAACCCTTCCCTTCTAGCCATAACTGAGACCAGAGGGCGAGAGAGGAGGACTAAGGATGGCAGCTGGTGGCTGGAACCGCCGTGGGCGGTGGCGGGAACCCAGAACCCGATCGGGTACCCGGTAAGCCCATTTTCAATTTTTGTGTGGATTTTGTTGTTATGGGTCGATTTGGACGATTGGTTTGAGTTAAATAGGTTGCTAGGGAGTTGTTAGGGAGGTTTTGGTGGTGGTTGGACGTCGGAGGAGCCCTAGGAGGTTTCGGGAAAATTGAACCGTGAGGTTCAAAATTGAACCGGTCGGATTTCGAAGGTTTTAGGTAGTTTTGTTAATTGGGTTAGATAGGAAATGAAGAAATAGGAATTTAGGAATTGGAATGGATGAAATCGGACCGAAAATGAGGGAGAAGGACACCTGGACCGGTTACGCCGGTCCAAGTTGCAGGAAAAACCGGACCGGACCGGTTCAGACCGGTCTGACCGATGTAGGGGATGACTGATGACGTCATCCTGATGACGTCATCATGTCAGGGATGACGTCATCATGTCAGATCTGACAATGTCAGACTGACATGTCAGACAGTGGGCCAATGGGAGCGTGACACGTGTCACTGTCAGGGGCTGTCAGTGATGACGTCATGCTGACGTCAGCGATGACGTCAGCAGGTACTGTAGCAGGCGCGTGAAGCTCACGCGCAGCCACAGAACCCATCCCAATCCCCCCGGGATTAGTGCGGGATGACCCTGCTCCCGTCTGACACGAATTGTTAGACAAGGGATATTTTCGTCCTTTGCCCTCCCGGGCTATCAGAGTATGCCAGGATCCGGAGGAGGCATGTGATATCTCGGTCCCTGCTACAGTCCACATCCGATGTCAACCTGAAGGGCAGTCAAAACATTAAAAACTGTGAGTGGACAAAACAAAGAGTTTATAAAAACATTTAATAAGGAAGACATTTGTACCCTCCACTAAAAAGCATGCATGCATTCGAAAACCATTTATCCAAAACAACCATATGTGGGACTAAGCCCAAAGCAGATATAAACTAAGGTCGAAAGGACCACAATAAAAACGACCATACGGGCCACTGCCCAAATCCTGTGCACACCTGTACACACCATATATCATATATCATATATCCATCACATACATATATATAAGTCACACAACCAATCCTGTCACGGTATCCAAAGCTACTCGCGCGCTACCCGGGTCTCAATCCGAGTCTTCTCAAAGTCAAGGTCAATGTCCGCAGACCACTGACCCTACCCGAGGTAATAGTAACCATAGCCTTCCTGAGAGTAAGGAACCCAACTGGGGGGTGACTCCACTCAGTCGGTGCTCCGTGACTACTCCGGGGTCCACCCAGGCCAACGACCCTCCCCTGAGGAGATAATAGAAGTAAAGGAAGGTAGACGAACATATATATACATAACATAAACATTCATGACCGGTTCCCCTGAACCGTCATGATCCATAATATCCATAATCAGGTAACATGCCGGTTCCCATAAACCGTCATGTACCGTAATAACATAACCAGGGTTCATGCCGGTCCCCATAAACCGTCATGAACCAGAATGACCTGACAAAGGTTCATGCCGGTTCCCATAAACCGTCATGAACCACAATGACCTTTCCAGAGTTCATGCCGGTTCCCATAAACCGTCATGAACTTGGAAATCCACGTAGGGTCCCTGACCCGAAATCATAAACCATAAAGTAACTGGGTCTCGTGCCCGAACATATGACTCAACTGGGCACCGTGCCCGATATCTAAGGGTCAGTCACGACTCCGATCATAGTGATGCGTGCAACCATCCATCCAGGACCGCCCTCAATCCTGGTATGTCGCCGTGAATGAATCAACCGACGCGACCATCGCAAGACCATGGTGCACTCATCACCGATCGCTATCCTGAACCGTCAGCACTCCGAAGTCGAGCCTCTCCAGGCTGCCCGACCACGAATCTTGCATCGTGACCTCTCCGGAAGGAACACATCCCAATCCGGAGGCGAGCGTCGTATCGTCGATCGCCGTGCACCTAGCACCCGTCGCGACCACGATTTAGACCCGAAGGTCGTAAATAGTGTCATATGCCCGAGACAAAACCAAATGGGTCTCATACCCGAGTTTATCCATTTAGAAATCCAAAATCAAATCATTTAAATCAATAAAGAAATACAGACCCGTATAAGCACCGTATAAGGCTGAAACCTCGAAATACGTGCTTATACGTAACCACATACAAATGCACCCATGGCATCCTCAAACAAGTAATAAAACATATAATAAACATTTATGCATGCACCAATTTAGAAAACAAAGTCCACTCACAGACCGTCCGAGCTGCCGCCTCGATTTGCGTGCCATACGGCTCCCCGAGCCGATCACCGTTACCGGGACTCCCAAACCTGTCCAAATCGTAATAGAAGGTTACTAACTACTTAATTAACCTCCTACCAAAGCCCCGTAATTTTCCCGTATTTTTAACTATTTTTAATCCCGAACCTAAACCTTTTGATGCCCCGAAACATATCGAGACGGTGTCCGATCGACACGAAACCAGTCCCAAAATGTTCGTTACATCGAATAGAAGATTTCACATGTTGGAACCTTCCCCAGATTCCCTGCCACGCACCCTCACGCGCCGCCTGAAATGGCTGCGCGTGGGCTTCACGCGCCTGCTACAGTACCTGCTGACGTCATCGCTGACGTCAGCATGACGTCATCACTCACAGCCCCTGATAGTGACACGTGTCACGCTCCCATTGGCCCACTGTCTGACATGTCAGTCTGACATTGTCAGATCTGACATGATGACGTCATCCCTGACATGATGACGTCATCAGGATGACGTCATCAGTCATCCCCTACATCGGTCAGACCGGTCTGAACCGGTCCGGTCCGGTTTTTCCTGCAACTTGGACCGGCGTAACCGGTCCAGGTGTCCTTCTCCCTCATTTTCGGTCCGATTTCATCCATTCCAATTCCTAAATTCCTATTTCTTCATTTCCTATCTAACCCAATTAACAAAACTACCTAAAACCCTCGAAATCCGACCGGTTCAATTTTGAACCTCACGGTTCAATTTTCCCGAAACCTCCCAGGGCTCCTCCGACGTCCAACCACCACCAAAACCTCCCTAACAACTCCCTAGCAACCTATTTAACTCAAACCAATCGTCCAAATCGACCCATAACAACAAAATCCACACAAAAATTGAAAATGGGCTTACCGGGTACCCGTTCGGGTTCTGGGTTCCCGCCACCGCCCACGGCGGTTCCAGCCACCAGCTGCCGTCCTTAGTCCTCCTCTCTCGCCCTCTGGTCTCAGTTATGGCTAGAAGGGAAGGGTTTGGTGTTTGGGTGAGGAAATGGTGATCGGTTTGGTTTGGGAAGAAAATGGGAGAAATGGATGAACGGGGAAGGGTTTGGTGCATGAGTGGGTGGGGTTGGCCAGTGGATGGGTGACAAGTGTCACTCATCCATTGGGCCTCCATTAAATATCTGGGCCCACTAGAGACAAAACTGCACTTTTTGTCTCGTAAAATGTGCTGTTGTGAATAGTAACTGGGAACTTCCGTGAACCGTAACTTCGCCGTCGAACGTCCGAATTCGACGTGCCGCCTGTCTACGGATTCGTATCGTCCTTATCTACGTAACGGTCTTCGGCCCTCGGCCATCGGACCTCCCGATCAAAAAGTCAACTTTTGACCTCCTATTCACCTAAATTACCAAAATGCCCCTAAACTTCCGAACGTCATAACTTCCTCCATGAACGTCGGAATTGAACGTACCACCTGTCTATGAACTCGTGACGTCACGAACTACGTCACGGTCATCGGTCAAAGTCCCTTTGACCGCCCGATCGAAAAGTCAACGTTTTGCCACCACCAAGGGTAAAACGGTCATTCCGCATCGTTCGTCCGATTTAGCCTAACTAATCACCGATTAACCTCACTAATCGTGATTAGTCACTAATCTAATCATGGAATTTGGGACGGATCGTTACAACCTTCCCTCCTTAATTAATTTCGTCCCCGAAATTCCAACCGACCTAAACCCAACCGTTCTTCCCTCCTTAATTAGTTTCATTCTCGAAACTCCAATTATCTTGATTCCATATCCACCCTGTGGAAAGTAGAATCGACCTCGAAACTCGTGTACACTCGTACACCCACTAACCAGAATGATACTCGTCTGCTACTAGACGTACCACTAACGCTCACGTCGCATCGTCTACATTCGACCACGTCGAATAGCAGAAGTAGTACGCTCCGAACTGACACCACTTGTCAGATCTACCATTTCGTTGACACAACAACTCGACGGTTCCTTACTAGATCTCCACCCAACGATCCACGCTGACACATCTGACAAACTGCCACCACTTGACAGTCGCCAGTCAAAAACTGATATGACACACTCGTGGTTACACTAACCACAAGCATTTCACTCGACCTGTGTGTAACTAGACCCATCAGAAATACCATGACCCACTGCACAGTATCCAATGTCCAGTCCACGACCTCAACTAATCCGATGGTATCAGAACCAATCCGACTACCAATACGCTCTCCAACGCACCACCGGTATCTCCTATATACCGTCACCAGGCACGACAAGTCTGCCTAGTATCGTACCTTGAACAACGTACAAGGTACGTACATCTACCCATCAATCAGACTACAACCACCTAGGTCATAACCAATCACGTTTCTACGATGGAGTCCATTTATCCAATCCAGTATTAGACAAATCGAAACTCCGACCCATTATTTATTTCCAAATCCGAATCCGAATCTGCAATTTCGTAAGAAAGCCCGGATCCAAACCCAGAAATCATATCTATAATCATGTCCAAATTCGAATCCGAAATCATCATTCCGTAAACCGGCATTTGGAATAACCATTCTGAACCCAAATCCATAAAAGAAATCCACAATCAAGCTCTAGAATCAAATCCTAAATCGTCACCCAGAATCCGATTCCAAAACCCAAATCCAGAAATCCTCTTTCAAGTTCCAAAATCAAATCCTGAATCGTCATCCAGAAATCTGATTCCAAAACCTGAAATCTCGTTCTCTTCTACCAAGACGCATTATATCTGAACCTATCGGATACCCGTTCAAATGATTACACAATACAATCGATTGACTTCATAGGGAAGCCAATCACAACATCAACACCACACTAGGTCTGACAATATCCGACCTCGTCAGACCCCTACTCAGGCGTAATATACCATATGGGATTTACCTCGAAAAGAAGTTCAGTCCCATCATCCTCAACTCCAACATCCAGGTAAGAGTGATAAACTCTCCACCCATCGGGATATCCAAATCACGATCCATATCCCACACTACGTCAACCGACCATAGACGTCACGATCCCCGATCGTCACGACGTCCAAAGTCCTCAACCCTTTCCCACATCTAAATAGATTAGTCAACGACGAGTCACGCCGAGACTGTGGGTACTCACTGATTCCCTCGTATCGATCCTTGTCATTCCACCAAGGCAAAACAAGAATGATCGAATAATCCATCCTACGTGAATGCAAACAACACTCGATGCACTCACCACGTCAGGTAACCTGACATCGTCTGCCACCAAGTAGAGAATGAGGAATCTCAGTCACCTAACTTTGATATACTCATCTCCTCCTGATGATTCAGAACAGATCCCGGGTCCACCAACCAATACACGATCAGTGTACTAGTGGCAACCAACAACATCTATATCTTCAACGTCATCTACCACCATTAATTATGGTAGAACCTGAGAAGTCACCCAAAATGACTTCGACATACCCAATACCAAAACGGAAAACCCACATTCCTCTCGTCACCTCAATCGCAACCTCTCGCGATTTCGAAGTTCCAACAAGATTGGAAACAACATACCCCGGACATCAACCACGTGGCCCCTAACCAGTTTAACTCTATCTGAGACCTACTCTGGGACCACAGATACCGAATATATACGTAACTCGATGGAGTCACATCCCGACTCGTGACTCACCGTCATCACAATCACCGGCACCAGCACCCGCACTAGTACCAGTACACCAATGCATTATCACCTGCACTAGTATCAACACACAGGCATCCACACTAGTAGCAGCACACTAACACCAGTATCAGTATCAGCACCCCGTGTGCAAACTGACAACCCTGAATCTCCGCTCATATCGAACGACGATCCCGTACCTCTACTCACATTGGAGAAACTCTACCTCTCTCGTACCCAACAACTCTGGGTACAGTCACCCTGAACACTCATACGAGAAAAAGAAACGTCACCTGAACTTCACCGATTACCAACAATCGTAACTACAACCACTCTCGGTAGTAGTGCCTGCCACAACTCGTGCAGACCAAGCCACCAGATATAGCGATCTAGACTCCGCATCCAACGGAATCCATCGACCGTACCAACTACTCCGTATCCCTGCTCCGGGATTCCATCGACAAGTACCAACCCTGATAACTTGTCCAACCAATCACTAACCAATCGTAACTCGACTCAACCAATGTCCTCTACCAGGTCACCAATGACCTTAGTTGCACCAAACGACAACTAAAGTACTACGACAACCAACTATGTCTAACCGATAAATATAACCTCGACTGCGAAGTGCATTCCCAACACAAGCTGACATGACCAGACCGACTAACGAATCCAAATTCGAATAGTCGTCCAAGTCAAACCACTCGTCAACTCGCCTTTCCGAACCATACCCACCAAGGTAGGGTTCCACAATCACACCTAGAGTTCCCCAGAACCCAACTGCGAAAAGCAGTATAATCCACGATCTGACCGACCCCGCGGTCTGGACATCATAAAGACGTCAATCCAATCCTACCGTCAATCCAACTCGGATTCCTCAAATCCGGTTGCTAACTGCCAACTGCAGTAAATCCATTTAACTCAACATAATCTGACCATCTAATGGTTACAACTCCTAACCAGTCGTCGGAATCGATCCTACGACATCGTGAAAGACGATCCCAACTAACCGTCTCACAATCTCACTCCAAAATACGAACACGTTAATCCCTTTGTAGGGTCCCGCACTGCCAACCTTGACAACATCAGGAAGGTCTCCTCGTACTCTGCTACAGTCTGGTCTCCCTGTCGGAGTTGCAGAAACTCCGCCTCACGGGCGTTGCGAAACGACCGTGGATAAAACTGGTTGAGAAACCGTTCCCGGAAGGTCTCCCATGGAATGGTGTGAACGGTCCAGCCGGCCAGGACAAGGTTGTGCCACCATCGATAGGCGCTCCCATCCAGTAGGAAGGTCTCCAGTACGACACGCTCCTCCGGTGGACAGTGCATGACCTCGAAGATCCTCTCCCAGCGGTCAATCCACTGATGTGCTTCCTCGGGGTCAGTCCCCCACTAAAGTGCGTAGCACCCAGGCGCTGGGCCCGCTCAATGCTCGCAGTGTCTCCATTCCCTCCATTGCCCTCGTCAACACGTACACGGGGTTCACGTCGGGGAGGCATATCCAACTGTTAAGAGGCAAACAGGTTAAAAGACCTCGAAAGCGACCATGTACAATGTACAAACCGCTAACCTAGTACTCTGACTGCTAATCCTAATGCTCTGATACCAAGCTGACAGGACCCGTCCCAATCCCACTGGGACCACTCGGGGACGTGCCCCGCTCCCGTCTGACAATGACTCTAAACATACCAAAATTACCCTTAAATAAAAACTGAATACTTAAATAGATAGATAACGTACAACAACAGTGTTTAAAGCGATACTGTCAGACAAGGGATAATAAAATAACAACACGTGATCACAATAGTCAGAGTACATTATTCGGTGCTCAACCTACCCACAAGTGGGTGTACAGGTGCACAGCTAAGCAAACTAAACCTCTGCCTCCTTTTCCGGGTCCTCCTCGTTTATTTCCGTGTCAGGGTCTGGAGGGGTCAGTAAAACAAGAGTGAGTGGACCAAAAATAACAGTTTATAAATCAATTTAAGAATAAAATAATCATAAGGTTTTACCCCTCCGTTTTCCAAATCTTGCATGCAGTGAAAACATAATGTTATAATGAAATCAATCCATAAAACCACAATAATAATCGAAAGGAGAAACTAACATATCAGTGCACTGTAAAACCCAACCCAAATGATGTCACGGTTCTAAGGCTACGCGTTGCCACTCAGGGTCTCACACCCGAGACTCTCTAGGTACATCAGCTCCCGGTATCCCGGTCACTGCCCGAGGTATATGAACATGCCTTCCTGAGAGTAAGCAGCCCAACGGGGGTCAACTCCACTCAGTCAGGGCCCCGTGACTACTCCAAGGTCCACCCAGGCCAACGACCCTCCCTGGAGGAGACAATATACACAGGTAGGAAAGTACAGTACAATAATAGTATAGTTTACCCTATGTCCCCCCGAAAATTCCACACAAAATCCACATATAATCCAGACGGGTCTCATGCCCAAAAAATTGTAATAGCATATATAAACAGTTCACCTCAGACTCATCAAAATCATAAGTGGGAATAGTAAAATAGTATATGCATGCAAGCCTTTTATAAATCAAACAGCCCACTCACACTCGGTCCTTGCTGCTCAACGATCTCTAAAAACCTGTATTATTATACCTGAGAGTTACTTAAGGACCCTATAACATCAATACCAAGACCCTAGAACAGATCCGCCTCAAAATTGCATCCCGGGCACTATTCCCGGTGCTTCAAACCCCATTTTGACTAACTTAATGATCTCCGATCGACACGAAACCACCTCCATTGGATCCGTATCGTCGAAACCTTAAAAATGGTACCGGCCCCACCAAAATCACTATTCACACGCTCCCCAACGTGCCTGGTCAACGCTGCTACAGTATTGCTGACGTCAGTAGTGACGTCATGATGACGTCAGCATGACGTCATCACTGACACTTGTCAGGTGACACGTGGCATGTTCTGATTGGTCCCTGGTCTGACAATATCTGACAGGATGACGTCATCATGACGTTATAAGTGACGTCAGCATGATGACATCATCATTGCTACAGTACCGGGTCAGCCCGTTTGACTGGAACCGGGTTGCCGTTGATCCACGGCTTGACCCGATTCCACCGTACGTTTCCGGCCACCATTTTCGACGAGGTTCATCCGTATAGGGTCGTCTAGGTCTGTTCTATGGTTCTACAACCTCAAAACAGAAAGAAAACGAGAAGAAACTCACCAGTCCTTGCTGAACTTCACGGCCAGAAATCCGGTCGCAGTCTCCGGCGATCCACGCCGTCTCAATCGTCCAAGACAGTCCCAAACAGCTCGTCTCTAGCACTAGGACATGTCCATAACCTAAGGATTGATTTCTATGCATTAAAACGGGTTGGTTCGAAACAGGGGAGTAAAAACGGGTTCTCGGGTTTTGGGCCTTACCGCCGCCGTAGCCTTCGTCGCCTGCTCAGTCGTGCTCCTGGGGTCCTCACGGTGTCAACTGGAGCTTCACTTGGGTCGAGGTGGTGAAAATGTGCGGTGTTGCTTCTTGGACCCGATTCCTCTGTGTTTCGGGTCTGAGTTTTGCACGGGTTTTTCAGGGCAGGGAAATGGATGGTGGTGGCTGGTGGTGCACGGTGGTGCTAAGGAGATGATGGTGGTGCTGTGTGTGGTCGGTTGATGGTGTGCAGGTTGCTGGTTTGTGCGTTTGGATCGAGAGAAAATGGAAAGGAAGGTGCACGGTTTAGGGGGGATGGATGTGTATGTGTTTGTGTTTGAGAGAAAAAGGGAGATGATCGTGCATGAAGAAGAAAAAGCAGACTAAAATGGAAGGCTGGGATGAGTTTAGGCAGAAAATCCAATGGCTAGGATTTAATGAGGCAAATAAATGAATATAAAATAGGTAAATAGTTGTAAGGTTGCTTTATTGGAATAGTATGGACTTGGATGAGTGACACTTGTCACTCATCCGCTAGTTTGATTCAAATCTGACTTGGCACGGATTCCCATAATTAATTAATATTTTATTCTGTTGTTCTCGGTTCGTAAATTCCGCTAAAACACGTCCGTGACCATAACTTCTTCATACGAACTCCGATTTCGGCGTGCCGCCTGCCTACGGATTCGTGACGTCCCGACATACGTCATAGTCATGGGTCAAAGCCCAAATTATCTCTCGGGTTAAAAGTCAAAGTTTCCCCCCTTCAGGGGCAAAATAGTCTTTTTATATTAAAATATTATTATTCTTGGTTCGGGTCGTTACACTTTATGTCGCCCGAGCTTTGCATTTTCAAACCCATTTACCTTCGAATTTTTGGGCTGATTGTGTTCTCACCTTCGTTTACCTCATTAATTGTTTACCTACCCCTTTACTTTCCAATTTCTCTCCTTATGCTCACCTTTATAATCAGTCTCCCACTTTCACCCATCTACGTGTTTTTGGTTGTGTTTGTTATGCCACCAATGTCCACCCACTTCACAAATTTGACTCTCGTGCTCATTATTGCATTTTTTTCGATTACCCCATGGGTCAAAAGGGCTACAAATGAGATGATTTAGATACCCACCAATTCTTTTTTATCCAGTATGTCAAATTCCATGAACATATTTTTCCCTTTTCCACACCCACAATCCCTCACGACCTTCCCACCACTGTTTTACCATCGCCCCACAAGATTACCTCGACCTTCTTGCAGGCACACAGTCATCTGCCACCATAGGCTATCCCCCTTATGGACCTACCCGTTGGGTAGCTCGCAGGTCCACCTTCTGCTCTACCTGTTGACCAGCCCATAAGCCCACCTATTACCCACCCCGCATGCCCATCTCCTGCTCTGCTTGTCAGCACACTTCCTACTCTGCCAGTCAGCCTATTTACTAGACCCCTTCCTATGACATAGTCCCCTGTTCCCAGCCCAATTCCCAAGAACCCCACTCATGGACCCTCATCACCGCCTAGCCCTCTGAACCCCTTCCCCCCTTTATGCCTCCACCCACACATGCCATCCTCCCGCTTGGCACAACAATTATAGTATGGTCCAACATGTTTTTACTCCCATCCTCCTCCTCATTGCCCTCATTGCCTGGTCTTCTCAACGGTACAAAATACCCTTTATCCAACTACTTATTTTTTTTTTCCAATTTATGTCATTCGCGTCGTGTTTTTTAACCATCATTTTAGGTCACCATGGGCCACTTCGTATGCCCAGGCTATTCAAGATCCTCTTTGGCAAGCTGCTATGCAACTTGAGTTAGGTGCTTTACAATACAATCATACATGGAGTTTGGTTCTTTTACCACCTGGTCATAAACCCATTGGCTTCAAATGGGTTTATAAAATCAAGTATAAATCTAATGGCACTATCGAACGTTATAAGGCTCGCCTTTTTGCCAAAAGTTATACTCATATCGAAGGTGTTGATCTTGAGACTTTCTCTCCCACTACTAAACTCACTACTCTCCGCTGCCTCCTTACCATGGCTTATGCACGTGGTTGGTTCATTCATAAACTCGATGTTTAGAATGCTTTCCTCCATGGTGATTTATCTGAAGAAGTTTACATGGATCTGCCACCTGGTGTTCGCCAACATGGGGGGAATCTTGTATGTCGGCTGCACAAATCTTTGTGTGGTCTCAAACAAGCTTCCTGTAACTAGTTTTCCACATTTTTTGCTGCCATTCAACGAGCTGGCTTCTGCTAGTCTACTGCTAATTACTCACTTTTCACCAAAACCAACGGTTTCTCCCTCACTATTGTTTTAATCTATGATGATGATATCCTCCTTACAGGGAATGATTTACAAGAGATGACACTTCTCAAAGCTTATCTCCTCAAACACTTTCGTATCAAGGATCTTAGAGATTTGAAATACTTTTTGGGCATTAAATTCTCTCATCTTAGAAAGGAATCTTTATGTCACAACAAAAAATATGCTCTAGATATTCTACAAGTTTTCGGACTCCTTGGGGCACGATATGATACCTTCCATATGGAACAACACTTAAAGCTCACTCCAATGGATGGTGCACCACTTCATGACTCGACTCAGTACAGGAGGTTAGTGGGTCGCTTAATTTATCTCCCCATGACGAGGCCTGACATTGTATATTCAGTACAATCTTTGAGTCAATTTATGCACCAACCTAGAAAACCACATTGAGAAGCTGCACTTCGCATCTTGAGCTACATCAAAGGCACTTCTAGTCAAGGATTATTCTTTCCAGGTGACATCACTCTTTCATTGAGTACCTATTGTGACTCGAACCATGCTAGTTGTCTTACTACTCGTAAGTCAACTACAGGTTAATGTGTGTCTTTTGGGAAAGTCCCTTATCTCTTAGAAATCCAAGAAACAGTCACATGTTGCCAAATCAACCATTGAAGCAGAATATCGTGACATGGCAAGCACATGCTTGGAAATTACTTGGTTATGTTATGTCTTGGAAGATCTACATGTTCATATCACTCAACCAACTTCGTTTTTTTTTTTTTGTGTGATAATCAAGCAGCTTTACATATAGCAGCTAATCAGGTCTACAAAACATATTGAGGTTGATTGTCACATTGTGATGGGAAAGCTTCAAGTCAAAATTGTTTCACCCTTTTTCGTTCAGTCACGTGTTCAGTTGGCAGACATCTTCACTAAGGCTTTTTGGAAAAGCTGACTTCGTTTCATTAAGTGGCAAGTTGGGATTTCATAACATTCTTATTGTGGGATTTTACTTCTTCCCAAAGTTATTGGGTTGTATATATTTTGTACGTTTGCTACTTAATAATATTCATTGGAAAATTATCCCATTTATTAAGAAGACCAGACAAATTAAAATTGGCAATAAATCGTGTCATGTTAGATTCATATCATGTTATCGTGTTATAAACATTGTTTTATTCAAATATACCCAATATAAATTCGACCATTTTAATAACCCTTATAATTCATTTAATAAGCAGGTTAATTAACCGATGACCTATTATTGATCTAAAATATACCCATTTATTATAAAAGTTAAAAAATTATTATTCATCTTAACAATTAATTTAAAATTCATCTATTTATTCTACATGTCATAATAAATTGATAAGAAAATAACCTAAAAATTTAATTATATGAACTTTAAAACCGTGTCAAAAATTATTACTTCTTAAACACCCCTAGCAAATGCCCCTCAAGCCTCCTTTTTTTCGTACGTTTTTAATTTAAACTTCAGACCAACAGCCCAAAATAATGTTTAAAACTTTAAACAATTAAAACCCTAGTCATTTTATTCTTTTAATAAAGCTCTCAGCTTGCATATCGGAGACCACGTGGGTCAGGTACGACGTTGCCCTACTTTTGGTCAAAAAACGACAAAACAGAACGAATGAGTCAAATGAGTCAATGAAGAACAAAACAAAATTATCGAAGTCATTGAAATTAATTTAATTGTGCAATTAAATATATATGATTAGAATTAGATCACAACAAAATAATAATAATTTCAATAAGACCATTAATGCAGGAGCAGACGTAGAACCACCGTTCAATAGTCACAATTCATTCCATCCTCTAGAAACTAATAATGAAAACCAAAAATAGTAATTATATATAAATTATTCTAACCCACAAATATAAAAGGAAACTTAGGATCTGTCCGCCGCATCTCTCTCCCGGTGACCAAACTGCTCAAAAAGGGCTTCTCCGCTGCAGATCTAGGCCAAAAGCGACGCCGCAATGACGGCCGCGGCGGCCACATAACCGGTAGCGAAGACTCTGCTCATGGCGGCTCCAGATGGGGCAGGTGCCTCGGCCGTCGGGGAGGAAGAGGCGGCGGTTGGAGTAGTGGCGGAGGCATCGGGAGCCAGTGAGGACGACGAGGTCGGTGGGGCTGGTGGAGAGCTGGATGGAGATAAGGATGGAGACGATGAAAAGGAGGTGGTTGGAGCGGAGGAATCAGAGGATTTTGGAGCGGATGAGGAAGAGGTGGTTGGGGAAGCCGCAGGGGCAGAGGCCTTAGGAGCCTGAGTTGACGCCGAGGGAGTGGCTGCTGGGGTGGCAGAGGGTGTCTTGGCTGCAGGAGTGGAGGTGGGTGCTGGGGTGTTGGTTGGTGGTGGAGCGGAAGCCGGAGTCTTGGCCGTTGGTGCTTGGCTATTGGCTGGTGGCTGAGACTGCTGCGGAGGTTGCTGAGACTGCTGGCCTCCGCTGGGTGCTGCGGAGGGAGCCTGGGCCTTATCGTCAGCCGCCAAGGCTGGGCCGGCTACGAGAGCAAGAGCCATCATCATCAGCATGAATGCAGAGCGAGCCATTGTTCGTTGTTTTTTTGGAGAAGAAGCAGAGAGAAAAGAAAAAAGATAGACAGGGGAGAGAAAAGAGAGAAGGTACTTCGACAAAGACGAGGAAGAACATTTATACAGGGAGGGTTTGGTCGGTTGACAGTTTAAAACGCTGTCGTACACGTGGAAGGAGCAACGGGGTTTTGCCAAAATTACAGGGGAGTGCAATCCCAGGCGTCCATATTAGAGAGCGCGTTTGTAAAATGACGGTGGATGTTGGTTCGGGAGTCGGAAATCTTTCGCTTGCGTTGTTTTCTTTTTTGGTAAATTATTTTTTACTTTACTTTAATTAGCCGTAATTGCCTGCGTATTTATGATTTTGCCTATTTTAATTTCTTGCTAGCTTTGGAGGAACATTGTTCGCGGCTCTCTTTTTTAAGGCATCACTATTTATAGTTGGATCGATATTTATTTTTGTTTTTCAATATACAAAAGTTCAAGTAAATATCTTTATTTAAATAGAATCAAACAATACGTAAATATCTTTAGTTATTATTTGAACTGTTAATAATATTGTATATGAATTTTAATTTTAATTTTAGCACAGAATATTGTTGTTTCTATAAAAATTAAAACGAAAACATTTTTTGGGTCATCCATTTTCCTAGGCTTCTAGCTATAAGCATGATAATGTTACAAGCATTCTCATTAGGGTGGTAATTTTTGACACGACTCGAAACCCGCACGAAATTTATTCGGATCAACCCGCACGATTAAAATTTCGGGTCATTTTCGGGTCAACTCGTTATGACCCGTTAATTAAACGGGTGGGTTTCGGGTCAATCTGTTAACCCGTATAATGACCTGTTAACCTGTTTAATAAATGGGTAAATTTCGGGTTAACAGGTTAACCCGTATATTGACTTATATATTGACCCATTTAATAAACGTGTCATTACTAACTCATATATCTACCCATTTATTTACCTAAATATCTATTAAATATTATAATTTAAATAGGTTAAACATGTTAAACGGGTTAAGCGGGTCAAACGGATCATAGGTTAATTGGGTTTTGAGTATGACCTGTTTATTAAATGGGTTAAACGGGTTACACAGGTCATTAACAGGTCGGGTTCGGGTTGGATATTCTTGACACGATTATTAAACGGGTCGGATTCGGGTTGGGCATAAATGGGTAAAACAGAATTCATGACACGACACGAACCCGACCCGACACGACCCATTGACACCCCACTCTTACCTATTTTTGTTTCGGCTTAAGATCGATGGGGTTATCACTTTTAAAATTCATCTTAATTTAAATTAATATTATTGATTTAATGATATTTATATTCATTATATAGTGAAAGTTTCCAAATTTTCAATGTCTATACAAGCTATATCTACTTTCGCAACATCTTTATCTGAACGAAAAAAAACCTGTGATTTTGATTAGGAAATGAATAATGAATCAATGTTCAAAGATAATGAATCAAAATTTTTGTCCAAAAGGTGCTAATCATGCATTAATCAATGATCAACTTTCAGTGTTAATTATTTGGTATTTGGAAAAGTAACATTTGATATCACGAATTTGAAGATACATAAGTAACAGTTAATTATTTTACTTTAGCTCTTTGTTTTATTTATATTTTCAAAATAATAATTTTAATATTTATTTCTTATGACATTGTAGGTATATAGAGCAGAGTACGTAATTATGTTTTGTAGGTATAACGGGCTTGTCTTCTTATACATGAGGTAGATAGACTAAAAATATTCATTTTTTGCAAGACATTGGGTAATTATCTTCTTCTATGATAAGTTAACATATTAATCTGATTTTAGGTAAATTTTGTTTGTCTAACTATACATGTTTAATAGGTATACTGTAACACCCCGGAAATTCGAGGATCTTAATATTGTAATTTAATGTATGAATTGATGTTTTTACCCTTGTTGATGGTATGGCGAATTGTTGACTTTTTGATTGGTGGGTCCAATGGACATTAACCAATGACCGTGACGTAGTTCGGGACGTCACGAGTCCATAGCCAGGTGGCACGTCCAATTCGGACGATCAGGGAAAAAGTTATGGCTATCGGAAGTCCAGGGGCATTACCGTAATTTGGACGTTTGTGGTGAAAATGTTGACTTTTCGTTTGGCAACTAATTTTCACATGACTCAAGGACCGTTAGGTAGGTCTCGACATCCTGAGTCCGTAGACAGGCGGCACGCCGAAATCGGACTTCGTACGAGGAAGTTATGGCCACGGAAGTAAACGCGAGTAACCGAACTAACCGAGAATCGGATTAAAATAATATTATAATAATAGGATCTGATTACTTTAATCAAATCAATCTGGACCCTTGGATGAGCGACAAGTGTCACTCATCCCCTACATTCCCTAAAACAAGGATCTGTGTTGACCAATAGATTAATTTATTATTTTATTTCCTCAAATCCTCACCATTGGTCCTAAAGTCAGATTTAATCCTGGCCCTTGATTTCATATGCCTATTCTGTTTTAAACCCATGAGACCATACACTTACATTTTCATTCTCTCAAACCGTTTAACACGGTTACCTCTTGGAACAAACTCACCAGCACCTCACCACTCAACTTCACACACCCGGCAACACCAGGCAGCCAACAGCCACCCCCAGACACCGGCCACCACCCCACAGCCACCCTGCACGGCCGGGATTCTCCCAGACCCGAGAAAAAACCCGAACAACCCAAACCATCCAACCATCAAAACCTTCACACCTGGATTCGAACCAACGTACGGTTGGGTTCACTGTGACGGCAGGACGACCCAGAACTGGACTGGACGATGTACGGCGGCGACACGGCGGCGGTAAGTCGAAAAACCCGAGAGACCCGATTTTCTTCCCTGCTTCGAAACATCCGTTTTTTACGTTGAATTTGTTTGGTTGCTTTTAAGACACACTTAGGGGACCTAGACGACCAGTTTGAACCAAGGACCGTGGCTGGAAACTCAACGACTCGCCGGAGAAGATAACCAGAACTGGCAGCCAACCTTCCCGTCGATTTTCAGGTAGTTTCTTCGACCTAAAATCTAGTTTTATTTGCACAGAACCATAGATGAGGTAGAGACGAGTCCATAGGAACAAATTTCACCAGAAATGGTGATCGGGTTGAGGAGAACTGATCGGGCCGTGGGTCTACGGTGACCCGGTTCTCAGACCCGGTTACTGTAGCTGATGATGTCATCATGCTGACGTCAGCAGTGACGTCATGATGACATCATCATGTCAGAAATCAGTCAGACCAAGGACCAATGGACTGCTGACACGTGTCCTCTGACACTGTCAGTGATGACGTCAGCAGTGACGTCATCCTGACGTCAGCAGTACTATAGCACTGTTGACGAGAGGGTTGACCAGGCGCGTGGGGGCGCGTGTGAACAGTACTTTTGGTGGGACCACCACCATTATTTAGGTTTCGACGATCCGGATCCAATGGCGGTGGTTTCGGGTCGATCGGAGATCATTATGTTGGTCAAAATGAGGTTTATTGCCTTGGGAAGCGTGTTCGGGCGGCTTTTTCGGGCCGGTTTCAGTCTAGGGTTTCATGGTTAAATGTTAGGGGTTTGTATTGACCTTCACGTATACTTTGGACATGACAGGGATTGTACAGTTGTACCAGAACGAGGGTATACGTTCGGTTTTCAACAGGATTGTACTGTGAGTGGGCCGTTTTCTTAAACCCTTGTGTGCATAAATGTTTTCTGGTTTATTATACATATTCACATGCTTAAAAACAAATAATGGTTTTGATGATATGGAAATTATGGTTATGGCACGTTTCACGGTATTTGGGCTTGAGACCCGTCTGATGAAACTTAAAGATTGGTTGGATTTTATCCATGTATATATATATATGCTTTGCATGTGGATATCAATAAAATGTATTTGGTACTGCACTGTATAGATCCATTCTTATGATACTGTCTCCTCCGGATGAGGTACCCCGGAGTGGTCACGGACGTCTAGAACGTCCAGCGTCTATGACGCTAAGCATCGGGGATGCTGTACCCGAACGGGGTTCGGGGATTGATCTCGGAATTGAGACCCGAGTGGCACGCGTAGCCTTGTGATTGTGACCTTATTAGACGTCAGGGACGTCAGACATCGGGGATGTCGGGATTGGAGTGTATAGTGCAGTGGCTAAAATTATGTTTATGGTTTTAATTATATGCCTTATGGTTCGTATTATACGATTGATGGTTTAAAATTCTGATGCATGCATGTTTGGAAAACGGAGGGGTAAAGTATATATTTACTTACTAAACGATTTTATAAACTTGAGTTTCGGTCCACTCACCCTTAATGTTTTGGTTACCCCTCCATGACAGGACCCGCCCCGATCCCACAGGGACCACAAGGGGACGTGCCCTGCTCCCGTCTGACACCCATTAATTCATACCAATTTTAGCCTCAAAAACATCAAATGCATAAATAACCAAATTAAAGTTATACATCAAATCCGAATTAAACAGATGTCAGACAAGGGATGAAATCCAAACGACAAGTTGCGAGCACGACTCTATCATAAACCTACGGGTACACCACCCAACAGGGGTTCAGGTACGCAGAAGTGGATCTATGCCTCAGCCTCAGGTTCCTCCTCTACCTCATTAGCACGACCTGGAGGGGTTACCAAAACATTAAGGGTGAGTGGGCCGAAACTCAAGTTTATAAAATCGTTTAGTAAGTAAAACATACAATTTACCCCTCCGTTTTCCAAAACATGCATGCAGCCGAATTTAAAACCATCAATCATATAATATAAACCATAAGGCATATAGTAAAACCGTAAACATAATTTTAGCCACTGTACTATACACTCCAATCCCGACATCCCTGATGTCTGACGACCGTGACGTCCAATAAGGTCACAATCAAAAGGCTACGCGTGCCACTCGGGTCTCAATTCCGAGTTCAATCCCCAAACCCTGTTCGGTTACAGCATCCCCGATGCTTTAGCGTCATAGACGCTGGACGTTTTAGACGTCCGTGACCACTCCGGGGTACCTCATCCGGAGGAGACAGTATCATATGGAAGGATCTATACAGTGCAGTACCAAATACATTTTATTGATATCCACATGCAAAACATATGAGTATACATAGGTAAAATCTGAACCGATCGTTACGTTTCATCAGACGGGTCTCATGCCCAAATACCGTGAAACGTGCCATAACCGAAATTTCAATATCATCAAAACCATATCTTGATTCCAGCATGTGAACATATAAGTAAATCAGAAAACATTTAAGCATGCAAGGGTTTAATGAAATCGGGCCCACTCACAGTACGATCCCGCGATGAACCTGCGCGTACGAACTTGTACCGGGATTATCGTACAATTCCTGTCAGTCCAAATCACATGTAAGGGTCACTACAAGTCTTAAACATTTAACCACAAAGTCCAAAATAGAAACCGGCTCGGGGAAGCCGTCCAACACGTTTCCCGAGGCAACCGGCCCTAAACTGACCCATCAAAACTATCTCAGATCAACATGGTTAATTCACAAAAAATGTTCAGAATGATGAGAGGAACGAAAGTCATGTTGATTGTGATCGGAGATAAGGTCCAACGCGCCCTCACGCGCCGCCCAAAGTGGTTGCGCGTGAAAGTCATGCGCCTGACACTGTAGCTACAGTGTCACCACCTTCACCCGTTTGTCTGTAATACGGACCTGCCACCCGCGGCTTGACCCGGTTGATTACCCATCAATTCTTACTCGATTTCAATCCAATTTGATCCTAACATGTTCATTAACTATCCAATTTAGGTTCTGAGTCAACAATTAACCTCACTGGTCCCTTAAATGGACCCTCGACCCGTAATCAACCAAACGAGTCAATCACCAGAACTCCCTGGTTTCAAACCCATTGTCCAATTAACTTCACAGGAAGCATAATAGGATCAAAACGAACCAAAATGAACAATCAATTGTGTCTGAAAGTACCTGAAGGTTGTCGTCCCAAGCTCTGCGATTTCCCTGAAAACAGCAGTCACCGTCCCAGCTCACCCGTGGCTGATGGCCTTCGATTTCGATGTGGTTGAGTTCCAAACACTCCCAGAAGACTAAACCAGGCCTTGGTTTGTTCCAACAGTCACCAGAAATCAAAACCCGATTTTCCCTCCAATTTTGCCCGAAATGGTTTCTCTGGTTTTCTTCATCAATTCTCAGTTTTCTTAATGGCAGAGTGATGCTCACACATGTTCTAATCAGTTTTAAATAACCTCAGCTATCCCAGAGGCTCGTGGAAGTCCAATTTTTCCACTGAAAATTGTTCCCCGAAAAGCTTCGAATCACAATATTCAATTCGACCGTGCAGGCTGGACGGTTCAGGCCACGTTCAAAAGCAAAAGACAGCCCAGACTTTCCAGCACATATTAGCATAATCAATTGTGCACTGAACCACCGCACATGGTGGTGCCGCCCATGTCCCCCGCGGTTTGCTACAGTAACCAGGGCGAAATGACCAAAATGCCCCTGGTTCAAATAATTACCAAACTGCCCCTCACTTCCTAGACCCGTAACTCAGCCATATGAAGTCCGATTTCGGCGTGCCGCCTGTCTACGGACTCAGGATATCGAGACCTACCTAACGGTCATTGAGTCATGTGAAGTCCAACTTACGGTAATGCCCCTGAACTTCCGATAGTCATAACTTTTACCCAGATCGTCCGAATTGGACGTGCCACCTGTCTATGGACTCGTGACGTCCCGAACTACGTCACGGTCACTGGTCAAAGTCCATTTGACCCACTAATCAAAAAGTCCACAATTTGGCCATACCATTCACAAGGGTAAATTACAATATTAAAATCCTCGAATTTCCGGGGTGTTACAACCTTCCCTCCTTAAGAAATTTCGTCCCGAAATTTCAAAGAAACAAATGAGGAAATTGTTCTCGCATCTGAGCCTCAGGCTCCCATGTGGCTTCTTCCACATTCTGGTTTCTCTAGAGAATCTTCACGAGATGAATCGTCTTCCGACGTAGTACCTTGTCTTTCCGATCCAAAATCTGCACTAGGTGCTCCTTAAAGCTCAAATCCCCTCGGAGTTCGATAGGTTGATCCTCCAGTACATGGGAAGCATCACGTACATACTTCCGTAGCATCGATACGTGAAAAACATCGTGAACTTTAGAAAGTTCTGGAGGTAGTGCCAATCTGTATGCAACCCTGCCAATTCTCTCCACGATCTCATATGGTTCGATAAAACGCGGACTCAGTTTCCCCCGTCGACCAAAACGGATAATCCCCTTCCACGGAGAAAGCTTTAGGAAGACAAAATCTCCCACTTCAAATTCCAAGTCTCGGATCCGTCGATCGGCATAACTCTTTTGGCGATCATGCACCGCCTTTAATCTCATCTTGATAACTCGAACAGTCTCCAGGGTTAAGTCCATCAATTCCGGCCCTACCACCGCTCCCTCCCCTATCTCCGTCCAGCAGATAGGTGTCCTGCACTGTCGACCATACAGTGCCTCATAAGGTGCCATCCCGATGCTTGCCTGATAGCTGTTATTGTAAGCGAATTCCATCAATGGCAAATGAGTATCCCAAGAGTCCTGAAACTGTAGCACACACGACCTCATCATGTCCTCCAGGGTCTGAATGGCCCGTTCAGACTGTCCATCGGTCTGTGGATGGAACACAGTACTGAAACGTAGGGTTGTTCCCAAAGTAGCTTGTAAACTCCGCCAGAACCTGGAAGTGAAACGCAGATCACGATCGGGCACGATCGATTCCGGCGTACCATGCAATCGTATGATTTCTTTTACGAACAATTGAGCCAGTCGGTTGGGTTTATAAGTTTCCTGAACTGGCAGAAAATGGGCTGACTTGGTTAACCGATCCACGATCACCCATACTCCGTCCACTCCACTCTGAGTCCTTGGCAACTTAAAGACGAAGTCCATGGTGATGTGATCCCACTTCCACTCGGGAATCGGAAGTGGCTGCATAGCCCCATACGGTCTCTGCCGTTCCGCCTTAACCTGCTGACAGGTTAAGCATCTGCTCACGAATTCAGCAATATCCTTCTTCATTCCTGGACACCAATAATGGTTCCGGAGGGTACGGTACATCTTTGTACCTCCCGGATGCATAGCATAGGCCGAACTATGGGCCTCCTCAAGAATCTCGGTCCGTATCTCTGCCACTGCAGGTACACACAACCGGCCCAACTTCACCAGTGCTCCATCATCCCGGATAGTAAAATCCGGTCTCCCATCCGCATCGACCTCAATCCTGTAAATACAGAGTATCGGATCCTGAAGTTGTGCTTCGATGATCCGATCAATCAATACAGGTCGTACATGGAAGCTGGCCAGCAAAGCTCCATGCTCATCCGTACCCAAAATAACTCCCGCCTTCCGGAGTTCCACCAGCAAAGGAAGATACACCATCCTCAGGTGTGCAACCGATCCCGCTGACTTCCTGCTGAGTGCATCAGCCACCACATTGGCCTTACCCGGATGGTACTCGATCGTATAGTCATAATCCTTCAGCAGCTCTAACCATCTCCGTTGTCTCATGTTAAGCTCCTTCTGAGTGAATAGGTACTTTAGGCTCTGGTGGTCGGTGTATATCCGGCACATTGCGCCGAAAAGATAATGTCTCCAGATTTTTAGAGCATGAACTACCGCAGCCAACTCCAAATCACTGGTTGGGTAGTTCAACTCATGAGTCTTTAGCTGTCGGGATGCGTAGGCGATAACCTTGCCAGTCTGCATCAACACGCAGCCCAAACCTTGTAGTGAAGCGTCACTAAAGACCACGAATTCTCCACTGTCATCTGGTAATGCAAGGACAGGTGCAGTGGTCAATCGATCTTTCAATTCTTGAAAACTCCGATCACACTGCTCGTCCCAAATAAACTTCACACCCTTCCGAGTCAGACGAGTCAATAGTGCAGCAATTTTGGAGAAACCCTCCACGAATCTCCGGTAGTAACCCGCTAACCCGACAAAATTCCGCACCTCCGTTACTGTTGTCGGTCTAGCCCAGTTGGTCACCGCTTCTGTTTTCTGGGGATCCACGCTAATCCCATTTGTCGATATCACGTGTCCCAAAAAACCAATACTGCTTAGCCAAAACTGACACTTGCTCAGCTTGGCGTACAACTGCTCTTGTCTCAGCTTCTCCAACACCAACCGTAGATGTTCCTCATGTGCTCGGGCACTCCTCGAGTACACCAAGATATCATCGATGAACACAATCACGAATTTATCCAAGTAGGGTCGGAAGACCCGGTTCATCAGATCCATGAATGCTGCTGGAGCATTCGTCAACCCAAAAGGCATAACCAGGAACTCGTAGTGTCCATAACGGGTTCGAAATGCAGTTTTTGGAATATCCTCCTCCGAAATTGTCAGTTGGTGATACCCAGACCGCAAATCAATCTCCGAAAAGCACTGAGCTCCCCGCAACTGGTCAAAAAGGTCATCGATCCTGGGTAGAGGATACTGGTTCCTCAGTGTCACCTTGTTGAGTTGTCGATAGTCAATACACAAATGGAGACTCCCCTCCTTCTTCTTTACAAACAACACCGGGGCTCCCCACGGTGAAGTACTCAGTCGGACATATCCCAATTCCACCAACTCCTGCAACTGAGTTTTGAGTTCTCGTAACTCGACCGGCGCTATCCGGTATGGTGCCTGGGATATAGGTCGAGTACCAGGGGGTAGTTCAATAGTAAACTCGATCTCCCACGATGGCGGTAATCCAGGTAAGTCTTCCGGGAACACATCCGGAAACTCACGTACCACCGGTATCTCGTCGATACCCGGAGTATCAACCTGATCCGACACGACATGCGCCAGATAACCCTGGCATCCCTTCCGTAGAAGTTTGGTAGTAGTAAGTGAAGAAATCACTTCAGGAGGCGAACCGTCACGTTCCCCCTGGAAGATAACCTCCGGCAAACCCGGGCTTCGCAGAATTACCTGCTTGCTACTGCAATCGATGAGCGACCCATGCTCCGATAGCCAATCCATTCTCAAAATTACATCAAAGTCGTGGATATCCAGAATAATCAAGTCCGCTTGTAAATCCACATCCTCAATTCTCACCGGGCACCTCCGAATCACCTGATTCACAAGGTACACGATGCCCATCGGGGTGCTAACACCCATTTAGCAATCTAAGGCTGATACCACACAATCAAGCATACCAGCACAACTCTTCGAAATAAAAGAATGTGTAGCCCCCGCATCCATCAATACACTTACAAGAAGGTTTAGGATATGTAGTGTACCTGTAACCACGCCTAGGCCAGTCCTCGCCTGCTGCTGGGTCATAGCAAACACTTGGGCCCTAGGCCCTCCATTTTGTCCGCGCCCGCACCACGCCCAGCACCTCGGTCACCTCCCTGACCGCGACCTCCATTAGTGTAGGAAGCCGTGCTCTGCACCACACTAGAGCCCCCAGCGTCGTTGCTCTTGGACAATAGCGGGCAATCACAGGCATAATGGCCCTCCTCTCCGCAAGCAAAACAGGTTACCGGCCTCGGCCTATCCGAATGCCCACCAGAAGCACCGCTCCATGACGAACGCTGCCCGGAGTTGTATCCTGATCCTATGCCCCGAGAGCCTCCGCGTCGACCTGACCAGCCACGACCCTTGAAGGATGAGGGTGCCCCCCTATAGCCCCCTACCTTGTTGTTCTTCTGGCCTGATGGCCCACGGTGTGGGCGATCCTGACGTCGCCCCTCGCCTGAAAGCTGTCGTGTCTGGTGTGTCGCCAGACTGGCCTCGACACGCACCGCAGCGTCGACCATATCTCTCAGTGAAGCATGAGTAGCAGCAGTCACACTTGCTCGGATCTCCCCTCGGAGTCCAAGCTCGAACCTTGGCATTTGTCCTCCTCCGTGCTCACGAATGATGCAGCGAACCGGGATAGTTTTTCGAAAGTCAGCTCGTAGTCCGCAACGGACATATCTCCCTGCTCCAACCGCAGGAACTCAGCCTCTCGTGCCGGGCGAAACGATCACGGGTAGTACTGGTCCAGAAATCGGGAACGGAAAGCTTCCAAAGTAGTGGTATGGACAGACCACCCAGACATTTCGAGGCCGTGCCACCACTGGTAGGCTCCTCCCTCCAGCAAGAAGGCTGCCAAAGTTACCCGTTCGCCCGGAGGGCAGTGCATCACCGTGAAGATCCTTTCCCATTTGGTGATCCAATCATGAGCATCTTCGGGGTTCGATCCCCCGTTGAAAGGTGTGGCTCCCAGACGTTGAGCCCGCTCAATGCTTGCGCATTCCATTTCCCTTTCCAGATCCTCGTCAGTTCGTGTATGAGGAATTCTCCTAGGAGGCATAACCAACTGTCAAGAGGCATAGATCAGTTAACATTATCCGTAAAAGTCGCAAAGTAACTAGTACTAATCGCTAGTCTAGCATGCTGACCACAACCTAGTGCTCTGATACCAAGCTGACAGGACCCGCCCCGATCCCACAGGGACCACAAGGGGACGTGCCCTGCTCCCGTCAGACACCCAATAATTCATACCAATTTTAGCCTCAAAAACATCAAATGCATAAATAACCAAATTAAAGTTATACATCAAATCCGAATTAAACAGATGTCAGACAAGGGATGAAATCCAAACGACAAGTTGCGAGCACGACTCTAACATAAACCTGCGGGTACACCACCCAACAGGGGTTCAGGTACGCAGAAGTGGATCTATGCCTCAGCCTCAGGTTCCTCCTCTACCTCATTAGCACGACCTAGAGGGGTTACCAAAACATTAAGGGTGAGTGGGCCGAAACTCAAGTTTATAAAATCGTTTAGTAAGTAAAACATATAATTTACCCCTCCGTTTTCCAAAACATGCATGCAGCCGAATTTAAAACCATCAATCATATAATATAAACCATAAGGCATATAGTAAAACAGTAAACATAATTTTAGCCACTGCACTATACACTCCAATCCCAACATCCCTGATGTCTAACGTCCCTGACGTCCAATAAGGCCACAATCACAAGGCTACGCGTGCCACTCGGGTCTCAATTCCGAGTTCAATCCCCGAACCCTGTTCGGTTACAGCATCCCCGATGCTTTAGCGTCATAGACGCTGGACGTTTTAGACGTCCGTGACCACTCCGGGGTACCTCATCCGGAGGAGACAGTATCATATGGAAGGATCTATACAGTGCAGTACCAAATACATTTTATTGATATCCACATGCAAAACATATGAGTATACATAGGTAAAATCTGGACCGATCGTTACGTTTCATCAGACGGGTCTCATGCCCAAATACTGTGAAACGTGCCATAACCGAAATTTCAATATCATCAAAACCATATCTTGATTCTAGCATGTGAACATATAAGTAAATCAGAAAACATTTAAGCATGCAAGGGTTTAATGAAATCGGGCCCACCCACAGTACGATCCCGCGATGAACCTGCGCGTACGAACTTGTACCGGGATTATCGTACAATTCCTGTCAGTCCAAATCACATGTAAGGGTCACTACAAGTCTTAAACATTTAACCACAAAGTCCAAAATAGAAACCGGCTCGGGGAAGCCGTCCAGCACGTTTCCCGAGGCAACCGGCCCTAAACTGACCCATCAAAACTATCTCAGATCAACATGGTTAATTCACCAAAAATGTTCAGAATGATGAGAGGAACAAAATTCATGTTGATCGTGATCGGAGATAAGGTCCAACGCGCCATCACGCGCCGCCCAAAGTGGCTGCGCGTGAAAGTCACGCGCCTGACACTGTAGCTACAGTGTCACCACCTTCACCCGTTTGTCTGTAATACGGGCCTGCCACCCGCGGCTTGACCCGGTTGAATACCCATCAATTCATACTCGATTTCAATCCAATTTGATCCTAACATGTTCATTAACTATCTAATTTAGGTTCTGAGTCAACAATTAACCTCACTGGTCCCTTAAATGGACCCTCGACCTATGATCAACCAAACGGGTCAATCACCAGAACTCCCTGGTTTCAAACCCATTGTCCAATTAACTTCACAGGAAGTATAATAGGATCAAAACGAACCAAAATGAACAATCAATTGTGTCGGAAAGTACCTGAAGGTAGTCGTCCCAAGCTCTGCGATTTCCCTGAAAACAGCAGTCACCGTCCCAGCTCACCCGTGGCTGATGACCTTCGATTTCGATGTGGTTGAGTTCCAAACACTCCCAGAAAACTAAACCAGGCCTTGGTTTGGTCCAACAGTCACCAGAAATCAAAACCCGATTTTCCCTCCAATTTTGCCCGAAATGGTTTCTCTGGTTTTCTTCATCAATTCTCAGTTTTCTTAATGGCAGAGTGATGCTCACACATGTTCTAATCAGTTTTAAATAACCTCAGCTGTCCCAGAGGCTCGTGGAAGTCCAATTTGTCCACTGAAAATTGTTCCCCGAAAAGCTTCGAATCACAATATTCAATTCGACCGTGCAGGCTGGACGGTTCAGGCCACGTTCAAAAGCAAAAGACAGCCCAGACTTTCCAGCACATATTAGCATAATCAATTGTACACTGAACCACCGCACATGGTGGTGCCGCCCATGTCCCCCGCGGTTTGCTACAGTAACCAGGGCGAAATGTCCAAAATGCCCCTGGTTCAAATAATTACCAAACTGCCCCTCACTTCCTAGACCCGTAACTCAGCCATACGAAGTCCGATTTCGGCGTGCCGCCTGTCTACCGACTCAGGATATAGAGACCTACCTAACGGTCCTCGATTCATGTGAAAATTAGTTTCCAAACGAAAAGTCAACATTTTCGTCCGTGAAGTCCAACTTACGGTAATGCCCCTGAACTTCCGATAGTCATAACTTTTACCCAGATCGTCCGAATTGGACGTGCCACCTGTCTATGGACTCGTGACGTCCCGAACTACGTCACGATCACTAGTCAAAGTCCATTTGACCCACTAATAAGAAAGTCCACAATTTGGCCATACCATTCACAAGGGTAAAAACGTCAATTCAAATATTAAATTACAATATTAAAATCCTCGAATTTCCGGGGTGTTACACTCCAGGTTGTGCTACTGAGGTAGAGGAGGATCCTGAGGCTGAGGCATAGATCTACTTCTGCGTACCTGAACCCCTATTGGGTGGGCTACCCGCAGGTTTATTTTAGAGTCGTGCTCGCAACTTGTAATTTTGGATTTCATCCCTTGTCTGACATCTGTTTAATTCGGATTTGATGTATAACTTTAATTTGGTTGTTTATGCATTTGATGTTTTGAGGTTAAAATTGGTATGAATTATGGGTGTCAGACGGGAGCAGGGCACGTCCCCTTGTGGTCCCTGTGGGATCGGGGCGGGTCCTGTCAGCTTGGTATCAGAGCACTAGGTTGTGGTCAGCATGCTAGACTAGCGATTAGTACTAGTTACTTTTTGAGTTTAAGGATAATGTTAACTGATCTATGCCTCTTGACAGTTGGTTATGCCTCCAAGGAGGATTCCTCATACACGAACTGACGAGGATCTGGAAAAGGAAATGGAATGCGCAAGCATTGAGCGGGCTCAGCGTTTGGGAGCCACACCTTTCAGCGGGGGAGCAAACCCCGAAGATGCCCATGATTAGATCACCAAATGGGAAAGGATCTTCACGGTAATGCACTGCCCTCCGGGCGAACGGGTAACTTTGGCGGTCTTCTTGCTGGAAGGAGGAGCCTACCAGTGGTGGTACGGCCTTGAAATTTCTGGGTGGTCTGTCCATACCACTACTTGGGAACTTTTCCGTTCCCGATTTCTGGACCAGTACTACCCGCGATCGTTTCGCGCGGCACGGGAGGCTGAGTTCCTGCGGCTGGAGCAGGGAGATATGTCCGTTGTGGACTACGAGCAGACTTTTGGGAAACTTTCCCGGTTTGCTGCATCATTTGTGAGCACGGAGGAGGACAAGTGCCAAAGGTTTGAGCTTGGACTCCGAGGGGAGATCCGGGCAAGTGTGACTGCTGCTACTCATGCTTCACTGAGAGATATGGTCAACGCTGCGGTGCGTGTCGAGGCCAGTCTGGCGGCACACCAGACACGACAGCCTTCGAGTGAGGGGCGACGTCAGGATCGCCCACATCGTGGGCCATCATGCCAGAAGAACAACAAGGGAGAAGGCTACAGGGGAGCACCCTCATCCTTCAAGGGTCGTGGCTGGTCAGGTCGACGCGGAGGCACTCAGGGCAGAGGATCAGGATACAACTCTGAGCAGCGTTCATCATGGAGCGGTGCTTCTGGTGGGCATTCGGACAGGCCAAGGCCGGTAATCTGTTTTGCTTGCGGTGAAGAGGGCCACTATGCCTGTGATTGCCCGCATTTGCCCAAGAACAACGACGATGGGGGCTCTAGTGTGGTGCAGAGCACGGCTTCCCACACTAATGGCGGTCGTGGTCAGGGAGGTGACCGTGGTGCTGGGCGTGGCGCGCGTGGGCGCGGACGGAATAGAGGGCCAAGGGCCCAAGTGTTTGCAATGACCCAGCAGCAGGTGAGGACTGCCCCAAGCGTGGTTACAGGTACACTACATATCTTAAACCTTCTTGTACGTGTATTGATGGATGTGGGGGCTAACATTCTTTTATTTCGAGGAGTTGTGCTGGTATGCTTGATTGTGTGGTATCAGCTTTAGATTGTGAGATGGGTGTTGGCACCCCGATGGGCATCGTGTACCTTGTGAATCAGGTGATTCGGAGGTGCCCGGTAAGAATTGAGGATGTGCATTTACCAGCAGACTTAATTATTCTGGATATCCACGACTTCGATATAATCCTAGGGATGGATTGGCTATCGAAGCATGGATCGCTCATCGATTGCTGTAGCAAGCAAGTGATTCTGCGGAGCCCGGGTTTGCTGGAGGTTATCTTTCAGGGGGAACGTGATGGTTCGCCTCCTGAAGTGATTTCTTCACTTACTGCTACCGAACTTCTACGGAATGGATGCCAAGCTTATCTGGCGCATGTCGTGTCGGAGCAGGTCGATACTCCGAGTATCGACGAGATACCGGTGGTACGTGAGTTTCTGGATATATTCCCGGAAGACTTACCTGGATTACCGCCATCGCGGGAGATCGAGTTTACTATTTAACTACTCCCTGGTACCCGACCTATATCCCAGGCACCATACCGGATGGCGCCGACCGAGTTACGAGAACTCAAGACTCAATTGCAGGAGTTGGTGGATTTGGGATATGTCCGACCGAGTACTTCACCGTGGGGAGCACCGGTATTGTTCGTGAAGAAGAAGGAGGGAAGTCTCCGTTTGTGTATTAACTATCGACAACTCAACAAGGTGACACTGAGGAACCAGTATCCTCTACCCAGGATCGATGACCTTTTTGACCAGTTGCGGGGAGCTCAGTGCTTCTCGAAGATTGATTTGCAGTCTGGGTATCACCAACTGAGGATTTCGGAGGAGGATATTCTGAAAACTGCTTTTCAAACTCGTTACGGACACTACGAGTTCCTTGTTATGCCTTTTGGCTTGACGAATGCTCCAGCAGCATTCATGGATCTGATGAACCGGGTTTTTCGACCCTACTTGGATAAATTCGTGATTGTGTTCATCGATGATATTCTGGTGTACTCGAGGAGTGCCCGTGCACATGAGGAACATCTACGGTTGGTCTTAGAGATGCTGAGACAGAAACAGTTGTACGCCAAGCTGAGCAAGTGTCAGTTTTGGCTGAGCAGTATTGGTTTTCTGGGACACGTGATATCAATGGATGGGATTTGCGTGGATCCCCAGAAAACAGAAGCGGTGACTAACTGGGCTAGACCGACAACAGTGACTGAGGTGCGGAGTTTTGTCGGATTAGCAGGTTACTACCGAAGATTCGTGGAGGGTTTCTCCAAAATTGCTGCACCATTGACTCGTTTGACTCGGAAGGGAGTGAAGTTTATTTGGGACGAGCAGTACGATCGGAGTTTTCAGGAGTTGAAGGATCGATTGACCACTACACCTGTCCTTGCATTGCCGGATGACAGTGGAGAGTTCGTGGTCATCAGTGATGCATCACTACAAGGTTTGGGCTGCGTGTTGATGCAGACTGGCAAGGTTATCGCCTACGCATCCCGGCAGCTGAAGACTCATGAGTTGAACTACCCTACCCATGATTTGGAGTTGGCAGCGGTGGTTCATGCTCTAAAAATCTGGAGACATTACCTATTCGGCGCAACGTGCCAGATATACACCGACCACCAGAGTCTTAAGTATTTATTCACTCAGAAGGAGCTTAACACGAGACAACGGGGATGGTTGGAGCTGCTGAAGGATTATGACTGTACGATCGAGTACCATCCGGGTAAGGCCAATATGGTGGCGGATGCACTCAGTAGAAAATCAGCGGGATCAGTTGCACACCTGGGGATGGTGTATCTTCCTTTGCTGGTGGAACTCTGGAAGGCGGGAGTTATTTTGGGTACGGATGAGCATGGAACGTTGTTGGCCAGCTTTCATGTACGACCAGTGCTGATTGATCGGATCATCGAAGCACAACTTCAGGATCCGATACTCTGTATCTACAGAATTGAGGTCGATGCGGATGGGAGACAGGATTTTACCATCCGGGACGATGGAGCACTTGTGAAGTTGGGCCGTTTGTGTGTACCTGCAGTGGCAGAGTTACGGGCCGAGATTCTTGAGGAGGCTCATAGTTCGGCCTATGCTATGCATCCGGGAGGTACCAAGATGTACCGTACCCTCCGGAACCATTATTTCTGGCCAGGAATGAAGAAAGACATTGCGGAGTTCGTAAGCAAATGCTTAACCTGTCAGCAGGTTAAGGCGGAACGGCAGAGACCTTATGGGGCTATGCAGCCACTTCCGATTCCCGAGTGGAAGTGGGATCACATCACCATGGACTTCGTCTTTAAGTTACCAAGGACTCAGAGTGGAATTGACGGAGTATGGGTGATCGTGGACCGGCTAACCAAGTCAGCCCATTTTCTGCCAGTTCAGGAGACTTATAAACCTAACCGACTGGCTCAGTTGTTTGTGAAGGAAATCATACGATTGCATGGTACGCCGGAATCGATCGTGTCCGATCGTGATTCGCGTTTCACTTCCAGGTTCTGGCGGAGTTTACAAGCTACTTTGGGAACAACCCTACATTTCAGTACTGTGTTCCATCCACAGACCGATGGGCAGTCTGAATGGACCACTCAGACCCTGGAGGACATGATGAGGTCCTTTGTGCTACAGTTTCAGGACTTATGGGATACTCATTTGCCATTGATGAAATTCGCTTACAACAACAGCTATCAGGCAAGCATCGGGATGGCCAGTGCAGGACACCTATCTGCTGGATGGAGATAGGAGAGCGAGCGGCTGTAGGGCCGGAATTGATGGACTTAACCTTGGAAACTATTCTAATTATCAAGGAGAGATTGAAGGCGGCGCATGATCGCCAAAAGAGTTATGCCGATCGACGGATTCGAGACTTGGAATTTGAGGTGGGAGAATTCGTCTTCCTGAAGTTATCTTCGTGGAAAGGGATTATCCGTTTTGGTCGACGGGGGAAGCTGAGTCCGCGTTTTATCGGACCTTATGAGATCGTGGAAAGGATTGGGAGAGTTGCATACAGATTGGCACTACCTCCAGAACTATCGAGAGTTCACGATGTTTTCCACATATCAATGCTACGAAAGTACGTATATGATGCTTCGCATGTACTAGGGGAACAACCTTTCGAACTACGAAAGGATTTGAGCTTCGAAGAACAACCAGTACAGATCTTGGATCGGAAGAACAAGGTACTACGTCGGAAGACGATTCCTCTCGTGAAGATTCTCTGGAGAAACCAGAATGTGGAAGAAGCCACACGGGAGCCTGAGGCTCAGATGCGAGAACAATTTCCTCATTTGTTTCTTTGAAATTTCGGGACGAAATTTCTTAAGGGGGGAAGGTTGTAACACCCCGGAAATTCGAGGATCTTAATATTGTAATTTAATGTATGAATTGACGTTTTTACCCTTGTTGATGGTATGGCCAATTGTTGACTTTTTGATTGGTGGGTCCAATGGACTTTGACCAATGACCGTGACGTAGTTCGGGACGTCACGAGTCCATAGCCAGGTGGTACGTCCAATTCGGACGATCAGGGAAAAAGTTATGGCTATCGAAAGTCCAGGGGCATTACCGTAATTTGGACGTTTGGTGTGAAAATGTTGATTTTTCGTTTGGCAACTAATTTTCACATGACTCAAGGACCGTTAGGTAGGTCTCGACATCCTAAGTCCGTAGACAGGCGGCACGCCGAAATCGGACTTCGTACGAGGAAGTTATGGCCACAGAAGTAAACGCGATTAACCGAACTAACCGAGAACCGGATTAAAATAATATTATAATAATAGGATCTGATTACTTTAATCAAATCAATCTGGACCCTTGGATGAGTGACAAGTGTCACTCATCCCCTACATTCCCTAAAACAAGGATCTGTGTTGGCCAATAGATTAATTTATTATTTTATTTCCTCAAATCCTCACCATTGGTCCTAAAGTCAGATTTAATCCTGGCCCTTGATTTCATATGCCTATTCTGTTTTAAACCCATGAGACCATACACTTACATTTTCATTCTCTCAAACCATTTAACACGGTTACCTCTTGGAACAAACTCACTAGCACCTCACCACTCAACTTCACACACCCGACAACACTAGGCAGCCAACAGCCACCCCCAGACACCGGCCACCACCCCACAGCCACCCTGCACGGCCGGGATTCTCCCAGACCCGAGAAAAAACCCGAACAACCCAAACCATCCAACCATCAAAACCTTCACACCTGGATTCGAACCAACGTACGGTTGGGTTCACTGTGACGGCAGGATGATCCAGAACTGGACTGGACGACATACAGCGGCGACACGGAAGCGGTAAGTCGAAAAACCCGAGAGACCCGATTTTCTTCCCTGCTTCGAAACGTCCGTTTTTTACGTTGAATTTTTTTGGTTGCTTTTAAGACACACTTAGGGGACCTAGACGACCAGTTTGAACCAAGGACCGTGGCTGGAAACTCGACGACTCGCCGGAGAAGATAACCAGAACCGGCAGCCAACCTTCCTGTCGATTTTCAGGTAGTTTCTTCGACCTAAAACCTAGTTTTATTTGCACAGAACCATAGATGAGGTAGAGACGAGTCCATAGGAACAAATTTCACCATAAATGGTGATCGGGTTGAGGAGAACTGATCGGGTTGAACCGTGGGTCTACGGTGACCCGGTTACTGTAGCTGATGACGTCAGCTGTGACGTCATGATGATGTCATCATGTCAGAAATCAGTTAGACCAGGGACCGATGGACTGCTGTCACGTGTCCTCTGACACTATCAGTGATGACGTCAGCAGTACTGTAGCACTGTTGACCAGAGGGTTGACCAGGCGCGTGTGAACAGTACTTTTGGTGGGACCACCACCATTCTTTAGGTTTCAACGATCCGGATCCAATGGCGGTGGTTTCGGGTCGATCGGAGATCATTATGTTGGTCAAAACGAGGTTTATTGCCTTAGGAAGCGCGTTCGGGCGGCTTTTTCGGGCCGGTTTCAGTCTAAGGTTTCATGGTTAAATGTTAGGGGTTTGTATTGACCTTCACGTATACTTTGGACATGACAGGGATTGTACAGTTGTACCAGAACGAGGGTATACGTTCGGTTTTCAGCAGGATTGTACTGTGAGTGGGCCGTTTTCTTAAACCCTTGCGTGCATAAATGTTTTCTGGTTTATTATACATATTCACATGCTTAAAAACAAATAATGGTTTTGATGATATGGAAATTATGGTTATGGCACGTTTCACGGTATTTGGGCTTGAGACCCGTCTGATGAAACTTAAAGATTGGTTGGATTTTATCTATGTATATATATATATGCTTTGCATGTGGATATCAATAAAATGTATTTGGTACTGCACTGTATAGATCCATTCTTATGTTACTGTCTCCTCCGGATGAGGTACCCCGGAGTGGTCACGGATGTCTAGAACGTCCAGCGTCTATGACGCTAAGCATCGGGGATGTTGTACCCGAACGGGGTTCAGGGATTGAACTCGGAATTGAGACCCGAGTGGCATGCGTAGCCTTGTGAGTGTGACCTTATTAGACGTCAGGGACGTCAGACATCGGGGATGTCGGGATTGGAGTGTATAGTGCAGTGGCTAAAATTATGTTTATGGTTTTAATTATATGCCTTATGGTTCGTATTATACGATTGATGGTTTAAAATTCTGATGCATGCATGTTTGGAAAACGGAGGGGTAAAGTATATATTTACTTACTAAACGATTTTATAAACTTGAGTTTCGGTCCACTCACCCTTAATGTTTTGGTAACCCCTCCAGGTTGTGCTACTGAGGTAGAGGAGGATCCTGAGGCTGAGGCATAGATCTACTTCTGCGTACCTGAACCCCTGTTGGGTGGGTTACCCGCAGGTTTATTTTAGAGTCGTGCTCGCAACTTGTAATTTTGGATTTCATCCCTTGTCTGACATCTGTTTAATTCGGATTTGATGTATAACTTTAATTTGGTTGTTTATGCATTTGATGTTATGAGGTTAAAATTGGTATGAATTATGGGTGTCAGACGGGAGCAGGGCACGTCCCCTTGTGATCCATGTGGGATCGGGGCGGGTTTTGTCATATACTAAGGATAAATTTTTATGCCTATGATAATTATTGCTAAAACATTTTAATTTATATGTTTTATACAAGAATAATGTTACGGGGTACCACTTACTTTCCTATTTTTTGTATCCTACTAAATGTGCTGTTTGTTGTTGTAACACCCCCGAATTCTTAATATAATGTAAAATTGGAAATTTAATGTAAAATGACTATTTTGCCTCAATCAGGGAAAATATTGACTTTTGACCTGGGATACTATTTGGACTTTGACCAAAGCCCGTTACGTAGATCAAGGCGTCACGAGTCCGTAGACAGACGACACTCGAACTCGGACGTCCGACGAAAAAATTATGGGTCACAGAAGAAATCAGGTACTATTCATATTTTTCGAGAACGTGTACAGTTGGTTGACTTTAATTGGTTCAAAAAATCCAACTTGTACCAATGGATTAGTGACAAGTGTCACTCATTCCATTAACCCATTAACCCATATTCATGCACCTATTTTCATCTCATTCTCTTTGTTACCCGAAACCCACACAAACAACCCACACAACCCCCATACTTCATCCTCTGTGTTGCTTGAGAGAGTAAGAGTGAAAGAGAGGCTGAGAGACAATGGAGAGGACGGCTGAGCACGGTAGAGAGGCTGAGGAACCACGGTCTAAGTAAAACCTGAAACCCGGTTTGGGTTCAAATTTCGAAATCCATTAAGAGGGTTTGTTGGACGGTTTTAATGTTCAAACGTGATTCCTAGGGATTATAGAAATCCATAGGGACCAAAACCGTGAAGGAAGGTGGCTGGAATCGACTTGGAGTTGGATTGGAAATTCAACCGAAAATCATCAAGCTCGAACAGGTAATTTTAGGCCTTATTTGATGTTTTTGAGTCCATAGGTCCCTTTTTTGGGATCATTGCGAGCATAATGGAATAAAAATAGGGTGAAATGATTGAGGAATAAAAGAGATATGGTCGGGTCTGGGTCGTGGGTCAAACGACCCGTTACAGAGAAATGGGTCGACTCGGCCAGAGGTGGAGGATGATGACATGGCAGTCCACATCATCATCTTGTCAGACTTTCCAGTCCACGTGGCAAATCAGGTGATGTCACGTGGCAGGCTGTTAGGCCCTGTTAGCAGCTGACGTGTCAGGTCCACGTCAGCATGTCAAACCATGTGGACTAATAGAGTGGTGCCACATAGCAACCTGTCAGGGAGGGTCAGAGTGACGTGGAAAGTGACGTGGCAGTCCATGACAGGACCCGCCCCGTTCTCCCCTGGGGACCCTGGGGGAAGGCCTACTCTCATCTGACACGTAACTCAAAATACCACAAATACCCTTCCAAGGGTTTTATTACACAAAATACCCCTACTGGGGGTTCTAGATACACACCGGTGTGTTTAATACAAAAAAATGTCAAACAAGGGAAATGAGCATTATGTTCGTACTAATACAATAAAAGATAACACCTACCCTTCAGGGTTATGTCTCGGCCCCGGAGTCGATGCCCTCATCGGTTTCCTCTCCTGAAGGGTCATGAAAACAGTTAAAGTGTGAGTGGACCAAAAATAAAGCAGTTATAAATTCATTTGAACGCATAAATATTCTAACCCTTTGTTTCTGTAAACATGCATGCATTCAGTAGAAAATAAGTATAATTAATTATAAAAACATATAACATTTCTATACATATACGTATATCTATACAAAAACATATCTAGGAACACATAACATCAGATCAAATATAACTGTGTCTCTACATATCCCTTCCTCGGGATCAAAGGCTTGTTCGATACCAACTCGGGGCACACAGCCCCTAGGGAACAAATCCCCGATAATGGTCACGATTCGTATCTAAAGGTATGCACACCACTCGGGGCCTCACTCCGAGTCTACTTCCAAAAATTCTCTTTCTAGGAGGCTCTATCTCCGGATCTAGTCCGAGCTTTATCTCCGGATCTAGTCTGATCATCTCTTCGGAATCTGGTCCGAGACCACAACATAACTCCCACTCCTGGAATGGGCTCCCTATGGGGATACTCATTCCGGGTAGTGGATCGTGACTCTCTAGGTCGACGTCTGGAGGTGACCAATCCGCAAGTTGGATGGGTATATACATATACGTATGAAAACCTTTGAAAAGCCATCTTTCCAAACTATGTCAAAACCTTTACCCAAAATTTCTTTATAAACCAAACCTTTAGGCCAAAAGTCTCAAATCACCAACTCATTCATTTAGTTCACAAATCATTTCGAAACACCGTTGACTCCCCCAAATCGGAGTCAACGGTCGTTAAATAGGTCTCAAGCTCGATACGACCATTTCCACGCAAATCCGTGCATTTATTGAAATCCGTAATTCATTTATAAATTCCATCATCATAAAACATTTAGCATCAAACAATTTAGAAAACAAGTAAAACGATTATGCATGCATTTCATTTATAAAATAAGCGGTCCATTCACAACCAGTCTTTGCTGCGCTAACGAACCAGCTACACATGTCCTGAAGCTAAACACAACGTTCAGACCTGTCCAAATACACTTAAGGGTCACTAATTGACCCTACTAGGTCTAGCATCCAACCATAGAACGAAACCGGCCAGGGAACGCGCTCTTAACAAGCTTCCCGAGGCTAATTTCTTTAATTTGACCAACCTAACGATCTCCGATCAACACGAAACTACCGGCATTGGATTTGTATCGTCGAAACCTTGAAAATGGTACTGGCCCCACCAAAATCACTGTTCACACGTGCCTAGTCAATGCGCGGTCAACGCTGCTACAGTACCGCTGACGTCAGCACACGTCACCCTCTGACATATGTCAGATGACACGTGTCATTCCCTGACTGGTCCCTGGTCTGACATTTCTAACAAGATCACGTCATCATGATGTCAAAATGACGTCAGCATGATGACATCATCATCTCTGTCATTCGGTTGATACCTACAGAGAACCTGCATGCGGTTCGGTTGGCCTCTACCGAGAACCAGCATGGCGGTTCGGTTGGCTTCTACAGAAAAACCAGAAGCGGGGCTGCTGTGACTCACGACCATGGCCTGATCAGAAAAAACATTCCCAGCCACCATTTTCAACGTCGTTGGTTCCTACACACTCGTCTCAGCCTATACTACTAGTCTGTAAACTCGGAAACGTGAAAGAAGGTCGGGCTTGTTACCTCTGGGTCGAAGACTCTCTGCCTAGTTCTCAGTTTTCCTCTTTGTCGCTTCCAGTGTCTTCCTCCTCGAACCAGTCCTCCGTGGTCCCCAAATCTGTCGTCCTGACCTCCCTGTTATCTTGGTTTGGGCGTTAGTTCGAAGTGGGAGTGTGGGTTGAATAGTTGGGGTCCTCGGGTTCGTTTTTCCGTGGCTGGGTGGTCGTCCTGGTTGCAGACGGCGGCGGTTGACGATGGTGAGGACGATGATGCTGAAAGTGGTGTCCAGTGATGATGAGAGATCAATCTGGGAGGGGAGAAATCAACGGGGAAAAGATGGTTGCTGTGTTTGTAAACAAAATGGGTTTCACGGCTTTGAAGGAGAAAAACAATGGAAAATGGCTGGTTCATGCATCCAAGTTAGATGAGTGACATTTGTCACTCATCTGATTGGTTCAAGATTCCAATTTAACCAATCAACTCATTCCACTTGTCCTGAATCTCAAAAAATGAAATAGTAGCCTGTATAATCCATGACACGTAACTTTCACTCCGGGTATCCGAATCCGGCATGCCGCCTGTCTATGAACTCAGGGCGATCTAAGTAATGGTCAAAGGTTTAAAGTCGTATGACGCTTCGGGTCAAAAGTCAACATTTTACCTTGATTAGGGGTAAAATGGTCATTTTACATATAATTTCCATTAATTTAAATAATATCGAAAATCCAGGTCGTTACAGTCCACGTCAGCCACTGTCGACCCACATGGACCCATGAGAGGGTGACACGTGGTAGTGTGTGAGAGAACTGTCAAAGATGTCAGAGACACGTGGCACCAATCAGTGAGTGCCACGTGTCATGCTGTCAGACCTGACTGATATCAGACCTATTAGGCTAACATGAAACGACCCATCCCAATCCCATCGAGATTAACGTGGGATGCGTCATGCTCCCGTCTAACCTGAAATGTCAGACAAGGGATAATACGTATCTCAGCCCATACGGGGCTCCCAGAGCGCGCCGGGATCAGTGGAGGAGTGCGATGTCTCGGTCTCTGCTACATCCCGCATCCGTGATCAACCTGAAGAGCATTAAAACCATTAAGAACTGTGAGTGGAGGAAAATCAATAAGTTCATAAAAAAAACACATTTCATAAAAATATTATGCCCTTCACTAAAAAGTATGCATGCATTGAAGTCCAGTAATCAAAACATTTACTGAAATAAACCGTTATGGCCTTGGCCCAAAAACCGTAAATCTAAAACCGAGTGGGCCACCGCCCAAATCCATAAACACAAATCCAACTGAAAAACCATTTCATAGATCCAATAATCCATATTTACCTCATAACCATCTTCGGCATCTCAGATGCCTAGCGTCACAAACGCTTGACGTCTCAGACGTCATATTTCACGGTAAAAGTAACGCGTGCTACCCGGGGTTTCTCCGCGTCAATATCTCTGACATCTCAGATGTCTGACGTCCCAGACGTCCAATCATAGCAATCCTGCTCCTGAGTCACTATACGACCTGGTAACTCCATATAATAACCCCTCACAGGAAATGCACCGTGAATTCCCCAGTGTCCCAGACACCTGGAGAAGACCATCACATATCCTCGTATCAAGATGGTATATGGAAAACAGTTTTACAAAGCTATTTCAAAACATCTCAATGAACCCTGCCCGAAATTCCCATAAAACATCACAAATTCATTTAGAGTCCCCGACCTGAAATCACGTTTATGAAACATAGGGCCCCGATCCCGAAATCACATTTATAAAACTCAACTGGGCCTCATGCCCGATTTTGTAAACCACTGGGCCCCTGGCCCGACCACATAACTCAAAAGGGTCTCAGCCCGATTTCGTAAACCAATTGGGCCCCTCACCCGATCACATAATTCAAATGGATCTAATGCCCAAGTTCATCTTTCCAAAACCAAAACCATGCCGTAGAACCATTATTAAACTCACAATCACATAGTAATAGCATAAACTCGTAAACTTTGAAATACGTGTAAATACGAACTTACCTCGAAATATGTGCAATCATGTAAACCACCAGTGCCACAATCATCATCATAGGAATCACGTATGTAAAACATATAAAATAGTTACGCATGCATCACAGTTTAGAAAACGAAGTTCACTCACAGACCGTCCTACGATGCCGCCTCGATACGCGTGCTATATGCCTCTCCGGGCTAATCACCGTCATCGGGACTCCTAAACTTGTCCAAATCATACTAGAGGGTTACTAACTGCCTCATTAACCTCTCATTAAAACCCCGTAATTTTTCCGAAATTTTAACTATTTTGAAACTCGATCCTAAACCTTCGGACACCCCGAAACATATCGAAACGACGTCCGATCAACACAATACCAGTCCCAAAATGTTCGTTACATCGAATAGATGATTTCACATGTTAAAAGTTTCCCCAAAAAGCCCCTCATGCACCCCCACGCGTGGCCTGAACTCTCTGCACGTGAAACCCACACGCATGGGCACTGTTCATCTTCTTCCTCAGGCAAACCCGATTCAGACCGGTTCGGTCCAACCGAATCGGCATTCTTGGTTGAACACCCTAACTAGTCCAATTTCAGTCCATTTTCGGCCTTCCCAAATGATGATTGAACCGGCCACATTCCTCCGCCGTGTTCTCGACCTTCCGGCCATCTCCAGTCTTAGTTTTGGTTCCAACAGTTTCCTTTCAACCTCCAAGACATTACCCAATCCATCAATTCGATTGAAAACTAAGAACTCACGAATTATCATTTTCGAATCCAAACTTACTTTTCACTGGTTTGACAGCCACCGCCCACGGACGACCTCCATTCCACGCTAGAACAACTCCTAGAAACCTCCAGAACATCATATAAGTAACCAAATCAATCATCCAACTTCCTAATCCAAACTCACGATTTTGAGCTAAAACAGGGCTCACAGGTTTGGTTCCACAGTCACCACCGCCGTCCACGACGGTCATCGTCACTGACACCATCAACATCGCCATCCCTCACACTCCAACTTTCCTTCACGAGTCATTTGCATCAGATGAGGTTTAGAGGGTTTATGGGTGATGGGGTTCACGGTTTTTGGAGGGATAACAGAGAAGGGTGCTGTTGCAAGATTAAGAAGAAGATGATGATCAGATTTGATGATCGAACGGTGAGGATGAGAAGATATGAGAGATGAGCGGCTGGGATTAGAATATGAATAATATATATAATTGACGAATGCGACAAGATCCCCAATTTAAGGAGAGTGGCCAATGGGATGAGTGACACTTGTCACTCATCCAAGGGCCCTACCAGAAATATCTGCCATTCATAATTAATTAATATTAAATTCAAATCCTGAGGCGTAAGTTCCCGATTTTGGTTTCGTGACTATAACTTCTCCTTTCGACGTCCGATTTCGACATGCCGCCTGTTTACGGACTCGTAACGTCCTGATTTACGCCACGGTCATCGGTCCTCGTACGTTTGACTCCCCAAGTCAAAAGTCAACATTTTGCCCAATACTATAGGCAAAATGGTCATTTTACACCGTCCATCCGGTTTCGCTCAACTAATCATCGATTAATCTCACTAATCCTCCATTAGTCACTAATCCAATCCCAGAATTCGGGACGGGTCGTTACATGACATCAGCTTGACGTCAGCCGTTGACCAGCGACGACCAACGTTGATCACACTTTGACTGGCGTATGGGGGCATGTGGACCTGAATTTCGAAGTCAAACTAGGAGGTACACCTACCCCACCTGCTGGCTATCTTGGTTCAGCAATGGTGCCATTGCTCTGTGTGTGCTACTTGGAAACGGCAAAAGTACCCTCACCTGATGGTATGAGAACAGAGGAAGGTACAGATGGGACTAGACCAACCCATACCCATTTTCCCTTCCAAGAATCCAAACCATTGGTTGCAATGGTAGAAATAGTAAGGATGGCCCTAGCAGCATCCGCTGGAGTGACATCAGCGAAACCAACATGCTTTTTGCCTAGCCTATTGCATGACTCCACATTTTGAGCATATTAAGCCAAACGAGCCTAACGATCAGATGCCTCAATCTCTCATTATTTCTTAATTAAATCAACTAGAGGTTGGAAATCCTCGTCTCCTACAGTATGTGACATTGAATAGTTTTTGGGGCTCTTCTCCTTGTTTGACACAACCCTTCTCTACCCATCTTCCAAAATAATGGGTTCTCTTCGTGCCTGCACCGCCACCATGATTTCTGTCTCCTTACCCTCATCCTCTATCTAAATACCTCCCCTTCCACCAATTTAGATAACCATCGAAAGGGTATTCCTCCATGACACCCCTCACTGTCTCTGTGCCTAGTAGCAGGCCTAGACCGTCGTGGACTGGTGTGTTTTGCTTTAATGTAATCATAAATCACCTGTAAAAAAGGTCCATAAGGTTTCTTCTTAGTATTCTTGATTATTTAATCCACAAAAACACATTCATGTATAATATAGCCAATTCTCCCACAATTATAAAAAAAAAAGTCAGGCAACCTCTCATATTTGCAGTCTGCCCACTCCTGTTTTCCAGATGACATCAGCAGCTTGCTAACATGCTTAAGTGGCTTAGTGACATCTAGTCGTACCTACACTCGTAGGAATTTCCCCACACACTATCCCTCATTCCAGGGGTCACATCCACATAGGAGCCAATTTGGTTTCCGATTAACTCACTCGTCTTTGTTGCCATTCGAAGGAGAGGGACATTATGGATTTGAATCCAGAATTCAGAATGGGGCAAATCCATGCATCAAAGAAGGAGGTGAGTTCATAACTGGTTCCTCTGAGAGAAGAAGTGATTTTTTGAAGTTCCAAGAACCCCCAGCACCTTACGCTTGTCTGCGTCCAACTCGAAACGAAATAAGAATAAATTCTCACCAAGGTCTCGTGCAAAAATCTCTTGTGTGGTGTTCCAGATTTTCAAAATTGTCTGCTTGGAAGATTCGTGGTAAAAGGTGTCAGACATGAGAACCTTGCATACTAAGGAAAGGCGCACGTTGCAAATCACATTATCTGTCAAGACCCGACCCTCCTCGGTCAGGACCCGACTCATCTAGCACCATTTTGTCCGCTTTGGGCCTCGCCCTCACGGTTTTGTTTTCGGGAGCTCATGTTGCAACTTCCCAGGGGGTCACCCATCATGGAATTGCACCAGACTCAACTCGCTTAACTTTGGGGTTCCAATCCCCCCCAAAGCCACTTGAGCTCCCAAAAGTCCTAGTGCTAGATAGCTGTGTGCCTACACCTTTAAGGCACACCACCATCCTCTCTCAGACCATTCCCCCTCGTAGGAATGTGGGATTGTTCACCGTTCCCTCCAGGACACGGGTGTTACAATCCACCCTCCTTAGGGCCCAGCGTCCTCGCTGGTACACTTCTAGGTCGGGGTTTGGCTCTGATACCAAATTGTCAAGACCCGACCCTCCTCGGTCAGGACCTGACTCATCTAGCACCATATTGTCCGCTTTGGGCCTCGCCCTCACAGTTTTGTTTTCGGGAGCTCATGGTACAACTTCTCAGAGGGTCACCCATCATGGAATTGCACCAGCCTCAACTCGCTTAACTTTGGGGTTCCAATCACCCCCAAAGCCACTTGAGCTCCCAAAAGGCCTAGTGCTAGATAGGTATGTGCCTACACCTTTAAGGCACACCACCATCCTCTCCCAGACCATTCCCCCTCGGATGAATGTGGGATTGTTCACCGTTCCCTCCAGGACACGGGTCTTACATTATCCTCCTCAGTGAGGTCGAAGGGAACGACATCCACTTCCTCCTTCGTGAGGGTCAGATGACAAGACCCATTCTGAATATCCCTCGATATTCGTGAAGGAACCTGTTCCCATCTGACAATGAATCGGAAGTACCTAAAGTAGCCTTATATAAAAGATAATGCAACATCTTAAACGACAAACATTTTCAGACAAAGGATAGTTAAATTTACAGGACCGTTGACATCACAAGTTCGACTAGTCAACAATATTACAGAGCATAGGTACTGTTATAGATAGGGATCAAAATCCTACTCTGTAGGGTGTCTGAGTGCGCAATGGTCTATTTATTCCACTGCCTCGTTATCAGTCCCAGTCTCAGTGCACTGGCCTGGAGGGTCAATAAAACAGAAAAGGTGTGAGTGGACAAAACAAACTTTTATAAATACATTTAACAAAATACTTTCTTACCCTCCAATTTCACAAACATGCATGCATATCACAAAACATGAGTAAATTTCCTCCAAGCATAAATATTTATAAATCAATCATCTCGATAAAACCACGGGACTTATTTCTATATTCAATTTCATTAGTCACGTTATCCATGCTACGCGAGCAAATCAAATAGGCTCAAGGACCGCTCAAATCCGAGCATGTCGATGTGAACACATCACCAACCGATATCCAGATCGTTGTGAACACATCACTGATCGATCTCCACATAATACCAGCACATCTGATCTGAGTCGAGCCTCCCTCGGCTGCACGACAACAGACCGTGCTACGTTACCTCTCCGGGCAACACATCGTATCCCGGAGGCGAGCGTTATCTCCAAGGTGCACTCTGGGAAAAACATATTCCCAACTGGAAGCCCTAAATATCCACAAAATATCACCATCATGAAAACCAGTGAAAAACAGTTGCATTGAAAACCAAAATCATTTATTAACACAGGGTCTCGACCCAAAATAAAGTTTCCTCAAAATCCGTAAACTAGAGTCCCGATTAATTCCATAAATATGAAAACCATCAAAATCATCATGTAATCACATGGAAACCCAAATCCAATCGAAATCACAACTCCATTGGGTCTCAAGCCCAATATAGCATTTTCACGCAAATCTGTGCAATCGTAACCCGAGTTTCTAGTTTCACGTAAATCCATAAAATATATCCGAAAACATTACGTAAATCCATTAAATCAATCCCTGATTCATAATCTGAGTCAAAACATCATTTTCAACTCCGGGCCTACGCCCAAAACATCAATTTCATAATTTTTCAAAAATCGTGCAAAAAATAATATAATAATCTAGAAAATCGAGAAATCGCCTGATCGAAACATCAATCATGTCAAATCATATAATAAAGCATTTAAAATATATATATGCATGCATCACAGTTAGAAAACAAAGTCCACTCACACACATCGTCCTGATTGTTCAATCCCGAGCGATTCGCTCTTCCGAAGTCCTGGGACAATCCTGGCCTGTCAAACAAAGTGATTTAAGGTTACTAGGCTGTCATAATCCCAAATAAATAATTCTTTAATCGTCGGAATTTAATAATATTATATAAACATAAACTTATATGCCACTGACACTCAAAAGTACCCCGAACACGTGTCTGATTGACTCGAAACCTGTGCCAATAGCTTTGTGTCATCGAGAACATCAAAACACATTTTGAACAATTTCCCAGAAACTCACCCACGCGCCCTCACGCACTTGAACAGTAATTGCTACAGTGCATCCTTTCCACCCGTTTCTTTGGTAAACGGGCTGAGAACCCGCGACATGACCCGGATTGTTCTCCCTCAATTTGATCTTGATTCCTTCAATTATTTCACCTGATTCCTTCTAATCCATCTTAATTTAAGTTCTATGTCTTTAGTTTCATCAATCAATGTCTAAATCCATTAATTCTCCAATGGATCTTCGAACGGGTTTCAGATTCAATCTCACCCGAACCCTAACAATTTCCCCAATTAATACGGGAAGTAACCTAAGATCATAATGAACATTAAATTCCAATGGGAAAAAAACCTTGTGTTTCACCAGAAAACTAAGCACATCAGCATGCGTTTTCACTTCATCAGGGATGCTATTCAAGCTGGGGAAGTGGATTTGGTTTACTGCAGGTCAGAGGACAAAGTTGTAGATATCCTTACCATGGCATTGCCAAAGACAAGTGTCACCCATCCATTGGCTCTTAATTCACATACATGCATTAACCATTCCATTTCTTCATTTCAAAAACACAACCTGATCTCACGCCCACCATTCTCCTGTGCAACCCAAACCAATCCAACCCTTCCTTTTCGACCATGACTGAGGACAGAGTGAAGTGAGGATGCTGAGGAGGTTGCTGGGCGGCCAGAACCGCCGTGGACGGCGGCGTGGAGGCAAGGAACCCGAGAGGTACTCGATTGAACCCTTTTTCATTTTATTTTGGTTTTACATGCTATAGTTGATTCTAGGTGATTAGAATGAGCTTAGGGGGTTATTAGGAACCTATTAAGATGGTTTTGGGAGGTGTTGGATGGCTGTGAAGCCGTGGGTGGATTTTGGAAACATTGAACCGTTTGGTTCAAAATCAAACCATGGGATTTAGATGTTTTTGATTAGTTTTAGGGATTGGAATGGATGGGAAACATCAAATTAGGAAGAAAGGAATCAATAAGGAAGAAGTAGGATGAAAAATGGGGAGTCTAGAGCACAGAACCAGTCACACCGGTCCAGTTGGACCGGCCAAACCAGGTGAACCGGCCGGACCGGTCGGCTGTGTGGGGAAGATAATGAATAGTGTTCTGAGCCTTCTAGGAGCGCGTGAGGGCACGTGAACAGTAATTTGGCAAAGTGTTCAACATATGAAATCTTCTATTCGATGTAACGAACATTTTGGGACTGGTCTCGTATCAATCAGACATTGTTTCGATAGGTTTCAGGGTGTCAGAAGGTTTAGGATCGGTTTAAAAATAGTTAAAAGTTCGGAAAAATTATGGGGCTTTGATAGGAGGTTAATAAGGTAGTTAGTAACCTTCTATTATGATTTGGACAGGTTCAGGAGAGCCTATGACACGCATATCGAGGCGGAAGCTCGGACGGTCTGTGAGTGGACCTTGGTTTTCTAAATTGGTGCATGCATAAATGTTTATTATATGTTTTAATACATGTTTGGTAATGTCATGGGTGCATTTGTATGTGGTTACGTATAGGCACATATTTTGAGGTTTCGGCCCTATACGGTGCCTATACGGGTCGATAATTATTTATTGGCTTTAATGATTTGGATTTGGATTTCCAAATGGATAAACTCGGGTATGAGACCCATTTGGTTTTGCCTCGGGCATATGACCTGAGATATCGGGCACGGTGTCCAGGTTACTTTACGGTTTTGATTTCAGGTCAGGGAACCTTAAATAGATTTCCCGGTTCATGACGGTTTATGGGAACCGGCATGAACCTTTGTTATGGTATCGTGGTTCATGACGGATTATGGGGACCGGCATGAACCCTTGTTATGTTATGATGGTACATGACGGTTTATGGGAACCGGCATGAACCCTTGTTATGTTATTGTGGTACATGACGGTTTATGGGAACCGGGCATGGAGGAACCGGGCATGAACCCCTTATATATATATATATATGAATGGAAAGGATATTATGGATCATGACGGTTCAGGGGAACCGGGCATGGATATTTGTATTATGTATATATATGTTCATATACCTTCCTTTACTTCTATTATCTCCTCCGGGGAGGGTCGTTGGCCTGCGTGGACCCCGGAGTAGTCACGGAGCACTGACTGAGTGGAGTCACCCCCCAGTTGGGTTCCTTACTCTCAGGAAGGCTATGGTTACTATAACCTCGGATAGGATCAGTAGTCTGCGGACATTGACCTTAACTTTGAGAAGACTCGGATTGAGACCCGAGTAGCACGCGCGTAGTTTTGGAAACTATGACAGGATTGGTTGTGTGAATTATATGTATATATGATATATTTGATATGTGATGTGTGGTTACATAGGATTTGTGAAGTGGCTCGTGTACTTGGTTTATTTCTAGTTTGGGCTGAGTCCCTTATGGATTTGGGCAGTGGCTCGTACGGTCGTTTTCATTATGGTTTTGGGCTTAGTTCCCCCATATGGTTCTTTCGGTTAAATGGTTTTCGATTGCATGCATGCTTTGTAGTGAAGGGTACAGATGTCTTTATGGAAATTTTTTTATAAACTTTTGTTTTGTCCACTCACAGCTTTTAATGTTTTGACTGCCCTTCAGGTTGACATCGAATGTGGACTGTAGCAGAGACCGGGATATCACATACCTCCTCCAGATCCTGGCGTACTCTGATAGCCCGGGAGGGCAAAGGTCGGAAATATCCCTTATCTGACACTTCATGTCAGACAGGAGCAGGGTCATCCCGCGTTAATTCCGGGGATTGGGATGGGTCCTGTCAGAGAAGGAAGATCTAGTGGAGAGAAGTGCAAAATCTGTGGCAAATTGCATTATGGAAAGTGCTGGTTTGAAGGAAAAACAAAATGTTACAAATGCAACAAGTTTGGTCACATTTCCAAAAACTGTGGAAGTAAACCAGCAGTGAACATTGCTAAGCAAGATGACATTGACAGGTCATGAGTCCTTGCTGGTGGACATTGACAGGGATTTGATGACAGGACCCGCCCCGATCCCATAGGGACCACAAGGGGACGTGCCCTGCTCCCGTCTGACACCCAATAATTCATACCAATTTTAACCTCAAAACATCAAATTCATAAATAACCAAATTAAAGTCATACATCAAATCCGAATTAAACGAATGTCAGACAAGGGATGAAAACCAAAATTACAAGATGCGAGCACGACTCTAAAGTAAACCTGCGGGTACACCGCCCAACAGGGGATCAGGTACGCAGAATGTAGATCTACGCCTCAGCCTCAGGTTCCTCCTCTACCTCAGTTTCACGACCTGGAGGGGTTATCAAAAACATTAAGGGTGAGTGGACCGAAACTCAAGTTTATGAAATCGTTTGATAATTAAACATATAATTTACCCCTCCGTTTTCCAAACATGTGTGCCTCATCATTAAAAATCATAAATAATATAATATGAATCATAAGGCATGTAATAAAACCATAAGTAAAATTTTAGCTACTGCACTATACACTCCAATCCCGACATCCCAGATGTCTGACGTCCCTGACGTCCAATAGGGTCACAATCACAAGGCTACGCGTGCCACTCGGGTCTCAATTTCCGAGTTCATTCCCCGAACCCCGTTCGGGTACTGCATCCCCGATGCTTAGCGTCATAGACGCTGAACGTACTAGACGTCTATGACCTCTCCGGGGTACCTCGCCGGAGGAGACAATATAATATGGAAGGATCTATACAGTGCAGTAACAAATGCATTTTATTGATATCCACATGCAAGACATATATATACATAGATAAAATCCGAACCAATCATTAAGTTTCATCAGACGGGTCTCAAGCCCAAATACCGTGAAACGTGCCATAACCATATTTTCCATATCATCAAAACCATTATTGATTTAGCATGTGAATAAGTATAATAAACCAGAAAAACATTTATGCACGCAAGGGTTTAAGAAAATGGCCCACTCACAGTACAATCCTGCTAGAAACCGAACGTATACCCTCGTCCTGGTACAAATGTACAATCCCTGTCAAGTCCAAAGTATTCGTAAAGGTCAATACAAACCCCTAACATTCAACCATGAAAGCCTAGGCCGAAACCGGCCCGGAAAAGCCGCCCGAACGCGCTTCCCAAGGCAATAAACCTTAATTTGACCAACTTAATGATCTCCGATCGACCCGAAACCACCGCCATTGGATCCAGATCGTCGAAACCTAAAGAATGGTGGTGGTCCCACCAAAAACACTGTTCACACGCGCCCCCACGCGCGCGGTCAACGCGTCGGTCAACGCAGGAACAGTCCTGCTGACGTCAGCATGACGTCATGCTGACGTCATCTGACAGCTGTCAGGTCTGACATGTCAGACTCTGACAGGTGCCACGTGTCAACATCCGATTGGTCCACCTCACTAATCTGTCAGACCACGTGTCAGATCTGACATGTGCCACGTGTCAGCACGGCACTGGTCCACGTCACTGACATGTCAGTGACACGTGGCAGTCCCTGACTGGTCCACGTCACTGACATGTCAGTGCTGACTGTACACCGACATGTGACACGTGTCGGCTCACGGTTGGTCCACGTCACCTGACAGACTGACAGGGTGCCACGTCATCACCGCTGTCCTCAGACGGGTTGACCCGTATTCCTGCAACTCGGGTCGATCAGACCCGCGATCAAGACCCGGTCACCATTTCTTCATTTCTCAATCATTTTCATTCCTTTTGATTCCTAGCTACTCGTCTGGATCCTAGGAAGGGTTCTATGGAATTAGAATTGAGAAAAACAGATAGGATCGAGGGCCTACCTCGAAGAACAGAACTGGCCTCCCGTCGCAGTTTAGTCGCCGTCCTGATCCCCTCCGGCCACGAGCTCAATTCCAGTGGGTTCCTGGAAGTCCCTAGAGTCGATTAGGATCCATGAAGAATAAAACTAAACGTGGGAAAACAAGTTACCAAAATCTGGGTTTGAAACCGTCACGGGTTTCCCTGGTTCCTTCCTCGCCGCCGTCCTCCGCCGTGGTCGCTGCCGTCGCTCAGCCTCACCAGGGAGTCCCCAACACGCAGACACAGAGAGTGGGTGATGAGCTGGGGTGTTTGATCGAAATGGGCAGAATGTGCTCTGCGGGTAAGAAATATAAAGAATGGAGGGAAAGGAACGGATGGCCCAGATTTGATCTCAAGGATGAGATCAATGGCTCAGATCAGATCAGGGGTTTTCAAATCCAAGGGCTGAAATTTAAAGTTGATTTAAATGCTATTAAATCCCTTAGTGGATCTGATCCAATCTAGCCAATGGGTGAGTGACACTTGTCACTCACCAGGTGTCCTCCAATCAGATTTCCTGAATATAATATTCGACACGAAAACCGAGACCCGAACCTCCCGATTTCACGTTTCTGACCATAACTTCCCCGTACGAAGTCCGATTTCGGCGTGCCGCCTGTCTACGGACTCAGGACGTCGAGGCCTACCCAACGATCCTTGAGTCAACAGAAAATTAGTTGCCAAAAGAAAAGTCAACATTTTCCCCGAAAGTCCAAATTACGGTAATGCCCCTGAACTTCCGATAGTCATAACTTTCTCCCTAATCGTCCGAAATGGACGTGCCACCTGTCTATGAACTCGTGACGTCCCGAACTACGTCACGGTCATAGGTCAAGGTTCATTTAGTTCATCAATCAAAAAGTCAACAATTTGACCATACCAATCACAAGGGTAAAATCGTCAAATCACACTTTAAATTATAATATGGGAATCCTCGAATTTCCGGGGTGTTACATTTGAAGGTGAGAGTGAAGATGGGAACTGGAGATCTTGTGCAAGCTACTGGGAAAGGAACTCTGGTCTTCCAAACCAGAAATGGCAAGAAACATATCAGAGATGTGATGTTGGTTCCAGGTCTTGATGAAAACCTGCTAAGTCTGGGTCAAATGGTTGAGCATGGATACTCACTAGTGTTTGGGAGAATGGTTGTGGATATCTATGATAATATGGACATGACACACAAAATTGCCAACATCAAGATAACAGGGAACAGATGTTTTCCGTTGACACTTGATTCAGTGACTTCAGTGGCAAGAAAAGCAACAGTAGAAGTAGATGCTGAGCTATGGCACAGACGATTTGGACATCTGAACTTTATAAGTCTTAAGATGTTGCAGAACAAGGAAATGGTAGTTGGTTTTCCTAGCCTAACTACTGAATTGGAGGTTTGTGGTGGCTGTGCAGCAGGAAAACAACATGTGGAAGTTTTTGACACTGAAGAAGTATGGAGGGCATCCACACCACTTGAGCTAATACACTCAGACATTTGTGGTCCAATGCAGACAGAAACAGTTAGTGGAAATAGATATTTTATTACATTCACTGATGACTATTCAAGGATGTGTTGGCTGTATTTTCTGAGACATAAATCAGGGGCACTAAATGTGTTCAAGAAGTTTAAAGCAAAAGTGGAACTTCAAACTGGATACAAGGTGAAGAAGCTGAGAAGTGACAAAGGTGGGGAATACATCTCAAATGATTTTCAAACCTACTGTGAAGAAATAGAGATTGAAAGACAGTTGACGGTTTTTTATTCCCCTCAGCAGAATAGTGTTGCTGAGAGGAAGAATAGTGTGGAAATGGCACATTCTATGTTGCATGAAAAAAGAATACCCTATAGGTTTTGGGGAGAGGCAGTAAGTACTGCTACTTATCTTTTGAATAGGTGTCTAACCAAGGTAGTCCAAGGGAAGGCTCCTTTTGAGAAGTACAGTGGAAGGAGACCAGGTGTGAAACACTTAAGAATGTTTGGTGCATTGTGCTATGTGCCAAATCAGCTTAGACAAAAGCTGGATGAAGCAGGAGTTAAAAGAGTGTTTATGGGGTATGGAACTATGGAGAAAGGATATAGGGTTTACAATCTGAAAACTAAAAGGATTGTACTCTCTAGAAGTGTGGTGTTTAATGAGAAGGGAACTTGGAATTGGGAAGAAGGAAATGAGGGAGAGGTCACTGTTCAGTTTGACAGTGAGATGGATTCAGTCACAACTGGAAATCGGAGAACATTAAGCTCCCCTTCTATATCAAACCAGGAAATCAGTCATGGACATGTACCTAGTTCAACTAGCACCAGTACTATGCAACATGTGTATTGTTGAACCAGAGAATTATCAAGAAGCTGCTCAAGATAAAGCATGGCAGAATGCAATGCAGGCAGAGTTGGAAATGATTGAGAAGAATTCTACATGGGAACTTGTAAATAGACCCTCAGATAAGAAAGTAATAGGAGTGAAGTGGGTGTACAAGACAAAGCTAAACCTAGATGGTTCAGTTCAGAAGCATAAAGCAAGACTAGTTGCTAAAGGGTATTCACAGAAGCCTGGGGTAGACTTAAATGAGACATTTGTTTCTGTTGCTAGGCTTGACACTATAAGGGTTCTGATTGCTCTTGCAGCTCAAAGAAGCTGGAAATTATATCAGATTGATGTCAAATTAGCTTTTCTTAATGGAGTCTTAGAAGAGGAGGTTTATGTGGAACAACCAGAGGGGTATGAAGTCAGAAATGAAGAAGAGAAGGTGTATAGGCTTAAGAAGGCCTTGTATGGATTGAAACAAGCCCCAAGAGCCTAGTATGGTGAAATCGACACATATCTGGGACTATGTGGTTTTCACAGGAGTCCTAGTGAACCTACACTCTACTTGAAGACAAACAACAAGAAGGAGACACTAATTGTGTCAATCTATGTAGATGACATAGTATACACAGTAGACAGTGAGGAAATGATCACAGATTTCAAAGAGGAGATGATGACCAAATATGAGATGACTGATTTGGGTCTTTTACATCATTTTCTAGGAATTGGAGTTATACAGTCTGCAAGAAGCATCTTCATTCACCAGAAGAAGTATGTACTGACTCTCCTAGAAAATTTGGTTTGAAGGGATGCAAACCAGTCAGTGTTCCTTTGGATACAAGTGATAGGTTGTGCAGGTAAGATGGATCAGAAGAGGCAGATGAGGGACTCTACAGGCAGATAGTAGGTAGCCTTTTTTACCTAACTGCTACTAGACCTGATATAATGTTCTCTGCTAGCCTATTGTCCAGATTCATGCATAGTCCATCCAAGAAATATCTTGGAACAGCCAAGAGGGCCCTAAGATATGTTCAAGGGACAGTGGACTTTGGGATTGAATATACTAAGGAAAATCAAGCCACTCTAATAGGGTATTGTGACTCTGATTGGAATGGAAGTATGAATGACATGAGAAGCACTTCAGGTTATCCTTTCTCATTGGAAGAGGTGTTTCTCTTGGGCATCAGCTAAACAACACATTGTGGCCCTATCTACTGCTGAAGCAGAATACATTAGTGCCTCAGAGGCTACAACATAGGCTAAGTGGCTTAGGTTTGTTCGGGAAGATTTTGGTGAAGAACAAACAGGTTCAACAACACTGTTTTGTGACAACACATCAGCTATTTCTGTAACAACCCGTACCTTCGGGAAGGGTATAAATGTAATTTTGTAAAAGATTTGTATAAAAGGACGATTTTTCCCTTTTGAATAGTATGCTAAAGTTGACTTTTTGATTTACAGGTTGGATGAGCGTGGACCATTGACCGTGACGTAGTTAAGGACGTCACGAGTCCGTAGACAGGTGGCAGTGTTGATTTGGACAATCGGAGAAAAAGTTATGAAGTTCGGAAGATTGAAGGCGTTACCGTAATTTTGATTATTAGAGGAAAATGTTGAATTTTTAGTGGACTTTTGATTTTCATGTAGACCGAGGACTGTTAGATAGGTCTCGACGTCCTGAGTACAACGACAGGCGGCACGTTGTCATCGGACGTCGGACGGAATAGTTATGGGTCTGGAAAGTTGAAGGGAAAAATGGTAATTTTTAAACCTAGGGGCATTTTGGTCTTTTTCTCTTAGTCCCAATCAGATAAGAACAAGTGGCTTGAGTGGGTTGGGATATTTGTACTAATGTCCATAGGAAATTGGACACGTGGAGAGGGCTGGATGGTTCTAGGACGGCCTAAAATGTAACAACCCGTTCCGAGATTTGGGCTAAGTAGAGTGATTAAGGTGTGATTAGTAAGGTTAATCAGGGGTTAGGTGGTCCCGAGGGGTCCGGGAACTTAGAATGACGATTTTGCCCCTGGGTTAGGCAGAAATGTTGACTTTTATTTCGGGTGGTCAATTGGGGATTTACCAGTGACCAGGACGTAGTTTAGGACGTCATGAACCTGTAGACATGTGGTATGTTTGATTCCGACATCCGAGGAGGAAGTGGTGATGGTCGGAAGGTCGAGGGTATTATCGTAATTTTGATTAAGTAGGGGGAATAGTTGACTTTTTGATTAATCGAGTTTTGGTAGGTTGACCTAGGATGGTTAGATAGTTCTTGTCGTCCTGAGTTCGATGACAGGCGGCACGTGTTCATCGGACTTACGAGGCGAGAGTTACGGGTCTAGGAAGTTTTGGTTAAATCGTAAATATGAGTTAAAAAGAAGGGTATTTTGGTCATTGTGGCACATTGGGATTTGTGCACAGAAGGAAAGGAATGGACGGCTGGGATTAGGCCATGTGGGAGTGTGTGGAGTGGATTGTGACGCGTGGTGGGTGTGTAGTGGTTTCTACACAAATGTGCACGGGTAGTTTAAAAATGTGCAGCCGTGTTCTTCGAAGAGGAAAAAAAAACAGAGAGTGAGGCTGAGGGGTGAAATCGATCGACGGCCGGGCAAGTGTGAGCTTGTGAGTAGGGGAGTGTGATCAGAGGGAGGTTCAGAGTGCAGGGTGGTGTTGAGGAGATTGGGAGATGCAGTGCTCATATGTGTGTGAAGTGAAAACGCACGGGGGAAAACCAGAGAAACAGAGAGGAGTTGGGGTGGAGGTGCGGTAGTGCGGTCGTGTACTTACTCAAGGGAAGCGGCAGGTGGTGCGCGGAAGACGGAGGAGGTGTGTGGATACCTAGGGACGCGGCGGAGCCCACGGCGGTGAGCGGCAGGAGAGGTAATTTTCAATTCCTCTGTTTTTCTGTTTTGATTCAATTTGAAAGTCGTGCGTTTTACGTACGAGTCGGGGTTTTTGGTGAGTTGTGTGAGACTTAGTGGGGTCCTAGAAGTGTTCTGGTGTCGCCACCGTGACGGGGGAGGACCTGGGTGGCCGGAGTGTGGAACAGGGGATTACGGGCCGTCTGGTTTCGAGCTTGAGTCGACCAGTATGGGGCCGTGTTGAGGTGATTGAAGGATGGGGATGGATAGAGTAGGTCTGGACGTTGAGAATGGTGAAGAAAGGGAGGAGAACGGTGGCCGGACGGCGGAGAAGGATTCTCGCCGGTTCAGCCTGCGACGGCCGGTTCAGTACGGGTTGAAGACGGTACTGTAGCTGGCGCGTGGGGCCACGCGCAGCCACTTTGGGCGGCGCGTGGGGGCGCGTGCAGCGGTTTCCGGTGAAGTGTCCAACTACGTTTTTGTTCTAAATGTTATAACGAATCCAATGGATTAAGTTTTGGGTTCTTCGGACGTCGTTTCGGAGTAGTTCTGTGGAGTTAAAGGTCTAGGGTCCCGTTTTAAGTACGTTAGGAATTCGAGAAAGCTATGGGATTTTAGTATGAGTAGCGTGAAGTAGTTAGTAACCTCGTTATGGAATTTGGACAGGTTTGGGAAAGCCAAGGATAGCAAACTGGCCAGGGACGGCGTAAGCGCGCACGTATCGAGGCGACGCTGAAATGGTCTGTGAGTGGACTTTGCTTTTTAACTCTTGATGCATGCATATATGTTTTTATATGATTTCTATACTAGCTTCTATGATTTGATTTATAGTTGTGATGGTTTGTGGTTTGTGCACGTTTCTCGAGGAAAATGACGGTTTTCACGCTTTACGAGGTTTTGATAACTATTGTAATTTGAACCTGGTTTTAATGGTTGATTTTGGGATTTGAAATACGGTTGGATTTCAAGGAAAGTAAAAGGATTTTGAAAAGTATTTTCGGGCCTGAGGCCCAGTTCAAAGGTGTTTTCGGAAATGAGATTTCGGGTTTCGGAATCGGAATTCCGGGTGACGATTCGGGATTCGATTCGGGACTTGAAGCGGATTTCGGGTTTGAGTTCGGAATGGTTATTCCGGATGCTAGCTTACGAAATGATGGTTGCGGACTCGGACCGGAAAATGAGAAGGAAATGAGTTCTGGGTCTGGATTCGGAATGACGGTTATGGATGCTGGAAGGGCATCAGACCCGTGGTTTCGGATTCGGGTTTGGATATGGAAATGGAAAATGATTTTAAAATGGTCTTGGATTGGATTTGCTGGATCTGGATATTGGGTTTAAAGACCCGGATATATGTGACGGGGGACCGGCCGGATTGGGTTTAAAGACCCGGATTGAGTTTAAAGACTCGGGAGTTTAAAGACTCGGATATATATTGATTTTCCCCCGTAGGCCTTGAGTTTAAAGACTCGGGAGTTTAAAGACTCGGATATGATTAAGGCCTGGATTGAGTTTAAAGACTCGGGAGTTTAAAGACTCGGATAGATCCAGCAGGTTCGATGAATGAGAATGTGGTTTTAAATGTGTTTTGGGTTTTCACTGAGACTTGATGATGATGTTTTGGGCAATAGCCCGGATGAAATGGTTTTTATTGGTTATAATGGCTTCTGGTGATATTGGGGCTGAGGCCCGGGTTGTGGAAAAAGTTAAAATGTGCTTTGGTTTTCGTACATGGTTTTATGATATGAAATTGATATGCATGCATTGGCTTTCAAAATGGAGGGTATAAAAGTATGTGTTTTCTGATAACTGTTTTGAATTTAAACTTTTATTTTTGTCCACTCACAGTCTTTTCGTGTTTTCGATACCCTCCAGGTTGCTGTGGTGTGGGCTGTCGGTTGAGAGAGATGGAGACATCACATGCCAAATCCACAGTAGGCTCTGCGCACTCTGGAAAATTTGAGGTTGTTGAGGTGGTTGGTCTGGAACTCCCTTGTCCGACTTACGTGTCACACGGAGGTTAGGCGGTTGTTTAGCCCTTGTGTCATGCGTACGTTAGACGGGAGCGGGGTTTAGCCCTTAATCCCAGGGGATTAGGGGTGGGCCCTGACATAAAATGTACACGGCCACATTTTGTTCTCATTCAAACCGTGTGTTGGCTTGGGAAGAACAGAAAACAGAGAGTGAAGAAAGTGAGAGGAGTTGATCAATTCAGTGTGTGGGTGAGAGTGTTATGAGTTGTGAGAGTGACAGAGAGAAAAGAGGAAGTTTGTGACTGAGTTTGGGGGTGAAATCGTGCACGGAAACACGGTGGTCGGAGGATTGATTTTCGGGGAAAACAGAGAGGCCGTGGGACAGAGGTGGTGGTTGTGCCGTGTTTTGGTTCAAACCAAGCTAATAGGAGGCTAGGACGACTGCAGGGGACTCAGTGGACACCATGGTACACGGTGGTGCAGACGGCGGAGGAAGAATCGAAGGTATGACTCGAATCCCCTATTTTTCCCGTTTATTTCATTTCAAAAGTCGTGGACTTTGGGCTAGATTCGAGGATTTTGGTGAGTGATGTGAGATTCAGGGAGGTCCTAGGAGTCGTCTGGGATGGTCGCCGTGACGGGGGAAGGCCTGGGTGGCCGGAGACCAAAACAGGGCTCACGGGCAGTTTTGTTCGAGGTTGAGGATGATGGGTTTCGGGCTTCGATTTCCATATTTTAGGAGGGGAAAGGATTTCTGGGAATTGGACGAAGCTAACAGGATTGAAATGGTGGAAATTGATGGAGAAATGGAGGAGAACCGGTCACGCCGGTTCAGTACAGTTGAACCGGGTGACTCGAGGTAGACGATGGTACTGTGCAGGCGCGTGGGGGCGCGTGGGGAGGATTCTGAACAAACATCCAACATGGTTTTTGCTCTAAATATTCTAAGGAATCCACTGGGACAAGTTTCGGATAAATCAGACGATGTTACGGGATAGTTCGAGGATCCAGACGGTTTAGGGTTTAAGTTTAAATTACGTATAAATTCCCGAAAATTTGGGGAAATTAGGGTTAGCATATTTGACGTATTTGTGACCCTATTTGGTGCTTATTGACAGGACGGGAGACGCCTGAGACGGTCGAGTAGCGCACAGAGCGCGATTGACACTTTCTGATTCGTGAGTGGACTCTTTCTTTTCTTACGAGCATGCCTAACAGTTTTATTTATGTTTTATGATTTTAAGTATGTTTTTGTGCTTGTTGATGATGATTATATGTGATTGATATTCTTTCACTTTTTTCGAGACATTTCGGATTTTCACACGTTTTTCGAGAAAAAACTGGATTTCTGATTTTGATGTTAAGCTTCCATGTTTTCAATCTATAATTGTTTTCTGATGGTTATAAGTGGATTATGAAATATGATTTTGGTAATCAAGGTTTTGGTTTTAACATCGGATTTCGAGAAACGAAATTTGGTTTTAAAGTCGGAAAAGTGGAATTCCGGATTTGGGTTCGGAATGACGGTTCTGGATGCCGGAAGGGCATCAGACCAGTGATTCCGGATTCGGGTTTGGAGATGGATTGATTTGGATTGGATTTGCTGGATCTGGATATTGGGTTTAAAGACCCGGATTATGTTTGACGGGGGACGGGCCCGAATTGAGTTTAAAGACTCGGGAGTTTAAAGACTCGGATATTTACGATATTACCCCTGTAGCCCTATTGAGTTTAAAGACTCGGGAGTTTAAAGACTCGGATTACATTTGAGGCCTGGTTTGAGTTTAAAGACTCGGATAGACCCAGCAGGTTTGATCAGACTTGACATTTGTGGATTTGGGTTTTTATGATGATATGAGCTTAGCGTATTTTGTTATACTGTGTTATGTTGTGGTTTTCCGATACTTCGTTAGGCATGCATACTTTATTTTAAAACGGAGGGAAAAACTTTATTGTTTCTTTAACCTGTTCTATTCTTAAATCGTGTTTTAAACCTTGTATTTCTTTAGTCCACTCACACTTTTTGGTTTTAATTTACCCTCCAGGTCGTGGTGATAGCACTGGGGTGAACGTTGAGGCAGGAACCGGGGCATAGCGCTTAAGACGTTCTTCCGTTGCGAGATTAGCCTAGTAGGATTTTGTGCCTGTTTTGTATAAACTATGCTCTGAATTACGGTTGTATTATACTTGTAACAACCCTTTCCGGGAGCCGGGATTAGTAGACTGATTAAGGTGTGATTAGTGAGGTTAAGCGGCGGTTAGGTGGTTCCGATAAGGTCATTAGTGTAGAATGACGATTTTGCCCCTGGTTCGGGCAAAAACGTTGACTTTTAGTTCGGGTGGTCGGATGAACTTTGACCAATGACCAGGACGTAGTTTAGGACGTCACGAATCCATAGGCAGGTGGCACGCCCGATTCCGATATCCGAGGAGGAAGTTGTGATGTTCGGAAGGTTGAGGGCATAACCGTAATTTGAGTAAATTAGGGGGAATAGTTGACTTTTTGTAGACTCGGGTTTTGGCACGTTGACCTAGGATGGTTAGATAGTTCTTGTCGTCCTGAGTTCGATGACAAGCGGCACGTATTCGTCGGACTTCCGAGGTGTTAATTACGGGTCTAGAAGGGTAGTGGCAAAACCGTAAAAATGAGTTAAAAAGAAGGGTATTTTGGTCTTTGTGGCACATTGGGATTTGTGCAGAAAGAAGGAAATGAACGGCTGGGATTGGGCCATGTGGGAGTGTGTGGAGTGGATTGTGACATGTGGCATGTGTGTAGAGGATTCTGGTGGAATCCTGTGCATTCACGGCCCAATTAATTGGGGTGCACCCGTGTGTGTGTGTTCGTGATGGTTCAGAAAACAGAGGGAGATCGTGAGGGAAATTGAGGGGTGATCGAGGGTGATGGTGTGTGCTGATGAGTTCTGGTGAGTGAGTGAGGGACGGGAGGTCGAAGGGAAGCTGATGAGTGGTTTGGGAGGTGAGGAATCGTGGTGTGTGTGAGTTGAGAGTTCAGGGGGAAACTCAGAGAGGAAAACAGAGAAGACTGAGGGCTTGTGGTGGTGCGGTGGCCGTGTACGGTGCAACTGAGATTGCGGTGGTGTCGTGAGGGCTGTGTGGAGTCGACCAGCCCTGGAGGAGCTCACGGCGGCAACAGGAGGCAGGTAATTTCCTCGTCCCCATTTCGATACTCTGTTTTTCCGTTGAGGTTCAACGTGAAAGTCGTGAGGTTGGGCTAAGAGTCGAGGGAATTGGAGGTCAGGGCGAGGTTCAGGAGAGTCCTAGGTGTCGACTAGGATGGTCGCCGTGACGGGGGGGTACACGGCGGAGGATGGCACGACAGGGGTAATTGGGTGCTCTGTTTTGGCCGTGGGTTCAAACGGCGAGTCATCGAGTTTGGGGCTAAGTCGAAGGTCTAGGAGGGTTGGTTTAGGTTCAGTGAGGTCCAGGGAAGAGTTTGGTGAAGCCACCGTGAAGGGAGGTGAGCTGGGTGGCTGAATCGTGAAACAGGGGGAGTTGGCCGTCTGGTTTCGAGTTCAGTCGACGAGCTAGGGATAGTGTCGAGGTGAACGGAGTTAGGGAATCTATAGGATGGGTCTGGACGATGCTGTTGGTGAAGAAAGGGAGAGAAACCGTGCAGGCACGGCGGTGAACCGCTGACGCCGGTCTGAGTTGCAGACCACTGTGCCGAACCGGGTTCGTCTGAGGAAGACGGTGCACTGTAGCAGGCGCGTGAGGGCCACGCGCAGCCACTTTGGGAGGCGCGTGGGGGGGCGTGCGGCGGCGATGGGGAAAACGGTCAACATGGTTTTTGGTCTAGGAGTTATGGTGAGTTCAATGGAGTTGGTTTCGGGTCAATCGGACATCGTTTGAGTTTAGTTCCGCGAGGGTGAAGGTTTAGGGTCCCGGGTTATTACGTTTAGGATCCGGGGAATTTTGAGGGAATTTAGGTGAACTTTCGTGAACGTGTTAGTGACGTACTTTGGTGATTTTGACAGGATCGGGATTTCCCGAGGAAGCCGAGGAACGTGCTGGACGTTCGGGACGCGAGTAGGGCTCAGTACTGTGAGTGGACCCCTTCTTTCAACTCGAGCATGCATAACTGTTTTCTATAATTGTTTTATGATTTTGATTATGATTCTATGTTTATTGAATATGTTTTGGTTGGTTTTACATTATTGCACGTTTTTCGAGAAAATACGGTATTTGGCACGTTTTACGAGAAATGCCGATTTCTGAGTAAAATTAAAGGGTTTTGGATTTTTAAAGGATAACTAGTTTGATTGCTTACAAAGGGATTTTGAAACATGATTTAGTAATTAAATGCATTGGATTTTAAATTTGGAAAGTGGATTCCGGATTTGGGTTCGGAATGACGGTTCTGGATGCCGGAAAGGGTATCGGACCAGTGATTTCGGATTCGGGTTTGGATGTGGATTGGTAAATGGTTTTCAAATGATTTTGGGATTGGATTTGCTGGATCTGGATATTGGGTTTAAAGACCCGGATATATGTGACGGGGGACCGCCGGATTGGGTTTAAAGACCCGGATTGAGTTTAACGACTCGGGAGTTTAAAGACTCAGATATATTGATTTCCCCCGTAGGCCTTGAGTTTAAAGACTCGGGAGTTTAAAGACTCGGATATGATTAAGGCCTGGATTGAGTTTAAAGACTCGGATAGGTCCAGCAGGTTTGATCAGAAATGATGATTTCATGTTCATGATTGATGATAAAGTTTGAGGATTTCACATGCTTTGGATATTTTCTGTTGGTTATGCATGTAGTTTTCAAAAAGGAGGGTTAACTCGGTTTTTGATAAATGGTTTTAGAACATGTCTTTTATTATGGTCCACTCACATTTTCTGTTTTAAATTGCCCTCCAGGTTGTGGAGCTAGCGCGGGGTCTTGACGTCGAGGCAGTGTCCGAGGCATAGAAGTGACGTGAGGGATCCCGGGGTAGTTTAAAGTCTTCCGTGTGCGTGTACTTTATCGGTTTTATTTTCCTTGTATTTTCGTACTATGTTCTGTACATGCTACCTTCGGGACATTGTGTTTATTACTCCTGCGTCTGACTGGGTTTGAGTGCGTTTTACTTGAGTGTTGTATCGGGGAGTCAGACGGGAGCGGGATTTACCTCGGGTTTCGGGGTGAAACCGGGGTGGGTCCTGACAATTGGTATCAGAGCATATGTTTGTCGAGTTTGTTGGGTCTGTTGGTTTGTGAGGTTGTGTTTTAGATATTTGACTACTTCTATGCCTCTTTCAGCGTGCGGTTGACGATGCCTTCGAGACGTAGACCCTCTCCACAACCTGAAGAAGTAGCAAGAGAGACGGAGAGTGCTACTATTGAACGAGCCCAACGGCTCGGGGCGACTACGTTTAGCGGTGGGGCTGATCCTGAGGAAGCCCAGAGGTGGATTACCAGACTGGAGCGGATTTTTGCGGTGATGCATTGTCCGCCGGAGGAGCGAGTATTGTTGGCTACATTTTTACTAGATGGTACGGCGTATGAGTGGTGGTATACCCTCGAGTTGTCCGGTTGGGATGCCCATAGGGTGACTTGGGAGACGTTTAGGGAACGGTTCCTGGAGCAGTACTATCCTCGTTCTTTCCGAGATGCCAAGGAGGCGGAGTTCTTGCATCTCCAACAAGGGAATATGACAGTGGCTGAGTATGAACGGAAGTTCCAGATGTTGTCTCGGTTTGCTCCTGCTTTTGTGGCCACTGAAACCGAGAAATGTCGTAGGTTTGAATTGGGCTTGCGAGGTGAGATTCGTGCCATCGTGACGGCTGGATCTTTTGCTACCCTCCGAGACTTGTCGGATGCTGCGGTAAGGGTGGAGGCTAGTTTGCCTGTGCGCCGCCGGGAACCATCTATTCCTGGAGCTTCGAGCCAGCGGACACCGAAAAGGGGTAACTTCGGTGGAGCGTCATCGTCGGGCGATGAGCGTTTTGGTAGACCTGGCAGTTTTCAGAGTTTAGGATTTTGGGGTTACCGAACACCGCCGACTCCGCAAGTTAGTGCGACGTCGGTAGCATCCACAGGGAGACCGAGCAGTGGACCAGGTTGGAATGTGTGTTTCTACTGTGGGGAGCGGGGTCATTTCCGACGTGAGTGTCCACGGTTACCACAGGATGGTGGTGTAGCTCGGGGAGGAGCAGAGCCCGGACAGAGTACAGCGTCAGGGACAGCAAGCCCGAGAAGAGGTGGTGGCACTGCCACTAGTAGTTCGAGGGGACGTGGTAGAGCGTCGGGATCTCAGGCCCGAGTGTTCTCGATGACTCAGCAGGAAGTTCAGTCGACACGAGATACGGGGTGGGTCCTGACAATATTTCTCCCTTGTCTGATAGTTATGCTTATGGTTGTGTTGAGGTTATTTTGGTACTTTAAGTGTGATTATCAGACGGGAGCAGGGTTCGTCCCGGGTATCGAGGTGATATTTGGGACGAGTCTTGACAATTTCCATGAGCAAAAACCCTGTGTTTCACCAGAAAACTAAGCACATCAGCAGGCGTTTTCACTTCACCAGGGATGCTATTCTAGCTGGGGAAGTAGATTTGGTTTACTGCAGGTCAGAGGACCAAGTTGCAGATATCCTTACCAAGGCATTGCCAAAGACAAGGTTCAATTACTTAAGGGGTTTGCTAGGAGTGAAATCAGTGAGTGGTCTAGAAGGGAGTGTTGGTGTATAGACCTACTCATACTTCCTCTCACACTTGATCACTATCCTCTAAAGTCAATCGGTTACTTGGTGCAAAAGAAAGAAGAGTGTGTGAGAGAATAACAAACTTCTCTCACCTAGATTGTGTGTGTGTCAGTTTCTAGAAGCTAGGTGACACGTGGAGGAATGTAATAGGTCTTTGATGACGTCACATTGTCATGCAAAGTGTGTGTAACGGATTGTGAGGTGTGTGTGTGATGCGTGTGTGAGCTGTGAGTGAAAAGAGTAAAAGAAACTGCAAGAAATATATTGTATAGTACAGAAAACAAAAACAATTAATGAGAATCAGTAGTCATAGCTACAAAAAATCAGAGAAATCCTCTGCTGGCATTTTATCAAACAGTTTATGTGCATCTTCATGAAATCACAGTTTCATACAAGAAAAGCAATCCAATTCAATTCCATCATCTCTCATAATCTCTCATTCTCTCTTCTATCCTAATCCAATAGAGATAAACTCTATAATCAGCTAGAAGTTTGGGATTGAAGAACTTACCTGTAAAACCATTTTTCATCCTTCCCCTGCAAAACAGAAAACAAGTGTTGATCAGATTCAACCTTGAAGCCATTCAGTCGAGTGATTAGCATAAGAGATTACCTGAAGTGCTGCTCTGATTGTTGAACATCAACATATATAAGCATCCCTTCTTTTTATATCTATCCGCTCTATTGCGTAATAACACAAATAATAAGAGTTTAAATTTTACCCATAAAATAGAATGATTATTATTTGATTATAAAAGATTACGACTCATTAAGAGAATGGGTAAATCGCAGTTTGGCGTATGTGCATAAACTTCTCATTTAGCACGACCTCACTTAATCGCGGCCACTTTATTTTTTCATGGTTACTCGGCCATGAAAGATTACGTATACATTAAGAGGATGAGAAGCAAAAATGCGTAAATTACGGTCCGGTGTGTTTGCATTAACTTCTCTTTTTAGGTCTCACTTATCTCATTTTTTTTTTATGGTTATGGGTGCTTTATCATAAAAAAAAAACTACGTAAATGCATGCATGTTAAGAAGATGAGAAAGGAAAACGCATAAATCATATGGTCTTGCGCGTATAAGCATAAACATCGTCTTGGATCCTCATGCCTAACTTCTTGTTGGATCCTCACTCATCCACTTTCTTCGATGTTGGACGTTTATGAGGGCCATATGCCTATTGTGTTTTATTCACTCGTTAGCTGCTAGCTAGCCAAACGCTCCCACTCGTACGGGAATTGGAGAGTACATTGACTCAATTGTAAGCTGAAGACAAGTAGACAACTGCATGCTCTTTCATCATCAAGATGGCTTGTCTAATGGTCTGGTTCTTTGTGCACACATCATATGCAACATCCTCACGAAATGCGTGTGACAAATAATATATACGACTAAAGAAAAACAAAAGTGTTTTAAGTTTCGAATTTAGAATATTTATTTAATAAAAGTGAACAATTAATGACATAGAATGATTCACATATATAATCAGAAATATGTATAATTAATCAGAAATATGTATAATTACAGTGATTCCAATTCATATCCATTGTTTCATTGTGCTAAACGTTTCGAACTTAGCATTAGGCTTAGAACCTTTCCTAATAGAAGGGAGCACTCACTATAGCATGGGAGAAGTGTGAGAATGTGAATATACAGAAATCTAACATTAGAAAATTGTCAAGTTACATTACCTTACAAAGTCTTCTAATAAGAAATTGGACCTCCTTCCATTGCTAGATTTTCGAGTATAACCTCAATTTCTTTTACGGCTTCCATTGCTAGATTTTCGAGTATAACCTCAATTTCTTTTACGGCATCATAACCGAGTGTTATCTTATGTGTAAGATTTAATGGCCATACCTACACATATAATAATGTTAAATTCGATACTTAGACTCTGTGTGATTGAAAGCAAGTCCCCTTCTCGCCAATATCTATGTATAAAAAACACATGACGAGCCTCATTTATTTCTTGTAAACAAAAGAATAGTGTGATCCGTCATATCCGACTATAGTAGAGATATATTTGTATTTGATGCCTTGAGCACAGGTCTCTGAAATTATTAAGAAAATGTACATGCTTTTAGAGTTCCCTGGATATTCATGGTTGAGGCTGCTGGTTAAGGCTGCTGGTTGATGCGCTTATTGTGAATTCAGAGCTATTCTACCATTCAAGGTACTTCGCTGGTTCCACTGACATGAACATGCGTTAATTCCTAGAGCTCGAGGACATGAAATAATTATAGAAAAACTTGTCCAATATAGAATTAACCCAAATCCTTCAGCCATATTCATCCCGAGAATCCAAGCCAGTTGGAAAATTCATCGGCAAGCAGTCTATGAAGTTGTATGCCATCATTTTGCTTGGAGAAGAATCGAGGAGTAGGGGGCCATGTTGTAAGTTCCTTCAGTGCCTGGGACGCCATCAACCACAATGTCATTCGGAGACTCACGGTTAGTGTCCACCTGCATATTTACAAGGTTGCTGTCAGTATAAGTAACGAAAATGTACAAATATGATAAAGTGAAGAAATGAACTCGATCATTATATAGTACAAGTGCGAAAGAACTAACCACACGAAACCATTTCCTCTTGGCTGGTGGTCTGGGAATTGGAACCTTAACCAAATAGTCATGAGCATTGAATGCCAAATAGATGTCGCCTTCATTGTCATGCAACCTGCAAATGAAACAAGTGTGTCGGGAGAGATACTTTTCTGATGCACTTAAAGAAAACACAAAATGCAATGCCGCTGCCATGGAACAAGCCCTAATGTACGATCACTTAACAAAGTACTCAGTGCACTCAGTTCGAAAATTCAAAAGCAAGATACCATGGCATTCCTCTCATGCAATTTCTTGAATTTTCGGTCACAAATCTGTACTTTACAGAGAAGATAGAGGTAAGTGCTTACGTAAATGCAAGAAACTTGCTCTCAGGATTCAGCCAGTTGTCTTCGTGCCATGTCACATCATTCTACACGAATATTTTTTTAATGAATCTGAGAAGAAGCGGATCCTTATGGCTAAAAATAAAGCATGAAGGCACAAGAAATGATGCAAAGGACAAAAAGAGATTACTTTCTCAAGAAATGAATCACGACCAAGTGCATGATGCTTTCGCCGGAATTTGATCACCTCTTCGAAGAACCTGAAGTGACTATTGTTCCGTGCCTCCAACTGCCATGGCAAAAGGTTATTCCATGCCAGTGTAGATTACAGTTGAACGAAAGCCATAAAGAAAGCAATTTACCTGTCCCCACTGGAAATGGTTAATAGAAGTATCATGCCCATAACTGTTGTTATTTCCATATCGAGTATGCCCATATTCATCCCCCATCAGCATCATTGGTGTTCCCTGGTTTATGCATCAAAAGATTACATCATCACTAAATTTGCACCAAAAGATACTGAAAATTGAAGTATTTCATAGATATCAACGCAGCTAGAGGAGGCATGATAAAATAAATGCTACCAAAGATCGCAACATATCAACTACAATGTAGACTTTGAGACCATATGATAATGACATATGCAATTAGATTTTGAATAAATTTACCTGGGATATCATTAAAGCTAAGTGGAAGTTTTTCATTTGACGGGAACGCAAAGCCTTGATATTAGAATCATCAGTTTCACCTGTTGAATACATGTGGAAAAATTAAAATTTTCATCATATGAGAAACCGAAACAAGAATTACAAATTAATACTGCCCGCCTCCCAATATTTGTGAGAAGAAATTGTTAGTATACAAACTAGAAATTGTAATAGACTAAAGAGAGCTGTCATGGAAAGTAAAGCTTGCAGTGGATTGCTCTCACATTATTCAGATATTTGTACATTTTTCTGCATAAAAGAAACAGTAAAACACCATATTCTGAAAATAAAAATGAAACGATGCATCAATAAAGCTTTCAGTGGATTTCTCTCACATTATTCAGATATATGTACATTTTTCTGCATAAAAGAAACAGTAAAACACCATATTCTGAAAATAAAAATGAAAAGATGCATCAATAAAGCTTTCAGTGGATTGCTCTCACATTATTCAGATATTTGTACATTTTTCTGCATAAAAGAAACAGTAAAACACCATATTCTGAAAATAAAAATGAAAAGATGCATCAATAAAGATTTCAGTGGATTGCTCTCACATTATTCAGATATTTGTACATTTTTCTGCATAAAAGAAACAGTAAAAAACCATATTCTGAAGATAAAAATGAAAAGATGCAATCTGATGCCTTGTAGGCTTGGCTATAAATTTAAGGTCCTGCCATTACAATAAAGCTAGAATATTTACAAAATATATCAAGGAGCAACCATAGAAAGTTGCCTTACCTTCGTAACCACAATTCCAGCTCAAATTATCATTACATCCATCATTTCCTCCTTCTCCATTAGCATCATTGTGCTATAAAACCAAAAATAAAGAGAAATACTGCATGATATAGACTACAACAAGTGAAAAACCAACAGCTCTGCAAATATTACAATACCTTGAAGTTGTATGAAACAAGATCATACAATGTGAACCCATCATGCGCAATAATAAAATTAACACTGTGATATGGCCTGCGGTTATTCACCTGTGAAATTAGTGAACATGTAATCAGAGCTGGCAGTAAATGTTTAGCATTAACACAGATTTCTAAAACACAGCAAACTATATTTTACCCAAAAAAGAATACCACCCTCAACTTTCAGCTAACAAACTAGCTAGCCGTAGAGAACAAAGATGGAATAGAAGCTCGATGTTTATTGCTGGACAAACAGAAGCCAAACTTTGTTTACATAGTGATCAAGATTGAGTTAAATAGTACGAGATACAGATGTAGATGTTGATGAGTATCATCATCAGACAAAATAAACAATTTACTTTTAGGCTGTGAGATCTTTAGGCTGTGAGATCAGGCTACATCTTTCTATTATCCCATTGATATGAGAACCTTAGTTTTGGGGTACCATATAAATTAGAAAGGCGAAATGCATTTAATCATGTTAAGCATGGAAGTCAGGATACTTTGGTTGCATCACAATAAGCAAAAAGTTCAGAAGGGTATTGGGTACCAATTTTAGTCAAGGATAGTTTGTGAAGAAAAAAGATCATTTTTGGAAAGAAATATGAAAGGCTGCTCTCAACAAGAAATACAAGGCATCCGGTCCTTTAATGGATATTCCCATGCCAACTTCACCAGAAGACAACTTGAGGGATAAGTTTTCAATCCCTGTAATGATCTCATCTCCATTTCAAAAAAAAAAAAGAAAAAATTTATTTTTTAAGCAGGGAAAGATTATCCAGTTGAAATTCGAAATATAGATAGACTATGAAGCTTAACAAATTTGCACGGCTGACGTCAACAATACCAAGTTGACAGTCATGAAACAAGGAATGGAGTTAAATGGCAAATAGTAATAAATTGCCATAACGTTAATGAAAATACCAACACTTACTTTGTAAAGGTCAGCAGATCCAGAAACACGAGTTGCAAAACTTCCTTTCATACCAGAGTCACCCTGTATAGAGAGAACTCATGAACACCTGAAAACAGTAATATCATATGCATGCTCTGTGTGTTTGTGTGTGTAGGCGTATGTGTGTTTGCAAGATAGAATCTAAATGTCTTTTAGCTAAACAACACAATTTTTTTTTTGGATTGATCTAAACAACACAATCAGATTCAAGAAAGTGGTGCTAAGAAGGTGCAAATAATAAAAGGTTCAATCATGCCAAGAAAAAGAGGGAAGAAAAAAAAAACTACAAAGTAACAGCCTTGTATTATTGAAATATCATGTCACTGAATAGAATGTGATCATACTTAACCGTACTACATCAGTTTATAGCAAAGCTTCAAACAGCCCACTGATCTAATTAATGAAAACCTGTTCAAACATGAAACCCTTCCTTATCAAATTCCGTCTTTTCTTGGACTCAGTTGAGACATCCCTTCAAATTACAATTTGTAATTATACTTTATTGTTTGATTTTACATCAATTCTTTTTCTTGAAGTTAACAATGTGGATAAGCTATAGACGGTCTGAGTGAGACAATTGTCATCTCAATGTGAATACCTTTATAAATCTCCTTAAGTCATCACGATATATCCCATTCCATTCAGCCCACCTGCATTAAAGGAATCTCATAAGTAGCATGGCGAATCATCCGAATTTAACAGGAACATAAATCAGAAGCTGTGTTGAAGCAACGTGAACTTTGAGTAGTACAAATCTCAGTAAATAAAAGGCTAGCAGCGTCTCTAATATAGCTGCAATGCATTGAAATTTTATAACATGAATTACCTGTCCCAATTTGGAAATCTACCAACAAGATAAAGACCTCCGCAATCCCAAGGTTCAGAAATAATTTTACATCTTGATAGAATGGAATCTTTAGCAATAGCCTGGTCCAACAAACAAGAGTCAACACTCACACAACTAAACTTCTAGGATGTATAACCAATTACTAAATGACATGCCTACATAACGTCAATAGATAGAAAATAAAATAAAATCTCTTTTAAATGGAACTAGCCAACTTGACAAGTAATAATGCATATTTTAAGGAATTCATGATATCAAAGATCTCAATTTTAGTAATTAGATACATAAAAGAGAACTTCTGTATTCTGCCAGAGCAGTTAGATAACTGTCAATCATTAAAACAAATACACTTTGTAATCTTAATACGAATGAAGACTGTTCTAAAAACTAAATTTGCATCTTAACAAGAACTCTTACTTGGCTGGCAATGTAACATCTTGCAATAGTTTGAATCGAATGCGATTTGCACTTTTTGTTTGCAAGTGTATCTTGGATATAATGGAATTATTTTGTACTTGTACTTTCCTCCAGGTTTATTTAAATTCTTATAAAATAAGAAAAAGAATAAACTGCACCACCCAATAAGTTAAACCTCCAATAGTTCACATCATTTCCATATTGTCTCGATTAGTCTGGTTATTAGAAGATGAAATAATTTTCATTGTCATATTAAAAATAACAGATGACATAATTATTGGTCTGCATGAACAACTTAAATTTTTCTTTATCCAGTTACAACAAGCTTAAGAGTTTGGGAATAAATGGACACAGTTTCAGACTATTAGAGCGGGAGATATTGAGTTAAATTTTCTGCAATTATAATCTCCTAATATATCTTAAAGTGCACATGTTGGACTCCTTAGTTTTGGGGAGACTCACTTGCGAGGAAAAGGTGAAATATAATAGCTCCACAGCCTAATCATTTTAGATTTTAGGTTCAGTGGTAACCAACAAATTTTTTGACCCCTACTATATTTTCTGATTAATGAACAGGTTAAACGTATATGAGTATGGGTAATTTTTCAAATAACTTACCCTAATAATTGGTGGTGCATCAAGTAACTTACCCTAATAATTGGTGGTGCATCAAGTAACTTACCCTAATAATTGGTGGTGCATCAAGTGGAGACCCATCTGCTCCCCGGCAAAGAACACTGGCAAGGTCAAATCTAAATCCATCCGCATGATATTCAGTGACCCTGCAAATATTTAACAAAAAAGAAAGTATGAAGCTCAATATGAACTAATCTTTAATAAATCAACAAAGAAAGACAATATACGAAACAATGGAACATCATATTAACCATTTTTGCTGAAAATGTAAAATCTGACAATGGCAATGTAAGAGAAAATAGCATAAGATCAAATTCAATAAGGACGTCATTCACCAGTTGAACAGAAAATCCTAAAATTGAACAGGTGACTGCAAGTCAGTTAAATTTGTTGGATTCGTTTGTCTGAAATATTGTTGTATTTTTGTTTAAAATAGACGAAATGTCATCAGGTATAATGTTAATGCTAGTACTCTCTGTGAATTGAGTTCTTACCAATGTCTTAAGCTTTCAAGAATCAGTTCCATAACGACAGGATGGTTACAATTTAATGTGTTCCCTGAAAACCAACAGAAAAATAAAATCTTAGAACTTAATAATTTAAAATTTTATTTGAGTTAGAACTTAATAATTTAAAATCTTATTTGAGGCATTAGCCAATCCTTTTCTGCCCCCAGAATCCAGCAGCAAGTCCAAACATATGCTCACCCAAAAAGTTTCCTTTGGAAAAATGCATATACCTTCCCTTCATTTTTTTAATCAACGATATTGACATAATTATATAAACATGTCCTAAAAAATTTCCTGGCTTCATACAAAAAGAACATACCAGCAATGAAAAAAACACTTAGTTCGTAACAGTATCAATGGAAAGCACCATGAAAATTTTACAGAAATGACAGAAGATATTCGATAGTTCATTCATATCTAAGGAGACAGGAAAAAAAAATTAATTACCACAGCCAGAAAAGTTCAGTAATTCGCCATTGTTGTTTATGTCGACCATGTAATAAACCTGTAAATGTAGGATGCATCATTTATAAAAAATAAAAATAAAAAAATCTGATACTATGAATGCAATACTATATTACTAACATAAATGTCCAGTGTTTTTAAATTTAAAAATGTACTACCAAGCATCAGTAAATCTCTGTGTCCATTCACTTTCAAAAGATCTACTCTGAGACAAGTTTACTAATACTGTTTGCATAAGGTCATAGAGAATTTAGCTTAACTCCGAAATTCGGAATCCTAAAGGGTTGTAACCTATTAGCAAAGCTCAAGCTTGGCTTGAATGACCGATATTTGAAAACACCAAAAAGAACTAAGTAGCTAACTTATACATTTGACTACTTCACAATCTTTTAGAACTAGGGTGCAAGGTAGTTTTTTAGTTTTATTCATTTGACAGCATGGCAGTATAACATAGTTGACTTGAAAAGTGTTAATATGGATCTAGTGAAACCAAATAGACAGATCAACTGAGCTTAGCCTTAATTCCAACTGTCTGTGGATTAAAACCATGTGGTCAAGGAACGAAAAACAATTAACTAAAATACTTATAACAGAAGTGTGACAATCACCTTATTATCTATTCCACGAAATGAAGTGGTGTAGGAGTTGGCATCATCAGCTTCATTAGTATGATTATAGACAACATCCAAGATGACCTGTTCGGTAAAAAGGTATTTGCAAAATGTTTTCAGTATTGATTTGTTTAGTATACAGCAGTGCCTACTTATTCAATCTCTAGGAGAGCTTAGCTAGGTATGTACAACTAACAAACTAGGAAAAGATCTGATAAATAACAGCTATACAGTAGGACAGAATCAGAGAGATTCTGTTGACAGTGGACCAGTAGATCAAGGAGAACCTGTGATCAGCTGAGATCCTCGAGATAGCAGATCAGGGAGATTGATCCTCAATCTCCTATGATCGGCTGAGATCCTGGGGATCCTTAATATTCAGAAGGGCAAGGTTTCACTACTGTAATAACATGAACTCTGCAAAAAATATGTAACTTACCTCTATCCCAGCACCATGCAAGGCTTTAACCATTTGTTTAAATTCCTGGGAAGCTTTAAGGGGTCCACCACCAGCACTTGCATATCGGCTCATAGGAGCAAAGAAATTTATTGTTGAGTAGCCCCATGTATTTATCTGAAAAGCATAAGAAACCATAGACACACGTTGGTATGTAAACTAGATCACTTCGTTGTGGTGACAGGTAACCCAACATACTATAAAAGGTGAAAAAAGACAAAATACACAAACAATTGATTGGAATTAATTATGTAAGCACAAAACATATGGAAAGATGATCACTCGGAAACATGCTGAATGTCAAGCTTAAATTTCATTTGAAACCACAGCACATTAAGGTCATTGCATCAAGAAGACAGACTTTTGAAGGCTAAAAAACACAGCTAAATGAAGAGAAATGTACTTAATTACCATGTGATCTCTAGGATTTGGTCGCCTCTGAAACTCAAACTCATCAAATTCAAAGACTGGCAGCAATTCCACTGCATTGATACCAAGCTCTCGAAGGTGTGGAATCTAAGAATTGAAATGGAGGGGGAAAATCAGAGAAGTCCATCATATCAAAAAAAAAAAAACCCACTAAATCACTATGATTCTATTTAAAAAATAATCAAAGGAACAGGCATAAGTCTATGCACATTAGACAACATATGTTGTCATTATTCATGACCCATCTTCACCTTACCACACTGCATTTCACATAAGAAAGCAGTAGACGTATTTACAATGTAAATAATTTCTTCAGCACATTAGAATGACAGTTGAGATTTCAAGAAATACAACCAAAACCTTACAAAATCAAGGTAAAGCAGGATAGAGTTGAAGGGAGTATTCACATAATTCACTCAAATGTGGACTGCATATCAGATGATGTTTCAAATGCATAGATTCTTATTCTTCTTGTAGAAAAACCTAATACCTTCTCAATCACACCAAGGTAGCTACCACGAATATCTGCATTCAGGCCACTGGATTCGTCAGCTGTAAATGCACGAACATTCATTTCATATATGACAAGATCCTTCTGAAAAAACAACAACAAACATTCAGGTTAAGACGTAATAATATGCCATCAAGGTACTCACTGAAACAATAAAGTATCAGAATTTATTAAGAAAGGGAAAACCAAATGTAGAAGCTTATTTACCTCAGGTATATTTGGGAGCTTGTAGTTGTCTCCCCAGTCAAAAGGCAAGCTATCAAAATCATAAGTTCCATGAAATTTGGATAACTTTTCTCTGGTATCTCCAAAAAGTCTGCGGCCTTCAACTAGCTTCGCATAAGGATCTATAAGCACAATGCTGCTGTCAAATCGATGTCCTTGATGCCAATCTCTTGGCCCATCAATACGATAACCATACAGAACATTGCTCCGTGGAAAATCCTGAAAGGAAATCATTTCAATGTCACAGGTCATGACAACTATGTAGGGGAGTAGTACGTGTTCGAGCAAAGGATAATCCAACGTTAAATAAAAGAAAGCTCAAAGACAGTTAGTTCTTTGAGTGATCTAAATCAAATTTTACCTTGATACATATGTGCCAAATGTCACCTGTCTTGTTTATATTTGGATTCAATGGCAGCTCCATCATTCCACCATCCGGCCTTCCAAGCGTTTCACTGAAAAAATTATATTCATTTGAAAGCATGAGTCCATAGAAAGCTTTAGAAAATAAAGAAGCAAAAACAATAAAATTGAAAAACTTAATTACAAGTATCAAAGAATTTACAAGTTGTATTTACAACCAGTACTGGCTCACAGCTAGTAACAATTAATAAATTGAACGTTTCAAACCACAATGCATAAATTTAAGGAAATTATGTAGAAAGACAGACTTTCTTTTATATGAAACATTTCTTTAAAAGAAAGAACAAATATCTACAAAAAAAAAAAACAAGAAACAAGAAACAAAAACGATAGAGAATATGTACATCCAAATCAAAACTACTATCTGAACTTGAAACAAATAAAAAACTACGTTCAGATCAAAACTCCCTCTAATCAAGACAAAAAGGAGAAGTTAAAAATCTACGTTTTTCACTTTTTCCTATGGTAAACTCTAAAAATATGCATAAGCCAAACCCAAACTTCCGTTGTGAATGGAATCACTGGACAATGGGAATGGGAAAAATATTGATGTGCACTCCTGTCCACTATTTTGCACAAACCACACAACGTGGGGCACAGAGGGTCTTCTTTTTTAAAGGCTATTAAGTATTATTTTCCAGTGAACCAACAACCTCTCAAAATGTCCCTGACTCAAAAACTTAAGAAGCAATGTTTTCTACCATAAAATGGAAAAAGGATTTACAGAAAACACTTGTTCAAACTGGCCTAGATTCAAGGAGACCTTATTGTCTCCTGAAAACAAATCCGAAAACTTTCCTATCACTCTAGCGCCTTCAAAATGTTACTTCTAAGAAATGACATGGAGATCTGAAGAAGATGCAAGGGACAAAATAGAGTTAAATTATATATGTATAAATGAGAAGCATTACATAATTGGATATTAACCAATTAACAAAATGGAAATACTATGTTACCTCTCTGGAAGTGAGATGCAAAGTGTGACAGCAGTTGCATGCTGTGAAAAGATAGCAAAATTGATACCACTGTCAACTTCTGATACACCCAGGGGAAAAGCTTGACCTGGAAAAGTTTTCCATGATGGGCTGCTATCTGAAACTTGAGGGGCTTCTTCCTGTAACCACAAATTTTGAACAAATAAACATATGGAATATTCCCATCTGGTGTGGTAAGGAGTTTGGGAAAGAAATCATGAATCAGTTCCTTGATCTAGATATTCCCAGTTGGCATGATAAGAAGAGGTTCGAAGATAAAACATATAGATCCTCCATGATAAGTATTACCTCAAGTACAGTCTCTTGAGAACGCTGACCGTAAGCACTACTAGCTGTGCTAGGCTTGACAGAATCCCGGGTCTAACCTATGCCAAAATTCCAGGCATATAATCAGTAACAGTGCAAAAAACAAAATGACGGCTGATCTCAGTGTATTATAGAAAGCTAAACATGCCTTCCTGACAATTCCTTGCTGATTGCTACCCGATGCTTGTTTACTCCACTTCAATCTAATAAAACAACAATGCACAAATAAATAAAATAAAAAAACCATTAATTCTTCACAAATCGTTATGGTACCATAGTACAAAACTAATCATTCCAACTCAGAAAATACCACTTTCACCGTGTATTACATCATTATCAATAATCAACATAAAGCATACTACTAAAATTACTCGGTGTCTCACTGCTGCAAATACGTTTTGGTAGAATTGTATGATGATTTTTTTTAACTCGAGTATAGTATTCAACTTTATTAAAGTTTAAACAAACCCCACCAAAGTTGGTTCCATAAAATATCTCCGGGAGCATAATAATAAACAGAAATGAAATTCAAAGCATTAAACTCAAAATTCAATCACCTGCATATGGTGCATCAAGAAAGAAACAGAGCAGAAATGTAAGAAAGAATTACCCCATGTCAAGGACAGGAGAAGATGCAGCACAGGAAGCACCATTATGAGTTGAGAAGGATGATGGCAAAAGAATGAACTTGGTGACAGTCGAATCGCACAAATTTGGGGTTCGAAGCATCGTTTGATCTTGCTGGGTTGACAGCGAAGTGTTTGATACAAATTCTGTAAGAATATATTGAGGCAGCAAAAAGGGATCGAATTTCAGAGAACCATGATGGTCTTAGAAAGTGAGAACCAAAAAGCGACGACCTTTTGAGCGTTTTATTATTTATTGAGCTACATGGACATAGTACATGGAATTGGAAGTGGAAGTGGAAGTGGAAGAGTGAGAGTGAGGGAGAGTGAGTACTACGCTATTTCCTCAGGAGAGGAGCAGGAATCAACTACCAAGAGCGGCACGAAAGGTCGTTGCTTTTTCGTGTCTGCCACGTGAACGGATACGAGAGAATTAGGTCAAGTTTCATGTTGCGACCGACACGTGTTTGAGTTTGACAGCCTCTTATGTTTTTAGTATCTTCTTAACTTTCTGGGCTATGATATCACTTATTGCGCCTCCGAGGGGTCCTTATCTTTTGGAATGTATTCCTGTTTTGTAATGAGCATAGTTTGTCTTGGGCACAAAATTTGAGTTTAATCTGTACAAGAAAATTTGGGTTCAATTTCGATTATAGTCTCAAAAGCTATATGTCAAATGAAAATGATTTCTATTTGCTCATGTAAAATATATTAAGAAACTGATTTTAATACTTTACAAGTACTCTCTATTGTTTTTTTATTTTTTTTATAAATCAAACTTCTAAATTTGTCCCTTATATATTTATTTTATTAGAATTTAAAATTTTACACTAATAATCTAACAAAAAGCCATTACCAAACATTATTAATTACTACTGCATATGCATTTTTTTTTCATATTGCAACAAGTATTTTTTATTGCATACATATAAATTAAAATGTCCATATAGTTCAAACAACCTAAATAAAAAAAATCAAGCATCCTAAGATTACCATTGTAATTTAATGACAGAAGCATAATACATCTAACTATGATCATAGAAAACGAGAGAGGATGGTTTTTCGACGAAAAAAAAGTTCAAAGGTTTTATATAAACAAAAGAAATAAAAATAAAATATATCTAAATCAAAAGAAAAATGGTAAAAGTTTGGAAGTTTGATTCATGAAAAAATAAACAAATAAACAAATAAAAAAATGGAATGCATCAAGTAATATAGAGTGTGCCAAAATCAACTCCCAATATATTTCTCCTGAGTATATCGATTCTTCACCTAATCACTAAAATCTCTTTACATATCTATTTATTACAAAATTTAAACTTTCAAGTATAATCCATACGTGTGCGAGCGCGTTAAGTTTCCCATGTAAAAAAAACGGAAACGCTATTTGCACTCCCATCCTCTACTTACAAGAATTAGTTCAACCATTAACGCCACATTTGATGTCTATTAGTTTGGATGAATGACTCACTAGCTTTAGGGTATGCTAAAGTAACAAGTGGAACCTAACTTACAAATTTTGTCCAAGTTAAAAGGTATAATATAGATTAATCTTGAAAGGAATTTCTCTCTTCCAATCCTCACAAAATAGTATGATAACTTTTTCACTAATCCCCAACTAGAAGAAGTTCAGAAGTTGGTCTTCTTTCCTTACTTCAGCATACCTAGTCGATTATCCACCCCAATTCAATCCAAAACATTCAACCTGACCTTAGCCTTCAACAGTATAGAAGATAAGATGTTGCCAAGAACAGAGCATCAATTTGTCAAGACACATGAATGATGTTGTTCCCAAAACTATGCCATCTGAACCATATTACACATGAGGACACACCATCTTCTTAGAAGATCCTACTCACTTGCCAATGCCTTAATGCAGGATATCAAGGGCATCCATTAAAAAATGATAAAAATAAAAAATAATAACAAAACAAGAGAAACATGAAATTGATGATAATCTAGTACTGTAGGACTCCAAACAAAGTAGTTCCATTAGCTCAAAAACATATATTTACGAGGTTTGAAAGAATATAAAACACGAGCTGTAAAGAATTCATTCTATTCTAGCATTGATAATTGTAGAGGTTTCACTGCCTTCTCTTTTCTCTCATGCATCAATGGAATTTTCAGAAATAAGTCATTTTGTACAAGGAAGGTATAATCAAATGAAACAAGAATGTGTACTGTTTAATTGATGGGTATGAATCACTAGGATCTAACCACCATGTACGATTAAGTTTAAGAAAAAACATATACTCTTCTCCCTGTAGTTACAAAACCCCGGGGAAGGGGAGTGTATCTATGATCTGACAGTTTTGTGCGGAAACATAAACCTGCATTATATATCAAGAGAGTGAATTACAATAACAGAAAAAAAAAATAGAGTAGACTTTAAAGACATTTGACTGACAAAATATGAACAAAACCGAGCTTAAAAGCGCAACATTACAGATATCAGAAAGGGTAAGCTTTCCAGTCAAGTGATACTTCATAGCCATTAATAATGTTTTTAGATGCTCAACTCAAGAGCTTTGCACTTGATGACAGCATAGATTTAAAACCAACCTTCATAATCAGATGTTCTTACCTCATCACCAAAATACTCAAAAGGATTTTCTAGTTTAGGCCTTTCCTAGCAGGAATTGTATCCCATATAACTAGTTTACCATTATTCCTAAAACACTACATGAAATAAAATTCCTTCATTTCTTCTATAGAATAGATAATAGAAGCAATCAACAGATCTGTAAATGTCGCCGCAAAGTTTTTGTTTTTTGTTAACCAAAAAGAATAAAAATCTGCCATGTCTTGCAGGAAATACAAATCCATTAATGCAGCTTAATATGAGTAAAGGTATTGTTTTCTGGGGAACAGTACTGAATTTTCGATACAGATAATCGGAACTTAAAATCAAGAAACTAACTTCTAAAACCCGTATCTTTACGGCCAATTTGATAACCATTTGGCTTTTTGTTTCTAGTTTTCACGCTTTGTGCTTGAAATAGATGAAAGTAGATGGGAGGAAAAGCAGGATGAAGACGAATAGTGGAAGGGAGAAGAGGAATTAAAGAAGAAAACTGAAAACAAAATCTAGAAAAAGACAACTTAAAATAGGCTTCGATTTTTAGTTTGTACACTTTTCCTTGTACTTTTCCTAAACATCTCTCTTACCATCTTTCTACCACTCTTCTTCATCCCTCTTTTCTCCCTTCATCATAAACACACCAAAAAAAAAAGTTATCAACTGAACCCTAAAAGTAGCGTTGACCAACACCTTTTTAACTTCTTTCAGAAAAAAAAAAAAAAAAAAAAAGGAGATTGTAGAGTCATGCAAGTGGATTGAAATACAGTAGAGATTTGAATACTGAAGTTTCCATTTTTCTTCCTAAGAACAAAGTTTATTTAAAAACTGAAAATGAAATCGTGATTCGACCAAGAATACTAACTAAACAGGTCATCTGTGAAATTCATGTCAAGCACAAATTAGGACATCCGAGTTTTAAATTATTTTGGGACTTGTCTCCAGGGATGTTAAAGCCATTGAAATGGTAACCTTGAACAATAAGAAGAAACTCCGAATATTTACCTTTGAAAAACCTGGCGCTGGTGAGAATTAACCAACCTCAAAGATGAGCAGAGTAGCCAAATAATCAGAATAAAAGAAGCACTAGGGACGTAACAATTCTTAGTTGTTACTCATTAGTAACGTGATGAATTCTTCTATGCACGCCATCCAAGAAAGATTCTATCATTAAGCCCTACTTTGTTGCAGTGCTGCCGAGGCAGATGCTGCCTCTGCTATTAATGAGACAGGTTGACGAGCCTGTAGGCAAGCACCTATCTCGAAGGAGTGCAACTCAGAGCCGTCAAAAACAAGATTAACACCAGGAAGAACTACTTCTCTGCTATCAGCTTCTTCTTGCTCAACTTTTGTAGTGCTCAAAGGAGGGGTTTCTTCAACAGGTCTTGTGGCAGCTTCGTAAACAGGAGCTAGAGCATACGATCTAAATGCCAGCAAAACAAAGGAGTTAGATCAAATTCTCGGAATATTATCATATACAAAGAAGGTAGGCAATATCATCAGAATACTATTAATAAACTAGTACATCATTCATCATTCCCCATCCATGATTCGTAGGACACTTCTCCCAAGTGGACACTTTAGAATAAGATTCTTCTCTCTGCCCATCTCCGATGCCCATTTCAATAAAATTATGAAATTCGTCCATTACTTTTAGTTTTAAGAGAATTGTAAGTGAGAAGTGACTATGTGTCCATAGATGCATACAAACATAAACATGCAATATCCGGTGAAAGTCACCATGTTCATGTAGTAAATAGTAAGTACTAAGAACAAATCTGGTTGTAACAGTAATCAATTAGATGTTGTGGAAAGGAAATGAGATACAAAAGTAAAAAAAAACAGCTTGAGACAGACCTTAGAATGCTTCCATCGAAGCTCAAAACTTCAGTTCGAGAACGTTGTCGGTTAGCAAGTTTTAGTCTCTGATGCTCACTCAAGGCCCCTGATATGGGAGAAGACGGGTCGACAAGTGGATTCCACCTTCCACTAGCATAATTCATGAGATGTGGTGAGAAGTCCTTCCATTGCTCTTTTTGGGAAAGAAGTTTAGCAGCAGGGCCTGTTGCTTGGTACTCTGCACAAACATCACGCAACCTTTTCCGTAAGCTTTGCATTGCATTATGATGATCAGTAAGTAAATCTCTTTGAAGTAGTTGCGATGAGACCACTCTTTTACATATATTATTGCATAGTTTTGGACTAAATAGTGGCATCCCAAACTCGACACTCAATGGTACCCATTCAAACTTCTCATCATCAGGTGCAAAGTGGCCCGAATCTCCTTCTTTATAAAGTTTCAAAAATCGAATGTAGCCAACTGTCCATAATTCTATCTTGTTTGCCATATCAACTAACATAGAATTCAGTTTTGAACTTTCCTTCTCAGACAGTTCCATTTCCTTCCCTATGCAAGCAACTGAACCGTCAGAGTTCTTTAAGGGTAATGGGACATCCATAGTGATGATTCTTCCAGATTCGTCAAGGTCATACCTGCTGAGGGGCTGCACTAATACAGCAGAGTACTTTAGAAGTGAGTTTACACAATGCAAAAGTATACTTCCCTTCACTATATTTCCTTCGAACTTGCTTCCTAACCCTCCAACCGTAGAACCATCCCAAGACCACAAAAGGGCTTTCTCGCAACCAGCCAGCGGGGCAGGAAGCAAACGTAAACATTGTCCTTTCATTAGAATAACCGATAGAGGCCCACATGCCACAGTTGAGTACAAAACTAATTTCATCCAAGGAGTCATGCATGAATAAGAAGGGGGACCAAAATTAATAGGACCTGCAGGTCCAGGAAGTATGGATGAATGTGGAAGAGGAATCATAGACACAATAATATCATAGTCACGACGAAACAACCGATCTAAAGTTGCTGGTGCAAGAGACGCCAAACTTTCACAGCGAAGGATATCCACTCGGAATTGCTTTTTCATCTTTAACATTTCTCTTCCAATGTCCGACTCTTCAGCACACATCTGTTTCTCATTATTCTGCAGATTGAAGTCTGATTTAACGACTTCAGTTAAGCAGGTTCCATCTTCTAATGAATTACCAATTCTTATTTCATTACTTCTAACATCACTAACAGGTTCAACCAAAACAGAACCTACCTGGGGTATCATTGATTTCACAGAATTATCATCATCGGAGCCAACTTCATTCATAGCTAAGTGTCCTGATTTGTTATTTGAAGTGACGTCAACTATGAGTCTGGCCTCTTCGTTGTTTGACGCTATCATATCCATGCCATCACAAACTTCATCTGTTTTTGCATCAATTGCAACTCCCCCCGATTGAAGGCATTCCAAAACACAACGTAGGCTAAATGCATGATTTGCAAACTCCTGCAGTTCTCCTTCAAATTTTGTTCCTTCTAGCGTGCTCAGATCCTTACAAAGATCTGTAATGCTGGCATGACCCAACTTTCCCGCTTCATAAAGCGTCACAGCATGAGATTTCAAGCCTAAATGAAAATATGAGAAATCACAATACATATAAGATTCATGTATAAGATTCAGGTGTGAAAGAGATAAAAAGGATGAAATGTAGAGAATGTCTGATATACAGCCGAAACAACTTTTTGTACATAAATGACACAATTAAATCTACAAAACCTGAAAAATCTCATTTAAATAGCTTAATAAGTACAAAAAATATGCATCTTTTGTTTTTATATAACTTCAGAATCCACAAAAGGAATGGCTCCTTTAGGATGGAAGTTACAACTATATATATAGAGAGATATTTATAAATACATATAAAATATGTGTGTGTTTGTGTTTGTGTTGCATGTGCGTGTCATATATGTGTGTGTATTATGACACTGGTATGCCCACTGTAAGGTAAACCGCCAAATAAAAGATAAATTGATAGCAAACACAATAGCTGCTGAGAGCTCCAATGGAATGCGCAGAGCAGCTGTAAAGAAGAGCTTTCTAGATCACATTTTCTATATTTATGGATTTGTGGCCTGCTGGTTACCTATTCAGAACACTTAAACTGATACGGTAAGGTTTCAAGAAAAACTGGAGATACAACCCGTCTTTTCTATTTCAACAACATGACTAATATGTCAGAGTATTCAAATTGTGCATCCGAAGTTGAGAAATTCAAGTTTCAGCGTAATAAATGAACTTGGTCTTCAGAAGAAGAAACAAACCTGGTGAAACAGACCCCATCATAAGATAGGATGTTATGTTAGCGTCAACAACAAACGCAACACGATCATGCAAATAACCATCTCCTTGATTACTACTCTCACCATCAGCAAACACATTTGCTGAGCTTGTACTACGACGAGAAGCATCTTCTTCACTGTTTCTAGGAGATCCAGGTAAGCTTGTATCTCGAAGAACGGATGCAGGATCAAATACTTTAACAGCCCATCCCAAGCGACATGCAAAAGATGCAGCAGCCTGCAGCTGTGCAAGATCAGCCTGTAATGTTGTTGCCAGTTCGGCAACAGTTGCATTCTCACTTGAAACAACAAAAACTGCATATAGGACCCTGAATAAAGAAATTCAAAGTATTACGATCCAGGCTTCACTGCCACTAAACAGAACTTATACGCAATATTAACAATTTGGGTATCTTTGCACTAAAACAACCGCCTTACTCCTCTATAGGATCTTCATAAGATTGCTCCCTGTTGGAAACAAATCCTTCAAGCCTGGACACTGAACAACAATGTTTTGTTAGTATGCATTGCAACAGTCTACTGCCATATAGAAGTGGACTCCTTAATCCAATATATTAGAAGTTCAGCTTTATACTTCTTGGTGTGGTTGGTGAAGAATGGGCATGGATGACCATCTATGGTTTAATTATAAAATTAATAAAGAAAGTGAGAAGGAATTCATACCCTATGCTTTGGCTCAGAATGAAAGGAGTGGGGGGATTTAGATTTTGGTAAAAGTTTGGGCTTCACCAAATACTTGTAAAGATAACATGAAAAGGAAATATGGGAGTTCCATGATAGAACTTCGTACAGGCACAAATATTAGTACTTAAAATTCTATAGTAACTAGCAACATGAAACTATTAATGCAACAAAAATAAAAATAATACTTTATTATGTACAAAAGTTGCTCAATGGGTATATGGCTTAGATGGTAAAAGCCTTTAAAACTTGGGATTCATATTCAATTCGTCTGTAAACAAAAATAAATTAGAATGGCTAGAACTTTCATGTCAACTATATCAACTCACCTTTAAAACGATCATCAGGATAAACAGGAACATCAAAGTATACTAATCCTCTTTGGTGAAGACCCTTAACAATATCAGGATCGAACAGGATATATGAATTTGCTTCCTCTTTACATATTTTATCTATTGTTGCCATTTCTTCCTCTGATAGTTTCTACAGAGACAGAGATTACTGTAAGGTCAGACAAAATCACATTACTAATGTTATTTTTCGATCCGCAAAATTTTCATAAACAACTTAAAAATTTCAATGCGATGGCACAGTTAAGAGTTCAGTCATTTCGGTTCTCAGTTCTCACCTTGAATTCTTCCAGTGTGAAATTCACAAGACAAATTCCCCACCACGGTTCAATTACAAAATCCACAGGTTGCATAGGTAAAAGTTCTTTTGCAATTGACTTGTTCAGTTTCCACATAATTTTCTGGATAGCTCAAAATAAAGTAAACAACAAGTAAGACTATATAGAAAGAACATACAGAAACCAAATGCAAACTTCAAATATTTCCCTAGGGTGTGTTGGAGTAGAGAATGGTTGGGCTGAAATTAAGTTTTGAAGACCTGATGTGGTTGCTCTAAAATATGCCAATGAATTCATAAATTTGACAGTATGGAATTTTGTCCAATAACGTTGGTCACACGTGGTACCTTCTGTATGCATCGGGGTAGCCATGCGATATTTGTATCCACATACCAGGTATGCATCAACCATAATGTTGCCATAAACAAACAAGAAAATGACATGTAAAGACACAAGAAAACTTGATGAATACCTTAGATCTGCACTTGTTCATTATATCAATAAATTCATTTCTTCCTATCCCTGTAAGCCGCAACGCATCTGCTGCGCTAAAATTGGGGATGCTGTCATAAGGTTGTTCTGCAAATAATGTGGCATGCATGAGAATGTTACAAGTATGAAGTGAGTGTCTCAATGAATAATTGTTTTACAAAGAAAAAACAAAACATTGAAACCCTTAAAGCAGGTTTAGATCTCTACTGAATACAATTAATCATTTCCTGGAAACTTTTTCTCATGTGATTCCTATTAACAGATACTCCAAAAGCTTTAGACAGGCTTGTTGGTTTCACTACTCCCTCAGATACTTCCCGGATACGTATCAGATACTTCAAATCCTAGCTTCCAATGTAACATCATCACTTGCATATACCAATATGAATGCATTTACACAGACTTGTAATTTAAGAAACATTAGCCCCAGGACCATATCGAACCTTAAACAAACGATAAATTTTCTTAATACACATTTAAGCAGCATCTTCCAACCAAATTCAAACCCTTCATACAACTTTCTACTTTAAATTTTCTAACAAAATGTAAACTATCTGGCATGCATAATATGTACCAATGACACTGGCATTAAGTTTGAAGCTCAGGTTTCAATAATTTAAATAGATACTTCATAAGAAGGATGAAAATTTTTGAAAGCCATATTAGACAACAATTTATAGTTCCAATGGTAAATTATACGAATCTTCCTCCCATGACCAAGTCCACAAACTAGACCTTCAATTAGACAATTATTTTGCAAATTGAAAATGGCTAACAGGCCTACTTCTAAGAGAGAATTCCGTACAAAACACAGAAAGAACAGAAAATAGCAGCAAATTTGAGCGTATTCAGAATGGATTTGGTGAAATAGGGTAAACAATTACCATTTCTCATAACTTCAAAAATCATATCACAGTAATATCTGAAAGGTGATACCCTCATTACACGGCAAACATACTCCGCAAGGTGATAGGGAAATAGCTGCAAGTAATAAAACCAACATGTAAACTGCAGAAACCTATACTTGAAGTATAAGCCAACATAATATTACATGTAAGTAAACAAACAGTTGTACTGCTCAGAAGGCTATATTTCATACGAAAATGGAAGGATGAAGTGAAACAGCTATGTCATCCTAGTTGTTCAACAAGAAAAAGCTTACCAATTCACATTAGTATATTCCAATACAGTTTTAGCAAATTAAATTCATACAGAGTAAAAATATTAGAATTAAGACTTCAAAGTTAAGTTTTCTCCAATTGGCCTCCTAAAAATTGAAGTTCTAAATGGCATAGTTCTTTCCGTATCTGAAGGATAGAGGCTTCCGATAGCATGTAGACTAATTCAACTAAGTACTTATAATGAACCTCCCAATTAAGAAACGCACCGCTAAATTCCTTCGCAAATACCGCATCATGTCTTCATAATATTCACTTTCTTTGCACAATTTTCGAGCAAAACAAGTGTTCCATGGGAGTCTTTTCTTTATACAATGCTCGATTGCCCTGCATGGAGTTAGCAGATTTGAGTCAATACCAGAAACCAAGTATGAACCCCCATTAGTCTAAGCTGTATTTGTCTTATGAAACATTAATCGAAACTTTCAATGACGCAAGAACTTGAGTGTTTCCATTTCCAGTACATGAATATAAAACATGGAACACAATATCATTTAAACAGTCGGAAGCACTTTGAACAATGGTTGATTTGAGAAGTAGCACTGCACAAATGAAGATATCAGCGGTAAAAGCAAAAGCTACACTAACCTTCTATGCCATTCTTCTTTCGAAGACAATGACACTTGAAGCCGTTTCGGGAGATTCTCCCATGGGCATTCTTCTTTGATTGCTTTTAGTAACAACTGTTCCTCAATCGTCCCCGCAGCGTGCTGCATTTCCACTCAATTTCCTAATCAAGTGATGTATAATTAAAACCGTATTCAAACAATTCAAATCATCAATACCGAACAATACCAAGCATTAAACGCCGAAATTACTTGGTAAATAAAAAATAATAGATCCAGAAAACAATCAAATTGAATTCTTTGTTACAGATTACATTGTTTGTAGGAATTTTTTAACATCATGCTGTTGAAATCAACAAGAAGTGGGATAATTCGGTATGCAATAGACAGAAAACGATCACATTCTGGAGCTGCGGATCAGATAATAGTAATTAGTAATGCCAGTGATGGATTACGTGTGAATGAAGTGAAAGAGGAAGGTTGGAGGTACCTGATGATGATTAGTATGGTGCAATAGTAAAACTAGGGTTTGAATTTGTTGCGTTGAGAAGATCTGAAAAAATTGTAATGTCCAATTTTGTGAAATTTCATGTCGCCATTATGACAAGTAATAAAAATAGGTCTGTCGTGTTAAAAGATAATGGGTTACCGACCCGGATTTATGTCGAGATTGACAGTGGGGTCGGTTGATACTTGATGCGGGTGGACAATAAATTACTTTAATTATGATATATTTTTTAAAATAATTTAATAAATCGAAAATGTGTAATAAGGATTGGGGTTGCAGCAACTTCAATTGTGGGATGTGGCTCTAATAGCTTGTTATATATGGTCCCTGTTTGATGTTGAGAAGACCAGTCTTTGAGTTCAGCGGGCCAAGACTTATTTTATTCATGGCAAGTGTTTCTGGTGTCTTACCCCGCATTCTCAATGTTCTTGAAATTAGAGAAAATTGTTTAAGGTGAGATCTCTCGTTAGGCCTTTCATTACAGCAGTAATTGGAAATGGAGTTGATGTGTTTTTGTGGTGTGATAATTGGCTAGATGTTGGCCCTTTAGGAGTTTTGGTCGGTAATGAGATGGTTGGTGATCTGGTTTGGCTGCTCATGCTAGGGTTAGTTTTGTGGTCAATGGCACGAGTTGACGTTGGTCTTCTCCTCTTTCTCCGATGATTAGATTGGTTAATGCTACTACTGAGAGGCTTTGCCCTAATGTTATCGTTCCCGATTCTTATCGCTGGGTTGCCAATCCTTCTGGGAGGTTTTCTTCTTCGTCCATGTGGAATAGCACATCTCCTTCAGCTCCTAAAGTCCCTTGGCATCGTTTGGGGTGGCTCTCTGGTCATATTCCTAGGGCAAACTTTATTTTATGGCTTGTTATTCAGTGCAGGTTAGCTACGTGTTGAAGTGGATGCTGCTGATGAGCTAATTGATTCATTTGACATTCAACTTTGCTCCGAGGAAGAAGGGGAAATTCCTCATATGGTGGAGGTCCGGGTTGAATATGAGAGTTTGCCACGAATTTGTGTGAAATGTAAGGGCTTTGGCCATCTGGAGCCCTTGTGTCCTTTCAACATTCGCCCCAGGGTGGACAAAGTGACTAAAAATATGGATCGTCTTAATGTGGGCTATAGGAAGTTGTTGGTGTAACGACCCGTCCCGAATTTCAGAGTTAGATTAGCGAGTAAACGTGGATTAGTGGGACTAATCAGGGATTAGTCGGAGATTCGGACAGACAAATGAAATGACGATTTTGCCCCTAGCACTTAGGCGAAAAGTTGATTTTTAAACCCCAATGATCAAATGAACATTGACCAACGACCGTAACGTAGAGCGGAACGTTACGAGTCCGTAGACAGGTGACACGTTGAAATCGGACATTCGACGGGGAAATTACGGGTATAGAAAGTTTTACGACACTATTCACGTAAACCCCAGACATCGTGACACATGGCAGGATTTGATTGGGGAAGGTTCTGGAAGGACCCACCAGATGAGTGACAAGTGTCACCCATCTGATAAACCCATAACCCAATTAATTAGGGTGCTTATCCTCTTCTGATTCGATCATCTTCTCCATTTTTCTTCCTAAACCCGTGGAAAACCCATAACCGTGAACCCCAACCCCTCACACACCCTCAAATCCTCATCTATCGCCCTTAGACTGTGAATGAAAGTTGGAGAGTGAAGTGAGACGATAATGGTGGTACTAACGGTGTCGACCGTCGTGCACGGTGGCCCAGTTCGAAGGTAAAAACCTGAAAGCTCTGTTTTTGTTCGAAAATGGTAATCTCGATTTTAGTTGTTGTTAATCGATTTTGATGATTAGAACATGTTCTGGATGTTGAGACGAAGCTATTCGACTTGGAATCAAGGCCAACGGTGGCCGGGATCGCGGGAACTCGACGAAGGAAAATTACAAGTTGGTTCATCTATTGGGAAGGTAATTTCTAGGCTTGGTTTTCCAGTTTTGAACCCATCGATTGATAGGAAATGGTTAGACGAAGGTTTAGGAACAAACGAGATTGAAAAAGGTTGAGAAATGGTTGAGAACCGGTCTCAATGGTTCGCTGGTTCGGTTGAATCGGAAAACCAGATAACCTGGGACTAAACAGGGTTCGGTTGAAGGTTGACGATGCACTGTTCCCAGCACGTGGGCTTCACGCGCAGTGCCTTTGGGCGGCGCGTGGGGTAGAGTTGGGAGATGTAGTCAACATGTAATTTTATCCTTTCGATGTAATGAACATTTTGGGACAGGTTTCGAGTCGATTGGACACCGTTTCGGGGTAGTTTTGGATGTCTGAAGGTTTAGGGTCTATTTTAAATACGTTTAAAAATTTCGAAAAATTGGGAGATTCAATGTTATCCTATTTGAAGTAGTTAGTGACCCTCGAGTATGATTTGGACAAGTCCAGAGGTTCCGGTGATGGTGATTAGCCTCGGGAAGGCTTATGGAGCGTGTATCAAGGCGGCAGTTAGGACGGTCTGTGAGTGAAATTTTGCTTTCTAAATATGATGCATGCATATCTATTTTATATGTTTTATATATGTGATTTCTATGATTATGATTTTGGTATTTATGATTTCCTTAATTGCACGTATTTCGAGATTTTTGGTTTTATACTGTGTTTATACGTGCTGGCATTTGAATGAGTTTGGGTCGGGGGCCCAGTTGATTGAAATCGGGCATGAGTCCCATTTGTGATTTATAAAAGGGATTTAGAAAGATGAACTCGGGCATGAGACCAATTAGGTTTGGAAACTATCGGACTTGGAGTCCAGTTGATTTAATAAGATATCGGGCTGAGACCCAATTGGTTTACGAATTCGGGCATGAGGCCCAGTAATGATTTATAAATGTGATTTCAGGCCGGGAACCCTAAATGTATTTGGATTTATGGATTTATGAAGGATTTATGGAAATTTCGAGCATGGCCCCTTTGAGATGTTTTGGAAATGATTTTAAAAAGATGTTTCCCATATACCATCCTTAGATGAGGATATGTGGATGGTCTCCTCCAGATGTCTAGGACACTGGGGAAGTCACGGCGCATTGCTTGTGAGGGGTCATTGCACGGAGCGACCAGACCTTATAGTGACTCATAAGCAGGATTGTTGTAACGACCCGGAAAGTCGAAAAAAGGAAAATCTGGAAAATTTGATGAAAATGACGATTTTGCCCCTAAAATTGGGCGAATAGTTGACTTTTGGTTCGAGCGGTCAAACTGACTTTGACCGATGACTGTGATGTAGTTCGGGACGTCACGAGTTCATAGACAGGTGGCACGTCCGATTCTGACATTCGAGGAGAAAGTTATGATGTTCGGAAGTTCAAGGGTAATTCGATAATTTGGTTAAAAGGGCAATTTGTTGACTTTTCAAACGACATGGACTTTTCATGTAATTCGAGGATCGTTGGGTAGGTCTCTAGACGCTGAATCCGTAGATAGGCGGCATGCGTCAATCGGGGTTCGGACGTCCAAGCTACGAGCCTCTGAATGTTAAGGGTATTTTGGTAATTAGCCATGGAAGGGCATTTTGGTCAATTGTGTTTTAAGGGGGCAAATTTGTCCTTTTGCTAATAGTGATGGCTCAAACCTTTTTCTAATATTGATGATTCAATTACTTGGTGATTCATTAATGCAATTGGTGACATCTGGCACCTTAAAATTCATATTAGTGGCAAATCAATAGTTGTGCGGTGTGTATTGTGGTGGTGGAATCAATTCAAAGAATTGAACCATGTGTGGGTGTATTCGAAAAACAGAGACCAAATGAGAGACCCACCTTGCTTGATCGATCTCCCTAACTGACAGGACCCATCCCAATCCCCCCGGGATTAGTGCGGGATGACCCTGCTCCCGTCTGACACGAAGTGTCAGACAAGGGATATTTCCGACCTTTGCCCTCCCGGGCTATCAGAGTACGCCAGGATCCGGAGGAGGTATGTGATATCTCGGTCTCTGTTATAGTCCACATCCGATGTCAACCTGAAGGGCAGTCAAAACATTAAAAGCTGTGAGTGGACAAAACAAGAGTTTATAAAACATTTCATAAGGAAGACATTTGTACCCTTCACTAAAAAGCATGCATGCATTCGAAAACCATTTATCCAAAACAAACCATATGTGGGACTAAGCCCAAAGCAGATATAAACCAAGGTCGAAAGGACCATAATGAAAACCACCATACGGGCCACTGCCCAAATCCATAAGGGACTCGGCCCCAAACCATAAAGAAACCAAGTACACGAGCCACTGCTCAAATCCTGTGCACACCTGTGCACACCACATATCATATATCATATATACATCACATACATATATATAAGTCACACAACCAATCCTGTCACGGTATCCAAAGCTACGCGCGTGCTACCCGGGTCTCAATCCGAGTCATCTCAAAGTAAAGGTCAATGTCCGTAGACCACTGATCCTACTCGAGGTAATAGTAACCATAGCCTTCCTGAGAGTAAGGAACCCAACTGGGGGGTGACTCCACTCAGTCGGTGCTCCGTGACTACTCCGGGGTCCACCCAGGTCAACGACCCTCCCCGTAGGAGATAATAGAAGTAAAGGAAGGTAGATGAACATATATATACATAACATAAACATTCATGACCGGTTCCCCTGAACCGTCATGATCCATAATATCCATAATCAGGTAACAGGCCGGTTCCCATAAACCGTCATGTACCGTAATAACATAACCGAGGTAACATGCCGGTTCCCATAAACCGTCATGTACCGTAATAACCAAAAAGGGTTCATGCCGGTTCCCATAAACCGTCATGAACCACGATACCATAACAAGGGTTCATGCCGGTTCCCATAAACCGTCATGAACCTGGGAATCCATTTAAGGTTCCCTGACCTGAAATCAAAACCGTAAAGTGACTGGGTCTCGTACCCGAACATAGGACATCAACTTGGCACCGTGCCCGAAATCCGAGGTCATATGCCCGAGACAAAACCAAATGGGTCTCATACCCGAGTTTATCCTTTTGAAATTCAAATCCAGTTCATTTAAATCAATACAGAAATACAGACCCGTACAAGCACCGTATAAGGCCGAAACCTTGAAATACGTGCTTATACGTAACCACATACAAATGCACCCATGGCATTACAAACAAGCATTTAAAACATATAATAAACATTTATGCATGCACCAATTTAGAAAACAAGGTCCACTCACAGACCGTCCGAGCTGCTGCCTCGATTTGTATGCCATACGGCTCTCTGAGCCGATCACCGTCACCGGAACTCCCAAACCTATCCAAATCGTAATAGAAGGTTACTAACTACTTAATTAACCTCCTACCAAAGCCCCGTAATTTTCCCGTATTTTTAACTATTTTTAATCCCTAACCTAAACCTTCCGATGCCCCGAAACATATCGAGACGGTGTCCGATCGACACGAAACCAGTCCCAAAATGTTCGTTACATTGAATAGAAGATTTCCCGTGTTGAACACTTTCCCAAATTCCCTGCCACGCGCCCTCACGCGCTGCCTGAAGTGGCTGCGCGTGGGCCTCACGCGCCTGCTACAGTACCTGCTGACGTCATCGCTGATGTCATACTGACGTCATCTGGCAGCTGTCAGGTCTGACATGTCAGACTCTGACAGGTGCCACGTGTCAAGCTCTCATTGGTCCACGTCAATGTGCTGTCAGTGCCACGTGGTAGTCTGACATGTGCCACATGTCATCACGACACTGGTCCACGTCTATGCCACGTGTCAGCCCCTAATTGGGCCACGTCACTGACATGTCAGTGCTAACTGTGCACTGACATGTGACACGTGTCGGCTGATGAGTGGTCCACATCACCTGACAATCTGACAGGTGCCACGTCATCATGCCACGTCACCACCTTCAACCACTCGATGGGTCGACCCGAACCCTACAACCGGGTCGCCGTGACCCGCGACTTGACCCGGCTGGTTCTCCGCCGTCCGGCCACCAAAACCGTTCCCGTTTGTCCCATTTTCATCCTCTAATCCTAATCTACAGTCCTATGACCTTAAAATGGAAGAAAAACATCGAAAACCCGTACCTTCAATTCGACCATGGCGGCCGTGACTTCTCCCGCCGTTCGCGGATGTTCCAGGCCGTCCAACGCCTCGCAACCAATCATAATCATCTCCTGGGATTCCTAGAAACCTTACCCAATTAATGGAATCAAGTAAAAACCATTAAAATCAAATTTTCAAAATTTGAAATATTTTCACCTCACGGGTTCTCTCTCCCCGCCGTGTCCTCCGCCGTGGCTGGCCGTGGCTTGCCATCCTCAGCCTCCTTCCACCACCTCACGGTCATGTTCAACTCACACAAGCAAGGAATGGTGATGGTGTGTGTGTGTTTCGGATTTGTGAAGGAAAAGGAAGAAAATGAAGAAAAAGATGAAGTGATGAAGGTGATGTCGTGGAAGAGAAGGGAGAAGGAGATGATGACTGATGAGAGAAGAGAAATGGAGGGTGTGGATTTAAGGATGAATTGAAATGGATGGCCAAGATTGAATGGTGGGTGGGTTTGGTTAAAAAAAATTAATTAAATAATATTATTTTATTATATAGATCCACATTTTGGGGGATCAAATCAATGGGATGAGTGACACTTGTCACTCATCCATGGGGCCCACCAAAATATTCACCCAATCAGATTTCGCCAAAACGTCCCCGTCTCGAAGTTCGTGCATAGTGAAATCGAACTTCCGTGATCCATAACTCTCCCGTTTGAAGTCCGATTTCAGAGTGCCGCCTGCCTATGGATTCGTATCGTCCTTATCTACATAACGGTCTTCGGTCCTCGGCTATTGGACCTCCCGGTCAAAAAGTCAACACTTGACCCCCATTTAACCAAAATTACCAAAATGCCCCTAAACTTCCGAACGTCATAACTTCTTCCTCGAAAGTTGGAATTGAACGTTCCACCTGTATATGAACTCGTGACGTCACGAACTACGTCACGGTCATCGGTCAAAGTCCATTTGACCGCCCGATTGAAAAGTTAACGTTTTGCCACCACTAGGGGCAAAACGGTCATTTCGCATCGTTCGTCCGATTTCGCTCTACTAATCACCGATTAGCCTCACTAATTGTGATTAGTAACTAATCTAATCTAGGAATTCGGGACGGGTCGTTACACTAACACCCAACAGAGAGAAAAAAGAACTGAAAAAGAATTAAGGGAGGGAGAACAGAGAATTGAGATTGAGAGAGGAAGAAAAGTGATGGAAATTGTAAAAGGAAAATCAAAAAACCTGAAACTAGTCCTTGAGAGAGTGAGAATTCAATTTTGAGTTGTAAGCTAGCCCAAGTTAAATTAAGGTTGGATTAGGATTTCTGGGACCTTGAGTAGTCGAACCCAATCAAGAACGAAGGAATTCGGTGATGTCTTGGTCGTGAACGGAAGTCCTCAACCCCTCAAAAATTCGAGGTGGAGTTCAGGTAATTGGAGGTAAAGGAATTATAAATTCAATTCAAAATAGTCTTTAGAATGAACCTACGATGCTCCCTAACTAATTAATTAAAGAAACGAGTGACGGTTCGATGAATTGGGACGATGAACAGTCATTAGAACTTGGTTTCAATTGAGTTGATTTGAGGCCATGACGATTGCAAATAATGTTACAGACCCTTAATTAAGTTGGTTGCGATGCTGTGTGCTGGATCAATTGAAGAAAACAAGTTGAATTTGGCAGGAATTGAACCGGATCAACACGCGGGCTAACAGGTCGAATTTGCAGGAAACGGGTGATAGGGATGAGCACTGTAGCTGGCGTGTGAGCTTCACGCACAGCCACTCATGGCGGCGCGTGGAGTCACGTGGGCTCGAGTCTCAAGGTGAGTTCAACATGAAACTTGCTCTTTTTAATGTAACGAACATTTTGGCACTAGTTTCGAGAAAATCGGATATCGTTTCGATAGTGTTCAGTGTATCCGAAGTTTTCGTATACGTTTAAAATACGTATTTAAATCCCGAAAAAATTGGAGAAAATTATGTGAGGTAGATTGAAGTGTTAGTGACCCTCGATATTGATTTTGAACAGGAATTGTGATTTTCAGAATTTACGGAAACACGTGCACCTCGGAAGCGAACCATTTGGACGGTGTGTGAGTGGACTTTGTTTTCTAAATTTCAATGCATGCATAATTGTTTTCTATGCTTTATAATTATGATTCATATGCTTATGCTTATGGTAATTATGATTTCCATATTTACACGTATTTCGATATGCAATACGTAGTTGCACGTATTTCGAGACTATGGTTTCTCCTATGCTTTGATGATGGTTTAATAGATGATTTTATACGATTTGTGTGTATCATGTTTTGATTATGAGTGTAAGTATGATTTACAGTTTTGGTACGTATTTTGAGATCATTACGGATTTGCACGTTTTACGAGATTTCGAGTATGTTGTGATTTGACCGTGATTTTGGTGATTTGAAATACGATTTGATTTCAAAGATTTAAAATGAAGTTTGGAAAAAGCGATTTTGGGCTTGATGCCCAGTTCATAAAAGTGGTTTTGATGAACGAGATTTCGGGTTTCGGAAACTTGAAAGTGGATTTCTGGATTTGGGTTCTGAATGGTTATTCCGAATGCCGGCTTACGGAATAATGGTTCCGAATTCGGATTTGGAAATGGATGATGGATATGATTTGGAATTTGAACGTGAATTTCGGACATGAGTTCCATTTTGATAAAGTGTGATCTCGGATGTGGTTTTGGAGTTCGGATTACGATGGATGCTGGATTTGTTATGATTTACACATGTTTTGGGTTTAAAGACCCGATACTATTATTGGATCTAGTTTTGGGTTTAAAGATCCGGTTAATTGATGACGGGGGAGGGCCCTTGATTGAGATCTGTTGAGTTTAAAGACTAGGTTACTGTGATGTCCCCCGAGGCCTATTGATTGCGTTTTGAGTTTAAAGACTCGTTGATATCCCGGGAAGGCCTGATATATGAGTTTAAAGACTCAGATAGATCCAGCAGATTTTATCCGTTGATGTTACATTCGGTTTTACATGATTTTATAGTTATCTTTTGTACGGTTTCCATACGATTCATATAAGTGTTTTCGGATACTTAGTTATGCATACGCATTTTGAAAATGGAGGGTGAACCTTGATTTCATTAAAACTGTTTTCCATAACCATTTGTTTTAGTCCACTCACACTTTTTTGTTTTAATACCCTCCAGGTCGTGGTACGAGTTTTGGGGGCTAACGCCGAGGCAGAGGCAGAGGCATAAAGTTTTCCCGTTGCGGTGTAGTTAGCTCACAGAGTAGGGTTTTATCCTTATTTTGTTTTGTAACTATGCTCTGTGATACTATTGACTTGTTGTACAGTTGGTTGTATCATACGTTCTCCCTGGTCTGACAATGTATATGGTGTAATTATTTTGTGGTTATTTTGGTTGTTGTGTTCGGTTGTCAGACGGGAGCAGGATTCTTCCCAGTTATCGAGGCGATAATCGGGGTGGGTCCTATCATTGCTATGATTAGACGTCTGGGACGTTAGACATCTGGGACGCTAGGCATCTATGATGCCGAGGATGGGTATTTGGTAAACATGATTTATTGGATTTCTAAAATGTTACTTCTATGATAATGGATTTGGGTAGTGACCCACTTAGATTTGGATTTGGATTTACGATTTTGGGCTGAGTTTCCACACTTGGTTTTGGTTTATGTTTTGGGCTAAGGCCCTGAGTATTTGAGGAAGGAAATGGCTTTGGTTTTATAAACCTTTTTATGATATTTGAACTAACTGGTTTTCATATGCATGCATAGTTTTACGTGAATGGCATAACTGTCTTCTTATGAATTTGTTTTTATTAAACTATTGATTTTTCGTCCACTCACAGTTTTTACTGGTTTTTAATGCCTTTCAGGTTGATCGCGGTGCGAGCTGTGGCAAGGACTGATACCTCACATTTCTTGGCTGATCCTAGCGCACTCTGGGAGCCAATTGGGCTTAGGATTTCGGATTATCTCTTATCTGGCATTCGTGTTACCTCGTGTGGCACGTGGGTTAGACGGAAGCATGGCACATCCCGCGTTAATCCCGGGGGGATTGGGATGGGTTGTGTTAATTGGGTCCAAGGAAAGAGGATAAGTCTTTGTTGTTGGATACTCCTTTAGAACTTCTTAGGCTTGTCTACTTGGGTTTGGAGGAGCCCAACTTTCATGTTCTTGATTCTTCTCATGCGGTCTATGTGGGCTCTACGACGATCGCTAAGGAAGGTGGAAGACATGTAACGACCCGTCCTTAATTCCAGGATTAGATTAGTGACTAATCATGATTAGTGAGGCTAATCCGTGATTAGTTGGGCAAAATCGGATGAACGATGCAAAATGACCGTTTTGCCCTTGGACGTGGGCAAAATGTTGACTTTTCGTTCGGGTGGTCAAACGGACTTTGACCAATGACCGTGACGTAGTTCGTGACGTCACGAGTTCATAGACAGGTGGCACGTTCAATTCCGACGTTCGAGGAGGAAGTTATGACGTTCGGAAATTTATGGGCAATTTGGTAATTGTTATTAAATGGAGTCAAATGTTGACTTTTTGACCGGGAGGTCCGATGGTTGAGGGCCAAGGACCATTACGTAGATCGGGACGATACGAATCTATAGACAGGCGGCACGCTGAAATCGGACTTCGAACGGGAGAGTTATAGGTCAAGGAAGTTCGATTTCACTATGCACGTACTTCGAGGCGGGGCTGAGTTGGCAAATTCTGATTGGCCAGATATTTTGAGTGGGTCCCATGGATGAGTGACAAGTGTCACTCATCCAATTGACCCAATCCCCTAAATTGTGGATCTATTTAATTTAATAATATTATTTAATTACTTTTATAATTAATCTTTTCTAACAATCAATCCTAACCCTCCATCTAACATAATCTCTCAAATCTACACCATCCATCTAATCCTCATTTCTCTCATCAGCCATCAAACATCATCTTCATCATCTTCATTTCTTCTATTTTCTTCATAACCTGAAAACCCCTCCATTTTCATTTTTTTCATTTTCTTCAAACACACAACACCACCACAAACCTCCATCAAGTGTGACCGTGTGAGAGTGAGGGCAGGACTGGGATGATTAGGAGGACACGACGGCCGGCCATGGTGGCTCACGGCGGTTGGCCACGGCGGAGTGAACCGTGAGGTAAGGAAATGTCCAAAAATTCAAATTTCGGTTTTGTTAGTTTTTGTTCGATTCTAAGGATTATGAATGGTTTCTGGGGACCCTAGGAGACTTGTAGGATTAGTTTCAAGGTAGGAGACGGCTGGGAATGGCCATGAACGGCGGAGGAAAACACCTCCGCCATAGCCAAGCTTGAAGGCACGGCTTTGGTGGTTTTTCATTCGGTTTTTAATGTCTAAAAGATTAGAAATATGATTAGGATCATATTAGGATTAAAAGGAGATGAAATGGACCTAAAATCGGTCCAAAAACCCGAGAAAACCGACGGATGAACAGTATCATGAATAGTACATTGAACAGTAAGCTGGAGGTTGAAGACGATGAACAGTGTTTTCGACCTTCTAGGGGCACGTGAGGGCTTGTGGGCTATAATTTGAGAAAGTGTTCAACACGGGAAATCTTCTATTCGATGTAACGAACATTTTGGGACTGGTTTCGTATCAATCGGACATCGTTTCGATAGGTTTTGGGGTGTCGGAAGGTTTAGGGTCGGTTTAAAAATAGTTAAAAGTTCGGGAAAATTACGGGGATTTGGTAGGAGGTTAATTAAGTAGTTAGTAACCTTCTATTAAAATTTGGACAGGTTCGGGAGTCCCGGTGACGGTGATTGGCTCGGGGAGCCGTATGGCACGTAAATCGAGGCTGCAGCTCGGATGGTCTGTGAGTGGACCTTGTTTTCTAAATTGGTGCATGCATAAATGTTTATTATATGTTTTATTACTTGTTTGATGATGCCATGGGTGCATTTGTATGTGGTTACGTATAAGCACGTATTTCGAGGTTTCGGCCTTATATGGTGCTTATACGGGCCTGTATTTCTTTATTGGTCTAAATGAAAATATTTTCGATTTCTAAAAGGATAAACTCGGGTATGAGACCCATTTGGTTTTGTCTCGGGCATATGACCTCAGATATCGGGCACGGTGCCCAGCTGATGTCCTATGTTCGGGCACGAGACCCAGGTTACTTTACGGTTTTGATTTTAGGTCAGGGAACCTTAAATGGATTTCCCGGTTCATGACGGTTTATGGGAACCGGCATGAACCCTTGTGATGGTATCGTGGTTCATGACGGTTTATGGGAACCGGCATGTTACCTCGGTTATGTTGTTATGGTACATGACAGTTTATTGGAACCAGCATGTTACCCTGGTTATGTTATTACGGTACATGACGGTTTATGGGAACCGGCATGTTACCTTGGTTATGGATATTATGGATCATGACGGTTCAGGGGAACCGGGCATGGATATTTGTATTATGTATATATATGTGCATATACCTTTCTTTACTTCTATTATCTCCTCTGGGGAGGGTCGTTGGCCTGGGTGGATCCCGGAGTAGTCACGGAGCACCGACTGAGTGGAGTCACCCCCCAGTTGGGTTCCTTACTCTTAGGAAGGCTATGGTTACTATTACCTCGGGTAGGGTCAGTGGTCTGCAGACATTGATCTTGACTTTGAGAAGACTCGGATTGAGACCCGGGTAGCACGCGCGTAGCTTTGGATACCGTGACAGGATTGGTTGTATGACTTATATGTATATATGATATATGGATGTGATGTGTGGTTACACAGGTTTTGGGCAGTGACCCGTATATTTGATTGATCATGGTTTTGGGCTGAGGCCCTTGTTGGTTTCGTATGGATTTGGGCAGTGGCCCGTCTGGTCGATTTCATTGTGGTCCTTTCGACCTTGGTTTATTTCTAATTTGGGCTTAGTTCCCACATATGATTTCTTTGGTTAAATGGTTTTCGAATGCATGCATGCTTTTTAGTGAAGGGTACAAATGTCTTCCTTATGAAATGTTTTATAAACTCTTGTTTTGTCCACTCACAGTTTTTAATGTTTTGACTGCCCTTCAGGTTGACATCGGATGTGGACTGTAGCAAAGACCGAGATATCATATACCTCCTCCGGATCCTGGCGTACTCTGATAGCCCGGGAGGGCAAAGGTCGAAATTATCCCTTGTCTGACACTCCGTGTCAGACGGGAGCAGGGTCATCCCGCACTAATCCCGGGGGGATTGGGATGGGTCCTGTCAAGACAGATCTCAATTATGCCTGATTTTTGTGGCCCTGATACAGTGTGGGAGGAGGAAAGTTAGCTCTCGGGGTTTCGTTTACAATTGCAAAGGGCAGTGGGTCGAGGACTGTTTTGTCACTTCCTCGCTCTGATGATTTTTCTAACCCCAATTTTTTTGGAGCTCTTGGTGGGTTGGAGGATGAATTGGATTTGGTGGAGGATGGGATCATTTCCTGCGAGGTGGTTCAGGTCAATCATGATTTTCTAGTGAGTGCTACTGCCAATTTAGGTATCACTAAGAAGAAGAAGAAGAAGGTAAAGGGTAAGAAAAATGCGAAGTTGAATTGGTTGGGAAGTTATCTCGGGCTCTCTCTATCCCTCTTCCTCATGATTAATGCTGGATTTTGGAATGTTCGTGGGTTGAATGAAACTTCTCGGCAGTTTGAGGTTAGAAAGTTTATTCTTGTAAAATAAATTATGTATTGTTGGTTTTTTGGAAACTAGAGTTAAGGTTCGGAGATTTGCTGGCATCTCTAGCTCTATTCTTCGTAATTGGAATTTCTGCAATAATTACTTCATCATTATAATGAGAGAATTTGGTTAGGTTGGGATCCTAATGTGGTAAAGGTGTTTGTCTTGAGTATCATTGATCAGGTGTTGAACTGTCGTGTCTAGGTTCTGTGTTCTAGTGCAATGGTTTATTTATCTATGGTTTATGGGTCAAATGTTGATTCTAATCGTAGAAAGTTGTTGACAGGACACGTCCCCGAAGGACATAGATAATCGTGCCCGGTCCTGCTCCCGTCTGACAAGTCAACCGAGGTTTCGAAATTACCCTCCAAGACTTGCCAAACAAGGGATAACTGCACTTGTGCCCACTCATACTTCTACCTCTCGAATAGCCTCGATTATCGCGCCACGACCTGGAAGGTCAATAAAACAGAAAAGGTGTGAGTGGACAAAACAAATTTTATAAATACATTTACCAAAATACATTCTTACCCTCCAGTTTCACAAACATGCATGCATGTCGTAAAACATGAATAATAGTGTGAAATCAATCAAGTATGAATAGTGGACCGATAAAAATCAAAACATGTTTCTAAATTCCATGTCCACATTTTCCTTGAAACTCATGTTCATTAAATCAATTCAAATCTCAATAAATCCACGGGACTCATTTCCATATCCAATCTCACTAGTCACGTTATCCCTGCAACGCGTGCAAATCAAATAGCCTCAAGAACCGCTCAAATCCGAGCATGTCGCTGTGAACACATCACCAAGCGGCATTCCAGATCGTCGTGAACACATCACCAATCGATCTCCACATAATACCAGCACATCTGATCTGAGTCGAGTCTCCTTCGGCTGCACGACAACAGAACGTGCTACGTGACCTCTCCGGGCGAACACATCCCATCCCGGAGGCGAGCGTTATCTCCAGGGTGCACTCCGGTAAAACATATTTACAACCGGAAGCCCTAAATATCCGCAACACGGGGTGCACTTCGGGGAAAACATATTTCCATCTGAAAGCCCTAAATATCCGCAACACATCACCATCATGAAAACCAGTGAAAATAGTTGCGTTTAAAACTCAAATCATTATCAACACAGGGTCTCAGCCCCAAAATATAGTTTCCTCAAATCCGTAAAACCAATGTCCCGATTTATTACATAAATCTGAAAACCATCAATACCATCATGTAATCACATGGAAATACAAATCCAATCAAAATTACAATTCCATTGGGTCTCAAGCCCAAAATATCGATTTCACGTAATTCTGTGCAATTGTAACCTGAGTTACCATTTTCACGTAAATTCATAAAATATATCCGAAAAATATTTCGTAAATCCATCAAATCAATCACTAACTCATAATCTGAGTTAAAACATCATTTTCAACCCTGGGCATATGCCCAAAGCATCAATTTCATAATTTCTCAAAAATCGTGCCAAAAATAATATAATAATCCAGAAAATCGATAAATCACCTTATCGAAACATCAATTATGTCAAATCATATAATAAAGCATTTAAAACATATATGCATGCATCACGGTTAGAAAACAAAGTCCACTCACATACCGTCCTAGCTACCGCCTCGATATGTGTGCCATAAGCCTCCCCAGGCTAATCTGACCTCTCCGAGTCATCCTGACCTGTCCAAATCATACCCCAAAGGTTACTACTAACCCATACAAGTACATATTAAGAACCCTAAAATTTCCCAGAAAAGTCAACGTGTCTCGTACACGTTTTCCGAGGTGAAAAATCTCGATTTGACCAACTTAACGATCTCCGATCAACCCAAAACCACCGTCATTGGATCCGAATCGTCGAAACCTTTAAAATGGTCCTGGTCCCACCTAAAAATACGCTCCCACACACTGGTCAAAGTTCTAGTCAAACGTTGACAAAAAAGTCAACGCTTACATCAACAAAGTCAACGCTGACATCATCATGAACAGTAAGTCAACGATCAAAAAGGCAATGGGTCAAAGTCAAAGAGTCAACTCTCCGGTCAACGAGTCAACTCACTGGCGACTTGCCAAAATTTCTCACCGGAAAACTCCATTGATGCCTCAAACTTCAAACTTCGATATCTCACTCGTTTATCAACCAAATTCGACGTTCTACCTATGTAAATCCATCTACTCGAGGCAAGGATTCCAAAAATGAACCCAGAAATTTCAGAAAGTACTTGATCTAAAAGTTATAGCCGTTCAAAATTTCGGCCAGAATTCCAGTCATCATTCCGGCCACCTTCGACGTCCAAATCCGTCCCAAATTGAACCTACAGGCTCAAGGGAGCTCAAGGAACATAACCCTAGGCTTAGAATCGATCAACAACCATTAAAACCAAGTCCACCATTTTTGAACTAAAAATAAGATTTTCGGTTTTACCTTCGAAACTCCGGCCACTGTGCACGGCAGTCCTTGATGTGGCCACCATTTGGTTCGTCTCAAAGTCCTCTCCAACTTTCATTCACGGGTCACAAGCAAAGGATGAAGATTAAAGGTTGTTTGTGCAATTGTTTTTGTGTTGTTTGTTTAGGGAGAAAAATGAAGGTGATGCACGGGTGGGAAGATAGAGAAAATGAGGTGTGTGTGAGTTAATTAATTAATTAAATGGACCAATAGACATAGATCCACAATTTGGGGGAAAAAGTAACCATGGGATGAGTGACACTTGTCGCTCATCCAAGGGTCCATAATCATTAATCACATTTCAATATTTTATTATTATTTCCATTGAATTCCCGGGATATAAATTTAACCGATTTTACTCCCGTGACCATAACTTTCCCGTCGAACGTCCGATTTTGACGTGCTGCCTGTCTACGGACTCGTGACGTCCCGAACTACGTCACAATCATTGGCCAAAGTCCGTTTGACCGTCCGAGTCAAAAGTCAACATTTTACCCACCTCTAGGGGCAAAATGATCATTTTGCACCGTCCGTCCAAAATCGCTCAACTAATTACCGATTAGTCTCACTAATCCTTCATTAGTCACTAATATAATCCTGGAATTCGGGACGGGTCGTTACAGTTGTGGGAAAGTCTTAGTTCCTTTGCTGCTAGTTTGGGTGAAGTTCCTTGGGCAATTTTGGGGGACTTTAATATTACTAGGTGCCTTAATGATTGTACTGGTAGTATTGACGAGCATAGTGGGGCTATCTCTCGCTCAACCTATGGGTAACTGGACCTCACCGACTATTTGTCTCGTAGTGATAACACATCTGCACTGAAGGGTTTCCTTAGTTATCCACAACTCTGAGCCCTCGCTCAAATCAATCACAGAACCCTACCAAATCATTCTGACCCAAACACACGGTATTCAATATCCAGTCCACGTCCTCACCAACCCACTACATCAGAAAGGTTCCGATCGCCATCACTTCTATCACAATTACAACTGGTGCATCTCATGCACCCCTGTATCTCAACTGCCCACAACATATCTAGGGCCTACTCCAAGCGGTAACTCACTCACGCCAACCAATGCGTATCGCTCTGCACCACATCTACCAACATCACTGATGCAAACCTAAGCATACATAACATCCGCGCACCTACACTGAGTATAGCATGGCAACAACATGGCCAATCATGCTTCAATTCTGAAGTCCATTTACCCAATCTCGTACCAGACAGATCACCACTTCAGGCCCACACACATCCTACTCATTTCTCGGCTATTCATCTTTTCCTGGTTTCCATTGTAGGTATCATCTTACTTATCCAATTTTGTCATACTCATCATCACAACTAATCGGCGTCGAAAGGAAGCCAATCCCACTAACGCACATCTCTAAGTCAGAGCAATTCCGACCCTACACAAGACAGATCTTATATACCTTTCACATATCCAACCTGGTCTCCTCCACATGACCAAGACAGATCCTACACATCCAATGCGCACAAGACCGAGTACACTCCGGTTCGAATGGGTACATCCGGAAACAAGGCTCATCCCCATATCCAACACATACCCATCTGTCTTCCAAGACAGAGGCTGGATAAACATTTCGTCTTACAATACGATTCTCCTCTGCTTCTAGCTTAGCATAATCAGCGAGGTAATTCTTCCCTATGATTCCCCTCGGTCGTCACAACGCTCTTCAACCTCCTATCCACAACTGAACAACTCAGTCAAAGATAAGACGAAACACGTCTAGACTGTGGGTTCTTTTCAATTACCTCATATCGATCAGTTATAATCACTCATTTCCTACTTGCACATCTGATCAGATAAGTCACCTCATCACCACAACTTGAGGGCTCCTTCACTTAGTCCATGATAATTTCCACTCAGGACCATCCAGGAAGATGACCTCAACCTTCATCCTATGTGAGTGTCAACGCAATCCCTCTACACTCTCCATGTTATGTAATTAACATCGTCTGCTACCCTAAGCAGAACACGAGAATTCACCCTCCTTAACTTTGGAATACATATTTTTGTCATCACTCTATGAGCCAAAACCAATCATGGGTCCAACAACCAATACATGATCAACTTCATCAACTTTTCTTCCTCCAATACTCAATTTGGAATCAAACACAACTTCTCTTGAATCTGCAGTCCAACCATGTTGGAAGCATATCTAAATCTCTACCCGAATTGGTGTCAAGTCCAACCACTGGATGTAACGCCCCGAACTTTTTGTAAATAATATTGTAATATGAAATGACCATTTTGCCCTTAGTGAGGAAAAAGTTGATGTTTGACCCGAGAACTATTTTGAACTTGGAACCGTGACCGTGACGTAGATCGGGACGTCACGAGTCCATAGACAGGCGGCACGTCAAAATCAGACTTCGTACGAGAAAATTATGGTCTCGGAAGCGAAAAATGGCTAAATCGTGCCTCGAAAACCGTGTTAATTAATTAATATTTGGATTAGTTAAAAAGTGGGTAAGGGACACTTGGTTGAGTGACAAGTGTCACTCATTCGTTAGCTAAGGTTTCTGATGGGGTTCATTGATTGGCCCATATAAATAGTAACTTTCATCTATCTCCTCACCCTATTTGTCCATTCCCTTTAATGTTCTCAAACACTAATTAAACTCCCACCCGTGTTGACCGAGAACCACCACAACCCGACCACCACACCACCAACCACTATGACTGGCTGTGAGAGAGAGTAGTTGAGGGACTGACCAGGAAGGGAAGACGACGTCGTTGAGAGACAGAGCCACGGCGGGTGGTGAGTTTCAGAAAACCCATGAGCTCGTGTGTTTGGACCGAAAATGGAGATTGTGTTTTCACATGTATTTCCCATGTTAATGGATCCTAATGATTTCTAGGGACTGAGACGAGCTTGTAGGACTTGATTTTGAGGCCAGTAGTGACCAGAACAGCGAGATAACGACGGTGGAAAGTCGAGGCACTATTCATCGAGGTATACCTTCAAATCTAGCCCCTTTTTTTTTTATGTTTTTAGGTTGCTAGAACTAATACTAAGCTGAAGACGAGCATTTAGAGATAAAATAGGAAGAAAATGGTTGAGAAATGAAGTTTTGGCAGCCGGGTCAAGTCGCAGATTTGTGCTACTCGGTTGTAGACGTCCGGGTCGACCCGTCCCGAGGTAGGGGTTGATGCTGACGTCATTATGTCAGACCTGTCAGAATACGTGGCCCAGTCAATATCTGACACGTGTCACATGTCAGTGCACAATCAGCACTGACATGTCAGTGAAGTGGCCCAATCAGGGACTGCCACGTGTTACTGACATGTTAGTGATGTGGACCAGTGTCGTACTGACATGTGGCAATGACAAGCCGTGACCTGGACCAATCATATGTCGACACGTGGCACCTGTCAGAGTCTGACATGTCAGACCTGACAGCTGTCAGATGACGTTAGCAGTGACGTCAGTGATGACATTATTAGTTACTGTTTCAGCATTAACCTGCGCGTGGGGGCGCGTGTAAACAGTGTTTTGGGTGGGACCACCACCATCCTTTAGGTTTCAACATTCCGGATCCAATGGCGGTAGTTTTGTGTAGATCGGAGATCGTTAAGTTGGTCAAAATAGGGTTTATTGCCTCGAGAAGCGTGTTCAGACGGTTTTTCGGGCCGGTTTCAGTCTAGGGTTTCACGGTTGAGTAGTAGTGACCTTTACGTGTACTTTGGACATGACAGAGATTGTACGATAACACCAGGACAGGTTTATACGCTGGGTTGCAGCGGGATCGTACTGTGAGTGGGCCTTTGATTTCGTATAACACTTGCATGCATAACTGTTTTGAGTATTCTATTATATGATTAAACTGAGTATTTGAAATGCCTTGAGTTATGATTCTTACACGTACTACGAGAATTTGGGCATGAGACCCGTCTGGTTATTTTTACACTGTTTTGCGGTTCAGTTACATATATTGATGATTCTTCCAGTTCTGCACTGTATAGATCTACCCTAGTGATACTGTCTCCTCCGGATGTTGGTACCCTGGAGTGGTCACGACGCATTGCCTGCGAGGGGTCATTCATTGAGAGATCGGACCGTAGAGTGACTCAAGAGCAGGATTGCATATGTTAGACGTCTAGGACGTCAAGCATCTAGGATGCTATACCCAGACTGGGTTCGGGATTTAGACTCGGGATTGAGACCTCAAGCGGCACGCGTAGCCTTGGGACTGTGACCTTATTAGGCGTCTGGGACGTCAAACATCTGGGATGTCAGGGATGGGATGTATAGTGCAGTACTGAGTCTATGATTATGATTATATTACTCTGCTTATGGCTATATGATATGCTATTATGGTTTTCGATACTAATGCATGCATGTTTGGAAAACGGAGGGGTAAAACTATATGATTTTGTTATGATGAACTGTTTTATAAAACTTTGAGTTTTCGGCTCACTCGCCCTTATTTTTTTACTGACCCCTCCATGTAAAACCCGTGTCCTGGAGAGAACGCTGAACAATCCCACATTTCTGCGAGGGGGAATGGTCTGGGAGAGGATGATGGTGTGCCTTAAAGGTGTCGGCACACACCTATCTAGCGCGAGGCCTTTTGGGAGCTCGGTGGCTTTGGGTTCGGTTGGAACTCCAAAGTTAAGCGAGTTGAGGCTATTGCAATTCCATGATGGGTGACCACCTGGAAAGTTGCACCGTGAGCTCCCGAAAACAAAACCGTGAGGGCAAGGGCAAGAAGGACCAAAGCGAACAATATCATGCTAAATGAGTTGGGACCTGATAGAGGAGGTCGGGTCCTGACAGAATGGTATCAGAGCCAGATCCCGACCGGGAAGTGTGCCAGCGATGACGCTAGGCCCTAAGGGGGTGGATTTTAAGACCCGTGTTTTGGAGGGAACGGTGAACAATCCCACATTCCTGCGAGAGGGAATGGTCTGGGAGAGGATGGTGGTGTGCCTTAAAGGTGTAGGAACACACCTATCTAGCGCGAGGCCTTTTGGGAGCTCGGTGGCTTTGGGTTCGGTTGGAACTCCAAAGTTAAGCGAGTTGAGGCTGGTGCAATTCCATGATGGGTGACCCCCTAGGAAGTTGCACCGTGAGCTCCCGAAAACAAAACCGTGAGGGCAAGGGAAATGAGGCCCAAAACGGACAATATCGTGCTAGATGAGTCGGAACTTGACAGAGGAGGGTTAGGTTCTGACACTCCAGACCGTGATACTGAGGCAAACGAGGATCACGAGGCAGAGGCATAGGTTAACGTTGTGCACCTGACCCTACTTCTGGGTAGGTCGACACGTGGGGAAACGTTAGGAGTCGTGCTCATCATTTGTGTTTAAGCTTTCCCTTATCTGACACTGTTTTATTTTCAGACGATTTGTATGACTTATTTTGGATATTTATGCATTTGAGTTTCCTTTAAGGGTAAAATTGGTATTCTAAGGTCGGGTGTCAGACGGGAGCAGAGCACGTCCCCGGGTGGTCCCAGGGGGATCCGGGCGGGTCCTGTCACTGGACTTCCCAAATCCTCAACTCACTCAGACAACCACATGTCCGCAACTAATTTATCACCCAGACCGCCTGTCCGTTTATAACCGTTTATGCACATCCAAAAGGATGTGATTCGTTACTATCTTATTCTCACATCTCAACCTTTACAAGCTCAACTCTCTTGTTTCCATGTCATTCACAATCACCCATTCTCACATCAACACTTTCATTCATTCTCTTCGGCTTCTTCCAATTTCAATAAATTCATAGCACTTCCTCGTGAGACTAGAGACACACAACCACTCAAGTTTTGGAGTTGACGACAAGTCCCCGAATCCACTAATTTCCATGACGTCCTCTACGTCACCAGAACTCCTCGTGTCTTATTCATACCCTTTCATCCATTTATCACTTAGTCAACTCATACATGTTGGGACTTAACCCATCACATCTCAACCCCTATTGGATCCCATCCAGTCCATCACTCACATATTTGCTATCTCAACACAGTTCCTGAGGCTCAACACCTACTAACAAATCATCATCGTTCGGTCCACATCGAACACGTGCACCTCACGACTGAGGTACGTCCTCAGCTCGTGGCTCGTCGTCTCTTATCGTTTTCACTATCCCCATCACGTAGGGTGAGAATCCAAACAATCCTGAATCTCTACTCATAGCGAGCAATCATCACATTCCTCTGCTCAGGTTGGAGGAACTCTACCTCCCTCGTACCCCACAACTTTGGGTACCACCACTCTGACAAACCACATCAAAATAATGAACGTTCCCTGAACGTCCCCCAATTTTCAACGACCACAACAACATCAATCACCCTCGATAGCCAGACGTCTCCCCACGACTGTCGACCAACAATCATTGCTATCGAGATCTGCATCCACACATCACACTATTATTCGGTCCAACTCGGGATTCCATATATCATCTCATAATCGTACTCGTGGATTGAATCCCATCATTTCACTTCGTGCTGGGCCAACCAATCTCTATAGTTTCAACTAGACTTACTCGAGTCGTTCACTTGGTCATCCACGACCTCAGCTGCTCTCTGCAACACAAGTTCCAATCCATCAGTCACAATCTGGGGTTCGACCCGACACACTACCTCGACTTCGGAAAGTCGTCCAATCCACAACAACTACGGACTCACATTTCCAATTCATCAATCACAACTAAGGTTCGCCTTTCCAGACCATCACTCGTGCCCTTAGATCTCTCAACTAGGGTTTGTCTAGATTTACCTATCCAGACCATCCATCATAATTTAGGGTTCCACAATCACACCCTAGGGTTCCTTTGAACCCAACTACCCTCTGCAGTATAATCCACAATCTTACCGACCCCACGGTCCTGACATCGTATGGACGTCAAATTCAATCCTACCATCAACTCAACTAGGATTCCCCAAACCCAGTTGCTCCCAGCAGCATAACAATCTAACATCGCATGACCGTCCAACGGTCCCACATTACCAGTTTGTCATATACAACCTTACTTGGGTTGAATCACACTGACGCACGGTGTATCGGGCTAATCATACTCTATCCACAATTCATTCCCACTAACTATCAGGTTGAAAACGGGTTGACCACGTAGAGACATCACATCCTCGACCCGCGCGTACCACAAGAGCAAACTGTGCTCTGGTACCATCTTGACACGCCCCATCCCAATCCCCTGCGGGATTAACGCGGGATGAGACATGCTCCCGTCTAACACACGTGCCACCCGAGGTAACACGCCAGCCAGACAAGGGATAACCAGAAATCCTAAGCCCAATAGGCTCCTAGAGTGCGCCAGGATCTAGTGGAGGAGTATGATGTCTCGGCCTCTGCTACAGCCCGCATCCATGATCAACCTGAAGGGCATTAAAACCAAGAAAATCTGTGAGTGGACGAAAATAAATAAGTTCATAAGACACATTTATAAAAAGTCGTTTATGCCCTTCACTTAAAACTATGCATGCATTCAGAAAACCAGTTCATTCCCAATATAATAAAAACCGTTTATAAAACCAAAATCATTTCCTTTCTCAAATAATTAGGGTCTTAGGCCAAAACCGTAAAATCCATCAAGTATGGGAATTCGGCCCAAAACTGTAAAACACCGAAATCCGTAAATCTAAATCCAAGTGGGCCACTGCCCAAATCTGTAAACACAAATTCATAAACACAGAAATACCATTTCATAAATCCAATCATTTATTGTAACGACCCGAACTTTCGTAATTCTTATTTTATTGTAAAATGACCGTTTTGCCCCTGAGGGGGGGAAAAGTTGACTTTTACCTCGGGAAGTATTTAGGACTTTGACACGTGACCGTGACGTAGTTTAGGACATCACGAGTTCATAGGCAGGTGGCACGTTCGATTCCGACGTTCGAGGAAGAAGTTGTGACGTTCGGAAGTCGAGGGGTATTTTGGTAATTTGGCCATTTGGGGGCCAAATGTTGACTTTTGACCCGGGAAGTCCAACGGACGAGGGCCAAGGACCGTTACGTAGGTCTCGTCGATACGAATCCGTAGACAGGCGGCACGCCGAAATCGGACTTACGAACGAAAAAGTTATGGTCAAGAACGTAACCGAACTAACCGAGACTCGGAATTAAAATAATATTAAAATAATGAAATCTGTTTACTTTATTCAAAATCATTCTGGACCCTTGGATGAGTGACACGTGTCACTCATCCCCACACTCCCTAGAACCAGGATCTTGGTCTGCCATGGGATTAATTAATTGATTTAATTTCCTTAAATCCTCACCCTTCATCCTTAAGTCAGATTGAATCTCAGCCGTTGGTCCATTTTCTCCTTCTGTTCTTAAACCATCAGAGACTCATTTATTCATTTTCATTTCTCTCAAAACCGTGCACCCTCTCACTCTCTGCACAAACACACCAGCGATCACACCACCTCTCAGCCTCAACCTACACACCGGACTACCACCCAGCAACCTCCAGACGGCCATCACCACCACCACGGCCACCCTGCACGACCGGGAAACCCACAAACCCGAGAAGGAACCCGTGCAGCCCAAACTGTCCAAACCGTCCAAACCTTCACCCCTGCACTCGAACTAACTTAGGGATGGGTCAACTGGAACCATAGGACGACTCAGGACCGGACTGGGCAGCCCACGGCGGCGACACGGCGACGGTAAGCCTGCAAACCCGAGAAGACCGATTTTCCTTCCCTGTCTCGAACCGTCCGTTTTTAACGTTAAACTTGTTTGGTTGTTTTTGAGACATAACCTAGGGGACTTGACGACCATTTCAGACCTAAGTACGCGGCTGGAAGCTCGACGGCTCGCCGGAGAAGACGAACCAGAGCCGGCAGCCGATTTCCCGTCGATTTTCAGGTGGTTCCTTCAACTTAAAAACCTGTTTTAATTACACAGAACCATAGAGCATGATTAGATGAGTTCATAGGAACAAATCCCATCGATTTTGGTGGTCGGGTTGATGAGAACTGATCGGGTTGAACCGTGGGTCTGCGGTGACCCGGTTCTCAGACCCGGTACTGTAGCTGATGACGTCATCATGCTGACGTCAGCAGTGACGTCATCATGCTGACGTCAGCAGTGACGTCATGATGACGTCATCATGTCAGCAAACTGTCAGACCAGGGACCAATGGGCTGTTGACACGTGTCCTCTGACACTGTCAGTGATGACGTCATGCTGACGTCAGCAGTGACGTCTGCAGTGGCGTCATGCTGACGTCAGCATCACTGTTGACCAGAGGTTTGACCGGCGCGTGGGGGGCGCGTGTGAACAGTATTTTGTGTGGGACCAGTGCCATTTTCAAGGTTTCGACTATACGGATCCAATGGCGGTGGTTTCGTGTCGATCGGAGATCGTTAGGTTGGTCAAATTAGGGTTTGTCGCCTTGGGAAGCGTGTTCGGACGGCTTTCCCGGGCCGGTTTCAGTCTAGGGTTTCTTAGTTGTTTAGTAAGGACTTAAAGTGACCTTTACGTATGCTTTGGACATGACAGGAATTGTACTTTAACCCTTGGACGGGGCTTTACGCTCAGGATTGCAGCGGGATTGTACTGTGAGTGGGCCCTTGATTTCACTAAACTTCGGCATGCATAACTGTTTTACTTTCTATTATATCTATATGTGATTCAAGTAAAAGTATCTGTTTATCTCGAGTATGATTTATGGCACGCATTACGATGTTTGGGCATGAGACCCGTCTGGTTGTTTATGAATGGTTTGGAGTCATGTATATGTATAATGGATCTCGATATTATCTGTGGTACTGCACTGTATAGATCTACCCTAGGATTCTATTTCCTCCGGATGTAGGTACACCGGAGTGGTCACGGCGCATTGCCTGTGAGGAGTCATTCTACGGAGGGACCGGACCGTAGAGTGACTCAGGAGCAGGATTGCTACTATTGGACGTCTGGGACGTCAGGCATCTAGAATGTCATGCTCGGACTAGGTTCGGGATTTGGACTCGGGATTGAGACCCCGGGTGGCACGCGTAGCCATGGGACTGTGACCTTATTGGGCGTCTGGGACGTCAGGCATCTGGGATGTCAGGGTTGGGATGTATAGTGCAGTGACTAAGATTATATTATGTTGATATTATTCTGCTTATGATTATATGGTTTTGTGGTTTATGATACTAATGCATGTCTTTTCGGAAAATAGAGGGGAAAAACTATATGTTTTCGAAATGGAAAACTATTTTGTAATCCTTGAGTTTCGGCCCACTCACCTTTGTTGTTTTACTACCCCTCCAGGTAGTCCTATTGAGGAGGAGGATCCCATTGAGGAGGAGGAGGAGGATCCCTAGGAGGAAGAGGCATAGGTTTACGTTGCGTACCTGAACCCTACTGCTGGGTAGGTTGGCACGTAGTGTGTCTAGAGTCGTGTTCAATAAACTGTATTCGGAAACTATCCCTTGTCTGACACTATTTGTATTCGAGTATTTGTGTGGTGTGCTATGTATGACTTAACTTTGGTTTTCTTTATGCATTTTATTTTCATTAAGGGTGATTTTGGTATTTTAATGTCGGGTGTCAGACGGGGGCAGGGCACGTCCCGGGTGGTCCCAGGGGGATCGGGGCGGGTTCTGTCATTTATGTTTACCAAATACCCATCCTCGGCATCCCAGATGCCTAGCGTCCCAGACTCTTGACGTCCCAGATGTCATATCATATCACGACTAAGCAACGCGTGCTGCCCAAGGTCTCTCCAGGTAAATATCTCTGGCATCCAGATGTCTGACGTCCCAGACGTCTAATCATAGCAATCCTACTCCTGAGTCACTATACGATCCAGTCGCTCTGTGCAATAACCCCTCGCAGGCAATGCGCTGTGTCTACTCCGATGTCCCAGACATGGAGTGAGACCTATCCACATATCCTCATCTCAGGATGGTACATGGGAAACACCCTTTTTAAAACCATTTCAATCATCTCAAAATATCTCAAAGGGGCCATGCCCGGAATTTCCATAAATCCATCGTAAATCCATAAATCCATGTATAGGTCCCCGACCCGAAATCACATTTATAAACCACAACTGGACCTCATGCACGATTTCGTAAACCAACTAGGCCCTTGGCCTGATCATATAACTCAAATGAATCTCAGCCCGATTCTTTATTAAATCAAATGAACTTCATGTCTGATAGTTTACAAATCAAGTGGGTCTCATGCTCGAGTTCATCTTCTCAAATCTAAAACCATTTCATCAAACCATCATTGAAACCATAAGCACATACAAATTCAACATAAAACCATATGCCTCAAAATATGAGAAAATACATAAATCATAAATACCACAAATATATGTATTCAAGGCATTCAAATCATAGATATAAAACACATAAAATAGTTATGCATGCATCATATTTATAAAACAAAAGTCCACTCACGGACCGTCCTAACTGCCGCCTCGTTATGCGTGGCATACGCCCTTCCGAGCCACATCACTATCATCGGGACTTCCAAACCTGTCCAAACCATACTAGAGGGTTACTAACCACTTCATTAATCTCTCATTAAATCCCCGTAATTTTCCCGGATTTTTAAACTTATTTAAACTCACTCTTAAACTTTTGGACACCCCAAACTATATCGAAACGATGTCCGATCGACTTAAAATCAGTCCCAAAATGTTTGTTACATCGAAAGAATGATTTCATGTGTTGACAACTTCTCCCATAAACGTCCCACGCGCCTCCACGCGCCGCCCAAAGGCGCTGTGCGTGGAGCTCACGCGCCGGACTGTTCATTGTCTTCAACCTTGAGTGAACCGGTCCAGATCGGTCCAACTGTTCAGTCGGTCCAACTGAACCGGCGTGACCAGTTTAGGGCCATATCTTCCTACTTTTTCATCCTTTTTCTCCCTTCTTTCCACCAAGCCTTTCTAATCTATCCTAGGAGCTGTTTTATGCAATCAAATCAATGAAAACAATCCTAAATCCTAATTGTTCTTTAGACCATTAAAAGACCAAAATTCCAATCCATGTTCTGGGCATAACCAAGGGCCAAAACTACTTCCTAGGGACTTCATTTAGCTTCTAGGAACCTTAAAAATAGGTTTAGGGCTTCGGTTTGGGTTTACCTGACCATTTGGAGATTTCAGCCGGTTGCCACCGAAATCCCTCTACGGCCGGTTGCCACCGAAATCCCTCTACGGCCGTTCCACCACCATGCTCTCAAGCCTCCGGCCACCTTCAACCATGAACTCGATCCCAACCATCTCATACGACCTCCATGCAGAAACAAGTCACAATAATTAGAATCGATCAACAAACCTTAAATCGAGCTTTTCCATTTTTGAATTAAAAAATAGGGCATTCGGTTCCTTATCTCCAAATTGGGCCACCGTGCACTACGGTCGACACCGTTGCCACCATCATCATCTTCTTACTTCTCTCTCTTTTTTTCATTCACACACCAGGCTCAGTTAATGAGGATTGAAGGCTGTATGGCATGGGTTTGCGCGGGGTCGAGAGGGTTCGCGGGTTTTTGGGAGAAATAAAGAAGATGATCGAATCAGATGAGGATAAGGACCCATTTAATTGGGGTTTGGGCCTATCAGATGGGTGGCACTTGTCACTCATCTGGTGGGTCCTTCCAGAAAATTCCCCGATCAAAATCTGCCACGTGTCTGACTACCGGTTTTCCTCAGTTTGCATGAATAGTGTCGTAAAGCGTTCTAGACCCATAACTTCCCTGTCGAATCTCCGATTTCGACGTACCGTCTGCCTACGAACTCGTAACGTCCTGATCTATGTCACGGTCATCGGTCAAAGTCCATTTGAGCGCTTGGGTCAAAAGTCAAATTTTCGCCTAATTTCCAAGGGCAAAACGGTCATTTCACACCGTCCATCCGAAATCTCTCGACTAATCTGCGATTATTCGCACTAATCCTTAATTAGTCACTAATTAATCCCAAAATTTGGGACGGGTCATTACATCGAATCCACGACGATGAATTGGGTCAAAATCGTGGATTTTTTTTGAGAGGCCAATCAAAAGACATGATTTTACTTTCGTGGGCTACATGGACCGAGCCAGAATACATAGTGGCGATCGCAGAGGTGAATCTCGGCCATTCAAGGGCAAAATGAAAGACTTCTCGAGATTAAAAGCATCGAAATGAGATGGGTTCGACAACGAATTCATCAAAACTGCTTTGATGCCATAAAATTGGGATTCAAAAATTCAGTCTTGGAGGTTTAAAGCTTTGGCCTTTGAGGGAAAATTACCTGTTCTGAGAAACGAGAGCAGAATTGAGAAGATTTTCAGGTCTCGATCAATGAACAGAGGAGCGAGTTGAGCTGAGGTCGTCTCGAAAATCCTGGAAAATAGTGAGTCCGGCCCGGCCAAGGTTAGGGTTTGCTTGGTGGTCTGGAAGAGCTAGCCACCCACGTCTATGGTGGCTATGTTAGACTCCGGCTTGTTATGCTTACAACCATTTATGTGAAGCACAGGTTCAGTAGCAGGTGGCATGAATTTGAGCATGTTTAGCTACAATATGTTGGATGCATTAGCCAAAGACGAAAAGGTTTGAAGTTTGAATGAAATTACATATAATTTGACCTTCTGATTGCACTCACATGTTTGAATTGAATGTGGGTTTCTGATTTTCTGATGTACAACAGAACTTTGGCTGGTTGAGAATGCATACAAGGAGAAAAATTGTGGAAGAGGGAATGAGAAAATGGTGGTGGAATTAGGGAAGACGAACCAGATTGGGTGCAATCTTCAAGCCCCAACTCCTCCTTCACAAAATGACTAAAATACCCACCTTAACACTGCTATATAGATGCCACATATGCACACTTCACGGAGTTTAAAACGGAGTTAGTTATTTGGTGCAACGGTTTTGACGTTGCTACTATTCTAGGTGCATTTTGTGGAAAATTTCAATTCTGGATGCAATTTGAGAATCACTGAATTGTTCTGGGTGTATTTAAGTAATAAGCAAAAAAAAAAAAACCAACTTGACCTAGTACAAATCTTTCACTTATTGAGAAATGAAACCCTGTGATTAGATCGTCCTAAAAGTGGATGCGGCCGAAAAAAATGGCATTTGGAAGTATTGACATTGTTGACTTAACATTAGATTTTGGCGATATACCTCAAGATCTATTTTATTTTCTTTGACTTGACCTCTTGTTTCATGATTTGGTTTTCTCTTGGTTAGATCTACTGTTTATGAAACTAGTATGTGTTAAAGTGATTCTTCAAGGAATAAATCATTGATAACCAAATTTTTTTTAACAAATTTGGGAAAAAAAAATATTGAAGAGCGCTGATGAGAGTTATACTAGCCTATTCTGAAAACTCACATATTTTAAGAATCACTTTTTTCCACGGAAGCATTTGTATTTTTTTTTTTGAAAAGTTGTTTATATTTTATTTTCTTGATAAGTAATTATACACTAAAATAATTATTCGTAAAAACAATTTTCAAAAGTAACATGTAGATAGTTTTTGCAGCGTTTCACACCATTCAACTTGGAAATTATGAACCGCAATTCTGATTGAATTCTAAGGGCGCAACCCTCCGTCGTCGTCACTGCCGCATGTGATACATTTGACTCCAGTGCCTCATATAAGATGAGCTTTTTTATCTTTTCCCAAGTATATTAATTTGACTCACTTATCCATTGTTGAATTTTATTTAATTTTAACTTCATTACAATCTTGTTTGGGACGTTTTTTATATTCTTTGTGTTTTTTGCCTCTGATCGATCGTCATTGTATGTTACTCGTTCATTCTTGGATTGGAATTTTTCCATGATATATTTACATTTTAAGTGCTTTATCGAGCTAAACAATGTTTCGTAATTGTTTATAATTTTTGTCAATTGAAAAATGAAACTTTTCCAAACAATACTTTTTGAGTTTAATCTCTTACTCTTGCGTTAATTAGCCGATTTTGTTTTTTAACATTGATATGATTGTTGTTTATGGTCCCAAATTAAACATGAAAATATTATACTTCTTCATTTCAATGGATTATTCTTGTTTAAACTTAACTACAGTGGATATGCTCCTACCTTATTTGATTCTCCTTTATATCACTGTCCTCGGTTTAATTTGTTTTTGCTTTTGCCGTAATCATGTTTATTCTGCAAACTTTTGTAGATTTAGTTTCACTGTTGCTCATAGTTTAGAGTTTATATACTTACTTTTGTCTTCATGTCTCTATTTGGATGGTTCAAGTCCTTATCATTATTTTATTTGCATTGCAACAGTTTTATTTTTATAGTTTATTTTATTTGTTCTAAACATTATCTAATTACACTAGGTGCTATCTGTTAGTTTAGAAAAGCATATCCCAATTTTAACAACACGTTATGCAATCCTTTTGTGTGCCTACCGTTGCTTTGATTCATGCTGATGTTCGAGCCTTGTTCTTTAGATTTTTGAAATTATGGACGTTATCTGGTTCTACGGATCCTTTTATCTACCAATGTTTCATCTTAGAATTACCCATTTGATAATGTTGTGTCCCTGTGTTCTTGATAGGATACCTTGTCTGAAGATATCATAACATATCATAACATCCATACATGAAGAGTGGAATTAAAAAGAAGTCCTCGATAAAATTTACATCAGCTTACGATGTACTGCACTCTTTTTCCTATACCAAATTCACTTCATTCGAGTGGGTTCCTTGTGGAGAACATTTAAACCATAACAAGCACACTTCACTTTTTTTTCCTTTGCTTTGGTTTTTTCCCATTGAATTTTTCCGAAAATGGTTTTTTAATGAAGTAGTATCAAACGCAGGTTCTAGGCCCTTTCCAATTACTAGTTTCTTTATTGTTGGGTCACTTTACATTATTAGTGGAACATAAATGTACTTTATTTTATTTTTTTAGTTTCCTATGAACTTAATCATTCCGAAGACTCTGTACATATCGTGTTATTGACTATGTTATTCTTGATTGGGTTCTTGATGGATCTTGTGTCTAATTATGCACTATTATTAATGTTTTAAAATAAAACATCTTTTCTAATAAAAAAAATTTAACATATAGATAGATTTAAAAGTTGTTGTAAAAAATCCATCATTTTTTATTTTTATTTTTATCAAATATTTTTATACTGTTTTATTTTCAAATAAAATAACTTACAAAAAAAAAAAAAAAAAACTAAAGGGGGGCTAATAAAAAAAAGCGGCTTTCACTACAGTGACTCCGCCCTCTATTTTAGTTACATGGACAAACACTAAAAAGTAGGAATAAACACGGTGCGGTTCGATACGAATATTGACAATATCCAAATCGTTAAAATCTTAATGGTTCGATACGGTTTAGATGTTCTAAAATTAGAAATGAAACCATTTCAATTCAAACTATTACTAACGGTTCGGTTTGGATTGAAATGATTTGAAACCATTTACCATTTAAAAATAAAAAAAAACATAGCAAGTATATTGAAAAAAATAACAAAGATATTAAAAAAAACAGCAAATATATTAAAAAAAAAACAACAAGGATATTAAAAAAACTGTAAATATATTGAAAAATAGCAAGTATATTAAAAAAACAGTAAAGATATTTAAAAAAACAGTAAGTAAATGAAAAAACAGCAAGTATTTTAAAAAAACAGTAAGGATATTAAAAAAAACTATAAGGATATTTAAAAAAGAAGAAGTAAGGATACAAAAAAGAATAATCAATATGCAATATAATATTTTGTATATTAATTTTGTGGAGAATTGGATTATAAACTTTACCACTATATTAAGATTTAACAAACAAACATTACCACTTAATAATATTTTATTATACTTTTATCTGGTTATATTTGGGTATCTTTTTTTTTATTATTTTTATTTTGTATTAATAATAGATTTAAAAATTCATAAAAAATAATATATTCATTAACGGTCCGGTTTGGATTTAACGGATTTTCAAAATGAAAATCCAAATCCAAATTGTTACTAACGGAGCGGTTTGGATTCTCAAACTGTTTGAATTTTATCTGGTCAAACTTAAACCGTTGGATAAATAATAGTTTGAAACGAATCAGTTAGTGATTTTAACAGATTCGTGTGCACCCCTACTAAAAGGTACGTTCCTACATGTTGGCTCAAATATGAACCCAAACCCATATCCGAATTCAAAACTCAAAAATGTGCTCTTTGAACTTTGTACGTGATACAATGGTCAAAGTTGTTTAGCAGACTCGGTTCATATCGAATACATAAACCCTGAAATCCATTGCCCACGATTTTCTAATAGTGGAAAAAGGAAACTAAAAAGTAACAGGACACAAGAAACAAGCCTCCCTCGTAGCCGTCAACGACACGCACAAACTCAACCGCTCGCTTCTCTTTTCTTTTCTTTTCCGTCTTCTTATATTATAAAAGCATCCACATCAGACTCACCAAATTTTTGAACAAATTTAACTTAAAATGTCTCGGAAGGTATTAATAGCTAATTAGTTTTTATAGTCACCAAAATCAGACTCGCTATATTTTTCACCAATTTTGAATATTAAATTCATTTTTTTCAAATTTGAATATAAAACAACCTAATTTTTCTACAACGGCTCATTTTTTAATAGCTAGTGTTTGGAAATAAAAAAGAAAAAATCTTACAATCCATTTCAAATGACCAAATCAGACTCAAACCTATTCCATATGAATCAAAATTCATCCCATACACTCAAATTCAATTATCAATTCAATAATTCATACATGAACATCAAATGAAATATCATATGTTCACAATCACAATATTACCCAATTCAATTATAAATCCATACAATCCTACGTTCACAATATCATTCATGAATCATAATTATAAATTCAAAACAAACAATCAAATTCAAACATAAACATTACATTCACGAGGCCGAGACTCAGACTAATACCCAATACCCAAATCAAAGTATCAGACTCATAAGACTACCCAATAGTCATTACCTACCATTCGCGAAGTCTCGAGCTTGAAGTCTGCTTTGCCTAGCCGCCACGACGTCGCCTTCAATCAGATTCGAAGTCGAAGTCTCAGATTCTCCCATCCACCTATACTTCTCAGATTCATTGTAAACATCTACCACTAAACCTGAAAGCATGAAATTTTAAATAAAAAACATTACCTTTTTCAACCGTGGTGAGAATCAGAGAACCATGTAGTAATTATGCCAGTACAAATAAATTTTTTTAGAAAGAGCATAATATATTCCACTCAAAATTTGGCCTTCCCTTACCGTATGATAGCTGCATCCAGTGAACGCTTGTGCCCAGCCCTCGCTAAAAATTTTGTGTTCGTGCATATGGTATGTTTACTTTATTGTTCATCCTTATACCACATTATGTTAGCATCATTCTATTATTTGCATAATCACCGAAGTCTATAAAAAAACAAAATCAGCAATGGAGCAGAACTTCCTGCAAGAGAAACTACTCATCAAAAGCCAATACGAACAAATAGAAACCGTAACTTCTACTATGACGTAGAAACAAGAAAAACAGGCAACATGAATTGATCTAGGGCATTATCCCCCTGTTCCTACCAGAAGGTTTATTCCCATCTGAACGAGTTAATAAATCTAATTTTTAGATAAATTTAATTAAAAATTTATCCAAAAATTTAATAAATCTAATTTTTAGATAAATTTAATTAAAAATTTATCCAAAAATTTACCCAAAAATTTAACATTTTTTAGATGGCTCGGCCGAGCCATGCAGGCTCACTACCCTTTTTTTTTGGTTCTCATCTCTCTCTCTCTCTCTCCCCCTCTCTCTCAAATACAACATCAGCGCCTTTCTTCAACCCGACCGCGGCTCATCCTTCAACCTGATCCCAGATCGATGGCCAGATTGGAGAGCTTGATCGGCCTGGTTAACAGCATCCAGCGAGCCTGCACCGTTCTCGGCGACTTGGGACTGGGTTATCAGTGCAGCCAAATACTTTGAGCATTTCAATCGAGAGCAGATAGATTGTTGTTGTGGAGAGACTGAGTAAAAGATAGAGAAGTAAGTCGAAATCAGAGGTGAAGCAAAATGGGAGGCAGAATGGGAGCAAACAAGAACAAGTTCATAGAGCAGTGGGGTTCTATCAGAGAAAATCTCGAGCACAACTTCCGTTGGACTCGCCGCAACTTTGCCCTCGTTGGCATCTTCGGCATCGCCCTCCCTTTCTTGGTTTACAAGGGCATCATCAGATATTTCGTAATTCCATCTCTCCCTCTTACTTGTGTAAATTTTATTTCCTTTGTGGAATTAATCTGTGGATCGGTTTAAAATCGCCTAATGGATTGTAAAATACTTCAAAATCTCTCTTTGTCCGTTTCTGGGTATCAAATTTCGTTTGATTCTTCAATAACTCGCCTCAGCCTGTTTGCTTTTCAAATATCAGTGATTATTTTACTTTCAAGAAATCAATTTTCTCAAATATTGATGTTTCGCCTTAAACATTTGGGTTTGGACTCAAATTATTTATTTTGAATAAGTCCTTTCTTGGCTATAATTTCGTTTAGGTTTGGGGTTCATACTGCTTTATGGTCGTGTAAGTAATTTATAAGCCATCATTTGTTAGGAGTTTGAGGTAAAATCCTTTGACACTTTTAGAGTGTGTTTGGATAAGGAAAATAACCAGGAATTTGATAAAAAAATTAAAATTTATAATTACGTACCAATTTTTTGTTTGGATAATAAAAATTGGAATTTACAAATTCCAAAAAAATAGAAATAAGGAATTTAGATATCCCAAATGATGAGTTGAAATGATATCTCAAGGGACATAATTTTTCAAATGATGAGTTGAAACAAGCGAAATTTTAATTTCCATATTTTTAACACTGATATCCAAACGTTAGAATTTGCAAATCATGGAAATTATAAATATGGAATTGCAAATTATGAAATTTTGTAAATTCTCATTAAACTAGAAATTCTTCATCCAAACACACTCTTAGGGGTTTTATCATTTTCCATGTCTTAAGTGTCTACTCTCTTCTTCCGGCTTTCTTTATTTTCATATGTTCCATATACCCATTACATTAAAAGCTAAGGTTTTTGCATTAGAAATTTAGCGTACTTGCACAAGGCGGCTGCTTTACTCATACAACTTCTGTTCTTCCAGTGGCGCTTCGTTTCGAGGTAGGGCTTTGAACTCCAGGCTCAAGGTTCTATTTTTTTTAATGGGTTTTTATCGATTTGGAAATATATTTAGATTTCTCATGCCAAAGCACACTTTTTTTACCTTTTGAAAATATATCTTATAACTTTTTTCGTAAGAATATGAATGAAAGATTCATAAACTCATAATCTGCAACCATTCATCATAACTGGTAGAATGTTTGGTATATTTTTGGTTTATTTACTGTTTACTTATGTTTGTATTTGAATGTGTGTTTTGTAATTCAGGTTTTAGGGAGGTTTAACCGTGCTCGCGCAGCTAAGCTGACCCTGCCTCACTTCGTGTGTCAGACGCCTCTTTTCATGCCTGTGGGAACTCAAGGTTATTTTCATAACTAACCCACAATTTGTTACGAAATTAAAGTTTCAATCTTCATATATACTTGCTTCTTTTTTTACCTTTACCTGTCAATTATCGTGTTAGTTGTGTCAGTAACCACAAGCTGCATTGCCTATCATTCAATAGTTAGGTCTACATTGTGGCTTTCAATTCAATAGATATGTGATATGTCCAGTTAGGCATGAAGGATGGTTTCTTTGAGCAAACATGTTAGGGCCTATTTCAGTTATCATGGTTTGGTTGGTGGTAGACCATTGATAAAGCTTAATAAGAATACGAATGCATGAGTAATCATTCCGCTTCTATTTTATTCATTTTTCTTTTGTGTTGGTAACTAGGTATATTTTTCTTGGTTCGTCTAGATGTTGATGTGCGTATGTGTTGAGTCACTGATACACTGTCGAACTAATAGGCAATGATATGGATACGTTTTTCTTTGGTTCAGGAACTATAAAAGGGTTGACAACTGAACAGCTTGAAGAGATTGGTGCCCAGATAATACTTGGGAATAGATATCACTTGGCACTTCGTCCTACCTCTGAGCTTCTTGATGAGTTCGGAGGGCTTCACAAATTTATGAACTGGCCAAGAGCAATGCTTACTGATTCCGGTGCCTTTCAGATGGTTATGTTCCTTCAATACTGCTCTGCCTGTTACATATTGACCAGATCTATGGTTGTGTTTCTTTTCAAATGTTTTTCACCTCTAGAGGTTTGGTTGATGTGCTCACTGCAAATGCATACGGTTACTTACATACTTCCACCACACTTCAATTCATGATTTTCCCATCTCAAACGTTATGCCACACATCCAACCTATGCTTGTGCATTTTGTGAATTTTTTGTCCTAAATTAAATTCTCCACTTCCTCCTCGTCTATCTTCCATTTTCCGTTTTCATTATCCAGGTTCTCCAAGATACTATGTATATCTATGCATTCTTAGTGGTTACATTGTACTGTATGTTAATATAGTTAAGGTTTCACTCATCTACATATGTCGCATTTGTCCAAGAGGCAAGGGAATAAGACAACTGTATTTACTGTTCCACTAATTTGCTTGCTTCCCGTACTGAATTACCAAATTCCATATCAAATATGGTGTGCTAATGGTGATGTGATTAATATTTTTTCAACTTATTTTGTGAACTTCAATTCATGAACTGATGCTATTCAATTTGTGATTGTCTTGTTGGCTAGTTCCTTAATGCTCTTTTCGTGAAATTGTTTTCTGGTTTAGTAATAATGTATGCAGTTATTTCTTATGATTTGTTCTGTTATTGTTTTCAGGTATCGTTGTTGCATTTAGCAGACATCACCGAGAAAGGTGTAACATTTCAGGTAATTTGGCAATTGGCATTGCATGTTGTATTCTTCTGTTGTTGAATCATTACTGTGTAGTTCGGCCCATGTTGACAGCTGGTCACAGGATGAAACTCTCGAATATTTTTACAATAACAAGTTTTCATTTTTCATAGCCTAAAACTTTTGGGGAACCGTTTTATATCTTCAAAAGAATTCTTTTTCTTTTATCTTTTCATCTCTTGTTGGGAACCACAGATGGGAGATGTCATTTTTTCTTTATGAAAACCCAATGCTTTGTTAGTTGTTAGTTCTACATTACGTTTCCATCTTATACTTTACCGATCATGCTATTTTTACATGTGTATAGAATACTCTTGTTGTTTGGGGTTCTTCCATAACTGATTTTTCTCCTATTTCAGTCACCAGTGGATGGAAAGCCAATGCTCTTGACACCTGAGGAGTCAATTCAAGTGCAAGTACGTACATATGCATTTCTTTTTCGGTAATCTGGGGCTTTTGTTTTCTTTCCTTTTTTGTTGATTGTATAGATCTTTCACTGGATGTGTCTGAGTCATACTTTGTTATTGAGTGCCTTGCATCAAGGTTTATATTGATGGTGATATCCTGCATTCTAAAGTAGTGCAATTATAACATAGATTGAAAGCTTTTGATGTACCGAGTCCTCATTTAGTAATGAAAATGCTGCTACCTGGGCAGGCCTAACCGGTACCCTCAAATCCATTTTGGGATTCCAGTTGATGCCTTAATTTCTCACCAAGTGCTTCCCTTCTGTACCTTCAACTATCTGTGCAGAACAGAATTGGAGCAGATATTATGATGGCCCTTGATGATGTAGTCAAAACCACCACCACTGGTCCAAGAGTTGAGGAGGCCATGTATCGCACACTACGATGGATAGACAGATGTATTGCAGGTGATCATATGATATAATGCTGTGATTTTCCATACTATATGTTATTCTTACATGCCAGCTATTTTATTATGTATAAGTATTGATGATGCAGGAGCATCACTTGGACTTGAGGGTGGGCCGAGGGTGCGAAGCCCAGCCCGGAGAGTGATTCTCGGGGCCTGGTCCTGGGAGATGTTTAAGGATTAATTGCACCTCTACCATCATTCGTGGCTTTTGGTAGGAGTGGTTGCATTGTCCTACATCAAATGATGCAGGAGCATCGCTTGGACTTGAGGGTGGGCCTAGGGTGCGAAGCCCAGCTCGGAGAGTGATTCTCGGGGCCTGGTCCTGGGAGATGTTTAAGGATTAATTGCACCTCTACCATCAGTCATGGCTTTTGGTAGGAGTGGTTGCATTGTCCTACATCAGTTTGGTATCAGAGCTTGGAGGTCTCAAGTTCGAGTCCCCATGGGTGTGAAGCCTTCTTAGAGGGGGATTTTTCTAGGTGTGGAAGAATGATGCAGGAGCATCGCTTGGACTTAAGGGTGGGCCGAGGGTGCGAAGCCCAGCCCGGAGAGTGATTCTCGGGGCCTGGTCCTGGGAGATGTTTAAGGATTAATTGCACCTCTACCATCAGTCATGGCTTTTGGTAGGAGTGGTTGCGTTGTCCTACATCAATTGAGCTATTGTTTCATTCCTTAGATCCCCAAGTCATCCCTAATAGCCATGTTAGTTCATAGATTGTCATGTATCTTTTCCCTTCTCATTAACTTTGCTCCATTTAGCAACCTCATGTGCTATATCTTAGTTATCTGCATTGATTGCCATAAGCAGCTCACACGAGACCTACAGAGCGGAACTTATTTGGTATTGTACAGGGTGGTTTAGATCCTGTGCTAAGGTGAATTTCAACTAAGCCAGTTGAACCCTGCAGTATTCCTGCTTTGTGCTTATTTTTTTGTGCATTTCTTTGTTGGTCTGTTCCTCACACTAATATGTTTGTTGTGGGAAACAGAGATATATGTGTTAGAGGCTTGGTGGATCGGGATTTACCTGGGTATGTGCTTTCTCTGGTGACTGCATTCGCTCTAGGCTAAACAATTAATATTTTATTACACATCAATGCTCCATTTCATAGTTTTTGAAGTTAACCAGTAAAGAAAGTTGTTGGATTTGCAGTATTTTAATTAATAGTACAGTACACCTTATATGATAAAATGAACCGCGATGCATCACCTAAGAGTCTTTGACAATAAGAATAGCCTATGATACAAAATGATTGAAAATATGCTTTGTGGATTGAGCTTAATTGAAAAAGTATGCTGCTATGACAGATATGCTATTGGTGGTCTTGCTGGTGAAAGTAAGGATTCTTTTTGGCGTGTTGTTGCACAGTGCACTGCATCATTGCCTGACGAGAAACCACGATATGTTATGGTGTGGAGGCTTATCATTTTACGTAATGTCCTTTGGATCTTTTGTTTTTCTTTCCTCAACTCATAATACCTTCTAGCGTTTCCTTCAGGGTGTTGGTCATCCACTGGATATCGTAGTTTGCAGTGCTCTCGGGGCTAACATGTATGACTCTGTTTATCCTACGCGTACTGCTCGCTTTGGTACAGCTCTTGTACCTGAGGTGATGACTTTAAACGTATTTATTGCATATTTGATTGTATGGAGTTATAATCTTCTGTTCATATGTAAATGCACAATACAACCAGAGGAAATAGATCTCCCGTCCTTTTTTTGATGCAAAGTTAACTTATTTTCAGGGAGTGCTGAAACTCAAACACAAAGCGATGGCTGATGATACCCGCCCTGTTGATCCTTCATGTGATTGTATGGTACGCATAAATAGACTGATCTTTAACTTGAAAATTGGAATATTAATTGCATAATATAATTGCTTCATTTTATTTCTTCAAATTTAGGTCTGGAAAAATTATACAAGAGCATACATTCATTGCCTAGTTACAAAAGATGCCATGGGATCCCAGCTTCTGTCATATCACAATTTATACTACATGATGAAGGTTCTAGCACAGTATTTATTATATTAAATTTTCCCTATAATATTTTCCTATATAATAAATAAAAAAAATTCAATTAATCTCGTATGTTTCCTTAATTGCAGCTAAGTAGAAATCTGCACTCCTCAATACTCCACAGAAAGTTTCCAGAGTATGTTTGCCTATGTTTTACCCTTCTCGGACCAACCCATGATACGCGTATCTTTTTGTTGTTTATTGACATTCCTTCCCCAGAAACACGTTCATATGTATCAGCTATGCTTCTTGTTCACTAATATAACCTTTCTGTTAATCTTTTTTGCAGCTTTGTACGCGATTTTATGAAAAAAATGGTATTCCTTCTGACTTTTTTCTCGCCCAGTGTCTAGAAAGGTCCCTTTTTAACACGAATCAAAAGGAATGATCTTAAAGCAAAAGTAGAAACTGTATATTGAATGAACAATTATGTTATATTAGTCTCTTCCGGTCATCTGCTACGTCCTTAAAACAAGAAGGCTTGCCCACTGTCAAATTTGTCTCCCATGATAAGTTAGATAAATTTTACGCAAGTTGCCAAGATTACTGCGAGCATAGCTTTAAATTGCTTCATGTCCTTGTTGTTTTGTAGTTCCCCAAAGGTGATGTCCCAGAATGGGTCTGCGATGCCATGGAGGTTGCTGAAATCGACATCTCTCCCTGCTGCGCTCCATTTCCACCCCAAGACTAGAATTAAGACTCTACACTCTACACAGGTTAGGCTTATACAAATTTTGATACTGAGAGGTTGACATTGAAGAAATTTTGACTAGGGAAGGCCTTATGTTGTTTCAGTGTTTCACTAGTACTTATAGGATCATGTTCTCCAATTTTGCTGCTTTTGATTTATTAAAGATATAGATTGTGTCAGGAAGTTTGCTTTAGAATAGGAATCGGTTTTTGCTCCCTTTCACTGCTTGTAACTTCCCAACAATATGAAAATCGAATGCAGTTTACACATTTATTGTTGTATATGATCACTTGCTCATTTTTTAAAAATAGATTTTCTTGAGAATGTTGAGAATTGATTCGTGTAACGTATTTCGAAGTTGAAAGAAAAACTAAGGGTATGTTTATTTAGGGGTAATGGGAAACAAATCAAATGCAACGATTCTCATTACAGAGTACTCCTACTTCAGCTTACAAGATCAGTTTTTTTTTTTTTTTTTAACATGCGTCCTTAATCGCATTGCCTCAAAATGGGTAGGGGTTTAATTAGGGGAGGTGTTAATGATTCAAATTACCTATTTAAATTGTTTACATACCAAAATTACCCTACAACTTTTGCAATAATTACAAAATTAAGCCATAAAAAATGTACAGTGATATCTTATTATAACTCAAATTGCTATCATACAATTTAGAGTGCTGATATATTATTTTTTAATAAATGTAATCTTCCAGAAATGAGTTAAGAATAGTTTATTTATTTTATAGTAAATCAAATCTTTGTAAATGGGTTTTGAAAGGGAGGTAAAAAGAGAATGAGGTGTTAAGAAAACTGGAAAAAAGACATTTAGTAATCAATTACTTTTTATTTCAATTGATAATGATTAGTAAATAATAACAGTGAAAATTATTATTCTCATTAATGTTCTGTTTATATATAGTTAGTGAATACCTTAATGTGAATGATTACCCATTTATTCGATTATTCACTCTTCTAATTGCCTACTTCTATCATCACCTACTACTCTCGTTCTTGGTTACTCACTTCTTCGATTACACACTCATTTGATTGTCTATTTCTATCAATCACCCACTATTCTCATTCTTAGAAAGTAAATATGCTATACAAAATATTAGATTAAATTTATTTGAATATTTCGAAATCCAAACTTGGATGTCACTTTCCTAACCATCTTTTCTCACCGTCCCTGATTATCCCAATGTCTTTTTCATGTCAATAAATTCGGCTATCCTTTGAAACCTACATGAGTGGAGAAAATTAAAAGCTGACTTCCTTTTAGGGTTCATGCTCATCTCCACTATTATTTTTTCGAACACAACCCTTTAGGGTTTCGAAAAACCCTTTAAAATCTTGAAAAAGATTGAAAGGGAGTAGTAGATTCATCCAAAGGGAAAAGTAAAAAGGCATGAAATTGAAAATTCATGGATGGAACATTACAAAGTTCGTTAGATGTGTAGAAGTGAGACATGTAGACCGAGTGCCCTTCGTCTTTGAGTCACATGAAATGCAGTCCCAGAAGGAACCTCTTTCTTGTAGGCAAGTTATGGCAAAGTCCAACCTTGCAAGGCAAGCAGAGCAGACTCACTAAAGGGAAAGGTCAAGGAAGAAAAACAGAGAAACCTAAACCCTAAATCCATTGAAACCAGGAGATTTAATGGCATCCCTTCTCCTATAAGTGGGTGCCTCCATAGCCTACCCAAAAGTACCAACTGATGGAGAAAGCCGTGGCTGGCCCGGCCCTCCCTTTTTCATCATTACATCGAGGATGAAATTGGGAATTTCTTGAGGGCACTTATCAAACTTTACCAGCTAAATCTTAATTAGTAGTATTTCTCTTTTTATTATTGGAATAGATCTCAAATTTGTATCATGTTAATACATGAATCGGAATTAAAATTGAATAGAATGTATGATAATCATATAATTGAAAAAAAATTCTTGATTTCTTCTGTTTGCTTTTAGTTTTTTTTTTTTTAATGCATGTAACTATTTAATAACCATGCATTCGAAATCTGGATGACAAGACAACATCAATGTAACATGGTATGTCCCACTCATTTAGAGGCCTCAGATGTGATCTGAGCTGAAGCTTATCTTCATCATTTGATGGTTGAACTTGATTTTTTTTTAATCGAGTCACATGCTATGAATCTGAGTTTAAATTTTATTTTATAAATTTGATTAGATTTTCTTAAAAGACAACGAATAATTATGATGTTCATATTTATCACTGTTCCTGTGAAGGTAAATTCCATTTTCTTTCACACTTCTTTTTAGAATTCTCATCATTCGAACTTCTAATTCAATTTTAAACATGCTAAAATTGAAATCTTTGGATCAAAATTAGAATTTTTTTTTTATATATATTCAATTTGCACCACTAATTTCTACGTACACGTTTGTTATAGGGCTAATAATCACTTTTATATTATGTGTACCATTTAGCATCACTTGCTTGCCAACTTGAACTTGGTTCCATGGTTTAGGTAAATTGCTGGCCTCCTCACCAATGAGGATAAACTTTTTTGTTCATTTTTTAATCCCTGACATGAACTGATGAAAGTGGCACGGCCCAATTAAATTGTTTTTAAAAAGTGAATTATGAGTTATCTTTAAAGACAGAAAGTGAATTATAAGTTAAATGAAAAAAAAAATTAATGTTGTCATGAAAGTCCAACTTCACTTTATAAAAAACAAAATAAAAAAAATACTTATGAATTGATAACACGTGAGAAATGAGAGCCAAATATAATCCTACTACATGATGCATAGGACAAATCTCTTTTCATGTCAAAGTGAAAATTGAAAAAGCCAATACAAATTGTGGTCCAATTAGTAAATGTCACTTGCAAATGATAAATTTTTTAGTGTTGAATTGGTAGTAATTTGAAATTTGTTGAAAATATTTTATCATTAAGATTAATCTCAGCTTTATATCTCAATTAATAATTGAAAAAACACCCTTTGTATACAAAAAGAGTAAAAACTATAGGGTTTTGAAAATTTTGGGCGACTTCATACACATGCCCGAGAAAAATGTAACAAAAAAGAAAGTGAACCCATGCCAGCTCTCATTTCACATACCGTGACTTAAGAGAAAAAGAGAAAAGGAATGGGCAGTCAAATCATCAGACCATTCACATCAGATCATTGTATATATTATATTGCAGCAGAGTGTAGAAAAGCAATGCAATCTAGCTAGCTTTCTCAATATCATATTATACTATATTATATATATATATATATGTATGTATTGATGAATATATAATGATTAGAGAAAAGAGTTTTTGTTTATGAGATGTACTTGCTTCTTTGACAGCGTTTGTTTTGGAGGAACCAGGACAGGCAGGGCAAGGGAAGGGAAAAACAACCTCTAGCTTCTAGGGTGTTTTTCTTGCTTCAAGCCATAACATCCCTACAAATTAAAGGCACAAGTCCTACTATCGTTTCCCACTTTGGCAATTTAACCAAAAAGCCTCCTTTGTACCCCTCCTTTGAGAGCCTTGCACAAAGCTGAGAAAGATTTTAATGAACAAACACAATCAATAGGCGCTTGGGTTTTTCTTTTCAATTATGAAGAGGTTCAGCAGCTCAGATTCATTTGGTTCTGTGGTCTCCAAATTCCCACCAAAAGGTAAACAAAAATCCCTACTTTACTTTCCCAAATTTTGGTTTTTTGTTCGAAGTTTTGAACTTTTTTTCTTATTTGTCTCAAAGTTGTAGACTTTCTTTGTTTTTTCGTGCAGAAGAGGAGAAAAATGGAAAGGAGAATTATGGTTATAGCAAGGAGTTTCAGGCAATGTTGGATTCTTTAGAGCAAGAAGATTGTGGGGATGAAATGGCAGGGAAAAAAAGGAGGTTAAGCTCAGAGCAGGTCAAGGCCTTGGAGAGAAACTTTGAGGTTGAGAACAAATTAGACCCTGAGAGAAAGACTAAACTGGCTGAGGAACTAGGTCTGCAACCAAGACAAGTGGCCATTTGGTTCCAAAACCGCCGTGCCCGGTGGAAGACGAAGCAATTAGAGAGGGACTACAGCATCCTCAGAGCTAACTATGATGGCTTAAAGCTCAACTTTGACAGCCTTGAGAGGCAAAATGAAGCTCTGGCTGAAAAGGTTCAACACACATTTCCCAATGGGCCATTTTCTAACTCTCGAAAGTGATTTTCACCCACTCAGTTTGTTTCTGCCTTAATTTCACGGTCACAAAATATGCAAGAGTGCATAAGAAGAAAATGGAAGCGTGAAAGTCACTTCCGTGCCTTTTGTTTTTCCAAAATTGTGTTTGTTGTTGATACGTTTGTTTAATTTGTGTTTGTTTGATGGGAAAATTGCAGCTAAGGCAGCTGAAAGCAAAGCTATGCAGAGACAGTGAAGAGAGCAATGGGTCTGTGAAAGAAGGATCACCAAATTCTCATGGTGAAAGTGCAGAGGTGGACGTGTTTGAGAAGTTGAAAGCATCTAAAGATGGTTCATCAGATACTAGTGATTATTCAAATGGAGGTATGAAGGAGGACAGCAATGGCAATTCTTCTCTGGGGTGTAATGGTCATTCCATGGTGAATTGGCTTCAAGTTCAATTATCAGACCCAAGATCAATGGCTGCAAAAGGGTTTCAATCAACTCATCATCAGCTTGTGAGAATGGAGGAGCAAAGCTTGTTTAGCACAGATGATCAGTCCTGCAATTTCTTTTCAGTTGACCAAGCTCCAAGTCTTCATTGGTGGTAAAAATAAAATAAAAAGAAGCTCATCTTCTAAGTATTTAAGTGGTAAAATAAAACTTAATTTTGTAATTTATAAGTAAGGATGTCAGATTTAAGCGTTGTATCAATGATAGATATTATTCTCTTAGTCTGTATATCACGAATAATACTAATTTGTATCGTTGTGACTACAAACCAAGTGATCACATACTTACAAAACCCTAACTGCTATGTGCAATGTGATGCATCATACACATTTAATTGTCAATTTTTCATTTCCATTTGCTTCTGCAGCTCACCAACTGTGTAGGATTTGACAAGGGCTTTTCACAAATTGAGCAACATCACATAGTTGTCATCTAGATATATTGCTGATAGCTCCCCTCCAACAAATTTTCCTCCAAAAGTTGTCGCACCACATATAAATATATAATTAATAGTCCATAATAAGATCTAAGATGCGGTAGATAGATTGGATATTTGCATTAGTAATGAGAATAAAATCAAAGATAATGATTCTCATTATCTAATACTAATGTGTTTATTTGTAAATATATAATAAATAATACGTCGGATCTATTCAAAATAGATAATCATAATTCATTTGGGGTAATAAAATTGCCTAGGGGAGGTGTTAATGATTCAAATTACATCCTTGCATGATTTTTTTTTTTACTAAAATATCCTACAAATTTAAAATAATTCTAAATAACTCAAAACAATAATTAAAAAAAGTAAAACAATAATTAAAAAATTAAAAATATAGTTTAGACGTATTAATTATAATAGTTTTAAATAATAATTTTCTCATGTGAATCGGTCCTTATTTTTCGAGTCATCTCATTAACAATTAAAAATATGATTTACAATATTTATCAATGAGTTTTCTGTACTACTCCAAAAAAAAAAAATTATGCATATTTTCTACGATTTTATTAATGAATAATCACAAAAAAAAATATATGACATTTTGAACTTGTTAGAAATGGCTAAATAATTTTTTTTTGTAATGATGTCAAATATGTGCACCATATTTCTAAATCTTGTTTGCTAAATATGTATATTTGACCAAAAAAAATATGTTTAATATTAAAAATTCGGTCGTCCAATCTATGATGAAAGTATTGTGTTGAGTGATGCTAGCATAATAGTAGTCTTTAGTAGTTTTTGTTGTAGTAGAATACATATTAATAAAAATATTACTCTTTAATTTTTTTGTATAAGGGAAATATAGTAATTAGTTTGTTTTTAACACTGTTGACACCATATCTGACCAGACTCACTGAACCGTATACTTAAAGCCCAAACACCAAACATGGCCCAAGCCCATGTCATTTACATAGCCCCAAAAATGGGCTCGAGACGAGATGGCACATGGAGGCATATCCACCCTCGATATGCGTAACACGTGTCAACACGCAAATCGATTAGCATTTGTCCCGTATCTAAACTATGAGAATTGAACATCTTACTCACTCATACATAAAGGATATACATTTCCTAATAAAGGTAACTAATATTTGCTATTCACTATTACTCTACCAAACTTACCATTTACTGTTTCTTCTTACGGACAAAAGTTATTGACTTGATCCTCAGTGAACCTTAGACCGGGATCACACTGGTGCCCGTACTAACGGAAGACCCACGACTCTGCTAGTTGACAGGTTATGAGGAAGGACACATTTGGTGATTGGACGACGAGTAATCGACCATTGAAATATTTCTTGCTTCAACAATTTGGCGCCGTCTGTGGGAAATTGACTAAGTCTGCCCACTCTCTACTGAGTCGAGTGCACACTCGTCCAAAACTACAAACATGCTGGGCAACCAAGACCCCGACGAGATTATGCCTGGACAAGGATCCAGGGCACCGAAATACAACCCTCCCAACTTTCTACAGATCATCGAGAAGCTGCAAAGCGACATGGCTGAGGTAAAAGCTAAAGGTACATATGCCAAGTCAAGGTGTTAGGCACTTGACGATCGATACACCGAGGTGGTCGAGCAACTCCGACTTGCACATGCCGAGCTCAACGACCATCGGGCCCGAGTAGGCACTGAGGAGGCCGAGCGGGTGGTGGCCGAGTACGCCGAGAGCCCTGAAAGGAACCGACGATTGGCAGGAAAAGAGAAACTCCACATACCCATCGAACAAGCTAAAAAGTCCACTCGGATACTCATCATCCCGAGCGCAAAATAGGGTGAACACAAGAATATACCAAAGACGCCCTGAGTGAGGGACTCAAGAGACACCGATCGCCTCTTGGCCACAAGACTGTGGACAACATTCTCGACCCACCGAGAAGAAGACATCTCGGCACCGAGAAGATCATACTGCTCGGTGGTATCATTGAGACACCAGTCAGGAAGGGTTTCCTGTGGAAGATCTCATCCCCATCCCGGTCACAGAATCAGAGGGAGTCGACTCGATGCATGAAATGGAGAGCACTGCCCAAGGGGCTTGGCATGTTTGACGGACGACCGACCATCACCAACAAGGACCTCCATCTCAACCTTCACGCGGGAATACCGAACGGTCTAAGCAGGTTAGCGGATGCCACAGGAGCCTCCAGAACCTATTTCCCAGGAAGGATACCGAATGGTCTAGGAAACTCGGCGAACAAAATGAAAGCCCCAAGAACTTGTCCCTCATGAAGGACATCAAGCGGTTTGGACGGGTCAGCAAATCTCATCAAGGGCATCAAAACTTGTCCCCCAAGAGGGACGCCGAGCGGCCACCTATGGCTGGTAAATGCACGGTTAAGAGGCATACTGAGAGGATTGATCGTTTTGATCGAGGGGCAGCCCAGCCATCTAGGGCTAATTCACTCGTCTAACACTTACATGACCGATTTAAAACACTCGAAGCCGAAACAAACCTGGCGACGAGCCCGACTTGGGCTAAGGCCACTCAGGGACGTTTCACCGAGAGGATCAAATAGTTCAGGACCAACAACGAGATCAAACCTTTGAAAATACCGCTTTGTAATGGAAATGACGATCCATACACCCATGTGAACAACTACTACTCGACCATGGCCCTCAATAATATCTTAGACGAGGAACAATGCCTGATCTTCAGTACCATGTTGACTGTGGCATTTATCAACTGGTTCTACATGCTGGACGACGAAACCATAGACTCTTTTGAATGGCTCACCTCCACCTTCATGAACTAATTCATGATTCAAACTTATTGTCTGTTCTCGACGGAGATCATCTTCCAACTGAAGAAGGGGCGAACGAACCACTACGGAAATAGGCAGCTAGGTTCAGCAACAAGTATTCTCGGTGCGCCAAGATAGACGACAAAGCTGCATTCACAGCTTTCATGGGTGGCCTCGAGCTTTCATTATTCAAATCATTGTTCAAAATATCTTTTGACTATAATCCAAGCCAAAGTCCATAATCAACTGGGTCTCATGCCCGAAATAGCATTTCACGCATCTTCGTGAAATCATTCAAAATCGATAATGGAATCCTTGATTTCACGCATCTCCGTGAAATCCCATGAAATCGGTCAAATCATATAAAGCACATGCACGTATCAAACTAGGCCGAAGCCTAAGTATCATATAAAATAGTAAATCTGGAAATATGTGCATAACAACATTTTCCACGAAAATGCCCAATCATATTATAACAACCCGTCCCAAAAATTGCGATTAGATTAGTTGTTAATCGGTGATTAGTTGGAGGCGTTCGGACGGACGGTGCAAAATGAAGATTTTGCCCTTGGAATGGTCAAAATATTGACTTTTAGTTCGGGCAGTCAAATGGACCTTGACCAATGACCATGACGTATTTTGGGACGTCACGAGTTCATAGACACGTGGCACGTCCGATTCCGACATTCGAGGAAAAAGTTATCACGTTCGGAAGTTCAAGGGTATTTTGGTAATTTTGTTGAAATAGGGGCAACGGTTGACTTTTTGGAAGACTAATCACTTTCATGCATTTCGAGGACCGTAAGGTAGGTCTCGAGTCCCTGATTCCAATGATAGGCGGCAATGGTGATTTGGAGTTCTGGAAATAAGTTACGGGTTTTGAAATACAAAGGGCAAAATGGTAATTTGCGTTAGCAAGGGCATTCTGGACATTTCCTGTATGGGGATTTGTGCCCACTCAGAGGTGGACACTTGGTTGATGGTGGAATGGTTGTCCACAGGGACTTTGACGCATGGCAGGGGATGCATTGCTGTAGAAGTCTCAGCACCGTCTTCCTTGTTTTTAATTGTGATGCACGATCAAACAGAGAAGAGAAACAGAGGATGAGAGTGTGGCCGTGAGTCTAAGTGCTTTTCAAACTGTTCAAATGGCCTCAGTTTCCCGTAGTTAGTGAAGCGAAGTGAGAAAGGAGGTTGAGAGGAACGTGGTGGTGACCACGACGACGTGTGGCGGTGAAGGAATCGGGGAAAACCCGTGAGTCCCCTGGTTGCAATCCAAAAATCAGGAACTTTGATTTAGGAGTTGAGATTCGAATTGAGTGAGTGAGGAAGGTTTCTGAAGTGGTCAGGACGTTAGGAAGCCTGGAATTGAGGCTTTTCATGGCTGGTGGCTGGAAAACTCAACATGGTAAGTTTTCAATCCAAAAATGGCAAGTTACGAATTAGTGGCTGTTAATCGATTTGAGTAATTGGATGATGCTTTGGAAGGTTAACTGAGTTCAGAGGAGGTAAAACCAGGGCCAACGGTGGCTGGAAGAGCAGACACAACGAGGGGGGATGGTTGTGAAGTTGACCCCTGCTTTGGAAGGTAATTTCTCAACCTAAGTTCACGGTTTTAATTGCTAAATTGATAAGAAAGATTGAGACGAAACTGTAGGATTTATTAGAATTGGATTTGAATTGAAAATAAGGGAATTGTACGGTTAAACCGCGCACGCCTATCGGACTGGACCGGTTCAACTGAACCGGGTTTGACCAAGCTTGAAGACAGTGAACAGTACCGCGAGTGAAGCCCACGCGTAGCCCCTTTGGGTGCGTGACACTGTTCATGGGGAAGTTGTCAACACGAATTTTTATCGTATCGATGTAACGAACATTTTGGCACTGGTTTCGAGTCGATCTGGCATCGTCTCGTTAAGTTTCGGGATGTATTAAGCCTCGGTTAAAAATAGTTAAAAAAACGAAAAAAGTAGGGGGCTTTAGTATGACCTTTGTGAAGTAGTTAGTGACCTTAGTATGGGATTTGGACAGGTTAGAGAAAGCCGTGGATAGCGGAATGGCCGGGAACGGCGTAAGTGCGCACGTATCGAGGCGACGTCGAAATGGTCTGTGAGTGGACTTTACTTTCTAACTCTTGATGCATGCATATATGTTTTTAATATGTTTTCATATGGGATTCTATGATTTGATTTATGATCTTGATGGTTTACTTTGCGTTTTTCAAGGTATTTTACGGTATTTCACGTTTTACGAGATTTCGAATGATCTTGTGATTTGATCGTGGTTTTAATGATTTGATTTTGGGATTTGAAATATGATTTGATTTCAATGATTTAAAATGGATTTAGGAAAAGAGATTTCGGGCTTGGAGCCCTATTCATGTGATTGATGTAACGATCCGTCCCGAGTATCAGGATTAGATATTAATTAATTATGGTTTAGAATGACTAATCTGGGATTAGTTGAGTGAAATCGGACGAAATGTGCAAAATGACCGTTTTGCCCTTGGAATAGGCAAAATGTTGACCTTTTGATTGGTCGGTCAAACACACTTTGACCGATGACCGTGACGTAGTTCAGGACGTCACGAGTTCATAAACAGGTGGCACGTTCGATTCCGACGTCCGAGGAAGAAGTTATGACGTACAGAAGTCGAGGGGTATTTTAGTAATTTGGTTAAAAAGGGGCTAAATGTTGACTTTTGACCTGGGAAGTCCAATGGACGAGAGCCAAGGACCGTTACGTAGAGCGAGTCGATACGAATTCATAGACAGACGGCACGACGAAATCGGAGGTTTGACGACGAAGTTGTGGTCACGGGAACGAAATCGATTAACCGAACGAACCGGGATTTTGAATAAAATATTATTAAAATATGGAATAGTGATCGTTGATTGTGGATGCTTGGATGAGTGACAAGTGTCACCCATCCCTTGTTTTGAGGCCTAAATTTTACCCCATGTTTCCCGTTAATCCTCCATCATCATTCTTATTCATCATCTTCCATCATTCATTATCTTCTCTATGTCTTCTCTGTGTTCTTCATTGAACCGTGAACAAAAAGAGGGTGAGTTTTCTTCTCACCATCATTCCCTTCCACAGCTGACCTTGTGAATGGAAAATTGAGAGAATTGAGGATTGAATTTAGCTGAGAGAAACACGAGGGACAGTGGGGGTAAATGGGACTGAGGATCGAAATTTTGGAGTTTGGAGGGAAAATTCGAAATTCAAGCCTTGGGCTCTAAAGATCAAAATTGAGCTCAATTCGAGCTTTCTGGGATTACCACGATCAGAATCATCGAAATAACAAAGCAAATTGATGGCTTTTGGGCTCTGAATGGACCTAGTAACAGAGGAGGACATCGAAGGTTGAGTCCTGATCTTGGAGTGATCAAACGATGAAATTGTATTGGGAAATCAGTTTCTCATGTTCCACTGAAGCTTCTGGGAGGATCAATTGGATGAAATCAGAAGGGACCGATGAACTTCGAAGAAGGAACAGTGCCCAGGTGTTCTTCGAAATTTCATCATCCAATTGACGGATTAAGGTAAGGATTGGTGAAATTAAGTTTACAGACCTGTAATTAGACTTAAAACGAATCTATTTGAATGTTCAATTGAAAGGATTGAGGTTGAATTGACATAGAACAGATCGGGTGACAGGACCCACCCCGATTATCGCCTCGATAATCGGGAAGCATCCTGCTTCCGTCTGACAATCGAATCCAAAAGACCGGAAAACTAATTAATATTACAACACACCCATTGTCAGACCAGGGAGATTAAACAATTATAACCGACTGGACGTCAAGTCCACAGTTTCACAGAGCATAAAATTACAAAACAAGTTAAAGAAACAAATCCTACTCTCTGAACTAACTACTCCGCAACAGAAAACTTTATGCCTCCGCCTCTGCCTCGGCGCTTGCCCCCGCACTTGTACCACGACCTGGAGGGAATTTAAAACAACAAAGTGTGAGTGGACCGAAACATAAGTTTTACAGGAAAAACAGTTTTTCCGAAATCGGGTTTGCCCTCCAGTTTTGTAACACGCATGCATAACCAAATATTCAAAATTTGCATATTAAACTTTTGAAAACTCTTTTTTCCGAAACACATGAAAAACGTTACAAAGGATCGTCATAACTCATGTAAAACCATTTAATAATGCCAGATTTCAGAAACCGTCATTTTGAAACGTTAATTGCACAAATCAAGTAAACCGTGAATCAATAACCACAATTATGCCGTTGGATCCATCCGAGTCTTTAAACTCAATATTAGGCCTTCCCGGGATATCAACGAGTCTTTAAACTCAAAACATGATTAGTAGGCCTCGGGGGTATCATAATAATCGAGTCTTTAAACTCACGAGTCTTTAAACTCAATCCGGGTCTTTAAACCCAACTCTCGGGCCCGCCCCCGTCATCAACATACCGGGTCTTTAAACCCAAAACCAGATCCAACCATTAACCGGGTCTTTAAACCCAAAACCATTTTTAAACACAATAAACCAGGATTCATCACAAACCGTTTTCCAACATCATTCCAAAAACATATCACATCATAAATCCGAAACATGCATATTCATATCCAGGTACTTCATCAAAATCACCACGCATGCATAAGCGAAAACCATAACCTCGAAATGCGTGAAATACGGTAAATATCTCGAAAAGCGTGAAAATACGTAAAACCGATATATCATATCACCATCATAAAATCATATGTAAAACCATGAGATAAATAAGCAAAATAGTCATGCATGCCCAATTTAGAAATCAAAAAGTCCACTCACAGTTTTAGGACGCGTCAATCGCGTCCCGCGCGCTCCTCCGTAGCTTCGGAAGTGTCCGGGCCTGTAAAAACGTACAAGAAGGGTTACAAACATCCTCAAATAGCTCGTATGATTTTTCCCTAATTTTTCGGATTTTTTGGCGAAATAAACTTTAAGGACCTAAACTTCCGAGCTCCCGAAATTATCCCGAACGACTCCCGAACAACTCGAATCCTAAAGGGAAAATGTTAATTAGACTGAAAGGAACAGTTTCCATGTTGACCGTGATCGGAGATGACATCGCACGCGCCGTCACGCGCCGCCCAAAGTGGCTGCGCGTGAAGGCCACGCGCCAAGCTACAGTGTCTTCGTTCTTACCCGGATAGACTGATAAACGGGTCTGTCACCCGCGACTCAACCCGACCAGTTCAAGCTCAATTCTCAATCAATTCCTCCCGTTTTCAATCCTATTATCTTCTCTAACCCATTAATTTCAGGTCTGTACTAATGATTGACCTCGACTGTCCCTAAATCGATTCAACCCAGACTTGAACAGACGAACGGGTCGTCTCCCAGAACTCACCCAAACTAACTCCATTTAATTTCACCAGTAGATTAAGGGAACTTAGATGAACACAAGGGTACAATCAATTGGACTCGCCGTTACCTGGAAGTCGTCGTCCTCAAGCTCGAAAATTCTCAGAACCAGGGAACTCCGTTCTTGGCCAATTCGTGAGTGTCGTCCCTCGAAATCGACGTGGTTGGTTTCCTTTTGCTCCCAGAAGACTAGAATGGCCCTTGGTTTCGATCAACAAGCCTCAGAAATTGAATGTGGTTTTTCCCTCCAACTGGTTCTTCTCTGAACTGGTACCTGGGCTCCTGAGCAATCCTTGCTCAATTTGCTTGATCTCGTGCACGGTTATGCTTCTGCTGCTCCCAGAAAACTCTCAGTGTGTCTAGTTTGGTCCCAAAACCAGTAGAAACTGAACTCTGAGATTTCCCCCCAAAAACCCGAAAATGGTTCTTCACTGGTTCTCTCAAACTCAACCCTCTCACTGATGCACAAATGACCCCAATTCAATCCTCACTCCATTCCCATACACGGTTAGTCGATCGGTGTGGCCAGCAGCCCGTGGGAGACCAACTGGGGTCTCTGAAAATGTCTCCCACGCACACAGAAACCATGGCCATTCCTTACACTCTCGTGCCCTGAATTCTGCCCAAACCGTGCACCAAGGCCACTCAGTCATGCTTCCACTACCTAAATCCACATAAACAAATTGTCTGAGCCATTCCACTAGCCATAAACAATTGCACGCACAAGACCCACGGCCGTACACTCTGTTTTTCACGGTGGTGAACAATAACCGCCGTGAAATGACCAAAATGCCCCTCTGTGCAATAATTACCAAATTGCCCTCCAACTTCCGTGACCCGTAACTTGGTCATCCGACGTCCGTTTCGCGCGTACCGCCTGTCGTTGTACTCAGGGCGTCGAGACGAACATAACGGTCTTCGAGTCAAATGAATATCAATTGTCAAACAGAAAGTCAACTTTTTCCCATATAACGTCCAAATTACGATAATGCCCCTGAACTTCCGGACATCATAACTTTCACCCTGTTCGTCCGAACCGGACGTGCCACCTGTCTATGAACTCGTGACGTCCCGAACTACGTCACGGTCATCACTCCACGTCCGTTCGACCCTCCAATCAAAAAGTCAACAATTTGACCACACAAATCACAAGGGTAAAAATGTCATTTTATTCATTATTTTACAATATTACATTTCCAGAATGTCCGGGGCGTTACATCGGGTCATCTCGCGGGCCAACTGGACCCGTTTTACAGAGATCGGGTTGAGACGATGACACTGTAGCAGGCGCGTGGGTTTCACGTGCAGCCCCTCATGGCGACGCGTGACGGTGCGTGGGCATGAATCCCGAGGTGAGGTCAACATCACTTTTAATCTATTCGATGTAACGAACATTTTAGGATTAGTTTCATGTTCATCGGACGCCGTTTCGATATTGTTCCGGACGTTTGAAGGTTTTGAATCGAGTTTAAAAATAGTTAAAAATTCGAAAAAATTACGGGACTTTAATAGGAGGTTAATGAAGAGGTTAGTGACCCTCTAATGTGATTTGGACAGGTTTGGAAGTCCCGATATTAGTGGTATGGCCCGGGAAGGCCTATGGCACGCGTATCGAGGTATCGTTGGACGATCTGTGAGTGGACTTTGGTTTTATAAATTCTATGCATGCCTATAAAACTGGTTTTATATGTTTTATATATGTGATTTCCATTATGATGATTGTGATTATTGATTTTGCATATGTTGCACGTATTTCGAGATGTATTCGGTATTACACGTATATCGGGACTGATGATTTTATTATGGTTTTACGTGCTTGTGGTTTCATGAATAATGTGATGAAATGGTTTTGAAATTAGAAAGATGAACTCGGGCTTGAGGCCCAATTTTTTTGGAAACCTCGGACTTGGAGTCCATTTGAGTTACGTAATCGGGCTGGGGACCCAGTTGCTTGATGAAATCGGGTCAGGGGCCCAGTTGTTTACAAAATCGGGCTGAGACCCATTTGAGTTATATTATCGGGCCAGGGGCCCAGTTGATTTATGAATTTGGGCTGTGGGCCTAGTGGTTTACAGAATCAGGCATGAGGTCCAGTTGGGTTGTAAACGTGATTTCGGGTTAGGGACCCTATGTTTCATAAATGTGATTTCGGGTCAGGGACCGTAAATGGAATTGTGATGTTTTTATGGAGATTTAGGGTAGGGCCCATTGAAATGTTGTGAAATGATTTGATAAAACTGTTTTTCCATATACCATCTTGATACGAGGATATGTGATGGTCTCCTCCAGGTGTCTGGGACACTGGGGAAGTCACGGTGCATTGCCTGCGAGGGGTCATTGTACGGAGCTACCGGACCGTATAGTGACTCAGGAGCAGGATTGCTATGATTAGACGTCTGGGACGTCAGACATGTAACAACCCGTCCCGAGAATCGGGATTAGTAGACGAATTAAGGTGTGATTAGTGAGGTTAAGCGGCGGTTAGGTGGTTCCGATAAGGTCATTAGTGCAGAATGACGATTTTACCCTTGGTTCGGGCAAAAACGTTGACTTTTAGTTCGGGTAGTTCGATGGACTTTGACCAGTGACTAGGCCGTAGTTTACGACGTCACAAATCCGTAGGCAGGTGGCACGCCCGATTCCGACATCCGAGGAGGAAGTTGTGATGTTCGGAAGGTTGAAGGCATAACCGTAATTTGGGTAAATTAGGGGGAATAGTTGACTTTTCGTAGAAACGGGTTTTGGTACGTTGACCTAGGATGGTTAGGTAGATCTCGTCGTCCTGAGTTCGATGACAGGTGGCACGTATTCATCGGACTTACGAGGTGTTAATTACGGGTCTAGAAGGGTAGTGGCAAAACCGTAAAAATGAATTAAAAAGAAGGGTATTTTGGTCTTTGTGGCACATTGGGATTTGTGCACAGAGGAAAGGAATGGACGGCTGGGATTGGGCCAGGTGGGAGCGTGTGGAGTGGATTGTGACATGTGGCATGTGTGTAGAGGATTCTGGTGGAATCCTGTATGTGCGCGGTCCCAATTATTTGGGTGCACCTGTGTGTGCCCGTGTGTTGTTCTTCGACACAGACAGAAACAGAGAGTGAGGAATGGGGAGCAATTGATCGACCCAGTGCAAGGGGGGAGTGAAGAGTGCTTGTGAGAGTGACAGGGAGGAGATTTTGAGTAGGTGGTCGTGTTTTGGTCGTGCACGGCGTCACAGAGGTGGCATGGTTGCAGTTTTGGGGAAACAGAGAGGCTGTGATACTAGGGTGGTGACTACGCCGTGTGGTGGCTCAAACCAAGGCAAAGGGAGCTGCAGGAGGCTGCAGGGAGTCCAACGAGCACCGTGGCACACGGCGGTGCGCACGGCGGAGACGCGATCGAAAGGTGAGATCTTTGCTCTGTTTTTCCCGTGCTGCTCAATTTGAAAGTCGTGAAGTTGGGCTTAGAGTCGAGAGGAATGAAGGTCAGGGTGAGGTTCAGGAGGGTCCTAGGCGTCGACTAGGATGGTCGCCGTGACGGGGGTGTACACGGCGGAGGTTAGCACGACGGGGGTACCTGTATGCTCTGTTTTGCCGTGATGTTCAAACGGCTAGTCGTGATGTTTGGGTAAGAATCGACGGTCAAGGTGAGTCGGGTTAGGCTTAGAAGGGTCCTAGGAAGAGGTTGGTGAAGCCACCATGAAGGGGGAAGTCGTGGGTGGCCGGAAAGGAAAACAGGGGTTTTGGGTTGTCTGGTTCGAGCTTTAGTCGACGGGCTAGGGACAGAGTCGAGGTTAGGAGTGTTGGGGAATCGATAGGGTAGACCTGGACGATGAGAATGGTGAAGGAAGGGAAGGAATGGAGACGGGACGGTGGAGAACCGCTCTCGCCGGTTCGATTTACAGACACTGTATCGAACCGGGTTTGTTCGAGGTAGGGGATGCACTGTGAGGGCCACGCGCAGCCACTTTGGACGGTGCGTGGGGACACGTGCGGCGGCGATGGGGAAAACGATCAACATGGTTTTTGGTCTAGGAGTTATGGTGAATTCAATGGAGTTGGTTTCGGGTCAATCGGACGTCGTTTGAGTTTAGTTCCGCGAAGGTGAAGGTTTAGGGTCCCGGGTTATTACGTTTAGGATTCGGGGAATTTTGGGGGAATTTAGGCGAACCTTCGTAGACGTGTTAGTGACGTAATTTGGTGATTGTGAACAGGATCGGGATTTCCCGAGGAAGCCGAGGAACGTGCTGGACGTTCGGGACGCGAGTAGGGCTCGGTGCTGTGAGTGGACCCCTTCTCTAAACTCGAGCATGCATAACTGCTTTTAATTACTTGTTTTATGGTTTTAATCATGATTCTATGTTCATCACATATGCTTTGTTGGTTTTACATTATTACACGTTTTTCGAAGAAGTACGGTATTTGGCACGTTTTAAGAGAAATGTCGATTTCTGAGTAAAATGCCAGGGTTTTGGGATTTTTTTTTAAAGAAAAACTAGTTTGATTGTTTACAAAGGGATTTTGAAACATGATTTGGTGATTAACTGATTTTCGGAAAGCGGAACTTGATTGTCAAATTAGAAAGTGGATTCCGGATTTGGGTTCGGAATGACGGTTCTGGATGCCGGAAGAGTATCAGACCAGTGATTTCGAATCCGGGTTTGGATGTGGATTGGTAAATGGTTTTCAAATAGTTTTGGGATTGGATTTGCTGGATCTGGATATTGGGTTTCAAGACCCGGATATATGTGACGGGGGACCGGCCGGATTGGGTTTAAAGACCCGGATTGAGTTTAAAGACTCGGGAGTTTAAAGACTCGGATATCTTGATTTCCCCTGTAGGCCTTGAGTTTAAAGACTCAGGAGTTTAAAGACTCGGATATGATTAAGGCCTGGATTGAGTTTAAAGACTCGGGAGTTTAAAGACTCGGATAGGTCCAGCAGGTTTGATCAGAAATGATGATTTTGATACTCATGCCATGATTTCCATACCTGTTTTATAGTGTTTCTGTTTCTTATGATGTTTTATGAGAATTGAGTTAGACCTGTGTTATTAACTGGTGGTTATGCATGTAGTTTTCAAAACGGAGGGTTAAATTCGGTTTTCTGATAAATGGTTTTGGAGCTTTTCTTTTATTATGGTCCACTCACACTTTTGTTTTAACTTGCCCTCCAGGTTGTGGAGCTAGTGCGGGGTCTTGACGTCGAGGCAGAGTCCGAGGCATAGAAGTGATGTGAGGGATCCCAGAATAGTTCAACGTCTTCCGCGTGCGTGTAATTTATCAGTTTTTAGTTCCTTGTATTTTCGTACTATGCTCTGTACATGACAACTTCGGGATATTTTGTTTAATTACTCCTGCGTCTGACTGGGTTTGAGTGAGTTTTTACTTGGGTGTTGTGTCGGGGAGTCAGACGGGAGCGGGATTTACCTCGGGTTTCGGGGTGAAACCGGGGTGGGTCCTGACAAGACATCTGGGATGTCAGAGATATTGACCCGGAGAGACCCCGGGTAGCACGCGTTGCTTATTATTACCGTGAGATATGACGTCTGGGACGTCAAGCGTCTGGAACGTCAAGCGTCTGGGACGCTAGGCATCTGGGATGCCGGAGATGGTAATGTGATAAATATGGACTATTGAATCTATGAAATGGTTTTTCGGTTGGATTTATGTTTATGGATTTGGGTGGTGGCCCACATGGTTTTGTATTTATGGATTTGGTGTTCCACAGTTTTGGGCTGAGTTCCCACACTTGTTTTGAGTTACAGTTTTGGGCTAAGGCCCTAATGACTTGTTTGGGTAAATGTTTTGGTTACTGGTTTTCGATGCATGCATACGTTTTAATGAAGGGCATAAATGTCTTTATGAATGTGTTTATGAACTTGTTCATTTTCGTCCACTCACAGCTTTGGTTGTTTTTAATGCCCTTCAGGTTGATCACGGATGCGACTGCAGCAGAGATTTGGGACATCACACGTCTCCTCCATCGATCCTTGCGCACTCTGGAAGCCCCGTTTGGGCAGTGGCATCAGGTTATCCCTTGCCTGACACTTTGTGTCAGATGGGAGCATGGCACATTCCACGGTAATCTCGGGGGGATTGGGATGGGTCGTGTCAATTGAGATTTCGGGTTTGGTTTTCGAGTTTTGGAAAGGAAATCTGGATTTGGGTTCAGGACAGTGATTCCGGATGCCGGCTTACAGAATCATTATTACGAATTCGGATAAGGATTTTCTGTGGTTTTCACTGTTGATTGAAAAATGGTTTTGGGTTTAAAGACCCGAAAAAGAAAATAAAAACCCGCTGGATCTGGTTTTGAGTTTAAAGACTCGGATTGTTTGACGGGGGGGGGGGGGGGGGGGGGGGGGGCGCTTTGGATTGATATATTTTGAGTTTAAAGACTCGGTATATGTTTTGAGTTTAAAGACTCGGTTATGATGCCCCCCGAGGTCTGTGATTGTGTTTTGAGTTTAAAGACTCGTTGATATCCTGGGAAGGCCTAGTTAATTGCGCCTTGTGTTTTGAGTTTAAAGACTCGGGCGCACTTGAGATCCAGTAAACTTGTATGATTGATATTTTCACTGGTTTTCACTGGTTTTTCGATGTTTTGGGCAGTGGCCCGGATGAATTGGATTTGAATGAGTTTTGGGACTGAGTTCCCGGATTTGAGTTTGATTTGTGATTTGAGGCGGATGCCTGGATTTGAATAGCGGATTTCATTCGGGTTTTTAAATGATTTTCAAAGATGGTTTTTGATATGAATAGTTTTATGACTTGAATTGATATGCATGCATTGATTTTTACGTGGAGGGTAAAAATGTAATTGTTTTATTGAACTGTTTTTGAACTATACTTTATTTTTGTCCACTCACAGTCTTTTTGTGTTTTCGATACCCTCCAGGTTGTTGCGGTGCGGGCTGTTGGTCGAGTGAGACGGAGACATCACAATCGAAATCCACAGTAGTTCGGCGCACTCTGGGAAGTTTGGATACTTTTAGGTTGGCTGGATCGAGAATCCCTTATCCGACTTACGTGTCACATGGAGGGTGGACGTCAGTTTAGCCTTTGTGTCATGCGTAAGTCAGACGGGAGCAGTGACAGGACCCGTCCCAACTGGACGTCAAAAACCGTACCCGGTCCTGCTCCCGTCTGACAAGTCAACTGAAAGTCCAAAACAACCCTTCAGCACCTGCCAGACAAGGGAATTTTGCGCCTGTGCCCACACATACCTCCACCTCTAGAATAGCCTCGATCAACGCGCCACGACCTGAAGGGTTAATAAAACAGAAAAGGTGTGAGTGGACAAAAATGACCTCTTATAAAAACATTTATCAAAATACATTCTTACCCTCCAGTTTTCACAAACTTGCATGCATATCGTAAAACATGAGTAATAGTATGAAATCATTCAAGTATGAACAGTGGACCGATAAAATCAAAACACATTTTCCCATGGTCCATAAAACTCATGTTCACCAAAACAGTTCATGTTATAAAACATCAAATCCCGGCTCTCAGGCCAACACATGTGAAAACATAATCACTGGCCACAAAGACCAAAAATCCGTACTCAATACCAGTACATCATCACAACAACATCAATCAGCACTAATCACCAGTGCACCAGAACTATAACAATCCAATCAATATGCACTACTCACAAGTGCATAAAACATCACAAATCACATCTGCACTACTCACAAGTGCACAATCAATCAAACTGCACTATTCACAAGTGCTGCATTACGCGTAGGCCAATATCCAGTCACTCCCTCGGGAACAGACACCTCTGGGCTCAACCCCCTTGGGCTCAGTCACCTCTGGGCGAACACATCCCCAGGCTCAGACACCTCCGAGTGGTACATCCAGGCTCAGTCTCATCCGAGAAGCTAACTACCATAGGATCAACTCCCGATCCTACAATCACATCCCCCAAGCTCCGGTCGTTTGGGTAATCCCCCCCCCCCCCCCCCCCCCCCCAAAGCACCGACCGTCTGGCAATAAAACAATCACAATGAAAACCATCCCAGGAATTACATCCCAAAACATTTCAATCAAATCTTGACTTCATACCAAGTCAAGATCATTCCCAACTGGGTCTCAAAGCCCAAAATACAATTTACACGTATTTCTTTAAAATCACCTTTTAGAACAATAAAATAATCCAGAAATCATCATTGACTCACCAACAAAGTCAAAATATTATTTTAGAAATCATTTAAACTCTGGGCCTAGCCCAAAACATCATTTGCACGTTCCTCGTAAAACGTGCCCGAAAGACTGATTAAAATAATCATAAAATCCCAATAAATCATTAATTTCACAATTTCACAAATGACTCCAAATCCGAGTCAAAATCACTATTCACTTGGGTTCTCATGCCCAAAATAACATTATCACGCAAATCCATGCGTTGCAACCTCCGTTGCCATTTTCACGTAAATCCACGAAATTGACCATTGACTCATTCCCGAGTCACCACATCATTTTTCAATCCATGACTCAATAATCCGAGTCCAAACATTATTTTCAACCAATTTCAATCCGGACTCATAAACCAAGTCCAAACATCATTTTTACCAAATTTAGTAATTTCTCGAAAATCGCCCAAAATAATAATATAATAATCATAAAACCGAGAAATTACCGGATTGAAACATAAATCATGCTCAAGCATATAAAATCATATAATAAGGCATTAGAAATCATATATGCATGCATCACGGTTAGAAAACAAAGTCTACTCACACACACCGTTCAAAACGGTCCATTTCCGAGCTGCACGTTTTTCCGTAAAATCTGGAAATCGCAACTCCTGCCCAAAATCATTATAGAGGGTTACTAACATCTCAAAATACAACATATAATTTTTCCCAATTTTTCCGGGATTTAAATACGTATTTTTAACGTAACACAAAACTTCGGATACGCGGAACATTATCGAAACAATATCCGATTTCATCGAAATCAACGTCAAAATGTTCGTTACACTGAGAGGATCAAAAGTCATGTTGACCTCACCTTGAGACTAGGCCGGACGTGCCCTCACGCGCCGCCTTGAGTGGCTGCGCGTGAAATCCACGCGCCTGCTATAGTGTCACCAGCCTAACCCGTATCTCTGGTAAACGGGTCCAATTTGCCCGCGAGATGACCCGATTCAATGTCCATCAATTCGACCCTAATTACTTCAATTGAGCATTCAGTTAGCTTCGTTCTTAGTTCAATTACAGGTCTGTAACATCAATCACACGATCACTTACCTAAAATCCATCGATTCCACGATGAACACGAAGAACACCTGGGTACTGTGCAATCATGGAATTTCCACAATGGCCACTGATTTCTCCCAATTGATGAACTCAGAAGCATCAATGGACTAAGAGAAACAGTTTCCCTCCATCAATTGCGTCGTTTGATCACACCCTGATCACGACTCAAGCTCGAACACCTCTCCCTGTTACCAGACCCGTTCAGAGCCAATTCGACCTCGATTCCTCTCGTTTTTGATCTGGTTCCACTCGTCTCAACCTCAGGAAGATAATTTCAAGCTCAATTTCGATCCCCGTAGCTCATGGTTCAAAATCCGATTTTCCCCCCAAAATTTCCAAACCTTCGATTCTCAGTTTCTAGCTTCCCTCAATCCCTCGTGTTTTCCCCATTCAACTCAGTTTCGAAAATCTCTCAGTTCCTCAGTATCTGGTTCAAAAATGGGAGAGAAATGGAGGTTGGGAGAAAATGGTATTATGGTTGTACACGGTTAAGAAAACAGAAGACATTAATGGAAAATAAAGAATAATTAATTAATTAAAAATAATAAAACACCATCATTTGGTCTCCCCCAAAATCGTGGATCCATGTTTTGTGCCTGATTTTAAGGGATGAGTGACACTTGTCACTCATCCAAGTGTGTTCAGTCACTGGGTACTGTTCATATTAAAATATTATTTTATTCCTGGTTCGTTCGGTTAATCAAGCCCGATTCCGTGACCATAACTTCGTCGTCGAATCTCCGATTTCGGCATGCCGCCTGTCGTTGGATTCGTATCGACGAGACCTACGTAACGATCTTTGGCCCTCGTCCATCGGACCTCCCGATCAAAAAGTGAACATTTGGCCCCTAATATGCCAAATTACCAAAATACCCCTCAACTTCCGAACATCTTAACTTTCTCTACGAATGTCGGAATCGAACGTGCCACCTGTCTATGAACTCGTGACGTCCCGAACTACGTCACAGTCATCAGCCAAAGTCCATTTGACCGCCCGAACTAAAGTCAACATTTTGCCCATGCTAGGGGCAAAACGGTCATTTTGCACGTTTCGTCCGATTTCACTCAACTAATCCCCGATTAGTCATTCTAAACCATATTTAATTAATATTCAATCCCAATATTCGGGACGGGTCATTACAAGCAGGGTTTACCCCTTAATTCCTGGGGATTAGGGGTGGGCCCTGAAAATTGGTATAAGAGCGAGGTTTCGTGTGATTATGCTTGAGGTTTGGTTCCCAGAGTCGTTGGTTCATTGACTTGGGTGGTGTGATGCTACTGGGGATGTGATGTCTTGACGCGGAATAGCCTGTCAGCAATCTGGACGCGATAGTGATAGTACGTTCGTTTGTGGTTGGTTAGCAGCGATTGTTAGCACTAGGGTGGTAATCGCTCGATACGCGGTACGTGATTTGACATATGTCGGCCTAGGGCCGGAGTAGTTAGCATGTTTGACACTGGATGCTCGGTGGTTGGACCATAGGGTCCGATGTATGCCAGTGTGGTAAACCTAGATGACAGTCAGTGAGCTACGATTACGAGTAAGCTAGTCGGCCCGAGGGGCCCGTTAGTAGTCTGTTGAGCTGGTGGTGCATGTGGGCCAAGGAGGCCTATTGATGATTGTGGACTGGTGATCCCTTGGTCAGATGGTGTGAGTTTGCTTGGTGTGGCTACGAGTAGCCGGAGGTTTCGAGTGACGGGGTAGAAGGAACTTCCTTAGGGAATTGAGGGATTTCCCCTAGTATGGGTCACTGGTGGACGTTGGTGAGTAGAGTTACAATAAAGAATGGTCTTAGTCGGGGGTGACGACCCGAGTGGTAAAGTGGTGGTGAACCAGTGGCAGTTGCGGGTTGGATAACTCGGACGACTATTTGAGAAACCCCGTGGGAGGACTAGGGTTGGATAGTGAGTTCCTTGGAGAGAAACCCTGAGGAAGTGCATAGTGTCAGACACCTGAGTTGGTGGTTATGTCTTGGGTCGACTTACGACCGGATTGAGATGGACGAGTCCAGTGTTGGGTACTCAGAGTTTTGGACACTAAAGGAGGTTGGATGACACTGAGTGAGTGGCGACTTTGAGGGTGGTAACTGGGGAGCTCGAGGTCAGTGATTGAGGATTGAGGATGCCGAGAGTTGGTGACTTGTATCCTAGTAGGTGTTTGGAGTGGAACCTTGGGAAGGATATGATGCGCTTATCAGACGGAGTGATGCTTGATACCCTTTTTGGATGAGCACATACGGTGCTTAACCGACGTGTGAGTTGGTTTGTGAGTTGGTGTGAGTACGGACACGTGGTCATGATCCGTAGAAGTTGAGGATCGCCTAAGGGTAGTAGAGTTGACGTTTGGAGGGTTTGTTCCGAGTTGGAAATTAGCTTGTGTGGTGGATAACCTACAGTTGAGTTAGGAAACTCGTGGTTAAAATTCCAGGATTTGTAAACCCCCTTTAAGTGTGGACAATTGTGTTGTGTTCATGAGTAGAAAAGTACTTGGTGACGCCGAGTGTAGCAAGTGTTAGGAAGTGGTGTTAAGATGGATTACGACCGTTGTGATGACATGATTAAGGACCATTGTGAGCTCCGTTGAAAAAGTGACTATAACTGATAGATATGAGGTTATTGAAGAGAAGCCACAATCTAGACGTGTCGGATTTGATGTGTTACTGGACCGAATGGCTCTATTAGTGACACGTGTTTGACTCGTAGTCAGGTAGTGTGGATTGTGTGTAACGACCCGTCCCGAATATCGGGATTTAATAATATTTAATTGTGATTCACTAATCTGGGATTAGTTGAGCGATTTCGGACGAATTGTGCAAAATGACCGTTTTGCCCCTAGGCGTCGGCAAAACGTTGACTTTTAATTCGGATGGTCAAATGGACTTTGACCGATAACCGTGACGTAGTTCGGGACGTCACGAGTTCATAGACAGGTGGCACGTTCGATTCCGACATTCACAGAGAAAGTTATGAGGTTCGGAAGTTGAGGGGTATTTTGGTAATTTGGCTTATTAGGGGCCAAATGTTGACTTTTTGACCGGGATGTCTGATGGCCGAGGGCCAAGGACCGTTACGTAGGTTTCGTCGATACGAATCCAACGACAGGCGGCATGCCGAAATCAGAGATTCGATGACGAAGTTATGGTCAAGGAAACGAATGTACGAACCGAGGCTCCGATTAAAATAATAATATAATAATGAACAGTACCCGGTGACTGAACACACTTGGATGAGTGACAAGTGTCACTCATCCCTTAATTTGGGGCTTAAGACCAGGATCCATGTTTTGGGGGAACATTATGATTATGTTTTATTAATTAATTAACTTAATTATTGTTAATTCCTCCATTAACCCTCTCTGATTTCTTGGCCGTGTACAACCAAATGCCATTTTCTTCCTACCTTCATTTCTCTTCCAATTCTGAAACTGAGAGTGAGAAATTGGAGAGAATTCAGTGACTAACTCAACTGGGATTACACGGGGGACTGTTCGGGTGAGGGAGACAGAGAAATCGAAAAATTGATTTTTGGGAGGGAAATTCGAAATGGATGTTTTGAGCCGTGAGGATCGAAATTGATGATTCAATTCGACTTCTGGGATCAAAACGAACATCTTTGCTTCAAGAACGAAGAGAAACCATGGCGGATTGAGGAAGAACTGAGCTTCCATGGCAGCTCAAAGTCGAGCTTGTGTTCAGTGGGTTTGAGGTAAGTAATTCTCAAATTGACCTTGTAGAAATGTCCCTTACACTCTCACGATGCTAACTGAATGAATTAATTTGGAAAACAGGGACGATATCGTGAAACCCGATTTGAAAACCCGTCGAGGATCGATCGAGAGTCGTGAGGATTTAGACCATGATTTGTGTAATTCGATTTACAGAACTTAAATGGTGATTGATTACAAGGGATCAGTTGAAAGAACGGATTGATTTGATGTTGAATTGGGTGAGATTGAACCGGGTCCTATCGCGGGTTTTTCAACCCGTTTACCAGAGAAACGGGCGAGGATGGTGACTGTAGCAGTCACTGTAGCAGGCGCGTGGCTTTCACGCGCAGCCACTCACGGCGGCGCGTGACGGCGCGTGGGCACGAATCTCGAGGTGAGGTCAACATGACTTTTGTCCTATTCAATGTAACGAACATTTTAGCGTTGGGTTCGTGTCGATCGGATCCCGTTTCGTTATTGTTCGGGATGTCCGAAGGTTTTAAATCCAGTTTAAAAATACTTAAAAATTCAGAAAAATTACGGGACTTCATTAGGATGTTAATGATGAGGTTAGTGATCCTTTAATGTGATTTGAACAGGATTGGGAGTCCCGGTGATAGTGGTGTGGCCCGGGAAGGCCTATGGCACGCGTATTGAGGCGCTCGGTTAAACGGTCTGTGAGTGGACATTGGTTTCATAAATTCGATGCATGCATAACTGTTTTATGATTGTTATAATTACGATTAAATGATTTACTTTGAATATCAGTGAATTTAAAATGATTTCACGTATTTCGAGGTGAATTACGTATTTGCACGTAAACCGAGATCTTCTGGATTTTCACCGATTTCCATAAATGTGGTTGAATATGAGTTCATGAAACGGTTACGAACTTGAATAAAGTAAAATCGGGCCAGGAGCCCAGTTGAACTATGAAATCGGGCCAGGGGCCCAATTAACTTGTGGAATCGGGCCAGGGGCCCAGTTGATTTCTACATGTGATTGCGGGTCGGGGACCCTAAAATGGAATTGAATAAATGTTTTCTGGTTTACATTTTATATATGTTCACATGCTGGAATCAATAAATGGTTTTGATGATATTTCGGTTATGGCACGTTTCACGGTATTTGGGCATGAGACCCGTTTGATGAAACGTAACGATCGGTTCGGATTTTACCTATGTATACCTATATGTTTTGCATGTGGATATCAATAAAATGTATTTAGTACTGCACTGTATAAATCCTTCCATATTATATTGTCTCCTCCGGATGAGGTACCCCGGAGAGGTCACGGACGTCTAGTACGTCCAGCGTCTATGACGCTAAGCATCGGGGATGCTGTAGTTCGGGGTTCGGGGATTGAACTCGGAAATTGAGACCCGAGTGGCACGCGTAGCCTTGTGATTGTAACCTTATTTACGTCAGGGACGTCAGACATCAGGGATGTCGGATTGGAGTGTATAGTGCAGTGGCTAAAATAATGGTTATGGTTTATATTATATACCTTATGGTTCATATTACTGGATTTATGAAATAACTCTTGGATTTACTTTTGGAAATTGAAACTATGCTTGGGTTTCCGGGCTAAGGCCCTTATGGTTATTTCTAAATAAATATGGGATTATTGGTTTTGGTGCATGCATATGATTTTACTGAGGGGCATAAATGTCTTATAAATGTTTTAAGCAGACTTGTTTATTTTCGTCCACTCACAGCTTTTGTTTTCAATGCCCTTCAGGTTGATTCCGGATACGACTGCAGCAGAGACTTGAGCATCGCACACCTCCTCCATCGATCCTTACGCACTTTGGAAGCTCGTCTGGGCAATGGCAATCGGTTATCCCTTGTCTGACGCCTCTTGTCAGACGGGAGCATGATACATTCCATGGTAATCCCGGGGGGATTGGGATGAGTCGTGTCAAGTGGTATCAGAGCAGGTTTTGCTCTTTTGTGCGCAAAGGACGAGGGTGTGATGTCTCTTTAGGCTGCTGTTCCGTTGTCAACCTGATAGATAGTTTTGGTAGATTGGGTGTGTTTGGCCCGATACGCCGTGCATTGTTGCGATTCAACCCAAGTGGGGTTGTATACGATTAACTGGTAATGTGGGACCGTCGGTTCGGTCATGTGATGATGGATTGTTGTGCCACTGGGCACAGCTAGGTTCAGGGAACCCCATTTGATTGGAAATGTGAAACTCAGTTGAGTATTGGTCTAAGTTTTGGACCCTAGTAGTGTTGGCTAGTGTACGGGGGTTGGTGCATCGGAGTTAGCCGATGACCTTCGTGGTGGAACCCACGATGGAACCCACGTTGAGTTGACGATTGGATTGGATTGGACGTCTATACGATGTCAGGACCGCGGGGTCGGTCAGGTTGTGGATTTTACTGCAGAAGGCAGTTGGGTTCGGTGGAACCCTAGGGTGTGACTTTGGAACCCTAATTTATAATTGATGGGCTGGAAAAGTGAACGTTGTTTGAGGATTTGTGCTGCGGCGAGCGGCTGAGGTCTTGGATGACCATGTGGATGACTCTAGTGAGTCTTATGGGTTCGATCTATGGATACGGTTGTGAGATGAAATATGGAATCCCGTGTTGGATCGAATATTAGTGTGAGGTGTGGTTACGGATCTTGACAACGATGACTGTTGGTCGACAGTTGTGTCGAGATGACTGGCTATCGAGGGTATTTTGTGTGGCTTTCACACTTGGGGATCAGGGGATGTTCAGGGAACGTCCATTATCCTGATGTGCCAGTGGTCAAATTGGAGGTACCCATAGTCGTGGAGTACGAGTGGTGTTACGGGATTGTCGTTCGGAATGAACGGAGATCCAGGGTAACAACTTTGCACATTGTGTGCTAGCATGGATGTTCGTGTGCTATGTATGGATGTTGGTATGTTGATGCCTTTATGCCAATACTAGTATGGATGCCTGTGTGCTGATACTAGTGTTGATGATGGTTCGTTGGTGCTGGTACTAGCGCTGGTGCTGGTGTCAGTAATTGTGTCGACGATGAGCCACCATTTGGGGTGTGACTCTGTCATGATGGACATATGATCGGTATCTGCGACTCAGTGGTGGTTGAGTCTTGGACTGGATGGGATCCAGTGGAGGTTGTGATGTGTTGGGATAAGTCCCAACAGATTTATGATGACAAGTGATGAATGGATCAAAAGGTTTGATTGAAAATTTGGGGAAATTTGGGATGCTGTTCCCTATGTCATGTGTATTGGTGGATTTGGGGAGTTGTTGTCAACTCCGAGATTGGTATGATGGTATAATTCTTATATCCCCAGGAGGTACAAGGAAATTATTGAAATTGGAAAATTCGGGGAAACCATTCGTGGTATTGATGTGGGATTTTGTGATTGTGAATCACTTGGAACCTGAGGATTTAACCTGTTTAGGTTGTGATGTGAGACGAAGGCAGTATGGTATGCACATCCAGGCAGAGTTGAGGAAATTTCCGTTCGGAATCGGGGTGTGTGCGTACGTGAGTATTGGCGGACGTGAGGTCCGAGTAATGAATTGATTTTGGACACGTGGTGGTCCAAGTGAGGTATGGACGTGGGCAGTCCAGTGGTTGGACTTGACATCTCATTGGGAGCATGTCTGTTTCCAACGTGGTTGGAACTCCCGATTTGGGGAGAGTTGTGATTGGGAGACGAGAGGAGTGCTCGTTTCCGCATCAGTGATTGGTATTCTGAAGTCATTAGGGTTGACTTCATATTTCCTGCCGTGGCAGATGATGATTTTTGCTACCAGTACGTTGAGCGTGTATTGGTAGGTGGACCCAGGTTTGGCCTTGGGTCATTGGACACAAGAAGTTGTGTATGATTTTGGATTTGGTGGGAAATGCGAGGTCATCTTTCCACCAAGGGAAATTTGGCGAAGGATTCAATTGAGGGTGTAAGACCCTACGATCAGCTTTCAGATGGATTGTTAACTACGTGGGCATGTGTGGATCCTAGGTGGATCTGATTTGCGATGATGTCGACTTTGGTCGATGTGACGATCTAGGATCGTGATATTACTTGTCGGGTGACGTAGCGATGGATATGGATTGTGATCTTGATGATCTAGATGGGTGGAGAGTTTATCACTCTTACCTTGGTATGTGAGTCGTAGATGACGGGACTGAACTTCTTTTCGGAGTGAAGTCCATATGGTTTGTGGCTTGGTTGAGTAGGTTTCCGATGTGGTCGGATTTTGTCAACCTTTGACGTGTGGATATTGGGATTGGCTTCCCTATGAAGTTAATCGAGTGTTTTGGAGAGGCAACCGATAGATTCGGTTACATTACGTCTTGATGGACGTAAACGAGGTTTTGGGTTTTGGAATCGAATTTCTGGGTGACGATTCAGGATTCGATTGCGAAGCTCGAAAGTGGATTACTGGATTTGGGTGCGGAATGATTATTCCAATGCTAGCTTACGAAATAATGATTTCGGATTCGGATTTGGAAATGAAATAAAATATGATGTTTGGGTTCGGATTCGGGATTTATTACGAAATTGCGGATTCAGATTCGGAATTGGAACTGGATGACGGGTGGAGTTCGTTTTGTCTCATGATGGTTTGGACAAAGGTACTTCATTATTGGAACGTGTCTGGCTATGACCTGGGTGGTTGTAGGCGGATTGTTGTACGAGGATTGTTACGGGTTAGGATGAGTGGTGCCTAATGGCGGTACATGGGATGTACCAGTGGTGTGTAATTAAACGTGTTGGTAATCGGCTTGGTTCCGATATCATTTGTTTGGTTGTGATTGTGGACTGGACATTGGATACTGTGCGCTGTGCAGAGTGATTTTGTCAGGTTCAGTGATTGTATGAGCATGTGCTCTTGGCCACGGTTGGCTAGTGGAACCCCCGTATTGATATGTGTGATCACTGCTGGGCTGGTATTCAATGTGTTCCAGTTACACCACTTGATTGGCTTAATTGACGGTATACGTACACTCAGGATGAGTGAATTGGTGGTCTGAGTAACCACGAGTAGCCTTGTGTGACTTGATCAAACCGTGATTTCCCAGCGTTTTGGTTCGCTGAGGGAGTCGGCGATTATGGACATTGAGATTTATTTATGTCGCAGGAATGGGCTTGCCCTGCGAATTGAGATCATGTGGTTGATCTTACGCTACATCGAGGGTGATGTAGTGCGTGGCGTTGTCACTGACTGGCTGATGGTTGGGGCTTTATCAGGGTGGTAAAGTTTTGTGATGACAGTTTGACTGGTGGTGTCAGCGTGGACTGACAAATGAGATTTGGTGACTCCCAACGGGAGCAAATGTAAGGATTTATTGGCAATGGAAGGGAACAGTCTAGCTGAAGGAGTCAGCTAAATGGTTAAGCGATTTTATCGCGAATCAGGTGATTATGTCCACTCGAGGTGGTCGAGGGTTGTTGATTGTGACGTATGACAGTGATGGGATGTCTGGGTACAGACGAGACTGGTGTTGTCCCAGTAAGTGGGTGTACACATGATATGAGGTCGAAATGTTTTCCACGAGGTGGTTGTGGAATAAGATTGTTGGTAATTTCGAGGACGAAATTATTTAAGGAGGGAAGGTTGTAACGACCCGTCCTGAATATCGAGATTTAATAATATTTAATTGTGATTCACTAATCTGGGATTAGTTGGGCGATTTCGGACGAATTGTGCAAAATGACCGTTTTGCCCCTGGGCGTGGGCAAAACGTTGACTTTTAATTCGGATGGTCAAATGGACTTTGACCGATGACCGTGACGTAGTTCCGGACGTCACGAGTTCATAGACAGGTGGCACGTTCGATTCCGACATTCGCAGAGAAAGTTATGAGGTTCGGAAGTTGAGGGGTATTTTGGTAATTTGGCTTATTAGGGGCCAAATGTTGACTTTTTGACCGGGATGTCTGATGGCCAAGGGCCAAGGACCGTTACGTAGGTTTCGTCGATACGAATCCAACGACAGGCGGCATGCCGAAATCGGAGATTCGATGACGAAGTTATGGTCAAGGAAACGAATTTACGAACCGAGGCTCCGATTAAAATAATAATATAATAATGAACAGTACCCGGTGACTGAACACACTTGGATGAGTGACAAGTGTCACTCATCCCTTAATTTGGGGCTTAAATGGTGATTGATTACAAGGGATCAGTTGAAAGAACGGATTGATTTGATGTTGAATTGGGTGAGATTGAACCGGGTCCTATCGCGGGTTTTTCAACCCGTTTACCAGAGAAACGGGCGAGGATGGTGACTGTAGCAGTCACTGTAGCAGGCGCGTGGCTTTCACGCGCAGCCACTCACGGCGGCGCGTGACGGCGCGTGGGCACGAATCTCGAGGTGAGGTCAACATGACTTTTGTCCTATTCAATGTAACGAACATTTTAGCGTTGGGTTCGTGTCGATCGGATCCCGTTTCGTTATTGTTCGGGATGTCCGAAGGTTTTAAATCCAGTTTAAAAATACTTAAAAATTCGGGAAAATTACGGGACTTGATTAGGATGTTAATGATGAGGTTAGTGATCCTCTAATGTGATTTGAACAGGATTGGGAGTCCCGGTGATAGTGGTGTGGCCCGGGAAGGCCTATGGCACGCGTATCGAGGCGCTCGGTTAAACGGTCTGTGAGTGGACATTGGTTTCATAAATTCGATGCATGCATAACTGTTTTATGATTGTTATAATTATGATTAAATGATTTACTTTGGATATCGGTGAATTTAAAATGATTTCACGTATTTCGAGGTGAATTACGTATTTGCACGTAAACCGAGATCTTCTGGATTTTCACCGATTTCCATAAATGTGGTTGAATATGAGTTCATGAAATGGGTACGAATTTGAATAAAGTAAAATCGGGCCAGGAGCCCAGTTGAACTATGAAATCGGGCTAGGGGCCCAGTTAACTTGTGGAATCGGGCCAGGGGCCCAGTTGATCTCTACATGTGATTGCGGGTCGGGGACCCTAAAATGGAATTGAATAAATGTTTTCTGGTTTACATTTTATATATGTTCACATGCTGGAATCAATAAATGGTTTTGATGATATTTCGGTTATGGCACGTTTCACGGTATTTGGGCATGAGACCCGTTTGATGAAACGTAACGATCGGTTCGGATTTTACCTATGTATACCTATATGTTTTGCATGTGGATATCAATAAAATGTATTTAGTACTGCACTGTATAAATCCTTCCATATTATATTGTCTCCTCCGGATGAGGTACCCCGGAGAGGTCACGGACGTCTAGTACGTCCAGCGTCTATGACGCTAAGCATCGGGGATGCTGTACCCGAACGGGGTTCGGGGATTGAACTCGGAAATTGAGACCCGAGTGGCACGCGTAGCCTTGTGATTGTGACCTTATTGACGTTAGGGACGTCAGACATCAGGGATGTCGGATTGGAGTGTATAGTGCGGTGGCTAAAATAATGGTTATGGTTTATATTATATGCCTTATGGTTCATATTACTGGATTTATGAAATAACTCTTGGATTTACTTTTGGAAATTGAAACTATGCTTGGGTTTCCGGGCTAAGGCCCTAATGGTTATTTCTAAATAAATATGGGATTATTGGTTTTGGTGCATGCATATGATTTTACTGAGGGGCATAAATGTCTTATAAATGTTTTAAGCAGACTTGTTTATTTTCGTCCACTCACAGCTTTTGTTTTCAATGCCCTTCAGGTTGATTCTGGATACGACTGCAGCAGAGACTTGAGCATCGCACACCTCCTCCATCGATCCTTACGCACTCTGGAAGCCCGTCTGGGCAATGGCAATCGGTTATCCCTTGTCTGACGCCTCTTGTCAGACGGGAGCATGATACATTCCATGGTAATCCCGGGGGGATTGGGATGGGTCGTGTCATTGTGGATGGTGTTTCCATAGGTCAACAGTGTTATTGGTTAGCGAAACCACTGGTAGCCTTGTTAATTGGTTCAAAAAAACCGACCGAAAAATCGAACCGAATCGGAACCGAACCGAAAAAAATCAAACCGAAGGAAAACTGAGACCGTTTGGAGAAAACTGAACTGAACCGAACTGAACCGGTTTGGTTTCGGTTTTAGGTATAATAACACCGAACCGAACTCGTTCGATTTTGGTTTTCGGTATAATAACACCGAACCGAACCGAATGGACCTAAAAATTGAACAAAACCGAACCGACACGAATCGAAATGCTTTAGGTTACTTTGTAATGAACATTGATTAGTTATAATGGATCTTGATTAGTTGTAATAAACATTAATTAGGTTGTAATCTACATTAATTAGATAATAAATATCGATTATTGTATAAAAGTACAAAAAAAAAAATTGGTTTTTAGAGAAAATTGAACCGATTCACCATAATTTGAAGAATAGAAAACCGGTTTTAAACGGAACCAAACCGAATAGGAGGAAAAACTGAACCGAACCGTATTGGAGGAAAAACTGAACCGAACCGAACCAAACCGATTCTCCAACCGGTTTTGGTTTCGATTTCGGTAAAAAAACCGAACCGAAAAAACGATTAACACTCTTAACCACTGGTGAGAGGATTGGATGAATTGGGGGTTTATACGAATCGTTGTGACTCCGGTGAGGTCGACGTGGATCACTGACGGAAGTTGGTTGGAACATTGCATGAATCTTGGTGCATAGGAGTACTGAGACCGGTAGATGCCGTCTTGAGGATGGATGTATTTGAAACTTGTATTCGACGACGACAAACTTACAAGAGGTCCTGTGACATTAGTATGGGGTATGCTCGACTCGAGAAGGAGTCGGAAGTGGTGAAACTGGAAGTAGTGGTGTGGTGGCGTACCCAGTGTTGGGTTAATCGTAAGTATCAGTAAGTGTGAAGTTAAGGGTACTTTGGGTGCATTTGAATAGTGTTGACCTCGGAGAAAATCAATGGATTACGAGATGGACTTGAATTTGGTTGAGTTGTTTTGCATGAAGTGACAGCTTGGGAACTGTCAAGATGAGTGGATTGACAATGATGGACACTGGGTAGGAGACCTAGGTGTGAGACCAGTTAAATTTCTACGAGATTCGGAATTTCGAGGATGAAATTCTTTAAGGGGGTAGATTGTAACAACCCGTCCCAAAAATCGGGATTAGATTAGTTGTTAATCGGTGATTAGTTGGAGGCGTTCGGACGGACGGTGCAAAATGACGATTTTGCCCCTAGAATGGGCAAAATGTTGACTTTTAGTTCGGACGGTCAAATGGACCTTGGCCAATGACATTGACGCAGTTCGGGACGTCACGAGTTCATAGACAGGTGGCACGTCCGATTCCGACATTCGAGAAAAAAGTTATGACGTTCGGAAGTTGAAGGGTATTTTGGTAGTTTTGTTGAAATAGGGGCAACGATTGACTTTTTGGAAGACTAATCACATTCACGTATTTCGAGGACCGTTAGGTAGGTCTCGAGTCCCTGATTCCAACGACAGGCGGCAGGGGTGATTTGGAGTTCGGGAAATAAAGTTACGGGTTTTGAAATACGAAGGGAAAAATGGTAATTTGCGTTAGCAAGGGCATTCTGGAAATTTCCTGTATAGGGATTTGTGCCCACTCATAGGTGGACACTTGGCTGATTGTGGAATGGTTGTCCACAGGGACTTTGACGCGTGGTAGGGGCTGCATGGCTGTAGAAGTCTCAGCACCGTCTTCCTTGTTTTTAATTGTGATGCACGATCAAACAGAGAAGAGAAACAGAGGATGAGAGTGTGGCCGTGAGGCTAAGTGCTTTTCAAACTGTTCAAATGGCCTCAGTTGCCCGTGATTAGTGAAGCGAAGTGAGAAAGGAGGTTGAGAGGAACGTGGTGGTGACCAGGATGGCCCACGAACGGCGTGTGGCAGTGAAGGAATTGGGGAAACCCCGTGAGTCCGCTGGTTGCAATCCAAAAATCAGGAACTTTGATTTAGGAGTTGAGATTCGAATTGAGTAAGTGAGGAAGGTTTCTGAAGTGTTCAGGATGTTAGGAAGCCTGGAATTGAGGCTTTTCATGGCTGGCGGCCGAAAAACTCAACATGGTAAGTTTTCAATTATAAAATGGCAAGTTACGAATTAGTGGCTGTTGATCGATTTGAGTAATTGGATGATGCTTTGGAAGGTTAACTAAGTTCAAAGGTGGTGAAACCAGGGCCAACGGTGTAATGACCCGTCCCGGGAGTCAGGATTAGATTAGAGTTTAATGACGGATTAACGAAGAGAATCAGTGATTAGGTGGATACTTTCGTACGGATGGCGCAGAATGAAGATTTTGCCCATAAAATGGACAAAATGTTGACTTTTAATTCAGACAGACAATTAGACATTGACGGATGACCGTGACATAGTTCGGGACGTCACGAGTCCGTAGACAGGTGGTACGCCCGATTCCGACATCCGAGGAGGAAGTTATGATGTTCGGAAGGTTAAGGGCATTTTCGTAATTTGGGTAAAATGGGGAAATTGTTGACTTTTTGCACAACAAGGATTTTTCACACAAACCGAGAACCGTTAGATAGGTCTCGACATCCTGAGTACAATGACAGGCGGCACGCCGTCATCAGACAGATTGGGACTTGTAATTTGGACTTGTAGGGGCATTTTGGTCTTTTTATACTTGGGGAGCTGTGACCAGCCAGATTGGGACACCTGGCCAGAGAGGATTGGATATTTTTAAGGGCTGGACCACAGGGTGTTGACACCTAGTTGTTTCCTAGAGGCTTCTAGCCTATACACGGTTACACGGTGACTGTTTAAAATGGATTGTGCTCGATCGGTTGAGAAAACAGAGAGACTGAGCCGTGAGGAAATCAACCATTTCCCAAGTCTGAGTCGTGCGTGTGTTCCTTGTGGAGTGTTTAGAGTTAAGTTGAGAGGTTGGTGAGTGTTTCTAGGTGAGTGTTGAGTGAGGAAGAGGCTGGGAAAGGTGAGGAAACCGTGGAAACAGCGAAGTTCCTCGTGTACGGCTGAGAGCCTAAATCGTTCAAATTGATCCAGCTTGGTTTGTGGTGGTGATCAGAGGACATGAGGAGTGCTTTTAGGACCCTGAGACTCACAGCGGAGCTCACGGCGGTGAGCAGACAAACGGTAAGGATTCGGGTCCCCTATTTTCCCATTTTGGTTCAAATCGAAAATCATGGCTTGTGGCTGGTTGTCGACTTGTTCTTTTGATGCTAATGGTTCTAGGAGGCTGTATTTAAGCTCAGGAGTCGAACCAGAGCTCTGCGGTGACAATTGGTGGCTGGAAACAGAACCTGGTTTTTCTGGGTTTTTGCTTGGATTGTGGGAGGTAAGCTTTAGACCCTTATTGTAAGGACCCGTCCCGGAAATTAGGGTTAAGATGGGATTAGTGAGCTTAATTGGTGGTTAGTTGGTTATGATAGGTCTGTTAGCGTATAATGACGATTTTTCCCCTAGGTTGGGCAAATAGTTGACTTTTAGTTCAGGTGGTCAAGTGGGTATTGACCGATGACCGTGACGTAGTTCGGGACGTCACGAGTCCGTAGACAGGTGGCACGCCCGATTCCGACATTCGAGGAGGAAGTTATGATGTTCGGAAGGTTGAGGGTATAACCGTAATTTGGCTAAAATAAGGGGGAAAAGTTAACTTTTCGTGCGATCGGGTTTTGACACGTTGACCTAGGACCGTTACTTAGTTCTCGTCGTCCTGAGTTCAACGACTGGCGGCACGTGTTCATCGGACATTTGACGTGTAAGATATGGGTCTAAAACGGCAAGAGCAAAACGGTAATTTTAACTTACAGGGGCATTTTGGTCTTTTGCGCATTGGGATTTGTGCACACCAGATGAGGACAAGTGTACATGAGAGATTGATATTTTTGTGAGAGGGTTGAGGGGATGGTGACACGTGCTAAGGGTCTAGTGGATTCTAGGATTTTTCACGGTTCAAATTAAACGGATCGTGCAGGTGTTCTGGTCGTGTTCGGGAGAGAAACAGAGACTGGGAGTTAGGGAGGAATTGGACGAGTGCAGAGTGTGTTTTTGTGTTCAGTGATCAAGTGAGGGACTAGAGATCGAGAGCGAGACAGTGAGTGAGTTGGGAAGGCAACTCGTGTGACGAAGTTTGGTGAGTGAAGAGGGTGAGGTTACGGGAAAAACAGAGAGAGCTGAGTTAAATTGGTGGTGGTGTGGCCGTGTGCTGATCGATTGGGCACGAGAGGAGGCTAAGACGGCCGTGTGGACTTCAGGGAACGCGGCGGCAAGCACGGCGACGATTGACATGCAGGTAATTTCTTTTCCCCGTTAGTTTGCTCTATTTTGCCGTGAATTTCAAACGGAAAGTCGTGAAGGTGGGAGTTAAGTCGAGGTGTCTGGTTGGTACTAGTCGACTTCTTAGGTCCTTAGGAACCTGTTAATATCGAAGCTGTGACGGGGGAAGACTTGGGTGGCCGGACTGGAAAACAGGGGTTTGTACGGGTTTTGTTTCGAGGTTGAAGAAGACGGGTTAGGGACTGTGTCGAAGTGTTAGAGTAAGGGGAATAGGTTCCTTAGGACTGGACGTTGAGGATGGTGAAGAGAGGAGTCGAAACGGTGAAGGAACGGCGGAGAACCGTTCTCGCCGGTTCAGACCGGTTCACCCATTGTAGACGACGATGAACAGTGACTATGTGCAGGCGCGTGAGGCCCACGCGCAGCCACTTTGGGCGGCGTGTGGGGGCGCGTGTGGTGGCTTTTGGGGAAGGTTTCAACTAGGTTTTTGGTCTAGATGTTGTAACAAATCCATTGGGATAGGTTTCGGGTTATTCGGACGTCGTTTGAGGTTAGTTCCGCGAGGTTGAAGGTTTAGGGTTCCTGTTCGTTACGTTTAGGACCCGGAGATTTTTGGGGAAAATTAGGAGAGTCTTAGTAGATGTGTTAGTAAAGTTCTTTGGTGACTTGTGACAGGATCGGGAATCCCCGAGGAAGCTGAGGAACGTATGGGACGTACGGGGCGCGAGTGACGTGCCAGTGACTGTGAGTGGACCCATTCTCTAAACTCGAGCATGCATAACTGTTTTTCTATCATTGTTTTATGGTTTTACATGTGATTTCATGATTGTTGAATATGCTATGTTGGTTTTACATAATTGCACGTTTTTCGAGAAAGTACGATTTTCCGCACGTTTTACGAAAAAAGTTTGGATTCTGATTTTGATGCTATGAATTGGGGTTTTCAAACGATGAGTGGTTTTCAATGATATTAAATGGATTTTGAGACGTGATTCGATAATCGAGGTTTTCGGTTTTGAAATCGGATTTCGGAATGTGGAATTTGGTTTTAAAGTTGAAATGTGGAATTCCGGATTTGGGTTCGGAATGACGGTTCTGGACGTCGGAAGGGCTTCAGACCGGTGGTTTCGGATTCGGGTTTGGATATGGATTTAGAAATGGTTTTCAAATGGTTTTGGATTGGATTTACTGGATCTGGTTATTGGGTTTAAAGACCCGGATATTGTGATTGACGGGGGACGGGCCCGGATTGGGTTTAAAGATCCGGATTGAGTTTAAAGACTCGGATATACTGATATTTCCCCCGTAGGCCTGTTGAGTTTAAAGACTCGGGAGTTTAAAGACTCGGATATTATTGAGGCCTGGATTGAGTTTAAAGACTCGGGAGTTTAAAGACTCGGATAGGTCCAGTAGGTTTGATCGGATAATGATTGTTTGAGACTTATGTTTTATGATATGGTTTTATGATGTTTATGACGTGATTTCTGTAACTGCTTTCAATTCTGTTTTTATGACGATCTCTATGTGATTTATAACTGTGTTCAGCAAATGGGTTATGCATGTGTGTTTTAAAACGGAGGGCCAAAACCCTGGTTTTCTTATGAAATGGTTTTTGGAAACTCTTTTTTTATTTATGGTCCACTCACACCTTTTGTTTTTAAATTGCCCTCCAGGTCGTGGAGCTAGCGCGGTGGTTGACGTTGAGGTAGCGTCGGAGGCATAGTATACTCGAGAGTGACCCCAGAGTGCTTTAAATTTTCCGTTTTGCGTGTACCTTGTTTATCGGTTTTCTTTCCTTTGTATTTGGTACTATGCTCTGTAAAACTTTGACTTTGGGATGTTTAAATTTTCTCCTGCGTCTGGCATGTAATTTGATGGTTTTTCGTGAGTTTACTTTAATTGCGTGTCGGGGTGCCAGACGGGAGCAGGATTTACTTCGGTTTTCGGGGTGGAACCGGGGTGGGTCCTGACACTTATTTAGTGATTTTATTGGATGAATCGATCGCTAGGAGTAGGAACAAACTAATGGATTAGATAGGATTGAAAATGGGTTGGATTTGAGTGAGAACCGGAATCGTCGGCTCGGTTGGACCGGACTGGTCTAGACCAGTCTGAACCGGGTTGGCTGGAGGTAGGGGACGATAAACAGTGCAGGAGCGTGGCTCCCACGCGCAGCCCCTTTGGGCGGCGCATGAGGGCGCGTGGGGACTGTTCAGGGGAAACGTTCAACATGATTTTTATTCTAAACGATGTAACGAACATTTTAGGACAAGTTTCGAGACGATTGGACATCGTCTCGGGGTAGTTTTAAGTGTTCGAAGGTTTAGGGGCTCGTTTAAATTACGTTTAAAAATCTAGAAAAACTAGGGAAATTAGGGTAAGCTTAAATGAAATGTTTGTGGCCCGAATTGGTGACTTTGACAGGTCGGGAAATTCCTGAGACAGCCGAGGACCGTATAGGACGCGAGTGACGTGTTCGGAACTCTGAGTGGACTGTTTGTTTTCTAACCGAGCATGCATAACTGTTTTTACTTATTTAATTATGTTTCGATTATGCTTTTATGCTTTCGATATATGATTTCATGAATTATGATATCTATATTCTTGCTTTACTCGATTGCACGTTTTTCAATATAAGTTTATCGGATTTGCACGGACTTCGAGAATATGATTTCTGTGATGCTTTTGAGTATGGTTTCGGATGAATGATTATGTTTATACGCATTCCGTTTTATTAAGATTTGTGGATTTGATTTGAGGTTGGAAGTGAAATTCGGGAGGAAGTCCCCATTTAATCAAATGTGATTTCGGTTTTCGAAGATTTCCGGTTTGGCTTTGGTTTTCGGATTTTGATGAATTTTCTTATAAAAATGGTTTTGAGTTTAAAGACTCAGTGATTGTGATACCCCCCTCCCCGAGGCATGTGCTTGTGTTTTGAGTTTAAAGACTCGTTGATATTCCGGGAAGGCCTGGTTATTGAGCATTGTGTTTTGAGTTTAAAAACTCGAGCGCACTTGAGATCCAGTAAACTTGTATAAATTGATGTTTTTCACTGGGTTTTCAAATGTTTTGGGATGTGACCCGAATAACTTGGTTTTTATGGATTTAGGGCCGAGTGCCTGAACTTGGTTTTGATTTCGGATGATTTCCATGTTTATTTTCATATCATTCATTTGGTGGTTTTAAGATTACTTGGTTATGCATGCATGTTGTCAAGCGGAGGGTGAATCTGGTTTTATTTTGTAAACAGTTTTATAACTCTTATTTATTTTTAGCCCACTCACGTTTTTAATGTTTTTAACACCTTCCAGGTCGTAGTACGAGCGTTGGGGCTACCGTTGAGGCAGAGTCTGAGGCATAAAGTCATCTATTGCGCGCTTAGCTTACAGTAGGGCTTGTATTTATTTTCATACTATTACTATACTCTGTAAACTGTATGAATTTTCTCCCTGGTCTGACAATGTGGGTTTTGTTGTATGTAAGGTTAATTTGGTCTTTTAAGTGTGTTAGTCAGACGGGAGCAGGGTTCGCCTCGGTTATCGAGGTGATAATCGGGGTGGGTCCTGTCAAACGGTGGCCGGAAGAGGAGACACAGCGAGGGGGGATGGTCGTGAAGTTGACCCCTGCTTTGGAAGGTAATTTCTGAACCTAAGTTCATGGTTTTAATTTCTAAATTGATAAGAAAGACTAAGACGAAACTGTAGGATTTATTAGAATTGGATTTGAATCGAAAATAAGGGAATTGTACGGTTAAACCGCCCACACCGGTCGGACTGGACCGGGTTTGACCAAGCTTGAAGACAGTGAACAGTGTCGCGCGTGAAGCCCACGCGCAGCCCCTTTGGGCAGCGCGTGTGGGCGCGTGACACTGTTCATGGGGAAGTTTCCAACACGAATTTTTATCGTATTGATGTAAGGAACATTTTGACACTGGTTTCGAGTCGATCGGACATCGTCTCGATAAGTTTTGGGATGTTCGAAGGTTTTAGGCCTCGGTTAAAAATAGTTAAAAATACGGGAAAATTATGGGGCTTTAGTATGACCTTTGTGAAGTAGTTAGTGACCTTAGTATGAGATTTGGACAGGTTTGGGAAAGCCGATGATAGCGGAATGGTCGGGAACGGCGTAAGTGCGCGGGTATTGAGGCGACGTCGGAATGGTCTGTGAGTGGACTTTACTTTCTAACTCTTGATGCATGCATATATGTTTTTAATATGTTTTCATACGTGATTCTATGATTTGATATATGATCTTGATGGTTTACGGTTTTGCACGTTTTTCGAGGTATTTTACGGAATTTCACTTTTTACGAGATTTCGAATGATCTTGTGATTTGATCATGGTTTTAATTATTTGATTTCGGGATTTGAAATATGATTTGATTTCAATGATTTAAAATGGATTTCGGAAAAGAGATTTCGAGCTTGGACCCCTATTCATGTGATTGAGATTCCGGGTTTGGTTTTCGAGTTTTGGAAAGGGAATCTGGATTTGGGCTCGGGACAGTGGTTCCGGATGCCAGCTTACGGATCATTGTTGCGAATTTGGATAAGGATTTTCTGTGGTTTCACTGTTGATTGAAAAATGATTTTGGGTTTAAAGACCCAAAAAAGAAAAGAAAAACCTACTGGATCTGGTTTTGAGTTTAAAGACTCGGATTGATTGACGGGGGGAGGGCCTTGGATTGATATGTTTTGAGTTTAAGGACTCGTTGATATCCCGGGAAGACCTGGTTAATTGCGCATTGTGTTTTGAGTTTAAAGACTCGGGCGCACTTGAGATCCAATAAACTTGTTTGATTGATATTTTCACTGGTTTTTCAATGGTTTTTCGATGTTTTGGGCAGTGGCCCGGATGAATTGGATTTGATTGAGTTTTGGGATTGAGTTCCCGGATTTGAGTTTGATTTGTGATTTGAGGCGGAGGCCTGGATTTGAATAGCGGATTTGATTCGGGTTTTTAAATGATTTTCAAAGATGGTTTTTGATATGAATGGTTTCATGACTTGAATTGATATGCATGCATTGATTTTTACGTGGAGGGTGAAAATGTAATTGTTTTTGTCAGGACCCGACCCTCCTCGGTTAGGACCCGACTCATCTAACACCATATTGTCCGCTTTGGGACTCGCCCTCACTGTAACGACCCGTCCCAAATTCCTAGATTATATTAGTGACTAATCACGATTAGTGAGGTTAATCCGTGATTAGTTGGGCGAAATCGGACGAACGATGCGAAATGACCGTTTTGCCCTAGTCGTGGCAAAACATTAACTTTTCATTCGGGCAGTCAAACAGACTTTGATCGATGACCGTGACGTATTTCGTGACGTCACGAGTTCATAGACAGGTGGCACGTTCAATTCCAACGTTCGAGGAGGAAGTTATGACGTTCGAAAGTTTAGGGGCATTTTGGTAATTTTAGTTAAATAGGGTAAATAGTTGACTTTTTGACCAAGAGGTCCGATGGCCGAGGGCCGAAGACCGTTACGTAGATAAGGACGATACGAATCCATAGACAGGCGGCACGTCGAATTCGGACGTTCGACGGCGAAGTTACGGTTCACGGAAGTTCAAGTGCATTATTACACGAATTACGAAACGAGTTAAATTTTGGACTCAAGTGGTCCCAGATATTTGTCCTGATGCCCAATGGATGAGTGAAAAGTGTCACCCATCCAATGGACACCATCTTTCCCTTCATGCACCGTGCATTCCATTTTCCTCATTTTCAAACACACACCCAAACAACCCGATCTCACACCCTTTCTCTCCATCTTTGTGCAACCCAAAACCCATCCCACCTTAACCCATGACCAGCCATGAGGACCAGGGAGATTGGGGGAGCTAAGGTGGCCGGCCTGGAGGCCTGAACCGCCGCCCACGGCGGCGAGAAGAGGAGGAACCCGAGAAGGTTCTCGGTACGGCTCCAAACCCCATTTAAATTATATATATATATTATGGGTCATTTTGGTTGCTTCCAATGAATTAAATGAGTTATTAGGATTGTGTTAGGAAGGTTTTGATTAGCTTTGGGTGGCTGCACAGCAATGGTACAGTTTTGGAAAGCTTGAACCGTATGGTTCAATTCTTGAACCATGAGTTTTGTGTAGTTTTAGGTTGTTTTGATTAGTAAAAATGATAGGGAATGAAGAGATATGAATTATAGGATTAATTAGGGTTGAAATCGGACCAAAATAGGGCAGGAAAACCCCTGAAAAATTCTCGCCGGTTCGGAACAGTACTGATACAGTAACCGGTCCAAAAACCAGAAAAAAAAAAAAAAAAACCGGTTTTCAGGGGTAGGTGATGATGAACAGTATTTTCGACCTTCTAGGGGCTCGTGAGGACGCGTGGTCCATAATTTGGGAAAGTTTTCAACACGGGAAATCTTCTATTCGATGTAACGAAGATTTTGGGACTGGTCTCGTGTCAATCGGACATCGTCTCGATATGTTTCGGGGTGTCGGAAGGTTTAGGGTCGACTTAAAAATAGTTAAAAGTTCGAGAAAATTACGGGGCTTTGATGGGAGGTTAATTAAGTAGTTATTAATCTTCTATTAAAATTTGGACAGGTTTGGGAGTCCCGGTAATGGTGATCAGCTCGGGGAGCCGAATGGCACGCAAATCGAGGCGGCAGCTCGGACGGTCTATGAGTGGACCTTGTTTTCTAAATTGGTGCATGCATAAATGTTTATTATATGTTTTATTACTTGTTTGATGATGCCATGGGTGCATTTGTATGTGGTTACGTATAAGCACGTATTTCGAGATTTCGACCTTATACGGTGCTTATACGGGTTTGTATTTCTTTATTGGTTTTAATGAAAAGGTTTTGGATTTCAAAAGGATAAACTCGGGTATGAGAACCATTTAGTTTTGTCTCGGGCATATGACCTTAGATTTCAGGCACGGTGCCCAGCTGATGTCACATGTTCGGGCACGAGACCCGGTTACTTTATGGTTTATGATTTCGGGTCAGGGACCCTAGATGGATTTCCAAGTTCATGGCGGTGTATGGGAACCGGCACGAACTCTGAAAAGGTCATTGTGGTTCATGACGGTTTATGGGAACCGACATGAACCCTTGTTATGGATGTTATGGATCATGACGGTTCAAGGGAACCGGTCATGAACGTTTATGTTATGTATATATATGTATTCATATACCTTCCTTTACTTCTATTATCTCCTCCGGGGAGGGTCGTTGGCCTGAGTGGACCCCGGAGTAGTCACGGAGCACCGACTGAGTAGAGTCACCCCCTAGTTGGGTTCCTTACTCTCAGGAAGGCTATGATTACTATTACCTCGGGTAGGGTCAGTGGTCTGCGGACATTGATCTTGACTTTGAGAAGACTCGGATTGAGACCTGGGTAGCACGCGCGTAGCTTTGGAAACCGTGACAGGATTGGTTGTGTGAATTATATGTATATGTGATGTATGCTATATATGATATGATGTATGATGTGCGTTTACACAGGTTTTGGGCAGGGGCCCGTATGGTTAGTTTCTTATGATTTGGGCTGAGTCCCTTATGGAGTTGGGCAGTGGCCCGTGTACTTGATTTCATTATGGTTTTTCTGGATAAATGGTTTTCGAATGCATGCATGCTTTTTAGTGAAGGGTACAAATGTCTTCTTTTGAAATGTTTTTATAAACTCTTGTTTTGTCCACTCACAGCTTTTAATGTTTTGACTGCCCTTTAGGTTGACATTGGATGTGGACTGTAGCAGAGACCGAGATATCACATACCTCCTCCGGATCCTGGCGTACTCTGATATCCCGGGAGGGCAAAGGTCGGAAATATCCCTTGTCTGACACTCCGTGTCAGACGGGAGCAGGGTCATCCCACGTTAATCCCGGGGGGATTGGGATGGGTCCTGTCACTCACGGTTTTGTTTTCGGGAGGTCATGGTGTAACTTCCCAGGGGGTCACCCATCATTGAATTGCACCAGCCTCAACTCGCTTAACTTTGGGGTTCCAATCCCCCCCAAAGCCACTTGAGCTCCCAAAAGGCCTAGTGCTAGATAGGTGCGTGCCTACACCTTTAAGGCACACTACCATCCTCTCCTAGACCATTCCCCCTCGCAGGAATGTGGGATTGTTCATCGTTCCCTCTAGGACACGGGTCTTACAATCCACCCTCCCTTAGGGCCCAGCGTCCTCGCGGGCACACTTCCCGGTCGGGGGTTTGGCTCTAATGCCAAATTGTCAGGATCCGACCTTCCTCGGTCAGGACCCGACTCATCTAGCACCATATTGTCCGCTTTGGGCCTCGCCCTCGCGGTTTTGTTTTCGGGAGCTCATGGTGCAACTTCCTAGGGGGTCACCCATCATGGAATTGCACCAGCCTCAACTCGCTTAACTTTGGGGTTCCAATCCCCCCCCCCCCCCCCCCCCCCAAACCACTTGAGCTCCCAAAAGGCCTAGTACTAGATAGGTGTGTGCCTACACCTTTAAGGCACACCACCATCCTCTCCCAGACCACTCCCCCTTGCAGGAATGTGGGATTGTTCACCGTTCCCTCCAGGAAACGGGTCTTACACTGACACCTCTGACACACTCGCACCACCCCACTAGTCCACGTGGTCTAACAATGCTGATGTGGACCTGCCACATCATCTGACACCCTCTGACATGTTGCCACATGGCACCACCACACTTGTCCACGTGGTCTGACAATGTCTGACGTGGCACTGCCAAGCCACTACTGACTGGACCTGACAACCTCTGACAAACTGCCAAGTGGCTTAGCAAGATGACATGGACTGCCAAATCATCATCGTCTTCCTTCAACTAGGTCGACCCGTTTGACTATAACTGGTAGATTTGACCAGCGACCTCGATCCGGTTAGAACTCAGCCGTCCGACCACCAAAATCCATTGTTCTTCTCCTAATTGACTCGCCATGAGCCCAAAAACGGTTCTACAACCTTGAAATCAATAGAAAATGCTTAGAATCTACATGTCAATCTGAAACTCCCATGACCAAACTTCAAGCTTGTCCCCTGGCCTATTCCAACGTTCTCAGCCTTGCAAGGACTCAACAAACATGTCCATATCATTATAACCAGAGCCACACATCTGAGATCCAAAATCTAATTTTTAAAACCCACGGGTTTACCTATTTTTCACGATCAGCCAGCCACCGACGTGGCTCTGTCAGCACCACCTTCCTTCTCAATGTCTCCAGCCATCTCTCTCACTCTGTCTCTCTCTTTCATAAGCAACATGTAAGGAACAAGGAAGGGGAAGGGTTGGGTTTTCGGGTTGGTTTGAAATGGATGAAGGGAAAAAGGTGATGCACGTATGTACGCTTTTGACTTGTCGCCTGTCTATGGACTCGTATCGTCTCGATCTACGCAATGGACTTCGATACTCGTGCATTTGACTTTTCAAGTTAAAAGTCAAGTTTTTCACCGTTTATAGGGGCAAAATCGTAATTTCCCATCAATCGTCCGATAATGCTCGATTAATCCTTACTTAATCCTTAATTAATTCTATTTAATCACAAAATTCGGGACGGGTCATTACAGCTACACCATATTCAACACCCCCTATGAGAATGTTTTGCTCAATGTTGAGCACATGATCCCAAAGTCCACCTGGGCGCCAGCCAAGGGCAAACTTGACAAGGACACATGAATGTGGATAGTAATAGTGGTGGCGGCGGCGATGATGGGGGTAGTGGAGGACAAGGTAGAGGTTCGGGTGGAACAGATGAAGGTAAGGGTGAAATAAATTGTGGTAATGGTGGAGGTGGCGGTGGTTGTAACGGTGATGATGTCTTGGTGGTGGAGAAGCTTGAGCTTACGAGGAGAGTTGGTGGTAGAAGAATGGAGATAAGGGTGAAAAAAATGCGTGTGAAATATAAATGATCACCCTGAAAATTGAATTAGATAAGTTTTATTCAATATCCACTATCTTATAAATGATCACCCTGAAATGGAAACATGTCCATGTTTACATTAAAGATATATTAATTATTACGTCATTGAATCCAAATTCCACTAATTAAATGAAATTTAAATTTTTGAAAGATAGGAGGATAAGCAAAAAATACCAAACATGTGAGAATCTAAATTCAATTTAATTTTTTTTTATGCATCCATTATTATAGACGATGCTAATAAAAATAAAGTAACGTAAATAAGAAATCAATTCATCATGTGTGATACTTATCCATTCCGCAATTTTGAATCAACGTATAATGAGAAAATGACATTTAATTTTTTTTTATGTTCAAAATATGTATCCATTAGTATTTCTGCATTCGTTCCATTTAGAGATTTTATTTGTTCAATGAGATAATGAGATAAAGACATAGTAAACATAAACAATATATAATTTTTCATAATCAACTTATTTACGAAGAAAACAATATATTGATAAGAATGTGACGAGGTCATTACAAAACATTAAAAAATGACTGAAAACAAAAGAAGAAGAAAAAATTATAAAACCGTCTATCGCTTGAACCCATAATCTAACGATTCCATCATGTGATTTTTTCGACTCACCCACTAATGTTTGCTCTCCCCCTATTATGGTAATGCATACAAACCATAATCTGACAAAATCAATATAAAAATATGAGTATACAAAACCGCAAACATTTTTTTTCTTTTCAGAATGTGGTTTCAACTCAACGTCTTTCCTTTTGAGATCTTAGGAAGTAACACCCTTTACATGATAACTGATATGAATTTGAATTCAAACAAATTCGACAGAGATCGAATCTTTACAACAACAAAAATTGAAACAAAGTAAAAAGTTGAAACAACGAACAATCTCTTTATCAACTACAACCAATGAAATCAAATGAACAATAAATTATTCAACAACATAAAAGTAACAAGTATATATATCAATCAACCATAAAGTGAATAGGTTGATATGGCTCATTTTTCGAGTGGCTAATCCTTTTTTTCTTTCGTCGTTGTGATGGGAGACTATGAACCCATGTGGTTGGTGAAAAAGTAATACCCAGACCAATAGCTAACACATGGAATTGCTAAAAGACCATACGAGCAATAGCCCCCTTTTCTTACTTTCCATTTAAAATTCATACAAAATTTCACGTAAATTTTATTAATTTCATTCCATATTCGTCAATATCCGGAATAGTTTTATCAGATCAAGCCACAAGGTTATAAATGGTGCACTAAATACATACGAAGTTACAAATCAAGAAGAGTATGAATATATTTGAAACCATTCATAACCCATCAAAATTTGTTTATGTCCTGAACATATTTGAAACCATTCATAACCCATCAAAATTTGTTTATGTCTATCATAATTTGCCACGTTATGTTTATTTAGCTCCGATTCATAATTTCGTAACTTGATATGACAAAATTGCCTATAATATTTACTAATATTGGATGGAGTTAACTGCAAAATTTGGTTGTTGATGCAAATGATTATTGAAATTCAAATTTGAGCTTTGATACTTGTAAATTTTATTACAAGTATCAGTTTAGTTCATATGGACATGAATACGTGAGTTTTACAGTAATACTCAAGAACTCATCCTCGATCACGGCACTTGGGCAATTCATATACCTACTTTATATTAATTGTAGAGTAATCAAAATTGTTCAGTTCATGTACGGATGAACAATTTATTAAGCGTAAAAATAGCATTTTCCACTATCCGATCAATTTACAAACATCACCTTTCTGGCTGAGTTATGTAGTCCCAATCCCATATCTCAGAATAAGCCGATGGACTCAATGATCCATTCATTGCTAACACTGCATTGGATTAATATTTAAATATAAGATTTCTCGTGTTTACACACACTCTTTCAGGTTTGAATAATTACACAAACATCCCATTAAGTTTGAAAAAACCTTGCGCATAACTCCTTTTGTTTAAAATTTTATTTATAATGACAAAATTACCATTGTATAACAATCCTTAGTTAAGATTAAGCTATTTCACAACCAAAACACCTTTCTTCAATTTTTGTAAATAGAAAATTCTTCTATTTTTATAAAAAAAATAAATAAATAAATAAAATTCTGCCATTTTTTATAATATTAAAAAAATACAGAATTAACATGAATTATAAGAAATTCTGTTACTTTTAATAATTATTGATGTCAATTATATCGTGCTCAATTTTTATTTTATAAAGATTATGCTATCTCACAAATGAGATCGGATTCTCTATTTTTATTTTTTAAATATTATTTAAAAATAGCAAATTTTTTTATTTTTTGCTATATTTTTTAAATGTAGATGAGAACAAGTGTTTGATTGTGCAGTAACTTTAAACATAAGAAGTAGTTTTGTCATTATAAATAAAACTTTAATAAGAAAGTTTTTTTTTTTGGACAAGAATTTTGAAATCTAGAAGTGTGTTTGTGTAATTATTGAAAGCTGAGAAATGTTTATATAAACACAAGAAATTTCAAAGGATATATGTATAAATAACCCTTTATATTATTGTTGAATCAAAGATTGAACCCGTCGCGAAAAGTCCTCACAATTCCTGCAAACAGCAAACAATTAGCTATCGTTGGCTCGATCGATTTACCCGGGGGGTTGTTCGACCAAGAACACTCCGATGTCTAAGTTAGCTTCGAGAGAGGAAAGAGATATACTTCGAAACGAAGAATCAACGTACCTTGGAAATGAAATGTGCCTTGCTATTTATAGGAAAATCTTGGGAGCCTTGGAGCGTTCTGATTGGTCGGTTGAATATTTAATTAGTAAATAATATATTATTATTAAATATATTATTTAATAATTGTAATGATAGCTCATCATGATAGTAATGATATTTATTGTATTTTAATATTAATATTAATTATCCGTTATTAAGAATAACGATAATTAAGAGAGTATCAATATTACAGACACTTTAACCCGATCAAATAACGTATTTAACTGGTAAATAGATTATTTAATGTGTGGGTGTTTTTTCAAATGATAAGCGTTATTTTCCAAGGGCAATTTGGTCATTTTTGGGAATTACGGGACACGTGGCGGCTCCATAATTTTCGGATGATTTTGGGTTCCACAAATGCCCCCACATCGATTCGGAATTCAGGGAATCTGAAGGGATGTACATTGTTTGGAATCTTGTTTTACCATGTTTACTTGTTACTGCTGAGTAGGTACCGAGGCGCTGAATCCGTAGACAGGCGGCATGCGTCAATCGGAGGTCGGATGCGAAAGTTATGGGTCTGCGAAGGCGGGGTGTAACGATCTGTCCCGAGTATCGGGATGAAATATTAATTAATTTATGATTTAGAATGACTAATCTGGGATTAGTGGAGTGAATCAGACAAAATGTGCAAAATGACCGTTTTGCCCCCAAGCGTGGGAAAAATATTGACTGCATTGGATTAATATTTAAATATAAGATTTCTCGTGTTTACACACACTTTTTCAAGTTTGAATAATTACACAAACATCCCATTAAGTTTGAAAAAACCTTGCGCATAACTCCTTTTGTTTAAAATTTTATTTATAATGACAAAATTACCATTGTATAACAATCCTTAGTTAAGATTAAGCTATTTCACAACCAAAACACCTTTCTTCAATTTTTGTAAATAGAAAATTCTTCTATTTTTATAAAAAAAAATTTAAAAATTAAAAGAATTCTGCCATTTTTAATAATATTAAAAAAATACAGAATTAACATGAATTATAAGAAATTCTGTTATTTTTAATAATTATTGATGTCAATTATATCGTGCTCAATTTTTATTTTATAAAGATTATGCTATCTCACAAATGAGATCGGATTCTCTATTTTTATTTTTTAAATATTATTTAAAAATAGCAAATTTTTTTATTTTTTGCTATATTTTTTAAATGGTAGATGAGAACAAGTATTTGGTTGTGAGATAACTTTAAATATAAGGAGTAGTTTTGTCATTATAAATAAAACTTTAATAAGAAAGTTTTTTTTTTGGACAAGGATTTTGAAATCTAGAAGTGTGTTTGTGTAATTATTGAAAGCTGAGAAATGTTTATATAAACACAAGAAATTTCAAAGGATATATGTATAAATAACCCTTTATATTATTATAAAGTTAAAGGACTAAATTTTTTTGATAAAAATATCTTTTAATTTTTTAAATAATAATCGATAATAATAATAAAATTAAATGATAAATTTATAAACTAAAAATTAAAAATTAATGGAAGGAACGAAGGTAAAAAAATAGTTGATTAAGGCATTTATTTCTCTTATTTTTATTTAAAAATTTAAAAAATATATTTTATTTTTAAAATAATTTTAATAAAAATAAAAATTAATTAGCATCCGTCTTAACGGATTAGTGAGATGGAATTTAATTCACTGAATGGTAGATTAGATTTTTACAGAGAGTAGGTTTGAGTTTGATTTCAAAATTATGAAAATTAAAAGAAGAAAAAAAAAAAACAAATGGAGGTGAAGAAGACACAAGTCGTCTTCAACTTTTCTCCCTCTTCCTTTAGGTGGGGACGCGACAGACAAAAAAGCTGCTGCGACTCTCAACTCCTCGTCCACGTAGCTCTCATGTCAGAGGCGGCGGGCCCTATGCGTCATCCACGTTTGACTATTAATCCCCAGTCAGGCAGTCACCTGTCCCTTCCCCCCCTATGGAATATGGAATCTAGCCAAAGCTTTAAGTATTGTTTAAAAAAAAAAAAAAAGCCAAAGCTTTAAGCTTTCCTGCCATTTGACACTTTCACTGTATGCGTGTGGGGGGTAATCCCTATAGGAAACAGAAACCACCAAAAAAACCCTAATCCTTGATTTCCGTGCACGTATTGTGACGTGCGATGCAATTAAACTTGTGGGTCCCATCCACATTAATCATGCAATGAACATTGGGGACTAAGGCGCCCCGGCCCCCCCCTCTCTACATCATTTTTAGCCTCTTAAAAGATTTTAATATCGAATTCGAAATGCCACTCTCTTCAACTCAACCCAATCTTGACGGCATCAAAATCTAATTACATCGTGCTTAATTTCATTAATATCATTTTTTCAGTTCTTTTTATTTTTATTTGCAAATAAAAAATCTGAATCATAAAAATATATAAAGTATTTGATACTTTATCACTTTGCAAGAAACAATAGCTTATCTCGTTAGCAAGGACTATTAAATTCGAATTTCCAAAGGTGTATTGTGCAATAATAATTAAAAATAAAAATAGCATTTTAAACAGAAATATTAACAATTAAAATTATGAAAAATATCGATTTTATTATTGATATATTTCACACCTAACAAAAAAATATATTAAAAATTTCGTCAAAAACTTAAAATTTTTAAATAAAAATTTAGAAAGAAATTAATATTATTTATATAAGATTAAGACTAACACATATGTAATGAAAATTGAGAGAAGATTTGTCTTCTTTCCTTCATGACCCTTAAATATGGATATTCACTGAAATATAGCAGGCCTCCTATTTTAATATCGAAATCTCAAAATATATATATATATGCATTGACATAAATTTTACAAATATTATGGATATTTTTATCTATGGTTATAATTTCTTGCTCTTGTAAATGCAATTAAAAAAAAAAAAGAAATCTCTTTGGCAAGGACAAAGTTAATTTGAAGCCGTAGTATTTCAACCCAATATGTAATTCTTCCTAAAACAGTAACTGTTAGATTACTAAGTTCATTTTAGGTTAGGTACTGTTTAAGGGCAATTCCCATTTATACTCTCAACTTTCAAAAGAATTACCTAAGCAACCATGAACTTACTGGTTGGTGGAAATGAACTTGCAGAAAGTTGAAAGGCTTTCTGCTGTGGCCTGTGGGGTTGGAATTATACGTATTAGTGTTTTAGGAGAGAATATTTTTCACACGGAGGTTGTACAATGCTAAATTGGAAGAGCTTGAAGATGTGACAGTAGGTGGAAGCAGAGGGTACTGGAAGTTTGTGAGGGAGAGAGGGTTGATGTTAACCAAACACAGCATTGGTTCCTATCAAGAGTAAAAGCGATCTTGTTCTGGATCTGACTTTTGAGAAAGATGCCCTACACTTCAAGGCTATATACCATTAAGTATGAACCATGGTTAAGATAAACATGAGTTATTTACACGCCTGATAGTTACACACACCTCCTAAATTTTTTAATTTTTTTAACAAACACATTTTCAAATTTTAGATCTTACATAAATACCCTCTAAGAATTACACATAATTCAAAAAATAAGATTAGTTTTAATTAAATGTAATATAAGTTATGTAAATACTAAACTGAGCGTATAGTTATTTACATATATTCTAATTTTGAAAATATGTCAATAGAAAGTCAATTTTGATAATTTTTAGGTTGATATTCATTTTGATAATCACTTAACAGATAAATTTATTTGTAATATTTTTTGTACCTACGAGGGTGTTTTTGTAAATACTAAAATGCGCTTATATTTGTTTGCATGCATATTCTTCTAATTTTGAAAATATGATTGTAGAAGATCAGCTTTGGCAAATTTAAAGCTGATGTTAGCTTTGATAATCACTTAACAAATGAATTTGTTTGTAATATTTTTTGAACCTAAATAATAGAGAGTAACAAGCAAAAAAGCAAAAAATTAACAAATGGAGAGTAATAAGAAAAAAATTAACATCGTACAACCTCTGATATTATATGTTAGCAATATGGGTCCTGGGTCCTGGGTTACGGGCCTTGACCAATATATTTGGGCTTGTTTCATTTAATAAAACAAACATAACCCACCTGGGTCCTGGGTTACGGGCCGTGGCCTATACATTTGGGCTTGCTCCCCTTATTCCTTTTCTGTTTGACTCTTTCTAGTTTCCAAAGAAGAGAAGAAAAGCCCTGAACCCTCTTTGACACCATAAACCCAGCATTTGAACAAGCCATCAGCACCTCACCTCTCCCTTACGAGCCATCAGCATCAGCACCTCACTGAGTCACTTCCACCACCTGCACTTGTTTTTGTTTTAATTATATATATTGAATTAATAATTTGAATATTTAATTATTATTCAACCATTCCGATTAATCTATGTTTGACACAAGCATCAGTTTAGTTCGTGTTCAAATCTTGAGACGAGAAACTATTTTTATTTTAAAAAACCAACATGACTTTTTTATTTTCACATTGGGCCTCCGCTTGGTATGGGTTTGCGTGACCCGCTCCGTATCCGCCCTTTCTGAGACATACAGAGCCCGGTTTCGTTTGAATTTCAGATAAGCGGGAGTCTATCGGGACGACAGAGATGGAGATCACCGCTGACTCTCTGGATGGCTCTGTAATCTTCCATCTGATTAACGAAATCTCAGGCTTTGTTCTTTACATGCACCAGCAAATCCCTTCGTAAGTAGTTTTCCCCAATTTTCTCAAATCCCTAATAAATTTCATACAAAATGTTCTTCGAATGTTCAAATAAATTGATCAATTGACAGATTGTTGCCGGATATCACTCTGGAATTCGATTCCCTCTGCACTGAGTACAAGGATTTGGTATGAGACTGTAATTTCATGATCTCTTTTTTCCTTTTTTCCTTTTTTTTTGGCTTCGAATTGTTTGCCCTAAGAATCCGTCAATTTCAGGAAATGGCCCTTCAACAAAACCTGGTGAAGCCGACGCTTCGGAGGAAGCACGCCGGAGAAATGAGGGAAGCCAAACGCGGGATTCGAAGATTCCAGAAGCTGATGCAGCAAGTTTCTGATCTCCAAACCGCGCTGAAGCTGATGATCAGCGAGGTTCCTCAGTTGCAAGAAGCCATTTTGGTGGTCGGCGCAAGTCCGCTGCGGCCTCAGCATGTCTATGAGTTGAGATTTTCAACCGAAAACGCAGCGCCCTCTGGCGAGGAGCATGAAAGTCATCAACTTGATTTCGGAAAAAGCAGAGCAGCAGAAGTGCTTTGTAGAAAAGCGATTCGGGGGCTGGTCTCAAAGGGGGCAGGGTTTGCTGCTTATTCAGGGCCTTCCAAGTTGTTTCTGTTGGCGAAAGCTCCCTCCTTTCTCAATCTGCCTTTGCATTTTCTTCCGAAACGCGATTTCAGATACAGCAACAAGGTAATTCCCAATAGCTAATAGCGTAGAAGATTGCATCTTGAATTGTCAATTAGTAGATACAATTCATTTGTGCATTTTGTTTTATGGTTGCAGATTGTGCCTTTAAGACTAAACATTAAAAGAAAAACCCAAGATCAGAAAATGGAGTGTCCTGATGTTGGTTCTCAAACTGGCAGTTGTGATGATTTGGTTGAGTCTACACTAAATGATTTTATATGGTACCCTTTTTGCATAATTGCATTCCATTTCATGAGAATTCAGTATTTTTTGTATTTATTGTTTTCTTTTCTATTCTTGTGAAATGTGGTTTGTTTTGATGTTGCAGGTTTCAGTGTCGGCATGTAATCAAGGGCCTGGCTTCTAACACACCAACTGAAGAAGAATGAATTATGAATGGCCACCCAAACATTGTGCATACAATAACATTAGGCGATCTATCCATATTTTACTTCCAAAACATATAGATAAGGATTTATGCCATGCTTGTTATGGATTAAAGGCTCTGTTTTCTTCCATTTGTGGCCATATTTGTTGCATTTAGTAAATTTGTGGGGGCGAGTAATGTATCATTGCCAGGATCATGCACTTTCAGATTGAGTTTGAATGTGGACAATAAACTTACAATATACAATCCATTTGAACTAAGTGCCCACCTTGAATACTTTCATGTCATTTCCTTTTGTGCACCAACTCTCTCCTTCAATTCAATGCGTTCACTTTAACCACTTGCAGTTCATCCTTCTTCTTGTGGCCGCAGGCCACAGATCGACTCAAATCTGACGAACCCAGGCATGGGATCAAAGGTGCCATTTCCCTATTTGTTTGGGGTCTGATCCATATGACACGAGCTAAAAAGATTGGGAAGTTCGCAGTTTCTGAGTACAACAGGCTAGCGGAGCCCAAGCAGTTGATCTCCTGTTGGGTCCTTTCGGGTAGAAGTTCAACAGCTTCAGAACGAGGAAGATTGTATGTACGATATTTACATTGCGGCCGAGGATCCGTTGCTGCCAGGGCCACCCAGAGAAGATTATCGGGCTTATGTTATGGAGGAACCGTCTCGTTTGGTATCACATGGTTTTCAATACGAATTGTAATTTTCACTATTCATCAATATAGTTTAATTCTCAAAATTTGAGAATCCCCCGTTAGAAATCAATTTATAAAAATTTCCATACTTTATCCTTCTAACATAAATAACACTGAGTATAAAGGAAACTTTAGGTTTTCTCGCTATTTATAGACAATATCTAAGTTTAAATTATGGGTCATGGTGATGGGTCTTAGGGGTGGGCCTTGTTGATGGATTTAGTCCAAGTGGCCTTTCATGTTATGATGGGCCTAGATAATGGTTTGAATTTAGTCCGAGTGTTCTTCCGAGTCTTGGTCAGGTCAATTGATATGGTATCAACAATATCAAATCTATTAGTGAAGAAAATGTAAGGGTAATGCTCTGTTTGTTCCAGAAGAAATTTGAATTTGGATTATAATTTTATAGAAAAGTTAAATTTGTTGGTTACGATATTACAATGTATGTATATATTAGGATTTGAATAAAAAGGGAAGTGAAAAAAAAATGATTTTTGAATGACGTAATTGTGTACATATAGTCATGGAATGAACTCCGTTATTCATAGGGAAACCTTGGGTGCTATGGAGCGTTCTGATTGGTCGATTGAATTTGTAATTAATAAATAATATATTTTTAATAAAATATATTATTTAATAATTATAATAATTTCTCAGTATGATGATAATTATAGAAATTTAATATTAATAATAATTGTTCATCATTAAAAATAACGACAATTAATTCTCGGAGAGAATATTAATATTTTTGAGGCTTTAACTAGATTAAATAATATATTTAGTTGGAAATATATTATCTAATATAGGGGTGTTTCTGAGCCGTTAATGTCATTACTTGGGGTAATTCAAATATTTATTTAAATTATGGGTTATATGATAGCTCTACAATTTTCAATGATTTATATCTGCCGCTAAGGAGGGAGAACTGAGAACTTTCGCCTTTGCTTAGGCTATTTTTAAGCCATAAAACCCTTGTACACCCCTTTAAGTTTTCCAATTACTGACATGTATTCAAATAAAACCTAAATTCCCATCGAAGAGAAAGGAAGTCACTTTCAATGAGTGAGGATAAATTATCTTATTAATTCAATAATTAAATTCTCATGTGTAATTCCATCTTATCTATTTATCATTATAGAAAATAAAAAATTTGTTTTTTTAAAGTAAAAAAGAGAAAAATTGTTAAGGATATGCCATATAAAAATGAACAAATATATTCTTAATTGGTATATGCGCATTTTATGAGCAGTGGGGGAGCATTGAACCAACAACCAACTGAAAGCATTGCAAAAAATTTGAGAAAAGTTATTTGATTGTGAAATAGCTTAATTTTTAAGAGTAATTTTTATTATGAATAAAAAAAATGAATTATGTTTGAAAAAGAAACCTCAAGAGGCATATGTAAATAATTAAAAAATAAATAAACAATTCAGGACGAATATTGAAATATTAAGTTTTCCACAGATATAATATTATTTAATAATTTTTGTTTAATTTTATACAATTACAATAATAATAGTATGTGATTTTCATAGCCGGAGCCTGGAAGGAATCCAATTCCAGTGTGAAGGACCTGGTTTTGCGCGTGCTATTTAATGAATTTTCAGTAGACCAAAAGCTGCTGCTTTTATTTTTTTCTTTGAATGACCAAAAGCTACTACGGTGGATGGATTTGTTTATGGCTTTTCTGAGGCTTTCAGGCTTTGACACGTTTGCTTCAGTTCATACTTGACACTGTTCACATACAATCTTCACCCACTTCAATTGTTTGAAGCCTCAGCTCTCAACCAATTCCCATTTTTCATATCATTTTATATTTTCCGAACCAACACCTAAGCTAAGCTGCTGCTTCCTTTTTTATATATTTATTTGTGTCATGAACTGTTTTTTCTTTATGGTCAATCAGCCAAGCTGGTTTTGTAGTGCGCGTTTCCCCACGTGCAGTGAAGTGGCATACTGGCAATCTGGCATGGCCGCATGGGCATGAAGAAAGGGACAATTAAAGGGAAATGACCTTAGTTGCGGGGCTGGACTGCTACCAGCTCCAACCCTCCACACTAGCTACCTACGCACTTTCAAACCACCTCCACCTCCACCTCCACCTCCACCTCCACTCCAACAAACCGCCACCAAGGTCACCCACAACAGTAATTATTTAGTTTAACTGTGGACATAACAATAAGACATACATCCACATTTATCTAATTATATATGATTATTTACGATTCTAAGAAATTTGTCCGAGTTAATATTATTAAAATCTTTAATTTTTTCATAGTTAAATAATTATATCTCGTTTATTAAACCGGTGGATATATAAGGTCAACAAACTAATATATGTAAATGACTTCATAACTCGATTAATAAATGTGTTAATTGTTAATTTGAATATTTTCCCATTTACATATCTATATAAATATTGAATCTTTATAATTTTTAAATTATTTGGGATAATGAATTTAGAATATATTGATGGTGTGTGGTAGCAAAAATGAAATTTGAAATGTGCATTACCTAAATTTAGAAGGTCAAATAGTTTAAATAAGTTAAACAAATCAATCAATTCTCAAATACGTCTTTTTATTAAATGGGTTATATAGATTGTCTAATTAATTTTTTTTTATAAGTTAATATATACAACCAAAGAAAATACACTCAGGGTCATACCTCAAGTGAAACAAGGTAAAAGCCTAGAAAAGGCTACCAAACTGGAGCAAACACAAAACTAAAAAATATTCAAATTCTTGAAAAATATTTAAATTCAATTTGTAGAAATATTTTATTAAAAAATTGGGCTCATATTCTTGAAATATTATAAAAATTATTCTGCTTAATATAGAGTTATTTAGTTTGTCTTATAAAGTTATTAAGATTAATTCTAAATTTTTTGATAAAATTTCACTGTTTCTTAAAAATTTAATATTGCAAAATGACTATATTTTTTATGTATGATTAATGTGCTTAAATTCTTGAATTTTTTTGGTATATTGGTAGGAGGATGGAAAAAAAAATTAAAAATTGAAAATTTATTAATTGTATGTGTGTAAATATAGATTATAAGGGCACTTTCATAATTTTTGCCCTAAGTCTCAAATTTATGGGAGCGGCCTTGATTCAATGTTCCAGTTTGGAAGATGCGCACATTAGTAACATATAGATGGATCTCGAGATAGGATAGGCGGCTTCCGATCATATTCACAATAAATAATAGGATGAATTGAGGCAGTAGCCTTCTAGCTGCGAAACCCGAGAGCTACGCTACTTCCAAACCCTGTATAACGTAGCCGTAAAGGAGAGCTTCAAATCCACCATTTTAAGTGAAGAATCACTCCAATTTACTGCAAACACATCAACAATAGAGGGCCAACGAGGGGATAGCCAAGGAACACCACTCTACTCAAAACATCTCCCCAAATCCTTCCCCATAACCAAACAGTTAATAAGTAAGAGCTCATGGGACTCCATCTCCCCATCACATAACATATAATTAAGATTTGACCTTGCGGTTAAATGACTAACTAGTTTATGAATGAGCCTATGACTAATTTAAATTTAATTCCATTTGTATTTTTCTTCGATTTAAACTTGTCATTATTGATATAATTATTTAACGAATCAATAGAATATGAATTGAATATATTATTTTACGACACAATACAAACCCTACGGATTATATTGAAAATGGAATAGGTATTAAGTAAATAAAGTATAGTATTCCATTATGAATTACATGTGATCTGACAATTGACTAATAACCACTAATAAGCACGAAATTTCCTCAATAAACAACCATAAACTACGGACGTCATTCCCTTATAATATACTTTTCAACATTCCCCTACACTACATCATCAAAACGCCGTCGTTTATTGATTTGATCTCTTCCATGCCTACACTTTTTGTATTTTTCCTTTCCACGCTGCCCCACAGAAAGTTTGGAAAATTTCAGTTTTAATATCCTTTCATTTTTTCCCATAGGCATTTTCCACACTTGTTCATCCTTCATTCCTTCCAACCATCACAGCGACCCGACTCCAAGCACAAGTGGACCCCGCACACCCTCCCATCGATCACAGCCGTCCATTTTTGTCCTCAACATCCAACTTGTCAAACCCTCCACAACCCGTCAAAAGGGAAAATATTAAGAAAACCCAGAGAAGCTCGCATGAACTATCATGGAAACACACCAAACCAAACACAACCTCTATAAAATGTGACAAAAAATCCCCACACTAACAGCGATCAAAAAATGGACAAGCTCGTGATGAGACGATCGTCGAAGGCGAAGAAGGCGGAGGCCGACCGCTGCAAGAAGCACCCAAAACACCAACAATCACCGGGCGTCTGCTCCTTGTGCTTGAGAGAAAAGCTAGAGAAGGTTTCTCACAAGTTTTCATCAACAATTCCACGTAGAAATAATTTCTCCATTTCTCCTATTTCCACTACTTCTTCTATGTCGTCATATTACTCTTCATCTTCGGGCTCGTCTTGCTCATCCCCGGCGGAGCCGCCAGCGTACGAGCAAAAGGGCACCGTGTCATGGTTGTTCATGAGTCGAGGCGGTGGTGAAAATAATGTGCTTAGTAAAAGTAGGTCGATGGTGAATTATTTTCAAGAGAAAGAAGAAAAAAAGAGTAGACGGTTTTGGTCGAAGTTGCTTCGTCCTATAAGTAAGAGGAGGGAAGAGGCCGGTTTGGTGCATTCTAGGACTGTGAGAGATACGAGGTTGCCGAATACGGTGCTTTGAATTTGAAGCGCCAAATTCGTTAATTATTTTTTAATTTTTGGTGGTGTTATTTTTTGTTGTTCTTGATAGCCAGATTAGAAATGTAGCAGATTTCTGATCACAAATTTGAATCAGAAAGCTGACAAAAGAAATTCCAAAGGAAATTAATTATAAGATGTGATTGTGCTATCTGTGCATACCAGCTATGCTTATATGTTTAAGTACAATTATCGTACGATAATATATATAGAATGAACATTGAGTATCTCTAAAGAGCATATGCAATAATGAACATTGTCACATTCAATATATTACTAAATATTATCAATTTAATATGTCCAAATAGTATTACTCGATTATATATTCTATTTTCTCCAATTTGAAATTAAGAATACAAAAATATTATGACCAATTAAGTTAACGTTGTTGGACGGAAGGCAAGGGAGTTCGTCAAGCAAGAATATCGGTATTGGATGGAGTATGTTGATGGTTCGATGATTGCTATCAATAAAAGAAGAACCTCTAGACACCAAAAAAATTCGCGATGATTGCTATAACTCACATGATATATAGCACACGAAAGATATGAAGGTGAATATCTGCTATAACTCCATCGTATATATAATATGTATGTAAAAACAAGACAAACAAACTGGTATCGATCACTTGGATTGTTAATTTCACAGAATCGAGTGACACTGTCACACTGACACCAAATATTATCTGCTAATAAAACCCTAGCTAATTATATATAATGAAGCTCCATCCACGAAATTTCTTGAGGTTATAAATTCCACAGAAGCTGCTCTGTAGCGTTGATTTGATCCATATTTTCCCTCTGTACCTTTGAATATAAAAATGAAAAATATTTGACCCAACCACGAGAAGAGGGCAATTTTTTCCAAATTCCACAATGGGTTGTAAAGTTCGAATTGTTTAGAACCAGCTGGCACCATGCAGGAGAGAATGTTGCCTGCCATTATTTTTATTTTGTGATAATGATAGATAGATCATATTTTAATTTGGATTTAACTTATAAATTAATTCATTATGTTAAATATAGACAATAAAAAATAAATAACGTTTTTTTTGGTTTGTCAAATTATATTATTATTTTTAGTCCGTTATTTTTTTAACAATTACAAGTGTATCATTACATATTATATTTTTTTAACAATTTAGGATCTTGCATAATGTTGTTTCGTATTTTTGTTAGATTTTTTTTTTGTAAGAGTAGATTTATTAGATTCAATTTATTCATCATCTATATGGATGATCTTGCGATTCATTTAGTTCGTTATCTATATAGTTAATCTTACTTCCAACTATATGCGTATTCGATGTCACATATTATAGTTTTATCATACAGGTAATGAAATCATTTATGTACCTACCAATATTTTATTTTATACTTAACAGGTAAATTAAATAATATTACTTATTTAACTCTCCCGTATAAATAAGATACCTATATATGGAAATTCAAATTGTATCATAATAGGTATATATTTTTTTTTTCAATATATGACAGGACCCATCCCAAATCCCATTGGATTAATGTGGGAGGACCTGCTCTCGTCTGACACCATGTGTTAGGCCAGGGAAATTATCGTGACCCACTCGAGGTTTCCAGCGTAAGCAGCTTCATGTGATGCTTCGCTCTCTACTACAGCCCGCATCCGGGATTAATCTGGAGGGTGCCAAAACCAATAAAACGTGTGAGTGGACAAAAATAAGCATTTTATAAAATCATTTACCGAAATTAACATTTAACCCTCCGTTTTATAAAGCATGTATGCATATCAATTTAAAACATTTCCAGTAAAACAGTGTCCAAACAAATACTTTCATCGTAAAACCAACACATGAGAAAACACCTGGACACAAATAAATAGATCAAAAACCCTGGGACCCATTCTCATAGCAAACATATGTCGCATATCATATATCAACATCAGTCACGATATCCAAGCATCGCGTGCAATCAAGCTCTAAGACAGCTCACGTCCAAGCACGTTATCGAGAACACATCGACGACCGACGTTCATATTGTTGCTATGAAAAAATCAACAGCTGACGTCCATATCGTCGTGAACAAATCATCGAACGATTTCATACATCATCAGCACTCCTGAGTCGAGCCTTCCACGGTTGTTCAACAACAGACAGTGCATCGTGACCTCTCCCGCAGGGGGGACACAGCGCATCCCGGAGGCGAGTAATACATCACAGGGTCCTCTCCAGAAAAACACATTCACAACCGGAGGCCCTCTCTGGGGAAACACATTCCTACCAGAGTCATATCTATAATCACATAGAATGATCATTTTGAAAATAGTGGATACATTTATCAAATCTGATAAACGCATTTTCACAAACATTTTGCTTTCAAATCAAATCATGTGTTTCACGTAGGGTCTCAGCCCAAAGCATAGTTTCCACAAATCATATTAAAACAGTGTCCAGTCCTCATTTCACAATACTCAAAATCATTTCAACTCAAATAATACGATAAAACATTTAAAACATTTATGCATGCATCACAGTTATAACACAAAATTCCACTCACACACGGTCCATGCTGTGTGCTCAAAATCTGTGTCGTAAGCCAATCCGAAACCTTCAGAACGTCTGGGCTTGTCCAAATCATACCCGATGGTCACTAACAATCCATACAAGTCCATATCATAAACCCTCAAAAATCTTGGAACCGAGAACGCATTCCGAACACGCTTCCTGAGAAAAAAAATATCAAAAACACTATCAAACGATCTCCGATCGACCTGAAACCACCACCATTAGATTCAGAACGTCAAAATTTTTCGAACAAAATTAATTTTACCTCGAAATTCGTGCCCATACGGCCACATGCGCTGGTCAAAGTCAGGACAACGAAAGTCAACGACGGTCAACACTGACGTCACGCTGGTCAACGCTGACGTTAGCTATTGATGTCAGCCTGACATCTGACATCTAACAGCCTACCACGAGTCACTCCCTGACTGGTGCCACATGTTACCCTCTAACACGTGCCACGTCACATGATGACGTCACCTATTGACGTCATCGCTACCATGTGTACTACCATGTTCGCTCTGACAATCTGACAACTCCCTGACATGTTGCCACATGGTACCACTCACTAGTCCACGCGGTCTAATACTGTTGATGTAACAACCCGTACCTTCGGGAAGGGTAAAAAGGTAATTTTGTAAAATTTTGTGTAAATGGACGTTTTTGCCCTTGTGAATAGTAGACGAACAGTTGATTTTTTTTTTTAAATTACCGATTGGATGAGTGTTGATTCTTAACCGTGACGTAGGATAGGACGTCACGAGTCCGTAGACAGGTGGCAGGTTCGATTTGGATAACCGGAGGGAAAGTTATGACGTTTGGAAGATTGGGGGCGTTACCGTAATTTTGAGCAAACGAGGAAAATGTTGACTTTTTGGAGGACTTGGGATTTTCACGTAGACCGAGGACCGTTAGATAGGTCTCGACGTCCTGAGTTCAACGACAGGCGGCACGCTGTCATCGGACGTCGGACGGAAAAGATACGGGTCTAGAACGTTTGAGGGCAAAACGGTAATTAATTGTACAAGGGGTATTTTGGTCATTTTCCCTCAGTCCAATCAGATAAGGGCAAGTGGCAGGGATATTTTGGGCTGGCCTATGGCTGATGGACACGTGGGGGCACTGGATTGTTCCACAGGATTCTAAAGTGTGCACGGCTACACTTTGCACGATTTCAAAACCGTGCATCGTGCTTGAACACACCGAAACAGAGAGAAGAGTTTGGCGAGACAGTGATCGATTCCAGGGGTGAGTGAGTGAGGAGTGAACTGAGAGACAAGGTGGTGCTGGTGATCGTGTTTTGGTGGAGGAATCGCGCCTGGAGACACGGTGGTGGTGCGGCGGAGTTCTGAGGAAAACAGGGAGATTTTGAGACAGGGGCGGCTGTTGTGCCGTGTGGTGGACCAAACCAAGGCGGTAGGAGGCTCAGGTGGCTGCAGGGAGTCCAACGAGCACCGTGGCACGCGGGGGTGCGCACGGCGAAGCCTGAATCGAAGGGTAAGTTTCTTTACTCTGTTTTCCCGTGCTTTTTAAATTCAAAAGTCGTGGGGGTAGGATGAGAATCGAAGGGAGTGGTGAGTGCAGTGTTGTTCAGGGAGGTTCTAGGAGTGTTGTAGGACAGTCGCCGTGACGGAGGCGTACACGGCGGGGCTCAGTTGACGATGAGTACTCTGTACTCTGTTTGGTCGTGAATTTCAAACGGGAAATCGTGGGTTTAGAGAGTGAGTCGAGGGTTCCAGAGAGTTGTGTGTGACTCAGTGAGGTAGTGGGAGGAGTTTGGAATCGCCACCGTGAGAGGGGAAGCATAGGACGGCCGGGAAGGAAAACAGGGGCCGTCTGTGTGTTTCTTTCGAGCTTCAGTTGTGAAGTTGAGTGGTGAATCGAACCAGAAGAGTGAGGGGAATGGATAGGTTGGAACTGGAGGAAGCACTAGGTGAAGAAAGGGAGAGAAATCGTGCAGGTACGGCGGAGAACCGCTGACGCCGGTTCAGTTGCAGACCACTGTGCTGAACCGGGTCTGCTCAAGGTTGAAGGGCACTGTAGCAGGCGCGTGAGGCCCACTCGCAGCCACTTTGGGCGGCGCGTGGAGGCGCGTGGAGAGGAATCTGGCCAAGCTTCCAACATGAGTTCGGTTCTAAATGTCCTAAGGAGTTTATTGGTATAGGTTTCGAGTGAATCGGACGGTGTTACGGAGTTGTTCGGGAATCTAGACGGTTGAGGGTTTAGGATTAAAATATTATTTAATTCCCGAAAAATTGGGAAAATTAGGATTAGGATCCTTGATGTATTTGTGACCCTATTTGGTGCATTTTGACAGGACGGGAGGTACCCGAGACAGTCGAGGAGCGCACGGAGCGCGAGTGACTCGTTCTGAATTTGTGAGTGGACTCTTTCTTTCCTTCGAGCATGCCTAACTGTTTTATTGATGTTTTATGATCTTAAATATGTTTTTATGCTTTTGAATGGTGATTATATGTGATTGATGAGTTTGCACGTTTTTCGAGACATTTCCGAGCTTTTGTACGTTTCTCGAGAAAAAGCCGATTTTCGGATTTTGATGCCATAATTACAAGTTCAACCTATAAATGTTTTCTGATAAGGATAACTGAGTTATGAAACATGATTTGTGTTTATGTGTGATTTATGGGTATAAGACTGAATTTCCGGATTTGGGTTCGGAATGTCGGTTCGGAACGCCGGAAGGGCTTCGAACCGGGGATTTCGAATTCGAGTTTGGCGATCGATTACGAATTGGTTTTACACTGGATATGGATTGGATTTGCTGGATCTGGATATTGGGTTTAAAGACCCGGATTGATATTGACGGGGGACGGGCCCGGATTGAGTTTAAAGACTCGGATATGTTGATATTACCCCCATAGGCCTATTGAGTTTAAAGACTCGGGAGTTTAAAGACTCGGATTTCATTTAAGGCCTGATTGAGTTTAAAGACTCGGATAGGTCCAGCAGGTTTAATCGGAAATGATGATTTGATGCTGAACTATGATTTCTCTATCCGTTTTATATTGTTTCTGTTTCTTATGGTATTTTATAGTGTATCTGTTTCTTATGAGATTTTATAGTGTTTCTGTTTCTTATGATGTTTCATGTTATGATTTTCTAATACTTCGTTGGGCATGCCTATTTTAAGAACGGAGGGAACACTGATTTTTATTTTTCCTTAACTTGGAGTTAGTGATAAACTGATTTTACAACTTTTGGTTATTCTAGTCCACTCATACTTTTGGTTTTTAAATTTTTCCCTCCAGGTCGTGGTGATAGCGCTGGGGTGAACGTTGAGGCAGATATCGAGGCATACAGCTTCCGACGTCCTTCCGTTGCGAGACTAGCATTGTAGGACTTTTGTGCCCATTTTGTAGAACTATGCTCTGACTAACTGTTGTGTATATTTTACTCCTTCGTCTGATAGTTATGCTTATAGTTGTGTGAAGGTTGTTCGTCTGTTTTTGATACTGTAAGTGTAATTGTCAGACGGGAGCAAGGTTCGTCCCGGGTATCGAGGCCATATTTGGGACGGGTCCTGACAGTTGATGTGGACTACCACGACATCTCTAATAGGTCTGACACACTACCACGTGGCACCACCTCATTGGTCCACGTGGTCTGACATCGCCACGTCACCTGACACCTCATGACAACTCGCCACGTGGCACTAACTAGCCACCACAACATGGCTTGACATGATGATATGGCTTACCACGTCATCGTTGTCTATCTTAGATGGGTAGACCCGTTTGACTGTAACGTGTCCTTCGACCCACGATCTTAACGCGGTCCGTTCTCCCTCATTCCAACACTTTTTTTCTAACATTCCTTCACCAATATTGTGACGACCCGGACATTCAAAAAGGGAAAAGTTGGAAACTTTGGGGAAAATGACGATTTTGCCCCTGGAATTGGGCGAAAAGTTGACTTTTGATTTGAGCGGTCAAACGGACTTTGACCAATGACCGTGACGTAGTTCGGGACGTCACGAGTTCATAGACATGTGGCACGCCCAATTCCGACATTCGAGGAGAAAGTTATGACGTGTGGAAGGTGGTAAAAGGGGCCGAAAGTTGACTTTTTGATCGGGACATGTTTTGGACTTTTCGGAAATATCGTTGGGTAGGTCTCGTGACGCTGAATCTGTAGACAGGCGACATGCGTCAATCGGAGTCCGAACGCGAAAGTTATGGGTCTAGAATGACGAGGGGCATTTTGGTAATTTGTTGTGACAAGGGTAAAATGGTAATTTTCTGCAGTTGGGATTATTGTATGAATTAAATTAGCTGATTCACTTAATTTGGGTGTGGATTGACCAGGGGGTGACATTTGTCACCATTAGAGGAAGATTAGTGGCTAAATGCCTAATACATACAAATGCACCCGCCCACCGTCCCGTGTTGATTTCGATCAAATTGATCGGTGAATAAGGCTAGGTGATGAAACCTGAGACGGGAAGAGGAACTAAGATAGAAAACGAGTGGAATTGAGGGGAGAATTGAGGAAAAATAGAACCCTAACCCGAGACACCGAAGAGTGAAAAATTGAAGAACAATTGATAGTCGAATTGGACTATGCGGATCATAATTGTTGAAATTGAAGTTGATTTAAGCTTCTTAAGGTTAAGGCGAGTTGAACCCCCTCAGAAATTGAGAGAATTGAGGTCGTTTTTCTGTAGAACCGAATGGGTGACGGCTTCGGTTTTTCGAGATTGAGTCGAGCACCAGGGAGGCTTGAGGGAAGAAATTGAAATTGGAAACGCATTCAGGAGATTTCTATGAAGCTTTTGCCTCAATCAATTTGAAGAAATCGATGGATAATGAACGGAACAGATGTTGAAGTTTCAACAAGAACACTCGATGTTTGATCGAAGGGATTGAGGTACTGACGCTGGTAAGTAACATTGCAGACCTTAAATTAGAGATTAAACGATACTGTTAGAAGCTTGAATTGTAAGAAATGATGCAGAATTGATGGAGTTTGGAACGGGTTGCATCGCGGGTCGAATGACCCGTTTACCAGTCATTCGGGTCGAGAAGACAACAGTGATGGGTACTGTAGCAGGCGCGTGGCACCCACGCGCAGCCACTCACGGCGGCGCGTGGGGGCCGCGTGAGGGGGAATCCCGAGGTGAGTTCAACATGAAACTTGTCCTATTTATTGTAACGAACATTTTTTGTGTTGGTTGCGAGTCGATCGGACGCCGTCTCGATAATGTTTCGAGGGTCCGAAGGTTTATGTTACGTATTAAATTAATATTAAATTCCCGAAAAATTGCGAGAAATTAGTATGATGTAAATTGAGTCCTTAGTGACCTTGAATGATGATTGTGGACAGGATTCGGGATTCCTGGAAAATGTTGGAAATTACGAAAACGCGTGCAGCTCGGGAAGCGAGCGAATTGGACGGTGTGTGAGTGGACGTTTATTTTCTACATTGATATGCATGCATAGTTAAATGTTTTATATGATTTATGGCATGATTTAAATTGCAATGATTTGATATGATTATTTTGAGATTTAATGATTATTTTAATTGGTGTTTCGGACACGTTTTTCGAGAAAATGTGAAATGACTGTTTTGGGCGAAGGCCCGGGATTTGTGATTGGTTTTGGCTTGGATTATGAGTTGAGAAATTGATTTAATGGATTTGTGATGTTTTCGGATATGATTTTACGGATTTGCGTGTATTGAATTATTTTATTATTTTACGGATTGACGAGAAATGAGATTGGGCATGTGGACCCGTGCTAATGGTTTTGACATGGTTTTGATACTTGAGTTGAAATAATGCTTTTGATTGTGTATTGATGTTTGACGACTCCAGATGTGTAATTCCTGGAGGGACTCCAGATGCGTAATTCCTGGAGGGACACTGGATGTGTAATTCCCGGTGAGGCTGGATGTGTAATTCCCAGCATTGGATGACGACTCTGGATGTGTAATTCCCAGAGGATCATCGGATGTGTAATTCCCGAGTTATATGCTTTATTATATGGTGAACTGATTTTATAAAGTGATTTAAATGATTCAAATGTTTTCACATGTTGGGCTTGAGAGCCGGATTTATTGTTATTCATGTGTTTTATCCTATGCATGCATGATTTGTAAAACTGGAGGGTAAACTGATGTGTTTTGAGAAATGTTTTTCAAATGATATTATTTTGTCCACTCACACCTTTGTTTTTGATGACCCTCCAGGCCGTGGCACAACGTTCGGGGCTGATCTCGAGGCGGAGGCATGAGCGACAGTTATCCCTTGTCTGATAGGTGCTGAAGGCTAGTTTCGGGACTTCAGTTGACTTGTCAGACGGGAGCAGGACCAGACACGGTTATCGAGGTCCAGTTGGGACGGGTCCTGTCAAATTGGTATCAGAGCATTTGGTTACGGATTTGCCATGCCTCCGAGATGCGAGCCCTGTGCGCGGCCTGATGATTAGATGTGATATGAGGGTGTCGGAAATCCCTTACGCGATTTGGGCCCTGGATTGGGGGTCGAGTATTGTATCACGTGTTGTGATTGTGTCGGACTTGTATTGGCCCGGATGGTTGGTTATGATAACGATATGGTCTGGGTGGGCATGGTAGGCCCAGGATAACCTCGACCCGAGGATAGCGGGTAATGGGACTCAACAGGAGTCAAGAGTTGGTTTAGGACTCGAAATGAGTCATGATGTGTTATGAGGGCTCTAGATGAGCCGGGAAAAATAGAAAGAGTGGTTATGGTTATACATAACGAGTGAGGGTTCAGGTGGGAACCCGAGATATTAAACTGGATATAATTTGAGTCTCCATGGTTGTTGCTGGAGAGGTTGTTTGAATTTCGGGGATGAAATTCCCTAAGGGGGGAAGGTTGTGACGACCCGGACATTCAAAAAGGGAAAAGTTGGAAACTTTGGGGAAAATGACGATTTTACCCCTGGAATTGGGCGAAAAGTTGACTTTTGATTTGAGCGGTCAAACGGACTTTGACCAATGACCGTGACGTAGTTCGGGACGTCACGAGTTCATAGACAGGTGGCACGCCCAATTCCGACATTCGAGGAGAAAGTTATGACGTGCGGAAGGTGGTAAAAGGGGCCGAAAGTTGACTTTTTGATCGGGACATGTTTTGGACTTTTCGGAAATACCGTTGGGTAAGTCTCGTGATGCTGAATCCGTAGACAGGCGACATGCGTCAATCGGAGTCCAAACGCGAAAGTTATGGGTCTAGAATGACGAGGGGCATTTTGGTAATTTGTTGTGACAAGGGTAAAATGGTAATTTTCTGCAGTTGGGATTATTGTATGAATTAAATTAGCTGATTCACTTAATTTGGGTGTGGATTGACCAGGGGGTGACACTTGTCACCATTAGAGGAAGATTAGTGGCTAAATGCCTAATACATACAAATGCACCCGTCCACCGTCCCGTGATGATTTCGATCAAATTGATCGGTGAATAAGGCTAGGTGACAGGACCCATCCCAATCCCCCCGGGATTACCATGGAATGTGTCCTGCTCCAGTCCAACAAGGGGTGTCAGACAAGGGATGACCAAGAGCCACTGCCCAAACGGGGCATCCAGAGTGCGCAAGGATCGATGGAGGAGGTGTGCAATGTCCCAGTCTCTGCTGCAATCGCATCCGTGATCAACCTGAAGGGCATTAAAACCAAAAGCTGTGAGTGGACAAAAACCAGTAAGTTCGTCAAATGCATTTATAAGACATTTATGCCCTCCAATAAAAACGTATGCATGCCACGAAAACCAGTAACCAAAACGTTTGCTCAACCGAGCCCTTAGGGCCTTAGCCCAAAAACCGTTAACCAAAAACCAAGTGTGGGAACTCAGCCCAAAACTGTGGAATACCACCACCATACATATTAAAACCATGTGGGTCACCACCCACGACCATAAATGAACATCAATCCATAAATCCAAAACCATTTAGGGTCCCTGACCCGACATACCATTTCATAACCAATAATCCATTTTTACCACATAACACATATCCAACCAATAAGCCATTTTATTCATTAATCCATATTTTACCATTACCATCACCAGCATCCCAGATGCTTAGCGTCCCAGACGCTAGACGTCCCTGACGTCATATCTCACGGTTTCATAAGCTACGCGTGCTGCCCGGGGTCTCTCCGGGTCCATATATCTGACATCCCTGATGTCTGACGTCCCTGACGTCAATCATAGCAATCCTGCTCCTGAGTCATCATACGGTCCGGCTGCTCCGTATAATGACCCCTCGCAGGCAATGCACCGTGACTTCCCCAGTGTCCCAGACATCTGGAGGAGACCATCATATATCCTTGTATCCAGATGGTATATGGAAAAACAGTTTTATTAAATCCTTTTACCACACCATTACCATTGGGCCCTGCCCGAAATTTCCATAAAACCACATAATTCCATTCAGGGTCCCTGACCCAAAATCACAATTATTAAATATAGGGTCCCTGACCCGAAATCACATTTATAATCCAACTGGGCCTCATGCCCGATTTTATGAACCACTGGGCCCACGGCCCGATTTGTAAACCAACTGGGCCCGCAGCCCGACTTATAAACCCACTGGGCCCACGGCCCGAATTCACAAATCAACTGGGCCCCTGGCCCGATAACATAACTCAAATGGGTCTCAGCCCGATTTCATACCAACTGGGCCCCTGGCCCGATTTCATTAACCAACTGGGCCCCCGGCCCGATTCTCAAATGGACTCCAAGTCCGAAATTTCCAAAACAAGTGGGCCTCAAGCCCGAGTTTATATTTCCAATTTCAAAACCATTTCATCACATTATATCCAAGTCATAAATATGGAAAATCCATGTAAAACCGAAAAACCTCGATTTACGTGCAAGCACGTAAATCGCCTCGAAATACGTGAAACCGTACAATTTACCAACAACCAAACCAACATCATACAATCACAATCATAATCCATGTAAAACATTTAAGCATGCATAGAATTTATAAAACCAAAGTCCACTCACAGACCGTTTTAACCGTGTGCCTCGATACGCGTGCCACCGGCCCTCCCGGGCCACACCACTATCACCGGGACTCCCAATCCTGTCCAAATCACATTAGAGGGTTACTAACCTCATCATTAACATCCTATAAAAGTCCCGTAATTTTCCCGAATTTTTACTTATTTTTAAACTTAATTTAAAACCTTCGGATATCCCGAACAATATCGAGACGGTGTCCGATCGACACGAAACCAATTCCAAAATGTCCGTTACATCGAATGGATTAAAAGTCATGTTGACCTCACCTCGAGATTCGTGCCCACGCGCCGCCACGCGCCGCCGTGAGTGGCTGCGCGTGAAACTCACGCGCCTGCTACAGTGCATCGTCCTAACCCGTATGTCTGGTAAACGGGTCCAGTTTACCCGCGAGACGACCCGGTTCCAATCCTGTCAATTCGATCCTAATTCCTTCAATTGATCATTCCATTAGTTTCGTTTTAAGTTAAATTAAGGTTCTGTAACGTTGATTACACAAAACATTACCTACAATTCCACGATTCAACGATGATCCACGAAGAACACCCGGTTACTGTGCAATCATGGAACTCCCTCAATTGATGCAGGTTTCATCCAATTGATGATTCCAGAAGCATCAATGGACCATGAGGAACAATTCCCCCGCATCAATTGCATCAAACCGGTGCTCAAACGTCACGACTCAAACTCGAGCACCGTCACTGTTCAACAATGGAGTTCTGCCATTCTCCAACGTTTTCCTTCAATTGATGATCCCAGAAGCATCGTGGGATCATGAGAAATCATTTCCCCACAACAATTGAGTCAATCACAGCCCCAAACTCCACGACTCAGCCTCGATTTCTTCCTCTGTCACCAAGCTCGATCAGAGCCAAAACGACATCAATCCTTCTCGTTTTTGACGTGGATCGACTCGTCACAACCTCAGTAAGATGTTTCCAAGCTTCAATTCGATCGTCGCAGCCCAATTCGTCCAATTTGATTTTCCCTCCCAAAACTCAATCTTTCGAATTCTCAGTTCCTCCTCACTACCACTCTCTCGTGTTTACCCAGTTGAAATCACACTCAAAACGCTCACAAAATCACACTCTCAGGTTCAGCAATGGAAGAGGAATTGGTTGGGAGAGTATTGGATTTGGTTGTACACGGTTAAGGAAAATATGGAGATTAATGGAAATTAAAAGAGTAATTAATTAATTAAAAACTAATTAAACATCATCATGAGGTCTCCCCCAAAAACATGGATTCTGATTTCAAGGGATGAGTGACACTTGTCACTCATCCAGGTGTGTAGGGTCAACGGTCACTATTCATTATTATATTATTATTTTAATCCCGGCCTCGGTTCGTTAGTTCGTTTCCTTGACCATAACGTCGTCGTCGGATCTCCGATTTCGGCATGCCGCCTGTCGTTGGATTCGTATCGACGATACCTACGTAACGGTCCTTGGCCCTCGTCCATCGGACCTCCCGGTCAAAAAGTCAACATTTGGCCCCTAACAAGCCAAATTACCAAAATACCCCTCAACTTCCGAACACCATAACTTTCTCTACGAATGTCGGAATCGAACGTGCCACCTGTCTATGAACTCGTGACGTCCCGAACTACGTCACGGTCATCGGTCAAAGTCCATTTGACCGCCCGAACAAAAAGTCAACATTTTACCCACGACCAGGGGCAAAACGGTCATTTTGCACAATTTTTCCGATTCCGCCCTACTAACCACCGTTCAACCTCACTAATCAAGATTAATGACTAATCTAATCCCGGAATTCGGGACGGGTCGTTACAACCTTCCCTCCTTAATAAATTTCGTCCTCGAAATTCCAACCGATCTAATCTCAACGTACTTCCCTCCTTAATAAGTTTCGCTCTCGAAACTCGACTATCCTGATTCCACAAACACCCGCGGAAAGTGGAATCGACCACGCAACACGTGTACACCCGTACACCAACTACTTAGACAAAACTTGTCTACACCCAAACGTACCACTAGTACTCAAAACGCAACGATTACATTCGACCCCGTCGAATGACTGAAACTACTTGTTTCGAATTTGACCACTTGTCAAATCGACCCTCTCGTTAACGCAACAACTCGACGGTTCCTTTCCCACTCCCACTAGGAGTCAGCTGACCCCACTCAACGATCTATGTTGACACATCCTGACAATCTGTCACCACACAGTTGTTGTCAGTCGAAAACTGACACTAGACTCACTCGTGGCTATACATGCCACCAACGTACTCGACTCACCAATACCCTTACCGACATTTCACACGACCTGTGTGTATTTAGACTCATCGGAAATACCATGACCCATTGCATAGTATCCAATGTCCGATCCTCGACCTCGACTAATCCCATGGTATCGGAACTAATCCGGCTACCAACACGTTCACCGACACACCTCGGGTATATCCCGTATACCGTAACTAAACATCACAAGTCTACAAGGTATTGTACCTCGAACCATGTACGAACTACACACATCTACCTAATAACCAGACTACAACCACCTAGGTTATAGCCGAACACGTTCCAATAATGGAGTACGTTTTCCCAATCCAGCATGAGACAAACCGAAACTCCACCCAACATCTAGTTCCAATTCCGAATCTGAATCCACAATTTCGTAAGAAATCCCGGATCCAAGCCCAGACATCACATTTTTAACTCATTTCCAAATCCGAATCCGAAATCATTATTCCGTAAGCTAGCATTTGGAATAATCATTCCGTACCCAAATCCGGAAATATACTTTCAAGTTTCAAAATCGAATCCTGAATCGTCACCCAGAAATTCGATTTCAAATCCCGAAATCTCATTCACATTTACCAAGACACACCACAACCTAACCTATCGGTTACCCGTTCAATACACTTGATTGACTTCATAGGGAAGCCAATCCAACCTCCACACGTCTAAGGTTGACAAAATCCGACCAGTCGGAAACCCACTCACTCGAGTAAGATACCATACGGGATCCACTTCGAAAAGAAGTTCAATCCCGTCATTACGACTCACATACCCAAGTTCGTATCGATCCTTGTCATTCCACCTAGGAAAAACCAAGGATGATCCAAAATGATGACACCAAAACTCATCCTACGTGGATGCAACAAAACTCACTGCACTCACCACGCCATGTACGCCAACATCGTCTGCCACCAAGCAGAAAATGAGAAATCTCGTTTACCTAATTTCGAACACGTAGCTCCTCCTAATGACCTCACAACACACATGGGCTCACCAACCAATACACGCTCAACGTACTGGTAACTACAGTCAATGTCTGCCAGGGTAGAAAGCAAGAAGTCAACCCCAATGACTTCGGAATACCAATCACCAAGAACGAACACCACTCTCGTTCCCCAATCACAACGCTTCTCGAATTTAAGGTTCCAACCATGCTGGAAACAGACATGCTCCCAACAAGACGTCAAGTCTAACCACTAGACTTCCTACCTCCTCAATTCACTTGGACAACCCCGTGTCCACAATCAATCCGTTATTGTTCCGTTCGCACATCCCGACCTTTACAGGTTCAACACTCGGTTTCCCAAGTTCTCAATTACAAATTCCTACCTTTATACCACTAATGGTTTTCCTCGTCTTTTCCAGTTTTAATCATTTCCATGTACATTTTAGGGATATTTAAAAACATAAAATCGCACAAATTTTGGAGTTGCCAACAACTCCCCCAAATCCACCAATTATCATGACGTAGGGGACGTCATCCCAAGATTACTCAATTATACCCTTTTTAATCCACTCCTTACTGGTTATCTCACCACTATTGGGACTTATCCCAACACAGCACAATCTTAACTGGAACCCATCCAGTCCATCACTCAACCAATACCGAATCTCAAGGACCGAACATATGTTCATCATGACGGAGTCACACCCAATTTGTGGCTCATCGTCAACACCATTACCGACACTAGCACCAGCGCTAGTACCAGCACCAACACACTATCAACAACACTAGTATCAGCACACAGGCATCCATACTAGCATCAGCACAAAAGTACCAACCCGCAAACATCCATACTTGCACACCGTGTGCAAATACGACAATCCTGGATCTCCGTTCATACCGAACGACGATCCCGTACCTCACGACTATGGGTACCACCACTCTGACAATCCACATCAGGAAAATGAACGTTCCCTGAACGTCCCCTGATCCCCAAGTATCAGAACCACACCAATTACCCTCGATAGCCAGTCATCTCCATATGACTTCCAACTAACTGTCATTGCTATCGAGATCCGCATCCATACCTCACACTAATACCCGATCCAACACGGGATTCCACAATTTATCTCAGAACCGTATCCGTAAATCGGATCCCATAGTTCTGCCTAGACTCACCAGAGCCATCCACATGGTCATCCATGACCTCAACCGCTCGTCGCAGCACAAGTTCTCATCCACTAGCCACAATTAAGGTTTACCTTTTTAATACTAGGGTTCCACAATCACACCCTATGGTTCAACCGAACCAAACAGTTTTCCGTAATATAAAATCCACAACCTGACCGACCCCGCGGTTCTGACATCGAATAGACGTCAAATCCAATCCTACCCTCCCATCAACGTGGGTTCCACCACTAGGTCATCGGCCAACTCCGATGAACCAACATCCCTCACACTAGAAACCACCACAAGGGTTCACATTTTAGACCATTACTCACATGAGGTTCCCCGAACCTAGCTGCACCTAGCAGCACAACAATCCAATATCACGTGACCGAACCGACGGTCCCACTATACCAGTTCACCACAATCAACCCCACTTGGGTCGAATCACATTAACGCACGGCGTATCGGGCCAATCACACTCCATCCACTATCCAAACCCAAAAACTATCTATCAGGTTGATAACGAATTGCAGCCCAATGAGACATCACACCCTCGACCTGCGCGCACAAATAGAGCAACCGTGCTCTGATACCAAGTTGACAGGACCCATCCCAATCCCCCCGGGATTACCATGGAATGTGTCCTGCTCCCGTCCAACAAGGGGTGTCAGACAAGGGATGACCAAGAGCCACTGCCCAAACGGGGCATCCAGAGTGCGCAAGGATCGATGGAGGAGGTGTGCAATGTCCCAGTCTCTGCTGCAATCGCATCCGTGATCAACCTGAAGGGCATTAAAACCAAAAGCTGTGAGTGGACAAAAACCAGTAAGTTCGTCAAATGCATTTATAAGACATTTATGCCCTCCAATAAAAACGTATGCATGCCACGAAAACCAGTAACCAAAACGTTTGCTCAACCGAGCCCTTAGGGCCTTAGCCCAAAAACCGTTAACCAAAAACCAAGTGTGGGAACTCAGCCCAAAACTGTGGAATACCACCACCATACATATTAAAACCATGTGGGTCACCACCCACGACCATAAATGAACATCAATCCATAAATCCAAAACCATTTAGGGTCCCTGACCCGACATACCATTTCATAACCAATAATCCATTTTTACCACATAACACATATCCAACCAATAAGCCATTTTATTAATTAATCCATATTTTACCATTACCATCACCAGCATCCCAGATGCTTAGCGTCCCAGACGCTAGACGTCCCTGACGTCATATCTCACGGTTTCATAAGCTACGCGTGCTGCCCGGGGTCTCTCCGGGTCCATATATCTGACATCCCTGATGTCTGACGTCCCTGACGTCAATCATAGCAATCCTGCTCCTGAGTCATCATACGGTCCGGCTGCTCCGTATAATGACCCCTCGCAGGCAATGCACCGTGACTTCCCCAGTGTCCCAGACATCTGGAGGAGACCATCATATATCCTTGTATCCAGATGGTATATGGAAAAACAGTTTTATTAAATCCTTTTACCACACCATTACCATTGGGCCCTGCCCGAAATTTCCATAAAACCACATAATTCCATTCAAGGTCCCTGACCCAAAATCACAATTATTAAATATAGGGTCCCTGACCCGAAATCACATTTATAATCCAACTGGGCCTCATGCCCGATTTTATGAACCACTGGGCCCACGGCCCGATTTGTAAACCAACTGGGCCCGCAGCCCGACTTATAAACCCACTGGGCCCACGGCCCGAATTCACAAATCAACTGGGCCCCTGGCCCGATAACATAACTCAAATGGGTCTCAGCCCGATTTCATACCAACTGGGCCCCTGGCCCGATTTCATTAACCAACTGGGCCCCCGGCCCGATTCTCAAATGGACTCCAAGTCCGAAATTTCCAAAACAAGTGGGCCTCAAGCCCGAGTTTATATTTCCAATTTCAAAACCATTTCATCACATTATATCCAAGTCATAAATATGGAAAATCCATGTAAAACCGAAAAACCTCGATTTACGTGCAAGCACGTAAATCGCCTCGAAATACGTGAAACCGTACAATTTACCAACAACCAAACCAACATCATACAATCACAATCATAATCCATGTAAAACATTTAAGCATGCATAGAATTTATAAAACCAAAGTCCACTCACAGACCGTTTTAACCGTGTGCCTCGATACGCGTGCCACCGGCCCTCCCGGGCCACACCACTATCACCGGGACTCCCAATCCTGTCCAAATCACATTAGAGGGTTACTAACCTCATCATTAACATCCTATCAAAGTCCCGTAATTTTCCCGAATTTTTACTTATTTTTAAACTTAATTTAAAACCTTCGGATATCCCGAACAATATCGAGACGGTGTCCGATCGACACGAAACCAATTCCAAAATGTCCGTTACATCGAATGGATTAAAAGTCATGTTGACCTCACCTCGAGATTCGTGCCCACGCGCCGCCACGCGCCGCCGTGAGTGGCTGCGCGTGAAACTCACGCGCCTGCTACAGTGCATCGTCCTAACCCGTATGTCTGGTAAACGGGTCCAGTTTACTCGCGAGACGACCCGGTTCCAATCCTGTCAATTCGATCCTAATTTCTTCAATTGATCATTCCATTAGTTTCGTTTTAAGTTAAATTAAGGTTCTGTAACGTTGATTACACAAAACATTACCTACAATTCCACGATTCAACGATGATCCACGAAGAACACCCGGTTACTGTGCAATCATGGAACTCCCTCAATTGATGCAGGTTTCATCCAATTGATGATTCCAGAAGCATCAATGGACCATGAGGAACAATTCCCCCACATCAATTGCATCAAACCGGTGCTCAAACGTCACGACTCAAACTCGAGCACCGTCACTGTTCAACAATGGAGTTCTGCCATTCTCCAACGTTTTCCTTCAATTGATGATCCCAGAAGCATCGTGGGATCATGAGAAATCATTTCCCCACAACAATTGAGTCAATCACAGCCCCAAACTCCACGACTCAGCCTCGATTTCTTCCTCTGTCACCAAGCTCGATCAGAGCCAAAACGGCATCAATCCTTCTCGTTTTTGACGTGGATCGACTCGTCACAACCTCAGTAAGATGTTTCCAAGCTTCAATTCGATCGTCGCAGCCCAATTCGTCCAATTTGATTTTCCCTCCCAAAACTCAATCTTTCGAATTCTCAGTTCCTCCTCACTACCACTCTCTCGTGTTTACCCAGTTGAAATCACACTCAAAACGCTCACAAAATCACACTCTCAGGTTCAGCAATGGAAGAGGAATTGGTTGGGAGAGTATTGGATTTGGTTGTACACGGTTAAGGAAAATATGGAGATTAATGGAAATTAAAAGAGTAATTAATTAATTAAAAACTAATTAAACATCATCATGAGGTCTCCCCCAAAAACATGGATTCTGATTTCAAGGGATGAGTGACACTTGTCACTCATCCAGGTGTGTAGGGTCAACGGTCACTATTCATTATTATATTATTATTTTAATCCCGGCCTCGGTTCGTTAGTTCGTTTCCTTGACCATAACGTCGTCGTCGGATCTCCGATTTCGGCATGCCGCCTGTCGTTGGATTCGTATCGACGATACCTACGTAACGGTCCTTGGCCCTCGTCCATCGGACCTCCCGGTCAAAAAGTCAACATTTGGCCCCTAACAAGCCAAATTACCAAAATACCCCTCAACTTCCGAACACCATAACTTTCTCTACGAATGTCGGAATCGAACGTGCCACCTGTCTATGAACTCGTGACGTCCCGAACTACGTCACGGTCATCGGTCAAAGTCCATTTGACCGCCCGAACAAAAAGTCAACATTTTACCCACGACCAGGGGCAAAACGGTCATTTTGCACAATTTGTCCGATTCCGCCCTACTAACCACCGTTCAACCTCACTAATCAAGATTAATGACTAATCTAATCCCGGAATTCGGGACGGGTCGTTACACTAGGTGATGAAACCTGAGACGGTAAGAGGAACTAAGATAGAAAACGAGTGGAATTGAGGGGAGAATTGAGGAAAAACAGAACCCTAACCCGAGACACCGAAGAGTGAAAAATTGAAGAACAATTGATAGTCGAATTGGACTATGCGGATCATAATTGTTGAAATTGAAGTTGATTTAAGCTTCTTAAGGTTAAGGCGAGTTGAACCCCCTCAGAAATTGAGAGAATTGAGGTCGTTTTGCTGTAGAACCGAATGGGTGACGGCTTCGGTTTTTCGAGATTGAGTCGAGCACCAGGGAGGCTTGAGGGAAGAAATTGAAATTGGAAACGCATTCAGGAGATTTCTATGAAGCTTTTGCCTCAATCAATTTGAAGAAATCGATGGATAATGAACGGAACAGATGTTGAAGTTTCAACAAGAACACTCGATGTTTGATCGAAGGGATTGAGGTACTGACGCTGGTAAGTAACATTGCAGACCTTAAATTAGAGATTAAACGATACTGTTAGAAGCTTGAATTGTAAGAAATGATGCAGAATTGATGGAGTTTGGAACGGGTTGCATCGCGGGTCGAATGACCCGTTTACCAATCATTCGGGTCGAGAAGACAACAGTGATGGGTACGCGCAGCCACTCACGGCGGCACGTGGGGGCGCGTGAGGGGGAATCCCGAGGTGAGTTCAACATGAAACTTGTCCTATTTATTGTAACGAACATTTTTTGTGTTGGTTGCGAGTCGATCGGACGCCGTCTCGATAATGTTTCGAGGGTCCGAAGGTTTATGTTACGTATTAAATTAATATTAAATTCCCGAAAAATTACGAGAAATTAGTATGATGTAAATTGAGTCCTTAGTGACCTTGAATGATGATTGTGGACAGGATTCGGGATTCCTGGAAAATGTCGGAAATTACGAAAACGCGTGCAGCTCGGGAAGCGAGCGAATTGGACGGTGTGTGAGTGGACGTTTGTTTTCTACATTGATATGCATGCATAGTTAAATGTTTTATATGATTTATGGCATGATTTAAATTGCAATGATTTGATATGATTATTTTGAGATTTAATGATTATTTTAATTGGTGTTTCGGACACGTTTTTCGAGAAAATGTGAAATGACTGTTTTGGGCGAAGGCCCGGGATTTGTGATTGGTTTTGGCTTGGATTATGAGTTGAGAAATTGATTTAATGGATTTGTGATGTTTTCGGATATAATTTTACGGATTTGCGTGTATTGAATTATTTTATTATTTTACGGATTGACGAGAAATGAGATTTGGGCATGTGGACCCGTGCTAATGGTTTTGACATGGTTTTGATACTTGAGTTGAAATAATGCTTTTGATTGTGTATTGATGTTTGACGACTCCAGATGTGTAATTCCTGGAGGGACTCCAGATGCGTAATTCCTGGAGGGACACTGGATGTGTAATTCCCGGTGAGGCTGGATGTGTAATTCCCAGCATTGGATGACGACTCTGGATGTGTAATTCCCAGAGGATCCTCGGATGTGTAATTCCCGAGTTATATGCTTTATTATATGGTGAACTGATTTTATAAAGTGATTTAAATGATTCAAATGTTTTCACATGTTGGGCTTGAGAGCCGGATTTATTGTTATTCATGTGTTTTATCCTATGCATGCATGATTTGTAAAACTGGAGGGTAAACTGATGTGTTTTGAGAAATGTTTTTCAAATGATATTATTTTGTCCACTCACACCTTTGTTTTTGATGACCCTCCAGGCCGTGGCACAACGTTCGGGGCTGATCTCGAGGCGGAGGCATGAGCGACAGTTATCCCTTGTCTGATAGGTGCTGAAGGCTAGTTTCGGGACTTCAGTTGACTTGTCAGACGGGAGCAGGACCAGGCACGGTTATCGAGGTCCATGAAACCAATACTAAAGCCAATTTTCTTACTAAATTAGTATTTAATAGAAATTTAATAAAATTTCTTTTAATTTTTTCATATTTGAGGTGGGCTGTAGCTCACCTCAAATAGAGCTGGGTGTGTGCCAAACCTGCCATACAATATCTTTTAATGTAGGATCCATAGAAACACCCTATTTTATACAATACAGCAAAAAAAAAAAATCAGACAAGAAAAATAGGCTTTCCATGTATTTTTTCTTTATAACCGAATTTAAATTGAATATATATTTTATTTTGCTAAGAATTTGAATTTTTTTTTCCTGAAGCTAAGAATTTGAATTGACTATATTGATTTTATTTACTTTGTAGGACAGATATACGCAATAATTATATCTCCATTATTTGAAAGAAAATTGTACAAATATATAGTGACGTGACTTTGTAAAAAACACTACTTGGTTTGGTTGGTACTACTACCTGCGAAATTAATTATAGATATGCGTATAAGCATAAATATAGAGAAAGACAGCAAAACAACATTATTTGAAGTCATAATTAAATAGCTTCACCTGTAACTTGCATCACAATTAAGCTCGGCCTTGTGGAGTACGTGTGTTTGGTTGATGTTTCAATCGAATCTATAAGTCAGAGAGAGAGAGAGAGAGAGAGAGAGAGAGAGAGAGAGAGAGAGAGAGAGAGAGAGCCAACTCCATGGAAAGTGGATGTCAAAGTTGGATGGAAAAAGCGAGAGGATCGATCATTATCATTCATCATTGTCCCACCGCCCTCACTTCCCATGCCAAATCCAAAGCCCGGTCCACAGACTCACGATATATGCTAGCTCCATCTGGCTTCACAATGCCCTTTTCCTCTTCTTCTTCTATTGAGTATCACAATGACTTACTTAATTTTGGTGGTGGGTGAAGTTTAAATTTAACAAAACTTACGGTGGACAAATATTAATGCGACTTTCTTATAATCAACGAGTTTTATGCATGAAGTTATTGTTATTTTATGATTATTAAGTACTGTAATGGAAATTAATATTACTTTTAAAATTAAAATTATAAAAATAATATTAGATATTTTATATAAGAACTAAGAGGATGGTCGCTGGATGATGATTACTTCCACCAAATAAAACCAAACAGGTGTACGCACATAAGGCATTGTTGGTGTTGGATTGTGATTGTAATCTTGTTTAATGAATCATTTTGCCGCTACTTGTAAATTCGAAGCCAACAACTCCTGACTTGCTTACATTTTAACCTATTAACTTATTGTTATTCAAATTTCCATGACCCAAAGGTTGCCCATGTAACGCCCCGGAAACTCGAAGAATGTAAATCTATAAAATAATGTATGAAATGACGTTTATACCCTTATAAATAGTGAGATCAAAGTTGACTTTTTACGTGACACGTGTTTTTCACGAACTTCAAGTACCATTAGGTAGGTCTCGATTCCCTGAGTTCGTAGACAAATGGAACGCTGAAATTGGACTTCGGATGAATAAGTTATGACTCTAAAACGAGGAAGGGCATTTTGGTAATTGTGTAAAGGAAGGGTAAAATGGTAATTTGGATGGTGAAATTTGAAATCAGCCGTAGTGGATTGTTAACTGAGTTGTTTAACTAATTAAGTGACAGTTGTCACTAAGAAATGATGGATTAGTGGCTGGTTGGGCTGAGTGGAAGCACAGGTGTGCTGTTTGTGCTGTGGAAGAACAAAGCACGGGGTTATTTTGTATTGTTTTGGTCAAGTGCGTGAAACAGAGACACAGAGAAACTGAGAGCTTCTTTCAGATTGTTGTGAGGGACCGAGAGAAAACAGAGAAGTTAGTGAATTGAGAGATCAAACTTGAGAGGAAAACCGAGAACCAGAGAGGAGGAGCAACCCGAAATCGGAAAAACTGGGAAAATGGAGGGAAAATTCTAAGTTTAATTTGCGAGTTGAGAGGAGCCAAACAGAGATTAAAAACAGTCTTCTAGACTCATTTCGACTTCAACCACACAAAAATCGAAGGAGCTTGATCGTGTTTTGACCAAGAACTGAAGTTCCAGATTCTGGAAAAATTCGAGGTTGAGTGCGACTACCTACAGGTAAGGATTTGTGCAATTGGTTATTGTAGAATGTTCATTTAAGTCTTAAGATGCTTCTGTATCAATTAATTAGAAATCTAAGTAGAATTGAGTGAGATTCAAAATTTAAAACCGTGTGATTGATCATTAGAGAAATGTTGGATTAAGAGCTTGATGTATGTAATTAATGATGGAGAACTTAAATTAAGATAGAATGGAAGGATTTCGGTGGAAGAATTGAAAGAAATAAGTTGGAATTGAAAGAGTTTGAACCGGGTCGTGTCGCGGGTTCGTAACTCGTTTAGCAGGAAAATGGGCAGAGAAGATGACACTGTAGCACTACTGTACAGGGCGCGTGACTTTCACGCGCAGCCCCTTTGGGCGGCGTGTGAGGGCGCGTGAGGCAGTATCTTCGGTCAAGGTCAACATGTGATTTTATCCTTTCAATGTAACGAACATTTTGAGACAAGTTTTGAGTCGATCAGACGTCGTTTCGGGATAGTTTTGAGTGTTCGAAGGTTTAGGATTTTAATTTAATTACGTTGAAAAATCCTGAAAAATTGGGGAAATTAATGCAAGCTTAATGAAAGTATTTGTGACCCAAATTTTGATGTTTGACAGGCTAAAACATTCCTGAGGCAGCCGAGGAGCGTACGGGACGCGATTGACGCGTTCGAACTTCGTGAGTGGACTTTTGTTTTTTAACCGAGCATGCATAACTATTTTTACTTACTCGTTTTATGTTTCTATATATAATTTTATGTTTATAATTATGATATTCCTGCTTTACGTGATTGCACGTTTTCGATGTGATTATCACATTTTGTGTATTTCGAGACTATGGTTTCTCCTATGCTTTGATGATGGCTTGATAAGTGATTTTATATGATTTGTGCATATCACGTTTTACTGATGCTTTGATTATGTTTTGTGAGTATGATTTGGGATTTGAGTGTGAAATTTGGACATAAGTTCTATTTCGATAAAATGTGATTTCGGATCGGTTTTGGAAATTGGACTAAGATGGATTCTGGATTTGTTGTGAATTACACATGGTTTTGGGTTTAAAGACCCGGTACTATTGCTGGATCTGGTTTTGGGTTTAAAGACCCGGTTAATTGATGACGGGGGAGGGCCCTTGATTGAGATTTGTCGAGTTTAAAGACTCGGTTACTGTGATGTCCCCCGAGGCCTATTGATTTTGTTTTGAGTTTAAAGACTCGTTGATATCTCGGGCAGGCCTGATACATGAGTTTAAATACTCGGATAGATCCAACAAATTTTATCCATTGATATTACATTCGGTTTTACATGATTTTATAGTTATCTTCTGTAACGGTTTCCATACGGTTCATATAAGTGTTTTCAGATACTTAGTTATGCATGCGTATTTTGAAAATGGGGGGTGAACCCTGATTTCATTAAAACTGTTTTCCATAACCATTTGTTTTAGTCCACTCACACTTTTTTGTTTTAATACCCTCCAGGTCGTGGTACGAGTTTTGGGGGCTAACGCCGAGGCAGAGGCATAAAGTTTTCCTGTTGCGGTGTAGTTAGCTCACAGAGTAAGGTTTTATCCTTATCTTGTATTGTAACTATGCTATGTGATACTATTGACTAGTTGTACAGTTGGTTATATAGTACGTTCTCCCTGGTCTGACAATGTGTGAGATGTAATTATTTTGGTTATTTTGGTTGTTTGTATTCGGTTGTCAAGCGGGAGCAGGATTCTTCCCGGTTATCGAGGCGATAATCGGGGTGGGTCCTGTCAGCCCATGATCACTAATTTCTTTGTTTTTTCCTTTCAATTTTGTAAGAACTCGAATAAATGCTTAGAGCATGAGTCCGTGAAATGCATTTTTTTTAAATCCAAATGGAGGATTTTCAAAGAAAATAGACCTCCCAATTTCATCTCCTGTTTTTTTTTTTGTCAAAAGAGATACTTTATTAAAACAGCTGAATCCCAACGTTTGCATCATGAGCTAAGATATTAAATAACCATGGAGACTCTAAGCCTTCCCATCTGAAACTGCATTTAAAACGCTTACAGAAAGCTGGAACTCATGAGCCGCAGTGTTGTGTTTACGAGTGGTGTACCTAAACTGTACAGTCTCAAAAAGAGGTTGCATAGCTAGAATAACATGAATTACTCCCTCGATACTAGCCTCTAGACAAATATCTAATGTAACATATTGAACCAGAAGCTGTGAATCCGACTTCAAGATAACTCGCTTACAATCAAAATCTGCACATGCAACCATAGCAGTATGGATGTCATAAGCTTCAACATGCAAGGCAGTATCACAAGGGAAACCACCCTCACCCTCCATAGAAATGAACTCACCCAATGAGGACCAGCGAACCCAACCATAAGGTTTCTGACCGGATGTACCACTAAAACCCCTATCACAGTTAACTTTCACAAAACCAGTAGGAGGCTGCCGCCAAGAAAGGCTAGCAGAAGGGACCACTACTGGCAGTGGGACCTTCTGAATGAGTGGTGGTTTTGCTAGCCTAGCCGTAGAGAACTAAGACACCTGGGTCACCATCATATGGATAGCAGAACTAGGATCAATGGTGACATCATTATAGCATCGCTGATTACGACACTTCCATAACCTCCAAAGACCAAAACTGAACATCTGAATAGCGTCCTCCCCATATCCAGGCTGAGTAAGATTTTGAAAGAAGAACCTGCCAACGCCTAGCAAAATCTCCATCCACAACCCCACTCATATCAAGCTGCAAAGGACAACCATACTTGAAAAGTTGGACAAAGTGACAGTGGAAGAATAAGTGTACCTGAGATTCCTTGGCTTCACCACATAGAGGAAAAATAGTATCCACCAAGATTCGAAGTTTGACCAGATTCACTCGTACCGCCAAATACTGTTTACAACACTTCCATAAGAAAAACTTAATCATTGGAGGAACATTCAGTAACCAAATGGAATCTCAAAGGTCCTTCTGCAAGCTAGTATCACTCGCTTCCCTGGAACCCTGATTTCGTCTGAAATCCCCACTCTTGAGAAGAAAAAGAGCCACATAATACTCTGATTTCACCGTGTACTTACCACTTCGAACATAATGTCAAATATGTCTATCTGAACAACCCAAAAAGCTAATGGGCAGGGCTAGAATACTTAGCGCTCCTCCTGATTAAAAATCGTGGTAATCAGCTCAGTATTCCATTGTCTACTCTCGCTATCAATTAGATCCACAACCAGTTGGGGCATAAAAGGATGTTGGGAGAGCTGCAATGTGACGACCCGTCTCGAATTAGTAGGATTAATTAAGGATTAATGACAGATTAGCTAGGCTAATCGGGGATTAGACGAGGATTAGCGGACGTTCAAGGCAATATGACGATTTTGCCCTTGGAATGGGCAAAACGTTGACTTTTCATTTGGATGGTCAAATGGACTTTGACCGATGATCGTGACGTAGTTTGGGATGTCACAAGTTCATAGACATGTGGCACGCTCAATTCTGACATTCGAGGAAGAAGTGGTGACGTTCGGAAGTTCAAGGGCGTTTTGGTAATTTGGGCGAAAAGGGGCCAACGGTTGACTTTGACCCTGGAGGTCCGATGACCGAGGGCCGAGTACCGTTACGTAGATCACGACAATATGAATTCGTAGACAAGCGTAAAGTCGAATTCGGACGTTCGACGGAGAAGTTACAGTTCACGGAAGTTCGAGTGCACTATTGCACGTTTTACGAAACGGGGACTATTTGGCAGCAAGTGGGGCCCAGATATTTTGGACAGGCCCAATGGATGAGTGAAAAGTGTCACCCATCCATTTTCCATCCCATTTTCATTCATGCATCCACCTTCCCCGTGCATCGATCATTTTCCTCCTAACCCAACCAAACCCGATCACCCATTTCACCCCAAAATCCAAACCCTACAACCCTAAACCCATTTGTGAGAGGACAAAGAGTGAGAAGAAGAGCTGAGGAAAGTGGTGGATGGCCCAGGAAGCACCGCCGTGGACAACAGTGGAGGCCAACCCGTGCAGGTATCGGTTTTAACCGAATTTCATCCATTTTCCATTTCTTGTATTATGGGTCGTTTCATTGGTTTTACTGAATTAAATAGGTTTCTAGGAGTGTGTTAGGATGTTTTTGAGAGAGTTTGGATGTTGGGACACCACTGGGAAGGTTTTCAAAAATTGAACCGTGAGAGCAAGGATTGGACCGGTCGGTTTTGAGTGTTTTAGGGGTTCTAATTAATTGGTTTAGGTTTCTAGGGTCGAGATATGAAGAATAGGATTAATTAGAGTTGAAACGGACGAAGATTGGACCGTGTAGGGACCTGGACTGGACACGCCGGTCCAAGTTGCAGGAAAAACCAAACCGGAACGGTCTGACTGAGGACAGGGGTGACACTGTAGCACTGGCGCGTGGCTTCCACGCGCAGCCACTTCAGGCGACACGTGGTGGCGCGTTGGGGAGAATTTGAATAAGGTTCCAACATGTCAAATCATCTATTCGATGTAACGAACATTTTGGGACTGGTTTCGAGTCGATCGGACATCGTCTCTATATAGTTCGGGCTGTCTGAAGGTTTCGGTGCGCGTTTAAAAATAGTTAAAAATCCCGAAAAATTAGGGGGCTTTAGTGAGGGGTTAATTAAGTAGTTAGTAATCATCTAAAGTGATTTGGACAGGTTTGGAAATCCCCGAGATGACGGTTGACCCGGAAAGGCGTACAACGCGCATATCGAGCCAGCAACGCGGACGATCTGTGAGTGGATCTTTGTTTCGAATTCGATGCATGCATAAATGTTTTATAATTGTTTTAATTTATGTTTTGTGATTCCATGAGTGCAATTGTTTGTGGTAGCTTAGGATCGACATAATTGCACGTATTTCGAGGTTTTCGTCTTTATGTCGTACCTTCGCGTACCATGTTTTCAACGAGGGTTTAATAAACGGATTTTGGATTTGGAAATATGAAATCGGGCATGAGACCCCCTTTGATTTACAAATCTCGGACTTGGAGTCCATTTGAATTGACGAGGAATCGGACCGAGGGTCCATTTGTGTTATATGATCGGGCCGGGGACCCAATTGGTTTACGATTCGGGTTTGAGGCCCAGTTAGTGGTACTATCGGGCTTGATGCCCCGTTGATTTATGATATCGGGCCTGAGACCCATTTGGTTGAGATATCGGGTTTAAGGCCCTGTTGGTTGTGAAATCGGACGTGAGGTCCTGTTGGTTTATGGTTTCGGGCTTAGGGCCCTCTTGACTGTGAAATCGGGCTTGAGTCCGAGTTCAGTTTGTGAAATGAGAATTCGGGCATGAGACCCTGTTGAACTGGGAATTTAGGCCGAGGCCTGTGAAACTGATTTGAATCGGATTCGAGGAATCCCATTGAGATGAATCGAGTTTGAGACCCAGTTGAAATGTGTTTTGAGAAAAAAAGAAAGAGAATTGAAAATGTGGATGAACCCTCCATATGATTATATGGTCTCCTCCAGCGTCGACCTGGAGAGTCACAATCCACAGACCAGAGTGGGTATCTGACACGACCCATCCCAATCCCCCCGGGATTACCATGGGATGTGACGTGCTCCCGTCTGACCCAAGGTGTCAGACAAGGGATAACCCGACACCACTGCCCCTACGGGCATCCAGAGTGCGCAAGGATCGATGGAGGAGGCATGCGATGTCCCGGTCCCCTGCTACAGTCGCATCCGAGATCAACCTGAAGGGCATGAAAAACCAAAAGCTGTGAGTGGACGAAAATAAACAAGTTCATTAAAAACATTTTATAAGACATTTATGCCCATCAGTCAAAACGTATGCATGCATCAAAAACCAATAATCAAACATTTATTAGAAATAATCATTAGGGCCTTAGCCCGGAAACCATAAAGTAAATCCGAGAACACATAATAACTGCAATTCGTCAAGTCTCATAAACCGGGCCACTGTCCCAACACATTTGAAACGGTCAGAAATCAACAATACTTCATAAACAAATCTTAAACACGGGAACTCAATCCCAAAACTCATCAAATCCAGTCCATCCGGGTCACTGCCCAAAACCAGTGAAAAACTGTAATCATACACGTTTGCTGGATTAAGTGCGCCCGAGTCTTTAAACTCAAAATCATGCGCATAACCAGGCCTTCCCGGGATATCAACGAGTTTTTAAACTCAAAACATGATCAATAGGCCTCGGGGGTATCACAATAACCGAGTCTTTAAACTCACGAGTCTTTAAACTCAATCCGGGTCTTTAAACCCAATTTTCCGGGCTCGCCCCCGTCATCAATTAACCGAGTCTTTAAACTCAAATCGTGCTCCAGCAATAGCACCTGGTCAGCAAGCGGCTGCGCGTGAAGCCCACGCGCTGCTACAGTATCATCGTCTACCTCTAGTGAACCCGGTTCACCAGGTTCAGACTGGCGTTCACGGTTCTCTAGTTATTCCAGGTGGTTTTCAGTCCTAATTAGTCCATTAGATTCGTCCAATCACAATCTATTGATTTAGCTAATTGAATCACGAAGATTGAGCCTGTTTCAACCCTTCCAAACTTCGAATTTAAAACCCGTCAAAGCCCTGTTTCGACTCCCGGCCACCAGAGTTTCCCCCCATCACGGCGTCACAACCATAAGATTCCTAAGGGCCCAAGGAGTCTAACAGAACCAACAGAAACCTTCGACTCACTCCCAAACCTCACGACTTAACGATTGAACCAAAACGGCAAAACAGAGCGCATAGAGGGAAATGAGAATTACCTGCCTGCCGTCCGCCACCGTGCTCACCGCCGCATCCTGCTGGGTTCCCAGAGCCGTCCCAATCTCCCTTCGCACCAGATTGGTTCAACATGATTACTCCTGGCTGCACCACCCTGTCAACACCTCTCTGTTTTTCCTGAGAGCTCACTCACACACAGAGGCTTGCCCTCACACGATTCTTAGCCAAAATCACTCACCAGTCTGTCTAATCACTCACATTTGAACACAGAACCTCACAGAACTCACACACACATAAGGACGATCAATTGCTCACGGTTCCCATCTCTCTGTTTTTCAGTTCGGACACAGGCAACCAACACTCTAATTCTCTCACTCAGACCTTACTCAAATGAGTCCCCTCAGCTCACAACTCAGCTAATCACACAATGAGGGCGACAACTCGTGGGAACATTCTCAGACCACTGGGAATTTGCTTCCCGTACACAGAACCCCACCAGAAATTGAAACCACCCGTGCACCGTGCACGACTGATCCTCCCAGTCCCACTCAGCCATGTCTCCACTTCCTCAATCCTAATTAACAATCCGTTCTGACCTTCCACTATAGATTAAACAATGTAGGGTTCAGTCCACTCATGGCATAGTGCTCTGTCCTTGTTTCCCACCGTGTTCCACCGTGAGTGAACAGTACACGGCCTAAATTACCATTTTACCCTCAGTGCAAAAATTACCATAATGCCCCTCACGCATCCAGGCCCGTAACTCGGTCATCCGGACTCCGATTGGTGCATGCCGCCTGTCTACAAACTCAGGGCATCGAGACCTTCCTAATGGTCCTGGGCCCTCGGCCATCGGACCTCCCGATCAAAAAGTCAACATTTTCCCCTTATTTCGTCCAAATCACGAAAATGCCCTTGGACTTCCGAACGTCATAACTTTCACCACGAACGTCAGAATCGAACGTGCCACCTGTCTATGAACTCGTGATGTCCCAAACTACGTTACGGTCATTGGTCAAAGTCCATTTGACCGTCCGAATAAAAATTCAACGTTTTACCCATGACAAGGGGCAAAACGGTCATTTGCACTGTTCGTCCGAGTTCACCCAACTAATCACCGATTAACCCTGCTAATCATGATTAGTCCGTGATCTAATCCCGAAATCCGGGACGGGTCGTCATAGTATCCCCATAGGGATCCCGCTCCAGGAGTGGGCGTTATGTTGTGGTCCCAGACCAGATTCCAAAGAGATGATCCGACTAGATCCAGAGAGAGAGCTCATACTAGATCCAGTGATTGAGCCTCCTAGATGGAGATTCCTGGAAGAAGACTCGGAGTTAGACCCCGAGTAGTGTGCACACTAGTATAGAGATGATATCGTGACGATATCGGGGATGTGATCCCTAGGGGCTGTGTGCCTCGAGATTGGCATCTTCTTCGGAAGTGCCTAGGATGGGTTATATATGTATATATGTATATATGTATATGTGGACAGGTTTTCATTGAGATGGCGTTGGGCTGAGACCCACGCGTATTAGTTTTGGGCTGAGACCCTTACGAGTTGGTTTTGGGACGTATTCCCATGTTATTTTGGTTTGGGCGGAGTCCCATGGTTTGATTAACAGATTTCGGGCCAAGGCCCAAATGGTTTGATGGTTCATGACGGTTTGTGGGAACCTGGCATCAACCTTAGAAATGGTTTTCGAATGCATGCATATGTTTTTAATGAAGGGCATAAAGGTCTTTTGTGAAATGTTTTTATAAAATATTTGTTTTGTCCACTCACAGCTTTTCTGTTTTGAATGCCCTTCAGGTTTATAGCGGATGTGGCTGTAGCAGAGACGAGACATCGCATTCCTCCTTCGGATCCTGACGCACTCTGATAGCCCCGATTGGGAAAAAGACGGAAGTATCCCTGATCTGACACTTCGTGTCAGACGGAAGCAGGTACGTCCCACGCTAATCCCGAGGGATTTGGGACGGGTCCTGTCATGCAAAAATGGCATGCGCGTGTTCAGCCATGTGTTAGATAGGATATGAACGTGTTTACCATCCCCCACCCGCCACCGAATCCCAACTTTTAATATATGGAGACCTTTTAGAATCCTTTTCTAACCCCAAGGGTTTCACCGCACTTTTTTTCGCACTAAGTAGATTCCCATCTGGAAACTACTTAGCTCTCAAAGTCTGGCCTAAAAGAGAGTCAGCGTAAGTTAAGATTCTCCAACTTATTTTGGAAAGAATAGCAACATTAAAACACCTAAAATCCTTGAAACTCAATCCCACGTCCTGTTTTGGTCTCGACAGTTTGTCCCAAGAGCCCTAATGAATTCCAGTTTTTTTTACATGTACTCCCCTACCAGTAATCTACCATAATCCTGGTAATATTTTGACATACAGATACATGCATTAGAAATCATGATATAGAATATATAGGCATGTCCATTGCCATATATTTCAAAAGAACTTCCTTTCCAGCAGGTGATAAAAACTACTCTGCCTATCCTTGAATACGTCCTTTAATGTGATTCCTAGTCTTTTCAAATACCTTCTTCTTCGAGGCTCCAAAATTTGCCATCAGCCCCAGATATTTCCCAAAGCCGTCGTTGCACTAGATCCCATGAATATCATACAGAGCCTTTTTGGTATTCTGAACTACATCACCACCAAATAGTACTGCACTCTTATCAAAGTTGATGAGTAGGCTAGACTAAGTAACATAGGTGTTTAGAATCTCCTTAACACAGTAGGCCTTAGCAAAGGTGACCTTACATATTAACACTGAATTATCAACAAGAAGGAGATGAGTAAGAGTAATATCATTGAGGACATGGTGAATCCCTCTTAGTAGCCCATCCCCCTCCCGTTTTCGAATGACAACAGTAAGTCCTTCTGTACACATCTCAGAGAGGAAAGGTGACAGAGGGTTTCCTTGCTGTATTCCTCACAAAGGCCAGATAAAATCAGTTGGTTCACCATTAACCAAAACACTATAAGTGGCAGAGGCAACATAACCCATAATCCAATGATAAAAGGAATCAACAAAACCAATTTTCTGCATCGCCACCTGTAAAAAATTCCACTTAACTCTATCATAAGCCTTAGCACTGTCTAGTTTCAGTACCATTTCTTCCCCCTCCACCTCTCGTTTCTTCTTCAGTGTATGTAAAACTTCATGCACCACTAGAATATTATCAGTGATTTGTCGACCTTCAACAAAAGCAGACTAGATTGGGCTAATAAGACGTTTAAGTACCTTTTTCAATCGGTTAGTGATAATCTTGGAGATGATCTTATAAACAACATTACACAAGGCTATTGGTCTCAACTAAGTCATATGGATAGGATTAGGTACCTTTGGGATCAGAGCAATATTGGTATGATTGTAGTGTCCTACCAGGTGGCCCATAGCAAAGTAACCTTTAACAAAAGCAATTACATACATACCAATGATACCCCAATGCTTATGATAGAAGGCTGCGGTGAAACCATCTGGACCTGGGGATTTCGTGAGATGCAAAGATAACATTTCATGTCAAATCTCCTCATCTTTTACCTGGCAGGTAAGTCTACTATTATCCTTCTCTATTATGGATGCCCAGAAGTCAATTTTGACGTCTACTCTTAATAGTTTTTGCATGAAAGAACTTTGTATTCTTATCACTCTCATTTAACCACTGATTTCTGCATTTCAACTTCCAATGAACCTCCTCATCCAAGAAGGCATGTTTCAAGTCGGATTCCAAGGTTTTAATTTGATTCTCCTCAAAAGACGATTGTTGAAGGGCGGTTTACAATTACTTCATCAACACTCCAATACGCAGTTGGGGATTATAGATAGCTTTCTTCCTCCAAGTAAAGATCCCCCTCCTCACCCCATTTAGTTTACTTTCAATAAAGGCCGTACCTTCCAAAGGAACTGGCTCCCCTCATTCCTCCTTAATAATCTAAATGCAACCCTGCTCATTACTCCATCTCGGATCAAAGATGAACTGTCGTCGATTACGCTTAATCTTAGGGGTCGTGTCAAGGGCCAGCATGGCATGGTCAGACCCCTCAACTACCACATGCTCAATTGGGGTATTAGGATACCAATGAATGCACTGATTAGTGACAAAACCCCTATCAATCCATTCTTGGATATATCCCCCCTCTCTATTGTTCCTCCAAGTGTAGGGGTAGCCTTTGTAGCCAAGATCTAATAAGCTACAAGTGGACACAAATCTTCTAAACTGTCAGGACCCGATCCTTCTCCTCGGGCAGGACCCGACTCATCTAGAACCATATTGTCCGCTTTGGGCCTCGCCCTCGTGGTTTTGTTTTCGGGAGCTCATGGTGAAATTTCCTGGGGGGTCACCCATCATGGAATTGCACCAGGCTCAACTCGCTTAACTTTGGATTTCCAATCCCCCTCAAAGCCACTTGAGCTCCCAAAAGGCCTAGTGCTAGATAGGTGTGTGCCTATACCTTTAAGGCACACCACCATCCTCTCCCAGACAATCCCCCCTCGCATGAATTTGGGATCGTTCACCGTTCGCTTCAGGACACGGGTCTTACAATCCACCCCCCTTAGGGCCAAGCGTTGCCAGGACCCGCCCCGATCCCCCTGGGACCACACGGGGACGTGCCCTGCTCCCGTCTGACAACCAATTTAAAACATGCCAATTTTGCCATTTAAGGAAAACTCAATTGCATAAATATCCAAATAAGATCGTACATAAAATTCGAATTCAAATAATGTCAGATAAGGGATAAATTTCACAACACAATTTTTGAGCACGACTCTAAGCTAATCCTGCGGGCTAACCTGCCCAACAGGGTTTCAAGTGCGCAGTCCAAATCTATGCCTCGGCCTCCGGATCCTCCTCTACCTCAGCGACACGGCGTGGAGGGATCAATAAAACATTAAGGGTGAGTGGGCCGAAACTCAAGGTTTTATAAACAGTTCATCAATTTTGAAAACATATAGTTTTACCCCTCCGTTTTCCAAACATGCATGCATCAGTACCAAAACCGTAGTATCATATCAAATAAGTATTATCAACATAATACATATTAGTTTTACCCCTCCATTTTCATACTCGCCCCGACGAAGGGTCAACGCGGGAACAGTACCTGCTGACATCATCGTTGACGTCAGCATGACGTCATGCTAACAGCTGTCAGGTCTGACATGTCAGACTCTGACAGGTGCCACATGTCAACACATGATTGGTCCACGTCATTGCTCTGTCAGTGCCACGTGTCAAGTCTGACATATGCCACGTGTCAGCACGGCACTGGTCCACATCACTGACATATCAGTGACACGTGGCAGCCCCTCATTGGGCCACGTCACTGATATGTCAATGTTGACTGTGCACTGACATGTGACACGTGTCAGCTGATGAGTGGTCCACGTCACCTGAAAGTCTGACAGGGTGCCACGTCATCACCTCTAACCTCTCGACGGGTCGACCCGTCGCCTAAAACCGGGTCGTTCAGACCCGCGAACTGACCCGGTCACCAATCCCTCATTTCATGACCATTTTAGCTCTAGTTTGTCCCTATATGACCGTCTCAATCCCATAAAGGGTTATAACTAATTAAAAACATCAAACAAAGCTGAAATCAGAGGCTTACCTCGATGAACAGACTGCTGGTTTTTCCGTCGTCTTTTACTCTCCGTTTCGGTCACCACTGGTCACGAAATCAAGCTCTAAGTGTTCCTATTAGTCCTTAGAATCGATTAGGGTTATTAGAAGTCAGAAACCATCATTTAAAACTAAACTTCCATTTCTGAGTTTTTCAAAACAGTTTCAGGTTAAAACTTCCTACCTCGCCGTCGTCAGCTGTCCAACGCCGCCGTCCCTCAGCCTCACCAGCACAGTCCACTCACACACAACACAGGGGAATGGGTGACACGCTGGTGTGTTTTTTGAATGGGTTTGTGAGTGTTTCGGGTAGGATATATATATAGTATGGGAGGGAATCTGATGAAAAGAAATGGAGGGTCCAGATTAGTCCTTGGAAATGAGATCAAGGGTTTAGATGTAATCTGGGGTATTTTAGATGGATGGCTGGGATTAAAAGGTGGTTTTATGTAACAACCCGTCCCGAGAACCGGGATTAGTAGTGTGATTAAGGTGTGATTAGTGAGGTTAATCGGCGGTTAGGTGGTCCCGATAGGTCCATGAGCCTAGAATGACGATTTTGCCCCTAGTTTGGGCAAAACGTTGACTTTTAGTTCGGGTGGTCCGATGGATTTCGACCGGTGACCAGGACGTAGTTTAGGACGTCACGAACCCATAGACAGGTGGCACGCCTGATTCCGACATCCGAGGAGGAAGTTGTGATGTTCGGAAGGTTGAGGGCATAACCGTAATTTGGGTAAATTAGGGGGAATAGTTGACTTTTTGTAGAACCGGGTTTTGGTACGTTGACCTAGGATGGTTAGGTAGATCTCTTCGTCCTGAGTTCGATGACAGGCGGCACGTATTCATCGGACTTACGAGGTGTGAGTTACGGGTCTAGAAGGGTAGTGGCAAAACCGTAAATATAAGTTAACAAGAAGGGTAATTTGGTCTTTTTTCACCTGGGGATTTGTGCAAAAAGAAGCAGATGAAGGGTTGAGATTGGGCCACATGGGTGAGAGAGAATGGGGGATGGTGACATGTGGCAATTGTGTAGAGGGTTCTGGTTGAATCCTGTACATACACGGCCCAAATAATTGGGGTGCAAAGAACTTTTCTTTTATTATGGTCCACTCACATCTTCTGTTTTAACTTGCCCTCCAGGTTGTGGAGCGAGCGCGGGGTCTTGACGTCGAGGCAGTGTCTGAGGCATAGAGGTCACGTGAAAGATTCCGGAGTGGTTTAGAGTCTTCCGCGTGCGTGTAATTTATCGGTTTTTATTTTCTTATGTTTCGTACTATGCTCTGTAAAGTATAACTTCAGGATGTTTTATATAGTTTCTCCTGCGTCTGACTGAGTTTTTGGTGATTTTGAGTGAGTTGTACTTGAGTGTTGTGTCGGGGAGTCAGACGGGATCAGGATTTACCTCGGGTTTCGGGGTGAAACTGGGGTGGGTCCTGACATTTTATTCTTATTTAAATACCTTAGTGGAGCTTGATCCAATCTAGCCAATGGATGAGTGACATTTGTCACTCATCCAAGTGTCCTCCAACCACTATATCAGAATAAAATAATCAACACGATTACCGAGACGTAAACCGCCCGATTTCACGTTTCAGACCATAACTTCCTCGTATGAAGTCCAATTTCGGCGTGCCACCTGTCTATAGATTCGTGACGTCCCGACCTACGTCACGGTCAAAGTCGCAAGTCCAAAATATTCCCCAAGACAAAATTCAACGTTTCTCCCCCCTAAGGGCAAAATAGTCAATTTACATTAAAATAATATTTTATAAAAGTTCGGGGCATTACAACCTACCCACCTTACAAAAATTTCTTCTCCGAAATTTACTCAAATAAATAAGGGTATTGTTCCCTCATTAAGTCCTCGGGTTCCCACATCGCTTCTTCGACGTCATGGTTCCTCCACAACACTTTCACTAGTCGAATGGTCTTGTTCCTCAGAACCTTGTCTTTCCGGTCCAAAATCTGCACTGGTTTCTCTTCAAAGCTTAGGTCCGTCAGTAGTTCCAATGGTTGTTCTGGTAAGGCATGTGAATCGTCCCGTAGGTACCTCCGTAACATAGACACATGGAAAACATCATGCACTCTGGCAAGCTCCGAGGGTAATGCTAACCGGTATGCCACCAATCCAATCCTCTCTATGATCTCGTATGGTCCAATATAACGTGGACTCAGCTTCCCTCGTCAGCCAAAACGGATAATCCCTCTCCACGGAGATAACTTCAGGAATACAAAATCTCCAATCTCAAATTCCAAATCTCAAATCCGTCGATCCGCATAGCTCTTTTGGCGATCCTGTGCCGCCTTCAATCTCTCCTTAATGATTCTAATCGTTTCCTGAGTCATATCCATCAAATCCGGCCCTACAACCACTCGTTCTCCTATCTCCATCCAACAGATATGTGTCCAACACTGCCGACCATACAGTTCCTCGTAGGGTGCCATCCCGATACTTGTCTAATAACTGTTGTTATATACGAACTCCATCAAAGGCAAATGGGTATCCCACGAATCCTGAAATTGTAGCACACAAGACCTCATCATGTCCTCCAGGGTCTGAATGGTCCTCTTTGACTGTCCATCGGTCTGTGGGTGGAAAGCTGTACTGAAGTGCAAATTTGTACCCAAAGTATTATGTAAACTCCGCCAAAACCTGGAAGTGAAACGCGGGTCGCGATCAGACACTATCGACTCCAGCTGACAGGACCCATCCCAATCCCCTGGGATTACCGTGGAATGTGCCCTGCTCCCATCCAACAAGGGGTGTCAGACAAGGGATAACCAAGAGCCACTGCCCAAACGGGGCATCCAGAGTGCGCAAGGACCGATGGAGGAGGTGTGCAATGTCCCAGTCTCTGCTGCAATCGCATCCGTAATCAACCTGAAGGGCATTAAAACCAAAAGCTATGAGTGGACAAAAATCAATAAGTTCATCAAATACATTTATAAGACATTTATGCCCTCCAATAAAAACGTATGCATGCCACGAAAACCAGTAACCAAAACGTTTGCTCAACCGAGCCATTAGGGCCTTAGCTCAAAAACCGTTAACCAAAAACCAAGTGTGGGAACTCAGCCCAAAACTGTGGAATGCCACTACCAGACATATTCAAATCATGTGGACCACTGCCCAAAGCCATACACATAAATCCATAAATCCAAAACCATTTAGGGTCCCCGACCCGAAATCACAATTATTAAACATAACCAATAATCCATTTTTACCACATAACACATATCCAACCGAAAAGCCATTTCATAGATTCATTAATCCATATTTACCATTACCATCACCAGCATCCCTGATGCTTAGCGTCCCAGACGCTTGACGTCCCTGACGTCATATCTCACGGTATTAAGCAACGCGTGCTACCCGGGGTCTCACCGGGTCCATATCTCTGACATCCCCGATGTCTGACGTCCCTGACGTCAATCATAGCAAAATTGCTCCTGAGTCATCATACAGTCCGGCTGCTCCGTATAATGACCTCTCGCAGGCAATGCACCGTGACTTCCCCAGTGTCCCAGACACCTGGAGGAGACCATCATATATCCTCGTATCCAGATGGTGTATGGAAAACAGTTTTATTAAATCATTTCACAATATTACAATGGGCCCCGCCCGAAATCTCCATAAAACAACATAATTCCATTTAGGGTCCCTGACTCGAAATCACAATTATTAAACATAGGGTCCCTGACCCGAAATTACCATTATAATCCAACTGGGCCTCATGCCCGATTTTATGAACCACTGGGCCCACGGCCCGATTTGTAAACCACTGGGCCCACGGCCCGACTATATAAACCAACTGGGCCCCTGGCCCGATAATATCACTCAAATGGGTCTCAGCCTGATTTCATAACAACTGGGCCCCTGGCCCGATTTCATAAGCAACTGGGCCCCCGACCCGATTTCATTAACTCAAATGGACTCCAAGTCCGAGGTTTCCAAAATAACTGGGCCTCAAGCCCGAATTCATCTTTCCAATTTCAAAACCATTTCATCATATTATACCCAAGTCCATAAACATGGAAAATCCGTACAAAATCGGAAAAAACCTCGATTTACGTGCAAGCACGTAAAGCTTGCACGTAAATCGCCTCGAAATACGTGAAACCGTATAATTTACCAACAATCAAATCAACATCATACAATCACAATCATAATCCATATAAAACATTTAAGCATGCATAGAATTTATAAAACCAAAGTCCACTCACAGACCGTTTAACTGTGTGCCTCGATACGCGTGACATAGGCCTTCCCGGGCCACACCACTATCCCCAGGACTCCCAATCCTGTCCAAATTACATTAGAGGGTCACTAACCTCATCATTAACATCCTATCAAAGTCCCGTAATTTTCCTGAATTTTTAACTATTTTTAAACTTGATTTAAAACCTTCGGACATCCCAAACAAGATCGAGACGGTGTCCGATCGACACGAAACCAATCCCAAAATGTCCGTTACATTAAATAGGACATAAGTCATGTTGACCTCACCTCGAGATTCGTGCCCAAGCGCCGTCACGCGCCGCCGTGAGTAGCTGCCCGTGAAACCCACGCGCCTGCTACAGTGCCAACACAGTCATCCCCTTCGCCCGTTTGTCTGGTAAACGGGTTGAAAAACCCGCGATAAGACCCGGTTCAAATCCTAGCAATTCGACACCGATTCCAACAATTCAAATGTCCATTAGCATCGAATTAGTTTGAATTAATGATCCGTGAACTTAATTACAATCAACCTTACCTAAATCCTCACGATCAAAGATGAACATTCGAAGAACACTCTGAACACTCTGAACACTGTTCATCATCGGAAATCTTCAGTTTCAAGCGTTTTCATTAAATTGATTCATCAAGAAGCTTCAAAGGACCTCGTTAAACACTTTCCCCAATTCAATTGCATCAATTAAAGCCTCCAACTCCACGACTCAAACTCGATAGCCGTACACTGTGCAATGATGGAGCTTCATCGATCTCCAACGTTTTCCTTCCATTGTTCCTTCCAGAAGTATCGTGGGATCCTCAGGAACATAATCCCCAGGTCAATTTCATCCATCGAAGCCTCAAATTCCTCGACTCAAGGTCGAATTTCCTCCTCTGTCTCCAAGTGTGTTCAGAGTCAATATGTTGCCAATTCCCTTCGTTCGTTCGACGATTCTGATCGTAGTGATCCCAGGAAGCTCGAAGTGAGCTCAATTTCGATCCTCACGGCCCAATTCCCAGTATTTGAATTTTCCCCCCAAAATTTCTAAAATCCGAAACCCAAAATCCAGCACTCTCTCAATCCCTCGTGTTTCCCTTTGTAACGACCCGTCCCAAATTCCGGGATTAGTTTAGTGACTAATCTTGATTAGTGAGGTTGAACGGTGGTTAGTAGGGCGGAATCGGACAAATTGTGCGAAATGACCGTTTTGCCCCTGGTCGTGGGCAAAATGTTGACTTTTTGTTCGGGCGGCCAAATGGACTTTGACCGATGACCGTGACGTAGTTCGGGACGTCACGAGTTCATAGACAGGTGGCACGTTCGATTCCGACATTCGTAGAGAAAGTTATGGTGTTCAGAACTTGAGGGGCATTTTGGTAATTTGGCTTGTTAGGGGCCAAATGTTGACTTTTTGATCGGGAGGTCCGATGGGCAAGGGCCAAGGACCGTTATGTAGGTATCGTCGATACGAATCCAACGACAGGCGGCATGCCGAAATCGGAGATTCGACGACAACGTTATGGTCAAGGAAACGAACTAACGAACCGAGGCTCGGATTAAAATAATAATATAATAATGAATAGTGACCATTGACCCTACACACCTGGATGAGTGACAAGTGTCACTCATCCCTTGAAACCAGAATCCATGTTTTGGGGGAGACCTAATTATGATGTTTTAATATTTATTAATTAATTAATTAATCATTTTAATTTCCATTAATCCCATTTATGTTTTCTTAACCGTGTACAACCAACCCAGCTTCTACCCAACCTAAATTCCTCTGCCATTGCTGAGCTCGTGAGTGAGAAACTGAGGGATTTGTGAGGTTGAACTGAGTTGGGTAAACACGAGAGATCGACAGAGAAGGGAGACTCAAATTTCGAATTTTTGAGTTTAGGAGGGAAATTCGAATACTGAGTGTTAGGCCGTGAGGATCGAAATTGAGCTCACATTCAGCTTTCTGGGATCAACACGAATCGATCTGCAACAAGAACGAAGGTAATTGGGGTCGAATTGAGGAAGAACAGAAGGATGGAGGTCTCTGAAATTTCGAAGCTGAGTCGTGGAATTGGAGGCTTCGTTGGATGCAATTGAGGTGGGGAAACTACTTCTCATGATCCCACGATGCTTCTGGGTTCATCAATTGAAGGAAAACGGGTGTGATCGACAGACTTCCATGGTTGCACAGTGACGGCCATCGAGCTTGAGTCGTGACGATTGAACACTGGATTGAAGCAATTGGGTTGAGGGAAATGATTTACGGAGTCCATGGAAGCTTCTGGTTGAATCAATTTCAGGATATCGATCGAAATGGATGGGGTTCGAAGGATGAACAATGGACGGGTGTTCTTGGTGTTCATCATCGAATCGTGGAATTGTAGGTAATGTTTTGTGTAATCAACGTTACAGAACCTTAATTTAACTTAAAACTAAACTAATGGAATGATCAATTGAAGGAATTAGGATCGAATTGATAGGATTGGAACCGGGTCGTCTCGCGGGTAAACTGGACCCGTTTACCAGACATACGGGTTAGGACGATGCACTGTAGCAGGCGCGTGGGTTTCACGCGCAGCCACTCACGGCGGCGCGTGACGGCGCGTGGGCACAAATCTCGAGGTGAGGTCAACATGACTTCTGTCCTATTTAATGTAACAGACATTTTGGAATTGGTTTCGTGTCGATCGGACACCGTCTCGATATTGTTCGGGATGTTCGAAGGTTTTAAATTAAGTTCAAAAATAAGTAAAAATTTGGAAAAATTACGGGACTTTGATAGGATGTTAATGATGAGGTTAGTGACCCTCTAATGTGACTTGGACAGGATTGGGAGTCCCGGTGATAGTGGTGTGGCCCGGGAGGGCCGGTGGCACGCGTATCGAGGCACACGGTTATAACGGTCTGTGAGTGGACTTTGGTTTTATAAATCCTATGCATGCTTAAATGTGTTATATGGTTTATATACATGATTTCTATGATGGTATTTGTGAGCATTGATTTCGGGTATGTTGCACGTATTTCGAGGTGTTTTCCGTATTTCATGTATATCGGGAGTAACGGTTTATTTGTGGTTTTGCGTGCTTGTGGTTAAATAAATATTATGATAAAACGGTTTTTATAGTGGAAAGATGAATTCGGGCTTGAGGCCCACTTGTTTTGGAAATCTCGGACTTGGAGTCCATTTGAGTACGTAATCGGGCTGCGGGCCCAGTTGGTTTATAAATCGGGCCGTGGGCCCAGTGGTTCATAAAGTCGGGCATAAGGCCCAGTTGGATTAAAATGATGATTTCGGGCCAGGGGCCCTATATTTAATAAATGTGGTTTCGGGTCAGGGACCCTAAATGGAAATGTGTTGTTTTATGGAAAATTCGGGCAGGGCCCATTGTGATGTTGTGAAATGAATTAATAAAAACTGTTTTCCATATACCATCTTGATACAAGGATATATGATGGTCTCCTCCAGATGTCTGGGACATTGGGGAAGTCACGGTGCATTGCCTGTGAAGGGTCACCATACGGAGCAGCCGGACCGTATGATGACTCAGGAGCAGGATTGCTATGATTGACGTCTGGGACGTCAGACATCAGGGATGTCAGAAATATGGACCCGGAGAGACCCCGGGCAGCACGCGTAGCTTGTGAAACCGTGAGACATGACGTCAGGGACGTCTAGCATCAAGGATGCTGGTGATGGTAATGGTAAAATACGAATTAATGAAATGGCTTTCCGGGTGGATTTATGATTAGTGTGATTTTAATGAATTGATGTTCATTTATGGTCGTGGGTGGTGACCCACATGGTTGTTTATGTATGGTGGTGGTATTCCACTGTTTTGGGCTGAGTTCCCACACTTGGTTTTTGGTTAACGGTTTTCGGGCTAAGGCCCTAATGGCTCGGTTGAGCAAACGTTTTGGTTACTGGTTTTTGGTGGCATGCATACGTTTTTATTGGAGGGCATAAATGTCTTATAAATGTATTTGGTAAACTTATTGGTTTTTGTCCACTCACAGCTTTTGGTTTTAATGCCCTTCAGGTTGATTACGGATGCGATTGCAGCAGAGACTGGGACATTGCACACCTCCTCCATCGGTCCTTGCGCACTCTGGATGGCCCGTTTGGGCAGTAGCTCTTGGTTATCCCTTGTCTGACACCCCTTGTTGGACGGGAGCAGGGCACATTCCATGGTAATCCCGGGGGGATTGGGATGGGTCCTGTCACCCTTGGTATCTCAATCCTTCAATCACTCATTTTTCTCACAAGAACGGCAGAGGAAGGGAGCCAATTCTCCCAGTTCAGTCCCCCCCCCCCCCCCCCAATTTGTGCACCGTTGGAAGAAAATGTAAAGAAAAATAAAAGGAAATGATGGAGGACAAAATGATTAGAGATGATGATGGTGTTTGGAGGGAAACAAGGAGCTAGAAACAAGGGATGGGTGACACTTGTCACTCATCCGGATGTGCACAGTCATCGGTTACTATTCATTATTATATTATTATTTTAATCGAAGCCTCGGTTCGTTAATTCGTTTCCTTGACCATAACTTCGTCGTCGAATCACCGATTTCGGCATGCCGCCTGTCATTGGATTCGTATCGACGAGACCTACGTAACGGTCCTTGGCCCTCGTCCATTGGACCTCCCGGTCAAAAAGTCAACATTTGGCCCCTAACATGCCAAATTACCAAAATGCCCCTCGACGTCCGAACATCATAACTTCCTCCTCGAATGTCGGAATTGAACGTGCCACCTGTCTATGAAATCGTGACGTCCCGAACTACGTCACAATCATCGGTCAAAGTCCATTTGATCGCCCGGTCAAAAAGTCAACATTTTGCCCACGACCAGGGGCAAAACGGTCATTTTGCACATTTTGTCCGATTTCGACCTACTAATCACCGATCAACCTCACTAATCGAGATTAGTGACTAATCTAATCCCGGAATTCGGGACGGGTCGTTACACCGGCATCCCATGTAGTCGAATGATTTCCTTTACAAACAGCTGAGCCAGTCGGTTGGGCTTGTATGTCTCATGTATCGGTAAGAAATGAGCTGACTTGGTTAATCGATCTACAATCACCCACACTCCATCGAATCCGCCTTGAGTCCTTGGCAATTTAAATACAAAGTCCATGGTAATGTGGTCCCACTTCCACTCGGGAATCGGAAGTGGTTGCATAGCCCCATATGGTCTCTGCCGTTCCGCCTTGACCTGCTGACAGGTCAAACATCTGCTCACGAACTCTGCAATGTCTTTTTTCATTCCAGTCCACCAATAATAGCTCCAGAGGGTACGGTACATCTTTGTACCTCCCGGGTGCATGGCATAAGCCGAACTATGGGCTTCCTCAAGAATCTCCGTCCGTAATTCTGCCACTGCAGGTACACACAGTCGGCCCAGTTTCACTAGGGCTCCATCACCTCGGATGGTAAAATCCTGCCTCTCACCCGCTTCGACCTCAATCCTGTAGATGCAAAGTATCGGATCCTGAAGTTGCGCTTCAATGATCCGATCAACAAGCACAGGTCGTACGTGGAAACTGGCTAACAACGCTCCCTGCTCATCCGTCCCCATAACAACTCCTGCCCTTCGGAGTTCTACCAGCAAGGGAAGATACACCATCCCCAGGTGTGCAACGGATCCTGCTGATTTCCTGCTGAGCGCATCAGCCACCACGTTTGCTTTGCCCGGATGATACTCAATTGTACAATCGTAGTCTTTGATCAGCTCCAGCCATCGTCGCTGCCTTATGTTCAGCTTCCTCTGAGTGAACAAATGCTTTAAACTCTGTTGATCAGTAAAGATCCTACAAGTTACCCCGTATAGGAAATGTCTCCAAATTTTTAAAGCATGGACCACCGCTGCCAATTCCAAATCATGTGTAGGGTAATTTAGTTCGTGCGTCTTTCACTCTCTTGGTGCATAGGCGATGACTCTGCCATTCTGCATCAGCACGCAACCTAAACCCTGCAGCGATGCGCCACTAAAGACTTCAAACTCTCCACTGTTATCAGGTAAGGCAAGAACAGGCGCGGTAGTCAACCGACGTTTTAATTCCTGAAAGCTCTGCTCGCACCGTTCATCCCAGATGAATTTTACCCCTTTCCGGGTCAAACGAGTCAACGATGCGGCGATACTAGAGAATCCCTCAACGAATTTCCGGTAGTATCCTGCCAAACCAACGAAACTCCGTACCTCAGTCACCGTCGTCGGTCTAGCCCAATTTGTCACAGCTTCGGTTTTCTGGGGATCCACGCTAATCCCGTCTGCTGATATAACATGTCCCAGAAAACCAATGTTGTTCAGCCAAAACTGACACTTACTCAGCTTAGCGTATAACTGTTTCTACCTTAGCCTTCCCAACACCAATCGTAGGTGCTCCCCATGTTCTCTGGCGCTCCTCGAGTACACCTGGGTATCATCAATGAACACGATCACGAACTTATCCAAATAAGATCGGAAGACCCTGTTCATCAGATCCATAAATGCTGCTGGAGCATTTGTTAAGCCAAAAAGCATCGCTAGAAACTCGTAGTGTCCATACTGGGTCCGAAATGCCGTTTTCGAAACATCCCCTTCAGAAATTCTCAACTGGTGATAACCAGATCGTAAATCAATTTTTGAGAAGTATAGGGCTCCCCGTAATTGATCTAATGGATCGTCAATCCTGGGTAAAGGGTACTGGTTCCTCAACGTCACCTTGTTGAGTTACCGGTAATCTACACAGAATCGGAGGCTCCCCTCATTCTTCTTCACGAACAAAACCGGTGCTCCCCACGGTGAAGTACTCGGTCGGATGAAGCCCAAATCCACTAACTCCTGCAACTGAGTCTGGAGTTCTCGCAACTCTACTGGTGTCATCCGATATGGTGCCTGGGATATAGGTCGTGTACCAGGGAGTAGTTCAGTGGTGAATTCGATCTCCCGATGTGGTGGTAATCCAGGAAAATCTTCCGGGAACACTTCCGGAAACTCTCGTACCACCGGTATCTCATCGGCACTTGGAGTATTAATCTCTGTCGCCACGACATGCGCCAGATAACCCTGGCATCCCTTCCGTAGGAGCTTGGTAGCGGTAAGTGAAGAAATTACTTCAGGAAGCGAACCGTCACGGTCTCCCTGAAAGGTAATCTCTGGCAAACCCGGACTCCGCAGAATCACCCGCCCGCTACCACAGTCAATAAGCGACCCATGCTCCGACAACCAATCCATCCCCAAAATAACGTCGAAGTCATGAATATCCATGATGATTAGATCAGTTGGTAAATCCACACCCCCTGTCTTCACTAGGCATCTCCGAATCACCTGATTCACTAGGTACTCAACTCCCATCGGTGTACTGATGCCCATCTCACTATCCAAAACTAATATCTCACGATCTAGCATACCCGCACAACTCCTCGAAATAAAGGAACGAGTAGCCCTAGCATCCATTAACACACGTACAACAATATTAGAAATATGAAGGGTACCTGTGATTACACCGGGGGCTGTCCTAGCCTGCTGTTGAGTGACTGCAAACACTCGACCCCTGGGTCTTGAGGTATGCCCGTGCCCACGTGCGCCATGCTCAGCACTGCGATCACCTCCCAGTCCTCCTCGACCCCCAACCGTGTTGGAAGCCAAACTCTGTACCGCACTGGTGCCTCCTGCACCGTTGTCCCTAGATAACATCGGGTAATTTCGGGCATAGTGGCCCGCAACTCCACAAGCAAAATAGCTGAGCGTCCTCGGCCTGTCCGAAAATCCACCCGAGGCACCACTCCAGGACGACTGATGTCAGGACCCACCCCGGTTTCACCCCGAAAACCGAGGTAAATCCTGCTCCCGTCTGACACCCCGACACGCAACTAAAGTAAACTCATGAAAAACCACCAAACTACATGCCAGACGCAGGAGAAAATTTAAACATCCCGAAGTCAAAGTGTCACAGAGCATAGTACCAAAATACAAAGGAAAGAAAACTGATAAACTAGGTACACGCACAACGGAGAATGTAAAGCACTCCGGGGTCACTCTCTAGTATTCTATGCCTCCGACGCTGCCTCAACGTCAACCCCCACGCTAGCTCCACGACCTGGAGGGCAATTTAAAACAGAAGGTGTGAGTGGACCATAAATAATAAAATACTTTCCGAAAACCATTTCATAATAAAACCAGGGTTTTAGCCCTCCGTTTTGAAATCACACATGCATAACCCATTTACTGAAATCAGTTATAAATCACATAAAGGTCGTCATAAAAACAGAATTGAAAGCAGTTACAGAAATCAGGTCATAAACATCATAAAAACCACGTCATAAAACATAAGTTTCAACCAATCATTATCCGATCAAACCTGCTGGACCTATCCGAGTTTTTAAACTCCCGAGTCTTTAAACTCAATCCAGGCCTCAATAATATCTGAGTCTTTAAACTCCCGAGTCTTTAAACTCAACAGGCCTACGGGGGAAATATCAATATATCCGAGTCTTTAAACTCCCGAGTCTTTAAACTCAATCTGAATCTTTAAACCCAATCCGGGCCCGTCCCCCGTCAATCAAAATATCCGGGTCTTTAAACCCAATATTCAGATCTAGAAAATCCAATCCAAAACCATTTTAAAACCATTTATAAATCCATATCCAAACCCGAATCCGAAATCACCAATCTGAAGCCCTTCCAGCGTCCAGAACCATCATTCCGAACCCAAATCCGGAATTTCACTTTCCAACTTTAAAACCAAATCTCGATTCTCGAAATCCGATTCTAAAATCGAAAACCTCGATTATCAAATCATGTCTTAAATCCATTTCTTATCATTAAAATCACTTATCGTTTGAAAACCCCAAATCATGGCATCATAATCAGTAATCAAGCCTTTCTCGTAAAACGTTCCATTTCATAAAACAGATATAAAGCATTCAATAATCATGAAATCATAATGGAAACCATAAAACAAGTAATTAAAAGCAGTTATGCATGCTCGAGTTTAGAGAAGAGGTCCACTCACAGTTACCGGCACGTCACTCGCGCCCCGTACGTCCTGTACGTTCCTCAGCTTCCTCGGGAAGTCCCGATCCTGTCAAAAGTCACCAAAAAACGTCACTAATACTTCTACCAATACTCTCCTAATTTTCCCAAAAAATCCCCGGGTCCTAAACGTAACGAACCGGAACCCTAAACTTCCAACCTCGTAGAACTACTTCGAATCGACGTCCGATTAACCCGAAACTAATTCCATTAGACTCGTTATAACTCCTGGACCAAAAACTATGTTGACCGTTTTCCAAAGAACCACTGCACGCGCCCCCACGCGCCGCCCAAAGTGGCTGCTCGTGGGCCTCACGCGCCTGCACACGATCACTGTTCATCATCGTCTACCTTGGGCGAACCGGTCTGAACCGGTGCACCCGGTTCTCCGCCGTTCCTTCACTATTTTCTTCCCTCTCTTCACCAGCCTCTTCGTCCAGTCCTAAGCAACCTATTCCCCTCACTCTAACACCTCGGCACAGCCCCTAAATCATCGTCCCTAACTCGAAACCAAACCTCCCCAAAACTCTATTTCACGATCCGGCTACCCAAGTCTTCCCCCGTCACGGCAACCACCTTAGACGGTTCCTAGGACCTCACTGAAGCTCACCCAACTCACCACATCCCTCGACTCAGTCCCTAAGTCCACAACTAAGGGTTTAAAAATCACGGCAAAACAGAGCATACGAACGGGTATTAGAAATTACCTGCAGCCGTCCACCACCGTGCTCTCCGTCGCGTTCCCTAGAGTCCACAGAGCCGTCTCAGCTTCTTCTCGAGTCCAATTGGAGCAACACACGGCCACACCACCACCAACTCCCTCAGTTCTCTCTCTGTTTTTCCCGTGAACTCACCCTTCCTTGTCACTCACTCACGATCACACAACCTACTCCAGTTCACTCCTCAACTCTCCCTTAACCTCTGTTCACTCTCACCAGCTCACAACACTCACCCCTTCCCGGCCATCGATCGATTTCCTCTCAGCCTCACTCTGTCTCTGTTTTTCTCGAATGCACGGTTACACCCCCAATTATTTGGACCCGTGAACCCGTCTAGAAGCCACTAGGTCCCTGCCACATGTCACAATCCTCTCAACCCTCTCACAATTGTCCCAATCTCAGCTGTACACCTGTCCCTATCTTGTTGCACAATTCCCAATGTGCAAAAGACCAAAATGCCCCTCCTGAGTCCAAATTTACGATAACACCCTTATCGTTTTAGACCCGTAACTAATTCGTCCGTTGTTCGATGAACACGTGCTGCCTGTCGTTAAATTCAGGACGAAGAAATCTACCTAACGGTCCTAGGTCAACTTGTCAAAACCCAATCGTACAAAAGTAAACTATTCCCCCTATTTTAGCCACATTACAGTAATGCCCTCAACCTTCCGAACATCATAACTTCCTCCTCGGATGTCGTAATCGGGCGTGCCACCTGTCTACGGATTCGTGACGTCCCAAACTACGTCACGGTCACCGGTCAATACCCAATTGACCACCCGAACTAATAGCCAACTATTTGCCCAACCTAGGGGCAAAATCGTCAGTTAACGCTAACGGACCTATCGTAACCGACTAACCACCGATTAAGCTCACTAACCCGTCATTAATCACCGTCTTAATCCTAACTTCCGGGACGGGTCGTTACAACCTACCCTCCTTAAAAGAATTTAGTCCCCGAAATTCCACAGCTCGTTCCCAACACTAGGGGTCTTCTACCCGGTGATCAACACTAACTCAACAACAACTACTCCTAGGTTTTCGATCTATCATCTCCACCTTGGGTATTTCACAACACCCCCAACTACCAGTTCTCCACTCCTGACCCTCTCTCAGGACTCATAGAGTACATCCTCCCGTACTACCACCTCACCTTCCAGAACCCAACTCAAATCCTAACCCAGAACAATCTAGTCCAAATAGGAAATCCTACCTACTGGCTCACGCCTTCGGCTGCTACTTCGACCACTTGTCGGAATAAATCTACAAAGTCCTAAAGGCAAATCCTAGATTGTGGGTTCTCTTCCTTCAATAATCTCATATCGATCAGTTATAGTCACTCATTTCCCGTTTCTTCCATCATCCTTCAACGGAACTCACTGAACTCCTCAACCTCGTCACTCCAGGTCACCTAGGATAAGGCTTAGACTCTATCCCGAAACCATCAACATAGTAAAAGTACCTGTCCCCGCACCTGGTGCCGACTGAACCTCCTGCTGAGTCATCGCAAACACTCGGGCCTAGGGTCCTGAAGATCTACCACGTCCTCCCACACCACTTGTGGCACCACCACCTCCTCTAGTTCCTGTTGTCCCTGACGCTGACGCTGTACTCCATCCAGGCTCCGCTGATCCTCGACCTACACCACCTTCCTGTGGTAACAGTGGACACTCACGTCGGAAGTGACCTCGCTCCCCACAGTAGAAACACACATCCCGACCTGGTCCACCACTCGATCTCCCTGTAGACACAACAGACGTCGCACTAGCTTGCGGAGTCGGCTGTGCTCGATAACCACGAAACCCTGAACTCTGGAAACTACCAGGTCTACCGAAACGATCATCGCCCAACGATGATGCTCTACTGTAGTTACCTCTCTTCGGTGTCCTCTAACTCGACGACGTCGTACCGGCAAGCTAGCCTCAAACCTCACCGCAGCGTCCGACAACTCTCGGAGGGTAGCAAACGATCCAGCCGTCACTATGGCTCGAATCTCGCCTCGCAGGCCTAACTCAAACCTACGGCACTTCTCGGCTTCAGTGGCCACAAACGCAGGAGAAAAATGAGACAACATCTGAAACTTCTGTTCGTACTCAGCCACACTCAAACTCCCTTGTTGAAGTTGCAAAAACTCAGCCTCCTTGGCATCTCGGAAAGAACGAGGGTAATACTGATCTAAGAACCTCTCCCGGAACGTCTCCCAGGTCACAGTGTGGGCATCCCAGCCAGACAACTTGAGGGTATATGTAACACCCCGAAAATTCGACGATTATAATATTGTAATTTAATGTATGAATTGACGTTTTTACCCTTATGAATGGTATGGCCAAATTGTTGACCTTTTGATTTGAGGGTCAAATGGACTTTGACCAATGACTGTGACGTATTTTGGGACGTCACGAGTCCATAGACAGGTGGCACGTCCAATTCGGACGATCTGGGCAAAAGTTATGACTATCGGAAGTTGAGGGGCATTACCGTAATTTGAACTTTAGGGGCGAAAATGTTGAATTTTCGTTTGGCAACTAATTTTCACATGACTCAAGGACCGTTAGGTAGGTCTCGATGTCCTGAGTTCGTAGACAGGTGGCACGCCGAAATCGGACTTCGTATGGCTGAGTTACGGGTCTAGAAAGTGAGGGGCAGTTTGGTAATTATTTGAACCAGGGGCATTTTGGTCTTTTTGCCCTGGTTACTGTAGCAACCGCGGGGGAACCATGGACAGCACCACCATGTGCGGTGGTTCAGTGTACAATTGATTATGCAAGTGTGTGCTGGAAAGGAAGGCGTGTCTGATGCATTAGAACGTGGGCTGAACCATCCACCCTACACAGTCGAATTGATTAATGAAATTCAAAGCTTTTTCGGGGAACAAAATTCAGTGGACAGTGAGGCTTCCACGAGCCTCTGGGACAGCTTGTGATGTTTTAAACTGATGTAGTAATGGGTAAGCTTCATTCTGCTGTTGAAGGAACTGAAAATTGGAGAGGAAAACCAGAGAAACCATTTCGGGGAAAATTGGAGGGAAAATCGGGTTTTGATTTCTCGTGACTGTTGGACCAAACCAAGGCCTGGTTTAGTCTTCTGGGAGTGTTTGGAACTCAACCACATCGAAAGCTAAGGCCATCAGCCACGGTTGAGCTGGGACGGAGGCTGCCGTCTTCAGAGAAGTTGCAGAGCTTGGGACGACAATCTTCAAGTACTCTCAAACCCAATTAATCATTCCTTATAGTTCGTATTAGCCCTAGGATGCTCCCTGTTAAGTTAATTGGACAATGGTTGGGAAACCAGCAAGTTCTGGTGATTGACCCGTTTGGTTGATCACGGGTCGATGGGTCGATTGGGGACTTGTCGAGGTTGATTAATGTCTCAGAACCTAAATTGGATAGTTATTGAACATGTTAGGATCAAATACGAGTGAAATTGAGTGGAAATTGGGGGTTAATTAGCCGGGTCGAGCCGCGGTTGGCAGGCCCGTATTACAGACAAACCGGTGAAGGTGGTGACACTGTAGCTACAGTGTCAGGCGCGTGAGGACATGTTGAGCCTTATCTCCGATCACGATCAACATGACTTTTGTTCCTCTCATCATTCTGAACATTTTTAGTGAATTAACCATGTTGATCTGAGATAGTTTTGATGGGTCACTTTTGGGCCGGTTGTCTCGCGAAACGTGTTGGACGGGTTCCCCGAGCCGGTTTCTGTTTCGGACTTTTTGGTTAAATGGTTAAGACTTGTAGTGACCCTTACGTGTGATTTGGACTGACAGGAATTGTACGATAATCCCGGTACAAGTTCGTACGCGCAGGTTCACTGCGGGATAGTACTGTGAGTGGGCCCGATTTCATTAAACACTTGCATGCTTAAATGTTTTCCGATTAACTTATATGTTCACATGCTGGAATCCATAAATGGTTTTGATGATATTGAAATTATGGTTATGGCACGTTTCACGGTAATTGGGTTTGAAACCCGTTCGATGAAACTTAAAAATTGGCTTAGATTTTATCTATGTATATATATATATATATGTTTTGCATGTGGATATCATTAAAATGTATTTGGGACTGCACTATATAGATCCATTCATATGATACTGTCTCCTCCGGATGTGGTACCTCGGAGTGGTCATGACGCATTGCCTGCGAGGGGTAATTCTACGGAGGAACCGGACCGTAAAATGACTCAGGAGCAGGATTGCTTATTTGACGTCAAGGACGTCGAGCGTCTAGGACGCTAGGCATTTGAGATGCCTTACCCGGACAGGGTTCGGGGATTGGACTCGGAATTGAGACCCGAGTGGCACGCGTAGCCTTGAGACTGTGACCTTATTGGATGTTAGGGACGTCAGACATCGAGGATGTCAGGATTGGAGTGTATAGTGCAGTGACTAAAATTATGTTTATGGTTTTATTACCTGCCTTATGGTTCATATTATATGATTTATGGTTTAAAATCCTGATGCGTGCATGTTTGGAAAACGGAGGGGTAAATTATATGTTTTACTTACTAAACGATTTTATAAACTTGAGTTTCGGTCCACTCACCCTTATTGTTTTGGTAACCCCTCCAGGTCGTGCTACTAAGGTTGAGGAGGAACCTGAGGCTGAGGCATAGATCTACTTCTACGTACCTAAATCCCTGTTGGGTGATTTCACCCGCAGGTTTATGTTAGAGTCGTGCTCGCAACTTGTAATTTTGGATTTCATCCCTTGTCTGACATCTGTTTAATTCGGATTTGATGTATAACTTCAATTTGGTTATTTATGCATTTGATGTTTTGAGGTTAAAATTGGTACGGAATTTTGGGTGTCAGACGGGAGCAGGGCACGTCCCTTGTGGTCCCTGTGGGATCGGGACGGGTCCTGTCAGTATACCACCACTCGTACGCCGCACCGTCCAGTAAAAATGTAGCCAATAACACTCGATCCTCCGGTGGACAATGCATCACGGCAAAAATCCGTTCAAGTCTCGTGATCCACCTCTAGGCTTCCTCAGGGTCTGCCCCACCACTAAAAGTCGTAGCCCCTAGCCGCTGGGCTCGCTCAATTGTAGCACTCTCTGTCCCTCTCGCTGCTTCGTCTTCAGGTCGTGGAGGGGGTCCACGTCTCGGAGGCATAGTCAACCGCACGCTGAAAGAGGCATAGAAGCAGTGAAACAACCTAAACACAACCTCACAATAGACACAAACCGACAAACCCGACAAACCTATGCTCTGATACCAATTGTCAGGACCCACCCCAGTTTCACCCTGAAAACCGAGGTAAATCCTGGACCCGTCTGACACCCCGACACGCAACTAAAGTAAACTCACGAAAAACCACCAAACTACATGCCAGACGCAGGAGAAAATTTAAACATCCCGAAGTCAAAGTGTCACAGAGCATAGTACCAAAATACAAAGGAAAGAAAACTGATAAACTAGGTACACGCACAACGGAGAATGTAAAGCACTCCGGGGTCACTCTCTAGTATTCTATGCCTCTGACGCTTCCTCAACGTCAACCCCCGCGCTAGCTCCACGACCTGGAGGGCAATTTAAAACAGAAGGTGTGAGTGGACCATAAATAATAAAATACATTCCGAAAACCATTTCATAATAAAACCAGGGTTTTAGCCCTCCGTTTTGAAATCACACATGCATAACCCATTTACTGAAATCAGTTATAAATCACATAAAGATCGTCATAAAAATAGAATTGAAAGCAGTTACAGAAATCACGTCATAAATATCATAAAAACCACATCATAAAACATAAGTTTCAACCAATCATTATCCGATCAAACCTGCTGGACCTATCCGAGTCTTTAAACTTCCGAGTCTTTAAACTCAATCCAGGCCTCAATAATATCCGAGTCTTTAAACTCCCGAGTCTTTAAACTCAATCCGGGTCTTTAAACCCAATCCGGGCCCGTCCCCCGTCAATCACAATATCCGGGTCTTTAAACCCATTAATCAGATCTAGCAAATCCAATCCAAAACCATTTTAAAACCATTTCTAAATCCACATCCAAACTCGAATCCGAAATCACCGGTCTGAAGCCCTTCCGGCGTCTAGAACCGTCATTTCGAACCCAAATCAGGAATTTCACTTTCCAACTTTAAAACCAAATCTCGATTCTCGAAATCCGATTCTAAAACCGAAAACCTCGATTATCAAATCATGTCTTAAATCCATTTCTTATCATTAAAATCACTTATCGTTTGAAAACCCCAAATCATGGCATCATAATCAGTAATCAAGCCTTTCTCGTAAAACGTGCCATTTCATAAAACAGATATAAAGCATTCAATAATCATGAAATCATAATGGAAACCATAAAACAAGTAATTAAAAGCAGTTATGCATGCTCGAGTTTAGAGAAGGGATCCACTCACAGTTACCGGCACGTCACTCGCGCCCCGTACGTCCTGTACGTTCCTCAGCTTCCTCGGGAAGTCTCGATCCTGTCACACGTCACCAAAGAACGTCACTAATACTTCTACCAAGACTCTCCTAATTTTCCCAAAAAATCCCCGGGTCCTAAACGTAACGAACTGGAACCCTAAACTTCCAACCTCGTAGAACTACTTCGAATCGACGTCTGATTAACCCGAAACTAATTCCATTAGACTCATTATAACTCTTGGACCAAAAACTATGTTGACCGTTTTCCCATGAACCGCTGCATGCACCCCCACGTGCCGCCCAAAGTGGCTGCGCGTGGGCCTCACGCGCCTGCACACGATCACTGTTCATCATCGTCTACCTTGGGCGAACCGGTCTGAACCGGCGCACCCGGTTCTCCGTCGTTCCTTCACCGTTTTCTTCCCTCTCTTCACCAGCCTCTTCGTCTAGTCCTAAGCAACCTATTCCCCTCACTCTAACACCTCGACACAGCCCCTAAATCATCGTCCCTAACTCGAAACCAAACCTCCCCAAAACTCTGTTTCACGATCCGGCCACCCAAGTTTTCCCCCGTCACGGAAACTACTTTAGACGGTTCCTAGGACCTGACTGAAGCTCACCCAACTCACCACATCCCTCGACTCAGTCCCTAAGTCCACAACTAAGGGTTTAAAAATCACGGCAAAACAGAGCATACGAACGGGGATTAGAAATTATCTGCAGCCGTCCACCACCGTGCTTGCCGCCGCGTTCCCTGGAGTCCACAGAGCCGTCTCAGCTTCTTCTCGAGTCCAATTGGAGCAACACACGGCCACATCACCACCAACTCCCCTAGTTCTCTCTCTGTTTTTCCCGTGAACTTACCCTTCCTTCTCACTCACTCACGATCACACAACCCACTCCAGTTCACTCCTCAACTCTCCCTTAACCTCTGTTCACTCTCACCAGCTCACAACACTCACCCTTCCCAGCCATCGATCGATTTCCTCTCAGCCTCACTCTGTCTCTGTTTTTCTCGAATGCACGGTTACACCCCCAATTATTTGGACCCGTGAACCCGTCTAGAAGCCACTAGGTCCCTGCCACATGTCACAATCCTCTCAACCCTCTCACAATTGTCACAATCTCAGCTGTACACCTGTCCCTATCTTGTTGCACAATTCCCAATGTGCAAAAGACCAAAATGCCCTTCTTGAGTCCAAATTTACGATACACCCTTACGATTTTAGACCCGTAACTAATTCGTCTGACGTCCGATGAACACGTGCCGCCTGTCGTTAAATTCAGGACGACAAAATCTACCTAACGGTCCTAGGTCAACGTGTCAAAACCCAATCGTACAAAAAGTCAACTATTCCCCTTATTTTAGCCATATTACGGTAATGCCCTCAACCTTCCGAACATCATAACTTCCTCCTCGGATGTCGGAATCGGGCGTGCCACCTGTCTACGGATTCGTGACGTCCCAAACTACGTCACGATCACCGATCAATACCCAATTGACCACCCGAACTAAAAGTCAACTATTTGCCCAACCTAGGGGCAAAATCGTCAGTTAACGTTAACGGACCTATCGTAACCGACTAACCACCGATTAAGCTCACTAACCTGTCACTAATCACCGTCTTAATCCTAATTTCCAGGACGGGTCATTACAAATGATGTCCTGAGTTAAACCTCGCTCCTGACCTCTGAGAGTTCCCATGTCGACCCGACCGGCCACGACCCCGTGAACAGGAGGGTGATCCCCTGTAGTTTCCCCCCTTTGAGCCATGATGGCCCATGGGTCCAAGATATGGGCGATCTCGACGTCGCCCCTCGTCCGAAGACTGTCGCGCCTGGTATGTCGCCAGACTGGCCTCGACACGAACCGCTGCGTCGACCATATCTCTCTAAGTGGGGTGACTAGCAGCAGTCACACTTGCTCGGATGTCTCCTCGGATTCGAAGCTCGAACCGCTGGCACTTGTCCTCCTCGGTGCCCACAAAGACTTCCTCACACCGAGAAAGTTTCACGAAGGTCTGCTCATAGTCCGCAACGGACATATCCCCCTGCTCTAGCCGCAGGAATTCTGCCTCTCGTGTCGCACGAAACGATCGCGGATAGTACTGATCCATGAATCGGGCACGAAAGACTTCCCAGGTGGTGGTGTGGACAGACCATCCTGTCATCTCTGCCCAATGCATCACCGCGAATATTCTTTCCCATTTAGTGATCCACTCGTAGGCATCCTCGGGGTTTGATCCCCCGTTGAAAGGTGTGGCTCCCAAACGTTGAGCCCGTTCAATGCTAGCACATTCCATATCTCTTTCTTGATCTTCGTTGGTCCGTGCGTGAGGAATTCTCCTAGGAAGCATAATCAACTGTGTAAGAGGCATAGATTAGATGACAACTTTTTAAACGCCTTTAATACCAAGTACTGACCACTAATCTAGCATGCTGACCATAACCTAGTGCTCTGATACCAAGTTGACAGGACCCGCCCCGATCCCCCTGGGACCACACAGGGACGTGCCCTGCTCTCGTTTGACAACCAATTTAAAACATGCCAATTTTGCCATTTAAGGAAAACTCAATTGCATAAATATCCAAATAAGATCGTACATAAAATCCGAATTCAAATAATGTCAGACAAGGGATAAATTTCACAACACAATTTTTGAGCACGACTCTAAGCTAATCCTGCGGGCTAACCTGCAGGTGCGCAGTCCAAATCTATGCCTCGACCTCCGGATCCTCCTCTACCTCAGCGACACGGCCTGGAGGGGTCAATAAAGCATTAAGGGTGAGTGGGCCGAAACTCAAGGTTTTATAAACAGTTCATCAATTTTGAAAACATATAGTTTTACCCCTCCGTTTTCCAAACATGCATGCATCAGTACCAAAACCGTAGTATCATATCAAAGAAGTATTATCAACATAATATCAACATAATAATAATAATAATAATAATAATCCCAGTCACTGCACTATACATCTCAACCATGATAATCCAGATATCTGACGTCCCAGATGCCCAATAAGGTCATAGTCCCAAGGCTACGCGTGCCACTCAGGGTCTCAATCCCGAGTCCAACCCCCGAACTCAGTCCAGGTACGGCATCCCAGATGCCTGACGTCCCAGATGTCCAATCATAACAATCCTGCTCCTGAGTTATCCTACGGTCCGGTCCTTCCGTAAAATGACCCCTCGCAGGCAATGCGTTGTGACCACTCAGGGGTACCACATCCGGAGGAGACAGTATCACACGGTTAGATCTATACAGTGCAGTACCATAGATAATCACCAATATCCTCAACATATATGTATATGACTCAAGACCATACTGAAATCAACCAGATGGGCCTCATGCCCACAATACCGTAAATCGTACCATAGCCATAATTCCAGATAAACATGTGCTTTTGCTTGAATCACACAAACATATATATATATATATATATAGAATTGAAAACAGTTATGCATGCACGGGTTTAATGAAATCAAAGGCCCACTCACAGTACAATCCTGCTGCAATCCGAACGTATACCCCCGTCCTGATACTTTTGTACAATCCCTGTCATGTCCAAAGTATACGTAAAGGTCACTATAAGTCCTTAACATTCAACCATGAAACCCTAGACTGAAACCGGCCCAAGAAAGCCGCCCGAACGTGCTTCCCGAGGCAATAAACCTCAATTTGACCAACTTAACGATCTCTGATCGACCCGAAACCACCGATGTTGGATCCGGATCGTCGAAACCTAAAGAATGGTGGTGGTCCCACCAAAAATACTATTCACATGTGCCTCCACGGGCCGATCAACGCGGGAACAGTACCTGCTGACTTCATCGCTGACGCCAGCATGACGTCATACTGACAGCTGTCAGGTCTGACATGTCAGACTCTGATAGGTGCCACATGTCAACACATGATTGGTCCACGTCACTGCTCTGTAAATGCCACGTGTCAGGTCTGACATGTGCCACATGTCAGCACGGCACTGGTCCACGTCACTGACATGTTAGTGACACGTGGCAGCCCCTGATTGGGCCACGTCACTGACATGTCAGTGCTGACTGTGCACTGACATGTGACACGTGTCGGCTGATGAGTGGTCCACGTCACCTGACAGTCTGACAGGGTGCCACGTCATCACCCCTTACCTCTCGATGGGTCTACCCGTCGCCTAAAACCGGGTCGTTCAAACTCGCGATCTGACCCGATCACCAATCCCTCATTTCATGACCATTTTAGCTCTAGTTTGTCCCTATATGACCGTCTCAATCCCATAAAGGGTTATAACTAATAAAAAACATTAAACAAAGCTGAAATCAGAGGCTTACCTCGATGAACAGACTGCTGGTTTTTCCGTCGTCTTTTACTCTCCGTTCCGATCACCACTGGTCACGAAATCAAGCTCTAAGTGTTCCTATTAGTCCTTAGAATCGATTAGGGTTATTAGAAGTCAGAAACCAACGTTTGAAACTAAACTTCCATTTCTGAGTTTTTCAAAACAGTTTCGGGTTAAAACTTCCTACCTCGCCGTCGTCAGCCGTCCAACGCCGCCGTCCCTCAGCCTCACCAGCCCAGTCCACTCACACACAACACAGGGGAATGGGTGACACGCTAGTGTGTTTGTTGAATGGGTTTGTGAGTGTTTCGGGTAGGATATATATATATATATATATATATATATAGTATGGGAGGGAATCTGATGAAAAGAAATAGAGGGTCCAGATTAGTCCTTGGAAATGAGATCAAGGGTTTAGATGTAATCTGGGGTATTTTAGATGGATGGCTGGGATTAAAAGGTGGTTTTAATCTTATTTAAATACCTTAGTGGAGCTTGATCCAATCTAGCCGATGGATGAGTGACACTTGTCACTCATCCAAGTGTCCTCCAACCACTATATTAGAGTAAAATAATCGACACGATTTTCGAGACGTAAACCTCCCGATTTCACGTTTCAGACCATAACTTCCTCGTACGAAGTCCGATTTCGGCATGCCGCCTGTCTATAGATTCGTGACGTCCCGACCTACGTCACGGTCAAAGTTGCAAGTCCAAAATATTCCCCAAGGCAAAAGTCAACGTTCCCCCCTAAGGGAAAAATGGTCAATTTACATTAAAATAATATTTTATAATATTTTATAGAGTTTCTACACCTTGCTTAGAGAACCATCATGTATTAACATTTCAATAAAGAAATCACTGTACTTAACTAGAACCACAGAATCCATAGACATCCAAAAAATGCATAACCCACCGCTACGACCCTTAGGCTCAACATCAAGCATGCAATCAAAATCAAGTTTACGCTTCAAATAATCAAACTTCGAACTTTTATTTTTTTTGTCTCTAATAAAATAACAACATCGAACCTGGAGAGCCTACATTGACCCACCAAGCTTTGGACTGTTAAGACACCATCGATACCTTGACAATTCCAACATAGAATTTTCTTGGAAACTTACAGCCCTCCGGGAGAGGTGGACACATCACCACTCCACTCTAGAGACCCATCAAGGGAGGTCTCGACCACCTGAAAATCTTCCACCTCCTGATTCAACCTTCGTCGCCTAAGACATCCTTTTGAATCCTCATCCTCCATTTCCTCAAAATTGCCACGTCGTTTAATGCCAATTACACAATCACTTAAAACTGAACCAAATCTGTAAATGGCCATATTGCTGTTGTTGGGTAGGCCCCCAATCGGCCTTTCAATTTTCCTAAAATAGGGCCTTGCTGCCTTGGGTAGCCCGCTGGAAGGCCCAACATTGCATAGAGAGAAGCCTTTCATATTTGAGTCCACGCCCAAAACTTTGGTCCCACTCGTTAAGCCCAAAATGCTGCCTTGGACCATCATCTGAGTTCCCGCGTTGGACTGCACATCATAGCCCACGGATACAACCTCTTGATAAGCCGGCCCAACTTGCACTTCTAATAATTCCAGCTCTTTAGGTAGATCCCCAGCAATCAAGCCCGCGATCATGCCATGACCCAATCCATTTGTCTCCGCACTGGAGTGTGAAGCAGGGTCCAAAGGCATGCTCTGGCTACAGCCCAGCCCAACCTGTAACACTTTTGGAGCGAGAACAATGCCCCCAGGCCCAATGCGACCCGCATCGAAGTGCTATTCCAGCTCTCGTGTTGCTCTTGCCTTCTCAACCATTGCTTCCCTGAGACAAATGACCAGCGCTGGTTCCTCAATTCCACGCACCTCCACATCGTTAGAAGCACCAAGAGTGGGGACACTGAAGGAAAATGTCCATCGAGGCCACCAGGGGAGGACGTCCCACCAAGGGCAGTCTCCACCAGTCCTTCACGTCCCCAGGTCTTCGAATTAGCACGGGAAGGGAAACCACCACCCTTTATGCCATACTTAGTCAGTGTCAAGGCAGGAACAACTCTGTCCTCCCTCCCTCCTGCCAAAGTGATGCAGCTTACTACCCCTCAGATCCATGATGGCATCTAAACCTTCAAACAAAGCAACCTAACCCCGTAGATCACCATGGGAGTTCCAGCAGTCCCTCATCCCAGGCGCAGAGCAGTTTCTGTTAGTATGGGAGACGAGCCCACACTTGGTGCAATAGGCTGGCAGATTTTCATAACGAAATCCAACCCAAATTTTTCCTAAGTCGGGGAAATCCACACACGTCCTCCGCAAGAGGGGTTCACGTACATTCAAACAACACATGAGGCGAATAAACCGTTCTACAAAATCATCCCCCTCCGCTTGATCCACTTCCATAACCGTTCCAAGACATCCTCCAACTCTCTTCGCCACAACCACCGTCATGTACAATGGTGGGACGAGGAGAGAAACTTCAAACAAATCCGTCTTAAACTAAGAACTGATTAATTATGATATCCCAGTGAATGCTCTAGGATCGAGGAGAGAAACTGACTTAATTATGTTCATGATTTTAACTTATTGACTAAAAAATTGAATCAGTGCCTAGATTGGTGATCCTTAATCCCAACCTCGATTGTGCAACTCGTCGACGGGCCGTCATAGCTCACATTCACATGTGATCGTTATTAATTGGGGTTGTTTGATCAAATCAAAATCAAATATATGGTCTTCAATCTTCATCTCCAACTACTCCATAAGTCCATATATTCATTGTTATCATGTTGCAGGATTTGCTTCCAATTTGAGATACTTGCAATTCTTATTTATATAATCATGCACATTTTCAAATTTTTACTGTGAAATTGAAGGAAAATTAATAAGAAAAAATAGTTTTTTTTTTACTATTATAAATTTCCTCATATTATCTATCACCTTAATTGTAACGACCCGAACCAAGAATAATAATATTTTAATGTAAAAAGACTATTTTGCCCCTGAGGGGGGAAACTTTGACTTTTGACCCGGAAAACAATTTGGACTTTGACCCATGACTATGACGTAGATCGGAACGTCACGAATCCGTAGACAGGCGGCACGCCGAAATCGGAGTTCGTATGAAGAAGTTATGGTCACGGACGTATTTTAACGGAATTTATGAACCAAACGCAACGGAATAAATATTAATTAATTATGGGAATCCGTGCCAAACTCAGATTCAAATCAAACCAGCGGATGAGTGACAAGTGTCACTCATCCAAGTCAACACTATTCCCATAAAGTTGGGTTTACTATTATAGGCCATATTTAATTCTTTTATTTCCTCTCAACAATCCGTAACCATTGATCTCTCTACCCAAACAAATCCCAGCCCTCCATTTCCTTTGCTTTTTCTCTATCCCTGTACAATCATGTTCTCTGGGGAGAAAACACAAACACACACGGCGGCGGTAAGGCCCAAAACCCGAGAGCCTCGTTTATGTGCCCTGTTTCGAACCAACCTCTTTTAACACCTAGGAATCGATTCTCTGCTTATGAACATGCTCTAGGGTCAGAGACGAGCTGATAGGGACTTATTTGGACGACTGAGACGACGAGGATAGCCGGAGAAACGACCGGATTTTGGCCGTGAAGTTCAGCAAGGCCCTGGTGAGTTTCTTCTCGTTTTCTTCCAGTTTTGAGGTTGTAGAACCATAGAACAGGCCTAGACGACCCTATAGGAATGAACCCTGTCGAAAATGGTGGCCGGAAACGTACGGTGGAATTGGGTCAAGCCGTGGGTCAACGGCGACCCGGTTCCAGTAAAACGGGCTGACCCGATACTGTAGCAATGATGACGTCATCATGCTGACGTCAGAAGTGTCGTCAGCATGATGACGACATCCTGTCAGATATTGTCAGACTAGGGACCAATCAGAACATGCCACGTATCACCTGACAAGTGTCAGTGATGACGTCATGCTGATGTCAGCGGTACTGTAGCAGCGTTGACCAGGCGCGTGGGGGCGCGTGTGAACAGTGATTTTGGTGGGGCTGGTACCATTTTCAAGGTCTCGACGATACGGATCCAATGGAGGTGGTTTCGTGTCAATCGGAGATCGTTAGGTTAGTCAAAATGGGGTTTGAAGCATCGGAAATAGTGCCCGGGATGCGATTTTGAGGCGGATCTGTTCTAGGGTCTTGGTATTGAAGTTATATGGTCCTTAAGTAACTCTCAGGTATATTAATACAGGTTTTAGAGATCGTTGAGCAGCAAGGACCGAGTGTGAGTGGGCTGTTTGATTTATAAAAGGCTTGCATGCATAAACTGTTTTACTATTTCCACTTATGATTTCGATGAGTCTTATATGAACTATTTATATATGATATTACAATGTTTTGGGCATGAGACCCGTCTGGATTATATGTGGATTTTGTTTGGGATGTCCGGGGGGACATAGGGTAAATTATACTGTTATTGTACTGTACTTTCCTACCTGTGTATATTGTCTCCTCCAGGGAGGGTCGTTGGCCTGGGTGGACCCTGGAGTAGTCACGGGGCCCTGACTGAGTGGAGTTGACCCCCGTTGGGCTGCTTACTCTCAGGAAGGCATGTTCATATACCTCGGGCAGTGACCGGGATACCGGGAGCTGATGTACCTAGAGAGTCTCGGGGTGTGAGACCCTGAGTGGCAACGCGTAGCCTTAGAACCGTGACATCATTTGGGTTGGGTTTTACAGTGCACTGATATGTTAGTTTCTCCTTTCGATTATTATTGTGGTTTTATGGTTATGATTTCATTATAACATTATGTTTTCACTGCATGCAAGATTTGGAAAACGGAGGGGTAAAATCTTATGATTATTTTATTATTAAATTGATTTATAAACTGTTATTTTTGGCCCACTCACTCTTGTTTTGCTGACCTCTCCAGACCCTGACACGGAAGTAGAGGAGGAGGACCCGGAGGAGGAGGCAGAGGTTTAGTTTGCTTAGCTGTGCACCTGTACACCCACTTGTGGGTAGGTTGAGCACCGAATAATGCACTCTGACTATTGTGCTCACGTGTTGTTATTTTACTATCCCTTGTCTGACAGTATCGCTTTAAACACTGCTGTTGTACGTTATCTATCTATTTGAGTATTCGGTTTTTATTTAAGGGTAATTTTGGTATGTTTGGAGTCATTGTCAGACGGGAGCGGGGCACGTCCCCGGGTGGTCCCAGTGGGATTGGGACGGGTCCTATCATTAATGCCCTACTTAGAAAAAGTAGATTGTTTGTTTAAAGTTTGACACATTTTATATTACTAGTTGGGAGAATGATTTTCCTACTCATATATTCTCTATATGGAACTACAAAAAAAAGGTCATTAGGGACGGGTGGCTACTGTCGTGAAATGCAGAAATAGCGTTGCAAAGTGGCTTATACGACGGTTGCATCTCCATTGCAATAAGGTGGCGTCGTAAATGTTTTGCTCACTTATTACGACGGATATTAGTGTTGTAAAAATCTTATACGACGCATAGAGATCCTGTCACATAAGATTTAGCGTTGTATTTAAATTAAACATTTGCGATGGTACTATCTATCGTAAATGGTATTTTAAATGTTTTCTATCGTACGATGTTATTGTTGACTGATATTTTTGTCTTTAATGCAAATATCGCATTATCAAAATTTTTTTCAGTACTGCACGAGCCTTCGCAATTAAAACCACTATAACTACTAGTAGTCAGCGCAAGAAATATAGAAAAAAATATTTTAATATTGTCAATAAGGGAAAACTTTTGAAAAAAGACTTTGAAACAAATTTGATTCAAATTATTAATATTGCATAAAATTTGAGGTGCATACAAAAAAAAATAGGCAGAGCTTAAGCCAACAACTTAAGTTAGCATTTCTACATGTTTTGAAGGTATACATGTAAAAGTAGCTACCTCCATTATGAATTCAAAACTATAAAATCCTAAAACCCATTGCAATGATGCCCATACAAACTTGCGTTTTCCAGAAAACATTCTATCATTATGTACAAAAGTTTTAAGAGTAAGATAATCCTTTGTCATGAGCCAATAGCATTAGCGATTGCAAGTATATTGACCTATCATCATTAAAAAAAAATAGATATCATTTGAGTAATGAAAAAATTGGCTATTCAATTAATTTTGTGAATCATTACTAATTTATTCTTAATAAAAATTCAAGAGAACACATGAGAATCTTCACTTGCACATATGACATACTTTCCGTTTGGACTGAATGAAACTCCAATTTGGCTGCTTGTATGTCGAAAAACTATTTGTTATCAAATTACATGTCCAGTTTTAATGACCAGAAAACTGTAAAAAAAGAAAAGAAAAGGAAACCTGGTTTGATATTGGATAAAATGTATGTATACCTCTGAACTTGTGAGTCACGTTTGTGCCATCCAAAATCCGAATCCGGGAATCAGCAGATGTGACAAGCGCTTCAGACGGATTTACGGGCGAAAACTGCTTAAATGAAAGAAGGGCAAGGTAAGACCACAAGATGCATATTTGAGATGGAGTTAGGGGCACAGATTGTAAAATTGAAGAGTGAAGTACTGCTACATTAACTCGATACCAGTAATTTTATTTCCTTGGTTCTTCTTCTTGTTTTGAATATTGATCTGACTATGCTGACTTAATTTACTATCTGGACAACAAAGAAATATGGTCTTATTATCAAAGTCTGTTTATATGGATTTATGTAGGGGTTCATATCCAAAGATTTTGCAATGTGAATGAACTCATAATGTACATGTGGCAGTTTCCCTTGTGTGAACCAATCAGACATGTCTACAGTTATGAAAAAGAATAAGATCATTGTAGGAATGAAACCAGAATAATGATAACATGTAGTGTATAATGAAGCTGCATGTACCTGCCCATCTGGAATGAAGGAAACATCAGTGAACATTTCATGAAGATCAGTCCAGTCCACAACTTGCCTAACCAGAACGTTCCTGACGCAGCACGAAGTAAAATAGGGTAAACAAGCGTAAAACCCTGAAGAACAAACACTGGAATCCACCAGAAGATAACCGAGAAAACTCTCGAATTTGGTTGAATAAAAAATATATGATAAAAACAAATACAACATTTAAAGGTTGTTTAAATACCTAGGAAACCCTAAAGTGAAACCTAAATCAAAAAGGAAAAGAAAACTCTAATTAATTAAAATTCCGAAAATACTAGGAAAACTTTAAAACTACTTTTTGATGCCCTAAATGACGATATTCGGCTAAAAAGACCCATATGTCACAGCTTAAGCAGTGAGTTTGATTTGTCTCGTCGTTCCCTTTCCGGAAAGGTATCATAAGCCCCATACTGAGCTCGGACGCCAAATCTGTAAATTCCGCTTACGTCCTTTTTGCAGTTTTCGCTTCATCTCTTCCTCAATCCATTCCGCCATTTGTTCTACATCAGTCCCCTCCACTTCAGAAGAACTCGACCCCGAGTTATCATCAGGATAGAGAGCTACATCTTCACGGAACTCATACATGTCAGCCACATTGAAAGTATTAGAAATTCCCATGGATTCCGGCAAGTCTAACACATAAGCATTGTCGTTGATTCTCTTCAGCACTTTGAATGGCCCATACTTTTTCTGTTTCAACTTACTGTAGGTACCCGCAGGAACTCTTTCTTTCCTCAAAAACACCATAATAGAATCACCCTCTTGGAACACCTTAACTCGCCTATGTTTGTCGGCTGCTGCTTTATACTTGGCATTGGTCTGCTCCAACTTCTGTCTAACTTTATCCCTAACAGCCACTACGCCTTCAGCCATGTTTTCTGCAGCAACACTTACTCCGTGACCATTAGGCAGCTTCACGAGGTCCACCACATGACTAGGTACAGCAGTATAAACAATGGCAAACAGCGACTTCCCCGTGGCACTATGAACTGCACTATTGTAAGCGAACTCCACCTGTGGAAGGGCATAGTCCCACTGCTTCGGCTTATCACCACAAATGCTACGAACCATGTTTCCCAAAGTTCTGTTTGTCACCTCAGTCTGACCATCAGTTTGAGGATGGGCAGTGCTACTACGATTCAAAACAGTCCCGAACATCCGCCACAAAGTAATCCAGAAATGGCTAAGGAACTTGGTGTCACGATCAGAAGTTATAGACTTAGGCACCCCATGCAGTCGAACAACCTCCCTGAAATATAGTTTGGCTATGTTGGACGCATCCGCTGTCTTCTTACAAGCTATGAAGTGCGCCATCTTGGAGAATCTATCAACCACAACAAAGACAGAATCCACTCCTCTTTGTGTTCTAGGTAATCCGAGCACAAAATCCATAGCTACATCCTGCCAAATATCTTTAGGAACAGGTAAAGGCATATACAACCCAGTATTTTGAACTTGACCCTTTGAAGTTTGGCACGTATAACACTTTGACACGATAGCTCCAACATCCCGTTTCAACTGTGGCCAATAGTATCTCTCCTCCAAGCTTGCAATGGTTTTATCTCGACCCAAATGGCCACTCAATCCTCCTCCATATAAATCCCGAATAAGCTTCTCCCGCAAGGATGAGATAGGGATACACAACTGGTTACCCTTGAAAAAATACCCCTCATTAAGAAAGTAATCCGCTGTTGGTTCAAGATTAACACACTTTCGCCATAATTCTTTGAAGTCCTCGTCATTTTCATACAACTCCTTCATAAATTCGAACCCCACAATTTCTTGAGAAAGTGTAACCAGCAAGATAGCTCGTCTACTTAGAGCATCAGCCACACGATTTAGGGTCCCTGATTTATGTTTGATAACAAATGGAAACTTTTGCAGAAAATTCACCCACCTGACATGCATCTTATCAACATGTTTTTGGCTATTAATGAACTTCAAGGCTTGGTGGTCGGTAAATAGTACGAACTCCTTTTGAACGAGGTAGTGCTCCCATTGTTTCAAATCCCTCACGACCGCATAAAATTCCTGGTCATAAGTACTCCACTTCTGCCGTGCTTCACTCAACTTTTCCGAAAAGAACGCTATTGGTTTCTTTTCTTGTGACAATACAGCCCCCACTCCTACTCCACTAGCATCACATTCGACCTCGAATACTCTCTCAAAGTTCGGAAGAGCGAGAACTGGGGCGGTGCAAAGCTTTTCTTTGATGGGGGCAAAGCTCTTCTCTTGCTCATCCCCCCACTGGAATTTTCCCTTTTTCAAACATTCGGTGATAGGTGCCGTAATGGTGCTAAAGTTCCTTACAAACCTCCTGTAGAACATGGCCAACCCGTGGAAACTTCTCACTTCAGTCACCGACCTTGGAGCCGGCCAATCACGGATTGCCCGAATTTTCTCATCATCCACCTGAATGCCATCCTCACCAACCACAAATTCGAAAAACAACAACTTATTTGTACAGAAAGTACATTTTTTCAGGTTCACATACAACTTATTTTCTTGCAGAACCCCTAAAACTTGCCTCAAATGCACCATATGTTCTTCTTTTGTTTGACTATAAATTAAAATATTATCAAAGTAAACCACAACGAAAGAGCCAAGGAATGGACGAAGAACCTAATTCATAAGTCTCATGAAAGTGCTAGGTGCGTTTGACAACCCGAAAGGCATGACCAACCATTCGTATAATCCATCCTTGCTTTTAAACGCCGTCTTCCACTCATCACCTGGTCTGATTCGAATCTGGTGGTAGCCACTCCGCAAGTCTAACTTCGTGAACACCTTAGAACCCTCAAGTTCATCCAACATGTCTTCCAATCGTGGTATGGGAAATTTGTATTTTACTGTTATTTTGTTGATTGCTCGGCTGTCAACACACATACGCCAAGCATTCTCCTTCTTAGGAACTAGAAGGACAGGAACCGCACAAGGACTCAAACTCTCTCTGATAAATCCCTTCTTCATCAACTCCTCAATCTGCTCCCTCAAAATCTCATTCTCCTTAGGACTCATACGGTAATGAGGCAGATTTGGTAGGCTAGCTCCAGGTACTAAATCAATTTGATGCTGGATATCCCGCATAGGTGGCAGTTCGTTAGGCAATTCCTCAGCCACGAGCTCCTTGAATTCCCTCAACATCTGCTTCACATCAGTGGGAATTTCGACCTTTTCTTTGCTTGTGGTCATTAATCCCTTCAGCACCACGGGATAAAAAGAATCTGCTTCTTTGATTGCCTCATTTATCTCCCGCTCATTGCTAGTCAAAGTCAGGAAACTCAAACTCTCCTTTCTTGGGACACTCATCTTTCCCGAATGTGTAATAGGAGCCATAGCAATTTTGTGATTATTCCAAGTAAACAAGATAACATTGTCTCGACCCTTAAAGGTAGTATCCACATCAAACTGCCAAGGTCGTCCCAATAAAATATGACAAGCATCCATATCAATTATGTCACATAATATTTCATTACTGTAGTGCTTACCAATGGAGAGTGGTACACGACATGTTTCAGAGACTCGAACTGAAGGTCCTTTCTTCACCCAACCCAGCGAATAAGGAGTGCTATGTGGCTCCGTTGGTAGCTGCAAATGCTCCACCAGTTTCTTCGACACAAAATTCTCACAGCTGCCATTATCTACAATCACATCACATATTTTGTTTTTAATGGAACAGTGAGAACGAAATATACTATTACGCTGGCCTTCCTCTTTTGGAGCTAAAAGAACTCGTTGCATCACCAAAGTAACTCGTTCTAAGCCCTCTTCAATTACAAACTCGGCTCCTTCATAGTCATCCTCAAAACTTTCTCCCCCTTCTTCTTGACCATCATCATCCACGTCTACTAAATTGGCCTGTCTCCGGTCAGAGCAAACATTAGAACGATGCCCTTGTTTGCCACAACGATAACAAATATCCCCCGTGGGTCTAGCATACGGATTCGGATTCTGCTTCTGGGGCTGATTTCGAATCTGCCCCCTATCAAAATTTCTGCTACTCCCCTCATTACCTCATCTCGGCTGGAAATTTGAAGGTTTTGAAGTGCCTTGCTGCACGGACTTTCCCTTATTAGTAGGGAAAACTGAATTATTTTCAGATAAATCCGGCATATTCCTCCGATAAGGCAATGTGCGTTTTTCTTTTTCCATCAACTCGACCTTCATCGCCATGTTAATTGCCTCTTGCAAGGACCACAAATTTTGCAAGCTAATCTTCTCTTGAATGGCAGGTTTCAGCCCGTTCATATACCTCGCCACCTTCTGATTCTCGGTCTCTCTTAGGTTATTTCGTTCAGCCAATCGCATGAACTCATCAGTATATTCAGTCACTGTTTTGATGCCTTGAACACATCCCATGAACATCCGATACAAAATTTGCTTGTGGTCAGCTGGTAAAAATCTCTCCATCATAAGTTGTTTCATCTTTCGCCATGTCCGAACCCTATTTTTCCCTTGCCTTTGTCGGGTATTCTGGAGTTGATCCCACCAAACAGCCGCTGTACTTTTCAAACGGAAAGCAATCATCTTTACCATCTTGGCCTCGGGAATCTCCATGAGCTCGAAAAATCTCTCTACGTCCACCAACCAATCTAAGAAATCTTCAATTTTTAAATTTCCCGAAAATTTGGGAATATCAGCTTTAATCCAATAATCATCATAATGGTTGCGGTTATGGTTATTGTGACGTGGCTCTTCGAGTTCCTCTTCAGAATCGGAACCACCTTCTTCCTCACGAAATCTCCTAGGGTTTCCCCTATCATTACCCGCCCGATTGTTGTCTTGGTTGCCTCTTCGATTATTCTCCAGCAACAACGCTCGCAGCTCCCCAAATTGAGCAGTTAATTCCCCAAATTGAGTAGTTAATTCAGTGAGACTACGGTTTTGGGCATCGATACGACGGGTTTGGGCATCCAAATCCGCTCGAGTAGCAGAGACATCGTCTACACGATCAGCCATGGATAGAAATCAACGATAACTAGAGGGGAGAAACCCGCTCTGATACCACTTGACGCAGCACGAAGTAAAATAGGGTAAACAAACGTAAAACCCTGAAGAACAAACACTGGAATCCACCAGAAGATAACCGAGAAAACTCTCGAATTTGGTTGAATAAAAAATATATGATAAAAACAAATACAACATTTAAAGGTTGTTTAAATACCTAGGAAACCCTAAAGTGAAACCTAAATAAAAAAGGAATAGAAAACTCTAATTAATTAAAATTCCGAAAATACTAGGAAAACTTTAAAACTACTTTTTGAGGCCCTAAACGACGATATTCGGCTAAAAAGACCCATATGTCATAGCATAAGCGGTGAGTTTGATTTGTCTCGTCGTTCCCTTTCCAGAAAGGTATCATAAGCCCCATTCTGAGCTCGGACGCCAAATCTGTAAATTCCGCTTACGTCCTTTTTGCAGTTTTCGCTCCATCTCTTCCTCAATCCATTCCGCCATTTGTTCTACATCAATTCCACAATTGAATCTTTGCATCAAGTGTGCCACTAATAAAAAAATTCTCATCCAAAGGACTGAACTCTATGCAAGTCACTGTCATACCATTGAACCAAGTCAAGACTCAAGAAACTAAAGCAGCATTTTACACATGTGCGTTTATATATGCTGCATTATGGTGTCAAGCAGCAAGTGTGCATAGCATATTGATAAAGATTGTTTTATACATCCATAGATATCTTACCATAATCATTGTGGGCAATCAACTTCAAACATATCTTCGTTTCCAAATCCCATAGTCTAACAATTTTGTCCATTGGCGATGAAAGCAACATCTGCAAATTTGATCAAATTACATCAGCCTAGCTCCTTCAATCAAATTCCCCATAGAAACCAATGAACTTCAACTATAAACTAAAATGTGAACAACTAGTAGAGAGCTAACCGGCTTGGTAGACTAGAAGAGGTCTAGAACACTATCCAAATGACCTTCAAAAGAGTAAAAAGGCTTCTCTGAAAACGAGAACATATTTTCGGGCACGTGCACATAATCAAGGATTGGATTGCTTTTTCTAACTAAGCCTCCCTTTCGCTGTCCCTCGAAGGCGTACACATATATATACCATACATTTATTCAAGTATATTTTCTTTACTTTATTTAATTAAATAACAAGTGTCTTGTTCACAATGAATATATAGATAGAAAGGAATGTATGATGAATGCAGGGTAAATGGAATAGATGATGTAACAGTAAAAATCTTGTACTGTGGTATATGCCACAGTGACATCCATCATGGAAAGAACGAGTCGGATAAGACAATTTATCCATTCATCGCAGGGTAATAAATAATATATATTATATATATAATTGACAGTTATGAAATTGTGTTTCCTTGATATAAGATATTAATATGTACACAAATATTGTTCATGTTTATACATGTTATTAGGCATGAGCTAACATGAGTGATCACAAAAGTTGGAATGAACGCCAACAAGTAAGATTGGTGACAAAGTCGGGTTGGGAATTTGCTCAAGACATGTATGAAGTGTGAGTATTGTATCGGGCCAAGAGAACTACTGCGACAACATTATTTACACCTACGATACCTTTCTCCCCAATGGAAGTGTTACCTATGGTGGTTACTCCCAAAGTACCGTCATAGACAAGGAATATCAATAAGCATAAGTACATGCCAAATCAGCAAGATATTCTAGCTGCAGTGATGCTTGATATTTTTCTAAATGATCTAGAAGGAATAACATACACAATTATATAACCTAAGTATCCTAAGTATCATTAAGGTTATTACTGCTCGAACAATTAATATTAATAATCTCTCAATCTAAAATAAGATGCATGACTTATTTCACAAAGCAAACTAAAAACAAAAAAAATAATTAAGTTAACGAAAGGTATAAATACCACTTTTTACGTACGGTCTATGACTACCGTTAATTAAAGCTAACCCAAAATACAAGTTAAATAACTCAACTAATTTATATTTAAATATCAATATATATGGTGAATATACCAAATAACCATAATATGGTATTATTTAATAATTTATTGGAATTCAGCCCATGTAAATCGAGTTATGCTTTGAAATTAAAAAAGTAAGCAACAGTTTTTTCTTCACTTTAATATAGAAAGGCAAAATTTCGACAGTAGCATCAAAGGATGTCCATCCATTAACTATATAAGGAGCTGAGGCCTTCGTAATATTCGCTTCGGCCATTTATGATACGATACGCAAAAATATGTTAACATAGAAAATTACAAGGCAGAAGAGTGGAGATTCGAGTGAATGAATTGTATTGTAGATAGGCTAAACCCATATTTATAGTGTCATATGATAATGATATGCTGCAGCCTGCGCCCACGAAAGAGCAATTTTTTTTTTTTTTTTGATAAATCACGAAAGAGTCTATTTTGACCACAAATCCTATTGACCAATTGAAACACTTGCCATATGCGTAGGTATATATCATTCAAGAGGAGTGGTCCAACATTTGAATTTGTAGATGTCATCTTTTAATCGGCTGGAAATTGCATCTCCTGTGGTCCAATATTTCTTGCTAGATTCCGGCGGATTTGGATGGATAAGAGAATAGGTTCTAAGGAATTCATTCTTCATGTTAAATGCTGGAGCCACGTGGCCTGTTTCAGATGGACTTTTCATTTATGTTGAATTTGTGATATCAGTTCAATTCACAGGTCCTGCTACAGAGCTCCACATTTAGATGCTTAGAACTAAATATTTTAAGAGACAATGACCAGTTGTTTATCTTTTGAACATGAACATAATGTATGAATAATGACTAATTGTCTTCCACCATCTTATTAATGAAATTCTATAATGTAATTCACGTAAATGATGAACATCGAAGAACTTACAACATCTACATACTATGATGTATTGTTGAGCACTTGCAAAACAGCTTAATTAAGCTGCTTTATTGACTTGTTTCTTGGCTTTCTCCAAGGCTCTTTGCTTCTCAACACTTTGTTCTTTGCTTCTCTATCTCTTTGGAAATTCCAGGAGAACTGTCATCAATTTCACTACCAAAACATATTGCGTAATTGTTATTTCACAATAATCAAACCCAATCAAATAGCTCATTCGTTGCTCCTCTCGAGATATTGTGACCTGCACAGGAAGAGGGTGAATACAAAGGGACACCGGTGTGGTGCCGGTCTAACAGTCTCCGATGCTTAAGTCAGTTTTAAGTGGGAGTGTTACTGTAGCAATTTAGGCAGCGTGAGGGCAAGATTGCCATTACCTTTTAGAAGGGGGATGCCCTTGTATTTATAGTAGTATTGAATGTGTTTGTTGGTGTTTGTCAATGTGGGATAAATGATGCTGTCCTTAGAAGCTGCCAGGTGTCCTGTAGTGGTCCTGGGTAGCATTCATGATTTGTCAGTAGGCTCGACCGGCCAAATATGTTCTTCTTAGGTCGTCCTGGGCATGTTGGCATGATCTGAGGCTTGCTTGGGGGCTGCCCGACCAGATATGGACCGGGTTAGTTTGGACCTTAATCAGGCCGACTAGTTTGGGTATGAACAAATTTTGATTATGTCCAAAATTTTATGTTGGAATTTGTTTACCAGAAGTTCTTTTATTTGTTGAAGAAAGCAACATAGAAATAACAATACCCCTCTTATCTGTCACATATGGGTTCCCAAGAATCATTTATTCCACCATAAGCTTTGGGATAAGCCTTTCTCCCTCTTTCTTTCTGCCTACTTATAGAGAACTCTGGCTATATTTCATTGTTTTTAATAAAAAAATAGTCTAGTTGCATCAGTTTATTGGTTGTTACAGTGTAGATAGGTTTCTGTAAGTGTATGTACTAAAAATAAGATGAAGTACATGTGCGCTCACTTTTGATTTGGCTGATCCAAAGCAGACCTTTATGAGGTTATGTTCTTACCTATGTAGGATTATAAATTCTGCATGATTTAAGCAACAAAACCTTGAACAACCCAATTTTGACCATTGTATGTGTACTAGCCACATGAAACTGCTATTAATCTATCTATTGACGTACCTGATTGGTTTGTTCTACGATGCTAGACGCCATAGAAAGCTTTGTTTGGTTCTGTACCTATGCATATTTTATGATAATCATCCATTATTTGATGAACATCTTTATCCGACTGCTGCATGGATCTTGAATGCATCTTTCTTGAATTACAGATATGTGACATGGTAGCTGTAGCCCGTATCATTAATGCCACTCTTGTCATTCCCGACCTTGATAAAAGGTCATTTTGGAAAGACACTAGGTAGTGCTGTGGTTTGTTTTACTTTCCAAGTCATTATTTCTTTTATTTCTTGGCTTTTACGTTGTTGTTGGAACTGTTTAATTTCTTTGTTACACAGCAACTTCTCAGATGTTTTTGATGAAGATCATTTCATCAAGGCTCTAGCTAATGATGTGAGAATAATAAAAAAGCTTCCTAAGGAACTGGCTACTGGTACCAGAGTAGTTAAGCATTTTAGAAGCTGGTCTGGCATGGATTATTACCAAGATGAGATAGCTAGTCTCTGGGACAAATATGTGGTGCTATTTCTGGAACACTCCGGTTTATGCTGTCTGTTCTATAAATTCTTTTTAACTTAATATAACTCAGCTTATTAAAACACATTGTTCTTTTCCTTAAGGTTATCCGAGCTGCCAAATCTGATTCTCGCTTAGCAAATAACAACCTTCCTCTAGATATACAAAAGCTTCGCTGTCGTGCTTGTTACGAGGCTCTACGTTTTGCACCTCAAATCGAAACAATGGGAAAAGTAACACTCAGAACCCTATGCTCTTTCAGTTGTGGAGTGTCTATGTAACCGTTTGTCCTATTCCCTGTAACCGCTATTCAAATTTTTGTTTCATTAATAATGTAGTTGCTGGTTGATCGGATTAGGTCCTTTGGTTCGGATATTGCTCTGCATTTACGATTTGAGGAGGACATGCTTGCCTTTAGTGGATGCACACAGGATTTATCTCAAATTGAAGCTGATGAGCTGAGGATCATTCGGTATGAGATGCTTATATGGCAAAGAACTTCTGTCGATGGAGTCATTTAGCTCTTCTGATGCCTGACTTTTTCTTTGTAACTTGTAGAGAGAACACCTCATACTGGAAAGAGAAGGAAATTGATCCGATCGAACAGAGGTCCAAAGGGTACTACCCCTTAACTCCAAGGGAGGTTGGAAAGATATATGGGGGTGATTCTCATATGGCTGCTCTGCGATCCCGTTATCCAATTTTGACGAGCAAGGTTTGGTTTATCCTTATACTTAATTTTCTCAATTTTGTTGAATCACTGAGCTCCATATCATAAAACCTTCGGGATGTCATTGGTTGGGTTTGAAGTGAACATTGAACATATCACATTCAAAAGTGGAGACTATATATGTATTAGGGCTGCTATAATGAGGAGGGTCTGCACATACATAATCTAAATATGTTGGCCAAATACATTATAACGATTTTAAACTGTTGGGACCAATCAATCTGTTTGACAGTTTGAGGGCCCAAAATATCGAAGTTGCAATCTCTGGCAGAGTGATAATATGGCTGTACGTTTTATTTCCCAAAGTTGGGTAAAAAGAAAGGATTCTCTCAGTGTGTAGATCAATAACGCAATGAACGAATGGCATAACCAAAGTAGCTTTTCATCTATAATGTTGGTGAGGGGTTCAAGAATAGGATTTTTCTGGGTGGAAACTGATAGCTTGTTAGCATGAAACCTGCCGATATATTTATTGCAGATAATCAAAGAAACAGATATGAATTAAGAGCCATGTGATCAATACGCACAACATTCTCACAGAAATGTAGCAAATGACTTCAGAGCGGCAATTCTCTCTGTGGATTGTAGAGTATTTGTTAATCACTTACGGGTACAGAACGAAACTTAAGCGGCATGTTATTTCTAGTGTCAAAGTTGTCTTTCAAAATTCAAGCTTTTTTTTTATGTGTCAAAATACGGTGGACAGTGTATGGTGAAACTTTGAGAGGTCTTTGGCTATCCGTTAAGCTTGTCATTCATATATAACTAAGCGGCATTTTAAGTTACTATGGGGCAATGTGGCATGGGCTAAAAGCTAAAGAAGAGAGTGGCGTTTTTCTCTACTACTGTAATTTGTAAGAGGAGAATCTGAGATTTCCTTCCATAAAAGAAGATGATGAGGATAAATTCTGCATAGATCACGATACAGTTTGGAATACTCGTGGAAATCCGAATCTTCTATTTACCAGTCTTTCTAATTCAGTTTTATGAGGATGGTTGGCGGCTACTTTAAATAAAATTTCCGTTTTGACGTTGTAAATTATTTGTGTGGGAGTAGTTTCTGGTATTGTGGGTGTTGAAAGCCGAACACATGGGATTATTTTGTCAATGCTGATGAGTTGATTCGTCCATATATTGGTCTTCTCTTTCAGGAAACGTTGTCATCTGTTGAGGAGCCTGAACCTTTTACCAATCATGCATCTCAGATGGCTGCACTTGACTACATTGTCTCGGTTGAAAGTGATGTATTTATACCTTCATATTCTGGTAACATGGCTAGGGCAGTTGAAGGTCATCGTCGCTTTCTTGGGCACAGAAAAACAATATCTCCTGACAGGCAAGGCAATTTCTTTTCTGAATATATTTTGAACTGCTCCTAATGTCATTGTTTCGGCCATAAAATGCTGCAAACTGAATCTGTTTTTATACTTCTGTATGTTCATCAGAAAATCCCTTGTTCGCCTGTTCAACAAACTTGAGCAGGGAACGCTAAAGGAAGTCAAAAATTTATCAAATAGAGCTATTGAATTGCACAAGAGACGGTATCTGATTTCTCACCAAAATCTTTGAAGTTCGTTGAGAATTACTTTAGGGTTATTGTATAATTTTAAACAATTTACACTACAATTTCTTGGTTATACAGGCAAGGCTCCCCGCGGAAAAGGAAAGGTCCCATTTCGGGAACCAAGGGCACAAACAGGTTTTGTTCAGAAGAACCCTTTTATGTAAACCCTTTATCAGATTGTTTGTGCAAGAAGGAGACGCCGATGCAAGCAACTCTCTAATCGTCTCAGATATTGCCTAAATGTTCCTCTTGAAAAAATTCCCGTGCTGTCTGGGTGGTGACATTATCATTCTTTGCAATTTATCGATACTAGAATATGCAGAGCAGGGAATGAATTGCCGGAGACAGGCCTTCCATTTATGACCAAGGCTTTTGTATTTATGTGCTTTGCGAAGTTGGATTGGCCTGGTTTCAATTTTCTAGTTGCTTAAATGATTCATTGGTAATAAGAAAATAGTTCTTTGTTCGTTTCCGAAGTAACCACATCCACTTCCTGTATTCAGTCCTCGGATGCAATAAAGAATTAGAATTTGATTGTTATTATTAAGTGGGTTTATTTTAATTTATTCTAGTATTAATTTATAAATAATTAAATTTAAGTTCGAATCACAATGACATATTATATGAATAATTTTTAAAAAATTTCCTCACTTTGTAATTAAAAAAAAAAAGAGGAACTTGTTAGCTCGATCTTTTGTGTTTGAGCATGCTGACATGACTAATTCCTTTTCCATTCTTTAACTTTGACAAAATTTTGGGTCGACATGTTTTCCTTCCAACATAAATTGAACTTAGTGAATGCTCTTGTACAAAAGAAATCCTTGAGACCGAACTATGGCTTTTGGTCTGCCTTCCTCTTCTTTGGTAGCCACTCAAAATTTGAATTTCCTTTCGATCATTTTTTACACCAATGATGTTCTATTTCAAAAGTGAGTGGTTCTGAATTCGATTTTTATTTATTGAGTGGTTTCTAGTAGTAGTTTTCTAATCATACAATTGTATATATAGAGATTTTGAATGTGATTCTTTATTTAGTAATTGATTTTATGTTTGCTTATTTTTTGTTTGTTTTGTAAAAAATAGATGATTTTACGTAAAAGTGTGATTAATTGTCATTGTATAATCTCGTTTTCCAAAAAAAAAATATTCAAACACACAACATATTCATCTGTTTTAAACCAAGCCTTGTTGTCTTTATTGCGGATAGATACTATCTCTATGCCGCTAGCCGCTTGCCATTTCTAAATGAACACACCAAAGCGCCAACAGCCCAGAAAGCACAACCAAAAAATACAAGGCTTTTTAGCCAAAATGCACCCTGGACCACTGTTATGGTCTCAAAATGCACCCTAAATGCATTTTTGTGTCAAGATACACCCTGAACCACCAAATTCGTCCCAAAATGGTGTTTTTCCACCTGTGGGAGTTAAAATCAGGGGTAAATAAGTCAGAATGTACAACTAAGCAATTGTAATTTTAAAAAAATAATTTCCCCTCCACATCACCTCCACATCATCAGTTGAGAAGCCCTTGCGACAACCCCGAGCAACTAAGCAATTGCCGCACCTTCCTTGTCTTCCCTGTCTTCACATCTTGATTTGAGAAGCCCAGCAGGAATTGGAGGCTGCGACGTCACGACGGCGACCCTGCGACAACCCCGCGACGAGGAGGTTGCGACGGCGACAACAACCGCGCCGAGGATCGACGCTCTCAACCCCGTGACCAGGTCGGCCACCAGCTTCTCCGAGCGGTACACCTTCCTGCACTCTATCTCAACCCTTGCCCTCTCTAATTGCTCTTCATCTTCATGCTATTTTAATTGGATTTGGATGGGCTTTTTGTGATTTATAAAATCTGTCTTTTTTATCTGAAATGTATCTTGTGGTTGGTTGAATTTATGGTTTTTCTTCAAAGGCAAGAGCAGATATGTTGCTAGTATCTTGTGAACCATGTATCTTGCTAGTATCTGATAAAATATGCGGCATATTTTAATAGGATTTGGATGGGCTTTGTATGATCTGAAATGTATGTTGCTAGTGTTTGAATTTATGGGTTTTCTTCAATTTTACTCCATTTTTCGTTTAGGGTTTAGGGTGTTTGGTAGTGTTTGTTTCAAATGGATTTTATTCAATTTTACTCTATTTTTCGTTTATAAGGACGTGGTAGAGTGTTTGGTGGCTGAGAAAATGTAGGATTGAAGGTGATTGTTCGGTGGCTGAGAAAATGTAGGAAATCAGTGTTTGGTAGAGTGTTTGCACCATTATAGTCTCAAATTCGGTGTATGAATATTCACTAGATTTGGCCTAATTCCCTAATTTTGGGGTTGTTTTCTTCTCTTCAGAAATTAATGGACCGAAAAGTGGAGAATGAAACATTGAATCAACTAAATTGTTGCTACTGTGGGAAGGCCAGTAAGATTCTTACGTCATGGACCGAAAGGAATCCAGGGAGGAGGTTTCAAGTTTGCCCAAATCCAAGGGTGAGAATTTTGTTTAAGTTGTCCAATTTGTTTGAAATATATGTTAGGGTAAAAGATTTCGGGGCTGGGTACAATTTTTTTCGTTGAAATTGCGATGAAATTGTAATTTTTGAGATTGGGTGATGAAAGTTGGATTTAAGGTTTATGGTGATGAAATTAGGGTTCAGGGTGATTGGTTTGCTATGATAGTTTCATTACTTGTATAGGATTAAAATGTTCAAAATCAGCTCACATAAGTTTGAAAATAGAACAAATAAGGCTAAAGATTGAAACGAGGTACTGTGGATGTATATAACTTGAGAATAGCATAATGACAGGTTAGATGTGCATGTTCTCTTGTAATGACAGATGATTATATCTATACATTGTCGAATTTAATATAATTGGGGCATTGATTACTATGTTATGTAGGGTGGTTGTGGATTTTGGAAATGGCTGGATCCCGAGATGGGTCCTAGAGCTCAGACAATAATACCTGGACTATTAAGGAAGATTGATAAGTTGGAAATGGCACTGGAAAACAGTCGAGCATCATGTACAAAGGCTCGGATTGGATGCTTGGTTTTGGGCATATTGCTTATTTGCTTGATTTTTAAGGATTGAGAGAGACGTTGCATGTTATAATAGTCTATCAATGAATTATGTGGTACGAGTGTAATGTATGTTTAATTATAACTCAAAACTTTTTGAAAAGTAGTGACATTTATGGTGGACATGCAGTTTGATGAAATTTCATGTACGATAAGTATTTAATTTAATTAAGTTGATAAAAAAAGCCTAATCAAGCATACATCAAAGGTGTCAAATTCACTATATATACATATACCATGTTAGCTTGAAATCAACATCTGATATCAATGCATGGACATCTAACATCACTTCATTGACATCCTTCTCCTTGCTGGGGATTTGAACCTCAATCGTCTTGAAGGAGATTCACCATGTGCAGAACCTTGAAGTGGTTGCTGAGATTGAGCGTGTTGGCTACCACCACATTGTGACAAGTCCTGTATAGGTGGATTCGGTTGTGAACTTGCACCAGGGGAAATTGGCTCCATAGGAACATTCTTCATCTTTGACATAGTTCTCGTCACCATGGTGTCAACACATGTTTTTTCCTTGGATTCCTTGCGTCGGCGACGTGCTTCTCGCCTTTTGGTGGCTTCAGCCGCTACTTTTTCTTTGATTGGTTCCTTAAATTTGATAAATCAAACAACGAGGAAAATTAATACGTATCAAAGATGTTGGTACGTAAACAAATAATCAGTGTGCTCGGGACCAGACCTTGCATTTGGTCATATTATGACCCACCGAACCACAGTTACTGCATTTCATCTCTGTGTGATATCTTGGCAATTTAGTACTTGGTGTCTTCTTAGGCTCATCAGGTGCTTTTCTCCGACTTTTTTTTGGCCTGCCTGGTTGCTTGTGGCACTTGGGCGGCTTCAACGGATTTCTTCCAATAGATCTCCACTGGTCTTCACTCGTCATTGGCATGATGATTCGTGAGTAGCACCTATTATAGGACTCCACATTGTAGCAATTATCCACATAGTCCGCTGCATGACGACATACTCTGCTTATAGCACAACATGCATGTGGGCATGGAAGTCCATTAAGATCCCATCTTCGACAAGAACATGACTTTGCACTCAAATCCACCCTAAACTGCCTTCCTGTATGCGAACTTATTTCAAAAATATGACTCCCTGCATGCCTTGCTATAAACTGTTGCCCTTGTTTCTTTGTCAGGACCCGTCCCAAATATCACCTCGATACTCGGAATGGACCCTGCTCCCGTCTGATAATCACACTTACAACACCAAAAAATAACTTAATACAACTATAAGCATAACCATCAGACGAAGGAGTAAATATATACAACAGTAAGCCAGAGCATAGTTCTACAAAATGGGCACCAAAAGTCCTACAAGTCTAAGTCCGCAACGGAAGAACGTCGGAAGCCCTATGCCTCGATATCTGCCTCAACGTTCACCCCAGCGCTATCACCACGACCTGGAGGGAAATTAAAAACAAAAGGTGTGAGTGGACCAAAAGAATGAAAGTTTTAAAACCGTTTACCAGCAAATCAAAGTAAGGAAATAAAATCATTTGTTCCCTCCGGTTTAAAATCAGGCATGCCAATGAAGTATTAGAAAAGTCTTAATATGAAACATCATAAGAAACAGAAACACTATACATACCATAAGAAACAGATACGCTATAAAACTGATATAGAAACCAGAGCATAAACATCAAAGCACTTTCCTCGATCAAACCTGCTGGACCTCTCCGAGTCTTTAAACTCAACCAGGCCTCACATATAAATCCGAGTCTTTAAACTCCCGAGTCTTTAAACTCAATAGGCCTATGGGGGTAATATCGTAATATCCGAGTCTTTAAACTCCCGAGTCTTTAAACTCAATCCGGGCCCGTCCCCCATCAATATCAATCCGGGTCTTTAAACCCATATCCAGATCCAGCAAATCCAATCCACATCCAGTGTAAAACCAATTCAAAATCCATCGCCAGATTCGAATTCGAAATCCCCGGTTCGAAGCCCTTCCGGCGTTCAGAACCGACATTCCGAACCCAAATCCGGAAAACCATAGGAAAATCCCAAATCATATTCCACAACCTATGTACCATCATCAGAAAACGTTTTTAGGTTAAATTTCTGAATGATAACATCAAACTCTGAAAACCCGCTTTTCTCGAAAAACGTGCAAAATCCCAAAAACATCTCGAAAAACGTGCAAACATCTCAATCACATATAAACACATATAAAAGCATAAAATATTAATAAAAACAGTTAGGCATGCTCGGAAGTAAGAAAAAGTCCACTCACAGTTTACAACACGTCACTCGCGCTCCGTGCGCTCCTCAACCGTCTCTGGTGTCTCCCGTCCTGTCAATAGATACCAAATAGGGTCACAATAACATCAAGGATACCTTCCCTATTTTCCCCAATTTTTCGGGAATTTAATAATATTTTAATCCTAAACCCTAAACCGTACGGATTCCCGAACCATTCCGTAACACCGTCCGATTAACCCGAAAACTGTACCATTGGATTCCTTAGGACATTTAGGGCTAAACTCATGTTGGTCGCTTGACCGGATTCCTCCCCACGCGCCCCCACGCGCCGCCCAAAGTGGCTGCGCGTGGGCCTCACACGCCTGCTACAGTGTATCTTCAACCTCGAGTCACCCGGTTCAACTGTGTTGAACCGGCGTGACCGGTTCTCCTCCGTTCCTCCACCATTCTTCCCCATTTCAATACCTTTAGCTTCGTCCAGTCCCCTACAACCAAACCCAGTCCTAAAATCCAGAAATCACGGCCTGAAACCCCTCGTCTTCAACCTCGAAAAACACTGCCCGTGAGCCCTGTTTTCCTTCCCGGCCGTCCACTGCTTCCCCCTTCACGGTGGTGATACCAGCACCATCCTAGGACCCTACTTAGTCCTACCCAACTTACAGAATCCGTCGATTCATCCCCGAAGTCCACGACTTCACGTTTGAAGTCACGGCCAAAAACAGAGTATTGGATACTCGCCGTCGACTGAGCCTCGCCGTGTACGCCCCCGTCACGGCAGCCATCACAAACAAATCCTAAGACCTCACTGAACAACACCCTGACCTCCTAATCCCTCGACTCTAAGCCCAACGTCACGACTTTGCAAATGAAAATCCACGAAAAACAGGGTAAAAGAAATTACCTTTCGATTCCGGCGCCGCCGTGAGAACCGTCACCCACCACGGTGCTCGTGGGACTCCCCTCAACCTCCTGAGTCTCCTAGTACCTTGAATCCGTCCACCACACAACACAACAGCCACCACCGTCCACGGCCTCCTCTGTTTCTTCCACTTATCCAACAGTCCACCCCGTCGCCTCCGTGCACGGTTGCACCACCAGACCACGATCACCAGCTCCTCCGTACCTCACTGTCTCTCTCTCCACTCACACTTCACTCTCCTTAGCATCCAAATCGATCACCGCCTCACCCCAATCTGCTCTCTGTTTTTCTGTTTCCTTCGAACTTGTGCACGGTTCAAAAATGACCAAGTGTGGCCGTGCACACTTAAGTTTCTCCTAGAACCATCTAGTGTCCCCCACGTGTCCATCAGCTATTGGCCAGCCCAAAATATCTGCCACTTGCCCTTATCTGATTGGGCTGAGGAAAATTGACCAAAATGCCCCTCCTGCACAAAATTACCATTTTGCCCTCAGACTTTCCAGACCCGTATCTTTTCCGTCCGACGTCCGATGACAGCGTGCCGCCTGTCGTTGAACTCAGGACGTCGAGACCTATCCAACGGTCCTCGGTCTACGTGAAAACCACAAACCCTCCAAAAAGTCAACATTTCCTCTCTTAACTCAAAATTACGGTAACGCCCCCAACCTTCCGTACATCATAACTTTTCCTCTAGTTGTCCGAATCGAACCTGCCGCCTGTCTACGGACTCGTGACGTCCTAACCTACGTCACGGTCAAGGGCTAACACTCATCCAATCGATAGGACAAAAAGTCAACTTTTCGTTTACTATTCACAGGGGCAAAATCGTCCTTTTTTACAAAACTTCACAAAAGTACATTTTTACCCTTCCCGTAGGTTCGGGTTGTTACAATCTACCCCCCTAAAAAGAATTTCGTCCCCGAAATTCAGTGGAATAAATAAGGGTACTGTTCTCGCATCAAGGCCTCGGGTTCCCAAGTAGCTTCTTCGACCTGCTGATTTCGCCACAATACCTTCACTAAGGGAACCGATTTCCTTCGCAACACTTTATCCTTCCGATCCAAGATTGCAACAGGTTGCTCTTCAAAACTCAAGTCTTCCCTCAGTTCCACTGGTTGTGCTTCCAAAACATGCGAATCATCTCGAATATATTTCTGAAGCATAGAAACATGAAAAACATTATGTACCTTTTCTAAATCTGCTGGTAAGGCCAACCGATAAGCTACAGGACCAATCCGCTCCAAGATCTCATACGGTCCAATGTAACGAGGACTCAACTTCCCTCGTCTGCCAAATCGTACAATCCCTTTCCAAGGAGATAGCTTCAGGAAAACCCAGTCTCCAACAGCAAATTCCAAATCCCTGATCCTACGATCAGCGTAGCTCTTTTGGCGGTCCTGCGCTGCCTTCAATCGATCCCTAATCAGTGCCACTTTTTCCTGAGTAAGCTCCACCAGCTCAGAAGTAGTCAACCTCCTCTCACCAACCTCAGTCCAACACAATGGAGTCCGACACTGCCGCCCATACAAAGCCTCATAAGGAGCCATCCCAATGCTCTCCTGAAAACTATTATTGTAAGCGAACTCCATCAAAGGCAGATGTGATTCCCAAGTACCCTGAAACTGAAGCACACAAGCTCGCATCATATCCTCGAGAATCTGAATAGTCCGCTCAGACTGCCCATCAGTCTGAGGATGAAAAGCAGTACTGAAGTGTAATTTAGTCCCAAAAGCTTCCTGTAAGCTCTGCCAAAATCGAGAAGTGAATCTCGGATCTCTATCAGATACTATCGACTCCGGAGTCCCATGTAATCGAATAATCTCATTAATAAACAACTGTGCAAACTGTTCCAGCCTGAAGTTCTCCCGTACTGGCAAGAAATGAGCAGACTTCGTAAGTCGATCCACAACAACCCACACACCATCGTGTCCCTTCGGTGTTCTCGGAAGCTTGAACACAAAATCCATAGTCAGGTGATCCCATTTCCACTCGGGAATCGGCAAAGGTTGCATTGCTCCATAAGGTCTCTGCCGCTCGGCTTTTACCTGTTGACAAATCAAACATCTACTGACATACTCTGCAATTTCACGTTTCATCCCTGACCACCAATAATGCTCTCGAAGTGTACGATACATCTTGGTCCCACCAGGATGCATCGCATAAGCTGAACAGTGAGCCTCATCCAGTATCACCTTCTTCAAAACTTCATCCTCAGGTACACACAACCGTCCATTCTTAACCAAGGCTCCATCCTCACGGATCTCAAAATCCTGTCTTTCTCCAGCCTCGACCTCAATCCGAATGATGCCCAGAATAGGGTCCTCAAACTGAGCATCAATCACCTGATCAATCAAAACGGGTCGCACATGGAAACTCGCTAGGAGTGCTCCCTGATCATCTACAGTCAACTCTACTCCCAACTTACGGAGCTCAACCAGCAAAGGTAACCGTACTGTCCTCAGATGCGACAAAGAACCAGCTGACTTCCTGCTCAGAGCATCGGCTACCACATTAGCCTTCCCTGGATGATACTCAATAGTACAGTCGTAGTCCTTAAGTAACTCCAACCAACGGCGCTGTCTCAGATTCAATTCCTTTTGAGTGAACAAATACTTCAAACTCTTGTGGTCCGTGAAGATCCTGCATTTCTCACCATACAAGTAATGTCGCCAAATCTTCAATGCATGAACCACCGCAGCCAGTTCCAAGTCATGTGTAGGGTAGTTCACCTCATGGGGTTTCAATTGCCGGGAAGCATAAGCAATCACTTTCCCGTGCTGCATCAAGACACATCCCAAGCCTTGTAAAGAAGCGTCACTGTACACCTCGAACTCCCCACTATCATCTGGAAGGGCTAACACAGGAGCAGATGTCAACCGCCTTTTAAGCTCCTGGAAACTCTGTTCACAGTTCTCATCCCACTCAAACCGAACTCCCTTCCGTGTCAACCTCGTCAACGGTGCTGCAAGAATAGAAAAACCCTCAATAAAACGCCGGTAATACCCTGCCAAACCCAGAAAACTCCGAATTTCCGTCACCGTCTTAGGATGTTCCCAATTGGCTACCGCCTCAACTTTCTGAGGATCCACACGAATGCCCTGGGCCGAAATCACATGGCCAAGAAATCCAACACTGGTCAACCAGAACTGACACTTACTGAGCTTCGCATACAACTGATGCTCCCTCAACGTTTTAAGCACGATCCTCAGATGTTTCTCATGCGCCTTCGCACTCTTCGAAAACACCAAAATATCATCAATGAAAACAATCACAAAACGATCCAAGTAGGGCCGGAACACTCGGTTCATAAGGTCCATAAAAGCTGCTGGGGCATTAGTCAAACCAAAAGGCATCACCACAAACTCATAGTGACCGTACCTGGTCCGGAAAGCTGTCTTCGGTATATCCTCCTCTTTAACCCTTAACTGGTGATAGCCGGAGCGAAGATCAATCTTCGAGAAATACTGTGCTCCCTTGAGCTGGTCAAACAAATCATCAATCCGGGGTAGGGGGTACTTATTCCGAATAGTTACCTTGTTCAATTGCCTGTAATCCACACACAATCTCAATCCTCCGTCCTTTTTCTTGACAAACAAAACAGGTGCTCCCCAAGGTGACATACTCGGTCGAATGAATCCTATATCGACCAACTCTTGCAACTGGGCCTTAAGTTCCCTCAATTCTGCAGGTGCCATACGATAAGGAGTCTGAGAAATATGCTGTGTACCTGGTAGAAGCTCAATCGTAAACTCAAGATCTCGGTGTGGGGGTAGTCCTGGAAACTCCTCGGGAAAAACATCGGGAAACTCCCGTACCACTGGTATATCCTCCGCCCTCTCTGGCGTAGCACGCATATCCACCACATGAGCTAAGTAACCCTGGCACCCCTTACGTAACAGTTTACTAGCCTCGAGTGCCGAAATAACTCCCGTAGGAAGTGCACGCTGATCCCCCTGAAATGTAGTCTCTGATAATCCAGGACTCCGAAAAGTCACTCTCCTATCGAAACATTCGATAGAAGCATGATGTCTCGTCAACCAGTCCATACCCAAGATCACATCAAAGTCCCGTAAATCCAAGAGTAACAAATCTGCCAGTAACTGCACCTGGCCTACCATCACCGGACACTCTCTCAAAACCTGAGTCACTACCAACACCTCCCCAGTAGGTGTACTCACTCCTAACGCACAATCCAAAGTAGACACCTCCCTCTCCTTAACCAGACTACAACTCCGAGCTATAAATGAATGGGTAGCCCCGGGATCTATCAAAGCAAAAACAGTGTGACCAAGTATGGTAAGTGTACCTGTCACCACTCCCGGTGCTGACCTAGCCTCCTGCTGAGTCATCGCAAAAACTCGCGCCTGTGGTCCCGATGACCTACCGCGCCCTCTGGAACTGCTCGTGGCACCACCGCCACCCCTAGGGCCTACCGCCCCTGATACTGATGCAGTACTCCGCCCGGGTTCTGCTGCACCTCTGCCTGCTCCACCCTCCGGAGCTAACAATGGACACTCCCGACGAAAATGTCCTCGCTCCCCACAATAGAAACAAGTGTCCCTACCGGGTCCACCGGTATGCCTCCCTGTAGAAGCCACTGAAGTCGCACTCGCCTGAGGAGTCGGCTGTGACCTAGCTCCTCGAAATCCTGAGCCCTGAAAACTGCCTGGTCTACCATACCGGGCTCCACCAGCCGATAGTGATCCACCAAAATTACCCCGTTTCGGGGGCCTCTGACTCGATGCTCCTGGAAATGACTGCTCTCGGCGTCGAACACTGCCCGAATACTGTGGTCGAGCAGGTAAACTGGCCTCCACCCTGACAGCAGCATCAGACAACTCTCGGAATGTAGCAAAAGAGCCGGCTGTCACTATGGCCCTGATCTCTCCCCGGAGACCCAACTCAAACCGGCGGCACTTCTCCGCCTCAGTCGCCACAAATGCCGGAGCAAAACGAGATAGCATCTGGAACCTCTGCTCATACTCAGCAACTGTCAAGTTTCCTTGCTTCAAGTGAAGGAATTCTGCTTTCTTCGCATCCCTGAAAGAACGGGGATAGTACTGATCTAAAAACCGCTCCCGGAACGTCTCCCAGGTCACGGTATGTGCATCCCAGCCGGACAGTTCCAGCGTGTACCACCACTCGTAGGCAGCTCCATCCAACAGAAAAGTGGCTAACAATACCCGATCCTCGGGAGGACAGTGCATCACCCCAAAAATACGTTCTAGTCGGGTGATCCATCGGTGAGCTTCCTCGGGATCAGCCCCACCGCTGAACGTAGTAGCCCCAAGCCTCTGGGCTCTCTCAATCGAAGCGCTCTCAGTCCCTCTCGCCGCTTCATCTTCAGGTCGTGGAGGGGGTTCACGTCTCGGAGGCATGATCAATCGTACGCTGAAAGAGGCATAGAGTTAGTATAACAACCTAGACCCAACACAAATTGACACAACCTATGCTCTGATACCAATTGTCAGGACCCGTCCCAAATATCACCTCGATACTCGGAATGGACCCTGCTCCCGTCTGATAATCACACTTACAACACCAAAAAATAACTTAATACAACTATAAGCATAACCATCAGACGAAGGAGTAAATATATACAACAGTAAGCCAGAGCATAGTTCTACAAAATGGGCACCAAAAGTCCTACAAGTCTAAGTCCGCAACGGAAGAACGTCGGAAGCCCTATGCCTCGATATCTGCCTCAACGTTCACCCCAGCGCTATCACCACGACCTGGAGGGAAATTAAAAACAAAAGGTGTGAGTGGACCAAAAGAATGAAAGTTTTAAAACCGTTTACCAGCAAATCAAAGTAAGGAAATAAAATCATTTGTTCCCTCCGGTTTAAAATCAGGCATGCCAATGAAGTATTAGAAAAGTCTTAATATGAAACATCATAAGAAACAGAAACACTATACATACCATAAGAAACAGATACGCTATAAAACTGATATAGAAACCAGAGCATAAACATCAAAGCACTTTCCTCGATCAAACCTGCTAGACCTCTCCGAGTCTTTAAACTCAACCAGGCCTCACATATAAATCCGAGTCTTTAAACTCCCGAGTCTTTAAACTCAATAGGCCTATGGGGGTAATATCGTAATATCCGAGTCTTTAAACTCCTGAGTCTTTAAACTCAATCCGGGCCCGTCCCCCATCAATATCAATCCGGGTCTTTAAACCCATATCCAGATCCAGCAAATCCAATCCACATCCAGTGTAAAACCAATTCAAAATCCATCGCCAGATTCGAATTCGAAATCCCCGGTTCGAAGCCCTTCCGGCGTTCAGAACCGACATTCCGAACCTAAATCCGGAAAACCATAGGAAAATCCCAAATCATATTCCACAACCTATGTACCATCATCAGAAAACGTTTTTAGGTTAAATTTCTGAATGATAACATCAAACTCTGAAAACCCGCTTTTCTCGAAAAACGTGCAAAATCCCAAAAACATCTCGAAAAACGTGCAAACATCTCAATCACATATAAACACATATAAAAGCATAAAATATTAATAAAAACAGTTAGGCATGCTCGGAAGTAAGAAAAAGTCCACTCACAGTTTACAACACGTCACTCGCGCTCCGTGCGCTCCTCAACCGTCTCTGGTGTCTCCCGTCCTGTCAATAGATACCAAATAGGGTCACAATAACATCAAGGATACCTTCCCTATTTTCCCCAATTTTTCGGGAATTTAATAATATTTTAATCCTAAACCCTAAACCGTACGGATTCCCGAACCATTCCGTAACACCGTCCGATTAACCCGAAAACTGTACCATTGGATTCCTTAGGACATTTAGGGCTAAACTCATGTTGGTCGCTTGACCGGATTCCTCCCCACGCGCCCCCACGCGCCGCCCAAAGTGGCTGCGCGTGGGCCTCACGCGCCTGCTACAGTGTATCTTCAACCTCGAGTCACCCGGTTCAACTGTGTTGAACCGGCGTGACCGGTTCTCCTCCGTTCCTCCACCATTCTTCCCCATTTCAATACCTTTAGCTTCGTCCAGTCCCCTACAACCAAACCCAGTCCTAAAATCCAGAAATCACGGCCTGAAACCCCTCGTCTTCAACCTCGAAAAACACTGCCCGTGAGCCCTGTTTTCCTTCCCGGCCGTCCACTGCTTCCCCCTTCACGGTGGTGATACCAGCACCATCGTAGGACCCTACTTAGTCCTACCCAACTTACAGAATCCGTCGATTCATCCCCGAAGTCCACGACTTCACGTTTGAAGTCACGGCCAAAAACAGAGTATTGGATACTCGCCGTCGACTGAGCCCCGCCGTGTACGCCCCCGTCACGGCAGCCATCACAAACAAATCCTAAGACCTCACTGAACAACACCCTGACCTCCTAATCCCTCGACTCTAAGCCCAACGTCACGACTTTGCAAATGAAAATCCACGAAAAACAGGGTAAAAGAAATTACCTTTCGATTCCGGCACCGCCGTGAGAACCGTCACCCACCACGGTGCTCGTGGGACTCCCCTCAACCTCCTGAGTCTCCTAGTACCTTGAATCCGTCCACCACACAACACAACAGCCACCACCGTCCACGGCCTCCTCTGTTTCTTCCACTTATCCAACAGTCCACCCCGTCGCCTCCGTGCACGGTTGCACCACCAGACCACGATCACCAGCTCCTCCGTACCTCACTGTCTCTCTCTCCACTCACACTTCACTCTCCCTAGCATCCAAATCGATCACCGCCTCACCCCAATCTGCTCTCTGTTTTTCTGTTTCCTTCGAACTTGTGCACGGTTCAAAAATGACCAAGTGTGGCCGTGCACACTTAAGTTTCTCCTAGAACCATCTAGTGTCCCCCACGTGTCCATCAGCTATTGGCCAGCCCAAAATATCTGCCACTTGCCCTTATCTGATTGGGCTGAGGAAAAATGACCAAAATGCCCCTCCTGCACAAAATTACCATTTTGCCCTCAGACTTTCCAGACCCGTATCTTTTCCGTCCGACGTCCGATGACAGTGTGCCGCCTGTCGTTGAACTCAGGACGTCGAGACCTATCCAACGGTCCTCGGTCTACGTGAAAACCACAAACCCTCCAAAAAGTCAACATTTCCCCTCTTAACTCAAAATTACGGTAACGCCCCCAACCTTCCGTACATCATAACTTTTCCTCTGGTTGTCCGAATCGAACCTGCCGCCTGTCTACGGACTCGTGACGTCCTAACCTACGTCACGGTCAAGGGCTAACACTCATCCAATCGATAGGACAAAAAGTCAACTTTTCGTTTACTATTCACAGGGGCAAAATCGTCCCTTTTTACAAAACTTCACAAAAGTACATTTTTACCCTTCCCGTAGGTACGGGTTGTTACATTCTTGTTCTCTTCCAGCAGTTGCCTAATTCGTTGCCCAATTTGATGCCCATGCCAATGATCAGGGGCCAACCTAGTAGGAACACTCAACATTAATTTAACACTCAATAAACATTAATTGAACACTCATTTTTATGGTCATGACATGTTGTACTAACCTTCTAGTCGCGTGCATCAACATGACATAAATCCTAATTTTCTCCAACATGGTTAATATAGGCTTGTCTCTGGCTGGAATGATAGCCTTGTTGAAAGCCTCATTGAGATTGTTGGTTAGGATGTCACATTTGAAGGCCGGGTTGAAATGTGCACGACACCATTGCTTAGGATCCCGCTGAGATAGCCAATAATGTGCAGGCTCGCTGAGTTCAAGCATCGTCTTCATTTCAGCCTCAACCCATGGTATATTGGTTGCACGGGCTATTCTTTCAAATTGCTCTTTTAAAGCCAATCCTTTATGAGATGCCTTGAAGTTGTCATACAAGTGCTTAATGCAATGTCTATGCTCTGCATGTGGGAACAACTCGGCTATAGCTTCAAGAAGTCCTTTTTGCCTATCTGTCATAAATAAGTACCCAGAGCTATTCACTATCTTCAAATCATCCCCTAAAATTTCCAAAAACCACTTCCAGCTACTATAGTTCTCGGCCTCAACGACGGCCCATGCTATTGGATACATACCATTGTTGGCATCTACTCCCACAGCAGCCAAAATCTGTCCAGGATGTGGGCATTTAACATGAGTCCCATCTAAGCCAATAAAAGGCCTACAACCTTCAAGCCAACCTTGTTTACAAGGCCCTAGTGCAATGTACACCCTCTGGAATCTAGGCAGGCCATCACCTTCAAGTACCGACTTAATCACGGCGGTGTTTTGACTATCCACTCTCTTCAGCTCCCCACAGTAATCCCGTAAGATTTCATATTGTCTAATGTAGTTACCTTCAACCAATTCTATGGCCATCGACCTTGCCCTATAGCAAGTGGACTTCTGTAATAACCCATCCCGAGAATTGGGATAAGTAGAGTGATCAAGGTGTGATTAGTAAGGTTAATCAAGGGTTAGGTGGTCCCGAGGGGTCCGGGAACTTAGAATGACGATTTTGCCCCTGGGTCGAGCAGAAATGTTGACTTTTATTTCGGGTGGTCAAATGGGAGTTGACCGGTGACCAGGACGTAGTTGAGGATGTTACGAATCCGTAGGCAGGTGGCACGCCCGATTCCGACATCCGAGGAGGAAGTTGTGATGTTCGGAATGTTGAGGGCATAACCGTAATTTGGCGAAATTAGGGGGGAAACGTTGACTTTTTATACGAACGGGTTTTGGTAAGTTGACCTAAGACCGTTAGATAGATCTCGTCGTCCCGAGTTCGATGACAGGCGGCACGTATTCATCGGACGTACGGTGTGGGAGTTACAGGTCTAGAAAGGTAGTGGCAAAGTTGTAATTTTGGGTAAAACAGAAGGGCATTTTGGTCTTTTGTGCTCTGGGGTGTGTGCAACAGATAAGGACAGATGAAGGGTTGAGATTGAGCCACATGTGAGATGAAGGGTAGGATGGTGACACGTGCTAAAGGTGGAGTGGTTTCTGGGGGGGTTCCAGTATGTGCACGGTCCAATTAATTGGGTGCAACCGTGCAAGTGTGAGTTTTCTTCGACCCAGATAGAAACAGAGTGAGGCGGTGAGGAAAATTGGAAGGTGATCGTGGATGTTGATGAGTTCTGGTGTGTGAAGAGTGATCAGAAGGAGGTTGAGAGATGCTGGGGTGGTGCTGAGAAGGTTAGAAGTGTGCAGGTGGTGTGTGAGTGAGTTGAGAGCCACGGGAACTTCAGAGAAAAACAGAGAGGAACTGAGGGAGCTGGTGGTGCTGTGGCCGTGGATAAGTGCGATTGACCTCGAGAGGAGGCTGAGGCGACGTTGTGGACTCCAGGAACCGCGGCGGCGAGCACGGTGGTGGACGGTTGCAGGTAATCCCTCATCCTTGTAAACTTGCCCTGTTTTCCCGTCGAGTTTTGAATCGAAAGTCGTGAGTCTAGGGGTTGAATCGATGGGTCTATAGTGGTTTAGGGGATTTAGTTGAGTCCTAGGAACCGTCTGGTTGTGTTGCCGTGACGAGAGGTGCACGGTGGTGGTTGGCGCGACGGAGGGACTCTGTGTGCCCTGTTTTTCCGTTTTGTTTCAATCCAAGAGTCGTTATCCCAGGGACTGAGTCGAAGGTTTAGAAGAGTTGGATTAGGTTCAGTGAGGTCCTAGGAAGAGTCTGGGACAGTCACCGTGACAGGGGGTGACCGGAGTGGCTGGATCGTGAAACAGGGGAGTTCAGGCCGTCTGGTTCGAGCTTGAGTCGACGGTGTAGGGGCCGTGTCGAGTTCTAAGGAGGAGGGGGATGGATAGCTTAAGGTTGGACGATGAAGATGGTGAAGAAAGGAGGTGAAATGGTGGCCGGACGGTGGAGAACAGGTCTCGCCGGTCCGAGTTGCAGGCTACTGTTGCGAACCGGGTTGGCTCGAGGTTGACGGTGGCACTGTAGCAGGCGCGTGAGAGCCACGCGCAGCCACTTTGGGCGGCGCGTGGGGGCGCGTGCGGCGGTTCTGGGAGAAACGGTCAACATAGTTTTTGGTCTAGGAGTTGTTGTGAGTTCGATGGAGTTGGTTTCGGGTCAATCGGAAGTCGTTTGAGTTGAGTTCCGCGAGGGTGAAAGTTTAGGGTCACGGGTTCTTATGGTTAGGATTCGGGGAATTTTGAGGGAATTTAGGTGAACCTTCGTAGACGTGCTAGTAACGTAATTTGGCGGTGTTTGACAGGATCGGGATTTCCCGAGGAAGCCGAGGAACGGGCTGGACGTTCGGGACGCGAGTAGGGCTCAGTACTGTGAGTGGACCCTTTTCTTAAACTCGAGCATGCATAACTGTTTTACATACGGATCTTATGGTTTTTAATCATGATTTTATGTTTATTGAATATGTTTTGGTTGATTTTACATAATTGCACGGTTTTCGAGGAAAGTGGTTTTTAGCACGTTTTACGAGGAATGGTTGGTTTCTGGCATATATGTTATGATTTTGGGATTTGCAATTGATAAGTGGTTTTCAATGGTTATAAGTGGATTTTGGGAACATGATTTCGATGATCAAAGTTTTCGATTTTAGAATCGGATTTCACTAATCGGAATTTGGTTTTAAGATTGGAAAGTGGACTCTGGATTTGGGTTCGGAATGACGGTTCTGGATGCCGGAGGGGCTTCGGACCAGTGATTTCGAATTCGGGTTTGGATGAGGATTTGGTAAATGGTTTTCAAATGGTTTTGGGATTGGATTTGCTGGATCTGGATATTGGGTTTAAAGACCCGGATATATGTGACGGGGGACCGGCCGGATTGGGTTTAAAGACCCGGATTGAGTTTAAAGACTCAGGAGTTTAAAGACTCGGATATATATTGATTTCCCCCGTAGGCCTTGAGTTTAAAGACTCGGGAGTTTAAAGACTCGGATATGATAAGGCCTGGATTGAGTTTAAAGACTCGGGAGTTTAAAGACTCGGATAGATCCAGCAGGTTTGATCGAGAAAATGATGATTTGGTGGTTATGGTTTATGATACAGTTTTCTGATACTCATGTGTGGTTTCTTATGGTATTTTATAGTGTTTCTGTTTCTTATGATGTTTATAATGATTATTTTATAAATGTGTTTATAACTGTTGGTTATGCATGTGGTTTCAAAACGGAGGGTTTAACACGGTTTTCTTATAAAATGGTTTTTAAACTTTTGTACTTTCTGGTCCACTCACATTTTCTGTTTTAATTGCCCTCCAGGTTGTGGAGCTAGCGCGGGGTCTTGACGTCGAGGCAGAGTCTGAGGCATAGAAGTGACGTGAGGGTTCCCAGAGTAGAGTAAAGGCTTCCGTGTGCGTGTAGTTATCGGTTTTATTTTCGTTGTATGTTCGTACTATGTTCTGTAAATGCTACCTTCGGGACTTTGTGTCTAATTACTCCTGCGTTTGACTGGTTAGAATGTGAGTGAGTTTTACTTGAGTTTTGCGTCGGGGAGTCAGACGGGAGCGGGATTTACCTCGGGTTTCGGGGTGGAACCGGGGTGGGTCCTGACAATTGGTATCAGAGCATAGGTTTGTCGAGTTTGTTGGGTCTGTCGGTTTGTGAGGTTGTGTTTCAGTTGTTTGACTACTTCTATGCCTCTTTCAGTGTGCGGTTGACGATGCCTCCGAGACGTAGACCCTCTCCACAACCTGAAGAAGTAGCCAGAGAGACGGAGAGTGCCACGATTGAGCGAGCCCAGCGGCTCGTGGCTACTACTTTTAGTGGTGGGGCTGATCCTGAGGAAGCCCAGAGGTGGATTACTAGACTGGAGCGGATTTTTGCGGTGATGCATTGTCCGCCGGAGGAGCGAGTATTGTTGGCTGCATTTTTACTAGATGGTGCGGCGTACGAGTGGTGGTATACCCTCGAGTTGTCCGGTTGGGATGTTCACAGTGTGACCTGGGAGACGTTTAGGGAACGGTTTCTGGAGCAGTATTATCCTCGTTCTTTCCGGGATGCCAAGGAGGCGGAGTTTCTGCAGCTCCAGCAGGGGAATATGACCGTGGCAGAGTATGAACGGAAGTTTCAGATGTTGTCTCGGTTTGCTCCTGCCTTTGTGGCCACTGAAGCCGAGAAATGCCGTAGGTTTGAGTTGGGTTTGCGTGGTGAGATTCGAGCCGTAGTGACGGCTGGATCTTTTGCTACCCTCCGAGATCTGTCGGATGCTGCGGTGCGAGTTGAGGCTAGTTTGCCGGTGCGACGCCGGGAACCTTCTATTCCTGGAGCTTCGAGCCAGCGGACACCGAAAAGAGGTAACTTCGGTGGATCGTCCTCGTCGGGCGATGATCGTTTTGGTAGACCTGGTAGTGCCCAGAGTTCAGGATTTTGGGGTTATCGAGTACCGCCGACTCCGCAAGCGAGTGCGACGTCGGTAGCGTCCACAGGGAGACCGAGTAGTGGACCAGGCTGGAATGTGTGTTTCTACTGCGGGGAGCGAGGTCATTTTCGACGTGAGTGTCCACTGTTGCCACAGGAAGGTGGTGTAGGCAGAGGAGTAGCGGAGTCCGGACAGAGTACAGCATCAAGGACAGCGGGCACTAGAGGAGGTGGTGGTACAGCCACGAGTAGTTCGAGGGGACGTGGTAGAGCGTCAGGATCTCAGGCCCGGGTGTTCTCGATGACTCAGCAGGAGGATCAGTCGACACCAGATACGGAGATAGGTACTTGTTTTACTTTTGGTTGTTCTGTCAGTTTGGTTGTTGGATCCCAGGGTAGAGTCTAGGAGTTCGCCTAGAGGACTTGGAGTGTACAGTAAGTTCCGTAGTAGGTTGACGGGAAGTAGAGGAAAGGAGTGACTGTGGAAGGAGAGAACCCACAAGCTAGAGTTTGCCTTTAGGACTTTGTGGAGTTAGTCCGACCGTGGCCGGAATGGTAGCCGAAGGAGATGGGTGGTGGTATACGAGGAGGTACTCTATGACTTCTGTCGGGTATTGTGACATGAGGTATTTTATAATATCTTTGTTTCCTGTTCATAGAGTTTCCCTTGCGTACACCATGTAGTTGTTACATAGCTAGGGTTGGCTGTGGTAACAGTAGCTGGGGATGGAGTGAAAGACCCAAGGTGGAGATGATAGACAGGAAACCTAGGAGAAGTTGTTGTTGATCTGTTGTTGATTCCGGGTAGGAGACCCTAGGTGTCGGGAACTAGCTGTGGAATTTCAGGGACGAAATTCTTTTTAGGTGGGTAGATTGTAATAACCCGTCCCGAGAATTGGGATAAGTAGAGTGATTAAGGTGTGATTAGTAAGGTTAATCAAGGGTTAGGTGGTCCCGAGGGGTCCGGGAACTTAGAATGACGATTTTGCCCCTAGGTCGGGTAGAAATGTTGACTTTTATTTCGGGTGGTCAAATGGGAGTTGACCGGTGACCAGGACGTAGTTGAGGATGTTACGAATCCGTAGGCAGGTGGCACGCCCGATTCCGACATCCGAGGAGGAAGTTGTGATGTTCGGAATGTTGAGGGCATAACCGTAATTTGGCGAAATTAGGGGGGAAACGTTGACTTTTTATACGAACGGGTTTTGGTAAGTTGACCTAAGACCGTTAGATAGATCTCGTCGTCCCGAGTTCGATGACAGGCGGCACGTATTCATCGGACGTACGATGTGGGAGTTACAGGTCTAGAAAGGTAGTGGCAAAGTTGTAATTTTGGGTAAAACAGAAGGGCATTTTGGTCTTTTGTGCTCTGGGGTGTGTGCAACAGATAAGGACAGATGAAGGGTTGAGATTGAGCCACATGTGAGATGAAGGGTAGGATGGTGACACGTGCTAAAGGTGGAGTGGTTTCTGGGGGGTTCCAGTATGTGCACGGTCCAATTAATTGGGTGCAACCGTGCAAGTGTGAGTTTTCTTCGACCCAGATAGAAACAGAGTGAAGCGGTGAGGAAAATTGGAAGGTGATCGTGGATGTTGATGAGTTCTGGTGCGTGAAAAGTGATCAGAAGGAGGTTGAGAGATGCTGGGGTGGTGCTGAGAAGGTTAGAAGTGTGCAGGTGGTGTGTGAGTGAGTTGAGAGCCACGGGAACTTCAGAGAAAAACAGAGAGGAACTGAGGGAGCTGGTGGTGCTGTGGCCGTGGATAAGTGCGATTGACCTCGAGAGGAGGCTGAGGCGACGTTGTGGACTCTAGGAACCGCGGCGGCGAGCACGGTGGTGGACGGTTGCAGGTAATCCCTCATCCTTGTAAACTTGCCCTGTTTTCCCGTCGAGTTTTGAATCGAAAGTCGTGAGTCTAGGGGTTGAATCGATGGGTCTATAGTGGTTTAGGGGATTTAGTTGAGTCCTAGGAACCGTCTGGTTGTGTTGCCGTGACGAGAGGTGCACGGTGGTGGTTGGCGCGACGGAGGGACTCTGTGTGCCCTGTTTTTCCGTTTTGTTTCAATCCAAGAGTCGTGATCCCAGGGACTGAGTCGAAGGTTTAGAAGAGTTGGATTAGGTTCAGTGAGGTCCTAGGAAGAGTCTGGGACAGTCACCGTGACGGGGGGTGACCGGAGTGGCTGGATCGTGAAACAGGGGAGTTCAGGCCGTCTGGTTCGAGCTTGAGTCGACGGTGTAGGGGCCGTGTCGAGTTCTAAGGAGGAGGGGGATGGATAGCTTAAGGTTGGACGATGAAGATGGTGAAGAAAGGAGGTGAAATGGTGGCCGGACGGTGGAGAACAGGTCTCGCCGGTCCGAGTTGCAGGCTACTGTTGCGAACCGGGTTGGCTCGAGGTTGACGGTGGCACTGTAGCAGGCGCGTGAGGGCCACGCGCAGCCACTTTGGGCGGCGCGTGGGGGCGCGTGCGGCGGTTCTGGGAGAAACGGTCAACATAGTTTTTGGTCTAGGAGTTGTTGTGAGTTCGATGGAGTTGGTTTCGGGTCAATCGGAAGTCGTTTGAGTTGAGTTCCGCGAGGGTGAAAGTTTAGGGTCACGGGTTCTTATGGTTAGGATTCGGGGAATTTTGAGGGAATTTAGGTGAACCTTCGTAGACGTGCTAGTAACGTAATTTGGCGGTGTTTGACAGGATCGGGATTTCCCGAGGAAGCCGAGGAACGGGCTGGACGTTCGGGACGCGAGTAGGGCTCAGTACTGTGAGTGGACCCTTTTCTTAAACTCGAGCATGCATAACTGTTTTACATACGGATCTTATGGTTTTTAATCATGATTTTATGTTTATTGAATATGTTTTGGTTGATTTTACATAATTGCACGGTTTTCGAGGAAAGTGGTTTTTAGCACGTTTTACGAGGAATGGTTGGTTTCTGGCATATATGTTATGATTTTGGGATTTGCAATTGATAAGTGGTTTTCAATGGTTATAAGTGGATTTTGGGAACATGATTTCGATGATCAAAGTTTTCGATTTTAGAATCGGATTTCACTAATCGGAATTTGGTTTTAAGATTGGAAAGTGGACTCCGGATTTGGGTTCGGAATGACGGTTCTGGATGCCGGAGGGGCTTCGGACCAGTGATTTCGAATTCGGGTTTGGATGAGGATTTGGTAAATGGTTTTCAAATGGTTTTGGGATTGGATTTGCTGGATCTGGATATTGGGTTTAAAGACCCGGATATATGTGACGGGGGACCGGCCGGATTGGGTTTAAAGACCCGGATTGAGTTTAAAGACTCGGGAGTTTAAAGACTCGGATATATATTGATTTCCCCCGTAGGCCTTGAGTTTAAAGACTCGGGAGTTTAAAGACTCGGATATATATTGATTTCCCCCGTAGGCCTTGAGTTTAAAGACTCGGGAGTTTAAAGACTCGGATATGATAAGGCCTGGATTGAGTTTAAAGACTCGGGAGTTTAAAGACTCGGATAGATCCAGCAGGTTTGATCGAGAAAATGATGATTTGGTGGTTATGGTTTATGATACAGTTTTCTGATACTCATGTGTGGTTTCTTATGGTATTTTATAGTGTTTCTGTTTCTTATGATGTTTATAATGATTATTTTATAAATGTGTTTATAACTGTTGGTTATGCATGTGGTTTCAAAACGGAGGGTTTAACACGGTTTTCTTATAAAATGGTTTTTAAACTTTTGTACTTTCTGGTCCACTCACATTTTCTGTTTTAATTGCCCTCCAGGTTGTGGAGCTAGCGCGGGGTCTTGACGTCGAGGCAGAGTCTGAGGCATAGAAGTGACGTGAGGGTTCCCAGAGTAGAGTAAAGGCTTCCGTGTGCGTGTAGTTATCGGTTTTATTTTCGTTGTATGTTCGTACTATGTTCTGTAAATGCTACCTTCGGGACTTTGTGTCTAATTACTCCTGCGTTTGACTGGTTAGAATGTGAGTGAGTTTTACTTGAGTTTTGCGTCGGGGAGTCAGACGGGAGCGGGATTTACCTCGGGTTTCGGGGTGGAACCGGGGTGGGTCCTGACAACTTCCCTGGCCAATAGCCTGATTCTTGCACCACAAGTTGTTGAAACTCCCCTAAATCCCACTTTTTGCTTGTTAGCTGTCTAGAATACTTTCTCACCAACCACTTAGTATTTGCATGCATATTGTAAACGCCCTTGTCACAATCGTGTCTAGGATTGAAGGTTTTGACCTGGAAGTATTCTCTTTCAGTCACTCTTGAAGCATAGATGCTGAACTTGCAATTTTTCCCATCCCCACACACTACCTTGATCTTGTCAGCATTATTCTTCCTAAACTTCAACTCCCTACCACTTATGACAGAAAACCTCCTAATTGCTTCTCTGAAAACAGCACCTGAAGCAAATTTCAAACCAAGCTCAAAAACAGGATTGTCCATCTCGGTTTCTGGATGGAAATCCCTATATGCACTACCATACTTTCTATTTCGTCCCATACGTTCAGCCTGATCTTTACCACTTTCACTATCTTCTGCCGCTGAATCAAAGCTATTCAACCTAGGTGACCTTGCTCCAGCCTCCTCGTCTGCCACATTATGATCATCTTCAATCCCAATAGGATCAAATTCAGCAATTTCATGGTCTACATAATTCTGAAAAAGATTATCATCCATGTTCGTAATTTGAATATCCAATTCTTCTCTACCTTGTACAAACTCTGTGTCAACAAACTCTGAATCAAGTTGATCCTCTTCTTCACTATCTCCATCTTCCTCACTTCTATTTACAACATCTGCATTTTCTGCCCTCTCATCACCTTCAACTTCATGCACATCTTCTACTTCTTCCACATATTCAACTTCTCGAGGCAACCTAATCCCATCTCCATCACCACGTCTTAAGTATATAGGGATTACACAACCCTTAGATTGAATATAGCCCTTACAGAGCTGGAACAAATGTCCATCATCACTCAACTTAACCAAGTTCCTGTTGTTCCACTCTTTAGAATAGATGCCAACCGAACCATTATCATAACCCAACTCCGTAGCCACACATTCCATCTCTAGCATTGATACATAATCAATACTCACAAAGTCATACCATTGAATCATTCCCCCTTTATACGACAATGTCACCTCATCTTTCCCCCCTTTCACCACCACACCACGATGATGCACCTCCAAACTGAAAATATTAGTGTCCTCTACAATGCACAAAAACACAATCAATTCAATAAAGATCATAAACGAATTCCACCATAAATTTGTGTCTCGCAGTTTCATTTGTACCAACTAGATGAAACACCAAAATGAACTAGGAATAGTTACAGACCTCTATTAGCCCTTTGTTATTATATATAGCTATGTTAATCCTATATACCATATCTATGTACACAATCATGTCTTGATGATTTGTACGAAGTGAAAACATGACATTTGCATTTGTTGACATTTCTAATTTTCTTTGAATAAACATTAGATAATCAAAATTTTTAACTTCAATTTTGTTTGATTGGACCTTTGCATTTGAATCAAATACTGAGATTTCTTGTTATGTGCTAAGTGGTGGTTGGATAATCTAGAAGAAGGCTCCCTCGTTGGATTATTATCATTGTGTGTCCAGGTGTGGAGTGCAATTGTGTGAATAGCTTTCTTATTTACTCGAGCTGAACATGTAGGTAAAGTGCTTGGTTTCTTTTACTAGGCAAGGTTTATTGCAGGGATGAGATGAATTTTCCCCTAACAATGATTTGGACCTATTTTGGAACATCATAGGATGCTTCTATGGTTCAATTTGTGTTTGTTTTGAATGCTGATTATGGCCTTTACTGGAATATTATTCACTTACTCTACTTTCAATTATCAACTCATATTCATTCACAAACTCATGGATTAAGAAATTCCAGATATCAGATGAGAAGCAATTAATTTACAACATCCAAATCATTAAACTAACCGTATATGGGTTGTTTTCCTCCGTGTTCACGAGTAAGCATCGTTGCTTGTGATCGGGAACCTTCTCGTCGCTTAGTCGCTCTCCCCCTTCGGAGGCTGAATTCTGCTCTTGCCTTTGAAGAAAAACCATAAATTCAACCAACCACAAGATACATTTCAGATAAAAAAGACAGATTTTATAAATCACAAAAAGCCCATCCAAATCCAATTAAAATAGCATGAAGATGAAGAGCAATTAGAGAGGGCAAGGGTTGAGATAGAGTGCAGGAAGGTGTACCGTTCGGAGAAGCTGGTGGCCGACCTGGTCACGGGGTTGAGAGCGTCGATCCTCGGCGCGGTTGTTGTCGCCGTCGCAACCTCCTCGTCGCGGGGTTGTCGCAAGGTCGCCGTCGTGACGTCGCAGCCTCCAATTCCTGCTGGGCTTCTCAAATCGAGATGTGAAGACAGGGAAGACAAGGAAGGTGCGGCAATTGCTTAGCTGTCGCAAGGGCTTCTCAACTGATGATGTGGAGGTGCGGCAAATCGAGATGTGAAGACAGGGAAGACAAGGAAGGTGCGGCAATTGCTTAGTTGCTCGGGGTTGTCGCAAGGGCTTCTCAACTGATGATGTGGAGGTGATGTGGAGGGGAAATTATTTTTTTAAAATTACAATTGCTTAGTTGTACATTCTGACTTATTTACCCCTGATTTTAACTCCCACATGTGGAAAAACACCATTTTGGGACGAATTTGGTGGTTCAGGGTGTATCTTGACACAAAAATGCATTTAAGGTGCATTTTGAGACCATAACAGTGGTCCAGGGTGCATTTTGGCTAAAAAGCCTTAAATCCCAAACAGAAAAGGCGGAGTGGACTTCAGGCGAGAACAGCTTCTCTCATTCCTGAAGCCGGCGAACCTACCCATAACCCAAAGACGCGGTCTTTACTCACATTCTTTTCAATTGAACTTTTGCTTGATGGCTCGCTCTGAATGACTGAGCTTCAGATACCCAGATGCAGAAGGGCTGGAGAACATTGGAGACAACGAGGAGGGTGCTAACATGCGCCATATGCTCAATAGCGCTGGTGGCTCTCTTCTCTTTCTCCAAGGTCCCCAGCTTCTCTGACCCCGTCAATCTCCCCACGGTGATCCCCCAACCCAACTCTTCTCTTCTTTCCCTTTCTTCGCTGAAAAAGCAAAAGCGAAGAAATCGTTCAATTTTATGATCTTTTTCTTGAAAATTTTACACTTCGGAGATTTTTTTTACCCTTTTCTACAATCAACTGGATTTGAATTTTGATGATCAGTTAGTACTTCTTGGAAATTACAGTTGGGATTCTAATAATAAAAAAGGGTTGTAGATTTGAGTGTCGTCTTCGTCGTTTTTACTATGCATGTATTTTTGGATCTTTGATTCGACCTGCGAATAGCATTTTCTTATGAGATTCTGTGTGCATATCATTGGATACGGTTGTTATGATTGTTGTTTTGTGTATGTACCTCAACTGATTGCTGAGAAGTTCGAGCAAATAATAAACAATAAGAAGGAAAAATTTGAATGAATGAACTTCACGGTTGGCATTATTAGGGTTCAAATGAATAAATGCTAAGAAACACAGATATGGTAGATGCTGATTTATTTGAAGGGGAAAGAAAAAAAAGAAGCTGTGTACTTTAATTAGGAGTTAGGTCTGAGTCGTATAGATTTGTATAGATTTGTTGATGTGAAAAAGTTATGCATCTTTCATGTTTTCACTCCTTTAGACTTGACAGTTGGATGGTTCAAGTGAGATTTTGGAAACTGAGAAGATAGGAAAGCCTCCACCGACTGGCAATTTTGTGCCATGTGTAGAGCCAAGTCCCAATTATACATGTAAGTCCGTGATTAAGTTTTATTCTGTAGCTTTGACATAACCTTGGTCTTTCTAATATCCATTTGACTGTTGTTTATCCAGCTCCGGCAGAGTCACGGGGTTACCTTCTAGTACATACAAATGGTGGACTCAACCAGATGCGTGCTGGGGTCTGTAAACATACTCTCTTCCTGTCTAAACTTATTGTGAAGGGTTTTTTTATCACAATTTTCTCTGTCTTTTTCTCCCAAACTTTATTGGAAACAAGATTCCACTTCTGATCTGTCGCAGATGGGATTTCAAGTTGTTAGTTATTTCAGCATAACGCGTTGGGATAAGCCTTTATCCCTCTTTCTTTCTCATTTCCAAATGGGGCATTTAAGCCTTGGGGGTTCTCTCTCATTTGTTTATCCACAATAGTCTAGCTGCATGTTTTAATTAGTTGCTGCAGTTTGGGAAGTTTTCTGTAATGTACTAAAAGTAATATGGAATTGTCTCACAATTTTGACTTGGTTGAACCTGCCTAGAATTTGTGTCTTAGGTTCGTATCAATGTAATATTAGTGAACCTGCACAAGAAGTGATCAAAACCTTGGAGGCTTTACCATCTCTGTTATACCAGCAACATACATTACGGTTTTCTGCTAGTTGATTGGGGGGGTTTCATGATGCTAGACATGAAAGCCAAAGAATGTTCTGGATGATCTTGCAAATGAAGATTCTATAATTAATTATTCATTTTTGTTTATCATCTTCTGATTATGGAACTGAAGATGTCATCCTTAAATTGCAGATATGTGACATGGTAGCTGTAGCGCGTATCATAAATGCAACTCTTGTAACTCCGGAACTTGATCAGCGGTCATTTTGGAAAGACTCTAGGTAGCACGTTGTTCGTATTACTTTTTGAGCAAGTCTTTCTTTTATTCCTAGCTGTTATGTCATTGATGAAAGACTTTTTTCGTTGCACAGCAATTTCTCAGATGTTTTCGACGAAGATCATTTTATCAATGCTCTAGCTAATGATGTTAAAATTGTAAAGGAACTGCCTAAGGAACTGGCTACTGGTCCCAGGGCGGTTAAGCTTTTTAGAAGCTGGGCTGGTATGGGTTATTACAAAGATGAGATAGTTGGCCTCTGGGAAGTGTATCAGGTGTGGTTTCTGGAACACACTGGTTTATGAGATATATTTTCTAATTTCTTTTTGAATACGTAAAATTACCTTTTGAAACTCATCATTCTTTTCCTAAGGTTATTCGAGCTTCCAAATCCGATTCTCGCTTAGCAAATAACTACCTGCCTCTAGATATACAGAAGCTTCGCTGTCGTGCCTGTTATGAAGCTCTACGTTTTGCACCTCAAATTGAAGCAATGGGGAAAGTAAATACTCAGATTGAAATGTTCATTTGATTTTTTAGTGCCTATGTAACGTTTTTTGTCCTATTATTTAATCATGAGGCAAATGTTTTGTTTTATCAATGTTGTAGTTGTTAGTTGATCGGATGAGGTCCTTTGGCCCTTATATTGCTCTACATTTACGATTTGAGAAGGACATGCTTGCCTTTAGTGGATGCACACAGGATTTATCTCCAGAAGAAGCTAATGAACTAAGGATCATTCGGTATAAATGCCTATATGGCGAGAACTTGTGTCATTTTATCTATAATCTTTTACCCTTTGTGATGCCTGTTGTTTTTGTTTGGAACCTATAGAGAGAATACCAGATACTGGAGAGAAAAGGAAATTGATCCCATAGAACAGAGATCCAAAGGGTATTGCCCCTTAACTCCAAAGGAGGTTGGAATTTTTCTCAGTGCTCTAGGATATCCATCAGACACACCTATATACCTTGCTGCTGGAAAGATATATGGTGGTGATTCTCATATGGCTGAGCTGCGATCCCGTTATCCAATACTGAAGAGCAAGGTATGTTTGTTTCTTCAGCTTGATTTTTTTTTCCATTTTTTTGAGTAGCTGAGCTCCAAGTGGAATGTGAAACCCATCGGAATGTCCATGGTGGTGGTGGGTAAGACCCATTAGCTTTTTGCTTCAATGTGTTGGACCCAAATTTTTCTTTGAGTCTTTCTTTGTCTTCTGTTAGTGCAGGTTTCAAAGCCCACATGGTTTCCGAGTTCAGCTGGTGGGTTTGCCAGTCTTTGCTCCAATGATTTGAGTTTTGAGTAACTCAAACCCCATCTGGTTCTGGGTTGGGGGAAATTTAGAAATTGGTCAATGTTTCCAGCCTCTTGGAGAGCCAAAAACCTACTTTTTGACCCAATCCTCCCTTTGGGTTTAATTTGTGGGTATTGGAGATGGCCTGAGTGTCAAAGAGTTATCTTGTCAAAACTCAAGCCCTTTCTTTGGTTATCAAAATAGGGTCTTGGCAGGAACCATATTTCTGAGAGAAAGAAACTGTGGTGGGTTGTGGTTTTGCTGAGTCTGTGTAGAATTTTTTTTCGCTTTGTGTTATGCTTGTCGCTCATATATAACTAAGAGGTACTTAAGACTCTGATGGGTCTGTGGGATTGGGTTAACAGATGAAGAAAGTAAGTGGTTTCTTTCTTCTGCTACTGTATCTAATGGATTTAGATTTTATTGTTTTTAATTGTGGAGATGTCCTTAAATTAAAAAGATCCTGAGAAGCCTTTGGGGTTAGCCAACTCGTGAGGGAGGCTTGAATAATGGGTTAGGATTAGAGTATGGTCAAGGGTTCAATTCCATCCAATGCAACCAAAAAACAAGCAGATAATGTGGAAAGTCCACGCACATTCAAGCAACTATTTGGAAAACCAATGCAAGTCCAAATCAACCATCTATCATATTTCTAATTCAATTTGTGTACTTTATTTTTATGGGCATAGTTTATGGGAATGGATGTGGGTGGAAATCCACACATATCAATTATGTTCTAATGCTGGATTGCTTGTCTTCACTTTCAGGAAAAGTTGGCATCCATTGAGGAGCTTGAACCTTTTACCAATCATGCATCTCAAATGGCTGCAATTGACTACATTGTTTCCGTTGAAAGTGATGTATTTATACCTTCATACTCTGGAAACATGGCGAGGGCTGTTGAAGGTCACCGTCGCTTTTTTGGACACAGGAAAACCATATCTCCTGAAAGGCAAGGGCGATTTCTTTTTGGGTATATGTGAATTTGAACTACTCACAATATCATTCTGCAGCCACTAAATGCAGTAAACTAAATCCGTTTTTTATTCTTCTTTGTTGTCACCAGAAAAGCCCTAGTTGGTCTATTTGACAAACTCGAGCAGGGAACCATGAAGGAAGGGAAAAACTTATCAAACAGAGTTATTGAAATGCACAGGAAAAAGTATGTGATTCCTCACTTATACCTTTGATATTCATTGAGCATCACTTCAGTTCAGCCGAATTTATACTGTCTGTAATTTTGGTTACACAGGCAAGGTTCTCCAAGGAAGAGAAAAGGTCCCGTTCCAGGAACTAGAGGCAAGGAAAAGGCTCGTTCAGAAGAACCCTTTTATGAAAATCCTTTACCAGATTGTTTGTGTAGGGAAGAATTGCCAATGCAAACAACATTTTAATCGTCCCCGAAATAGCAAAATGATTCCTCTTGAGCTTAGATTCCTGTTCTGGCAGAGTCATGACACTATCGTTCTCTCCAATTCATTGTAACTTCACGAGTTGGTGTTGCTGTTGTCGGCAAAGGGATGCGAATGTGTGTATATCGCGAGCTTAGATAACTAGTGGTGATTATATAACCATAGTGCTGATGAAGAGCAAAATGCAAGAGTATGTAGAATTAGGTAAGGTGATTCATTTGGGGATATGAAATAGGTTGCTGGTTGTTTGAAAACAAGTACTCATGTATTCTTAGTCGTCCGTTGCAGTAAAAGTAAGATGGAGTTGTAAATTTTATAGTTTGGTTGGTTTGGTGGGGTACACGAACGGATAGCTTCTCGACACCTAGCCTTCACCATCGTCTTCAACTCGTTGAAATCTTCAATCTAACCTGTTTTCTTGTTGGAATCGGAGAGTTGAACGGTGGTTTGACCCTCGTAGGAAACTGGGTTTTTCCCAAAACCACTGACTTTACGCTGGCTTTCCAGCCAAGACAAGTAGCTTCCAGTCTTACAACTTAGGTTAGTGTATTCAATTAGGACATTTAAATATTTTTAAAGATTTTAAGAATACATGTGTATTTAATAATGACATAAATGTTTTTAAAAAATAATATATCTAATTAAAACTTTTAATGTTATTAAAAATGTCAAAATATCTTAAGGTATTCAATTATAACCTTTTTTTAAGAACCTATTTAAATTGTGGAATTGGTGAGATTTAATGTTAAAAATATATATATGAAAAGATAAAAAAATGTCTAACTTCAAGCGGAGTAATTTACTTTTGAACCCCCTTCTTTCGAAAAGATTAATCTCATATTAAAAATTGATTTGAAAAAACATGTGTTAAAAGACGGTCAAAAAGTCTTTATTTTAGTGAAGATTATTTTGGCATAATTATGCAATTTTTTTTTTTTATAAACCGTCACTTATGCTCCTTTTTGCAGCGATGTTCTTCAGATTTTTCGTCACAAAAAAATGTTCTTCAGTTTTTACTGACAAAAATTTCATAATAATCTTAGATTTTCCAGAATATCAAGAAAAATTCAGAAAAATTACAGAAAATTCCAGAACCACTTTAAGACGATTCAAAAGCATCCAACATATTCAAAAGCATCAAATAGATCAATTATAAGATGTTATCAATTCCAATAGGAAAAAGTGATAAGTATGAGTATGATATTAGCCTTTACTGAATCTGTGACTCAAGATGATGATAATGATGGAGAGATAAACTCAGTCATTAATGTCCACCAAAATTTGTTAATATACATTCTCCAAAATTGTCAAAATAAAGAGAAAGTCCAGAATAGAATTTAAAAAAAAAATGTTTGGATATGACCCAAATGCCCATACCAATTTATAATTTTTTTAAAATGTCTTTAAAATTTGTCACTTAAAAATATCTTTAAAAATATTTAAATGACATAATCCAATACACCCCTCTAAGTTGTGGACTTGGTGAAATTTAGTGTTAAAAATATCCATATGATAAGACAAAAAATGTCTAACCTCAAGTGAAGGGATTTACTTTTGAACCTCACAAGACATTTTTCTCAAAAATATTCCCTTATTCCTAAAGATTCATCCCATAGTAAAAATTAATTTGAAAAAACATGTGTTAAAAGGAGGTCAAAAAGTCTTTATTTTAGTGCATATTTTTTTGGCATAATTATGAAAACAATTTCCATAAACTGTCACTTATGCTCCTTTTGCAGTGATGTTCTTCAAGTTTTTCGTCACAAAAATATTCTTCAGTTTTTTGTGACAAAAATTTCATAGTAATCTTAGATTTTCTAGAAAATCAAGAAAAATTCCGAAAAATTGCAGAAAATTTTAGAACCACTTTAGAACGATTCCAAAGCATCCAACATATTCGAAAGCAACCAATAGATCAATTCTAATAGAAAAAAATGATAAGTGTGAGTGCATGATACCAGTCTCTGCTGAATGTGTGACTGAAGATGATGATGATGGAGAGATAGGCTCAACCATTAATGTTCACATGAAAGAAACCATTGTAAGAAGAAAGAATAAAATGGAAAAATCACGATGTCTACCAAAATTTGTTAATATATATCCTCCAAAATTATCCAAATAAAGAGAAATTCCATGTTAGGATTTATAAAAAATGTTTGGATAATAACCAAATGTCTATACCGATTTATAAGATTTTTAAAATGTCTTCAAATTTTGTCATTTAAAAAATCTTTAAAAATATTTAAATGTCATAATTGAATACCCCCTCTTAGACTTTTAGAATCCTCTTTTTGAGTAGGCACTATTTGGTGTATTGCATGTGATATTTCTTTTTGAGGGAGTAAAATCTCGCTCGAGTTTGGCTGCTCAGTGTGCTAGTTTGGCTGCTCCGGTTACTCCCTCTGAAATTGAGAAGGTGTGTTTCAGTTTAAAGGCTGAAAAGGCCCCCGGGCCGGATGGTTTCAATGCGCTGTTTTTTCAGCGTGCTTGGACTGTGGTGGGATCACATGTTATTCGTGCTGTGTCTGAGTTTTTTTGTTCCTCTAAGTTGTTGGGGGAAACTAATTCTACGATTCTTGCGTTAATTCCGAAGGTTGCTAATCCTACTCACATGAGGGACTTTCGCCCTATTTCTTGCTGCAACACGATCTACAAAATTATCACGAAAATAATTGCTAATCGGGTTAAGATTGTTCTCCCGTCCCTCATTGGTCATAATCAGTCGGCTTTTGTTTGTGGTAGACACATTGGTGATAATATTTTGTTAGTGCAAGAGCTCCTTAGAGGTTACCATCTCAACTCTGGGAGCCCTAGATGTGCTGTTAAGGTGGACATCCTCAAAGCTTATGATTCGGTCTCTTGGGACTTCCTCCTTGATACCCTTATTGCCTTCAATTTTCCCCCTCTGGTTGTTGGTTGGATTCGAGCCTGTATTTCCACTGCTCGTTTCTCTGTTGCTGTTAATGGCGAGTTAGCTGGGTTTTTCCCTGGTTGCAGGGGCCTTAGGCAGGGGGATCCCATGTCTCCTTACCTTTTCGTCCTGGTTATGGAGGTTTTTTCTCGTATTATGCACCATCGCATTGCCGCTTCTCCCTACTTTAGATACCACTGGCGGTGTGATAAGGTTAGACTTTCTCATCTTGCCTTTGCTGATGATTTGTTTGTTTTCTCTCGGGGTGATGTGGAGTCTGTTTCCACTTTAAGGCGGGCTTTGGATGATTTTGTTGGTGTGTCTGGTCTGAGGCCTAATCTCCATAAGAGCTATATTTATGCCGCTGGTATGAGTATGACGAGTGCTTCTCATCTTCGTGAGTGTTTTGGTGTTCAGCTGGGGTCGTTACTTGTGAGGTATCTTGGTGTTCCCCTTATCACTTCCTGCTTGAGATCTAGAGATTGTGTGGCTCTTATTGAAAGGGTGGAGAACCGTATCCGTGGTTGGGAGCATCGTGCTTTATCTTTTGCTGGCAGGTTGCTCCTCATTCAGTCTGTTCTTAGTAGCACTATTGTTTTCTGGGCTTCCCATCTTTTTCTCCCTAAGCAGGTATGTCATGAGATTGAGCGTATTTTTCGCCGGTTCCTCTGGTCTGGGCAGGTTACTGGTTCCTATCATGCCAAAGTTGCTTGGAATTTGGTGTGTAGGCCAAAGAATGAAGGGGGTTTGGGTATTCGCAGTTTATCCCTCTGGAATGTCGCTCTAATGGCAAGATTCATCTGGTCCCTCTTTGCTCCAGAAGGTATTAATCTTTGGGCTAATTGGGTTAAAGTGTATTATATCCGTGATAGTAGCTTTTGGGGGGTTAAGACCCCTTCTATTTGTTCTTGGAATTGGAAGGGGTTGCTGAGGATCAGGGACTTGGTGAAACCCTTTATCGAGGCCAAAGTTGGAAACGGTGAGGATGTTTTTTTATGGTACGATAATTGGAGTCATCTGGGTTCCCTCCTGGATCTTTTTGGTGGATCTATTGCGCAAAGTTCTGGTATCCATTTGAACGCCTGTCTTTCCTCGGTCCTTGTTGATGGTCAGTGGGTGTGGCCCTTTTCGACTGATGCTAGCGTTAGTCTAATTCAACTTGCTAGTCGGGCCTGCCAGGTGAGGCCTGATATGACTGATACTTTTGAGTGGAACGCAGCTGCAAACGCTAGATTTTCCTCGGCTTCTCTTTGGAACAAAATCAGGAGGGAGTATCCTGCTTGCTCTTGGTCTGAGTTGGTTTGGTTCTCTGGCGCAATTCCTCGTACTTGCTTTGTTCTTTGGCTGGCTATCCAAACCCGCCTTGCTACTTTGGACCGTATTGGTAGATTCTCTAATCAAAGTGACTTTACGTGTGTCCTTTGTGACAGGGAAGGGGAGTCGCATGAACATTTGTTTTTTAATTGTCCTTATAGTTCTTGTATTTGGAAGAGAATTTTGGCGATTGCAGGGTCTGGTTGGTCTTCTTCTCATTGGCCGAATTCTATTTTTTCTGCTATTGAGCATTGGCGTGGGAAATTGATGGCTCAGGTTGCTAAGCGTCTTGCCTTGGGTGTGACTGTCTACCACATTTGGCAGGAGCGGAATAATCGGATTTTCAACAACACCAGGAAACCTCCTGATGTGGTCTTTAATGTTATCCTTGCTATGATTCGTAGTAAGCTTTGTACTCTTAACTTTAGGCATAATTCTTCCAATATCCGTACTGCTAGGAATTGGAATGTTGTTATTTCGTAGGTACTTTTAGTTGGGTGTGCTCTCCTACGGGAGGTGTGTTGAGCTCTTGTGAGTTGTTTGTTTTTGTGCTTTGTGCTTTGCGCTTTGTGTTGGGTTTTTGCCCTTTAATATAATTTGATTTAACAAAAAAAAAAAAATCTCGCTCGAGTTTCTATTTTTTTGGTAAGTAAATTTTCAGAAACAATATGTGGTTAGATTGAAATATTTAATCTAAAACTTTTTTTTCAGCCAAAAGTCACTTTTAATCCCTGTACTTTACTCAATTTCCTGCTTTAGTCCCTATAATTTCAATTCAACCGATTTTAACCTTGTAGAATTAAGGACACATCCAAATTTCATCCAATTACTTAACAAAATATTCTTATACTTTGTTGATGCAAAAATTGTACCAACGAGACTGTAAAGATACGCACGCACACCAAGACATAAGAAAGTACGTGGTTCACCTAAATCGGGCAACGTCCATGGTGTTGCCTCACTCTCATTAATATCATAGTATTGTGTTTGATATAATACAAGTGGCTTGGAGCCTTTAGAAAAAGAAATTAGAGAGAAGAGAGAGAGAGATCCCTCAAATGAGGGAGGGGGTTTCCTATTTATAGAATTTGTCTAGGGTTTAGGTTATGGTAATAGTGATGGGCTTTGAGGTATGTGCCTTGTGTGATCTTTGAGGTCTTCTGGTGGGCTTATCATGTGGTCTAGTGTAGTATTGTGACAGACCCAATGTTTGATCAGATGTCACGTCAACAAGTCCTCTAGTTCTTGATTGAGGCGGACTGCCTCGGTTGAGTACTTTCAAGTAAAGTGCACTGATCGAGCAACTCCTCACCTTGCACTGCTCCACTCGGTGTATCATCAGTTCCCAAGCCCTCGGTAGAGGTAGGATGTGGAAAAGAATAGGCCCTGTAGTGATTGTGCTCTAGTAGCTCCATAGTGAATATGACTCCAGGTATGAATCTGACTCCTTGTGAGTGATTCTTTGATGTACATTTGTGTCACTCGGCATGTGAGCTAGGTGTAGCGTTGAAAATAGGCTCGGTAGATGAGCGACTTGGTATGCGTTAAGCTGATGTGGGTGCTCGGTAATGTGTCGAGCGTATGTGGGTGCTTGGTAATGTGTCGAGTGTATGTGGGTGCTCGGTAGTGTGTCGAACGGCTCGGTAATGTGTCGAGCGTATGTATGAGTTCATGTATGCTTGACATGGATGAGTGGTTATGTATGTCAGCATGCACGAGGGCATATATGTGTGACATGTATGTCGGTATGCACAAGGGCATGTATGTGTGACATATATGTATGTCATGTATGAGTGACATGTATGTCATGTATGAGTGACATGTATGTCATGTATGAGTGACATGTATGTCAGTATGCGCGAGGGCATGTATGTGTGACATGTATATCAGTATGCACAAGGGCATGTATGTGTGACATGTATGTATGTCATGTATGAGTGACATGTATGTCAGTATGCGTGAGGGTGTGTATGTGTGACATGTATGTTAGTATGCACGAGGGCATGTATGTGTGACATGTATGTCAGTATGCACAAGGGCATGTATGTGTGACATGTATGTATGTCATGTATGAGTGACATGTATGTTAGTATGTGCGAGGGCATGGTATATGTGGCATGTATGTATGTCATGTATGATGGTCAGAAGGGGTTTCTGATTTGTAATGTTATCTGGTTGTATTCAGGTGTGTTATGAGGTTTTCCTTGGTGCATGCTAAGTTGTTTGCCTTGGGATTGTGATGACCGACCGAGTAGGGAGTCTGAGGGCACATTGGTGGGGACCGGCCTAGCAAGGAGTCCGAGGGGACATCGAAAGACCAATCGAGCAGGGAGTCCGGGGGGACATCAGAAGATTGACCGAGTAGGGGTCCGAAGGGGACATCGGGAAACCGACCGAGTAGGGAGTCCCAGGGAACATCGGTGGGGACTGATAGAGTAGGGAGTCCGAAGGGACATCGGGAGAGAGTCGGGGGGTGGGGACTGGGAGAGGGAGGACATCGGGAGACTGCCCAAGCAGGGGGTTCGAGGGGACATCGGGAGACCGACCGAGCAGGAATCCGAGGGGGACATCGGGAGACCGACCAAGCAGGGATCCGAGAGGACATCGAGAGACTAACCGAGCAGGGAGTCCGAGGGAAACATCGGGAGACAGACCAAGCAGGGTGTCCGAGGGGACATTGGGAGACCGACCGAGCAGGGAATCCGAGGGGGCATCGCGAGACCGACCAAGTAGGGAGTCCGAAGGGACATCGGGAGACTGACCGAGCAGGGGGTCCGAAGAGGACATCAGGAGACTGACCGAGCAGAGAGTCCGAGGGGACATCAGGAGACTGACCGAGCAGGGAGTCCGAGGAGACACCGGGTGACAGGACCCATCCCAATCCCCACGGGATTAACGCGGGACGACCCTACTCCCTTCTGACACGGAGTGTCAGACAAGGGATATTTCCGACCTTTGCCCTCCGGGGCTATCAGAGTACGCCAGGATCCGCAGGAGGTATGTGATATCTCGGTCTCTGCTACAGTCCACATCCTCTGTCAACCTGAAGGGCAGTCAAAACATTAAAAGCTGTGAGTGGACAAAACAAGTTTATAAAAACATTTCCATAAAGACATTTGTACCCTTCACTAAAAAGCATGCATGCATTTGAAAACCGTTTAACCAAAGAAACCATATGTGGGACTAAGCCCAAAACCATAATGAAATAGACCATACGAGCCACTGTCCAATTCCATAAGAAACTAATAAGGGACTCAGCCCAAAACCATAACCATACTGAAACCAAATACACGAGCCACTGCTCAAATCCTGTGCACACCTATGCACACCACATATCACATATCATATATCATATATAAGTCACACAACCAATCCTGTCACGGTTTCCAAAGCTATGCGCGTGTTACCTGAGTCTCAATCCGAGTCTTCTCAAAGTCAAGGTCAATGTCCGCAGACCACTGACCCTACCCGAGGTTATAGTAACCATAGCTTTCCTGAAAGTAAGGAACCCAACTGGGGGTGACTCCACTCAATCGATGCTCCGTGACTACTCCGGGGTCCACCCAGGCCAACGACCCTCCCCGGAGGAGATAATAGAAGTAAAGGAAGGTATATGAACATATATATACATAACACAAATATCCATGCCCGGTTCCCCTGAACCGTCATGATCCATAATATCCATTATATTCATATACATATAGGCAACATCCTCCATGCCCGGTTCCTATAAACCGTCATGTACCACAATGACCTGACAAAGGTTCATGCCGGTTCCCATAAACCGTCATGAACCCGGAAATCCATGTAGGGTCCTTGACCCGAAATCATCAATACAAGTAAATTGGGTCTCATGCCCGAACATATGACATCAGCTAGGCATCCTTCCAGATATCTCAGGGTCAGTCACGACTCCGATCGTAGTGATGCGTGCAACCATCCATCCAGGACCGCCCTCAATCCTGGTATGTCGTCGTGAAGGAATCAACCGACGCGACCACCACAAGATCATGGTGCACTCATCACTAATCGCTATCCTGAACCGTCAGCACTCCGAATTCGAGCCTCCCCAGGCTGCCCAACCACGAATCGTGCATCGTGACCTTTCCGGAAGGAACACATCCCAATCCGAAGGCGAGTGTCGTATCGTCTGTCGCCGTGCACATAGCACCCGTCGCGACCACGATTTAGACCTGAAGGTCATCCATAGCGTCATATGCCCGAGACCAAACCAAATGGGTCTCATACCCAAGTTTATCCTTTTGGAAATCCAAAACCATTTCATTTAAATCAATAAAGAAATACAGACCCGTATAAGCACCATATAGGGCCGAAACCTCGAAATACATGCCTATACGTAACCACATACAAATGCACCCATGACATCATCAAACATGTAATAAAACATATAATAAACATTTATACATGCACCAATTTAGAAAACAAAGGTCCACTCACAGACCGTACGAGCTGCCGCCTTGATACGTGTGTCATACGGCTCTCTCGAGCCAATCACCATCACCGGGACTCCCGAACCTGTCCAAATCATAATAGAAGGTTACTAAATACTTAAATAACTACCCACTAAAGCCCCGTAATTTTTTGGAATTTTTAACTATTTTTAATCTTGATCCGAAACCTTCCGATGCCCCGAACATTATTGAAATGGTGTCCGATCGACACGAAACCAGTCCCAAAATGTTCATTACATCGAATAGAAGATTTCACATGTTGACAACATCCCCAGATTGTGGGCCACGTGTCCTAAAAAGTCCCTGCACGTGGGCCTCACGCGCTAGGGCACTGTTCATCTTCTTCCTTGAATCAGACCGGTCCGGCCGGTTCGACTGTGCAGTCCGGTCTAGTTGGACCGACGTGACCGGTCCGACCCTCTAAACCCTTCATTTTGGTTCTTTTTCACTCCAATTCAATCCTATAATTCCTATTTCTTCATTTCCCATCTATTACAATCATCTAAATGAATCAAAACCCCCTAAATCCCATGGTTCCATTTTGATCCTCACGGTTCAAATATCCCAAAACTCACCCATGGCTTCCTCGACGTCTAACCACCCTACAAACCAACATAATAACTTCCTAATATCCTAACAAACTCACCATAATCGTTCAAAAGCAACCATAAGGAGGAAATCGAATTAAAAATGGAAATTGGGCAAACCGAGTACCTTCTCGGGTTCATGGTTCCACCGTCCATGGCGGCGCCCTCCAGGCCAGCCACCATCATCCCAGCATCCTTGTCTTAGTCTTAGGGCCTCACCAAGATGATCAAAGGGGAAAGGAAATGGTTTGGGTTGCACAGAGGAGAGGAAAAAATGGTGAGATCGGCTTTTGAGTTTGAATGAGGAAAATGGTCGATGCATGAAGATATAAAGATGGCATGTGGATGGGTGACACTTGTCACTCATCTATTGGGCAGGAACTAAATATCTGGGCCCACTAGCTGCCAAATGTCACTTGTCTCGTAATTCGTGCAATAGTGCACTTGAACTTCCGTGAACCGTAACTTCGTCGTCGAACGTCCGAATTCGACGTGCCGCCTGTCTATGGATTCGTATTGTCCCGATCTACGTAACGGTCTTTGGACCTCGGCTATCGGACCTCCCAGTCCAAAAATCAACTATTTGCCCCTTTTAACCATAATTACCAAAATGCCCCTTAAGCTCCGAACGTCATAACTTCTTCCTCGAACGTCGGAATTGAACGTGCCACCTGTCTATGAACTCATGACGTCAGGAACTACGTCACGGTCATCGGGCAAAGTCCATTTGACCGCCCGATCAAAATTGTCAACATTTTTCCCACGGCTAGGGGCAAAACAGTCATTTTGCATCGTTCGTCCGATTTCACCTAACTAATCACCGATTATCCTCACTAATCGTGATTAGTCACTAATGTAATCCTGAAATTCGGGACGGGTCGTTACATCGGGAGACTGTCCGAGGGGACATCGGGAGACCGACCGAGCAAGGGGTTCAAGAGGACCATCAGGAAACCGACCAAGCAAGGAGTCCGAGAGGATATCAGGAGACCGACCGAGCAGGGAGTCCTAGAGGGCATTGGGAGACCAGCCGAGCAGGGAGTCATAGGGGAACATTCGGAGACCGACCAAGCAGGGAGTCTGAGGGGATATCGAGAAACCGACCGAGTAGGGAGTTCGAGGGGACATCGGGAGATCGGCCGAGCAGGGGGTCCGAGGGGGACATCGGGAGACCGACCGAGCAGGGAGTCATAGAGTACATTGGGAGATCGACCAAGCAGGGAGTCTGAGGGGATATCGGGAGACCGACCGAGCAGGAAGTCTGAAGGGACATCGGGAGACCGACCGAGTAGGAGTCCGAGGGGGACACCGGTAGACCGACCGAGTAGGGAGTCCGAAAGGATATCGGGAGATCAACCGAGCAGGGAGTCCGAAATTGTAAGACCCTTGTTCTGGAGGGAACAGTGAACAATCCCACATTCCTGCGAGGGGGAATGGTCTGGGAGAGGATGGTGGTGTGCCTTAAAGGTGTAGGCACACACCTACCTAGCACTAGGCCTGTTGGGAGATCAAGTGGCTTTGGGGGGGATTGGAACCCCAAAGTTAAGCGAGTTGAGACTGGTGCAATTCTATGATGGGTGACCCCCTGGGAAGTTGCACCATGAGCTCTCGAAAACAAAACCATGAGGGCGAGGCCCAAAACGGACAATATGGTGCTAGATGAGTCGGGCCCTGACCGAGGATGGTCGGGTCTTGACAATTTGGTATCAAAGCTAGACCCCGACTGGGAAGTGTGCTAGCGAGGATGCTGGGCCCTAAGGGGGGGATTGTAAGACCCGTGTCCTGGAGGGAACGGTGAACAATCCAACATTCTTGCGAGGGGGAATGGTCTAGGAAAGGATGGTGGTGTGCCTTAAAGGTGTAGGCACACACATACCTAGCATTAGGCCTTTTGGGAGCTCAAGTGGCTTTGGGGGGGATTGGAACCCCAAAGTTAAGTGAGTTGAGACTGGTGCAATTCCATGATAGGTGACCGCCTGGGAAGTTGCACCATGAGCTCCCGAAAACAAAACCGTGAAGGCTAGTCCCAAAGCGGACAATATGGTGCTAGATGAGTCGGGTCCTGACTGAGGAGGGTCGAGTCTTGACAGAAAGGATATCGGGAGATCAGCCGAGCAGCGAGTCCGAGGGGAACATCGGGAAACCGACTGAGCAGGGAGTTCGAGTGGACATCGAGAGACCGACCAAGCAGGGGACATCGGAAGATCAACCGAGCAGGGAGTCCGAAGGGACATCGGGAGACCGACCGAGCAGGGAGTCCGAGGGGACATCGGAAGACCGACCGAGCTGGGAGTCCGGGGGGACAAAGATGAGGTCAGTGTTGTTTATAAAAGAGAGATGATATTTTGGTGGGGTCAAGTGGCAGGGGGCAAGTTGCCAAGCCCGATTATATAAGTATTTTTTTGTGGTGGGCAGAGCCGACATAAGATATTTGTTTTGTGGAGTTTTTGTGTGGTGAGCAGAGTTTTACAGGGGTTTAACCACAAGTTTTTGTGGTGGGCAGAATTTTACAGGAGCCAAAAGGAAAGTGAGTTTTGGTACTATACTAGTAAGGAGATTGTGTGGGAGATGCATGAATGATTTTGACCGACCGAGCGGGGGGGTTTTCTGAGTTATTTTGGCAGAGAGCCAATTTGAATTTTCTTGGTACTTGGGTGGCTACGGTGTTTCAACAAGTAAGAAAAATTGAAAAGAACCTACATAACCTTTTGTATCTATTCCCACAGACGGCCCCAAACTGTTAATGCAAAAATTGTACCAACGAGACTGTAAAGACACGCATGCACACCAAGACACAAGAAAGTACGTGGTTCACCCAAATCGGACTACATCCACGGTATTGCCTTACTCTCATTAATATCATAGTATTGTGTTTGATATAATACAAGTGGCTTAAAGCCTTTAGAGAGAGAAAGTAGAGAGAAGAGAGAGAGGGATCCCTCAAATGAGGGAGGGGGCTCCCTATTTATAGAATTTGTCTAGGGTTTAGGTTAGGGTAATAGTGATGAGCTTTGAGACATGGGCCTTGTGTGATCTTTGAAGTCTTCTGGTGGGCTTATCCTGTGGTCCAGTGTAGTATTGTGACATGCCCGTTGTTTGGTTAGATGTAACATCAACATACTTCACTTATGAAATGAAATTTTCGTCATATTACAATTATATATCTTTATTTTCTTGTTAGAATACAATTATATATTCTCATTCCTTAATTTTTCTGCTACTTTATGCTTGAAAATCATTTTTTAATTAATTTACGTTATGCATGACAAGAGTATTAATTGTAAATCTAATCTAAATTCATGAAAATTCTAGGTGCTATTTCCTCACCAAAATAACAAATTTCAATAAATTAATCATTTAGATCGCAAAAACTCATGGAAAAAGTAAGAATTTGAATTCACCTTGTTTTTTTGGGCATCCATTCAATTCAACTCTCTTAGCCATTGTTATCTTGAAATTGATTAAAAATAAAAATATCCCTCAAAATCTTAAATCGTAGAATTTGAAAAGTGAGAAGCACGATAAAAAAAGAAAGCCATATATAATTCTAACCTGGATGACAAAAATACCCATTTATGTGAGGAACATGCTCTTATTCCGTCAAATAATTGGATGAAAATTTGTATGAAACTAAAAGGTTAAAATCGATTAAAGTAATTGTTTTGGCTTAAAATGTTTTATATAGGACTTAACAATATGTTTTTACATATGACACTTAACGCTATGAAAAAGTAATATATTAAAAATGTTATAGGGCACTTAATAATATGAAAACATAATATGTTACATATATAACTGAATGATTTTCTTTAAAAAATTTATAGAGTGTTGGTTTCATTATCCTCTTCTCAATCACCTTCGTCATCCGAGCAATGCATACTTGTTGATGCACAAAATGTGGCAACTTAGGAGCGAATACTACTCTGCCACGTGCCCTGTGTAGACCTGAAAAAGAAGGAAACTAGTCGGTCGGTCAGAGTATAGGCACCGGTGTGGTACTAGCCTAAAGGTACTCCGATGCCCAAGTCAGTAGTCGGTCTAAGGTGTAGAGTGGGTGGTGGAAAGTATACAGTAAAAGTAGTAGTGAACAGTAATTGCTTAGTTATCTTTGTATGAAAAATGGACCCCCTTTGTATGGGTGTGGTGAATATAATAATTGTATTATCTCGATGTGGGACAAATGTCAATTGCTGTGGGACTGACACGTGGAGGTGTCATCCAGACCCGACTAGGGTTTGTTCGCATGAGTGGGCCAGAACCCCTTGGGCTTGTGCTAGGCGGCAGTGTTGGGCCGATAGGTCGGTCTAGGCCGACTCACCGACCGACAGGGGCTAGGCCTCCAAAGTCGACCAGTGGCATGGTGTTAGAAGTGGGCTGGACCTCTAGGTCGGTCTGGGCCGACATGCCGAGCCGAGCCGGGCAGAGGGCTGGGCCTCCAAGATTGGATCGGATTGGTACTGTTTTGGTAATGGGCTAGGCCTGCAGTCAGTATGTGTGACGACCCATCTCGAATTAGCGGGATTAATTAAGAATTAATTACGGATTAGCGAGACTAATCGCGGATTTGACGAGGATTAGCGCACGTTTGGGCGAAATGACTATTTTGCCCCTAGATTGGGCAAATCGTTGACTTTTCGTTCAGGCGGTCAAATGGACTTTGGCCAATGACTGTGACGTAGTTCGTGACGTCACGAGTTCATAGACAGGTGGCACGTTCGATTTCGACATTCGTGGAAGAAGTTGTGGCAATCGGAATATCAGGGGCATTTTGGTAATTTTGGCAAATAGGAGCCAACGGTTGACTTTTGACCTGAAAGGTCTGATGACCGAGGGCCGAGAACCGTTATGTAGATCGGGACGATATGAATCCATAGACAGGCGGCACGTCGAATTCGGACGTTCGACGGCGAAGTTACGGTTCACGGAAGTTCCAGGTTACTATTTATGGCAACACGTTTTACGAGTTGCTTTTAGACTTTAGTGGGCCCAGTTGCTTTTCAGCAACCAATGGATGAGTGACAAGTGTCACTCATCCACTGGCCACTATCCCATATTCATGCATATCACCCTTGCTTTTTCATTTAGATCAAACCCGAAACCCCCCCCCCCCCCCCTAACCGTGCAAACTGATTCCCCATCTTCCCCAAACCTCATCATCTGTGGCTGGAGTGTGAAGGGAGATGAGAGAGGGCCGTGAGGTGATGAAGATGGTGGTTGAGGGACGGGCTGGGCCGCCGTGAACGGCGGTAGAGGCCAAGGGAAAACCGAGAGGTACTCGGTTAACCATTTTCTATTCTTATTTCGATTTTGCACGATATGGTTGGTTTTAGATGATTAGGAAGGTTTTTAATGGGTTTAACGGCTGGGAAGCCATGGAAGGGAAAATGGAAAACTTTGAACCGTGAGGTTCATTTTGGGTTCACGAGTTTTAGGCGGTTTTAAGGGTTTTGGTTAATTGGGTTGGATAGGAAACTTGAAAATAGGAATTTAGGGATTAATTAGGGACCAAACGGACAAAAAATGACGATTGTATGAGCTTGGACCGGTCACGCCGGTCCAGGCAAACCGGCTGCACAGGAAACCGGTTCGGACTGGTTTTGGAGGTTGAAGATGCAGCTACAGTACCCTGGCGCGTGAGGCCCACGCGCAGGGCTTGTTTTGGGCTCGTGAGGGCGTGTGTCCAGTCTTTTGACTGAGTGTTCAACATACGAAATCTTCTATTCGATGTAACGAACATTTTGGGACTGGTCTCGCGTCAATCGGATATCGTTTCGATAGGTTTCGGGCTGTCGGAAGGTTTAGGATCGGTTTAAAAATAGTTAAAAGTTTCAGAAAATTACGGGGCTTTGTAGGAGGTTAATAAGGTAGTTAGTAGCCCTATAAATTAATTTGGACAGGTTCGGGAATCCCGGAGGTGATGTTGGACCCGGGAGACGGTTATGGCACGCGTATTGAGGCGTAGCTTCGGACTGTCTGTGAGTGGACCCTTCTCTCGAAATTGATGCATGCATAAATGTTTTATAATTGTTTTAATATATGTTTTGTGATGCCATGAGTGCATTTGTTTGTGGTAGCCTAGGATTTACGTATTTGCACGTATTTCAGGATTTATGGTTTTATATGATGTATATACGTTCTAGGTTTTCAACGAGAGTTTAATAAATGGATTTCGGATTTAGAAATATGAAATCGGGCACGAGACCCATTTGATTTACAACTCACGGACTTGGAGTCCATTTGATTTGACGAGGAATCGGACCTAGGGTCCATTTGAGCTATACGATCGGACCGAGGGTCCAGTTGGATTACGATTCGGGTTTGAGGCCCAGTTAGTGTTACTATCAGGCTTGATGCCCTGTTGATTTATGATATCGGGCCTGAGACCCATTTAGTTGAGATATCGGGCTTAAGGCCCCGTTGGTTGGGAAATCGGCCGTGAGGTCCTGTTGAGTAATGGTTTCGGGCCTAGGGCCCAATTGATTGTAACATTGAGCTTGAGTCCCAGTTCGAATTGTGAAATGAAAATTCGGGCATGAGACCCAGTTGAAAAGTGATTTGAGAAAGAAATAAAAGAGTATTTGAAAGTGTGAATGAACCCTCCATATTGATTATATGGTCTCCTCCAGCGTCGACCTGGAGAGTCACGATCCATAGACCAGAGTGGGTATCCCCATAGGGATCCCGTTCCAGGAGTGGTGGTTACTTTTTATGTTGTGGTCCCGGACCAGATTCCGGGGAGATATGTGGACTAGATCCAGAGAGAGAACTCGGACTAGATCCAGAGATTGAGCCTCCCAGATGGAGATTCCTGGGAGAAGACTCGAAGTGAGACCTCGAGTAGTGTGCACACTAGATAGATTGATGACATCGTGACTATATCGGGGATGTGTTCCATAGGGGTTGTGTGCCCCGAGTTAGCATCTTCTCCGGAAGTGCCTAGGATGGCTTATACGTATGTTGATACGTACGTGGTTTTAAGAAAAGTGATTTGGGGCGAAGACCTTGTATTCGATGTTTTAGAAATGATTTGGGGGCGGAGACCCCGTACTTGATGTTTTGGTATTTCACTGAGAACGGATTTGGGATGAGTTCCCACATGTTATGGTTCATGGTTTTAGAAGTTGTGATTTCGGGTCGAGGATCCAAATGGATTTATGGGTCATGAAGGTTTATGGGAACCGGCATGAACCCTTGAAAGGTTTTTATGGGTCATGACGGTTTATGGGGCCGGGCATGAACCCTTGAATGATTTTGAGATGTTTGACAAATAGTTTTATGAACGTTTGATAAATGGTTTTGAATGCATGCGTATGTTTTTATTGAAGGGCATAAATGTCTTTATGCGAAAATGTTTTTAATAAATTATTATTTTGTCCACTTACAGTTTTCGTGTTTTAATGCCCTTCAGGTTGATCGCGGATGCGAGCTGTAGCAGAGACGAGACATCACTCCCCTCCTCCTATGATCCTGATGCACTCAGATAGCCCCGACGAGGGCAGAGATGGAATTTTTCCTGGTCTGACACGTGGTGTCAGACGGGATCAGGCGGGTCCCACGTTAATCCCGGGGGATTTGGGACCGGTCTTGACAGTATGGGTTTCATGCTCGGTCTGGGCCGATATGGTATGAACAATACTAATTATTTCCTCAGAGTTACTTTCAATTGGTTCTAAGGTACCGAGTTCAATAAAAATTCTATCAATTGTAATGGGAAGTGTAACGACCCGTCCAGAATTATCAGGATTAATTAGGGATTAATAACGGATTAGCAAGGCTAATCGAGGATTAAACGAGGATTAACAGACGTTCGGAGCTAAATGACGATTTTACCCCTAGAATGGGCAAAACGTTGACTCTTTGTTCAGGAGATCAAATGGACTTTGGTCGATGATCGTCACGTAATTCGGGATGTCACGAGTTCGTAGAAAGGTGGCACGCCCGATTCCAACGTTCGAGGAAAATTTATGACTTTCAGAAGTTCGGGGGTATTTTGGTAATTTAGTTGAAAAGGGGCAAACAGTTGACTTTTGACCCGGGAGTTGCGATGGTCAAGGGTCAAGGACCGCTACTTAGATCACGTCGATACGAATCTGTAGACAGGCGGCACGTCGAATTGGGACGTTCGACGGAAAAGTTACGATTCACGAAAGTTCCAAGGAACTATTGCACGTTTTACGAGATGAGAGACTTTTGAACTTAAGTGGGGCCCAGATATCTTGGAAAGGCCCAATGGATGAGTGAAAAGTGTCACTCGTCCATTGGCCACCCTTTTACATTCATGCATATCTTCCATTTGCTTGTTCCTGCATACCAACCTACACAAACCTGATCTCACCAAACTAACCCATCGACCATTTTAAATCTGGACTGCTGGACTGAGAGAGAGGAACAGATAGAGAGGCTGAAGGTCGATGTTGAAGGCAGGACCGCCGTGCATAGCGGCGAGGGCCCTGGAAACCAGGTAAACCCGATTACCCAATTAGACCCAAATTTCCATTAATTTTGATTTTGAAGTTATGGATAGTTTTGGATGATTAAGAGATGATTATTAGGTTGTTAGGAGTGCTTAGAGGAGTTTTTGGACGGTTGTGGGGGGCTGAGCAGCCCAGGGGGTGATCGGGGAGTTTGAACCGTTAGAAGGAGTTTTGGTTAGTCGGGTTTTACATAGTTTTCCTTAGATTTAATGATTGGAATAGATAGGAAATGATGAAATAGGAAGTTTAGGATTGATTTGGAAGGAATTGGACGGAAAATGGGTGAGAAACCAGGCCAGACCGGTCAAGCCGGTCCAGGCGGACCGGACTTACACGCGAACCGACTGGACCGGTTCAGTCGCTAGGTTGAAGCCAATCTACAGTGGCGCGTGGCTCCCACGTGCAGCCCCTTTGGGTGGCGCATGTGGGCGTGTGGACCACCTTTTGGGGGTGGTTCCAACATGTGAAATCATCTATTCGATGTAACGAACATTTTGGGACTAGTTTCGAGTCGATCGAACATCGTCTCGATATAGTTCGGGCTGTCCTAAGGTTTAGGATCTACTTTAAAAATAATTAAAAATTCCAAAAATTTATGGGCCTTTAGTGAGGGGTTATTTAAGTAGTTAGTAACCCTATAAATTAATTTGGACAGGTTCGGGAACCCCGGAGGCGATGATTGGCCCAGGAAGAAGTTTTGGCGCGCGTATTGAGGCGCGACTTCGGAGGGTCTGTGAGTGGACCTTTCTTTCAAAATTGATGCATGCATAAATATTTTATAATTGTTTTAGAACATGTTTTGTGATGCCATGAGTGCATTTTTTTTTGTGGTAGCTTAGGATCGACATATTTGCACGTTTTTCGAGATTTTCGGTTTTATGTCGTACCTTTGCGTATTGTGTTTTCAATGACGATTTGATGAATGGGTTTTGGATTTGGAAATATGAAATTGGTCATGACACCCATTTGATTTACGAACTCTCGGACTTGGAGTCCATTTGGTTTGACGAGAATTCGAGTTGTAGGCCCATTTGAGTTATACGATCGGGCCGAGGGCCCCGTTGGTTTACGAGTTCGGGCTTGAGGCCCAGTTGGTTTTAATATCGGGCTTGAGGCCCCGTTGGTTGTGAAATCGGGCTTGAGGCCCCGTTGATTTATGGTTTCAGGCTTGAGGCCCCGTTAGTCGTGATATCGGGCTAGAGGCCCAGTTGATCGTAACATCAGGCTTGAGTCCCAGTTGGGTTTGTGAAATGAGAATTCGGGCATGAGACCTTATTGAACTGTGGATTTAGGCCGAGGCCTGTGAAAGTGGATTTGAATCGGATTCGAGGAATCTTATTGAAAGGTTCGGGTATGAGACCCAGATGAAATATGTTTTGAGAAAGAAAGTATTTGAAAATGTATATATACCCTCCATATGATTTATTTGGTCTCCTCCAGCCGTCGACCTGGAGAGTCACGATCCACATACCAGAATGGGTATCCCCATAGAGAGCCTATTCCAGGAGTGGAAGTTATGATGTGGTCCCGGACCAGATTCCGGAGAGATGCTCGGACTAGATCCAGAGATAGATCCTCACAGACGGAGAATTCCTGGGGGAAGACTCGGAGTGAGACCCCGAGTAGTGCGCACACTTAGATAGAGATGAATCGTGACATATATTGGGGATGTGTTCCCTAGAGGCTGTGTGCCCCGAGTTGGCATCTTCTCGAAAGTGCCACGGATAGGTTATACGTATGTTTATACGTACGAGGTTTTATGAAAAGTGATTTGGGGCGGAGACCCCGTATTGGATGTTTTGGAAATGGTTTGGGGCGGAGACCCCGTATTCTATGTTTTGGTACTTCACTGAGAACAGTTTTGGGTTGAGACCCACGTTTACTGGATTTGGGTAGAGTCCCACTTGTGTTTGATTTGGGCTGAGTTCCCATATGGTTGTTTTACGGTTTTGGGCCAAGGCCCTAACGGTTTTGTAAATGTTTGACAAATGGTTTTCGAATGCATGCATGTTTTTAGTGAAGGGTATAAATATCGTTCGATGAAATGTTTTTATTAAAATATTTGTTTTGTCCACTCATGACTTTTTATGTTTTGAATGTGCTTCAGGTTGATCGCGGATGCGGGTTGTAGCAGAGATCGAGACATCACACTCCTCCTCCTACGATCCTGGCGTATTCTGGAAGCCCCCGTAAGGGCTAGAGACGGAATTATCGCTGGTTCGACACTTCATGTCAAGCGGGAGCAGGCACGTCCCACGTTAATCCCAAGGGATTTGGGACGGGTCCTGACAGGAAGGGTAATGTCATCGGTTCGTACTCCTATTTACATTTAGCGCGAGTGTCGAGAAATCCGCCTAGTAAACAAATTGGTCAACTTCTGTTTTCCCATCATCTTCATGGTGTCAGTCATCCAAGTACCAGATATTTCTATCCTTCACCGTCTGAGCTACTTTCCAACCAGCACTAACTTTTGAAATTCAAATAGAATACTTGTTTCGCCGTACTAGTTAGGATGTAAGGATCACTCTCAAACCACCGGGTATTTTTGTTAATAGAGGTACGTAAATGATCTTTAATGATCATGATTGGGATACTTGAGTCCGTATCAAACCAATGACATTTGAACAAACCACTATATTGCGGTTCACGTAAAACACCTTAACCATAGTTAAAAATTTGCCGTAAAACGCTATATCAACATTTGCTCCATCCCCCAACACGAAGATCCCACTATTTTGAGTGCACATTTTGTCATTTCATTATGTGCACACGAACTTGACATTGTTAACGTGAAAACCATCGTATGTGTTCATACCATATCGGTCCAGACCGAGCAAGAAGCCAAGACTAACTGCAGGCCCAGTCTATTACCAAATGTCGATCAATCCAGATGAACTTTGGAGACCCAACCCTCTGCCAGCCGACCCAGAGGCCCAGCCCTCTCATAGCACCATGTCTGTAACGACCCGTCCCAAATTCCATGATTAGATTAGTGAATAATCACGATTAGTGAGGCTAATCCGTGATTAATTGGGCGAAATCGGACGAACGATGCGAAATGACCGTTTTGCCCCTAGTCGTGGCAAAACGTTGACTTTTCAATCGGACGGTCAAATGGACTTTGACCGATGACCGTGACGTAGCTTGTGACGTCACGAGTTCATAGACAGGTGGCACGTTCAAATCCGACGTTCGTGGAGGAAGTTATGACGTTCGGAAGTTTAGGGGCATTTTGGTAATTTTGGTTAAAGGGGGGTCAAATGTTGACTTTTTGACCAGGAGGTCTGATGGCCGATGGCCGAAGACCGTTGCGTAGATAAGGACGATACGAATCCATAGACAGGCGGCACGTCGAATTCGGACGTCCGACGGTGAAGTTACGGTTCACGAAAGTTTCGGGATACTATTCCCGACGACACGTTTTACGAGACAAAAAGTGCAGTTTTGTCTCTAGTGGGCCCAGATATTTAGTGGAGGCCTAATGGATGAGTGACAAGTGTCACCCATCCATTGCACAGCCCACACATATTCATGCATCGACCATTCATTTCATTTTCTCCATTTCAAACACAACCCACCCGATCTCATTCAAACCTTCACCCAAACCAATTCAACCCTCTTCCATTCGATCAACTATGGGGACAGAGTGAAGTGAGGATACTGAGGAGGTTGCTGGGCGGCCAGGACCGCCGTCCACGGCGGCGAGGGGAGGAGAAACCCGAACGGGTACCCGGTTAGCCCATTTTAAACCATTTTTCCATTTTCGTTGTTATGGTTGGTTTTTAATGATTTTAATGAGTTCATTAGGTTGCTAGGGACATTTTAGGAAGGTTTTGGTGGGGTTTCACGGCTGAGACGCCGTGGGGGACCGATCGGAAAAATGGGACCGTGAGGTCCATTTCGAACCAAGGGGTTTCAGGTCGTTTTCTTAGGTTTTAAGGATTGGGTTAGATAGGAAACACAAAAATAGGAATTTTGGAATTGGAATGGAGGAAAACGGATGAAAAATGAGGGAGAAGGAGGCCTGGACCGGTTACGCCGGTCCAGTTGCAGGGGTTGGACCGGACCGGCCGGCCCGGACCGGCTGTGCGAGGTTGAAGGTGGTAACGTGGGATGATGACGTGGCACCTGTCAGATTGTCAGGTGACGTGGACCACTCATCAGCCGACACGTGTCACATGTCAGTGCACAATCAGCATTGACATGTCAGTGACGTGGCCCAATCAGGGGCTGACACGTGGCACTGACGTGGACCAGTGCCGTGATGACACGTGGCACATGTCAGACTGCCACGTGGCACTGACAGCACAGTGACGTGGACCAATGCGAGCTTGACACGTGGCACCTGTCAGAGTCTGACATGTCAGACCTGACAACTGTCAGATGACGTCATGCTGATGTCAGCGATGACGTCAGCAGGTACTGTAGCTGGCACGTGAAGCCCACGCGCAGCCACTTCAGGCGGCGCGTGAGGGCGTGTGGCAGAGAATTTGAGGAAGGTTCCAACATGTAAAATCACCTATTCGATGTAACGAACATTTTGGGACTGGTTTCGTGTCGATCGGACACCGTCTTGATATGTTTCGGGGCATCGGAAGGTTTAGGTTCGGGATTAAAAATAGTTAAAAATACGGAAAAATTACGGGGCTTTAGTGGCAGGTTAATTAAGTAGTTAGTAACCTTCTATTACGATTTAGACAGGTTTGGGAGTCCCGGTGACGGTGATCGGCCCTGGGAGCCGTATGGCACGCAAATCGAGACGGCAGCTCAGACGGTCTGTGAGTGGACTTTGTTTTCTAAATTGGTGCATGCATAAATGTTTATTATATGTTTTATTACATGTTTGATGATGCCATGAGTGCATTTGGATGTGTGGTTACGTATAGGCACGTATTTCGAGGTTTCGGCCCTATACGGTGCCTATACGGGTCTGTATTCTTTTATTGGTATAAATTAAATGGTTTTGGATTTCAAATGGATAAACTCAGGTATGAGACCCATTTGGTTTGTTCTCGGGCATATGACACTATTTACGACCTTCGGGTCTAAATCGTGGTCGCGATGGATGCTATGTGCACGTCGATCGACGATACGACGCTCGCCTCCGGATTGGGATGTGTTCCTTCCGGAGAGGTCACGATGCACGATTCGTGGTCGGGCAGCCTGGGGAGGCTCGACTTCGGAGTGCTGACGGTTTAGGATAGCGATCGGTGATGAGTGCACCATGATCTTGGGGTGGTCGCGTCGGTTGATTCGTTCACGGCGACATACCAGGATTGAGAGCGGTCCTGGATGGATGGTTGCACGCATCACCATGATCGGAGTCGTGACTGACCCTTAGATATCGGGCAGGATGCCCATTTGAGTCATATGTTCGGGCACGAGACCCAGTTGTTTTACACTGATGCTTTCAGGTCAGGGACCCTAGATGGATTTCCAAGTTCATGACGGTTTATGGGAACCGGCATGAACCTCTGTCAGGTCATTCTGGTTCATGACGGTTTATGGGAACCGGCATGAACTCTTGTTATGGATGTTATGGATCATGACGGTTCAAGGGAACCGAGCATGAATATTTATGTTATGTATATATATGTATTCATATACCTTCCTTTACTTCTATTATCTCCTCCGGGGAGGGTCGTTGGCCTGGGTGGACCCCGGAGTAGTCACGGAGCACCGACTGAGTGGAGTCACCCCCCAGTTGGGTTCCTTACTCTCAGGAAGGCTATGGTTACTATTACCTCGGGTAGGGTCGGTGGTCTACGGACATTGATCTTGACTTTGAGAAGACTCGGATTGAGACCTGGGTAGCACGCGCGTAGCTTTGGAAACCGTGACAGGATTGGTTGTGTGAATTATATGTATATGTGATGTATGCTATATATGATATATGATGTGTGTTTACACAGGTTTTGGGCAGTGGCCCGTATGGTTAGTTTCTTATGATTTGGACTGAGTCCCTTATGGATTTGGGCAGTGGCCCGTGTACTTGGTTTCATTATGGTTTTCTGGATAAATGGTTTTCGAATGCATGCATGCTTTTTAGTGGAGGGTATAAAGGTCTTCTTTATGAAATATGTTTTTATAAAATCTTTATTTTTGTCCACTCACAGTCTTTCTGTTTTTGATACCCTTCAGGTTGGATACGGTGTGGACTGTAGCAGAGATCGAGATATCACAGACCTCCTCCGGATCCTGGCGTACTCTAATAGCCCAGGAGGGCCAAGGTCGGAAATATCCCTTGTCTGACACTTCGTGTCAGACGAGAGCAGGGTCATCCCGCACTAATCCCGGGGGGATTGGGATGGGTCCTGTCAGCGTGGTATCAGAGCATAGGATTGCTTATCAGAGCATGGTTGCTCATGTTACTCTGAATCCCAGAGTATATTTTGCGCGATACTCCGTACGCAGGTCGAGGATGTGATATCTCAATGGGCTGCAGTTCGTGATCAACCTGATAGTTGGGGTGTCGATACGATAGTTAGTAGGATTGGATCGTGGAACGTCTTGGTTCGACATTCGATGTCGGGGTTGCCATAGTTCTGTCAGGATTGACAGTGTGGGACCCTATGGAAGGATGAACGTCGTATTACGTTAGAGTTTTGGATCTTGAGACGGTTAGTTGGGATCGTCTTTCACGATGTCGTAGGATCGGTTCCGACGACTGGTTAGGAATTGTGATCATTGGATTATCAGATTTGGTTGAGTTAGATTGATTTACTGCTGTGAGCAGTCGAGTTCGGGGAACTCTGGTTGAACTTATGGCAGTTGGCAGCCGGATTTGAGGAATCGTGGTTGGACTTACGGTAGGATTGGATTGACGTCTTTACGATGTCAAGACCGCGGGGTCGGTCAGATTGTTAAGTTTACTACTTTTCGCAGTTGGGTTCAGAGTGACCCTAGAGTGTGATTGTGGAACCCTACTTTTGGGTGTATGGTTCGGAAATGTGAGTTGACGAGTGGTGTGACTTGGACGACTATTCGGATTTGGATTCGTTAGTTGGTATAGTCATGTCAGCTTGTGTTGGGACTGCACTTCGCAGTCGGGGTTGTACTTATCGGTTAGACCTAGTTGGTTGTCGTGCTGTTTTAGTTGTGATGGACAGTTGGTGCAACTAAGGTCGTGGGCGACCTGGTAGACGACATTTGGGTTAGTCGGAGTACGACTAGTTAGAGTTCGGTTGGACAAGTTATTAGGGTTGGTACTTGTCGATGGAATCCCTGAGTGGGATCCGGAGTGGTTAATAAGGGCGGTTGATTCCGTTGGATGCGAATCTCAATAACGATGTCTGGTAGTTATGTCTACATGAGTTTGTGGCAGGCGCTACTACCGAGAGTGGTCGTAGATATGGTTGTTGGGAATCGGGGGCGTTCAGGGGACGTTTCCTTTTCTCGCATGAGTTGCCAGGGTGACTGTACCCAGAGTTGTCGGGTACGAGGGAGACAGAGTTTCTCCAATATGAGTAGAGGTACGGGATCGTCGTTCAGTATGAGCGGAGATCCAGGGTTTTCAGTTTTGCACATGGTGTGCCGATGCTGATATTGATACTAGTGTTGATGACAGTGCGTTGGCGCTGGTACTAGCGCTAGTGCTGGTGCCGGTGATTGTGATGACGGTGAGTCGTGGATCACAGATAGTGACGGACTGGATTTGATCCAACAGTAGTTGGGACTCGTGGTACGAGATGCGTGTGTTGGATGCCGTTTAGGCACATTCGTAAATAATATACAAGGTTTAACCTTGAGTTGCGTGAATTCCACTCGGAATGAGTGTATCTACATAAATAGTGTAAACTGACAGTCGAACTTGGTAGTGAGTTTGACTCGTTATGGTCGCATGGTTGATGTCCTAGTGTGTCGGTTCCGATATGATTGGAACTTCGGAATCGCAAGAGGTTGCGATTGAGGTGACGAATCGAATGCGGGTTTTCCGCATTAGTATTGGATATTTCGAAGTCGTTTTGGGTGACTTCTCAGATTCTACCATGATTGATGATGGTAGATGATGTTGATGATGTAGATGCTGTTAGTTGCCACTAGTACGCCGATGGTGTATTGGTTGGTGAACCCGGGATTTGTCTTGGGTCATCAGATGGATTGTTAGCTGAGTGAGCTTATGTGGATCCCGATGGGGATCGGGATTGTGATGTTGTGGACCTTGTACATTGTGACGATTCTCGATCGTGACGTTCATGGTAGGGTGATGTAATGATAGGATCTGGATCGTAATTTTGATGATCCAGATGGGTTGAGAGTATATCGCTCTTACTTGGATGTTGGAGTTGTAGATGATGGGACTGAACTTCTTTTCGAAGTGAATCTCGTATGGTATATTACTCAGGTGAGTAGCTTTCCGACGTGGTCGGATATTGTCAGACTTAGTGTGGTGTTGATGTTGTGATTGGCTTCCCTATGAAGTCAATCGATAGTATTGTGTAATCATTTGAACAGGTAACCGATAGGTTCGGTTTTGATGCGTCTCGGTAGACGAGAACGAGATTTCGGGTTTTAGAATCAGATTTCTGGATGACGAATCAGGATTTGATTTTGGAACTTGAAAGAGGATTTCTGTATTTGGGTTTTGGAATCGGATTCTGGGTGACGATTCAGGATTTGATTCTGGAGCTTGACTATGGATTTTCTTTTATGGATTTGGGTTCGGAATGTTCATTCCTAATACTAGTTTACGGAATGATGATTTTGGATTCGAATTTGGGAAATGGTTAGGGATATGATTTCTGGGTTTGGATTCGGGATTTCTTACGAAATTGCGGATTCGAATTCAGATTTGGAAACAGATGATGGGTTGGAGTTTCGATTTGTCTAATGCTGGATTGGACAAGTGAACTCCATAACTGAAACTCGATTGACTATGACCTAAGTGGTTGTAGTCTGGTTGATGGGTAGATGTACGTACCTTGTACGTTGATCGGGGTACAATGCCAGGTAGACTTGTCTTGCCTGGTGACAGTACATAGGTTATACCGTTGGTACGTTGGTGAGCGTGTTGGTAGCCGGATTGGTTCTGATACCATTGGATTAGTTGAGGTCGTGAACTGGACATTGGATACCATGCATTGGGTCATGGTATTTCTGATGGGTCTAGTTACACACAGGTCGGGTGAATTTTTGGTTAGTGTATACTCAAGTTGAGTAAGCTGGTGGTCGGTATAACCACGAGTGAGTATAGTGACAGTTTTCGATTGACGACTGTCAAGTGGTGACAATTTGTCGGAGGTGTCATCGTGGATCGGTTAGTGAGTTTTGGCGACTCCCAGTGGGAGTAGATGTCAGGATAGTTAGTGGTTGAGCACGGAACCATATAGTTGGTTGGGTCAACGAAACGGTAGATTTGACAAGTAGTGTCAATTCAGAACGTATGACTTCTGTCATTCGACGTGGTCGAATGTAGACGATATGACGTGAGCGTTAGTGGTATGTCTAGTTGCAGACGAGTAAGGATTGTTCTGGTTAGTTGGTGTACGAGCGTGCACGTGTTTTGAGGTCGATTCTACTTTCCACGAGATGGATGTGGAATCAGGATAGTTGGAGTTTCGAGAATGAAACTAAATTAAGGAGGGAAGAACGGTTAGATTAGGTCGGTTGGTATTTCGAGGACGAAATTAATTAAGGAGGGAAGGTTGTAACGACCCGTCCCAAATTCCATGATTAGATTAGTGACTAATCACGATTAGTGAGGCTAATCCGTGACTAATCACGATTAGTGAGGCTAATCCGTGACTAATCTCGTACCACATGTCAAGGTCGAGCTACTGACTAGCAAGGGCGGTGCCACAACGGGCAACACATACCGACCCAGCACCGGGGACTCAGTTAACACTTACCAACCGAGCCACACCCTCCAGCAGTTGGCTCCCCAGCAAGCTGTGTCAGGTCAGAATCAGCACCACAACTCTCCGAGTGGAAAGAGAAAGGACTACACCCCCTCCTACAGCCTGGGAAAGAAGGGCAGAAGCCACGGCCACCATGGCCCCAGTCAGGGACAAAGCCAACAGGAGCACTGGCCCAACGAGCAACGCTCCGAGCGCCCTCCTCCTCGGTCCATGTTCGAAACCTACACGATTCTGAATACGTCATATGAGAACGTGTTGATGAACGTGGAAGGCATGATCCCCAAGCTGACATGGACTCCCGGCACAGGCTGACTGGTCAAGAATACAGGCGTCTACTGCCAGTACCACAAGTATAACGGCCACAACATCGATCAGTATATGGCTTTCCGAGATCTGGTAGAGGCCTTGGTCCGAGACGGCAAGATCAACTAGTTCTTGCAAAGCGTTCCACAATAGCACCGGCACCCCCATATCAACACTATCAACGGCGGCACTTCCATCTCCTCACCACTGGCATCGAACCGAGTCAGGAAAGACTTCCTCCGCAACATGAAGCACAACCAACAGGTCTTCCAGGTTGCGGACGGACGAGCTCGGAAGGTGGCACACACCAATTGGGAGGCCATCTCTTTCTCGGAGGAGGAGGAGGAGCAGTGGGTGATCTGCCCGCACGAAGACCCGCTCGTCATCCGCGCCATCATCAGCAACTTCGATGTCGGTCGAATCATCGTCGACACTGGAAACTCAGTCAATGTCATTTTCATGGATGCCTACAAGCAGCTCCAACTGAGGGAGGCCGAGCTAGACCGATCACCTTCCTCACTATTCTGGTTTACAGGAGACTCCATCGTTCTGGTCGGCACGATCAGCCTGCCCATCACGATCTGCAAGAACCCGAAGCGCGCAACCGTTCTGGCCCCTTTTCTTGTGGTAATTGTAAACCGTGGTCCTAATATAAAGCAAGACAATATATGTTTACTTCCTATTTAGTAATGCGTGTGGCCACCTGCGCGTATGCATTTTTCTAGAAAGGATTGTGTTCCTCAGTTCCCATCTCAGACGGTTTTTTTGGCATATATCTAACTGGAAGTTAATAAAATTGTAGAAGCAGGCTCAAGCGGTCGAGCCATATTTAAGTGGTCGCTGTATATATCTTGTTGGTAAGTCTCTTTGCAATCCCTTCATCTTAGTCTAGGACTTTATTATTGTGTACCTCAATAAACAAGTCCGAGTTTCAGGTATGATGGGATCTGGGAAGACAACTGTTGGCAAGGTTTTGGCGCAAACAATTAATTATACTTTCATTGATAGGTTTGTCCTCAATCTACTTTCGAATTTTTTAAAGCTGTTTGGAGGTTTCTCAGAAACTATCAATAAGGATAGAAAATATGAAGCCTTAATGGAAAAGATTAAATTTTCAAGCTGTTTGGAGGTCTCTGAGAAACTATCCCAATGAAATTGTAGATCTTGGAAAATGAAATTTCTGGTATCCTTGTGAATTTCTTTGAATTTCTTTCTATTTTTGGCTTATCAGAAAGCTATAGTATTCCTTTTCGTGATTGTGTGGTGATTTTGGTTATCAGTTTATGCTACTTATTAAATAGTACTCTACATTTTGTATTATGCTTGTGGATGCTCAAGTGATTCGTTGGTGGAGCATGACGTCGGTGGAACATCTATAGCTGAAATTTTCAAACACCATGGAAAGGGATTTTTTAGAGATAAGGAGGTCAGTGGAAGCTGTCTTCTTTTTATTCATTTCCTGCATATTTTTTATCTAATAATGCAGTGCATTGAGATAAATATCTGGTTTAACATTTAGAATCTGAAATTGCCTAAATTTCTAATTTTCTGTAGAAATGAACTATGTGAAGGTAAATTAGTTTGGTGTCCATAAGTGGTGACATATATATGGTGTCATGAGGTTTTGAGGTGGCACATGCCATCAGGTGCCATACGAAGTGGAAGGTGCTTGTCCTATGAAAATAGTCCGCATTTTATAGTGCATCAGAGTTGTTTTTTATTCTATGCAGGTGAATATTAGATATTTTCTTGTGATTAGTTGGCTACTGCATAGTGGCTGATTGACTTGGTCTCTGCCAAAATGTCTTTTATTGATCTCTGCCAAAATGTATTTTTATTGATCTCTGCCAAAATGGTTTATAATTATACTTGGTTCCTTTTAGACTGAGGCGCTACGTAAGCTGTCTTCGATGCATCGTCTTGTTGTTTCTACGGGAGGAGGTGCAGTTGTAAGGCCTATCAACTAGTTTGTACTAACAAAATTGTGTATGTGACTAAGTTTTCTGTGTTTGAGAATTCTCTATATACTAACTTGCGTTAAGATACACATCTCAGGAATTGTATGAAGAAGGGTATTAGTGTCTGGTTAGATGTACCCTTGGATGCCTTAGCTCAGAGAATATCAGTTGTGGGAACTGGTTCTCGCCCCCTTTTGCACCATGGATCAGGGGATGCGTATGGAAATGTACACTCTTTTGCTGAAAATTGTTAGCAGAGTAAACCTTGTATTTATGATTGCTCAACCGAATGAGAAGGTTACCTAGTTACTGGCATATTGGCATTTTTTGCATTTCCTGCAGACTTTTATGCTCCTAACTAGTCTTTTCAAAGAGAGAGGGGATTCATATGCCAATGCCAATGCGAAGGTTTCCTTAGAAAGTAAGTTTGCTTTTTGGCCCTATTTTTCTTGTTAATGACCAAAAAAAAAAGAGTTTCGCTTGTGAGATATTCATGGCTAGCATCCTTTATTGTGTAGATGTTGCAGCTAAATTGGGCTATAGGGATCTGTCAAATCTCACACCTGCCTCCATTATTATTGAGGTTTATACTCACCCGATGGGCATTCTATGAAAAGGCAAAATGTTGAGGCATTTTCATAACTTGGTCATTCTTTTGAGCGAAGTTATCCATTGTATTCTTGTTGCTTAGTTTGACGGCATCTTTTACCAGGTACTTGAACAAATAAAACGCTTTCTGAAGGAAGAAGATGGCTATTCGCATATGTTCTAAGACAACCTTGTTGCTTTCTCGTTGTGGTATGTTGACTTGACGTTCTATGTTTTTCTATTTAGTACGGAATAATGGATTATGTGTCATACTGTCAAAGCTGGTGGAGGTGAAAGTTGTAGTACTTTTTCTTCTTGAAACTTAAGTATAGTGAATATGTTCCACTACAACTTTGGGAAGACCATTCGAAGACTGGGTGGTTTGAGAATTTTCGAGTGCTCAGATCTTCGTGAATCTGTGGTGGTTAGGAGCGCCAGCAACAATAGAGAAATGGTTGCTGATTTCGGCTAGTCTGGTGTTCCTCATGGCATATCTTACTCTTTTAAGAATTGTGTAACATAGTAGTTACTTGATTTTGTGTAACAGAGTATAATACCCTGAAATAATATTTTCTTACAACCTTTTTTTTTCCTTCAATTTTTTAATTTTAATGTGTTTACATGATAAGATGAATATTTACTTGATTTTCTTTCTTCTTTATCTATTAATTAACTATAATTTTGTGATGAAATAGTAGAAAATGACGAGTTTGGTAAGAATTCAGTAGAAATCGTTTTGACATCATTAGGAAGGTTTTGGTCGAAGCATGGATCAATTTGGAGAAGAAACGGAGTTACAGTATAATGGGTCGTTCGACCCAAATTCCAGACCCGATTCAATCCTAGCTATTTCACGTCCCAACTTCGTCTAATTTCCACCATTCTGATGGTTATTCCCTCCATTAAGTTGAGGGGAATTTGATGGGTTAATCCCTCTACTAAGTGGAGGAAAATTAATATGATATTTGTAGTTCCCCAAATGAAGACTTTTAATATCCCAATGCACATATGATGGTTTGTACATGAATGTGATTTTGAGTAGGTTCATTCATGTGCTTGAAAACAAAGAAATTTTTTTATCTCCCAACTTATTGTTAGAGTTTACTATGCTCATGGGAGTTATCATGAGATTAATTGGAGCTAACTCTTATGCATGACTATACATTGATGACTTCCTTTCATCCATCCCTATATGAAGGATAGGGATTGAGCATTCTCAATTATCCTTCAAGCAACAAGTTATCCACCAAAACTGAGAGTGAGAAGAGAGTTTCTCCTTGTGTGAGAAATAAGAAGATATTCTCTTTTGTGAGAAAAAAAGAGTAAGTGAGATCTTCTTGAGTGAATCTAAGATAAAGTTGTGTATCCACCATTGAGTGAGATTATACTTGTAATCTCATTATTCATAGTGAAAATTTTTGGAACTGTTGTCCGAGGATGTAGGCACATTGTCGAACCACGTTAAATTTCAGTGTTCTCTTTTACCTTTTTTACTTTCGTTTTATTTCTGTCAATTTATTTACTCAATTTATTTTTAGGGTGGGAAAAATTTAATCCTAGTGATTCTAATTATCGATTTAATTTGTGCATCTTTCCCAACACATTCGACTCTAAATTAGCCCAAAAACAACAATACGATGTCAAAATCGAAGGAACTCACCTCCAACCTCTCGAGCCAAGCTCAAAGCTCACGGACGACCTGCAACCTTGTCCCATAACCAATCTTGACGTCCATTTTGTGCCATTTCTGGCCTAGCCCACTCGCACAACCTCAAAAAAACCAACCACGACCTCAGTTTGAAGTTCTAGTGTCCCAAAACAAAAAATCGAAAACAAGGGTTCACTGGTTACCTGTTTTCCCTGGGTTCCAGCAACTCCAGTACTTCCACCTTCATCATCCTCAGCCCCACAAGCTCTCACTCTGACACACTCCCAGTTTCCCTCAAAACAGAAAGCAAAAGGAGATGATGACAATGATAATGGTTAGGGAGGGTTTTAGGTGTGTTTGAACAAGAGAGAAGGAGGTGTGTATGATGTAATACATATGGACCAAAGGGTGGGTGACACTTGTCACTCATCCGATCCCCAAAATAGATATTTTGGGTCCTACTATCAAACAAACAAAAGTCAATCTTTTTTGAAATACATATACCGTAAAATTGCCTTAATCGATCCCTAACTCATAAATCATATCACGACATTCAAATTCGACGTGTCGCCTATCTATGTAATCGAAATCCCATGATCTACACCATGGGCCTAGGTAGACGTGCAAACAATCTTCCGGGTCAAAAGTCAACATTTTTCTCATTTATGGGCAAAATCGTCATTTCACCTCATATCACCCCAAAATCCTCGATTAATATTGATAATCACGTAATTATGGGTCGGGTCGTTGCAATCCAAATGATAAATATTCATTTATTAGAAAAACCCAATAATATAAATAAGAATTAAAAGACTCAAACTAAAAATCAAACAAACCAAAACATAAAAACCCAAAGCAAATAAAATTCTAAAATCTCATAGCTCAAATAAACCCTAGGATCTAAGAGAAGCTTCGCCAATCGCCACATCCGAGCAATACGCTACCACATCAAACACAAACAGATATGAAATCGAAGAGATCAATAAGTAGAGTATGGACTGGAAATACAAGGCTATCAAAGATCAGCATCCTCAAGCGATCATAAAGGTAAAAAATGACCGACAAATTAGTGGCATAACTCAGTGGAGAAACCAAGATAGAAACCAAACTAATCTAAAGGTAGAGGATTTTGGGGAGAAAAATGTTATGGGTGGAGAGTGGGAAGTGATGTGTGTAGTTTGGTGAGGAGAAGCAAAGGCAGAAGGAAAGCAAACTGAAAACAAGAAAAGCAAAAGTGGCCAAAAAGGCCAAGATACTGGCGAGATATATAAGATCATATCTTCATCAATCCACCGTGAGCTCAGTTAGCATCACCAAGCCTGGATCCGATGCCAAGGGTAATGGAAATAGGGGAGGACTGGAAACAAAATCTCATAAGGGAGAGAAAATGGGGTTGTTGTAAAAGCAGAAGGAAAAAAGAACGGGAAATTGAGAGGGAGGTGGAAGTTTCCGCCAAATCTACCACTAAAGTGAAGGAGATCGAAGAAACCTCCACTTTAGTGAGAACGGCTGAAGAGATTTTTTTTAGAGAGAGGTTGGAGAGTTTATTTTGGAGAGAGGTTGCGACCCAATTTTATTTTTTAAATTCTTCTATACTTAATGTCATCTTTTGTGTTATAGTGACTTAAGACAACAATTGCATAATTAACAAGAGTTTAGTCTTACACTAATCCACATGAATGGTCAGCATTTTCAGGCTCAAGTTGTAAAATTAAAAGCCTAATCCCATAACCCTTATTAATTACATCTAATACATCTTCATCACCCTTATAATTCCATCCTCGTTGTCTTCTCCCTCATACACTAAACACTTAGAACATAGACCAAAAATCAGAACCATCACCATGGAACCAGCAACCCTGACCTCGTTGTCCTCACATATCTCTCTCTAATCCTTTTCGTCTCTCAATACCCCTCCCTCTCTTTCGTTAACCCAACTGAGGGATACCCAAAAAAGAGCCAACTAGCCACCACCTATGGTGCTGTGTTTGACCATCCCAAACGCTCAGACCACGATCAACACCTTTCTCTCGTCGAGATGACCCTAACCCCATTTACCATCATCGTGGATAAGGGCGGATTTAAGAAGAGGCAACAAGGGTCAATTGACCCCTTAAAGGTTGTAAATTCTCCCATGGAATTTCTATGTTGACCCCTTAGAGCAGTTGGTATTGGCCAAAATAATAACCAAATCTGTAGGAAAATGCCGCATGAAGGTATAAAGGCACTATGCTTGAATCTCTAGTTGCTCCCAATCTACTATGAACAACCAAGACATCAAATTTTCTAACGAAGAAGATAAGTGAAAGTTTTCCTTTTTCAATTTCAAGAAGTGATGGCGGCTGGTGGCCAGCTTGGGGATCTTTGTTCTCGATCTTCATCACAGGAAGAAGATAAGTAAAGGAGAAGAAGGGTACAAGAAAGATTGAGGGAGAGAGCGCCCAGGCTTCGGTCCTCCGGAGGACCAAGTCCTCTGGCTTGTGGGGAAAAAAATTACGAGAAATAAATGTTAGAAACGAAAAATAAATTTAAGGTGGGGTAAAAATAATAGTTACCACAAGGGTATTTGTGGTATTTGAATTCAGAGCAATATCATCAAAATTAAGTGATCTCTTGTTTTTCCTAAAATTTTAGATCTTCTCCTTGGGCTCCATCAAGATCGAGAGGCCTTTACCCCTTACGGCGAGATTGTCGAATTGAAAATCATCAGCAACCGTGAAACCGAAGGTCCAATGGCTTCAGTTTCATCTCCTTAAGCAACGAGACGTGTATGAAGGACGCGATGAAAGACATGAACGACCAGAACCTCGACGACCGCAGTTTTTTTGGGAGGACTTGATGGCACCCAAGCTCAAATACAGAAGAAATAAAGAGAGAAAAAGGTAAAAGAAAATTCATTCATATCCATTAATGTGAATATCAGTTGACTAAATACACTGCAAAATGTGAGCCATGTAGTTCTCCATGGGGAGAGTCCCATCAGGACCCTAGCCGTAACGAATTTCCTGTACTTCTCCATCAATTTGTTTCAGGTTTTTGAGTTCTTGACAAAACAGAACACTAATGCTCACATAGTTGAATCGCAAATACAGGTTTGTGGCAAGTTGAAATTTTGTTCAAACCTTTTGGCGAAAATGATAACTTGTTCTGGTTCTATTCATTTCAATGTGTATTCTATCTAGTTGGCATTTTACAGGACAAGTAATTACACCTTGAGGCATGGGGATACGGGATTGGTGATTGTTGGTGGAAGGATAAAGATGTATCCTCATGTATATTTCTCGTTATATTATTCATTTCAAATTTGTTCACTTGTATTATGGGTTCACAAATCAAACACTCTTTCTAGTCTCCCTTATGGAGAAGTAATTGATTAACCATGTCTGATTACAAGTATTGCCAAATTCTAAATAGGTTGTCTGCGTACTTTAGAATGAATTCTTAACTTCTAAACAATTCATCCAGTGTGAGGACAGAAGCATTATCTATTCACTTTGGCTTTGTCATGGCCTTAATATTCTCTTAATTCTTTCAACTAGATGAATGATTGATAATGGGTTAAGTTGGGGTCAATTTTTTTTGCTTCCATTTTACTTTAATGGGTACTACTCCTGGTGCTTAACAACTTGTTAATTCTCAGCTATATCATATGCTATACTAAGTAGAATCTATGTTGTGTTCTTGTTGTCTGTATTAACCTTTCTGATTTTAAAATGTTTAGAATCAAAGCTCTTGCCTCTTATACATTTTGACATGTTGTTGCTGTAATAATGTTTTAACTGATGACTCACAATGTTAATCACTCCTGGATGCTCTTAGAAATACTTAATTTTTATTTTTTAGATTTCCTTGGACCCATTTGAAGAAATTGGGAGGGCAGATAGAAGTGTCGAGCAGCATAGAAGAAATTTTTGTTGGTACTTAGATTCGATCTGTTGTATTCACTTCGTTTTATCTAATAATGGTGCTATTCAACTATGTGTGATCATGAATGCATGTTTTGGCCCATTGATTGTTGAATTAATATTGAATGCATGACTAATTATGCATTGTTTATGTGATCCGAATGTCCATGGATCCTTATGCGAGTCTGAGTCTGGATGGCTCTTCGTGGGTTAAGCTAGACCAACACTTTTCCAGTGGAGTCAATTGATCAATCATATTGTTGTGAATTGAAATCTGATTGCCTTCGCTATATAATTGCCTTGTTGGCTCTGGAAGGTATGTTTTCAATGCAGTTTGTTAGATGATATCATTTTGAGAAACATGGTGATTGATTGTTAATTATATCACATAAAGAATCTGTTGATTTTTAATTCTGATTGATGAGTCATATGGATTTTGGCTCAACATATATGCATCTATTATTGATCAACGAGTAGCTCAAATGCTTTTGTAGTCTTTTATGCATCATATCATCTCAAAGGATTATTGATATGAAGTCATACGTTGATCAATGAATTGTTTTGGTTATTTTTGATAACTCTGTTTCCTTGTGTGATGAGACTGCTGACTATTATTGTTTTTTGAGATACCTGCAGTCATTGCTTGCAACTTGATTGAAACATTGGTGTGTTACTTCAATCTGGAATGTCAATTTCGTATGCTTTACTCTGTCCCGCTTAATTGAATATTAAAGTCACTGACAATTTCATTGTTTGAATTTATGATGTGCCCATCTGAAGGCTATTATGCTAATTTATTGATCAATTGATCCACAAAATTCAAATTGATCATCTGGGCTCAATCACACAATGGTGGGTTAAACTCAATAAATTGAGCTTGTACTCTGTGGTTGCGTGATTATTTGGAAAGCCAATTATGAGTTTTGTATGCTATGACAGATGAGTATTTTATAGAATACTGGTTGATGATTTTGCACAAAGTAATGATTTTGATTGAACTTAGTTGATTTTCCAAGTTGATGTGTTGATATAAATGCATTCAGACTATTCTCTTTTGATTGAACTTAGTTGATTTTCCAAGTTGATGTGTTGATATAAATGCATTCAGATTATTCTCTTACGGCTAAGGTATAATAGGTATTTCAAATGAGGAAGGGTATGCGTTCTTATTCAGGTCGAAGAGGTAAGGGTAGGCGTCGTCTTCAATGTTGTTCTTTGCTATGCGAACTCGTCACTGCCATGTACCATCTCCAATGTCCAAATCAGAATTTCCAAAAATCAATGGGGGTGCACTGGATGTTATGGTTGTCGGTGTTTTCGAGTTTCAAGTGTGTCTACTCTTGCTGCATGACAGGACCCATCCCAATCCCCCCAGGATTAGTGCGGGATGACCCTGCTCCCGTCTGACACGAAGTGTCAGACAAGGGATATTTCCGACCTTTGCCCTCCCGGGCTATCAGAGTACGCCAGGATCCGGATGAGGTATGTGATATCTCGGTCTCTGCTACAGTCCACATCCAATGTCAACCTGAAGGGCAGTCAAAAAATTAAAAGCTGTGAGTGGACAAAACAAAAGTTTATAAAAACATTTTAACGAGAAGACATTTGTACCCTTCACTAAAAAACATGCATGCATTCGAAAACCATTTATCCCGAAAAACCATAATGAAATCAAGTACATGGGCCACTGCCCAAATCCATAAGGGACTCAGCCCAAATCATAAGAAACTAACCATACGGGCCATTGCCCAAAACCTGTGTAAACGCACATCATACATCATATCATATATCATATTTATATCATATACACATATAATTCACACAACCAATCCTGTCACGGTTTCCAAAGCTACGCGCGTGCTACCCAGGTCTCAATCCGAGTCTTCTCAAAGTCAAGATCAATGTCCGCAGACCACTGACCCTACCCGAGGTAATAGTAATCATAGCCTTCCTGAGAGTAAGGAACCCAACTGGGGGGTGACTTCACTCAGTCGGTGCTCCGTGACTATTCCGGGGTCCACCTAGGCCAACGACCCTCCCCGGAGGAGATAGAAGAACAAGTAAAGGAAGGTATATGAACATATATATACATAACATAAACATTCATACCCGGTTCCCTGAACCGTCATGATCCATAACATCCATTAACCAAGGTTCATACCGGTTCCCATAAACCGTCATGAACCACAATGACCTTTCCAGAGTTCATGCTGGTTCCCATAAACCGTCATGAACTTGGAAATCCACGTAAGGTCCCTGACCCGAAATCATAAACCGTAAAGTAACTGGGTCTCGTGCCCGAACATATGACTCAACTGGGCACCGTGCCCGATATCTAAGGGTCAGTCACGACTCCGATCATAGTGATATGTGCAACCATCCATCCAGGACCGCCCTCAATCCTGGTATGTCGCCGTGAACGTATCAACTGACGCGACCACCACAAGATCATGGTGCACTCATCGCCGATCGATATCCTGAACCGTCAGCACTCCGAAGTCGAGCCTCCCTAGGCTGCTCGACAACGAATCGTGCATCGTGACCTCTCCGGAAAGAACACATCCCAATCCGGAGGCGAGCGTCGTATCGTCGATCGCCGTGCACATAGCACCCGTCGCGACCACGATTTAGACCCGAAGGTCGTAAATAGAGTCATATGCCCGAGACAAAACCAAATGGGTCTCATACCCGAGTTTATCCTTTTATAAATTCAAAACCTTTCATTTAGACCAATAAAGAAATACAGACCCGTATAGGGCCGAAACCACGAAATACGTGCCTATACGTAACTACACATCCAATTGCACTCATGGCATCACAAACAAGTATTTAAAACATATAATAAACATTTATGCATGCACCAATTTAAAAAAAAAAGTCCACTCACAGACCGTCCGAGCTGCCGCCTCGATTTGCGTGCCATACGGCTCCCCGAGCCGATCACCGTCACCGGGACTCCCAAACCTGTCCAAATTTTAATAGAAGGTTACTAACTACTTAATTAACCTCCCACTAAAGCCCCATAATTTTCCCGTATTTGTAACTATTTTTAATCCTGAACCTAAACCTTCCGATGCCCCGAAACATATCGAGACGGTGTCCGATCGACACGAAACCAGTCCCAAAATGTTCGTTACATCGAATAGAAGATTTCACATGTTGGAACCTTCCTAAGATTCCCTGCCACGTACCCTGAGAGTGCACTGCGCGTGGGCCTCACGCGTCACTGCACAGTGCGTCTTCTTCCTCGCGCAGCCGGTCTGAACCGGCGGGTTCACCTGCAACAGGACCGGCGTAACCGGTCCAGGCCTCCTTCTCCCTCAATTTTGTTCTGTTTGCCTCCATTTAAATTCCTAAATTCCTATTTCTTCATTTCCTATCTAACCCAATTAATTATAACTCCTAAAACGTCATAAATCCGACCGGTCCAATTTGGTCCTCATGGTTCAAAAATCCAAAACCCTCCACAGAGCTTCCCCGACGTCCAACCCTTCTCCAAACCTTCCTAAAAACTCCCTAACAACCTAATTAGTTCAACACAAACGTCCAAACAAGCCCCTAATAATTAGAAATAAAAAATGGATTAAAATGGGCAAAACCGATTACCTCGCGGGTTGGCCACCACCGCCGTCCACGGCGGCGCTCCCTGGGCCGGCCACCGCATCCAACCGCCTCCCCACTCTCTAGTCTCAGTCCTGGTCGAAATGGATGGGTTTTGGGGTTGCACGGGAATGAGAGAAATGGTGAGATCGGGTGGGTTTTGGGTGTGTGTTTGAAATGGAGAAAATGGATTGGTTTGCACGGTGCATGAAGGAAATATGGTGTCCATTGGATGGGTGACACTTGTCACTCATCCATTGGCATCAGGAAAAATATCTGGGCCCACTAGAGACAAAATTGCACTTTTTGTCTCGTAAAACGTGTCGCCGTAAATAGTATCCTGAAACTTCCGTGAACCGTAACTTCGTCGTCGAATGTCCGAATTCGACGTGCCGCCTGTCTATGGATTCGTATCGTCCTTATCTACGTAATGGTCTTCGGCCCTTGGCCATCAGACCTCTTGGTCAAAAAGTCAACTATTTGCCCTATTTAACTAAAATTACCAAAATGCCCCTAAACTTCCGAACGTCATAACTTCCTCCACGGATGTCGGAATTGAACGTGCCACCGATCTATGAACTCGTGACGTCACGAACTACGTCACGGTCATCGGTCAAAGTCCATTTGACCGGCCGAATGAAAAGTCAACGTTTTGCCCACGTCTAAGGGCAAAACGGTCATTTTGCATCGTTCGTCCGATTTCTCCCAACTAATCACTAATTAGCCTCACTAATCATGGTTAGTCACTAATCTAATCCTGGAATTTGGAACGGGTCGTTACAACCTTCCCTCCTTAATTAATTTCATCCTCGAAATTCCAACCGACCTAATTCTAGCCGTTCTTCCCTCCTTAATTAGTTTCGTTCTCGAAACTCCAACTTTTCTGATTCCACATCCTCCTCGTGGAAAGTAGAATCGATCGCAAAACACGTGTACACTAAAACATCCATTAAACAAAATAGTATGTACTCGTCCGCAACCAGACGTACCACTAACACTCACGTCGCATCGTCTACATTCGACCACGTCGAATAGCATAAGTCGTACGCTCCGAACTGACACCACTTGTCAGATCTACCATTTCGTTGACATAAACAACTAGACGGTTCCTTTCTCAACGACTAACTATCTTGACGTCTGCTCCCAGTGGGAGTCATCAGACCTCACTAACCTATCCACGCTGACACCTTCGACAAACTGTCATATTTGACAAACTGTCACCAGTTGACAGTCGCCAGTCGAAAACTGACACTATACCCATTTGCGGTTACACTAACCACCAACTCACTCAACCTGAGTATACGTATACTAACCAAGCCTTTCACTCGACCTGTGTGTAACTAGACCCATTAGAAAACCATGACCCAGTGCATAGTATCCAATGTCTAGTTCACGACTTCCACTAATCCAATGGTATCGGGACTAATCCGACTACCAACACGCTCACCAACCTACAACTGGTATAACTGATATATCGTCACCAGGCACCACAAGTACGCCCAGTACCGTACCTCTAACTACGTATAAGGTACATACATCTACCCATCAATCAGCTAACAAACAACAACGACGACTTAGGTTGTAGGCAATCACGTTTCAATTATGGAGTTCACTTGTCCAATCCAGCATTAGACAAATCGAAACTCCAACCCAAACATCTATTTCCAATTCCGAATCTGAATCTGCAATTTCATAAGAAATCCCGAATTCAAACCCAGAAATCATATCCATAACCATTTCCACATTTTAATTCGAAATCATCATTCCGTAAGCTAGCAATTGGAATAACCATTCCGAACCCAAATCCATAAAAGAAAATCCACTGTCAAGCTCCAGATTCAAATCCTGAATCGTCACCCAGAATCCGATTCCAAAACCCAAATCCAGAAATCCTCTTTCAAGTTCCAAAACCAAATCCTGAATCGTCATCCAGAAATCTGATTCCAAAACCCGAAATATCGTTCACGTCTACCAAGACGCACCATATCTGAACCTATCGGATACATGTTCAAACGATTACACATTACATTTGATTGAATTCATAGGGAAGCCAATCCCAACATCAACACATCTAGGTTGACCATATCCGACCACGTCGGAAAACTACTCACCCGAGTAATATACCATACGGGATTCACTTCGAAAAGAAGTTCAGTCCCAATATCCTCAACTCAACACTCAAGTAAGAGTGATAAATTCTCCACCTATCTGGATCATCAAAATCACGATCCAGATCCATCACTACGTCAACCGACCATAGACGTCACGATCGAGGATCGTCACAACGCCCAAAGTCCTAGACCATTTCCCACATCTAAATAGATTAGTCAACGACGAGACACGCCGAGACTGTGGGTTCTCACTGAGTACCTCGTATCGATCCTTGTCATTCCACCGAGGAAAATCAAAGATGATACAAGACTATGACATCAAAACTCATCCTATGTGAATACAACCAAACTCGCTGCATTCACCACGTCACGTAAACCAACATCGTCTGCCACCAAGCAGAAAATGAGAAATCTCAGTCACCTAACTTCGATATACTCGATTCCTCTTGATGACCCAAAACAAATCCCGGGTTCACCAACCAATACACGATCAGCGTACTGGTGACGCAACCATCCTCTACCGTCATCTACCATCATCTACCACGGTAGAAACTGAGAAGTCACCCAAAATGACTTCGAAATACCTAATACCAATGCGGAAAACCCGCATTCCTCTCGTCACTTCAATCTCAACCTCTCGCGATTCCGAAGTTCCAACAAGATTGGAAACAACATACATGAACATCAACCACGTGTCCCCTAACCAATTTAACTCTATCTGAGATCCACTCCTGAACCACAGATACCGAACATATGCCCATTACGACGAATGTGACTCAACGTCATCTCAATCACCGGCACCAACGCATTATCACCTGCACTAGTATCAGCACACATGCATCCATACTAGTAGCAGCACACTAACACCAGCACACCGTGTGCAAAACTGACAACCCTGGATCTCCGCTCATACCAAGCGACGACCCCGTACCTCTGCTCGAATAGGAGAAACTCTGCCTCCCCCGTGCCCAACAACTCTGGGTACAGTCACCCTGATAACTCATACGAGAAAAAGAAACGTCCCCCATCTCATTCTGCGAGCGCACTCAGCCGTAACCGAGTCGAATCCAGAATCATTGCTTATACATATGCATTACTCACGCACCTCGTATCATCGTCACGACTGACAATCTTATCGTCACAATCGTCACGGTATCCTGAGTATACTCGACCTGATAAGACTCGACTACGTCCATCGATATTAGCGTCTCCCACAACCTCGTGCAGACCTAACGACCAGGAATCTCGATATCCAAACTCCGCATCCAACGGAATCAACCGCATGTATTAACCACTTCGTATCCCACTCAGGGATTCCATCGACAAGTACCAACCCTGATAACTTGTCCAACCAAACTCTTACCAGTCGTAACTCGACTCAACCAAATCCGATAATCGGATAGTCACAACATCCAACCAGACGTAGGAACCTATCCTACGACATCGTGAAAGACGATCCCAACTAACTGCCTCACGATCAAAACGTTAACGTACCGTTACGTCATCCCTTCCGTAGGGTCCCACACTGTCAACCCTGACAGAACTATGGCAACCCTGGCATCTAGTGCCGAACCAAAACATATCACGATTCCATCCTACTAACTATCGTACTGGCACCCTAACTATCAGGTTGATAATGAACTGTAGCCACTTGAGATATCACATCCTCGACCTGCGTACAGAGTATTGCGCAAAATACGCTCTGGAATTCAGAGTAACATGAACAACCATGCTCTGATACCACGCTGACAGGACCCATCCCAATCCCCCCGGGATTAGTGCGGGATGACCCTGCTCCCGTCAGACACGAAGTGTCAGACAAGGGATATTTCCGACCTTTGCCCTCCCGGGCTATCAGAGTACGCCAGGATCCGGATGCGGTATGTGATATCTCGGTCTCTGCTACAGTCCACATCCAATGTCAACCTGAAGGGCAGTCAAAAAATTAAAAGCTGTGAGTGGACAAAACAAAAGTTTATAAAAACAGTTTAACGAGAAGACATTTGTACCCTTCACTAAAAAACATGCATGCATTCGAAAACCATTTATCCCGAAAAACCATAATGAAATCAAGTACACGGGCCACTGCCCAAATCCATAAGGGACTCAGCCCAAATCATAAGAAACTAACCATACGGGCCATTGCCCAAAACCTGTGTAAACTCACATCATACATCATATCATATATCATATTTATATCATATACACATATAATTCACACAACCAATCCTGTCACGGTTTCCAAAACTACGCGCGTGCTACCCAGGTCTCAATCCGAGTCTTCTCAAAGTCAAGATCATTGTCCGCAGACCACTGACCCTACCCGAGGTAATAGTAATCATAGCCTTCCTGAGAGTAAGGAACCCAACTGGGGGGTGACTCCACTCAGTCGGTGCTCCGTGACTACTCCGGGGTCCACCCAGGCCAACGACCCTCCCCGGAGGAGATAGAAGAACAAGTAAAGGAAGGTATATGAACATATATATACATAACATAAACATTCATACCCGGTTCCCCTGAACCGTCATGATCCATAACATCCATTAACCAAGGTTCATACCGGTTCCCATAAACCGTCATGAACCACAATGACCTTTCTAGAGTTCATGTCGGTTCCCATAAACCGTCATGAACTTGGAAATCCACGTAGGGTCCCTGCCCGAAATCATAAACCGTAAAGTAACTGGGTCTCATGCCCGAACATATGACTCAACTGGGCACCGTGCTCGATATCTAAGGGTCAGTCACGACTCCGATCATAGTGATATGTGCAACCATCCATCCAGGACCGCCCTCAATCCTGGTATGTCGTCGTGAACGTATCAACTGAAGTGACCACCACAAGATCATGGTGCACTCATCATCGATCGATATCCTGAACAGTCAGCACTCCGAAGTCGAGCCTCCCCAGGCTGCTCGACAACGAATCGTGCATCGTGACCTCTCCGGAAAGAACACATCCCAATCCGGAGGCGAGCGTCGTATCGTCGATCGCCGTGCACATAGCACCCGTCGCGACCACGATTTAGACCCGAAGGTCGTAAATAGAGTCATATGCCCGAGACAAAACCAAATGGGTCTCATACCCGAGTTTATCCTTTTATAAATCCAAAACCTTTCATTTAGACCAATAAAGAAATACAGACCCGTATAGGCACCGTATAGGGCCGAAACCTCGAAATACGTGCCTATATGTAACCACACATCCAATTGCACTCATGGCATCACAAACAAGTATTTAAAACATATAATAAACATTTATGCATGCACCAATTTAGAAAACAAGGTCCACTCACAAACCGTCCGAGCTGCCGCCTCGATTTGCGTGCCATACGGCTCCCCGAGCCGATCACCGTCATCGGGACTCCCAAACCTGTCCAAATTTTAATAGAAGATTACTAACTACTTAATTAACCTCCCACTAAAGCCCCATAATTTTTCCGTATTTTTAACTATTTTTAATCCCGAACCTAAACCTTCCGATGCCTCGAAACATATCGAGACGGTGTCTGATCGACACGAAACCAATCCCAAAATGTTCGTTACATCGAATAGAAGATTTCACATGTTGGAACCTTCCTAAGATTCCCTGGCACGCACCCTGGGAGTGCACTGCGTGTGGGCCTCACGCGCCACTGCACAGTGCGTCTTCTTCCTCGCGCAGCCGGTCTGAACCGGCCGGTTCACCTGCAATTGGACCGGCGTAACCGGTCCAGGCCTCCTTTCCCTCAATTTTGGTCTGTTTGCCTCCATTTCAATTCCTAAATTCCTATTTCTTCATTTCCTATCTAACCCAATTAATTATAACTCCTAAAACGTCATAAATCCGACCTGGCCAATTTGGTCCTCACGGTTCAAAAATCCAAAACCCTCCACAGAGCTTCCCCGACGTTCAACCCTTCTCCAAACCTTCCTAAAAACCCCCCTAACAACCTAATTAGTTCAACCCAAACGTCCAAACAAGTCACTAATAATTAGAAATAAAAAATGGATTAAAATGGGCAAAACCGATTACCTCGCGGGTTGGCCACCACCGCCGTCCACGGCGGCGCTCCCTGGGCCGGCAACCGCATCCAACCGCCTCCCCACTCTCTAGTCTCAGTCCTGGTCGAAATGGATGGGTTTTGGGGTTGCACGGGAATGAGAGAAATGGTGAGATCGGGTGGGTTTTGGGTGTGTGTTTGAAATGGAGAAAATGGATTGGTTTGCACGGTGCATGAAGGAAATATGGTGTACATTGGATGGGTGACACTTGTCACTCATCCATTGACATCAGGAAAAATATATGGGCCCACTAGAGACAAAACTGCACTTTTTGTCTCGTAAAACGTGTCGTCGTAAATAGTATCCTGAAACTTCCGTGAACCGTAACTTCGTCGTCGAACGTCCGAATTCGACGTGCCGCCTGTCTATGGATTCGTATCGTCCTTATCTACGTAATGGTCTTCGGCCCTTGGCCATCGGACCTCTTGGTCAAAAATTCAACTATTTACCCTATTTAACTAAAATTACCAAAATGCCCCTAAGCTTCCTAACGTCATAACTTCCTCCACGGATGTCGGAATTGAACGTGCCACCTGTCTATGAACTCGTGATGTCACGAACTACGTCACGGTCATCGGTCAAAGTCCATTTGACCGGCCGAATGAAAAGTCAACGTTTTGCCCACGCCTAAGGGCAAAACGGTCATTTTGCATCGTTCGTCCGATTTCGCCCAACTAATCACTGATTAGCCTCACTAATCATGATTAGTCACTAATCTAATCCTGTAATTTGGGACGGGTCGTTACACTGCAGGTGCGATTCTAGCTCGTCCACCGTCGCATTCAGATCGTTTATGTACAAAAGGGCATCTGAGAGGAACGACGCCAGATCCATTCTCGACACGGTCGGGACCATCGCTCGGAGTGCGGAGGCCCGGGGGTTAAATTGGTCCCTCCGTTGGCTTTCCGGGTCCACGTGGTTCAACATCGTTGCTCGGTAGAGCCCCGGCTTGCGGCCTTCTTTTTTATCCGGCCATCTTGGACAATCGGCATCCAGAAATTTGGCTTTCGGGTTTCGGTCAAGTCCATTTAGATTAGGGCTCGAGTGCGGGATCTGAACCGATTTTCGACCCTTCTCGTTAATCATCTACGCGACTGCAGTTTTGAAGATGCAAACATACCCTTTGAAACAGGGTTTTATTGCCATATCTCTGTTGATTGATTATGTTGGCCGTTTATTTTGTGGGGTAAAAAATGTCGTGTGAAGGTTGAACTTGATGCATTGGCTCGGAGGGTCCAAGGCTTCACTAATTCTTTCTTAAGGTACCCATCCAATCTCTTACTTGTCCACTACTGATTTACAAACAAGATAATCATCTCTTAGGTTTTGACAGGACCCACCCCGATTATCACCCGGATAACCGAGGTGAACCCTGCTCCCATCTGACAACCCAACCCGAAAGACCGAAACAACCTCACGAAAACCACAAATTACATTGTCAAACGAAGGAGAATTTAAACATCCAGGAGTCAACCGTTATACAGAGAATAGTACAAAACAAAATAAAACAAAACCACACACACAGTACACGCACAACGGAACACTGAAAACACTCCGGGAAAATACTATGCCTTTGACGCTGCCTCAACGTCAACCCCCATGCTAGCTCCACGACCTGGAGGGCAATTAAAAACCAGAAAGTGTGAGTGGACCATAAAGTATAAAATTTCAAAAACCATTTCATAAACAAACCAGGGTTTGGCCCTCCGTTTGGAAAACATGCATGCATAACCCAATTTCTGAAAACATTTATAAATCACATTATTTTCATCATGGAAATCGCAAGAACATAAACACAGTATAATAACGTTATAAAACATTAGCAGTAAAACATAAGATACCAATATAATCATCTGATCAAACCTGCTGGATCTATCCGAGTATTTAAACTCAATCCAGGCCTCAATATAATCCGAGTCTTTAAACTCCAGAGTCTTTAAACTCAACAGGCCCGTCCCCCGTCAAACATAATCCCGGTCTTTAAACCCAATAACCAGATCCAGCAAATCCAATTCAAAACCATTTGAAAACCATTTCTAAATCCATATCCAAACCTGAATCCGAAACCACTGGTCTGACGCCATTCCGGCATCCAGAACCGTCATTCTGAACCCAAATCCGGAAATCCACTTTTCAACTTTAAAACCATATCTCGCTTTCCGAAATTCGATTTCAAAACCTAAAAACTTTGATCACCCAATCATGTCTCAAATCCGTTTATAATCATCGAAAAGCAAGAATCAATTAAAATCCCAAATCATGGTCTCAAAATCACAATCATCACATTTCTCGTAAAACGAGCTGAAATACGTACTTCCTCGAAAATCGTTCCATTTCATAAAACATGTATAAAGCATTCAATAATCATGAAATCATAATAAAAACCATAAAACAAGTAACTAAAAGCAGTCATGCATGCTCAGTTTAAGGAAGAAGTCCACTCACAGTTACCGGGCATGTCACTCGCGTCCCGTACGTTCCTCGACCTCTTCGGGGATTCCCAATCCTGTCACAAGTCACCAAAACTAGTCACTAACACGTCCACGAAGGTTCTCCTAATTTTCCCCAATTTTCTCGAAACCTAAACGTAATTAACTGAGACCTTAAACCTTCGATCTCATAGAACTAACCCGAAACAACGTCAGATTGTCCCGAAACCTATCCCAAAAGCTTCGTTACCACAATTAGACTCAAAACCATGTTGGAAGGTTCCCCAAAAAAGCTGCCCCGTGCCCCCACTCGCCGTCCAAAGTGGCTGCGCGTGGGCCTCACGCGCCTACACAGTGGCACTGTTCATCATCTTCCTCGAGCCGTCCACTGTGTTGGACCGGCGTGGCCGGTTCTCCGCTGTCCCTCAGCCGTTTTTGTTCATTTTTCTTCCTTAGCTTCGTCCTACTTTAAGCAACTCATTCCACTCACTAAAACAAAATAACACAACCTAAATCTCATCCCCCAAACTCGAACTTAAACCCGTCCAAAACCCCTGTTTCTAAATCCAGCCGCCCGTGCATCCCTCCATCACGGCTTCTCAACTGGAGGTTCCTAGGGACTTCCTAAACCTAGTAGAACTCTCAGAATACTTCGACTCAGCCCCAAACCTCACGACTTACCGTTTGAATCAAAACTGGAAAACAGAGGAACAGAGGGGAAATGAGAAATTACCTGCGTCCTACTCTCCACCGTGAGCTCCGTCGATGGTTGATTGACGGAGGTGCACCGTCGTGCACGGTGGTTCTCGGTTCTGTGTCCCCTGGTTTGTCCTCCCTGTTTCTCGGTTCCTGCTCACCTCACACACACACGATCACCCTCTAGTTCACCTCTACCCGATCACAAACCTTCAGACTCCCACTCAAGCACCAAGAAACCCACAACACTCACACACCCTGAACACTTGATCGATTTATTTCCCTCAAGACTCAGTCTCTATTTCTCTCCAGCACGACTCACACACACGGCCAAATTAATTTGAACCGTGCAACAAGCCTAGAACCCACTAGAGCACCCCCACGTGTCCACCATCCCATGGCCCAAACTCAAAATATCTAATCACTCCTGTACACTTGTCCCAATCTGATTTGCACAATTCCCAATGTGCAAAAAGACCAAAATGCCCTTGTGAGTCAAAATTACCATTTTGCCCTTCGCCGTTCTAGACCCCTATCTCGCTCATCCGACGTCCGATGAAGGCATGCCGCCTGTCGTTGTACTCAGGACGATGAGATCTACCTAACAGTCTTCGGTCTACGCGTAAAAACCTTGTCGTGTGAAAAGTCAACTTTTCTCCCTATTTAAACCAAATTACAATAATGCCCTCAACCTTCCGAACATCATAACTTCCTCCTCGGATGTCGGAATCGGGCGTGCCACCTGTTTACGGACTCGTGACGTCCCAAACTACGTCACAGTCATTAGCCAATGCCCAATTGACCTCCCGAACTAAAAGTCAATATTTTTCCCAAATTAGGGGCAAAATCGTCATTCTGCTCCCAAAGTCCAAAAGTAACCAACTAACCACCGATTAAACTCACTAATCGCGTTACTAATCCTGACTTCCGGGACGGGTCCTTACAGGTTTTCCCCTAGATTCCTAATGATATCCCCAAATTGTTGTGTGTCGTTTATATTTGATTTCTACTGAGCAAATTGAATATATGAGATGAACAGTGATATGGAAATTTTATTGCTGCTAAATTTCAGGGGTACTGGCATGTGTTTCAATGGTGTGGTGAATAAAAGTTCAGTTTGGTTCTCCAGTCTTGGTGGTGCAGGTGGTGGTGGAGTGGGGGTAGTTAGCATATAGAGTTTTGGGTTTATTTTTGGGTCAATTCGAATTAGTTTTTTTAAGTTCATATTTTGAATTTTGTAAGAATGTGTTTTTGATTGGATCGATTTGATGTGTGGAAAGTGTAACGACCCGTCTCAAAATCCGAGATTAGATTAGTAACTAATCATGATTAGCAGGGTTAATCGGTGATTAGTTGGGCGAAATCAGACGAACGATGCAAAATGACCGTTTTGCCCCTAGTCATGGGTAAAACGTTGACTTTTAATTCGGGCGGTCAAATGGACTTTGACCGATGACCGTGACGTAGTTTGGTATGTCACGAGTTCATAGACAGGTGGCACGTTAGATTCGGACGTTCGAGGTGGAAGTTATGACGTTCGGAAGTCCAAGGGCATTTTCGTAATTTGGACGAAAAGAGGGAAAATGTTGATTTTTTGACCGGGGGGTCCGATGGCCGAGGGCCAAGGACCGTTAGGAAGGTCTCGATACCCTGAGTTCGTAGACAGGCGGCACGCATCAATCGGAATTCGAATGACCAAGTTACGGGTCTAGATGTGTGAGGGGCATATTGGTAATTTGTCAAAATTAGGGTAAAATGGTAATTTGGTGGCTGCAGGTTGAAACAGCCGTGTATGGTGCTGAGTATATTTTGAATTGAAAAACAGAGTGGGTAATTGTTTAATCATCCTTGATCAGAGTGTGTGAGTGTGTTAAGTGGGATTTTGAATGGTTAGGCAGGGCACGGGTACTGGTCTGTGATTTGAGTGGGAGGCAGGCGTGTCTTGGGACCATGAAGAACCGAGCAGCCTTGTTTATTCTCCTGAGTGTTTGAGCAGAGCACCATTCTGTGATTATTTCGACTGAGTGAGAAGTAGAGACGCTGAGACACAGGAGAACTCAATCAAACCTCTGTGTGAGGCTGAGGACAATGAAATGACGGTGGAAGTTTGGAGGACGACGGTGGCGAAAAGAAAAACAGAGGAGTTCACAAAAATTCAAATTTGAAAGATTTTTTTTGGTGGGCTATGGATCGCACTGGAGGATTGGATGGAGCCCCTGAAGTCAAGGGGACCATGGTGGTGGCCACGGCTGAGCTCAGGACGGCAAGGTGAGTGAAAACCCGATAGGACATGTTATGGTTCAAAATGGCAGCGTGAGGTTTAATGGTTTTTGTTCAATTATGATAATGAGTAGTTGTTTCTAAAGGTCCCAGGAACCTAGTGAGTGCAAAACCAAGACGAGAGGTGGCTGGGATCGTGCAAGCACGACGGTTGCAGAAACCAATCACTGTTTTCCCTCCAACAGGTGACGTTTTAATCTTATTTCTTGATTTGGAAGTTGGGAATCGAACCTAGGTAATTAGACGACCTTGTGGGAATTAAAATCATTGAAAAAATTTGAAGAATAACTGAGAACAAGTCGGGTCGGTTCAGCGGTTTGGCTGAACCAATTTGAACCAGTGAACCGGGTTCACCAGAGCTTAACGATGAACAGTACCTGGCGCGTGGGTTCCACGCGCAGGGGGTTCAAACGGCGCGTGGGGGCGCATGAGGGGTATTTTGGGGAAACTTCCAGCATGACTTTTAATCTATTCGATGTAACGAACATTTTGGGATTGGTTTCGTGTCGATCAGACACCGTTTCGATATTGTTCGAGACGTCCGAAGGTTTTAAATCGATCTTAAAAATAGTTAAAAATTCGGGAAAATTACAGGACTTTGATAGGAGGTTAATGAAGAGGTTAGTGACCCTCTAATGTGATTTGGACAGGTTTGGAAGTCCCGGTGATTGTGACGAGGCCCGGGAAGGCATATGGCACGCGTATCGAGTCAAATCGTAGGACGGTCTGTGAGTGGACTTTGGTTTTATAAATTATATGCATGCATAACTGTTTTATATTGATTATGATTGTGATTATATGATGTGTGATTTGGATATTGGTGAATTATATGGTTTCACGCATTTCGAGGCGATTTACGTGCTTGCACGTGAATCGAGGTTTTTCCAATTTTATACTGATTCTCCATACTTATGAATTTGGATATGATTTCATAAAATGGTTTTGAAATTGGAATGATAAACTCGGGCATGAGGCCCAAACCTCGGACTTGGAGTCCAATTGAGTTACGTAATCAGGCCGGGGGCCCAACCGCTTTATGAAATCGGGCCAGGGGCCCAATTGATTTACTAAATCGGGCCGTGGGCCCAGTTGGTTTACGAAATTGGGCATGAGGCCCAATTGGTTTATAAATGTGATTTTGGGTCAGGGGCCCTAATTGGGTTTAAATAAATGGTTTTGGATTTGATAAATCAGATGTTTGGACTAGTGATGGTTTTATGGAAATTCCGGGCAGGGCCCTTGAGATGTTTGAAATGATTTGATAAACTATTTTCCATAAACCATCTTGATACGAGGATATATGATGGTCTCCTCCAGGTGTCTGGGACACTGGGGAAGTCACGGTGCATTACCTGCGAGGGGTCATTGTACGGAGCTACCGGACCGTATAGTGACTCAGGAGCAGGATTGTTATGATTAGACGTCTGGGACGTCAGACATCTGGGATGTTAGAGATACTGACCCGGAGAGACCCCAGGCAGCACGCATTGCTTATTATTATACAGTGAGATATGACGTCTAGGACGTCGAGCGTCTGGGACGCTAGGCATCTGGGATGCCCAGGATGGTTTAAACATGTTTTCCTGGAAATGGAATTTATGGTTATTGTTTTGGGCGATGGCCCACTTGGAATTTGAAATTGGTATTCTAGATGTCGGATTTAAATAATATATGTTTGGTTTTCGGCATTCATGGTTTTGGGTAGAGACCCACATGATTTGGTCTTACGGTTTCTGGGCTAAGGCCCTAACGGTTGTTTTAGTAAATAATTTACTTACTGGTTTTTGATGCATGCATACGTTTTAATGAAAGGCATAAATATCTTTGTGAAATATGTTTTATGAACTTATTTATTTTCGTCCACGCATAACCTTTATTGTTTTTAATGCCCTTCAGGTTGATCACGGATGCGACTGCAGCAGAGACTGGGACATTGCATGCATCATCCATCGATCCTTGCGCACTCTGGACGCCCGTCGGGGCAGTGGCTTTCGGTTATACCTTTTCTGACACTTCATGTCAGACGGGAGCATGACACATCCCATGGTAATCCCGGGGGGATTGGGATGGGTCATGTCAATGTGTATCAGAGCAGGTTTGCTCTTCGTGTGCGCACAGGTCGAGGGTGTGATGTCTTTTGGGGCTACAGTTTGTTATCAACCTGGTAGATAGCCTTGGGGTTTGAATAGTGGATAGAGTACGATTGGCCCGATACGACGTGCGTTAGTGTGATTCGACCAAAGTGGGGTCTTACGTGAGGAACTGGTAATGTGGGACCGTCGGTTCGGTCATGTGGTATTAGATTGTTGTGCTGCTGGGCAAGGCTGGGTTCGAGAAACTCCATTTGAGTAGTGATTTGGGAAGTGCGAATGTAACGACCCGTCCCAGGAATTAGGGTTAAGATCGTGTTTAAGATGAGATTAGTGAGCTTAATTGGTGGTTAGTCGGTTACGATAGCGTAGAATGACGATTTTGCCCCTAGTTCGGGCAAATTATTGACTTTTAGTTCGGGCTGTCAAATGGACTTTGACCGATGACTGTGACGTAGTTCGGGACGTCACGAATCTGTAGACAGGTGGCACGCCTGATTCCGACATCCGAGGAGGAAGATATGATGTTCGAAAGGTTGAGGGCACTTTCGTAATTTGGCTAAAATAAGGGGAAAAGTTGACTTTTCGTACGACTGGGTTTTTACACGTTGACCTAGGACCGTTAGGTAGATCTTGTCATCCTGAGTTCGATGACAGGCGGTACGTATTCATCGGAGTTAGGATGTGTGAGTTACGGGTTTAGGAAGGTAGTGGCATTATTGTAATTTTGGGTTCAAAGAAGGGTATTTTGGTCTTCTGCACATTGGGGATTGTGCAACAGATTGGGACAAGTGGACGGTTGAGATTGGGACATTTGAGAGATTGGGGAGGATTGCGACACGTGGGGCTTGGCTAGAGGCTTCTAGGGTGCACGGTCCAATTATTTGGGGCTGAGTGTTCGTGTGTGCCGTGTGTGTGTGTGTTTGAAGAAGAGAGAACAGAGACTGAGAGATTGAGAGAAAATTGAGGGGAGTTGGACGTTGATCGTGAGTGTTGGTGTGTTTGTTGAGTGAGGAGTGATCAGAGATTGAGAGGGAGACAGTGAGAAGGTTGGGAGGTGAGGTGTGAGTGTGTGTGCGAGGTGTGAGCTCACGGGGAAACCAGATAAACAGAGAGGAGTTCGAGCGGTGGTGCTGCCGTGTGAGGGACCAATTGAGGTTGGTGGAGGTGTCTAGAGGACAGAGGTGGACTGGAGGAGTCGTGTTCTCACCACTGAGCTCACTGCGGTGGTCGGTGTACAGGTAATTCCTCATCCTCTTTCAATTGCCCTGTTTTGCCGTCGAATTTTAAACTCAAAGTCGTGGGTTTTGAGTGCAATTCGAGGCTTTTGGTGAGTTAGGTGAGACTCAGGGAGGTCCTAGGAGTCGTCTAAGGCGGTTGTTGTGATGGGGGGTTACCTTGTTGGCCGGAGTGTGAAACAGGGGACAGTTTGGGTTTTGGTTTCGAGCTCGAGTGGACGGATTAGGGACGGTGTCGAGGTGTTTGGAGTAGGGGAATGAATTGCTTAGAACTGGACGGTGAAGCTGGTGAAAAAAAAAGAAGAGGAAAACAGTGGAGGGTTGGTGGAGAACCGGTCATGCCGGTTCGGGGTTGGCTGGACCAGTCTGGACCGTTGAGACTGAGGTTGACGATGACACTGTAGCAGGCGCGTGAAGCCCACGCACATCCACTTTGGGCGGCGCGTGGGGGCGCGTGCGGCGGTGTTTGGTAAAACGGTCAACATGGTTTTTGGTCTAGGTGTTGTGACGAGTCCATTGGAATAGGTTTCGGGTTAATCGGACGTCGTTTGAGGTTAGTTCCGCGAAGGTGAAGGTTTAGGGTTCCGGTTCGTTACGTTTAGTACCCGGGTATTTTTGGGGAAAATGAGGTGGACCTTCATAGATGTGTTAGTAACGTTCTTGGGTGATGGTTGACAGGTTCGGGATTTCGCGAGGAAGCTGAAGAACGTACAGGACGTTTGGGACGCGATTGAGGGCTCGGTACTGTGAGTGGACCCCTTCTCTAAACTCGGGCATGCATAACTGTTTTCTGTAATTATTTTATGGTTTTATATGTGATTTCATGATTATGGACTATGCTATGTTGGTTTTACATAATTGCATGTTTTTCGAGAAAGTACGTATTTGGCACGTTTTACGAAAAAGACTTGATTTCTGATTACGATGCTATGGTTTTGGGATTTCAAATGCTAAATGGTTTTCAATGATTATAAATGGATTTTGAAACATTTTTGAGGATCAAGGTTTTTTGGTTTTAAAATCGGATTTCGAGAATCGAGATTTGGTTTTAAAGTTGAAAAGTTGAATTCTGGATTTGGGTTCGGAATGACGGTTTTGGATGCCGGAAGGGCATCAGACTGGTGATTTCGGATTCGGGTTTGGATATGGATTTAGAATAGTTTTCAATGGTTTTGGATTGGATTTTCTGGATCTGGTTATTGGGTTTAAAGACCCGGATTCTGATGGACGGGGGACGGGGGACGGGCCCGGATTGAGTTTAAAGACTCAGGAGTTTAAAGACTCAGATATTGATATTTTCCCCCGTAGGCCTGTTGAGTTTAAAGACTCGGGAGTTTAAAGACTCGGATATTATTGAGGCCTGGATTGAGTTTAAAGACTCGAGAGTTTAAAGACTCGGATATTATAACTGTTTTCATCTAACGGGTTATGCATGTGTATTTTCAAAACGGAGGGCTAAAACCCTGGTTTTATTATGAAATGGTTTTCGGAAATTCTTTTCTTATTTATGGTCCACTCACACCTTCTGTTTTTAAATTGCCCTCCAGGTCGTGGAGCTAGAGCGGGGTTTCGGCGTCGAGGCAGCTTCTGAGGCATAGCGTACTCGAGAGCGACCCCGGAGTGTTTTAAGTTTTCCGTTGTGCGTGTACCTTGTTTATCGGTTTTCTTTCTTTTGTATTTGGTACTATGCTTTATAAAACTTTGACTTCGAGATGTTTACATTTCCTCCTGCGTCTGATTGTGTAGTTTAGTGGTTACTTTGGTGTTGTGTCGGGGTGTCAGACGGGAGCAGGATTTACCTCGGTTTTCAGGGTGAAACCGGGGTGGGTCCTGACAATTGGTATCAGAGCATAGGTTTGTCGGTCTGTGAGGTTGTGTTCAGGCTATTTGACTGTTTCTATGCCTCTTTCAGCGTGCGATTGACGATACCTCTGAGACGTAGACCCTCTCCACGACCTAAAGACGAAGCAGCAAGAGGGACGGAGAGTGCTACGATTGAGCGAGCCCAGCGGCTCGGGGCTACTACTTTTGGTGGTGGGGCAGATCCTGAGGAAGCCCAAAGGTGGATCACGAGACTTGAGCGGATTTTTGCAATAATACATTGCCCACCGGAGGATCGAGTGTTACTGGCTACGTTTTTACTGGACGGTAGCCCCAACGCTCGCACCACGACCTAGAGGGTGTTCAAACATTAAAAATGTGAGTGGACTAAAAATAAATAAGAGTTATAAAAGCAGTTTCATAAACAAACCAGGGTTACACCCTCCGTTTTGAAAACATGCATGCATAACCAAGTAACTTAAAACAACAGTAGTACGAAATGAAACAACGTGCAGAAATCATCAGAAATCAAAACCAAAGTTCAGGCCCTCGGCCCTAAATCTATAAAGATAAGTAATTCGTGTCACAGCCCAAAACATTTGCAAAACCAGTGAAAACCAGTGAAAAACATCGATCATACAAGTTTATTGGATATCAAGTGCGCCCGAGTATTTAAACTCAAAACAAAATGCGCAAGGACCAGGCCTTCCCGGGATATCAACGAGTCTTTAAACTCAAAACACAATCACAGGCCTCGGGGGGGTATCATTTCACCAAGTCTTTAAACTCAAAGCCATACCGAGTCTTTAAACTCAAAACACATCAGTCCAGGGCCCTCCCCCCCCCCCCCCCCCCCCCCCCCCCCGGCGGTAATTCAATCCGAGTCTTTAAACTCAAAACCAGATCCAGTGGGTTTTCCGAGTCTTTAAACTCAAAACCATTTTTCATATATAAGAAAGTCCATCAAAATCCGAAAACCAAAGCCAAACCGGAAATCTTCGAAAACCGACACTTCATTTGATAAAAAGGGAACTTCCTCCCGAATTTCATTTCCAATATCAATTTAAGTCCACGAATCGTAACAAAACAGATTGCATAGACACATATTCATTCATCCAAAACCATACTCAAAAGCATCACAAAAATCATATTCTCGAAGTACGTGCAAATCCGATAAGTAAAACAGAAAGCATAATTAAATAAAGCAAGAATATAGAAACATAATTCAATAGGTAAAACAGTTATGCATGCTCGATTAGAAAACAAACAGTCCACTTACAACTTTTGTGCGCGTCAATCGCGTCCCGTGCGATCCTCGGCCGTCTCAGGTAATTCCCGACCTGTCCAGAGTCACCAAAACGGGTCACAAACTCTTCAACTTAGCCTACCCTAATTTCCCTAAGTTTCCCGGATTTTTTTAAACGTAATTAAACGGGACCCTAAACCTTCGACCACTTAGAACTAACACGAGACGTTGTCCGATTGTCCCGAAACTTGTCCCAACAGATTTGTTACAATGATTAGACCAAAAACTATGTTGGAAGTTTCCCCAGAACAGTCCCCACGCACCCCCACGCGCCGCTGAAAGTGGCTGCGCATGGGCCTCACGTGCCTGCACTGTTCATCATCTTCAACCTTCTACTCAGCCGGTTCAGACCGGTCCAGGTGAAAAGAACCGGCGTGACCGGTTTTCCCCTCAAATCCAGTCCGTTTCCAACCCTTTTGATCCCACTAGTTTCGTCCCCTTCCTAGCAAGCTATTCCACTACTAAACACACGACAATACGGCCTAACAATACTCTCCCAAATTTGACCTAAACCCAGAAAAATCCCAATTCATGTTCCCAACCACAGGTTGTTCTCCCAGCCACAAGTTGTTTCCCTGAACTCCAATTCAACGTACTAAACCTATTAGGACCCACAGAACAGCTCGACTAAGCTCCTAAACCCACGACTTTTAGTTTGAAACAAAACTTAAAAACAGGGGAACCAGGGGACTCACATGTGTTCTAGCCTCCGCCGTGCTCGCCGTCGTGTTCCTCTGGGTTCACAGGGCTGTCCTCGGCCTTCCTAGCCTTCCCTCAAACTGAATTGGATCAAAAGATCGATTTTTGGTTGCACCACTAACCTCGACTCCTCTCTGTTTTTCTGAGTTCTGCACACCTCACACACACAACCTCACCTCCGTTCATCTCAACACGAACACACACCTTCAGACTCTCACTCAACCACAAAGGAGCCTCACAACACTCACACACCCACTAGAAGTGGATCGATTTCTCCTTCCCTGTCACACAGTCTCTGTTTCTCCCAATAGCACGGCTAACCGACCCATTTAATTTAAAATGAACGATGAAAGTGGCTAGAAGCCACTAGAATGTGGCCAGGTGTCACACACCTGATGGCCCAAGCCCAAAATATCCAATAAGCACTGTCCATTTGTCCTCAGCTGATTGGCACGCTTCCCAATGGGAAAAAAAGATCAAAATACCCCTACTTGTTCAAATTACAATTTTACCCTTCACTTCCTAGACCCGTATCTCACTCGTCCGATGCCCGATGAAGGCGTGCCACCTGTCGTTGTACTCAGGACGACGAGATCTACCTAACAGTCCTAGGTTTACGTGTGAAATCCTTATCGTGCAAAAAGTTAACTTTGTCCCCCTATTTAACCAAATTACGAAAGTGCCCTCAACCTTCTGAACATCATAACTTCCTCCTCGGATGTCGGAATCGGGCGTGCCACCTGTCTACGGACTCGTGACGTCCCAAACTACGTCACGGTCATCGGTCAATGCCCAATTAACATCCCAACTAAAATTCAACATTTTTCCCATTCTAGGGGCAAAATCGTCATTCAACGCCGAACGTCCAAAGTAACCCACTAACCACTGATTAAGCTAACTAATCTGTCACTAATCACTTCACTAATCTCGACTTCCGGGACAGGTCGTTACATCGAGCGTCTGGGACGCTAGGCATATGGGATGCCTAGGATGGTTTAAACATGTTTTCCTGGAAATGGTATTTATGGTTATTGTTTTGGGCGATGGCCCACTTGGAATTTGAAATTGGTATTCTGGATGTCGGATTTAAATAATATATGTTTGGTATTTGGCATTTATGGTTTTGGGTAGAGACCCACATGATTTGGTCTTACGGTTTCCGGGCTAAGGCCCTAACGATTGTTTTAGTAAATAATTTACTTACTGGTTTTTGATACATGCATACGTTTTAATGAAGGGCATAAATATTTTTATGAAATATGTTTTATGAACTTATTTATTTTCGTCCACTCACAGCCTTTATTGTTTTAATGCCCTTCAGGTTGATCACGGATGCGACTGCAGCAGAAACTGGGACATTGCATGCCTCCTCCATCGATCCTTGCGCACTCTGGACGCCCGTCGGGGCAGTGGCTTTCGGTTATCCCTTGTCTGACACTTCGTGTCAGACGGGAGTATGACACATCCCACGGTAATCCCGGGGGGATTGGGATGGGTCGTGTCAGAAAGTGAGAACTTTTCTAATATAGGAGATTGATTATTGCCTCTATGTTCATTTGTTGCAGCATATGTTAAATTCAGCAGTTGACTTGGTTTTAAGGTTTAAGGCTGCTTTAGAGAGTTAATTTGGTTGAGTGATTTGTTTGAGCATACTGTATTTTAGACAAGGAATTATCGCACGTTTTAAATTGTGTATTGTGTTATTATTTTGGGGAGTGCTTGATTAGTTTGATTTGTATTTTGAATGTTGTCAGAAAACTCGGTTGTGTTGGTCATTGTTGCGGTGTTTTGAATTGCCTAATTATGTGTTAGATTTTGTAGGTGTTCGCACGTTAAATGATCTAGAGGAGTTCTAATAGTTACTGGTGGTCTGACGAACTTAATTTTTTGTTCCGGCTTAATTGCAGGGAAAGAAAGTTAGCTCTATTGTTTTCATATTTAATGTATTCTAAGGCAATTGGACATTGAGATGTGGAAGTAAAGTGAAGAAAGTTGAGGGCACGTCTTGTAGTAGTAAATCCCTTTAGATGCGAAACTTTCGTGCACAATTAGATTCTCACCATTCCAAGGTGGCTACTATAAATATGACAAAAGAGATGTTTGTATTGTTGTTAAATTCCTCCTCCATACATAAGAATGATTGATTATATTGTTCTTGTACATCCTTACATATCACTTTGTGTTTGTGTAAGGTTTTGTTTATTAATGCCTATAGTTGAGTATCTTTTTTCAATTTGCGTGTATATTTGCAAACATGCCCTGGCCAAATCCAGCGCTTGAATTTCATGAAGAACCGGATGTATTAAACCAAAACTACACTTGGGACCCTATTTATAAATTTATTTGATGGTTAAGTTGGCTCATTATACTGCTTCATTGTTATAAGGTGCATACAATTTCAAACAATTTGGATTATAAATGCAAATCGTAGGACTTGTTTGGGTGTTATATGATCCTGCCTAGGTAGATGGTGGATGTTTTTACAAATTTGTTTTGATGTGTGGACCCTAAGTATAAAGTGCCTTATTTTGTTGGTTGAATTGGTAAGCTCTGTAAAAGTCGGTTGTTTGAAAAAAGATAATTAAATATGTAATAATCATAAAAAGTTGCCGTGAATTTGTATGGACTTCTTGTGCATTTATATTTTTACTTGGTTGTAAAAAATTGTGGGAATAAATTTCATCAAAACCATGGTCGAATGCCCAGGCCAACTTTCCAAGTAGCCTAGCTCGAATGATCTTTGCTAAATATAAGATCAATAGGCAAGCAAAAGTGCATATTCCAACTCGAAGCATATGTACTTGAATTGAATTAGGAACCAGATTTATGAAATCAAATCAACAATTGAGATCCTATTTATGAAATAAATAGATTGTTATGTTAGCAAATTTAGCCGCATACTATTTGATACCATTTGGAATAGAAATGAAAAAAATAAGTTATGAAGTCTCTGCTGTAACTAGATTTAGATATAAACAAAATTGAACTGATTCATAAACTGGTGCAAGGTTTTGTACATAAGCCAAAAGGCCATTTCACTCTTCAAACTGAACAAATTGCCACATGCCTAGCAAACATGGTAGGTTCGGTTGGATTCAAAAGAAGAGTCACAAAATCCAGAAACCAATTTCCTAAGCAGACCATTTATAAGATGGGATAGACCTGCGGACCTTAACACGTCGAGGCCAAAGGGGGGTCAATAACTTGTTTTGATACTCGGTGTTCAGCAGTACCACCTAAGCGGTTGGTTGATGTTCGCAGCTTCGCTGGAGGAGTTGGGTGAAGGGAGGAGCTGCCGAATGCGATGCAGTCTAGTTCAAAAGGGAGTTCAGTCCCAATTCGAGCCATGGCAGTTTTAGTGAAAGTTGATAAGGTCGTATTGTGGTCATCTAGCACAAGATCGAGAACAAGTTGAAATCGCTCGTTCGTAGAACTATACTGCGAACAAACAAATTATTGCAATGTAAAAGACAGGGCAGTGATATGGGATGAAAGCAAGGAATTTGTATAATGCATGATCTCGCTTTGATAATGACAACTTACCGTGGTAGATGGAAACCAAGAGTTTCCATTGTTTTGCATATTCCTAATGACAAACAGCCCACAATCCCACGTGTTGGGCTGCCTAGGAGCAGCCTGGACATGGACTTTGAAGCGAGAGAAAAAACTAAGGTCGCCATAGATAGAGAGGAGAACGTCCTCATACAAGCAATCCAATGCACCAAGCTACAAAGATTGCAGTCAAAAAATATCAGAAGTGAATAACTTAATGGTTTGCACCAGATGTTTATAACGAATAATAAAAGTAAACAAAGTGAAAAAACCTTACAATAACTTGAACTTGGCGAGCTCGGGCCTCATAACAAGACTGGCTATCAAGGCTATCCCAAACCTCAACAACTCGGCGTGGAATGTGTATGAAAATTAGATACCAATGTCTTCGATCGCCATCATGAATGGGAATAAACATATAAAATAGTGCAAGATAATGTCGATGTGTAGTTAAGATGACCGTGGTGTAAGATGACACTACTTTTAAGAAAAGTTTGTTAAGAAAGTTGATAATGTAATACGTATGTAAGGAGTTGGTGGGATTTGGAGAAATAAACATATAACCTGGGTACATTGAGGCAGCTGTCCCACAAAGCGTGATTCAAAAAGGCAAACCTTTTCAGCATGACGAGCGAAGTGGACCTTAGAGGTGCCATTGAGTGCATAATCTCGGGACAGTTGCTGCAATAATATGTTAAAGCATACTTATAGGCATACTTATAGACTGAAATGATAAGAAAAGATTGCAGAGAATCAAAAGTAACACGCTAAATGTACCCCAAAGCATGTGGGAAAGAACCATTCATGAGATGATGCGGATTGGAGCAAGTCGGCAACAACATTTATTACCTATGCAGAAAACAAATACAACATAAAATACGTATTTATGAAATGTAGTTAATAACAAAAAGGTAACATTATGCATACATCACACTCCAACCACATCTGAGGCTTGAGGGAGGAAAATGACTGCCGCTTCAAAGTTCGAAAGGGGATCTTCACCACTGGGCAACCAGGACTAGGGAGACACATGTTTATGAAAATGAAAATGAACACATTATACACAAGCCATCACCTTAAATGAAATTGCACACATGAGTAAAGAGGGATGACAAACCTTTTGGTGTTTGAATCGAAAATGTAGGAAAGGATCTTACGTTCCTTCAAGCATAGATTTGTGAAGAAGTTAGGAGGGGTTGAACTTGGGGGCCCGATGGGCGTCCAATCATATGTAGTGGACGTAAAATCAATTAAGTTTTCAGCTTGTTCTCCGTGTTTCGTCATCTGATTATCAGCATGAGGAAAGGACCCCATTCCATGCATCTTATGGTGAGGTCTTTTGATCGAACTTGAAACCTCCTCGTCGGTAATGTTGGACATGTTGATAGGCCATGGGGTGAATTTAGAGGTAAACTGATGTTTGTTGGTGGATGGGGATGTATACCCCTGAAAGGGTAAATTTTTAAACAAATACAATAATTAGGTAAAAAGCAGTCTTAATATTAAATTAGGGTGGGCACAATGAAACGAACCTGAAAATGAACACCCTGGACAAACAAGTGGGTACCCCAATCAAGTGGTAAGAATAATACATTAGTGTGGTGACGAACATGTTATTGTTTAATTAGTGGTCATTAAAAAAGTGTGCCATTTTAGTTTATTTTTAAAACATATGAATTGGCCAAAGTAACATGAAAAAAGGTAGGATGCAACCCGACGGGAGAAATGCAGGAAGCAAAAAACACCCCACTAGGGAACAAACCTCGCAGACGATCAAAGAACCGAACCAATTCACGGTTCAAAGCCACCAAATACCGAGCAGTAGAGACAAAATTTCTATCCCAAGTGATCAATGTGTGCATCTAATTACAATCTTCCAATACATTCAATAATTTAATCCCAAATAAATCTAGCATAAGAGATTAGACCTTAATGTGCGACCTCCCTATGGACTTTGAACTGCTACGTGCCAACCAACTTATTTAATTCAAGCAGTAATGGACAATGCAGTAAAGGACGTTGCAGCAATGGGTTGTGACTTGACGAAACTGATACTTGTCAACCAAATTATTTAATTCATGCATAATGGACCCCGCGTACAAACTGACCTCAGTTGGAACCTTTGGGTAATTTGCCTTGGATTCTGGGGGATTAGGACTTCCCTGTGGTGAGGGGGTACCTGCCCTACTTCGGCCATGACAAACACCGTCTACATGTGGGGAGGGCCTAGCATTTGGTTTCACATCATCCCCATAAATGGAATCATTAAATACTTCCAACAAATCACGCTTCAAATTGGAGAATGATTCTTTTAGTGTACACGCAAGTTCTACTTTGAAATGACTAAGGGAGTCTTCAAATTCATGCATTCTAGTTGAGACGCCAGTCAATGTTGGTTCCAACCTCCCAACTCTTGAATTCATAATTTCAATCTGCTTCCACTTACCACATATCTGTTTTTTAACTTGGAGCATTGAAACAACAGTATATGTCACAATAGTTTACACAATTGATTTCTTTTTAAAATGAAGTGGTGGTCCCTGAAAAATCCCACTAGGAAGCAAAGTTGGGCGGTATATCAGTGGTCCTTAAACCTTTTGGCCGCAATGGAAAAAACCATACGAAAGGTTTTCATCGGGTAAATGGCAAAAGTACTAGTACTTTTTCACCATTATTGTAAGGGCAATCTAGCAATACATGGTGCATGGTCACCTCAAGTTTCGTACGTAAAGAAATTGCCAAACACAATGACGTGTCTTCCGAGTCTAGTATAAGAAGTGAGGGTAGTGTCAACATACCTCAATGCAAATTTTTTTTGAGTTGGACCGCGACACAGCATCGACCACAGACGTCCTGCATACGATGGGGAATATTGAATAGAATGGAAACGTAATCAAGAAATTTAGAATTTTAGAATGTCATAGTGTAAGTACCTTAATATTTTGAACGTCTCATTTGGAAGGGTTTGCGAAGGCCGGTTGCTAGGAGACGACCTAGGACGCTTGTGATGCGAGTGTTTTGGAGGGGTTGGATTGAAACTAGGCATGGATGTAGCAACCTCATCGGTGGACTTAACACCCTCAAGACCCATCTGTGGAAGTCCCTCCTCGTGCAGCGGAGACACGGGTGTGGGGTCGTTGTCATGTTTATCCGGATCTATATTCAGGTGGGGTTGGGTGGACATACTTGGTCGATGTTGCAATGGATGCGAGGGCGATGGTGCAGGCAGGTTGCAATGGTATGATGGTGATAGCGTCAGGTGCGTGGGTATGGGGAGGAAGCCGATTATGCTGTGCGGACTAGGGTTGTCTGTGCGTGGTGGCGGGCTGGCAGACTGAAGATATAGATATTTTGATGCTTGCTGCCTAATGGGTGGGCTTTAACAAATCAGACTTTTAGCTGGTGTAAGCCCAATTTGAAATTGGTGTTTAGTAGATAATTTTTGTTTTCCTTTTACCATTTGTAAGGTGGTGGTTCAGCATTGTGAAATTCAATTATCATTTTATGTTATTGTTCAATATGTTTGTGAAGAATTTACACAAATGGTTATGCATAAACTTTCAGGTTATGGTTATATCTATTTTGTTTAGTTGTTATCATATAAGTTGAAGTACGTTGTCTGGTCCTTTAGGGAAACTTGTATTGGATTTAAGGATCTCTATACTGCTATTAAGCTTAATGTATAATTTTCATATTTCTTATGGTTTTAGCTATGTCAAATGGTCTATTATATTTGTAGTTTAAATGAACGCCAGATGAATGCATTGTGTGTTTGGTTTTTTTGCATTTACATTTTGGACTTTGTTATTAAAATGAGTTGAACTTTTTTGTAAGTTAACACAAGTGGGGTGAGAAATTGGGAAATATAAGTTAAATGCTTATTTCTCATGTTATGTCTGTAAAAATTCCGATTTCTGTGTTGGTTTTCTTGATTAAGTGAATTAGTTCCTTGTATATGCCGAAGAAGGTCATGGGTGAATTAAATGAAAATTTAAGTTCGGGAACAGCAAAATTTAAACTTATATTTCAGATATTCACGGCGCTCTATCTTAATGAATATACAGTTATGTCCCTTTTTGGGATGTTGGTTTCGGACACCAAATGCAATTCAAACAGTTTCAGTCCTTCCACCCAATTTCCATACTGTTCTATATTAATGACCATCCTTATGTTCACTGGTGTGAATTTCTTATCATCAATAATTTTAGCTTGGTTATCATCTAACAGTTATTTTCAGGGCAATACTTATGAATGTTGCTATTGGAGTTTGATTCTCTGATTTTCTTACGCACCATTTAGCATTATATGTCATTTTGTATAGTTTAAAGGGAAAGTGTTCATTGAATTAATGTTCGCAATTGGTTGACTTACAAATCGGTTTTAGTAATATAGACTTAGTGGTTTCTATTGGATCTTGATGTTTTCAATGGTTGTGATGTAGTGGTGTTAGTCGTATTATTAGTTCATTATTTAAAAAATAATATTCACTCTCCTATCTTATTAACTGCTTCCATGATTTCTTCCTTATTTGTTCTATGTCTTCAGCCTTATTTATGATATCCGTCTTTCCTCACGTCCATCCAAATATGCACATACATTTACCCTATCTTGAAATAAAAAAAGAAAAAGAAAAAGAGGGTGCATATACAAAGTTTTCTATCAAGATGCATTTGACAATGTTTGCTACCAATATGCAATTTTTGGGATGAAATATACGAAAACGTGGCAAGGTCAGTTTTTTCTGACACACTTTTCGTCCAATGTTGGAAATAAAATTAAAATAATAATTCATGTCTCAACGTTGTAAGGGAGACAATCACAATTTATGTGATTTGATGAAATTTGTTGAACAAATTATAGTTGAATGTATTATATAAACTGACAAACATTTTTCATAATGTAACAAACATGAATATAATTCTATTTCATCTTTTGGGTCATTATTTCTCAAAAATAACTTACTCATATTATAGGTAAATAAAGTGTTGGGTGGGTGTAGTTGACGTTTTCAATAAGAACGACAAGCATATGTTGGCCTTCTCACGTGTGTAGACCACAATTATTCATTCATATTAGTGGTCAACAATAAGTTCCCAAATTCAGGGTTTCCATTTAACATATTTCATCTAACATATAACAATGCTTTACTTGATAGCATTAATCCATCACTCATATTTAAATATACCCCCAAATGGTTCCTAGGTCAATTGAATACTTCATCCATTACCACACTACTTAATTTAGTAGTCCAATCATGATAAGCTCGTAATCCACATTACAATGTTTTTGATATGTGGGTTAAATTAACGTTTCCAATCCGAAAGCAAAAACTAGATTTTCGATCCTATGCGGGTAAGTTAGCGCCACCATGCAAAATTGACAACAAGATCCAATCGTTTCACAATGTTTCATGTATGATCACTATTGAGAATTGTATCACATTGTAACATTGCGCTGTAATTAATATGTACTTATTTAAAATTGACAAATAATATTAAATTTGATATTTTTATTTAGTTGAAAATTACACATATTTAAAAGATAAGTTTTGAAATAAGCATATTTCACATAAAGCGCACCGGCTAAAATCAAATTCAAAAAATCTAATAACACAACCTTTACCCGCCCTTCCCCTCCATAATTCATGCACGCCAAAAGCTGTCTGCAGCTCTCCCAAAATGCATTATTTGAGCATCTTCCTGCTCCCCACATCAAAATACCCGCCGCTTTTCCTGCTCCCTCAATTTTAATATACCCCACTTGCCCAACATTCATCTTCCAGCATTATTCAAATGGCGACATGTGGCATACTTCCCCCCCCCCCCCCCCCCCCCCCCCCCCCACCCCCAAAAAAAAACGCCATTCCATTTTTTCAACCATGAGGGAAATGCCCCACATGGTAACACAAGACACATGGCAACCACCCCACTTCCCAAAACAACCACAAAAGTGACGGGAATCTATTCCCCCCCCCCCCCCAACACACACTTGTATTTTAGCCATCATTAGTAACTCACGTGAACCCACATAAAATACTTTATTGTATTACAAATTTTGTGTAGGAAAATTGAAAGGGACACCTCCATGGTTCTCACACCCTCATGAAATTGAGTATGGAGTGTCATTTATTAAATTGCACTAGAGGCAGTGGAGTAGTCTCAAACCATAATAACGGATTTTGTAGGGGAGAGTTTTACCGGAAACACTCAAATATGTCTCCAACTGACGAGGACGGCACAACTCCCACCAACATATGGTAGCAGTGTTACCCTCATTAGAAGCTTTTATATGCATGGGTGAGTCGAGTTTGTTAGTTCGATTCATTATCATTGATTAAGATTACGGCCATGTTTAGGGAAGAATTTTGCCCCCACCATTCTCACCTTACTGAGGCAGCATGTAACCATGTCCACTAACAAGGGTAGTACATATAAGAAACTTGAAAGACCTACATGTTCACCCGAATACTACAGGGTAGTAAACTTGTTTAACATGTACAAAAAACTTACATATATGCACAATATTTCATTCTCCCTTATGGAGGGTTGCAGCTTGAAGTTGGGTTGTAAGAGTCGCAACAATTTGAAGTAACTCGTCACGTTACTTTGTCAGTTCTGAAATACGGTTTTCATCGCACATTTGATGCTCTACCTCAACAGTCGAACTCGATCCACTGCCCTCCAACCTGAGGGCAAGAGCAAGTGGCTGGCTATTGGTGACGTACTCTTGGTATGCATGAATACCCTCCTCCTGTGACTTATACGATCTGTATTTTGCATTGCGGAAATTGGTGACCTGAATTTCTGCGTCACTCCAACTATTATAAATGCCAGGAACTCTACCCCTAAATGCCACCCAAACTTTACCCATAATTGAATATGAACGACGGTGTGAGACGGGGAATGTTTTAGGGCGACCACACTCTCCTTTGTATTCACCTCAAATGCAAACTTTGAGATACACAATGGGGAAACAAACTAGATTGGGACCGCATCGTGTAGGTTGGTTTGGGAATACTCCCTCCTCTTATTTATAGAGTGGGAGGCAATAGTGGTTATCCACCACATCAGCTGGCAACACTACATGCATGACGTTTTCCCAAAGTAATTTGAAGTGCATGTGAAACTAATTAATCATACATTGGACAAATAATATGGGAATATTCTCGTTATATGTTTAAAGTAACCAGACAACACAATTATGAAATACAGATGGCCGGATGGATTATTTAATTAGTAATATTAATTATTACCTATTCACGCTAATACATCGAGAATGGCCGGAATGTTAAAAGTAATATGTATATATAAACGGCGAAAAAGCAGTTTGATTATATAGAAACAGTGTGGTTAGGGGAAATAATATTTCGGGTTCTCCACATTGGCCGACCACAGCTAACAGGCATCTGCGGCGACCACCTGCGAGTCCATCGGCCCTAATCTTCATACGCTGATCTTCATATCCACTAGCGAACCCAGATCCCAAATCTCATTTGGAAGCTTGCGAACTTTGCCAACCTAATCGACATCTGCAGCAGCGTGCCCATTTCCACAAGCTCGCTTCAAATTTTGCAAAACTCAACATCTAATTTCATGATGGCTTATGTAAGTGATATAACATCCTCCTGGGTATAAGCGCTGGTTACTGTGTCCCCATCTATGTATGTTATGTAATTGACCCCCCCCCCCCCCCCCCATAAGTTTTGGTTCTGGATTTTCCCCCCTATGTTGTGGGTCTTGAATTTTCCCCCTAGTTTTTTCCCTCCTAGATTTTCCTCTCTACTGTTTGTGCGTGATCCGTTGTTCAAGATGCATACCGAAAAATTTATTCATATTACCAGTATTTAAAAAGAGGCTACCAAATGTAAACAAAAAATCTGAAGCTTTCACATCTTACCGACTAATGCCTCTGACAAAAATGGGTTGCATGCTGGATTTTGGTGTGTTAGATTATCAGTTGAATTGTATGGGTTCATATACCGGATTTTTTACTTTGTCCATACGCCAGTAATTAATGTTTGAAGTCATTTGGGTTTCGCATCCGGTTTCGTATGTTTCTTGTTTACCATGTACGAGTTAGCAGGTGAATTTGTTTTTTTTTTTTGTTGACAGGCTTCAAGTGGCAGCGACGGAGAAGCTTCGCAAGTAGTACCGGAAAAAGTTAGTACCTTCTGTATGCCCAAATTTTTTCAGGACACTATGGCCGAATTGACAGATGCAAAAGCTATTGCGGTGGATGAATTGGGTTTTCGAACCTTACGCCAAATAGCATGGACGGGAATGAAACTGCGCCATTTCACAGCCGTCCTCCACGGGACAAACCCGGATGGTCCTTCCATGGAGATTGAGGGCCGGGTGCATAAGATTCGTAAACGTGATTTCTCCCGTATAATGGGCATTCCGCATGTCACACAACCACGTCAACGGGGACGGTCAATTTCAATGGACACCGTCAGCATTTTTTGCACCAAGTACAGGCGACAGAATAGGGGCCTAGTCTTGGATGACTTGAGGAACATTATAGTAACGAAGGAAGCGCCGGATGATGAATTTAAGATTGCGTTCATCTTGTATTTGATGGGAACAGTCCTATTTCCGACTGATTATATTACTGTGCGCGACAACTACCTGGTAGCCTTCCTCTATCGTGAAGAGTTCGGTGACCTAAATTGGCCAGCTTTGTGCTCGGATGATCTTTTTGCCAATATTACAGAATTATAGTTGTCGAGCGAGCGGATTCTTGCAGGATGCACCATATTTTTATAGCCGTTCTATCTTGACAAAATTGGAGCTAGGTATATGTTGGTGGACAGGGCAATACCACCAATTGTAGCTTGGGACAGGGAAAAATGGAATACACTTTACAACTGTTTGAAGGAACACCGACGTAATTGAGGGGTTGCGGTGGGGAATGAAACCCAACCTATGGCCGACATGACACATAGTTTCAACTCCTTTCAGGTTGAGGACAACGAAAGCTCAAATCAACACATGGCAACATCGATCGACCATGAGAAGGTAATTGAACTTTCCCTCAATAACTCATTCCGTTTACCGTATAACATAGTTGAAGTAGTTTCGTTGCTTAGATGATTAAGTGTAAGGTGATGGTTGTCGTTTGATTATTGGGATTAAATGCAAAACCTTGATGCAGATTGAGGGATCATTACAGCTGCCCAATCAGATGTGTGACGCAACCGAACTGGGATATGGACTTTCAATGGAAAATACTGGTAGCAGGGGAAAACATACAGCCTCACGCGCAATTAAGGCCAAGCAGACGGTGCGACCCCCATCCACATCAAAGAGGCCCAAAAACCTGCCAAAGGGCTGGTTTTGGGAGGATACGGTTGTCAATCAGATATTTGATGCACGGAACGATCCAAGGTAAATGCATATATGCACATTTAATTGTTTAAGTATACCCTGTATAATTGGTGAATCACCATGATATTCTTGAATTCATATCATTTCATTTCAAGCAGCCAAGTCATTATCCTAACTGAAAGTGATCACTTAACAAGGCTGGATATGAGATGTATGCTGCCAGATACCTTCATCTCTAACCAGGTAAGTGCTTTGTGTTTCTAAGGTGTAGATATTTCATTTTAAATGTGAAATTCGTTGCTTGAATGGTGTTATGTTCTAATTGGGGTCGGATTTAAGCTAATGAACGTCGCAATGAATATGATGGGTGGTTCTGTAAATGGGCGTTGGTATCTTCCACCGAATTTCACAGTAAGTTGGGAATTGCATCTACCATTGTAAGGTTTGTCACCGATAAGCAAATTATTCTAACATTTTCTTCGGCCCTAGACAAAAGCTATCGCTTGTATTCAAGAACCCGGCATTCCCACCAAACAGATTCGGTCCTTGAGGAGGTACCAATGTATGAGGGAGTTAGGGAAGATTGGACACACCATTGAAAAGGTAACATACAAGGTAATTTGCACCAATTTAATTGGTTATGCTGTGACAAACCCTCAACGTGCATTTCCATATATATGTAGATATTTGTCCCCGTGCTGGATGTTGCGGCGAGACATTGGTTCCTCCTCATAATTCATGTGAGTGATCAACGAGCAGAGATATGGGATTCCCTCATTCAGGGGAGGGCGCGCAGCCGAAAAGTAAATCTATGCCAGCAATTTGTAAGTTGTTAGATGACAAAATTTCAAATTTCCTTTTGTTGATTTATTAGCAATTTCTCCAGAATTCCACAAGGGAACCTTACAAGTCCGGTATATCAGTTGCAGGCTTTGGAAACAGTGTTGCTTACGAAGCCAGAAGTAGATGTTGTCGGGATGGCGAGTTTGAGGGGGTGGGATCATTTGGAGTGGACCATGCGCTTAATGCACCAAGTCAACCAAATGGATATGACTGCGGGATCTTCGTCTTGCGTTTAATGCTCGATTACCCAAGTGGTGAAGCTTTGCAGTATACAGAGGTATTTATTGATTAAATCGTGCCCTGTGTTTGCTATATACTTTTTAATGTATAAACAATCTGATGTTTTCATTTTGCACTGATAGCAATATGACTCTAAGTATGAACGGGAACGACACGCCCTCTATTTGGTCAAGCACGAGAAAAATCAGTGCCACCCCGGGATGGATATTGGGGCTGCTGCAATGGGAGGCAATATGTAGACCGGGAGAAGATTGGTTGGATGAACTGCTGGGAAATGTTCCGACTATCTTTATTTAAGATTCGATATCCATGCTCCACTCCTTTTTTTGAGATTAATGGCTATGTCCCTTTGAGTACTGGTGGTGTGTAAAATAAATAATTTGGTGAACTGTACGTTTAGATTTGTTACGCACTACCAATGAATCTCGGACATCTTCTTGGACGTTATGTGAAATATGCATCTATGATTTGCAAAATACCTATATGACCGTAATGTTGTTTCACTAATCTCTTTTGCAATTTTTGTTGTCGTTGACACCATACTGGCACTATGTAATGTACACAATTTTCAATAAAACGTGTTGCCCTAGTACGTCTATATATACCTATATATACATGTAAGTAGTGGTAGGATATTTGATGTATTTTTACAGGATAGTTGTAGATTGCACTTATCGATCTAACCATTTTGTAGTTCACGACATGAAATGAAATGTAAGAAGAGAAATGTAACGCCCCGGACATTCGAAAAATGTAATATTATAACATATTGAATAAAATGACGTTTTTACCCTTGTGATTCGTGTGGTCAATTTGTTGACTTTTTTATTGGAGGGTCAAATGGATGTTTACTGATGACCGTGACGTAGTTCGGGACGTCACGAGTTCATAGACAGGTGGCACGTTCGAATCGGGCGAACAGGGTGGAAGTTATGATGTCCGGAAGTTCAGGGGCATTACCGTAATTTGGACATTATAAGGGGAAAAAGTTGACTTTTTGTTTAACATTTTGTTTTCACACGAAACGAAGACCGTTAGATTCGTCTCGATACCCTGAGTACAACGACAGGCGGCACGCGTGAAACGGACATCGGGTGACCTAGTTACGGGTCACGGAAGTTGGAGGGCATTTTGGTAATTTTTGCCCTGGGGGCATTTTGGTAATTTTCACGGTGGTTACTGTTCACCTCCGTAAAAAACAGAGTGCGGCCGTGGATGTTTGCGCGTGCATTTGTTTAAGCCTAGTGGACTGATCTGAGGGATTGTTTATGTCGTTTGAGGTAGTGGTGCTGGACTGAGTGGCTTTGGTGCACGATTTGGGCAGTGCTCAGTGCACGGGGGAGATTGAAATTGGCTGTGGTCTCTGTGCTTGCGGGAAACCGTTTTCAGAGACCCCAGTTGGTCTCCCACAGGCTGTTGGCCACATTGAACGTTAACTGAGTTTGAGAATGGAGAAAGGATTCATTTTGGGGGTCTTTGTGCATCAGTTGAAAGGGCTGAGACTGAGAGAACCGTGAGGAACCAATTTCGGGTTTTTGGGGGGAAATTTCAGGGTTCAATTCCTACGGGTTTTGGGACCAAACTAAGGACACTGAGGGACTTCTGGGAGTGAAAGAATCACGTTGGTGCAAGATTTGAGTGAGGACGACCACTGTTGGCCCTAGAACCCGAGTGCTGTTCAGGGAGGAACCAGTTGGAGGGAAAAATCCCATTCAATTTCTGGTGCCTGTTGATCGAAACCAAGGGCCGTGTTAGACTTCTGGGGCCACTACGAGCACAACCGTGCAAGAATCGAAGGAGGAGGAGGACAGGTTGGCCGGGAACCTGAGTCTCAGTTTCAGAGGAAAACCAGTGCTGAGGACGACGACTTCCAGGTAACGGTGAGTTAAATTGTTAGTGCCATTGTGTTCGTCTAAGTTTCCTTATGCTACTGGTGAAATTAATTTGGAAATGGAGCTGGTTTGGGGGAGTTCTGGACGACGACCCGTTCGTCTGATCAGGTCTGGGTCGAATCAAATTAGGGACAGTCGAGGTTAATCATCATTACAGACCTAAAATTAATGGATTAGAGAAGGTGTTAGGATTGAAAACGGGAAGAATTGATTGAGAATTGAGCTTGAACTGGTCGGGTTGAGTCGCGGGTAACAGACCCGTTTATCAGTCTATCCGGGTAAGAACGATGACACTGTAGCTTGGCGCGTGGCCTTCACGCGCAGCCACTTTGGGCGGCGCGTGACGGCGCGTACGATGTCATCTCCGATCACGGTCAACATGGAAATTGTTCCTTTCAGTCTAATTAACATTTTCCCTTTAGGATTAGAGTTGTTCGGGAGTCGTTCGGGATAATTTCGGGAGCTCGGAAGATTAAGTCCTTAAGGTTTATTTCGCCGAAAAATCCGGGAAATTAGGGAAAAATCATACGAGCTATTTGAGGATGTTTGTAACCCTTCTTGTACGTTTTTACAGGCCCGGACACTTCCGAAGCTACGGAGGAGCGCGCGGGATGTGATTGACGCGTCCTAAAACTGTGAGTGGACTTTTGATTTTTAAATTGGGCATGCATGACTATTTTGCTTATTTATCTCATGGTTTTACATATGATTTTATGATGGTGATATGATATATCGGTTTTACGTATTTTCACGCTTTTCGAGATATTTATCGTATTTCACGCATTTCGAGGTTATGGTTTTCGCTTATGCATGCGTGATGTTTTGATGAAGTACCTGGATATGAATATGCATGTTTCGGATTTATGATGTTTGATCATATTGTGAAGTAATTTTCGGAAATTGCATGTGTTGGAATTTGCATGTGAATTCGGACATAAGTCCTGTTATGATGTGATATGTTTTCGGAATGATGTTGGAAAACGGTTTGTGATGAATCCTGGTTTATTGTGTTTAAAAACGGTTTTGGGTTTAAAGACCCGGTTAATGGTTGGATCTGGTTTTGGGTTTAAAGACCCGGTATGTTGATGACGGGGGCGGGCCCGAAAATTGGGTTTAAAGACCCGGATTGAGTTTAAAGACTCGTGAGTTTAAAGACTCGATTATTGTGATACCCTCGAGGCCTACTAATCATGTTTTGAGTTTAAAGACTCGTTGATATCCCGGGAAGGCCTAATATTGAGTTTAAAGACTCGGATGGATCCAACGGCATAATTGTGGTTATTGATTCACGTTTTACTTGATTTGTGCAATTAATGTTTCAAAATGACGGTTTCTGGAATCTGGCATTATTAAATGGTTTTACATGAGTTATGACGATCCTTTGTAACGTTTTTTTTTCGGAAAAAGAGTTTTCAAAAGTCTAATATGCAAATTTTGAATTTTTGGTTATGCATGCATGTTACAAAACTGGAGGGCGAACCCGATTTCGACAACTGTTTTTCCTGTAAAACTTATTTTTCGGTCCACTCACACTTTGTTGTTTTAAATTGCCTCCAGGTCGTGGTACAAGTTCGGGGGCTAGCGCCGAGGCAGTGGCAGAGGCATAAAGTTTCTGTTGCGGCGTAGTTAGTTCACAAAGTAGGATTCGTTCGTTAATCTATTTTGTAATATTATGCTTTGTGAAACTATGGACTTAAGGTCCAGTCGGATGTATTTTATTTAATCTCCCTGGTCTGACAATAGGTGTGATGTAATATTATTTAGTTTTCCAGTCTTTTGGATTCGATTGTCAGACGGGAGCAGGATGCTTCCCGATTATCGAGGCGATAATCGGGGTGGGTCCTGTCAAGAAAGCTTTGTTCAATACTGTTTTTTGCCACCAACAAACCGATCCAGCCGATTATATTGCACTTATATGTTATGTGCATCATTTACACAAATGATTTGGTTCCTTTCGAAACCCCAAATGGGCGCCAAATGGGTCACACATACACAACCGTCGGTTCATTTAACCCTTCAATGGTTCCCAATCCCCCTTTATGCTAAAAGGGTTTTTCCATTATATGCAGGCTATAAAAAAACAAGGAACCTCGATCGGAAAACAAATGAGCAGACACCTACTCGCCAAATTCAGATATTAAAGAAAAGGTAAACCCTCATCGACGCCTTTTTCACGTATGACCCTTCAATTATATCTCCCTCACCACCCTCCCTCAAGTTGCAATTTGCATGCAGGTTCAATACAATCTCCCACAGCGTATGAAATGCACGCGAGTGTTGATTTGGGATTTCGAAAATCACGATATACTACAACGACCGGAGGTCGCCATGAAGCTTGATGATAGCATGAGGAAGGTGGCACCGCCGTTGCCCTGGTCGTAGGCCGCGTACAAATGCTGGGGCGGTTGCGTGCTGTTTTCTTGTAAGCAATGTCATCTTATTTTCAATGTCGTCTTTCAGAGATTCCGATGCTCCAACCAAATTAAATGTTTTTCATAACTTTTGGTTGATTATTATGTAATGAGGTATGGCAGCTATGCTAAATAGATCATGGTCTTTACGAGGTTGTGAATGGTTGTTCCTCACAGGTGAAGTTTTGAGATTAATCTATTAACATAATTTTTTAATCAACCCAGATGCACAAAGTTACATGAAAACGGGCGAAACTTATAACTATTGACAACTAATTGCAGACTAGGAAGATGGAAGCAGGGCAATCATCCAGGACCCAGTTTTCTAAATCATCGTCAACGAATGTTGAATTAGATCAAAGTGTTTTCGTGCCAATGTACGAGCGGGATGCATCATTACCAACCACTAATGACGACTGTGAGAGTATAGTGGACGCTGATGGTTACGTTGGTTTGGTGTTTGGAGGGAAAAGATATGGTGAGCTGACTAACGCATACATGATCGCAAGAGAATTTACAACTGTAGACGACGCTGATCTATTTTATACTCGGTATGCAAAGGCTGTTGGGTTTTCAGTGAGGAAGGGTTACATGGATAGGAACAAGCACAATGTAGTTACCAGAAGGAAATGGACGTGTTCAAAAGAGGGGCATCGAAGAAGAAAGTGGATTGAGTTGGATAGGCGGGTTAATACACCTCATCCTGAAACTAGGGAGAATTGTGGCGCATGTATGTGGATTAACTTGTCAAATAGAACCGGGTTGTACACCGTGTGTGAATTCCAAAAAGAGCATAGCCATAATTTGGCAACCCCGTGGCATTCTGCCTATCTTGTTTCTCACAGGCGGGTAATGGAGCTTGAAATCACCCAAGCCAATTCTATGCGCCAGGCTTGTATAAGAACAAGCAGATGTTATGAATATATGGTGGATCAAGCAGGGGGCTACGTTCATGTGGGTTTTAATATCAAAGATCTTCATAACAAGTTGTATAGAAACCGACTTGCTCTTGTACTAGAAGGTGACTCAGAGGCTGCCTTATCATATATGAATGCAAAAGCGTCGACAGATTCGGGGCTCTACTGCAAATTTATGGTGGACGAAGAGGAAAGATTGGCAAATTTGTTCTAGCGAGACTCTGAATCATTATATGATTATACTTGTTTTGGGGACGTGATTATGTTTGACAGTACATACAAGACAAACGTGTATGGCAAGCCGTTGGTGCTTTTTGTGGGTATGAATAATCATCGTATGAATGTGGTTTTTGCATCAGCCCTTATCTGTAATGAGACAGCCGACACATATTGTTGGATCTTAAAGACGTTTTTGGAGTCAATGGCCGGGAAAATGCCGATATCTGTATTCACTGATGGTGATGAAGCAATGCGAAGTGCAATACAAAAAGTGTTTCCCGGAGTGAGGCATCGATTATGTTCGTGGCATCTTTTGCGGAGTGTCTCGGAAATCACTAATAATCCTCCCCTCCTACTGCTTTTCACGGAATGTTTGTATCAACATATTACCGAAGAAGAATTTGAAGTTAAGTGGAGGTTAATGGTTGACAGATTTCAACTCCATGAAAATAAAACAATGAAGGGTTTGTACAAAAGAAAAGGGAGATGGGCTCAAGCGACATTCAGAGGCCATTTTTTGGGAGGAATTTATATCACTCAGCGGTATGAAAGCATGAACTTTTGCATGAAAGAATTTCTAAAGCGATCATCAATGAAGATTCAAGAATGTGTTAGCCAATTGGATAAGGGAGTATTGCGCGTAAGGAATAAGTGTACCATGGAGGATTTTCGGAATTTTAACTCAACCCCTGTTTTGACCACCCCATTACGAATGATTGAAAAACATGCAACAAAGGTTTATACTGAAAAGGTGTTCTATATTGTTCAGGCCGAGATAAATGCGGTGGCTCAATTAAATGTCATGCCACCAACTACTTTCCCAGAGTACTCCAGCTATATAGTATCTATGTATGGGAACCCCGGACGTAACTGAACTGTTAACTACTTCAAGGACCAAAACGAACATATTGAGTGCAGCTGTGATAGTTTACAGTCTAAAGGCACTCCATGTAGTCATATTTTTGGAATGATGAAGTGGGACGCGATGATGGAGATCCCCAAAAGTTTGATCTTTAAAAGGTTTATGAAAGAGGCGAGGCTAGGAATCCCATTTCAGAGCAAAGAGGATAACTACTTTGATGATGATGTCCAAGCCGCTAGATATGGGGCTATTGGGGCAATGTGCAAGAAGTTGTGTCATGTTGCTTCCAAGAGTAGTCAATCATTCAACGAGGTCAAACACGAAGTTGCTTTATTGACCACAAAATTTGAATCTTTGACACCTAACATAGAAGGCTTGTATGACAAAGTTGGAAGCATTGGATTCAAAGATAAGATCATTAGAGATGGTAACATTGCAATTGCAAGGGGAATTGATAATCCCCCATACACCTATGGGAAGTATAAGTGCAAGACAAAAATACAAGCATGTAGTATATACAGGGTATGCGGTCACACGAGGACAACATGTCCACTGCGACCAGGAGCGAAGAAAATCAATGGTCCTCAATTTACACCCGAGGGTGAGTGGCCCATTTTATCCTCAAGGGAGGAATCTAATTCTCTTCGGACTGAATCCGCACTTTACCAATCTCAAGGATTAGTAGATAATACTCATGAATCAATAAATGAATACTCATCCCTCAACCAACAAGGAACAAGCTGGTATGTATCCTAAGACTATCATCCATTCATTCGTTTGTACATTTAGGAGGCATTGCATGATCGGGCAATATAAGTCTACAAGGTGCAATGAAACTAATGAAAGTCGTACCTACATATAATTGAGGTCAGAATAAATTTTATTCGCCGTGTAAGTGTGCCATTTGTGATGCCAAATATAGTATTTGGTCCTGGGTGGTATTGTATTCCCTTCTTCAGTACGATTACACAATCCTCGTAATTTTTACTACCTTTCTAGCATTGGAACCTTTGCACTTCAACCATTTCCTTATATCTCCACTTATGAGTGATGTTCTTCAACTTGGCAATCATTTCTATTTGGTGTCGACATGTACAAGGCTTCCAGAATGGGAAACAAGGATCATTCTATTTAAACATCTTCATATAAATTCAATTCATTCATCATATCGCAATTTTCTTAGTTTTCTTGTAACTGGTGTCAGACTTCCTCACACCTTATTATTGTTGGAACAGGGAGACCTTGGCGTTCAACCTGGCTGAGTAAGGAATAGGCATACTTTTCCTTTCGAGCCACGACTGATTTAACTGTAGTTCATTTCGTGGAGAATGAAATCGTTTGATAAGCCGTGAAGCATCCAAAGCTGGTTTTTTCCTAAATTTAATGTATCCTTGATCTTCGTTAATGAAGACTTTGTTCAGTTCCTCCTACATTTGGTTTAGGTCTTCCATCCAAACCCATTTCTGGTTTTTTTTCCCCGCTAATGATTTCTAGTAGAAACAATGCATGTTTAGCGACTTTTAGATTAACATGGGAAAATGTAAGTATACTCTTGCCTCATTTTTTTTTTTGGGTTTGGGTGATTTCGAACTAAACTACTGTGGTGGATATGGTTGCTTCCTATAAATATGCTATACTAATTATGTCCTATACATTTGGTATCAAGCTTTTCCTCTCTCTGTGCATCTTGTTTGTATGTTTCCAGGATTCTTTGATCTTGCCCATTAATACAAGGACGTACCTGGGTTGGTTTTTTCTTCACCCCTCCTTGGATCTCTATATATATGTGTACGAATATATATAGGTAATCGTAATCCCTCTATTGTAGATCCATAGTAAATTTAGGCGCCAAAGTTAGGCCATACATAGGCTTCATCTTTCTACTTTTCACTGGCATTTAATCTCATCAGTAAAATTAACTGATTTTTTTCTCATTGATCAACTTTCTATTACATTCATATATAGTTTGATAATCGATTGCATTGACCAGATGTATACATTGTTAGATCATCTCCTCTAAATCTGTTTTCCTTGAATAGACCCATACCTAGTATGATCTGAAATAATCCAGCCATTTTATCTGCAACTGTGAGAACATTCTTGGGAGAATTTCCTATTGCAAAGGCTCGGGCCGCTACTTCGTCCCTATAGTATTTTGCACATCTAAGATTCATACAGCCATTGCGGATGTTGTTTCTTGACAATTTCCCGACGAAAGGTGTAACGCCCCGGAAATTCGAAACATGAAAATTTGGAAAAAAAAAATTGAAGAAAAGGACGATTTTGCCCCCGGAATTGGGCAAAAAGTTGACTTTTAATTTGAGCGGTCAAACAGACTTTGACCGATGACCGTGACGTAGTACGGGACGTCACGAGTTCATAGACAGGTGGCACGTCCAATTTCGACATTCGAGAAGAAAGTTATGACGTGCGGAAGTTGGTAAAAGGGGCCGAAAGTTGACTTTTTGATCGGGACCATGTTTGGACTTTCCGGGAGTACCGTTGGATAGGTCTCGAGACGCTGAATCCGTAGACTGGCGGCATGCGTCAATCGGAGCCCGAACGAGAAACTTATGGGTCTAGAACAATGAGGGGTATTTTGGTAATTTGTGAGAACAAGGGTAAAATGGTAAATTGAAGCAGTAGGATTAATTAAAAGAGGACTTTGGCTGATTCAGCCTAAGTGGGATGAGAATAACTACCTAAATGACACCTGGCCAATTCAAATGGAGATTAGTGGCACTTAGTGCCTTTGTTATTAATTAAATAATTAAATGAAACGATGACATTATTAATTAGCATATAGTGTTCATGTTTAAAAAAGAAAAACAGAGAACATACCATTTCTTCTATAATTGATCGATCATGATTCAAAAACCCAACTGATACCAGTGTAAAAAAGAGAAAAACAGAGAGACTTATGTGAGGGAATTGAGTGAAAATCGAGAGGAAATGAACCTAGAACCCTACTGAGAATACCCGAAAAACTCAATAAAGAACAAATGTAGAATTTGATTGTTTGGATGCTTTTGATTGAAATTGATTGAACAATTAGTCTTCTGGGAGCTCAACGAAGTGAACAGAATCAATTGGGCGGTCAATTGACGGTGAATCGATAGAGAACAGCCCCTGCGACTGTGTCGAAGTTGGGTGCTTGGGTTCGATTACTTGGAGGTAAGGATTTCTGAAATTGATTGCACCTTTATTCTTAGAATGGACGTAGAATGCTTCCTGTATGATCAATTTAATGATATGACATGAACTGGGGTGAAACCCGAGTTAGGACCCGTCGGGTGTTCGTGTTGAGTCGTGAACTTTGGGGCATGGTTTCACGAAATTGAATTCACAGATCTTTAATCCATATTGGTTTAATGCTAATGAGTGAAAGAACGGAAAGAATTAGGGTTGAATTGGCTAGGAATGAATCGGGTTGCATCGCGGGTCATAAGCTCCGTTTACCAGGTAAACGGGTAACAGGGACAACTGTAGCTGGTGCTGTAGCACGGCGCGTGGACTCACGCGCAGCCACTTGCGGCGGCGCGTGAGGGCGCGTGGCACGTTTTCTGGGGAAAGTTCCAACAGGTGTTTTACTCCCTGTAATGTAACGGACATTTTAAAATTGGTTTCGTGTCAATCGGACACCGGCTCGATAATGTTTAGAGGGTCCGATGGTTTAAATTATATTTTAAAATAATATTTAAATCCCGGAAAATTATGGGAAAATTATATGATGTAACTTGACTTGTTAGTGACCTTGAATAATAATTGTGAACAGGATTCGGGATTCCTGGCACGTATTGAAAATTACGGAAACGCGTGCAGCGCGGGAAACGAGCAATTGGACGGTGTGTGAGTGGACGTTTGTTTTATAACTTGATATGCATGCATAGTTAAATGTTTTACATGATTGATTGCATTGATTGGTTTGCAATGATGTTATGATTTGTTTAGATGATTATTTATGATTTAATGATTATTTTAATCGGTAATTCGGGCACGTTTTACGAGGAAATGTGTAAATGATATTTTGGACTAGGCCCGGAGTCAAAATGATTTCAAAATGGATATTTTACTGAATTAATGAGTTAAGAATGATTTCTGGATTATTATAATGTTTTCTATATGATTTTACGGAATTACGTGTAAAGGATATTTGGGCTTGAGTCCCGGTTGGTAACGATTTTGACTTGGTTGGAAGTCAAGGATTTGATTGAGATATTTTGGGATATAATCCCGGATGATTTTCATTATGATTGTGAATACCCAGACGGTCGAAGCTAGGGGTGTTCCCAGACGACCGGAGCTCGGGGATATGATTGTGATTGTTCCCAGGCAGCCGAGGCTAGGGGCGTTCCCAGACGGCTGTTGCTCGGGGAGATATGTGTTCCCAGGTAGCCGAAGCTCGGGGTGTTCCCAGACGGCTAACACTCGGGGTGATGCATGCCGGGACAGTCAGAGCTCGGGGTGACTTCCCAGACGACTGAGGCACGGGTTATGGCCTACGCGTAGTGCAGATGTGACCGTATGATGGTTTGTGCACTTGTGAATAGTGCGGATTGATTGATTGATTGAATAATTGATTGTGACCTTGTGTATAGTGCTGTTTGATGTTGCGTACTGGTATTGAGTACGAGTTTTGGTCCGTGTGGCCAGGTGACTATGTTTTCATGTGTTTGGCCTGAGAGCCGGAAGTTTGACTTATTATATGGTTTGGCTGGAAAGCCGGTGATTGTCATTCATATATTTTTCCTATGCATGCAAGATTTGATAAACTGGAGGGTAAATGATGCCTTTTAAAATGTGTTTTAACGAATATATTTTTGTCCACTCACACTTTTCTGTTTTGTTGACCCTCCAGGTCGTGGCACAACGTTCGGGGCTGATCTCGAGGCGAAGGTATAAGCAGAAATCAGCGCAACTATCCCTTGCCTGATAGGTACTGAAGGATCGTTTCGGGACTTCAGTTGACTTGTCAGACGGGAGCAGGACCGGGTACGATTTTTGAGGTCCAGTTGGGGACGGGTCCTGTCAAATTGGTATCAGAGCATTTGGTTACGGATCTGTTATGCCTCCGAGACGTGAGCCCTGTGTACGGCCTGACGATGAGTTAGGGAGTCCAGATATTGAGAGAGCCCAACGTCTGGGAGCCACTAGATTTACGGGCCAGACTGACCCAGAAGAGGCCTATGAATGGCTTATTCAATTTGAACGGATTTTCGAGATTATGAGATGTTCACCGGGGGATATGGTTTTATTAGCTACCTTTATGTTGAGTGGCAACGCCTACCGGTGGTGGCGTGGGTTGCAGATGACTGGTTTGAATGCCCACACTTTGACTTGGGAGGATTTTCGGGAACGTTTCTTGGATCAGTTTTACCCCCGCTCGTTTCGTAATGCGAAGGAGGTCGAGTTCTTGGAACTGCGACAGGGGACTCTGTCAGTGGCGGAATATGAGCAGAAATTCTTGAATCTATCAAATTTTGCTCTTCTATATGTGACTAATGAAGAGGATAAGTGTCGCCGATTTGAGTACGGACTGAAGAATGAGATTCGGTCCGCTGTGACGGTTGGATATTATGCCACACTTCGAGAGTTATCAGATGCTGCTACTCGTGTAGAAGCGACTTTGCCTCCCCGAGAACGTTCTGGACAACGCCGAGAGCGTCAGGAGACTGGGGTGATGTCTCAGGGACCACCAAAAAGAAGTAGTGGTAACCTTGATCCTTCTGGGGGATCTTGGGGATCTCGATTAAGTTCTCATGATGATGAAAATGAGCAAAGGAATAATCAGAATGGTTCAGATCAACAAGATAGGGGCGGTCGACCTGGACGACTAAGCACAGAGGGTTGTTATTTCTGTGGGAAAGCTGGGCACATTAAGCGATTTTGTCCTTATCGTCCCACGGGTGGCACTATAGAACCGGGCTCAGAGACGGCCTCCACTGCTCGATCCGCAGGTGGACGAGGAGCTGCTAGCACTAGGGGTGCACCACGAGGACGTGGTCGACCTTCGGGCCCACTTGCTAATGCACCACCCGGGGGGAGTTAATGGTGATACCTCGTGACTTAACCTTTGTATTTTTGTATGATATGTACGTAGTACTGTATAGTTGAACTGTTGTATGTAGTGGTTGTGATGTAAAGTTATGTACTCTCGTACTGTTATATGAGTGTTGTGGCTTGGGTCGTTGTACTGTTGTGTGTTTATTGTGTATGTTGTACTGTTGTGTTTGTGACTGAATTTCGAGGATGAAATTCTTTAAGGGGGGAAGGTTGTAACGCCCCGGAAATTCGAAACATGAAAATTTGGAAAAAAAAATTGAAGAAAAGGACGATTTTGCCCCCGGAATTGGGCAAAAAGTTGACTTTTAATTTGAGCGGTCAAACAGACTTTGACCGATGACCGTGACGTAGTACGGGACGTCACGAGTTCATAGACAGGTGGCACGTCCAATTTCGACATTCGAGGAGAAAGTTATGACGTGCGGAAGTTGGTAAAAGGGGCCGAAAGTTGACTTTTTGATCGGGACCATGTTTGGACTTTCCGGGAGTACCGTTGGATAGGTCTCAGGACGCTGAATCCGTAGACTGGCGGCATGCATCAATCGGAGCCCGAACGAGAAACTTATGGGTCTAGAACAATGAAGGGTATTTTGGTAATTTGTGAGAACAAGGGTAAAATGGTAAATTGAAGCAGTAGGATTAATTAAAAGAGGACTTTGGCTGATTCAGCCTAAGTGGGATGAGGATAACTACCTAAATGACACCTGGCCAATTCAAATGGAGATTAGTGGCACTTAGTGCCTTTGTTATTAATTAAATAATTAAATGAAACGGTGACATTATTAATTAGCATATAGTGTTCATGTTTAAAAAAGAAAAACAGAGAACATACCATTTCTTCTATAATTGATCGATCATGATTCAAAAACCCAACTGATACCAGTGTAAAAAAGAGAAAAACAGAGAGATTTATGTGAGGGAATTGAGTGAAAATCGAGAGGAAATGAACCTAGAACCCTACTGAGAATACCCGAAAAACTCAATCAAGAACAAATGTAGAATTTGATTGTTTGGATGCTTTTGAATGAAATTGATTGAACAATTAGTCTTCTGGGAGCTCAACGAAGTGAACCGAATCAATTGGGCGGTCAATTGACGGTGAATCGATAGAGAACAGCCTCTGCGACTGTGTCGAAGTTGGGTGCTTGGGTTCGATTACTTGGAGGTAAGGATTTCTGAAATTGATTACACCTTTATGCTTAGAATGGACGTAGAATGCTTCCTGTATGATCAATTTAATGATATGACATGAACTGGGGTGAAACCCGAGTTAGGACCCGTCGGGTGTTCGTGTTGAGTCGTGAACTTTGGGGCATGGTTTCACGAAATTGAATTCACAGATCTTTAATCCATATTGGTTTAATGCTAATGAGTGAAAGAACGGAAAGAATTAGGGTTGAATTGGCTAGGAATGAATCGGGTTGCATCGCGGGTCATAAGCTCCGTTTACCAGGTAAACGGGTAACAGGGACAACTGTAGCTGGTACTGTAGCACGGCGCGTGGACTCACGCGCAGCCGCTTGCGGCGGCGCATGAGGGCGCGTGGCACGTTTTCTGAGGAAAGTTCCAACAGGTGTTTTACTCCCTGTAATGTAACGGACATTTTAAAATTGGTTTCGTGTCAATCGGACACCGGCTCGATAATGTTTCGAGGGTCCGATGGTTTAAATTATATTTTAAAATAATATTTAAATCCCGAAAAATTATGGGAAAATTATATGATGTAACTTGACTTGTTAGTGACCTTGAATAATAATTGTGAACAGGATTCGGGATTCCTGGCACGTATTGAAAATTACGGAAACGCGTGCAGCGCGGGAAACGAGCAATTGGACGGTGTGTGAGTGGACGTTTGTTTTATAACATGATATGCATGCATAGTTAAATGTTTTACATGATTGATTGCATTGATTGGTTTGCAATGATGTTATGATTTGTTTAGATGATTATTTATGATTTAATGATTATTTTAATCGGTAATTCGGGCACGTTTTACGAGGAAATGTGCAAATGATATTTTGGACTAGGCCCGGAGTCAAAATGATTTCAAAATGGATATTTTACTGAATTAATGAGTTAAGAATGATTTCTGGATTATTATAATGTTTTCTATATGATTTTACGGAATTACGTATAAAGGATATTTGGGCTTGAGTCCCGGTTGGTAACGATTTTGACTTGGTTGGAAGTCAAGGATTTGATTGAGATATTTTGGGATATAATCCCGGATGATTTTCATTATGATTGTGAATACCCAGACGGTCGAAGCTAGGGGTGTTCCCAGACGACCGGAGCTCGGGGATATGATTGTGATTGTTCCCAGGCAGCCGAGGCTAGGGGCGTTCCCAGACGGCTGTTGCTCGGGGAGATATGTGTTCCCAGGTAGCCGAAGCTCGGGGTGTTCCCAGACGGCTAACACTCGGGGTGATGCGTGCCGGGACAGTCGGAGCTCGGGGTGACTTCCCAGACGACTGAGGCACGGGTTATGGCCTACGCGTAGTGCAGATGTGACCGTATGATGGTTTGTGCACTTGTGAATAGTGCGGATTGATTGATTGATTGAGTAATTGATTGTGACCTTGTGTATAGTGCTGTTTGATGTTGCGTACTGGTATTGAGTACGAGTTTTGGTCCGTGTGGCCAGGTGACTATGTTTTCATGTGTTTGGCCTGAGAGCCGGAAGTTTGACTTATTATATGGTTTGGCTGGAAAGCCGGTGATTGTCATTCATATATTTTTCCTATGCATGCAAGATTTGATAAACTGGAGGGTAAATGATGCCTTTTAAAATGTGTTTTAACGAATATATTTTTGTCCACTCACACTTTTCTGTTTTGTTGACCCTCCAGGTCGTGGCACAACGTTCGGGGCTGATCTCGAGGCGAAGGCATAAGCGGAAATCAGCGCAACTATCCCTTGCCTGATAGGTACTGAAGGATCGTTTCGGGACTTCAGTTGACTTGTCAGACGGGAGCAGGACCGGGTACGGTTTTTGAGGTCCAGTTGGGGACGGGTCCTGTCACAAGGCATAATCAATTTAAGCAGATTAGGTACCCATTATCAACATAACTCTCCAAGCAGACCTACCCATCTTCTCATTTCATTAAATATACATAAATCAGTAAATCCACACAACTATGCAATACTATGACTGCCACAAGTTAACAAATCATAATCAGACTTCTAAGAATTATCCTCAATACATGCTACTCCTGTTGAGAATAACAAACAACATTGAAAACACTTGAAAGCACCCAACATTGTCAAGGCCTAGATTGCAATTGCATTCGAGAGCACGAAACAATTAGCTTCTAACTCAGGGTATTGAGTAATACATTCAAATCAAACAAGCTAAAGTCAAAATCACAAAGGTATCTCACATCTTCAAGCGCAACGCAGCCTTGTCTCTTGGTTGCTGAGTAATCTTTTGGGATATAAGTTTTGCTATCTCAAGTGTTTCCTCTGGTCTTTCAGACGTCGTAACAATATTGCAGATAACAGTGAATATGCACTCAATATCTGGAAGAAGAAAAAATGGTGAACACAAGCATGACGAACCTTGATGATAAAAAAGTGATGCATTACCATTAACAGTGAAAACTAAATGGCATTTAAATGTACAAACAGAATCATCGAGAAAAATATTACCTTGAGTCTCATACAGCATTCTGCCTCTTCTCTTCAACTCAGATGCCCATATCTCACAAACCCAAATGACACCCTTTCATCTTCAACACCCCTCTTCCTCTCCTCATCCAAACCCTCCAACCCTTATGCTATCTCCTTCCCTCCAAAATTTTCCTCTCTCCCAATCATGGTCCGAGACCCTTATGCTCTCTCCCTCCCTCGAAAATTCTCTCCCGATCATGGTCCCAGACCGGCAGAACCTCACCAATACTTTCGCCTCTGATCAACCCAACCTTCGACAGCGACGCCAAATCCATCCTGCCATCGAGACGAATCCTTCCCTACCTTCATCCATCGTCGACGTCCGCCGTTTGGGGAGAATTGAAGACAGAAACTAGTCGCAACCTTCCATGGCGTTTTTGGCGGACCGAGGCAGCGGGACAACCTCCGATCGACTTATCCCCTTCCTCCAACCACACCCGCTGCCACTCACCACCCAGCTTCTTCCAATCTGCGGCACTATATTGAAGAACACGGGTTACCCTCCTGCCAGCTCGCTCAGCGCATAAACCTTCCTTTTCGTTTCAATGTCTTTTACAAAAATGCCCTTTTTTCCTTTACCTAAACAGTGAACTCGGTAAACATTTATGGTGGGCTATTCTTTTGTTTGCAACCTATTTATCACAGCCCTTGGATCATTTGGTGTATTTCTAACCATTAGATGGCTAGAGGACTTGGTCCTCCGGAGGACCGAAGCCTGGGCGGGGAGAGAGAGCATGAGATGGTGACAGGTTGAGTCTCGAGGTTCGGTATGGGTGGGTTTCGATGTTTGCCAACGGGAAAGAAGAGATATCGCATGAGGGGGAGAGGTGCAAGAGCCATGCGGGAGAATGACAGAAGGAAGATGATTATGACTAATGATGGTCCTGGGCTTAAGCTTCTAAGGGGGGGTTTTCAGTTTTGGATATTTGGGCTTCAATTATTTGGGCTCAAATAAATCCAACTGGCTAAACCGATCAAGATCCAACAACCACTAGTAAGGCTTTATAGTCGAATAATTTTAGGTTTTTGAGTTTACGGGATATAATGTAACAATTTTACATATTGACCCTTTAGAAAGAAAAAAAAAAATTGGATCCACCATTAGTCGTGGAAGCCCAGTACAACGTGAGAATTGAGGTAACAACATAAGGCAGCCTCGAAACTCCCCATCTATTTTCGACAGATCTAGTTAATTTTCAACCCAGTAAATCCACCTTTGAACTCGCCATGATTGCTTGGTTATTTGTGCCCATGAATGACGACATTCACACATGTCGGAGAATCAGAGCCGTGTGGATGCTTTGAACTTCATGGAGACTTTTAGGACAAACGAGGTAGCGTCTCGACACCTAACCTTCACCATTGTGTTCATGTTTGTTCATCTCATTGAAATCTTCAATCCAACTTGCCTTTTAAGATTTTGAGTACAATCGGACTTAGTTTAATTAGTTTAGTATTATTTAATATCAGTAATGAAGAGATAATAAAGGACTTTGATATTATTAAGGTTCGAAAATTTTAAAATTAAAAAGTAATTATTTATATTTACAATGCATGTTTAATTATAAATTTTGTTGTAATTTTTTTTATCAAATTTTAATTTATGTATATAAATCTATTTAAGAAATAAGACTTGTTAGATCTTTTCCCAACTAAATGTATCTTTTATTTTTATTAATAAAATTTATTTGTATGATTGAATTTTTTTTACATTAGTAGATAAGTTTAGTCACTTAAAAAATCGAGTTCAGTACAATCCGACTCACTTAAAGATAGGATAACACAATATCATAAGCCACCCGTAAAACTGTCAGAACTCACGACGGTGGCCCACGTTGATATCCTCTATCTCTCCCCCCAGTCACCACATTTTAGACTCTTGTCAGGGTCAAGACAGCAGTAGCTCTCAACTAAGGCAATGGCGGTCTCCTTCCTTTCAACTGTCCCTTCGTTGCTACCACTTCCTCCTGTCAGTCTCAACGCCGCCGCGGCCGCTGCGTCTGCCCCCAGAAACCTCATTCTTGCTGTAAGTTTTCTTTTTCTTTGTGTCTTTTGAGAAATGGGTTGCTGTTAAATGACAGAAAGGTCCTCCCGGTTGTTAGTTTTTACTATTTTAATGTGAGCCCAATTGTTTGACACGGTTTCAGGGTACAGCTCGTGGTAATAAAATTGAAGTTGATGCTGTTAATGAAGACAGGTTTCATAGGAGGGACATCCTCAAATGTGTTGGTGCCACCATTGGCTTGGTGAGAGCTTTTCTTCTCATTATTTCATCGAAATCATTTGTCAATGTCAACTTTGTTGAATTGAAGACTTAATTAGATTGCATTTTGAAACAGTTGCCAATGGACAATGTTAGATGTAAATTCCATAAATTAGAGTGAATTGATGATGAGTTTCTGCCAGTTGTAATATCTTCTTAGGAATTGATAAGAAGCTCAGGAACATTTGTTGAAGTGGCTGGGGCTGCGGATTTGATACAACGCAGACAGCGTTCTGAATTCTTCTGTAAGTTTTTGAAATCCTTATTCTTATACTAAAAATCTGAATCAGCTACGAGTTGCTAATCCAGAATATTCTTGTTGCCTTCTAAACAGCAAGTATCAAGGACACCCTTTATAATGCCATAAAGGTAAATCTTAGTACTAGTCATGAACTTGTACTTACTAGGAATTAGGCACAATTCACTGTTTTTATAATTTATGACAATGCGACTTGATGAGTTCAATCTTCTGTTCATTTCAGGCAAACCGGGAGATCATTCCATCCTTACAAACTTTGGCATTGAATGATGCTGTTACTTATGATAAGGTCAGGCAAAAAACTTCACCCTGTGAAATACTGTGAATCCCATAATTTTTCGTTGTTTGGTCAAGTAATTACCTGTGATCAATTTTTTAGGCTTCGAAATCTGGAGGGCCAAATGGATCTATCAGATTCAGGTAAACATTATGTATAAGATTTCCTTGAATACGTTTCCCCTTTTTGATATAGAACCTAAAATGCAACTGATGTCCACTGAAGGCAGCTCTCCATATAAAGAATCAGAAATATATACCCTTTCGAAAGTAAAATATGGTACTTTACACAAAATGGTTGCATTGCAGTTCTCAGTTTCTTGTTGTTCTATCCTTTCTTTCTCTCTGCAATCTGGTTTTAAATCCATGTTCAAAACCTACCTTCACGTCCTTCTGTTAGGTTAAGTCACTTGTTTATCTATGTTCTTTGGATAAATAGATAGCCGCTAAACTTTGTATACTTAGCGTAAGTAAACAAGTCTATAGTCAGTTTAAATAATATCTCATGCAATGGCTGAGTTTGGTAAGATTGTATTTCAGAGAATATTCTATCTATAACTTTGTTCATTTTCAATTTCCATCTTCTTCTACGTCTGTTAACACCTTCAATTTTTCTTGCATGAAGCTCAGAGATAAACAGACCTGAAAACAAGGGGCTTTTGGCTGCTTTGAATTTCATTGAAGAAGCAAAGAAGGAAATTGATTCCTATTCCAAAGGCGGACCAATTTCCTGTGCTGATCTGATCCAATTAGCAGGTTTGCATTCTAAAGTCATCATTGGCATGTCACTAAGTGACTGGGTCTATAATTTCAGTTTCCTTCATTCTATACAGCACAAAGTGCCACCAAGCAAACCTTTCTTGCCGCTGCAATTCGAAAATGTGGAGGAAATGAAGAGAAGGGAAATTTATTATACACTGCATATGGTTCAAATGGTCAGGTTTGTTCTCCAGTTGTCTTGTTCCATACTGTTACTCCAAGTTCCATTGGATTTCTATAGAAATCAATGGTTTATAGTTTTATATACCTCGTTGTATAAAACCATCATTGTGTCAACAGTGGGGCTTGTTTGAGAGGAATTTCGGAAGGAGTGATACGCAGGAGCCAGATCCAGAAGGAAGGGTTCCATTATGGGAGAAAGCCAGTGTTCAAGAAATGAAAGACAAATTCTCTGCCATGGGCTTCGGCCCCCGCCAGGTAAATGCATTTTAGGATCTTTCTTCATCAATGCACTTAAAAAGCAGCAGACTTACAGCCCAAGAAAATCACTCTTGGTTAAATTTGTATATTTTATAGGCGGAAGAATGTAGTACAAAGGAACTTCTTTTGTCATTATATATGATGTCATGATTTAATTGTGATAAATGGTTATTGCTTGGGCAGCTAGCTGTTATGTCTGCATTCTTGGGTCCTGATCAAATAGCCACAGACACCTTACTTGCCGCAGACCCCGAAGTTTTGCCGTGGGTTCAGAAATACCAGCGCAGCAGAGAAACAGTATCGGAAACAGATTATGAGGTCAGTCAGTGACATTGTTTTTGCTACTTCCTTGCCAAGAATCAAGTAAATTGAGGAAAACAAACGCGAAAAGTATACGATCATATATCATATATGTAGGTATAATGTCAATTGTGTACATTAGTTCTGATTTGGTTGAAAATGAATCTGTTTCAGGTTGATCTGATAACAACTTTCACAAAACTGAGTACTCTGGGGCAGCAGATCAATTATGAGGCCTATAGTTATCCGGTGAAAAAAGTTGATTTCAGCAAACTCAAATTGTAGAGGGAGCCATTCCAACAAAATTACTTTGTTCTTGTTCAATCCTAAAGTGCAACAAATTTGAATTACAAAAGCAAAACAGAATAATGGGGTGAAAAAGATGAAATCCCACAGAATAAGTGAAATTTGAAGTGAAGTTTAAAAAATATTAAATAAATAAACATTAAACAAAATGATTTAGATGCAAAAAATATTTTTAAATAAATATATAAACATCTTTATGGGGATATCATCTAAAGCAACACATTGTAGAAAGTAGAAAACACCACAAGCGATGGTTTAGTAGATGACAGTTTTGATGTGAACTCTTAATTAAAGGTGGAATCTTATATTTGAGGTCAATTCTTATGTTTGAGTGTATTTAGTCAGGGACTTATTTGGGATGTCATTCCGTGAGTCTTGAGTTGATTATCACTCATGGAATTGCTTGTCATTACGAATTTATGGAATAGCTTGTGATCACGAGTCTATTGCGATGTCACTATGTTGGTTTTGAGTTGACTCTTATGAAATTTGATGGTATCTCATCAGGAACAAAAGATTAATCCGGACATAATTGTATTTTAAAAAACTTTTAGCTTGAAAAAATATATATATAGCGTATTATATATGCTCAAGAACATGGCCAAATAAACATAAAAACGAATGACCCCATTTGTGTCTTTCGTATATTCTCCCACTCTTATACGCACGGTCTTGCACCAACGAATAATCTCACAACAATTTTCAATTTCCGAATCAAAATTACAATGATCTCATCATCCTATATAGGTTTAGGACGTATAAACTCAAGTCCACCCAGGAACGGCCTCAATGGCTCAGGTATAACAACAGAACCATCTTCTTGCTGGTTATTCTCCAATAAACAGACGATCATTCGGGGTATGGCACACGCTGTTGCATTTAACGTATGAACAAACTGTGGTGGAGCCAGGTTGCTTTTGCCCTTCTTAGCAGTTGCCGATGCCCGTTCCAAAGAACGATACCGGATGCCAAGACGGCGGCTTTGATAGTCTGTACAGTTTGATGCGCTTGATATCTGTCCATCGTTATACGTCATTCCTATATCCTAACCTACAAATGACAGGGTAAATATATCTCAAGAAATAGAGAGAGATCATTGCAAATACCTCACCAAACCGCGCCAAACCTGGCATCCATGCCTCAATATCAAATTTGCGATAAGCAGGCGCACCTAGATCACCAGCTGCCATGTCCAAGGTTCTGTCAAGAAACTCAACGTCACCAAAAACACCAGTAAAACAAATTCATGTGATGAATCAAAAGAAGTTAAAATTGAAGTCCTCACTTATAATGTAATCCTAATGACGAAAATAGATCTTCTTCAATTCTTATGAGCTCTTCGTGGTAGAAGTCACTCTCCTCTGGTCGGCATAGTACAAACATCTCCACCTTGCTGAATTGGTGGACTCGATATAGACCCCTGAACAGGAAATAACAAAACCTTTAGATGAATAACTTGTACCCTAGATTAAGAATATGAAGCAGGGTATCTGAATATTTAAAATGTGGACCAAACGCATTCATTTAGTGGAACTGGTAAACACTTCTATAATACGAAGATAATGTGAAAGCAGTTGTAACAAGAAATTGGTTTTTGACCACTTGTTCAGACAGTTAACACAATTGGTAAGAAAACATTCATTTCCCACAAAAATGGAGTAAAACGCTAAAACTAGAAATCCAAAGACAACAAAATTAAACTGAGAAGAGCAATGCAGAACACTATCTTTTCTTCTCTTTTGTTTAAGATATCAATCTCTCTTGATCCATAAAAAAGAAAAAAGAAGAAGAGAGATTTTAACCTCGCACTTACAACTCAAACCTACAAATCATTAGAAGTTAAAAATTCATATCTAAATACTAGTCGATAAAAAAAATTGAAGCCCCCATGTAAGGGAGAGCCAACCAGTATCAACATCAAGCATGAAAGACATGTTGTGATAGCTCAAGGCACATTGTACAACAGATGATTTCCATTTTCATTATGTAATATAAAGGCCACCTTGCATTTAGTAGAATGGAGAATTAAATAATGGGTGAGCCAATATTTGGTAACATTACTCGTGCTTGCATATTTTGACTATAGAAGGATAGAAAGTGGGTAAATGACCATTAGGAGAAACTAAAAATAAAATATGAGACCACATGCCAAACGATATGGGTGATTTTGGACAAACAATGGGTAAACCAATTTGGGCTATGTATTCATAAGTTATTGCCTTCAGTTGATAATTAAATCTAGGTGAAGAATGTTGTGCGAGCTAATATAACAGAAAAAGGTGAGGTAACTGACAACAAAGGAACTGTAATGTGCTGATAATGTACCTTGTTGATGTACCTGCTGCACCTGCCTCAGTACGGAAACAATGGGAGACTGCCACATATTTCAATGGCAACAATGATGCAGTAAGGATAGAGTCCATATGAATTCCCCCAACGGGAATCTCAGCAGTGCCGATGAGGCATTGATCACTGCCCTCAATAGAATAAACCTGTTTATTTTAAGCAATAAATAAGACAGCATTTCCTTTCTACTAAGTATGAACAAAGAGAATGTGTAAACTGACCTGGGTATTTGTTCCACGGGGTTGGAAGCCACATTTTTCAACAATGGAGGATCTTACAATTTCTGGTGTTGTTAAAGGTGTGAAGCCCCTTTTCATGACTTCCAACAGAGTCCAATTAACAAGGCCCAACTCTAGCATCACTGCTTCATTTTTCAGATAGTAAAACTTTGAGCCACTGACCTATAGAAGACAACCATCTCTAGATCAGTAATTCGTCAACCAATCCCTTTCCCTAGTAAACTGGATCCCGTATCTATTTGAATCCAACATTTTGGCAAGATGCATAAGGTTTAGTGTAAGATAAAGATGACATAGCGAATTGATGAAATCTTCCAATTCAACCCAGCAAGATCACTGAAAATGTATCTCTAATTCAGTGAAGTTCTATTTAAATGCATAGATTAGAAATTAAATGGGATGCTTCGATTTGTTTACCATATTAGCTAGAGACACTTCAATGTACACTACATGAGAAGAGAGTACCTCTGAAGCTGCATCAAAATCAAAAAGATCCAGCTCCTTTCCAAGTTGAACATGATCCTTGACAGGAAAGCTAAACTCACGTGGGCTGCCTACCTACAAAATCACACAGGACATGATAAAGAAAGCAGATTGTCCATGGAGTGTAAGAAATCTCCATTGAGAGAGAGAGAGAGAGAGAACCATCTTTCTTATGATTGAAACATCCTCCCCACCAATCGGGACATCCGGATGAGTCATATTTGGAATACATTGTGCTTCCTGCTGAAGCTCGCCAGTAAGTTTGAGCAGGTCTTCCTCCAAAGAAAGAAGTCCTTCCTTCAAATCCTTTCCTGAATGCAAGAGATAAAACATTTGAACCACTCAAATCTAAACACTTAATAAAAAAGCATACCAAGAAGACAGAAAATGAATGAAATTTAAATAAAGAGACAATAAAAATGGTCAAAATGATACCTTCCTCGATGAGCTTTTGACGTTCAGATGGTTCCAACTTCTCTTTCATCTTGTTTGCCACCACATTCCTTTCACCACGGATCCGCTCAACTTCCTGCTTTCTGTGAGTAACAATTAGCTATATAAAATTGAGAACATACTAACACATCGCCAAAACTGAAAACAAAACAAAAAATGTATAAACAAGCTCAAACTACCCAATAGCATCTCTCTAGCTCTAAACCCAATTGAACAACATAACACAAGCCCATGATGGCATAAAGAAATGAAGTTATAGATTGTTATTTAAGTGAAAGATTGTTTGCAACAACTTCGAAACTTCGGCAACCCAGTCACTAAGGTTAAAATTTTGACCTTTTGAAGATATAACATTTTGTGATAAAGCTCAAGCACAAGTTCCAAATTGGCATTGAAGTTCCTCTTCTTTATGTTAGCAGCAACCGCGTCCTTGTTCTCCCTTATCCACTTGAAGTCTATCGCTGCTTTCCATTGCTGTTTTACACCTACATCGCCCCAAAACAAAATATTAACTAAAATGAAAATACACTCAAATTTGATGAAAGTTCAAGTAAATTGTCAAATGAGCGAACCCTTTTCATCTGGGTTTGTGACATATGGCGTTGCGGTGACCGTGGCTTGTACGGCCGGGGCTGAAAGACCTCTGACGAAGAAGAGCGGAAGTGGAGGTTTTTGTCGAAGACGGTCATGGCGATAGATAAACGTTTCGGACAATGGATTGAAAACTGAGCGCAAAGAAGATGAATAATAAGAAGAGGGAGGAGTAGGAATTGTAGCGAGCTTCAGGGTTTGTAAGGCTGTCCCGCCCAAACCCATTGTTTAGCTGCAGAGCGTGCGAACTGTGACGCCGGGAAACACAAACCAATTTATCGCCAACTTTTAGTATTCAATTTAGATTTTAACTAGCCAGAATTATCCATGCTTTATGATTGTTAAATTTATTATAAACATGAATTATATAAAATGAGAAATTTTCAAATAAATATTTAAGCATTTAACATAATTATTTGTTTATTTACATAATTTTATATTTATTATAATAATATTTGATAGGTCCAAAATGATCCTAGGCGTTCCTAGGATGGTCGACAGGGCCTAGCGCCTCGCGCCTAAGCGGTTAGGCGGGGGCTTAGGTGGTTTTTTTTAAAGACAAAATTCAACAAACTAATAATATAATGAATATTATCAAAACAAAAATTAATTATCTAGATAAATAAATTGAGTTGTGAATCATAAATATTGAAAATATAAGTTTTTTATTAATTTCATTATACAACATTCTAAGTTTGTTAATTTATTATCTTTATTTTTCTTAATACTTATATTATTAACTAAGTATTTAATAAAAACAATAACTTATATAACTGTATATATATATATATATATGAGAACTTATATAATTAAATATATATATATATATAAGGATGTACACGCAAGTCCACTTAGGCGCTTAGCCATTATGCAAGGCGGGTTATCACCTTCGAAAGCCTAGACGGGCTAGGCAGTCACCGTTTTGAATAGTGGTTAATAGTCAAGTAAGTCTAGTTCAGTTGGTTATAATGATGACTTTGAAACAATTGGTCTCAAGTTCGAATTCCGATGACATATTGTATGGATAATTTCCAAAAATTCTCCAACCACTTTAATAAAAAAATATATTTGATAGTTAATAATCATAATAATTTATACATATATATAATTATAAAGATTTTTAAATAATGACTTTATTTTTCAAAAAATAAAATATAAATATAAACTCTAATAATCCAATATAAGTTGTGGGGCGGATACATGATACCATAATAAGCATTTCTTTTGCTCCGTTTTGCAGATGGGAATAGTGGAGATTTTGAGCGCGCACTTGAAGAAGACGATAACGATTTAGAGGCAAAGATATGAGTTCAATGACTTTTCCATTTTCTTTCATTTTCGTTTTCCCTCCTTACGAATATGTCTTCTCATCTTCTTTCTTTTTCTATTTTTTTTACTTCCTCTCTCCTCCTTTCAAAATTTCGGCAATGCAAGCAACTTTAGTTTAGAAATTCAATTTATTGGGCTCGAAACCTTTCTCCACTCGCCATTATAAAGATTTGGGTAAAATTGAAGTTTATAATTTTATTTTGTTCTTGGTCTGATTTTTTATGATTGCTTTGATAATTTACAAAAAAAACTTGGAAGTACCAATAATTGGAAATAGGAAGAGAAAAGAAAAAGTTGTTGGCGACAATTGGAAAAGAGGAAAAGAATTTTAGAAAGAGATGGAACAAAAACGAAAAAAAAAAGGAGAGAGAAATTTCAAAGAACTATCAGAATGAATGTACACAAAACTTGATGTACTTTCCATGATCAAATTTGAGTTTCAAAACGTATCAAAATGATTATGAGAATAAATTTTGGAGAAAGAAAAATGCATATGATGATGATCTTCCTTTGAGAGAATGTAATTTGAATGAACTCATAATGAACAAATCCACCATTCGGGCAAAGATAGGTTTCTTGAGGCCCGAACAACTAGAACAATGATTGAGGCAACATAGATAAGGTGACTCGGTTGTCTTGCAATTTTTCAGAACCAATCAAACGATTGAGATAGCTCGAACCCATCTGCAAAATAGAGCAAAAAAAACGGTTATGATGGCCTAGACAAGAGCACGACGACAACTTTAGAAGAGAGGGAGATAGATTCCATGTTTTCCAACAATTAGGTTTCTTAATGAGAATCAATATTTATTTCTTATTTTAAGGATATAAGAGATAAAAAATAATTCAATTAAAAATATCATTTCAGTTTTGATTAAATTTAGTTTTTAAGTTAAAAGCCACAGTATCTTTAATCTTAGCTATTTAGAATCTTTAAATCTAATGGTCCATAATTTGTGTCTAAATTATGGTGTCATAAATCCGCCCCTTATAAGTTATATAATTAAAAAATAATTTGTTGTCAGTTAATATATTTTTTAATTAATGAATTAATAGTAATAATAATGTTGTTGTAATAATAACTGTACTAATCTCTCCAACATTATAAAATGAAAGGCTTCACCAAAAAATTTTAACAAAAATACCTTTGAAAATAATTTAGTAGTTAAAGATACAATAGTAAAATTATATATTAAATTTACAATTAAAAAAGCTATTAATTAGTTAATGGAAAAGTGGGGAAAAAACGGAAGAATTAAAAAGCCATAATTTTTTCCCAATCATTAAAAAAATATTAATCAATATAGGTTTGAAATATATTAGAATTAGTAACATAGAATACATAAGTGTGGTTAAATAGGATTGAATTTACATGTGTGTGTATGTGTATTAAAATAAGCATTTGGTTTATAAACAAGTTGGAAGTTGGTTACAAGAATCACATTTAATAATTGTTTAGATTATCATGAAAGTGAGTTCTGAAACGCAAGTACCCGACTGGGTTTCATAGGATATATGGAAGGCTACTCTCTGCTATCCTTACATGCTCAACTATTTCGATTCCGATCTGCCACCGTCGGATTTTATCGAAAATGAAAGTGGCAGAGATCCAAGCGAAGATGGTGACGCGGCAGTCCGAGCTGACTTTTGGGTTCGTCAAGCTTCGACTTGGTGAGAAACGGAGTCGGGTAATTCGACTGCTCTACCTTTTATTGGTTTTCAGCTTCAATGCGAATTGGGTATGTCTTTTTTTGTCCGTTCTTGGGATTTTGTCACCAGACACTGCACATGGTTTGTTTCTCTCTAACCGACGCCAAAAACCGCCCCAACCCGCTCACTACTGACGCCCAAAATCGTCCATAACGGCCCATAACTGCCCATAACCACCCATAACCGTCCATACCGCCCTCACTTCTTCATCACCGCCCACACTCTTTTTGAAGGCTCAGAGATTATCGAGGTCACCTACAATTGTCATGCAGCACTCACAATTTTGGCTTTCTTCAATTTAACTACCATTTGCGAGGCTTTGATTTTGTATACTCATCCATATTCTTGCAGGAATTTCACTTAATCGCTGCTTTTTCTTTCCTTATTCACTTTTAAATGCATATATTCTTTTGTGGATATCAAAATGGTTGCAGGACCTACGAGTTCATCTTCTCGTCCTATCAAGCCATACCCACTAATTATAATTTCTTGGATTGGCCTAATGTTATTTCAATGGATATATCATCCAGAGGGTTTGATGGCTATACTTCAAACCCCATCAAACATCCAGATGAGATTTTATTAATATTCATTCCCCTTTGCTGCTTGTTTAATTTATTATTGTTAGATTTCTTTATTTCTCGCTTTTGCTAATGCTTACATGCCGCGAGGATCTTTTGTTTTGTGAATAAATTGGTTCACACGATATTTCGATGATCTGGAAATTACCTTTTGCGTCTCTATTCTCAGGTACTGCTTCGGCACGTTCATACGAGTATTATTAAATTTTGTGTAAAATTGTTAGGATGTCTCAAAATTGAGTTACAAACATGGAGGCAGTTTTGTAGCAGTTATTGGCAGCTCGAGGAGCCCTGGTGGATATTTTCTAGCAGTTTCCAGGGAAGTTTTCTTCAGTTTTATGTATACACCTCTCTATATTATTTATCTGCCTTCTGATAAGTTAATAATCATCAAAGGTCCTGAAGATGAAGACGAAGTTGTGGGTGATGATGGAGAGAGACAGAGAGAGGGAGAGAGAGAGCGGTCCTGAAGATGAAGGTGACAGAGGCGATGATGAGCGTATTTGAAAATGAAGTTGGAAGCGCTGGAGGCGATGCTGAGCTTACACGAAGAAAAAGATCAATTGGGGCCCTTGCTCTCACTATGCGCCACAGCCTTTACTTTCATGCAGACCAACTATCCTAGTGTTTGTCTATTTTGGTTAAACTTGTTAACAGGTTCAAAAAAGGTGAACATGGTCGTCTCCAAGTTCGTCAAGGCCGGCTTCGGGTGTAAGACCCGTGTCCTGGAGGGAACGGTGAACAATCCCACATTCCTGCGAGGGGGGAATGGTCTGGGAAGGGAATGGTGGTGTGCCTTAAAGGTGTAGGCACACACCTATCTAGCATGAGGCCTTTTGGGAGCTCAGTGGCTTTGGGGGGGATTGGAACCCCAAAGTTAAGCGAGTTGAGGCTGCTGCAATTCCAGATGGGTGACCCCCTAGGAAGTTGCACCGTGAGCTCCCGAAAACAAAACCGTGAGGGCGAGGCCCAAAGCGGACAATATCGTGCTAGATGAATCGGGACCTGACAGAAGAGGGTCGGGTCCTGACAATTTGGTATCAGAGTCAGACCCCGACTAGGAAGTGTGCCAGCGAGGACGTTGGGCCCTAAGGGGGTTGGATTGTAAGACCCGTGTCCTGGAGGGAACGGTGAACAATCCCCCATTCCTGCGAGAGGGGAATGGTCTGGGAAGGGAATGGTGGTGTGCCTTAAAGGTGTAGGCACACACCTATCTAGCATGAGGCCTTTTGGGAGCTCAGTGGCTTTGGGGGGGATTGGAACCCCAAAGTTAAGCGAGTTGAGGCTGGTGCAATTCCAGATGGGTGACCCCCTGGGAAGTTGCACCGCGAGCTCCCGAAAACAAAACCGTGAGGGCGAGGCCCAAAGCGAACAATATCGTGCTAGATGAATCGGGACCTGACAGAAGAGGGTCGGGTCCTGACATCTGGTGTAACGACCCGTCCTGAATTCTTAGATTAGATTAGTGACTAATCACAATTAATGAGGTTAATCCATGATTAGTTGGGCGAAATCGGACGAACGATGCAAAATGACCGTTTTGCCCCTGGACGTGGGCAAAACGTTGACTTTTCATTCGGGAAGTCAAATGGACTTTGACCGATGACCGTGACGTAGTTCGTGACGTCACGAGTTCATAGACAGGTGGCACGTTCAGTTCCGACATTCGAGGAGGAAGTTATGACGTTCGGAAGTTTAGGGGCATTTTGGTAATTTTGGTTAAAAGGAGCAAATAGTTGACTTTTGACCTGAGATATCCGATGGCCGAGGGCCGAGGACCATTACGTAGATCGGGACGATACGAATCCATAGACAGGCGGCACGTCGAATTCAGACGTTCGACGGCGAAGTTACGGTTCACGGAAATTCAAGTGCACTATTGCACGAATTACGAGATGCGTTCACTTTTGGACTCTAGTGGGCCCAGATATTTGTCCTGATGCCCAATGGATGAGTGACAAGTGTCACCCATCTAATGGACACCCAAATTGATTCATGCAGCGTGCAAACCATTCCATTTCTTTATTCAACCACACACACCCCTCCCATTACCCGATCTCACCCAAACCCAGCCAACCCAACCCCATTTCGACCAGGACTCAGACCAGAGAGTGAGGGAGGATGTAGGACGCGGTGGCCGGCCCAGGAAGGCGCCGCCGTGGGCGGTGGAGCCACGAACTCGTGCGGGTGCACGGTAAGGCCATTTTTCCCTTTTAATTTGATTTTGATGTTAGGGTTGCTTATGGACGATTAGGATGAGTTTAAGGGGTTAATAGGAAGCTATTAGGATGGTATTGGTGGGTGGTAAACGGCTGTGACACCGTGGGATGGTTTTGGAAACTTTGAACCGTATGGTTCAAAATGGAACCATGGGTTTCAATCGGTTTTATGGGGTTTGATTGATTGGGTTAGATAGGAAATGAAAAAATAGGAATTTAGGGTTTAAAATGGAAGCAAACGGACCGAAAATGAGAAGGGAGGAGCGCTGAACCGGTCACGCCGGTTCAGCACAGTGACCGGTCCAAGAAACCAAGAAAAAAACCGGTTTTCTTGAGGTTGATGGTGATGAATAGTATTTTTGACCTTCTAGGAGCGCGTGAGGGTGCGTGGACCATAATTTGGGAAAGTGTTCAACACGGGAAATCTTCTATTCGATGTAACGAACATTTTGGGACTGGTTTCGTGTCGATCGGACACTGTCTCAATATGTTTCGGGGCATCGGAAGGTTTAGGTTCGGTTTTAAAAATAGTTAGAAAATCGGGAAAATTATGGGACTTCAATGAGAGGTTAATGAGGCTATTAGTAACCCTCTAAATGAATTTGGACAGGTTTGGGAGTCCCGGTGACGGTGATTGACCCGGGAGACAGTTATGGCACGCGTATCGAGGCGCGGCTTCGGACGGTCTGTGAGTGGACCTTGTTTTCTAAATTGGTGCATGCATAAATGTTTATTATATGTTTTAAATACTTGTTTATGATGCCATGAGTGCATTTTTTACAGGACCCGCCCCCGAAGGACGTAGATAACCGTGCCCGGTCCTGCTCCCATCTGACAAGTCAACTGAAAGTCCGAAATAACCCTTCAGCACCTGCCAGACAAGAGAATTTTGCACATGTGCCCACACATACCTCCACCTCTGGAATAGCCTCGATCAACGCGCCACGACCTGAAGGGTTAATAAAACAGAAAAGGTGTGAGTGGACAAAATAACTTCTTATAAAAACATTTACCAAAATATATTCTTACCCTCCAGTTTTCACAAACTTGCATGCATATCGTAAAACATGAGTAATAGTATGAAATCATTCAAGCATGAACAGTGGACCGATAAAATCAAAACACGTTTTCCCATAGTCCATAAAAACTCATGTTCACCAAATCAGTTTAATATCTCAAAAAGTTCACAGTTTCCTTAAATCATTTTAACCGTTAAACCACGGTTTCCTCAAAATCATTTTCCATAAACCATGGGACTTATTTCCATATCCTGTTGCTTAGAGTCACGTTTATCCCTGCAACGCGTGCATATCAATAGGCTCGAGGACCGCTCAAAATCCGAGCATCCGCTGCTGTGAACACATCACCAGCCGGCAATCCAGATCTAGTGAACACATCACTTACCGATCTATATATATCCAGCACATCTGATCTGAGTCAAGCCTCCCTCGGCTGCTCGACAAAGATCGTGCTACGTGACCTCTTCGGGGTAAACACTTCCATCCCGAAGGCGAGCGTTATCTCCAGGGTGCACTCCGGGGAAAAACATATTTTCTCCCGAAAGCCCTAAATATCCGCAACATATCATCATCACAAAAACCAGTGAAAACAGTTGCATTGAAAACCAAATCATATATCAACACAGGGTCTCAGCCCCAAAATAACCAAAGTCCCGATTTACTTTATAAATCCGAAATCATCAATATCATCATGTAATCACATGGAAATACAAATCCAATCAGAAACACAATTCCATTGGGTCTCAAGCCCAAAATATCATTTTCACGTAAATCCGTGCAACCGTAAATCTGAGTTGCCACAATTCACGTAAATCCATAAAATCAATCACTGACTCATAATCAGAGTCCAAATATCATTTTCAATTTCCCGACTCATAATCCGAGTCAAAACATCATTTTCAAGCCGGGCCTAGCCCAAAGACATCAATTTCATCATTTCTCGAAAATCGTGCTAAAATATAATATAATAATCATAAAACCGAGAAACTCGAGAAATCACCGAATCAAAACATCAATCATGTCAAATCATAGAAAATCAGATAATAAAGCATTTTAAACCATATATGCATGCATCACGATTAGAAAATCAAAAGTCCACTCACACACACCGTTCAAAACGGTTCGTTTCCGAGCTGCACGTTTTTTCGTAAATTCTGGAAATCACAACTCCTGCCCAAAATCATTATAGAGGGTTACTAACATCTCAAAATACTTCATTTAATTTTCCCCAATTTTTCCGGAATTTAAATACGTATTTTTAATGTAAAACAAAACTTCGGATACGCGGAACATTAACGAAACAATATCCGATTTCCTCGAAATCAACGTCAAAATGTTCGTTACACTAAGAGGATCAAAAGTCATGTTGACCTCACCTTGAGACTAGGCCGGACGCGCCCTCACGCGCCGCCGTGAGTGGCTGCGCGTGAAATCCACGCGCCTGCTACAGTGCTGTCTCCCTCACCCGTTTGTCTGTAAAACGGGTCATTTAACCCGCGAGACGACCCGGTTCGTTTTCTGTCAATTCGACATTAATTCCTTCAATTGAACATTCATACAGCTTCATTACAAGTCTAATTAGAGGTCTGAAACATCAATTACACGAAACCTTACCTCTAACCTCACGATCACAGATGATCATTCGAAGAACACCCGGCCATTGTTCATCATTCGAACTCCTTCAATTTCGATCGATTTCCTTAAATTGATTCAACCAGAAGCATCAGTGGACTCCGTTAAACATTTCTCCTAACTCAATTGCTTCAATCAAGTGCTCAATCTCCACGACTCAAGCTCGATAGCCGTCACTGTGCAACCATGGAAGTCCGTAAATCTCCAACGTTTTCCTTCAATTGATCTCTCCAGAAGCATCGTGGGATCCTCAGGAACATAATCCCCACATCAATTTCGTCAATCAAAGCCTCAATTTCCTCGACTCAACCTCGAATTTCTCCTCTGTCACCAAGTGTGTTCAGAGCCAAAACAGCACCAATTTCCTTCGTTCTTTCGACGTTTCTGATCGTAGTGATCCCAGGATGTAACGACCCATCCCGGAATTCGGGATTAGGTTAGCAATTAATCATGATTAATGAGGGTTAATCGGTGGTTAGTTGGGTGGAATCGGACGAACGATGCAAAATGACCGTTTTGCCCCTAGTCGTGGGTAAAACGTTGACTTTTTATTCGGACGGTCAAATGGACTTTGACCAGTGACCGTGACGTAGTTTGGGACGTCACGAGATCATAGACAGGTGGCACGTTCGATTCCGACGTTCGAGGTGATAGTTATGACGTTCGGAAGCCCAAGGGCATTATCGTAATTTGGACGAAATAAGGGAAAATGTTGACCTTTTGATCGGGGGGTCCGATGGCCGGGGACCGGGGACCGTTAGGAAGGTCTTGATACCCCGAGTACAACGACGGGCGGCACGCTTGAAACGGACATCGGATGACCAAGTTATGGGTCACGGAAGGAGAGGGGCAATTTGGTAATTTGCCAACTGAGGGCATTTTGGTCATTTTCACGGTGGCTACTGTTCACCACCGTGGGAGACAACCTGCACAGCCGCATGCGGGACTTTGTTTAACAGAGCTTGGGCATTGTTTAATCTTTCCAAGGAATTGTTTATCAAGTTAGTGACATTGGGGGGAGATTGTTCAGCATTATGGGCTAAGTGGAGTCTGGGGACTGTGTAGCACACAGAGCACGGGCGGATTCCTCTAATGCCGGGTAAGGTTGGGAATGGAACCCAGGGTTGGACGAATTGTTTATGCAGAGAGTGAGGGAACCGTGACAGAGGTCGGTGCACGGTTGTGTTAGTGGAGGTGATGTGCAGGGGACAATTGCACAGTGAGCTGTGCGGGTACATTTTGAAATGGAAAAACAGAGACTGGGGAGCCATTGGCTTTTCGACCTCCCCAATTTCGATCTGGGAGGAAATGAGAGCTGGGGAGGAATGAGAGAAACAGAGAGACGTTTGGAGAGGAAAACGGGGGGACTGGGTGAAGAGTATGCACTGGAACCCGAAACTCGCTTCTGGGCAAATTCGATTTCGAATTTGAATTGTAGGCCAGCCCAAACCCAATTGAGGCTCGAATGAACTTTCTGAGGCCTTAGCTTGTCGATCCAGAACGGTTGTTGCAAGCTTCGAAGCTCCGGGAGCGGTGGACGGAAGTCACGGGTGGCCGGAAAACCGAGCATAGTGTTCGTCCAATTGGAGGTTAGTCTTCGTGAAATTGAATCCTAAATTATCCTTACCGTAGTGCTATGATGCTGGACGACCAACTAATCGAAGACTTCCTTGGCTTTTAATCAAACTCAGATGAGGAACTCGACTTTGGGAACTTGGGTTGAGTCGAGTTGGTTCGAGGTCATGACGACTGATATGGACAGTGCAGATCCCTAATTCGAATGGTGGCGAAGCTATTGGTGTGTTCAATCGTTCAAAATGATGGCGAATTGGAGGGCTGCTAACCGGGTCCTCGCGCGGGTGGAACGACCCGTATGTCAGTGAGTCGGGTGAAGCTGGTGACCGTTGGGGGTACTGTAGCTGGCGCGTGAGTGTCACGCGCAGCCGCTTGCGGCGGCGCGTGGGGCCGATTTTCGAGGTAGGCCCAACATGACTTTTGTCCTATACGTTGTAACGAACATTTAAACGTTGGTTTCGGATTTTTCGGACGCCGTTTCGATGTTGTTTCGAGGGTCCGAAGATTTATGTTACGTTTGTAATTAATGATTAATTCCCGGAAAATTATGGGAAATTAGTATGTTGTTATTTGACACCTTAATGACCCGGGGATGTGTTCTCGGACAGGATTCGGATTTTCTGGAAATGTCGAAAATCACGGAACCGCGTGTGGCGCGAAACCGAGCCCTTTTGGACGGTGTGTGAGTGGACTTGCTTTCAAAATTTAATGCATGCATAAATTATTTCTATGATTTTATGATTATGATTATAAGTTGTGATTGATTTTGATTTCCGTATTTATACGTGTTCGGTTCCAGTAATTGTACGTATTTTTACTATACATGTGAAATTACACGTATTTCGAGACTAGAGTCACCCGTGTGCTTAATGATGGTTTAATGAGAGAAATTATATGAAATGGGTGTAAAATGATTTAAGAAGGTTGTTTATGATTTGCGAGTGTGACTTACGGTTCTGACACGTGTTTTTTTTTAGAATGTTCTGGATTTGCACGTTTTACGAGATTTCGAGTTATTGTGATTTGGTCACGGTTGATGTTGAATCTGGGAATTAAAATGAGACTTGTGATTTTGAGGATTTTAAATGTGGGTTTTGAGTATGTTTTGCTTGGACTGTGATTTTGGTAATTATGATTGTGGTCTTGATGTTTGATAATGAGATTTGAGAAAATGAAGTGATGTCAAGGAATTAAAACGGATTTTGAAAAAGGTGATTTCGGGCTTGATGCTCGGGGCATAAAAGAAATTTTAATGAATGAGGTTTCGGTTTTCGAAAATAATAAAGCGGATTCTTGGTTTGGGTTCGGGATGATGCTTCCGGATGCCGGCTCACGGAATCATTATTGCGAATTCGAATTCGGGAATGAAAAAGGATTTAATAAAGTGATTTGGTCTGATTTTGCATGCCCCGTGTTTCATGATAATTTGATGATGTTTGTAAAGTCTGATTTGGGGAAAATGAATGTGGAAATTCGGACCATGCGTCCTGTTGTGAAAAATGCGATTTTGGGATGGATCCCGCGTTGTCGTGATTGATAAACTGTTTTGGGGTTTAAAGACCCGTTGGAAACTGCTTGGGGTTTTAAAGACCCGTTTTTGTGTTTGGAAACTGTTTTGGGTTTAAAAACCCGGTGCAATTGCTGGAGCACGTTTTGAGTTTAAAGACTCGGTTAATGGATGACGGGGGAGGGCCCTTATTGAGTTTAAAGACTCGTGAGTTTAAAGACTCGGTTACTGTGATACCCCCGAGGCCTATTGATTATGTTCTGAGTTTAAAGACTCGTTGATATCCCGGGAAAGCCTGTTTGCGCGCATGGTTTTGAGTTTAAAGACTCGGGCGCACTTGTTATCCAGCAAAATGATTGACTTGTGATTTATTAATGATTTCTGATGTTTCGGTTGAGTTGGGCAGTGACCCGGTATATGGTTGTTAGTTTTGGATCATGTTGTGCATTTGGTTTTGATTCGTGGTTTTGGGCTGAGGCCCGGTGTTTATGATTGCGGGCTAAGACCCGATAGTTGAGAAAGGAAAACGATTTGAGGCTCATACGAGTTCTTCCTTGTGTTGAAATTTGATACACAGTTTTTATTATGTGGAAAATCTTAACCGATGGCGAAATGTTTTTGTATGCATGCATTGGTTTTTACGCGGAGGGTAAAAACGTTTGTGTAACCGTTTTGCTAAAATGATTTATTTTTGTCCACTCACACCTTTTGGTTTTATTGACCCTCCAGGGCGTGGCGCGTTGTTCGAGGCTGTACGAGGGTCGGAGGCATGAATTTGTATGTGTGGCTATCCCTGGTCTGGCACGTACTGAGGGTAACTTGGGTATTTCAGTCGACTTTCCAGACGGGAGCAGGACCGGGCACGGTTATCGATGCCCCTTCCGGGGGCGGTCCTGTCACAGGAAGCTCGAAGTGAGCTCAATTGCGATCCTCACGGCCCCATTTCCAGTATTTGAATTTTCCCCCCAAAATTCCTAAAATTCGAAACCCAGAATTCGACACACTCACAACCCCTCGTGTTTCCCTTATTATTCCAGTCCCTCAATCTCTCATTTTTCTCTCAAGAACGGCAGAGGAAGGGAGCCAATTCTCCCAGTTCAATCCTCCCCCAATTTGTGCACGGTTTGAAAGAAAAAAAAAACAAAGAAAAGGAAGGAAAATGATGAAGGAGGAATGATGATGTTGTAATGATAGTGTTGGGAGGGAAACATGGAGCTGGAAACAAGGGATGGGTGACACTTGTCACTCATCCGGAGGTGCACAGTCAACAGTCACTATTCATTATTATATTATTATTTTAATCGAAGCCTCGGTTTGTTAATTCGTTTCCTTGACCATAACTTCGTCGTCGAATCTCCGATTTCGGCATGCCGCCTGTCATTGGATTCGTATCGACGATACCTACGTAACGGTCCTTGGCCCTCGTCCATCGGACCTCCCGGTCAAAAAGTCAACATTAGACCCTAATTGACCAAAATTACCAAAATGCCCCTCAACTTCCGAACACCATAACTTTCTTCTCGAATGTTGGAATCGAACGTGGCACCTGTCTATGAACTCGTGACGTCCCGAACTACGTCACAGTCATCGGTCAAAGTCCGTTTGACCACCCGAACTAAAAGTCAACATTTTGCCCACGCTAGTGGCAAAACGGTCATTTTGCACGTTTCGTCCGATTTCACTCAACTAATTCCCGATTAGTCATTCTAATTCATAATTAATTAATATTCAATCCCGATATTCGGGACGGGTCATTACAATTTTGATGTGTGGTTACGTATAGGCACGTATTTCGAGGTTTCGGCCCTATACGGTGCCTATACGGGTCTGTATGTCTTTATTGGTCTAAATGAAATGGTTTTGGGATTTCTAAAAGGATAAACTCGGGTATGAGACCCATTTGGTTTTGTCTCGGGCATATGACGCTATTTACGACCTTCGGGTCTAAATCGTGGTCGCGACAGGTGCTATGTGCACGACGATCAACGATACGACGCTCGCCTCCGGATTGGGATGTGTTCCTTCCGGAGAGGTCACGATACACGATTCGTGGTCGGGCATCCTGGGGAGGCTCGACTTCGGAGTGCTAACGGTTGAGGATAGCGATCGGTGATGAGTGCACCATGATCTTGTGGTGGTCGCGTCGGTTGATACGTTCACGGCGACATACTAGGATTGAGGGCGGTCCTGGATGTATGGTTGCACGCATCACTATGATCGGAGTCGTGACTGACCCTTAGATATCGGGCAACGGTGCCCAGTTGAGTCATATGTTCGGGCACGAGACCCAGTTGTTTTACACTGATGATTTCGGGTCAGGGACCCTAGGTGGATTTCCAAGTTCATGACGGTTTATGGGAACCGGCATGAACTCTGGAAAGGTCATTGTGGTTCATGACGGTTTATGGGAACCCGCATGAACCTTTGTCAGGTCATTCTGGTTCATGACGGTTTATGGGAACCGGTATGAACCCTGATTAATGGATGTTATGGATCATGACGGTTCAAGGGAACCGGGCATGAATGTTTATGTTATGTATATATATGTATTCATATATCTTCCTTTACTTCTATTATCTCCTCCGGGGAGGGTCGTTGTCCTGCGTGGACCCCGGAGTAGAGTCCCCAGTTAGGTTCCTTACTCTCAGGAAGGCTATGATTACTATTACCTCGGGTAGGGTCAGTGGTCTACGGACATTGATCTTGACTTTGAGAAGACTCGGATTGAGACCTGGGTAGCACGCGCGTTGACAGGACCCGCCCCGATCCCACAGGGACCACAAGGGGACGTGCCCTGCTCCCGTCTGACACCCAATAATTCATACCAATTTTAACCTCAAAACATCAAATGCATAAATAACCAAGTTAAAGTCATACATCAAATCCGAATTAAACGAATGTCAGACAAGGGATGAAATCCAATATTACAAGTTGCGAGCACGACTCTATAGTAAACCTGTGGGTACACCACCCAACAGGGGTTCAGGTACGCAGAAGTAGATCTATGCCTCAGCCTCAGGTTCCTCCTCTACCTCAGTATCACGACCTGGAGGGGTTACCAAAAACATTAAGGGTGAGTGGACCGAACTCAGGTTTATAAAATCATTTGAAAAGTAAAACATATAATTTACCCCTCCGTTTTCCAAACATGCATGCAGCATCATTTAAAATCATAAATAATATAATATGAATCATAAGGCATGTAATAAAACCATAACCATAATTTTAGCCACTGCACTATACACTCCAATCCGACATCCCTGATGTCTGACGTCCCTGACGTCCAATAAGGTCACAATCACAAGGCTACGCGTGCCACTCGGGTCTCAATTCCGAGTTCAATCCCCGAACCCTGTTCGGTTACAGCATCCCCGATGCTTAGCGTCATAGACGCTGGACGTTCTAGACGTCCGTGACCTCTCCGGGGTACCTCATCCGGAGGAGACAATATAATATGGAAGGATCTATACAGTGCAGTACCAAATACATTTTATCGATATCCACATGCAAACATATATGTATACATAGGTAAAATCTGAACCGATCGTTACGTTTCATCAAACGGGTCTCATGCCCAAATACCGTGAAACGTTCCATAACCGAAATCTCAATATCATCAAAACCATTTATAGATTCCAGCATGTGAACATATAAGTAAATCAGAAAACATTTAAGCATGCAAGGGTTTAATGAAAACGGGCCCACTCACTGTACGATTCCGCTGTGAAACTGCGCGTACGGACCTGTACCGAGATTATCGTACAATTCCTGTCAGTTCAAATCACATGTAAGGGTCACTACAAGTCTTAAACGTTTAACCACAAAGTTCGAAATAGAAACCGGCCCTAAACTGACCCATCAAAGCTTATCTCAGATCAACATGGTTAAATCACCAAAAATGTTCAGAATGATGAGAGGAACAAAAGTCATGTTGATCGTGATCGGAGATAAGGTCCAACGCGCCCTCACGCGCCGCCCAAAGTGGCTGCGCGTGAATGTCACGCGCCTGACACTGTAGCTACAGTGTCACCTCCTTCACACGTTTGTCTGTAATACGGGTCTGCCACCCGCGGCTTGACCCGGTTGAATACCCATCAATTCCTACTCGATTTCAATCCAATTTGATCGTAACATGTTCATTAACTATCCAATTTAGGTTCTGTGACAAAAATCAACCTCGACACATCCTCAAACGACCCATCGACCCGCGATCAACCAATCGGGTCAATCACCAGAACTTCTTGGTTTCAAACCCATTGTCCAATTAACTTCACAGGAAGCATAATAGGATCAAAACGAACCAAAATGAACAATCAATTGTGTCTGAAAGTACCTGAAGGTCGTCGTCCCAAGCTCTGCAACTTCCCTGAAAACAGCAGCCTCCGTCCTAGCTCAACCGTGGCTGTTAGCCTTCAATTTCGATGTGGTTGAGTTCCAAACACTCCCAGAAGACTAAACTAGGCCTTGGTTTGGTCCAACACTCACCAGAAATTAAAATCCGATTTTCCCTCCAATTTTGGCCGAAATGGTTTCTCTGGTTTCCTCACCCGTTCTTAGTTATAACAGCATCAGAGTGATGCTCAAGCACGTTCTAACTGGTTTTAAACAATTTCAAGCCGTCCCAGAGGCTCGTGGGTGTCCAATTGTCCACTGAAAAATGTTCCCCGAAAAACTTCGATCTTGAATTAATCAATTGATCGTGCAGGCTGGAAGGCTCAGGCCACGTTCAAAAGCAAAAGACAACCCAGACATGCCAGCACATGATAGCACAATCAATTGCACGGTAGAACCACCGCACATGGTGGTGCCGCCCATTTCCCCCGCGGTCTGCTACAGTAACCAGGGCAAAAAGACCAAAATGCCCCTGGTTCAATAATTACCAAAATACCCCTCACTTCCTAGACCCGTAACTCAGCCATACGAAGTCCGATTTCGGCGTGCCGCCTGTCAACGGACTCAGGATATCGAGACCTACCTATCGGTCCTTGAGTCGCGTGAAAATTAATTGTCAAACGAAAAGTCAACATTTTCGCCCGTGAAGTCCAACTTACGGTAATGCCCCTGAACTTCCGATAGTCATAACTTTTTCCCCGATCGTCCGAATTGGACGTGCCACCTGTCTATGAACTCGTGACGTCCCGTACTACGTCACGGTCATAGGTCAAGGTCCATTTAACTCATCAATCAAAAAGTCAACAACTTGGCCATGCCAATCACAAGGGTAAAAGCGTCAATTCACACATTAAATCACAATATTAAAATCCTCGAATTTCCGGGGTGTTACACGCGTAGCTTTGGAAACCGTGACAGGATTGGTTGTGTGAATTATATGTATATATGATGTATGCTATATGATATGATATATGATGTGTGTTTACACAGGTTTTGGGTAGTGACTCGTACGGTTGAGTCTTTATGATTCTTTCAATCTTGGTTTTGGGCTTAGTTCCCACATATGGTTTCTTTCGGTTAAATGGTTTTCGAATGCATGCATGCTTTTTAGTGAAGGGTACAAATGTTTTCTATAAACTGTTTTTATAAACTTTTGTTTTGTCCACTCACAGCTTTTAATGTTTTGACTGCCCTTCAGGTTGACATTGGATTTGGACTGTAGCAGAGACCGAGATATCACATACCTCATCCGGATCCTGGCGTACTCTGATAGCCCGAGAAGGTAAATGTCAAAAATATCCCTTGTCTGACACTTCGTGTCAGACGGGAGCAGGGTCATCCCGCACTAATCCCGGAGGGATTGGGATGGGTCATGTCATCTGGTACCCACTTTCATAGATGAATGTAGCCCTCGGCATTGGCCCAAATTTTTTGGGCTTGGGCCGGGCCGGGCTTATTAAATAATTTTTAAATTTGCGGGCCGGATCAGGCGGGCTTAATGACATAAAAAAGAGCCCACGAGTTTTTATCGGGCCGGGTTTATATCGGGCTTTTCGGGTCGGGCCTATTAAGCCCACTTGGATCGGGCTTACGTGAGCTTTTGTAATAAACTATGTCACAAATTTTAAAATTACAAAAAAATATATGCATGAAAAAAAAATATTAATAATGGAAAAAATACTCATGGGTGCAAAAACGTGGTCTCGTTAAAATAAAATATTCAAAGGTGCAAAAAAGTTGGGCCTATTAAGTATGTAGATGAGTGGTTAGGGTTTGTATTGAGTATTGGACTTTTTAAAATAAATTAGGTGGGCTTGAGGCTGAGATTTGAGTTTGGGTTGAAATATTAGTATTAAGAATGGATTGAGTATTAATTTTTAAATAATAAGTATTTTATATTTTCGGGCTTATGAGCCGGGTTTATTACGGGCGGGTCGGGCTGGACTTACCGGGCTTTATTAGGCTCGGGCTTGTCGGTTCTATCGGGTTTGAACACCATAAGCCCAAGCCCAGCCCGCTAACTCTCGGGCCAAGCCGGGCCGGCCCACGACCCATAGCTGGTCGGGTCGGTCTTTTGTCCATCGAGCTTATCGGGCCCCCATAAGCCCATGTGCTTTTGGGCCAAATGGTGAGGGCTAAATGAATGCCTTATCATCCTCATTGGCAGAATCTTCTCCAACTTTTTTTTTTGCTGACTGCTGCACTATTTTTCCTTCGACTAGATTTTTATTCCATGAGGTTTTTTCTAGCAAGGTTTTTCAACCAGACAGCACCTCAAGTTTTATCATCATTCTCGTTTGAGGATATATATATATTGCTAGTATAGTACCTAGTGAGTTATCAGAATTTTTTTCTTTTTCGGTTCCCCGTGAATCATTTCAGACCTCAAATTTTTTTAGATTTTGCTATTATTTCTGCTGATCACGTTTGGGTGCTTGATAGGTTACACGCCTATCTATTATACTTTTCTGGATGTTTCAATAAAACATTTCTTCTAACCAAAAAAAAGTTGGAAGTTGGTTAGAATTCAGGTTAGACTAATATTGTGTAGAAAATGACACCAAAAGACACCCAAAAAAAAAAAACACGAACTTGTAAATCGGCTTATAACCATCTACCTAATGATTCTACAAGAGACAATGAGGCTTAAAGGGATGATGGGCTCAATAGTGGGCTTATATTTCATATTGGGCTCAGTGTAAAGAAATAATAATCACAAATTTGTTTATGAGGCAGGAGAGCGTGTAGCATAAAATCTGAACCAATAGGAAGAGGGGATTATAGTTTTACCGATCCGCGTAACATGCCAAAGGAAAATATGAGCCGTTGATTAGGGATTGGAAAAAACACAACATGAAGCCATAACGACCGTACGATCAGGATTGGGGGCAAAATAGTAAATGTATAACGTGGCCCTCCGCAACTCCGCTGCCACGTCCGGTTGTTGTACAAGCGCTATATAAGCGTGCAAAAAGTTCGGATAACTTTTGAATATTCACTTCGGCGTTTGGTTTCTGAGAATTCAATCTCCCTTCTTCCCCAAAAATCCTAGATTTCGTTTTCGACTCTTCGGATCAAAGAAACTCGAGAGGTAATTTTGTTTGAACGTCCCTTCTTTTTTGTCCTTTATCTTGTTTTTGGTTCTTTTTCTTCTTTTATTCATCTTTCCCGCTAATTAGGGCTCTTAGATTTGTATCAAACTGGGTGTTTATAGATTGAATAGGATTGTAATTTTTGGGGTTAATTTTGGTTGCAGATGGCCCGTACCAAGCAGACTGCTCGTAAGTCTACTGGAGGCAAGGCTCCCAGGAAGCAACTCGCCACCAAGGTTTGTAGATGGCTCCGTCAAACCCTAATTTTTAGTTTTTTTACCCTCTCCCTGTAGGTTTTTTTTGTCACGTAACAATTTGTACAAATTGTGTTTGTGAAAATGAATTTATGCTGTTGGTTTTTCCAGGCTGCTCGCAAATCGGCCCCAACCACTGGGGGTGTGAAGAAGCCCCACAGATACCGTCCAGGAACTGTTGCCCTCCGGTACGTATTGAAACCAACTTTTAACCACGAGATTATTTTGAAGTTTATGAACTTTAGGTCTGGGTAAACTACAATGTTATCGAATTGTTTTTGTACTGTAATTTTGATTCTAGTGGTTCTGAAAATCATTTAGGGCCCGCTTGTTTATGATAGATTTGGATTTGGATTTGACAACAAAGCTAAATATGTTAAACGTATTAGAATAGAAGCATTCGAGAGTTCGAATAAGAAGATAATAGGAGAAAACAGGTTGACCCTTTAGTTTATTGATATCGGTATGCAATTGTAATGTGCTTTTGAATATGCCACAGTGAAATCCGCAAGTACCAGAAGAGCACAGAACTGCTGATCAGGAAGCTCCCATTTCAGAGGCTGGTTCGTGAAATTGCTCAGGACTTCAAGACCGACCTGCGTTTCCAGAGCCACGCTGTGTTGGCCCTGCAGGAGGCTGCTGAGGCGTACCTTGTTGGTTTGTTTGAGGACACTAACCTTTGCGCCATCCATGCCAAGCGTGTTACCATCATGCCCAAGGATATCCAGCTTGCCAGGAGGATCCGTGGCGAGAGGGCTTAAGAGATGATGACTAGAAGCTGTATTATGTAAAGGGGGCTTTTGATAGACTTATTATGATGAATGTGGTGGGATTATGGTATTTGTAGGGCTTCTTTAATTCGGCTTGTTTTAACTTGAAGTACAAGACAGTCTACTTTGGTTGCAATTGTAATTGTGTTGGACCCCTATGCTATGCTATCTGCTTGATAATTGCATTTTGTTTGGACTTTTTAACTTTGAAGTACTAGCAACGTCTCAATCTTTGCTCTTGCAAATCTCCGCGCTGGTTTTTTTTGTTTGTATTCTGTCAATTTCATAGTTTCTATGGCTAACCAGGCCTAAATTATGCTTGTCCACCAGCTTATTAGTAGGGAATTGTTATTAGCAGCCACCCGGAGTGGGTTTTCTTGTTTATCAAGCTTGTTTTTCATCCTTGGTTGGCGTTAGTTTGTGGATTTTATCAATAGCAATTCTCTAATACCTACCACTTCGTGATTTTAAAGATTCTGCCCCCTCTTAAGCTGTAGAAAATCCATGCCCTCTCCCCTCCGCCCTCCTCAACCTAACCTCTAGTTTTAAATAGTTCGGGTGGTTCAGCAGGTTGTTCTGGTTGTAATTCCTCCACGATTCCATAGGGATAAGGTTGACGTTTCGCCAGTAGCCAGTAGCCAGTAGTGCTCTTTGATTCTACGTGGTTGGTGTGGCCGGAGTTACTAAACCTAGCTGGTAATTGATAACCTTCTTAGGCATAGCAATGGACAATCGTCAGTGGGACAAACCATAGGCTCAGAGCACAGGTAAACAGTACTTGCGGTTTGTCTTTAACTTCCGACGAAAAATCCTCATTTGGTTAGGAAGGCTACTGAGATCCCTATGCACTTACACAAGGTAGCCCAACTAAAATTAACACTGAAATTAAGAGCTTCGTCGATGCAAGGAAAACCTGTTAATGGGCAATGTCAACTTGAACAATAATTATTGTTCCAGCTCTTGTACAACAGCTTCATGCAGAGAAGAAGAACTACCATGAGAAACAGAGAAACACCTCTCATTGAATAGCATTAACTTCGGTTCACGAGCTACAAATTTTGCTGTATTCTGAGACAAGCCAAAATTTCTTATTAAATCATTGTATTAAATTTCTGAGAGTTCAACTCTATAAGAAACTCATCTATCGGAGAAAACTTGGATATAAAAATAGAACAGAAATCAAATCTTTAAGCCGAAGCACCATCTACAGAGGGCCGGGAAAGGTTCCATTCTCCCTTTGCTCGTTCCATCTCTCAATCTAGCACACATAAGAAGTAAAACGAAAACATAGTTAACCACAACACTTTATAGAAAATACAGGAAAGTGAATAAGCAGACAAACTATAGAATAAGTATAGAATGACACAATAACATTTGTACATTCATAGCATGTTACTAATGCAACAGGATTATGCTCAAAAACAGTACAAGAACAAGCACATTTGGGCACAAATCAGCAAGTCTTTGACCTGCAAGTGCATGTGTGCTGAGTTATATTCTATTATCATCCTTCTATGCAAATCCCTGATCCATTTGCCTAACATGGGAGTAGAAAATAATTTGAGCTGGATATCCCCAAAGAGTTTTTCACGGTTCTGCAAGCATGGTTACATGCACACACATGAAATTGCGCAAATCACCTCCCTTCAAACTCCCTTCATTTTCATTCATAAGGAATTTCCTAAAAATGTTTTGCTCACAATATTTTCACACAACTTATACAGGTATATTCTCCCCTACGATCCTAACATTCAGAAGATCTTGATAAAAACCCTAATAAGATTTTGCCTAGTGCCGTTTCAAACAGGGCAGAATCAAATTGCATTGATCATCAAAATTAGGGAAATGCTGACTTAGCACAGGACTCATACCTGGCTGATCACACAAACGATCATATTCTTTTTAAAAAAAAAACCAGGCAACCCAATTTAGGAAACTATTTAATCAATGAGGTTCAATTTCTAGCATAAAATGCACTAGAAAAATACTAATGCATGTGCAGCATATACCAATGGGCATACAAATAGCAAACAGATGTGAATTAAAATGCAAGATCAGCATCACTAAAACATTAAGTTGGAATACAAAATCAGCCAAAAGAAGGCCTTGAAAATTTCAGTTGTGTACAACTTCTTTTAAGACAAGCATTCAACTGATAATGACCACGTTATCAATTTTACATTCATATCCCATGTCCCGCACCTAATTGTCAAAAGCTATGCCTGATATAGGAAGGCTAAAACTGAACCCTTCTTCCCAATTTGTCACAACTTCAACTAGAATCAAAATTTCTCTAATAGCAGACAACCTAACATAAATAACTAAGAACCTAAATAAAAACATGATTCAACATACAGAGGATTCACAATGCCAGGTATGTAATCAGTTATATCATTAGTTAAAGAAAGTCTGAAAGGTTATCTGATATATGGATGATTTAGAAGGATTGAACAGAAATGGCAAAAATTACAGTTTCTAGGACCTGCAAAACGCTTAAAAGTACATACCCATTCGCCAGGGCAAAGAGAACGATAATACTTTGCAAATTTGTCACACTCTGGAGCACCTTCCCCCTTCGCCGCTACACACCTGAAAATAATTGGAAAATTGAAGACAATGTCAAGAACATCACAGCAAAACGAGGATAAAAAATGATACAAAATGCTCACAAAACAGATTTGAAAGGGGAGGGAGAGGGGAAACACTCATATATGCTTACCGATGGTGCTCCACATATCGAGTGAAGCAATGCCTTGTCTGATTTGTAGTTGGGAAACGAAAATCTGCTGGTGCCGTCTCAATCTGAACAAGAATATCAAATGTCAGTACATATCAATCATATACAGATAAAAAGAGAAGGCATAGTATGCACTAAGGTAGCCAACAGAAGTAATTTATTGATAACGTTATAGGCGGATTAACCTTAATTTCAGGTGTCTCTTCATCTGCCTCTTGTTCACCAGCATCTGCCTCTTGATCACCAGCATCTGCAGTACTATCACTGGTTTCTGCAGGAGCAGCTTCAGTGGCAGGATTGGCTTCAGTGACCTCGTCAGCAGCAGGACTGGCTACACTGCTTTCTTCAGCAGCTGGTGTAGCTTTTGAGCTTTCTTCTTCAGCAGCGGGTGTTTCAACAGGTTTCTCAGGGACAACTTCCTTAGAAGCATCACTGTTCTCATCCACTTTTACTTCAACAGGCTTGGCACCAGGATCTGGCTTCTCCAAGGAGTATTGCTGTAAATCAAAGTATGAGGGAAAAATATTTAGCCAGGAAAAATATTTAGCCGTCATTATCTCTATGTCAATTACATTTAAAGGATTAAGAAAAGAGGACGTGGGGAATTTAGAGGTGAATTCCAATGAGTAGAAGCATTTTATTAGTCACCAGAAACTAGCCATACTGTACAATACAAGAAAACAGCAGGCTATCAATAATTTCAAGAAAAATAAAACTAGCTGGTTGCATGTCTGGGAAGGAATGGAAGTCCCTATTAGCTCAGTTAGGAAATGAGCGCCTATTCAAAGCCAAGTTGCATCACAACAACTAGGATCCATTTGGTGCAATAAATTTCAGTGCAAAGTTAGCGGGCACTACATTTCACTTTTACTTCAAGCATATAGGTCGCAGATGAGGCATAAAAATCCTGCAATCGCCATAGCAGGTGCACAAAGACTGCCATGCTTTGTGCTTTCCCATGCTCGGGCTTGCTTAATGTAGCAGTACTAGCTGGTCATTATAAAAGGATGGAACCCCTCACCATCAGAATCTGGCACTAGTTCAGCCAAAAAACATGCTCTAAAACCTGATGAAATATTATTCTCTATAAACCATGTCAAGTTTCCAAAGTATCTATTACGTGGATGTTTCTTTCAAGGTGTTGTTCCAGGATATCCAAAACCTTTTATTCCTAGGTTTTTCGAAAAAGAGAAATTTTTGCTTGTGTAAGAGCCTAATACAACAGCGTAGCTACCAGATTTATAAACTGGCCAAAACATGATCCTTTACTATCCAAGCTTTACATTGTGGTTGAGCATACAAAAATACTTTTATTGCCCTACTTACAATTGACTTGATAAACAGTTAACAGTTAAAATATTTAACAGAAAATCCTTACAAGAGAGAAATAAGAAAACCTAACACTAATGTATAAGAATACACGTTTACCTTACGACAGAACCTGTGTGTCTACGTCTACATCAAAGCAGGAAACTGCTAAATAGAGACACAACGAACAAATTTTCAAGTAATTTGGCAAGTTCAATTCAATCACAAGGAATGACATGTAAAAAGAACTTAAATTGAACTTGCTATATTTTCTCCATTAAAAAAATGATAACTTCCTGAGAAAATTGTGCTCGTCTTACACAAGAAATCAAGCCTCAAATAAGAAAAAAGAATATTAAAAAATTACATACTCACTACATCAAATTCATCTCAGACAAACCTCAGAAAAACCATTAGAAAGATCGATAATTTGATGGAGAAATAAGTTTTTTTAATACTTTCAGCTTAAAGGAAGGGTTTTTTTTTTTCCTGAAGAGCATTTAGATCCAGCTAAATCGGCGACCACTACCATCAATGAACATAGAGAAGACAATCGGAGATGTACCTCAGCTAGGGTTTGGACTTTGTCGGCTAGCGCGCCCGCCATGGATGGAATGCGATCTACCTCAGCTGCTCTCGCGTTTATCCTACAAAGTACAAAGGCCGCCAACGAGAGGGAGAGAGATCTCGAGTGGATGGTTAGAACTTAGGTCTACCGTCTAGAAGCTGCGGATTTTGACTGAGTTACTGCGTTGGTAAAGGTAAAAATGAAAATGAGAAATTTGATTTTATTATTATTGGACTTCATTTTTATAGCTGAGCCGGGAGCAAGAATTGAGTGAAACTGACCATCGAGGTACACGCTGTGCCACCAACTCGTCGATTTTCCTTTTCTATTTATTAGATCGATGCTTGGGCTTCACTTCTTGGGCTTTCAATTGGTAATTCCACAAATTGGGTTGGGCCGGTTTATGGTGTAAAAGACTTCTGGAATGCATTTTATTCAATTATTTCTAATCATCACAAACTTCTCTAAAGGTGGGTTGAGATATGATGATTTGAAAATGACTCACTAACCCAAGAAGTCACCACCGTACCAAACTTAATTAGGCCAGCAGTCTTAACACCAACACACAAAATTTGTAACTTTTCTTGTGAATAATTCAATTGTTAGGCTAATCATTTGACCTCCCACACAAAAACATACCAATGAACAAGAAATTCAGACCACATATTGAAATTGATTCCTATAACTAAACAAATGTAGAGAGAAACCAAAAAAAAAAAAAAAAAGACAGGAACAGTCTTTTGTTTAAGGTTCCATCTTAGAATTTTGGCACCCAAACACAATTGGAAATCAAATACGGAAGAGCTGACACAATCTTGATACGTTTTATTGTGGCTTTAAGTTTGTTTCATATAAAAAAACATTTTTTTTTGCAAAATAGTTGCCATTGTCTACTAATATGATACAATGCTACAAGAATATTGGTATCTCGCCTTCCCGGTTATACTACACAAGCCCTATTTACTCGAACTCGAGTTTTGATTGGATGTAACATTGACATCATTAAAAGTTAAAAGGACAAAATAACCGAATACGAGAATATTATAAGACAATTGTCAACTATTGATTACATTATTCATAGAACATATATAAATTCATGATTATGTCGATTTAGAAATAAGAAAATAAAGAAAAGAAGCAGCATGGTGGCTTTGGCATGAGAAGGATCAGTGATCACGAAGGGCTGGTTCAGATTTTATAAGCACCCCCAACTCATTATTAGTTTTTTTTATGATCCAAGTGCATTATTAGTTGGGTACAATCTTTTTCTCTTTACCGTACAAATTACATGAGTGGTAAGTGGTAACGGGCGGGAACACCCTTACCAAGTAAATTTAACTGACTTTATTTGACCATAATAGTTGCACGAAGAACAAAACTCTGAAAATAATTACTTACCATAAAGCTTCAAAATATTTCCCTACGAAAAAAAAAAACACTTCAAAACATATTGTGTCGAATAATTTCAAATGATAAAAACTCTACGAACTTTTATATATGTAAATTTTATTTCGAATTCATTTCCACGTCATTCAACTAGTACGTTCCTTTTTCTAAATAGTGATACGAAGGCACTATGCAAATGACTGATTTGTATGCCAAATCCAGAACTTTACGGAAGGCCTGAGGTGTAATATATTTCCGACGTGCAGCAACAACCAATATTTTTTATGTTTTATTTTTTGGGTGGAAATATCTTTATGCACTTTAAATTATAGGGCAATTAAGTAATTAACTCATAGGTCCCTACTAACATGTAAATTTATTCAAAAATTTGCATATAGAAAAATTAAACTCATAGATCCTTTGACTAATCAAATGACTATACAATTTAAAATAGACCATAGTTTTTATATAAATTACAACTAATGCCATCAACAACAATCTAAAAAACACTTACTAAAATTTATCATGATTTCAACATTACTTTTTATTTTTTTATTATAAGATTATATTGAGGATTATTAAAATATTACTCCTATTTATATTTTTTTTTTCACTTGCTCATTTTAAAAGTAATATGAATATCTAATCTAACTTAAAGTAAGATAATTAAAAGCAGTAATTCTTCAAAAATACTTTTAAATTTAAAAAGTCTTTATCTTCCGATATTAAATAATTTGGTTAATTTCGTATAGTTTAGGGTTTAATTCTTGAATTTTGTACCAAAGTTCAAGAATTAAACCCTATGTCGTACGAGTTTTCACCACCATCTCCACACCACCACCCCCTCCCCCCCCCCCCCCCCAAAAAAAATTCTATACCCTACCGTTGAACCCCAGACAATACGGATTTTATTTTTTATTTTCTAGAAAAAATTCAATTGTAACTATATACAATATATATATATATATAATATTTATTATATGTATAATATAATAAATGCTCAAAGAGGTCAAAGAAATCAAACACTAGGGGGCACATGGGGTAAAAAGGACAAAAAAAGGGCACATGTGGAATTTCTTACTTATAATTTCTGTTTAGGGGCTTCTGAATAAAAAAAATTTGAAGTAAGGTCTTATTTTGTTTAATATACAAGTATTAAAGATTTTAAATAAAACTAAAAGTTATTAAGGATGTAACAATAATTTACTCTAAATTATCCTTAAAAGAAACAAAATTTGCAGTGGCAATCGTGGATTTGATTGGTAGGGCCTAATAACATGTTTTTTTAATGAAGGTTTGGTTTGGCCTATGCCCCAGACAAAGAGAAATGGGGAATTTTGTGGCAGATTTATAGGGCGGGCTACGATTTTGGGGACGGAGTCATGGTGGAGCTTTTTTCAGCCTTATGTTTTTTGTTTTTTTGCTGTGAAAATTACAATCGTGAGGAAGAGGATGATATTGGAGCCAATTTTAGTCCACGGAGGATATTAGGGGAGACGACTATATGAAAATAATGAAAGAAATATAATTTTTATTAATTTGCAATATGAAAATAAAATTACAATAAATTTATATAAAAACTCAATTTTAAGTAAGTTCTGTTATAATTTTTTTATTTAATTTTGATGTCATTATAAATGAACGTAACGGCCATTTGAGGAAGAAAGGAAATTTCTCGAGGAAAACAAAGGAAGAGTAGATCCCAAATTCCAAAAGAGCCAACATCATTATTTGGTGAGGTGGAAAATACCCAACACCTTTAATTCATACCAAATCAATATTAAGGGAGTTATTGTTGCCCCGCTCCATCCAAAGAAGGGATTCTCTTGTAGAAGGAAATTGATATAAATGCAATTAGAATTTAGAAACCCTTCTATTTGGTGCCGGGTCTGAATTTTTCACTGGAATTTCCTAGAAACAAACAATAATGTTGGAGGGAAAATTGATTACGAGCATTTATCTCTTCACTCGAGTTTTTGTGCTCAAAGACGAGAGAGATGCGTGGCTTGTATTACGGGTCATGTCCATTCTCTTCTTTTTAATCAAAGAGACACAGACACAATGGTGAATGGTTCTTTTGTGTTCTGGACAGACTGGACCTGGGACCATATAAATAAAATCTTTTATCTTTTTATTTTTATATTTCTTAATTTAACCTCAAAAATAAAATTATATATAAATATATGGTCCAGTCCCCCTTGTCCCTTCTCGCCGACTGCTTAGACCAAGAAGATTATCTCCATTTCCCATTTCCCGTTTCCCCACTGCATTTCATCTCCCGGGAGATTTTTGAGATCTGAGAGAGAGAGGCTCTCGCTGTTTGTATGTGTGATTATGGATAAAAGCTGTCCATCTTCAACTACTGACTCAGCTCTCACTACCAGTAGTGGAAGCTCCACCAGAGACAACTACCTCAAACACCTCAACAAGCTTTCACACAAGATCTCAAAACCCACAATCAACAACAACGACAACCACCTCCTTAAAAAACATAACTTTGAAAACACAACACCTCCTCCGCCGCTCCTTCCGCCGCAAAACCAACAGCAGCACCAGCCCCCGGTCTACAACATCAACAAAAATGACTTCCGCGATGTTGTTCAGAAGCTCACTGGCTCTCCGGCTCACGACCGCTTCTCAAACCCTTCTCCGCCGGTTCACCCTCCGAAGCCCCAAGTCAGCTCCCGCCTCCAGCGCATCCGCCCTCCCCCCCTCGCGCAACTTACCAACCGTCCCTCTTCTCCGCTAGCATGCGTAGGCCCGCAGAACACCAATAACAACCCGATTATCCCTCCCATGGGATCCGCCGCCGCTCACTTCAACTCTATCGGACGGTCCACACCCCCTCTCTCGCCTCTCCCGCCCTTCCCGACCGTTCACGCGGCGGCTGAGTCCCCTGTTTCGGCCTACATGCGGTACCTCCACAACTCGATGTCTGCCATGGAATCTAATAATCAGAAGTTCTCGGGATTCTCGCCCCTTGCCCCACTCATCTCACCACGCTGGACTAATCTGACGCCGCCTCCGCAGCAGCAGCAGAATCAGCAGGTTGCGCCGCTGCAGCAGGGAATGGCTTCCTCGGCGAATCAACAGCAACCGCCGACGACGGTGACAGGGTCACAGCCGCAGTTCGTGGTGCCTCCTTCGCCGCTTCCATTTGGGTGCTTGAATTCGCCGCGCTCACCGTACTCTTTGATATCCCCCAATCAATTAGGGTATCCTCAGATCCCCCTCTCGCCGACAGTGCCTGTTCCGAGCCCTAGGTGGAAAAGTTTCTGAACTCCCTTCAGGTAAGTCAAGCTTCAAATGTGGTCGTTTTAGGGTTTAGGGTCTATTTATTTTAATTATAAAAAGACAAGAGCTTTGTACATTCTGGGTTGAGGGGTTTATTCAATCACCGGTGGGTGGCCCGAAAATAGTCCACAGGTGGTTTAAATTAGGGCTTTCTTTGTTCTGTAAATGGAATATATATATATATATATATATATATATATGAGAATGAGAGGCGTGTAGGTTTGTTCTGTGTTTGTTATTCTATATTTTGGGGTTAATCAAAGGGTTAAAAATGCCATATATACAGAATTTGTGTTACTTTAAAAAGGATGCTTTTGTTGTTCTTGCTATCAATCATTTTAGTTTGTGTTTATCTTCTCTATGATGAACCCTTCATCAATGATAACATATTTGAATCAAATTTGTTTGCTGTTTCCGATACCCCAAATGGAAAAGGAGTGGTCTTTGTTTTGATGCTCCCAGATGGTTGCAAGACTCTAAATAAGCTATTATTTTGACATCAATTATAACTCATTGTGCTCTGCATTTGTTGGAGTGCCATGAAACGCGTCGTCTTCTTTTCTTCTGACCTCTTAGAGACTGCTAAGCTGATAAGTTAAGACTTCAAGGTATCAGAAAGTATTAAGTCCTTGATGAAAGGAAAGGTTAATACAATGCAAGATGTGGGTTTCTATAGTGATTAGTGAAGAAGACGATAGGTTTGGATTTATGTGGGATTTGCAAATATGCGTGGAGATAGAGATTGTCTTAGGCGTAAATCATGTACCGTGTCATCCTGGTTAGGTATAACACCCACTAATCAAATGAAACGTAATCTGTTTTTGGATTCATGTCATTTTACATATAAAATTTTGTGATCCCACCTGATATAGGCAAAAAATTGGATTTTACAAGTAAATGGTGGGTCTTACAAACAATTATTTTATGCTTTTTCATTATAGTTCGTTGTAAAGTTTACTTTTTTTTTTCCGGCACAATTTGTTGTAAAGTCTTTATTTACGGCAATTAATTCATAGATTTTTACCGATATATGAATTTATTTAAAAATTTACATATAAAAAAATTAAATTCATAGGTCTTTTGACTAGACAAATGACTATACAATTTAAAATAGACTATAATTTTTATATAAATATAACTAACATCATCTAATAGTAAACTAGTCCAGTAACAATCTAAAAAATACTTTCCAAAATTTATCATGATTTCGACATCACTTTTTTTTTTTCAAAATTATTAGATTATATTGAGGATTATGAAAATATTACTCATATTTATAATTTTTTTTACTTGCTTATTTTAAAAATAATATGAGTATCTAATTAAATTTAAAATAATATAATTAAAAGTAATAATTTTTTAAAAATACTTTTAAAATTTTAAAAAAATTATTTTCCAATGTTAAACAATTTGGTTAATTTCGTATAGTTTAGGGTTTAATTCTATGTTGTACGATTTTTCAGCACCATCTCAACCCCTACCACCACCCCCCTCCCCCTCTCAAAAAAAAATAAATTATACTGTACCGTTGAATCCTAGAAATATGAACTTAATTTTTATTTTATAGAAAAAATTCAATTGTTATTATATATTATATATATAGTATATATATATATATAATATTTAGTATATGCATAATGAAGGGCTCAAGATGCCAAAGAAATTAAATACTAAGAGCACATGGAGCAAAAAGGACAAAAAAATAATGTTATTTTTAATTGTTTAAAAGAATTCTTAGTAACTTACTCATTTTTTTATTGAGATGTAAAAGAGTAAATGTAGACTCTATTACTTATAAAATTTTGTTTAGAGATTTTTGAATAAAAAAAATTAAAAATAATGTCTTATTTTATTTAATATATAAATATTAAAATTTTTAAATAAAAATAAAAATAATTAAAGATATAACAATAATTTACCCGAGTCAACCATCATCTAGACATCCTTAGTTTTCAGACAAATCAAACCCAACTAACTTGGTCAAACACTTTAGTTGTCTTGATGTCACTCTAGAAAAGTGCAAGAAAACAAGAATGATACAGATGCTAGCCGGGGCTAACCTATGGGCTGTAAGGCTATAGGCCTTTCAAGATTTTTATTTAATTTTAAAATTGTGTTTTTAGTTTTTTATTAATTTATTGTTTTTTAAATGTTAAAATAATTAATTCCTGAAATTTAATTTTTTCTAGTCAAACTAATATAAGTGAGTTTTAAATAATGATATTTGTATTTGCATTGCTTATTTATTCATATTTATTATTGTAAATTTTTTTATTTAGTCAAATTTTTATTTATATGTAGAGTTATATTTGAAGGGTAATGCTCATTATATATAATCCTTAAATAGATATTTTTTTTTTCCGTTGATTAATAGAATTCGATTTGAGTTTCTTTTTTCCAATTTTAGTATATAGATCTAGTCCACCTGAAATTTGGATTTAGGAACCTTCTTTTTTGGTAGGCATAAATTATTCAATCTTTTCGTAGAGAGAAAAACTTGAGTGAGGGAGGGAACAACTTAATAACCTAAGGCTTCTTTCTTATCACTTACTCGTGTTCATGTCCTAAGAATGTACAATGGATCACAGGAACTAAAAATCTTGGTATTTCCCGGGTTGCCACCTTGTCTATTAACATCTGCAATGTCTATTAACATCCGCAATGTGAACCAGTATGTTGTGTTGTCTATTAACATCTGCAATGTGAACCAGTACGAGACAAACATTATACCAAGAAAGTATTGCGCATTTGTTTCGTTAGATGATTAGCTGTTGTTAGTGCCAAATACTTTTCATTGCCTATACACTAGATTGAAGATTACAACCAGCACATGTTTGAGTCCCTGGTAACGTGGTTTTTTCAGGATTTTGTTTGCAGCTGTGAAATTCTGACATGATTTGGCTTGCCATAGTCATTTTCACTAATTTGATATCTTGTAGTCTTATCAATCCGTTATTTTTGCAAAAAATGTTATCAAATCAGTATAAATTACTTTTACCACCATTACATTTTGCATTTCGTACAAATGACATCATTTGAGAAGAATAGTGAAACTAGCTTCTGGGTCCAGGCGATTTTCATACACATACTGGGATTTTGTTTGTATCATTTCCTTCATTGCGCGTTTCTTGGATGTTGGTTTTAGATGTGTCATTTGGTTTGTTTCCTTCACTCCCTCTTGCTTTGGCCGGTGAAATTTCTCACATCCTGAGTTCATAGTTTCTCGGTCTTGTTAGTTGCTTTCCAAATTGGAATTTTTTCTGTATTTTGGGATCTTTGTGGAGGTAGGAATTGAAATTGAAACCTTTCAGACATTGTGGGAGAGAATGCCCAAAATGACTTCAATTGTGAACTTCTGATGAGGGACGAAAGATTTCCTCAATGAGTTTAGTTTTGTGTGTTTTTCAACCCCCTCTCTCCTCTAGAGAAAACTTTCAAAAGGGACGGAGATGTCCCTTTTAACGGTAATGACTTTAGTTCAGATTAATATTAATGCATGTACCCTTGTGAATTGTGATAACGTATGTGCATATGCTTGATAGAGTGCTCCACTAATATTTTTCAAATCTACAAATTATAATACTGATTTGTTTGTTGGGAAATCCCCCCTCTTATTCTATGATTTTGCATCTCGAAATCATGAAGAACTTCAAGATAGGGATTAAGTCATCGATTAGGTGTCGTAAATTGTTTCTTATCATTAACGTCGTGATTCATGAAGAGTGGACTTTTAAGTAAGGCACCAATCATGCCCTACGACACGGTATATACCCAAACATATTCTTGGTGAATAGATAAATTCAACCGCATCAACAAATCTAAGAATGGTCCTCATGTAACTCTCGCTGCTAAGTCGGAGTATATTCAGGTTATAAAGCTCGTGGGTAGTACATATTTAGTTGTAGGTCAGCTTGACATTGATGGGATATTGATTGAAAATACTCATATGGTGTTTTCGCTCCATGTATTTTAGCATGGTAGGAAGGACACATGACTTCTTGGTAGTAGTAAAAAAATCATTTGTTATATTGTGAGTGGAAAAGTTTAAGATCACTTGGTATTTCAGGTGCATGAAAATATGAAATTAGCTTTATGAAATATTTAAAATGCAAATTTTATATTTCAATATTTTATAATATCTTATTAGATTAAATATATTTACGTTTTGAAATACTCTAATAAGATATCACTAAAATTACGAAAAAGTAAAATTTTCAAATCTACATTTTTGAATTGAAGATGCTCTAGGAATCTATTATCATCCCGAAAACAGAACTGGTAATATTGCCCTCGCCCACTTTGCTTCTATTGTCGGACATTAAATGTTACTTTACTTTTCGAAATAATTTCAGTTCTAATGTTCTCTCATACTTGCATATTTAATTATACCGTTGTTCCATTCTGTTAGCTGAGTTAGTAATACTGTTCATAATTTTTACCTGTCAAGCATAGATTGGTGGTTTAATTATTTACAAAAAATTATTAAAATTAAAAATTTTTAAAACAAATATTAAAGAAGAAAGATGAACAATGAACAGTAAATCTCAGTTTTTCTTCAATCCATTCCCGACCCTCAAATTCAATCTGGTTTATCTTCATCTCATTGGGATTTTAGGTTATGTAAAAACTCAATCTCCAGACTCAATCCCCAACTTCCAGTGTTTTGCTATAACAAAGGAGGTCGGGTCCAATTTCTGGGTTTAGGTCGGCAATCTCCTTCAAGTCCTTGTGCCTCACCACCATCTTCACTGAATGGCTTATCCATCTACACTCTCCTCATCGGCTTCCCCATTCCAACACCTTTCCACCTTCAAAACTTCAACCCCCACATCCGCCTCCGCAGTCGCCACCACATCTCCATTAGACACCTTGGCCTCAGACCCCATCTTCTCCGTCTTCCTCTCACCCTCATTCTCCTCCACCACCTTCTTCTTCACCTCCTTCTCCTCCGGCTCCCCCGCCTCCACGGCTGAGAAGCTATAACACGCCATTCGCCTTCTCGAGTCCCAGCTCTACTCCGAGGTCCTCTCTCGCCACTCGGACCTTCTGTCTCAGCTCTCTTCCATTCACCACGCCGATCACGCTCTCTCTACTATTCGATCCTCCGTTCAATCCCTCTAGTCCTCTCTCCGCCACGCCCGATCCGAGCTCTTCGTTCCCCTGGCCTCCGTTCGCAACCTCCCCACCCATCTCCAGAATCTCTACGCATCCTTCGACCTTTTCCACCACTCGATCAGAGCCCTTCGCCTCTCCAGTAAGCTCCGGTCTGTCGCCTCCGATGACCCCGACTGCCTCGATCTCGCCAAGGCCGCCCAGCTTCACTACGAGATCTTGGCACTCTACAACGAGTACGACCTCTCCGGCATTGACGTGGCTGATGCCGAACTTGGATGGGTCAGAGAGACTGGTGACAAATTGCGGAGCGAGGCAATGAAGGTCTTAAAGAGAGGGATGGAAGGTTTGAACCAGGCCGAGGTGGGGATTGGACTACAAGTGTTTTACAATTTGGGGGAATTGAGACAAGCTATGGATCAGTTGATTAACAAGTCCAAGGGTATGGGGATGAAGAGTGTGATTGCCACATTGGATATGAAGGCCATTTCTGGGTCCGGAAGAGGCAGGTTTGGGCCAAGTGGAATAAGAGGGGGCGGGGGAACACCACAGATTGGTGGCGGAGGGAAGGCCAGGGACGCTATTTGGCAGAGGATGGGTACCTGTATGGATGAGTTTTTACATAACCTAAAATCCTAATTAGATGAAGAAAAACCATTGAATTCGACGGTTGGGAATGGATGGAAGAAAAACTGAGATTTACTATTCATTATTCATCTTCCTTCTTTAATATTTGATTTTTAAAATTTAAATTTTAATATTTTTTTATAAATAATTAAACCACCAATCTCTGCATGACAAGTAAGCATTATGAACAGTATTACTAACTCAACTAATGGAATAGAATAACGATGCAAATAAATGTGCAAGTGTGGTAAAACATTAGAACTAAAATCGTTTCGGGGAGTAAAGTGATATTTAATATCCGATTAGGAGAGCAAAGTGAATAATAAGTCTTTTTTTTTTTTTTGTAAATACCATGATAGGTCCCTGCATTTGTTTGGAAAGCAGCATGCTTTTAATTACAAATTATTTCTAATGAATTTTAGACTCTTATCCAATTAGGTATCAGAAAATTTGCTCTTTGAAGGTGATTGTTTATCGATTGTAACTTCCTCTAAGGGTGACTGTTTGTCGATTGTATCATATGTTATGATTAATATTGCTCTTTCATTATATGTTGAGTAATTTCAAATTTGACTTTGATAGAGTGAACTCAGAGCTAAATGTGAATTTTTAATTTTTTTTTTATCAAGGCTCAAAAAGACAGGAAACAAGAGAAGAACAATAAGAACATAAATTGAAAAACAAACAAATCAAGCAAAAATAGCTCAACGACTAGAGCCCAATAGGGGCAGAGTAATTCATCCCGGAATAACACATGCACTAAAAATGATGGGAGGCACTCAGTGATGTAGTCAGGAATTCATCTTAGTGGGGGTATTTTTTTTAATACTTAAAATGAAATTCAACTCATTGTAATATGTATCAAATTAGTCAAATTATAAAAAATAAAAATAATTCATATCAAGCTACTAATTTATTACAACCATATACAATTGTATTCGACGGATTCTAAGTTTGAAATTGTTGCATGCCTAAAAAAAATTATGATTTAAGTATTAAAATATAATAATTCCTACTTATTAATAAGTTTTTAATTAATTAAAATATATTATATTACAAAATATAAAATTCAATGGGGTCCCAAGAGGGCCCATGCTGGCTCCACCAACGGGGACGGTTGATTCAGACCTCCCGAATCATCATTTGTCACGTCCGTGAAGGCATCAACAGATAAGGACCTCTACGAAGAAAATAATGAAAATTTATATTCCCTAATTATTGCTAAATCAAAACAAAATATGAAAACTTATATTACCTAATTATTGCTAAATCAAAATAAATGGCGAAGAAATGAAAATCAACATTCAATAATCTCAAATTCAATTCTAAGACAAAGTGAACCCACCGATGCACATGGGAATAATTATATTCTCCGAGATTGTTAGCCTCAAATTTGACTATAATTTAGAGTGAAATCGTAGTCTCAAACTTGACTTTTAATGTAGGGTGTTCAGCCACGTCAATTCACAAAATTTAGTTACGAAATGAAAGTCAATTTATAAATAAGACTTTTTAACTTAAATGAATTATGAACTTGCATATTTTGTGCTATATTTTCAAAACTCTATTAAAATGCACTTGAAATACATAACGCGTCACGGTCAAATATTTTTTCAAGAAAGGTGTGATTGAAGAATTAGATATGTTGGCACAACAAGGTGTAATCAACGTGGAAGAAAGCATTATCGTTGCTTTGGGTCGCGTACAGCTGCCCTTCTCAAAAGTCCCATATTCATCGTTAAATCTCTTTTCTTTTGTACTGATTACTCATTGAATCTCTTCAAAACCACTTCTCAAATGACAATCTTCAAATTTCTATTTCAAACAACGATGATTCCTTCTTTAAATCCACAAAAATACCAGCTTTCAAGTTCTCCGGAAATAAAAGAATGCTTTATTGCAAGCTCACGCGACTCTGCATTTTGGTTGCGGCTTGCGTGGGGATTTTAAGATTGATTTTGGTGACTTCTTGAGTTCTTCATTCCCAAAACCATTTGTCACAGATCCCAACTCTAATTCTTCATCATCACTATCTACACCGCTACTACCCGGACTCCATTTCAACACCCTATTTTGTACAACCCTCAAAAGGGCACCGAACCCAGCTCTCTTTCTCACAACCTAAAACAGCCTAAGCAAAATCCACACTCTACTCATTTCCGACCTTTGGAGGCAAAGGACGAAGGTAGTCTTGGGCACATACCTGCTTCAGAAAACCCCAAGAATCTGATCGAACCAGCATTGGAGCGTATTAGACTTGTACAAAATGCAACGCTTTGGCAATTCTGAAGGCAGTTCAAGATCGACTGAGAAGCCATCGTCCTCGTTCGTTTCTTGAGTCTCGACACAATCTAAAGCGGACTTATCAACTACCATTAGCCTTGTTAATCGGTTTTTCAGTTCGATTTTTTTGCTGAAACCGAAATCAAACCGGTTAGAGAACCAGTTTTGGTTCAGTCTGATTCTCAATCCCCAAAACCGTTTAAACTGAAAACCAATTAAACCGTTATGGTTCGGTTTTGAACTGGTTTAACCAGTTTTTTGACGGAATCCGTCATCCATGTTCAAACGAAAAAAACTTTCGATGTTTGTAGATCGATGTTGAGATGTGAGGAAAATGTCTCACATCGGAAAAGCACAACTACAATTTGTGCCTTATAAGATCTTGGGCTACTTGTAACGACCCGTCCCGAATTCCGAGATTAGATTAGTGACTAATCACGATTAGTGAGGTTAATCGGTGATTAGTTAGGCTAAATCGGACGAACGATGCAAAATGACCGTTTTGCCCCTAGTCGTGGCAAAACGTTGACTTTTCATTCGGGCGGTCAAATGGGCTTTGACCGATGACCGTGACGTAGTTCGTGACGTCACAAGTTCATAGACAGGTGGCACGTTCAATTCTGACGTCCGAGGAGGAAGTTATGACGTTCGGAAGCTTAGGGGCATTTTGGTAATTTTGGTTAAAAAGGGGCAAATGTTGACTTTTTGACCGGGAGGTCCGGTGGCCGAGGGCCGAAGGCCGTTACGTAGATGGGGACGATACGAATCCGTAGACAGGCGGCAGTCGAATTTGGACGTTCGACGGCGAAGTTACGGTTCACGAAAGTTCAAGGGTACTATTGCTCGAATTGCGAAACGAGTTAACTTTTGGATTTTAGTGGGGCCCAGATATTTAATGGAGGCCCAATGGATGAGTGACAAGTGTCACCCATCCACAGGCCACCCAAATTGATTCATGCATCTCCCTTTTCCCGTGTATCTTCATTTCCTTCATTCAAAATACAAACCCCCCCTTAACCGTGCAAACCGATTCCCCATCTCCCCCAAACCTCATCATTTGTGGCTGGAGTGTGAAGGGAGATGAGAGAGGGTCGTGAGGTGATGAAGATGGTGGCTGAGGGACGGGCTGGGCCGCCGTGAACGGCCGTGGAGGCCAAGTGGAAACCGAGAGCTCGGTTTGGGAGTCCCGGTAATGGTGATCGGCTCGGGGAGCCGAATGGCACGCAAATCGAGGCGGCAGCTCGGACGGTCTGTGAGTGGACCTTGTTTTCTAAATTGGTGCATGCATAAATGTTTATTATATGTTTTATTACATGTTTGATGATGCCATGGGTGCATTTGTATGTGGTTATGTATAAGCACGTATTTCGAGATTTCGGTCTTATACGGTGCTTATACGGGTCTGTATTTCTCTATTGATTTAAATGATTTGGTTTTGGATTTCTAAAAGAATAAACTCGGGTATAAGACCCATTTGGTTTTGTCTCGGGCATATGACGCTATTTACGACCTTCGGGTCTAAATCGTGGTCGCGACGGGTGCAATGTGCACGGCGATCGACGATACGACGCTCGCCTCCGGATTGGGATGTGTTCCTTCCGGAGAGGTCACGATGCACGATTCGTGGTCGGGCAGCCTGGGGAGGCTCGACTTCGGAGTGCTGACGGTTCAGGATAGCGATCGGTGATGAGTGCACCATGATCTTGTGGTGGTCGCATTGGTTGATTCGTTCACGGCGACATACCAAGATTGAGAGCGGTCTTGGATGGATGGTTGCACACATCACTATGATCGGAGTCGTGACTGACCCTTAGATATTGGGCACGGTGCCCAGTTGAGTCATATGTTCGGGAACGAGACCAAGTTGTTTTACACTGATGATTTTGGGTCAGGGACCCTAGATAGATTTCCAAGTTCATGACGGTTTATGGGAACCGGCATGAACTCTGGAAAGGTCATTCTGGTTCATGACGGTTTATGGGAACCGGCATGAACCCTGGTTAATGGATGTTATGGATCATGACGGTTCAAGGGAACCGGGCATGAATTTTTATGTTATGTATATATATATATATGTATTCATATACCTTCCTTTACTTCTATTATCTCCTCCCGGGAGGGTCGTTGGCCTGGGTGGACCCCGGAGTAGTCACGGAGCACCGACTGAGTGGAGTCACCCCCCAGTTGGGTTCCTTACTCTCAGGAAGGCTATGGTTACTATTACCTCGGGTAGGGTCGGTGGTCTGCGGACATTGACCTTGACTTTGAGAAGACTCGGATTGAGACCTGGGTAGCACGCGCGTAGCTTTGGAAACCGTGACAGGATTGGTTGTGTGAATTATATGTGTATGCTATATATGATATATGATGTGTATTTATACAGGATTTGAGCAGGAGCTCGTGTATTTGGTTTCTTATGATTTTGGGCTAAGACCCTAATGAACGGTTTGATAAATGGTTTTCGAATGCATGCATGCTTTTTAGTGAAGGGTACAAATGTCTTCTCGTTAAAATGTTTTTATAAACTCTTGGTTTTGTCCACTCACAGCTTTTAATGTTTTGACTGCCCTTCAGGTTGACATCGGATGTGGACTGTAGCAGAGACTGAGATATCACATACCTCCTCCGGATCCTGGCGTACTCTGATAGCCCGGAAGGACAAAGGTCGGAAATATCCCTTGTCTGTGTCAGACGGGAGCAGGGTCATCCCGCACTAATCCCGGGGGGATTGGGATGGGTCCTGTCACTACTCCCCCCATTGCCAATTGGTTTTGGGGTGGAACCTCAATTTCTAACATAGTATCAGAGCGGGGTTATCTCACGTGATTGGCTTAACCGTCACACGTGTCACACGTACCCAATCAAATCATCACGTGATAGGTTGGAAAATTTACCACACGTGAGGGGGCGTGTTGAGATGTGAGGAAAATGTCCCACATCGGAAAAGTACAACTACAATTTGTGCCTTATAAGATCTTGGGCTACTCCCCCCATTGCCAAATGGTTATAGGGTGGAACCTCAATTTCTAACAATCGAAACACAAGAAACAGCAAAGCTATAACGACCCGTCTCAGAATTCAGGATTAGAATACGGACTAATCGTGAATAGCAGGGGTAATCGGTGATTATTTGGGCGAACTCGAACGAACGGTGCAAAATGACCGTTTTGCCCATGGTCGTGGGCAAAACGTTGACTTTTAGTTCGGACGGTCAAATGGACTTTGACCAGTGACCGTGACGTAGTTTGGGACGTCACGTTCCGACGTTCGTGGTGAAAGTTATGACGTTCGGAAGTCCAGGGGCATTTCCGTAATTTTGGTGAAATAAGGGAAAATGCTGACTTTTTGATCGGGAGGTCCGATGGACGAGGACCAAGGACCGTTAGGGAGGTCTCGATGCCCTGAGTCTGTGGACAGGCGGCACGCATCAATCAGAGTCCGGATGACCGAGTTACGGGCCTAGTTGCGTGAGGGGCATTTTGGTAATTTTCTGCGCAGGGGCAGAAATGTAATTTCACAGGGTGTTTTTGGGCCGTGTACTGTTCACTCGCGGTGGAACACGGTGGGAAGCAGGGGCAGAGCACGATGTCGTGAGTGGACTGAAATCATGCATTGTTTAATCTGTAGTGGAAGGTTAGAACGGATTGTTAAATAGAATTGAGGAAGTGGAAACATGGCTGAGTGGTACTGGGAGGATCAGTCGTGCACAGTGCACGGGTGGTTTCAAATTCCGGTGGGGTTCAGTTTACGGGAAGCAAATTCCCAGTGGGTCTGAGAATGTTCCCACGAGTTGTCGTCCCCATTGTGTGTTTAGCTGAGTTGTGAGCTGAGGGGATTCATTTTGGGTAAGGACTGAGTGAGAGACTTAGAGCGTTGGCTGACTGTGTCTGAACTGAAAAACAGAGAGATGGGAACCGTGAGCAATTGATCGTCCTTGTGTGTCTGTGTGAGTTCTGTGAGGTTCTGTGATCAAGGGTGAGCGATCAGACAGACTGGTGAGTAATGTTGGCTGAGAATCGTGTGAGGGCAAGCCTCTGTGTGTGAGTAAGCTCTCAGGAAAAACCGAGAGGTGTTGACAGGGTGGTGCAGCCAGGAGTAATCAAGTTGAACCAATTTGGTTCGAGGGGAGGCTAGGACGGCTCTGGGAACCCAGTAGGATGCGGCGGAGCACGGTGGCGGACGGCATGCAGGTAATTCTCATTTCCCTCTAGGTGCTCTGTTTTACCGTTTTGGTTCAATCGTTAAGTCGTGAGGTTTGGGAGTAAGTCGAAGGTTTCTGTCAGTTCGGTTGGACTCCTTGGGTCCCTAGGAACCTTGTGGTTGTGACGTCGTGGTGGGGGGAACCTCTGGTGGCTGGGAGTCGAAACAGGGCTTTGACGGGTTTTAAAATTCGAAGTTTGGAAGGGTAGAAACAAGCTCAATCTTCGTGATTCAATTAGCTAAATCAATAGATTGTGATTGGACGAATCTAATGGACTAATTAGGACTGAAAACCACCTAGAATTGTAACGACCCGTCCCGAATTCCGGGATTAGTTTAGTGACTAATCTTGATTAGCGAGGTTGAACGGTGGTTAGTAGGGCGGAATCGGACAAAATGTGCAAAATGACCGTTTTGCCCCCGGTCGTGGGCAAAATGTTGACTTTTTGTTCGGGCGGTCAAATGGACTTTGACCGATGACCGTGACGTAGTTTGGGACGTCACGAGTTCATAGACAGGTGGCACGTTCGATTCCGACATTCGTAGAGAAAGTTATGGTGTTCGGAAGTTGAGGGGTATTTTGGTAATTTGGCTTGTTAGGGGCCAAATGTTGACTTTTTGATCGGGAGGTCCGATGGACGAAGGCCAAGGACCGTTACGTAGGTATCGTCGATACGAATCCAACGACAGGCGGCATGCCGAAATCGGTGACCCGACGACGACGTTATGGTCAAGGAAACGAACTAACGAACCGAGGCCGGGATTAAAATAATAATATAATATTGAATAGTGACCGTTGACTCAGCACACCTGGATGAGTGACAAGTGTCACTCATCCCTTGAAACCAGAATCCTTGTCTTAGGGGAAACATCATTATGATGTTTTATTATTAATTAAATTAATTAATATTTATTTTCTCCATTAATCTCCTTTGTTCTTCAAACCGTGCAAAATGGGGGAATCAAATTGGAGAGAGTTTGCTGCCTTCTCTAACTGGGTTTGAGGGCAAAATTGAGTGCTTGTTGAGACTAACTCAACTGGGTAAACACGGGAGATTGAGGAAGGCTGAGGAACTGAAATTCGAAAATTTGGATTTTGGGGGGGAAGTTCGGATTTTAAACTTGGGGCTGTGAGGATCGAATTGGTGATTACTTCGAGCTTTCTGGGATCACAACGATCTGAATTGTCGAAGGAACGAAGGGATTTGGCCACCAATTGGCTCTGATCACACTTGGTGACAGAGGAGGAATTTCGAAGTTGAGTCGTGGAATTGGAGGCTTCGTTGGATGAAATTGAGGTGGGGAAACTGCTTCCCATGATCCCACGATGCTTCTGGGTTCATCAATTGAAGGAAACCGATCGAGATTGACAGAACTCCATTGTTGAACAGTGACGGTGCTCGAACTTGAGTCGTGACGTTTGAGCACAGGTTTGATGCAATTGATGTGGGGGAATTGGTCCTCAGGGTCCGTTGATGCTTCTGGAATCATCAATTGGATGAAACCTGCAGTAATTGAGGGAGTTCCATGATTGCACAGTAACCGGGTGTTCTTCGTGGATCATCATCGAATCGTGGGAATCTGGGTAAGGATTTGTGTAATTGAGTTTACAGACTTGTACTTGGACTTAAAACGAAACTAATGGAATGATCAATTGAAGGAATTAGGATCGAATTGACAGGATTGGAACCGGGTTGTGTCGCGGGTGAATTGGACCCTTTTACCAGACAAACGGGTTGGGCTGGTGACACTGTAGCAGGCGCGTGAGTTTCACGCGCAGCCACTCACGGCGGCGCGTGACGGCGCGTGGGCGCGAATCTCGAGGTGAGGTCAACATGACTTCTGTCCTATTTAATGTAACGGACATTTTGGAATTGGTTTCGTGTCGATCGGACACCGTCTCGATATTGTTCGGGCTGTCCGAAGGTTTTAAATTAAGTTTAAAAATAAGTAAAAATTCGGGAAAATTACGGGACTTTGATAGGATGTTAATGTTGAGGTTAGTGACCCTCTAATGTGATTTGGACAGGATTGGGAGTCCCGGTGATAGTGGTGTGGCCCGGGAGGGCCGGTGGCACGCGTATCGAGGCACACGGTTAAAACGGTCTGTGAGTGGACTTTGGTTTTATAAATTCTATGCATGCTTAAATGTTTTACATGGATTATGATTGTGATTGTATGATGTTGGTTTGGTTGTTGGTAAATTGTACGGTTTCACGTATTTCGAGGCGATTTACGTGCTTGCACGTAAATCGAGGTTTTCCGGTTTTACATGGATTTTCCATATTTGTGACTTGGATAAAATGTGATGAAATGGTTTTGAAAATGGAAATATAAACTCGGGCTTGAGGCCCAATTATGTTGGAAATTTCGGACTTGGAGTCCATTTGAAAATCGGGCCAGGGGCCCAGTTGGTTAATGAAATCGGGCCAGGGGCCCAGTTGGTATGAAATCGGGCTGAGACCCATTTGAGTTATGTTATCGGGCCAGGGGCCCAGTTGATTTACGAATTCGGGTCGTGGGCCTAGTGGGTTTATAAGTCGGGCTGCGGGCCCAGTTGGTTTACAAATCGGGCTGTGGGCCCAGTGGTTTATAAAATCGGGCATGAGGCCCAGTTGGATAATAAATGTGACTTCGGGTCAGGGACCCTATATTTTATAATGGTGATTTTGGGTCAAGGACCCTAAATGGAATTATGTGGTTTTATGGAAATTTCGGGCAGGGCCCAATGGTAATGATGTGATAAAAGGATTTAATAAAACTGTTTTCCATATACCATCTAGATACAAGGATATATGATGGTCTCCTCCAGATGTCTGGGACACTGGGGAAGTCACGGTGCATTGCCTGCGAGGGGTCATTATACGGAGCAGCCGGACCGTATGATGACTCAGGAGCAGGATTGCTATGATTGACGTCAGACATCAGGGATGTCAGATATATGGACCCGGAGAGACCCCGGGCAGCACGCGTAGCTTATGAAACCGTGAGATATGACGTCAGGGACGTCTAGCGTCTGGGACGCTAAGCATCTGGGACGCTAAGCATCTGGGATGCTGGTGATGGTAATGGTAAAATATGGATTAATGAATAAAAAGGCTTATTGGTTGGATATGTGAAATGGTATGTCGGGTCAGGGACCCTAAATGGTTTTGGATTTATGGATTGATGTTCAATTATGGTAGTGGGTGGTGACCCACATGGTTTTAATATGTATGGTGGTGGTATTCCACGGTTTTGGGCTGAGTTCCCACACTTGGTTTTTGGTTAACGGTTTTTGGGCTAAGGCCCTAAGGGCTCGGTTGAGCAAACGTTTTGGTTACTGGTTTTTGTGGCATGCATACGCTTTTATTGGAGGGCATAAATGTCTTATAAATGTATTTGATGAACTTACTGGTTTTTGTCCACTCACAGCTTTTGGTTTTAATGCCCTTCAGGTTGATTACGGATGCGATTGCAGCAGAGACTGGGACATTGCACACCTCCTCCATCGATCCTTGCGCACTCTGGATGCCCGTGTAGGCAGTGGCTCTTGGTTATCCCTTGTCCGACACCCCTTGTTGGACGAGAGCAGGGCACATTCCACGGTAATCCCGGGGGGATTGGGATGGGTCCTGTCAACTTGGTATCAGAGCATGGTTGCTCTATTTGTGCGCGCAGGTCGAGGGTGTGATGTCTCATTGGGCTGCAATTCGTTATCAACCTGATAGATAGTGTTTGGGTTTGGATAGTGGATGGAGTGCGATTGGCCCGATACGCCGTGCGTTAATGTGATTCGACCCAAGTGGGGTTGATTGTGGTGAACTGGTATAGTGGGACCGTCGGTTCGGTCATGTGCTATTGGATTGTTGTGCTGCTAGGTGCAGCTAGGTTCGGGGAACCTCATGTGAGTAATGGTTTAAAATGTGAACCCTAGTGGTGGTTGTTGGTGTGAGAGATGTTGGTTCATCGGAGTTGGCCGGTGACCTTAGTGGTGGAACCCACATTGAGTTGATGGTAGGATTGGATCTGACGTCTATTCGATGTCTAGACCGCGGGGTCGGTCAGGTTGTGGATTTTATATTACGGAAAACTGTTTGGTTCGGTTGAACCATAGGGTGTGATTGTGGAACCCTAGTGTTAAAAGGTAAACCTTAATTGTGGTTAGTGGATGAGAACTTGTGCTGCGACGAGTGGCTGAGGTCATGAATGACCATGTGGATGGCTCTGGTGAGTCTAGGCTGAACTATGGGATTCGATTTACGGATACGGTTCTGAGATAAATTGTGAAATCCCGTGTTGGATCGGGTATTGGTGTGATGTGTGGATGCGGATCTCGATAGCAATGACAGTTAATCGGAAGTCATATGGAGATGACTGGCTATCGAGGGTAATTGGTGTGGTTATAATACTTGGGGATCAGGGGACGTTCAGGGAGCGTTCATTTTCCTGATATGGATTGTCAGAATGGTGGTACCCATAGTCGTGAGGTACGGGATCGTCGTTCCGTATGAACGGAGATCCAGGGTTGTCGTATTTGCACACGGTGTGCAGTATGGATGTTTGCGGGTTGGTACTTTTGTGCTGATGCTAGTATGGATGCCTGTGTACTGATACTAGTGTTGTTGATAGAGTGTTGGTGCTGGTACTAGCGCTGGTGCTAGTGTCGGTAATGGTGTTGACGATGAGCCACAAATTGGGGTGTGACTCCGTCATGATGAACATATGTTCGGTCTTTGAGATTCGGTAGTGGTTGAGGGATGGGCTGGATGGGATCCAGTTAAGATTGTGCTGTGTTGGGATAAGTTCCAATAGTGGTGAGATAACCAGTAAGGAGTGGATTAAAAAGGGTATAATTGAGACTTGAGTAATCTTGGGATGACGTCCCCTACGTCATGATAATTGGTGGATTTGGGGGAGTTGTTGGAAACTCCAAAATTTGTGCGATTTTATGTTTTTAAATTTCCCTAAAATGTACATGGAAATGATTAAAACTGGAAAAGACGAGGAAAACCATTAGTGGTATAAAGGTAGGAATTTGTAATTGAGAACTTGGGAAACCGAGTGTCGAACCTGTAAAGGTCGGGATGTGCGAACGGAACAATAACGGATTGATTGTGGACACAGGGTTGTCCAAGTGAATTGAGGAGGTAGGAAGTCTAGTGGTTGGACTTGACGTCTTGTTGGGAGCATGTCTGTTTCCAACGTGGTTAGAACCTTAAATTCGAGAAGCGTTGTGATTGAGGAACGAGAGTGGTGTTCGTTCTTGGTGATTGGTATTCCGAAGTCATTGGGGTTGACTTCTTGCTTTCTACCCTGGCAGACATCGACTGTAGTTACCAGTACGTTGAGCGTGTATTGGTTGGTGAGCTCTTGTGTGTTGCGAGGTCATTAGGAGGAGCTACGTGTTCGAAATTAGGTAAACGAGATTTTTCGTTTTCTGCTTGGTGGCAGACGATGTTGGGGTACATGGCGTGGCGAGTGCAGTGAGTTTTGTTGCATCCACGTAGGATGAGTTTTGACGTCATCATTTTGGATCATCCTTGGTTTTCCTAGGTGGAATAACAAGGATCGATACGAACTTGGGTGTGTGAGTCGTAAATGACGAGATTGAACTTCTTTTCGAAGTGGGGCCCGTATGGTATTCTACTCGGGTGAGTAGGTTTTCAAGGTAGTTGAATTTTGTCAACCTTAGACGTGTGGAGGTTGGATTGGCTTCCCTATGAAGTCAATCAAGTGTATTGAACGGGTAACCGATAGGTTAGGTTATGGTGTGTCTTGGTAAATGTGAATGAGATTTCGGGATTTGGAATCGAACTTCTGGGTGACGATTCAGGATTCGATTTTGAAACTTGAAAGTATATTCCGGATTTGGGTACGAAATGGTTGTTCCAAATGCTAGCTTACGGAATAATGATTTCGGATTCGGATTTGGAAATGAGTTAAAATGGGATATCTGGGTTTGGATCCGGGATTTCTTACGAAGTTGCGGATTCAGATTCGGAAGTGGAACTAGATGTTGGGTGGAGTTTCGATTTGTCTCATGTTGGATTGGGCAAACGTACTCCATTATTGGAACGCGTTCGGCTATGACCTAGATGGTTGTAGTCTGGTTATTAGATAGATGTGTGTACTTCGTACATGGTTCGAGGTACAATACCTTGTAGACTTGTGATGTCTAGTTACGGTATACGGGATATACCCGAGGTGTGTCGGTGAACGTGTTGGTAGTCGGATTGGTTCCGATACCATGGGATTGGTTGTGAACCGGACATTACTATGCAATGGGTCATGGTAATTCCGATGTGTTTAATTACACACAGGTCGTGTGAAAGGTCGGTAAATGTTTACTAAGTCAAGTACGTTGGTGGCATGTGTAGCCACGAGTGAGTCTAGTGTCAGTTTTCGACTGACAACAACAGTGTGGTGACAGTTTGTCAGGATGTGTCAACATAGATTGTTGAGTGGGGTCAGCTGACTCCTAGTGGGAGTGGGAAAAGAACCGTCGAGTTGTTGCGTCAACGAGAGGGTTGATTTGACAAGTGGTGTCAAATTCGACCTTTGGAGGCAAAGGACGAAGGTAGTCTTGGGCACATACCTGCTTCAGAAAACCCCAAGAATCTGATCGAACCAGCATTGGAGCGTATCAGACTTGTACAAAATGCAACGCTTTGGCAATTCTGAAGGCAGTTCAAGATCGACTGAGAAGCCATCGTCCTCGTTCGTTTCTTGAGTCTCGACACAATCTAAAGCGGACTTATCAACTACCATTAGCCTTGTTAATCGGTTTTTCAGTTCGATTTTTTTGCTGAAACCGAAATCAAACCGGTTAGAGAACCAGTTTTGGTTCAGTCTGATTCTCAATCCCCAAAACCGTTTAAACTGAAAACCAATTAAACCGTTATGGTTCGGTTTTGAACTGGTTTAACCAGTTTTTTGACGGAATCCGTCATCCATGTTCAAACGAAAAAAACTTTCGATGTTTGTAGATCGATGTTGAGATGTGAGGAAAATGTCTCACATCGGAAAAGCACAACTACAATTTGTGCCTTATAAGATCTTGGGCTACTTGTAACGACCCGTCCCGAATTCCGAGATTAGATTAGTGACTAATCACGATTAGTGAGGTTAATCGGTGATTAGTTAGGCTAAATCGGACGAACGATGCAAAATGACCGTTTTGCCCCTAGTCGTGGCAAAACGTTGACTTTTCATTCGGGCGGTCAAATGGGCTTTGACCGATGACCGTGACGTAGTTCGTGACGTCACAAGTTCATAGACAGGTGGCACGTTCAATTCTGACGTCCGAGGAGGAAGTTATGACGTTCGGAAGCTTAGGGGCATTTTGGTAATTTTGGTTAAAAAGGGGCAAATGTTGACTTTTTGACCGGGAGGTCCGGTGGCCGAAGGCCGTTACGTAGATGGGGACGATACGAATCCGTAGACAGGCGGCAGTCGAATTTGGACGTTCGACGGCGAAGTTACGGTTCACGAAAGTTCAAGGGTACTATTGCTCGAATTGCGAAACGAGTTAACTTTTGGATTTTAGTGGGGCCCAGATATTTAATGGAGGCCCAATGGATGAGTGACAAGTGTCACCCATCCACAGGCCACCCAAATTGATTCATGCATCTCCCTTTTCCCGTGTATCTTCATTTCCTTCATTCAAAATACAAACCCCCCCTTAACCGTGCAAACCGATTCCCCATCTCCCCCAAACCTCATCATTTGTGGCTGGAGTGTGAAGGGAGATGAGAGAGGGTCGTGAGGTGATGAAGATGGTGGCTGAGGGACGGGCTGGGCCGCCGTGAACGGCCGTGGAGGCCAAGTGGAAACCGAGAGCTCGGTTTGGGAGTCCCGGTAATGGTGATCGGCTCGGGGAGCCGAATGGCACGCAAATCGAGGCGGCAGCTCGGACGGTCTGTGAGTGGACCTTGTTTTCTAAATTGGTGCATGCATAAATGTTTATTATATGTTTTATTACATGTTTGATGATGCCATGGGTGCATTTGTATGTGGTTATGTATAAGCACGTATTTCGAGATTTCGGTCTTATACGGTGCTTATACGGGTCTGTATTTCTCTATTGATTTAAATGATTTGGTTTTGGATTTCTAAAAGAATAAACTCGGGTATAAGACCCATTTGGTTTTGTCTCGGGCATATGACGCTATTTACGACCTTCGGGTCTAAATCGTGGTCGCGACGGGTGCAATGTGCACGGCGATCGACGATACGACGCTCGCCTCCGGATTGGGATGTGTTCCTTCCGGAGAGGTCACGATGCACGATTCGTGGTCGGGCAGCCTGGGGAGGCTCGACTTCGGAGTGCTGACGGTTCAGGATAGCGATCGGTGATGAGTGCACCATGATCTTGTGGTGGTCGCATTGGTTGATTCGTTCACGGCGACATACCAAGATTGAGAGCGGTCTTGGATGGATGGTTGCACACATCACTATGATCGGAGTCGTGACTGACCCTTAGATATTGGGCACGGTGCCCAGTTGAGTCATATGTTCGGGAACGAGACCAAGTTGTTTTACACTGATGATTTTGGGTCAGGGACCCTAGATAGATTTCCAAGTTCATGACGGTTTATGGGAACCGGCATGAACTCTGGAAAGGTCATTCTGGTTCATGACGGTTTATGGGAACCGGCATGAACCCTGGTTAATGGATGTTATGGATCATGACGGTTCAAGGGAACCGGGCATGAATTTTTATGTTATGTATATATATATATATGTATTCATATACCTTCCTTTACTTCTATTATCTCCTCCCGGGAGGGTCGTTGGCCTGGGTGGACCCCGGAGTAGTCACGGAGCACCGACTGAGTGGAGTCACCCCCCAGTTGGGTTCCTTACTCTCAGGAAGGCTATGGTTACTATTACCTCGGGTAGGGTCGGTGGTCTGCGGACATTGACCTTGACTTTGAGAAGACTCGGATTGAGACCTGGGTAGCACGCGCGTAGCTTTGGAAACCGTGACAGGATTGGTTGTGTGAATTATATGTGTATGCTATATATGATATATGATGTGTATTTATACAGGATTTGAGCAGGAGCTCGTGTATTTGGTTTCTTATGATTTTGGGCTAAGACCCTAATGAACGGTTTGATAAATGGTTTTCGAATGCATGCATGCTTTTTAGTGAAGGGTACAAATGTCTTCTCGTTAAAATGTTTTTATAAACTCTTGGTTTTGTCCACTCACAGCTTTTAATGTTTTGACTGCCCTTCAGGTTGACATCGGATGTGGACTGTAGCAGAGACTGAGATATCACATACCTCCTCCGGATCCTGGCGTACTCTGATAGCCCGGAAGGGCAAAGGTCGGAAATATCCCTTGTCTGTGTCAGACGGGAGCAGGGTCATCCCGCACTAATCCCGGGGGGATTGGGATGGGTCCTGTCACTACTCCCCCCATTGCCAATTGGTTTTGGGGTGGAACCTCAATTTCTAACATAGTATCAGAGCGGGGTTATCTCACGTGATTGGCTTAACCGTCACACGTGTCACACGTACCCAATCAAATCATCACGTGATAGGTTGGAAAATTTACCACACGTGAGGGGGCGTGTTGAGATGTGAGGAAAATGTCCCACATCGGAAAAGTACAACTACAATTTGTGCCTTATAAGATCTTGGGCTACTCCCCCCATTGCCAAATGGTTATAGGGTGGAACCTCAATTTCTAACAATCGAAACACAAGAAACAGCAAAGCTATAACGACCCGTCTCAGAATTCAGGATTAGAATACGGACTAATCGTGAATAGCAGGGGTAATCGGTGATTATTTGGGCGAACTCGAACGAACGGTGCAAAATGACCGTTTTGCCCATGGTCGTGGGCAAAACGTTGACTTTTAGTTCGGACGGTCAAATGGACTTTGACCAGTGACCGTGACGTAGTTTGGGACGTCACGTTCCGACGTTCGTGGTGAAAGTTATGACGTTCGGAAGTCCAGGGGCATTTCCGTAATTTTGGTGAAATAAGGGAAAATGCTGACTTTTTGATCGGGAGGTCCGATGGACGAGGACCAAGGACCGTTAGGGAGGTCTCGATGCCCTGAGTCTGTGGACAGGCGGCACGCATCAATCAGAGTCCGGATGACCGAGTTACGGGCCTAGTTGCGTGAGGGGCATTTTGGTAATTTTCTGCGCAGGGGCAGAAATGTAATTTCACAGGGTGTTTTTGGGCCGTGTACTGTTCACTCGCGGTGGAACACGGTGGGAAGCAGGGGCAGAGCACGATGTCGTGAGTGGACTGAAATCATGCATTGTTTAATCTGTAGTGGAAGGTTAGAACGGATTGTTAAATAGAATTGAGGAAGTGGAAACATGGCTGAGTGGTACTGGGAGGATCAGTCGTGCACAGTGCACGGGTGGTTTCAAATTCCGGTGGGGTTCAGTTTACGGGAAGCAAATTCCCAGTGGGTCTGAGAATGTTCCCACGAGTTGTCGTCCCCATTGTGTGTTTAGCTGAGTTGTGAGCTGAGGGGATTCATTTTGGGTAAGGACTGAGTGAGAGACTTAGAGCGTTGGCTGACTGTGTCTGAACTGAAAAACAGAGAGATGGGAACCGTGAGCAATTGATCGTCCTTGTGTGTCTGTGTGAGTTCTGTGAGGTTCTGTGATCAAGGGTGAGCGATCAGACAGACTGGTGAGTAATGTTGGCTGAGAATCGTGTGAGGGCAAGCCTCTGTGTGTGAGTAAGCTCTCAGGAAAAACCGAGAGGTGTTGACAGGGTGGTGCAGCCAGGAGTAATCAAGTTGAACCAATTTGGTTCGAGGGGAGGCTAGGACGGCTCTGGGAACCCAGTAGGATGCGGCGGAGCACGGTGGCGGACGGCATGCAGGTAATTCTCATTTCCCTCTAGGTGCTCTGTTTTACCGTTTTGGTTCAATCGTTAAGTCGTGAGGTTTGGGAGTAAGTCGAAGGTTTCTGTCAGTTCGGTTGGACTCCTTGGGTCCCTAGGAACCTTGTGGTTGTGACGTCGTGGTGGGGGGAACCTCTGGTGGCTGGGAGTCGAAACAGGGCTTTGACGGGTTTTAAAATTCGAAGTTTGGAAGGGTAGAAACAAGCTCAATCTTCGTGATTCAATTAGCTAAATCAATAGATTGTGATTGGACGAATCTAATGGACTAATTAGGACTGAAAACCACCTAGAATTGTAACGACCCGTCCCGAATTCCGGGATTAGTTTAGTGACTAATCTTGATTAGCGAGGTTGAACGGTGGTTAGTAGGGCGGAATCGGACAAAATGTGCAAAATGACCGTTTTGCCCCCGGTCGTGGGCAAAATGTTGACTTTTTGTTCGGGCGGTCAAATGGACTTTGACCGATGACCGTGACGTAGTTTGGGACGTCACGAGTTCATAGACAGGTGGCACGTTCGATTCCGACATTCGTAGAGAAAGTTATGGTGTTCGGAAGTTGAGGGGTATTTTGGTAATTTGGCTTGTTAGGGGCCAAATGTTGACTTTTTGATCGGGAGGTCCGATGGACGAAGGCCAAGGACCGTTACGTAGGTATCGTCGATACGAATCCAACGACAGGCGGCATGCCGAAATCGGTGACCCGACGACGACGTTATGGTCAAGGAAACGAACTAACGAACCGAGGCCGGGATTAAAATAATAATATAATATTGAATAGTGACCGTTGACTCAGCACACCTGGATGAGTGACAAGTGTCACTCATCCCTTGAAACCAGAATCCTTGTCTTAGGGGAAACATCATTATGATGTTTTATTATTAATTAAATTAATTAATATTTATTTTCTCCATTAATCTCCTTTGTTCTTCAAACCGTGCAAAATGGGGGAATCAAATTGGAGAGAGTTTGCTGCCTTCTCTAACTGGGTTTGAGGGCAAAATTGAGTGCTTGTTGAGACTAACTCAACTGGGTAAACACGGGAGATTGAGGAAGGCTGAGGAACTGAAATTCGAAAATTTGGATTTTGGGGGGGAAGTTCGGATTTTAAACTTGGGGCTGTGAGGATCGAATTGGTGATTACTTCGAGCTTTCTGGGATCACAACGATCTGAATTGTCGAAGGAACGAAGGGATTTGGCCACCAATTGGCTCTGATCACACTTGGTGACAGAGGAGGAATTTCGAAGTTGAGTCGTGGAATTGGAGGCTTCGTTGGATGAAATTGAGGTGGGGAAACTGCTTCCCATGATCCCACGATGCTTCTGGGTTCATCAATTGAAGGAAACCGATCGAGATTGACAGAACTCCATTGTTGAACAGTGACGGTGCTCGAACTTGAGTCGTGACGTTTGAGCACAGGTTTGATGCAATTGATGTGGGGGAATTGGTCCTCAGGGTCCGTTGATGCTTCTGGAATCATCAATTGGATGAAACCTGCAGTAATTGAGGGAGTTCCATGATTGCACAGTAACCGGGTGTTCTTCGTGGATCATCATCGAATCGTGGGAATCTGGGTAAGGATTTGTGTAATTGAGTTTACAGACTTGTAATTGGACTTAAAACGAAACTAATGGAATGATCAATTGAAGGAATTAGGATCGAATTGACAGGATTGGAACCGGGTTGTGTCGCGGGTGAATTGGACCCTTTTACCAGACAAACGGGTTGGGCTGGTGACACTGTAGCAGGCGCGTGAGTTTCACGCGCAGCCACTCACGGCGGCGCGTGACGGCGCGTGGGCGCGAATCTCGAGGTGAGGTCAACATGACTTCTGTCCTATTTAATGTAACGGACATTTTGGAATTGGTTTCGTGTCGATCGGACACCGTCTCGATATTGTTCGGGATGTCCTAAGGTTTTAAATTAAGTTTAAAAATAAGTAAAAATTCGGGAAAATTACGGGACTTTGATAGGATGTTAATGTTGAGGTTAGTGACCCTTTAATGTGATTTGGACAGGATTGGGAGTCCCGGTGATAGTGGTGTGGCCCGGGAGGGCCGGTGGCACGCGTATCGAGGCACACGGTTAAAACGGTCTGTGAGTGGACTTTGGTTTTATAAATTCTATGCATGCTTAAATGTTTTACATGGATTATGATTGTGATTGTATGATGTTGGTTTGGTTGTTGGTAAATTGTACGGTTTCACGTATTTCGAGGCGATTTACGTGCTTGCACGTAAATCGAGGTTTCCGGTTTTACATGGATTTTCCATATTTGTGACTTGGATAAAATGTGATGAAATGGTTTTGAAAATGGAAATATAAACTCGGGCTTGAGGCCCAATTATGTTGGAAATTTCGGACTTGGAGTCCATTTGAAAATCGGGCCAGGGGCCCAGTTGGTTAATGAAATCGGGCTAGGGGCCCAGTTGGTATGAAATCGGGCTGAGACCCATTTGAGTTATGTTATCGGGCCAGGGGCCCAGTTGATTTACGAATTCGGGCCGTGGGCCCAGTGGGTTTATAAGTCGGGCTGCGGGCCCAGTTGGTTTACAAATCGGGCCGTGGGCCCAGTGGTTTATAAAATCGGGCATGAGGCCCAGTTGGATAATAAATGTGACTTCGGGTCAGGGACCCTATATTTTATAATGGTGATTTTGGGTCAAGGACCCTAAATGGAATTATGTGGTTTTATGGAAATTTCGGGCAGGGCCCAATGGTAATGATGTGATAAAAGGATTTAATAAAACTGTTTTCCATATACCATGTGGATACAAGGATATATGATGGTCTCCTCCAGATGTCTGGGACACTGGGGAAGTCACGGTGCATTGCCTGCGAGGGGTCATTATACGGAGCAGCCGGACCGTATGATGACTCAGGAGCAGGATTGCTATGATTGACGTCAGACATCAGGGATGTCAGATATATGGACCCGGAGAGACCCCGGGCAGCACGCATAGCTTATGAAACCGTGAGATATGACGTCAGGGACGTCTAGCGTCTGGGACGCTAAGCATCTGGGATGCTGGTGATGGTAATGGTAAAATATGGATTAATGAATAAAATGGCTTATTGGTTGGATATGTGAAATGGTATGTCGGGTCAGGGACCCTAAATGGTTTTGGATTTATGGATTGATGTTCAATTATGGTAGTGGGTGGTGACCCACATGGTTTTAATATGTATGGTGGTGGTATTCCACGGTTTTGGGCTGAGTTCCCACACTTGGTTTTTGGTTAACGGTTTTTGGGCTAAGGCCCTAAGGGCTCGGTTGAGCAAACGTTTTGGTTACTGGTTTTTGTGGCATGCATACGTTTTTATTGGAGGGCATAAATGTCTTATAAATGTATTTGATGAACTTACTGGTTTTTGTCCACTCACAGCTTTTGGTTTTAATGCCCTTCAGGTTGATTACGGATGCGATTGCAGCAGAGACTGGGACATTGCACACCTCCTCCTTCGATCCTTGCGCACTCTAGATGCCCGTGTGGGCAGTGGCTCTTGGTTATCCCTTGTCCGACACCCCTTGTTGGACGGGAGCAGGGCACATTCCACGGTAATCCCGGGGGGATTGAGATGGGTCCTGTCAAGAATAACCAGCCGTGAACGCCGGTCTGAACCTGGTGAACCGGGTTCACCAGAGATAGACGATGACACTGTAGCGGCGCGTGGGCTTCACGCGCAGCCGCTTGCGGCGGCGCGTGGGGGCGCATGGGGAGTCCAATGGGGAAGTGTCCAACATGGGAAATAATCTACGCAATGTAACAGACATTTTAGCGTTGATTTCGTGTCAATCGAACCCCGTTTCGACATTGCTCGGAATGTCCGAAGGTTTTAAGTCGGGTTTAAAAATACTTAAAAAGTCGGGAAAATTACGGGACTTGAATAGGATGTTAATGAAGAGATTAGTAACCCTCTATTGTGATATGAACAGGTTCGGGAGTCCCGGTGTTAGTAACGAGGCCCGGGAAGGCCGGTGGCACGCGTATCGAGGCGCTCGGTTAAACGGTCTATGAGTGGACATTTGGTTTCATAAATTCTATGCATGCATAACTGTTTCATGATTTTTATAATTGGGATTATATGATTTATTTTGGATGTCGGAGAATTTATATGATTTCACGCATTTCGAGGCGATTTACGGGTATGCTCGTAAATCGAGATTTTCTGGATTTGTATTGATTTCCATAATTGTGGTTGGATATGATTTTATGAGACAGTTACGGAATTGATTAAGTGAATTCGGGCCAGGGGCCCAGTTGTTCTATATATGTGATTTCGGGATGCTTTTCGGAAAACGGATCGTGAGGGATCCTGATTGATTGTTTCTTATAAAATAGTTCGGGTTTAAAGACCCGGGTGCCATTGCTGGAGCACATTTTGAGTTTAAAGACTCGGTTAACTGATGACGGGGGCGGGCTCGGAAATTGGGTTTAAAAACCCGGATTGAGTTTAAAGACTCGTGAGTTTAAAGACTCGGTTATTGTGATACCCCCGAGGCCTCTTCACTATGTTTTGAGTTTAAAGACTCGTTGATATCCCGGGAAGGCCTGTTTATGCGCATGGTTTTGAGTTTAAAGACTCGGGCTATGACGCCCCGGAAATTCGAAACATGACAATTTGGAAAATTTGAAGAAAATGACGATTTTGCCCCCGGAATTGGGCGAAAAGTTGACTTTTAATTTGAGCGGTCAAACGGACTTTGACCGATGATCGTGACGTAGTTCGGGACGTCACGAGTTCATAGACAGGTGGCACGCCCGATTCCGACATTCGAGAAGAAAGTTATGACGTGCGAAAGTTGGTAAAAGGGGCCGAATGTTGACTTTTTGATCGGGACATTGTTTGGACTTTCCGGGAGTACCGTTGGATAGGTCTCGAGACGCTGAATCCGTAGACAGGCGGCATGCGTCAATCGGAGTCCGAACGAAAAAGTTATGGTTCTAGAACGATGAGGGGCATTTTGGTAATTTATTGTAGGAAGGGCAAAATGGTAATTTGTCACAGCTGGAATAATTGGTTAATTAAATGGCTGATTCAGCCTAATTGGATGAGGATTTGGTTATGTGGTGACACTTGTCACCATAAGTGTGAGATTAGTGGCTTAAGAGATGGATTAGTGGCAGTTTTGTATAATTAACTAATTTCTAAAACGGTTGCACTGGTATTGACCTTATGAACTGAACTGTTCATATTTAACTAAAACAGAGAATAGAGAACACAGCTCCTTTATGTTTTGATTGATCATGATCCAAAACCAGTTAGTATAATTGTGACACAGAGAAAACCAGAGGAAATTAGACGAGGAAAACGGAGTGAAAACCAAAACAAAACGGTCCTTATTGCTCTGAAACAACCCATTGAAGAACACAAATTCAATTTTGATTTTCTGGACTGTTTCGGGGGAAATTAATTAGATATTGAGTCTTCTGGGAGCTGGACGACTTGAACCAAGTCGTTTGGGTGGTCAATTGACGGTGAATCAACAGAGAACAGACTCTGCGACGCCTGCAAATTTTGGAGCTTGAGTTCGATCATTTGAAGGTATTGATTCCTGAAATTGATTGCATATTCGTGTTTATAATGAACTTGGGATGCTTCCTGTATGAACAATTGAATGATACGGGGTGAAATTGGATAGAACCCGATTAGGGACCCGTCGGGTGTTCTTATTGAGTCGAGGGCTTTAGGGCTTTGATTTCTTAAATTTAAGTTACAGACCCTTAATCCATATTAATTTGATGCTAATGAGTGAAAGAACGAAAAGAATTGGAGTCGAATTGGCTAGGAATGAATCGGGTTGAATCGCGGGTCATAAGCTCCGTTTACCAGGTAAACGGGTAGAGAAGAGGACTGTTCATGTTACTGTAGCACGGCACGTGGACTCACGCGCAGCCGCTTGCGGCGGCTCGTGAGGGCGCGTGGCACGATTTCTGGGGAAAGTTTCAACAGGAGTTTTACTCCCTGTAATGTAACGGACATTTTAAAATTGGTTTCGCGTCGATCGGACACCTTCTCGATAATGTTTCGAGGGTCCGAAGATTTAAGTTACGTATTTAATTAATATTAAATTCCCGGAAAATTATGGGAAAATTAGATGATGTAAATTGACTTTTTTATAACCTTGAATAATGATTGTGAACAGGATTCGGGATTCCTGGCACGTATCGGAAATTACGGAAACGCGTGCAGCGCGGGAAACGAGCAATCGGACGGTGCGTGAGTGGACGTTTGTTTTATAACTTGATATGCATGCATAGTTAAATGTTTTACATGATTGATTGCATGATTTGGTTTGCAAAGATGATATGATTTGTTTGGATGATTATTTATGATTTAATGATTATTTTAATCGGTAATTCGGGCACATTTTACGAGAAAATGTGCAAATGATATTTTGGACTAGGCCCGGAGTCAAAATGATTTAAAAATTAATATTTTAATGAATTAATGAGCTAAGAATGATTTCTGGATTATTATGATATTTTCTATGTGATTTTACGGATTTACGTGTAAAGGATATTTGGGCTTGAGTCCCGGTTGGTAATGATTTGACTTGGATTGAGTCATGAATTTGATTGACATGTTTTGGGATATGATCCCGGATGGTTTTCCTTGTGATTGTGATTGTGACTATGGATGCCCAGACGGTCGGAGCTAGGGGATTACCTAGTCGGCCAGTGCTTGGGGATGTGGTGGTATGATTGTGAGTTATTATGGTAAGCCAACTTCTCGGATGCGACTGAGCCTCGATGTACCACTCGGATGTGTCTGAACCTGGGGATGTGTTCGCCCATGTAACAACCCGTCCCAAGAACCGGGATTAGTAGGGTGATTAAGGTGGGATTAGTGAGGGTTAATGGTGGTTAGTCGGTATCGATAAGGTCATTAGCGTAGAATGACAATTTTGCCCCTAGTTTGGGAAAAAATGTTGACTTTAGTTCGGGTGATCGGATGGACTTTGACCAGTGACCATGTCGTAGGCAGGTGGCACGCCTGATTCCGACATCCGAGGAGGAAGTTATGATGTTCGGAAGGTTGAGGGCATAACCGTAATTTGGTTAAAAGAAGGGGGGAACATTGACTTTTTGGACGATCGGGTTTTAGTACGTTGACCTAGGATGATTATGTAGATCTCGTCGTCCTGAGTCCGATGACAGGCGGCACGTATTCATCGGACTTACGAGTTGTGAGTTACGGGTCTAGAAAGTTAGTGGTAAAACCGTAAAATTGGGATAAAAGGAGGGGCAGTTTGGTCTTTCTGCACATTGGGATTTGTGCAACATAGAAGGGAAACGGACGGCTGGGATTGGACCATGTGGGAGTGCATGGATTGGATGGTGTAATGTGGCAATTGTGTAGAGGGTTCTGGTTGAATCCTGTACATACACGGCCCAAATAATTGGGGTGCAACCGTGCTCGTGTTCTTCGACACAGAGAGAAACAGAGGGAGAGAATTGAGAGGCTTGAAGGTTGATCGAGAGTGCTGGTGAGTTTGTGACTGTGTGTGGGTGTTCAGAGAGTGAGAGGGAAGCAGGGAGGAGGTGTGGACTTGTTGGCCGTGTGTGTGAGGGGAGTGAGGGCCACGGGAAAAACCAGAGAAAACAGGGAAGAAGTGAGTGGTTGTGGGTGGTGTCGCGGCCGTGATCGACCAATCGAGGCCAGTAGAAGCGTCTAGAGGACGGGAGGAGCTACTGTCTCACGGCTGGGGTCGCGACGGCGATCGGAGGACAGGTAATTTCTCATTCTCTTCTATTTGCTCTGTTTAGCCGTTGAGTTTCAAGTCGAGAGTCGTGAGTCTAGAGGTCGAATCGAGGTTCATAAGCAGGTCTAGGGGACTCACTGGAGGTCTGGGATTCTATTGAGTATGTTGCCGTGATGGGGAGGTACACGGCGGAGGATGGCACGGCAGGGGTGTTCTGGTGCTCTGTTTTGGCCGTGGGTTCAAACGGCGAGTCGTGAAGGTAGAGGCTGAGTCGAAGGTCTAGGAGGGTTGGTTTAGATTCAGTGAGGCCCTAGGAAGAGTCTGGGACAGCTACCGTGAAGGGAGGAGAGCTGGGTGGCCGGGAAGGAAAACAGGGGCTATTGGGCCATCTGGTTTCGAGTTCAGTCGACGGTGTAGAGGCTGTGTCGAGGAGTTTGGAGGACGGGAATGGATAGGGTAGGACTGGACGATGGGAATGGTGAAGAACGGGAGAGAAATCATGCAGGCACGGCGGTGAACCGCTGACGCCGGTTCAGGTTGCAGACTACTGTGCGGAACCGGGTCTGCTCGAGGTTGAAGGGCACTGTAGCAGGCGCGTGAGGGCCACGTGCAGCCACTTTGGACAGCGCGTGGGGGCACGTGCGGTGGTTCTGGGGAAAGTGGTCAACATGGTTTTTGGTCTAGGAGTTGTGACGAGTCCATTGGCATTGGTTTCGGGTTAATCGGACGTCGAATCGAAGTGGTTCCGCGAGGGTGAAAGTTTAGGGTTCCAGTTCGTTACATTTAGACCCGGGGATTTTTGAGGGGATGTAGGTGGAGACTTGTGGACGTGTTAGTGACGTAATTTGGTGGTTGTTGACAGGATCGGGATTTCCCGAGGAAGCTGAGGAACGTGCAGGACGTTCGGGACGCGAGTAGGGCTCAGTACTGTGAGTGGACCCTTTCCTTAAACTCAAACATGCATAACTGTTTTCTATACTTGTTTTATCTATATGATTTCATGATTTTTGGATTTATGATGTGATTTTACATAATTGCACGTTTTTCGAGAAAATACGGTATTTGGCACGTTTTACGATAAAAGGTTGATTTCTGATCATAATGTTATAGTTTCGGGATTTCAAATGATAAATGATTTAAATGATTATAAAAGGGATTTTGGAACATGATTTCGATGATTAAAGGTTTTCGTTTTTAGAAACGGATTTCGGAAAAAGGGTTGGTTTCCAAGTGGAAAAGTGAATTTTCGGATTTGGGTTCGGAATGACGGTTCGGGGTGCCGGAAGGGCATCGGACCAGTGATTTCGGATTCGGGTTTGGATGTGAATACGGAAATGGTTTTCAGATGGTTTTGGATTGGATTTGCTGGATCTGGTTATTGGGTTTAAAGACCCGGATATTGATTGACGGGGGACGGGCCCGGATTGAGTTTAAAGACTCGGATATATTGATATTTCCCCCGTAGGGCTTTGAGTTTAAAGACTCGGGAGTTTAAAGACTCGAATATTATTAAGGCCTGGATTGAGTTTAAAGACTCGGGAGTTTAAAAATTCAGATAGGTCCAGCAGGTTTGATCGGGAAATAATGAATTGATGTTTATGGTTTCTGATACAGTTTTATAATACATATGTTGTGATTTCTATAACTGTTTTATAGTGTTTCTGTTTCTTATGATGTGGTTTATGGTACTTTGGTTTCTAACTGTTTTAATAACTGGGTTATGCATGTGGTTTTCAAAACGGAGGGTTAAATTCGGTTTTCTGATAAATGGTTTTAGAACCTTTCTTTTATTATGGTCCACTCACATCTTCTGTTTTAAATTGTCCTCCAGGTTGTGGAGATAGCACGGGGTCTTGACGTCGAGGTAGCGTCTGAGGCATAGACATTTCGTGAGGGTTCCCGGAGTGTTTACATTTTCTTCCGCGTGCATGTAAAAATAATCGGTTTTTTTTTGTTGTATTATGTACTATGCTCTGTAAACTTTAACTTCGGTTTTTATTGAGAGCTTTCTCCTGCGTCTGCCTGTTTTTGTGTCGGGGTGTCAGACGGGAGCAGGATTTACCTCGGGTTTCGGGGTGAAACCGGGGTGGGTCCTGACAATTGGTATCAGAGCATAGGTTTGTCGAGTTTGTTGGGTCTGTCGGGTTGTGAGGTTGTGTTTCAGTTGTTTGACTACTTCTATGCCTCTTTCAGCGTGCGGTTGACGATGCCTCCGAGACGTGGACCCTCTCCACGACCTGACGAAGAAATGGCGAGGGGAACAGCGAGTACTACGATTGAGCAAGCCCAGCGGCTCGGGGCTACGACTTTTAGTGGCGGGGCTGATCCTGAGGAAGCCCAGAGGTGGATTACCAGACTTTTGCGGATATTTGCGGTGATGCATTGCCCGCCAGAGGAGCGAGTGTTGTTGGCCACATTCTTATTGGATGGTACGGCGTATGAGTGGTGGTATACCCTCGAGTTGTCTGGTTGGGATGCCCACACTGTGCCTTGGGAGACGTTTAGGGAACGGTTCCTGGAGCAGTGCTATCCCCGTTCTTTTCGGGATGCCAAGGAGGCGGAGTTCTTGCATCTCCAACGAATATATTTTTGTCCACTCACACCTTTGTTTTTGATGAACCTCCAGGCCGTGGCACAACGTTCGGGGCTGATCTCAAGGCGGAGGCATGAGCAGAAATCAGTGCAGTTATCCCTGGTCTGACAGGTGCTAAAGGGTACTTTCGGGATTTCAGTCGACTTGTCAGACGAGAGCAGGACCGGGCACGGTTATCGAGGTCCAATTGGGACGAGTCCTGTCACGGGCGCACTTAATCCAACAAATGTGTGTGATTACAGTTTTTCACTGGTTTTGGGCAGTGACCCGGATGAACTGGCTTTGATGAGTTTTGGGATTGAGTTCCCGTGTTTAAGATTTGTTTGTGAAGTACTGTTGATTTCTGATCGTTTGAAACGTGTTGGGGCAGTGGCCCGATTTATGAGACTTGATGAACTGGAGTTATGATGGGTTTCCGGATTTGATTGATGATTTTCGGGCTAAGGCCCTAATGCTTATTTCTAATAAATGTTTGATTTCCGGGTTTTTATGCATGCATACGTTTTACTGAGGGGCATAAATGTCTTATAAAATGTTTTTAATGAACTTGTTTATTTTCGTCCACTCACAACTTTTGGTTTTTCATGCCCTTCAGGTTGATCTCGGATGCGACTGCACAGGGGACCGGGACATCGCATGCCTCCTCCATCGATCCTTGCGCACTCTGGATGCCCGTAGGGGCTGTAGCGTCGGGTTATCCCTTGTCTGACACCTCGTGTCAGACGGGAGCACGTCACATCCCGTGATAATCCCGGGGGAATTGGTGACAGGACCCATCCCAATCCCCCCGGGATTACCGTGGAATGTGCCCTGCTCCCGTCCAACAAGGGGTGTCAGACAAGGGATAACCAAGAGCTACTGCCCAACGGGGCATCCAGAGTGCGCAAGGATCGATGGAGGAGGTGTGCGATGTCCCAGTCTCTGCTGCAATCGCATCCGTAATCAACCTGAAGGGCATTAAAACCAAAAGCTGTGAGTGGACAAAAACCAATAAATTTACCAAATACATTTATAAGACATTTATGCCCTCCAATAAAAACGTATGCATGCCACCAAAACCAGTAACCAAAACGTTTGCTCAACCGAGCCCTTAGGGCCTTAGCCCAAAAACCGTTAACCAAAAACCAAGTGTGGGAACTCAGCCCAAAACCGTGGAATACCACCACCATACATATTAAAACCATGTGGGTCACCACCCACGACCATAAATGAACATCAATTCAAAATCCAAAACCATTTAGGGTCCCCGACCCTACATACCATTTCATAACCAATAATCCATTTTTACCACATAACACATATCCAACCAATAAGCCATTTTATTCATTAATCCATATTTTACCATTACCATCACCAGCATCCCAGATGCTTAGCGTCCCAGACGCTAGACGTCCCTGACGTCATATCTCACGGTTTCATAAGCTACGCGTGCTGCCCGGGGTCTCTCCGGGTCCATATATCTGACATTCCTGATGTCTGACGTCCCTGACGTCAATCATAGCAATCCTGCTCCTGAGTCATCATACGGTCCGGCTGCTCCGTATAATGACCCCTCGCAGGCAATGCACCGTGACTTCCCCAGTGTCCCAGACATCTGGAGGAGACCATCATATATCCTTGTATCCAGATGGTATATGGAAAACAGTTTTATTAAATCCTTTATCACATCATTACAATTGGGCCCTGCCCGAAATTTCCATAAAACCATGTAATTCCATTTAGGGTCCTTGACCCAAAATCACCATTATAAAATATAGGGTCCCTGACCCGAAATCACATTTATTATCCAACTGGGCCTCATGCCCGATTTTATAAACCACTGGGCCCACGGCCCGATTTGTAAACCAACTGGGCCCGCAGCCCGACTTATAAACCCACTGGGCCCACGGCCCGAATTCGTAAATCAACTGGGCCCCTGGCCCGATAACATAACTCAAATGGGTCTCAGCCCGATTTTATACCAACTGGGCCCCTGGCCCGATTTCATTAACCAACTGGGCCCCCGGCCCGATTCTCAAATGGACTCCAAGTCCGAAATTTCCAAAACAAGTGGGCCTCAAGCCCGAGTTCCTATTTCCAATTTCAAAACCATTTTATCATATTATATCCAAGTCATAAATATGGAAAATCCATGTAAAACTGGAAAACCTCGATTTACGTGCAAGCACGTAAATCGCCTCGAAATACGTGAAACCGTACAATTTACCAACAACCAAACCAACATCATACAATCACAATCATAATCCATGTAAAACATTTAAGCATGCATAGAATTTATAAAACCAAAGTCCACTCACAGACCGTTTTAACCGTGTGCCTCGATACGCGTGCCACCGGCCCTCCCGGGCCACACCACTATCACCGGGACTCCCAATCCTGTCCAAGTCACATTAGAGGGTCACTAACCTCAACATTAACATCCTATCAAAGTCCCGTAATTTTCCCGAATTTTTACTTATTTTTAAACTTAATTTAAAACCTTCGGACATCCCGAACAATATCGAGACGGTGTCCGATCGACACGAAACCAATTCCAAAATGTCCGTTACATTAAATAGGACAGAAGTCATGTTGACCTCACCTCGAGATTCGCGCCCACGCGCCGTCACGCGCCGCCGTGAGTGGCTGCGCGTGAAACCCACGCGCCTGCTACAGTGTCACCAGCCCAACCCGTTTGTCTGGTAAACGGGTCCAATTCACCCGCGACACAACCCGGTTCCAATCCTGTCAATTCGATCCTAATTCCTTCAATTGATCATTCCATTAGCTTCGTTTTAAGTTTAATTTAAGTTCTGTAACATGGATTACACAAATCATTACCTACAATTCCACGATTCGATGATGAACACCAAGAACACCCGTCCATTGTTCATCCTTCGAACCCCATCCATTTCGATCGATATCCTGAAATTGATTCAACCAGAAGCTTCCATGGACTCCGTATATCATTTCCCCCAACCCAATTGCTTCAATCCAGTGTTCAATCGTCACGACTCAAGCTCGATGGCCGTCACTGTGCAACCATGGAAGTCTGTCGATCACACCCGTTTTCCTTCAATTGATGAACCCAGAAGCATCGTGGGATCGTGAGAAGTAGTTTCCCCACCTCAATTGCATCCAACGAAGCCTCCAATTCCACGACTCAGCTTCGAAATTTCAGAGACCTCCATCCTTCTGTTTTTCCTCAATTCGACCCCAATTACCTTCGTTCTTGTTGCAGATCGATTCGTGTTGATCCCAGAAAGCTGAATGTGAGCTCAATTTCGATCTTCACGGCCTAACACTCAGTATTCGAATTTCCCTCCTAAACTCAAAAATCCGAAATTTGAGTCTCCCTTCTCTGTCGATCTCTCGTGTTTACCCAACTCAGTTCAACCTCACAAATCCCTCAGTTTCTCACTCACGAGCTCAGCAATGGCAGAGGAATTAAGGGTGGGAGAAAACTGGATTTGGTTGTACACGGTTAAGAAAACATAAATGGGATTAATGGAAATTAAAATGATTAATTAATTAATTAATAAATATTAAAACATCATAATTAGGTCTCCCTCAAAACATGGATTCTGGTTTCAAGGGATGAGTGACACTTGTCACTCATCCAGGTGTGTAGGGTCAACGGTCACTATTCATTATTATATTATTATTTTAATCCGAGCCTCGGTTCGTTAGTTCGTTTCCTTGACCATAACGTCGTCGTCGGATCTCCGATTTCGGCATGCCGCCTGTCGTTGGATTCGTATCGACGATACCTACGTAACGGTCCTTGGCCCTCGTCCATCGGACCTCCCGATCAAAAAGTCAACATTTGGCCCCTAGTATGCCAAATTACCAAACTACCCCTCAACTTCTGAACACCATAACTTTCTCTACGAATGTCGGAATCGAACGTGCCACCTGTCTATGAACTCGTGACGTCCCGAACTACGTCACGATCATCGGTCAAAGTCCATTTGACCGCCCGAACAAAAAGTCAACATTTTGCCCACGACCAGGGGCAAAACGGTCATTTTGCACAATTTGTCCGATTCCGCCCTACTAACCACCGTTCAACCTCGCTAATCAAGATTAGTCACTAAACTAATCCCGGAATTCGGGACGGGTCGTTACAATTGGGATGGGTCGTGTCAGAGGATGAGAGGCATGAGACATAAGAGGCTTGAGAGTTGAGATGATGAGATCATGAAAGTGTGACTGTATCTCTATGAGAAGTAAGAACGAGAGCAGAGAGAAAAATGCAGAGAGTGAGAAATAAGAGACGGCGAACGAGCGAAGTGGGGAAAGAAATGAAAATCTGAACTGAGTATAAAAAATTTTAGGGTTTTGAGACAGCCGTTTTGAAGACTAGGGTTGGGTTGGGCTTCCACCTAGTTTTTGGGGCTGGGTTGGACAATTGCTTCTGAGGCAGGGCCTGGGCTGGGCTTCCACTTGGTTTCTTGGCCTGGGCTTCCAAAAACAGAGGCTTCTGCCTAGTTTCATGGGTTGGGCTTCCAAAAACAGAACCTCATTTCCTTTAGTTTGGTCTTTCGATTCGGTTCAATTTCGTTAAATGAAGAACTAAAATCGAACTGAATTAGGCTCAGTTCGGTTTGATTTTTACTATTTAGTTTTGATTTCTTTTGGTTCGATTCGATTGTTGGTCCAGTTTTTTAGAACCAATTAGCAGGGCTAACTACCATCGACCACCTTGGAGTGTGAAGTTCCTTTTTTGCCCCTACTTTCTTTAGCTTTATTTCATGGACGTAATCATCTTCACACCAACTTAATGGAGGGAATGAAAAAGCACTTGAATGGGACTCCTCGTATTTTATGGTACATTTTGAGCGAATTTTGAAATTGTAATGTTATAGTGAAGTTAAAGTAAGAAAAACCTTCTAAAAAAGGGCGCGGAAAGGGGGTAAAAAAGCCTTCTAAAAAAAGGGTAAAAAAACCCTAGTCAGGGTCAGTTTTCATTACTTACATGGAGTGATGAAAATATCGACAAAATCGCTGATATATCGGGATTTACAACCGGCGACACATAAGGAGGGGGTGAAGGAAATTGATCGAAATTTCACCACTCTTTCTTATTTTAAGCCCATAGATCTCTTATGAGATCAAAACGATCGAGATAGTGTGTTAATTCGTGAAATTTGGATGTAAAACCATTGATTTTGAATTGGGTCATGTCATCGGGTCCAAAAACCCGAATCGTAGACTCAGATCGAGGAAGAAGATGACATGTGCAGGCGCGTGGCCACCACAAACAGAGGGCGTCACCGGTACGTGGCAATGCGTGCGAGGTGTTCACCGTTCGTTCAGCAAGAAATATTTTTTATTTTTTTATTTTGAGTTTAATGATACAACTTTTAAGTTAATTGAATATTATATGAGTATATTTTTGAATATCCAATATACTATGTTTTATATTTAAATTAGTATTTGATATAAAAAAAATTGGGAATATAAATATAAGGTTAATTTGAATATTAATGGATTTTAGAAGCAAATTATGTTGAATGGTAGAATTCGTAGAGTAGAGATGGTTAATTTGAAGCAAATTATGTTGAGTTTAAGCAAAATAAGCAATTATGTTGAATTTAAGTAAATTATGTTGAATTGAAGCAAATTATGTTAAATGGTTAATTTGAATATTAATGAATTTTAGAAAAATATGAGATGAACATACGATTAATAAGAATTCGTTTTACGTCCAATTTTCACTAATTAATGTTCAATTTTCTAAATTATTATTTAAATACAAACTCCACGATTTTCTAAATTATTATGCTTATTTTTTATGTTTTTAACTAAATTTACATTCAATTATAGTAATTCACTTCAATTTATATTTATATTTAAAATTTTATATTATTAGTCATCGGCAGAATCCTATTATATATTATTCATCATATATTTATTATATAAGCCATTTTATAATTTTTATTAATCTTATATAACCATTATTGGTTATTTAAGTTTTTTTCAAAATTTCGTTCCAAATTTTTAACTTTTAAACTAAATTTCCGTCATATTTATTAACTGTAAATGATATCGATATTTGAAGCGAGATATTCATAAATTTAACGCGAGATATTTGAGTCTCTTTATCCAAATGTATTCCTCGGCACACAACTTTGACTATCAGAGCCAGGGGCACTAAGTCCCCAAGTAGTATTATGATACCATATGAACATTTTCAAATTCAACTATGCTGTGCAGTATCGTCGTAGGAAGGAGCACGCCAGAATGTGTTGGGGCTCCACAAAGGGACCAATTTTCGTACCCATCATTATTAGGCAACCCCGCAGTTTTAACATCACTAGTGTTGACGATAAAAGGGCGGTCAATGAACTTTGAGTAATCCTTTAAAATAAACAAATAAATAAATAAAATGATAAGACGACCCTTAATTTTAATTCGTGGAGAGACCACTTATATTGTGTCCAATCTCTTTCACGATCAGATTCACATGCACCTTTATAAAGTTGATGACGACCGGTCCCCATGAAGAAGAAGAAGAAATCATAACCCAAATGCCAAAATGATTGAGAGAAGAATAACATTATATGTGATTTTAACCAAACATAATGAGAAGATATTCAATTCAAGCCAAGATAATTTTACCAACAGACAAAGCTTTAATATCCAATCCAGAAACACAGAATTCAGAACAACAAACTATTTAGAAAAATGAAAAATAAATAAATTTAAAAAAAAAAAAAAAAAAAAAAAAACAGTTTGTCAACCATTCAAATGGAAAGACAAGCATTTCCTAGAGTGCGGAATGGGACTAGAAGTTACCCAGGATAACCTTCTCCTATTAAAAACATATAGAGGAGAAGCTCAACCCTAATTTGCAGCCATGACTGGTGCTCACTGCTTTGGCTCCTCAGGCTTGGGTGTTGTTGCTGCTGCTGCTTCTTTAATCTCATCAGCACCATCATCCTGAAACACAAACATACACAATTCAAAATGAGAACTCGGAAAATGCAGAAAATAAAGAAAATGAGAGCGAATGGGTATGGTTCATATGATGAATACCTGCATGTCAGAGGTCCAAAGAGTTAAGTTATCGCGGAGAAGTTGCATTATCAAAGTGCTGTCCTTGTACGACTCCTCGCCTAGAGTGTCCAACTCTGCAATTGCCTCATCAAAAGCCTGGACGAAGTTGCACAATCAAAACAGAGGTTTAAAAAATGTTGCAGATTTCTAAAAGATTTAGGCTTTTTCGACATGAGAAGTTAATTCACCTGTTTGGCAAGATTGCAAGCACGGTCAGGAGAGTTCAGAATCTCATAGTAAAACACAGAGAAGTTGAGGGCCAATCCCAGGCGGATTGGATGCGTTGGTGCCAATTCAGCATTGGCAATGTCCTGCAAATTACACATCAAACAAAGCATTCACTTTACTATTGAAGAAATAAAGCAATTCAAAATCAAAATTGAAGTTTCTGATCCGAATTTTCTGCAGGCAATAAGATCTACATCAAACAAAATTTATGAAAACCTGCACAAAATTTCATCTTTTTGTTCCATCTAAGTAACCATACAGTCTACCAATTTGATATATTATCGGAGATTATACATACAATAATCAGTTGAGATGTTATACATCATTATTTTCAGCGCATGATTTGATTTCTACAAATAGAAAGAAAAACTGTAGCACAATTCGATCTATTTGTTCCTATAATTATCGTAATTCAACATGATACACAAAATCGTCAGTTAGATCTGTAGTTAGTTGAGATAAGCTAATGTGGTACCTGAGCAGCTTTGTAGGCGGAGAGCGTGCTCTCTGCGGCCTCCTTGCGCTCGGCGCCGGTCTTGAACTCAGCAAGATATCGATGGTAATCGCCTTTCATCTTGAGATAGAAGACCTTGGAGTCACCAGCGCATGCAGAAGGAATGAGCCGGGTGTCGAGCAGCTTGAGAATGCCATCGCAGATGTTGGAGAGCTCAGTCTCAATCTTGGATCGGTAGTCGCGGATCAACGTGACATGGTCGTCGTTGCCGCGGCTCTCTTCCTTCTGCTCGATGGAGGAAATGATGCGCCAGGAGGCACGGCGAGCCCCAATGACGTTCTTGTAAGCGACGGAGAGAAGGTTACGCTCCTCTACAGTCAGTTCCTCTTTGTCGGCGGCGGCCGAGACCTTCTCGACAAACTCCACCATCTCCTCATAGCGCTCGGCTTGCTCAGCGAGCTTGGCCATGTAGACATTCTCTTCACGCAGAGTGGGTGTGATTGCAGCCATTGCTGTTGAGTTTCAGAGATTGAATCACAAAGAGAACTGGAAGAGGAATTGGGATTGGATCTTCAGATCTGGGGTTCGTTCGATTTTTGTTTGGGGTTCGAAGGAGATAGGTTTGAGGGCAAAGGGGGTGTTATTTTTGGGGTTAGACTTTAGTGGGGGCGATAATTGCGTTGGGAGAGGGATAGATGTGGGCCGTTGGATTCAATTGGCAATTGGCTGGTTCAGAACAAGCAGCTGGCAACCCACGAGATTTTGATTTTGAACAAGAAAAAGGTGCGCTTTTCTATTTGAACGGCAGTTGGCAGACGCTGGCTTTGCATTTCAAATTTTCTTTTTTCGACACTTTTTTTTTTTTTTCCTTTGACCAAGAAAGCTAAAAACATAGCTCATTCATTGGGCTTAATGTTCCTTTAGCCCGGCCCAATTCTAAAAGTTAACGGATTTTTTGTGTATGATGTTTGAATGAAATTTGACTCAGTAGCATTGACAATATAATCCAACAGTTTGATCCGTTTATTACTGACAAAACAAAAAAAAAAAAATGAATACTTTACTAAATAACCAACATCACGTGTTTTAGCCAAATAACTTAAGTAATATTATGGCGATCGTCACTTAAGCGCACATCAATTAGGATAATAAGTAAAGTTACACTGCAAATTCAGAGAGAAATGTGGATTTTGATTGGAGTTAAGCCAACCTCCACTAATTTGTTTACAATTTGTCTCTTTAAAAAAAATTATGTTTAATTTTGAAATTATATTAATTAATGTAACACTATCTTAGTTGTTCTTAATATCAAAAGATACATAAAAAATATATATATTATTTATTTATCATTTAATTTTTGTGAGAATGAGCATGTTTAATTTGGATCACTCCCCTATCCCTACTTTACATCCAATTTGTTGAGCCTTCTTAATCAACATGTTTTTTCAGCGGTATGTGTAAATGCACAAAAGGAAATAAAGAAAAGGGCATGGAGTGTGACGCATAAAGGATGTGACTAGGGAACAGGGATAGAAGCTACCTACAATGGTAACTTGGTAAGTGACCATCTTATCTATGTTGTTTGTCTTATGGATCACTCAAACTGTCTCAATGTATTTGCTTGATTTAATATATAATAAATTGTATATCAAATCAAGTTTATATTATACCTTATTTATTTATAAAAAAAAGGGACATAAATACTTAAAAATAATAATAGGTTCAAAAAAGAGTGCACATAAAAAGAAAAGAAAAAAATATGGAAATGCATAAATATATTTTTAGGTAAACTGAGATCGAAGAACCCAAAAGAATTATAACAATGGGTCTCAAGTAGCCTGGGCGTAGTTTGGTATGGTTTCGTATAAAGGTGATATTGAAACTGTAACAAGTAATTTTAACATGTTTAGTACGATACAGTATTTCAAAATGTGAAATTGATACCGTACCGTATCAATTATGTTCGGTACAGTTTCGATTTTGAGCTCAAATTCATAATTCTATTTATGCATTACTTGCTTGAATATCTAAAAGTAATATTTTGATGAAGTTGAAAAAATGGGACTCTGTCCTTGTTTTGAGCCCAAAATAACTATGATTATTATGATTGTTTATTTTGCTATGTTTTCTAGTAGATTGTTTCCAACAAATTGGAATAATACAAAATTGCTGGTTATATATTGAGTATTTTACCAAAACCCTGTAGCCAAAAAGGAAGATACGAAATTGGGCCATACACTCATAAAGTATATTCACCAATTTTCCTTACAATTATTTTTCTTAATGAGAAGCATAATTTTACTGAAAGCCGTAGCATAATACCAAACTCATTAGCTATTAGCCTATTAGGGTATTAGACTATTAGAGTTTTTTTATTTTTTATTTTAGAATTTAATTTAATTATTAATTAATTAAAAAGTTAAGACCGGTTCAATTTGGATAAGGGACGGTAATTCCTAACATCAAAACTAATCTCGTACCAATTTGAGCCAATATGATATCGATACTGTACCGATCATTCATTGATTTTACAATTTAGTTTTTTTCTGATTTGGTATGATACGAAACGAGATGATTTCGGTATTTCGGGACGATATGTCCAAGGGTAGCCTTAAAGGTCTATAAAAAAACAAACATGAAGCCTCAAACCTAGGTTCTAATAAATCTTTGTGTGTGTACTCCCTTTTAAAATTATTATTTTTGTAAGTATTTCATAAAAACAAACATGAAGCCTCGAACCTAGCCTCAAACCTAGGTTCTAACAAATGTTACCACCTCAGTATATCTCGAGAAATTAATCTTCTGGATAAGAATACTCTAGCCTCACCTAAAAAAATACCACCCTAGTATCGGCACATGTATAATCAATTCTATACATATGGCAAATGTTGTGTGCACAAATTGTTTAATTCTATACGTAGGGCAAGAACACCAAATATAGAAAGCAGTAGAGCCCACTGAAACAAAAAATAAATAAATAAAAGTGCGTAAACAAAGTCTCAGCAAGCCCCCGGGTTTGTACCCAAGCCCGAAAGTCGTCCTTTCCCCAATCCCTTTATTTATCATTACAAAGGTGACAAAAATTTCTTCCACCAAGAGCAGCAATGAAAATTAAATATAGAATGGAGAAAAGCAAGATACAAATTTTGTATGAAGCCTGCAATATTTTATTTTCCCAGAAAAAAATCCCAACTTTCCACCAAATTCAGTGGCTAAAAAATCTTCTGGGTATTCTTCGTGCTGCTTGTATTCATCTTTAGACTAATTTTCTGTTTGTTTCCATGGAAAAATGTAGCTCAAAATTGTTTAAAGTGTAATTGTTTCAGGCACATTTGAAGCAATTGATTTTGGAATCGATGAGTTCGGTTCATGTGGATCTCCATCTTCAAGCCCACCGTGCGATAAGGGATTGCTCTGCGGGCAAGGCATCTCCCGAATCACTTACATCCACGTGCATGAATGCAAAGATTTCTCTGTAAGCGCAAACAATTTTTTCATATACATATATTTAACAGTTTGATAATATAATATATCTGATGAGTAAAATATTATTCTGAACAGATAGGCGTGTTTTGTTTTCCAACCGGAGCCACCTTCCCTCTCCATGATCACCCAGGAATGACAGTGTTTAGCAAACTCCTCTATGGCTCTATGTATGCGAAAGCTTATGATTGGGTGAAAGTAGATACTTCTTCTGACCTCAAAACATGTAAGAACTCAAAATCAGTGTAAATTTTGGGCAAACCCCATCTTCAAATTTTGGGGATTGATATTGAAATTTTGGTTAACTTTTGCGGATGCAGTTGGATTGGCTCGCAAGGTTTTAGATGGCATTATGAGCTCCCATTGTGAGACATCTGTCCTATTTCCAACAAGTGGTGGTAACATTCACTCTTTCACCGCAGTAACTCCTTGTGCTATCTTGGATGTATTGACACCACCTTACTCTGAGGACCATGGCAGACCTTCCACTTACTTCTCGGAATTTCCTATTTCCTCTCTTCCTGGTAAATATTGACCAAAAATGAATGATTTTTATCGTTGAGTTTTCCTCACAGAGAAAGGTCGAATTGTGTGTTGATTAATGCGGTATCGAATTTTACTTAACAGTTTTGAATTTGCATGTGTGGAGCAGGGTATGTGATACTTGAGGAACGAGAGCTGCCAGATGATCTAGTAGTTGCTGGAGCACCATATGTTGGGCCTTCTATTGACCATTCTCTTTATGGGCTTTAATTGCCAAATGGGCCTACCTGTAATCTTACTACTTAGGTCACTAAATCCAATACAACAGTACATCTCCTTATCTCCGTACAATTTAACATAAAGCTCAAATATTCTCTCTTTTTTTTTTTTTTTTGTCGAGTAGGTTAATCTATGAATTGTTGGATTGTCAGCGTATTGGATTGTATTGCTTGAGTAGTCGAACAAAGATCTTCTTTCCCAAGAACAAATCAATTCATGTTCTCCATCTTGTATGAATATATGAAGGAAATTAATTTTTGTTCTTCAATAAGTTTTTTTATATCGTATGTAAATGAAAATTTAAAATCTCACTAGTTAAGACATATTTGTGATGTAAATTTAATTTGTACATTATTCAATTTTATTATATAATTTGGTCATTTTTATACGTGAGAATTGTAAATAAAAAATAACTTATTATCAAATAACAAAAAATAGCGCGGAGAGTACACCGAAAAATCTCACACCGGCGAGATACTGCCTCGAGTGCGGCTAGTTTTGATTGTACCATCATTTATTTATTTAAAAACTGTTCGAAAATTATTTCGTTTCAAATTTCAACGTGAAAGGCTTCTTTACCCTCCCGTCATCATCATTACCTTTTTCCATCCCTCACGTCTCCACTATTTTTATCCTCCACCTTTTTTTTGGACAAGATTTTTATCTTATTTTAGAAACGCAAAATGAAAACAAAATCGTACCAAACAAATATTTAACGGCAACCACGAGTTTGGGTTGTAGCAGTAGTCGGTCAGTGATTCCAATAAATGGTGGCGACCCACTGCAAGTGTCGTTTGTCATTTGTCCTCCGCCGCTGCGTCCAAAATCTCTTCCCCCGCAACACTGCTTCCACTGCCCCCAAAAAAAATAAAACCAAATCAATCATCTTTTTTACTTTTACCGTTTATAGCATGCCGTCAAATTTTGTGTGGCGGCCTGTGCCCTGTCAAGATTTTTTTTTTATTGATAGCCCTTTCACACCAACTCTCCTTTCCACCTGATACTCTGTAAAGCACAAGCTCTTTTCACTTGGGTGCATGCGGTGCTTTCATCGTCATCATTAATTGCTCGTCTCCTCTGTTTCAATTGAGTTTATCATTTTTGTTGTACGATTCCGGAAATCAATTGGGCGAGAATGGAGAGGTATGAGATTCTGAAAGATATTGGGTCTGGGAATTTTGGGGTGGCTAGGTTGGTTAGGGACAGGCGCACCGGAGAACAGTTTGCTGTCAAGTTCATTGAGAGAGGCAATAAGGTCAGTGTATCTCTGTCAATCAAGTTCTCTCTTTTAAAAAGAAATTTATTTGGTTGTTGGGTTTCGGATTTTGATTCATTTGTTCGGTGATGCAGATAGGTGAGCATGTAAAAAGGGAAATCATGAACCACAGATCATTGAAACACCCCCATATTATTCGATTCAAAGAGGTCAGTAATGATGAAATATTATTATTGTTTGTTTGTATTTGTGAATGATTTTTCTGTAAACTTGTGGGAGAGTTGCATAACCACTATAGTTATTTTCGAAATTGATGAGCATGATTCAATCTATCTGCTACACAAATCTCGAAATTTGGATAGGAGGACAGTCAATGTGGGGGGTTGCCTTTAGTCTTTACACATAATTCATAATCAATTTTGCATAAGAATTGTGCAAAACATATGCAAAATATGCATTTTAGTTTGTTAAATTTGATAGGAATCATGTGAGATGATGTCAAAATTTCTCTATTAAAAATATGAGCTTTACAAAGTCCAATTTTGGTTAAGAAGGTTCATGTCTAAGAGTATTGGGGTCTGTTTGTTGCAGGTCCTGCTGACACCAACTCATCTAGGCATAGTAATGGAGTATGCAGCCGGTGGAGAACTCTACCAGAGAATAGGCCAAGTTGGCAAATTTAGTGAGGATGAGGTAAAGTAATATCATGGAAACTATTTGTAGTTTAGAGTGCAGGATCTCTAAGTGTCCCCTTGAAAATGGAGAACATATAAATTTGTGGCAGGCGAGGTTTTTCTTCCAGCAATTGATATCAGGAGTTAGCTACTGTCATTCAATGGTATGCAAATTGGCAACCTTCTGTTAATGTGTTATAGTACTGCTATTTTCTCCCACGGTCTTTCGTAGTGTTGGTTCATTTGTGGCAGCATATCTGTCATAGAGACCTTAAGCTTGAAAACACACTCTTAGATGGCAGTTCAGCGCCTCGTGTAAAAATATGTGATTTTGGACACTCAAAGGTATGGTATTTTACCAAGCCTTAAGTGCGGGGATTGTCCACATTAGGGTTTCAGGTCAATGACAATACAAGTGGTGGATGAATTCTTTCACTCTGTTTTGCAGTCTGTATTGCATTCTCAGCCAAAATCTGTTGTAGGAACACCGGCTTATATTGCACCTGAGGTCCTATCTGCAAAAAAATATGATGGAAATGTAAGTCCAATTCTTGTGCATTTTCATTGACTGTCCGTATTAGCTTGCTATTGCCTTAAGCATCTTCGTATCTAATCTTAGGCATTATAGATATCAGATGTTTGGTCTTGTGGAGTCACCTTATATGTGATGCTTGTTGGAGCTTATCCTTTTGAAGATCCTCAAGACCCTATAGACTTTAAAAAAACGATTGAGGTTAGTAGCACTGCAAGTCACTGATAAAACGAACAGAAATCAAACATTTAATATCAAACTTGTTAATTTTTTATTTTTTTTTGCGAGCAATGTCTTATGGCAGCGAATCCTTTGTGTCGACTACAAAATTCCAGATGATGTCCAAGTTTCCACTGAGTGTAGACATCTCTTGTCGCAAATATTCGTAGCAAACCCCGAAAAGGTAATGTCAAGTTCACTTACAATTTCACAATTTCACAATTTCATTACTGAAATTTATATGTTTTGAGGTTAATTTCTTTTCTCTTAGCAGAGGATAAAGGTCTCGGAAATGAAATGTCACCCTTGGTTCTTAAAGAACTTACCTATGGAGCTCATGGAGGAAGAAGTTTGGCAGTGCAAGGATTTAAACAATCCATCCCAAAGCATTGAAGAAGTTTTGTCCATAATAGAAGAGGCAAGAAACCCATTAGAGGTTCCAAAAGAAGCTCGAGGACGTCACAGAAGCATGGATCTTTAATGATTCTGGTTGATGGTGGTGAAGATATTGAAGCACGTGTTGACTTCGTATTTGACAAGTATAAGTGATTAAAATGTGTACATATATAGCATTGGATTTTTTTTTGAACGGTTAGTATTGGATTGTTGATAGAGTAGATGGGGACCCTTTTGAATTGGTCTCTTACATGGGCCCCTTAATGCGTGTATAATAATTTGTTTTCTTGTGAATGTAAGTTGTTTTTCGTACATTGTTAAAAATAAAATATTTGTAATGATTTATATTGGTAGATTTTAGTTGCAATAGCAGGTGGTTTATAAATATAATTTCCCATAAATTGTAATGCACATTTGGGCCTCTTCTTTATCGTTAATCGAGTAATGGGCTCTCCTTTACTACAAGTTAATTTTGAGACAAAATTCTAATTTATTTTATAGTATCAGAATAAATTATTCTATGTATATAATTTAATTAAATAAATTATTTATCTGTTAAATATAAAAATTATCATTATAAAAAATTGAAAATTTCTTCTCATTTGTAATTTATTTAAAAAAAAAAACCTCAATTTCTTCATTGCTAACTATTTAGTGGTAGAGTCACTGTGAGTGTCCTTTGTCTTTTGCCCGCCTAACTCGGCCTCTTTCTTTACTCACCAAAAACAAAACCGAAATTTCCACTCCAAGCCGTCAAACACTGTGTGGCCTCTGTCTTTTTATTTTTTTCATTCAAATGTGTGGCCTGTCTTTCTTGCGACTTTTTTATGATGACTTCCAGACCCCCAATTCGCAAGCGCCAACCCTCTTTTCCAATCGTCCTCCTAAACCCTTTTCTGCTACGTCCATGCTTGTTGGTTCATGATCTGCTCTTCAGCTCAGTATAATTACAAGAGGAGGAGGAGGAGAAGGAAGAGTGCAAATTTTGTTTAATTGTATGTGTATTGGAAGTCAATTGGTAAAGTATGGAGAGGTATGAGATTGTGAAAGATATTGGGTCTGGCAATTTTGGGGTGGCCAGGCTGGTTAGAGATAGGTTTACCAGAGAGCTATTTGCTGTTAAGTTCATTGAGAGAGGCCACAAGGTCTGCTTCATCTCCTTCAAGACTTCACCTTTCATATCTTCTTTTCTTATTTTTTTAGTTCTTATGTTCTTTCAATTTTATTGAGGTGTTGGGTTTTCTTTTGGCAGATAGATGAACACGTGCAAAGGGAAATCATGAACCATAGATCATTGAAGCATCCCAATATTGTTCGATTCAAAGAGGTGAATGGTCACAATTATTATTTTTGTTCAATTTGAGACTGAATTGCCAAAAAAAAAATGTCTGTCTAGAATCTAGATTAGCTGCGTGTTCCTTTTTGGAGTTGTGTACTTGTGTTGAAGACACACCATGATAAAAGTTTGCACGTTTATTGTTTCGAATTGGATAATGGATATCTCACTAAATTTAAGGTATGCTGAAGTAAGAAATGAAGGAAGCCTACAACTTAACTTTTTCCTGAGTTGAATGTAGAAAATGGATTAGTAATGTCTAATCCAATCCAAACACGCTCATAGTGTGCTTAAATTAGTAGGAATCGTTAGAAGTGTTCTTAAAACACCTCTATTAAACACTTGAGCTTTACTACCTCTCGTTCTCTAGTCTTTAAGAATTGCCTATTTGTGAATACATTAACGCAGAACAAGGTTCGTGTCTAGGAGTATTGAGGTCTCTTTCTTGCAGGTTCTGCTGACACCAACTCATCTAGGCATAGTGATGGAGTATGCCGCGGGTGGAGAACTCTATGAGAGAATATGCAATGCTGGGAGATTTAGCGAGGATGAGGTAAAATAATTTTGGAAGGGGAGTGATTTCATGAAAAATATCGATCCATCTAGATTTTGTAATGCTTTCAATTTTATTGTTGTTTTGCATCAGGCAAGATTTTTCTTCCAGCAGTTGATATCAGGAGTTAGTTACTGTCATTCAATGGTATATGAATTGCCACTGTTCTGTTAATGTGTGATTTACATCTATTTCTCTCTTTCGTGGTCTTCAGTAGTGTTGATTGTCGTAAGGAAAATGATTTATTTGTGGCAGCAAATATGTCATAGAGACCTTAAGCTTGAAAATACTCTCTTAGATGGCAGCACAGCCCCCCGCGTAAAAATATGTGATTTCGGATACTCAAAGGTAATCAGTCCATAGACCGCAAAAACTGCTGATCCACGTTCGGATACAGGTTAATGAGCCTTCAAGTAATTGATTCTTTCACTTTGCTTTGTAGTCATTATTGCATTCTCAGCCAAAATCTACTGTAGGAACCCCGGCTTATATAGCACCTGAGGTCCTATCCAAAAAACAATACGATGGAAAGGTAATTAGTCCAACTCTTGTGGCTTTTCAGTGACACACTCGCTTGTAATTGCGTTAATTGTATTCCGTGTCTAATCTTACGGAACCTGTAGATTGCAGATGTTTGGTCTTGTGGAGTCACCTTGTATGTGATGATAGCTGGAGCATATCCGTTCGAAGATCCTCAAGACCCTAGAAACTTTCGAAAAACAATTGGGGTTAGTGGCAATACTAAACATTGCAATACGAAAACTTAACAAATTTTTTTCTGATCCATTCTTAACGCTCTATATGTTTTGGCAGCGGATTCTTAGTGTACACTACTCAGTTCCAGATTATGTTCGAGTTTCCTTGGAATGTCGGCATCTTTTATCTCATATATTCGTGGCAAACCCCGAAAAGGTAATGTAGGTTTTCTTCTTGTGTAGACTGCTGATATGTTCTGTTGTGTTGAGGTGAGCTTTGTCATTGTGTTGTGTTGTGTTGAGGTGAGGTTTGTCATTGTGTTGTGTGATTTCCGGGTTTGCAGAGAATAACAATCCCGGAAATTAAAAGACATCCTTGGTTCTTAAAGAACTTGCCTATGGAGATGATGGAAGGAGGGAGCTGGCAGAGCCATGATGTAAATTATCCATCCCAGAGTGTCGAAGAAGTTCTGTCCATAATACAAGAGGGAAGAAAACCGGGGGAGGTCCCAAAGGCAGCTGGTACCAGTAGGCCTCTCATCGGAAGCAGCAGTATGGATCTTGATGATTTGGATGCTGATGGTGAAGATGTTGAAGCAAGTGGTGACTTTGTATTGTCAAATTTGTCATAAGATTCATATTGGGCTATTTGGGGGCTTATGAATTTGGTCCGATGCATGGCATTTATGTAATGTATCATTTTGTGTTTATTACTGTCACTGCAAGGGTGTTCTAATAATCAGATGATAGTGGTGTGAAGTTAGAATTGTTTAACGGTCATTTCTTCTGCTCCCTAACGTATTTTTTTTTTTATATAAAACGTTATTCAATCCAAACCCTGAAGCAGTTTATTTGGCTTTTGAATTTTAAGGATATTTTTTTTGGATCAAAAAGAGATTCATTTTAACTCTGGTCCAACCCTCGAAATCCGAGCTTAAGTCCAAAACATATTTTATACCAAAAACCTCATAATAGGTTTCATTAAATAATCTATAAGACTATCAAAAATCATATAAAATTTCCTTGAATCAAATATCACCAAAATCACTTCGGGAAAATCATATCAAATCTAAAACCATTTTCCAAAATCCAGTACAAAGTCAGAATACGAATTAGGCAACTTCCTCCTAAAACATGTAATATATCAATTTCTATCAAATTACCAAAAATCATATAAAATCATATAAAACCATACTTAAATCACCATAAAGAAAATCACATAATAAACCATGTAAATATGCATGCATAGGAGTTTAGGGAAAAGAAAGTCCACTCACACACGATTTGTAGTTCGATACCAATTTGTATGCATTTCCGTAAATTCTGAAACCTTGGTAGTTTGTCATAAACCACTTCTAAGGGTCACTAATCATTCCAATTAACCCACACTTTAATCCCATAATGTTTCAAGATTTTTAAATGAATTAAAATAACACATAAACCTTCGAATTGTTCAAACTGCCCCGAGACGATACTCAATCATCTCGAAAACTGTACCATTGGACTCGTACGGTAAAAAAAAAAGAGTTTCATGTTGGCCGGATTTTCAACCGGTGTGGCATGCGCCCCCACACACCGATCACAACCGTTACGCATGGTGGCCACGCGCCACACTATTCACTGTCCTCGAACTTGGTTCTGCTACTTGATTCCTGTAATTCGGGTCGCTTGACCTAGCGATCAGTCCGACTCAAATTCATCCATTTCTCAATTGTTATTCACATACAATTCATCTAAGTTATCCTATTCAATCCCATAAATAAGAATTCACCCTCCAATTCTAAAATCCTCACTTGATTTTCAAGACCCGAATCAAACATTTTCAACCAAGGTTTTGATCGTTTATTCCTAGCCGTCACACTCCCAATTCCATTGATTCCCAAGTCAATTCAGGTCGTCATGGACCAAAAATCATCACATCAATCTCAATTTCGAGTTTCAAGTTTGAAATCTCATGGCCCAATCTAGGGAAGCACGATTCTAATTTTTGAGTTTCAGGTTCTCGTTCTGAGTGTTCTTCCTCTCTTTTTTTTTTTTTCTCTTTTCTATCTTCCCTTCTCCATTTTTGATTCTCTATGCCCTCACTCCACAGTTGTACACACACACCCGATAACCATTAAAACAAATATATATATATGTACAAGTTGAATATAGCCCAAGTCGGTGGGCAATGATCGAGGAGATAAGGGGGAACAAAATATCTAGCCACTTGTCAACATCCAACATTATCTCAAGAGTCCGAGACCTTAGTAATGGTCTTTTCAGAACGTCCAACAAATACCCGGGGTCAAAAAGTCAATATTTAACCTTTCAAGGGCAAAATTGTATTACAAAACCCAATGCTAGCTCGACTTAATTACACTAGTTCACAAATACCAATCTCGAAATTGATCTCAAGCAACTAGATATGAAATAAAAATGCTAAAATTGATCAAATCCAGTTCACTAATCATCAAAGTCCATCAATGATAACAACTTTTTGTTAATAAATGGAAACAGCTTAGTCGAAAAAAAAGAGAGAAAATTTGAACCTTCTGAGAAAGGAACAATTCATATAAAAGAACAAAAAAAATTAAAAAAAAAAGGAACAAAACATTATCTAAGTTCATCTCCCCAAATCGTCATTTCAGATTTTTTTTTTTAAAAAAAAAATGGGATTTGCAATTAAAAATTTTCTCACATTCAACAATTATCACACACACCAAACATCCTTCAATCCCTTAGTTTCTAAAGATTTCGTATTTATATTTTTCAGTAATCAGTTGTTAGTTTAATTATCTTCGTCACACTCCCCCGCATTATCTTCGTCGCCGAAGATGACAATGACCAGCAGCAACAAGAGGACGATGTTGCCATCGTCAGGCCTCACCCCAGCGTCATCAGACGATGTTGCCATCGTCAGGCCTCACCCCAGCGTCATCAGACGATGTTACCATCGTCAGGCCTCACCCCAGCGTCATCAGACGATGTTACCAGCGGCGTCTTTGCGCCACCTCTCAGGGTGTCGACCTAGCACTGCATCAGCCTTTGACCAGCATTTGAATCGAAGGATCATGGCCTATCTTCACCGTTGTTATTACTACTGAACATTGGCCTTTGTCCAAACTTCCCCGCGCCATCGCCACCATCGAATTTTCCTTTCTCCCTCTCGACCCATCGTGATAGCAGACAAACAAGCCGGGTATGGGCCACCGATGATGAAATCCCTCATTTTCTACAGGCTTGGGTGGAGATGTTGTGAAGTCGAAGTTTCGAGAAGCCTAGAATAGCTAGGTATAATATTCGGGTTTTGGGAAGTGACGATGGAGGTAGGGACTGGAAATTCGAATAGGAAGGGGAGGGGAGGTCGATGGTTGCCGGATGGGGTACGAAAGTCCTTGGCTTACGGGTACGAAACCCAGATTTCACTTTCAATTATGCTCGTACACTTACTTAGTTGTTCAAACCTATCGATAAAATTAGAAACTCATAATGAAAGGAATTGAAAAACAGAAACTCAAGAACAAAACATAAACCTAGAATGAAGATTGGTGGTGAAGATGAAATCGTAATTTGGGGGGGGGGGGGGGGGGGGGGGGGGGGGGGGGTGGGAAGGGGGGGGGGTGGGAATTGGATTTGAGTCTTATTTGTGTTTTCAAAATCCCGAATATGTCCCTCTGTTTTTTGCCACATCAATTGTTGTTTTAATATTTTATATATAATCACTTTTTTTAATATTTTACACAAGAAAACCCGTTGTTATAATCTATGAATTTTATACTAATATTAGTTATAATTTCCGAACTTCATTATTAATAGCAGATATTTCTAAACTATATTCAAATGTGCAATAATCGGCCCTCCTTTAACTTTTTATGATAATAATAAGGATAAAATGAACATCATACAAAAAGGATGTTATCCAAAAAGGACACTTTCAGTGACAAATTTTTTGAATGTATATGCATTTTTTTGTCACTAAAGAACACTTTCAGTGACAAATTTTTTATGAACATCATACAAAAAGGATGATATCCAAAAATTCACCAATAATGGCGCTCTTCACTTTTATTGATGAAAAGTACTTAACTTTTAAACTTTTTTTTTCATATATTTTTGTTACAAATATCCATGCATTGATATTTGTGGAAAAATAAAAATTTGAGTTCCATTTAGGTTGAGTTGAGAAAATTATATAAATATATTTGAAAAATCCATCTTTCTCTTATCTTAAATATAAAAAAAGTTCATAATTTTAAGGAAAGAAGAATTACGGTATATTTGAGTATAATTTAAGAATGTCTGTTATTAATAATAAAATTTAAAAATTATAATTAATATTATTGTAAAATTCAGGATTATCCGAGAATCTGCATTACTTGTATCACCTAGTAGAGATATTCAAAGATGGATGAAGAATATTTTTCATACAAATACTTTTCAAGCTCCTCCAAATTAGTCACTTCCACGAGCATGCCTGCACCGCGTCCCTGAATAATGAGATTTGCTCCATACAACGGTGGTACTTATGCAATACATTTTCAACCGTTAGATCTTAATCTCTTCATTATTACATATTTTAATCCAGCGATGACATAAGTTTCCTCATTAAATAAAACCAATTCAATGACCTGTTTAGATACCGACCTTTTCTTCCCTGCTTGAAATTGTTTAAATCCTATCCGTCCATCCACTCATAACGTCCCTTTATTTGGTAGAGAGCAGTTCTTAATTTGTAGTTATCTTCTTCAATTTCACAACTGCCTCTCTTCAATCCGACAATCAAATTTTATACTTGCAGAGAAGAAATTAGAAATTAACAAAGCAAAAATGGCCTCTATGATCATGCCACCAGTCCTAACAACCCCTCGCGACGACGCAATCCAACTCCACCGCGCCTTCAAAGGCTTCGGCTGCGACACAACCACCGTCATCAACATCCTCGCCCACCGTGACTCCACCCAGCGAGCCTACCTCAAGCAAGAGTACAGAACCATGTACTCCGAGGACCTCAGCAAGCGCCTGTCCTCGGAGCTCAGCGGCAACACCAAGAAAGCGATGCTGCTCTGGATGCACGATCCGGCCACTAGAGACGCCACCTTAATCCGCCAGGCTTTGAGCGGAGAAGCCGTGGTGGATCTCAGAGCCGCCACGGAGGTCATATGTTCAAGAACCCCAACCCAGATCGTCCAATTCAAAAACATCTACTTTGCTAATTTTGGGGTTTACTTGGAGCACGATATCGAATATCAGGCATCTGGGGATCTGAAAAAATTGCTGCTTGCCTACCTCGGGACTCCGAGATACGAGGGTTTGGAAGTCGACAGAGCCACGGTGGAGTACGACGCGAAGGCTCTGTTCAAGGCAGGGGAGAGGCGGCTGGGGACCGATGAGAAGACGTTTGTTCAGATCTTCAGCGGGCGGAGCAGCGCCCATCTGGCGGCGGTGAGCGCGGCGTACCACAACATGTATGGAAGCACGTTGAAGAAGGCGGTGAAGAAGGAGACATCTGGGAATTTCGAGCATGCCCTTGTGACAATATTGCAGTGCGCTGAGCATCCAGGGAGGTATTTTGCTGGAGTTTTGCGCAAGGCGATGAAGGGTTTGGGGACCGATGATAGTACTCTTTTGAGGGTCATTGTTTCGAGGGCTGAAATTGATATGCAGTTTATTAAGGTTGAGTATCAGAAGAAGTATGGGAAGAGCTTGAATGATGCTGTTCATTCTGAGACTTCTGGGAATTACAGGGCCTTTCTTCTTGCTCTTTTAGGCCCCCATCGTTAGGCAACAGTCAGATTAAGGGTTTGTGTGTGGAAATGTGTTTGATTTTATTTGGATTTGTTTATTTTTCTGGGTAAGTTTGTTAGTTTTGAATTGAATTCACCCAATAAAAAAATCCTTCAATTCTCAAATCAGAAGAGAATAGAATAAATCATACGTTCATTCAATATCTTAATTGAATTATATGTAATGATCAATAAATTAAGTTTAATTCTATATCTATAGAAATTGTAGCAATCTATTTTGTTGAGCATGATCAAATACTACGGAATGCATGATTGTGAAAGATGCATGGAGCTGCAAATTCTGATTATTGTCGATGTATTTGTATGCATGCTGGGTTTGAAATCATGTAATGTAATGATGTGTAAAAAATGATTCGTGCAAATTAAGATTTGAGTTGGTGGAGCCAAATGGAGATGCCACGAAAGCCAAATCTGAAGACAGTTTTTTAAAAAATATATTAAATTACACTTTACAATCTTATAATTTATATTTTATAACATATTTATATCTAAATTGTTAAATATTATAATTTTTACCTTGATCTTTTTAAATCGTTACACTTTAATCTCTTTGTTAAATTTTTTGTCAAATCTAAAATAGAACCTACAATTTTAAACAATAAAATATTAATTTAAATTTATAAAAATTATTCATTTTGAAAAAAAAAAATCCAAAAAATGTTAATTTCATATAATAAAAATAAGAAAAATTAAAAATAAATACAATTACTACAAAAATAAAAAAAAATATTTATGAAATTAATTTTTCTCCATAAATAAAATTTTTAAATTTTGTTTTTGTGAAATAAGGCCTTAATAAAAATAAATAAATATGATGAAAAGAGACAAATTACTTTCGTACATAAATAATTTTTTTAGATTTTTAAATTTTTTAAAGTTTTGTAGATTTGTAATTTTTTTAATTGTTATTATGTGAACATATTTTTATGGATTTTTAAAAATAAATAATTTTTATAACTTTAAATTAATATTTTATTATTTAAAATTGTGAGTCTCATTTCGAATTTGACAAATTTTTTAACAAAGGGGTCCAAGTGTAACAATTTGAAAAGTTCAGGATAGAAAATGTAACATTTAAAAATTTAGGCATGAATCTGTTATGAAGTGTAAATTATAGGGTAATAAAGTGTAATTTACCCTTAAAAAAACTACCGACATGAATGAAAAAGGGAAAATATATTTTATTTTGTTATTGTTAATGAGTAACGTTTTCAAAGAGTTCACATTTCTACGATCATCAACTTAAAATTTTAATTTAGCGGTGTATTCAATTGAGATTTTAATATATTTTAAATGATTTAGAATCGTAATATGTTTTAATTGATTTCTCTTTATTGTATATGATTTTATTTAATTCATATCAAATTTCAATAGAATTTAACTTAAAATTTTAATTTTGAAACGTTTGACTTATTATACAGGACTTTCAATATTAACTCTTCAAAATAATCTAAAGTGTAAGACCCGTGTCCTGGAGGGAACGGTGAACGATCCTACATTCCTGCGAGGGGGGAATGGTTTGGGAGGGGAATGGTGGCGTGCCTTAAAGGTGTAGGCACACACATCTAGCACGAGGCCTTTTGGGAGCTCAGTGGCTCTGGGTTCAGTTGGAACTCTAAAGTTAAGCAAATTGAGATTGATGCAATTCCATGATGGGTGACCCTCTGGGAAGTTGCACCGTGAGTTCCTGAAAACAAAATCGTGAGGGCGAGGAGGCCCAAAATGGACAATATCGTGTTAGATGAGTCGGGTTCTAACCGAGAAGGGTCGGGTCTTGACCGAGGAAGGTCGGGTCCTGACAATAGGGCCATGTTCCCGTATGACATAAATCTTGTCAGACAATGGATACACGCAAATCTGGATTATTCATGCTTGTGCCTCTCGAGCCTCGATTTTTATGCAGCGGCCCTGGAGGGACAAGGGATACACGCAAATCTGGATTGTTCATGCTTGTACCTTTCGAGCCTCGATTTTTATGCAGCGGCCCTGGAGTGTTATAAAAACCAACAAAACATGTGAGTGGATAAAAAGAAACCGTTTAAAAATATGATTTGAAAACATCCGTCTTTTGCCCTCTGTTTTCCAAAACCAAGCATGCATACGAAAAACCATTTCAAAACCGTTTCAATTCAATTAAAACGAAACACATTTTATCATTCTCGAAGTATGTGAAAACGTATATAGGGCAAGTATCATATTTACACCATCACAAAAATCAACTCAAAGCCAACATATCAACCATAAACAATCAATCCACCATCATCACAATGACAAACATCAACCCCTGCCCCTACAGGCAGACATACCCAAAATTCACTCGGGAATTGAAACCCAGCTCGACGTCCGAGATTACCAAATCCATCAACACGCATCTCAAAAAAGTTACTCACCATAAAGTACAACAGTAACACCCATTCAATCCATAATCAACATTGCCACAGAAGTCACAACAATCACTCACAACACACACACCACATTAATCATCATATCACAAGTGTATTACCGGCAGACATGTCACATACTTGCTCGGGAACCAGAGCCCCATGTGTAACGATCCGTCCTGAATTCCAGGATTAGATTAGTGACTAATCACGATTAGTGAGGCTAATCTTTGATTAGTTGAGCGAAATCGGACGAACGATGCAAAATGACCGTTTTGCCCCTAGAGTGGGTAAAACGTTGACTTTTCATTCGGGCTGTCAAATGGACTTTGACCGATGACTATGACGTAGTTCAGGACGTCACGAGTTCATATACAGGTGGCACGTTCAATTCCGACATTCGAGGAAGAAGTTATGACGTTCGGAAGATGAGGGGCATTTTGGTAATTTTGGTTAAAAGGGGCAAAATGTTGACTTTTGGATTGGGATGTCCGATGGCCGAGGGCCGAGGACCATTACGTAGATCGGGATGATACGAATCCATAGATAGGCGGCACGCTGAAATCGGACTTCGAACGGGGAAGTTATGGGTCACGGAAGTTCGGTTTCACTATGCATGTACTTCGAGACGGTGATGATTTGGAAATATCTGATTGGGCAGATATTTTGAGTCGGTCCCATGGATGAGTGACAAGTGTCACTCATCCCATTGGTCAATTCCCCTAATTTTTGGATCTCACTAATTAAATACTATTATTTATATTATTTTATAATTAAACTTTCTAACACTCAATCCTAGCCATCCATTCCACTTAATCTCTAAAATTCTAACCATTCATTTAATCCTCACTTCTCTCATCTGATCAAATATCTTCTTCTTCTTCATTTCCTCACAAACCCGAAACCCATATTTTCTTCATCCTCCATTTTCAAACACAACAAACATCACCCTAGCTCATCTTCATTGTGTGGGCTCCTGTGTGACCGTGAGGGAGTGTGATGATGAGGACGCGACGGTGAGGGCACACGACGGCGGTCCACGGCGGGGGAACTCGAAAACCCGTGAGGTACATTTTATTCAAAAATTGGATTTTTAGTTCTAGGAGTTTTTGATGGTTGCTAAGGATTGGTTTGTGCTTCTGGGGACCCTAGGAGATGAATGGGATCATTTTCGAGGCTTAGGACGGCCAGGAACGACCGTGAACGGCGGAGGAAAATCACACCGCCATGGCTGAGCTTGGAAGGTACGGTTTTGATGGTTTTAGTTCCATTTTAATGCCTAAAAATATGGATAATGGGATTATGAACATTTAGGAATGAAAAAGGAACGAAATGGATTGAAAATAGGACGGTTTGAACGATGAACCGGTCGAGCTGGTCCGGTTCGGTTCAAACCAGCGAACCCGTTCGGCGGGAGCTTGCTGGTGACACTGTTCACCACGCGTGGTCTCACGCGCAGGCAAGTTCCTTGGGCGCGTGAGGGACAATTTGGGAACATGTTCAACACGTGAAATCTTCTATTCGATGTAACGAACATTTTGGGACTGGTTTCGTGTCAATCGGACACCGTTTCAATAATGTTCGGAGCATCGGAAGGTTTCGGATCGGGATTAAAATAGTTAAAAATTCTAGAAAATTACGGGACTTTAGTGGGAGGTTAATTAAGTAGTTAACAACCTTCTATTACGATTTGGACAGGTTTGGAAGTCCCGATGATAGTGATTGGCTCGGGAGAGCCGTATGGCATGTAAATCGAGGCGGCAACTCGGACGGTCTGTGAGTGGACTTTGTTTTCTAAATTGGTGCATACATAAATGTTTATTATATATTTTAAAGACTTGTTTGTGATGCCATGAGTGCATTTGAATGTGTGGTTACGTATATGCACGTATTTCGAGGGTTTAGCCCTATAGGGTGCCTATACGGGTCTGTATTTCTTTGATGGTCTAAATGAAATGGTTTTGGGATTTCAAAAGGATAAACTCGGGTATGAGACCCATTTGGTTTGGTCTCGGGCATATGACGCTATGGATGACCTACGGGTCTGAATCGTGGTCGCGACGGGTGCTATGTGCACGGCCACAGACGATATGACGCTCGTCTCCAGATTGGAACGTGTTCCTTCCGGAGAGGTCACTACGCACGATTCATTGTCGGGTAGCCGAGGGAGGCTAGACTTCGAAGTGCGGATGGTTCAGGATATCGATCGATGATGAGTGCACCATGATCTTGTGGTGGTCGCGTCGGTTGATTCGTTCACAGTGACATACCAGGATTGATGGCGGTCCTGGATAGTTGGTTGCACACATCACTATGATCGGAGTCGTGACTGACCCTGAGATATCGGGCAGGATACCCAACTGATGTCATATCTTCGGGCACGAGACCTAGTTGTTTTACATTGATGATTTTGGGTCAGGGACCCTTGATGGATTTCCAAGTTCATGACGGTTTATGGGAACCAGCATGAACCCTGGAATGGTTATTGTGGTACATGACGGTTTATGGGAACCGGGCATGGAGGATGTTTTCTATATATATATATATATATATATATATATATATATATATATATATATCTGAATGGCATGGATGCTATAGATCATGACGGTTCAGAGGAACCGGGCATGAATATTTATGTTATGTATATATATATATATATGTTCATATACCTTCATATACTTCTATTATCTTCTTCGGGGAGGGTCGTTGGCTTGGGTGGACCTCGGAGTGGTCACGGAGCACTGACTGAGTGGGAGTCGCCCCAGTTGGGTTCCTTACTCTCAGGAAGGCTATGGTTACCATAACCTCGGGTAAGGTCAGTAGTCTGCAGACATTGACCTTGACTTTTAGAAGACTTGGGTTGAGACCCGGGTAGCACGCGCGTAGCTTTGGAAACCATGACAGGATTGGTTGTGTGAATTATATGTATATATGATATATGATATGTGATGTGCACAGGATTTGGGGCAGTGACCCGTGTACTTGGTTTCATAATTGTTTTGGGATGAGTCCCTTATGGATTTGGGTAGTGGCCCGTATATTTGATTTGATTATGGTTTTGGGCTTAGTTCCCACATATGGTTTCATTTGGTTAAACGGTTTTCGAATGCATGTATGCTTTTTAGTGAAGGGTACAAATGTCTTCGATTAAATGTTCTTATAAACTGGTTGTTTTGTCCACTCACAGCTTTTAATGTTTTGACTGCCCTTCAGGTTGACAGCAGATGTGGACTGTAGCATAGACCGAGATATCACATACCTCCTCCGGATCCTGGCGTACTCTGATGGCCCGAGAGGGCTAAGGTCGGAAATTTCCCTTGTCTGACACTCCATGTCATACGGGATCAGGGTCGTTCCTCTTTAATCCCAGGGGGATTGGGGACAGGTCCTGTCAACGTGGTATCAGAGCGAGCTTGTATCTATTCGAGCAACCGCGAAGCTCTTGGAGTAGTACGTAGGTCGAGGATGTGATGTCTCAATGAGCTACAGTTCGTGGTCAACCTGATAGTTGGGATGCCGATACGATAGTTAGTAGGATTGAATCGAGAAATGTCTTGGTTCGGTACTTGATGTCGGGGTTGCCAGAGTTCTATCAAGGTTGGCAGTGTGAGACCCTACGGAAGGATTAATGTAATAGTACTTTGGAATTTTGATCGTGAGACGATTAGTTGGGATCATCTTTCACGATGTCGTAGGATCAGTTCAGACGGCTGGTTGGGAATTATGACCTTCGATGTTCAGATGTTATTGAGTTAAATGGATTTACTGCTCCTGGGAGTTAGTAGTCGAGTTTGTGGGACTCTAGTTGAACTGATGGCAGTTAGCAGTCGGGTTTGAGGAATCCTTGTTGAACTGACAGTAGGATTGGATTGACGTCTTTGCGATGTCAAGACCGCGGAGTCGGTCAGATTGTGGATTTTACTGCCTTATGCAGTTGGGTTCAGTGGAACTCTAGGGTGTGATCGTGGAACCCTACTTTATGGTGTATGGTTCAGAAAGGTAAGTTGGCGAGTGGTCTCGACTTCGATGAGATCGTCGGTCGAGTCATGTTAGTTTTATTGTTGGGATTGCACTCTGCAGTCGAGGTTGTACTTATCGGTTAGACCTAGTTGGTCATCGTACTACCATAGTTGTGATGGATTGTTGGTGCAACTAAGGTCATGGATGACCCGGTAGACGACATTGGTTTAGTTGAGTTACGACTGGTTAGAGTTTGGTTGGAAAGGTTACCAGGGTTGGTACTTGTCGATGGAATCTCGGAATGGGGATACATGGTAGTTAGTACATGTGGTTGATTCCGTTGGATGCAGAGTCTGGATATCGAGATGTCTGGTAGTTTGGTCAGCACGAGGTTGTGACAAACGCTACTATCGATGGACATAGTCGAGTCTTATCAAGTTGAATAGACTCAGGTTGCCGTGACGATTGTGACGATGGGATTTGTTAGTCGTGACGATGATACGAGGTGCATGAGTAACGCATAAGTACGAGCAGTGATTCTGGATTCGACTTGGTTACGGCTAAGTGTGATCACAGAATGAGACGCTGACGTTCGGGGAACGTTTCCTTTTCTCATATGAGTGGTCAGGGTGACTGTACCCAGAGTTGTTGGGTACGAGGGAGGCAGTGTTTCTCCAATACGAGCAGAGGTACGGGAACGTCGTTCGGTATGAGCGGAGATCCAGGGTTGTCAGTTTTGCACACGGTGTGCTAGTGTTAGTGCTGGTGCTGACAGGTGATAGTGATGTTACTGGTACTAGTGTTGGTGCTGGTGCCGATGATTGTGATGACGATGAGTTACTAGTTGGGATGTGACTCCGTCAAGATGCGCATATGTTCGGTATCTGTGGTTCGGGAGTGGATCACGGATAGTGATGGACTGGATTAGATCCAACGGTGGTTGAGATATGAGGATCGATCTGTCGCGAGGTTTAGCGACCAGTTGGCCGGTGTTGGCCAGAGTTGGTCAGATATGGTGGTATACAGAGATTTGATTGCAGATCACATCAGAAGTCTGTTGTGACTCTTCAGTCGAGCAGTACATCAGATTAGGATGAATTGACATCCTCTTGGATGCACATATACGGTCGTAAATGGGCATGTGTTCGTAAACAGTCAAAAAGGGGACACGTGGTTGATGTCCAAGTGTGTTGGTTCTGTCATAGTTGGAATTTCAGAAATCGCGAGAGTTTGCGATTGAGGTGACACGTGGAATGCGGGTTTTCCGCATTGTTAATGAGTATTTTGAAGTCATTTTGGGTGACTTCTCAGGTTCTACCATGGTAGATGATGGTAGATAATGGTTGTGTCACCATTACATTGGTCGTGTATTGGTTGGTGAGCCTGGGATTTGTCTTGGGTCATCATGAGGAGTTGAGTATTTCGGAGTTAGGTAGTTGAGATTTCTCATCTTCTGCGTGGTGGCAAACGATGTTGGATTACATGGTGTGGTGAATGCAATGAGTTTTTGTTTGCATTCACGTAGGAAGAAATTTGATGTCATTGTTTTGGATCATCCTTGATTTTTCCTAGGTGGAATACCAAGGATCGATACGATGTAATTTGAGAGAACCCACAGTCTCGACGTGTCTCATCATTGACTAATCTGTTTAGATGTGGGAATTGGTTAAGGAGTGATGTGACTGACGAAGGATTCAGGAGGGTGTAATACCCTATGATTGGATCTCAGGTGGATTGTTAGCTGATTGAGCTTGTGGGGATCCTAGGTGGATCAAGATTTTGATGTTGAGGACTTTGGATGTCGTGACATTCATGATCGGGTGACGTAGTGATGGATTTGGATCGTGATCTCGATGGTCGAGATAGGTGGAGAGTTTATCATTCTTACTTGGATGTTTGAGTTTAGCATGTTGGGACTGAACTTCTTTTCGAAGTAAATCCCGTATGGTATATTACTCGGGCTAGTAGGTGTCCGACGAGGTCAAATTTTGTCAGTCTTAGCGATGTGTGGATATTATGATTGGCTTCCCTATGAAGTCAATCGATTGTATTGTGGTAATCGTTGAGCAGGTAACCGAGGGGTTCGGTTTTGGTACGTCTCGGTAGACGAGAACGAGATTTCGGGGTTTGGAATCAGATTCTGGATGACGATTCAGGATTCGATTTTGGAACTTGAAAGTGGATTTCTGGATTTTGGTTCGGAATGGTTATTCCTGATGCTAGCTTACGGAATAATGATTTCGGATTCGGATTTGGATATGGATAATGGGTTGGAGTTTTTGATCTGTCTAATACTGGATTGGACAGATGGACTCCAAAACTGAAACGTGTTTGGCTACGACCTAGGTGGTCGTGTTGTTGTTGTTGTTGTTGTTGTTGTTATGGTTGTTATTGTTATGGTTGTAGGCTGGTTGATGGATAGATATACATACCTTGTACGTTGTTCGAGGTACGATACTGGGCAGACTTGTGATGCCTGGTGATGGTATATAGGTTATACTAGAGGTACGTTGGTGAGCATGTTGGTAGTCGGCTTAGTTCCGATACCATTGGATTAGTTGAGGTCGTGGACTCGACATTGGATACTGTGCACTGGGTCATGGTATTTCTGATAGGTCCAGTTACACACAGAGCGAGTGCTTTGTTGGTATACGTATACCCAGGATGAGTGTGTTGGTGGTTAGAGTAACCATGAAGGAGTATAGTGTTAGTTTCTGGCGACTGTCAAGTGATGACAATTTGTCGGATGTGTCAATGTGGATCGTTGAGTGAGGTTTGGTGACTCCCGGTGGGAGTAGACATCAGGATAGATTGAGATTGAGAAAGGAACCATCGAGTTGTTGTGTCAACGAAATGGTAGATCTGACAAGTGGTTAGCTCATAGGATACTCGGGTTTCTCTGATACTGATAAGTGGTGTCCGTTCAGAACGTGTGATTACTGTCACTCGACGTGGTCGAGTGTAGTCGATGCGACGTGAGTATTAGTGGTATGTCTGGTTGCAAACAAGTATTGTTCTGGTTAGTTGGTGTACTAGAGTACACGTGTGTGAGACCGAATCATTTCCACGAGGTGGATGTGGAATTAGGATAGTTGGAGTTTCAAGAACGAAACTAAATTAAGGAGGGAAAACAGTTGAAATTAGGTCGGTTGGAATTTCGAGGACGAAATTAATTAAGGAGGGAAGGTTGTAATGACCCGTCCCGAATTCTAGGATTAGATTAGTGACTAATCACGATTAGTGAGGCTAATCCATGATTAGTTGAGCGAAATCGGACGAACGATGCAAAATGATCGTTTGGCCCCTCGAGTGAGTAAAACGTTGACTTTCCATTCGGGCAATCAAATGGACTTTGAACGATGACTGTGACGTAATTCAGGACGTCACGAGTTCATAGACAGGTGACACGTTTAATTCCGACATTCGAGGAAGAAGTTTTGACGTTCGGAAGATTAGGGGCATTTAGGTAATTTTGGTTAAAAGGGGAAAAATGTTGACTTTTGGACTGGGATGTCCGATGGCCGAGGGCCGAAGACTATTACATAGATCGGGATGATATGAATCCATAGACAGGCGGCACGCTGAAATCGGACTTCGAACGGGGAAGTTATGGGTCACGGAAGTTCGGTTTCACTATGCACATACTTCGAGACGGTGATGATTTGGCAATATCTGATTGGGCAGATATTTTGAGTGGGTCCCATGGATGAGTGACAAGTGTCACTCATCCCATTGGTTAATTCCCCTAATTTGTGGATAAAACGACCCGTCCCAAATTCCTAGATTAGATTAGTGACTAATTACGATTAGTGAGGCTAATCGGTGATTAGTTGAGCGAAATCAGATGAACGATGCGAAATGACAGTTTTGCTCGTGATAAAACGTTTACTTTTCATTCAGGCGGTCAAATGGACTTTAACCGATGACCGTGACGTAGTTCGTGACGTCACGAGTTCATAGATAGGTGGTACGTTCAATTCCGACATTAGAGGAAGAAGTTATGACGTTCGAAGTTTAGGGGCAATTTGGTAATTTTGGTTAAAGGGGTCAAATGTTGACTTTTTGAGCGAGAGGTACGGTGGCCGAGGGCCGAGGACTGTTACGTAGATCGGACGATACGAATCCATAGATAGGCGGCACGTCGAATTTGGACGTTCGACTGCGAAGTTACGGTTCAAGGAAGTTTCGAGGAACTATTGCGCGAATTACGAAACGATTGTGTTTTGGAGTTTAGTGGGGCCCATATATTTTATGGAGGACCAATGGATGAGTGACACTTGTCACCCATCCACAGGCCACCCAAATTGATACATGCATCGACCATTCCATTTTCTTCATTTAAACACAAACCCACCCGATCTCACCATTTTCTCTCATCTGTGCAACCCAAACCAATCCAACCCTTACCCTATGATCATGACAGTGAGGCCAGGGAGTGATGAGAGGATGTTGGATGATGGTGGCCAGCTAGGTGACGCCGCTGTGCACGGCTGGAGCCAAGAACCCGAGAAGTACCCTGTTATCCATTTTTCCATGTTTAATTTGGTTTTTCCATTATGGTTGCTTGTGGGTGATTAGGAAGTGTTCAATAGGTTGCTAGGGACATTTTAGGAAGGTTTTTAATGGGTTTAACGGCTGAGACGCCGTGGAGGTTGATCGGGAAAAACAGAACCGTGAGGTTCATTTCGAACCATAAGTTTTATGTAGGTTTTTAAGGTTCTAATTCATATATTTAGGTTCATATGGATGCTAGGAAAATTATAGGATTGATTTGGGGTTGAATCGGACCGAAATAGGGGAGGAAAGCTGCTGGACCGGTCATGCCGGTCCAGGAAAACTAGAGAACCAGATCGGTCGGTTCAGACCGGCCGTCGCAAGGTTGAAGAAGGAACTATGCAGGGCGCGTGAGGCCCACGCGTAGTCCCTTCTAGGGGAGCGTGCGGGCGCGTGGTCACTCCTTTGGGGTTGGTTCCAACATGTAATTTCATCTATTTGATGTAACGAACATTTTGGGACTGGTTTCATGTCAATCGGACATCCTTTCGATAGGTTTCGGGGTGTCCGAAGGTTTCAGATCGAGTTTAAAAATAGTTAAAAATACCGGAAAATTACGGGGCTTTAGTGTAACACCCCGGAAATTCGAGGATTTTAATATTGTAATTTAATGTTTGAATTGACGTTTTTACCCTTGTGAATGGTATGGCCAAATTGTTGACTTTTTGATTGGTGGGTCAAATGGACTTTGACCAGTGACCGTGACGTAGTTCAGGACGTCACGAGTTCGTAGACAGGTGGCAAGTCCAATTCGGACGATCAGGGAAAAAGTTAAGACAATCGGAAGTTCAGGGGCATTACCGTAATTTGGACTTCAGGGGCGAAAATGTTGACTTTTCGTTTGGCAACTAATTTTCACATGACTCAAGGACCGTTAGGTAGGTCTCGATGCCCTGAGTTCGTAGACAGGCGGCACGCCGAAATCGGACTTCGTATGGCTGAGTTACGGGTCTGGAAAGTGAAAGGCATTTTGGTAATTTCTGAACTAGGGGCATTTTGGTCATTTCACTCACGGGTTACTGTAGCAAATCGTGGGAGAACATGGCTGCACCGCCGTGGGTGGTGATTCTGAGCAATCCCATTAGTTTAACTCGTAATGAACTGTAAAGGAAGGTTTTATTTAAGCCTTAAAGGCAGTGGGAACGTGGGATGATCGATTCATCAGACAATGGCACCATTTGTTAATTCAAGATTCGAAACCTTGCTGGAAACTTTTCTCAGTGGCCAGGCTGGGTTTCCACGAGCTGTTGGACGGCTCAGTTTGTTTAAACAGCGTAGGAATGGTGTGTACTACAATCTGCTGAGGAGAGGACAGTGAGCTTGAGAGGAAAACCAGAGAATTCAGTTTCTGGAAAATTGGAGGGAATTTCAGAGTTTAATTTCTGGTGCTTGTTGGACCAAACCAAGACTTGGTTTAGTCTTCTGGGAACATCAGGAACTCAACCACGTCGAGTTCGAAGGGAATCAGCCACGGTTGAGCTGGGACAGTGACTGCCGTGTTCAGAGAAATTTCAGAGGTTTGGACGACTACTTCCAGGTGAGTGTTGGTTCAATTGATTGTGTTTTCCAGTTCGTGTTGATACTATGATGCTTCCTGTAAGGTTAATTTGATTATGGTTTGGAAACTAGTGAGTTGGGGTGATCAACCCGTTTGGATGATCACGGGTCGAATGGCCATTTAAGGATCTGATTTGGCTAATTAATGACTCAGAATTTAAATCAGATGATTAAATATCATGTTAGGATCAAATTGGATTGAAATCGAGTAAGAATTGATTGGTAATCAACCGGGTCAAGCCGCGGGTGGCAGGCCCGTATTACAGACATTCGGGTAAGGAAGGTGACACTGTAGCAGCTACAGTGTCAGGAGCGTGACTTTCACACGCAGCCACTTTGGGCGGCGCGTGAGGGCGCGTTGGACCTTATCTCCGATCACGATCAACATGTCTTTTGTTCCTCTCATCATTCTGAACATTTTTGATGAATTAACCATGTTGATCTGAGATAGTTTGGGAGGGTCAGTTAGGGCCCGTTGTCTCGGGAAGCGTGTTGGACGGCTTCACCGAGCCAGTTTCTGTTTCTGACTTTTTGGTTAAATGTTTAAGACTTGTAGTGACCCTTACATGTGATTTGGACTGATAGGAATTGTACGATAATCCCGGTACAAGTTCGTACGCGCAGGTTCACCGCGGGATCGTACTGTGAGTGGGCCCGATTTCATTAAACCCTTGCATGCTTAAATGTTTTCGGATTTACTTATATGTTCACATGCTGGAATCAAGATATGGTTTTGATGATATTGAAATTTCGGTTATGGCACGTTTCACGGTATTTGGGCATGAGACCCGTCTGATGAAACGTAACGATCGGTTCGGATTTTACCTATGTATACATATATGTTTTGCATGTGGATATCAATAAAATGTATTTAATACTGCACTGTATAGATCCATTCTTATGATACTGTCTCCTCCGGATGAGGTACCCCGTAGTGGTCACGGACGTATAGAACGATGACGCTAAGCATCAGGGATGCTGTACCCGAACGGGGTTCGGGGATTGAACTCGGAATTGAGACCCGAGTGGCACGCATAGCCTTGTGATTGTGACCTTATTGGACGTCAGGGACGTCAGACATCGGGGATGTCAAGATCGGAGTGTATAGTGCAGTGGCTAAAATTATGTTTATGGTTTTACTACATGCCTTATGGTTCATATTATATGATTAATGATTTTAAATAATGCTGCATGCATGTTTTGGAAAACGGAGGGGTAAATTATATGTATTACTTACTAAACGATTTTATAAACTTGAGTTTCGGCCCACTCACCCTTATTGTTTTGGTAACCCCTCCAGGTCGTGCTACTTAGGTAGAGGAGGAACATGAGGCTGAGGCATAGATCTACTTCTGCGTACCTGAACCCCTGTTGGGTGGTTTACCCGCAGGTTTATTTTAGAGTCATGCTCGCAACTTGTAATTTTGGATTTCATCCCTTGTCTGACATCTGTTTAATTCGGATTTGATGTATAACTTTAATTTGGTTATTTATGCATTTGATGTTTTGAGGTTAAAATTGGTATGAATTTCGGGTGTCAGACGGGAGCAGGGCACGTCCCCTTGTGGTCCCTGTGGGATCGGGGCGGGTCCTGTCATTTAGTGAGAGGTTATTTAAGTAGTTATTAACCTTCTATTACGACTTGGACAGGTTTGGAAGTCCCAGTGATAGTGATTGGCTCAGGAGAGCCGAATGGCACGCAAATTAAGGTGGTAGCTCGGTCGGTCTATGAGTGGACCTTGGTTTTCTAAATTGGTGCATGCATAAATGTTTATTATATATTTTAATACATGTTTGGTAATGTCGTGGGTGCATTTGGTTGTGGTAAGGTATAAGCACGTATTTCTAGGTTTCGGCCTTATATGGTGCTTATACGGGTCGATATTTCTTTATTGGTTTAAATGATTTGGATTTGGATTTCAAAAGGATAAACTTGGGTATGAGACCCATTTGGTTTGGTCTCAGGCATATGACGCTATGGATGACCTTCGGGTCTGAGTGGTGGTCGCGGCAGATGCTTGGTGCACGGTGACGGACGACGTGACGCCCGCCTTCAGATTGGGATGTGTTCCTTCCAGAGAGGTCACGATGCACGATCTGTTGTCGGGTAACCGATTGAGGCTCGACTTGGGAGTGCTGATGGTACAGGATAGCGATCGGTGATGAGTGCACCATGATCTTGTGGTGGTCACGTCGGTTGATTCGTTCACGGCGACATACCAGGATTGAGGGCGGTCCTGGATGGATGGTTGCACACATCACTACAATCGGAGTCGTGACTCACCCTTAGATATCGGGCAGTGTAACACCCCGAAAATTCGAAGATTTTAATATTGTAATTTAATGTATCAATTGACGCTTTTACCCTTATGATTGGTATGGCCAAAATGTTGACTTTTTGATTGATGAATTAAATGGACTTTGACCTATGACCGTGACGTAGTTCGAGACGTCACGAGTTCATAGACAGGTGGCACGTCCAATTCGGACGATCAGGGAAAAAGTTATGACTAACGGAAGTTCAGGGGCATTACCGTAATTTGGGCGTTGGGGGCGAAAATGTTGACTTTTCGTTTGACAACTAATTTTCACGCGACTCAAGGACCGTTAGGTAGGTCTCGACGTCCTGAGTCCGTAGACAGGTGGCACGCTGAAATCGGACTTCGTACGAGGAAGTTATGGTCAGAAACGTGAAATCGGGAGGTTCGTGTCTCGGTTTTCGTGTCGAATATTTTATTCTGAAAATCTGATTGGATGACACCTGGTGAGTGACAAGTGTCACTCACCCATTGGCTAGATTGGATCAGATCCACTATGGGATTAAATACCATTTAAATCACCTTTTTAAACACAGCCCTTGATCTGATATACCCCTGATCTAATCTCAGCCCTTGATCTCATTTCTGAGATCTAATCTGGGTCGTCCATCCATTTCCCTCCATTTCTATATAATTCTCACCCGACACCCTCACTCACTGCTCATTGATCCAACACTGGCGCATTACACCCTGTCTCTGTGTCTGTGTGTTGCTGGACTCACGGGGAAGGACTGAGGCACGGCGGCGGACGGCGGCAGACGGCGGCGAGGTGAGCCGGTTTCAAAACCCGAAACGGTTTCAAAAACCCAGAATTTGGTAACTTGAATCCAACGTTTAGTTTTTGTTTTTATTTACCCTAATCAACTCTAGGAACTGTTAGGAACCTATTGTAATCAATTGCGTGACCGGAGGTAGCCTGAACGGAGTGCAAACGGCAACGGGAACCGGGTCTGTTCATCGAGGTAAGCCTTCGATCCTATCTGTGTTTATCGATTTTGATTCCATAGAACCCTTCCTGGGATTAAGACGAACATCTAGGAACAAACCAGAGTGAAAATGATTGAGAATTAAGGAAATGGTGACCGGGTCATGATCGCGGGTCTGATCGACCCGAGTTGCAGAAATACGGGTCAACCGTCTGAGGACAGAGGTGATGATGTGGCACCCTGTCAGACTGTCAGTGACGTGGACCAGTGCCATGCTGACACGTGTCACATGTCAGATCTGACACGTGGCCTGAAGATCAGTGAGGTGGACCAATTGGGTGTTGACACGTGGCACCTGTCAGAGTCTGACATGTCAGACCTGACAGCTGTCAGATGACGCCAGCATGACGTCATGCTGACGTCAGTAGGGACTGTTCCTACGTTGACCGACACGTTGACCGGCGCGTGGGGGCGCGTGTGAACAGTACTTTTGGTGGGACCACCACCATTCCTTAGGTTTCGACGATCCGAATCCAATGGCGGTGGTTTCGGGTCGATCAAAGATCATTAAGTTAGTCAAAATGAGGTTTATTTCCTTGGGAAGCGTGTCCGGGCGACTTTTTCAGACCGGTTTCGGTCTAGGGTTTCATGGTTAAATGTTAGGGGTTTAAATTGACCTTTACGAATACTTTGGACTTGACAGGGATTGTACATTTGTACCAGGACGAGGGTATACGTTCGGTTCCTAGCAGGATTGTACTCTGAGTGGGCCCGATTTCATTAAACCCTTGCATGCTTAAATGTTTTCTGATTTACTTATATGTTCACATGCTGGAATCAAGAAATGGTTTTGATGATATTGAAATTTCGGTTATGGCACGTTTCACGGTATTTGGGCATGAGACCCGTCTGATGAAACGTAACGATCGGTTCGGATTTTACCTATGTATACATATATGTTTTGCATGTGGATATCAATAAAATGTATTTGGTATTGCACTGTATAGATCCTTCCACATGATACTGTCTCCTCCGGATGAGGTACCCCGGAGTGGTCACGGACGTCCAAAACGTCCAGCGTCTATGACGCTAAGCATCGGGGATGCTGTAACCGAATAGGGTTCGGGGATTGAACTCAGAATGGAGACCCGAGTGGCACGCGTAGCCTTGTGATTGTGACCTTATTGGACGTCAGGGACGTCAGACATCAGGGATGTCGGGATTGGAGTGTATAGTGCAGTGGCTAATTTATGTTTATGGTTTTATTACATGCCTTATGGTTCATATTATATGATTAATGATTTTAAATAATGTTGCATGCATGTTTCGGAAAACGGAGGGGTAAATTATATGTTTTATTTACAAAACGATTTTATAAACTTGAGTTTCGGCCCACTCACCCTTATTGTTTTGGTAACCCCTCCAGGTCGTGCTAATGAGGTAGAGGAGGAACCTGAGGCTGAGGCATAGATCTACTTCTGCGTACCTGAACCCCTGCTGGGTGGTTTACCTGCAGGTTTATGTTAGAGTCGTGCTCGCAACTTGTAATTTTGGATTTCATCCCTTGTCTAACATCTGTTTAATTCGGATTTGATGTATGACTTTAATTTGGTTATTTATGCATTTGATGTTTTGAGGTTAAAATTGGTATGAATTATTGGGTGTCAGACGGGAGCAGGGCACGCCCCCTTGTGGTCCCTGTGGGATCGGGGCGGGTCCTGTCAGGCAGGGTGCCCAGCTGATGTCATATGTTCGGGCACGAGACCCGGTTACTTTATGGTTATGTTTTCGGGTCAGGGACCCTAGATGGATTTCCAAGTTCATGGCGGTTTATGGGAACCGGCATGAACCCTGGAAAGGTTATTGTGGTACATGACGGTTTATTGGAACCGGGCATGGAGGATGTTTTCTATATATATATATATATATATATGAATGGAATGGATGTTATGGATCATGACGGTTTAGGGGAACCGGGAATGAATGTGTATGTTATGTATATATATGTTCATATACCTTCCTTTACTTCTATTATCTCCTCCGGGGAGGGTCGTTGGCCTGGGTGGACCCCGGAGTAGTCACTGAGCACCGACTGAGTGGAGTTACCCCTAGTTGGGTTCCTTACTCTCAGGAAGGCAATGGTTACTATAACCTAGGGTAGGATCAGTGGTCTACGGACATTGACCTTGACTTTGAGAAGACTCGGATTGAGACCCGGGTAGCACGCGCGTAGCTTTGGAAACCGTGACAGGATTGGTTGTGTGACTTAAATATGATATATGGATTATGATATGTGATGTGTGGTTACACAGGATTTGAGCGGTGGCTCGTGTATTTGGTTTCAATATGGTTATGGTTTTGGGCCGAGTCCTTTATTGGTTTCATATGGATTTTGGTTGTGGCCCGTATTGACACAACCCATCCCAATCCCCCCGGGATTACCATGGAATGTGACGTGCTCCCGTCAGACAAGAGGCGTCAGACAAGGGATAACCGATTTCCTTTGCTCAAACGGGCTTCCAGAGTGCGTAAGGATCGATGGAGGAGGTGTGCGATGCTCAAGTCTCTGCTGCAGTCGTATCCGGAATCAACCTGAAGGGCATTGAAAACAAAAGCTGTGAGTGGACAAAAATAAACAAGTCTGTTTAAAACATTTATAAGACATTTATGCCCCTCAGTAAAATCATATGCATGCGCCAAAAAAACCAATGATCACACATTTATTTAGAAATAACCATTAGGGTCTTAGCCCGGAAACCAAAGCATAGTTTCAATTTCCAAAAGTCAATCCAAGAGTTATTTCATAAATCCAGTAATATGAACCATAAGGCATATAATATAAACCAACCATAATTTTAGCCACTGCACTATACACTCCAATCCGACATCCCTGATGTCTGACGTCCCTGACGTCAATAAGGTCACAATCACAAGGCTACGCGTGCCACTCGGGTCTCAATTTCCGAGTTCAATCCCCGAACCCCGTTCGGGTACAGCATCCCCGATGCTTAGCGTCATAGACGCTGGATGTTCTAGACGTCGGTGACCTCTCCGGGGTACCTCATCCGGAGGAGACAATATAATATGGAAGGATTTATACAGTGCAGTACTAAATACATTTTATTGATATCCACATGCAAAATATATAGGTATACATAGGTAAAATCCGAACCGATCGTTACGTTTCATCAAACGGGTCTCATGCCCAAATACCGTGAAACGTGCCATAATCGAAATATCATCAAAACCATTTATTGATTCCAGCATGTGAACATATATAAAATGTAAACCAGAAAACATTTATTCAATTCCATTTTAGGGTCCCCGACCCGCAATCACATGTAAAAATCAACTGGGCCCTTGGCCCGATTCCACAAGTTAACTGGGCCCCTGGCCCGATCCACATGTTAACTGGGCCCCTGGCCCGATTTCATAGTTCAACTGGGCCCCTGGCCCGATTTTACATTATTCAAGTTCGTAACCGTTTCATGAAATCATATCCAACCACATTTATGGAAATCGGTGAAAATCCAGAAAATCTCGGTTTACGTGCAAATACGTAATTCACCTCGAAATACGTGAAATTATTTTAAATTCACCGATATCCAAAGTAAATCATTTAATCATAATTATAACAATCATAAAACAGTTATGGATGCATCGAATTTATGAAACCAATGTCCACTCACAGACCGTTTAACCAAGTGCCTCGATACGCGTGCCATAGGCCTTCCCGGGCCACACCACTATCACCGGGACTCCCAATCTTGTCCAAATCACATTAGAGGATTACTAACCCCTTCATTAACATTCTATCAAAGTCCCGTAATTTTTCCGAATTTTTAAGTATTTTTAAACTGGATTTAAAACCTTCGGACATCCCGAACAATAACGAAACGGGATCCGATCGACACGAAACCAACGCTAAAATGTTCGTTACATTGTATAGGACAAAAGTCATGTTGGAAGTTTCCCAAAATTACCTCACACGAGCCCCCACGCGCCGGTTGAACTCCCTGCGCGTCAAACCCACGCGTCGGGTACTGTTCACCGTCGTTCAACCCGAACGACTGTAAAACGGGTCGCCGTGACCCGCGGGCCAACCCGATCGGTTCTCCGCCGTTCCTTGATCATTTTCGACAGGGTATCCTCCTACAAGATCGTCTGAGTTAAACTAGGAGTTCTGTGGAAACAAAAACAAGGAACAACGTCAAGATCCTTACCTCCCCGATCGAGAAGCTCACGGCCAACTCCACCGTCGACTGCTCTCAGCTCCGACCACCATTCTCGATGAAAACAGTCCCAATAGACTCGTCTCATCCTCTGAGTCATCATCCTGGTTACTAGATCGATCGAAAGACAGTAAAACCCATCCTGCCATTTTAGACCCGAGAATCGGACTCACGGGTTTAGGCTCCCTTCGCCGCCGTGGTCACCACCGTGGCCACCGAAACACCTGGAATGATCACACGAACATCCACCACCCATCAATACGATCACAACCAGTCGACATCGACATTCCCAATTTTGAGTTTTTCGGGCCTCCCCTGTTTTTCCTTCCGTCGTCATCTCCGCCGGTTCCCGCCGTCTCCCATCGTGCACAGCTCACAGCAGTCATCCCACAACCCTCCGCACGATCCCATGGATACAGATATGGTGGTGGTGTGCAGTGTGAGCCGTGTACATGCTCACGGGTTTGAAAGCAATGAGAGGGAGAGGATGTAGTCTGATACAATTAAAGAGAGAGGGGAAACAGAATCAACGGCCCAGATTAAATCTCACCAATGAGATTAAAGGTCCAGATTAAAAGATGCATTAAGTGGGAAATTCTTTTAATTATTTAAATCCTATAATTTAATCAAATCACACCAATCCAGATCTGATCCCAATATTTAAGTTTAGTGGTCCACGTGTCCCACTCAGAATCTCAGACCAATCAGAGAGCGCCACATGTCCTCGCCTCGTAATGCGTGCATAACGAACCCAAACTTCCGTGACCCATAACTTCGTCGTCGAATCTCCGATTTCGGCGTGCCGCCTGTCGTTGGATTCGCATCGACGAAACCTACGTAACGGTCCTTGGCCCTAGGCCATCGGACATCCTGGTCAAAAAGTCAACATTTGCCCCTATTTCGTCCAAATTACGAAAACGCCCCTGAACTTCCGCACATCATAACTTTTACCACGAACGTCAGAATCGAACGTGCCACCTGTCTATGAACTCGTGACGTCCCGAACTACGTCACGGTCATTGGTCAAAGTCCATTTGACCATCCGAATTAAAAGTCAACGTTTTGCCCACGCCTAGGAGCAAAACGGTCATTTTGCACAATTCGTCCGAAATCACACAACTAATCCCAGATTAGTAAATCACCATTAAATATTATTAAATCCCGATATTCGGGACGGGTCGTTACAACCTTCCCTCCTTAAAGAATTTCGTCCTCGAAATTACCAATAACCTTATTCCACAACCACCACGTGGAAAACATTTCGACCACACATCTGTGTACACTTGTACACCCACATACTGGGACAACACCAGCCTCGTTTGTACCCAGACATCCCATCACAGTCATACGTCACAATCAACAACACTCGACCACCTCGAGTGGACATAATCGCCTGATTCGCGACAAAATCGCTTAACCATTTAGCTGACTCCTTCAGCTAGACGGTTCCTTTCCATTGCCAATAAATCCTTACATTTGCTCCCATTGGGAGTCACCAACTCTCATTTGTCAGTCCATGTTGACACCATCAGTCAAACTGTCACCACAAAGCTTTACCACCCTAGTAAAGCCCCAATCATCTGCCCGTTCGTGACAACACCACGTACTACATCACCCTCGATGTAGCGTAAGATCAACCACATGATTTCAATTCGCAGGGCAAGCCCAATCCTGCGACACAAAATAATCTTAATGTCCATAATCGCCGACTGCCTCAGCGAACCAAAACGTTGGGAAATCACGGTGTGATAAAATCACACAAGGCTACTCGTGGTTACTCAAACCACCAATTCACTCATCCTGAGTGTACGTATACCGTCAACTTACTCCATCAAGTGGTGTAACTGGAACACATTGAATACCAGCCCAGCAGTGAACACACATCTCAAAACTAGGGTTCCACAAGCCAACCATGGCTAAGAGCACCTGCTCATAAAATCACTGAACCCGACAAGATCAATCTGCCCAGCGCACAGTATCTAATGTCCAGTCCACAATACAGCCAAACAAATGATATCAGAACCAAGCCGATTACCAACACATTAGTTACACACCACTGGTACATCCCATGTACCGCCATTAGGCACCACTCAGCCTAACCAGTATCAATCCTCGTACAACGTACCCTGTACGTACCTCAATTCATCAATCTGACTATAGCCACCCAGGTCATAGCCAAACACGTTCTAGTAATGGAGTACATTTGCCCAAACCAACATGAGACAAAACAAACTCCACCCGTCATCTAGTTCTAATTCCGAATCCGAATTCGCAATTTCGTAAGAAATCCCGAATCCGAACCCAGACATCATGTTTTTAATCCATGTCCAAATCCGAATCCGAAATCATTATTCCGTAAGCTAGCATTGGAATAATCATTCCGCACCCAAATCCAGTAATCCATTTTCGAGCTTCGCAATCGAATCCTGAATCGTCACCCAGAAATTCGATTCCAAAACCCAAAATCTCGTTTACGTCCATCAAGACGTAACATAACCGAATCTATCGGTTGCCTGTACAAAACACTCGATTGACTTCATAGGGAAGCCAATCCCAATATTCACACGTCAAAGTTTGACAAAATCCGACCACTTCGGAAACCTACTCAACCGAGTAACAACCATATGGACTCCGCTCCGAAAAGAAGTTCAGTCCCGTCATTTACGACTCACATATCAAGGTAAGAGTGATAAACTCTCCACCCATCTGGATCATCAAGATCACAATCCATATCCATCGCTACGTCACCTGAAAAATAACATCACGATCCTAGATCGTCACATCGACCAAAGTCGACAACATCACAAATCAGATCCACCTAGGATCCACACATGCCCACGTAGTTAACAATCCATCTGAAAGCTGATCGTAGGGTCTTACACTCTCAATTGAATCCTTCGCCAAATTTCCCTTGGTGGAAAGATGACCTCGCATTTCCCACCAAATCCAAAATCATACACAACTTCTTGTGTCCAATGAACCCAAGCCAAACATGGGTCCACCCACCAATGCACGCTTAACGTACTAGTAGCAACAATCATCGTCTGCCACGGTAGGAAAATATGAAGTCAACCCCAATGACTTCGGAATACCAATCACCGATGCGGAAACGAGCACTCCTCTCGTCTCCCAATCACAACTCTCCCCGAAACGGGAGTTCCAACCATGTTGGAAACAGACATGCTCCCAATGAGATGTCAAGTCCAACCACTGGACTGCCCACATCCATACCTCACTTGGACCACCACGTGTCCAAAATCAATTCATTACTCGGACCACACTTCCGCCAATAATCATGTATGCACACACCCCGATTCCGAACGGAAATCCACAACTCCGCCTGGATGTGCATACCATACTGCCTTCGTCTCACATCACAACCTAAACAGGTTCAATCTCAGGTTCCAAATGATTCACAATCACAAAATCCCACATCAATACCACGAATGGTTTTCCTCGACTTTTCCAATTCCAATAATTTCCTTGTACTTTCTGGGGATATAAGAAGTATACCATCATACCAATCTCGGAGTTGACAAAAACTCCCCAAATCCACCAATACACATGACATAGGGAACATCATCCCAAGATTCCCCAAATTTCCAATCATACCATTTTATCCGTTCATCACTTGTCATCATAATTCTGTTGGGACTTATCCCAACACATCACAACCTCCACTGGAACCCATCCAGTCCAAGACTCAACCACCTCTGAGTCGCAGATACCAATCATCTGCCCATCACGACAGAGTCACACCCCAACTGGTGGCTCATCGTCATCACAATCACTGACACCAGCACCAGCGCTAGTACCAGCACCAACGCACCATCATCAACACTAGTATCAGCACACAGGCATCCATACTAGTATTGGCATAAAGGCACCAACATACCAACATCCATACATAGCACACAAACATCCATGCTAGCACACAATGTGCAAAGTTGTTACCCTGGATCTCCGTTCATTCCGAACGACGATCCCGTAACACCACTCGTACCCCACGACTATGGGTACCTCCAATTTGACCACTGGCACATCAGGATAATGGGCGTTCCCTGAACATCCCCTGATCCCCAAGTGTGAAAGCCACACAAAATACCCTCGATAGCCAGTCATCTCGACACAATTGTCGACCAACAGTCATCGTTGTCAAGATCCGTAACCACACCTCACACTAATATTCGATCCAACACGGGATTCCATATTTCATACCCGTATCCGTAGATCGAAACCCATAAGACTCACTAGAGTCATCCACATGGTCATCCAAGACCTCAGCCGCTCGCCGCAGCACAAATCCTCAAATAACGTTCACTTTTCCAGCCCATCAATTATAAATTAGGGTTCCAAAATCACACCCTAGGGTTCCCCCGAACCCAACTGCCTTTTGCAGTAAAATCCACAACCTGACCGACCCCGCGGTCCTGACATCATATAGACGTCCAATCCAATCCAATCGTCAACTCAACGTGGGTTCCATCGTGGGTTCCACCACGAAGGTCATCGGCTAACTCCGATGCACCAACCCCCGTACACTAGCCAACACTACTAGGGTTCAAAACTTAGACCAATACTCAACCGAGTTTCACATTTCCAATCAAATGGGGTTCCCTGAACCTAGCTGTGCCCAGTGGCACAACAATCCATCATCACATGACCGCGGTCCCACATTACCAGTTAATCGTATACAACCCCACTTGGGTTGAATCGCAATAATGCACGGCGTATCGGGCCAAACACACCCAATCTACCAAAACTATCTATCAGGTTGACAACGGAACAGCAGCCCAAAGAGACATCACACCCTCGTCCTTCGCGCACAAAAGAGCAAAACCTGCTCTGATACCACTTGACACGACCCATCCCAATCCCCCCGGGATTACCATGGAGTGTGACGTGCTCCCGTCTGACAAGAGGCGTCAGACAAGGGATAACCGATTTCCTTTGCTCAAATGGGCTTCCAGAGTGCGTAAGGATCGATGGAGGAGGTGTGTGATGCTCAAGTCTCTGCTGCAGTCGTATCCGGAATCAACCTGAAGGGCATTGAAAACAAAAGCTGTGAGTGGACAAAAATAAACAAGTCTGTTTAAAACATTTATAAGACATTTATGCCCCTCAGTAAAATCATATGCATGCGCCAAAAAAACCAATGATCACACATTTATTTAGAAATAACCATTAGGGCCTTAGCCCGGAAACCAAAGCATAGTTTCAATTTCCAAAAGTCAATCCAAGAGTTATTTCATAAATCTAGTAATATGAACCATAAGTCATATAATATAAACCAACCATAATTTTAGCCACTGCACTATACACTCCAATCCGACATCCCTGATGTCTGACGTCCCTGACGTCAATAAGGTCACAATCACAAGGCTACGCGTGCCACTCGGGTCTCAATTTCCGAGTTCAATCCCCGAACCCCGTTCGGGTACAGCATCCCCGATGCTTAGCGTCATAGACGCTGGACGTTCTAGACGTCCGTGACCTCTCCGGGGTACCTCATCCGGAGGAGACAATATAATATGGAAGGATTTATACAGTGCAGTACTAAATACATTTTATTGATATCCACATGCAAAACATATAGGTATACATAGGTAAAATCCGAACCGATCGTTACGTTTCATCAAACGGGTCTCATGCCCAAATACCGTGAAACGTGCCATAACCGAAATATCATCAAAACCATTTATTGATTCCAGCATGTGAACATATATAAAATGTAAACCAGAAAACATTTATTCAATTCCATTTTAGGGTCCCCGACCCGCAATCACATGTAGAAATCAACTGGGCCCTTGGCCCGATTCCACAAGTTAACTAGGCCCCTGGCCCGATCCACATGTTAACTGGGCCCCTGGCCCGATTTCATAGTTCAACTGGGCCCCTGGCCCGATTTTACATTATTCAAGTTCGTAACCGTTTCATGAAATCATATCCAACCACATTTATGGAAATCGGTGAAAATCCAGAAAATCTCGGTTTACGTGCAAATACGTAATTCACCTCGAAATACGTGAAATCATTTTAAATTCACCGATATCCAAAGTAAATCATTTAATCATAATTATAACAATCATAAAACAGTTATGCATGCATCGAATTTATGAAACCAATGTCCACTCACAGACCGTTTAACCGAGTGCCTCGATACGCGTACCATAGGCCTTCCCGGGCCACACCACTATCACCGGGACTCCCAATCCTGTCCAAATCACATTAGAGGATTACTAACCCTTTCATTAACATTCTATCAAAGTCCCGTAATTTTCCCGAATTTTTAAGTATTTTTAAACTGGATTTAAAACCTTCGGACATCCCGAACAATAACGAAACGGGATCCGATCGACACGAAACCAACGCTAAAATGTTCTTACATTGTATAGGACAAAAGTCATGTTGGAAGTTTCCCAAAATTACCTCACACGAGCCCCCACGCGTCGGTTGAACTCCCTGCGCGTGAAACCCACGCGTCGGGTACTGTTCACCGTCGTTCAACCCGAACGACTGTAAAACGGGTCGCCGTGACCCGCGGGCCAACCCGATCGGTTCTCCGCCGTTCCTTGATCATTTTCGATAGGGTATCCTCCTACAAGATCGTCTGAGTTAAACTAGGAGTTCTGTGGAAACAAAAACAAGGAACAACGTCAAGATCCTTACCTCCCCGATCGAGAAGTTCACGGCCAACTCCACCGTCGACTGCTCTCAGCTCCGACCACCATTCTCGATGAAAACGGTCCCAATAGACTCGTCTCATCCTCTGAGTCATCATCCTGGTTACTAGATCGATCGAAAGACAGTAAAACCCATCCTGCCATTTTAGACCCGAGAATCGGACTCACGGGTTTAGGCTCCCTTCGCCGCCGTGGTCACCACCGTGGCCACCGAAACACCAGGAATGATCACAGGAACATCCACCACCCATCAATACGATCACAACCAGTCGACATCGACATTCCCAATTTTGAGTTTTTCGGGCCTCCCCTGTTTTTCCTTCCGTCGTCATCTCCGCCGGTTCTCGCCGTCTCCCATCGTGCACAGCTCACAGCAGTCATCCCACAACCCTCCGCACGATCCCATGGATACAGATATGGTGGTGGTGTGCAGTGTGAGTCGTGTACATGCTCACGGGTTTGAGAGCAATGAGAGGGAGAGGATGTAGTCTGATACAATTAAAGAGAGAGGGGAAACAGAATCAACGGCCCAGATTAAATCTCACCAATGAGATTAAAGGTCCAGATTAAAAGATGCATTAAGTGGGAAATTCTTTTAATTATTTAAATCCTATAATTTAATCAAATCACACCAATCCAGATCTGATCCCAATATTTAAGTTTAGTGGTCCACGTGTCCCACTCAGAATCTCAGACCAATCAGAGAGCGCCACATGTCATCGCCTCGTAATGCGTGCATAATGAACCCAAACTTCCGTGACCCATAACTTCGTCGTCGAATCTCCGATTTCGGCGTGCCGCCTGTCGTTGGATTCGCATCGACGAAACCTACGTAACGGTCCTTGGCCCTCGGCCATCGGACATCCTGGTCAAAAAGTCAACATTTGCCCCTATTTCGTCCAAATTACGAAAACGCCCCTGAACTTCCGCACATCATAACTTTTACCACGAACGTCAGAATCGAACGTGCCACCTGTCTATGAACTCGTGACGTCCCGAACTACGTCACGGTCATCGGTCAAAGTCCATTTGACCATCCGAATTAAAAGTCAACGTTTTGCCCACGCCTAGGGGCAAAACGGTCATTTTGCACAATTCGTCCGAAATCACACAACTAATCCCAGATTAGTAAATCACCATTAAATATTATTAAATCCCGATATTCGGGACGGGTCGTTACACGTATGGTCTATTTCATTATGGTTTTGGGCTTAGTCCCACATATGGTTTCTTTGGTTAAACGGTTTTCGAATGCATGCATGCTTTTTAGTGAAGGGTACAAATGTCTTCTTATGAAATGTTTTTACAAACTCTTGTTTTGTCCACTCACAACTTTTAATGTTTTGACTGCCCTTCAGGTTGACAGCGGATGTGGACTGAAGGAGAGACCGAGATATCACATACCTCCTCCGGATCCTGGCGTACTCTGATAACTCGGGAGGGCAAAGGTATCAAATATCCCTTATCTGACACTTCGTGTCAGACGGGAGCAGGGTCATCCCGCGTTAATCCCGGGGGGATTGGGATGGGTCCTGTCAGTGGATCTCACTAATTAAATACTATTACTTTTATTATTTTATAATTAAACTTTCTAACACTCAATCCTAGCCATCCATTCCACTTAATCTCTAAAATCTTAACCATTCATTTAATCCTCACTTCTCTCATCTGATCAAATATCTTATTCTTCTTCATTTCCTCACAAACTCGAAACCCATATTTTCTTCATCCTCCATTTACAAACACAACAAACATCACCCTAGCTCATCTTCATTGTGTGGGCTCCTGTGTGACCATGAGAGAGTGTGATGATGAGGACGCGACAGTGAGGGCACACGGCGACGGTCCACGACGGGGGAACCCGAAAACCCATGAGGTACATTTTATTCAAAAATTGGATTTTTAGTTCTAGGAGTTTTCTGTCCGACTTACGCATGACACAAGGGCCAAATAATCATCTAACCTCCGTGTGATACGTAAGTCAGACAAGGGAGTTCCGATCCGACTACCTCAACAACCTTCGAACTTCCCAGAGTGCGTAGAGTCTACGGTGGATTGTGCGTGTGATGTCTCCAACTCTCTCGACCAATAGCCCGCACTGCAGCAACCTGAAGGGTATCGAAAACACGAAAAGACTGTGAGTGGACAAAAATAAAGGTTTAAGTTCAAAAGAAGTTATCATAAAACACATACATTTATACCCTTCGTTTGAAAAACCAATGCATGCATATCAATTTCATATCGTAAACCATGTACGAAAAACCAAACACATTTTCCTTTATCCAGATCCCGAGCCTCCGCCCAAAACCATCAAAAAACCATTATCATCAAGTCTCAGTGAAATCCAAAACACATTGGAAACCACATTCTCATCCATCGAACCTGCTGGATCTATCCGAGTCTTTAAACTCCCGAGTCTTTAAACTCAATTCAGGCCTCAATAATATTCGAGTCTTTAAACTCCCGAGTCTTTAAACTCAACAGGCCTACGGGGGAAATATCAATATATCCGAGTCTTTAAACTCCCGAGTCTTTAAACTCAATCCGGGCCCGTCCCCCGTCAAATATAATCCGGGTCTTTAAACCCAATAACCAGATCCAGCAAATCCAATCAAAACCAGTTGAAAACCATTTTCCATTTCCACATCCAAATCCAGAACTCATATCAATTTCCTTTCCAGATCCGAGTCCGCAACCATCATTCCGTAAGCTAGCATCCGGAATAATCATTCCAAAATCAAACCTGAACATCCCCTTCCGAGTCCCAAATCGAATTCTGAATCGTCACCCGGAATTTCGATTCCAAAACCCGAAATCACATTTCTGAAAAGCCACTTTGAACTGAGCCTTAAGCCCGAAAATACTTTCCAAAATCCTTTTTTTTCCTTTAAAATCAAATCATATTTCAAATCCCGAAATCAATTCATTAAACCAAGTTCAAATCACTTTAGTTATCAAAACCTCGTAAAACGTGAAATTCCGTAATTTTCTCGAAAAACGTGCAAAAATCATAAACCATCACAGCCATAAATCAAACCATAGAATCAAGTATAGAAAACATATAAAAACATATATGCATGCACCAAGAGTTAGAAAGCAAAGTCCACTCACAAACCATTCCATCGTCGCCTCGGTACGCTCGCACTTACGCCGTTCCCGGCCATTCCGCTACCCTTGGCTTTCCCGAACCTGTCCAAAATTCATAACGAGGTTACTAACTACTTCACAAAAGTCCAACTCAAATCCCATAACTTTCCTGAACTTCTAAGCGTACTTTAAATGGGACCCTAGACTTTCGACCCCGCCGAACTAACCCGGAACAATGTTCGAATAACCCGAAACCTATTCCATTGGATTCGTTAAGACATTTAGAACAGAAACTCAGTTGGACTCTTCACCGGAAACCGCCGTACGCGTCCCCACGCGCCGCCCAAAGTGGCTGCGCGTGGGCCTCGCGCGCCTGCACCCAGACAATGTTCATCATCGTCTTCCTTGGGTGAACCGGTCTGAACCGGCGCACCCGGTTCTCTGTCATTCCTCTATCATTTTCAACCATTCCAATCCCAAAAGCTTCGTCCAATTCCCAGCAATCATTTCCCGTCCTAAAATCTAGAAATCAAAGCCCTAAACCCGTCGTCTTCAACCTCGAAACAAAACTGCCTGATACCCCTGTTTTGGGTTCCGGCCACCCAGACATTCCCCCGTCACGGAAACCACCCTAGACGACTCCTAGGACCCTCCTGAGTCTCGCACAACTCACCAAAGCCCTCGACTCTAACCCAAAAGCCACGACTTTCGAAATGAACAAAACGGGAAAAACAGGGGATTTGGGATTACCTGCAATTCGTCCTCCGTCGTTCGCACCGCCGTGTACCACGGTGTCCACTGAGTCCCCTGCAATCGTCCTAGCTCATTCTCAGCTTGGATTGAACCAACACACGGCACAACCACCACCAATTTCCCACAGCCCTCTCTGTTTTCCCCGAAAATCAAACCCTCCGACCGCCGTGTTCCTTGCACGATTTCACTCCCAAACCCAGTCACCAGCTTCCTCTCTTCTCACTGTCACTCTCACAACTCACAAAACTCTCACACACGCACAGAATCGATCATAATCCTCACCGCCTCACCTCTCTATTTTCTGTTTCTCAAACCAAAATGCACGGTTGAAAACAACCAAGTTATACTCGTGTCCATTGTAACCACCTAGAACCCTCTAGGTCTCTTCCACGTGTCACAATCTCCTCAAGCCTCACACAAAAATCTCAATCTCCCCTGTCCACTTGTCCCAATCCGGCTGCACCAAACCCAAAGTGAAAAAGACCAAAATGCCCTTCTTTTTAAATCAAAAATTACCATTTTGCCTTTACCGTTTTAGACCCATAACTTACACATCCTAACTCCGATGAACACGTGCCACCTGTCGTTGAACTCAGGACGACGAGCTCTACATAACTGTCCTAGGTCAACGTGTCAAAACCCGATCATACAAAAAGTCAACTTTTCCCCCTATTATAACCAAATTACGGTAATGCCCTCAACCTTCCGAACATCATAACTTCCTCCTTGGATGTTAGAATCGGGCATGCCACCTGTCTACGGACTCGTGACGTCCCAAACTACGTCACGGTCATCAGTCAATGTCCAATTGACCGCCCAAACTAAAAGTCAACTTTTTGCCCAACCTATGGGCAAAATCGTCATTCTACTCTACCAGACCTATCGTAACTGACTAACCACCAATTAAGCTCACTAATATCATTTTAAACACGGTCTTAACCCTAATTTTCGGGCCGGGTCTGTAATGACCCGGAAATTCGAAACACGAAAATTTAGAAAATTTGAGGAAAATGACGATTTTGCCCCTGGAATTGGGCAGAAAGTTGACTTTTAATTTGAGCAGTCAGACGGACTTTGACCGATGACCGTGACGTAGCTCGGGACGTCATGAGTTCATAGACAGGTGGAACGTCCAATTTCAACATTCGAGGAGAAAGTTATGACGTGCGGAAGTTGGTAAAAGGGGCTGAAAATTGACTTTTTGATCGGGACCATGTTTGGACTTTCCGGGAGTACCGTTGGATAGGTCTCGGGACGCTGAATCCGTAGACAGGCGGCATGCGTCAATCGGAGCCCGAACGAGAAACTTATGGGTCTAGAACAATGAGGGGTATTTTGGTAATTTGTGAGAACAAGGGTAAAATGGTAAATTGAAGCAGTAGGATTAATTAAAAGAGGACTTTGGCTGATTCAGCCTAAGTGGGATGAGGATAACTACCTAAATGACACCTGGCCAATTCAAATGGAGATTAGTGGCACTTAGTGCCTTTGTTATTAATTAAATAATTAAATGAAACGGTGACATTATTAATTAGCATATAGTGTTCATGTTTAAACAAGAAAAGCAGAGAACACACCATTTCTTCTTGATCGATCATGATTCAAAAAAACCTAACTGATACCAGTGTGAAAAAGAGAAAAACAGAGAGATTTATGTGAGGGAATTGAGTGAAAATCGAGAGGAAATGAACCTAGAACCCTACTGAGAAATCCGAAACTTGGGATGAACACCTTAGGATCGAATTTGAATTTGTGGACGGAATTGGGTGAAATTGAGGTTGTAGTTAGCCTCCTGGGATTGCTACGAGTCGAACTGGATGAAGAAGGAAGGAAATTGGGGTCGATTGGCCGTAGGACAGAGAGGATGAGGTTTCGGAAATTCGAGCTTGAGTCGAATGGATTGGAAGTCGAGAACATTGAAATTGATATTGTAAACGTGTTTCCCAGTATCCCACGATGCTTCTCAATGAATCAATTACACGAATTCGATGGAAATGGGTGTAATTCGAAGATGAACAGCCATGGCGGGTTCTTTGATATTTCAAACTCAACGTCGACGGGATTGAGGTGAGAATTGTTGTAAATCAAATTACAGAACTGCAATTGGGTTTATGACGATGCAATTCGAGTAACTAATTGAAGGAATTAACGCGGAATGGACAGGATTCCAGTCGGGTTGTATCGCGGGCTAGCCGGACCCGTTTACCAGGTAAACGGGTGAAGAAGGTCACTGTTCACCGTTACTGTTCATGGCGCGTGGCAACCACGCGCAGCCACTCACGGCAGCGCGTGGGGGCGCGTGAGGGGGAATCCCGAGGTGAGTTCAACATGAAACTTGTCCTATTTAATGTAACGAACATATTTGGTTTTGGTTGCGAGTTGATCGGACACCGTCTCGATAATGTTTCGAGGGTCCGAAGGTTTATGTTACGTATTAAATTAATATTAAATTCCCGGAAAATTATGATAAATTTATATGATGATAATTAGGTCCCTAGTGACCTTGAGTGATGATTTTGGACAGGATTCAGGATTCCTGGCAAGTGTCGGAAATTACGGAAACGCGTGCAGCGCGGGAAACGAGCAATTGGACGGTGTGTGAGTGGACTTTTGTTTTCTACCCTGAATGCATGCATATATGTTTTAAATGCTTTATAATATGATTTGATATGATTTGGTATGATTGATGTTCCGATGTGGTAAATTCTGGATTTTGGGGAATATTATATTATTTTAATCGGTATTTTGGCACGTTTTTCGAGGAAATGTGCAAATGATATTTTGGGCTAGGCCCAGAGTTAAAAAGGTTTCCAAAAGAGTATTTTGACTTAATTGGTGAGTCAAGGATGATTTTTGGATTATTTTACTGTGTTTAATGTGATTTCATGGATTTGCGTGATATTGATGTTTTGGGCTTGAGTCCCGGTTGGTAACGATTTTGACTTGGTTGGAAGTCAAGGATTTGATTGAGATATTTTGGGATATAATCCCGGATGATTTTCATTATGATTGTGAATACCCAGACGGTCGAAGCTAGGGGTGTTCCCAGACGACCAGAGCTCGGGGATATGATTGTGATTGTTCCCAGGCAGCCGAGGCTAGGGGCATTCCCAGACGGCTGTTGCTCGGGGAGATATGTGTTCCCAGGTAGCCGAAGCTCGGGGTGTTCCCAGACGGCTAACACTCGGGGTGATGCGTGCCGGGGCAGTCGGAGCTCGGGGTGACTTCCCAGACGACTGAGGCACGGGTTATGGCCTACGCGTAATGCAGATGTGACCGTATGATGGTTTGTGCACTTGTGAATAGTGCGGATTGATTGATTGAGTAATTGATTGTGACCTTGTGTATAGTACTGTTTGATGTTGCGTATTGGTATTGAGTACGAGTTTTGGTCCGTGTGGCCAGGCGACTATGTTTTCATGTGTTTGGCCTGAGAGCCGGAAGTTTGACTTATGATATGTTTTGGCTGGAAAGCCGGTGATTGTCATTCATATATTTTTCCTATGCATGCAAGGTTTGATAAACTGGAGGGTAAATGATGCCTTTTAAAATGTGTTTTAACAAATATATTTTTGTCCACTCACACTTTTCTGTTTTGATGACCCTCCAGGCCGTGGCACAATATTCGGGGCTGATCTCGAGGCGGAGGCATGAGCGGTAGTTATCCCTTGTCTGATAGGTGCTGAAGGCTAGTTTCGGGACTTCAGTTGACTTGTCAGACGGGAGCAGGACCGGGCACGGTTATCGAGGTCCAGTTGGGACGGGTCCTGTCAGGGTCGTTACATTTTCGATGGTTGCTAAGGATTATTTTGTGCTTCTGGGGACCCTAAGAGATGAACGAGATCTTTTTCGAGGCTTAGGATGGCCGGGAACGACCGTGAACGGCGAAGGAAAATCACACCGCCATGGCCGAGCTTGGAAGGTATGGTTTTGATGGTTTTAGTTCCATTTTAATGCCTAAAAAGATGGATAATGGGATTAGGAACATTTAGGAATGAAAAAGGAACGAAATTGATCGAAAATAGGACAGTTTGAACGATGAACCGGTCGAGCCGGTCAGGTCCGGTTCGAACCAGTGAACCCGGTCGGCGGGAGCTTGTTGGTGACACTATTCACTGCGCGTGGTCTCCCGCGCAGGCAGGTTCCTTGGGTGCGTGGGGGCGCGTAAGGGACAATTGGGAATGTGTTCAACACGTGAAATCTTCTATTCAATGTAACGAACATTTTGGGACTGGTTTCGTGTCAATCAGACATCGTTTCGATAATGTTCGGGGCATCATAAGGTTTCAGATCGGGATTAAAAATAGTTAAAATTTTGGAAAATTATGGGACTTTGGTGGGAGGTTAATTAAGTAGTTAGCAACCTTCTATTACGATTGGACAGGTTTGGAAGTCCTGGTGATAGTGATTGGCTCGGGAGAGCCGTATGACACGTAAATCGAGGCGGAAGCTCGGACAGTCTGTGAGTGGACCTTGTTTTCTAAATTGGTGCATGCATAAATGTTTATAATATATTTTAAATATTTGTTTGTGATGCCATGAGTGCATTTGGATGTGTGGTTACGTATAGGCACGTATTTCGAGGGTTCGGCCCTATACGGTGCCTATACGGGTCTGTATTTCTTTGATGGTCTAAATGAAATGGTTTTGGGATTTCAAAAGGATAAACTCGGATATGAGACCCATTTGGTTTGGTCTCGGGCATATGACGCTATGGATGATCTACGGGTCTGAATCGTGGTCGCGACGGGTGCTATGTGCACGGCGACAGACGATATGACGCTCGGCTCCGGATTGGGATGTTTTCCTTTCGGAGAGGTCACGACGCACGATTCGTTGTCGGGTAGCCGAGGGAGGCTCGACTTCGAAGTGCGGACGATTCAGGATATCGATCGGTGATGAGTGCACCATGATCTTGTGGTGGTCACGTCGGTTGATTCGTTCACGGCGACATACCCGGATTGAGGGCGGTTCTGGATGGATGGTTACACACATCACTATGATCGGAGTCGTGACTAACCCTGAGATATCGGGCAGGATGCCCAGCTGATGTCATATGTTCGGGCACGAGACCTAGTTGTTTTACATTGATGATTTCGGGTCAGGGACCCTTGATGGACTTCCAAGTTCATGAGGGTTTATGGGAACCGGCATGAACCCTGGAATGGTTATTGTGGTACATGACGGTTTATGGGAACCGAGCATGGAGGATGTTTTCTATATATATATATATATATATATATATGAATGGCATGGATTCTATAGATCATGACGGTTCAGGGGAACCGGGCATGAATATTTATGTTATGTATATATATGTTCATATACCTTCCTATACTTCTATTATCTCATTCAGGGAGGGTCGTTGGCCTGGGTGGACCCCCGAGTAGTCACGGAGCACTGACCGAGTGGGAGTCGCCCTAGTTGGGTTCCTTACTCTCAGGAAGGCTATGGTTATTATAACCTCGAGTAAGGTCAGTAGTCTGCGGACATTGACCTTGACTTTGAGAAGACTTGGGTTGAGACCCCGGGTAGCACGCGCGTAGCTTTGGAAACCGTGACAGGATTGGTTGTGTGAATTATATGTATATATGATATATGATATGTGATGTGCATAGGATTTGGGCAGTGGCCCGTGTACTTGGTTTCATGATAGTTTTGGGCTGAGTCCCTTATGGATTTGGGCAGTGGCCCGTATATTTGATTTGATTATGTTTTTGGGCTTAGTTCCCACATATGGTTAAACGGTTTTCGAATTCATGCATCACATACCTCCTCCGGATCATGGCGTACTCTGATGGCCCGAAAGGGCTAAGGTCGGAAATTTCCCTTGTCTGACACTCCGTGTCAGACGGGATCAGGGTTGTTCCTCGTTAATCCCAGGGGGATTAGGGACGGGTCCTGACACCATGCTCGACGTCTGAATCATCGTAACACAGTCTCAGGAACTGGAGCCTCGGGCTCGACGTCTGAGACTCACATCCAATCCACATAATACCACACATCATCATAACATTACACATCACGAATATCGAGCAACACATAATCACATCGCACAACTCAATATCACAATTTATCACAACATATCACATCATTACTCAAAACCATTGTCTTAACCTTGGGGCTAAGCCCAAAATAAGTATATACTTCGTGCCTTGTAAAACTTGCAACTGAAATAGCATTTTTCCATGAAAATCATTCAAAAATCACAAGATAATCATAAACATAGCAAAGCCACTTTATTTCATAATTCAAACCTTTTTCTGCCTAAATCTATAATTAACACCACCAAAGTCCAAAATCACATACTCAAAAAACACCATAAAACATGCCATTAAATCCTTTGTCGAAAAAACCACCAAAAACCATAGGAAAACACCAACATTCCAACATTATCACTTTTAAAATCATATTTCATACCAAATCCCAATACCACATTCGAATCGAGAATCAAAGTAGAATTTTCATAAATCCTCGAAAAACGCTCAATAAAACGGTGTCTGATCGACTCGAAACCTGCGCCAAAATGTTTGTAACATCGAAAGGATGGAAAAACAGGTTAGACGCATCCCCGAAATCCCTGGCATGTGCCCCCACTCGCCTCTTGAAGCGACTGCACGTGAGCCCACACGCCACTCACTGTAGATCATCCTTGTTACTCGGTTCTTTTGGTTTTTCAGGTTGCCCGACCTGACGACCCGACCCGATCGTATCTCACTTGTTTTTTGTCCTTTTTTAGTTCTAATTCGACCGAACTACTCTACATAAGTTAAAGAATAGACCTAAGCATTCAAAACCACAAACTATTTACCTTAAGAACTTCGTGCAAGCTTCCATTTTTGGTCGTTTGTCAAGTTTTTTGTCTCGACACTTTCTAGCATCAAAACCTCAACTCAACAGGCTATTGAGATCGTAGAAACTCAAGGGGAAACACTCGTAGGCTCATAACCGGGTTCCCAAGCCAGGAACATGATTTTGCAGCTCAAACCCGTCTTAAACTCTTCTCGGGTTTGGTTCGAATCGAAGGCGGCTACCACATTTCCTTCACTTGTTGTCTTTTCCTTCCTCTTCCTCTTACTCTTTCTTTCTCTTTGTCTTTCTTCCACTTCTCCTCTCATCTCCCTCTGGTTCTCTCTCCATCACTCTCTCATCCAAATTCCTCATGGGCTGTAATAAGGAGTAGTTTTCTCCTTCTCGGCCTTTACCCACTGAACCACACACACCCAAAACTAATTATAAGTTAGGTGAGTCGGTGCACAAGGATAAAGAGATAAGGACACTTGCCCTTCTCTTATTCAACCACAACAAAATATCTCACAAAGAAAAATGATTAAAATACCCTTTCCTTGCAAAATTACCATATTGCTCCTACGTAATTTAGACTCGGAATGTAACCGTCTGATCTCCGTTTCCGGCATGCCGCCTACCAATGTACTCGAGAGGTAGAGACCTTCCTAACAGCGTTTTCGGAATCGTCCAAAACTATCCCAATAAAAAAGTCAACGTTTTGACCTTAGTCAAAGTCAACCTTGACTTCTATGGGCAAAATGGTCTATTTCATCCAACTTTTCTGATTTTACCCTTATTGGAGGTCATAACTATTACATCACAAATTCATTAAAATTGCTAACCAATTTGTTTCAAATCATTATTTATCCAATGACTTGTGTTTGACTGGATAAAAGTCAAACGATTTGAGAATTCAAACCGCTCCATTAGTAATAGTTTGTATTTAATTTGGATTTTGAAAATCCGTTAAATCCAAATCTGACCGTTAAAAAATATATTAATTTTTAAATATATTATTAAAAATTTAAATTTAAATATTTTCAATATCCGTACTAAATCGCACCATACCCATCTCTATGTGGAACAATTAACAAATGCCAATTTATTAAAATAGAATAAATATTTTAAATCTTTTTATATATTATGTGAAGAAAAATATTATTAAGAATCGAGTATCACATGAAGTCCATAAATGGAATCATTATTAAAGGTCATATGGAAAAGAATTGGATTATTGAGTGAAATGGGGTGTTCAATTCCACATCACTCAATTACGAATTGGTTAAAATTGTCATTTGTTCTATAACAAAAAGAAAGAACATGCCATTTATATTGATCAGGCCCTTGGGTCTCTAGTGATGAAAATAGTTGAGCCCACGTTCCATCAATCACAAGCCATTTGTAATAGGTATATGGGCCTCAAACCACAGGCCTAAACTTATATAATGCGGCCCAATTTAAAACCCCAACCTCTGTATAAATGACTTCGGGTTGCTCAAAACCCTAGTAAGAGCGCATAGTTCCCTCGCATCTTTATTCTTTCTCAGTCGCAGCCGCAGGCGCTTCTACCCGCATCTGAGAGTAAAGATGAAGGTTGTTCCTTTACCCCTTCCCACCCATTGATTTCTTTGATTCCGCCTCCGTGATTTTTCCTTACATACTCTTTCTTTGCTTTCTTTGCAGTTCAACATCGCTAACCCCACCACGGGTTGCCAGAAAAAGCTCGAAATCGACGATGACCACAAACTGTAACGCCTTTACTCATCTGGGTTTCACTTAAATCTCATTGTTTTCTATGATATGAAATCTCATTAAGATATGAGTGTTTTGTGCTTAGCTCTGGAATTAATCTTATCCCTGCAATTCAGATACTTACTGCTTTTTGTGTGTGTTTATTTGGTATACTGAATATTGCCCTTATATTTCATATATAATTGGCCTCAGTTCATTTAGAACCTAGCCCTCATATTTTGAATTTGCAGTTGACTACTAGCTTTGTATTGGATTTTGTATTGTGTGATGTGTAATTGGATTTGCTCTCGTGTGATATTTAATGTGGTTTGAAATATCAGTTATCTTCTTACATCCAATCCTTGCTCAAAATGTTGATTTTCTGGTGCTGTTATGATTGTAGGCGAGCATTCTTTGACAAGAGAATCTCTCAGGAGGTCAGCGGAGATGCTCTTGGAGATGTATGGAACTTGCTCTTGTTTTGTTATATTTCTAATCCTTTTATTTCAAGTATTGTGAACAAGTTTTATTTGTGAAACAGGAATTTAAGGGTTATGTCTTTAAGATCATGGGAGGCTGTGACAAGCAGGGTTTCCCCATGAAACAGGGAGTTTTGACCCCTGGCCGTGTTCGCCTCCTGCTACACAGAGGTATTGGGCCTCATATTTGTTATATCAGTATTTATTTTCAGCGTTATTGTTCAAAGTCTCTTGAAACTTGGTACTCCTGCATATCAGCTAACTGTTAAAATATTTTTTACCAGGAACCCCTTGCTTCCGTGGTTATGGAAGGAGGAATGGTGAGAGGAGGAGGAAGTCTGTGCGTGGGTGCATTGTCAGTCCCGACCTCTCTGTTTTGAACTTGGTTATTGTGAAGAAGGGTGAGAGTGAACTCCCTGGATTAACCGACATTGAGAAGCCTAGGATGAGAGGTCCCAAGAGGGCATCTAAGATCCGAAAACTCTTTAATCTCTCGAAGGACGATGATGTTCGAAAGTATGTCAACACATACCGTCGATCTTTCATTTCCAAAACTGGTACGGTTCCTTGCTTTCTGTCATTTGTTTTCTGTCAACACATACTGTTGGGTACTTAAATGTTGGACGTTTGAGGTGCCAGGTGCAGTATGTGAACTCTCTCAGCGTGTTAAATCAGCTTGCTTAGCATTCAATTACTAAGCTTGGTGATCTTGTGTGGTTGGCAGGTAAGAAGTGCAGCAAGGCTCCCAAGATCCAGCGATTGGTCACCCCGTTAACCCTGCAAAGGAAGAGAGCAAGAATTGCAGAGAAGAAGAAGAGAGTAGCAAAGGCCAAGTCTGAGGCCGCTGAGTACCAGAAGCTCCTTGCCTCAAGATTGAAGGAACAAAGAGATCGACGGAGTGAGAGCTTGGCCAAGAAGAGGTCCAGGCTGTCTGCTGCTTCAAAGCCATCTATTGCTGCATAGATGATATCTGCTCTGAAGTCCTTGAGTTTTGTTTAATTTAAAAAGATGAATGCTACTACCTTGTCATGGCATTGTTATTCCAGTTTTTGGCGTACTTGATGACCCTGCTTTTAAAAATGTATGCTTTATTGCTGTGAGTTCATTGGATTTTCACTATGCAAACTTTTTCTCTTAATTATATATTGGAGCTTTTGATTTTAAGCCGTTATAATTGGTTTCTTAACCTTTCTATTCTAGCTTCTCGAAGTACTGCCTTGTTTGCCATCCATGTTCTGATTATATTCCAAGCTGGGGGGTTCTAACGTTTCTTTGATCTTTTTGTTGGCACAAGCAATTTAACTCACCGTTAGGTATCTGCAAGGTGCATCATATAAATGGTCTTTATTTCCCTGATTGATGTTTACTTCGTTTAGGTCATGAAATCGCCGAGTTGGACAGAAGATTATTCTACTCTTTTAGTTTCTCAAGTATTTATGTGGGGAATTTGTTGATAGTGAAGTTAGTTGCTTTGAGACACCGAGGTTTAATATTTTTTCATTGTGCTTAGCTTGTGATTAGAGCGTCTGTGTTGTTTAATGGGTTGGCAATGGGTTATGTTGGGTTTGTGTCTTGTTAAAATGTTATTTTATACAAATATACACAATTCTAATCTGATATGTTTAGTAATCTTGTTAAAATGTTATTTTATACAAATATACAAAATTCTTATTCGAATTCAGCATGTAAATGAATTGGATAATATGTATAATTTATTTAATAAATAGGTCTTATTCAAAATTTAATTAATCCATGATCTATTCAATTTGTTTAATCTATTTAAATTATAAGATTTAATAGGTATATTAATAATTAAATGAACAGATATACGAGTTAGTGATTGATACGTTTATTAAATGAGTTAAAATATAAGTTATTGTACGGATTAATAGATTGACACAAAATTATCAATTTATTAAATAGATTAATAGGTTATTATGTAGGTTAACAAATTAATTCAAATGGTTTCTACAGGGGACCCATTTCTATTTGAACTGTTTCCATATGTGACTAGTTAACCAATTGAAGAGCGTCCTATAACCATTGTTCAAAATGGCAACCACCTAGTCTACTTAGGTGCTCTAAGGTAAAAAATCACATCATATAATGACTAAATGCCTATGTGGATTTGCATATACATCATTATCTTATATATATATATAATTATATAAGTTATCTTATTTATTAAATATTTACTTAATAATATAAGCATTAATTAAAATAAAGATAATAAATTAAAAAATATAAAATGTTGTATAATAAAATTAATTAAAATTTTACATTTTCAAAATTTATGATTCTCAATTCAATTTATTTATCTAAATAATTAATTTTGTTCTGAATTATTTAATAATATTTAATATATTATTAATTTGTTGAATTTTATCTTAAAAAAAATCGCCTAAGCCCCCACTTAAATCCCATATAACCAGCTAGGCACTACACTTCTATCAACCGCTTTAGAAGCACTTAGCACCATTTTGCGCATTGACTATAACTTAAGCAAAATTGTGACTTCTTTAGTGGTTTGGTAATATGTCGAAGCTTCTAACAAGAAATTTTTAAACTACTCATAAAAGGTTTATTTCAACCACTTCAAAACCTCAAGATACTCTTGCAAATTAAAAAACGCACGCTCTGAAGTGAATGATTAGGATTAAGATTGTGTCTGCTTCTCCTCGACATGAGGAACAATATATTTACCACCCAAAAGTATGCAAAAATACATTGGTAGACGCCTCCTTGGTACCATAGTTTTTGACCTTGTCAAGTGATAAAACAAAAATAATTAGCTGCTGCCATTGCCACAAACAGTAACCAGGTACAGCATTGGAGTTATCAAAAGAAATGATGTTGTTTGCTCCAGACGAAGAGAGATGTGGAAGATGATTAAGGAAAACCTCTGTAATTATTCAACTCTCCCCATACTAATTGCTCTACTTCTTCCCATGTCTTGGCCGTCTTAAGTTCGTCCCACAGGCTGAAAATAGCTCCCAAGACATTCTCGTCGTGCAGGATGCAGTAGCACCTACATACATGAAACCATAAGACCAAACCCAAATGATTTAGTTACCAAAATTGATTCAGTAGCGGTTTGCTTCGAAGTGGATAAAACATAAACAATGCAACTTTGATTACAACAATGGAAAAACTGACAATAGGGATGATATAAACATAAAGGAAATGGGAGATATGACCGCTGATATCAACATAAAAGACATCTGTTCTATTTTTGCTTAAGGTTTATCATAGTTTGATAGGCAGATGGAATACTCTCTAGCGTGTAGCATACAAAGTACTGAAACTACCGTAGGTAAATAAAGAACATTGACTGATGAATCGCCCAATAAATTGATAGAATAGCATAGGAAAGCGTATATGGGGACCAAAACTTACATGGCATGGTAGGAAAGCCGTCCAAACTTATCACCACCCTTAACAGACTCATTATGTGATTCTTGTGCCACAAAAGGAAGTTTATAGCTTTCTAAATAGCGCTTGAGGAGACGGTGATCACCTCTAAATATATCCAAGTATAAGGGTATCAAATCATAAATTGGGTCACCTGAAAAATCGATAAACGAAACAATTTGACAAGAGTACATATGAGCCAAGATAATATCAGAAGCCAATACAAAACCAGTCAGAGATGTCTTTGAATGTGATTCAACATGAAAACTTTGTTTCAATTGAAGAGATATGTCAACTCTATATATCAAGATCATAAACATAGATACATTATGTTATACACGTGCAAAAATATCCCCAATCCCCATGCCAAAAAATTCAGTTCAAAACTAAACTAACAAAATACAAACCGAGACATTGCAACTCATAAAAAATACAATAAAAAAAACAGAGATAATCCAAGCACCAATGTCATGAAAGTGGATAGCAAAACATGATACACAAATTCAATAAATAAACACTAACCTATAGAAAGATCACTGAAATCAAGAATGTGGTTAGGACGCCATGATTTACTCCCTACGCTATCACCATTGCCATTCACTGAACCATTGTTCACCATGCCAGTGTCTTCAGTGTTTCCAATACAGCAAGAATCAACATCACACGGTTCCATGTGAATATTGTCGTCCATGATATCTGAGTGTATCCAAGAACAAGGTTTACCGACTTTGATTAAGCCATTATCATCCTGAAACCATATTTGGTCAAGATATTGATCCATTTGAACAAAATTGATCTTGACATGTTTATCAAAGAGAGGGATGGGGTGGAAACCTCGTATATGTAAAGGAACTTGGAAAAATCATCTGAAATGTATTCATCGACTTGCTCTATTAGTGTTCTAGGAATTGGATTTCCCCTGCACAGTGAAACAGCGACTTAAGAGATATCACTGTCATACTCCCAATACCATGTTTTAAACATAAAGCTTTATGACTGGAGTTCAGATTACACTCAATTATGTTTGACCAGGACGGGTAACAATTGTGTTTTAACCCAGTTCTTCAATACCACCGGAAAGCAAGCAAATAGAAAGAAGCAAAAAATGCACAAAAATGCACGCTTGATACCAGCACAAACATGAACCAAAATACATAGGTGGCATATGTGTAAGAAATATAAATTCCATTCTTACATACAGCCATTGATACAGTACAAAAGAAATGTAAGGAGTTGTTTTAGCACAGTATTTTGAACCGAAAGTGAAATAAACATCGCCTACCATTAGCCAGCCACATAGAAAATGTTACAATATTTTATGTTTTCGTCTGCACAAGTATGGTATATTCCAGCAATATGTTTGGAGTTTTCTATATAACAACCTGTGTATATCATATACAGCTGTATGTCCATTCCCATGATAACTAAGCAAGACAATTGGTTTATAAGTCTAAACTTAGGTCTATCATAGTATATTGTCAAATTAAACTTATGGAGAACTCAACAACTAAAACATTGTGATAGGCAAAGAAATACCATTTAATCAAGCGGCCTGATACATCCTTCTTCTTCCTGATTAGAGTTCTGATAAAAAGATTCCATTCAGCTGGAATTTCTGATTTATCAGGAGTAACCGCCATACAACCGTTAGCCAACGGAAGATCTATTTCCTGTTCGATATCTGTGAAATTTGATGCACTAAGAGGTGGACAGGGCAAGAGATGGAGATTACGGAGCTGCTCTCCGAGAAAGGATGCTAACTTCAGCGTGTCTTCAGATGAGATGGTATCTCTTCTGCAAAGTACGAAAAAAAACAAGGCCGATTAAAGAGCCATGTTAATTTACCTCAACACATCATGAGAAACAGTTGAACAAAAGAAGGAACATATACACTAATTTTACTTACAACTCCGCATATATTTTCCCTTTGCATCGTTTTGTTATAAGATAAGGCCATATCCTTGTGCATTCAGGTGAACCAACAGGTCCATGAATCGCCATCCCCGCTTTTCTGTATTCAAATTGTTTCTTACTCCACACACCGAAAGGACAAACATCTTGTTTGAACTTCTCGGGAATAAGATTGCAGTTAGCAATTACATCAGGAACTCTGCTTCCATCCCAGGGTACAATTCGATAGGTTCCATTTTCAAGATAGATGATCCCAGTTGCCAAAACATCAGGTATGTGATTTTTCAAAGGAGAGTTAACTTTACATAGGAGATTGTAAAACTCAAGCTGTAATGTGCACCAAAATATTAGATGTATGCCAAATATGGTGCAAGAAAAGTAATTAAAAGGAAAGATAGTACCTCAGTGCCTAAACCATAAAGTGAGTTTTCTAGCCCTTCTTCAACAAAAATTTTGATTACATGGTCGGCCATGAGATATACCTGTTGGCAATTAGTAAGAGACATAGCAGAGAATCCCAACAACACTTCACTCTGAGGTTGGACAGATCTACTGCCGTAATGACAAATGTTCATGCAAAGCCGTTAAACTAAATGTATGAACTCAACTTCGACTCTAATTAATAAAGAACAATAAAATAATTAAACAGTTTGGTCCACCATCGATACTATTAGCCTTCCATCATAATTTACATCCCCTAGCTGTCCACCCTAATAGTAATTTTCAAAGGAAACTTACTCATATTTACCATGCTTTTAAATTTCCTGTGGTGGATAATGGTGACTTTAATATATTCCATAGGCCTATCGTTAACTTTTTTTTTCCTCAGGGAATTACTTATCACTGGTGTTCTTACTCTAACATTATATAAGATATAATGCAAAAAACGACTACTTTGAAGAGATAAGTAGGTCTTCAAACTTGGTAATGATCATAGTCTAAAGACATCTCGTCAGAGCTTGATTAACTTTGCTACTGATTCCAACCTGAACCTTTAAAGTATATTTTACTACCATCCACCACCCGGCAGATGAGTTGACCTGACAGACTGGAAGGCATACTGGATTCCTTATAATTATCATGGACTTCATGAATTGTGAGCCGTTCTAAAGTGATGCTTGCTTATTGTTCCTTGTAAGGTCTTTAGCCTTTTTGTTCCATCTTCATGTTAATCTTGCTCCAAGTAAAATCCTTATCCACACATTGTAGAGATTTGATGCTTTAGTAATATCTTGTTTATCTTGAAAGTGATAATGACAAGGTCATGTTTTAAGAAACTAATCTGGAATTCCCAGGCATTAATTTTCCATCACAAAATAAAAATATGAGCTCAAGTTACTAAAGAGTAATCAATAGGAAGTAACTTACAGTAACTTTAACTTACAAAATGAATTTTCTATATATTAGATGAAAAAACTTATAACTTACAGGATTAACTTGCTACATATTAGAAAAAATAACTTTAACTTACAGGATTGCTACCCGTGCCAACAGGAAGCCGCTCATCATCTGTTGGAGTAGGCAAATTATGAAATGCACAAATCTCTGCTAGACATTTTGACCATCTCCCCGCATTTAGTGCAATACAAGCTCCCTGATATTCAGAGAAAGAAATAATCACAATGCAAGCGAAAAGTAAAAGAAAAGAACTGGAGGTTCACCTCTCAAAAGATTAAATTGAAAACAAGAACCCCATAAGAGACGATAAATACATCAGCCAAAATTACAACAATAAATGTGGAAATGTGGAGGGGTGCCCACCAATGGTGCATGTCATTGGCAAAGCATCCACCCCTTTAAAAATTACAACTGGCGCAAAAATTGGATAAAGAAAACACTCTTAATCCCTTATATGTAGAAATATAGTCATATATATGAAAGATAATGTGTGTGTCATTGGTGACCTCTTCATTAATGCATATAACAACCAATTTGGAAAGACCAAAAGATGGGTTAAGTACCTTCCAGATTAAGTTTCTCATTTCTGGTTTTCCAGACCAAAGCTTATATAACCATTCTCTCATTTCTCGTTGCCCATGCAATTTCCTGAGCTCCAAGGCGAGTTGTAGTGATCTCTCTCTTTGTCTAGATACGTAGCTAAGAAATTGACATCATAAGAAAAACCCTGGAAACTCCTTTGTTGTATATTATGGTCATTAGAGGCACCATCCATAGCACTTTCGCTAGGTTCAAGAGTTCTGATTCTTTTCTCTTTCCTACTCAGAATGGAGAAACTAGACTCATCTCCGTCATATAGAACTTTATTTGGGGTATCCTCAAAATTGCCTTCTTCATGTGCAAGTAATCCAGCACGGCAAACTCCCTTATGACGATAACCAGGTGCCATGTCCAAACACACAAATTCAAAATTTTGGGGATTTACAAAGTTCTGGGTAATAGCAATACTTGGTTCCAGATTTAAGACACAGTGCCACCATCCACTTGGAACAAAAATTGTTTCCCCTGGCAGTTGGGTACACTCTATTGGCTTGTCTACATCAGCAAGAAGTGGATAAAAATCTAGCCACCACTGCAAGACAAAAAAGGAAGCAATAACAGCAACTTTAAAAACGTAATAGAAATTTGAAATATCACAGAAGATGAAGAATCATCTGAATAGAGTACCTGCAGTGAGGATGGAGTTTCAATGTTGACATCACCATCATCTTCGTTTACATGTACTGTGACACTGAGAGGTACTTTTCCTGGAGGATAAAGGGCCCACCTTCATAAACACAAAAGCTAGACCTCAATTATTTAATCCAAACAGGCACCCCAAAAAAAAAAGAGAGAAAACAGTATTCAGTGAAATACAAAGAGGAAAATGATGTCTGGTGAAATAATCACGACTCATAAGTGCACAAGGTATGTGGTTTTTGGAATGCCTTATATAAAGATGTTGATGATATCCCTATCCATCAACTACATAGACGGAGGAGAACTGGAAGCAGAAAAAGAATTAACAAAAGGTCAAGATATCAAGTACAATCTAGACTACAAAAGAGCCACACACAAAAAAAAAAAAACTCTTGAATTGGTATCAATTTCGAAGCAGTATTGGAATATTGGAATATTGGATAACCCTGCATAATGAACACGTAGAACATATTAATTTCACCAAATGCTACTGTCTATTTAAACTGAGGCCCCCAACTATCACAAGCATAAGCTATATCAGAGAATGGATTGCATTGACTTAAATGCATGAGCTTTGGAGAAAAAGGTTGAACTTCACCTCTTACGGCCAACTAATAGTGTATTCCATGCACTAGTCAGAGCTGGATCAACATGCCAAGAGGCACCAGACCTCTGTGGCCCAATAACGAGCCACCTATAAGGAGGTCGCTTATCTCCATCTAAAACATCAAAAAAATCCTCTTGAAATAGGTAAGGCACGCTGTAATCTTTCAACATGGCAGGTGCAACCTCACCAAACTGTTCAACAAAGGAGCTACATTATACATCATAAGAATAAAATAAAATAAAAAACAATATGTAAACAAAGACAAGAGACACACAGAATTGAGCACCTTGTGATCAAAAATATACAGGGGATCCTCATCACACTGAATTTTCAAGTATGCAACATAATCTTTGAATTTCATTGAAACTTTGCGAGCACTTGTTTGAGAAATCTTGAAAGCTGTATCTCCATATTTCTTCGATAACTGGTCAAATGTCCATGTGCACCTTGCAGGCCAACCATCAGCTAATCCGGCAAGCAAAACCTGAGTAATTTGTTGGCGGAAATCCTATGTGAATAACATACACCACATATCTGTATGACCAGCATAAACTGCATACTGATCTTGATTACAGTTTGCAAGTCAGATTTATCTATGGTACAAGACCTACCAAGGAGAAAGTTAGGCCTATGGGACAGCCAAATTGATAAAACCCCAGGTTTTCATCACCTGTTTCATTTTTTTCGTTTCCCCCCGAATAAAATGAACACCATAGAGAACCGTAGAAAAATGACAATTACAATCAAAAGGTTCCACCTATAGTTGAAAACATTTTTTGGAAAAAAAAAAAGAAAGCTAGTCCATATATTCTAGAACTTGCGAAATTGGAGATAAAAGCATGGTGGTAAACTTTCTGTCATTCAGGGAGTCTGGACATTTGAAGCTGTGAAATCAGAAGCATGGCCGAATCACAAGTAGGGAACCTGGTGTTTAAGGTACAAAGGGGTAATAGAACAGGTAGGCTTTAGTCATGAACCATGATACCCAGTGCTGATGATTCCGAGGGAACGAAAAATGTTGTGTGTGATGTAGTGATTGAATTAAAAGAAGGGAAGTATGGTGCGGGAAAAGTTGATTAAGTGGTGACAGTGGTGATATGAGTAGGAAATTTGTTAAATTGGAAAAGAAACTATTTATCCTCTTCTTCCAGTGATATGCTATCAGTTTGTAAAGACTCAATACACATGTATGAATCACTATCTATCTCCTATATGGTCTACACAAGTGGGCAATATGAAAGAGAATACTTCTTTCTCAAATTTAAAACCATAATTTAACAAAAGAATATGTGTCTGCAGATAATCAGTTGAAGGAAGTTAAGTTTAGTCCCGTTGTATCAGTTTAATCTAAATTATGAATAAAAAAATGAGTCATCACCATACCGGGTTCTTCCCATCATATTCTCGAGAAAAGTCTTCTAGCTTGAGGTTGTTCTTTCTTTCCACATTCCCATCGTCGAAAGAAAAACTATCCAATGTGGTATGGCACCTGTACAATCTTCTGTACAAAAACAAGGAGTTGAATCCTGCAGCAATTTGATTGGAAATAAATATAATAGTCAGCGGGAAATAAAAACCCAAAGATGATTTTCAATGTTGTAAAATAAAACTAGCCTCCAGAACGAAACTACTATTCAAAAGATATGAAATCCATTACCATCAAAGTGAAGTGGTTTTCTGCAACAAGCTTCATCACTACCACATGTTACATTTTCTCTGCATCCAAAAATACAAAAACAAAAGTGGTCTCAAATTCCCAACTACTAATGTAGAGTTAAGCAAAACGCACAGAATACAGACTGATACATACAAATGCAGTGCCGTCTTTTTCCAGGAGCCTTTATACTGAAGTTGCCCATTCACTTTCTTAAGGCATATAGTCATCCAAAGTGGTTCTTCATTACATAGTATGTACATCACACTGCATATACCAAACAGCAACAAATAGACAAGTTTACAGAAAATAAATAATTTTTTCACCTTGCAAGGAAAAAATGATATGCAATTAACCAAACAAAAACCCAATGAAATTTAGATAATCTTATGAGCATCTTCTAGCTAAAAGAATATGCTTCAGTTCAATCAATGATAAATATGCTAACTTCGACTCAAAACACTAACATTTCACATACAAATAAGCGATAAAAAAAAATCGCAAAATTCAAAATATTCAATTGGAAAAAAGAGAATTAAAGAGAAGAACAAGAGAAGTGGAGTGAAGAACCTGCTAACGCAAGCGAGGCGAGTAGCATCGCGAGGGGTCAGGTATTCCAAAATGTCACAGATGAGGTCGTCAGGGAGGACTTGGAAGTCGCCGAGAGCGTCTGGTCGACGATCTCTGATCCCCAAAACATGGGCTTCAGAATTCTCCATTTGAGATACGAAAAAGAAAGTGAATTTGAAACTGAATTTGATAGATGCCTGGATTTTATGGGGAAATTGTGAGTTGGATGAGCAAGGCGAGCAGGACGAGTATGCAAATGCAGGAGAGGCGGGCTCTGGATTTCGGGGAATTTTGGAGATCGGATTTGCCGCGTCGATGTTACGTGTTTTATGTGCACCGGTTAAACCGTGTACGCGGAATATTTACGCTATTTCGAATTTTCCTCCTTTTAAATTCTTTTTGTTGTTCTTCTTCTTTCTGGGAGGCGGTGGGCCGTGGATTCGCGCACTACGGTGTGCGGAGAATTTGAGTGAAGGCGCGAATACAGCAGCTATTCTTCTTCTCTCTCCTCTAATTCCGAAATTTATTTGGTTATGCGCATATGCAATGCAACACTCAATAAATATAATTTTAGATAAATTTAATCAAAAATTTGTCTAAAACTTCAAAATAGGTCTGCAGCATAATTATCAAATTTATCCCAAAATTTAACATTTTAAACCAGGCTCGCTACATATACCAAGCGTGCTCACTCGCTAGTTCTACATCTGCATTTCTCATTTCTCCTCTCTCTCCTTCGTTTCTAGTCTTCGATCCTTTACTGCTAGCTTTCGGCTTATCCCTCTGTAGATAACAGAGCAGCGGGTGGTGTCATTCGTCCGAGGATTTCTATTCTTCAAGATTCAGCAAAATTGTCTTGGAAGGCTGGGTTTCTTTTAGATTTCCTTTACAAACTCACGGGTTCTTTAAAGTAAGCTCTTTTATTCCCCTTTTGATTTCATTTTCTCCTTTAGCTCCGAGTGACCTATATGCAATTTAGCCAGAACAGAGAGGAAATAGGTGAGTTTCCCCTTCTTAATTTCAAGTTTATATGCATGACGAAGGAATGTAGTTTTATTTCAATTTGGTAATCAGATTCATGTTTCGAAGTACATGTTGAAAGATCAGGAGGCGTTGCTTTAATTTATGGTAATTTGATTTTATGTTTATTACTCACTTTGCTTCTCTAACCTGACATTAAATATCATTTTGTTCTCCGAAATGATTTTAATTCCAATATTCTGACACAACTGACATTTAGTTGCACCGTTGCTCCATCTTCTATCCTCTATTAATTTAGTGCTTATGTAACAGTTCCTGATGGTTGACTAATTATTTACCCAAAATTATTAAAATTAACACAAAAAAAAATGAAGAATATGATGAAAAGTGAATTTGGGTTTATCATCTTCTTCCTTCTTCATCTAATAAGGAAGAAATCAAAGACCTTCCTGCCATTCAAGAGCAAACCTGGCAAGACCCAACCCGAATTATCAAGAACAGTATACTCTGGTCATGCTCCCGTCTGACAAAAACGTTGTCAGACAAGAGATAAACGCAAATTCTGCTAACTCATGTCTTCGCCTCTCGAACCTCAATCTCTGTGTAGCGACCCTAGAGGGTTACAAAGCCAAGAAAACGTGCAAGTGGACAAAAAAAATAGTTTAAAACATCGTTTGAAATCATATAACTTTTACACTATGTTTTTCAAAACCATGCATGCATACGAAAACCATTTCCTTTGATTAAAATGAAACATAGTTACTATTTTCAAAATACGTGAAAAGTAACTTCAAGTCAAAGATCATACAAAACCATTAAGCCAGCAACAAGCCAATGCAATCATTCATATACCACTAACCAATCATCATCACATTATCAATCATCAACAACACACAATCAATTCATATCCACTATCACCACATAGTCCACATAGTCACTCATCATCAATGCACAAGCATCACATCAATCATCATATCACAGGTGCACTACTAGTAGACAATATACTCGGGAACTAGAGCTCTGCTCGACGTTCGAGTGACACACTCAAGAACTGGAGTCCTGCTCGACGTCTGAGTCATCACAACAACACAATACCAAAATATACCCACATGAGATCGTCTCAACAACATAATCATAGTCACTAGTCTCAGGATCTAGAGCCCCCGGCTCGACAACTGAGACCCACATCCAACAAGCATTTTCATATAACGAAATCCAAATCACAGTTATCACATCACCATTACCAAGAAAGGCATACACACATCATATGAAACAAACCATCACATCAAATCCATATAGTCGAATCACAATTAGAAGTTCGGGTCTAAGCCCCAAACCACATCAACATCATTCGCGTAAAATGTTCCATTATTACAATTTCGGTAACAACCGTCCAGAAATTATATGAAAGTCATAAATATTCCAAAACACGTTAGTTCATGTCATAATGCAAATTCAACTCAAAACTAAAAGAAAAACGATCTCCGAAATCAATTTCTGGAATTCCTCGTAAAACGTGCATTAAAATAATAAAACAACATTCATAAATTCACTGAAAATCGAATCAAATTCTCAATCTCTCAACATCATCAAAATCACATAGAAACCCATTTAAATCACATAAATATGCATGCACAATAGTTTAGGGAAAGAAAGTCCACTCACACACCTCCGAATCGTCGAATTCCACTTTGCACGTGTTTCTGTAATTTCCGGGAACCTCAACACATGTCATAATTCACATTGAAAGGTCACAAACCATTCCAAATAACTCCTATTTTAATCCCATAATTTTTCGGGATTTTTAGACGAATTTAAAACAAGCCCTAAATTTTCGGCCACCCAAAATTATACCAAAACGATGTCCGATTAACTCGAAAACCAAACCATTAGATTCGTGACATCGAAAACATTGAAAAATATGTTGACCATAGCTCGAAAAACGCATTCACGCGCCCCCATGCGCCGCCCAAAGTGGCAGCGAGTGAGTGTCACGCGCCTGCTACAGTCTCCCAATTTACTATTCATTTCGCCAACCACCGTCCAACCCGATTTTCTGCTCTTCGGGTCGCCTGACCCGGTCATTTCTCACTCAATCTTCAATCTTTTTCAATTATAACTTGACCAAGCTAATCGTAATCAACCCAGGAGAGGCTTTAAGATCTTAAAACCTTGAAAACCTACCTCAAATTCGTAGCTCAAGTTCCAAGCTTCATGGCCATGGCGTCCCAGCTAGTTCTTGCTTCATTCCAATGTCTGAGCCGTTCCCTTTTTTGTCCCAAAATGATGGTACGACGTCTAAGGGAGCTCGAAACCTGCTAACTCCCAAGATCTTGGTTCGAAACCTGAAAACCCGAAACACTATTTCACCAGTTCACGCCCTTCGTTCCCATTTCAGCCCTCATTTCCTTACTATTTTCACTCGATGATCACACCATTTTCCTCCTCTTCTTGTCACCCTAAATATCTCCCATTTTCCTTGCTCGAATCCTCACAGTGGTGAGTGTTTGAAATTTTCCCCTCTCGGTCACCTTGCACTGAAACCTCACACACATACACACACATATAACCACAATCACACACAGTTGGAGTCAGTGGCACACTCCCATACCAGATAAGGCACACTTGACCCTATCTAATTGGGCCACAACAAAAAATCTCAAAAGAAAAATAAAATGACTAAAATGGTCAAAGGCACACTTGACCCTTCAACTAAAATTACCAAAATGCCCCTAGGTAATTTAGATTTGAATCAACACCATTCGAGCTCCGTTTCTGGCATGGCGGCTGCCGACGTACTCGGGAGTCCGAGATCTTCCTAACGACGTTTTCAAAATCTCCAAAAGCCGTCTTGATAAAAAAGTCAACATTTTGTAAGTCAAAATTAACCATTTGACTTTGACCAAAAAGTCAACTAAGAGCAAAATGGTCAATTTCGTCTAATCTTTTCTCGATTTTGGTGTGTCGTCTGTCTACGGACTCAAGATCTCGAGACTATCATAATTGTCTTTTCGGAACCCTTAAACAGCGTCCCAATAAAAAAGTCAACATTTTGACTTTTCTAAGGGTAAAATCATCCTTTTACCTTAACTTTTCCAATTTCTCATTTCCTCAACATCCGGGTCGTTACAAAACCAGCCCTTGGATTTTTCAAATCTCCAATCTGCAAACCAATTCAAAAAATACAACCTAAAAATGCAACGAGAATCTATCGATATGTAAGACCTGTGTCCTAGAGGGAACGGTGAACGATCCCACATTCCTGCTAGGGGGAATGGTCTGGGAAGGGAATGGTGGTGTGCCTTAAAGGTGTAGGCACACACCTATCTAACTCGAGGCTTTCTGGGAGCTTATTGGCTTTGGATTCCTGGGGAACTCCAAAGTTAAGCGAGTTGAGGCTGGTGCAATTCTATGATGGGTGACCCCCTGGGAAGTTGCACCGTGAGAAAAACCGTGAGGGCAAGGGCAAGGAGGCCCAAAGTGGACAATATCGTGCTAGATGAGTCGGGTCCTGACCGAGGAGGGTTGGGTCCTGAGAGAATGGTATCAGAGCCAGACCCCAACCGGAAAGTGTGCCAGCGAGGACACTGGGCCCTAAGTGTGGTGGATTATAAGACCCGTGTTCTGGAGGGAACAATGAACGATCTCACATTCCTGCGGGGAGGGGGGAATGGTCTGCGAAGGGAATAGTGGTGTGCCTTCAAGGTGTAGGCACACACCTATCTAGCGCGAGGCATTCTGGGAGCTCACTGGTTTTGGATTCCTGAGGAACTCCAAAGTTAAGCGAGTGGAGGCTGGTGCAATCCCATAATGGGTGACCCACTAGGAAGTTGCATTGTGAGCTCCCGGGAACAAAACCCTGCGGGTGTGATGGTGCGCCCTACCCAGAGGGGACAATATCGTGTTAGATAGAGTGGGCCGCTACACAACTCTGATCTAAACGAGGCCTTTTGGGAGCTCAAGTGGCTTTGGGGGGGATTGGAACCCCAAAGTTAAGCGAGTTGAGGCTGGTACAATTCCATGATGGGTGACCCCCTGAGAAGTTGCACCGTGAGCTCCCGAAAACAAAACCGTGAGAGCAAGGGCAAGGAGGCCCAAAGCGGACAATATCGTGCTAGATAAGTCGGGTCCTGACTGAGGAGGGTTGGGTCCTGACACGATATATCACCAATATGTTCCCTTCACTCTATTTTCTCTTCTCTCGATGTGATTATGTTGAAATTCATAAGGGTCAGGGACTTCAAGGTGAAGGACGTGTTCCCCATGATCAAGAACAGCGTGCGTGCGGTGGCGCAAGGAGTTTGGAATCGATGCCTTCCTGGAGGAAGACCTCGGAAACTAGTGGGAGAATGTGGTGTTCACCCATGGAGTTGACAAAGAAGGCCACTCTGTTTGCGACAACTTGTTTGGAGAATTTCAGAACAAGGAGATTTACGAGAATACTTTCACCGATGAAGATAAGCGCTCCAAATTCATTAAGTGGAGGATCCAATTCCTAGAAAAGAGCATAAGAAAGTTCGACTTCAACCTTACCGGAATTTCCACAATATCAGTGGATTCTGGTTGCATTTTTGGAATTAGTTTGCAGATTGGGAATTTGGAAAATCCAGGGGCTGGTTTCCTCTTGAATGACAGGAAGGTCTTTGATTTCTTCCTTATTAGATGGAGAAGGAAGAAGATGATGAACCCAAATTCACTATTCATCATCTTCTTCCTTTTTTGTGTGTTAATTAATAATTTTGGGTAAATAATTAACCAACCAATTAGAGGCTGCCGCGTAAGCACTAGATTAATAGAGGGTAACAGATGGAGTATCGGTGCAACTAAATGTGCATTTGTGGTAGAACATTGGAACTAAAATCATTTTGGGGAGCAAAGTGATATTTGATGTCCGGTTAGGGGAGCACAATGAGTAATAAGCCTTGATTTTATATAGGATACACATAAAATCTGAGATCTAATGTGAATATACCTCCGGTTGTTAGATCAAACAAGAAAGTTGAATTCCATTCTTCAAAATATGAGATCTAATGTAAATATACCTCCGGTTGTTCTTTATTACTATTGATAACTGGGAGTTTTGATTTTTGGAATTTCTTGGAAATTGGTTCTTGTTTATGATATGCTGCTCTTCTGCTCAAGATTTTGGAGGGAAGATCTGTTGTTCCCATGATGAATGCATATTATGGCTGTTTATTTTTCCAACTTTAGGTCATGTTTAGATGTTTATTTGATTATATTTGAATACACTCAAGCTCAAAACATAAGTCTTAAATCTCAAGATCTTGTCACTTTTATAATTACTTATCTGTTATAGTGACATTACATTGAATTTGAGAAGTACAGGTGGATGGGAGAATCTGAGACTTCGAATTCGGATTCGATTGGAAGCGATGTCATGGCAGCTAGGTGAAGCAAACTTCGAGCTCGGGACTTTACGAATGGTAGGTAATGGGTATTGGGTAGTCTTTTGAATATGATACTCTGATTTGGGTATTTGGTATTTGGGTTGGGTAGTCGGAGTTTCGGCCTTGCGAATGTATAGCTTATGTTTAAATTTGATTGGTTGTTTTGAATTTATAATTATGATTAATGAATGATATTGTGAACATAGGATAGTATGGATTTATAATTGAATTGGGTAATGTTGTGATTGTGAACATATAATATTTCATTTGATGTTCATGTATGAATTATTGGATTGATACTTGAATTTGAATGTATGAGATGATTTTTGATTCATATGGAGTAGGTTTGAGTCTAATTTGGTCATTTGAAATGGATTGTAAGATGTTTTTTTGTTCCAAACACTAAATATTAAAAACTATCTGTTGTAGAAAAATTAGGTTCTTATATGTTCAAATTTGAAAAAATAAATTTAATATTTAAAGTTGATGAAAATATAAAGTCTGATTTTGACAGTTGTAAAAACTGACTAGCTATTAATAATTTTTGAGTCATTTTAAGTTAAATTTATCTAAAAATTTGTTGAGTCTGCTGCAGATACTGTAATTATTTAGTATTTAAGTTTTAGTTTTTTTTAATGGATGGAAGATAGAACTCATACACAAAATGAAATGTAACGACCCGTCCCAAATTCCATGATTAGATTAGTGACTAATCACGATTAGTGAGGTTAATCGGTGATTAGTTAGGCTAAATCGGACGAACGATGCGAAATGACCGTTTTGCCCCTGATGGTGACAAAACGTTGACTTTTTAATCGGGCGGTCAAATGGACTTTGACTGATGACCGTGACGTAGTTCGTGACGTCACGAGTTCATAGACAGGTGTCACGTTCAATTCCGACGTTCGAGGAGGAAGTTATGACGTTCGGAAGTTTAGGGGCATTTTGGTAATTTGGGTGAATAGGAGGTCAAAAGTTGACTTTTTGACCGGGAGGTCCGATGGCCGAGGGCCAGAGATCCTTACGTAGATAAGGACGATACGAATCTGTAGACAGGCGGCACGTCGAATTCGGACGTTCGACGGCGAAGTTACGGTTCACAGAAGTTCCCGGTTACTATTCACGACGGCACGTTTTACGAGACAAAAAGTGCAGTTTGTCTTTAGTGGGTCCAGTTACTTTTCAGCAACCAATGGATGAGTGACACTTGTCACCCATCCACTGGCCAACCTCACCCACTCATGCACCAAAACACTCAACCGTGCATCCAGTTTTCCAATTTCCTCCAACCATTTCCCGATCCCATTCCTCTCATCTGTGCGACCCCAAACATCCAACCCTCACCCTATGATCATGACAGAGAGACCAGAGGGGGAGAGGAGGACCGGTGAAGCGTGGTGGCCGGCCAGGACGAAGCCACCGTGCGCGGTGGAGACCCAAACCCGAACGGTTACCCGGTTAGGCCCAAATCTCCCATTTTGTCGATTTTTACATTATGGATCGTTTTGGTTGATTAGGGAATGTTTGTTAGCTTGTTTAGGGTGTGTAGAGATGGTTTTGAATGGGGGTTGACGGCTGTGACGCCTGGGGACGAAATCGGAAAACTGGGCCGTGGGGGGGTTAATTTTTAGGGATCGATTTAGGGGGTTTTAGCTTGTTTGGTTAATTGGGTTAGATAGGAAACTTGAAAATAGGAATGTAGGAATTAAAATGGAAGAAAACGGATGAGAAATGAGGGCGTCGGAGACCTGGACCGGTTACGCCGGTCCAGTTGCAGGGGATGGACCGGACCGGCCGGCCCGGACCGGTTCGATCGAAGGAAGGGGATGCACTGTAGCGGCGCGTGGCTCCCACGCGCAGCCACTTCAGGCGGCGCGTGTGGGCGCGTGCTAGGGTTTTTGGGGATGTGTTCAACATACGAAATCATCTATTCGATGTAACGAACATTTTGGGACTGGTTTCGTGTCGATCGGACACCGTCTCGATATGTTTCGGGGCATCGGAAGGTTTAGGTTCGGTTTTAAAAATAGTTAAAAATATGGGAAAATTACGGGGCTTTAGTGGGAGGTTAATTAAGTAGTTAGTAACCTTCTATTACGATTTGGACAGGTTTGGGAGTCCCGGTGACGGTGATCGGCTCGGGGAGCCGTATGGCACGCAAATCGAGGCGGCAACTCGGACGGTCTGTGAGTGGACCTTGTTTTCTAAATTGGTGCATGCATAAATGTTTATTATATGTTTTATTACTTGTTTGATGATGCCATGGGTGCATTTGTATGTGGTTACGTATAAGCACGTATTTCGAGGTTTCGGCCTTATACGGTGCTTATACGGGTCTGTATTTCTTTATTGATTTAAATGAACTGAATTTGGATTTCAAAAGGATAAAATCGGGTATGAGACCCATTTGGTTTTGTCTCGGTCATATGACCTCAGATATCGGGCACGGTGTCCAACTGATGTCCTATGTTCGGGTACGAGACCCAGTCACTTTACGGTTTTGATCTCAGGTCAGGGAACCTTAAATGGATTCCCAGGTTCATGACGGTTTATGGGAACCGGCATGAACCCTTGTTATGGTATCATGGTTCATGACGGTTTATGGGAACCGGCATGAACCCTTGTTGGTTATTACGGTACATGACGGTTTATGGGAACCGGCATGTTACCTGGTTATGTTATTACGGTACATGACGGTTAATGGGAACCGGCATGTTACCTGATTATGGATATTATGGATCATGACGGTTCAGGGGAACCGGTCATGAATGTTTATGTTATGTATATATATGTTCGTCTACCTTCCTTTACTTCTATTATCTCCTCCGGGGAGGGTCGTTGGCCTGGGTGGACCCCGGAGTAGTCACGGAGCACCGACTGAGTGGAGTCACCCCCCAGTTGGGTTCCTTACTCTCAGGAAGGCTATGATTACCATTACCTCGGGTAGGGTCAGTGGTCTGCAGACATTGAGCTTGACTTTGAGATGACTCGGATTGAGACCCGGGTAGCGCGCGCGTAGCTTTGGATACCGTGACAGGATTGGTTGTGTGACTTATATATATGTATGTGATGGATATATGATATATGATATGTGGTGTGTACAGGTGTGCACAGGATTTGAGCAGTGGCTCGTGTACTTGGTTTCTTTATGGTTTGGGGCCGAGTCCCTTATGGATTTGGGCAGTGGCCCGTATGGTCGTTTTATTGTGGTCTTTTCGACCTTGGTTTATATCTGATTTGGGCTTAGTTCCCACGTATGGTTTCTTTGGTTAAATGGTTTTCCAATGCATGCATGCTTTTTAGTGGAGGGTACAAATGTCTTCCTTATTAAATGTTTTTATAAACTCTTTGTTTTGTCCACTCACAGTTTTTAATGTTTTGACTGCCCTTCAGGTTGACATCGGATGTGGACTGTAGCAGAGACCGAGATATCACATGCCTCCTCCGGATCCTGGCGTACTCTGATAGCCCGGGAGGGCAAATGACGAAAGTATCCCTTGTCTGACACTTCGTGTCAGACGGGAGCAGGGTCATCCCGCACTAATCCCGGAGGGATTGGGATGGGTCCTGTCATGAAATGAGTATAAAATCGTTACTACACGTCATTTGTATTTTTTACATAAGATATCTCATGTTTGATTGATTGATTTTCATCGATACGAGATAAATTTTAATATAAATATAAATGTTTATAATTTAATTTTTTTTTAATAGTATTATATTTAAAACTAATAAAAATAAAATGAGGAAGGAAAAAAAAAGCATTAATAGTGGGAGGAATGTGAATGTAAACGAGTATACAAAATGAAAATTATTCTTAGTTGTATAAATTTAGGTCAACTATCCCAAGTTTTTTTGCTAAACAAAATTCTTAAAAACAAGGTATTGGGGACTCTAATTGGCATGGTATGTCTCACAAAAACATTGAGTTATAATTCGGGATTTTTAGTCGATTTTTGAAATTTCGATAAAAAAAAAATCAAATTACTTATTTTGTTTCCATTATCATCAACCTGAAGATATTTAAAAGTTGGTAGAAAATATTTCTAATTATTTTGATCCGTAAAGTTTCTTTTTACCGAAATTTCAATGAATTTTCTGTTTTTTGGCTTTAAATTTTTCTTATACATTAGTTAGTGGACACCATAAAATGCATGACATGTCTCAAATAATTTATAATAATTTGTTAACGTGTAGTTAAAATATTTCAAAAAATCTCAACAATGGCATTTTTCACCAAAATTATGAGTTACAACTCACGACTTTTAGTCAATTTTTGAAACAACAAAGTCCCTATCCTATTTCATTCCTTACCACCCTGTTGATATTAAAAAGTTGACAAGGAATCTTTCTAATTATTTCGATTTGTAAAATCACTTTCGAACCCTATTATGAAATTTCATTGAGTTTCCTATTTTTGACCTAAAAATTCTTCAAAACTAGTTGATGTGCATTTTAAATGATATGGCATGTATCAAATGACTTACAATAGTTTTTTTAATGTGGAGTTAAATATTTCAAGAGATTTTAACAGTCGCATTTATTGTAGAAACTATCATTTACTCACGATTTCTAGTCGATTTTCGAAATTTCAACAAAAAACATCAAAATACTTATCCTATTTCAATGTTTATCACTCTGTAAGATATTTAAAAGTTGACAGAGAGGATCTCTAATTATTTTGATTCGTAAAGTCACGTTTTGAACCCTGCTACATAATTTTATTGAATTTCCTATTGTTTGGGTTAAAATATTCCAACACATTTGATTTTGGCGTCAGCGTGCCGTATGCTGATTTTGGCGTCAGCTTATCTGACTTCCTATCATGTTTGGCCTAAACCCTTCTGGTCAGGTTGCTAATTTTAGTAGTCTGTTCACTGGCCCGTATGCACCTAGAGAGCCAAATCCCAAGATTGTTAAGGTCATACCTCATAAATTTAAGATCTTTTCTCTATTTCTAGATGCCTTATGCCCTTTTGATTCAGAAGGAAACCTTAGGGCTGAGTCCGACTTTGGTGGTTTGGGGATAACAGGTGATTATCTAGACTCTATTTATGAGAAGATTCAATTTTTCCATTTCTCGTTGGACCTTTTTGTATTCTTCCTTGATAGATACCCGGTGTTCAACGAGCTCCCTGTCAAGTCCTGGAATCTCCTCGTGGTGCCATGCAAAGAAATCTTTGAACTCTTTGAGAAGTGTTCTCATTTTTACTTTCATTGTCTCTTCCAGTATCTCCTTAACGTAGGTCGATCGAGGGACTTCTTTGGCTCCTAAGTTAACTTATTCTAAAGGGTTCTGGATCTTAGACGGGGGTTTGTGCACTTCTGAAGACCAAAACCTTATGATTTCTGGTGGAATCTCATCCTTCTTATCTTTTTCCCCGGTATCGTGAATAAACTCTGCCATGTTGATGGCTGAACTCCCCCGTCTCCTATTTCATAGTAGATTCGAGTGGACCCTCACTGAAAGACATATCGCGGGACACAACATAAACATTCCTTTGCTCACCCCCAATATACTAGCAATCTTTGTTTTATAGACTGTATTGCTTCTTCTCGGTCTGCTTCCTTGTTAGGTTTGTTATCTATTTTGAGATTCCAGCCTTGGGGAAGGCATATCATATTCTACCTGGGCTAGGAATCCTTGCTCGAAAAACTTGTGGGTCGTCACCTTGTTAGGTCAGCATTTCTCGACTTTTCTGATCAATTTGATGCTTCCTATTTTGAGGTTATAGAAACTAGCTTCAGCTACCTTAGGATTAGCCATGAATGGTCACGCATCTACTTGGATGATCTCCCAAGATCCTCCTTCGCGGGTAGCATCGTCGAGATTCCATATGGCAATTTGTTGGTGCGAAGTCGATGACACAACCTATTTTTTTTGGTCCAGTCCCTCCCTAGTAAAATGTTGCAGCCTGCAATACTATCTACTACAACGAATGACAACATCAATTTCTCTGATCCAACCATGATCTCCAAGAGTAAAACCCCATGAGTTTTAGTAATGGTTCGGCTCAAGTTGGACATTATAGTCGTAGTTGGCAAGCAATCTTGTAGTGTCCTATTTAATATTTTTAACATTTTAGTAGGTAGGACGTTGATGGAAGTCATTCCTTCTATTATCATCATGTCGATCGGGATGCCTTCCAAATGAGCTGTAATGAAAATAAGTCATAGATGATCTGTCATCTCCTTAGTCGGGATATAAAATAACGACTTTTGTTAGTAAAAAGTTATTTTTGGGATGACATCTTGATCTTTATCCATTGGGATCGCAATCGTTGCTCGAGAGGGTTCATAAATGAAAACATCACCTATCATCTGGTTGACTTAGTGATAGACTGTAACGACCCTTCCCGGAAGTTAGGATTAAGGAAGCGATTAGTGACGGATTAGTGAGGCTAATCAGTGGTTAGTTGGTTACTGTGGGCTTTGGACGTAAAATGACGATTTTGCCCCTAGTTTGGGCAAAAATGTTGACTTTAAGTTCGGGCGGCCAATTGGACATTGACAGATGACCGTGACATAGTTCGGGACGTCATGAGTCCGTAGACAGGTGGCACGCCCGATTCCGACATCCAAGGAGGAAGTTATGATGTTCAGAAGGTTAAGGGCACTTTCGTAATTTGGTTAAAAGAGGGAAAATGTTGACTTTTTGCTGGCCCTTAGTTTTCACGTAGACCAAGGACCGTTAGATAGGTCTCGACGTCCTGAGTACAACGACAGGCGGCACACTGTCATCGAACTTCGGACGGTTAAGTAGTGACTCTAAGAAGTTGAAGGGTAAAATGGTAAATTGGACTTGAAGGGCATTTTAGTCTTTTTACACTTGGGCCAATCAGATAAGGCCATATGGGGAAGTGTGATTGGATATTTTAAATTCAGTCCATAGAGTTATGGACACGTGGGGGGCTCCTAAAGGGTTCTAGTGGTGTGTGTGTGTGTGTGCACGGCTACATATTGCACGGTTGTTAATCGTCCAACCGTTCACAGAGAAGGAAAACAGAGAGGTTGTGTTAGCCGTGGAATCCTAGTCCAATTAACCCATTAATCTCTATCCTTTGCCTTAAAAGAGTGAACGAAAAAGGAAGAGGGATTTGGAGGCCAGGGTGAGACTCCTGGAGGTCCCAGGAGTCGTGTGGTTGTGGTGCCGTGCCGGGGGAGGACCTGGGCGGCCGGCGGCCAAAACAGGGGCCACGGGCTCAGTTTTTCGAAGGAGAGTCGTGAGGTTTTGGGCCGTGATTCTTCGATTTTAGGACATGGTTAGCTTGCTTAGGACGGGACGAAGCTATTGGGATTGGTTTGGACGGAATTTATGGATGAACGGCGGAGAACCGGTCACGCCGGTTCAACTGAACCGGGTGACTCGAGGTAGGAGGAGCACTGTAGCAGGCGCGTGATACCCACGCGCAGCCACTTTGGACGGCGCATGGAGGCGCGTGGGGAGGATTCCGACCAAGCTTCCAACATGGTTTTGGTTCTAAATGTCCTAAGGAGTTCATTGGTATGGTTTTCGGGTGAATCAGACGATGTTAGGAGGTTGTTCGGGAATCCGGACGGTTTAGGGTCTAGGATTAAAATATTAATAAATTCCCGAAAAATTTGGGGAAATTAGGGTTAGCATCCTTAATGTGTTTGTGACCCTATTTGGTGCATATTGACAGGATGGGAGACACCCGAGACGGTCGAGGAGCGCACGGAGCGCGATTGACTCGTTCCGAGCTGTGAGTGGACTCTTTCTTTTCTTTCGAGCATGCCTAACTGTTTTATTAATGTTGTATGTTATTAAATGTGTTTTTATGCTTCTTAATGATGCTTCTATATGGTTGATATGTTTGCACGTTTTACGAGATATTATGGGATTTGCACGTTTTTCGAGAAAAGCTGGTTTTCGGACTTTGATGCCATATTTGAGGATTTCAACCTATAAATGTTTTCTGATGATGGTAGTTGGGTGATGAAATATGATTTGTGATTACATGTGATTTTTGGTATAATAATGGATTTCCGGATTTGGGTTCGGAATGTCGGTTCTGAATGCCGGAAGGGCTTCGAACCGGGAATTTCGAATTCGAGTTTGGTTATGGATTTGGAAATGGTTTTACATTGAATTTGGATTGGATTTGCTGGATCTGGATATGGGTTTAAAGACCCGGATATTGATTTGACGGGGGACGGGCCCGAATTGAGTTTAAAGACTCGGGAGTTTAAAGACTCGGACATTTATGATATTACCCCCGTAGGCCTTTTGAGTTTAAAGACTCGGGAGTTTAAAGACTCGGAAAATTATATTTGAGGCCTGGTTGAGTTTAAAGACTCGGATAGGTCCAGCAGGTTTGATCGGACATGATGGTTTGCTGTTCATGGTTTATGCTATGGTTTTCTGATATACATACCATGAGTTCTATATCTGTTTTATAGTGTTTCTGTTTCTTATGATGTTTCATGTTATGATTTTCTAATACTCAGTTGGGCATGCCTGTTTTTAAAACGGAGGGAATAAATGTTCTTATTGTTTTTTTTCCTTAACTTTGATATGATGATCCACTGTTTTTGAATCTTTCATTTATTCTAGTCCACTCACACTTTTGGTTTTAAATTTTCCCTCCAGGTCGTGGTGATAGCGCTGGGGTGAACGTTGAGGCAGATATCGAGGCATAGAGCTTACGACGTTCTTCCGTTGCGAGACTAGCATAGTAGGATTTTGTGCCCATTTTGTAGAACTATGCTCAGACTAACAGTTGTATATCTTTACTCCTTCGTCTGATAGTTATGCTTATTGTGGTGTTGAGGTTATTTTGGTACTTTAGGTGTAATTGTCAGACGGGAGCAGGGTTCGTCCCGGGTATCGTGGCGATATTTGGGACGGGTCCTGACACGTACAACAATGATCATCGCGGGAGGGACAGTACCACAACAAGGGGCAGGGATCGAGCCACCACCAGTCAGGCAAACCCCACACGGGACCCACCTCAAAGTATGAAACTTATTCCATCCTGAATTCCTCCCTCGAGAATGTCTTGATGAGCATCGAAGGCACAATCCCCAAGCCACGGGCGCGACCGCCTGGCCCCCGCCCGGGCGTCCAATCCAACCTGTATTACCAGCACCACAAGTTCAACGGCCATACCATCGATGAGTGTGTGGCCTTCCGCGACATCGTGGAGGCGCTCGTAAGAGAAGGGAAGATCAACCAGTTCCTCCAGCACGCGCGCCCCGCGCAGGGTCTGCCACAAATCAACAGATCAGTGGAGGTCCTACCATCTCTTCCTCCTACACGTCCAACCGGGCCAAGAAAAACTTCCTGCGAGCCACGACATCCAACCACCAAATCTTCAACATCGAGGATGGACGCGCCGCCAAGGTCGCACGGGCGGGGTGGACGCCTATCACCTTCTCCGAGGAAGAAGAACGGGGGGTCATTTTTCCCCACGATGATCCATTGATCATTCGAGCTCAAATAGCCAATTTCGATGTTAGGCGGATCTTGGTGGACACTGGAAACTCGGTGAACGTCCTCTTCATGGACACTTTCAACCAGTTGGGCATCAACTCCACAAGCCTCACCCACGCTGGTTCTCCGCTACTCAGCTTCTCAGGCGATTCTGTTATGCCCTTCGGCACCATCTCCTTGCCTATTTCCCTGGGAAGTGTGCCCAAGATAGCAATAGCCATCACCACTTTCCTTGTGGTCGATTGCCCCACCGCCTATAACGTCATTTTGGGTAGAGGACTTCTCAACCAGCTCATCGCCGTTATCTCCACTCTGTCCCTTCTCATGAAGTTTCCAACCATCATGGGCACTGGTCAGGTCCGCGGTAATCAACAATCCGCCCGCTCCTGCTATCAGACCGCCTTGACAAAGCTCAACCCATACGACAAGCGGGAAACCATGGCCGTCGCCGAGGCCGCTTACGAGGCCGACCCCGTCGACTCCGAGCTCCTTGAACAAATACGGGCAGGTCCCCCCGAGGACCCGCTCGACCTCTCCGCCTTCTCACAGCCGCAACCCGTGGAAGATACGGAGCTGATCACCCTTTGCCCGCGTCACCCCGAGCGGCAAGTGAAAATTGGGAGCACACTCACCCCAGAAATCAGGGCGCAACTCATCCAGTTTCTCCGGGACAACAGCGAGGTCTTTACTTGGTCCTACGCCGACATGCCCGGCATATCCACGGATGTCATCTGCCACAGGCTTAACATCAACCCCTCATTCAAACCAGTCACTCAAAAGCAGCGAACTTACGATGCCGAGCGACAGCTCGCCATGCAGGAGGAGATCATCCGGCTCAGCACCATCCACTTTGTACGAAAGGCCATCTACGCCACCTAGGTTGCAAACGTCGTACTCGTCAAAAAACCTTTCGGATCCTGGCGGATGTGCATCGACTTCACAGACCTCAACAAGGCATGTCCGATGACAGGACCCGTCCCAACTGGACGTCAAAAACCGTGCCCGGTCCTGCTCCCGTCTGACAAGTCAACTAAAGGTCCGAAACTCCCCTTCAGCGCTTGTCAGACAAGGGATGTTCGCGCGGATTTCTGCTGCTGTCACTGCCTCACGATCTGTCCCGAACGTCGTACCACGGCCTGGAGAGTCACAAAACAGAAAAGGTGTGAGTGGACAAAAATGACTTCTTATAAAAACATTTGCCAAAATACAATCTTACCCTCCAGTTTTCACAAACTTGCATGCATATCGTAAAACATGAGTGACCGATAAAATCAAAACATATTTTCCCATGGTCCATAAAACTCATGTTCACCAAATCAGTTCATGTTATAAAACATCAAATCCCGGCTCTCAGGCCAACACATGTGAAAACATAATCACTGGCCACAAAGACCAAAAACTCATACTCAATACCAGTATGTAATCACAAATAACCTCAATCAGCACTAATCACAAGTGCACAATAAATATATCAATCCAATCAATCCGCACTACTCACAAGTGCATAAAATATCACAAATCACATCTGCACTACTCACAAGTGCACAACCAATCAAACTGCACTACTCACAAGTGCTGCACTACGTGTAGGCCAATATCCAGTCACTCTCTCGGGAACAGACACCTCTGGGCTCAACCCCCTCGGGCTCAGTCACCTCTGGGCGAACACATCCCCAGGTTCAGACACCTCCGAGTGGTACATCCAGGCTCAGTCTCATCCGAGAAGCTGACTACCATAGGATCAACTCCCGATCCTACAATCACATCCCCCAAGCTCCGGTCGTCTGGGTAATCCCCCCAAGCACCGACCGTCTGGGGATATCACAATCACAATGAAAACCATCCCGGGAATTACATCCCAAAACATTTCAATCAAATCTTGACTTCATACCAAGTCAAGATCATTCTCCACTGGGTCTCAAGCCCAAAATACCTTTTACACATAAACCGTTAAAATCACATTTAAATCAATAGAATAATCCAGAAATCATCATTGACTCACCAACCAAGTCAAAATATCATTTTAGAAATCATTTAAACTCCGGGCCTAGCCCAAAACATCATCTGCACATTCCTCGTAAAACGTGCCCGAAAGACTGATTAAAATAATCATAAAATCCCAATAAATCATTAATTTCACAATTTCACAAATGACTCCAAATTCGAGTCAAAATCACTATTCACTTGGGTTCTCACGCCCAACATACCATTATCACGCAAATCCATGCGTTGCAACCTCCGTTGCCATTTTCACGTAAATCCACGAAATCCTTGACTCATTCCCGAGTCACAACATCATTCTCAATCTATGACTCAATAATCCGAGTCCACACATTATTTCCAACCAATTTTAATCCCGGACTCAATAATTCGATCAACAAGGCTCAATTCATCCAATTTGATTTTTCCTCCCAAAAACCCAATTTTCGAATTCCCAGTTTTCAGCCACTCTCAATCTCCCGTGTTTACCCAGTTGAGTTAGTCTCAACAAGCACTCGATTTTGCCCTCAAAACCAGTTAGAAATGGCAGCTAACACTCTCCAATTCTGCTGATCAATGCTCACGGGTAAGAAAAACAAAGAAGGAGAAAATTAAGGAGAAAATGGAGGAAATGATGAAGGATAAATGATGATGTTGTAATGATGGTGTTGGGAGGGAAACATGGACCAGATTTCAGGGGATGGGTGACACTTGTCACTCATCCGGATGTACACAGTCACCGGGTACTGTTCATATTAAAATATTATTTTATTCCCGGTTCATTCGGTTAATCGAGCCCGATTCCGTGACCATAACTTCGTCGTCGAATCTCCGATTTCGGCATGCCGCCTGTCGTTGGATTCGTATCGACGAGACCTACGTAACGGTCCTTGGCCCTCGTCCATCGGACCTCCCGATCAAAAAGTCAACATTTGGCCCCTACTATGCCAAATTACCAAAATACCCCTCAACTTCCAAACATCATAACTTTCTCTACGAATGTCGGAATCGAACGTGCCACCTGTCTATGAACTCGTGACGTCCCGAACTACGTCACAGTCATCGGTCAAAGTCCATTTGACCGCCCGAACTAAAAGTCAACATTTTGCCCACACTAGGGGCAAAACGGTCATTTTGCACAATTCGTCCGATTTCACTCAACTAATCCCCGATTAGTCATTCTAAACCATAATTAATTAATATTCAATCCCGATATTCGGGACGGGTCATTACATCCGAAGGATAGCTTCCCCCTTCCAAAGATCGATCTCTTGGTCGACGCCACGGCTGGACATGAACTCCTCAGCTTCATGGATGCGTACTCTGGCTACAACCAAATCAGGATGCACCCCGACGACCAAATCCACACCAGTTTCCGCACCAATTTGGGGGTCTACTGCTACAATGTTTTGCCCTTCGGACTCAAGAACGCTGGTGCCACCTACCAACGGCTCGTCAACTTCATGTTCGCAGATCAAATTGGCAAGACCATGGATGATATGCTCGTCAAGAGAAAGACGGCCAACGACCATGTACCAAATCTCCAAAAAATGTTCCAGATCCTGAAACAGTACAACATACGGCTCAACCCAGCCAAATGTGTTTTCGGCGTCCGTTCCGGAAAATTCCTCGGCTACATGATCAGCCAATGGGGAATCGAGGCTAACCCCGAGAAAATTAAGGCCATCTTGGACATGAAGCCCCCGCACACACTCAAGGAAGTCCAAACCCTTACTGGCCGGATCGCCGCCTGTTGATACCACATCGACCGACCACCCTAGCACAGGTCCCACCAGGACAGGAAGGTCGCCGACCGATCGCCTGATCGGCACCCTCACGGCCCACGGCCCGCCGACCGGCACCGTACTGCAGACCCGCCATTCGGCACCTGACAGTGAATAGACGACAGCTGGCTGCGACAGTCACCTAACCAACTCTGCCACACCAACTCCCTGACGGAGGCAGGTTGGGACTCCAGCTGGCGCCTCCTCCGGATATCCAGGGCTTGTCAGACGGCTCCCAGCCATCAAGCACCACCTGCTCCCGTAACAGTAGCCCACCTACCGCAGTTATGGCTACTATAAATACCCCGAAACCCTTCACAAAGGTAAGACACTAAGAACCGATCCAGAGCACTGTATTTACTTGCCTCTCGGCACTCAGATACTAACTTAGGCATCGGAGCCCCTTCGGCCGGCACCACACCGGTGTCTAGTCCTTGCAGGATACTCGCCGAACGGCCACGCCCCAGCGGACCCGAAACACCACGCGGCTGGTCCCAGAACCCCCAGCGGGTCTCATCGTGTTGGTCATTTCAGGATCAAACATTGGCGCCGTCTGTGGGAACGCGTTTGTAAACACCCACTCACTCACATACCGTTGCTCAACCCACTGCCGACGAACAATGTCTGCCGAACAGGATGACGGTGAGCTCAACAACACACCCCAGGGAGATCGCAACCGAACCCGAGCCGGCCTACCTTCCGATGACATGCTCGAGATGCTGAGAACCCTCCGGTCGGAGGTTGCCGAACTCAGGAAGAGCAATGCTGCCATCGAGAGCAGGAACCACGTGTGGGGGGAGCAGCACGGAAGCACCCTGGCCATCCTGCAATCTACACGCGAGGAACTGGAGGAACAGCGGGAGGCAACCAAACGGGCCTTGGCCGCTGCGTCGCGTTGGTAGGGTTTCGACGCCTGCCGAGTCGAGATCAGCGACACCTGCTGGCCGGAAGCCTCCGGGCGCTTGCTCTTCCACCAGACCGACCTGCCTGGCCCCTCGGGAACGCAGATCTACAGGGACGCTCGCGAACTGCTCGACAAGAGACAGACACAGGCTCCGGCTAATCGCCTGACTTACCCGACTCACGACCCCCGCATCCAGGCGCAACCGCCCCTTCCCGTGCTATCCCAGGGCGCCCGGTCACGATCTAGATCGGCGCGCCGACCCACGCAGCCCCCGCCGCTCTCCCCTCAGCCCCAGGGCAACCCCTCCTCGCCGATCGGCAGGCACCAACCGGAAGACAACGCCAGCTCAACCACGGCCTCGTCCGGACGGCGACCGGTACAACCCGAGAAGCCCAGAGGCGGCAGCGCAAATCATCCAATTGGCGACCACCCGATTGGGGCAGATCGACCCGACCAATCAAACGAGGTGATTCGGGAACTCCTCCAGCGCGTGCGGGAATTGGAGGCCGCCAAACCCAAGGTTGGGACACTGCCCAGACCCCGGCCCAACATTGGTCCCTTCACGGACCGCATCATGCGGTACCGCCATGAGACTGAGGTCAAGCCCCTGAAAATTGCTCCATATAATGGACAAGGCGACCCAGACACCCATATCAACAATTACAACTCAGCGCTCGCCTTCAGGAATCTCTGTGACGAGGCGCAGTGCTTGATTTTTAGCTCTACCCTCACTGGGGCCGCACTCAATTGGTTCTATCGCCTGGAACCACAGTCTATCGACTCGTTCGACCGCCTACACACGGTCTTCCTGAACCAGTTCATGATCCAGACGGATCGACTGCTCACAACCGAAGACTTGGGAACCCTCCGGCAGGGAGATAGCGAGCCCCTGCGCCAATACGCCGCTCGTTTCAGCCTGGAATACTCCAAATGCCACGAGACGGACGACAAGGCCGCCTACCGCGCTTTCCGCAACGGGCTGCGGGAGTCCACCTTCAAGTACCATGCCTTCACCCAGGGTTGGGACGATTACAACGAACTCATGCGACAGGCAGCAATACACGCCAAGGCGGAGCACTTCAACTCTCCCCAGGTCGCATCCCGGCCTGACGTAAATGGCTCGCGCCCTCCACCTCCCAGCAACCGGCAGGCACGGTCGCCTCCGCCGACCAATAACGCACATACGGATCACCGATCTGACTCACACTCCGGTAAGCGGAAAGGGACGTACAACAATGACCATCGTGGGAGGGACAAGTACCACAACAAGGGGCAGGGATCAGGCCACCACCAAGCAGGAAAACCCTACACGGGGCCAGCCTCAAAGTACGAAACCTATTCAATCCTGAACACCTCCCTCGAGAACGTCTTGATGAGCATCGAGGACACCATCCCCAAGCCACGGGCACGGCCACCCGGCCCCCGCCCGGGCGTCCAATCCAACTTGTACTGCCAGTACCACAAGTTCAATGGCCATACCATCGACGAGTGCGTGGCTTTCCGCGACATTGTGGAAGCACTCGTAAGGGAGGGGAAGATCAACCAGTTCCTCCAACACCCACGCCCCGGACAGGGACTGCCACAGATCAACACGATCAGCGGGGGCCCTACCATCTCTTCCTCCTGCACCTCCAATCGGGCTAAGAAGAACTTCTTGCGCGCCACGACATCCAACCACCAAATATTCAACATCACGGATGGACGCGCGGCCAAGGTCGCCCGGGCAGGATGGACGCCCATCACTTTCTCCGAGGAAGAAGAGCGGGGAGTTATCTTTCCCCACGATGACCCATTGATCATCCGCGCTCAGATTGCCAATTTCGATGTTGGGCGGATCCTGGTGGACACGGGTAGCTCTGTGAACGTCCTCTTCATGGACACTTTCAACCAGTTGGGCATAAACTCCACAGACCTCACCCATGCTGGTTCCCCGCTACTCGGCTTCTCGGGCGATTCTGTCATGCCCCTTGGCACCATCTCCCTGCCTATCTCCCTTGGGAGCGCGCCCAAGATCGCAACAGCCATCACCACCTTCCTGGTAGTCGATTGCCCCACTGCTTATAACGTCATTTTGGGAAGGGGACTCCTCAACCAGCTCAGTGCCGTCATCTCCACCCGGGCCCTTCTCATGAAGTTTCCGACCGTCATGGGCACTGGCCAAGTCCGCGGTAACCAACAATCCGCCCGCTCCTGCTATTAGACCGCCCTGACAAAGCTCAACCCATACAACAAGCGGGAGACCATGACCGTCGCCGAGGCTGCTTACGAGGCCGACCCTATCGACTCCGAGCTCCTTGAACAAATGCGGGCGGGTCCCCCCGAGGACCCGCGCGACCTCTCCGCTGTCTCGCAGCCGCAACCCGTGGAGGATACGGAGCTGATCACCCTTTGCCCGCATAACCCCGAGCGGCAAGTGAAAATTGGAAGCACCCTCGCTCCCAAAATCAGGACCCAACTCATCCAATTCCTCCGGGACAACAGCGAGGTCTTTGCTTGGTCCTACGCTGACATGCCTGGCATCTCCACGGATGTCATCTGCCACAGGCTTAACATCAGCCCCTCCTTCAAACCAGTCACCCAGAAGCAGTGAACTTATGACGCAGAACGACAGCTGGCCATGCAAGAAGAAATCGTTCGGCTCAGCACCATTCACTTCGTACGCAAGGCCATTTACGCCACGTGGGTCGCAAACGTCGTACTCGTCAAGAAACCCTCCGGATCCTGGCGGATGTGCATCGACTTCACGGATCTCAACAAAGCCTGCCCGAAGGATAGCTTCCCGCTTCCTAAGATCGATCTTTTGGTCGACGCCACAGCTGGCCATGAACTTCTCAGCTTCATGGATGCGTACTCTGGCTACAACCAAATCCGGATGCACCCCGACGACCAGATCCACACCAGTTTCCGTACTAATCTAGGAGTCTACTGCTACAATGTTATGCCCTTCGGGCTCAAGAACGCCGGTGCCACCTACCAACGGCTTGTCAACTTCATGTTCGCGGATCAGATTGGCAAAACCATGGAGGTGTACGTAGATGATATGCTCGTCAAGAGCCGGACAGCCGACCAGCACGTGCCTAACCTCAACAGGATGTTCCAGGTCCTGAAGCAATACAAGATGCGGCTCAACCCCGCCAAGTGCGTCTTCGGTGTCCGTTCTGGAAAATTCCTCGGCTACATGATCAGCCAGCGGGGAATCGAGGCTAACCCCGAAAAAATCAAGGCCATCCTGGACATGAAGCCCCCGCGCACACTCAAGGAAGTCCAAACCCTTACTGGCCGGATCGCCGCTCTCACCCGGTTCATCTCTCGGGCGACAGACAAGTGTCTACCATTCTTCAAGGTCATGAAGACCCAAGGCCGGCACATCAACTGGGACGCGACGTGCGACACTGCCTTCGAAGCTCTCAAAACTTACATGAGCACCGCGCCCCTACTTACCCGACCTACCACCGGGGAACGGCTCACCGTCTATCTTTCTGTCTCCACATCCGCTGTCAGCTCCGTCCTCGTCACCAGTCGGGACGGCGCGGAGTTCCCAGTGTACTATGTCAGCAAGGCGTTCCAGGACGCGGAGACCCGGTACAACGACCTGGAGAAGTTGGCCTTTGCCCTCATTGTGACGGCCCGGCGCCTCCACCCATACTTTCAGGCACATCCCATGTTAGTCCTCACCAACAAACCCCTTCGCCAGGTGCTCCAAAAGCCAGACACTTCGGGGCGGCTCATCAAGTGGGCGGTAGAGCTTAGTGAGTTCGATATCACTTTCGCCCCGCGACCGGCTGTCAAAGGACAGGTCATCGCCGACTTCCTTTCCGAATTCACTTACAACACAACGCAGCACATGCCTGACACTTCGGACCCCAACATCGCGGCACCCGCCGCTCCTATCTGCAAGTCGTCAACCCCGTCCACTTTGGACCCCGCCCAACCGATATGGACTCTTTACGTGGACGGGTCCTCCTGCCATACCGGCTCCGGCGCCGGCCTCGTCCTCAGCACGCCTACCCACAGACGGCTGGAGTACGCGTTGCGTTTTGGGTTCTAGGCCTCCAACAACGAAGCTGAGTACGAAGCCCTCCTTGCTGGCCTCCGTTTGGCCACCGACCTCCAAGCACAACAGCTGCAGATTTACAGCGACTCCCAGCTCGTTGTCCGACAGATCAACAGCCTCTATGATGCCAAAGACGCCTCCATGACCCGATACTTGGCAAAAGTGCGGTCCCTACTCCGCCGCTTCCACGGCTACGAGGTCATCCAAATACCACGGTCGGAAAACAGCCACGCCGATGCCCTGGCCCGCCTGGCCTCCTCCATCGACGACAAGATAGGCCACCGTGTTCCCGTCGAATTTTTGGCATCCCCAAGCACAAACGAGCAACCAGTCCTGGCCGCAACACAGGAAGCCTCTTGGATGGACCCCATTGTCCGGTACCTCACCATGGCCGAACTCCCGCCCAACCGCAACGAGGCCCGACGCATCCAACGCCAGTCCGCACGATACACCATGGCGCATGGCCACCTATACCGACGGGGATTCGACACCCCCCTCCTCAAGTGCCTCCCTATGGACCGGGGCATTGCGGTGCTCTGAGAAATTCAACAGGGAATCTGCGGTAACCACTCCGGACCCAGGTCCCTCGCACATAAAGCCTTCCGGCAGGGATACTATTGGCCCACAATGCGCGCCGACTTTATAGCCATCACCCAACGGTGTGTCCCATGCCAACGGTGCGCCCATGTACCTCATTCTCCTGCTAAGCGCCTTACTCCCATGGTCAGCCCCTGGCCCTTCTCTCAATGAGGTCTGGATCTCATCGGCCCCATGCCACGAGGAAAGGGCGGCGTCGAACACGCAATCGTTGCAGTGGATTATTTCACTAAATGGGCCGAGGCAAAGCCCCTCAAAACAATCACGGCCGCCCAGGTCGAGAGCTTTGTTTACCAGAACATCATCTGTCGCTTTGGTATCCCCCACATGATCGTCACGGACAACGGCACTCAGTTCGACTCTGCCTGTTTCCGACACTTTTGCGACACCTATGGCATCCAGCTCTGCTTCGCCTCGGTGGCACATCCACAGGCTAACGGACAGGTGGAAGCCGTAAACAAGCTCATCAAACACAACCTCAAGGCTCGACTCCACGACACCCCGAAAGGCCAATGGTCCGACCTCCTATCCGATGTTCTCTGGTCCTACCGGACGTCCTACCGGACATCGACACAGGAGACACCCTTCGCCTTGACTTTCGGGACTGAAGCCGTCGTCCCCGTGGAAATCGGAGAGACCTCTTATCGAGTCCTATCCTATGATCCACGGGAGAATGCGGAGCTCCTCACACAAAATCTCAACTTTATTGAGGAAAGCCGCGACCAGGCCAACCTCCGCAACCTGGCCTACAAACAGCGAGTTGCTCGCTACTACAACTCTCGCGTTCACGGACGCAGTTTCCAGGTCGGTGACTGGGTCCTTCGCAAGGTCAGCTTGGCCACTAAGGAGCGTGCTGACGGGACACTCGGGCCCACGTGGGAGGGCCCCTACCTCGTGACCCGAATTTGTCGACCAGGCACCTATGAGCTTCAGACTGCAGATGGACGTCTGCTTACACACCCGTGGCACGCGGATAATCTCAAGTTATTTTATAATTAGAACACACCCCATGTACATTACGTTATGCTTTACTGTAATTCGACTTGGCTATCTCCAGTCGAACTTGCCTTTCCGGCAAAATGTTCTTTTATTTATCCAAGTGTTAGCCTCATACTCAACTACAACGTGGCCTATTCACCATTGCCGATCGGACATCCACTGTTTGACCAACACGGCACCTACTTTGCATACCGCCGCAAAGCATTCATTACAATTTTATTCGGTGGTTACGACCAGTACGGTCTGGGTTTATGGTCATGACCATGGTTCGGCATGCCTACACATATGCCAAAAATGCCAAGTACTCGCCTGTCGGCAGTCCTCATTTCAAAAAAAAAAAATGCCAAGTGTGATACATATCAACTTTGCCAAGAACAATTTTATTACTCTTTAAACATCCGAACTACATGCTACACGGGGCATCCCCCGGATTACAAAAACAGCAAAAGCATACAAAAACTATCTACACGGCCCTCGGCCTCACACCACCACCACCTCCTCGTCTGCCGCCTCAGCCTGGTCGGCAGTGGACGCCTCTGCCGCTTTCTCCGCACCGGCTGGCCGCTCGCCCTCGGCATTCGATGGTTGCCCGTCCAGTGAGAAAGTCTTGGTCAGCGCGGGGGGCTCATCCAGCCACGGGAAGCTGAGAGGGACCCCTGGATTGAAGTACAACACCCGCTGTACGGAATCATCTTCCACCTCGGCAAGCGCCAGGTCGAGATGATTCGCATACACCGGGTCCTCCATGAAGTCCTCCAGGGTCTTCTGCCGATCGGCAGATAGCAGGACGCACAGCCGCTCCACTTCCCCCTGCAGCTCCCCCATGACTTTCTCCTGCTCGTTCAGCTGCTGGGAGAAGGCGTGCAGCGTTTCCTCCCAGTCCGCAATTCCCCTCTCGGCTGCCTCCGCCCGGGCCTTCTCCCGCTGGAGTTCCTTCTCCAGCTCCGCCACCCGCCTCCGCGCAGCATGACCCTCCTTCTCCCGGGCACGCAGCCTCTCCTCCCTCTGCCGCGCGACGTCCAGCTCCGCCTCCATCCTCTGCATGTGCCGGGAGGCCTTCTGCAGGGCCACGTAGGTCTGCCCAAAGCACTGCCGAACCATGCACACTTGTTAGCAAACATATATCCACTAAATACAAACCAAAACCAAAGCCAACTCACACAACTACTCACATGGGCTTGCTCGGCGAGCAGGGCCGCGAACCGACCCGGGTGGGAGCCGGTGCCGATCTGCTCGATCTCTGCCGGCGTCACCTGGGAGCCGAGCACAAACGCATTGACAACCGGCACCAATGACCTGTGCACCTGCTGTGTGACCGGCACCCACGCCTCCCCGGGCCTTGCCGACCTAACAACCTCCCCCGTCTCCACGGGATCCATGAAGACGGCAGCAATGCCGGGTACGCTGTTCGGCACCCTTTCCTTGGCCGGCGGCGGCATCTCCACCCTGGCCTCCTTGGTTTTTTCCATCGGCGCCTCGGGAGCCTTGAGGGCCGCCTCCCTCTTGCGTCGGCGGTCGGAGCCCTCTCCCTCCGACACCCCTGCCGCCGGAGGAGACTGCCTAAGCCGCGCCGCCTTCAGCTTCCTCTGGCGCTCCCGGGCTTGGTCCAGCCCGCCGATGAGGGGCCGCTTCAGTCCCCGGACGGGACTCTTCGCCTGCTCGGCACCTTGCCGCGGATCAGGCCTCGTCGGCTTCGGCGGCCCATTTGGCCGAACACCCACACTGGACCCCGACGGGGGCTCCTCTCGGCCGGCACCCCTGGGCTTCAACGCCACGGTCTTTTGCCTCCGCGGCTGTGGGGGGGTTGCCTCCGGCTCCTTGCCCTTTCCCTCGGCAGCCGAGCCATGCTTCGCCGCCGCCTCACTCATCTTCTTCTGAGCAGCTTGTTCAACTTGGGGGTGCACTGCAAAACTAAACTGTTAGTGCCCCGGCATGCCTACATACTATAACTTCAGCACTACTTGCTTACCAGGTGGCGAGATGAGACCCACGGCAAGCAGGTTCGACGGTAACTTCAGGACGCACCGGCTGCGTTCCAGGTCGGACAGCTTCTCCCGCACCAGGTTGCACGCCTCCCAATCCTCTTCTGTTACCGTTGCCTTGGACGGACCTACACACACAACAACACCATCAGTCTCCGCCTCGGTAGCCACAATTGACGCCTTACGACTACTAGCCGAACGGTAGACCAACAACCTCCAGACTGGAAGTAGCTGGGAATCCTCGCGCGGACCCCACTGACGTCCCCTTCCCACGGCCCCGATACCCAGCAGAACCGATGCCTCCAGCTCTTCTGCGACGTCGGCACATCAGTGATGAACGCCCCCCGCGCACTCTTGTGCAGGCACTCCATCTGGTACCACCCCGACCCGTAGGTCTGCCGCTTGAAGCGGTACAGGGCGCACAGTTGCCCCCAGGTCGGCTCCGGCAGTCCCGCCAATCGGAATGCCGTGTACAGGCTGATCAAGATGATCGAGCCGTTGGCGTTCAGCTGCCCCAGGGCCAGGTTCGCCCTCGCCATCATGTCCTGGAGCCACGGGTGCAGAGGCAGCCTGTAACGACCCGTCCCGAATTTCGGGATTAGTTTAGTGACTAATCTTGATTAGCGAGGTTGAACGGTGGTTAGTAGGGCGGAATCGGACAAAATGTGCAAAATGACCGTTTTGCCCCTGGTCGTGGGTAAAATGTTGACTTTTTGTTCGGGCGGTCAAATGGACTTTGACCGATGACCGTGACGTAGTTCGGGACGTCACGAGTTCATAGACAGGTGGCACGTTCGATTCCGACATTCGTAGAGAAAGTTATGGTGTTCGGAAGTTGAGGGGTATTTTGGTAATTTGGCTTATTAGGGGCCAAATGTTGACTTTCTGACCGGGAGGTCCGATGGGCGAGGGCCAAGGACCGTTACGTAGGTATCGTCGATACGAATCCAACGACAGGCGGCATGCCGAAATCGGAGATCCGACGACGAAGTTATGGTCAAGGACGTAAAACGCGATTAACCGAGACTCGGAATAAAATAATAATATAATAATAAAATCTGATTACTTTAATCCAAACCAATCTGGACCCTTGATGAGTGACACATGTCATCATCCCCTTCAATCCTTAAATCAGGGATCTATGTTGGCCATTTAGGTTAATTAATTATTTCCTCTCCTCAAATCCTCACCCTTTATTTTATATGGAGATTGAATCTGGGCCGTTAGATCTCATTCCTTCTCTCTTTATTTGATCAGACTCACATTCCCTCACATTTTCATTTTTTTCAACCCGTGCACTCTCACTCCTTGCACGATCACTCCACCACCTCACAGCCCAGCCTCACACACCAGACACCTCCAGACAGACCCCAGCCACCTCCAGACGACGGCCACCACCACCACGGCCGCCCTGCACGGCCGGAAACCACCCAGACCCGAGAGGAACCCGATCGGCCCAAAATTGTCCAACCATCCAAACCTTCATATCTGGGCTCGAACAAACGCAGGGATTGGTAAACTGGAACCTTAGGACGACTCAGACCACGACTGGACGGGCCACGGCGGCGACACGGTGGCGGTAAGTCTGAAAAACCGTGAAGACCCGATTTACTTCCCTGTTTCGAAACGTCCGTTTTTGACGTTGAAATTGTTTGTTTGTTTTTGAGACATGTCCTAGGAACCTAGACGACCATTTTGGACCATGAACCACGGCCGGAATCTCGACGAGTCGCCGGAGAGGATGACCTGAGTTCTCAGCCGATTTTCCCGTCAGTTTTCAGGTAGTTTAATCCACCTAGAAATGAGTTTGGATGTCACAGAACCGTAGAGGAGGTTATGACGAGTCCATAGGATCAAACCGCATCATAAATGGTGGTCTGGAACTCGATCTGTGATCGGGTCAAGCCGCGGGTCGACGGCGACCCGGTTACAGACCCGGTTTCAGAACCCGGTACTGTAGCATGACGTCATCATTGTTGACCTGAGTGTTGACCTGGCGCGTGGGGGCGCGTGAAGGGTATTTTGGGGAAACTTCCAACATGACTTTTAATCTATTCGATGTAACGGACATTTTGGAATTGGTTTCGTGTCGATCGGACACCGTCTCGATAGTGTTCGGGATGTCCGAAGGTTTTAAATTAAGTTTAAAAATAAGTAAAAATGCGGGAAAATTACGGGACTTTGATAGGATGTTAATGATGAGGTTAGTGACCCTCTAATGTGATTTGGACAGGATTGGGAGTCCCGGTGATAGTGGTGTGGCCCGGGAGGGCCGGTGGCACGCGTATCGAGGCACACGGTTAAAACGGTCTGTGAGTGGACTTTGGTTTTATAAATCCTATGCATGCTTAAATGTGTTATATGGTTTATATACATGATTTCTATGATGGTATTTGTGAGCATTGATTTTGGATATGTTGCACGTATTTCGAGGTGTTTTCCGTATTTCACGTATATCGGGATTAACGGTTTATTTGCGGTTTTGTGTGCTTGTGGTTAAATAAATAATATGATGAAATGGTTTTGAAATTGGAAATATGAACTCGGGCTTGAGGCCCACTTGTTTTGGAAATTTCGGACTTGGAGTCCATTTGAGAATCGGGCCGGGGGCCCAGTTGGTTAATGAAATCGGGCCAGGGGCCCAGTTGGTATGAAATCGGGCTGAGACCCATTTGAGTTATGTTATCGGGCCAGGGGCCCAGTTGATTTACGAATTTGGGCCGTGGGCCCAGTGGGTTTATAAGTCGGGCTGCGGGCCCAGTTGGTTTACAAATCGGGTCGTGGGCCCAGTGGTTCATAAAAATCGGGCATGAGGCCCAATTGGATTATAATGGTGATTTCGGGTCAGGGACCCTATATTTAATAATTGTGATTTTGGGTCAGGGACCCTAAATGGAACTGTGTGGTTTTATGGAAATTACGGGCAGGGCCCAATGGTAATGATGTGATAAAAGGATTTAATAAAACTGTTTTTCCATATACCATCTGGATACAAGAATATATGATGGTCTCCTCCAGATGTCTGGGACACTGGGGAAGTCACGGTGCATTGCCTGCGAGGGGTCATTATACGGAGCAGCCGGACCGTATGATGACTCAGGAGCAGGATTGCTATGATTGACGTCAGGGACGTCAGACATCAGGGATGTCAGATATATGGACCCGGAGAGACCCCGGGCAGCACGCGTAGCTTATGAAACCGTGAGACATGACGTCAGGGACGTCTAGCATCAGGGATGCTGGTGATGGTAATGGTAAAATACGAATTAATGAAATGGTTTTCCGGGTGGATTTATGATTGTGTGATTTTAATGAATTAATGTTCATTTATGGTAGTGGGTGGTGACCCACATGGTCGTATATGTATGGTGGTGGTATTCCACGGTTTTGGGCTGAGTTCCCACACTTGGTTTTTGGTTAACGGTTTTTGGGCTAAGGCCCTAAGGGCTCGGTTGAGCAAACGTTTTGGTTACTGGTTTTTGGTGGCATGCATACGTTTTTATTGGAGGGCATAAATGTCTTATAAATGTATTTGGTAAACTTATTGGTTTTTGTCCACTCACAGCTTTTGGTTTTAATGCCCTTCAGGTTGATTACGGATGCGATTGCAGCAGGGACTGGGACATTGCACACCTCCTCCATCGATCCTTGCGCACTCTGGATGCCCTGTTTGGGCAGTGGCTCGTGGTTATCCCTTGTCTGACACCCCTTGTTGGACGGGAGCAGGGCACATTCCACGGTAATCCCGGGGGGATTGGGATGGGTCCTGTCACAGCCTCACGCCGTGTTCAAAGCAATCGACGTAAAATAATGTCGACCCTTCCGGCGGACTGCTCGGCTTCTTGCTGTGCGGGGGTACCATCATCTTAATCTCCGCCGGCACGTTGTACAGCTCCCGGAACCGGTCCAGGTCGGACTGCCGAATGGTGTTCATCTCGTAGTCCACGGCATACTCCACCTTCACCACGCCATCGGCATCTAGTTCCATCGGCGAGCTCGTCTCCGTACCGCTACCTTCAGCCTCTGAATCGACGGTGGCGACGGGGGGAGTACGGGGAGACGTCTTCCTCTCACTTGGCCGATCGGCACCCGACGTGCTGCACCCGCCTTGCTGCCTCACCTCCTTCCGCGGCAACCTGAGAGCCTCATCCAGGCTGTCACCACTGCTGGACGACGACGTGCCGCTAGTGGACCCACTAGTGGACGTTGACCCACTGCGCCCGCTCGGCCCGTCGGTTGCCGAACTGGACGGTGTTTCCCCGCCAAAAGCTTGAGGGGACCTAACCCCAGATCCACTGTTTGACTCTGACTCTGACATCTACAAATTACCAAAAGAAAAGAAGCTACAACTAAGCACCTACGCTACGGAACACATGCTGAGCATAGACGCCGAACGGCAGGAATTATACCTTTCAAAGTTTTGCTCGGTCGAACTGGTTCCACGTACGTCCTCTTCTTGATCGGCAGTCTTCAATTCAGTCGGCACTCGCAATTATTCCACTGATGCTCTGAGTCAAAAGTGAAAAAAGACAGAAAGCTTTCGCCCCTTTTATAGGCCTCTGGCCCGCCTCGAGATGCGCACTTCCGATCTGACGGTCACCAGGCCGATACGGCAACCTTTCGGCTACGAATACCTTGTACTGTATACCCATCGGTATCTCAACTACATACGTACATACGTACATCACTCACCGGTATGCATTCATACCGCCTGCCGGCCGGAGCCTTTCGGCCTCTTTCCCGACGGCACGCCTCCCCTCTTCGTCGGCAAGCACACTGCTACCGACGTCTCCCCGCCATTCCCCACGGCCGCCTCTCCACGATCTTTCGGTCTTTATAGTGGGCCGCTTCCGGAACTCGGCAACGGGGCTCCTTTGCAAATCGGACATACGGTGCCCTTCCTCGCTCCACGACTTGGGGGGCTACTAGGGATACAGGGCGCACCGCCCAGGTCGGTCGACAGGTACCGGCCGTCATATCAAGTCCTCGACCGAGGAACCCCACCTCAGTCAAAGACTTAGGGGACTTATGTTGATACCACATCGACCGACCACCCTAGCACAGGTCCCACCAGGACAGGAAGGCCGCCGACCGATCGCCTGATCGGCACCCTCACGGCCCACGGCCCGCCGACCGGCACCGTACTGCAGACCCGTCATTCGGCACCTGACAGTGAACAGACGACAGCTGGCTGCGACAGTCACCTAACCAACTCTGCCACACCAACTCCCTGACGGAGGCAGGTTGGGACTCCAGCTGGCGCCTCCTCCGGATATCCAGGGCTTGTCAGACGGCTCCCAGCCATCAAGCACCACCTGCTCCCGTAACAGTAGCCCACCTACCGCAGTTATGGCTACTATAAATACCCCGAAACCCTTCACAAAGGTAAGACACTAAGAACCGATCCAGAGCACTGTATTTACTTGCCTCTCGGCACTCAGATACTAACTTAGGCATCGGAGCCCCTTCGGCCGGCACCACACCGGTGTCTAGTCCTTGCAGGATACTCGCCGAACGGCCACGCCCCAGCGGACCCGAAACACCACGCGGCTGGTCCCAGAACCCCCAGCGGGTCTCATCGTGTTGGTCATTTCAGGATCAAACACCGCCCTCACCCGGTTCATCTCTCGGGCGACGAACAAGTGTTTACCATTTTTTAAGGTCATGAAGACACGGGTCAGGCACATCAACTGGGATGAAACGTGCGACGTCGCCTTTGAAGCCCTCAAAACTTACATGAGCACCGCACCCCTACTTACCCAACCTACCACCGGTGAGCGGCTCACTGTCTACCTTTTTGTCTCCACCTCCACTGTCAGCTCTGTCCTCGTCACCAGCTGGGACGACGCGGAGTTCCCGGTGTACTATGTCAGCAAAGCATTCCAAGACGCGGAGACCCGGTATAACGACCTGGAGAAGTTGGTCTTCGCCCTCATCGTGACGGCCCGACGCCTCCGTCCATATTTCCAGGCACACCCCATGTTAGTCCTCACTAACAAGCCCCTTCGCCAGGTGCTCCAAAAGCCAGACACTTCGGGGCGACTCATCAAGTGGGCAGTGGAGCTCAGTGAGTTCAAGATCACATTCGCCCTTCGACCAGCGGTCAAAGGACAGGTCGTCGCTGACTTCCTCTCCGAATTCACTTACAACACAACGCAGCACATGCCCGACACTCTTGATCCCAACACTGCAACACCCGCCGCTCCTATCTGCAAGCCATCACCCCCGTCCACCTTGGACCCTGCCAAACCAATTTGGACCCTTTACGTGGACGGGTCTTCCTGTCATACTGGCTCTGGCACCGGCCTCGTCCTCAGCACACCTACCCAGCAACAGCTAGAGTACGCGCTGCATTTTGGTTTCGAGGCTTCCAACAATGAAGCCGAGTATGAAGCCCTCCTTGCTGGCCTCCGGTTGGCCACCAACCTCCGAGCGCAACAGCTGCAGATTTACAGCGACTCCCAACTTCTTATCGTCCGCCAGATCAATAGCCTCTATGATGCTAAAGACGCCTCCATGACCCGATACTTGGCCAAAGCTCGATCCCTGCTTCGCCACTTTCACGGCTACGAATTCACTCAGATACCGCGGTCGGAGAACAACCACGCAGATGCCCTAGCCCGTCTGGCTGCTTCCATTGATGACAGGATAGGCCGCCGTGTTCCCGTTGAGTTCCTGGCATCTCCAAGCACGAATGAGCACCCAGTCCTGTTCACGACGCCAGAAGCCTCTTGGATGGATCCCATCGTACTATACCTCACCACGGCCGAACTCCCACCCGACCATAACGAAGCCTGGCGCATCCAGAGCCAGTCCGCACGATACACTATGACACATGGCCACTTATACCGACGGGGATTCGACACCCCTCTCCTGAAATGCCTCCCTACTGATCGGGGCATTGCAGTCCTCCGGGAGATTCACCAAGGCATCTGCGGCAATCACTCCGGACCCTGGTCCCTCACACATAAAGTGTAACGACCCGAACTTTCGTAATTCTTATTTTATTGTAAATTGACCGTTTTGCCCCTGAAAGGGGGGAAAAAGTTGACTTTTGCCTCGGGAAATATTTAGGACTTTTACCCGTGACCGTGACGTAGTTTAGGACGTCACGAGTTCATAGTCAAGTGGCACGTTCGATTCCGATGTTCGAGGAAGAAGTTGTGACGTTCGGAAGTCGAGGGGTATTTTGGTAATTTGGCCATTTGGGGGCCAAATGTTGACTTTTGACCCGGGAAGTCCAACGGACGAGGGCCAATGACCGTTACGTAGGTCCCGTCTATACGAATCCGTAGACAGGCGGCAAGCCGAAATCGGACTTACGATGAAAAAGTTATGGTCAAGAACGTAACCGAACTAACCGAGACTCGGAATTAAAATAATATTAAAATAATGAAATCTGGTTACTTTATTCAAAATCATTCTGGACCCTTGGATGAGTGACACGTGTCACTCATCCCCACACTCCCTAGAACCAGGATCTTGGTCTGCCATGTGATTAATTAATTAATTTAACTTCCTTAAATCCTCACCCTTCATCCTTAAGTCAGATTGAATCTCAGCCCTTCATTCCATTTTCTCCTTCTGTTTTTAAACTCATCAGAGACTCACTCTCACATTTTCATTCTCTCAAAACCGTGCACCCTCTCACTCTTCGAACAAACACTTCAGCAGCTCACCACCCAACCTCCCTCATCAGGCAGAACCAGGCAACCACCAGCAACCTCCAGACGGCCATCACTACCACCACGGCCACCCTGCACGGCCGGAAAACCCACAAACCCGAGAAGGAACCCGATCAACCCAAACTGTCCAAACCGTCCAAACCATGACTTCTGGGCTCGAACCAACCTAGGGCTAGGACCATTGTGACGGCTGGACGACTCAGGACTGGACTGGGCAGCCCACGGCGGCGGTAAGCCTGCAAACCCGAGAAGACCGATTTTCCTTCCCTATCTCAAAACGTCTGTTTTTAACGTTAAACTTGTTTGATTGTTTTTGAGACATAACCTAGGGGACTAGACGACCATTTCAGACCTAAGTATGCGGCTGGAAGCTTGACGACTCGCCGGAGAAGACGAACCAGAGCCGGCAGCAGGTTTTCTGTCGATTTTCAGGTAGATTTTCGAACCTAAAAACTAGTTTTGAGTCCACAGAACCATAGAACATGATTAGACGAGTTCATAGGAACAAATCCCATCGATTTTGGTCGTCGGGTTGATGAGAACTGGTCGGGTCGAACCGTGGGTCTGCGGTGACCCGGTTCTCAGACCCGGTACTGTAGCTGATGACGTCATCATGTTGATATCAGCAGTGACGTCATGATGACGTCATCATGTCAGAGAACTGTCAGACCAGGGACCAATGGGCTGTTGACACGTGTCCTCTGACACTGTCAGTGATGACGTCATGCTGACGTCAGCATCACTGTAGCACCGTTGACCAGAGGGTTGACCGACGTGTGGGGGGCGCGTGTGAATAGTATTTTGTGTGGGACCAGTGCCATTTTCAAGGTTTCGACCATACGGATCCAATGGCGGTGGTTTCGTGTCGATCGGAGATCGTTAGGTTGGTCAAATTAGGGTTTGACGCCTTGGGAAGCGTGTTCGAACGGCTTTCTCGGGCCGGTTTCAGTCTAGGGTTTCTTAGTTGTTTAGTAGGGACTTAAAGTGACCTTTACGTATGTTTTGGGCATGACAGGAATTGTACTTTAAACCTTGGATGGGGCTTTACGCTCGTGATTGCAGCGGGATTGTACTGTGAGTGAGCCTTTGATTTCACTAAACTTCGGCATGCATAACTGTTTTACTTTCTATTATATCTATATGTGATTCAAGTAAAAGTATCTGTTTATCTTGAGTATGATTTATGGCACGCATTACGATGTTTGGGCATGAGACCCGTCTGGTTGTTTATGAATGGTTTTGAGTCGTGTATATGTATAATGGATCTCGATATTATCTGTGGTACTGCACTGTATAGATCTACCCTAGGATTCTATCTCCTCTGGATGTAGGTACACCGGAGTGGTCACGGCGCATTACCTGTGAGGAGTCATTCTACGGAGGGACCGGACCGTAGAGTGACTCAGGAGCAGGATTGCTACTATTGGACGTCTGGGACGTCAGGCATCTAGAATGCCATGCTCGGACTAGGTTCAGGATTTGGACTCGGGATTGAGACCCCGGGTGGCACGCGTAGCCTTGGGACTGTGACCTTATCGGGCGTCTGGGACGTCAGGCATCTGGGATGTCAGGGTTGGGATGTATAGTGCAGTGACTAAGATTATATTATGTTGATATTATTCTTCTTATGATTATATGATTTTGTGGTTTATGATACTAATGCATGTCTTTTCGGAAAAAGGAGGGGAAAATCTATATGTTTTCGGATTGGTAAACTATTTTGTAAACCTTGAGTTTCGGCCCACTCACCCTTGTTGTTTTACTACCCCTCCAGGTAGTGCTATTGAGGAGGATCCCGAGGAAGAGGAGGAGGATCCCGAGGAAGAGGCATAGGTTTACGTTGCGCACCTGAACCCTACTGCTGGGTAGGTTGGCACGTAGTGTGTCTAGAGTCGTGCTCAATAAACTGTATTCGAAAACTATCCCTTGTCTGACACTATTTGTATTCGAGTATTTGTGTGGCGTGCTAGTATGACTTAACTATGGATTTTCTTTATGCATTTTACTTTCAATAAGGGTAATTATGATATTTTAATGTCGGGTGTCAGACGGGAGCAGGGCACGTCCCGGGTGGTCCCAGGGGGATCGGGGCGGGTCCTGTCATAAAGCTTTCCGGCAAGGCTACTACTGGCCCACAATGCGCACCAACTCTATGACCATCACTCAGCGGTGCGCCACATGCCAACGGTGCGCTCCTGTACCTCGTGCTCCTGCTGAGCGCCTCACTCCCATGCTCAGCCCCTGACCCTTCTCCCAATGGGGCATGGACCTCATCGGTCCCAATGGGGCGTCGAACACGCGGTCGTTGCGGTGGACTACTTCACTAAGTGGGCCGAGGCCAAACCCCTCAAAACAATCACGGCCGCCGAGATCGAGAGCTTTGTCTACCAGAACATCATCTGTCGCTTCGGTATCCCACACACGATCGTCACAGACAATGGCACTCAGTTCGATTCCACTCGTTTCCGACACTTCTGTGATGTTTATGGCATCCAGCTCTGCTTCGCCTCGGTGGCACATCCACAGGCTAACGGACAGGTCGAAGCCGTAAACAAGCTCATCAAGCACAATCTCAGGGCTCGACTACACGACACCCCAAAAGGCCAATGGTCCGACCTCCTGTCTGATGTTTTATGGTCCTATCGGACCTCCTACCAGACATCGACACAGGAGACACCCTTTGCCTTGACTTTGGGACAGAAGCTGTCGTACCCGTGGAGATTGGGGAGACTTCGTATCGGGTACTATCCTACGATCCACAAGAGAATGCGGTGCTCCTCACACAAAACCTCAACTTCATCAAGGAAAGCGCGAATGGGCCAATCTCCGCAACATGGCACACAAACAGCGAATCGCTCGCTACTACAACTCTCGAGTTCACGCACGCAGTTTCCAGGTATGCGACTGGGTCCTCTGCAAGGTAAGTCTGGCCACTAAAGAACGTGCTGATGGGACACTCGGGCCCACGTGGGAGGGCCCCTACCTGATTATCTCAAGTTACTTTATAGTTAAGAATACTTTCCATGTAAACTGCTTTACGCTTTGTTGTATTCGATTTGGCTATCTCCAGTCGAGCTTGCCTTTCCGACCAAATGTTCTTTCATTTATCTACACGTTGGTTTTAGGCCTAAAAAAACCTTGGGTAGCCTATTCACCATTGCCGATCGGCATTCCCGGTGACCCAAACGGCATCTACTTGCCCTGCCTACGGACATCCACTTGGTCAAAAATCAGTCAAGTTCAATTAGCCTTCGCTATTACAATTTGAGGTGATTATGTGCGTTATTATGTGCGATTTGTCTTTACGATCGTTCGATCCTTATCTAGTCTACAACCCCGCGGATCGGCATGCCTACACACATGCACAATCCACCGAGTACTCGCCTATCGGTAGTTCTCATTCACAACACACAAAAACAAAAACAAAATGACTTCGCACGGTAGAAAATCGATACGTGTAATCCAAATTCCATTTTCATTTCAATCGCAAACTACATGCTACATGGGGCATTCCCCGAAAAAAAATAGAGTACACAGAGCAGGGCCCGCTAAAAGGCACCTTCATCCCTATCTGGCCAACACCTCCACATCCTCCTCCTCTGTTCGGTCCTTTCCGGACGACGAGGCAACAGCATCCTTCGCCCCCATGATCGACGTCTCGCCTTCTCCCGGACCCAGTCGAGCAGCAGCGCCACCAGCGAGCCCAAGACACCACACTGTTGGTCCTAGATCCCCCAGCGGGTCTCATCGAGTTGGTCATTTCCGGATCAAACAAGCATTCCAATTTTGTTTCGATTCTTGAAGTCGGGATCCCAGGAACACATTGCATCTTGCACTTACTGCATAAAACTATCCCACCTTTGATCATGATAGGCATCTATCTAGTTTGGTCGTTGTGTGATTGTTCCCCTTTTGCTGCTTCGATCCCTTTCTAAGACCAAAAGGTTGACTGTATTGATTGATGTCATCAAGAATGGATCTGTGTCCACCCTCATTGGGGTCTTGTGTATCGGTGCTAACACGACATGTCCTTGGTTGCTTAACCTCTGGATTATATCCTAAATTGGGTATAGTTAGTTGTGGAATGGTGCAATGATACATGCCATTTGCATAACTACTTTCCCTTGATATCTATCAAGGTTTGAGCAACTCTTGCTTAGGTTCTGGTTTGATTACCTTAGCCTTTACTGATTCATCATAGATTTCTCCAACTTTTGTAAGGTCAAACGAGTAAGAACCAAACACGGGTGTTTTATTTGCGAACAAGCTCCCACTTGGCATGGCTAGTTTATGTTCTTGAGCGGGTTTGGCTAGCGACTTGAGGGTTACTGGCCCGTTTCCCAAGGTCTTGATCTTGGTTGTTGCTACCTCTAGCTCTTGCTCCTCTTCTATTGTCTTTGATCCTTTTTCGAGTTCTTGGTATTCCCTCTGGTGCACATGGATCTTGTTTTTCTAGAAAGGGGGAACTTTAGAGGTATGCCTCTGCTGTTGTTCTTTTTCTAGTAGCCTTTCAAATTTTGTTGTTGATACTATTATCTCTTAGAGATCAAAAAATGTAGTATCATCGAATTTCTTTCTAAAGGAAAAAATCATAACTTGATGTGTAGTAGCTATCGACCTGGGCATTGTTTATGGGAAACCTGCATTTCATGTTCATCATTTTGAACCTGGCAATGAAGTCCTCTATTGTTTCGTGTTCACCTTGCCTGAGAGCCGTCAGGTCGCTGGTTATAACTTCAAGTTCGAATCTGTAGAATTCCTCATAGAATTTGGCTTCTATTTGTGCCCCCCCGTCCTCAATAGCTATGCATTGGGATGCGAATCTCCCTATGTGCTCCAAGGATGATGTCCTACCATCTCCACTAAAAAGTGTAAATGTTGGTGGCTTGAAATTTCTGGGAAGATAGTTGTCCTAATCTATATAAGCTGGATAAGACACCTCAACTCATTGATCTCGTTCATGAGGGCCTAATGTTCTGTCGCATGGGATGGCCTTCTATTAGGCACTAATTCTTCATCTGACCTTACTTCATCGGGTTCAGGTTTTCTCCAGTTGTTTAGTATGTTTCTATTCCTTGATGGAATAGTGGCCTTGAATTCTCCCTGACCATTAGGTGGTTGGTTCCTAGAAAACATCCCAGAATCACAGCTCGAAAACTCATGACGAACTCTGCTTGTTTCTGGGATTTCAATCCCTAGTCCTCTCAGGAATGTTGTTATTGGAAACAAGGGCTCAAATACTGATGCTCCTAATTCCATATGATTCTTACCTTTTTCAGGATTTGAGATTTCCTTTGGTGGGACATTAGTGCCCTTATTTTGAGCAGTACTGCATCTAGAAAGCTCTTGAATCTGGCGATTCAGAGCTTTTATCTGTAAACTGATGAGAGACAAGTTATCCTTGAAGAACTCCACGAACTTCTCCTTAGCCATGACCTAGCTAGTAATTTCCTCTATTATTCCATCGTGAGGTGGTTCCATGTCAACTTGCGGGGTTGGTAACTCAGGTACCGTCTCTTGAGAAAGATTATTTAGGAATCTCCTTTATCGTCTCGGCGTCGATGAGTGTAACTGAACTTGGGCATGCACCAAAAAGAGTCTCATTGGGCGTGCCTATTATGCTTCTATCCAAAAGTTTTTCTCGTTTTAGGAGTCAAGTGGGCTTGAAGAAACTCTCGCCGAGCCTCCATGTGGAACCGAATCTGCAAAGTGAATTGGGGAGGGGGGGAGACCACTCGTAAAATCTCTTTGTTGGTGATGTGGTATGGATGATGCTAGATGGGATGAGCGTTATGGGCCTTTAGCCACAGTCGTTCCCTAAATGGGCAAACCAAAAGGCAAGTAGGCCTTTAGCTCATGTGTAGGCGTGCCATTAGTAGAATATGCTACTAGACAATGTAGATGGGTTGTGTTCATGGTCCAAGAACCTTTCTTCTGATCAAAATGATCGTGATGCAAGCGGACAAGATTAGCTTGCGTTGTTCTTATCTATGTCATTTTCAAGGACTTTAATAATTTTTTTCTCAGTATAGTCCAAGTTCAATTATTCACCACGATATTCAGGTTGGCAACATTATTATTTCAGTAGTCAAGTGGTTAGAGGTCACAAGTTCCCTCAAGTCGGAATTAAAGTATCAGACCAATGCTCATAGATGGTATCCCGACTTAGATAGTCGTGGACCACACTTGGATGGTGTATCCTGAATACCAAATACTACCTTAGAAAATTTAGTTTGTATTGAGATAGAAGTAGAAGTACAAATACTGAAATGTAAATGTACTGGAATTAAACTGAGCAAAAACTGAAATTATAAATGCATAAAAGTAAATTATTTCCTTCGTATTCAAGCCTGTATTAGGAAAAAAATTCTAGAAATCATCAACTGAAATGAATATTAGTCGGAAATCATGTCATAAGATGGCAGAGCATTCACAGATGATGGCGAGACGTCAAAAGTGAGGTTTGAACACCTCAGTGACCAACTATGGGTTGGCAGTCGAAATGACTATCCATGAAGTGGTAGTCGGATGACTTTATGTGAGTCAGTAGTCGAGGTATCTTTCCGTGAACTGGTAGTTGAGACTCTCCTAAACCGATAGTCGGGATGACTCTCTGTGAACCAGTAGTCGTAATAATTAATCCCTATGAGAATACTAAATCAGAAAGAAAGTTAATCTTTACAAACCTCAATGATCATCCAAGAACTAGCAGTAGGGATGAGGTTAACCTTTATAACAATGCTTAGTCAGAAAGAAGGGTGTAGAAGATGAAGCTAGCCATTATGACAATGATACTGGAGCAGGTTAGAAAGACGGTTAGGCGTTTGCATAAATTCTTTGAGGAGATGAGAAGAGAAACTGTATCTTGATTTTCTAGATCGAAAGAAATAGGTTTTTCCACAAGGGCCAGCCTGGCCAGCCTTTGTTAAGCCATGAAACCTTGTTAGGTGTTCATAGGTTCAAAAATTGATGAAGATCGATTTTTTGAGTTTTATTGATTGATTGTCGGCCCTTTGAGAAATTAGTTCCTTCTCCTTTTGTAGGCGGCAATGAGGCTGATCAAGTTGTCAAGTTGGGCTTCAGCGAGTCCCATGTCGTCATTTATTCCGTTGAAAACCTCTCATTTGCCTTTAATTTCTTCACGTGTGTCAGAACCATCGTGACCTTACTTCCTCTTCACATTCCATGTGGGTGCTTCGGTTGTATCTTCTTTGGTTTGGGTAGGCCTCGTCATTAGGCCGGATCGAGCAAGACCGGCCCAAAATTTTTGGGCTTGGGCCGGGCCTATTTCATAATTTAAAAAATACCGGGCCAGGTCGGGCGGACTTGATCATAAATATGAAAGCCCATGCCTTTTGTCGGGCCGGGTTTGGGCCGGGCTTTTATCGGGCTTTACGGGTCGGGCCTACTAAGCCCATTTGTACCTACCTAATTGTAAAAAAAAAAATAAAAATGAGTTGAGTTGAGTTTAAATATTATTATCGAATATTGAAATAAGCTAAGGAGGGGTACTATTCGATTTGGAGAATTGACTTAACTTTTCGACCATAAAGCCAAGATAAGATAAGGAGGTCGCTAAGAAAGTTAGAGACCTAGTGAGTTTTTTTGAATTTAGGGTTAGGGTTTGGTTTGGGCATTGGACTTTTAAATGACACTAGATTGAGATTTGGTTAGAGTTTTGGATTTTGGCTATGATAGTAGTAACAAGATTGGACTGGGTATCAATTCTTAATTTATAATTATTTTATATTTTCGGACTTATGAGTCGGGTTTACCTGGGCGGGTCGGGCTGGGCTTACCGGACTTTATCGGGCTCGGGCCTAGCGGGCTTGAATACCCTAAACCCAAGTCCAGCCCGTCAACATGCGGGCCGGGTCGGGCTTTTTGTCAGTGGGCCTATCGGGTACCCATAAGCCCGTGGGCTTCTGGGCCAAATAATGAGGGCTAGGTTTGGGCCTTTAATTCCTTTGAACCATCAACTTTGACCCAATGAGTTTTTTTGGGGTGTAATCACCTTTGCTCTTTTAAAATTGTTTTTTCTTTGCACAGGTTGAATCCCTTGCTAATTTTCATGAATATTGCAAGCGTTTGCATCTTGCTAGAACTTTCCAACATTGAGACAACTACAATTTCGCCTGGTTGTTGATATTACACTTGCAGTGGGCAAGGCAATGAATGACATCAATGCAAGTAAATTGTGACACCCAAACATTGTTTTCTTCTAGCTTATCAAATCGCATATATATCTTAAAATGTCATTTTTCATATCCACCTTCATTTTCGGAGTTAATTGATATCTTGTACAAAATTAAATCTATAGGCCAATAACCTCGGCTCATTTTCAGAAAAGTTAGCTCTATTCTTGAAATATGATAAGAAAGATGATGCAATAAGTCCATCAAAAGAATTGCCATATCCTCAGAATTTTCATTCGAGTATGACCATCATTCTTTCTTTGCATGCCTTGCTCTTGGTCTATAGAACCATTTTACAAACCCAATGCCTATTGACTAAAGAGCAGCAGCACAAATCAAAGAATTATTCTCAGCTGCCATGCTGCCCAACACCTGATCCTGCTGAAATTGAAAAGCCCCTCGAAGAGTCGGAGAGCATAGCCTCCGCATGAAGAGGAGAAGAAATCACAACATCCAAGCTCTCCAAATTTGGTTCGATAAATAATCAAACCCAAGTATAAGATGGGACTCTTCTCATCCGAGCTCTCCAACCTTGGTTCGTTAAATAATCAAACCAAATCGAGTACAAGATGGACTCTTCTCCCAGAAGTCAAAATTAATACCTCGACTCTTTTACAACCCTAATTGCCTTGTCCAGTCCAACAAGCTCACTACAAAGAATTAGCAAGCTCCGTTTCAAGGAGAACCAAACGCTTTGAGAATCCACCAAACCTATCTTTGAAACATGAAGATCCATCAAAGAAATATGAATATTTTCATTCAAGAATTTACGCCATCAAAGACCAATTTTCGGAGAAATCTGACCAGCCATGCGGTGAACCCATCTTCGAAAGAGAGATCCAACAACTTAACCATCTCTGCCTGTGAGAGAGTCCACCGAACAAATCAAACCTTTCTACTTCTAGAACCTTAGGCAGCCCAACATTAACCAAAGACATTTCAAAAAATCAAACCCATTTTAAGCCCACAAGCAAATGGTCAAATCTCCAACACTATTAATATTCGACATTAATTTCACCCAAGTTACAGAGACTATAAAACTTATAAAACAGGTAACATCAAGTACGAGCGTAAATACAACGGACAAAACAGGTAACATCAAATCTCCACAAACTCTCCATATATGCTGAAATTGTCAAAGCTTTCTCGCCGGAGTCGAGTTCTTATCAACCCGGTGGAGTTGATGCATAAGCATCTAATAAAATCTTCAATTGAATACAACCCTTGAAAATACTCGTAAATTCTCATTGAATACATGTGAATTTCTAATAGCCTTTAAAATCCTCTACAATTCCAAATTGAATACACCCCATTTGTATCTCTATAGCAATATATGTCATCGCATTGCTATGGAGATGCTAAATTGATTATGAACAGGAATTTTTATTTATTTAAATAGATTGAGAATATGAGAAATGGTTTAAAACATGGTTACCTATTTACATATATCATCATTTATTAATGGATAAACTACATAAAAGTACTCGGTCGATTTCAAAAAATATTCCAATGATAAAAATTGGATTTTTTGTACCCAAAATATACTCAAGATTTCAATAAAGTATCCATTTTAGGTTTTCTATCCAAAACTCAGTTATTATCTATACGAAAAATAGTGAATGCCACTTAGCATCTGATATGACAAATTTTGAATGGGCATTTTAGGAACAATCTTAATCCATCATCCTCTTTCCTTCTTCCTCTTCACCAATCCATCATTTTCATCTTCCCCAATTCATCATCTCCATCAATCATCCTCTCATTTTCCCTAATTCTTCATCCATCACCATCCAGGAATCCAAATCCAAAACTAAGAATTATAATTTAATAAAGAAAAATAATAATTAAAAAAAACATTTATATATATAAAAAAATAAAAATTAAAAAAAAAAACCCAAATGCTCACTGCAATCTAAAACGGGACCACTGGCGATTTTTCCTTCAGATTGGCGAGCTCGGTTCCATTCCTCATGATATCGATGGCATCGTCTAAATGTTCTTCATATTCTTGTATTCTTGACCAAAGAAGCAGGCCGTCGATGGGACCGTTGCTCTGCCTCTTTTTTGGAATGTAAGTTTCCTTCCTTTTATCTTCTCCAATGGAGAGACCGAGAGGACAAATGATTGAGAGAAATCGCCATGACCCACCTGCAATTCTCACAAACAATCGAACCCAATGCCGACAAGTGGAAGCTCTCGTGTTCGAAATCGATCGATGTTCGCCCACAAATTCCTCTACGACGACCTATGTAGTCCTTGACGCCGACGGTGGTGGCCATTACTCCATTTCTTAAATGCCCAGAGGCGCCAAACCAATATGCCAATTCCAAGAAGAATCCAACGACCCATCATCTAAATCGGACGATCCATCAAAACTCATGTCGTTTAGGGTGGAGTTAGCATCGTCGGAGGGTCACTGGCAACCAACCGACGAACGCTTTGATCTTGAATGGAGAAAAAGGGACGCAGGAACAGGCCTAGGGATGAGTTTGAACCTTGGTCGTGGGATTTCGAGCTTGGCCAGAGGATTGGAGGTATGTTTTCTGGGTTTTTAGGTCGTAGAATGATTTCTGGGCTAGTATAGGATCGATTAGTGAAATTAGATTGAATTTTGGATGTGAATGGACGATTTGGAAGTCGGGTCGTGATCGCGGATCGAACGACCTGGTTGTATACCCACGGGTGACCCGTGAGAGGTTGACGACAATGTAGTGGCAACCACGTGACGTCCATATCATCATTGTTAGGCTACGTGGCAAAAGCTGGCTGGTGTCACGTGGCACTCTGATAGTGGCTATCAGAAGCATGCCATGTGGCAGGCGGTCGTTTGTCCAATTGGCAGGTGATGTTGGTGCCACATGGCAAATTGTGTTAGGTTGTTAGTGACACGTTGCAGGGCCACGTCAAGCAGCACGTGACGTCAGCAACTAATGTCGCGACGGTGCGTGGGCGTTGACTAGCACTTTAACCTGCACGTGACAGTGCGTTGGTAGGAATTTCGAGGTGAAACTGATCTTATTCGAAAGGTTTCAACGTCCTGTATCCAATGATGGTAGTTTTAGGCCGGTCAGAGGTTGTTTGATTGGAGTTTTGGGGGGTTTTTCTCCTCGGGATGCTAGTTCGGGACGTGAGTTTATGGGGTGTTTATATATGAACTTATATAGATTCTTAGTGACCCTCGGTTTGACTTTGACAGGTCAGAACGTTCTGAAGGCTTTGAATTGGCTTACAACTTCGAATTTGGGCGATCGACAGTATTGTGAGTGAACATTTTCTTTCATACTTGAGATGCATGCATATTTACTTATTTACATGGTTTTATGATGCGGTTTGGATATCTCTGATATGATTATATGATATGGAGTGATTTCTGGATAAATGTTAGATTTTGGTATATATATATATATATATATGTATATATATATACATATATACATATATATATATATGGATATTTAGTTGTGGTTTTCCGGACACAGGTTTTACGGGTGGTTTTGGAAATCGGATTTTGGGTCGTTACCCGGGTCAAAGGTATTTTTGGTTTATTTATGGTTATGTTTTTCTGGTTAGGTCAACCTCTGGCGATTAGATCGCTATTCCGAAGTTGAACTCTAATGATTCCCAAGAACAGGCTCAGTCGTGGTCAAAGTTGGACTTGACACATGCCGATGTAGTTGGACTCTGCAGGACCCGTGGTTGTCTACCGGTAGTATAAATGGGATGCTAGTTGGACTAGCGAGCTAGTTGGACCAACGGGACAAGGTTTAATCTATGGTTGGTTGGACGAGCGGGACGATATTTGGCTTTTGTGACTTGTGGTGTGTCCAGGGGTTTTTAAAAGGGCTTAGAGCCGGTGATTTCCGGGAAATGTGAGCCAGGGGTTTTTATGTGTTTTATGTGATTTGGGTTAGATCCATGGTTTTCATATGCTAGTGTTATTTGATTATGCATGCATGTTTTCATATGATGAAGAGTTTAAAGGATGTTTTCGGAAAAAGTTTTTTCAAATGCTTTATTTTTGTCCACTCACAATTTTGATGGTTTTTTGTATCCTCCAAGTTGATCGCAAACGGGGGCTATGTGGAGACTGAGGCATCACCTGAGTCTAAGCTCTCTGGTTATTCTGAGCATGTTGTGATAGTTATCCCTTGTCTGACACTGTATAAGTTTGCATTTATTCGAGTTGAAGGTACTTTGGTAATCTTACAATGGTTGTATTAGACAAGAGTAAGTCTTCTCACGAGGGGAATTTCAAGGAAGGTCCTGTCACCAAATTATTTATTCTTTTTTTCTGTAGAATCTGTCGATCAAATCATCCCACCAGATCATCATCTATAATCAAATCCATTCAGATCGTATCATCTCACCTTCATTTCGTTAATCAAATTTTTTTCTATAAAAATTTCTTTTCTTTATTTCGATGCCGCCACCCCATTTTTAAAATCAACTGAAATATCGGCAATATCACTGCTATTTCAATTCTAGGCCTAACCTCAAGTTGAAGCCCTCTTCATCTACCACAACCTAACCACGCGTCAATAAACTTTGTAGACTTCTTCGCTACTCTACAAGACTAGTTAATGAATATTTTGTCCATAGAGGACGGAAATTCAAACTCCGAACTTAGAGTTATCACTACACTAATAAACCCATATGATATCCTCATAAAACGTTCAAAATAAATCCCGAGGCACTTACGGGATGCACGTAGCAAGCACCTGGCCGGCAGGTCGATGAAGCCATCACGAAATCCAATCAAATGTTTCAATTTATTTCTTTTTCCCTTCAAAAGTCTTAAACCATTATTTTGCAGTATACTACACATACAAGCACACAGGGATAAACGTAAAACTCAGAAAGAGCAGTGTGATATATTAAGTTATTAACTCAGCCAGCCACTAATACCTTAAAAAGGAAAAGAATAAAAAGCACAATATTCAAAACCCTTGAAACATTCTACAGACCTAATGCAGAACCATTGCGCTCCGACTTGATCCTCCTTCTCCTGAGGCGCTCGGCAATGATGAAGGCAAGCTCAAGTGATTGTGAGGCATTCAGCCTCGGGTCACAGTGAGTATGGTAGCGTGAGCCAAGGTCATCGAATGTCACCGTGCGCGACCCTCCAATGCATTCTGTCACATTCTGGCCTGTCATCTCTAGATGAACACCTCCTGGGTTGCTTCCTTCTTGCTCATGCACATCAAAGAATGCTCTCACCTCAGCCTTAACAAAAGACAAGTAATAAAGTTTAGGTACAGGTGCGCCATCATCCCTTATTAAAATTAAATATATCTAAAACACAAGATAAGATGGATATAATCATACACAAGGTCCCACCAACCACAAAAAAACAAATCATGTAAAGCAATATCCAACCTAACAAGGTCATTCAAGAAAAATGAGAAGACTCTTTATTTATTGCCAAGAGAATGAGTGCCTTGTGACGCACAATGCAGCCCAAGTCATTTAAAAAATAATATACCTAATAAAATATTAATTTCAAATATTTTTTTTCCCTTTTTCACTCCCCTTACTCCTCCTCCCCCGCCGCTTCCACCACCCACCACACAACCCCTCAACCTTTCTCTCTTTGAGCCGCTTCTCCTCCTCCCCACAGAAAAAATGGTATGACTGTTATACCTACCTAACACCCCTTACCCACTTACCATGTGCCTTCACACAACGAGTCAAATTCTAGAAGTAGGAGATGTCTTTCTTTAGAGCTACAGGATGCCCACCAAACGGGATACTTAAGCTGGCGGCCCCCACCCTAAACAAACTTCTAATATTGTTGAACAGTATTGACTGTGAGGACTAGACATTTGGACTCGTATTCGTTGAAGGCACTGGTGGATGACAAGGATCCACAAAGTAACGAAGCCAATAGAAAATTTTGACAAATAATGTCCCTCGGTGGGTTGTCATCATTCATGAAAGCCAATACTAAAAAGCTAGTTTAAAATATGTGAAGTCACATAACTTTAGGCACTATTGACAAAACCAAGAAGCAAATACTGAAACAATGCGCGAGAAAAACCAATTCACTTTTCACCTAAATGGCAGCTAAGCTTTGACCAAAAAAACATAAAATATTTACTATTAACTGCAATGAACCAACATGTATATTATTACCACCTCCACTAATACAGCTTAATTTTTTTTTCTAGTTGTTCCATTTTCATACTTCTTTTTAGTTGTTATACTTCGTTTTTGCCTTAAAATGGTTACACTTCTTCCTATTTCCTATTTCTCCATGTGTTTTAGAATGGTTAGTATTCTGCAGCATCAAGAGAAAAGCTACCAGAATATGAATACCTAAGAGCGGTAAATATAGCTGGTTGAAGGAAGAAAAAAGGTAAAAGACAAGAAACGGTACCCTTATAGCATCAAAAGGGCGTGTTTTGAGACCACATGGAGCCTTTATGGTGTTTCCATGCATGGGGTCACTAACCCATGTGACAATCTGTCCTGCCCTTCGGACTGCCCTAATAAGATGAGGAAGTTTCACCCTCATGTTCTCAGCTCCCATTCTTGTGATCACTGTTATCCTCCCTGCTTTATTCTGTGGATTCAAAATCTCAATGAGCTTAACAAGCTCATTTGGATCCATTTTATCGCTCACCTGCATCATTAAGAGTGATCCTATATTAGCCTCCTCCACTATAATTAAATTCCATAAGAATGTCAAGCACGTCAAATACAAAATATGTCATTTATCACAGTTTTATTTATTGGGTTTGACTAGGCACGTGATTCAATACAATTTGGCTTATTACAAGGTTGAATCTAATCTAAGGGTCATCATTATATTATAGATAGCAATAGTAATTCTCCATAATTGAGCAGAAAAAGAAAGATCTCCGGTTTTCATAAAATGAGGTTGCATTCATTTGTCCATAGAAAAAAAAAAGCGAAAAAATGATTTTATTGAACAGGACATGCATCATATGCAATATGAATTACCTTGATTCCAAGGGGATTAGCAACACCTCTAAGGAACTCAATATGGGCGCCGTCCAGTTGCCTGGTACGCTCACCAACCCAAAGCATATGGGCAGAGCAATCATAGTAAAGACCGGAAGTTGAATCCAACCTAGTAAGAGACTGTTCATAAGGCAAGAGCAAACACTCATGAGATGTCCAGAACTCGGTGGTTGTCATGATAGGATGGTCGACCGTGAGCCCAGCTGCTGTCATAAATCCAAGGGCCTCATCAACCCGGCTAGCTAATTCCCGGTATCTGCCATGTCAAATCAGGATAACCATGTTTTAGGTACAATTATTAACAAAAGTAACCAAATTAGATTCATTATGTAAAAAGCTAGTTCCCGGTACCTGGCATGCCAAGATTGTGATAACCATCAATAAGAAACCAAGCCAAACTAAATTAAACTTAGATGCTTGGATCCAATTCCATAAACATGATTCAATGATTCCAATTTTAGAGAACATTCTATGAGTCATTACACCTTTTAAAAGAAGGTGATTTTTAATTATTTTGTAGGAACAAATCAAAACGTCATAGGATAAGGTGATAGTAAGTATCCACCACTATCCACACACGCACTAAAGATTAGTTGATGTGCTCCAAAAATTGGTTGGCAAAAGCAGACTAATAGATTATGCATGTGCGCAAGTTTGAGGAGCTTCCAAGAAAGATACAAAATGGTTATGACACGAATATGCCATGTCAACACAAAAAAGCAGGTCTTACTCATTGATAATTGATTATTGGGTACATATGGCATAAGCTCACTATGCCATGAATAAACACACAAATAAATCTAACTCTGACCAATACAAATTTACTTTCCCATAAATAAGTTCTCCTTGTTTGTATCTACTACCTGGCATATCTTACCTATCACCCTGCTCGCTGTGCTCTGTGAAATCCAAGTTCCACTGTGTGACTCTCTGCATAGCTGCATAACCACCAGTAGCGAAGGCCCTGAGAAGATTGAGAGTAGCAGCAGATTGGCAATAAGCTCTGATGAGTCTCTGAGGGTCAGGAGTCCTTGATTGTAAATCGAAAGAGTCTCCGTTTACATTGTCCCCTCTGTAACTCGGCAGCTTTACACCATTCTTCTCCTCAAAAGCATCCGATCTCGGCTTGGCAAACTGACCCGCCATTCTTCCAACCTGAAGAACATATCATGACCCAGATTCACAATCTACTTCAATTACAAAAATTCACACGGATTACTCGAATTTAAATAGAAAACAGCGAACCAGGAAGAAAATTATGAACATGACCTAGATTTGCACTTCAATTCGAAACTTCAACACAAAATACTCAACTATCAATTAAAAAGAACTTAAAAAATCATGCAATTCAGAAGGGAAAAAGGTCTGACCTTGACAACGGGCATTTGACCTCCGAACATCAAAACGACACCCATTTGGAGAAGTATTCTGAAGGTGTCACGAATGTTATTGGCATTGAACTCCTTGAAGCTCTCAGCACAGTCCCCACCTTGAAGAAGAAATGCGTTGCCCATAGCGGCGTCACCGATCCGCTCCTCCAAGCTCCGAGCCTCACCAGCGAACACAATAGGAGGGAACGAATCGAGGGTCCGAAGCACCGACTCCAGATCTTCTTGGTTTGGGTACTCAGGCAATTGCAGCGCCTTCTTGGATTTCCAGGTCTCCACGCTCCATTTCGCCGGAACCGCATTGTGGGTCTTTGCCGAAGACGACGTGGTCTGAGCACTCTGCTTCGGCAGCTTGTCGGAGACAACCGGGTTTTTAGCGGGCTCGGCGGCGTGAACGGCCACGATTGGCCTGATGGGCCTGATGGGCAGAGAGGGTTGGTGAGTTTTCGAAGAGGGTAAGAGCGACTGGCCTTGAATGAAGGTAGATTTGGTCGGAATCAAAGAGCTGCTGCTTGTGAGAGCCATTATTATCTTCCCTTTGTGTAATTATTATTGTTATTTTTATGTTCTTTTTCTCAAGGTACAAAATGAGATCACAGAGAGAGAAATCTCGGAGCCTTCCCTGAAGAGGAGAAGATACAGATTGCAAGGGTTTTATAAGAAAACAGGGTGTCTTTGCAGAGACACGGTGGTAGGCAGTTGAAGCCAGACTCTGGGTAGTTTTGGGGGTTTCACGAGTCTTGAGGGCATTTTTGTAATGTGAATTTTCAACAATTTGTGGAAGAAGTCAATTACTTCAACTAGTTGATATTTTTCACAACCCTCTTACATGCACCTACTACTAATTGAATGGGGCGAGTTGGTGGTGCGATCCGACCCAAAAAAAATAAAAAGTTGGTGGCGTTGTGATTTAGAGGCTGCTTGAGTTGCTGAAGCCAGCTAGCCAAGCCGAGCTGAATGAATTTTATGTTTTTCGTTCCTCGTTTGCAACCTCTTCACATTTCACATTTCTATATATTAAACAATATGTTCTTCGGACATACAAAAAAATAATAATGATGAAAATGGATAAAATTAATGAGAATTCACTTCGTAGAATCAAGCTTGGATTGTTGGGTGGGCTATCAATACTAAAGCCAACAGGCCTTCATAACTAGTATGCTAAAACTAGAGTTATATCTTATATATAAGCAAAAAAAAATGACTTGGATTATAGTCAATATGATGTCCCCTTCAGTGGTCTGTCACCGGTCATAGACACAATTAGGCCTATACAAAAAAAAAAAAAAACATACATAAAACCTATATATTTAAGATCAACCTTCTCGCGTAAGTATTAACAATTTACTATTACCTCTTATATCGGATTTGAATGTTTAGATCATGCGATAAAAATGGAATTAGGTCTTGAAAAAAGTTTATTGTGAAGAGAAAATGGAATCTTTTACAGATGCAAAAGTTTCTTAGATACTTCGTTAGCAAATTATTTTTTATTTAACTAAAAATATAAACAAAAGAGGAAAAATTTTATATAATGAAATCTTAAAAAAAAATATAATAGAAATATAATTTGTATTTATGTAACAGCTTGTGATAGTATCAACTGATGAGAGCATGAGATACATGTGTTATTTTCGATTGCTTTTATTTTAAGCATTGTCATTTTGGAATTCATTTTGAATAAATAAGAAAATAATAAAATGTAATAATAAGAAATATAGAGAATATGTGGCGAGCCGAGCCTAGCCAATTGAAAGAAAAGGGAAATTTAAAGGAAGGAAAGAGCACCCACCTACCCCCTCCACTTTATGCACCATCCTCTCTCGGTCCAACCGGTCCTCCTACCCCAACTCACCAACGTCAACCTCAAGGTCCTCAACACTTTGACACGTGTTCAAATTCAAAGTGTAAATTTTCACAAATCATATCTTGCACTGCATTTGAACCCTCCCTAGCTAGCCCAAGGCGAAGGGTGACAGGTCACTCCACTCTTCCATATACAATTCAATTAAAAAAAACCCAATCATAGTATTTTTATGGTCCTATGGAATATGGTGGATTAAATAGAATAGCCCCGCGTGATCTTCTGCTGTATAAAACTGAATTCTTGAGGTAGAGTTTTGTCACGGCAGATACTAGACATCCTGACAGAGTCACAAAATGACAGAGACAGAATACAGCGGTGTTGGTGATCGCATGAGGCCCGATCTAACAAAGCCGGCGTCTAATCTAATTGCTTTACCCTACTGTGCGCATATACGGAAAGGGAATCATTCTAAAGATCCCAATTTGACTTTTCAATTTCACCATTTGACTTTTCAATTTTTCTTCTATTTTATGTGTCTGATTTTAGACCGAAAAACATGTGCCCGGAATAACACGAAACAAAAATGTATCCAAAAAGAAAATTTTGAAAAAAATATATAGTTTTGTTTATTGTCATTTTTCGATGAATCATAGCCTATATATATTACCAAAGCAATGTTTTGGTAATTTGGTATATGTTTCCTCTCTTAGCCGCTATTATTGTCTTTGCAATTAGTTTCAAAATCGAAAAGAAAGACAGAAATCATACATTACCAAACTCGGAGTTGGGAAAGTGGAATGCATGTTACGATGAACTGTCAAATTTGGTCACAATTAATAAGTTCCGTGACTTTTTTTTATGTCCTGTATTATGTATATATCAATAAAAAAATTGAAGTCGGGTGGATGGATGCGTGAAGAAGTATTGGTTGGCCCCTTGTATTGACGCCGGCTCAAAATGATGTTACAACATATCAAGTGCTGAAATTGCAAATACTAGCAAATATTTATTTCTTTTTATGAAAAAAATAAAAAAAAAAACAACTCATTACTTGGGTTTAGCAACCAGAATTTCATTTCACGACAATTAAGGGTGACAATTTTTGACACGACTCAATACATGACTCGAAACTCACACGGACTTAACCCGAGTCAATCCGACTCGATAAAAATTCGAGTCAATTTTGGGTGAATTTCGGATTAACTCATGAACCCATTTAGTAACCTACTAATCCGCTTATTAAATGAGTTATTGAATCACAACATACTAACCCCACAAACCCGCGAACCCATTTACAAGTATTTGTTCCTCTAGGGTTTCACAAGGGCATAATATAAATACCTAAAATATTATAATTTATAACCTAATCTATACTTCTATTACTGCAGCCGTAACCTCCATCCTCCAACACTTCACCTCCATCTCTCCAAGTTCTAACCTTTATCCTCCAACGTCGATGCTCGATCGCCGCTACTCCAACTCATTCATCTTCTCCACGCGGCCATGTTGTTGTGAAGGTAATGCCTTCATCCTCTACATCATTTCCATTTGATCCTTACGGTTGTTTTCACGATGCTTTTTAAGAAATGGGGTTGGGGTTATAAGTAGTGTTAAGTGTTAAGGGTTGTAGATTAATTAAGGTTCTATGTGGGTAGATTTAGTTGTCGAGGTTAAGTAATGAAGGATGAGTTTTGGTACTCTCCAGGTTGATCTCGGGACGTAGGTTGTATTAAAGTTGAGGCATTTTCATGGTACTACGCGCTCTTAATAACCAGAGTAGGTTTTTGTAGTATTTTACTTCCGTGTCTAGTGCTCTATGTAATTATTTGTTTTCGAGTTTCGTTTACGCTTCACGTGGGAATCATCCATTCCCTAACATTGGGTTGTAATATAATTGGACTGAGGGTACTTTGGGAGTTTTAAAGTATTTGTGTTAAAATGGAGCATGCCCTTTCACGATAGTGGATGATGATTTCGGGGAGAGTCCTATCAGTGGTGGTTGAACACTATTGAGGTAGGGTACAAGCTACCTCTGGAGATGCTGCCACGTGTCTCGCATATCCGGGATATGTGCTAGGTGGGTGTAGATCTTTTGTCATATCAGGGAGTCGTTATTGTCATTTATCAGTGGATTATATCCGCGATGCCAACTCGGGCCTGTTGAGTATGTCTTCCGAATGACCGTGACTCGGGCCTTGTTTGGCATTGCTTGCTGAATGACCTCGGCGTGCTGAGTTGACAGGACCCGCCCCGATCCCCCTGGGACCACCCGGGACGTGCCCTGCTCCCGTTTGACACCCGTTAATAAGATACCAAAAATACCCTTATTGAAGATAAAATGCATAAAGAAAAACCATAGTTAAGTCATACATAGCACGCCACACAAATACTCAAATACAAATAGTGTCAGACAAGGGATGGTTCCCGAATACAGTTTATTGAGCACGACTCTAGACACACTACGTGCCAACCTACCCAGCAGTAGGGTTCAGGTGCGCAACGTAAACCTATGCCTCTTCCTCCTCGGGATCCTCCTCCTCCTCCTCAGGATCCTCCTCCTCGATAGCACTACCTGGAGGGGTAGTAAAACAACAAAGGTGAGTGGGCCGAAACTCAAGGTTTACAAAGTAGTTTACCATTTCGAAAACATATAGCTTTTCCCCTCCGTTTTCCGAAAAGACATGCATAGTATCAAAACCACAAAACCATATAGTCATAAGCAGAATAATATCAACATAATATAATCTTAGTCACTGCACTATACATCCCAACCCTGACATCCCAGATGCCTGACGTCCCAGACGCCCAATAAGGTCACAGTCTCAAGGCTACGCGTGCCACCCGGGGTCTCAATCCCGAGTCCAAATCCCGAACCTAGTCCGAGCATGGCATTCTAGATGCCTGACGTCCCAGACGTCCAATAGTAGCAATCCTGCTCCTGAGTCACTCTACGGTCCGGTCCCTCCGTAGAATGACTCCTCACAGGCAATGCGCCGTGACCGCTCCGGTGTACCTACATCCGGAGGAGATAGAATCCTAGGGTAGATCTATACAGTGCAGTACCACAGATAATATCGAGATCCATTATATATATATATATATGACTCCAAACCATTCATAAACAACCAGACGGGTCTCATGCCCAAACATCGTAACACGTGCCATAAATCATACACAAGATAAACAGATACTTTTACTCAAATCACATATAGATATAGTAGCAAGTAAAACAGTTATGCATGCCGAAGTTCAGTGAAATCAAAGGCCCACTCACAGTACAATCCCGCTGCAATCCCGAGCGTAAAGCCCCGTCCAAGGGTTAAAGTACAATTCCTGTCATGCCCAAAACATACGTAAAGGTCACTTTAAGTCCCTACTAAACAACTACGAAACCCTAGACTGAAACTGGCCCGGGAAAGCCGTCCGAACACGCTTCCCAAGGTGTCAAACCCTAATTTGACCAACTTAGCGATCTCTCATCGATACGAAACCACCGCCATTGGATCCGTATCGTCGAAACCTTGAAAATGGCACTGGTCCCACACAAAATACTGTTCACACGCGCCCCCCACGCGCCGGTCAACCCTCTGGTCAACAGTGCTACAATGATGCTGACGTCAGCATGACGTCACTGCTGACGTCAGCATGACGTCATCACTGACAGTGTCAGAGGACACGTGTCAACAACCCATTGGTTCCTGGTCTGACAATATTCTGACATGATGACGTCATCATGACGTCACTGCTGACATCAGCATGATGACGTCATCAGCTACAGTAACCGGGTCTGCGAATCGGGTCACCGCAGACCCACGGTTCGACCCGATCACAGATCGTGATTCCGACCACCAAAATCGATGGGATTTGTTCCTATGAACTCGTCTGAACATGTTCTATGGCTCTGTGAAATCAAAACAGATGTTTAAGTTCGAGAAATCACCTGCAAAACGACGGGGAATTGGCTGCCGGTTCTGGTTCGTCTTCTCCGGCGAGCCGTCACGCTTCCAGCCACCAACTCTGGTCCAAAAATGCTCGTCTAGTCCCCTAGGTTAAGTCTCAAAAGCAACCAAACGAGTTTAACGTTAAAAACGGACAGTTCGAGGCAGGGAAGGAAAATCGGCCTTCTCGGGTTTGCAGGCTTACCGCCGCCGTGTCGCCGCCGTGGGATGCCCAGTCCAGTCCTAAGCCGTCCAGAGGTCACAACGGTCCTAGCCCTAGGTTGGTTCGAGCCCAGAAGTCACGGTTTGGACGGTTGGATGGTTTTGGGCCGCACGGGTTCCTCTCGGGTTTGTGGGTTTTCCGGGTTGCTCCGCCGTCCGTGGTGGTGGTGATGGCCGTCTGGAGGTGGCTGAGGGGTAGGCTGGTGTGTGGGTTGAGGCTGAGGGATAGTGTGATCGCTGGTGTGTTTGTGCAGAGAATGAGAGGTTGCACGGTTTGAAGGAAGAAATGAAAATGAATATGTGAGTCTCTGATGCTTTTAAAAACAGAATAGAGAATAGAAACCAACGGCTAGGATTTAATCTGACCAGGGTGAGGATTTAAGGAAATTAAACTAATTAATTAATCACATGGCAGACCAAGATCCAGATTGTTGGGGATGATGTGGATGAGGTAGATGAGTGACATATGTCACTCATCAAGGGTCCAGATTGATTGGGTTAAAGTGAATCAGATTATAATATTTTATTATTATTTAAGTTCCGAGTCTCGGTTAGTTCGGTTACGTTCTTGACCATAACTTTTTCGTCGTAAGTCCGATTTCAGCGTGCCGCCTGTCTACGGATTCGTATCGACGAGACCTACGTAACGGTCATTGGCCCTCGTCCGTTGGACTTCCCGGGTCAAAAGTCAACATTTGGCCCCCAAATGGCCAAATTACCAAAATGCCCCTCGACTTCCGAACGTCACAACTTCTTCCTCGAACGTCGGAATCGAACGTGCCACCTGCCTATGAACTCGTGACGTCCTAAACTACGTCACGGTCACGTGTCAAAGTCCTAAATACTTCCCGAGGTAAAAGTCAACTTCCCCCCCCCCCTCAGGGGCAAAACGGTCATTTTATAATAAAATAATAATTACGAAAGTTCGGGTCGTTACAATCTACCCACCTTACAAAAATTTCGTCCTCGAAATTTACTCGAATAAAAACGGGTACTGCTCCCTCATCAAGTCTTCGGGTTCCCACGTCGCCTCCTCGACGTCATGGTTCCTCCATAGCACTTTCACCAACCGAATCGTCTTGTTTCTCAGAACCTTGTTCTTCTGATCCAGAATCTGCACTAGTTTCTCCTCAAAGCTCAGATCAGTCATCAGTTCTACTGGTTGTTCCGGCAAGGCATGTGAATCGTCCCGTAGGTATTTCCGTAACATGGACACATGGAAAACATCGTGCACTCTGGCAAGTTCTGGAGGTAATGCCAACTGGTATGCCACTAGTCCAATCCTCTCAATGATCTCGAACGGTCCAAAGTAACGTGGACTCAACTTCCCGCGTCGGCCAAAACGGATAATTCCTTTCCATGGAGATAACTTAAGGAACACAAAATCTCCAACCTCGAATTCCAAGTCTCGAATTCGTCGATCCGCATAGCTCTTTTGGCGATCTTGTGCTGCCTTCAATCTTTCCTTGATGATTCGAACTATTTCCTGGGTCATGTCCATCAAATCCGGTCCTAAAGCTGCTCGCTCTCCTACCTCCATCCAACAGATAGGTGTCCTGCACTGTCGGCCATACAGTGCCTCGTAGGGTGCCATCCCGATACTTGCCTGATAACTGTTGTTGTATGCGAACTCCATCAAAGGCAAATGAGTATCCCACGAATCCTGAAACTGCAGTACACAAGACCTCATCATGTCCTCCAGTGTCTGGATAGTCCTCTCTGACTGCCCATCGGTCTGCGGGTGGAACGCTGTACTGAAATGTAAGTTTGTACCCAAGGCGTTCTGCAAACTTCGCCAGAACCTAGATGTGAAACGCGGATCTCGATCAGACACTATCGACTCCGGCGTACCATGAAGTCGAATGATCTCCTTCACAAACAGCTGAGCCAGTCGGTTTGGCTTAAATGTCTCCTGTACTGGTAAGAAATGAGCTGACTTGGTCAATCGGTCGACAATCACCCAAACTCCATCGCATCCCCTCTGAGTCCTAGGCAATTTGAAGACAAAGTCCATGGTAATGTGATCCCACTTCCACTCGGGAATCGGAAGCGGTTGCATTGCTCCATACGGTCTCTGCCGCTCAGCCTTGACCTGCTGACAGGTCAAGCATCTGCTCACAAACACTGCAATATCCTTCTTCATTCCTGCCCACCAATAGTGGTCCCGGAGGGTACGGTACATCTTTGTACCTCCCGGATGCATGGCATAAGCCGAACTGTGGGCTTCCTCGAGAATTTCTGCCTGTAACTGCCACTGCAGGAACACACAAACGGCCTAGTTTCACCAGAGCTCCATCTGGTCGGATAGTAAAGTCCTGCCTCTCGTCTGCTTCGACCTCGATCCTGTAGATACACAGTGTCGGATCCTCCAATTGTGCCTCGATAATCCGATCGACTAGCACAGGTCGTACATGAAAACTGGCCAACAAAGCTCCCTGCTCATCCATCCCCAGCATAACTCCAGCTCTTCGGAGTTCCACAAGCAAAGGAAGGTACACCAGCTTCAGGTGTGCAATTGATCCTGCTGACTTCCTGCTGAGTGCGTCTGCCACAACGTTCGCCTTCCCTGGATGATATTCAATCGTACAATCGTAATCCTTGATCAGTTCCAACCACCGTCGCTGCCTTACGTTCAGCTCCTTCTGAGTGAACAAATGCTTTAAACTCTGATGATCGGTGAAGATCCTGCAAGTCACCCCGTACAGATAATGTCGCCAGATCTTTAAAGCGTGAACCACCGTCGCCAACTCCAGATCATGCGTAGGGTAATTCAGTTCGTGTGTCTTTAGCTGCCTCGATGCATAAGCGATAACTCTGCCATTCTGCATCAGCACGCAACCCAAACCTTGCAACGATGCGTCACTGTAGACTTCGAACTCTCCACTGTTATCCGGCAAAGCAAGAACAGGTGCGGTAGTTAACCGACGTTTTAATTCCTGATAACTCTGCTCACACTGTTCATCCCAAACAAACTTTACTCCCTTCCTGGTTAAACGAGTCAACGGTGCAGCAATACTAGAGAAGCCCTCAACAAATCTCCGGTAGTATCCTGCCAAACCAACGAAACTCCGTACCTCTGTCACGGTTGTCGGTCTAGCCCAATTTGTTACCGCTTCGGTCTTCTGGGGATCCATACTAATCCCGTCTGCTGACACTACATGTCCCAGAAAACCAATGCTGGTTAGCCAAAACTGACACTTACTCAGCTTGGCGTATAACTGGTTCTGCCTCAGCTTCCCTAACACCGAACGTAAGTGTTCCTCATGAGCTTGAGCACTCCTCGAGTACACAAGGATGTCATCAATGAACACGATCACGAACTTATCCAAATAAGATCGGAAGACCCTATTCATTAGATCCATGAATGCTGCTGGAGCATTCGTCAAGCCGAAAGGCATCACAAGGAATTCATAATGCCCGTATCTGGTCCGAAACGCTGTCTTCGGGACATCTCCTTCAGCAATCTTCAACTGGTGATAACCAGATCGTAAATCAATCTTCGAGAAGTACCGTGCTCCCCGCAGTTGATCAAAGAGATTGTCAATCTTGGGTAAGGGGTACTGGTTCCTTACCGTGACCTTGTTGAGCTGTCGATAATCCACACACAAACGGAGGCTCCCCTCCTTCTTCTTCACAAATAATACTGGTGCTCCCCACGGTGATGTACTCGGTCGGATGAATCCCAAGTCCACCAACTCCTGCAATTGGATCTTCAGTTCCCGTAACTCCGCTGGTGCCATCCGATATGGTGCCTGCGATATAGGTCGTGTGCCGGGAAGTAGTTCAATCGTGAACTCAATCTCCCGATGTGGTGGTAAACCAGGCAAATCTTCCGGGAACACATCCGGAAATTCTCGCACCACAGGTATATCATCGGCACCCGAAGTATCACTCTTTGTCGTCACAACATGCGCCAGATAGCCCTGGCATCCCTTCTGTAGAAGCTTCGTAGCGGCAAGTGAAGAAATTACTTCAGGTAGCGAACCGTCGCGCTCTCCCTGAAAAGTAACCTCCGGCAAACCCGGACTTCGCAGAATCACCCGCCTACTACAACAGTCGATGAGCGAACCGTGCTCAGTCAACCAATCCATTCCCAAGATAACATCAAAGTCATGGATATCCATCAGGATTAGATCAGCTAGCAGATCTACATCCTCCACCCTTACTGGGCATCTCCGAATCACCTGATTCACTATGTACACAACGCCCATCGGTGTACCAACACCCATTTCGCTATCCAAGGCTGACACCTCGCGATCTAACATACCCGCACAACTTTTCGAAATAAAAGAATGAGTAGCCCCAGCATCCATTAACACCCGTACAACAATATTTGAGATATGAAGAGTACTTGTAACCACACCAGGGGCTGACCTCGCCTGCTGCTGAGTCACTGCAAAAACACGAGCTCGGGGTCCCGCAGTCTGTCCGCGCCCACGCGCGCCACGCTCAGCACTCTGTCCTCGGCCTCTGGAAGGGTGAGAAGGCGAACTCTGTGTCACACTAACGCCTTTAGTCTCGTTGTTCCTTGACAGTAAAGGGCAATCTCGGGCATAGTGGCCCGCTCCTCCACAAGCAAATCAATTAACTGTCCTCGGTCCATCCCAAGACCCTCCTGATGCACCACTCCAAGCCTGATGCTGTCCAGAACTGAATCTCGATCCGCCCCTCTGAGAGTTCCCATGTCGACCTGACCAGCCACGACCACGTAAAGATGAGGGTGCTCCTCGGTAATTTCCCCCTTTAGAGATCTTTGGGCCGGTTGGTCCAGGATGTGGACGATCCCGGCGCTGCCCCTCGCCTGATGATTGTCGCGCCTGGTGTGCCGCCAGACTGGCCTCGACACGAACTGCAGCGTCGACCATGTCCCTCAGAGTCGCGTAACTAGTAGCCGTCACACTTGCCCGCAACTTTCCTCGGAGTCCCAACTCAAATCTTTGACATTTTTCCTCCTCAGTACTCACGAAAGCTGCGGCAAAACGGGAAAGCTTCCCGAAAGTCTGCTCGTAATCTGCCACGGACATATCTCCCTGTTCCAGCCGCAGGAACTCTGCCTCTCGTGCCATGCGAAATGAACGCGGGTAATACTGATCTAAGAATCGGGCACGAAAGACCTCCCATGTGGTGGTGTGAACAGTCCACCCGGACATCTCAAGACCATGCCACCATTGATAAGCCCCGCCTTCCAGTAAGAAGGCCGCCAATGCCACCCGCTCGCCGGGTGGGCAGTGCATCACGGTGAAGATTCTTTCCCATTTCGCAATCCACTCATGGGCATCCTCGGGGTTTGATCCCCCGCTGAACGGTGTGGCTCCCAACCTTTGAGCCCGCTCAATGCTAGCACATTCCATCTCTCTCGCGATTTCCTCGTCAGTTCGTGTTTGAGGAATTCTCCATGGAGGCATAACCCGCTGTTAAGAGGCATAGATTAGATACTGACATCTGTTAAACTAAGTACTGACCGCTAGTCTAGCATGCTGACCACAACCTAGTGCTCTGATACCAAGTTGACAGGACCCGCCTCGATCCCCCTGGGACCACCCGGGACGTGCCCTGCTCCCGTCTGACACCCGTTAATAAGATACCAAAAATACCCTTATTGAAGATAAAATGCATAAAGAAAAACCATAGTTAAGTCATACATAGCACGCCACACAAATACTCAAATACAAATAGTGTCAGACAAGGGATGGTTCCCGAATACAGTTTATTGAGCACGACTCTAGACACACTACGTGCCAACCTACCCAGCAGTAGGGTTCAGGTACGCAACGTAAACCTATGCCTCTTCCTCCTCGGGATCCTCCTCCTCCTCCTCGGGATCCTCCTCCTCGATAGCACTACCTGGAGGGGTAGTAAAACAACAAAGGTGAGTGGGCCGAAACTCAAGGTTTACAAAGTAGTTTACCATTTCGAAAACATATAGCTTTTCCCCTCCGTTTTCCGAAAAGACATGCATAGTATCAAAACCACAAAACCATATAGTCATAAGCAGAATAATATCAACATAATATAATCTTAGTCACTGCACTATACATCCCAACCCTGACATCCCAGATGCCTGACGTCCCAGACGCCCAATAAGGTCACAGTCTCAAGGCTACGCGTGCCACCCGGGGTCTCAATCCCGAGTCCAAATCCCGAACCTAGTCCGAGCATGGCATTCTAGATGCCTGACGTCCCAGACGTTCAATAGTAGCAATCCTGCTCCTGAGTCACTCTACGGTCCGGTCCCTCCGTATAATGACTCCTCACAGGCAATGTGCCGTGACCGCTCCGGTGTACCTACATCCGGAGGAGATAGAATCCTAGGGTAGATCTATACAGTGCAGTACCACAGATAATATCGAGATCCATTATATATATATATATGACTCCAAACCATTCATAAACAACCAGACGGGTCTCATGCCCAAACATCGTAACACGTGCCATAAATCATACACAAGATAAACAGATACTTTTACTCAAATCACATATAGATATAGTAGCAAGTAAAACAGTTATGCATGCCGAAGTTCAGTGAAATCAAAGGCCCACTCACAGTACAATCCCGCTGCAATCCCGAGCGTAAAGCCCCGTCCAAGGGTTAAAGTACAATTCCTGTCATGCCCAAAACATACGTAAAGGTCACTTTAAGTCCCTACTAAACAACTACGAAACCCTAGACTGAAACTGGCCCGGGAAAGCCGTCCGAACATGCTTCCCAAGGCGTCAAACCCTAATTTAACCAACTTAACGATCTCCGATCGATACGAAACCACCGCCATTGGATCCGTATCGTCGAAACCTTGAAAATGGCACTGGTCCCACACAAAATACTGTTCACACGCGCCCCCCACGCGCCGGTCAACCCTCTGGTCAACAGTGCTACAGTGATGCTGACGTCAGCATGACGTCACTGCTGACGTCAGCATGACGTCATCACTGACAGTGTCAGAGGACACGTGTCAACAGCCCATTGGTTCCTGGTCTGACAATATTCTGACATGATGACGTCATCATGACGTCACTGCTGACGTCAGCATGATGACGTCATCAGCTACAGTAACCGGGTCTGCGAATCGGGTCACCGCAGACCCACGGTTCGACCCGATCACAGATCGTGATTCCGACCACCAAAATCGATGGGATTTGTTCCTATGAACTCGTCTGAACATGTTCTATGGCTCTGTGAAATCAAAACAGATGTTTAAGTTCGAGAAATCACCTGCAAAACGACGGGGAATTGGCTGCCGGTTCTGGTTCGTCTTCTCCGGCGAGCCGTCACGCTTCCAGCCACCAACTCTGGTCCAAAAATGCTCGTCTAGTCCCCTAGGTTAAGTCTCAAAAGCAACCAAACGAGTTTAACGTTAAAAACGGACAGTTCGAGGCAGGGAAGGAAAATCGGCCTTCTCGGGTTTGCAGGCTTACCGCCGCCGTGTCGCCGCCGTGGGATGCCCAGTCCAGTCCTAAGCCGTCCAAAGGTCACAACGGTCCTAGCCCTAGGTTGGTTCGAGCCCAGAAGTCACGGTTTGGACGGTTGGATGGTTTTGGGCCGCACGGGTTCCTCTCGGGTTTGTGGGTTTTCCGGGTTGCTCCGCCGTCCGTGGTGGTGGTGATGGTCGTCTGGAGGTGGCTGAGGGGTAGGCTGGTGTGTGGGTTGAGGCTGAGGGATAGTGTGATCGCTGGTGTGTTTGTGCAGAGAATGAGAGGTTGCACGGTTTGAAGGAAGAAATGAAAATGAATATGTGAGTCTCTGATGCTTTTAAAAACAGAATAGAGAATAGAAACCAACGGCTAGGATTTAATCTGACCAGGGTGAGGATTTAAGGAAATTAAACTAATTAATTAATCACATGGCAGACCAAGATCCAGATTGTTGGGGATGATGTGGATGAGGTAGATGAGTGACATATGTCACTCATCAAGGGTCCAGATTGATTGGGTTAAAGTGAATTAGATTATAATATTTTATTATTATTTAAGTTCCGAGTCTCGGTTAGTTCGGTTACGTTCTTGACCATAACTTTTTCGTCGTAAGTCCGATTTCAGCGTGCCGCCTGTCTACGGATTCGTATCGATGAGACCTACGTAACGGTCATTGGCCCTCGTCCGTTGGACTTCCCGGGTCAAAAGTCAACATTTGGCCCCCAAATGGCCAAATTACCAAAATGCCCCTCGACTTCCAAACGTCACAACTTCTTCCTCGAACGTCGGAATCGAACGTGCCACCTGCCTATGAACTCGTGACGTCCTAAACTACGTCACGGTCACGTGTCAAAGTCCTAAATACTTCCCGAGGTAAAAGTCAACTTTCCCCCCCCCCTCAGGGGCAAAACGGTCATTTTACAATAAAATAATAATTACGAAAGTTCGGGTCGTTACAATCTACCCACCTTACAAAAATTTCGTCCTCGAAATTTACTCGAATAAAAACGGGTACTGCTCCCTCATCAAGTCTTCGGGTTCCCACGTCGCCTCCTCGACGTCATGGTTCCTCCATAGCACTTTCACCAACCGAATCGTCTTGTTTCTCAGAACCTTGTTCTTCTGATCCAGAATCTGCACTGGTTTCTCCTCAAAGCTCAGATCAGTCATCAGTTCTACTGGTTGTTCCGGCAAGGCATGTGAATCGTCCCGTAGGTATTTCCGTAACATGGACACATGGAAAACATCGTGCACTCTGGCAAGTTCTGGAGGTAATGCCAACCGGTATGCCACTAGTCCAATCCTCTCAATGATCTCGAACGGTCCAAAGTAACGTGGACTCAACTTCCCGCGTCGGCCAAAACGGATAATTCCTTTCCATGGAGATAACTTAAGGAACACAAAATCTCCAACCTCGAATTCCAAGTCTCGAATTCGTCGATCCGCATAGCTCTTTTGGCGATCTTGTGCTGCCTTCAATCTTTCCTTGATGATTCGAACTGTTTCCTGGGTCATGTCCATCAAATCCGGTCCTAAAGCTGCTCGCTCTCCTACCTCCATCCAACAGATAGGTGTCCTGCACTGTCGGCCATACAGTGCCTCGTAGGGTGCCATCCCGATACTTGCCTGATAACTGTTGTTGTATGCGAACTCCATCAAAGGCAAATGAGTATCCCACGAATCCTGAAACTGCAGTACACAAGACCTCATCATGTCCTCCAGTGTCTGGATAGTCCTCTCTGACTGCCCATCGGTCTGCGGGTGGAACGCTGTACTGAAATGTAAGTTTGTACCCAAGGCGTTCTGCAAACTTCGCCAGAACCTAGATGTGAAACGCGGATCTCGATCAGACACTATCGACTCCGGCGTACCATGAAGTCGAATGATCTCCTTCACAAACAGCTGAGCCAGTCGGTTTGGCTTAAATGTCTCCTGTACTGGTAAGAAATGAGCTGACTTGGTCAATCGGTCGACAATCACCCAAACTCCATCGCATCCCCTCTGAGTCCTAGGCAATTTGAAGACAAAGTCCATGGTAATGTGATCCCACTTCCACTCGGGAATCGGAAGCGGTTGCATTGCTCCATACGGTCTCTGCCGCTCAGCCTTGACCTGCTGACAGGTCAAGCATCTGCTCACAAACACTGCAATATCCTTCTTCATTCCTGCCCACCAATAGTGGTCCCGGAGGGTACGGTACATCTTTGTACCTCCCGGATGCATGGCATAAGCCGAACTGTGGGCTTCCTCGAGAATTTCTGCCTGTAACTGCCACTGCAGGAACACACAAACGGCCTAGTTTCACCAGAGCTCCATCTGGTCGGATAGTAAAGTCCTGCCTCTCGTCTGCTTCGACCTCGATCCTGTAGATACACAGTGTCGGATCCTCCAATTGTGCCTCGATAATCCGATCGACTAGCACAGGTCGTACATGAAAACTGGCCAACAAAGCTCCCTGCTCATCCATCCCCAGCATAACTCCAGCTCTTCGGAGTTCCACAAGCAAAGGAAGGTACACCAGCTTCAGGTGTGCAATTGATCCTGCTGACTTCCTGCTGAGTGCGTCTGCCACAACGTTCGCCTTCCCTGGATGATATTCAATCGTACAATCGTAATCCTTGATCAGTTCCAACCACCGTCGCTGCCTTACGTTCAGCTCCTTCTGAGTGAACAAATGCTTTAAACTCTGATGATCGGTGAAGATCCTGCAAGTCACCCCGTACAGATAATGTCGCCAGATCTTTAAAGCGTGAACCACCGCCGCCAACTCCAGATCATGCGTAGGGTAATTCAGTTCGTGTGTCTTTAGCTGCCTCGATGCATAAGCGATAACTCTGCCATTCTGCATCAGCACGCAACCCAAACCTTGCAACGATGCGTCACTGTAGACTTCGAACTCTCCACTGTTATCCGGCAAAGCAAGAACAGGTGCGGTAGTTAACCGACGTTTTAATTCCTGATAACTCTGCTCACACTGTTCATCCCAAACAAACTTTACTCCCTTCCTGGTTAAACGAGTCAACGGTGCAGCAATACTAGAGAAGCCCTCAACAAATCTCCGGTAGTATCCTGCCAAACCAACGAAACTCCGTACCTCTGTCACGGTTGTCGGTCTAGCCCAATTTGTTACCGCTTCGGTCTTCTGGGGATCCATACTAATCCCGTCTGCTGACACTACATGTCCCAGAAAACCAATGCTGGTTAGCCAAAACTGACACTTACTCAGCTTGGCGTATAACTGGTTCTGCCTCAGCTTCCCTAACACCGAACGTAAGTGTTCCTCATGAGCTTGAGCACTCCTCGAGTACACAAGGATGTCATCAATGAACACGATCACGAACTTATCCAAATAAGATCGGAAGACCCTATTCATTAGATCCATGAATGCTGCTGGAGCATTCGTCAAGCCGAAAGGCATCACAAGGAATTCATAATGCCCGTATCTGGTCCGAAACGCTGTCTTCGGGACATCTCCTTCAGCAATCTTCAACTGGTGATAACCAGATCGTAAATCAATCTTCGAGAAGTACCGTGCTCCCCGCAGTTGATCAAAGAGATTGTCAATCTTGGGTAAGGGGTACTGGTTCCTTACCGTGACCTTGTTGAGCTGTCGATAATCCACACACAAACGGAGGCTCCCCTCCTTCTTCTTCACAAATAATACTGGTGCTCCCCACGGTGATGTACTCGGTCGGATGAATCCCAAGTCCACCAACTCCTGCAATTGGATCTTCAGTTCCCGTAACTCCGCTGGTGCCATCCGATATGGTGCCTGCGATATAGGTCGTGTGCCGGGAAGTAGTTCAATCGTGAACTCAATCTCCCGATGTGGTGGTAAACCAGGCAAATCTTCCGGGAACACATCCGGAAATTCTCGCACCACAGGTATATCATCGGCACCCGAAGTATCACTCTTTGTCGTCACAACATGCGCCAGATAGCCCTGGCATCCCTTCTGTAGAAGCTTCGTAGCGGCAAGTGAAGAAATTACTTCAGGTAGCGAACCGTCGCGCTCTCCCTGAAAAGTAACCTCCGGCAAACCCGGACTTCGCAGAATCACCCGCCTACTACAACAGTCGATGAGCGAACCGTGCTCAGTCAACCAATCCATTCCCAAGATAACATCAAAGTCATGGATATCCATCAGGATTAGATCAGCTAGCAGATCTACATCCTCCACCCTTACTGGGCATCTCCGAATCACCTGATTCACTATGTACACAACGCCCATCGGTGTACCAACACCCATTTCGCTATCCAAGGCTGACACCTCGCGATCTAACATACCCGCACAACTTTTCGAAATAAAAGAATGAGTAGCCCCAGCATCCATTAACACCCGTACAACAATATTTGAGATATGAAGAGTACTTGTAACCACACCAGGGGCTGACCTCGCCTGCTGCTGAGTCACTGCAAAAACACGAGCTCGGGGTCCCGCAGTCTGTCCGCGCCCACGCGCGCCACGCTCAGCACTCTGTCCTCGGCCTCTGGAAGGGTGAGAAGGCGAACTCTGTGTCACACTAACGCCTTTAGTCTCGTTGTTCCTTGACAGTAAAGGGCAATCTCGGGCATAGTGGCCCGCTCCTCCACAAGCAAATCAATTAACTGTCCTCGGTCCATCCCAAGACCCTCCTGATGCACCACTCCAAGCCTGATGCTGTCCAGAACTGAATCTCGATCCGCCCCTCTGAGAGTTCCCATGTCGACCTGACCAGCCACGACCACGTAAAGATGAGGGTGCTCCTCGGTAATTTCCCCCTTTAGAGATCTTTGGGCCGGTTGGTCCAGGATGTGGACGATCCCGGCGCTGCCCCTCGCCTGATGATTGTCGCGCCTGGTGTGCCGCCAGACTGGCCTCGACACGAACTGCAGCGTCGACCATGTCCCTCAGAGTCGCGTAACTAGTAGCCGTCACACTTGCCCGCAACTTTCCTCGGAGTCCCAACTCAAATCTTTGACATTTTTCCTCCTCAGTACTCACGAAAGCTGCGGCAAAACGGGAAAGCTTCCCGAAAGTCTGCTCGTAATCTGCCACGGACATATCTCCCTGTTCCAGCCGCAGGAACTCTGCCTCTCGTGCCATGCGAAATGAACGCGGGTAATACTGATCTAAGAATCGGGCACGAAAGACCTCCCATGTGGTGGTGTGAACAGTCCACCCGGACATCTCAAGACCATGCCACCATTGATAAGCCCCGCCTTCCAGTAAGAAGGCCGCCAATGCCACCCGCTCGCCGGGTGGGCAGTGCATCACGGTGAAGATTCTTTCCCATTTCGCAATCCACTCATGGGCATCCTCGGGGTTTGATCCCCCGCTGAACGGTGTGGCTCCCAACCTTTGAGCCCGCTCAATGCTAGCACATTCCATCTCTCTCGCGATTTCCTCGTCAGTTCGTGTTTGAGGAATTCTCCATGGAGGCATAACCCGCTGTTAAGAGGCATAGATTAGATACTGACATCTGTTAAACTAAGTACTGACCTCTAGTCTAGCATGCTGACCACAACCTAGTGCTCTGATACCAAGTTGACAGGACCCGCCTCGATCCCCCTGGGACCACCCGGGACGTGCCCTGCTCCCGTCTGACACCCGTTAATAAGATACCAAAAATACCCTTATTGAAGATAAAATGCATAAAGAAAAACCATAGTTAAGTCATACATAGCACGCCACACAAATACTCAAATACAAATAGTGTCAGACAAGGGATGGTTCCCGAATACAGTTTATTGAGCACGACTCTAGACACACTACGTGCCAACCTACCCAGCAGTAGGGTTCAGGTACGCAACGTAAACCTATGCCTCTTCCTCCTCGGGATCCTCCTCCTCCTCCTCGGGATCCTCCTCCTCGATAGCACTACCTGGAGGGGTAGTAAAACAACAAAGGTGAGTGGGCCGAAACTCAAGGTTTACAAAGTAGTTTACCATTTCGAAAACATATAGCTTTTCCCCTCCGTTTTCCGAAAAGACATGCATAGTATCAAAACCACAAAACCATATAGTCATAAGCAGAATAATATCAACATAATATAATCTTAGTCACTGCACTATACATCCCAACCCTGACATCCCAGATGCCTGACGTCCCAGACGCCCAATAAGGTCACAGTCTCAAGGCTACGCGTGCCACCCGGGGTCTCAATCCCGAGTCCAAATCCCGAACCTAGTCCGAGCATGGCATTCTAGATGCCTGACGTCCCAGACGTTCAATAGTAGCAATCCTGCTCCTGAGTCACTCTACGGTCCGGTCCCTCCGTATAATGACTCCTCACAGGCAATGTGCCGTGACCGCTCCGGTGTACCTACATCCGGAGGAGATAGAATCCTAGGGTAGATCTATACAGTGCAGTACCACAGATAATATCGAGATCCATTATATATATATATATGACTCCAAACCATTCATAAACAACCAGACGGGTCTCATGCCCAAACATCGTAACACGTGCCATAAATCATACACAAGATAAACAGATACTTTTACTCAAATCACATATAGATATAGTAGCAAGTAAAACAGTTATGCATGCCGAAGTTTAGTGAAATCAAAGGCCCACTCACAGTACAATCCCGCTGCAATCCCGAGCGTAAAGCCCCGTCCAAGGGTTAAAGTACAATTCATGTCATGCCCAAAACATACGTAAAGGTCACTTTAAGTCCCTACTAAACAACTACGAAACCCTAGACTGAAACCGGCCCGGGAAAGCCGTCCGAACACGCTTCCAAAGGCGTCAAACCCTAATTTGACCAACTTAACGATCTCCAATCGACACGAAACCACCGCCATTGGATCCGTATCGTCGAAACCTTGAAAATGGCACTGGTCCCACACAAAATACTGTTCACACGCGCCCCCCACGTGCCGGTCAACCCTCTGGTCAACAGTGCTACAGTGATGCTGACGTCAGCATGACGTCACTGCTGACGTCAGCATGACGTCATCACTGACAGTGTCAGAGAACACGTGTCAACAGCCCATTGGTTCCTGGTCTGACAATATTCTGACATGATGACGTCATCATGACGTCACTGCTGACGTCAGCATGATGACGTCATCAGCTACAGTAACCGGGTCTGCGAATCGGGTCACCGCAGACCCACGGTTCGACCCGATCACAGATCGTGATTCCGACCACCAAAATCGATGGGATTTGTTCCTATGAACTCGTCTGAACATGTTCTATGGCTCTGTGAAATCAAAACAGATGTTTAAGTTCGAGAAATCACCTGCAAAACGACGGGGAATTGGCTGCCGGTTCTGGTTCGTCTTCTCCGGCGAGCCGTCAGCTTCCAGCCACCAACTCTGGTCCAAAAATGCTCGTCTAGTCCCCTAGGTTAAGTCTCAAAAGCAACCAAACGAGTTTAACGTTAAAAACGGACAGTTCGAGGCAGGGAAGGAAAATCGGCCTTCTCGGGTTTGCAGGCTTACCGCCGCCGTGTCGCCGCCGTGGGCTGCCCAGTCCAGTCCTAAGCCGTCCAGAGGTCACAACGGTCCTAGCCCTAGGTTGGTTTGAGCCCAGAAGTCACGGTTTGGACGGTTGGATGGTTTTGGGCCGCACGGGTTCCTCTCGGGTTTGTGGGTTTTCCGGGTTGCTCCGCCGTCCGTGGTGGTGGTGATGGTCGTCTGGAGGTGGCTGAGGGGTAGGCTGGTGTGTGGGTTGAGGCTGAGGGATGGTGTGATCGCTGGTGTGTTTGTGCAGAGAATGAGAGGTTGCACGGTTTGAAGGAAGAAATGAAAATGAATATGTGAGTCTCTGATGCTTTTAAAAACAGAATAGAGAATAGAAACCAACGGCTAGGATTTAATCTGACCAGGGTGAGGATTTAAGGAAATTAAACTAATTAATTAATCACATGGCAGACCAAGATCCAGATTGTTGGGGATGATGTGGATGAGGTAGATGAGTGACATGTGTCACTCATCAAGGGTCCAGATTGATTGGGTTAAAGTGAATCAGATTATAATATTTTATTATTATTTAAGTTCCGAGTCTCGGTTAGTTCGGTTACGTTCTTGACCATAACTTTTTCGTCGTAAGTCCGATTTCAGCGTGCCGCCTGTCTACGGATTCGTATCGACGAGACCTACGTAACGGTCATTGGCCCTCGTCCGTTGGACTTCCCGGGTCAAAAGTCAACATTTGGCCCCCAAATGGCCAAATTACCAAAATGCCCCTCGACTTCCGAACGTCACAACTTCTTCCTCGAACGTCGGAATCGAACGTGCCACCTGCCTATGAACTCGTGACGTCCTAAACTACGTCACGGTCACGTGTCAAAGTCCTAAATACTTCCCGAGGTAAAATTCAACTTTCCCCCCCCCCTCAGGGGCAAAACGGTCATTTTACAATAAAATAATAATTACGAAAGTTCGGGTCGTTACATGAGTGGCCTTGGGCTTACCGTATGGCATGTAAGCCGATCACTTGACGGCGGATCGTATGTGTGCGGTGATGCTAGTCGTACTGAGTCTAGTTGGTCGATATATTATCAACAAGTTTTATTTATAATTTTGGAAAATTTATACTATATCGAACTTTTAAGATTGTAATAGTTTAAATTTAAATATTGTCAATATTTATATCGAATCACATTTGATTGTGTACATAGCGTGCCAAAATACTTGTACGCGCTTGCGATGAGGTTAATCTTAATTAATATAGAAGAAAATATCGTTGCGTGTTAGATATAAATTATCCACGCCTGCGATCCTTAGCTAATACGGAGGAAAATATAGTTGCTTGTCAGATATAAATGATTACACATTGAATTGTAAGTTAACCTAAATCGAGATGTTTAGACTGCCGAACATCATATTTCACTTTCTTATGATAACCAATATGACAAGATGTGAAACAAACATTTACGATGTTAATATTCCTAAAAAAAAACGGGTCATCGTTTTTCAGCATGTTTTGACCAACGGATTATCCTTTTTAGGGGGAAAAACGCGGTTAATATTTCTCAAAATTTATTTTTAGATGCAGAAAAAGCAGGGCAGTCCAGTAAATTACTATACATAGGATGAAAATTTTAAAAGTACCCTCACAATCTATATTTACAAAAAAAAAAAATCAATTTTTAATTCTTTTTTATCTTTTTAGTAATATATCAAAAAAATTAAAGATCATCAATCATGTATAGAAAACATAATCGTCATGCAATATTATATTTAAAAAAAAGGGTGAAATTTTATAAAAAAAATTTAGAGTTAGAGTGTTAATGATTGTATAAGACAAGCTAGACAATGATGCATTAATCAGAATAACTCTTAGTGTCTTAATAATATTTCAAGAATATGGGCCTAAATTTTTAATAAAATATTTATCCAAACTCAATTTAGATATTTTCCAAAAAAATTTAAACATTATTTAATTTTTTTTGGTATAAAAATAAGTCAAATTTAATTGGCTCTCTTTGTTTATGGACCCAGAGCGGTAACCCTTGCGGCCCTATGCCATGGCCGGCCATTAGAAAAAGTAAAACTAAGGTTGAATGTCGTATGAAAAATCCAAATTTATTTGATCAAATTTGAAAGTTTTAGAAATTATTTAAAGGATCGTGTATATATATACACGAGAATTATTCTTCGTATGTAAATAAGACACGGATTCAGATAAAAAAAAATGAGACACTGATATTTGTAATGAAATTTGCTCACCAAATATATAATTAAAGCGGATAGAAAACACACTGATGTTTGTAATGAAATTTGCTCACGAAATATATGATTAAAATGGATAGAAATCAAAATAATATGAAAAACATAGATGAATATGAATAAACAAGAAAAGTAAAAGCCCACCCAATCCGGAAGACTCGGGTGTGGCGATCTGAATCAAATTGGGCTATATATTTAGTATTTGGAAGCCCAATGAAGCCCAGCCCCAATCAACTTTCATCCTTAGACCCAACCACAAATTGGACTCGGCGACCAAACGGACTTAGGCTTAAATCCCGAAAGTTAGAGCCGAACTCGGTCCTCATCCAGTCCAAACCGTCAGATCCCGGTTGGAGATCGATCCTCTTTTGTTTGATCTTATAGCTAGTAGGTCAGGATTTGGGTTATCCATCAAGTCGGGTTTCGACCCGAGCCGAGCATTATGAATAGCTATAAAGATTGTATGAGATTAATATGAAATTTTTTATTCCATTATAACTTTTGTTTTTTTTTTCTTTCTTCTTTTGAAAAAATAACTATTAACATTGGTTTCAGCCTTGTCCGAAAGACTAGGGTAGCAACCCTTTGTCACGTCACTCGATTTACATTTTCCGATCAAAGAAAATCAAACTCACGACCTGTGAAATATCACATATATATCATCTCGCCCTAATATTGAGCTCCCCAAGGATGGATTTTCCTCACATACCCCACCCCACGTGATATTCATATTCTATTTGCGGACAATATTTACATTCTACTCTAGTGATACTTTCTCGTACAACCCTATCGATTTATCAAATTATCTTTATATATGTATCATTAATCATAATCCGTTCGTTTTCTAAATCATCATATTAAGATCATCTACATAAAAAATTAATAAAATTAAAAATCATTTAGTCATTACACATATCAAATAAATCAACGTTTTTACTAAGAATTAATATTCTCACGGTAAACCGTTTATTTCGTTAATATATATAATTGTCTAAATAATTTTGAATTTTATTAATTTTTTCCAAAAATGGTTTTTAAAATGATTCAAAAAATACATAATTATGATTATAAAATATATAAAAATAACTTAAGAAATCAAAAGAGTTATACAAAAATATATAATCAAAATGAGATTCTAAGTGTTTTTCTCTATTTAAATGCAAATAATTTCCCCACCAAAAGTGAGGTACATAAATGCTTATCTTGTCCTAGCTTTTTTGGACGAAAACTAGTTATGAGTTTTCCACAATCTTAAGTAGGTGGCCTTCCTTAATGGCTTAATCCATCAACTCCTTTCACATCAAACTATGCATGTACCTGTAATTTTCACCCATGGACCACCCCAACAAAATAATTTAAAATTTAGCCCCCGAAAAATCCCAATTGAGCACGGCATCTCTCACACAACGAATTAGCACTGTTTGTGGCGTTAGAAGAAAAAGGGTTGAGACTTGAGAGCCCCATTATTAGTTTGATCGATCATCGATCATGATTGAGTGTTTCTAGTTGACGTTTTGTTCGTTGTTTGAAATTGGTTGGTAAAGCCAAGTGGGACTCTGGATAGTGTATAGTCAAATATTTTATGACAACGCAATGAGAAAAAAGGCTTAGGGCCGGGGACCAAACTGGACCACTTGCTACTTCCATTCCATCAACAACAATTATCATTTTTCAGGCACCAAATCACATATCAATCGATCAATTTGTATATATAATATTTAGGGTTATTTTATGAAATAATATTATAATTTAACAATCGATTTTTTAAATCGAGAATTAAGTATGGAATCAAAACCAATATATATATTTTTTTTTACCATTATTACTTACGGTAAAAAGACTACCCGGCCATTCGTAGAGTAAGCATTCTTCAACAAAACATTGGTTATTTTTGGTGTTAAATTCCGAACTCAAACTAATATATAAAAGCTTTGCGAGTGATCGATCGAAAAAATTCTTAATCCTATAGGCAGATTTTATTTTTAATTTCACCCTATTTTTTGCGAAGTTAATATGGTTATAAATATATTAAATGATTGATAATATTTATTTGAAATTAGGAAATTAACTTTGTCACTTGTCCATCATATCCCCATGTCTACATTTGAAATGAAGAATAATTCTTGTTGTTATGCATACCAAAACCACATGCAAGGATGCATGCCTCGTGGGAATTTCTTGGAGGTTTAAATTTGGAAATCAACCAAAATCTATTATTTTAAAGGACAAGTGAAGGATTAGTCCAACACAAATCTCAAAATGAATGAAAATCTTATGATAGATTTGGAAGTGGAAATCCCTGCTAAGCCTTGAACCACATGAGAACATGTGAGTAAGACAAAGAAAACTAAACATTTCTGAGATTCAGCAACATTCTTTGGCACCATCACCATTCACCATGGTTGGTGAGCAGCACCAACTGCATCATGAATTTGCTAATCAGATCCACCTCAACACGACTATCGTGAAACATCTTATAAAATTTTGATGCAATCATTCATTAAACCCGATTTCAAAGAAGAATACAGGATATATTATCATTCTCAAAGCGACGTTTTTTTTTACAGATGCTACTAGCTAGGTTGAACTTCAAAGCATGGACCACCTTTTTTATTTCTTTCTTTGGTAAAAAATGAAAGAAAAAGGCTAGTTATAGTTATCCTTTGATTACAAATGTGTGGCATTAATGGTTGCAAGTACTCGTGCATCCGTAGATCCGTCATCTTAATGGCAATAAATCAATAAGATTGAAAGTAACAAAAATATTCACAATAAAACGGACCGTTGGATAATGAATTCCATCCATACAATAATTTTTGTAGGCAAATATCAAATGTTTTGCGAAGAAATTCTAAATATAATTATGTATTTATGTATTTTATTTTTATACTATTTTACTCATATATAAGTTACTTTAATATGCGGACTTGATGTTTATGTACATTTCCCAATTATATAATGACATGACCCAATTCAAAAAGATATCTCGAAAATCGTACCCAATTCTGCTCTCGTCTACCACCCTAAACGAAGTTCCAAAAATACCTTAAAAATTAGCTTCGAAACTAAAAACCGTCAGACAAGGTATAAAACCAACAACAGTCCCTCCCTAGGGGTCATTGCCCACACCACCCACTAACTCTAGAAGCGAGGCAAACCCGGTTTGATAACCCCGACCTTAGTCGTGACCCACGCCAATACATTAACTCCACAGTCGATAACTCTCTTGACTAACAGCCGTGACCAGCCGGTAACTCATCGGCTCCACTGCCTCCGTCCGAGTTCCTTTACCGAAACCCTGACTTACACCACCGTCCCTTTTCAGTACCCCGACTCGCCTAGAGACCCAACATGTAATCGCGACTCATCTAGAGTCCTAATTCGTTATTCTAACTCGTTTAGAGTGTACCTCAAAAATTACCCCGTAAATTCCAACCTGATGATAGTTTATACTCATTTTGGAGTATCGTGATTCAAAATACACCAACTAGTGTCTAATCACCCTGACCAAGAAACCATTATGTTCATGGCACCCTAGACATACCTCGTTACTTAGACTTCTCTCGACCTTCAGTCCAAACCCCACCCCGTTCAAGGTGACCAATCTGACACTCATTACACGTGTCCCTGTCGCCCCCTGCCACATGCACTGACGTGGAACTTGATAACCTGGTGACATGGCAACTGACGTCACCACTACACCAGAGAAGACGACTGATGCCACCGCCAGAGCCGTTGTCTTGTTCGTCGGAGACTGGCCGGAACCCGCTATTTTCGGTTTACCTTCAAACGTTTCCAAAAACCTTAAATCTCCACCATTTTTCGTGATCCATACATGGATCTTGGTCTGCTCGACGAGAGGAATCCAAAACGGAGCTCAGAAGTAAGAAACCATACCTAGTTTGGTCGGAAAATGATCGTGAACATCTCGGCCACCTTCCAGTCGACGACCCACCGCGTCCAGCCACCGTCCCACCCTTAAACTGCCACCATTAGACTCGCATGGCCACGAGGAAGCCATCCCTGACCTCGGATTCCTCCAATTCGACCCCAAAATGGGTCACACACAAAGAGGGTGTGTTGTGATCGCATAGGAAGAGAGAGAAAGGGATAGACTCAAACTGCCAATCATGTGAGGAGAGAGAAACCCCACCCTTTTATACCCTTGCTTAATCCTAAAATTACCATTTTGTTCCTAACATTCCAGACCCATAACTTCCGTTCACAAACTCCAATTTCCTCGTGCTGCATGTCTACGAACTTGTGAACTCAAGATCTAAGTATAGATCAAAGGAAAATGTCCAAAAGTGTTTATGAGAAAAAGTTAACTAACTTACCCCTCCAAAGACGAGAGTAAAATCATCATTTCTACATAAATACCCAAAAATGACCATAATTTCCAATCTGGGTCACTACATATAAACAAAAACTTAAGGACATTACTTGCATAGTTGCATCCCACCTTGGTGTTACCTCCACATACTATCATTTCAATTTATCAAATCGTCTTTGTACGTATATCATAATTGAAATCGTTTATTCTCTAAATTATCATGTCAAGATCATATCCATAAACAATCAACAAAATTGAAGGTCGTTCAGTTGTTATATATTTATATATCAATTAAATGGACGGTTTACCTTGAAAATCTTAGTTCTTACCAAAATCATTGATTTATTTAATATATATATACGAATAATTAAATGTTCTCCAATTTTGTTAATTTTTACGAAAAATGATATTGACATGATGATTTATAGAATGAGCGGTTCTGATTACGATTTATGTACAAAAACAATTCGATAAATTAAAAGGATAATATGAGTAAATATTATTAAAGTGAGATATAAGTATCGTCCAAAACTTAATATTCTTAGCATCGGTCCTTTGAGTCGGGTTTGTTACCCACAAGACACAATTGAAGGACGTCATATTCTTAGCATCGGTCCTTTGAGTCGGGTTTGTTACCCACAAGACACAATTGAAGGACGTCAACAAGAGGAGCTAAACCTAATTGATCTATATTAATGGCTAATCTCCAAACCATGAAGCCATTTCCATCTTCCAAAAGTCTAAACCACAATAAAGTTTTGGGAATCTCAATTTTTCAATGGGAGCCGGGCTTTATAGCGCTTTAATTAGAGGAGCTAAAGCTATCTTGCTTTCTTGCTTTCCAAGTAGTCGGTATTGGATGCCACTGTGACGTGACCTCAATATCTCAACTACCATTCTTTACGGAGGTATTGATATAACAACAAATCAACAAATTATTTTCCGCCAAATCAAAAGAGTAAATGAGTAGGGTTCCCAAGTTACGATCAATAATCCAATGCTTCAACTTCAAGACCATAATTGAATTGACCGGTTGATTTCGTACTTATTTTATTTATTTATTTAAAATTACTCAGGAATCACTATTTTTAAATAAATAAACATGTCATTTGATATTTATTTAAAATTATTCAGAATTCACCATTTTTAAATAAATAAACATGTCATTTGGTATTTGATATCGTGGCGCGGATTTGTGGATGTTCAAGCGTGCCTTACACCTCCTTGGCCCTATTCCTATTTTGGGTAGTTAGCCTCAAAACAACGACCTAAGTGGGTGGAGGAGAGACTCATTTCCATTTGAATACGAATGGAGGCAACATTTGTCCCAAAATTAGGTTTGACATTTGAACAATATTTCAATACGGTAACTGCATAAGTTGAAAAACACTAGCAAGGTAAAGTATACCTTTTGTTTAGGCGATAACGTAAAGCATACTTTTTTTTTCAACTCAACTTGCTACTGGCCCATGCCACCATATGCAATTATTGGTAGATACGAAGTCACCACACCTAAGGCCATTTCCCAATAGGAGAGAAATTATCGCAAAAAATATATATCACTATCACTATGTGTCTATATTTCTCCGTTCTCGAGTTAGCTAGCAAAATTGAGACTTGAACAAACAAACCATGCTTTTCAGTTTCCATTGAAAGATATACATATCCAGAAAGAGATACAGCAAGTTCCAAATAGAAGCATCAAGGCAATGCTAGAAAAAAGAAAAGCAAAAAGTTTGAGAAAAGGGAAAGAAAACAACACAAACTTTAAGCCTTAATTATTAATAATTAATTAAGGAGATTATTATTGAGGCCAACCATACCCTCCTGCATCATCCGCCTGCGGATTAATCTCTTCATAGAACCTCAGCTCAAGCTCCTCCAGCCTCCCTTCATCATCCCACATCTCATAACTCACATCATCATCTTCATCATCATCATCATAGTAATCCTCCAATTCATCAGCCACAAATTCCCACGCCAAATACTCAGAACCATCCGAGAAATCCGACCAATCTTCCCACTCATTCCTCTCATAATGGTCCACAACAAGAGGCCCTAACACTTTCAATTTCGGGTACTTCTCCTTCATGAACTTGTCCTCAAGTTTCACACCCCAACAGCCTCTCACGTCCAAGAACTCGAGCTCCCGGCAGCTTGTGAGTACTTTTAGCGCACTCATCGTGCTGATGAGATGGTACGCCATCTCAAGGTGCTTCAGCCTTGGCATTGTGGCGGCAATGGCATAAGCCTCATCATCCAGCAATGGCTTGCCGGCAGTGTCCAATGGATGCATGTTCCGGCACAACCCCACAAGCAACTTGCAGTTCTTTCCAATGGCCTCCAAAGCTCGAAAACTAATTTTACCACAGTAGCTAAGGTCCAAGAATGTAATATTAGAAAGCCTTCCGACCGTCTGTTCAACTGTTAAATCACTAATTTCACATCTTGGCAGTCTCAACGTCTGAAGAGAACCAGCACTTGCAAAACCAATAAACAACTCACATAAGCGAAAAAGAAAAAATATCACTACAAACAAACCACTTTTCCGAAATCAGAAAATTTGATTAAGAACATGTAATCAGATTGAATTCATGCTAAATGCATTCGAATGGGTATGCACAAAATGTTCAATTCAATTCTGGGAACCAAAACTACAGAGCATTCACACTGGGGCTGATCAGTTGACACGAAATCTAAAATGGAATCGGACTATTAGAAACAGACTAATTGCAACTACAGAGCATTCACATTGGGGCTAATCGGTTAATTGAAATCGAAAATTAAAAAGGGGCTAATTCGTAACTACAGAGCATTCACATAACCAGTTAACACGAAATCTAAACGAAATCGAAAAACAAAAAAGGGGCTAATTAGTAAACAGTGCAAAAATCATAGAATGGTCAACTAAGCTTACTGCTCAGCAATGTGGGAGAAGATGATGTCATTTTGGAGGCTAGAAACAGAGAGCTTTCGGAGCGATCCACAGCTTCTTGCAATGAGCATTTCGAGCATTCGATCGAGGTGGTGAGGCTGGCATCTTTTGCTCCATTCCTCAATGTCTATCTCCTGCCAGCAGTAAGGCCCGGTCACAGCCTTGCTCCAGGATTGGCAAACCCTTGGAATCACCGTCAGTATCTCCTGGAGATTAAGGTTGCTGAAGATCAGACCCAATGCATCAGGTATCAATTCGTCCCAACGCCGAAAATCTGTTCCCACTTCCATCTAGTCTGCCTTCGCATCAAATTGAGAAAACCCAACAGTGGAACATAAGTTTTCAGAGCAAACATTTATCAATAAAAATGGAAAGAAATTGCTCTTTTTAGATAAGATTTCATGTAAAAGGAATGAATTAATGAATTTGGGCAAAAGAAATAAATTAATGAATTTGGGCAAAAGAAATGAATTAATGAATTTGGGCAAAAGAAATGAATTTCAACCCCTACCATAAATATCAAATTTCATGTGCAAAGAGTGAGCAGAAGAAATCAAATCATGGTGATATTTTTCATTAACCATGTAAAATTAAGCTGAAAAAAATAATAATTCTTTCTAGACCAATAAAACCAGGAAATTCAGAACAAGAGCAAGGATGCAAAGAAGAGTAAAATACAAAAGATAAGACAGAAAAAAAGACAAACAAGGAACATAGACAACAACATAAGCAGAAAAATCAAGACCAAAGTCTCTTGTTCTAGATCCAGCAACACCAACTTGTGGGCAGAAAATCCATTACATAAACAGATTTGAGTCTCAATGGGAGCTAAAATCAGAGCTTAACCCAACAATCAAAGAATGAAAATCACTGCATGCTTAAAAGGGTTCGTTGAGTGAATCAGCAGCTCCACACAGAACTAAAGAAGAACCAAAGCTTCCACTTGGGAGGCGAAGAAATGAGGTAACGAACTGAAATTTAAGCTCTCAAAGTTTACATTTTTCAATCGCCACTGAAATGGGTTTATAAAAATACACAGCTACATGTCTCTGAGCTGCAGATGCAGTATGAACTATGAACTCTCCTGCTTTGCAAAGCTAAAAACATTGAAGCTTATATTTTTGCTAATTTTTTTTTCTTCATTTATACACTCTTGGAGGAAAATTAAGACAAATCAAATAGAAAAAACATAACAACTTACACTGATGAAGCGCCCTACAGAAGTGGGATCTTTTGGCTTTTGGGATTTGGTATCATACAAACTGCTCAGCGGTTAATCGGCAGAGACTCAGGGGAAAATAGAAAGAGATAGAAGAGAGAAAATAAAGGAAAACTACAAAATGAGGAGACCCATCTGGCAACTACAAGCAGAATCCAGAACAACAAAGGTAAAAACGAAAACAAAGAGTGAAAAAAGCAACTACGACGTATGAATGAGGTATGAAATGGGAGGTTAAATTACTTTCTAATGAACCGGTTTACTACAGTAGTGAAACATCCATTTTTCTTTTAAAAAAGCTGAATTTAAATAACTAAAGAATGGGCATTGGAGTTTGCTGAGTGTCAAATTGTCAACACCCATTGAATCCCATCTATCCATGTAATTAAATTTTCTGGGTTTTTTTTTTCCTTTCGTTTTGGGTTTTTTTTCTCCTGAAAGATGCGAGTAATTCGGCAGTAAATAGTGTTGGAGTTGTAGAGATAAGAGACTCGAGAGAAAGCTACAATTTCCAACTGGGGTTTTGTGGGAAAGGGAGGCACCGACACGAGTCCGTGGCTCAGAGGATTGAGATAGAGGCGGTGACTTACGAGTGACGAGTGACAGTGTTGCAACGCCCATCTGCAAAATTATGAGACTGATTATTTTTCTCGACAACTGGTTGAAACTGTTGAAACTTTCAAACCGGGTTGGTTAATAATCTTGACCATAGTTAAAGACAGAACCAAATTCAAGATTTAAACTCGCAGGGTCTGATGCCACAGTTAAAATACAAATAATTTTTTTGTGAAAATTAAGGTATTTTTTTGTACATAGGTGAAGATTAACTCTCAAGATAAAAAATCAAAATCAAGTGTTTGTTATTGCCCATTTGTTTGAGCTCCATCTATTTGGAAGCCCACTTTGTTACCCATTCTTTTGGAAATAGAAAGTAGCCAACAACTACTATAGTGTAGACTGTAGTACAACTTGGAAATTTTCCCAGTGACTTTTTGTGGAAAATCATTCATTAGTTTGGTGGTAACACCCCCCCGCTAAACTAAAATACTTGTACATAGGATTTCAAATTAGGCAAAACTTTATTTTAATCCTACACTATAATTCGGTGGCTATATGAAATTTCTATATGCCTAAATAATTAATGTGTTATCTAAATTTTATATGCATTAGTTGATCTTTGGTTGGGACTATTATGAGATTTTGCGTCGACAAAGATGTCAAAATGTCTTAGTGATCAATGAATTATTAAAAATATGGATATATTTCTTGTGAATTGAATTGGACCCCAGAGATAATTTAGATAGATGGGTGAAAGCGTGAATGAATCTATGACTGCTGCATTGCGACAGGAAGCAAGAACTGGCAATAGGGCCATTTCTTTTCTTCTCCCCCACTCTCCCACGGAAGAGACGAGTGCAGCAGTAGCAGCAGTCAGCAGAGAGAGAGAGAGAGAGAGAGAGAGAGAGAGAGAGAGAGAGAGAGAGGGTACTTTAATGAGGTTTTTTCCATGTAGTACAAAATATATGGTAAAAAGGTCAAGTGGGTCTGAGATTGAGTACTTTTTATTCCTCTTCTTTTTGGCGCAACTTGCTTGCGGGAGGCTCAAGAGTCAAGACTCACACAAACAGCAACCACGTCCCCCATCCATTTCAACACAAATTTTAATAGACAACTTTTATAGCCAATATTCCCCGTTATTTTATTAACCAACGTGCCCTTGTGATAAGATATTTTTCCAAATAATAATCACGGATCGGGCCCAGCCCTATCTACAAGGCCCAGTGTCCAGGCCTATACGGCTATACGTATGGTTGGAATACAAAGGGTGTCTATAATAAGCACAAGAGTGACAGAGACATAAGACATTTTAATATTTTATTATTGCAAGAGAGAAAATAAAGGCTTCCCCTTCCCCCACGGAGCCTATTGATTACTCAAGTCTTCCCTAAAAAGACTCTCATAAAGTAAGTAGATTGGTCCACCAACCAAAGATCAATGGCTTTTTATTTAAACTTCTCTTAAACCACAATCAGTGAATGAGTTTGGCAGTTTAATAATAATAAGACAAACAAATCACTCAAAGTGAAATTCTTTGGAAAATTTCATTAGCAATTGATCTGACCTACAAGTCTACTCCCAATTGCAATTGAATATTCATTCCCCTATGCAAAGCAGCAGACCTACTTCCCTGAAGAGTCGAGCCCTCTTTTCTCATATTCAATTGTTGTGCATGGCTTTGGGCGCATGGTTGGACAAAACAAAACCTTAACACACAAAAATAGGGATCACATTCGCACACGACTTAATCATACTTGACACATTTTGAAAGAAAAATAGACAGAAGCAAACAGTACAACATTGTAAAATAATTTATCTACAACATGGGACATTTCTAGCTAATTAGTATCTCATGCGTAAGTGTAATCAGTATCATTCTAGGACTGCTCACTCAAGTGAATCAGCAAACATGAAATGAAAGTTGAAAGATAAACGTGCCCACAAAAGTTCCCAAAAAAACATTTCATCCACGAATAAAAATTGGAATGAGCTTTCCCATGCATCACTAGCCCACCACCAATACACCATAAACCACAGCCCCATCTACCAAACATAATCATTCACTGCCTGAAATCATTGAAATCTTGTAAGTGTGAAGGGTGTTTGGTAGTTTTACTTCAACTCTTCTTTAAAATTAAAATGATGTCTCCCTCACCATTTTCAAGACAACTTGTTTTGGGACATCAACATCAACATCAAGGGAAAATCAATATTTATTCAAATGGATCAATAGCAAAATTTACATTGACAAACTAGACTGTAGACAAAGCATTGATGCAATCAAAGGCTCAAATTCTAAAATTCCATTTTTTAAGGTTTTTTCTTCTACTTTTGGAGCAGTAATAGTGGTACCACAGTGAATGAAAATAGTCACATCAACTTGGCATCTAAACTTGGTAGACACATCAGCTTGGTATCTAAACTCGGCAGATAAACTTGGCACCTATAATTTTCCTAAGAATAATGCTATTTGGACCATCTAAATTGATCACATTTAGTGACCATGTTGATGTGGCAATCAATGAATGGTATTATTTTTAATAAATGAAATTATTCTATATTTATATTAGAACATTTATTGATTGACACATCAACATAGTCACTAAATGTGGTCAATTTAGAGGGTCCAAATAGCATTGCCCTTTTCCTAATGATACCATTTTTCCATTCAGACTGATATATTAAAATCAAAAGAAAAACGTGTACATTTCCAATCTAGCAACTCTTTTTTACTCTTATAAAGGTATATAACCTGTCAGAAAGTGACTTCTATCTTCTACAACAGATGCCTCCATAGATCCCACAGGACCTTCTACTCCCTGAGAAAAGAAATACATTTGAGAAGCAAATCAGTTAGAAAACAGAGGGCTCTACAACTATCCATTAGAAAACAGCCTACTATAATGTTGAAACTATATTAATGAGGGTATCATGAAAGGGTTTTCATTTTATAAAAAATATATATATATATATATATATCCTTTCCTACTCTTGAAATGTACAATGCTGAATTTAAAAGACTGTCTAGATAGAAATCAATTGTCAAATCTCTATTTATACATTAAGTACAAAACATTAACTTCACTGTTCAAACTAACCAGCACAGTGTTTAAGATAGTATGAACAGAAAACAAATTATATATATTAGTAAGTAGAAACCAGCAAAAAAATGTATGATCATAGCAACAGCAAACAACCGATGACTATTTGTTAATGGAAACCATCCCTACACAGCCCTAGTGATTTCATAAGTAATCCAGTGTGAACAGTTATTCCCAGTGTGAACAGTTATTCTGTTGGCGGTTATCCCTTTTTCATAATAAAATTATACCCACGTTTAATGACAGCTCAAAATAATCCCACATGTTCTCTGACATAACTTTTTCTGTGGGTGATGTTCACTAGTGAAAGTAGGTCCAATTACTATAAGACAATATTGCTCACAAGCAGCTAACTGCAAGACTCCCCAATGCAGGATATGGGGAGGCAAGATGTATGCAGAAATATCCCATTTCTAGAGACGATGTTTCTGTTATTCAAACTTAGGACAATCAAGTCACTTGAGGCAAGCTACACCATTCAACTAAGGGACACCTTTAGGTTGGATACAAGATCACCTTCACAAGCCATTTTTCCTAACTCCATAGAGGCCACCATGAGTCCAGACCCCCAATACATTCTCAAGTAGGGAACCAACACCAATCTGCATATCCCAATTCAAGAAATGCGACGCAATCCAGTAAAACATAGTAGCTAACTTAAGACCAATGTCTCCTTCATGTTAATCGAGGTACGGTTAGTTACATAAGTTCTAGATTTCACAATTACTAAGAAATGGGATAAGTTAATGTATGCTAAAGCTTCTACTATTAACTAATCACGAGTGAAGAAGGGAGGATCCAACTATACAGGCAACTCTGAAAAACGTAATAATATGTTATGTTCTTCTTACAACATATGTTGGTGGAAAAATATTGGAATTTCCCATCATTGAAACTCAAGTTTCAAGACAGAATTGTTGGTGCCTGACTATTAAAATTGCACAATCAGCAAAATGAAATCTGAAAATCATTATTGATTATTTCAATCAATATACCCTGCTACACATGAATGAAATGGGTGATGTGATCAACTAGAATCTGAAGCCAACAGGCCCCAAGATAACATGAAATCAAAACTACAACGTCTGTTCGAGGTGTGCCTATAACAACTTTTGTATAGATAAATATCCCAGTTCTAAACTTCATCCAAAACAGTTATTAAGATTCACCAAGCCACCTCAACAATAAGGGTTATTTGATCATGTTATGTCAGCTCATCCAAACTGGACTAGCAGCTTATGTGCGTTCATCCAAGTAAAGAAATCAAACTTGTTTTACCCAAATTAATGCAAAACATAAGCACCTAAGTTTGATTTATTGTCAACAACATACTAAACAGTAAAATGAGAAAAACATGACCACCATTTATCTCATTGCTCAACATCTTTAGGTGCCTGGAAATTCAATATTTAAACTAACAATCATATAAAAATTGTTACAACAAAGAGAAAAGAGCATACCAATTGATCAGCCAGCCAAAGAGAAAATGCTGCATGATGGGTACTTTCTCCAACACCTCAGCCTTATACATCTTAAGCAACCCACTGTTCACTTTGTTCCAGTTGGGCACCCCACTGATATCATCCAACAATGGGGAGTGCTCTGAAAACGGACCTTTCTTCACCTTCTTAACAAACTCAATGCCAGAAAGATACAGATACTCTTTAGAAAAACTCTCCACAATATCATCATTGTGAATCGACTTGGGCTTCATATACTTGTGTCCGATCAACTGCGACGAGCCGAAGATAAACGGCAGGAAATGGTAGTCGTCCAGGCCCCAAACGCCGTGAGACCCCGCCGGCTCTAAGCAATACACCAACTGCAGCTTTCTCATCAGCTCCAAATACTTTACGAAAACGCGAGCCACAACGGCCGGATAATCTTCTTCTTTGATCACTCCCATTCTCGCTAGACAGTAAAGCCAAGCTGCGAAGTTGGTCTCGTGCCCAGTACCATAGTCGATTCGGCTCGGATTTCCAAAACTATCGGCAAAATAAGGGACGATCTCGATTGTAGAAGGATGGAGATGCTCTGGGAGAAACTGTAGCATGAGGGAGTCGCTTTTTTGGGATAAGCGTTCGTGCCAGGAGCGGAAGGAGACGTTTCCGTATCGGGCGGCTTGCTGGGTGGGTGGGATTTCATCGACCCATTGGATTAACGTTTGAAGAATAGCGACGATGGTGGTAATAGTGGGAGACTGGTGACACGGGTCGGAGATTTTCTTGGCGCGAATGGAATCGGAAAGCGCGGCTACAAAGCCGAGGAAGTGTTTTCCGGAGAATGAGTCGTGGAAGCGGCGGATGTCTTCGGGGGATTGGATGATTTTGGAGGGGATTTGGAAATGGTAGGGAGGGGAGACTTGGGGCACTGAGAGGGGCTGAGGGACAGGGGCGAGAATGATGGCTTGTTGGGGGTTTTGGTTTGGTGGGAGGTTGATGGCTGGTGCTCGGATTGGGCGGTAGTTCGGGGGAGGAGAGATGCCGGAAAATGAAGGCGGTGGTGCGGCCAAGGGAGTAGGGGTTCCGCATTTGCAGCAGGTTGGGGTAGAAATGGTGGTGGAGGTTGGAGACTCAGGGGAGTTAGGGTTTTGCTGCTGGTGGTGGTATTGATGTTCCATTTTGCAGGAAGTGGGTTGTTGCTGCAGTTGCGATTGAGGTTCCATTTTTTATTTTTTCTCAGCAGGGAGACTGCTTCGAAGGAAGGGAGAAAACTGAGGTTGGAATGGCGAGGTCCAAGCTGAAGGAGCTAGTGATGCGTTTCTCTTCAGGTTTGGGCCTTCATATATTTAAAGCCCAATTAGAATGGAATTCGTTTTAAAGCCGAATTACATTTGAATTATCGTCTTTGTTTTGACTTGCTTTCCAAGCAATTATTATTAGAAATAAATGGCGGTATTTTGATACACTAATAAATTACTTCTTTTTGCTGTAATTTTCGGATCAAATGTGTTATAGTCCAGGATTAAGCTTGTTTGATTTTAAAAAGTATGAATTATGAGGTGATGTGGTTATTTTAGTTCCATGAAGTTTAAGTTTAATCACTAGGACTACATTGCAATTTTCATTGTCAATAAATACTCAACCTAGAAATGCCATTTTCATGGAAAATGGCAATTCATTGAATACCTTATGTTGATGTATAAAATGTACAAACTTAGAAGGGGGAGATTGCACTCACCTAAAAACACAAGTATATACGTGGTTCACTCAGAATAAATTATGTCCACGATGGTATACTCAATTCTCATTATATAAACTTACGTCCACGATGGTAAATTCCATTCTCATTATATAAATATATTTGTTTGTATATGATATAATAGGTTTAGAGTCTTTTAGAGAGAGAAAGAAAGGAAAATGTAGAAAAAATTGAGAGCTCTCAAAATGAAAGAGAGTAATTTTTCTAGTGAGAGAATGAGATCCCTCAAATAAGGGAGGGATTTCTTATTTATAGAAAACAGCTAGGATTAGGTCATGAAACTAGTGATGTACTTGAGGTATGGACCTTTATATGATCTTTGGAGTCTTTTAGAATGGTTGATTACTTGGTCATTGGCAAGTCCGTTAACCCGATCCAATATGGTGTCAATACCTTATAATTCATATTTAACATTTATTTTTCCCATTCCAAATTTTCAAAATCTAAAAATATAAAAAGGGAAAGAAAAAAAATGAGAAAAAGGGCCTTCAATTATTCATATATACAAAAATTACAATCTTCGGTTGCAGGCTTGTAGCTCCTTTTACTTTAGGTTGGAAGGCCCCATTCCTCACACAAGTGTTTTACAGGTGGAATCCTTCGGGTCCCACATCGCGGGAAGCAAATACTTGCGTCCACGTACACCGTGCGCATTGTAGCTAGCTCCTGTCGTTTTGTCCGAAGCCACCTCCCCCGGGTAACCCGGGTAAGCACCTTTTCCAAAAATACCCGTGCACGCGCTGACCGCCTCCAAAGGCGCGTCTTTGGGTCCTTGAAAGTACCCATTGTTAAACGGGTTCGTCACCGTTCCCGCCAAAACCGTAGCTAGACTGATCACCACTCCGTCGATGCCAACGTCTCCGTTTGGAGCAACTAACGGCGCCGTCTGCGGCCCGTAAAGCGGCTGGTGAAATGGCCAAGCGCACTGCCCAGGGCACAGGGTTGCCGGGTTACCCACCCACGCGTAAGCCAGCTTTCCCGTCCCCCTGCCCCCAACGCCCGACCCGTGAGACCCGCACCGGCTCATACAGAACCCGTCCACTGCCACGCCAGCCTCCGTGAGAACGACGTTGACCGTTGCGTTTCTACCTTTTGATGCTTTTGATGCTTTGGCTGCCAATTTCACGAGTTTTTGGTCTGTGAGCGTTTTCCCGAGAGAGTAAGTCTGGTCGATGACTTGATTCCCAACGGCGACGGTGCAGGGGCCTCCTCTGTACCTTCCAGTGGTCTGCCACCACGATGACACCGAGGGCTCCGGGGTCTTGTGGCCGGAGCTTAAAGACTGAACAAAATCAATGATTATGGACCGCTGGGTTGGGGAGAATTTTCCATACCATACGATATTGACTGTGATATTTCCCTTTAGCAAGGGGCCTTCGTGATATTTGAGCACAAGCGGTTGTTGCTGGACCAAAGCCGAAAGCTTGCGCATAGTGGCTGTACATGGGCTGAGAAAGCACGAAAGCATAAGAAAAAAAGTAACCCAGATGGCCAATTGACTGTGAGAAGCCATTGATAAGGAGGTTTTGGAGTAATTGCTTGTGTTAAGTGAATCTGTGAGTGATGACTGTAAGGTGTTTGTTAAATGCCCTGAGTGGAGAAAGTTTTTATACAGGGAAGAAAGGGGACAGCTGGGAATAGAGAGTGAACGAGGGGCATGTTTTAAATGCAGCCGCGTGGCTTTTGAGTCTTCAATTTTGACTTTGTGTGTGTTGGGATGAATTGAAAGGCCGCACCTGGTTTTGGTTTTTGATGAGCAGTTATACAGAATACAGATGATATATATGTTGGGTTTAAGGTTAATCTCAGGGTAGGCTTTTCAGTCACACTGTTGTTCTAATCAATTTGTTCAAGACAACATTTTGTGTACGTGCAGAAGAGACCATATTGATCCTTCTCTGTGTCGTTCCTTCCTCATGCTTATCCTTAATGTTGGCTAATTCTATCACTTTTAATTATTCATGTACATTATTAGTATATTAAAATACAACTTATGGACACTCCCACTTGTGATTATAATAAACAAGAAGAGGAAAGTTTGAGCATCGACAAACTGCATGATGAAAAAGAGCCAAGTTTCATGTGGGTTGGTTGGTAGAACATAGGAACAGTAGTATATTAGCTAGTAGCAGATTATAATTGAGCATGATCTATGATGGTGGTTTAGCATATGGAAGCTAGCTACTTAGTGATGAAGGTGGTGATGAACTTTTGATTCCTCCACACACTGATCACCAATAATAAAAAGAAATCACACTTTCGGAAATTACCAATCTTTAATCATACAAAGTGGCCTGCACGATTTCACTAAACTAGTGGCAACATCTATTCACAAAAATTACTCAATTTCATTTCTTGAAGAGTAAAACCAATGTGTATAGTAGTAAGATGTACCAGTTTAATAGTTAATTCGATTTTTAACTTTTATTGCAACTAAAGTATATTGGAATTTTGAATCATGAGGTGCATGGGGAATTACTGGGAGTAAAATTATTCAGTATAAATTGTATGCTGAAAAGTTGTTTACATTCACCGACAAGTGGAACTTTTTTGTTTTATAAAAATAGTAAATTAGGATTATTATTTTTTTGTTAGCATGAATCACAGATGAAGAATGGATGATACTTACACGGACAAGGAATAAAATTTAAATAAGGGGAATTTTGAATTTTAAGCAACATCTAATAGTTAAAAAATGCATTTTGAGTTTTATGTGTTTGAAAATGAGTATACGGGGTCTGCATGTCTATATCCAAAGGACCCTACGGGAAAAAAAATAGAGAGTATGTACCATTATTAGTGTACAAATGAGTTGGTTCTTTCATTCTATAATCCTCATGAATGATGAATGCAGAGCCAGCCGGATGGTAGTCAGATGAGGCGGCTGTTTAGGGCCTTTACCTCGAAAGGGTCTTGGAAATTTTTATATATATATAATTGGTATGTAAGTTTTGTATATAATTTGTTATTTCATAATTATTCATAGAATATCTGAAGGGCACACTGATTGTTACTATTTTTTCTTTCATGGAGTCCTCAGTTTGAATTTCAGCCTTCCTTTTAAAAGTTTTTTTTTTCCTTATTTTTTTCCTTTTAGTTTTCCCTTCCATTTTTTGATTTTCTTTTTCTAAATACATTATTTTCTTATTTTCTTTTCCTTTTTCTTTTGTTTCTACTTTTCCTAAATCAACCCCAATAATTTTCCCTAAATAAATCCTAATAATTTTTTATTCTAAATCAAGCTAAATAGTGTTTTAAACTCGCTAGAAATATATATATACACGGACATTTTGAGAATTGAAGAATAATATACCCCAATTTGAAAGTTTGTCTTAAATCCCCAATATCGTAAGGTCGGTCTTGGATGAATCGAACTCTAATTCTAAAAAAAAAAGTATAATTCAATGTGAAAAATGTTTCATATCCTACAATACTCTGGTTATATTTATAAACAAAGACGACTATGGGACTGTTTGTTTAAAATTTATCTCGAAACATAGATACTCTTAAATAAAAATAGAATCATGAATTATTACTTTTTTCTTAGTGTTGTTTCACTATTCATGGGCTATTTTTTTATTATTTTTTTAAAAAAATTGATAGGATTATAATTCACGGGTATGATCAATTGGATTAAAAGATAAAGTACAATTCTAGTATTGCCTTCTGATAGATGCTGTTAAAGATTCTCGACACGAAATTAAAAGCACAGGTACGAATGGATTGACATAATACCCAATATCTTATGAATGTTGTTTCATTAATTAACCATGCCCCATTGCCCATGTGATTAGGCATCCCTATGTAATTGGTAACACTTTCTCTGGCTCCTACCTGAGCCTAGAGGATAGAGGTGAAGAGCCTTGAGAAATGAGGACCAAAATGTTGTAGTAGATGCATTGATTTGATGAAGAGTTCTCACGGGCCGGAAAGTTAAGCCCCACGAGGCCGGCCGGGATAGTGACAGTGCGTAGGCAAAGGCAACGGATCATTGGGTCGGTGGTAAGTTGTGGCTGTTAAGATTTTTATGCCAGGAGCATATATGTCAAATTGTCAGAGTGGACTAGTAATAGTCCGCAGTTCACGTGTGGAGCCGGCGCACCGCCACGGCGGGTCTGGTGGTGAACAGTTTACCTTTACTAGGTAAGTGTGCCATTCGTCCGAAAAATCTTAACTGATGTTTATAATCCCACATTAAACATGGGTATAAACAATCACAAAACATCTTAACTGATGTTGATAATCCCACATTAAACATGGGTATAAAAAATCTCAAAAAATATTTACTGTTATTTATATTCATTATCAATACAATCATTATTTATAAACAGACAATCATAAAAAACCACATCATAGACGTAACTATATATATTAGTCGATGAAAACGAATATACTATTTTTCACAAAAGTTTTTTATGTACTCCCTGAGATATTGGGGTCCAAGGCAAATTTTCAAATTAGGACCCCTTATATTTTTAAATTCTTAATGTATCTATATCCGTATATATATATATATATATATATATTTCTAAACATTTTTAAAAACTATTTTTTATATCATAATTCACAAAAATTAAAACTAGGACAAGAACCAATTACCAAACAATATAATCAAATGAGTAATTAAATTCCTTAATTAATAATTCCTCAATATATATATATACACTTAATAAATATAAGCAAACTTCACTTAGATATTACACTTCTTGTGTTTTGATAGGCAAAAAAATACATACATATATACACTTAATAAATATAAGCAAACTTCACTTAGATATTACACTTCTTGTGTTTTGATAGGCAAAAAAATACATACATATATACACACTTAATAAATATAAGCAAACTTCACTTAGATATTACACTTCTTGTGTTTTGATAGGCAAAAAAATACATACCTTTGAACTAAAATTATTTTTTTGATTTCTATAAAATTTGAGAAGAGGATAGGGAAGGTTTATGATCTAAAAATTAATTTAAATATAATAGAGAAAATTAGGTTATTATATACTAAAATGCAATAAGAAAAATTATTTAGTTTAAGTTAGGAAAATTTGGTTAGAAAATAAAAAGGAAAATAAAAAGAAGAAAAGAAAAATCAAAATGAAGGGGAAATAAAATAAAAGAAAAATTTAAAAAAAAATATTGTGGTTAGAAAATAAAAAGGAAATAAAAAAGAAAGAGCGCATCTCAACCACAACATCAATTTATAATGGGCGCACGTCAACCAACCTAGCCACATCGCATATGTTAATTATGTAGGAAGCAATACCATAATATATGAAACGCACACATGTATTAATTTCGGAGCCCCTCCGAATTGGGGGCTTGAGGCAGCTGCTTCACCCGGCTACCCTTAGGGCCGGCCCTGATACCATGTCGATATGGATGGATCCTTGCCTTGAGTTAGGAGGATTATAGCCCTTCCTATTTAAGTTAGATTTTTTAAAATTTTGAGTTTAACTCGGCCTAATTTAATACGAATAATAAAGTGATAATAAAATTTTTTGATACTGTTAAGATTCAAAGGGTACAATTTAAAAATAGAAAGTGATAATTTATATTTAAATTACATGTTTAATTATGAATTTTGTTATAATTTTTTTTTTCTTATTTCTATCAAGATTTTATTTATGTGTATATATATAGATGCATATATAGATGCATTCGAAGGATAACACTCATTTTAACTAGATGTATTTTTTATATTTATTAATAAAATTCACACGTACCATTAATTTTTTTTCTTACAATCTAATAGTTAAGTTTAATCTTTTTAAAAATCGAATTTAGGAGCTGTCACAGCATGTGGATAATTTTATCCTCTGGGTTATGCGGTTCTGCATTAACCATTTTTTTTTTGTTGGAAAGGATACGATGGCAAACTATGAAGCATTTTCTGAATGCAATTTTACAATAGCAGTAAAGAATATTGTATTTTTTCATTAGTAATACATGATATACATTAATAATAGGGTACAAAAAGGAAAAATAATAACTGGATTACAAGAAAATACAGCCTATATCGACTTCAACTCTCTACATAACTTAACCGTACGATGTATATATACTTGGCACTGATCGCAATTCTCTCAAACCAGAGTAGAACAAGTTGAGGTCAACGGGTCAAACAAAGCAGGAAGCAAGAACTTCTTCCCGTTCAACCCACGAGCATTGTAGCTAGCACCAGTTGTGGGGTCTACCAGCAAATTCCCAGCATAACCAGGATAAGCTCCCTTACCAAACACCCCAGGGCAAGCAGATGCAGCCTCCAAAGGAGCCTCCTTAGGGCCCTGATAGTAGCCATTTCCAAATGGGTTAGTTACAGTCCCAGCCAGAAGGCTAGCCAGGTTGATTACCATGCCATCCAGGCCCACATCATTGTTGGGGGCCACCAGTGGTGGGCCCTGGGGCCCGTAGATGGGCTGGTGAAATGGCCATGCGCATAAGCCAGGGCACTGGGTCTCTGAGTTTCCCACCCAAATGTAAGGAGTTTTCTGGGTTTTGCCCCGAATTTGAGTAGGAGTGGATGAAGATCCATGGGTTCCACACTTGTTCATGCAAAACCCGGCGACAAGAACATCGGGTGAGGTCAAGACAACGTTAATTGCATAATTTTGGGAACCCTTTGAGGCTAATTGTTGGATTTGAAGGGCAGTTAGGGATTTGCCAAGAGAGTAGCTTTGGTCAAGGATTTGGGTGCCCAAAGAGAGGGAGAGGGTGTTGGACTTCAAGAGGCGGTAGTACTTCTCAATGGATTTCCACCATGTGGCAACAGATGGGGGTTTGGTTTGGGGATTAGAAGCAAGGGAGGTTATGAAATCGGAGACGACTGCACGCTGGGAGGGGGTGAATTTTCCGTACCAGATCAGGTTGACGGCGCGTTTGCCGGTGAGGAGAGGGCCATTGTGGTACCCGAATTGGAGAGTCGGGGGTTGTTTGGATTGGTCGGAACCTTTAGAAAGGGTCCTAGCTGCTGAGCTTAAATAGAACAAAGACAGAACAAGGACTAATTTTAAAATGGGAAAAGCTGACATGGTCTTTATGTTAAATTTTGATCAATTTGGGGGTTGGGTTTCAATGGGAGGATCAAGTTTTTGTGAGGTTTGAGTTGAACTGGAGGGAGGCGATGTGTGTCCTTTATATAGGAGTGAAAAGTTGAAGGAAAGAAAGTGCAAAGAAGGAGGAGGAGGCCAAGGGTTGGAACTTGAGCAAGTAAAGTGGGAGAGTGAAAGGCCAGCAGAAGACAACTTGTTGCAAATTTCTTTGGGAAAAACAAAAAGGGTATTGATGATAGAAAACACCGGTAAGGGGGGGGGGGGGGGGGGGGGGGGGGGTCTTACTTTGTGGACTTAATAAAAGTTTATCCCAACATACAGCGTAAATATAGAAGCAGAAGAAAAGTGTCTATTTTCTCAAGATTTTAAAAATATTTAAACTATAATACAAAAAAAAAAAATACATACCTTTGAACTATAATATTTAAATAGATCTGACAAGCTGAGGTGATGACATCATCAGTCGTCCCTGACCTTGGTCGGGTTGGCCCGAAGCCTGCAACCGGGTCGCAGTGACCCGCGGCTTGACTCGGCCGGTTCTCAGTCTTCCAGCCACCATTCAATCCCATGTTTCTTCCATTTTCATCGCCTCATCCTCCCTAATAGATCCCTCAACCCAGAAATTAAAAACAGAGGCTGGAAGTTACCTGTTGGACGATGAACAGTAAGCTCGAACTTCCTCCACCGTTATCTCTCATTTTCGGCCACCTTTTTCCTCGAATCCAAGCCCTGCGAATTCGTGTCACTCCCTAGGACACAATGGAATCGACCAAACCGATCAACACACATCAAAGCCCCATCTACCATTTTTGACCCGAAAACAAGGCTCTCGGGTTTTGGGGTTTTACCTTGCCGTCGTGAGAGCTGTCGTGGCCACCGTCACGGTCGCCTCGACCTCAGGAACGTCCTCCCATCATCCAAACGTTTGACAACCTTCCAAATCCGTCCTTCCATTTTTTAACTCGAAGCTCACTGTCTCGGTTTTCCCCAGCCACCATCCATGACGGTAAACACCCCTAGTATCGTCCTCATCCTCATTCATCACTCTCTCATTCTCATTCACAAGTCATGGCATTTGGTGAGGTTTGGAGGGTTGTAGGGGAAAGGGGTGTTCGGGTTTTGCAGGAAAATGAAGAAGGTGAAGGCTGCGGGGAAGAAGAGAGAGAGAATGAGGGGGAAAATAATTAAAATAATATAACCTAAATAAAATACTATTTTAATTCATTGGATCCACTTTTTGGGGAAGCCACCAATGGGATGAGTGACACTTTTCACTCATCCATAGGTCCCACCTAATTAAGTCAACCAATCAAATGCTGCTAAGTATATTTGCCTCGTAATACATGCATAGTGAAATCGAACTTCCATGACCCATAACTTTCCCGTTTGAAGTCCGATTTCGACATGCCGTCTGTCTACGAATTTGTATCGACCCGATCTACGTAACGGTCTTCGGCCCTCAGCCATCGGACCTCCCAAGTCAAAAATTAACTATTTACCCCTTTTGTCCAAATTACCAAAGTACCCCTTAACTTCCGAAAGTCATAACTTCTTCCTCGAATGTGCCACCTGTCTATGAGCTTGTGACGTCCCGAACTACGTCACAGTCATCGACCAAAATCTGTTTAACTGCATGAACAAAAAGTCAAAGGGGCAAAACGGTCATTTTGCATCCTTCGTCCGATTTCACCCAACTAATCACGGGTTAACCTCACTAATCATGATTAGTCACTAATCTAATTGCGGAATTCGGGACGGGTCGTTACAGAGGATGGTACCACTTGCTAGGGGACTTGCGTCAATCTTGTCCTTCACTAGAAGGTTGACACCTGGTGCTCTAGGTCGACTCGGAATGCATTGGAACTCCAAATAGCTCTATCTAAGGCCACATATGAAACTGGGAGGGAAGCTCCCTAGGTGAGACTTTACGCACCAAGGGATGAGAGACAAGTGTTCCTAATTTACAGTTGTATGTGGAGGGGGGGAGGGGGTGAGGCACGGTCTACGAGAGCGAAAAGCCTACTAGATGGACGTTTGAGTGGTATCACTAGTGAATGGTACTACGGGGTGATAGGTGCCAGTCAGTGAATGTTACCTGATAACGCACAAACTACGCATTAAATTAAATACGTAATTCGAGTATTATGCAATTTAAACCCTTTTTGTGTAGATGTAGTATTGGTAAATAGGAATCGTTCTTAACCGGGGAAATTAGGGAACATTAATAATATGTTAGTTAAAAAGAATAATGAATAATCAAAGAATAATGAATTAAATAATTAACTAATTAAATAATAAAGAATTAAAGAAGAAATGAATAAAACAATAAAACAATAAAACAATAAAAAATTAAATGGGGGGTTTGAAAGATTGTAATCATGGAATAAATAAAACAAGTAAAAATAATTAAGAACTTAATTTTACTTCTACTTTAACCTTTGCAAGCGAATTTTCTTCAAACACATATTTTTACCAACACTCTAACATCATGCTCATATTGAATCAATCACGAAATCTTACCTTAATCATCTCAAATACATGCATACATTTTTCAATATTATAAATGTACCGAACATCGGTCATAAACACTTATAATACAATTCACCTTATGTTATTGATTTCAATGTGCGTCAAACATTTAAATCTCTTCAACCCTATTCTAAGTGCACCAAAAATCGGTCATAAACACTTAGCGTTAAATTGAAGGTTAAACACTAAAACATATGAAGTAGATGAAATTCAAAAAGTAAAATACATAGAGATTGTATTCACATTTACAAATGTTAGAAAGAAAATACCAACACATATATTGAAATATAAGTAAACCAAGACAATAATAAGATTTTAAGTAAGGGAAATAGAATTACACTTTCGGAACCCAAGAACAGCTTGTGATTCTGAAAGTGGATGGAAACAATGGAATGTTATTCATAAGGAACACCGAACAGCGGCTGGAACCTTATGAAAATGGAGGATAAAACATAAGAAATCGGACTTAAATTCTAGAATTATTTCGGAAAATACTAGGCCAAGGTATTTCTTAAGGAAAGCATACAAATGTGTTTAAGAGATCTCAAAAATTGTCAGAACCCACCCCTAATCCCCCGGGATTAAGGGCTAAATCTTGCTCCCGTCTAACTTACGCGTGACACGAAGGCTAAACTGACGTCCAACCTCCATGTGACACGTAAGTCGGACAAGGGATTCTTGATCCAACCGTCCTCATAACTTCTGAAACTGCCCTCGACCTTCTGAACATCATAACTTCCTCCTTGGATGTCGGAATCAGACGTGCCACCTGTCTACGGACTCGTGACGTCCCGAACTACGTCACGATCATCGATCAAAGTCCTTTTGACCGCCCGAACTAAAAGTCAACATTTTGCCCATTCCAAGGGCAAAATCGTTATTCTGCAACGTCCGTCCAAAAGTATCCAACTAATCACCGATTATCTTCACTAATCCGTCATTAACCACTAAGCTAATCCCGACTTCCGAGACGGGTCGTTACCAAAATCACAAGAACAAAGTAAAGAAGAAATGAAATTAAGAAATAACATGAAAATAACATAAATTAAGAACAAGAATTAAAAGGAAACTAATTAATAAGAAAATCTAAAAGAAGTTAAAATGGTCCCCAAAAATAAAGAACTAAAATAAATAAGATGAACTAAAAGAAAAGAAAAGTTAGGGAGAACATTTTAGAACCTAAACTAAAAAAAGAAATAAAATGGGGACCCTTGTTACATGAGATGAAACCCAATTTATAGGGAGAAAAAGCTACCAAAAATTAAATTAAATAAAATAAATTATAATAAAAATAAATAAAAATGAAATGATGAATAATGATGACTAATAATGATTTTAGGCATGGTTTGGGGCTGATTTATGGAGGAATTATTATGAAAAACCTGCCTAAAAGGGGCAAGTTTGATGCAGAAAAAGAACAGGGCATGGAGGTCTGAATTTCGGCCAGAAGTAGGTGGGAGCAGTATATGGGATTCGACCATTATCCACTGGAAAGAGGAAAGGGTTGCGTGTGAAGGCTTCTAAAAATGCAGACTGTAGCTCGGCAGAGGATGGCAGGAGAAACAAGTGGAAATCGGCAGGCGCGCAGGTGGAGTAGTTGACCAAATCGGGAGGCGCGCGCCGAAAACAGAAGAGCGTTTTCGGTAAGGCTCTGCTGGATCGAGACTGGGCTGGCGAGCTGAAGTTGAAATGTAACGACACAGACTTTCGAAAAAGGAAAATTTGGAAAATTTGAAGAAAAAGACGATTTTGCCCCTGGAAATTGGGCGAACGGTTGACTTTTTTCTCGAGCGGTCAAACGGACATTGACCAATGACTGTGACGTAGTTCGGGACGTCACGAGTTCATAGACAGGTGGCACGTCCGATTCCGACGATCAGGGAAGAAGTTATGACGTTCGGAAGTTCAAGGGCATTTTCGTAATTAGGATAAAAAGGGGAATTTGTTTACTTTTAAAACGACATCTACTTTGCACGTAAGCCGAGGACCGTTGGGTAGGTCTCGAGACGCTGAATCCGTAGACATGCGGCACGCGTCAATCAGAGTTCGGATGATCAAGTTACGAGTCTAGAAGCGTGGAGGGTATTTTGGTAAATTGCCACAGTAAGGGCAAAATTTGACTGTCGAAATTTGAAACGGCTGTGGTGGACTGTTTGGCTGAATAGTTTAACTAGTTAAGTGACAATTGTCACTAAAAAGGGATGGATTAGTGGCAATGTGTAATGGTGGGAAGCTTAAAATATGTTGTTTGGCACAGTGAACAGTGCTGGTGCCATTGAAACTGAAAAAAACAGAGGCTGGTTCCCCATGCTTGATCGACTTCCCAAGACCATTTTGAGAGTAACTGAGTGAGGGGACAGAGGCAGAGGGAAAGCACAGGTGTCTGAATTTGGGGACTGAGTCTGTGCTGTTAGAGAATGAAAAACATAGCATTGGGAAATTGTTTTATTCAGTTGAGAGTTTTGAGCAGAGCACCGGTTACATTTTGATTCATTAATTGAAGTAGTTTGACCAGTTGCTGGGAAGGAACGAGAGAAACAGAGAGGAAAAGAATGGGAAAAACCAGAGAGAAGGAGCTGGTGTAAGACCCGAGAGCCAATTATCAAAATTTATTGTGATCAATAGTCGACTTCGAAATTGTGGATGTTTATGACCACAATTGAGATTGTATTTAGCTCTCTGGAACCTAGATGACTGAAATGGCTTCAAAAACGAAGGAAGATGAGGTCGTTTTGACCGTGAACAGAGTACCTCGATGCCTAAAAAATTCAAGGATTGGGTCGTGTAATTGGAGGAGTTAGAAGACGCATTTGAGTTTGGAAACAAGTTTGTGATAATCATACGAAGCTGTTGGCTGGATCAATTGAAGAAAAACGATGAGGATTGATGAACTGTAACGACTCGTCCCGAATTATAGGGATTAATTAAGGATTAATGACGGATTAGCAAGGCTAATAGGAGATTAGACGAGGATTATCGGACGTTCGGTGCAAAATGACAATTTTGCCCCTAGAATGGGCAAAACGTTGACTTTTCATTCAGACGGTCAAATGGACTCTGATAGATGACCGTGACGTAGTTCGGGACGTCATGAGTTCATAGACAGGTGGCACGTTCGATTCCGACATCCGTGGAAGAAGTTATGACGATCGGAAGATCAGGGGCGTTTTGGTAATTTTGGCGAAAAGGGGCCAATGGTTGACTTTTGACCCAGAAGGTCCGATGACCGAGGACCGAGCACCGTTACGTAGATAACGACGATACGAATCTGTAGACAGGCGGCACGTCGAATTCGGACGTCCAACGACAAAGTTACGGTTCACGGAAATTCGAACGTACTATTGCACGTTTTTCGAGACGGACGATTATTTGGACTTTAGTGGACCCCACCTTTTTCTCAGGGCCAATGGATGAATGACAGGTGTCATTCATCCATTCACCCTCATTTTCCTTTGACAGGACCGCCCCCAGAAGGGGCATCGAAAATCGTGCCCGGTCCTGCTCCCGTCTGGCAAGTCGACCGAAATACCCAAGTTTACCCTCAGTACGTGCCAGACCAGGGATAGCCACATGTGCTTACTCTTGCCTCCGCCCCTCGTACAGCCTCGAACAACGCGCCACGACCTGGAGGGTCAATAAAAACCAAAAGGTGTGAGTGGACAAAAATAAATCAGTTTAGCAAAACAGTTACAACAAGCGTTTTTACCCTCCGCGTAAGACAAATGCATGCATACAAAAATCATTTCGCAATCGGTTAAGATTTTCCACATAAGAAAAACTGTGTATCAAATTTCAACATAAGGGAAAACTCGTATGAATCTCAAAATCATTTTTACCTTTCTCAACCATCGGGTCTTAGCCCGCAATCATAGACACCGGGCCTCAGCCCAAAAAAAACCACAAATCAACCAAATGCACAACATGATCCAAAACCATCAACCACATACCGGGTCACCGCCCAACTCAACCGAAACATCAGAAATCATCAATAAATCGTAAGTCAATTATTTTGCTGGATAACAAGTGCGCCCGAGTCTTTAAACTCAAAACCATGCGCATAAACAGGCCTTCCCAGGATATCAACGAGTCTTTAAACTCAAAACATAATCAATAGGCCTCGGGGGTATCACAGTAACCGAGTCTTTAAACTCACGAGTCTTTAAACTCATTAAGGGCCCTCCCCCGTCATCAATTAATCGATTCTTTAAACTCAAAACGTGCTCCAGCAATAGCACCGGGTTTTAAAACCCAAAACAGTTTTCAAACACAACAACGGGTCTTTAAACCCCAAGCAATTTTCAACGGGTCTTTAAACCCCAAAACAGTTCATCAATCACGACAATGTGGGATCCATCCCCAAATCACATTTTTCACAACAGGACCCATGGTCTGAATTTCCACATTCATTTTTCCCAAATCAGACTTTACCAACATAATCAAATTATCATGAAACACGGGGCATGCAAAATCAGACCAAATCACTTTATTAAATCCTTTTTCATTCCCGAATTCGAATTCGCAATAATGATTCCGTAAGCCGGCATCCGGAAGCATCATCCCGAACCCAAACCAAGAATCCGCCTTAAATTTCCTAAAACCGAAATCTCGTTTGTTAAAATTACTTTTATGCCCCGAGCATCAAGCCCGAAATCGCCCTTTTTCAAATCCATTTTAATTCCTTGAAATTACTTCATTTCTCAATTCTCATTATCAAAACATCAAGACCACAATCATAATTACCAAAATCACAATCCAAGAAAACATACTCAAAACCCACATTTAAAATCCTCAAAACCACAAGTCTCATTTTAATTCCCCAATTCGAACATCAATAGTGATCAAATCACAATAACTCAAAATCTCGTAAAACGTGCAAATCCGGAACTTTCTCGAAAAACGTGTCAAAATCGTAAGTCACACTCGCAAGTCATAAACAACCTTCTTAAATCATTTTACACCCATTTCATATAACTTCTTTCATTAAACCATCATTAAGCACACGAGTGATCATAGTCTTGAAATACGTGTAATTTCACATGTATAGTAAAAATACGTATAAATACGGGAAACGGATACGTATAAATACGGAAATAAAAATCAATCACAACCTATAATCATAATCATAAAATCATAGAAATAATTTATGCATGCATTAAATTTGAAAGCAACGTCCACTCACACACCGTCCAATAGGGCTCGGTTTAACGCCGTACGCGGTTCCGTAATTTCCGATATTTTCCAGAAATTCCAAATCCTGCCCGAAAACATACTTTAGTGTCACAAAGGGCATAGATAACAACATTCCAATTTCCCATAATTTTCCGGGAATTAATCATTAATTACAAACGTAACGGAAATCTTCGGACCCTCGGAACCACATTGAAACGGTGTCCGAAAATTTCGAAACCAACGCTAAAAGGTTCGTTACATTGTGTAGAACAAAAGTCGTTTTGAACTCACCTTGAGAAAACGTTCCATGCGCCTTCACGCGCCGCCGCAAGCGGCTGCGCGTGAAAGCCACGCGCCAGCTACAGTGCGGTGCACAGTCGTCGTTCCTACCCGGATGACTGGTAAACGAGCCATTCCACCCGCGACTCGACCCGGCCCAATCTCCTGTAAGCACGACTAAATTCCATCAATTTGTCCATCGAAAATCTTCTATTGCAACTTAATTTAAGTTCTCCATTACGAATTTCCTACATAAAGCCCCAAACCGATCATTTCTCTTACGATCAATCAAATGGGTCCAGTTTTAAAACTTCCTCGAATCAACTCGGTTCCCAAATTAGGTAAAACAGGAGCTTCATAGAACCAAAACGAACATTAAACCATAACCAATTTCAAGAATCCTTACCCGTAGTGACACGACCCATCCCAATCCCCCCGGGATTACCATGGAATGTGACGTGCTCCCGTCTGACAAGAGGCGCCAGACAAGGGATAACCGATTCCCATTGCCCAAACGGGCTTCCAGAGTGCGTAAGGATTGATGGAGGAAGTGTGCGATGCTCAAGTCTCTGCTGCAGTCGTATCCGGAATCAACCTGAAGGGCATTGAAAACAAAAGCTGTGAGTGGACGAAAATAAACAAGTTTGTTTAAAACATTTATAAGACATTTATGCCCCTCAGTAAAATCATATGCATGCACCAAAACCAATAATCCCATATTTATTTAGAAATAACCATTAGGGCCTTAGCCCGGAAACCAAAGCATAGTTTCAATTTCCAAAAGTAAATCCAAGAGTTATTTCATAAATCCAGTAATATGAACCATAAGGCATATAATATAAACCATAACCATTATTTTAGCCACTGCACTATACACTCCAATCCGACATCCCTGATGTCTGACGTCCCTGACGTCAATAAGGTCACAATCACAAGGCTACGCGTGCCACTCGGGTCTCAATTTTCCGAGTTAAATCCCCGAACCCCGTTCGGGTACAGCATCACCTGATGCTTAGCGTCATAGACGCTGGACGTACTAGACGCCCGTGACCTCTCCGGGGTACCTCGCCGGAGGAGACAATATAATATGGAAGGATCTATACAGTGCAGTACTAAATACATTTTATCGATATCCACATGCAAGGCATATATATATACATGGATAAAAATCCAAACCAATCATTAAGTTTCATCAGACGGGTCTCAAGCCCAAATACCGTGAAACATGCCATAACCAGATTTTCCATATCATCAAAACCACTATTGTTTTTAGCATGTGAATATATATAAAATGTAAACCAGAAAACATTTATTCAATTCCGTTTTAGGGTCCCCGACCCGCAAACACATGTAGAAGTCAACTGGGCCCCTGACCCGATTTCATAAGTTAACTGGGCCCCTGGCCCGATCCACATGTTAACTGGGCCCCTGGCCCGATTTCATAGTTCAACTGGGCCCCTGGCCCGATTTTACTTTATTCAAGTTCGTAACCGTTTCATGAAATCATATCCAACCACATTTATGGAAATCGGTGCAAATCCAGAAAACCTCGGTTTACGTGAAAATACGTAAATCGCCTCGAAATGCGTGAAATCATTTAAATTCACCGATATCCAAAGTAAATCATTTAATCATAACCATAACAATCATAAAACAGTTATGCATGCATCGAATTTATAAAACCAATGTCCACTCACAGACCGTTTAACCGAGCGCCTCGATACGCGTGCCATAGGCCTTCCCGGGCCACCTCACTATCACCGGGACTCCCAATCCTGTTCAAATCAATTTAGAGGATCACTAACCTCATCATTAACATCCTATTCAAGTCCCGTAATTTTCCCGAATTTTTAAGTATTTTTAAATTGGATTTAAAACCTTCGGACATCCCGAACAATATCGAGACGGTGTCCGATCGACACGAAACCAATCCCAAAATGTTCGTTACAATGTATAGGATAAAAGTCATGTTGACCTCACCTCGAGATTCGTGCCCACGCGCCGTCACGCGCCGCCATGAGTGGCTGCGCGTGAAAGCCACGCGCCTGCTACAGTGCTCCTTCCTCACCCGAATGACTGGTAAACGGGTTGAAAAACCCGCGATAAGACCCGGTCCAAATCGTAGCAATTCGACACCGATTCCATCAATTCAAAATTCCATTAGCATCGAATTAGATTCAATTAGGGATCTGTGGACTAAATTACACACAATCATACCTCAAACCTTAAGATCAAGGATGATCACACGAAGAACAATCCGATCGCTGTTCATCATCCGAAATCCTCCCATGTCAATCGATTCTTTCAATTGATGCATCCATTAGCATCGTGAGGTCATAATGAACTCAATCCCCAGTCCAATTGCATCACTCCAAGCTTCAAATCCCACGACTCAAGCTCGAAATTTCCGAAGCTACAGTAGTTCTGTTCTTCCTCAAACGGCCCTCAATCCGCTTCGTTCCTTCGACGAAAATGATCGTGGCAATCCCAGAAGACTCAAACCAATCCCCAATTTGATCGTCGAGGCCCAAATCTTCCAATTCGATTTTCCCCCCGAATTTCGGAATTTTCGAAATTCCAGCCCCCCAGCTCTCAATTAGTCCCTCGTGTTTTCCCAAATCATTCCAGTCTCAATTCTTGTCAATTTCGTTCACAAAAACAGTGGATAGAGAGGAGATTAAGGGTAGGAGAAAATTGAAGTTGGTTGTTCACGGTCGAAGAAGTTTGAAGGGATTAATGGAGGAATAATTCAATTAATTAATCAATAACACAATCATAATGTTCCCCCATGTTACAATTATACTAAACAATTCAGGGATAGATCGCACTAGCCATCCACCCAGCTCAATCATGGCTCCAACTCACGGCTGTTCAAAATCACAGTCCAAATTACCATTCTGCCCTTGTGCAGAAAATTACCAAAATGCCCCTCACGCATCCTGACCCGTAACTCGGTCATACGGACTCCGATTGATGCGTGCCGCCTGTCATTGGATTCGTATCGACGATACCTACGTAACGGTCCTTGGCCCCCGGCCATCGGACCTCCCAATCAAAAAGTCAACATTTACCCATACATCGTCCAAATTACGAAAATGCCCCTGGACTTCCGTACATCATAACTTTCACCACGAACGTCGGAAACGAACGTGCCACCTGTCTATGAACTCGTGACGTCCCGAACTACGTCACGGTCATCGGTCAAAGTCCATTTGACCATCCGAATTAAAAGTCAACGTTTTGCCCACACCCAGGGGCAAAACGGTCATTTTGCACAATTCGTCCGAAATCGCCCAACTAATCCCAGATTAGTAAATCACAATTAAATATCATTAAATCCCGATATTCGGGACGGGTCGTTACACGTAGGTGGTCGTCCTCAAGCTCGAAATTTTTCCAGAAACGGGACTTGTGTTCTTGTCCTTTCCGCTATCGATTTCCCTCAGTACTCGTGCGGTTGAGTTCAACAAGCTCCCAGAAAGCTATCCTTAAGCTCAGATTGGCTCAACACCCCTCACAATTCAACCTTTGAATTTTCCCTCCAACTCTGGTTTTTCTCCACCCGACTCAGTTCTCTCCCTTTCAGCTCTCTCTCTCGGTTCGAAAATGAACCTCACACTCTCCACTACTCAGCTAATCAATCAAGACGACGGAAACCCGTGGGAGACACTCTCAGACTCACTGAGAATTGCTTCCCGCAAACAGAACCCAGCCAATTTTTAAACTCGCCCGTGCTCTGCTTCTGTCCAGGACATTCAACCGTGCCTCCAACATCCTCAAAGTCCATAAACAATATACCCCATACAGCCACTAACAATTAAACAATGGATTGCACGAAGCACCACGGCATGGCCGTGCAGGCTCTGTTTCACGGTGGTGAACAGTAATCGCCGCACAGAATTACCATTTTGCCCCCAGAACAAAAATTACCAAAATGCCCTCATGCAATCTAGACCCGTAACTTGGTCATTCGAACTCCGATCGACGCGTGCCGCCTGTCTACGGACTCAGGGCATCGAGACCGTCCTAACGGTCCTCGGTCCTCGGTCATCGGACCTCCCGGTCAAAAAGTCAACATTTTCCCCCTATTCAACCAAATTACGAAATTGCCCTCGGGCATCCGAACCTCATAACTTTCATCTTGAACGTCGAAATCGAACGTGCCACCTGTCTATGAACTCATGACGTCCCAAACCACGTCACGGTCATCGGTCAAAGTCCATTTGACCACCCGATTTAAAAGTCAACGTTTTCCCCCACGACTAGGGGCAAAACGGTCATTTGGCATCGTTCGTCCGATTTCGCCCAACTAATCACCGATTAGTCCTGCTAATCATGATTAGGTAGTAATCTAATCCAGAATTCCGGGATGGGTCGTTACATCCTTCATGCACCAAACCTTCCCCCGTGCATCGATCATTTTCTCCCATCCATCCAAAACCAAACCCGATCCCATTTTTCATCCAAACCCAAAAACCTTGATCCTTGAACATTCAGGAGAGACCAGAGAGTGGAGGAGGACCGGCTGGACGTGGTGGCTGGCCCAGGCTGCACCGCCGTGCACAGCGGAGGAGGAAAACCCGTGCAGGTTCGGTTTTACCCATTTTTTTACCCATTTTCAATTTTGCTTGTTATGGATCTATTTGGACGTTTGGGTTGAATTAAATAGGTTCCTAGGATTGTTTTAGGAAGGTTTGGATGAAGGTTGGACGTCGGGGAAGCCCTGGGTGACAGGACCCATCCCAATCCCCCCGGGATTACCGTGGAATGTGCCCTGCTCCCGTCCAACAAGGGGTGTCAGACAAGGGATAACCAAGAGCTACTGCCCAGACGGGCCATCCAGAGTGCGCAAGGACCGATGGAGGAGGTGTGCAATGTCCCAGTCTCTGCTGCAATCGCATCCGTAATCAACCTGAAGGGCATTAAAACCAAAAGCTGTGAGTGGATAAAAATCATTAAGTTTACCAAATACATTTATAAGACATTTATGCCCTCCAATAAAAACGTATGCATGCCACCAAAAACCAGTAAGCCCAAAAACCGTTAACCAAAAACCAAGTGTGGGAACTCAGCCCAAAACCGTGGAATACCACCACCATGCATATACGACCATGTGGGTCACCACCCACTACCATAAATGAACATTAATTCATTAAAATCACACAATCATAAATCCACCCGGAAAGCCATTTCATAAATTCGTATTTTACCATTACCATCACCAGCATCCCTGATGCTAGACGTCCCTGACGTCATGTCTCACGGTTTCATAAGCTACGCGTGCTGCCCGGGGTCTCTCCGGGTCCATATATCTGACATCCCTGATGTCTGACGTCCCTGACGTCAATCATAGCAATCCTGCTCCTGAGTCATCATACGGTCCGGCTGCTCCGTATAATGACCCCTCGCAGGCAATGCACCGTGACTTCCCCAGTGTCCCAGACATCTGGAGGAGACCATCATATATCCTTGTATCCAGATGGTATATGGAAAACAGTTTTATTAAATCCTTTTATCACATCATTACCATTGGGCCCTGCCCGAAATTTCCATAAAACCACATAATTCCATTTAGGGTCCTTGACCCAAAATCACAATTATTAAATATAGGGTCCCTGACCCGAAATCACATTTATTATCCAACTGGGCCTCATGCCCGATTTTATGAACCACTGGGCCCACGGCCCGATTTGTAAACCAATTGGGCCCGCAACCCGACCTTATAAACCCGCTGGGCCCACGGCCCGAATTCACAAATCAACTGGGCCCCTGGCCCGATAATATAACTCAAATGGGTCTCAGCCCGATTTCATACCAACTGGGCCCCTGGCCCGATTCCATTAACCAACTGGGCCCCCGGCCCGATATTCAAATGGACTCCAAATCCGAAATTTCCAAAACAAGTGGGCCTCAAGCCCGAGTTCATATTTCCAATTTCAAAACCATTTCATCACATTATATCCAAGTCATAAATATGGAAAATCCATGTAAAACCGGAAAACCTCGATTTACGTGCAAGCACGTAAATCGCCTCGAAATACGTGAAACCGTACAATTTACCAACAACCAAATCAACATCACACAATCACAACCATAATCCATATAAAACATTTAAGCATGCATAGAATTTATAAAACCAAAGTCCACTCACAGACCGTTTTAACCGTGTGCCTCGATACGCGTGCCACCGGCCCTCCCGGGCCACACCACTATCACCGGGACTCCCAATCCTGTCCAAATCACATTAGAGGGTTACTAACCTCATCATTAACATCCTATCAAAGTCCCGTAATTTTCTCGAATTTTTACTTATTTTTAAACTTAATTTAAAACCTTCGGACATCCCGAACACTATCGAGACGTTGTCCGATCGACACGAAACCAATTCCAAAATGTCCGTTACATCGAATGGATTAAAAGTCATGTTGACCTCACCTCAAGATTCCCAATCACGCGCCACCACGCGCCGCCGCAAGCGGCTGCGCGTGGAAGCCACGCGCCAGCTACAGTACCAGCACAGTCATCCCCTTCGCCCGTTTGTCTGGTAAACGGGTTGAAAAACCCGCGAACAGACCCGATTCAATCTCATTCAATTTAACCTCAATTCGATCCGTTCTTTCAACTGATCCCTTCCAATCCAACTATAATTAAGTTCTGCAAGTTCAATTTCTCGAATGGTGGTCTAAAGCCTCACGACTATCGATCGATCCTCGACGGGTCTCCGATTCGGGTTCATAGATTTCGACCCTGTTTTTCAAATTAATTAACACAGTGAGTATCGTGAGAGTGTAAGGATCATTTCTACAAGATTAATTTCGTACAATCTCACCTCTAACCCAATGAACTCAAGCTCGAACACAGTCACTGTTCAAGCATGGAGTTTCGTCAACCACGACCGTTTCCTTTCAATTGACGAACCCAGAAGCATCGTGGGGTCATGATAAGCAAGTTCCCCACCTCAATTCCGTCGTCTAAACACTCCACGATCACGACTCAACCTCGAAATTCCTCCTCTGTCACCAAGCCCGTTCAGAGCCAAAACGGCACCAATTCTTCTCGTTTCTTCGACAATTAAGATCGTGGCACTCCCAGGAAGCTGAAGGTAATCCCCAATTCAATCCCCACGGCCCCATGATTTGATTTCGAATTTCCCTCCCAAACTCAATTTTCGGTTTTTGCTTCAGCCCCCCCACACTCTGTCTCCCGTGATTCACTCAGTTAACACAGTCATCAAACTCACTCAATTCTCCCAATTTTGCTGCAAGAAATCAGCCAATTCCCCCATCCCTCACACTCAGTTGCTCACGGGTTCAAAGACACAGAAGGATAATTATGGGGATTAATTAGTTTAGATTAATGGTGATAATGAGGTTGTAATGATGATGTAGGGAGACATGGATCAGGTTTTAGGGCTTAGATTAGGGGATGGGTGACACTTGTCACTCATCCGGAGGTGCACAGTCAACGGTCACTATTCACTATTATATTATTATTTTAATCCCGGCCTCGGTTCGTTAGTTCGTTTCTTGACCATAACGTCGTCGTCGGATCTCCGATTTCGGCATGCCGCCTGTCGTTGGATTCGTATCGACGATACCTACGTAACGGTCCTTGGCCCTCGCCCATCGGACCTCCCGGTCAAAAAGTCAACATTTGGCCCCTAATAAGCCAAATTACCAAAATGCCCCTCAACTTCCGAACACCATAACTTTCTCTACGAATGTCGGAATCGAACGTGCCACCTGTCTATGAACTCGTGACGTCCCGAACTACGTCACGGTCATCGGTCAAAATCCATTTGACCGCCCGAACAAAAAGTCAACACTTTGCCCACGACCAGGGGCAAAACGGTCATTTTGCACATTTTGTCCGATTCCGCCCTACTAACCACCGTTCAACCTCGCTAATCAAGATTAGTCACTAAACTAATCCCGGAATTCGGGACGGGTCGTTACAACCTTCCCTCCTTAATAAATTTCGTCCTCGAAATTCCAACCGCTCTAAACTCAACGTACTTCCCTCCTTAATAAGTTTCACTCTCGAAACTTGATTACCCTGATTCCACAAACACCCCGTGGAAAGTGGAATCGACCACGCAACACGTGTACACCCGTACACCAACTAACCAGGCAAAACTTGTCTGCACTCTACGTACCATTAATACTCAAAACGCAACGACTACATTCGACCCCGTCGAATGACTGAAACTACTTGTTTCGAATTTGACACCACTTGTCAAATCAACCCTCTCGTTGACGCAACAACTCGACGGTTCCTTTCCCACTCCACTAGGAGTCAGCTGACCCCACTCAACAATCTATGTTGACACATCCTGACAAACTGTCACCACACAGTTGTTGTCAGTCGAAAACTGACACTAGACTCACTCGTGGCTACACATGCCACCAACGTACTTAACTTAGTAAACGATTACCGACCTTTCAAACAACCTGTGTGTAATTAAACACATCGGAATTACCATGACCCATTGCATAGTAATGTCCGGTCCACAACCAATCCCATGGTATCGGAACCAATCCGACTACCAACACGTTCACCAACACACCTCGGGTATATCCCGTATACCGTAACTAGACATCACAAGTCTACAAGTATTGTACCTCGAACCATGTACGAAGTACACACATCTACCTAATAACTAGACTACAACCACCTAGGTCATAGCCGAACGCGTTCCAACAATGGAGTACGTTTGCCCAATCCAGCATGAGACAAAACGAAACTCCACCCAACATCTAGTTCCAATTCCGAATCCAAATCCGCAATTTCGTAAGAAATCCCGGATCCAAACCCAGACATCACAGTTTAACTCATTTCCAAATCCGAATCCGAAATCATTATTCCGTAAGCTAGCATTTGGAATAACCATTCCGTACCCAAACCCAGAAATATACTTTCAAGTTCCAAAATCGAATCCTGAATCGTCACCCAGATATTCGATTCCAAATCCCGAAATCTCGTTCACATTTACCAAGACACACCAAAACCGAACCTATCGGTTACCCGTTCAATACACTTGATTGACTTCATAGGGAAGCCAATCCAACCTCCACACGTCTAAGGTTGACAAAATTCAACTACCTTGAAAACCTACTCACCCGAGTAGAATACCATACGGGCCCCACTTCGAAAAGAAGTTCAATCTCGTCATTTACGACTCACGTACCATGGTAAGAGTGATATACTCTCCCCTATCTGAATCATCAAGATCACGACCCAGATAGACACTGCGTCCCTGACAATAACGTCAACATCCTAGATCGCAACAACGATCGACAACCGACTCCCACAACTAGACAGATCAGTCAACAACGAGACACGTCGAGACTGCGGATTCTCACGGATTACCTTGTATCAGTCCTTGTCATTCCACCTAGGAAAAACCAAGGATGATCCAACATGATGACGTCAAAACTCATCCTACGTGGATGCAACAAAACTCACTGCACTCACCACGCCATGTACCCCAACATCGTCTGCCACCAAGCAGAAACGAAAAATCTCGTTTACTTAATTTCGAACAGCTCCTCCTAAGGACCTCATAACACACATGGGCTCACCAACCAATACACGCTCAACGTACTGGTAACTACAGTCAATGTCTGCCAGGGCAGAAAGCAAGAAGTCAACCCCAATGACTTCGGAATACCAATCACCAAAAACGAGCACCACTCTCGTTCCCCAATCACAACGCTCCTCGACACTAAGGTTCCAACCCTGCTGGAAACAGACATGCTCCCAACAAGACGTCAAGTCTAACCACTAGACTTCCTACCTCCTCAATTCACTTGGACAACCCGTGTCCACAATCAATCCGTTATTGTCCCGTTCGCACATCCCGACCTTTACAGATTCAACACTCGTTTTCCCAAGTTCTCAATTACAAATTCCTACCTTTATACCACTAATGGTTTTCCTCGTCTTTTCCAGTTTTAATCATTTCCATGTACATTTTAGGGATATTTAAAAACATAAAAACGCACAAATTTTGGAGTTGCCAACAACTCCCCCAAATCCACTAATCATCCCAAAATTCCTTAAGTCTTAATTATACCATTTTAATCCACTCATCACTGGTTATCTCACCACTATTGGGACTTATCCCAACACAACACAATCTTAACTGGATCCCATCCAGTCCATCCCTCAACCACTACCGAATCTCAAAGACCGAACATATGTTCATCATGACGGAGTCACACCCAATTTGTGGCTCATCGTCAACACCATTACCGACACTAGCACCAACGCTAGTACCAGCACCAACACTCTATCAACAACACTAGTATCAGCACACATGCATCCATACTAGCATCAGCACAAAAGTACCAACCCCGCAAACATCCATACTGCACACCGTGTGCAAATACGACAACCCTGGATCTCCGTTCATACGGAACGACGATCCCGTACCTCACGACTATGGGTACCACTATTCTGACAATCCACATCAGGAAAATGAACGCTCCCTGAACGTCCCCTGATCCCCAAGTATTATGACCACACTGATTACCCTCGATAGCCAGTCATCTCCATATGACTTCCGACTAACTGTCTTTGCTATCGAGATCCGCATCCACACATCACACCAATACCCGATCCAACACGGGATTCCATAATTTATTTCAGAACCGTATCCGTACATCGAATCCCATAGTTCTGCCTACTCACCAGAGCCATCCACATGGTCATCCATGACCTCAGCCGCTCATCGCAGCACAAGTTCTCACCCGCTAATCACAATTAAGGTTTACCTTTTTAATACTAGGGTTCCACAATCATACCCTATGGTTCAACCGAACCAAACAGTTTTCCGTAATATAAAATCCACAACCTGACCGACCCCGCGGTCCTGACATCGAATAGACGTCAAATCCAATCCTACCATCCCATCAACGTGGGTTCCACCACTAGGTCATCGGCCAACTCCGATGAACCAACATCCCTCACACTAGAAACCACCACAAGGGTTCACATTTTAGACCATTACTCACGTGAGGTTCCCCGAACCTGGCTGCACCTAGCAGCACAACAATCCAATATCACATGACCGAACCGACGGTCCCACTATACCAGTTCACCACAATCAACCCCACTTGGGTCGAATCACATTAACGCACGGCGTATCGGGCCAATCACACTCCATCCACTATCCAAACCCAAAAACTATCTATCAGGTTGATAACGAATTGCAGCCCAAAGAGACATCACACCCTCGACCTGCGCACACAAAAGAGCAACCTTGCTCTGATACCAAGTTGACAGGACCCATCCCAATCCCCCCGGGATTACCGTGGAATGTGCCCTGCTCCCGTCCAACAAGGGGTGTCAGACAAGGGATAACCAAGAGCTACTGCCCAGACGGGCCATCCAGAGTGCGCAAGGACCGATGGAGGAGGTGTGCAATGTCCCAGTCTCTGCTGCAATCGCATCCGTAATCAACCTGAAGGGCATTAAAACCAAAAGCTGTGAGTGGATAAAAATCATTAAGTTTACCAAATACATTTATAAGACATTTATGCCCTCCAATAAAAACGTATGCATGCCACCAAAAACCAGTAAGCCCAAAAACCGTTAACCAAAAACCAAGTGTGGGAACTCAGCCCAAAACCGTGGAATACCACCACCATGCATATACGACCATGTGGGTCACCACCCACTACCATAAATGAACATTAATTCATTAAAATCACACAATCATAAATCCACCCGGAAAGCCATTTCATAAATTCGTATTTTACCATTACCATCACCAGCATCCCTGATGCTAGACGTCCCTGACGTCATGTCTCACGGTTTCATAAGCTACGCGTGCTGCCCGGGGTCTCTCCGGGTCCATATATCTGACATCCCTGATGTCTGACGTCCCTGACGTCAATCATAGCAATCCTGCTCCTGAGTCATCATACGGTCCGGCTGCTCCGTATAATGACCCCTCGCAGGCAATGCACCGTGATTTCCCCAGTGTCCCAGACATCTGGAGGAGACCATCATATATCCTTGTATCCAGATGGTATATGGAAAACAGTTTTATTAAATCCTTTTATCACATCATTACCATTGGGCCCTGCCCGAAATTTCCATAAAACCACATAATTCCATTTAGGGTCCTTGACCCAAAATCACAATTATTAAATATAGGGTCCCTGACCCGAAATCACATTTATTATCCAACTGGGCCTCATGCCCGATTTTATGAACCACTGGGCCCACGGCCCGATTTGTAAACCAATTGGGCCCGCAACCCGACCTTATAAACCCGCTGGGCCCACGGCCCGAATTCACAAATCAACTGGGCCCCTGGCCCGATAATATAACTCAAATGGGTCTCAGCCCGATTTCATACCAACTGGGCCCCTGGCCCGATTCCATTAACCAACTGGGCCCCCGGCCCGATATTCAAATGGACTCCAAATCCGAAATTTCCAAAACAAGTGGGCCTCAAGCCCGAGTTCATATTTCCAATTTCAAAACCATTTCATCACATTATATCCAAGTCATAAATATGGAAAATCCATGTAAAACCGGAAAACCTCGATTTACGTGCAAGCACGTAAATCGCCTCGAAATACGTGAAACCGTACAATTTACCAACAACCAAATCAACATCACACAATCACAACCATAATCCATATAAAACATTTAAGCATGCATAGAATTTATAAAACCAAAGTCCACTCACAGACCGTTTTAACCGTGTGCCTCGATACGCGTGCCACCGGCCCTCCCGGGCCACACCACTATCACCGGGACTCCCAATCCTGTCCAAATCACATTAGAGGGTTACTAACCTCATCATTAACATCCTATCAAAGTCCCGTAATTTTCTCGAATTTTTACTTATTTTTAAACTTAATTTAAAACCTTCGGACATCCCGAACACTATCGAGACGTTGTCCGATCGACACGAAACCAATTCCAAAATGTCCGTTACATCGAATGGATTAAAAGTCATGTTGACCTCACCTCAAGATTCCCAATCACGCGCCACCACGCGCCGCCGCAAGCGGCTGCGCGTGGAAGCCACGCGCCGCCGCAAGCGGCTGCGCGTGGAAGCCACGCGCCAGCTACAGTACCAGCACAGTCATCCCCTTCGCCCGTTTGTCTGGTAAACGGGTTGAAAAACCCGCGAACAGACCCGATTCAATCTCATTCAATTTAACCTCAATTCGATCCGTTCTTTCAACTGATCCCTTCCAATCCAACTATAATTAAGTTCTGCAAGTTCAATTTCTCGAATGGTGGTCTAAAGCCTCACGACTATCGATCGATCCTCGACGGGTCTCCGATTCGGGTTCATAGATTTCGACCCTGTTTTTCAAATTAATTAACACAGTGAGTATCGTGAGAGTGTAAGGATCATTTCTACAAGATTAATTTCGTACAATCTCACCTCTAACCCAATGAACTCAAGCTCGAACACAGTCACTGTTCAAGCATGGAGTTTCGTCAACCACGACCGTTTCCTTTCAATTGACGAACCCAGAAGCATCGTGGGGTCATGATAAGCAAGTTCCCCACCTCAATTCCGTCGTCTAAACACTCCACGATCACGACTCAACCTCGAAATTCCTCCTCTGTCACCAAGCCCGTTCAGAGCCAAAACGGCACCAATTCTTCTCGTTTCTTCGACAATTAAGATCGTGGCACTCCCAGGAAGCTGAAGGTAATCCCCAATTCAATCCCCACGGCCCCATGATTTGATTTCGAATTTCCCTCCCAAACTCAATTTTCGGTTTTTGCTTCAGCCCCCCCACACTCTGTCTCCCGTGATTCACTCAGTTAACACAGTCATCAAACTCACTCAATTCTCCCAATTTTGCTGCAAGAAATCAGCCAATTCCCCCATCCCTCACACTCAGTTGCTCACGGGTTCAAAGACACAGAAGGATAATTATGGGGATTAATTAGTTTAGATTAATGGTGATAATGAGGTTGTAATGATGATGTAGGGAGACATGGATCAGGTTTTAGGGCTTAGATTAGGGGATGGGTGACACTTGTCACTCATCCGGAGGTGCACAGTCAACGGTCACTATTCACTATTATATTATTATTTTAATCCCGGCCTCGGTTCGTTAGTTCGTTTCTTGACCATAACGTCGTCGTCGGATCTCCGATTTCGGCATGCCGCCTGTCGTTGGATTCGTATCGACGATACCTACGTAACGGTCCTTGGCCCTCGCCCATCGGACCTCCCGGTCAAAAAGTCAACATTTGGCCCCTAATAAGCCAAATTACCAAAATGCCCCTCAACTTCCGAACACCATAACTTTCTCTACGAATGTCGGAATCGAACGTGCCACCTGTCTATGAACTCGTGACGTCCCGAACTACGTCACGGTCATCGGTCAAAATCCATTTGACCGCCCGAACAAAAAGTCAACACTTTGCCCACGACCAGGGGCAAAACGGTCATTTTGCACATTTTGTCCGATTCCGCCCTACTAACCACCGTTCAACCTCGCTAATCAAGATTAGTCACTAAACTAATCCCGGAATTCGGGACGGGTCGTTACAACCTTCCCTCCTTAATAAATTTCGTCCTCGAAATTCCAACCGCTCTAAACTCAACGTACTTCCCTCCTTAATAAGTTTCACTCTCGAAACTTGATTACCCTGATTCCACAAACACCCCGTGGAAAGTGGAATCGACCACGCAACACGTGTACACCCGTACACCAACTAACCAGGCAAAACTTGTCTGCACTCTACGTACCATTAATACTCAAAACGCAACGACTACATTCGACCCCGTCGAATGACTGAAACTACTTGTTTCGAATTTGACACCACTTGTCAAATCAACCCTCTCGTTGACGCAACAACTCGACGGTTCCTTTCCCACTCCACTAGGAGTCAGCTGACCCCACTCAACAATCTATGTTGACACATCCTGACAAACTGTCACCACACAGTTGTTGTCAGTCGAAAACTGACACTAGACTCACTCGTGGCTACACATGCCACCAACGTACTTAACTTAGTAAACGATTACCGACCTTTCAAACAACCTGTGTGTAATTAAACACATCGGAATTACCATGACCCATTGCATAGTAATGTCCGGTCCACAACCAATCCCATGGTATCGGAACCAATCCGACTACCAACACGTTCACCAACACACCTCGGGTATATCCCGTATACCGTAACTAGACATCACAAGTCTACAAGTATTGTACCTCGAACCATGTACGAAGTACACACATCTACCTAATAACTAGACTACAACCACCTAGGTCATAGCCGAACGCGTTCCAACAATGGAGTACGTTTGCCCAATCCAGCATGAGACAAAACGAAACTCCACCCAACATCTAGTTCCAATTCCGAATCCAAATCCGCAATTTCGTAAGAAATCCCGGATCCAAACCCAGACATCACAGTTTAACTCATTTCCAAATCCGAATCCGAAATCATTATTCCGTAAGCTAGCATTTGGAATAACCATTCCGTACCCAAACCCAGAAATATACTTTCAAGTTCCAAAATCGAATCCTGAATCGTCACCCAGATATTCGATTCCAAATCCCGAAATCTCGTTCACATTTACCAAGACACACCAAAACCGAACCTATCGGTTACCCGTTCAATACACTTGATTGACTTCATAGGGAAGCCAATCCAACCTCCACACGTCTAAGGTTGACAAAATTCAACTACCTTGAAAACCTACTCACCCGAGTAGAATACCATACGGGCCCCACTTCGAAAAGAAGTTCAATCTCGTCATTTACGACTCACGTACCATGGTAAGAGTGATATACTCTCCCCTATCTGAATCATCAAGATCACGACCCAGATAGACACTGCGTCCCTGACAATAACGTCAACATCCTAGATCGCAACAACGATCGACAACCGACTCCCACAACTAGACAGATCAGTCAACGACGAGACACGTCGAGACTGCGGATTCTCACGGATTACCTTGTATCAGTCCTTGTCATTCCACCTAGGAAAAACCAAGGATGATCCAACATGATGACGTCAAAACTCATCCTACGTGGATGCAACAAAACTCACTGCACTCACCACGCCATGTACCCCAACATCGTCTGCCACCAAGCAGAAACGAAAAATCTCGTTTACTTAATTTCGAACAGCTCCTCCTAAGGACCTCATAACACACATGGGCTCACCAACCAATACACGCTCAACGTACTGGTAACTACAGTCAATGTCTGCCAGGGCAGAAAGCAAGAAGTCAACCCCAATGACTTCGGAATACCAATCACCAAAAACGAGCACCACTCTCGTTCCCCAATCACAACGCTCCTCGACACTAAGGTTCCAACCCTGCTGGAAACAGACATGCTCCCAACAAGACGTCAAGTCTAACCACTAGACTTCCTACCTCCTCAATTCACTTGGACAACCCGTGTCCACAATCAATCCGTTATTGTCCCGTTCGCACATCCCGACCTTTACAGATTCAACACTCGTTTTCCCAAGTTCTCAATTACAAATTCCTACCTTTATACCACTAATGGTTTTCCTCGTCTTTTCCAGTTTTAATCATTTCCATGTACATTTTAGGGATATTTAAAAACATAAAAACGCACAAATTTTGGAGTTGCCAACAACTCCCCCAAATCCACTAATCATCCCAAAATTCCTTAAGTCTTAATTATACCATTTTAATCCACTCATCACTGGTTATCTCACCACTATTGGGACTTATCCCAACACAACACAATCTTAACTGGATCCCATCCAGTCCATCCCTCAACCACTACCGAATCTCAAAGACCGAACATATGTTCATCATGACGGAGTCACACCCAATTTGTGGCTCATCGTCAACACCATTACCGACACTAGCACCAACGCTAGTACCAGCACCAACACTCTATCAACAACACTAGTATCAGCACACATGCATCCATACTAGCATCAGCACAAAAGTACCAACCCCGCAAACATCCATACTGCACACCGTGTGCAAATACGACAACCCTGGATCTCCGTTCATACGGAACGACGATCCCGTACCTCACGACTATGGGTACCACTATTCTGACAATCCACATCAGGAAAATGAACGCTCCCTGAACGTCCCCTGATCCCCAAGTATTATGACCACACTGATTACCCTCGATAGCCAGTCATCTCCATATGACTTCCGACTAACTGTCTTTGCTATCGAGATCCGCATCCACACATCACACCAATACCCGATCCAACACGGGATTCCATAATTTATTTCAGAACCGTATCCGTACATCGAATCCCATAGTTCTGCCTACTCACCAGAGCCATCCACATGGTCATCCATGACCTCAGCCGCTCATCGCAGCACAAGTTCTCACCCGCTAATCACAATTAAGGTTTACCTTTTTAATACTAGGGTTCCACAATCATACCCTATGGTTCAACCGAACCAAACAGTTTTCCGTAATATAAAATCCACAACCTGACCGACCCCGCGGTCCTGACATCGAATAGACGTCAAATCCAATCCTACCATCCCATCAACGTGGGTTCCACCACTAGGTCATCGGCCAACTCCGATGAACCAACATCCCTCACACTAGAAACCACCACAAGGGTTCACATTTTAGACCATTACTCACGTGAGGTTCCCCGAACCTGGCTGCACCTAGCAGCACAACAATCCAATATCACATGACCGAACCGACGGTCCCACTATACCAGTTCACCACAATCAACCCCACTTGGGTCGAATCACATTAACGCACGGCGTATCGGGCCAATCACACTCCATCCACTATCCAAACCCAAAAACTATCTATCAGGTTGATAACGAATTGCAGCCCAAAGAGACATCACACCCTCGACCTGCGCACACAAAAGAGCAACCTTGCTCTGATACCAAGTTGACAGGACCCATCCCAATCCCCCCGGGATTACCGTGGAATGTGCCCTGCTCCCGTCCAACAAGGGGTGTCAGACAAGGGATAACCAAGAGCTACTGCCCAGACGGGCCATCCAGAGTGCGCAAGGACCGATGGAGGAGGTGTGCAATGTCCCAGTCTCTGCTGCAATCGCATCCGTAATCAACCTGAAGGGCATTAAAACCAAAAGCTGTGAGTGGATAAAAATCATTAAGTTTACCAAATACATTTATAAGACATTTATGCCCTCCAATAAAAACGTATGCATGCCACCAAAAACCAGTAAGCCCAAAAACCGTTAACCAAAAACCAAGTGTGGGAACTCAGCCCAAAACCGTGGAATACCACCACCATGCATATACGACCATGTGGGTCACCACCCACTACCATAAATGAACATTAATTCATTAAAATCACACAATCATAAATCCACCCGGAAAGCCATTTCATAAATTCGTATTTTACCATTACCATCACCAGCATCCCTGATGCTAGACGTCCCTGACGTCATGTCTCACGGTTTCATAAGCTACGCGTGCTGCCCGGGGTCTCTCCGGGTCCATATATCTGACATCCCTGATGTCTGACGTCCCTGACGTCAATCATAGCAATCCTGCTCCTGAGTCATCATACGGTCCGGCTGCTCCGTATAATGACCCCTCGCAGGCAATGCACCGTGACTTCCCCAGTGTCCCAGACATCTGGAGGAGACCATCATATATCCTTGTATCCAGATGGTATATGGAAAACAGTTTTATTAAATCCTTTTATCACATCATTACCATTGGGCCCTGCCCGAAATTTCCATAAAACCACATAATTCCATTTAGGGTCCTTGACCCAAAATCACAATTATTAAATATAGGGTCCCTGACCCGAAATCACATTTATTATCCAACTGGGCCTCATGCCCGATTTTATGAACCACTGGGCCCACGGCCCGATTTGTAAACCAATTGGGCCCGCAACCCGACCTTATAAACCCGCTGGGCCCACGGCCCGAATTCACAAATCAACTGGGCCCCTGGCCCGATAATATAACTCAAATGGGTCTCAGCCCGATTTCATACCAACTGGGCCCCTGGCCCGATTCCATTAACCAACTGGGCCCCCGGCCCGATATTCAAATGGACTCCAAATCCGAAATTTCCAAAACAAGTGGGCCTCAAGCCCGAGTTCATATTTCCAATTTCAAAACCATTTCATCACATTATATCCAAGTCATAAATATGGAAAATCCATGTAAAACCGGAAAACCTCGATTTACGTGCAAGCACGTAAATCGCCTCGAAATACGTGAAACCGTACAATTTACCAACAACCAAATCAACATCACACAATCACAACCATAATCCATATAAAACATTTAAGCATGCATAGAATTTATAAAACCAAAGTCCACTCACAGACCGTTTTAACCGTGTGCCTCGATACGCGTGCCACCGGCCCTCCCGGGCCACACCACTATCACCGGGACTCCCAATCCTGTCCAAATCACATTAGAGGGTTACTAACCTCATCATTAACATCCTATCAAAGTCCCGTAATTTTCTCGAATTTTTACTTATTTTTAAACTTAATTTAAAACCTTCGGACATCCCGAACACTATCGAGACGTTGTCCGATCGACACGAAACCAATTCCAAAATGTCCGTTACATCGAATGGATTAAAAGTCATGTTGACCTCACCTCAAGATTCCCAATCACGCGCCACCACGCGCCGCCGCAAGCGGCTGCGCGTGGAAGCCACGCGCCAGCTACAGTACCAGCACAGTCATCCCCTTCGCCCGTTTGTCTGGTAAACGGGTTGAAAAACCCGCGAACAGACCCGATTCAATCTCATTCAATTTAACCTCAATTCGATCCGTTCTTTCAACTGATCCCTTCCAATCCAACTATAATTAAGTTCTGCAAGTTCAATTTCTCGAATGGTGGTCTAAAGCCTCACGACTATCGATCGATCCTCGACGGGTCTCCGATTCGGGTTCATAGATTTCGACCCTGTTTTTCAAATTAATTAACACAGTGAGTATCGTGAGAGTGTAAGGATCATTTCTACAAGATTAATTTCGTACAATCTCACCTCTAACCCAATGAACTCAAGCTCGAACACAGTCACTGTTCAAGCATGGAGTTTCGTCAACCACGACCGTTTCCTTTCAATTGACGAACCCAGAAGCATCGTGGGGTCATGATAAGCAAGTTCCCCACCTCAATTCCGTCGTCTAAACACTCCACGATCACGACTCAACCTCGAAATTCCTCCTCTGTCACCAAGCCCGTTCAGAGCCAAAACGGCACCAATTCTTCTCGTTTCTTCGACAATTAAGATCGTGGCACTCCCAGGAAGCTGAAGGTAATCCCCAATTCAATCCCCACGGCCCCATGATTTGATTTCGAATTTCCCTCCCAAACTCAATTTTCGGTTTTTGCTTCAGCCCCCCCACACTCTGTCTCCCGTGATTCACTCAGTTAACACAGTCATCAAACTCACTCAATTCTCCCAATTTTGCTGCAAGAAATCAGCCAATTCCCCCATCCCTCACACTCAGTTGCTCACGGGTTCAAAGACACAGAAGGATAATTATGGGGATTAATTAGTTTAGATTAATGGTGATAATGAGGTTGTAATGATGATGTAGGGAGACATGGATCAGGTTTTAGGGCTTAGATTAGGGGATGGGTGACACTTGTCACTCATCCGGAGGTGCACAGTCAACGGTCACTATTCACTATTATATTATTATTTTAATCCCGGCCTCGGTTCGTTAGTTCGTTTCTTGACCATAACGTCGTCGTCGGATCTCCGATTTCGGCATGCCGCCTGTCGTTGGATTCGTATCGACGATACCTACGTAACGGTCCTTGGCCCTCGCCCATCGGACCTCCCGGTCAAAAAGTCAACATTTGGCCCCTAATAAGCCAAATTACCAAAATGCCCCTCAACTTCCGAACACCATAACTTTCTCTACGAATGTCGGAATCGAACGTGCCACCTGTCTATGAACTCGTGACGTCCCGAACTACGTCACGGTCATCGGTCAAAATCCATTTGACCGCCCGAACAAAAAGTCAACACTTTGCCCACGACCAGGGGCAAAACGGTCATTTTGCACATTTTGTCCGATTCCGCCCTACTAACCACCGTTCAACCTCGCTAATCAAGATTAGTCACTAAACTAATCCCGGAATTCGGGACGGGTCGTTACACTGGGAGGTTTCGGGAAAATCGAACCGTGAGGGACTTTTTGGACCGGTCGGGTTTAGGTTGTTTTAGGGTCTCTAATTAATTAGGTTAGGTTCTTAGGACAATTATATGAAGCTTAGGATCGATTAGGAGTGGAATCGGTGAAAAACTGGGCCGGAATGGGGTTGAACCGGTCATGCCGGTCCAAGTTGCAGACGAACCGGACCGGACTGGTTCAGACCGGTCGACGTGAGGTAGGGGACGACACTGTTCACTGGCGCGTGGCTCCCACGCGCAGCCACTTCAGGCGACGGGTGCGGGCGCGTGGGGTGGAATTTGAGGATGGTTCCAACATGTCAAATCATCTATTCGATGTAACGAACATTTTGGGACTGGTTTCGAGTCGATCAGACATCGTCTCGATATAGTTCGGGTTGTTCGAAGGTTTCAGTGAGCGTTTAAAAATAGTTAAAAATCTTGGAAAATTAGGGGGCTTTAGTGGGGGGTTAATTAAGTAGTTAGTAACCCTCTAAAGTGATTTGGACAGGTTTGGGAATCCCGGAGACGACGGTTGACCCATAAAGGCGTATGGTGCGCATATCGAGGCAGCAGCGCGGACAGTCTGTGAGTGGACTTTATTTCTGAAATCGATGCATGCGTAAATATTTTATATATGTTTTAATATGTGTTTTGAGATGCCTTGAGTGCATTTTGGTGTGTGTTTACGTATGGGCACGTACTTCGAGGTTTTCGGGTTTTATACGCGCTTACGCTTTCGGTTTTAATGAAATGGTTTTGAAAAGGTAAAATCGGGAATGAGACCCATTTGGATTTGGTTTGACTCGGGCATGAGACCCTATTGATGACCCGTAGGTCTGAGTCGTAGTCGCGATGGGTGCTGTGTGCACGGCGACGGACGACATGACGCTCGCCTCCGGATTGGGATACATTCCTTCCGGAGAGGTCACGATGCACGTCCCGTTGTTGAGCAACCACTGGAGGCTCGACTTCGGAGTGCTGACTGTTTAGAGGATCGATCGGTGACGTGTGCACCATGGTCCCGAGATGGTCGTAGCAGTGATGTGTTCACGGCGACATACCAGGATTGAGAGCGGTCCTGAATTGATGGTTGCACGCATCGCTACGATCGGGATCGTGACTGACCCTGAGATATCGGGCTCGATGCCCAATTGATTTGAGTTCGGGTTCGAGGCCCAATTATTGTGAAATCGGGTGAGAGGCTCTGTTGAGTTCTATGTTCGGGTTGGAGGTCAATTTGCTTTGTGTTATCGGGCGTGAGTCCCGCTTTTATGGGTTTTGATATACTGGTATGTATATACCCTCCTTATGAGATGATTGATTGGTCTCCTCCACCGTCGACCTGGAGAGTCACGATCCACAGACCAGAGTGGGTATCCCCATAGGGATCCCGTTCTAGGAGTGGAGGTTACTTATGATGTTGTGGACCCGGACCAGATTCCAGAGAGATACATGGACTAGATCCAGAGAGAGAGAGAGCTCGGACTAGATCCAGAGATTGAGCCTCCCAGATGGAGATTCCTGGGAGAAGACTCGGAGTGAGACCCCGAGTAGTGTGCACACTAGATAGATATGATGACATCGTGACTATATCGGGGATGTGTGCCCCGAGATTGGCATCTTCTCCGGAAGAGCCTAGGATAGGTTATATATGTATATATGTATATGTGGACAGGTTTTCACTGAGATGGCGTTGGACTAAGAACCTCGCGTATTGGTTTTGGGCTGAGACCCACATGAGATGATTTTGGGACGAGTTCCCACGTGTTGGTTTGGGTGGAGGTCCCATGTGTTGTTTGAATGATTTCGGGCTAAGGCCCAAATGATTTGACGGTTCATGACGGTTTATGGGAACCAGACATTAATTCTAGATGTAACGACCCGTCCCGAATATTGGGATTTAATAATATTTAATTGTGATTTACTAATCTGGGATTAGTTGGGCGATTTGGGACGAATTGTGCAAAATGACCGTTTTGCCCCTAGGCGTGGGCAAAACGTTGACTTTTAATTCGGATGGTCAAATGGACTTTGACTGATGACCGTGACGTAGTTCGGGACGTCACGAGTTCATAGACAGGTGGCACGTTTGATTCCGACGTTCGTGGTGAAAGTTATGATGTACGGAAGTTCAGGGGCGTTTTCGTAATTTGTACGAAATAAGGGAAAATGTTGACTTTTTGATCGGGAGGTCCGATGGCCGAGGACCGAGGACCGTTAGGAAGGTCTCGATGCCCTGAGTTCGTAGACAGGCGGCACGCATCAATCGGAGTCCGTATGACCGAGTTACGGGTCAGGATGCGTGAGGGGCATTTTGGTAATTTACAGCACAAGGGCAGAATGGTAATTTCACTGAGTGTTTGAACGGTTACTGTAGCACCGTGTTGGGAGAACATGGCCAGTGCACGGGTGGTTTGTTTATGGAGCAAATTGCTGGCCTAAACTATTGTTTATGGGATTGTTGGATTGTTTATTGATGTTGGTGCGATGCAAGGCTGTGTGGACGGTGTGTTGGCCATTAAACCTTGGCTGGTGCACATGAAAATGGAAGAAAACAGGGGATGTTCCCCACACATGATCGACCACCTACACGTTCGTTTGAGGGAATTGATGGCTTGAAACAGAAGAGGAATGGGAGAGTGGTTCTCTGAGATTGAGAGGTGGAAAAATGGAGTGAAAATGGTGGAGGAAGGTTCAAAAACCCGAAACTGGTTTTTGTGAAATTCAAATTCGAAATCCTAGTTTTAGGCCAGCCCAAGCCTAATTGATGATGGATTGAGCTTCCTGGAACTTCAACGTGTCGAACCAGATCAAATGGGGCAAGCTTTGGGGCTCCTAGGGCCGTGAACGGACGAGGTGGACGGCCGGAAAACTCAAGCTTGAGTCGTGGTGATTGAGGTAACGTCGTGTTCAATTAATCATGTGAATTGGTTCGTATTAATCCTTTTAAGCTTCCTGTGAAGTTAATTTGACAATGGTTGAGGATTGGAGGAGTTTTGGTGATTGACCCGTTTTGGGTGATCACGGGTTGATGGCTTGTTTAAGGAATGGTTGATGTTGATCGATGTCACAGACCTGAAATTCATTGGTTAATGATTGTTATAGGATCAAGAACGGATTGAATTGATGTCGAATTGGGTGTGATTGAACCGGATCCTATCGCGGGTTTTCCGACCCGTTTACCAGTCATTCGAGTGAAGAAGGAACACTGTAGCAGTCACATTAGCAGACGCGTGGCTTTCACGCGCAGCCACTCACGGCGGCGCGTGACGGCGCGTGGGTACGAATCTCGAGGTGAGGTCAACATGACTTTTATCCTATACAGTGTAACGACCATTTTGGGATAGGTTCCGTGTCGATCGGACACCGTTTCGATATTGTTCGGGATTTCCGAAGGTTTTAAATCCAGTTTAAAAATACTTAAAAATTTGGGAAAATTACGGGACTTTAATAGGATGTTAATGTGGAGGTTAGTGACCCTCTAATGTGATTTGGACAGGATTGGGAGTCCCGGTGTTAGTGGTGTGGCCCGGGAAGGCCTATGGCACGCGTATCGAGGTGCTCGGTTAAACGGTCTGTGAGTGGACATTGGTTTTATAAATTCGATGCATGCATAACTGTTTTATGATTGTTATAGTTATGATTAAATGATTTACTTTGGATATCGGTGAATTTAAATGATTTCACGCATTTCGAGGTGATTTACGTGTTTGCACGTAAATCTAGATTTTCTGGATTGCACTGATTTCCAAAAATGTGGTGGGATATGATTTCATGAAACGGTTACGGATTTGATAAAGTAAAATCGGGCCAGGGGCCCAGTTAACTTATGAAATCGGGCCAGGGGTCCAGTTGATTTATATATGTGATTTCGGGTCGGAGACCCTAAAATGGAATTGAATAAAGGTTTCCTGGTTCACATTTTATATACGTATTCACATGCTAAAAACAAATAACGGATTGATGATATGGAAATTATGGTTATGGCACGTTTCACGGTATTTGGGCTTGAGACCCGTCTGATGAATTTAAAGGATTGGTTTGGATTTTATCCATGTATATATATATGCTTTGCATGTGGATATCAATAAAACTTATTTGGTACTGCACTGTATATATCCTTTCATATTATATTGTCTCCTCCGGCGAGGTATCCCGGAGAGGTCACGGACGTCTAGTACGTCCAGCGTCTATGACGCTAAGCATCAGGTGATGCTGTACCCGAACGGGATTCGGGGATTTAACTCGGAAATTGAGACCCGAGTGGCACGCGTAGCCTTATGATTGTGACCTTATTAGGCGTCAAGAACGTCAAAACATCAGGTGATGTCGGAATTGGAGTGTATAGTGCAGCAGCTAAAATTATGGTTATGGTTTTATTAAATGCCTTATGATTCAGATTATATGATATAGGATTTTAAATGATGGTGCATGCATATGTTTTTACTGAGGGGCATAAATGTCTTATAAATGTTTTAAACAGACTTGTATATTTTCGTCCACTCACAGCTTTGTTTTTAATGCCCTTCAGGTTGATTCTGGATGCGGCTGCAGTAGAGACTTGGGCATCGCATGATAGGTCCTCAAATAAGCATTATTTTATATTATTTTATACCCTTTATACTTGACTTTTAATATTAAAATAATAAATAATTAGATAAAATAATTTATTTTGTGTTATTTTTGTTTAAATAAATAAAGTTTGTAATTTGGAGTATTTTTGCGAAAGAATCGTCTCGATCGGAATTTTAACGAAAATATTATGGACGAATTTCGGTGAAATATTACTAAATTAATTAAATAAATTTCATTTTGTTTGTGTAGCCCAGCCCAACAGAAAAAGAAAAAAATAAAAACAAAATCCAGCCCACAATGACGCCAGCCCGTGCGGCCCAATTACATCAGCCCAGGCACGCCAAGCCCAGCCCGCACAGCCACCAGCCCAACACGCCAGCCCGCGTCAGTCCTTCCTCCAGCCCAGCGGACCCGTCGACAGGCGCTGGCCGATCTGCTGTTCCTCCATTCGGCGCGCGCTTGTCGATCTCCCAGGCACCGTCTCAGCAGCAGCCCGCCGAGCTCCAGTTCCTTCATTCAGCAGCCTCCAGCCAAAATTCCATTCCTCTTTTCAGCAGCTCTCTGCTGAATTTATTTCCAGCAGCTTCCACCCAATTTCCACCCAACTTCCACCCAAATTCCTTCCACTTTCCAACCCAATTTTGCAACTTGACAACTCAAACCACTTCTAAACATCATCACTAATCTTTATTACTCATCATTCCATTATTTAACATTTTTTATTGTATTTGTTTATGTATTTTTGATAGCTTTTTCCACCTATAAATAGGGCTTCAATTCTTGTATTTTGGGGAGTCCCCAATTAGTTTCATTCTTCCATTTCTTTCATTTTTCTTAGTTCTTAGTTCTTAGTTCTTAGTTTAGTTCTTTTGTTTCTCTCTTTTGAGAGACATTTTTGGGGACCATTTTAACTTCTTGTAGATTTTCTTATTAATTAGCTTTCTTTTAATTCTTGTTCATAATTTATGTTATTTTTATTTTTTTTAATTTCATTTCTTCTTTACTTTGTTCTTGTGATATTTCTTTGAGATCTCTTAAACACATTTTTATGCTTTCCTTAAGAAATACCTAGGCCAAGTAATTCTAAGACAATTCAAGAGTTTTAAGACCGAATTCCTCGTATTTCTTCTTCCATCTTCACAAGTTTCCTGCCGCTGTTCGGTGATTCTTGTGAAAATCCATACTTCTCTACTTAAATTCTTGTTGTTGTTATTGGTTTTACTTATAATTCAATATATGTGTTGGTATTTTCTTTCTAACATTTGTAAGTAAGAATGCAATCTCCATGTGTTTTACTTTTTGAGTTTCTTTTACTTCATATGTTTTAGTGCTTAAACTTCAATTCGAAACTAAATGTTGATCCGCTGTTCGGGGCATTTAGAATAGAGTTGAAGAGATTTAATGTTTGATCGCTGTTCGGCGCATTAAATCACTTACTTAAGGTGGATCATATTGTAAGTAATAATCCGCTGTTCGGTGCATTTATAATATGAAAAATGTATGCATGTATTTGAGATGATTAAGGTATGATTTCGTGATTGGTTTAATATGAGCATGATGTTAGAGTGTTGGTAAAAATATGTGTTTGAAGAAAGTTCACTAGTACAAAGGTTAAAGTAGAAGTAGAATTAAGTATTTAATTATTTTTACTTGTTTTATTTATTTTATATTTACAACTCTTTTCAAAACCCCCCTTTTCAATTCTTTATTCTTTATTCTTTTATTCTTGTTTCTTTTATTCTTTTATTCTTTTATTATTTTATTCTTTTATTCTTTTATTCTTCTTTTCTACTTTTAGTTTATTATTCTTTGATTCTTTCATCTCTTTATTCTTTTATTCTTTAATACTTTTAGTTTATTATTCTTTGATTAGTTAATTCTTTAATTCATTTATTCTTTAATTCTCAATTCTTTTATTCTTTAATTCATTAATTCATTAATTTGTTAATTATTTAATTATTTAATTCATTAATTTATTCATTATTCATTTATTCATTACTCTTTCCCACTAACACATTATTAATGTTCCCTAATTTCCCCGGTTAAGAACGATCCCTATTTACCAATACTACATCTACACAAAAAGGGTTTAAATTGCACAACACTTAAATTACGTGTTTAATTTAATGCGTAGTTTGGGCCTAGTCAATTTTTGGCGCCGTTGCCGGGGAAATTGAAAATCATTTTTAATTTGTTAGTGTATGTATATAAATTGTGCATATTATACTTGTTTATAAATTTTACTTTTGTTAATATTATATTTGTTTATAACCCTTACTTACTTATTTATATTTTATTTATCCATCTTATTTTTGTTCTTATTATTTTTGGTTATAATGTTCATACTTTACTTATTCATAGTTTCTAATTTATACTTGTTCATAAATGTTCATAATTTTTTTTTTATATATTTGTTCATATTCAAATTGTTTATGTAAATTTAAAATTCTATCATACTTGTTCATAATTTAATTTAATTTGTACTTGTCATAAATGCATATTGTACATATCCACTTTTCCTTACTTTTATTTATTTATTTTTTTTTTCTTTCTTTACACTTTCTAACTTTTTCTTTAATCCATTAACTTTAATTTTATTCCATAAACTTTTTCTTTATTCCTTTAACTTTAAATTTATTCAATTAACTTTTTATTCCACTAACTTTTTATTCCATTAACTTTTTATTCAATTAACTTTTTATTCCACTAACTTTTTATTCCATTAACTTTATTTCATTAACTTTTATTCCATTAACTTTTTGAAATTTGAAATAAATAAAAAAATCTTATCTTAGCTTTATGTTAGTATTAATTCATACTTGTAAATAAATATTGTATATATGTTACTTGTTACCTTTTATACATGTTCATAACTTTTATATTTCTTAGTATACATACATACTTGTTCATAATAATCTTTCATTTATGTTTGTTTATAATTCTCTTACTTATTATTTTACTCTTGTTCATACTTGTACATAATGTTCATTCTTTTTAATTGTTCACAAATGCTTATAGTAAATATTCACTTTTCCTTATTTTTATTTTAATTTTAATTTTTTTGGTTTTTTTTTTTTATTTTTTTTTTAAAAGAGCATAAAATTCTTAAAAAAAAAAAAAAATTCATTTATTTAATTTTTAAATTCCGAAATAAATAAATAAATAAATTATAAAAAATAAAAATAAAAAAATTGTTCATACGTAAATAAATTATTTTCTTTTTCTCTTGCATTTCATCTTTCATTCTAACTTGCATTTCATCTTTCATTTAACTTGCATTTTCACTTAACTTGCATCTTTCATTCTAACTTGCATTTCATATTTCATTTAACTTGCATTTTTAACTTCACTTGCATATTTAGTTTAACTTGCATTTTTAACTTCACTTGCATATTTAGTTTAACTTGCATTGCACTCTTCCTCTAACTTACATCTTTAACTCACATTGCATCCTTAACTTTAATTTGCATATCTAAACTGCATTCTTAATTAACGTACATCTCTGACTAACTAACTTGCATCTCTGTCTAGGCTGGATGGACGTTAAACTTCAAGCGCTTGTTGGGAGGCAACCCAATGTGTTCCCGGGATGTGAAGGAGTCATCAATACAGATTTGCTATCCTCTACCCTTCACTCTCTTTTATTTTGTTTATTTAATGTTTTCCTATTCTTTTCGTAAATCATTTTCCTTACTTTGATTCTATGTTTAATTACTTCGTATTTTCCTACATTGAGGACAATGTAGAATTTAAGTGTGGGGGAATGGTTTACAATTTTAATTGTTCAAAAAAAAAAAAAAAATTGAAAAAAAAAATTATTAAAAAAAAATGAAAAAAAAAAAAATTTATTAAAAAAAAAAAATTGTTTTCTTGAATCTTTTTATTTTAACTTAGTGTTTTTATGAGTTTTGAGTTGCCATTTAACTTGTCAATGATATAAATGAACGGAAATGAATATGTTATGGCCATAAAGATAATCACTACAACTTGAATTTGTTTGTTAATATTTTGTGATTAAGTGTTATAACTTGAAGATAATGCATGTAAATTGGTACATAAGCAAGCATGATAAGATAAGTATGAATCATATGAACCTTATGTGAGCTTTAGAACTTTATATACATCTTTGATGAGTGATTCATAAGTTCTTTGTTTAAATTGATATACATATGCCTCATAACTGCTTGCCATAGCTTTTAATGAACTCTAGAGTACTAGAACTTATTCAATGTGATTTTCAAAGCTTTTAAGTCAATAAACTCTCTGATTTTGGATATGATTAAGGCATTAGGGTTAACACCACAAATTCAAATATCCATGTTCCCTATTTTGTGCGCACAAGTTGCGACCCCCTTAGTTTTAACCCTTTTGAGCCCACATTAAGCCTTTCTTTCATCACCATGATTATCTAAACACTTGAGCTTAGTATAGACATCATTTACCCTTGTTCCAAGGAGGTTGAAGATATAAAGATTGTGTAAGGAGAAAATAATGATGTTGAAAAGACTTTTATGTGAATTATTCGGATTTACCGACTCAAGCTTTATTGTATTGTTGACACATGTTATTACCTTGATATAAAAAAAAAAATCAAAAAAAAAAAATCAAAAAAATCAAAAAAAAAAAAAAAAAAAAAAAGGGTTGAGTCTCGATCAAGGTAATAAGGTTTGGTTATGTAATGTTTGAGTTAAGTCCCTTACATTTGTAAATCCGACACAAAGAATGACTATGAGGCCCAACATGATGAAATTAGGCCTATGTTTGAAAGGATGGATTACTGACATCATTGCACTAAGGTTGGGAAGCTATGATACGTTTTGGGAGTCTATTGAGTCTTGGAACGAATTGAGCACCACTTGTCCTATATATTCCTTGCCTCTAAACTTAGCCCCATTACAACCTTTATAAAGACCTTATGATCCTTAAGATGGTAAATTTTGATTAGTGGAGTCAATCACTTGAGTAAGCTTATGGTTTTGGTTCATTTGTGCAAGTATGTTTTGTTTTTATCTTGAGGTGTTTGTTTGAAATTTTGCAAAAGTACTTCATTTCGATTATGTGAGTATTTCTCACATACTTTGAGTGCAAACACAAACCCTCACAAATTGAGTGAACTTATGAGTGCATATCCTTGTGAGTTGATTCATACTTGTCTTATTCATGTTGAGATCCATTTCACCATATTTACTCATTATCTTATTTGTTAAAACATTTTGTTACCATATATTAACTCTTGAATTCCATATGCTTAAATGTTTTAAGTGAAAATCTTTTATGCCATTATTATAATAATGAAATATTGAGACAAATGGTTAAAGGTTACTTGTTTTTAATTTGTAATTTAATTTTAGTATTTGCTAGGGACTAGCAAAGTTTAAGTGTGGGGGTATTTGATAGGTCCTCAAATAAGCATTATTTTATATTATTTTATACCCTTTATACTTGACTTTTAATATTAAAATAATAAATAATTAGATAAAATAATTTATTTTGTGTTATTTTTGTTTAAATAAATAAAGTTTGTAATTTGGAGTATTTTTGCGAAAGAATCGTCTCGATCGGAATTTTAACGAAAATATTATGGACGAATTTCGGTGAAATATTACTAAATTAATTAAATAAATTTCATTTTGTTTGTGTAGCCCAGCCCAACAGAAAAAGAAAAAAATAAAAACAAAATCCAGCCCACAATGACGCCAGCCCGTGCGGCCCAATTACATCAGCCCAGGCACGCCAAGCCCAGCCCGCACAGCCACCAGCCCAACACGCCAGCCCGCGTCAGTCCTTCCTCCAGCCCAGCGGACCCGTCGACAGGCGCTGGCCGATCTGCTGTTCCTCCATTCGGCGCGCGCTTGTCGATCTCCCAGGCACCGTCTCAGCAGCAGCCCGCCGAGCTCCAGTTCCTTCATTCAGCAGCCTCCAGCCAAAATTCCATTCCTCTTTTCAGCAGCTCTCTGCTGAATTTATTTCCAGCAGCTTCCACCCAATTTCCACCCAACTTCCACCCAAATTCCTTCCACTTTCCAACCCAATTTTGCAACTTGACAACTCAAACCACTTCTAAACATCATCACTAATCTTTATTACTCATCATTCCATTATTTAACATTTTTTATTGTATTTGTTTATGTATTTTTGATAGCTTTTTCCACCTATAAATAGGGCTTCAATTCTTGTATTTTGGGGAGTCCCCAATTAGTTTCATTCTTCCATTTCTTTCATTTTTCTTAGTTCTTAGTTCTTAGTTCTTAGTTTAGTTCTTTTGTTTCTCTCTTTTGAGAGACATTTTTGGGGACCATTTTAACTTCTTGTAGATTTTCTTATTAATTAGCTTTCTTTTAATTCTTGTTCATAATTTATGTTATTTTTATTTTTTTTAATTTCATTTCTTCTTTACTTTGTTCTTGTGATATTTCTTTGAGATCTCTTAAACACATTTTTATGCTTTCCTTAAGAAATACCTAGGCCAAGTAATTCTAAGACAATTCAAGAGTTTTAAGACCGAATTCCTCGTATTTCTTCTTCCATCTTCACAAGTTTCCTGCCGCTGTTCGGTGATTCTTGTGAAAATCCATACTTCTCTACTTAAATTCTTGTTGTTGTTATTGGTTTTACTTATAATTCAATATATGTGTTGGTATTTTCTTTCTAACATTTGTAAGTAAGAATGCAATCTCCATGTGTTTTACTTTTTGAGTTTCTTTTACTTCATATGTTTTAGTGCTTAAACTTCAATTCGAAACTAAATGTTGATCCGCTGTTCGGGGCATTTAGAATAGAGTTGAAGAGATTTAATGTTTGATCGCTGTTCGGCGCATTAAATCACTTACTTAAGGTGGATCATATTGTAAGTAATAATCCGCTGTTCGGTGCATTTATAATATGAAAAATGTATGCATGTATTTGAGATGATTAAGGTATGATTTCGTGATTGGTTTAATATGAGCATGATGTTAGAGTGTTGGTAAAAATATGTGTTTGAAGAAAGTTCACTAGTACAAAGGTTAAAGTAGAAGTAGAATTAAGTATTTAATTATTTTTACTTGTTTTATTTATTTTATATTTACAACTCTTTTCAAAACCCCCCTTTTCAATTCTTTATTCTTTATTCTTTTATTCTTGTTTCTTTTATTCTTTTATTCTTTTATTATTTTATTCTTTTATTCTTTTATTCTTCTTTTCTACTTTTAGTTTATTATTCTTTGATTCTTTCATCTCTTTATTCTTTTATTCTTTAATACTTTTAGTTTATTATTCTTTGATTAGTTAATTCTTTAATTCATTTATTCTTTAATTCTCAATTCTTTTATTCTTTAATTCATTAATTCATTAATTTGTTAATTATTTAATTATTTAATTCATTAATTTATTCATTATTCATTTATTCATTACTCTTTCCCACTAACACATTATTAATGTTCCCTAATTTCCCCGGTTAAGAACGATCCCTATTTACCAATACTACATCTACACAAAAAGGGTTTAAATTGCACAACACTCAAATTACGTGTTTAATTTAATGCGTAGTTTGGGCCTAGTCAATTTTTGGCGCCGTTGCCGGGGAAATTGAAAATCATTTTTAATTTGTTAGTGTATGTATATAAATTGTGCATATTATACTTGTTTATAAATTTTACTTTTGTTAATATTATATTTGTTTATAACCCTTACTTACTTATTTATATTTTATTTATCCATCTTATTTTTGTTCTTATTATTTTTGGTTATAATGTTCATACTTTACTTATTCATAGTTTCTAATTTATACTTGTTCATAAATGTTCATAATTTTTTTTTTATATATTTGTTCATATTCAAATTGTTTATGTAAATTTAAAATTCTATCATACTTGTTCATAATTTAATTTAATTTGTACTTGTCATAAATGCATATTGTACATATCCACTTTTCCTTACTTTTATTTATTTATTTTTTTTTTCTTTCTTTACACTTTCTAACTTTTTCTTTAATCCATTAACTTTAATTTTATTCCATAAACTTTTTCTTTATTCCTTTAACTTTAAATTTATTCAATTAACTTTTTATTCCACTAACTTTTTATTCCATTAACTTTTTATTCAATTAACTTTTTATTCCACTAACTTTTTATTCCATTAACTTTATTTCATTAACTTTTATTCCATTAACTTTTTGAAATTTGAAATAAATAAAAAAATCTTATCTTAGCTTTATGTTAGTATTAATTCATACTTGTAAATAAATATTGTATATATGTTACTTGTTACCTTTTATACATGTTCATAACTTTTATATTTCTTAGTATACATACATACTTGTTCATAATAATCTTTCATTTATGTTTGTTTATAATTCTTTTACTTATTATTTTACTCTTGTTCATACTTGTACATAATGTTCATTCTTTTTAATTGTTCACAAATGCTTATAGTAAATATTCACTTTTCCTTATTTTTATTTTAATTTTAATTTTTTTGGTTTTTTTTTTTTATTTTTTTTTTTAAAAGAGCATAAAATTCTTAAAAAAAAAAAAAAATTCATTTATTTAATTTTTAAATTCCGAAATAAATAAATAAATAAATTATAAAAAATAAAAATAAAAAAATTGTTCATACGTAAATAAATTATTTTCTTTTTCTCTTGCATTTCATCTTTCATTCTAACTTGCATTTCATCTTTCATTTAACTTGCATTTTCACTTAACTTGCATCTTTCATTCTAACTTGCATTTCATATTTCATTTAACTTGCATTTTTAACTTCACTTGCATATTTAGTTTAACTTGCATTTTTAACTTCACTTGCATATTTAGTTTAACTTGCATTGCACTCTTCCTCTAACTTACATCTTTAACTCACATTGCATCCTTAACTTTAATTTGCATATCTAAACTGCATTCTTAATTAACGTACATCTCTGACTAACTAACTTGCATCTCTGTCTAGGCTGGATGGACGTTAAACTTCAAGCGCTTGTTGGGAGGCAACCCAATGTGTTCCCGGGATGTGAAGGAGTCATCAATACAGATTTGCTATCCTCTACCCTTCACTCTCTTTTATTTTGTTTATTTAATGTTTTCCTATTCTTTTCGTAAATCATTTTCCTTACTTTGATTCTATGTTTAATTACTTCGTATTTTCCTACATTGAGGACAATGTAGAATTTAAGTGTGGGGGAATGGTTTACAATTTTAATTGTTCAAAAAAAAAAAAAAAAAAATTGAAAAAAAAAATTATTAAAAAAAAATGAAAAAAAAAAAAATTTATTAAAAAAAAAAAATTGTTTTCTTGAATCTTTTTATTTTAACTTAGTGTTTTTATGAGTTTTGAGTTGCCATTTAACTTGTCAATGATATAAATGAACGGAAATGAATATGTTATGGCCATAAAGATAATCACTACAACTTGAATTTGTTTGTTAATATTTTGTGATTAAGTGTTATAACTTGAAGATAATGCATGTAAATTGGTACATAAGCAAGCATGATAAGATAAGTATGAATCATATGAACCTTATGTGAGCTTTAGAACTTTATATACATCTTTGATGAGTGATTCATAAGTTCTTTGTTTAAATTGATATACATATGCCTCATAACTGCTTGCCATAGCTTTTAATGAACTCTAGAGTACTAGAACTTATTCAATGTGATTTTCAAAGCTTTTAAGTCAATAAACTCTCTGATTTTGGATATGATTAAGGCATTAGGGTTAACACCACAAATTCAAATATCCATGTTCCCTATTTTGTGCGCACAAGTTGCGACCCCCTTAGTTTTAACCCTTTTGAGCCCACATTAAGCCTTTCTTTCATCACCATGATTATCTAAACACTTGAGCTTAGTATAGACATCATTTACCCTTGTTCCAAGGAGGTTGAAGATATAAAGATTGTGTAAGGAGAAAATAATGATGTTGAAAAGACTTTTATGTGAATTATTCGGATTTACCGACTCAAGCTTTATTGTATTGTTGACACATGTTATTACCTTGATATAAAAAAAAAATCAAAAAAAAAAAATCAAAAAAATCAAAAAAAAAAAAAAAAAAAAAGGGTTGAGTCTCGATCAAGGTAATAAGGTTTGGTTATGTAATGTTTGAGTTAAGTCCCTTACATTTGTAAATCCGACACAAAGAATGACTATGAGGCCCAACATGATGAAATTAGGCCTATGTTTGAAAGGATGGATTACTGACATCATTGCACTAAGGTTGGGAAGCTATGATACGTTTTGGGAGTCTATTGAGTCTTGGAACGAATTGAGCACCACTTGTCCTATATATTCCTTGCCTCTAAACTTAGCCCCATTACAACCTTTATAAAGACCTTATGATCCTTAAGATGGTAAATTTTGATTAGTGGAGTCAATCACTTGAGTAAGCTTATGGTTTTGGTTCATTTGTGCAAGTATGTTTTGTTTTTATCTTGAGGTGTTTGTTTGAAATTTTGCAAAAGTACTTCATTTCGATTATGTGAGTATTTCTCACATACTTTGAGTGCAAACACAAACCCTCACAAATTGAGTGAACTTATGAGTGCATATCCTTGTGAGTTGATTCATACTTGTCTTATTCATGTTGAGATCCATTTCACCATATTTACTCATTATCTTATTTGTTAAAACATTTTGTTACCATATATTAACTCTTGAATTCCATATGCTTAAATGTTTTAAGTGAAAATCTTTTATGCCATTATTATAATAATGAAATATTGAGACAAATGGTTAAAGGTTACTTGTTTTTAATTTGTAATTTAATTTTAGTATTTGCTAGGGACTAGCAAAGTTTAAGTGTGGGGGTATTTGATAGGTCCTCAAATAAGCATTATTTTATATTATTTTATACCCTTTATACTTGACTTTTAATATTAAAATAATAAATAATTAGATAAAATAATTTATTTTGTGTTATTTTTGTTTAAATAAATAAAGTTTGTAATTTGGAGTATTTTTGCGAAAGAATCGTCTCGATCGGAATTTTAACGAAAATATTATGGACGAATTTCGGTGAAATATTACTAAATTAATTAAATAAATTTCATTTTGTTTGTGTAGCCCAGCCCAACAGAAAAAGAAAAAAATAAAAACAAAATCCAGCCCACAATGACGCCAGCCCGTGCGGCCCAATTACATCAGCCCAGGCACGCCAAGCCCAGCCCGCACAGCCACCAGCCCAACACGCCAGCCCGCGTCAGTCCTTCCTCCAGCCCAGCGGACCCGTCGACAGGCGCTGGCCGATCTGCTGTTCCTCCATTCGGCGCGCGCTTGTCGATCTCCCAGGCACCGTCTCAGCAGCAGCCCGCCGAGCTCCAGTTCCTTCATTCAGCAGCCTCCAGCCAAAATTCCATTCCTCTTTTCAGCAGCTCTCTGCTGAATTTATTTCCAGCAGCTTCCACCCAATTTCCACCCAACTTCCACCCAAATTCCTTCCACTTTCCAACCCAATTTTGCAACTTGACAACTCAAACCACTTCTAAACATCATCACTAATCTTTATTACTCATCATTCCATTATTTAACATTTTTTATTGTATTTGTTTATGTATTTTTGATAGCTTTTTCCACCTATAAATAGGGCTTCAATTCTTGTATTTTGGGGAGTCCCCAATTAGTTTCATTCTTCCATTTCTTTCATTTTTCTTAGTTCTTAGTTCTTAGTTCTTAGTTTAGTTCTTTTGTTTCTCTCTTTTGAGAGACATTTTTGGGGACCATTTTAACTTCTTGTAGATTTTCTTATTAATTAGCTTTCTTTTAATTCTTGTTCATAATTTATGTTATTTTTATTTTTTTTAATTTCATTTCTTCTTTACTTTGTTCTTGTGATATTTCTTTGAGATCTCTTAAACACATTTTTATGCTTTCCTTAAGAAATACCTAGGCCAAGTAATTCTAAGACAATTCAAGAGTTTTAAGACCGAATTCCTCGTATTTCTTCTTCCATCTTCACAAGTTTCCTGCCGCTGTTCGGTGATTCTTGTGAAAATCCATACTTCTCTACTTAAATTCTTGTTGTTGTTATTGGTTTTACTTATAATTCAATATATGTGTTGGTATTTTCTTTCTAACATTTGTAAGTAAGAATGCAATCTCCATGTGTTTTACTTTTTGAGTTTCTTTTACTTCATATGTTTTAGTGCTTAAACTTCAATTCGAAACTAAATGTTGATCCGCTGTTCGGGGCATTTAGAATAGAGTTGAAGAGATTTAATGTTTGATCGCTGTTCGGCGCATTAAATCACTTACTTAAGGTGGATCATATTGTAAGTAATAATCCGCTGTTCGGTGCATTTATAATATGAAAAATGTATGCATGTATTTGAGATGATTAAGGTATGATTTCGTGATTGGTTTAATATGAGCATGATGTTAGAGTGTTGGTAAAAATATGTGTTTGAAGAAAGTTCACTAGTACAAAGGTTAAAGTAGAAGTAGAATTAAGTATTTAATTATTTTTACTTGTTTTATTTATTTTATATTTACAACTCTTTTCAAAACCCCCCTTTTCAATTCTTTATTCTTTATTCTTTTATTCTTGTTTCTTTTATTCTTTTATTCTTTTATTATTTTATTCTTTTATTCTTTTATTCTTCTTTTCTACTTTTAGTTTATTATTCTTTGATTCTTTCATCTCTTTATTCTTTTATTCTTTAATACTTTTAGTTTATTATTCTTTGATTAGTTAATTCTTTAATTCATTTATTCTTTAATTCTCAATTCTTTTATTCTTTAATTCATTAATTCATTAATTTGTTAATTATTTAATTATTTAATTCATTAATTTATTCATTATTCATTTATTCATTACTCTTTCCCACTAACACATTATTAATGTTCCCTAATTTCCCCGGTTAAGAACGATCCCTATTTACCAATACTACATCTACACAAAAAGGGTTTAAATTGCACAACACTCAAATTACGTGTTTAATTTAATGCGTAGTTTGGGCCTAGTCATCGCACACCTCCTCCATCGATCCTTACGCACTCTGGAAGCCCGTTTGGGCTCTGGCAATAGGTTATCCCTTGTCTGACACCTCTTGTCAGACGAGAGCATGGCACATTCCATGGTAATCCCAGGGGGATTGGGATGGGTCGTGTCAAGTGGTATCAGAGCAGGTTTTGCTCTTTTGTGCGCGAAGGTCGAGGGTGTGATGTCTCTTGGGGCTGCGGTTCCGTTGTCAACCTGATAGATAGTTTTGGGTTTGTATGGTGGATTGGGTGTGTTTGACCCGATACGCCGTACATTGATGCAATTCAACCCAAGTGGGGTTGTATACAATTAACTAGTAATGCGGGACCGTCGGTTCGGTCATGTGATGATGGACGGTTGTGCTACTGGGCACAACTAGGTTCAAGGAACCCCATTTAAACAATGTTAGGGAAATGCGAAACTCAGTTGAGTAATGGTCTAAACTTTGGACCCTAGTAGTGTTGGCTAGTGTACGGGGCGTTGGTGCATCGGAGTTAGCCGATGACCTTCGTGGTGGAACCCACGTTGAATTGACGATTGGATTGGATTTGACGTCTATACGATGTCAGGACCGCGGGGTCGGTCAGGTTGTGGATTCTACTGCAGAAGGCAGTTGGGATTCGGTGGAACCCTAGGGTGTGATTTTGGAACCCTAAGTTATAATTGATGGACCGGAAGGTGAACTTTAAATGAGAACTTGTGCTGCGACGAGCGGCGAAGGTTGTGGATGAACATGTGGACGACTCTAGTGAGTCTTATGGGTTTCGATCTACGGATACGGGTATGAAATATGGAATCCCGTGTTGGATCGAATAGTAGTGTGATATGTGGATACAGATCTTGACAACGATGACTGTTGGTCAACAGTTGTGTCGAGATGACTGGCTATTAAGGGTATTTAGTGCAGTTTTAATACTTGGGGATCAGGGGATGTTCAGGAAACGTCCATTATCCTGACGTGTCAATGGCATAAATTGGAGGTACCCATAGTCGTGGGTACGAGTGCTGTTACGGGATCGTCGTTCATAATGAACGGAGATCCAGGGTAACAACTTTGCACATAGTGTGCTGGCATGGATGTTCGTGTGCTAGCATGGATGTTCGTGTGCTACGTATGGATGTTGGTATGTCGATACTTTTATGCCAATACTAGTATGGATGCCTGCGTGCTGATACTAGTGTTGATGATGGTGCGTTGGTGCTGGTACTAGCGCTGGTGCAGGTGTCAGTGATTGTGATGACGTTGAGCCACCAGTTGGGGTGTGACTCTGTCATGATGGACTTTTGATCAGTATCTGCGACTCAATGGTGGTTGAGTTTTGGACTGGATAGGATCCAGTGGAGGTTGTGTCGTGTTGGGATAAGTCCCAACAGGTATATGATGACAAGTGATGAATGGATCAAATGGTATGATTGGAATTTGGGGGATCTAGGGATGATGTCCCCTATGTCATGAGAGTTGGTGGATTTGTGGAGTTTTTGTCAACTCCAATATTGGTACGGTTGTGTGTTGTCGATATCCCCAGAAAGTACAAGAATGTAATTGAAATTGGAAAAGTCGGGGAAAACCATTCGTGGTATGGATGTGGGATTTTGTGATTGTGAATCACTTGGAACCTGAGGATTGAACCTGTTTAGGTTGTGATGTGAGGCGAAGGCAGTATGGTATGCACATCCAGGCAGAGTTGAGGAAATTTCCGTTCGGAATCGGGGTGTGTGCATACATGAGTATTGGCGGACGTGAGGTCCGAGTAATGAATTGATTTTGGACACGTGGTGGTCCAAGTAAGGTATGGACTTGGGTAGTCTTGTGGTTGGACTTGACATCTCATTGGGAGCATGTCAGTTTCCAACATGGTTGGAACTTCTGATTCGGGGAGTGTTGCGATTGGGAGACGAGAGGAGTGCTCGTTTCCGCATCAGTTATTGGTATTCCGAAGTCATTGGGGCTGACTTCTTAATTCCTGCCGTGGCAGATGATGATTATTGCTACCAGTACGTTGAGCGTGTATTGGTTGGTGGACCTATGTTTTGGCTTGGGGTCATTGGACACAAGAAGTTGTGTATGATTTTGGATTTGGTGGTGAAATGCGAGGTCATCTTTCCACCAAGGGAATTTTGGCGAATGATTCAATGAGGGTGTAAGACCCTACGATCAGCTTTCATATGGATTGTTAGCTATGTGGGCATGTGTGGATCCTAGGTGGATCTGATTTGTGATGTTGTCGACTTTGGACGATGTGACGATATATGATCGTGATGTTACTTGTCGGGTGACGTAGCGATGGATCTGGGTCGTGATCGTGATGATCTAGATTGGATGAGAGTTTATCACTCTTACCTTGGTATGTGAGTCGTAAACGACGGGACTGAACTTCGTTTCGAAGTGGAGTCCTTATGGTTTGTGACTTGGTTGAGTAGGTTTCCGATGTGGTCGGATTTCGTCAACCTTTGACGTGTGGATATTGGGATTGGCTTCCCTATGAAGTCAATCAGGTGTTTTGAGCAGGTAACCGATAGGTTCGGTTACGTTACGTCTTGGTGGACGTAAACGAGATTTTGGGTTTTGGAATCGAATTTCTGGGTGACGATTCAGGATTCGATTGCGAAGCTCGGAAATGGATTACTGGATTTGGGTGCGGAATGATTCCGGATTCGGATTTGGACATGAAATAAAAATGTGATGTCTGGGTTCGGATTCGGGATTTCTCACGAAATTACGGATTCGGATTCGGAATTGAAACTGGATGACGGGGGGAGTTCGTTTGTCTCATGATTGGTTTGGGCAAAGGTACTTCGTTACTAGAACGTGTGTGGCTATGACCTGGGTGGTTATAGGCGGATTGATGGATAGATGTACGTACAGGATACGTTGTACGAGGATTGATACTAGTTAGGCTGAGTGGTGCCTAATGGCGGTACATGGGATGTACCCGTGGTGTGTGATTGAACGTGTTGGTAATCGGCTTGGTTTCGATATCATTTGTTTGGTTGTGATCGTGGACTGGACATTGGATACCGTGCGCTGTGCAGAGTGATTTTGTCGGGTTCGGTGATTGTATGAAGCATGTGCTCTTAGCCATGGTTGGCTAGTGGAACCCTAGTATCGAGATGTGTGATCACTGCTGGGCTGGTATTCAATGTGTTCTAGTTACACCACTTGATTGTGTAAGTTGATGGTATACGTACACTCAGGATGAGTGAATTGGTGGTCTGAGTAACCACGAGTAGCCTTGTGTGATTTTATCACACCGTGATTTTCCAGCGTCTTGGTTCGCTGAGGGAGTCGGCGGTTATGGACATTGAGATTAATTTGTGTCGCAGGATTGGGTTTGCCCTGCGAATTGAGATCATGTGGTTGATCTTACGCTACATCGAGGGTGATGTAGTACGTGGTGTTGTCACTGACTGGCTAATGGTTGGGGCTTTATCAGGGTGGTAAAGCTTAGTGGTGACAGTTTGACTGATGGTGTCAGCATGGACTGACAAATGAGATTTGGTGACTCCCAATAGGAGCAAATGTAAGGATATATTGACAATGGAAAGGAACCATCTAGCTGAAGGAGTCAGCTAAATGGTTAGGCGATTTTATCACGGATCAGGTGATCATTTCCACTCGAGGTGGTCGAGTGTTGTTGCTACTATGACGTATGACTGTGATGGGATGTCTGGGTACAGACGAGGCTGGTGTTGTCCCAGTATGTGGGTGTACAAGTGTACACATGGTTTGAGGTCGAAATGTTTTCCACAAGGTGGTTGTGGAATAAGGTTGTTGGTAATTTCGAGGACGAAATTCTTTAAGGAGAGAAGGTTGTAACGACCGGTCCCGAATATCGAGATTTAATAATATTTAATTGTGATTTACTAATCTGGGATTAGTTGGGCGATTTCGGACGAATTGTGCAAAATGACCGTTTTGCCCCTAGGCGTGGGCAAAACATTGACTTTTAATTCGGATGGTCAAATGGACTTTGACCGATGACCATGACGTAGTTCGGGACGTCACGAGTTCATAGACAGGTGGCACGTTCGATTCCGACGTTCATGGTGAAAGTTATGATGTACGGAAGTTCAGGGGCGTTTTCGTAATTTGTACGAAATAAGGGAAAATGTTGACTTTTTGATCGGGAGGTCCGATGGCCGAGGACCGAGGACCGTTAGGAAGGTCTCGATGCCCTGAGTTCGTAGACAGGCGGCACGCATCAATCGGAGTCCGTATGACCGAGTTACGGGTCAGGATGCGTGAGGGGCATTTTGGTAATTTACAGCACAAGGGCAGAATGGTAATTTCACTGAGTGTTTGAACGGTTACTGTAGCACCGTGTTGGGTGAACATGGCCAGTGCACGGGTGGTTTGTTTATGGAGCAAATTGCTGGCCTAAACTATTGTTTATGGGATTGTTGGATTGTTTATTGATGTTGGTGCGATGCAAGGCTGTGTGGACGGTGTGTTGGCCATTAAACCTTGGCTGGTGCACATGAAAATGGAAGAAAACAGGGGATGTTCCCCACACATGATCGACCACCTACACGGTCGTTTGAGGGAATTGATGGCTTGAAACAGAAGAGGAATGGGATAGTGGTTCTCTGAGATTGAGAGGTGGAAAATGGAGTGAAAATGGTGGAGGAAGGTTCAAAAACCCGAAACTGGTTTTTGTGAAATTCAAATTCGAAATCCTAGTTTTAGGCCAGCCCAAGCCTAATTGATGATGGATTGAGCTTCCTGGAACTTCAACGTGTCGAACCAGATCAAATGGGGCAAGCTTTGGGGCTCCTAGGGCCGTGAACGGACGAGGTGGACGGCTGGAAAACTCAAGCTTGAGTCGTGGTGATTGAGGTAACGTCGTGTTCAATTAATCATGTGAATTGGTTCGTATTAATCCTTTTAAGCTTCCTGTGAAGTTAATTTGACAATGGTTGAGGATTGGAGGAGTTTTGGTGATTGACCCGTTTTGGGTGATCACGGGTTGATGGCTTGTTTAAGGAATGGTTGATGTTGATCGATGTCACAGACCTGAAATTCATTGGTTAATGATTGTTATAGGATCAAGAACGGATTGAATTGATGTCGAATTGGGTGTGATTGAACCGGATCCTATCGCGGGCTTTCCGACCCGTTTACCAGTCATTCGGGTGAAGAAGGAACACTGTAGCAGTCACGGTAGCAGGCGCATGGCTTTCACGCGCAGCCACTCACGGCGGCGCGTGACGGCGCGTGGACACGAATCTCGAGGTGAGGTCAACATGACTTTTATCCTATACAATGTAACGAACATTTTGGGATAGGTTCCGTGTCGATCGGACACCGTTTCGATATTGTTCGGGATGTCCGAAGGTTTTAAATCCAGTTTAAAAATACTTAAAAATTTGGGAAAATTACGGGACTTTAATAGGATGTTAATGTGGAGGTTAGTGACCCTCTAATGTGATTTGGACAGGATTGGGAGTCCCGGTGTTAGTGGTGTGGCCCGGGAAGGCCTATGGCACGCGTATCGAGGTGCTCGGTTAAACGGTCTGTGAATGGACATTGGTTTTATAAATTCGATGCATGCATAACTGTTTTATGATTGTTATAGTTATGATTAAATGATTTACTTTGGATATCGGTGAATTTAAATGATTTCACGCATTTCGAGGCGATTTACGTGTTTGCACGTAAATCTAGATTTTCTGGATTGCACTGATTTCCAAAAATGTGGTTGGATATGATTTCATGAAACGGTTACGGATTTGATAAAGTAAAATCGGGCCAGGGGCCCAGTTAACTTATGAAATCGGGCCAGGTGTCCAGTTGATTTATATATGTGATTTCGGGTCGGAGACCCTAAAATGGAATTGAATAAAGGTTTCCTGGTTCACATTTTATATACGTATTCACATGCTAAAAACAAATAACGGATTGATGATATGGAAATTATGGTTATGGCACGTTTCACGGTATTTGGGCTTGAGACCCGTCTGATGAATTTAAAGGATTGGTTTGGATTTTATCCATGTATATATATATGCTTTGCATGTGGATATCAATAAAATTTATTTGGTACTGCACTGTATATATCCTTTCATATTATATTGTCTCCTCCGGCGAGGTACCCCGGAGAGGTCACGGACGTCTAGTACGTCCAGCGTCTATGACGCTAAGCATCAGGTGATGTTGTACCCGAACGGGATTCGGGGATTTAACTCGGAAATTGAGACCCGAGTGGCACGCGTAGCCTTATGATTGTGACCTTATTAGGCGTCAAGAACGTCAAAACATCAGGTGATGTCGGAATTGGAGTGTATAGTGCAGCAGCTAAAATTATGGTTATGGTTTTATTAAATGCCTTATGATTCGGATTATATGATATAGGATTTTAAATGATGGTGCATGCATATGTTTTTACTGAGGGGAATAAATGTCTTATAAATGTTTTAAACAGACTTGTATATTTTCGTCCACTCACAGCTTTGTTTTTAATGCCCTTCAGGTTGATTCTGGATGCGGCTGCAGTAGAGACTTGGGCATCGCACACCTCCTCCATCGATCCTTACGCACTCTGGAAGCCCGTTTGGGCTCTGGCAATAGGTTATCCCTTGTCTGACACCTCTTGTCAAACGGGAGCATGGCACATTCCATGGTAATCCCAGGGGGATTGGGATGGGTCGTGTCACCAGAGATGGTTTTTGAATGCATGCATATGTTTTTAATGGAGGGCATAAAGTTCTTTTATGAAATGTTTTTATAAAATTATTTGTTTCGTCCACTCACAACTTTTATGTTTTGAATGCCCTTCAGGTTGATCACGGATGTGGCTGTAGCAGAGACGAGACATCGCATTCCTCCTTCGGATCCTGGCGTACTCTGATAGCCCGGTTAGGCAAAAGACGGAAATATCCCTGGTCTGACACTTCGTGTCAGACGGGAGCAGGCACGTCCCACGCTAATCCCGAGGGATTTGGGGCGGGCCCTGTCATGAACTCCAAGGAATGAACAGTGTTTGGATGTTCATCGAAAACTCGAGCTGGAATTGACAGATTAAGGTAAGTTATAATGAAATTAAAGTTACAGACCCATAATTAGATTCATAACGATGTTTTTGACTGAATCAATTGAAGCAAACATGTTGAGATTCGCAGGGATTGGACCGGGTCAATACGCGGGTTAAATGACCCGTTTAGCAGACGGCGAGGTGAGAAAGATGAACAATGTGGTTACTGTAGCGACGCGTGAGCTTTACGCGCAGCCGCTTGCGGCGGTGCGTGAAGGCGCGTGGTCCCGATTCTCGAGGTGAGTTTAACACGACTTTTATCCTATACAATGTAACGAATATTTTATCGTTGGTTTCGAGTTAATCGGACACCGTTTCAGACACTTTTATCCTATACACGACTTTTATGTTACATTTTTAATTAACATTTAATTCCCGAAAAATTATGGAAAATTAGTATGATGTTATTTGGGACCTTAGTAACCCTGAAGAATGATTTCGGACAGGATTTGAGATTTCTGGAAAATGTCAGAAATTACAGAAACGCGCGTAGCGCGAAAACGAGCGTTATGGACCGTGTATGAGTGGACTTTGCTTTCTAAAGTTTAATGCATGCATAAATGTATCTATGATTTCTAGGATTATGATTATGACTTGTGATAATTACGATTTTCGTATTTATACGTATTTGATATGCAATACGAAGTTGCACGTATTTCGAGACTATGGTTTCTCTTATGCTTTGATGATGGTTTGATGAACGATTTTACATGATTTGTGCGTATCATGTTTTAAGGATGTTTTGATTATGATTGTGAGTATGACTTACGATTTTGACACGTATTTCGAGATTATTAAGGATTTGCGCGTTTTACGAGATTTGAAGTATTTTGTGATTTGATCATGGTTTTGATGCTTTGACCTTGGGATTAGAAATATGATTGGATTTAAAAGATTTAAAACGGATTTCGGAAAAAGTGATTTCGGGCTTGAGGCCCAGGGCATAAAAGTAATTTTGATAAACGAGAATTCGGATTTCGGAAACTTGAAAGTGGATTTCTGGATTGGGTTCGGAATGGTGGTTCCGGATTACGGCTTACGGAATCATTATTGCGAATTCGATTTCGGGAATGGATGACGGATATGATTGGGGATTTGAATGTGAAACTCGGACATAAGTCCTATTATGACAAAATGTGATTTCGGATTGGTTTTGGAATCTGGATCACGATGGATCCTGGATTGTTGTGATTTACAAATGGTTTTGGGTTTAAAGACCCGGTATGATTGCTGGATTTGATTTTGGGTTTAAAGACCCGGTTAATTGATGACGGGGGCGGGCCCGGATTGGGTTTAAAGGCCCGGATTGAGTTTAAAGACCCGGATTGAGTTTAAAGACTCGGTTATTGTGATATCCCCCCGAGGCCTATTGATTATGTTCTGAGTTTAGAGACTCGTTGATATCCCGGGAAGGCCTGATATATGTGAGTTTAAAGACTCGGTAATTGATATCCAGCAATCTGCTTGACTTGTGAGTGATGGTTGATTTCTAATGTTTTCGGATGTGTTGGGCAGTGGCCCGGTTTATATGGTTTGATGGATTTTGGATTATGTTGTGTACTTGGATTTGATTCATGATTTTGTGCTGAGGCCCTGTGTTTATGATTGCGGGCTAAGACCCGGAGGTTAAGAAAAGGAAAATGATTAATTTTCATACACAGTTTTCTTATGTTGGAAATGAAATGGATTGTGAAATGATTTTCGAATGCATGCATTGGTTTTACGTGGAGGGTAGAAATATCTTCTGTAACTGTTTTATAAACTGATTCATTTTTGTCCACTCACATCTTTTGTGTTTTTATTGACCCTCCAGGTCGTAGTGCGTTGATCGATGCTGATCGAGAGGCGGAAGCATGAGTGAGTACGTGTATGGCTATCCCTTTTTTGACAAGTACTGATGGTAATTTGGGAACTTCAGTCGACTTGTCAGACGGGAGCAGGACCGGGCACGGTTATCAATGTCCCTTCGGGGGCGGTCCTGTCATGAAATGGGTTTAGGCTTCGCGAGGTGGGCCTAGCCGTAGGTGACACGGGCTGCTGCATTTGGAATGGGCCGGCGGATTGTTGGGCTGAAGTAAAAGAATTGGGCTGGGTTTTATTTATTAATTTGGGCTTGCATGAATATAATTAATATATAATTTCATCTAAACTCGTCCATAATTTATTCATTAAAATTTCGATTGGGACGATTCTTTCGCCAAAATGTTCCAAATTACAAGCTTTATTTATTTAAACAAAAATATCACAAAATATATTATTTTATCTAATTATTTATTATTTTAATATTAAAAGTCAAATATAAAGGATATAAAATAATATAAAATAATGCTTAATTAACGATCTATTAGTACCACTAGACAAGTGGTACTGATGGATGGGTGGTACCGCCGAGTGAGTGATACCGAGATGAGTGGTACCCTGGCAGGTGATTGTTGTGTGAACCTGAGCTTAGAGTAGGTCTTGTGAACTTTGGGTGACATTAGATCCAGGTAATGGGCTCGCATAGTTCATTCTTCGAGGATTCCAAAAAGGGATTATTAGATGTTATCTGCTACAGTGCTAGATTTGACTCACCATCCCACCCCCTTAATGCAACCAATAACAATTCTTAAATTAAATTGGGAGCTCATTTTATTTTGTGGAATTATTAAAACTTATTTGGAATATTCAGCGTAAGTCAAGAAGAAAAAGAGTATTGGACACTCCACATTACATCAAAACGTTGTCCTTTGATGATAAGTGTTGAATCAAATCGTTAAGTCGTACGTCCAATTCTATCGACTCATTAAAAATTTGTCGAGATGGAATAAAAATGGAAAAAAAAAATACAATTTTCCAAATTATATCAGACTATATTCGAAAAACAAATTTCGAATGAAATTCATAACTCAATCACTCATGACTCATCTAACTATTATTCTAGGCCTCTTGACATATGGGTTTATTAAAACTTTGTTGAAATATTCAGCTTAATTAAAGAAAAAAGAGCACCGTTCATTAAAATTTACGTTGTAACTCATCTTCTTGCATATGAACTTACTAAAAATTACTAGAGATATTTAACATAATTGTAGAAGGGAAAAAAATATATCATGCACCCCAAATTATTTCAAAAAAAAAAAATTACTCTTCATTAGAAGTGGGCACAAATCCGTTAAAATAACTAACATATTATCTTCAAACTGTTATTTATCAAACAATTTAAATTTGACATGATAAAAATCAAACGGTTTGAGTATCCAACCCGTCATAAAACGTTCCGTTAGTAACGATTTAGATTTGAATTTTCATTTTGAATTCCGTTATATCCAAATTAAACCGTTAACGAATATATTAATTTTTATTAATTTTAAATATATTATTAATACAAATTAAAAAAAAATTAAAAAAAATCCAAATATATCCAGATAAGAGTATAATAAAAAATTGTTTAGTTGTAATGTTTATTTGATAAATCTTAATATAATTGTAATGTTTGCAATTTAATCGTCCGCAAACTTAATACACACAATATTGAGTATTGATTATTCTGTTAATTTTTTGTATCTTTACTATTTTTCATATCCTTGTTTTTTTTATTTTATTTCTAAACGGTTTTAAACTGTTTCGATTCAAATCAAATTGTTAATAACGGTTTGGAACGAAACTATTTTATTTATAATTTTAAAAAATTAAAATTGAATCAAACTATTAAAATGTTAACGATTTAAATTTAAATATTATTAATATTGATATCAAATTATACGGTATCATCCTACTCTTCACTAACAAATGTGGAATTAAATACGAACAAATGCGGAATTAAATACGAGACTTCTGACATCGAACGAACGCGTAGGAGTTTGAAGTCGTGGCGCTGGGGTTGCGTTTGGATGGGGAGTGGGGACCGGATGTAAAGAAGGTTTTATTATTATTAGGCAGAGTTGAGAGTTGAGACAGCTAGCCAAATGACTTTAGGGTTTAGGACAAAAAACCTAATGAGAGGTATGCGACAGAAAACGACAAAACTCGGGTTGACTTGAACTCTAGAAGTGTTTAATTTTGCGGAAAAGAGGACAAAACGCGTTGTCGTTTAGGAACTTGTTTCGGGTTGGAACCTGGAAATGAATTAAAAAGGGCAGACTTAATATGTGGCGGAAGGCCGGGTACGTGACTAATCACTAATGCATGTTAATATCTTGACACGCAAGTAAAGGAAAAATTATTTAAAGGTCCAGCTGGTGCTGCTGAAGATTGATCCAAAAGAAAAGATGTTGCCTTCGCCATCATTTTCTTAAATTAATTAAAAGTAACAAATGCAATCACTTGTAGTAATTAATCTCACGCAATTGTAATTAAATTTTGAGGGTGAGAGCGCACACGTTGGTCCCCATCATCCTCGTTTCCAGTGGCTGTCTCATTTCTCCCAATGCACTTAGCTGGCCAAACCCTGTCAAATTTCATTCGGTCGAAACCTACACCAAATCAAAATTAAAATACCCTTTTCAGCCTCACCAAATATATATACGCTTCTCCCACTCCGCTCATTCCACACAACATTCGCAATCCTTCCCACCTTCGTCAAGAAATTAGATCCAAAAACAGAAATGGCTTCTTCTTCTTCTTCTTCTTCTTCTACAACCCAATGGCTTTTGAGCCTCTTTGTCGTGGTCTCATTGTTCCAAGTTTCTGTGGGCTCAAGCCGATTTTTCGAGGTGTCTTTGGCCACCAGGAAGCTGAGTGAGCTAGTCCAAGACCAAACCCAGCTTTTGAAATACCATAACGGCCCTCTACTTTCCGGCAAAATCGCCATTAATCTCATCTGGTACGGCAACTTCAAGCCTTCCCAGAAAGCCATTATCTCTGATTTCATTACCTCCTTGTCCTCCTCCTCCTCCTCCAAATCCCCCCAACCCTCCGTTGCCACGTGGTGGAAGACCACGGAGGAATACTATCACCTGAGCTCCAACAAAATGAGCACTCTCTCCCTCTCTCTCGGGAAACAGATTCTCGACGACAATTACTCGCTCGGAAAGTCCCTCACCACCAAACACATTGTGCAGTTGGCTTCCAAAGGCGACCAGAAGAACGCCGTCAATGTGGTTCTGACCGCAGCTGACGTGGCGGTTGATGGGTTCTGTATGAACCGGTGCGGGACCCACGGATCTGCTCTGGGTTCCAAGACGGGACGTATCAGGGGAAGCAAGAACTACAAATTCGGTTACATCTGGGTTGGGAACTCAGAGACCCAATGCCCGGGGCAATGCGCGTGGCCATTCCACCAGCCCATCTATGGGCCCCAAAGCCCACCACTCGTGGCCCCCAGCAACGACGTGGGCCTCGACGGCATGGTCATCAACCTAGCCAGCCTTCTTGCAGGAACAGCCACCAACCCATTTGGAAACGGCTTCTTCCAGGGCCCAGCCGAGGCTCCGCTCGAAGCGGCTACAGCTTGCCCTGGAGTTTATGGGAAAGGGGCTTATCCTGGCTACGCCGGACAATTGTTGCAGGACCCCACAACCGGTGCCAGCTACAACGCCAATGGGGCCAATGGCAGGAAGTTCTTGCTTCCTGCTCTTTACGACCCTGCCACGTCATCTTGTTCAACTTTGGTTTGAAATTCATTTTGGGGATCACAACACGAACTGTATAAGCCTCCATGGGAGTTTTTATTTTATTTTTTGGTGGGCAAAGGCAATACATTAGGAGATACACACATATATATATATAGTTATTCATTCATTTATTAATTTGTTTTGTTATGCCACCAATTATATCAATCGAAGAGCAAATCATTTCGTTAATGCAATATCAGCAAAAAATTACTCCTTAGCCAAAATATTTTTGCAAATCCTCTCCAATCGATAATTATTTCACTTAATTATTACAATTGCAAGTTCATCACTCACACATACTACACAGTTACGACCTAAAGTCGGTACTAGTGACAAAACGACAGCTCAGTGGTGGCAGATTTGAATGAAGTTCTCACAATTTGAAAAAATCTAAAGCTACAAGTTAAAAGCAGATATTTTATTTTTCTTATTTACTTCATAGATTTATGGATTGTGGGTCCTCAAGCTAAGGCTGTGATCCTTTGGATACTTATGGTATTTGACTTGGTTGGATGGGATTGCGAAGAGCGCATGCTACATTACTGTACTTCACCTGCTCTCGATGCCTTTATCCAAAACGACAGCTCAGTGGTGGCAATGCTGCATGTACCTTTTTTTTTTGTTAAATAATGCTGCATGTACCTTGCAGTGGGCAGACATATTTAAATGTTTGATTCAATAAAAATTAAATAATTTAAAATTTTAAAACATTCTATTAATAATGATTTCTACGCTCTTCGTTATCAAACAAGGACAGCCCAGTGATAGCAATGCTGCATATAATTACAAGTGGGCACAAATGGTTAAAACGATTTAGATTTTATGGAGATTTTGATGGAGATAAAAGTTAAACCATTTAAGAATTCAAATCGTTTCGTAAATAACAGTTTGAAATTGGATATACTCAAGTTCATATATATATATTTATATAAGAATATAATAAAATATTATTAAATAATAATATTTGTTTGATAAAATTAAATATAATGATAATGTTTGCTAGATATATATAAATGTTTGAGTATTGATTATTTTTTTTATATATTTTTTTATATTCTTGATGTTTTTTTTTTAATTCTTAAATAGTTTCAAACCGATTCAAACCAAACATTTACTAACGGTTTGGATTGGAACAGTTTTATTTCTAATTTTATAAAATCTAAAATGTATCAAACTGTTAAAATTTTAACGATTTGAATTTAAATATTACCAATATCCATATGGAACCACACATTACCCACTTGTAATGGTAACTAGCCAATTTGAAATTAAAGAACTGACTCAGTTGAATTATTTTGAACTGACTTTTTTATTATAGAAAATTAAATAGTATATTAGAATCTAACAAGAAATTCAATTTTAGCTCTGTCTCAAATTTATCGTGATTTATGATTTTTTTTAAAAAATTGGCAACAAGGTTGTTGTTTTTTTCTTAATTTTTAACTTAAATAAAAAAAACGCAAGAGAATTTGATATGTAAGAATATCCGAAACGGGATAGAACAAATTTGACCAATTCAATTTGTTGAATCTAGTGTGCTTTGTAATTCATTATATATTATGCAGTGGTAATATAAAAAATTTAAATGAACGAAAAAAGATGTGACAAAATACATTTTTACAGGTTTTAGCCTTTAGTTTTGAGTGAGATTTTAGTTTTAAAAAAAAAAATTTTGGAGATAATTTAGATTTAGAGAATATATAAATAAAATTAAAATATAAATATAATAATTATTTAATAAATGGAAAAAAAATAATAAGAAAATATATTGTGTTTTAGAAGAGCATTCATATCAGACTAATTAAATTTTTGGAAAAATTTTAAATAAAAATTACCCCGAAACTTTTAATAGTTAACCAGTTTTTACAACTACCAGAATTAGACTATATTTTCATCAAATTTGAATATTAAATTCATTTTTAAAAAAAATTTGAATATATAACAACATAATTGTCATATAATGTTTTATTTTTAATGTAGTTTTTTAATGGTTCAAACAAACGTCTTTTTTGGGTGCAAAATCGATCCAGCCCATATTGATCAATATTAAGTTTTAAATCCTTATTTAAGAGACGATATCTAGAACGAAAGATGTTTTTCGCCTTAAAGAAAGTAAAGAGTATAATTTTGATCAATATTACTACTGTGTTTTATGGTAAAATTTTTATGTTTTCTTATTAATCAAAATCTGTTCGCGATAACTTGACCTTTTTGATCTTCACTGAAAGTTGAAAAACATCAAAACCTAAATTTTCCAAATACAGAAAAAAAAGATTAAATTTTTTACTATACTCTGCGAAAAGTTCGAGTCAATTAACGACCACAAAACGAAAAAAAAAAATTAGAAAATCAATTTTTTTCTTATAATTTTTGAATAACCTAGAAAAAAATTTTAAATTAAGGATGCAAATGATGATTAGTTCTCAGAATTAAGAAAAAAGTTTGTAAAAAAGAAATGATAGAGAGAAGAAAAATAAACGAGATGAAGAAATAGTTAAAAATTAACAAATTTTAGTTAAATTTGTTTAAAAAGTAAACTTAAGTTCTCGGTTGTAAATGTTCGAAGGGAGTAATACGCATGGCAGTTGGCATTACTCATGAATTGAATATAATCAACCATCTTTGCCATGTCATTAACTGGGTACAGTGACAGACCCACAACTTAGAGCATCTCCAAGGGAGATGTCAAATTCCAAACATCAAATTTAAATTTGATGGCTGACGTGACAATTTGACATTTATACAGTTTTACACTCCACCGGATATGTCAAATTAAATTATTATTTTAAATGAAAGTAGGAAATAAACTGGAAAGATAATGAAGGAAACAAAATAAAAAAAGAAAATAATAAATGAAAGTAGCTGCCAGCTGTTTAAAAATAATAATAAAATATTCATTTGACATCTTGCTTTTGAGATGTCAAAAATAACAGCTGAGCCACCAGCCTTCATTTCACATCAGCTTTGACAATTCGGTTGGAGTGCTGTGAGATGTCATTTATAGTTATTAAATATCTATGTGGCACTTTTGACGTATCGGTTGAAGATGCTCTTAAAATGTAGCCCAGGTCATGTTTTCCCTTTATATATTCGAGGAGATTAACATTGCATCAGGGCAAAATTACCCGGTAGGTTTTGTGGTTGCTCCCTTTGCCAAGGGCTCGTGTTTGAAACCTAATATTGGTAGCAGTATGATTATATATAATAGTTTTTTTTTTTGTTTTTTTTCATTTTCTTTCAATTTTTAAACAAAATTTGATCATATTTTATTAAAAATTTGTTCCAATTTTAATATATTTGGACTTATTTTCATTTTTCTTCCAAACTTTGAATAAAATTTGGTACATATTTTATCATATTTTTTAAATTTTTGAATAAATATTGATAAATTTATTTTATCCTTCAAATTTTTTAAATAAACTTAATGAATTTAACCCTTTTTTTAATTTTTGAATATATTTGATTTATTTGATCAATTTTCTTACAAATTTTAAATAAAATTGACCATATTTTATCATTTTTCCTAATAAAAAATGATAAATTTAGTCCAGCTATCTGTCCCTGATAATCATCTAACATCAGAAGAGGATGGGTGCCATTTCTTCATCCTTGCTCCAGTAGTTTCCCACTCACGTGAGGACAAAATATAATGTCTACATTTTCGGTGACCCAAAGCGTGGGAATCGGGTGTTACAAGGGACCCCACCATTGCCTCCCTCGTATTTGTCCTCACTATACACTTTCTCGAAAGCCATCTTTCTTTTATTTTTTCCTCTGAAAATGAAAAGCTGGTTGAGAGCCTAGCTTTGAAGAGCAAGCTCAAGTGAGAAGAAAGTGCAAAAGATATTTACTGAAAGATGCTCATGGGTATTAATGCAAATCGAAACAATTTGCCATAAAAATATTATTATAATCCGCATATAACTTCAAAGGAAAAAAAGAAAAAAAAAATCAACGAATTTATCTAACTCCTACAATAGGCTTTATATATTACTTAGCAATAACCAATCCACTACACCAAAGTTGAACAAGATGACGTGGCAGGGTCGTAAAGAGCAGGAAGTAAGTACTTCCGGCCATTACCACCATTGGCATTGTAGCTGGCACCGGTTGTGCGGTCCTGGAGCAGGTTTCCGGCATAGCCAGGATAAGCCCCTTTCGCATAAACTCCGGGGCAAGCTGACGCGGCTTCGAGAGGAGCCTCCGCCGGGCCCTGGAAAAAGCCGTTACCGAATGGGTTGGTGGCTGTCCCAGCTAGAAGACTGGCTAGGTTGATGACCATGCCGTCGAGGCCCACGTCGTTGTTGGGGGCCACAAGTGGTGGGCTTTGGGGCCCATAGATGGGCTGGTGGAATGGCCACGCACATTGTCCTGGGCACTGAGTCTCTGAGTTCCCAACCCAAATGTAACCGAATTTGTAGTTCTTGCTTCCCCTGATGCGTCCGGTCTTGGAGCCCAGAGCAGACCCGTGGGTCCCGCACCGGTTCATACAGAACCCATCGACCGCCACATCAGCTGCGGTCAGAACCACATTGACGGCGTTCTTCTGGTCGCCCTTCGAGGCCAACTGCACAATATGTTTGGTGGTGAGGGACTTTCCGAGCGAGTACTTGTCGTCGAGAATCTGTTTCCCAAGAGAGAGGGAGAGAGTGCTCTTTTTGTTGGAGCTCAGGTGAAAGTATTTTTCGGTGGTTTTCCACCACGTGGCAACAGAGGGCTGGGCGGATTTGGAAGGGGAGGAGGCGGAGGACAAGGAGGTAATGAAATCAGAGATAATGGCTTTCTGGGAAGGCTTGAAGTTGCCGTACCAGATGAGATTAATGGCGATTTTGCCGGAAAGTAGAGGGCCGTTATGGTATTTCAAAAGCTGGGTTTGGTCTTGGACTAGCTCACTCAGCTTCCTGGTGGCCAGAGAGACCTCGAAAAATCGGCTTGAGCCGACCGAAACTTGGAACAATGAGACCACAACAAAGAGGCTTAGAAGGCATTGGGTTGAAGAAGAAGCCATTTTTGGAAACTGGTTTTTGATATTGGAGGATTATTTTTGTCTTTTGCTTTGGCTTTCAAGCTGAGAGAGAGCTTGAGATTTTTGTGTGGAATGAGAGTAGGGGCGGGAGGGTATTTATATTACTGATGAAGAGCTTCAGATTTTGGATAAAAATGGAAAATAATTAAATAAAGAAATAAAAGTATGAAATAGTAAAGAGATGGCTTCTGATTCACGACTTGAGCAGTGAAGAAAAGTGACCAAACGCAAACGGTACCTCTCTGAAGCGCGTTTGATTAATCTCTCACCTCACGCTTTTACCTTGCACTTGTCTCCACGCTCCTTTTTTTTTTTTTTTCCTTATGTTTACAGTAAAAAACAAGTATAGATACAACTAAAAACTAAATTCTCAATTCATCTTTCTGAAAAAAAAAATTTCTAAATTCAAATTACCAGTATAAGTGGGTTGATACTTAGTTCTAAAATACCATTAGAAAATTAATAATATTAAAAATCATCGTCCTTTAGAAGAATATTATTCACTTTAGACATTAAGGAAATACTAGCTTTTTTTTTGTGATCAAGCAAGCAAATACTAGCTTGTTCAAACTAATTATTTACTAGTTTTTTTTTTTAAAAAAAATACTAGCTTGTTCAAATTAATTAGTTTTTACGTTATTAATTAGGAAAATAAATCTTTTTTTCCACATTATTTTCACGTGACATGTGCATTTTACTTTATAGTAATAATAAGAGCAAAATACTTGAACATTATACAAAGATAAACTTAGATTTTGCCACTTGATAACATTATTATTCATTAATAAAGATTGAACTATTTGTTAATGTTTATGTTCTAAGGAAATCCATGATACACTTTCTAAATTATCAAATTTATTTTAATTAATTAATATCCTAAGTGGATGAGCAAGTAGGAGAAAAGTGCGTAAAATTTGTGATGATTGTAGAAAGGAAACGTGTGTTACAGCCAATGGCCTAATGGATGACGGATGGACGAATGAATATTATGGGTAGGGTAGGGTGGGGGGGCCGTGGGAGGCGTCCTTTGTTGAAGTAAGTGAACCTCTTTTTTCTCCCTACACGACAAAAAATATCACAGCTTAGCAACAGATCGCACAACCGCCCATTGCCAATTTTGCCCTTCCTTCAATCCACGAAAGCAAGAATATAGGTAGGGCATTATGGTGAATTGGTGATAAGATAAACGTTGGGATTACAGGCTGGACGCAGAAAATGAATGTCCATTGGGAAGCGTGGACTGGGCCAACTGGCAGTCAGCTGGAATACGATGTGGGGTAGGCTGGTGAGCGTACGCGCAGTGCTAAGTTATTGAGGCGCAGTGTCGCGGTCTCACGCAGAGCCCGTGAGTGGTAACGGGGTGAGCTGGGAAGGCGAATCTTAGTAATTAGCACTCTTTTAAATGCCATGCATTTTTAAAATAGTCTTCTGGGTTACAGCTGGCTTCTAAACTAATTTACACGTCAACAAATCTAACCTGCTCTGATCTTTTATGACATATTCATAAAAGTAATTCAGTGCAATACTTTTTCTATTTTGCTAATTACCAATTAAAATGGTTTCTTTTCGACAAATAATTGAAATGCTCGATTATCGGATTTTGTCCCTTTTTTTTTTTTATTGTTGAGTATGGAATTATTTTTCTCAACTCGTACTAATCGGAATGAGATACTTAGGTTTCTTGAAAATTATATCAATAAATTTATATTGAATTGTAATTTATTTTGATATATATATATTAATTTAATTAACACATAATAAAAAATTAATTATTACAAAAATTATTTAGTTTGAAGGATGGGAACTATTAAAAAATAATAATAATTTCTTATTTTTCTTCTACAAAATTAACAATTCTGATTAGGCTGTTAACTATCGGTACCGCATAGGCCAATAAAAAAGAGCTTCTACGTACCTTAAAATTTCTGCAAGACTTTCATTGGATTCTCAAATTCAAAGACTGACATTTCATCAGCAGATTCCCATGTTTTTTTTAGAATTATTTCCTTCTTCTCCTAATTAATTAGAATTTTATTTTAATCAAACTGCAAACTATCTAATTAATACAGTGGATCAGCGCTAATGGCATTTTAGAATGCTGGTTTCATTATTCTTTACAGTAGAAACCGGTCTATGTTTTAATAGAAAAATAATGTCCTGCAGTTCTCCATCGATCAAGTCTCAGCCCGTGATTAATCCAACTTAATTAATTCCCATATATAAACAATCTAAAAATTGACGTAAAAGATGGATTAAGCTTAACCATTAAACAAATGATCACGTTAAACTAGAACAAGTAGTTGGCTATCGTCATCCTCCACCATCCTATCTACAACCTAAATTCATGAGCTGCGAGCTAGTAATATATATATATATATATATATATATACTAGTCAATCGTAGCGGATTATGTACCTACATGAAACTTTTTTACCGTGTTACACGTTTAATTCTGGACAACTCGGAGAATTATAAATAAAAAATATTAAAATACATATAACACGCCGAAAAGTGTCTCGTAGGTAGAGAGTCGCATGTGGTGAGGCCAATTTTCCTAAAATCTATCCCAACTTGATTTTATTTTCACTCGACTTTGCTTTCCTCCAACATGACTGTGAAACGAAAGGATGTGAATAAAAACATTACTGTTATGTTTAATATTTTTAATTCAAAGCTGTTTCACTTGTTATTTCACGTGTTGACTTTATCGTCACACGTGTCACACGTACCCAATTAAATCGTCACGTGATAGACTGAAAAATCCGCCACACGTGAGGGGGCATGTTGAGATGTGAGAAAAATGTCCCACATTGGAAAAGCACAACTACAATTTGGGCATTATAAGATCTTGGACTACTCCTCCCATTGCCAATTAATTTTGAGGTGGAACCTCAACTTTTTACATTAATTATATTTAAATCATAATGTTTGGGTTTGACAATATGTCCACTTACAATGCCCTAGCATCCCGATTCACTGAAAAAAAAAAAAGAAAAAAAAAAGAAGAGAAGAACGTGTCTGACGGCAGATTTAACACTAGATATAGAGTCGCTTTGTTTCTTACCTGCAGACCACACTACGTCTAACGCATTAATTAAATGAGTTTAATGAAGTGATTAATAAATAATTGAGGTTTATAGTTACGAAGAAAGGTTCCATGAATGTAGCCTACCTGGAGTTGAGATAGTTGATATGATCGAGTTAGGGTTCTGTGTATACATGGAGACCTAGCAAGCTACCTTATGATCTTGTCTTCTGGATTCTCCTTGTCTGTGTGTTTCTAAAGGGATTCATAGATGTACTTAAATTTTTTGTATAATTTCATTCAAAATCTTCAAAATTTGAACTAAATTTCTAACCAACCATTGTTTGTTGAACGTGAAAAAGGATATTTTTATGATTATATATAAGCATATATAAATATAATATATTATAAATTAGATTATATATATATATATATATTATTTATATAAGTAATAGCATGAACAAGGTGCTTAGTCTCCTCGATGCCACCAGCTGAGCATCGATCCAGCTACCGTGTCTAGTATTGGTTATTCACGTTTGTACCAACACTTGCAAACATGGTTACCACTATCATGCATGATCATATATATAAAACCTAATAATACAATAAAATAAAATAAAACTGGTCACCCAAATAAATCCTAATTTTTTTAACACTTTGCACGACTAGTACTGCTGCTTCTTAGTTCTTGCTTTGGAAATCCAATTAAATCTTATTTGATTTCCATCACATGAAATTAATATATATTATCCCTCTTTTATTCGACCAATATATACTTACTCCATCGATTATTTACAATTCTCATAATATATGTCTAGTTAGAAAATTATTTAGTAGCTCGTCACAGACTATCAAAGATGAATGCAAACAAGACTTTTTTTTTATTTTTCTTAACCGTAATAAATCTGTAAATTGAATTTCCAAGGGCGACCTAGGTAGCTAGGTCTTATCCAATATTCATTAATAAACCTAAAACTAAAAACATTCATATGTACCTGAATGAGTGACCACATCTGACCGTATGGAGCACTTGTGGAAGTACTGAAGCAGGCGTGGGATGTGACCCACAAACACCAAAAGGAGCATGCATGGGTTAGTTCATGAAGCCTTTTGAATTTCTGGGCATGCCATGATGTGAAAGTGCTGCAGGTAGGTTCATCAGAGCATGGAGCTCCCCCTCCATCTTGGGCCTACAGATTTCAGTGGACAAATCTTATCGTTTGCTTTAGAAATATTTCTTCAACAATTATAGAAATAAAATACGTCAATACTTTCTAATTTTGGCCTTTCACCCTTTTTGGTTTTGCAATTTGAGAAGCATATGCATGAATTATTGGGGCTAAGGAAGAAACTTTGCCTACGTACTTACGTGGAACTGAATTGTACATTTATACTATTATTTGGTAGGTCGTAATCGTACCTTTAATAAAGTTGAAGACTCAAAATTGGGTTAATTTTTGGACTAGTACTGTAATAGTTTCAAAAGCCGAAATATATATTGGCACTTTTAAAAATACCTTCTCATAAATTAGGTTGGCCAAGGTGGGCATGCGCTTACCCCATGAAGTTATTTGGTTCGAAGAACTACTCGATGTAATTTTGGATATCTTAGTGCAGGACAATATAAATTTGTAATGGCGTCTCTGTGGTACTATTTTTCTTTAGATCGGATTGAAAGTTTCGGCAAAATTTTAATGAGACCATATTTTTACACCGTAACAATTGATGTTTGATTGCTATAATCGTAATGAATTTTCATTCCCTCAAAAAAAATAAAAACCTTCTCATAATTTTCATTGAAATAGTTCAAATGGTAAGTCGGTTAATCAGCACAATCAGCTCATTTCATGGTGATCATTTGTTCTTTGTAAGCAAATGTATATGCATCAACTCGATCAAGTACCAATAAAGTATTAAGAACCTAACTTGAAAGAAAAAATAGGCCCAATATACGCTCATGTTTCGTAAGTTTAAGGCATCTTATCGTTTATGATGTTTGTAATTAAGGAATATTAATCATATTTGTTTTCTACTATACGAGAATTTGTAGTTGTGTATTTCATAGAATTATGAGTTGGATTTAATTAAATGGAAGATTAAGTGACCTAGTTAATTAATTTTTTTCGTAATTTTACTTAAAAGAAATAATTTAATGAAATTATAATTTAAAATAATACCCCGTATGATAACAAATGAATACTTTATTATATTTATTTACACACAAAATAATTCAAATTAAAAATCAAACAATTTCCTCTACACTTGAGCTCAAACATAATAATAATATTATTGAGTGGATGGAACTTCGAAGTGGTGGTTCCTTCACTGTATGCCATTGCCAACCATTTTGGGAATCGAAGTCGGGGCGTCAGCAAAGCAAAGTCCCTTTCCTAATCTCGATATATATAGTAATTATTAGCTAATTAACTACTAATTAATTAATTAAAGGGATGAGATAGTTCGCTTAAACAAAGGGTGATGCTTTTCTTATCTTATCTTAATTTATAGTTTCTAGCTACATGCATGCATTCTCTTGATCCATGTAGCTTTCTCTCATAAATTTACTAATCAATGGTACCAATTAAGGACCCCACCAATTCATTGCATGCGGAACCTGCTAATCACGCAAAATTAGGGTTTTATTGCTTAACAAAAATAATTGTAACAATTAGGGTTTCAGATTTTTTATTTATTTTTTGTTAACGAATTCGTAATACGAAAAATTTCAAAAAGATTAGTGCATTACATCCTACTTAAATCCCAACTTAATTTTGGGTAGAATTGAACAAACGTATCAAGTAGAAAATATGGTGATTTATCATACCCGTTAAACTATCTAGGAGGTTTATTAGGATTTTAGATATTTTTTTTTATTAAAAAGATACATAAAATTCAATACGAAAATATATAATCATCGACCTTTATGCAAACTTAATTTAATTAAAATATCTTAAATATAAAAGAATAAGAGCAGCTTGAAAGAGAAAACTCATTATACCGGTGTAGCTACCTAGTGTTCGAATGTTTTGATTATATATACAAAAATCACTAGTGACAATTTTATTTTGCTCTAAAAAGAGCACATGAATTACTAATTAGAGGACAAAACCTCCGAGACACAAATCTCCAAGCAGAAACAGCATTGTGGGGGAAGAGATCTGCACTACATATTCAAACTTCGAAGACTTGAAAGATGGAATGTTCGAAGGTAGCGAGAACATCAACAATAAAATTTATCCCACCCCACCACCAGTGATAACTATGCTTTGAGTTTGTGGTAACCAAAAATTACTTCTTGTACAAACTTGTTATGATCGAGCTGTTAGCTTGTTTAAGCAAAGGATTAAAGTAGTTGACAATTTAATTTTAAAACACCCATCCTACCTACCATAAATAATTAATAAATAAAAACCACTTGAGAAACAAAATGATAGAAACTAATATATTTTTCCTTAATGTCAATGTTGAGAGGTTTTGTATTCAATCGGCCATCCCCAGCACTTATACTTTTGGGCCATCGCCACCCCAAAACCTAGCTTAGGCCTCAGTACATGAACCAACTGCTACTATATATAATGCTCTTGCTTCCTCGATTTTGATGTCATCACTCAAAGCCCACAGTCTCTCTCTCTCTTTGAGAATCTTTCAAATTAACTTCAATAGTCCTAAGGTTCTTTGAAAAACGATTGGGTTTCTGTAAATTATCTAAAGCGTGCCGTCTTTTCCTTTTTCTTGCTCAATTAAGCTTAATATTTAGTGTGTCTTTTGGAGCAAGAAAGCTATCTTCACTCTACCAGATGCCACCCATGGCTCTGACTTACCACGGTGGTGCTTTGCTCCAAGGCCACCTACCAATCTCAATTTTATGGTATGGAAATTTCTCACCACCCCAAAAATCCATCGTTGTTGATTTTCTTCTCTCGCTTAAAAATCCACAAAAAGAAAAAAATGGTCTTGAAAATGTTGGGCCCTCAGTCCATCAATGGTGGACCAAAGTTCAAACATACGTGAAAAAAGCCGACAAAAAAAAACCTATACTTCTCTTTCATCCCTAGTCTCGGACAAAAATTGCTCCATTGGCAAAATTTTGAAAAGATCTGACATCTCCCAGTTGTCTCATTGGGTCAACCCGTTATCAAAGGGATTGACTCTTGTCCTCACTGCCCATGACATGGTTGTTGAAGGCTTTTGCATGGGCAGTTGCGGGTTTCATCAAAGGCTGGAGCACAAACCCAACTCAGTCGTTGTCTAGGTTGGAAACTCGGTGGCTCAGTGCCCGGGTTAATGCACGTGGCCATTGCACCAACCTAGGTACGGACTGCAGACTCCACCAGTGGGTGCACCCAATGGTGACGTGGGGGTGGATGGCATGATCGTGAATAACGCGAGTCTTTTAGCTGGCTCTGTAACGAACCCATTTGGAAGCATCTCGATGCGGATGAGGCTCCACTGGAGGCGACTTCAGCTTATCCTGGGGTGTATGGAAAGGCGTCTTATCCGGGTAATGCTGGAGTGTTGACGACAGACGCAAGTTCTGGTGCAAGCTATAACGCGATTGGTGGGAATGAGGGGAAGTACCTCTTGCCTGCGTTGGTCGATCCTTATACTGTTGAGAGTGAAGAAGATGAAAATGAAGAGAGGTGATGAAGGAATGGATGAGAAGTAAGGTTCAAGATGCACAAGAGATTGATTAGCTTTTCTGTTATTCTTTATTTCTCATTACACGATCATAGTGATCATCTTGCATCTTATATGTTCATTTACATCACATAGCGATTGCTTAGAGTCTAAGTAAGTGCCTAACTAAACCATAGTTACTTAACCATGATTCTAATTGTCACATAGAGTTTACTGGTTTCGGTTACAACAGAATTCTATCAGTTTCCTTGGTTGCTAGCCTTCTTTTAGAGGTGACAATCGTGACACTTGGCACAAGCTCATGCGGCCAAGGATTATGAAGCAGACGTCATTCCCTTACTGTTAACATCCCCCCTCAATCTGATGCTCCATCAGATTGGAAACATGAATGTGAAAGGTTCGTTCATCGAGTGACTTGGTGAACATATCAACAAACTGATGAGAGGAGGAGACATGTTGAACATCCAGGTCCCCACGAACAACACGTTCTTGAATGAAATGGTAGTCGATCTCAATGTGTTTTGGCACAGGAGTGAAAATAAGGATTGACAGACAATGTGGTGGCAGACGTACTATCGTAGTAGATCAGAGGGGGTTGTAGTAATGGAACACGAATGGAGCAAAGAAGCTGACAGATCCAGGCCAACTCAACAGCTGTGACCGCCAAATCACGATACTCAGCCTCCGTACTGGATTTAGAGACAGTCTGCTGTTTCTTGGAGGACCATGAGAAGAGGTTAGTGCCAAGGAAGACAACCATACCCGTGGTAGAACGTCTGTCATTGGGATCACCCACCCAATCAGCATCAGTGTAGGCACTGAGATCTAGAGATCTCATTCCAGCAAACCCTATGATGCTCCGGTAATTCGCTTAATAGCCATAAAGTATGTGCTTAATCTCATTGCAAGTAGCGAAGTAGCGATGATGCTCTGGTAATTCGCTTAATCTCATTGCAAGTAGCGAAGTATGCGCTTAATTGCCATAAAAAGAGAGTCACAGGGAGCCTGCATGAACTGGCAGACCTGATTGACAACAAACGCTATGTCAGGATGTGTAAAGGTCAAATACTGCAGGGCACCTACAATGCTTCGGTAATTCGACAGGTTAGAGTAGGCAGGATTATCATTCCAGCGTAGGCGTGTACCAGGTGCACTAGGAGTATCAAAGCCATTGTTGTGATCCATCAATGTCTTACTGAGCAAGTCATGAACATATTTCTCCTGAGACAAGTAGAGACCAGATGAGGAACGCGAAATCTGAATGCCAAGGAAATACTTCAGATCACCTAAGTCCTTCAGGTCAAACTCAGAAGTGAGAGAGTCGATGACAACTTATATTGCAGCTAAGAAGCTCCATGTGAGGATGATATCATCCACGTATAAGGGCAGAACAACCAGATCACTAGAAGTGTGTTTGGTAAACAATGAGGGATCAAACCATGTGGACTGAAATCCCAAACTGGGGAGGAAACTTGTGAAGCGCTCATTCTAAGCACGAGGGGCTTGCTTGAGAGCATAGAGGGATTTGTGAAGCAGGCAAACATGATCTTTGTACTGAGGGCACTCAAATCCAGAGGACTGAGACATGTAAACTTCCTCTTTGAGAATCCCATGTAGAAATGCGTTTTTAACATCAAGTTGTTTCAATGGCCAGTGAAGTGAGCAGCCAAGGCCAAGACAAGTCTGATAGTAGTTGACTTGATCACAGGACTAAAAGTCTCACCATAATCAAGCTCTGGTTCTTGACTGAACCCTTCGACTACTAGTTTAGCCTTATGTCTTGCTATAGACCCATCCGAGTTCTTCTTTATTCTAAAAACCCACTTACAGCCAACAAGATTTATGTTAGGAGGAAGAGGAACTAAGGACCAAGTCTTCTGAGTATGAAGAGCAGTGATCTCTTCAACCATTGCTTGATGCCAAACATGAGAAGTTATGGCCTTCTAAAATGAGCTTGGTTCAATTTGGGAAAGATCAGGCTCATGTGGATCAAAGACTGATGTTACTGAGGAACTAAAGGCCCTGGATTTGACAACTCCACTCTTGGACCTGGTCTGCATAGGGTGCATATTAACACCTGAGATGGGAAGAACAACTTGCAGAAACTGTGGTTCAAATCATCTGTGGAGTTGAGATCGTGCAGGTGGGCAGGTGCTTTGGATACAGAAGCCTGCTGAGTATTGACATCAGATTTTGAGGCAATGAAGGTGATGCTGCAGAGACAGAAGGCTGCTGAGAATGATCAGTAGAATCTGAATGAGAGGGAATTGAAGATGGTCGTGCAAATGACTCAATAGATGACGTGGAGTGTGAGCTGAATGGAGCTGAGCTTGCTGGGACATGAACCACAAGAGCAAGAGGAGAGCTGAATGAAGGCAGAACAGAACTAGACAGGCAAGGTAAAATGAGTGGAGAACTGGAGATGGGAGAAGATACTGGAGGAACAGACTTAAGAGAGACATATGGAAATTCAGACTTATTAAACAACACATGCCTGGAGATATAAAACTTTGAATTCAGAGGATTAAAGTATATATAACCCTTATACTGATCAACATAGCCTAAAAAGATACATTTCACTGTTTTAGGTTGCAGTTTTGTGGTGTTGTAATGTTTGAGAAGAGGAAAAAAGAGCAACCAAACACTTTAAGGAATTGAATAGGAGGAGAGGAACCAAATAGTTTTTCATAGGGAGATGACATTCTGAGATTGAAGCAAGGCATTCTATTGATCAAATAAACTGCAGTAAGACAGGCATAAACCCAAAACTGAACTGGTAGCTTGGCAGTTTGAAGAAGGGTGACAGTGGTTTCAATGATATGCCTGTGTTTTTTCTCAGCCAACCCATTTTGTTCTAGTGTATAAGGGCATAATTTCTGATGTTTTATGCCTTTAGACAACAAAAAGGTTCTAAGATTTAAGCCAATGTACTCACCCCCACCATCAGACTGTAAGATTTTAATGGAAGTAGAAAAGGAATTAGATACAAAGGCATGAAAAGGCAGTAAAGATAGAACAAAACTCAGATTTAGTTTTCATTGGAAACAACCAAGTAAATCTAGTACACTAATTAATCAATGTTGCAGAAAACCTGAAACCATCAAGTGAGGAACTGGGAGAGGGCCCCCATACATCAGTATGAATAACCTCAAAAGGGGCAATAGATTTTGATGCACGAAAGGAAAAAGACGGTTTGCTAAATTTCCCTCATAAATAAGACTCATAAGGTTTTTGATGAGAATCAGGAGAACAAACAATACTAGACTTATTCAATATGGAAGACACAATTTCATTAGCTGGATGACCTAATCTATGATGCCATAGATTGAAAGTCACTTTCTTGCACATCAAGGCTGATTGGACAAATTTCTGATAAGCTAGAAAAGCAGAAAAATAAGAGACTTGGCATGGAATTGAGTATAGACCTTCACAACTCATCCCCTTATATAGTGTTTTTCCTGTGGTCCTGTCTTGAATCACAAAGGAAACATCATCAAGAATAAAACGTACTTGATTATCTTTATAGAATTTGTTGATAGATAGTAGATTTTGTGTGATATGAGGCACATGTAAAGCTTGATTGAGTTTGAAACATTGTGAGGAAGGAGAGTTGGTAACAAGGGAAGATTGGCCAATATTGGCAATTTGCAAACCTGAGCCACTGGCTGTGGTTACAGTTTCTGAGGTATGATGTGGAGTAACCATGGTCAATTGAGAGGTATCAACTATCATATGGAATGTTGCACCTGTATCAGGAAGCCAAAACTCTTGATTTTGAGAAGTAGCCTGAGGATTTTCCAGAGAATTACCTTGAGAATAGCAATTTGATGGAGCAGAAGCTGCCATGGCTTGCAGATTAGAATTTAGGACAGGAGATGGTGAGCTTCCTTGGTAAGAATAATTGCTATATGATAGAAGTTCATGGCATTATGGCCATATTTCCAATAGATTTGACAAGGTTCAGCGGTCTGAGGGGCTTGTGATAAATGTCTATGATAACAATCTGGTGCAATATGTCTTATTTTCCCACAAATGTGACAATTGGTACCTTATGTGAACCTTGAGAATTCTGCTAAGGTCCCTGAAAGTTCTGTTGAGAGTGTTGAATTCTGTTTTGACCATTATACCTTCCACCATTATAGCTATTGTAGAATCAGTTCTTTCTGCCTCTATAGTTGTTATTGTTGCCTCTCCACTGATTGTTGTAGGAAGGAGTGTTGTAACCCCCATTATACCCAAATTGCTAAAAATTACTGGTATACTGGACATGGACTTGATCCATCAACAAAACTAGTCAGATTATGCACGCTGAGTAACAATTCCATTTGAAACCTTCAAGTCATATAGTTGTGATCATCGAGCATGACTTGAACTAAGTTTCCCACAGTGGTAGTGAGACCTGCAATAAGTGACTGTAGGATTTGTAATTGGGACACATTCACCATTGTTTCATTTCTCTTGAGATTACTTTCCATTGAGACCTTTTGTCAAACACTTGGCAAGCTTCTTGAGCTTCTTCTGAGCTTTTTCTTCAGTTTTTTCTTCAGAAAAATCGTGTGCTTCTTTGAGCTTTCTTGCAACTTCTTGAATTTCTTGAGCTTCTTAACTTCTTGAACCAAGAGCAACAACACAAAGAACAAATGAACAGCGGAAGAATGAAGATCAAGTCCAGGCCTTTCACGGCTCTGAAACCATGTAACAAGTTGAGGTTCCACTCAAAAACCAATTGGTAATGGAAGGTGTAGTTCAAGATCTTATAAGGCACAAATTGTAGTTGTGCTTTTTCGATGTGGGACATTTTCCTCACATCTCAACACGCCCCCTCACGTGTGGCGGATTTCCCAGTCTATCACGTGACAAATTGAATGGGTACGTATGACACGTGTGATGGTTAAACCTATCACGTGGAATAACCCCGCTCTGATACCATGTTGGAAGTGAAGAAGATGAAAATGAAAAAAGGTGATGAATGAATGGATGAGAAGCAAGGTTCAAGATGCACAAGAGATTGATTAGCTTTTCTGTTATTCTTTATTTCTCATTACACGATCATAGTGATCATCTTGCATCTTATATGTTCATTTACATCACATAACGATTGCTTAGAGTCTAAGTAAGTGCCTAACTAAACCATAGTTACTTAACCATGATTCTAACTGTCACATAGAGTTTGATGGTTTCGATTACAACAGAATTCTATCAGCTTCCTTGGTTGCTAGCCTTCTTTTAGAGGTGACAATCGTGACACTTGGCACAAGCTCATGCTGCCAAGGATTATGAAGCAGACGACATTCCCTTACTGTTAACATATACTTCTCAGTGTTCAACCGTTGTGTGATGGTGACACAGTGGAAACACATGGGACACATGGTCAATCTTATGTTGTACATCAGATTATGTTAATATCATTCGTCATTTGACGTGTGTATTTTCTACCTATAAAAGATATACGTACATAAACGATTTTTGTATATATATAATATTATAATATACAAATGAAAATAAGTAAATAGTATTTTGAGTTCATAAGAAGATTATCACAAAATATTTAGTAATTAATTTTCAATCTTAATAGTTATACATAATAAAGTTCTTATTTATACTCTCGTGAATGAAAAAAAAAACTATATTAGTTATCCAAAATAATAAGAAAATTTCCTTGTCCTAATAGTGAATTCATGAACACGTTTAATATGTGATTAAAAATCATTTTTTTTTTATTTTTTTACTTTTATACATACACAATATTCGGCTAGGGTTTGGAGATTTTAACTTTTAGAAGATTTTAACTTAGAAATTTTAATACCAAATTTAAGTAATCTTTTTTTAGTATATTGTTTTTAGTTATTCAATATTATAGTAGATAATTGAAGTTTAATGTTGTGAGCACATTATTTTTGAATTATTTTTTAACGAGTAAAGTATGCTTCGTGCAAAATTATCTCTAAATTATATTTTAATTTTAATTTTAATTTAAGTTTAAGATTTTATACATGTTTAAGATTTTATCTACCCAAATATATTCTTCATTTTTCAAATTTTCATTCCTCAATACTCTTATTAGTCCTTACGTTTATTGTAGAATAATGCACGAAGCAAACGGTTCTGCCATGCGGATTTGATCGGTTTTTCGGTCCAATTGCCCTGCCCTTTGCCTCTGTAAGACATAACAAGACAAACTCATATTTACCCGTTTTAAAACAAATTAAGACAGATTTTGTCTTCTTCCTGTTTTCAAAACAGAAGTTAGCCTGAATGATTTTATTTTTACCACATTGATGGTTGACATCAATAATCAATTAACAACAATTAAACAGTATCTATATGGTCCAAGTACAAAGTAATTAATAACTCAACACAGATAACAATAATTAATTAACAAAACAACAGTCATTAACATAAGGCAGCTGATTAAAGCTGATTGACCATTTTGTTCAAATCCGTATTCAAATTCCTTAGTTTCTCTGCGATAGAAGCACCTGCTTGACCAGCTTGTCCAAATTCACCAAGGATGATCCACCACCAGCCGTCGCCTCCTCCGCCAAATTCTTCCACTCCACCGCTTTCTTCTTCATCTCTTTCCCCTCCTCTCCCTCCATCAACTTTCTCACGAGCCCCTCAACGTAATCTCTCTTGACATCGCCCTCTATCTCAAAACCAATCCCCCACTCTTTGCAAGAGAACCTACAATTGGTTTGTTGCTCTGCAAAGAAGGGCCAGCAAATCATGGGCACTCCGCCGGTCACGCTTTCAAGCGTAGAGTTCCACCCGTTGTGTGTCAAGAACCCTCCGATCGCCGGGTGGCTCAAAACTTGTTCTTGAGGGCACCAATTCGCCAACATACCCCTTTCTTTGGTCTCTTCCATAAACTCCGGTGGTACGACAGCGGACTCACCCCCGACCAGGTCAGGCCTGATGACCCACAAAAACGTATGGTTGCTATTTGCAAGTCCCCAAGCAAACTCAATCAGCTGCTCAGATGTCATCACCGTGATGCTTCCAAAGTTGACGTAAACCACAGAATTGGGTTTTTTAGATTCAAGCCACTCGAGACACTCTGCCTCCTCTGTCCATAGGTTTGATCCGATAGACTTCAACTCGTTTTCGGCAGGTGGGATTCGGTTCTGGAGAAGATGAAGGGGCCCAATGGAGTAAACCGGTGGCATCAAAGCTGACAGGGCATCCAAAACATTACGTTCAAAATCGTTGAATGTGTTGAGAATTATAGCTGAGGCTTTTAGTGATCGTTTGGTCTCATGCTGGATGAAATCCAGCATGACATCGTTAGGGTCTGTGGTCCTCATGAAAGTTGGGATGTCCTTCAATCGAACATCTTTCATGCCCGGAATCCAATCGATCACGGTATCTAAGTACCCATTTGTCAAATAACTCTCATCTGCAAATCAAATTTGAAATCTCAACAATCTAACAAATACCAATTTACAATATACATACAATATGTAGTCCATGCATGTACAAAATAAAAAAAAATTGTACAAATAGAGGAGTGAGGCCTTTCGCAATGAGTACAAATACCAATTTACTCTCATCCATGCATGTACAAATACCAATTTACGATACCAATTTAAAAAGATTGTACCTTTGAGAGGAGTGAGGCCTTTCGCAATGAGTTGGTGGTAGTGAGCGTAGGCCAAGAAGCCACAGGCACTAGTGGTCCAGAACAGAACTTCAGGCAGCCCCAATTCCTCGGCGGCGTCAAGAGTGAAACTCATGCAACCGTCGGAAACTATGCAGCTGACCGGAGGCGAATCTGGCGAGGAATTGAGCTTGGAGAGGAGATCCCTGAAGTAAGGCAGGCTGTGTTTTCTGGTAGAAAAACATAGGGAAGGAATGTCTTGGGTGGAATTGGCGTCAGTTTGAGGGAGGCCATCGGCGATGGTCTCGAATCGAAAGGAGGGAAGGCCGTCGAGAGAGGCGGGACCTCGGGATTTAAGGAGGCGTTTGTGGTTGAATTCTGTGTTGACGAAGGTTATGTGGAAGCCTTTGTGGTGGAGGAGTTTGGCAAATTGGAGCATTGGGTTTATGTGGCCTTGGGCTGGGAATGGTATGCAAACTGCATGGGGCTTCTCTGTCATCAAACCAATCGAACCCATTCTCTCCGTTTTCTTTCTTTCTTTTGTTTTCCTTAGTTTCTCAAAAAATCGAACACGATATATGAACGGGAATTGGTAATGAAATCAGAAGAATGGTGTGGTGGAAATGGAAGGAGGCAGGAGCCCTTTTTATTGTAGGTGAAGGCGGTGTATCTCCTACACAGGGATTTCTTTAAACAATTTACAAGTCAACAAACTCGACTTCTGTCTCTGTTACTCAACATTACAGAGTTTGTATTGACTTTGTTGAAATAAGAACTATAAAATAATAACTAGTTTCATGCTAATATGACAACTGGTGGTGATAACTTTATATATTATAAGCCATCGTCAAGGTGGCATAATTCCTTTTTTAAAATAAGATATTAGTCGGTTTGTAGGAGTCAAAATCTATACGAGACTAGCGGTATTAGAGCATCCGCGGTAGACTTACTAAATATAACTTTGCGATAAATTTAAATAAAAATTTATCTAAAAATTCTAAAATGAGTTTGCAACGGACTTAACAAATTTATCAAAAAAATTTGCTCTTTTTGGTTTGGCTCGCTACTAATAAGCTCCTTGGCTCGCTACAATATTTCTTTCTCATCTCTCTCTCTCGAGGACCATCTACCAACGCCTTTCTTCCTCTCTCGCTCCCAGGATCTCTGCAACTCAGCCAGGTTCTCCACCCAACCAAAAATTCTTCATCAACAATGTCAGGACCTATCCTAAATATCCCCTTGATATCCGGAACGAACCCTGCTTCCGTCTGACAATCACACTTAAAGTATCAAAAGAACCGCAACATAACCATAAGCATAACTATCAGACAAGGGAGAAAATATAATACAATCGTAATACAGAGCATAGCGTTATATAAAACAGGCACAAAAATCCTACTAGGCTAATCTCGCAACGGAAGAACGTCGTAAGCTCTATGCCTCGGTTCCTGCCTCAACGTTCACCCAACGCTATCACCACGACCTGGAGGGTAATTTAAAACCAGAAAAATGTGAGTGGACTAAAGAAATAAAAGTTCAAAACACGATTTAAGAACAAAATAGTTTTAAGAAAACAACAAGATTTTTTCCTCCATTTTAAAATCAAGTATGCATGTCTAACGAAGTATCGGAAAACCACAACATAAAACAGTATAACAAATGTGCCAAGGTCGTATCATAAAAACCAAATCCACTAATGTCAAAGTCCGATCAAGGGTCTATCCGAGTCTTTAAACTCAAACCAGGCCTCAAATGTAATCCGAGTCTTTAAACTCCTGAGTCTTTAAACTCAATAGGCCTACGGGGGTAATATCATAAATATCCGAGTCTTTAAACCCCCGAGTCTTTAAACTCAATCCGGGCTCGTCCCCCGTCCATCAGAATCCGAGTCTTTAAACCCATAAATCAGATCCAGCAAATCCAATCCAAAACCAAGTGAAAACCAGTTCTGAATTCATATCCAAACCCGAATCCGAAATCACCGGTCCGAAGCCCTTCCGGCGTCCAAAACCGTCATTCCAAATCCAAATCCGGAATTCTACTTTTTCAACTTTAAAACCAAATCTCGTTTCTCGAAATCCGATTCTAAAATCGAAAAACGTGCTAGAAACCCCAAATGTCTCGAAAAACGTGCAAACAGATCAACCACATATAATATCATTAAAAAGCATAAAAATATACTTAAAATCATAAAACATAAATAAAAGCAGCTAGACATTCTTGTAAGAAAAGAAGGAGTCCACTCACAGTCTGAAAGCGTCAATCGCGCTCTGTGTGCTCCTCAACCGTCTCAGGCGTCTCTCGTCCTGTCAATAGTCACAAGGTAGGGTCATAAATACGTCAAATATGCTAACCCTAATTTCCCCAAATTTCCGGGAATTTAAACGTAATTTAAATTTAAACCCTAAACCGTCCGAATCCTAGAACTATCCCGAAACAACGTCTGATTAACCCGAAACTTGTCCCAATGGATTCATTATAACATTTAGACTAAAAACCCTGTTGGAAGGTTCCTCAGAATCCTCCCCACGTGCCCCCACGCGCCGCCCAAAGTGGCTGCGCGTGGGCCTCACGCGCCTGCACCAGGGCACTGTTCACCATCGTCTTCATTGAACGAACCGGTCTGAACCGGCATTCCCGGTTCTCTGCAATTCCTCCATGATTTTCAACCATTTCAATCCCATAAGCTTGGTCCAGTTCCCAGCAATCATTTCCCGTCCTAAAATCTAGAAATTAAAGCCCTAAACTCATCGACTTCAACCTCGAAATAAAACAGCCCGATATCCCTGTTTCGGTCCCCGACCACTCAGACATTCCCCCATCACGACAACCACCCTAGACGACTCCTAGGACCTTCCTAAGTCTCACACCACTCACCAAATCCCTCGACTCATTCCCAAAAGCCATGACTTTTGATTTAAGCAAATCGGGAAAAACAGGGGATTTGAGTCTTACTGTTGATTCGTCCTCCGCCGTTCACACCGTCGTGCACCACGGTGTCCACTGGGTCTCCTTCAGCTGTCTTAGCCTCCTCTTAGCTTGGATTGGACCAACAAACGACACAACCACCGCCAATTTCCCACGACCCTCTCTGTTTTCCCTGAAAATCGAACCGCACACCCTCGTTCTTCCTTGAACGATTTCACTCCCAAACCCAGTCACCAGCTACTCCTTCTTCTCTCTGTCACTCTCGCAATTCACAAAACCTCCACACACTCACATAATCGATCAAAGTCCTCATCGCCTCACCTCTCTGTTTTCTGTTCTCAAACCCAAAATGCACGGTTGAAATCAACCAAAATGTGCCTGTGTTTATTGTAAACAATCCTAGAAACCTCTAGGGTCCATCCACGTGTCCAATTCCCCATGGACCAAGACACAAATATCCAATCCCACTAAACCAAATGCCCTTATCTGATTGGCCCTAAAGGAAAAAGACCAAAATGCCCCTAGAACTAAAATTACCATTTTACCCTTCAACTTTCCAGACCCATAACTATTTCGTTCGACGTTCGATGACCGCGTGCAGCCTGTCGTTGTACTCAGGACGTCAAGAGCTATCTAACGGTCCTCCGTCTATGTGAAAATCAAAAGTCCAATAAAAAGTCAATATTTTCCTCTATTTACTCAAAATTACGGTAACGCCCTCAATCTTCCGAACGTCATAACTTTTCCTCCGATTGTCCAAATCGGACATGCCACCTGTCTACGGACTCGTGACGTCCTAAACTACGTCACGGTCAATGGTCAACGCTCATTCAACCTGCAATTCAAAAAGTCAACTTTTGACACACTATTCACATGGGCAAAATTGTCCTTTTATACAAATCTTTTACAAAATTACATTTGTACCCTTCCTGAAGGTACAGGTTGTTACAAACAATCGGGTCTACTACCAGGTTTTCCACCAAATCAAATCCATACATAGGTAAGTAATGATTTCGATTTCGATCCTTCACTGCTAGCTTTCGTCTTCCGCGTCACACCCAACCCAGCCCCAGAGCTCTTATTTAGGTCTTCTTCGATTCTTGACGGCGTCATTTTCATATGTTTCCCAGAGCTCCATCTCTCGCTCAATCTGTCTTGTGTCTCAGTCAATTACTATGTCTCCTCTTTGTGGCTAATTTATCGGGTGGCGTTTCAGATAGGGAGGGCTTAGTGCAACCAAGGCTTGGGGATATACCGAAGACCTGTGTGGAAATGATTTTGATGAATATAGACCTTTCTAAAATTTGAAAATCGGCGTGGTTGAACCGGGCATTTAGGGGTGCTTCCTTGGCCGATTTCATCTTGGAATCCAAGTTGTCGTCGAATTATCAGTTTATTGTAGACAAGGTGCTCGATGAAACCACTAAGTCTAAAATATCTAGGATAAGGGTTATGTCAGGACCCGTCCCAATCCCCCCGGGATTAACGCGGGACGCGCCTGATCCTGTCTGACACGGAGTGTCAGACAAGGGAAATTCCGACTTTAGCCCGCTCAGGGCTTCAGAGTACGCCAGGATCAGGAGGAGGAGTGTGATGTCTCAGTCTTTGCTACAGCCCACATCCGCTATCAACCTGAAGGGCAATCAAAACATTTAAAAGTTGTGAGTGGACAAAACAAAGAGTTTTTAAAAACATTTACACAAAAGGCATTTATACCCTTCACTAAAAAGCATGCATGCATTCGAAAACCATTTACCAAACCACTAGGGTCATGGCCTAAAATTTTAAATGAAATCAATCATACGGGCCACTGCCCAAATCCATGTGGGACTCAGCCCAAAACCAGAAATCCGATCATATAACATATAAATATAACATATAACAAATCCTGTCACGGTTTCGAAAACTACGTGCGTGCTACCCGGGGTCTCAAATCCCAAGTCTCCCTAGGGTCCACCCAGGTTAATGTCCGTAGATCAATGACCCTCCCTGAGGGTTACAATCCATAGGCCTTCCTGAGAGTAAGGTACCCAACAGGGGCGACTCCACTCAGTTAGTGCTCCGTGACTACTCAGGGGTCCATCCAGGCCAATGACCCTCCCTAGAGTAGACAATCCAAATAAAGGAATGTATATGAATATATATATATATATATCGAAAATATTCTTAAAACCTTTCAAGTGATTCATGTCCGGTCCCCATAAATCGTCATGAAATCAGAAATCCATTTAGGGTCCCCGACCCGAAATCATAAACATAAACCAACTGGGCCTCAAGCCCGAACTCATGACTCAACTGGGCATCATGCCCGATATCTCAGGGTCAGTCACGATTCCAATCGTAGTGATGCGTGCAACCATCCGTCCAGGACCGCCCTCAATCCTGGTATGTCGCAGTAAGCAAATCAACCGACGCGACCACCTCTAGATCATGGTGCACCCATCACCGATCGATATCCTGAACCGTCAGCACTCCAAAGTCGAGCCTCCAGTGGCTGCTCGACAATGGGACGTGCATCGTGACCTCTCCGGAAGGAACATATCCCAATCCGGAGGCGAGCGTCGTATCATCTGTCGCCGTGCACATAGCACTCGCCGCGACCACGACTCAGACCCGTAGGTCACCAATAGGGCCATATGCCCGGGAAAAAACTAAATGGGTCTCGTGCTCGAGTTTACCTTTTCAAATCCAAATCCAAAACCATTTACTTAAACCGAAACCACAAATATGTATAAGCACCGTATAGGGCCGAAATCTCGAAATACGTGCAAATACGTAAACACACACAAATGCACTCATGGCATCACAAAACATGTATTAAAACATATATAAAATTTTTATGCATGCATCAATTTAGAAAACAAGGTCCACTCACAGATCGTCCGAAACCACGTCTCGATACGCGTGCCATACGCCTCACCCGGGCCAATCACCGTCATTGGAACCTCCAAACCTGTCCAAATCGTAATAGAGGGTTACTAACTACTTAAATAACCCCTCACTAAAGTCTCGTAATTTTCTAGAATTTTTAACTATTTTTAAACTCGATCCTAAATCTTCGGATATCCCGAAATATATCGAGACGGTGACCGATTGACACGAAACTAGTCCCAAAATGTTCGTTACATCTAATAGATGATTTTACGTGTTGGAACTTTCCCCAGAAAGTCCCCCACGCGCCCGCACGCGTCACCTGAAGTGGCTGTGTGTGGGAGCCACGCGCTAGCTACAGGATCGTGCTGTCCTTCGGCTAGGCTAGTTTGAACTGGCTGGTCCGGTTCATTCCTGCAACACGGTCTAGTCGAACCGGTCCGTTCGATTCATTCCTACAACACGGTCCAACCAAACCAGCAGAAACGATTCAGGCCATTTCCTCTTTCCATTTTCATCCATTTTCTTCATTTTCAATTCCTACACCATCCTAACAACATTTCCTATCATCCTATGTCGTTAAATTCTAGAAACAAACCCTAAATCCCATTGGTTCTAAAAACCATTTTGAACCAAACATTCCATCCCAAGTTCAGGGCACTTCTAGGGGTCCAAACTTCAACCTAAGGGTTCTAATAGGTTCCTAGGATCACTAGAAAGAGATTGGGAGGATCGATTTGGGTTAACTTGGCCGAAATTGGAATTCGGTGGGTAGCCACCAAAAATCTTCCAACCGCCGTTCCGGGCTTTCTCAGCCGTCCTCAGCCTAAAAAACTACCTCCTAGAACTCCTACAAATCTTTTAAACCCATCCTAACCAACATCTAAACTTCTTAACGTCCAAAAACCGAAATTGAAATTTCAAAACATACAGAGGGGGTTTGGTGTCAGGACCCAACTCATCTAGCACGATATTGTCCGCTTTGGGCCTCATTGCCCTTGCCCTCACAGTTTTGTTTTCGAGAGTTCACGGTGCAACTTCCCAGGGGGTCACCCATCATGGAATTGCACCGGGCTCAACTCGTTTAACTTTGGAGTTCCAACCGAACCCAAAGCCAATGAGATACCAAAAGGCCTCGTTTAGATCAGAGTTGCGCAGCGACCCACTCTATCTAACACGATATTGTCCCCTCTCGACTCACTAGCCGAACCAGCCCAGGGAGAATGGTTTTGTTCCCGGGAGCTCACAGTGCAACTTCCCAGTGGGTCACCCATCATGGCATTGCACCAGTTTCCACTCGCTTAACTTGAGAGTTCCCCAGGAATCCAAAGCTAGTGAGCTCCTAGAAGGCCTCGCGCTAGATAGGTGTGTGCCTACACCTTTAAGGCACACCACCATTCTCATCCCAAACTATTCCTCCCTCGCAGGAATGTGGGATCGTTCACTGCAGGACACGGGTCTTACAATCCACTTCCCTTAGAGCCAAGCGTCCTCGCTGTCACACTTCCCGGTCAGGGTCTGGCTCTGATACCATTCTGTCAAGACCCGAACTTCCTCTGTCAGGACTCGACTCATCTAGCACGATATTGTCCGCTTTGGGCCTCCTTGCCTTTGCCCTCACGGTTTTGTTTTCGGAAGTTCATGGTGCAACTTTTTAGGGGGTCACCCATCATAGAATTGCACCAGTCTTAACTCGCTTAACTTTGGAGTTCCAACCGAACCCAAAGCCAATGAGCTCCCAAAAAGCCTCGTTTAGATCAGAGTTGCGCAGCGGCTCACTCTATCTAACACGATATTGTCCCCTCTAGACTCAGTGGCCGAACCAGCCCAGGCCGAAGGGTTTTGTTCCCAGGAGCTCACGGTGCAACTTCCCAGTGGGTCACCCATCATGGGATTGCACCAGCCTCCACTCGCTTAACTATGGAGTTCGCCAAGAATCCAAAGCCAGTGAGCTCTCAGAAGGCCTCGCGCTAGATAGGTGTGTGCCTACACCTTTAAGGCACACCACCATTCTCATCCCAGAGCATTCCCCCTTCGCAAGAATGTGGGATCGTTCACCGTTCCCTCCAGGACACGGGTCTTACATTCGGGTTTACCTTGGCCGTGTAATCCACCGCCGTCCATGGCGGCCCCCAACAGCCTGACACTTCCTTCCTTGGTCCAGCACTCATCCTCAACTCTCTCATGGCCTCAGATAGATCAGATGGGAAGGGTTTGGATTTGGGTTCACTGGGTTTGGGTTTTGGTCGATCTAATAAACACAGAGGGGGAGGGAGGGGGTTGCATGTGTCTGTGTAAGGGAAGCAATGGATGGGTGACACTTGTCACTCATCTATTTGGCCTGGGAAAAAGATCTGGGCCCCATTTAGGACAAAAGTCCACTTTTTTCTCGTAAAACGTACCGCTTGAATAGTACTTCGTAACTTCCATGAACCGTAACTTTTTTATCGAACATCTGAATTCGACGTGCCGTCTGTCTACAGACTCGTATCGACCCAAAAGTCAACCTTTCGCCTTCGTTTAGGGGTAAAATCGTAATTTTGCCCTGAAAATCCGTTAATCGTCGGCTAATTCCCGATTAGCCCTACTAATTCGTAATTAGTCTTAATTAATCCTTTAAATTTGGGACGGGTCATTACAGATTATCTATGCCATGCTTTGCAAGTCTAATTCGTTTTATGGTGGCACAAAGGTACTTACTTGACCTCCCCAATCCCCATCCTATAATTATCCCTTTTTGTTTTTCTCTCTAAGAAGCTGCATTTAGCATTTACATAAATTTGATTGAATCTTTTTGTTGGGCTTGTTTCTTGTTTTGTGAAAGAAATTTGTCTTGATAAAAACAAGGGTGCTATCTGTTTGTCGATTTCTTCAAAGGCTTTATCGATCACAGGGATCGATGATAGGAGGTATCGGAATTTCATAGCAATTGATGAATCTAGGTGAGTATTACTATTTAAAGTGCTTATGTTAGAATTTGATGAGACATGAACCAGCAAGAGCTGAGATGTCGCCTTTTCCCCAAACTTTCAAGAGCTAGCTATGCAGCTTGTTGATACGTAAATATGCATTCTTTCTTAAATTGTCATGGTTGTTTGTGCCATAAATTCTCAAATGACAGAAGAGAGCCTAATCTGTTCTATTTGTTTTTCTTTTTCGTTTGCGTAGATTTCAGTCAGTTGCTTATCTCCAACAAACCTGGTGGTTTGAAGTTAATGGAGATTTGAGTTTCAATTTCCACTAGAAAAATATAGCCTGTTCTTTAGGCTCCATGTTGGAAAACCCTCCAAGAGACTGGGTCGCCGAGTCTGCAACTCTGAGCATGTCCATGGCTAGGACATAAAACCAGTGAGGTTCGATCTATCCACTTCCAATGGCCACCATGTTGTATCCCAACATTCCACTGGCTATGGTTTAAGGAATGTTAAATACAAATGTTTCTCCATGGGGAAATGTTCCTAGCTTTCAATCATTCTCCGGGCATTTCACTGAAAGGTTATTTCATTCTGAAACAAACAGAGCTGTGAATTTTGATGACAGAATCTTGCCATTGGTTGAAACAAAAAAGATGAGTTTAGCTTGAAAAGTTAATGAGGAGTTATTTGGGAATGATTCCTCATTTGGTTTATCTATGTCTCATACACTGGAAGATCCTAGATCGAGTCCTAATTATGGTGGGTTTGGTTGGATCTTTGCATTAGTTTCAAAATTAGATTTTTGCATGTGTTTTTAGCAATGTTGTTTTAGGTTGTCATAGAAAATCAAATTAAGGCATAAAGTAAACGCCCCTAGAATTCTCTATATTGTATTCTTATGTGTATTTCTTCATTTGGCCTTGGACATGTTTCATGACAAAGGGATACAAGGAGGAGAATGAATGAAATATAATCTATTTTTTTTCTTCTTATATAGATGAGGACTTTAAAAAATAGCCGTTAAAAACTAGTCGTTGTAAAAAGATTATGTTGTTATATATTCAAATTTGAAAAGATGAATTTAATATTCAAAGTTAGTAAAAATATAGAGTCTGATTTTGGTAGTTATAAAAACTGACTAGCTATTAATAACTTTTGGGTCATTTTAAGTTAAATTTGTTCAAAAATTTGTTGAGTTTGATGCGGATGCTCTTAGAATCAAGGTGGCACAATTCCTTTGTTAAAATAAGGTATTTAGGATACGAAAAAATATATAAAAGATTATTAACTATTTATATATATTATTATTTATTTACATGTATTTTAAGAATATTGGATAATTTACCATAAGTATATTGAAGTTTAACAAATAGCAAGTAGGTTTGTTTTTCCTAAAAAAAGCAGTATTTCAATATTTTATCTCACACATATCTAATCAAAAAGCAAAATTGTAATTCTACTTTTTACAATAAAAATAATAATTGTCAAATCACTATTAATAAATATAAGAAATTATTTAAAAGATGATTAAATATTTACATATATCATCATTTATATATTTACATATCTTATAACAATATTGAATAGCTAATGATAAGTATATTGAAATTAAAAAAACAGTAATAAATATTATCTTTCCTATCAAAAATAATATATTTTCACCAACTAAATAATTTTTTTATCACCTAACAAAATAAAAGATTAAATTTATAATTCCACTATTTACAATTTAAAAAATAATTAAATTACTATTAATAAATAGTAAAAATGTGAACCCTTGCATTGGTATATATATAATTTATTAATTTGCCCAATGAAAGTCAATAATCTCGACTGACTTTACACAATGTGGCGATCTTTCAAAACGAGTTAAAAAGTGGCAATGTTGCCACCTTTTTATCATCTATTAATATTTTATCACAATTATTACGAGCCTTAATATTTTCTGGGGTTATTTTAAAAAGAGAGTCAACATTGTGAAAGAGTAAGCGGAGGAGAGGCGGCTGAAGTTGATATTATTAAGAACGAGAGACGATGGAATTCCTAATTTCTGGGTTGGTATGAATGGTCTTATCTTTTTTTTTTTTTTTTTTAATTGAATCCCATCTCTCACTCGAGCTCTCTGCGATGCAGATCTCGATCTGCTTGGATATTTCCCAATGTGGAAGCAGACAATGCACGTTTCCCACCTCCAGCATTTTATAATATATTTTCTTTCCTTTCTTGTAAGCCACAAATCATGAATATACTAGTCCATTGAATTTATGTATATCATCATCGCTTACTCCATGATGGGGTTCCCTATTTGGAGGATTGCATCGCATTATTGGTAAGGGTGGCAATTTTTGACACGACCCGATACACGACTCGAAATCCGCACGAAATTTATGCGGGTCAACCCGCACGATTAAAATTTCGGGTCATTTTCGGGTCAACCCGTTATGACCCGTTTATTAAACGGGTGGGTTTCGGGTCAACCTGTTAACCCGTTTAATAACCTGTTAACCCGTTTAATAAATGGATAGATTTCGGGTTAACAGGTTAACCCGTATATTGGCTTATATATTGACCCATTTAATAAACGTGTCATTACTAACCCATATATCTACCCATTTACTACCTAAATATCTATTAAATTTTATAATTTAAATAGGTTAAACATGTTAAACGGGTTAAACGGGTTAAACGGGTCAAACGGGTCATAGGTTAATTGGGTTTTGAGTATGACCTGTTTATTAAACGGGTTAAACGGGTTACACGGGTCATTAACAGGTCGGGTTCGGGTTGGACATTCTTGACACGATTATTAAACGGGTCGGATTCGGGTTGGGCATAAATGGGTAAAACAGAATTCATGACACGACACGAACCCGACACGACCCGACCCATTGCCACCCCTAATTATTGGCATGGGCGGAGCCAGCATGATCCAGGGGTTCCTGGGCTCTATTGAATTTAATATATTTTAATATAATATATACATTTTTTATAATATATTTTAATTAATTAAAAATTTATTAATAAGTAAGAATTATTATATAATTAAAGATAATTATATAATTTAGGATTCACAATCAATTTAAAAATACAATTTTAGGCTTTCTAATGCACATATATATTATTATCATATATAATTTATAAGAATCATAGTATATTTTGATATAAAAATACATATATAATTCGTATTATAGGTAATTATTTTTCAATTTTTAAAATTTTATGCATGTATATTTTGTTTTAATACTTCGATCATAATTTTTTTTTTGGGCATACAACGATTTCAAAATTAGAATTTGTCGAAAATAACTGTATATAATTGTAGTAAATTAGTGATATGATTTTTTTAATAATTTGGTTAATTTGATATATATTATGAACTTAATTACATTAATTTTTTACGTGTTTAAAAAATGCTCCCACTCAGATAAATTTCTAGTTACATAGCTGATTATTGGGCTGCCAAAAAAATATCTACAGAAGTGTTGATAATACAAATCAATCAAGCTTCAACAACTTAATTAGAGCCTTAATAACGTTTTTCTTTCCGTATATAATTTAGAAGATTTAGCTTTTAACTTTTATAAATTCTAAATTGATAATTTAATATGTATATTCTAAATATACTAAAGAGCATATGCGTCGATGACACTATTTATGGAACACTACATTTTTTTACAATTTTCTTTAGGCATGTAATTGATGGTTTTCCTTTCTGCTTTCTTTCGTTGTGAACACGAATTTGAGAGTCTTAGTCAATCCCAACTTTCAATTAGCGACGCTAAAAAGGGGGAAGAGTTTGTCACGGAGGAAAGGATGCATGAGGCCGAGTATGGACGGCGGCGAGTTCACTACCATGTATATTCTATTAGTTTAATATAATGATGTTAAAAAAATTTATATATCCTCTTAAAATTTGGGAAGCAACTTTAAAGGTGATTTAAAAAATAGTCACGAAGCTAACACTCATTCTTCATCAGTTTTACGTGACCCCCTCGTCACGGCCACCACCTTAACGTTGCGATCGAACATCACCAACTCAGATTGAGAGTAGAGTTGCTATTTCTAATTCAGGTAGTTATATGGTGTGTATAATATGACCATGTCATCAGGTGAATTCGATTACAACACCGGACTTTTCCAACCTTAACTTAGAAATCCTTCTAAGTTACAAACTCACTTTACTTTTGTTTACACCTGAAAAAATTCCCGCGGATTGACATTCGGAAAGACAAACCAATCCAACCAAAAATGGAAAAATTGGATCTTCTCATGTACGGAACCTAAATAATTACCAGCTATCCCCAAATCTCTAAAGTCAGACTCAGGTCTAATGTTACAACCCGACTCCACTATCACAATATTGTCCGCTTTAGGTGTAAGGACGACCTTCAACGTAGGTAAAATCGGAAAAGTCGGATTGAATTGACCATTTTATCTCTAAAGTAAAAAATTTGACTTTTCATGGTCAAAGTTAAAAGGTTGACCTTTTGATCAGGGACAATTTTTGGCGATTCTGGGAACGCCATTAGAAAGGTCTCGATCCCCTGAGTACATTGATAGGCGGCATGTTGGAAACGGAGATCAGACAATTACGTTTTGGGCCTAAACTATATAGGGGTGTTTTGGTAATTTTCATTGAAGGACATTTTAATAATTTTACTTGGAAAGGTATTTTGGTAATTTCATTTGTGAATTGTTTTGGTGGCTGTTTTTGGTTGGGCCAAGTGTCCTCATCTTTGAGGGGAGAGTGCCACCGACTTTCACCATTTTCTTTGTTTAAAACATGTTTGATACATGTGCGTTTTCGGGCAAAAAAAAAAGAAAGAAGAAACCGAGAGGGCAGGGGAGAAGAGAAGAGATGAGAGAAAAAAAAAAGGGAAGAAGGAAGAACAGACCAACGAGACAAGGGAAGGGCTGAGATCGTGAGAAACAAAAGAAGAAGGAAAAACCGTGAGGAATTTTCAGGCTGGACTTGTTGGAGTATTTTTCGACGTGGGAACTTGGAAGCAAGCTTTCCATCATCTTCGTTAGACCTCTGGGACCTCAAAAAGCCATTTGAACGTGGTTTTGAACCCTAGACTCGACCAAACAGGAAGTCGCGGCCATGTATGCATTTGGAGATTTCGAGTATCGGCTTTAGGAAGTGACATTCCCGAAAATTACGGAATTGCGTGCTAGCCGATTTCCGCTTTACAGACGGTACGTGAGTAGACTTTTTTTCCCTAAATCTTTATGCATGCATACTTCCATGATTTAAATGTGTTCTTATGTGGTGATAATTAAGTGATTGGGATTCTTATGGATTTTCGGTGATTTTATGAATATTTTATTATACGTTTTACGAGGTTTCGATAAACTATGTTTTGATCATTGTTCCCAATGTGGTTTTAAATCGAATATGAATAATGGCATGATCAAATATGAATAATGACATGATCGAATATGAATAATGGCATGAAATAACGTGATTTGGGATATTTTTTAATTTCATATTATTTCGAGACGATTTTTACTAAAGTAGCCTTAATGACACGTTTTACGAGAAAGAGTGATTAAGCGGTGTTTGGGGCTTAGGCCCATGATTCTGAATGTGGATTTGGACGTGATATGTGATGTGATATGTTATGGTGAAATGTGATTTTGAGCTGGGATGTGAAAATGTGTTTGCCCGATAAACGTGATGTGTAATGATATGATGATGTGTGCTGATTATGTGGATTGGATGTGAGTCTCGGACGTCGAGCTCGGGGTTCCGTGTACTTTTGTTTGAATGGTTGTATAATTATCTCTAGTCTGATAGTTAGACTCTTGCGAAAACTATACCATCTTTTGTGGCTACTTTTGGTGTTTTAGTAATAACTGACAGACGGGAGCAGCATCCCTCATGATCATCTAAACTTTCCAGGAGGGGTCCTGTCATCTAAGTTCTCCATCTAAATCATAAGGGTAGAAGACATTAAGAAAAGGATAAAAAGTGCTAATCTTATGGGGGATGGCCCTAATTATCTCAGGATTCCATACTCTATAGGAGTATGGTTTGGTAAACAAGCCAGTAAAATCAGCAATCAAGCCGGAAGGGTTTAAGCCAAACAGAACGGCCAAATCAAGCAAGGTTGGGTTCTTGACCGTAACTAAAGTGACACGACCCATCCCAATCACTCCAGGATTAACGTGGGATGTGTCATGCTCCCGTCTGACACGAAGTGTCAGATAAGGGATAATACGTACCTCAGCCCATACGGGGCTCCTAGAGTGCGCTAGGATCGGTGGAGGAGTGTGATGTCTCGGTCTCTGCTACAGCCCGCAACCGTGATCAACTTATAGGACATTAAAACCATTCAGAACTGTGAGTGGATGAAAATCAATAAATTCATAAAATACGTTCATAAAAAAATATTTATGCCCTTCACTAAAAAGTATGCATGCGTCGAAAATCAATAATCAAAACATTTACTCAATGAGCCATTAGGGCCTTAACCCAATAATCGTAACTCAAAAACAAGGGTGGGAACTCATCCCAAAACTGTAGAATACCAAAATCCTTGGATCCAAAACCAAGTGGGCCACTGCCCAAATCCATAACCACAAATCCACAAATACCGAAATACCATTTCATGAATCCAATAATCCATATTTACCACATAACCATCATCGGCATCCCAGATGCCTAGCGTGTCAGGACCCGTCCCAAATATTGCCTCGATACCGGACGAACCCTGCTCCCGTCTGACAATCACACCCAAAGTACCAAAATAACCTCAACACTACTATAAGCATAATTATCAGACGAAGGAGTAAATATAATACAACTATAAGTCAGAGCATAGTTCTACAAAATGGGCACAAAATCCTACTATGCTAGTCTCACAACGGAAGAACGTCGTAAGCTCTATGCCTCGATCCCTGCCTCAACGTTCACCCCAGCGCTATCACCACGAATTGGAGGGTAAGTTAAAACCAAAAGTGTGAGTGGACTGAAAGAAATAAAAGTTCCAACACGATTTAGAAGTAAAACGGTTTAAAGAAAACAAGAAGATTTTACCCTCCGTTTTAAAAACATGCATGCCCAACTAAGTATCAGAAAACCACAACGTAAAACAGCATAACAAGATCACATCATAAAACCAAATCCACAATTGTCCAAGTCTGATCAAATCTGCTGGGTCTATCCGAGTCTTTAAACTCAACCAGGCCTCAAATGTAATCCGAGTTTTTAAACTCCCGAGTCTTTAAACTCAATAGGCCTAATGGGGTAATATCGTAAATATCCGAGTCTTTAAACTCCCGAGTCTTTAAACTCAATCCGGGCCCGTCCCCCGTCAATCAGAATCCGGGTCTTTAAACCCAATATCCAGATCCAGCAAATCCAATCCAAATTCAATGTAAAACCAGTTCTAAATCCATAGCCAAACTCGAATTCGAAATCCCCGGTTCGAAGCCCTTCCGGCGTTCAGAACAGTCATTCCGAACCCAAATCCGGAAATCCATTTTTTAAACCAAAACCCGCGATTATCAAAAATCATGTTTCATAATCCATTTATCATCATCATAAAATAATTATAAATGGAAATCCCTAAGTATGGCATCAAAATCCGAAATCCAGCTTTTTCTCGAAAAACGTGCGAAAATCCGAAAATGCCTCGAAAAACGTGCAAGCATATCAATCACATATAATCGCATATAAACATCATTAAAAAGCATAAAAACATACTTAAAATAATAAAACATAATTAAAAACAGTTAGGCATGCTTGAAAGAAAAGAAAGAGTCCACTCACAAATCTGAACGAGTCTATCGTGCTCCGTGCGCTCCTCGACCGTCTCAGGCGTCTCCCGTCCTGTCAATATGCACCAAATAGGGTCATAAATACATCAAGGATACTAACCCTAATTTCCCCAATTTGTCGGGAATTTATTCATATTTTAATCTTAGACCCTAAACCATCCGGATTCCCGAACTATCTCATAACATCGTCCGATTAACCCGAAAATCACACCAATGGATTCCTTAGGACATTTAGAACCAAAACCATGTTGGAAGGTTGGCCGGAATCCTCTCCACGCGCCGCCCAAAGTGGCTGCGCGTGGGCCTCACGTGCCTGCTACAGTGTTTCTTCAACCTCGAGTCACCCGGTTCAACTGTGTTGAACCGGCGTGACCGGTTCTCTGTAATTCCTCCACCATTTCAGTTCCTTTCAATCCCAATAGCCTCGTCCAGTCCTTAGCAATCTAACCCCGTCCTAACATCGAAGAATCACGGTCTAAAACCCCTCGACTTCGTCTTCGAAACAGACGGCCTGTGAGCCCTGTTTTGGCCGCCGGCCACCCAGGTCCTTCCCCAGCACGACACCACACTCAAACGACTCCTGGGACCTCCAGGAGTCTCACCCTGACCTCCAAATCCCTCGACTCTAGCCCTAAGTTCACGACTTTGGAAAATAAGAAAAAGGGGAAAACAGGGGAATCGGGGTATACCTTCGATTCTGTCTCCGCCGTGTGCACCGCCGCGTGCCACGGTGCTCGTTGAGTTCCCTGCTGCCACCTGAGCCTCCTATTGTCTTGGTTTGAGCCACCACACGGCAAAACCACCGCCACAGTCCACCGTCTCTCTGTTTTTCCCAGAAATTCCAGCCGTCCACCGTCGTGTCTTCGTGCACGATTCCACTTCAAAACACGATCAACAGCTCACTCTTGTCTCTCTGTCACTATAACAATCCACCAAACTCTTCCACACACCCTGAATCGATCACCCACTCTCAATTTCTTCCCCTCTGTTTCTCTGTGTCGAACCCAAATGCACGGGATCAAATTGGACAATTTGTGGCCGTGCACATTTTAGACGTGCCTAGAATCCTCTGGTTCTCTCCCACGTGTCCACATTCCCATGGACCAGCACAAAATATCCCAATGACAAGTGGCCTTATCTGATTAGGCTTAAGGGGAAAAAGACTAAAATGCCCCTAGTATTAAAAATTACCTTTTTACCCTCACACTTTCCAGACCTGTAACTAGGTCGTCCGACGTCCGATGACAGTGTGCCGCCTGTCGTTGTACTCAGGACGTCGAGACCTATCTAACGGTCCTCGGTCTACGTGAAAATCACAAGTCCACTAAAAAGTCAACATTTTCCTCAAATAGTCAAAATTACGGTAATGCCGTCAATCTTCCGAACGTCATAAGTTTTTCTCCGATTGTCCGAATTGAACCTGCCACCTGGCCACGGACTCGTGACGTCCTAAACTACGTCACGGTCAAGGGTCAACACTCATCCAACCTGTAAATCAAAAGTCAACTTTTGACATACTATTCACAAGGGCAAAATCGTCCTTTAATACAAATCTTTACAAAAATTACATTTATACCCTTCCCGAAGGTACGGGTTGTTACATAGCGTCCCAAACGCTTGACGTCCCAGACGTCATATCTCACGGTAATAAGCAACGCGTGCTACCTGGGGTCTCTCCGGGTCAATATCTCTGACATCCCAGATGTCCGACGTCCCAGACGTCTAATCATAGCATTCCTGCTCCTGAGTCAGTATACGGTCTGATAGCTCCATATAATGACCCATCGCAGGCAATACACCGTGACTTCCTCAATCTTCCAGACACCTGGAAGAGACCATCACATATCCTCGTATCAAGATGGTATATGGGAAACAGTTTTACGAAGCCATTTCAAAACATCTCAAAAGGCTCTGCCCGAAATCTCCATAAAACATCACAAATCCATTTAGGGTCCCCGACCTGAAATCACGTTTATGAAACATAGGGTCCCAGACCCGAAATCATATTTATAAAACTCAACTGGGCCTCATGCCCGATTTTGTAAACCACTGGGCCTCCGGCCCGATCACCTAACTCAAAAGGGTCTCAGCCCGATTTCGTAAACCAATTGGGCCCCTAGCCCGATCACATAATTCAAATGGGTCTCATGCTTGAGTTTATCTTTCCAAAAGCAAAATCGTATCATAGAACCATTATTAAACTCACAATCATATAGTAATAGCATAAACTCGTAACCTCGAAATACATATAAATACGAGATTACCTCGAAATACGTGCCATCATGTAAACCACCAGTGCCACAATCATCATCATAGAAATCACGTATGTAAAACATATAAAATAGTTATGCATGCATCACATCTTAGAAAACGAAGTCCACTCACAGACCGTCCTACGCTACCGCCTCGATATGTGTGCCAAAAGCCCTCTTGGGCCCCACCACGATGACCGAGACTTCCAAACCTGTCCAAACCACACTAGAGGGTCACTAACCTCTTCATTAAACTCCTATTAACGCCCCGTAATTTTCTCGAATTTTTAACTATTTTTAAACTCGACCCTTAACCTTCGGACACCTCGAAACATATTGAAACGATGTCCAATTGACACGAAACCACTCCCAAAATGTTCGTTACATCGAATAGATTAAAATTCATGTTGAACACTTGACCCAAAAGTGCTCCACGCGCCCCCACGCGCCGCCGCAAGTGGCTGCGCGTGAAACCCACACCCTACGTACTGTTCATCGTCAACCTCCGGCGAACCCGGTCTAAACCGGTTCACTGGTTTGATCTGGTTCAACCAAACTGACGAACTGACCCGGCTGGTTCTCTCAATTCTGGCCACCAACATGTTCGTCTTAGCCTACCCTACCATTCTATAACCTCAAAATCGTGAAACAACGTCGAGATCGTACCTGTTCGAAAAGGAACAGTGACCACCACCTGCAAATGCGTTCTACCGTCGATTCCAGCCGTCTCCTTCCTCGAAACCACGTCCATTGCACTCGTTTTTTTACAATAAAACCAAACCTCAAACCTTAAATCGGTCCATACATGTCATAAAGGGATGTTTCGAAAATGGGAAAAAATGGCTTATCGGGTTTTCGGGTTTTAGTCACCTCCGCCGTGCCCAGCTCACCGTCACGTAGTCCTCGTCTCCCTAGCCCCACTCAGATTGTAACGACCCGTCCCAAATTCCTAGATTAGATTAGTGACTAATCACGATTAGTGACTAATCACGATTAGTGACTAATCACGATTAGTGACTAATCACGATTAGTAAGGTTAATCGGTGGTTAGTTGAGCGAAATCGGACGAATGATGTGAAATGACTGTTTTACCCTTGGTCGTGGCAAAACGTTGACTTTTCATTTTGACGGTCAAATGGACTTTGACCGATGACCGTGACGTAGTTTAGGATGTCACGAGTTCATAGACAGGTGGCACGTTCAATTCCGACATTCAAGGAGGAAGTTATGACGTTCGGAAGTTTAGGGGCATTTTGATAATTTTGGTTAAAAGGAGCAAATAGTTGACTTTTGAGCTGGGATGTCGGATGGCCGAGGACCGAGGACTATTATGTAGATCAGGACGATACGAATCCATAGACAGGCGGCACGTCGAATTCGGACGTTCGACGGCGAAGTTACGGTTCACGAAAGTTCAAGGGTACTATTGCACGAATTACGAAACGAGTTAACTTTTGGACTTTAGTGGGGCCTAGATATTTAATTCCTGCCCTATGGATGAGTGACAAGTTTCACCCATCCACAGGCCACCTATATTGATTCATGCATCGACCATCCTTTCCATTTCTACATTCAAACACAAACAAACCCATTACCCGATCTCACCCCACCCCCTTAAACCAATCCAACCCTTTTCCATTCGATCAACGATGAGGAGCAAGGGGTGAGGGAGTATAGGAGGATGTGGTGGCCGGCCCAGGATGAAGCCACCGTGCACGGCGGAGACCCGAACCCGAGGTATGGCTCGGTTTTGATTTTTGGATCCAAAATTATGTTTTTGACGTTATGGGTCGATTTGGATGATTGGGTTGAACTAAATAGGTTGCTTAGGGTGTATAGTGATGGTTTTGGTAGGTTTTGGACCGATGTGAAGCCATGGGGGAGTTTTGGAAACTTTGAACCGTTTGGTTCAAAATCAAACCATGGAATTTAGGTGTTTTTAGGTTGTTTTGATGATTGGAATTGATAGGAAATGAAGAGATATGAATTATAGGATGAATTAGGGTTGAAATCGGACCAAACAATGAGGGAAAATGCCTAAACCGGTCACGTCGCTTCGGTTGAACCGCCTGAACAGGACCGGCCGGTTCGGACCGGTCTGGAACTTAAAGATGATCCACAGTACCCTGGCGCGTGAGGCCCACACGCAGGGCCTGTTTTGGATACGTGAGGGCACGTGTCCAGTCCTTTGGGTAACCTTCTATTTGATGTAACGAACATTTTGGGACTGGTTTCGTGTCAATCAGATATCGTTTCGATAGGTTTCGGGGTGTCGGAAAGCTTAGGATCGTTTTAAAAATAGTTAAAAGTTTAGGAAAATTACGGGGCTTTGGTAGGAGGTTAATTAAGTAGTTAGTAACCTTCTATTACAATTTGGACAGGTTCGGGAGTCCCGGTGACAATGATCGACTCGGGAGAGCCTATGGCACGCAAATCGAGGCGGTAGCTCGGACGGTCTGTGAGTGGGCTTTTTTTTTTCTTAAATTGGTGCATGCATAAATGTTTATTATATGTTTTTAATACTTGTTTGTGATTCCATGAGTGAATTTGGATATGTGGTTACGTATAGGCACGTGTTTCGAGGTTTCGGCCCTATACGGGTCTGTATTCTTTTATTGGTCTAAATTAAATGGTTTTGGATTTTTAAAAGGATAAACTCGAGTATGAGACCCATTTGGTTTGGTCTCGGGCATATGACTCTATTTACGACCTTCGGGTCTAAATCGTGGTCGCGACGGGTGCTATGTGCACGGCGATCGACGATACGACGCTCTCCTCCGGATTGGGATGTGTTCCTTCCGGAGAGGTCACGATGCACGATTCATGGTCGGGCAGCCTGAGGAGGCTCGACTTCGGAGCGCTGACGGTTCAGGATAGCGATCGGTGAGGAGTGCACCATGATCTTGTGGGATTGAGGGCGGTCTTGGATGGATGGTTGCACGCATCACTATGATCGGAGTCGTGACTGACCCTTAGATATCGGGCACGGTGCCCAACTGATGTCATATGTTTGGGCACAAGACCCAGTTGTTTTACACTGATGCTTTCGGGTCAGGGACCCTAGATGGATTTCCAAGTTCATGACGGTTTACGGGAACCGACATGAGCTCTGGAAAGGTCATTGTGGTTCATGACGGTTTATGGGAACCGGCATGAACCTTTGTCAGGTCATTCTGGTTCATGACGGTTTATGGGAACCGGCATGAACCCTGTTAATGGATGTTATGGATCATGACGGTTCAGGGGAACCGGGCATGAATGTTTATGTTATGTATATATATGTTCATCTACCTTCTTTTACTTGTTCTATTATCTCCTCCGGGGAGGGTCGTTGGCCTGGGTGGTCCCCGGAGTAGTCACGGAGCACTGACTGAGTGGAAGTCGCCCCAGTTGGGTTCCTTACTCTCGGGAAGGCTAGTTACTATAACCTCGGGTAGGGTCAGTGGTCTGCGGACATTGACTTTGACTCTGAGAAGACTTGGGTTTGAGACCCCGGGTAGCACGCGCGTAGCTTTGGAAACCGTGACAGGATTGGTTGTGTGAATTATATGTGTATATGATATATGATATGTGATGTGTGGTTACATAGGTTTTGGGCAGTGACCCGTACGGTTGAGTCTTTATGATTCTTCCAATCTTGGTTTTGGGCTTAGTTCCCACCTATGCTTTTTCTGGATAAATGGTTTTCGAATGCATGCATGATTTTTAGTGAAGGGTACAAATGTCTTCTTATGAAACGTTTTTATAAACTCTTTATTTTTGTCCACTCACAGCTTTTAATGTTTTGACTGCCCTTCAAGTTGACATCGGATGTGTACTGTAGCAGAGACCGAGATATCACATACCTCCTCCGGATCCTGACGTACTCTGATAGCCCGGGAGGGCAGAGGACGAAAATATCCCTTGTCTGACACTTCGTGTCAGAAGGGAGCAGGGTCATCCTGGGTTAATCCCGAGGGGATTGGGATGGGTCCTGTCAACGTGGTATCAGAGCATAGGATTGCTTATCAGAGCGGTGTTGTCTCTATTCGAGCAACCGTGTAGCTCTTGGAGTAGTACGCAGGTCGAGGATGTGATATCTCAAGGGGCTACAGTTCGTTATCAACCTGATGTTGGGGTGCCAGTACGATAGTTAGTAGGATGGAATCGGGATATGTCTTGGTTCGGCACTGTATGCCGGGGTTGCCATAGTTCTGTCGTGGTTGACAGTGTGGAACCCTACGGAAGGATGAACGTATTCGTACGTGAGATTGTGATCGTGAGACGGTTAGTTGGGATCATCTTTCATGATGTCGTAGGATCGGTTCTGACGACTGGTTTTGAGGAATCGTAATTGGACTTACGGTAGGATTGGATTAACGTCCTTGCGATGTCAAGACCGCGGAGACGGTCAGATTGTGGATTGTACTGCAGTTGGCAGTAGCAGTTGGGTTCAGAGTAACCCTAGGTGTGATCATGGAACCCTACCTCAGGTGTATGGTTCGGAGATCTGAGTTGGCGAGTGGTGTGACTTTGACGACTATTCAGATTTGGGTTCGTTAGTCAGTCTAGTCATGTCAGCTTGTGTAGGGACTGCACTCTGCAGTCGAGGTTGTATTTATTGGTTAGACCTAGTTGGTTGTCGTGCTACTTTAGCTGTGATGGATTATTGGAGCAACTAAGGTCATGGATGACCTGGTAGACGACATTGGTTTAGTCGAGTTATGACTGGTTAGAGATTGGTTGGACAAGTTACCGGGGTTGGTACTTGTCGATGGAATACCGGAGTTGGGATACAGAGTAGTTGTACGGGAAAGTGATTCCGTTGGATGCGGAGTCTGGATATCGAGATGCCTGGTAGTTAGGTCTGCACGAGTCTGTGGCAGGCGCTACTACCGGGAGTGGCTGTAGTTACCGTTGTTGGGAATCGGGGACGTTCAGGTGACGTTTCCTTTTCTCGTATGAGATGTTAGGATGACTGTACCCAGAGTTTTCGGGTACAAGAGAGGCAGAGTTTCTCCGATACTAGTAGAGGTACAGGATCGTCGTTCGGTATGAGCGGAGATCCAGGGTTTTCTGTTCCGCACACTGGATGCAGAGGCTGATGCTGATGCTTATGTGCTGGTACTAGCGCTGGTGCTGATACTGGTGAATGTGATGACGTTGATTCACATCCGTCGTGATGGGCATATGTTCGGTATCTGTGGTCCCAGAGTGGATCTCATATAGAGTTAAATTGGTTAGGGGACACGTGGTTGATGTCCAGGTGTGTTGTTTCCAATGTGGATGGAACTTCGGAATCGCGAGAGGTTTCGATTGAGGTGACGAGTGGAATGCGGGTTTTCCGCATTGATAATGAGTATTTCGGAGTTAAGTAAATGAGATTTCTCATTTTCTACTTGGTGGCAGACGATGTTGGTTTACATGGCATGGTGAGTGCAATGAGTTTTGATTGCATTCACGTAGGTTGAATTTTGATGTCATTACTTTGAATCATTCTTGGTTTTTCCTAGGTGGAATGACAAGGATCGATACGATGTAATCAGTGAGAACACATAGTCTCGGCGTGTCTCGTCGTTGACTGCTGTATTTAAGATGTGGGAATTGGTTTAGGACTTTGGGTATCCTTATGGATCTGGATCGTGATCTTGATGATCCAGATAGGTGGAGAGTTTATCATTCTTACTGGGATGTTTGAGTGGAGCATGATGGGACTGAACTTCTTTCGAGGTAAATCCCATATGGCTTGTTACTCGAGCGAGTAGGTGTCTGACGAGGTCGGATTTTGTCAGACTTAGTACTAGTGTTGATATGGTGATTGGCTTCCCTATGAAGTCAATCGATTGTATTGTGGTAATCGGTTGAGCAGGTAACCGATAGGTTCGTGATTGGTGCGTCTCGGTAGACGAGAACGAGATTTCGAGTTTTGGAATCAGATTTCTGGATGACGATTCAGGATTTGATTTTGGAACTTGAAAGAGGATTTCTGGATTTGGGGTTTGGAATCGAATTCTGGGTGACGATTCAGGATTTGATTCTGGAGCTTGACAGTGGATTTCCTTTTATGGATTTGGGTTCGGAATGGTTATTCCAAATGCTAGCTTACGGAATAATGATTTCGGATTCGGATTTGGACATGGCTATGGATATGATTTCTGGGTTTGAATTCGGGATTTCTTACGAAATTGCGGATTCGGATTCGGAATTGGAAATAGATGTTTGAGTTGGAGTTTCAATTTGTCTAATACTGGATTGGGAAAATGAACTCCATAATTGAAACGTGATTGGCTACGACCTAGGTGGTCGTGTTGTTGTGGTAGGTTGGTAGATAGATGTACGTATCTTGTACGTTGTTCGAGGTACGATACCGGGCAGACTTACCATGCCTGGTAACGGTATATAGGTTATACCAGAGGTATGTTGGTGAGCGTGTTGGTAGTCGGATTGGTTCCGATATCATTGGATTTGTTGAGGATGTGAACTGGACATTGGATACTGTGCATTGGGTCATAGTGATTCTGGTGGGTCTAGTTACACACAGGTCGAGTATTTTGTTGGTGAACGTGTACTCAGAATGAGTGAGTTGGTGGTTAGTGTAACCACGAGGGAGTATGGTTTCAGTTTTCGACTGACGACCATCAAGTGGTGACAGTTTTTTGAAGGTGTCAGTGTGGATCGTTGTGTGAGGTCTGATGACTCCCAGTGGGAGCAGACGTCAGGATAGTTTAGTGATTGAGAAAGGAACCGTCGAGTTGTTGTGTCAACGAAATGGTAGATTTGACCAGTGGTGTCAAGTTGAAACATATGGCTACTGTCATACGACGTGGTCGAGCGTAGTCGATACGACGTGAGTGTTAGTGGTACGTCTTGGTGCAGACGAGTATTGTTACGGTTAGTAGGTGTACTAGTGTACACGAGTTTCGAGGTCGATTCTACTTTCCACAAGGAGGATGTCGAATCAGAATAGTTGGAGTTTCGAGAACAAAACTAAATTAAGGAGGGAAGAACAATTAGAATTAGGTCGGTTGAAATTTCGAGGACGAAATTAATTAAGGAGGGAAGGTTGTAATGACCCGTCCCAAATTCCTAGATTAGATTAGTGACTAATCACGATTAGTGAGGTTAATCAGTGGTTAGTTGAGCGAAATCGGACGAACGATGTGAAATGACTGTTTTGCCCCTGGTCGTGGTAAAACGTTGAATTTTCATTTTGGCCGTCAAATGGACTTTGACCGATGACCGTGACGTAGTTTAGGACGTCACGAGTTCATAGACAAGTGGCACGTTCAATTCCGACGTTCGAGGAGGAAGTTATGACGTTAGGAAGTTTAGGGGCATTTTGGTAATTTTGGTTAAAAAGAGCAAATAGTTGACTTTTGACCTGGGATGTCTGATGGCCGAGGGCCGAGGACTATTATGTAGATCAGGACAATACGAATCCATAGACAGGCGACACATCGAATTCGGACGTTCGACGGCGAAGTTACGGTTCACGAAAGTTCAAGGGCACTATTGCACGAATTACAAAACGAGTTAACTTTTGGACTTTAGTGGGCCCCAGATATTTAATTCCTGCCCTATGGATGAGTGACAAGTGTCACCCATCCACAGGCCACCTGTATTGATTCATGCATCGACCATCCTTTCCATTTCTTCATTCAAACACAAACAAACCCATTACCCGATCTCACCCCACCCCCTTAAACCAATCCAACCCTCTTCCATTCGATCAACTATGAGGACCAAGGGGTGAGGGAGGATAGGAGGATGTGGTGGCCGGCCCAGGACGAAGCCACCGTGCACGGCGGAGACCCGAACCCGAGGTATGGCTCGGTTTTGATTTTTGGATCCAAAATTATGTTTTTGACGTTATGGGTCGATTTGGATGATTGGGTTGAACTAAATAGGTTGCTTAGGGTGTATAGTGATGGTTTTGGACGGCTGTGAAGCCATGGGGGAGTTTTGGAAACTTTGGAACGTTTTGTTCAAAATCAAACCATGGAATTTAGGTGTTTTTAGGTTGTTTTGATGATTGGAATTGATAGGAAATGAAGAGATATGAATTATAGGATGAATTAGGGTTGAAATCGGACCAAAACAATGGGGGGAAATGCCTGAACCGGTCATGCCGGTTCGGCTGGACCGCCTGCACAGGACCGGCTGGTTCGGACCGGTCTGGAGCTTGAAGATGATCCACAGTATCCTGGCGCGTGAGGCCCACGTGCAGGGCCTGTTTTGGGCGCGTGAGGGCGCGTGTCCAGTCCTTTGGGTGAGTGTTCAACATATGAAATCTTCTATTCGATGTAACGAACATTTTGGGACTGGTTTCGTGTCAATCGGATATCGTTTCGATAGGTTTCGGGGTGTCGGAAAGCTTAGGATCGGTTTAAAAATAGTTAAAAGTTCGGGAAAATTACGGGGCTTTGGTAGGAGGTTAATTAAGTAGTTAGTAACCTTTTATTACGATTTGGACAGGTTCGAAAGTCCCGGTGACAGTGATCGGCTCGGGAGAGCCTATGGCACGCAAATCGAGGCGGCAGCTCGGACGGTCTGTGAGTGGACCTTGTTTTCTAAATTGGTGCATGCATAAATGTTTATTATATATTTTAAATACTTGTTTGTGATGCCCTGAGTGTATTTGGATGTGTGATTACGTATAGGCACATGTTTCGAGGTTTCGGCCCTATACGGTGCCTATACGAGTCTGTATTCTTTTATTGGTCTAAATTAAATGGTTTTGGATTTCTAAAAGGATAAACTTGAGTATGAGACCCATTTGGTTTGGTCTCGGGCATATGACTCTATTTACGACCTTCGGGTCTAAATCATGGTTGAGACGGGTGCTATGTGCACGGCGATCGACGCTCGCCTCCAGATTGGGATGTGTTCCTTCCGGAGAGGTCACGATGCACGATTCGTGGTCGGGCAGCCAGGGGAGGCTCGACTTCGGAGTGCTGACGGTTCAAGATAGCGATCGGTGAGGAGTGCACCATGATCTTGTGGTGGTCGCGTCAGTTGATTCATTCACGGTGACATACCAGGATTGAGGACGGTCCTGGATGGATGGTTGCACGCATCACTATGATCGGAATCGTGACTGACCCTTAGATATCGGGCACGGTGCCCAACTGATGTCATATGTTCGGGCAAGAGACCCAGTTGTTTTACACTGATGCTTTCGGGTCAGGGAACCTAGATGGATTTCCAAGTTCATGATGGTTTACGGGAACATGCATGAACTCTGGAAAGGTCATTGTGGTTCATGACGGTTTATGGGAACTGGCATGAACCTTTGTCAGGTCATTCTGGTTCATGACGGTTTATGGGAACTGGCATGAACCCTGTTTAATGGATGTTATGGATCATGACGGTTCAGGGGAACCGGGCATGAATGTTTATGTTATGTATATATATGTTCATCTACCTTCCTTTACTTTTTCTATTATGTCCTCCGGAGAGGGTCGTTGGCCTGGGTGGACCCCGGAGTAGTCACGGAGCACTGACTGAGTGGGAGTCGCCCCTGTTGGGTTCCTTACTCTCAGGAAAGCTGGTTACTATAACCTCGGGTAGGGTCAGTGGTCTGCAGACATTGACTTTGACTTTGAGAAGACTTGGGTTTGAGACCCCGGGTAGCACGCGCGTAGCTTTGGAAACCGTGACAGGATTGGTTGTGTGAATATATGTGTATATGATATATGATATGTGATGTGTGGTTACACAGGTTTTGGGCAGTGACCCGTACGGTTGAGTCTTTATGATTCTTCCAATCTTGGTTTTGGGCTTAGTTCCCACCTATGGTTTTTCTGGATAAATGGTTTTCGAATGCATGCATGCTTTTTAGTGAAGGGTACAAATGTCTTCTTATGAAACGTTTTTATAAACTCTTTATTTATGTCCACTCACAGCTTTTAATGTTTTGACTGCCCTTCAGGTTGACATCGGATGTGGACTGTAGCAGAGACCGAGATATCACATACCTTCTCCGGATCCTGGCGTACTCTGATAGCCCGGGAGGGCAGAGGACGGAAATATCCCTTGTCTGACACTTCGTGTCAGACGGGAGCAGGGTCATCCTGGGTTAATCCCGAGGGGATTGGGATGGGTCCTGTCACAGATGACCATAACAACTGATGAAGGTAGGGTGGTTAGGTTGTGGTGTCTTGTGTGTGTCTTTGTTTTCAGAGAACAAAATGAAGATGGTGCACGAGTGGGAAGAGAGATGTAATTGATAAAGATGATAATTGATGATGATAATGAACGTTAAGGATGAGAGATGAGAGTTTAATTAATTAATTAATTAATGACCAATAGACATAAATCCACAATTTAGGGGTTCTAAATCATGGGATGAGTGACACTTGTCACTCATCCAAGGGTCCATAATCATTGATCAGATTTCATTATTTTAATATTATTTCACTCGAATTCCCGGAACATAAGTTTAACCAATTTCACTCCTGTGAGCATAACTTTTCCGTCCGACGTCTGATTTCGCCATGCCGTCTGTCTATGGATTCGTATCGACCTGATCTACGTAACGGTCCTCGGGCTTTGGCCATCGGACCTCTCAGGTCAAAAGTCAACATTTTACCCACACTCAGGGGCAAAATGATCATTTTACACCGTCCGGCCGATTTCGCTCAACTAATCACGTTTAACCTCACTAATTCTTGATCAGTCACTAATCTAATTCCTGAATTCGGGACGGGTCGTTACATAACGACCTATCACATTCAGTCCATCTAGTATCAATCTCTACACTTCACCAAATAAGAAAGAGACCATACGAGTAGTTAGCCTCCCTCGCTCCGTAGACCAAATTCGATCGGAAGACTAATAAAGGTTGCCTCAGGACATTCGGCTCCTAAAACTAGAAAAATATTTTGGGCCGGAATAACTTTGCTTAAAATTTTGAATTTAGTTGATTATTATAAAATGAATACCTATAAAACGGATGGATGGTGCGAATGAACTCGAACTGGATATACCCGGTCCGAAGAAGGAAATATATCTTCATAAATGAAGAGCCTATTATTAATGTTTTGATTCCAATTAAGGAAATCTTGTTGTGGCTAGGAAGTAAGGGATAGTTGGCGGATCTTCGATGCAGATGGATGAGGTTTTTAATTATCTACTGATCGAGCTCCATACTTAATGAATTACTCTGGTTTTGAATTATAGCTCTCTTACTTTCAGCATTTGCATTATGCATGCCTTAAAAAAATGTCTCATATACCTTTTTAGTGAGACGTTTTTATATATAATTTCATATAGGTAACCAAAAGTAATATATTTATGTTAAATTTGATATTGACAAAGATAATAATGATTTTGAATAAAAAAGATTATTTTTATAAATTACAAATGATCACTTATTATGATTACTTTGTGAAACTATTTGTTACTCATAACTTAATTTTTTTCCTTGAAAATGCATCTTTATTAAACACTAATAGTAACACCAATATTCTTAGCGAGAAGGTTAAACAACTAAGTCGTCTTTAAATCGGACTAAACATAGTACCCACTCTTACTCTTAACATGGTCAGCTACAATATGAGCCACCATATTACACGCCCTGGGGCAAAATGAAAAGTGATAGGACTCTTCCTGAAACAACTAGACAATCCTGAGGGATCCTGCTCCCTTCTGAAAATTACTATTCAAAAAGATAAAAATAGCCTTGAAAGAGTTTATAACAACCATAAAAAAAGGCAAACGTCAGACGAGAGCAGGATCCCTCAGGATTGTCTAGTTGTTTCGGAAGGGGTCATGTCAGAAAGTAATCGACAGGAAAGACTCGCAAAGTATATAAATATCATGAAGGATATTGAAAAAAGTGTCATCATTATCCTTCACGCATAACAATTGAATCAACTATAGTGAGTCAAATTTCACAATGATAGTAGCATGACCAACCGTCACACTCCAAACCTGAACCAACCGCCAAAGCCTCTGTTTGAAGGGTCGACGAGCAGGCGAGCATACTAGCACCTTCGACCCCTTCAAAAGAGCCTTACCATGATCGTAGAACCCGGCCATAAGCGCCGCCCCCTAAAACCCTGCCATAAGCGCCGCCCTCCCCCCCTCCAGGTAGTGCCTTTAGACCAAACTCCATCACAATTGAGTTTGAAGACTCCAGGGCTAGGTCGCTGCCACCCTTAAACCTGCACTCCCTCACAAGGTCCCATCATTTCACCCATAGCAACCTAACCAACCACAATCCCCCTATTCTTTGCCTCAGAGAACTTAGACCTCTGTCGGAAAAACATATCTAGGGTCGTGGCAGGAGACTAGAGAGTATCTTAAAAATACCATTCATGACGTGATTTCCAAGTCCGCCAACAACCAAAGGCAATGATTTGGAAAATATCCCCCATACCCTTTTTGCGGCCATACATGACTTCTAGAGCATGCCAACAATCGCTAAACGAAAAACCCTAAAAAGAACCAGTCACCATCTGGAGCAGTCCTCCATAGCAGAAAACTTGAGATAACTGACAAGTCAAAAAGAGATAGGACTCTGACTCCTCTTCATCCCCACACAATGGGTACACAATCTCCACATTTACCTTTTGAGGGGCCAAATTCCAACAGGTAGTAATATAGCCATGATAGCAGGTCCAAATAAAGTGCCTCACTTTGTGTGGTACATTCAGGCTCCAAATGTGCTTTCATATTCGTTGTTGCCCACTAATCGTACTAGTGACATGAACCATCCCAAAAATATTTTAATAATCGTGCCTAGTCCCATTCCCATCTGAAAAGTCAACCAAAGTTTCGAAAAAACTTTAGCACTTGTCAGAAAGGGATAGTTGTAATGATACCTACTCATGCCTCCGCAGCTCGATCAACCCTAATTTTTGTGCCATTGCCTGGAGGGTTATGATAGGACCCATCCCAATCCCCCCGGGATTAACGCGGGATGACCCTGCTCCCGTCTGACACGGAGTGTCAGACAAGGAATATTTCCGACCTTTTCCCTCTCGGGCTATCAGAGTACGCCAGGATCTGGAGGAGGTATGTGATTCTCGGTCTCTATTACAGTTCACATCCGATGTCAACCTGAATGGCAGTCAAAACATTAAAAGCTGTGAGTGGACAAAACAAGAGTTTATTAAAACATTTCATAAGAAGACATTTGTACCCTTCACTAAAAAGCATGCATGCATTCGAAAACCATTTAACCAAAGAAACCATATGTGGGAACTAAGCCCAAAACCAAGATTGAAAGAACCATAATGAAAATGACCATACGGGCCACTGCCCAAATCCACAAGGGACTCAGCCCAAATCATAAGAAACCAACCATACGGGCCACTGCCCAAAACCTGTCTAAACACACATCATATATCATCTCATATAGCATACATCATATATACATATAATTCACACAACCAATCCTTTCACGGTTTCCAAAGCTACGCGCGTGCTACCCGGGGTCTCAAACCCAAGTCTTCTCAAAGTCAAAGTCAATGTCCGCAGACCACTGACCCTACCCAAGGTTATAGTAACCAGCCTTCCTGAGAGTAAGGAACCCAACTGGGGCGACTCCACTCAGTCGGTGCTCCGTGACTACTCCGGGGTCCACCTAGGCCAACGATCCTCCCCGGAGGAGATAATAGAACAAGTAAAGGAAGGTATATGAACATATATATACATAACATAAACATTCATGCCCGGTTCCCCTGAACCGTCATGATCCATAACATCAATTATATTCATATACATATAGACAACATCCTCCATGACCGGTTCCCATAAACCGTCATGTACCACAACGACCTGACGAGGGTTCATGCCGGTTCCCATAAATCGTCATGTACCAAAATGACCTGACAAAGGTTCATGCCGGTTCCCATAAACCTTCATGAACCCGGAAATCCATGTAGGGTCCCTGACCCGAAATCACAACCGTAAAGTAACTGGGTCTCGTGCCCAAACATATGACATCATCTGGGTACCGTGCCCAATATCTAAGGGTCAGTCACGACTCCGATCGTAGTGATGTGTGCAACCATCCACCCAGGACTGCCCTCAATCCTGGTATGTCGCTGTGAACGTATCAACTGACGCGACCACCACAAGATCATGGTGCACTCATCACCGATCGCTATCCTGAACCATCAGCACTCCGAAGTCGAGCCTCCCCAGGCTGCCCGACCACGAATCGTGCATCGTGACCTCTCCGGAAGGAACACATCCCAAACCGGAGGCGAGCGTTACATCGTCGATCGCCGTGCACATAGCACCCGTCGCGACCACTAGTTAGACCCGAAGGTCGTAAATAGCGTCATATGCATGAGACAAAACCAAATGGGTCTTATACCCGAGTTTATCCTTTTAGAAATCCAAAACCTTTTCATTTAGACCAAGAAAGACATACATACCCGTATAGGCACCGTATAGGGCCGAAACCTCGAAATACATGCCTATACGTAACCACACATCCAAATGCACTCAAGGCATCACAAACAAGTATTTAAAACATATAATAAACATTTATGCATGCACCAATTTAGAAAACAAGGTCCACTCATAGACCGTCCGAGCTGCCACCTCGATTTGCGTGCCATAAGCTCTCCCGAGCCGATCACTGTCACCGGGACTCCCGAACCTGTCCAAATCGTAATAGAAGGTTACTAACTACTTAATTAACCTCCTACCAAAGCCCCGTAATTTTCCCGAACTTTTAACTATTTTTAAACCAATCCTAAACCTTCTGATGCCCCAAAACATTACGAGATGGTGTCCGATCGACACGAAACCAGTCCCAAAATGTTCATTACATCGAATAGAAGATTTCATATGTTGAACACTTCCCCAAATTATGGACCACGCGCCCTCACGCGCCCCTAGAAGTTCCAAAACACTGTTCATCATCTCCTACATTGAGCTGAACCGGGTTACTGTTCACAGGTACTGTTCTCCAGTCTTCAACCTCGATTTCTCTGGTTTTTCGGACCGATTTTTGGTCCATTTCATCTCCATTTAATCCTAATATCATCCTAATTCTATTTCCTATCATTTAGACATAAAAACCCGAGCAAAACCCACCCAAAACCGTGCCTTTCCGATCGGCCATGGTGGCCGAATTTTCCCCCGCTGTTCACGGCCATTCCCGGCCATCCCAAGCTTCAAAAACAATCCTAAACTTCTCCTAGAGTCCCCAGAAACATAACCCAATAAAATAAATCGAGTAAAAACCATTAAAACTCAAATTCAAATTTTCAAATATTTTCTTACCTCACAGGTTCTCTCCGCCGTGGCTGGCCGTCCAGCCTCTTAGTCTTCCCTCACTCACTCACACGGTTACACTCAGCTCACACACTCAAAGGATGGATGATGGAGGTGTGGTGTTTGTGTGTTTGAAGAAGAATGAAGAATGAAGAATGAAGAACATGGGGGGGGGGGGGGTTCGGTTGGAGAAAATGAACAAAGATGAAGATGGTTTGATCTGATGAGAGAAGAGAGATTTAATGGATGGTGAGGATCTGAGGGATTAAATGGAATAAAGGGCCAAGATTGATTGTAGGATGAGTTAATTATAAAATAATAATTATATTAATATTTAATTAAGTAGATCCACAATTTAGGAGTTTGGTCCAATGGGATGAGTGACACTTGTCACTCATCCATGGGACCCACTGAAAATATCTGGCCAATTAGAAAATGCCACCTCATCATCGTCTCGAAATACGTGCATAGTGAAATCGAACTTTCATGACCTATAACTTCGCCGGCGAACGTCCGAATTCGACGTGCCACCTGTCTATGGATTCGTATCGTCCTGATCTAGGTAATAGTCCTTGGCCCACGACCATCGAACCTCTTGGTCAAAAAACAACATTTTGCTCCTTTTAACCAAAATTATCAAAATGCCCCTAAACTTCCGAACGTCATAACTTCTTCCACGAACGTTGGAATTGAACGTGCCACCTGTCTATGAACTCGTGACGTCACGAACTACGTCACGGTCATCGGTCAGAGTTCATTTGACCACCCAATTGAAAAGTCAAAGTTTTGCCACGCCCAAGGGCAAAACGATCATTTTGCATCGTTCGTCCGATTTCGCTCAACTAATTACGGATTAGCCTCACTAATTGTGATTAGTCACTAATCTAATATAGGAATTTGGGACGGGTCGTTACAGGTTATCAAAACATCAAAAGTGTGAGTGGACAAAAATAAACATTGAGAAATAAATTTCGAGGAAAATCAATCTTACCCTCTAGTTTGAAAAAAATGCATGCATATCATGACACATGAATAATCATAGGGAAATTAAATCAAATCCTATATAGTGGACCAATAAAATCATATAATCTCTCAAAATTCCTATTGCCCATTTTTTCCTGAAATCCATGTTTATTAATCAAATCATGAAATTAATATCTGGACACAAATATCAATAATAAAAAACACTGGATTTCAGAGTAAATCACATATCAACATAAGCACGAGTCTTTAAACTCAACAATGTATATATTAGGTCTCCTAGGTAAACGATTCTTTAAACTCCGAGTTTTTAAACTCAACATAACATCAGGCTTCTTGGGTCCGAGTCTTTAAACTCACGAGTCTTTAAACTCAAATGTATGTATCCTACTCGGCTATGAGTCTTTAAACTCAAGTGGAAATAAACCAGTTATGAACACGGATATAACATTAATCAAACTAGCTTCACAACCATCTATGGATTAAAACCAAAACATTTCTTTCAAAATCAACATCGACTCACCTTCTGAATAAAAAACATTTCGAAACCGGGCCAATCCCAAAGTATCGTTTCCACAAAACCATCGTAAAACCGTTTCCAGAAATCATTTCATAAATCCAAAATTCATCAAATAAATCATATCAAATCATTACTCAAATCGAATCATACGATAAAGCATTTAAAAACATTTATGCATGCATCACGGTTATAAAACAAATGTCCACTCACACACCATCCACATGGTTCGATTCCGAGCCGCACGCTACTCCGTAAAATCCAGGAATTACCAATCCTGTCAAAAACCACTATTAAGGGTCACTAACATCCCCCAAGTAACTTCACATTACAATTCTCCACTTTACGGGATTCAAATACGTATTAAAAAAGTATACATAACACTTCAAACACCAAAAACTATACCGAGACAGTGTCCGATCGACTCGAAACCTGTGTCATTAGGTTCGTAATGTCAGGACCCGACCCTCCTCGGATAGGACCCGACTCTAGCACGATATTGTCCGCTTTGGGCCTCCTCACCCTCACGGTTTTGTTTTCGGGAGCTCACGGTACAACTTCCCAGGGGGTCACCCATCATGAAATTGAACCAGCCTCAACTCGCTTAACTTTGGAGTTCCAATTGAACCCAAAGCCACTGAGCTCCCAAAAGGTCTCGTGCTAGATAAGTGTGTTCCTACACATTTAAGGCACGCCACCATTCCTCTTCCAGACCATTCCCCTCACAGGAATGTGAGATTGTTCAGCGTTCCCTGCAGGACACGGGCTTTTACAATCCACCCCCCTTAGGGCCCAGCGTCCTCGCTGGCACACTTCCCAGTCGAGGTTTGGATTTGATACTATTCTATCAGGACCCGATCCTTATCGGTCAGGACCCGACTCTAGCACGATATTTTCCGCTTTGGGCCTTCTCGTCTTCATAGTTTTGTTTTCGGGAGCTCACGATGCAACTTCCTAAGGGGTCACCCATCATGGAATTGCACCAGCTTCAACTCGCTTAACTTTGGAGTTCCAATCGAACCCAAAGCCACTGAGCTCTCAAAAGGCCTCGTGCTAGATAGGTGTGTGGCTACACATTTAAGGCACACCACCATTCCTCTCCCAGACCATTCCCCTCGCAGGAATGTGAGATCGTTCACCGTTCCCTCCAGGACACGCGCTTTTACACGTAATGTCGAAAACTATAAAAAGTATGGTGATCGCATCCCAAGAAAATCTAGCACGTGCCTTCACGGGCCTCCAGATTCGGCTACGCGTGAAGCTTATGCTCTGATTACTGTTCATCATATTCTCAAATTGTTTCTCTGCAAACGGGTCGCTCGATCCGGTTTCCACCCGACTTCCAAATTCGACTAATTTCATGCAAATTCTCAATTCCAATCCATCCAAAACCATTTTAGGATATCCAAAAACATAATTTCAAGTTCGATTCATGATTTCATTACCTCAAACTACTTTAATTTCAGATTGAAAACTTGATATAAACGCAAGTACTGTTCTGAGTTGTTCTTCATCAATCCCCTTCAATTTCATGATGTTCAATTCGCTTGGATCTCAGGGAGATTGATCCAAACTTAGTTTCAATAGTCAAGGTCCAAAACTGAACTGTAATTTCTCTAATTTCAAGTTATGGATTTCGAGTTTTAAACTCCTCTCTCGGGTTTCCTTCTTTCTTTTTTTTTCCTTTCTTTTTCTCTTTTCCTCTCTGTTCTTTGGATTCTCTCGAGTAGCTGGACTGATTAATCAATTTGGTTTTTGATTTTGGTTTTAAGTCGAACAAACACAAAACACACATGGTTTTGGTTTCAAATGATCAACACAACACCAGCACACCTCATTACACTGTGCCTCTCATCCATCCCAAAATGTGACAGGTGTCACCAAGTCACTAGTCCACTACTGAGTCTTCAAAATCAACAAAAAGACCAAATTGCTCATCTTAGGTACAAATGAAAAAAATGCCATTGGCCTTTCTAGATCCGTAACGAACTCGTCCGAACTTCAATTTTGACGTACCGCTTGTCTACAGAAAAAGTGCTTCGAGACCCATACAACGGTCATCGAAAAATGTGCAAAAATTATTCCAAACAAAAAGTCAACTTTGACCACAACATTTATAGGGGCAAAAACATCATTTTACATTCAAACTTCCGAATTTACATTTCTTAAATTTTCGGGTCGTCACAACTAGTCTCTCCTCTACCTCTTCCAATCAATTCACCATTCGACACCACTATATGGCCAATAAGTACTCGAAGTGAACATTATATCTACCATTCTTGGAGAAGTGCCAAACATAACAGTACGTACACTCATACTTACTCAACAAAATAGGGCAAATGACATTTGTGTCCTCCTCATAAAAAAAACTTGCCACGAAGCTACACAACTATGTATGAATAATAGGGCAAATCAACTCTTTAACCAACATAAACCTATTGGGACGCAACCTTGAGAATTCTTAGATACATCAAAGGAGCACCAGGACAAGGTTTGCTTCCAGCTTCCAATAACCTTGCTTTGAGAGCTTTTTGTGATTCAAATTGGGGAGGTTGTCATACTACAAAGAGGTCAATTGCAGGATGTTGCATTTTTCTTGGCAATTCTCTCATCTCTTGGAAATATAAGAAATAGACCAACGTTTTCAGATCTTTAGCAGAGGCTGAATGTCGTGCTATGGAAAACATAAGTTTAGATTTGACGTGGTTGCGATATATATTAGAAGATTTAAAGGTTTCACAAGTGGCCCCTGCAGCACTATTTTGTAATAGCCAGTCAACATTGCACATTGCAGCCAATCCGTTTTTTCATGAATGCACAAAGCACATAGAAATTTACTGTCATATTGTTCAGGTAAAACTGCAAGCTGGAATGATTAGTCCTTCCTAAGTTCCCACGCGCTTCCAATTGGCAGATTTGGTTACAAAAGTCGTAGGGTTACAGCAGTTTGTGATACTGAGAGACAAGTTAGGAGTTCATGACATCCACTCTCCAACTTGAGAGGAAGTATTAGGAAATATTTGTAAATATATTCTTGAGATTGTCTAAATCCTATTAATATTAGGTAATTTCATAATAGTCTAAATGTTACGTGTTAACTTTGTAACCTACTAGATTTTTACTTTAGCTTCTTGTATATATATTTTCCCATCACGTGGATAAACTTCAATTCAACCAAAATACATATTTTATTATTTGACAATGTTAATATATAGGCCCCATTTGATATTATTTTTTTCTTGATGGTATGCTTCTTACGAACACACAATTTAATACCCTGCAAAAGTTGTAGTATGTAGTATAGGATAAGCAAGGATCGTTCTACGCTAGGGATTAGAGGGTTTGCTAATTAACACGAAGGGAAAATGAAAAGAAAAGATAACTAAATAAAACGATTAATTGGGGGAGAATGGTGAATCATCAATATGACAAAATTAAAGTAAATGTAATAAAATCTAAGGTGAGTTTGATAAGAGGAGAATGTAGCTAAAGGTTCAATCTTCACACACCAAACATATGCACATGAATTAATTTCCAGATATTTCTTTACAAACTAGTGAATGACAATGTCTAGAATCAATCGTGAACAGCACTAATTAATCTTATTATTTTCCCACTTTTATTGAATTAAACTTAGCGTCGATTTCAAACCATTCTCTACATATCATCTAATCATGAACTGCAAGTTAAATGAACAAGTAGAGATCATTAAGCTCTATAGAAAATTTAGACATTATCTAGGCAAACATAAGTATGAACTGCATCTTAGTTGAACCTAGGTTTTGCTTAACATACCAACATCCATTTATAGTTGCTACTTATGAATATAAGATCATAACTATTAGGTGAAATTCTCTTATATTCTAACATCAAATCCTAGCATGCTTACTGGCCTAACAAGCAAACAAGAATAAGTTATCTATAAAAAAGATAAGCAAAACACATTCACCAATGAGTAAAGAAGGACTGAATAAAATCAATTCATTAAACACATGTTTGGGGTTTTGAAATCACCCCTAGCTATAAAGAGAATTAGCTAGACATACTTATTATGTTTGAAACGCAATACATAATCAAATATGAAAGTTGAAACAAGAATAACAAAAGAAAAGATGAAGAGAGAATGACAAACGTCACGGTCACGCTTGGAATGGTGGTAGGATATGGATGTGGTAGTTGTGTTGCTGCCAAGTGAGGGAATGACAAACGTCACGGTCACGTCCAGGTGTCCTTGTTGCTGCCAAAATCTTCTCTGGTCTACTTGCTGCTGCCAAAATCCTCTCCCAAGTCAAAAGTTGCTGCTGCTTTTATAGTAGGAAAAATGAGAGAGCAACTTTATGATGGGTTAATGGTTGGAGACGTTACTCCTCCAAATGAATGAGCAATTATGTCTTGCTTTGATGCTGCCGTTGCTGCGGTTTCTTCTCTTTTCACTGCTACTCCAAAAGTTTTTCCTTATTTATTGCTGCCTCAAATGTTTTTCCTTGTTTATTGCTGCCTCAAACGTTTTTCCTTGTTTATTGCTTGCTGTACTAAAACAGCCATAACTCCTTGTAGAAAATTCCAATTCATGAACTGTAAAATTCTCTAGAAACTAGACTTCCGTATCTTTCGAACGATATATGGCTCATTAGCTAGTTCTTCCAGAGCAGGTGCAGTTTATTCCGGGACGTTGACACATGTGCCGCAGACAGTTTCAAAGTTTTCTCTTTTATTTTCCAAAACAGTAACTAATTGGCTCCTTTTGTAAATTTGCTTCAAAATAAACCTACGAAACACGAAAACAAGCTAAGTACCAAGAAAACATAGGAAACAAGTTAAGAAAAACGTAAGAAAACAAGATAAAATGTTGCATAAATATGCTCCTATCAAATTCCCCCATACTTTGCTTTTGCTAGTCCTCGAGCAAAACAGAAACAACGAATGAAAGAGAAAACAAAGACTCAATGATTCAACCTAAACCTTCCAACATTTGTCTAAGAGATTCTCAATGGATCATGACATGTAAGATTCATCATAAGCATAAGAATTGATCCTCATGATTCGAGAGTTAATACACATTCATAGAACTCATACAGAAGCTCACAATTAAATCAATCAAAGCAAGTACAAAGAGAGATACATGCTGAATAGAATTAACTCAAAAATCTCACGGAATACGCTCTGATTTTAGCTCATATTTTCTGGTTAAGTCACTTTGCCTATACTAGTTATATGTGAGAGGATTGATGTAAAAGGGAAACAAATTGCTCACATATGATATAACAAGAAAGAAAGGTGCTTTCAGAATTTTCTTTTGAATATGATCTCATGAAAGGAATGCTACCACTTGAATGTAAGAACCATTGACACCATACGCTTATACCTCATTCAAATCTCCACATATTGATATAAACACAACAAACATGATCAAAAGGTCTTTGTGTAGATTGTAATGGGGCCAAAGGGTTAGGGTTAAAGAAATAATGGATATGGATAACACAAAGTTCCTTAAAGAAATAGTAGAAGCATGCAATGATATTAGAGACAAGAACTTATATTACTATCAAGGCTCAAAAATCATATAAGTACCGAGCAAGTACATATACTCAATGGTCGATTTGAACATTATGGATCATACTTCAACAATCAATACATGAACGGTTAGGTCATTCACGATTCAAACACAATACCGATTTCTTCTTCTTCTTCTTCTTCTTCTTCTTTTTTTTTTCTTTTTTTTTAAAGAGAAATCACCCAAACTTGCTCATTCAACACACCTTGATTCACAATTAAGTCTCTACAAATTATGCTTCACTAATCTTTTAAGAAAAAGGGTAAGGATAAAAGTGTTTAGGCTAGGTGAGGGAAATCAAGGCTATGAAACAAAAAAAAAAAACTTAAACAAAGGCTCAACAGGGGTTTACCTATATGAAAGTGTATCTTGGGTCAAAGGCCATTGGACAATGGTGGTAATCTAAGTGCCTTAATCATCTCAAGTATGTCATGCAAATCAATTTAATGCCTCAAAAAGAAATTAGTACCAGTTCTAGCATTTAGTTCTAATGATGATAAGCAATTCAAGTAGCAACCAAGCAAAGAAAGATAAGATCATGCAACAACTTAATTGACAAGAAAGTGACAGATTTAATAAATACAACTCTCTCAAACAAAGGATAAAGGCTCAAAAGCTCACAAAAGGATTGTATTGAGCTTCATTCAATTAAGCATGTTATGGATAGCACTTGCTCGGGTGATTACATGTGAATTTGCATATGATAACCATGAACAATTGAGTATTTAACCAAAGTGTTAACCCCACCCCGCCCCCCCCCCCCCCCCCCCCCCCCCCCCCCCCCCCCCCCCCTCAACACACACACAAACACACTTAAATCTAACATTGTCCTCAATGTTGAAAATTTAAAGCATAAACAGTGAAGCATTTAAGGAAGGAGAAACAAACAAAGAAAATAAAATAAAACAAAATAATGCAAACAAAAACAAAGTTAACGACAAAGAAAGAAAGGGTGTGAGAAAGCAAATCTGATTGTCATTGGTTGTAGAGCACCAAAACTGTCATCATTCTTTTCACATGGGTTGCCTCCCAAGAAGCGCTTGCTTTAACGTCATTCAGCCAGACGAATATGTCTAATTAATCCGCAGAAGGAGTGGCAGTATGGAGTGAGATGACCTCCACGTCATGCTCCATGAAAGACTCATAATAGGGCTTCAACCGATGCCCATTCACCTTAAACTCCTTACCCGTCCTCATACTTTGAACCTGTAGAGCACCATAGGGGAAAACATGAGTAACAACAAACGGACCAACCCATCTAGAACGTAACTTACCTGGAAATAGCCGAAGACGAGATTAGAACAACAAAACCTTCTGTCCAACAACAAAAGTTTTCCCACGGATCATGTGATCATGAAAAGCTTTTGTTTTCTCCTTGTAAATCCGAGCACTCTCATATGCTTCATTTCTAATCTCCTCCAGCTCATTCAACTGCAATTTTCTTTGTAGACTAGCGGCATAAATGTCCATATTAAATGTCTTAATTGCCCAATGCGCTTTATGCTCAAGTTCCACAGGTAAATGGCATGGCTTCCCATATACACTCCTAAATGGAGACATTCCTATCGGTGTCTTATAAGTAGTACGATGTGCCCACAATGCATCATCTAGACGCAAACTCCAATCCTTTCGGCTCGGGCTGACCGTCTTCTCAAGAATCCCTTTGATCTCTCGGTTGGAAACCTCTGCTTGTCCACTTGTCTGAGGATGATAAGGTGTGGAAACCTTATGTGTGACATTATACTTCTTAAGTAAAGCCTCGATTGTACGATTACAAAAATGGGATCCTCCATCACTTATAATTGCTCTTGGCATTCCAAACCTTGAAAAAATGTTAGAATGAATGAACTCTGCAACAACTTTGGAATCATTAGCCCGGGTGGCTTTTGCTTCCACCCATTTTGACACATAATTCATAGCAAGCAAAATATAAATGAAACCATGAGATAAAGGGAATGGTCCCATAAAATCAATGCCCCACACATCAAAAATTTCAACCATAAAGATAGGGTGTTGTGGCATTTGATCTTTAGGGCCTAGATTACCTGTCCGTTGGCACCGGTCACAAGTCATACAGAACATTCTAGCATCCTTAAATAGAGTAGGCCAATAAAACCCACACTCAAGAACCTTATGGGCTGTTCTTTGAGTTCCAAAATGTCCTCCACAAGCATAAGAATGACAAAATGTTAGTATAGATTGAAATTCAGAGTCGGGCACGCACCTTCTAATCAACTGGTCAGCACAATGCTTCCAGAGGTAGGGGTCATCCCAAACAAACTGTCGTGCCACCTTCCTAAGCTTATCCTATTGAGCACGGGACAAAGTATCTGGAATCTTTTTAGAAACAAGATAATTCACTATGTCAGCATACCATGGTTCACTCACCTCAACTGAAAGTAGTTGCTCATCCGGGAAGCTATCTTGAATAGGCAGAGACTCTTCATCACGCACCAAACGGCTCAAGTGATCTGCCACCACATTTTCGCTACCTTTCTTATCCTTAATCTCCACATCAAACTCTTGAATTAGAATCATCCAACGAATAAGTCTTGGTTTTGCCTCTTTCTTCGTGAGCAAATATTTCAAAGCTGCATGATCAGAGAAGATAATTACCTTAGTTCCAAGCAAATAAGACCGAAATTTTTCTAAAGCAAATACAACAGCTAAAAGTTCTTTTTCAGTTGTGGAATAATTCAATTGAGCATCATTAAGTGTTCGGGAGGCATAATAGATGACATGGGGACGTTTGTCCCTCCTTTTGCCAAGAACAGCTCCAATTGCGTAGTCCGATGCATCACACATGAGCTCAAATGGTAGACTCCAATATGGAGGTACAATGACAGGTGCCGATGTCAACAACTCTTTCAACTTTTCAAAGGCCTTCTTGCATTCTAAATAAAAAACAAAAGGCACATCCTTTTGTAGTAGTCGACACAGGGGTCTAGAGGTTGTGGAAAAGTCCTTGATAAAGCGCCGATAGAACCCTGCATGTCCAAGAAAAGAACGAACCTCTCTCATCGAAGTAGGAGAGGGTAAGTAACGCACAAGATCTATTTTAGCTTTATCTAGTTCAATACCCCTCGCTGACACTACATGACCCAGAACAATACCTTGAGTAACCATAAAATGACATTTTTCCCAATTTAACACAAGATTAGTATCAATGCATCGTTTCAGAATCAAATTAAGATTATCTAGACAATGGTCAAAAGAATCACCGAATACACTAAAGTCATCCATAAAAACTTCAATGATTTTCTCTACAAAGTCCGAAAATATACTTACCATGCACCTCTGAAAAGTTGCTGGGGCATTACACAATCCAAACGGCATCCGTCTATAAGCAAAAGTGTCAAAGGGACAAGTAAAGGTAGTCTTCTCTTGATCCTCTGGAGCTATGACAACTTGATTATACCCAGAATAACCATCAAGAAAACAATAAAATTCATGACCAGCTAACCTTTCAACCATCTGATCAATGAAGGGAAGTGGAAAGTGATCCTTTCGAGTTGTAGCATTCAGCTTCCTATAATCAATACAAAACCTCCAACTAGTTTGTACTCGTGTGGGTATGAATCCATTCTCCTCATTCTTCACTGCTGTAATTCCAGACTTCTTTGGCACTACTTGAACAGGTGAAACCCATTTGCTGTCTGAAATAGGGTAGATGACACCACAATCTAGGAGTTTGATAACATCCTTTTTCACAACTTCCATCATGGGAGGGTTGAGACGGCGTTGAGCCTCTCAAGTGGGTTTTTCCCCTCCTCAAGAAGTATCCTATGCATACAAGTCGTAGGGCTAATACCCTTGATGTCGGCTAAGGTCCATCCTATAGCTGTCTTGTACTCCTTAAGAACACGAATTAGCTTCTCCTTCTCCAATGCCGAGAGTGATGATGAGATAATGACCGACAATGTCTCATTGTCTCCCAAGTAAGCATAGTTCAAATGACCCGGTAAGGGTTTAAGCTCAAGTGTAGGTGCCTGCATCACAGAAGGTAAAGGCTTGATATTAGATAAAGGAAAAGAAATTGGAGGAGATAGCTTACCCTCAAACCGTGGCAAGGACTCCAACGCGTCCACAGTTTCAAAAATTTCCTCATTGATACTCTCAGTCAAGACCCTCCTTGTGTCACAAGGAAGCCCCGTTGTCTCAAATCCTATGCCATTGGTGATGGTTGTCTCAAGTACATCGTCATTTAAAATGTCTAAGAATTTCTGTGCTAAGATATCAATCACATCAATAGAAAAATAAGAGTGATCATCAACCGGATACCTCATGGCTTCAAAGATGTTGAAGCCGATCACATCACCATCAAACTCCATAGTCAATGCACCCTCAAAAACATCAATCTTTGTCCTTTCTGTCTTCATGAAGGGGCGTCCTAAAAGAAGAGGCAGAGGGGATGAAGATGCTGAATCCCCCATCTCGAGCACATAAAAATCCGCAGGAAAGATTAAATGGTTAACCTGCACCAACACATCTTCCAAAAAACCTCTAGGATATGCATTAGAACGGTCAGCCAATTGAATAATAACACCATCAGTTTTAAGCTCACCAAGATTCATAGAGAGATACACAGAATATGGCATGACATTAATGGAAGCACCTAAGTCTAATATAGCACGTTCAAACCTGGTATTTCCAATGACACATGGGACAGTGAAACTACCCGGGTCTTTACACTTAGGCGGCAATTTCCTCTGGAGAACTGCAGAAACATTCTCACTGACCCTCACTACTTCTCCATCTTGAATCCGTCTTCTTGTGGTACAAAGTTCCTTCAAAAATTTGGCATATTTTGGAACTTGTTGAATAGCATCAATGAGTGGAATGTTGACATGGACTTTCCTGAAAGTTTCCAAGATTGCCTTCTCATGTTCCTCTTTTTTAGATTTTTCAAACCTACGTGGAAAAGGCAACGAATACGAAGATGGATTAGTGGAGACCGAATTAGGAATCACTTTCTTACCTGAAAGTGTCGAATTTGCTTTGGTGTGGAAGAGCTGCTCAAAGTCTGCTTCGGCTGGTTTTGCTCAGTTGGTCCTGTGGCTGGATCCTCCTCCTCATGCTCAGTTATGACTTCAGCCTCCATATTCTTATTCCTTTTAGGGGCTCTCGGCTCATTCTCAATCTGCCTACCATTTCTTAGTGTGATGGCCTTTGCTGTCTCAAATCCCCCTTTCGGATTTGGAATGGTGGAACTAGGGAGTTTGCCTTGTTCCCGGATTTGTCCCATAAATTCAGCTATCTGCCCCATTTGTAGCTTCAAATCCGAGATGTCCTTTGCTTGATTTTGTTGGCCCTGTACCAAAGAAGCGTGGGAAGCAGTTAGTGTTTTAAGAATTTCATCATAATTAGGAGATGTACCTGAACGTTGATGAGGTGGTGCTTGCGGTCTTTGAAAGAAACCAGGTGGTTGCCTAGTGAAAGCTTGTTGCTGAGGCTGTTCCGGATCTCTCCATCTAAAGTTGGGATGATTTTTCCAACCCTCATTATAAGTGTTAGAAAAAGGATCATTCCTAGGTCGATTCTGCCCTTGAAATCCAATAGCATTGGCACTTTCCCATCCGCCATTCTCAATCAGCTGAGGACATTGATCAGTAGGATGTCCTGACATGGCACACACACCACAGGTATGTGCAACTCTTTGCACTTTAGGCTTCTCCAAAACCTGAGACATAAGAGAAGTAAGTTTAGCAATTTGAGCTTCTAAATTAGATTTACCACTTACCTCATGGACTTGGCGTGAAGGCTCTCCAACACCCTTATATTGTTGAGCATTCAGTGCTCGATTTGCAATAAGGGTTTTGGCAGCTACTGGGGTTTTGTCAACTAAAGCTCCTCCAGCTGATGCATCCAACATTTGGCGCTCAAGAGGAAGCAATCCCTCATAAAAGTACTGAATCAAGAGCTCCTCCTTCATTTGATGCTGAGGACATGATGCAATGAGAGTCTTAAAACGCTCATAATATGCTGGATATGACTCTCCTGGACCTTGCTGAATACCACTTATCTTCTTCCTCAACAAGATGATTCTGGATGTGGGGAAGAATTTCTCCAAGAATGCTTTCTTCATTGTGTCCCAGGAGTTGACTGTTCCCGAAGGTAAGTCATAAAGCCAATCCTTAGCCGTGTCTGCCAGCGAGAATGGAAAGGCTTTCAGCTTGAGAATACTCTCATCCACATTGGTCGGTGTCATACTGGAACAAACAACCTCAAACTCCTTAAGATGCTTATTCGGATCTTCCATAGAGAGGGCATGGAATTTCGGAATATGATGAAGCAAACTGGACTTCAATTCGAACTCATCTGTCTTTCCCTGAGCTGCTTCCGGACACTGAATGCATAGAGGCACAGGATTGTCTAAGTTTGAGGCTGAAAACTCCTTAATGGACCTGTTGTCTACATCCATGTCTAGCACTTCACGATCGGATTCAAAGCTAGACCTCTCAGATTCAGAGCTAGAACTCTCGGGTTCAGAGCTAGACCTCTCAAGTTTTGCAATTTCTCTCCTGCGTCTATGGAAAGTTCTCTCAGGTTCCGAATCGTAATCTGCGAAACCCTTGCCAAATGTTCTAGTGCTCATAAACTAGTGTCTGAAACCAAGAACAGACCTTAGGACCAAAAACAAAAAAAAAATAAATAAAAATAACAACAAAAATAAAAAGAGCGAACAAGTAAAGTAAAATGTAACAAGCTAACTAGTAATTTACTAATCCCCGGCGACACAGCGCCAAAAATTGGTATGCTTCTTACGAACACACAATTTAATACCCTGCAAAAGTTGTAGTATGCAGTATAGGATAAGCAAGGGTCGTTCTACGCTAGGGATTAGAGGGTTTGCTAATTAACACGAAGGGAAAATGAAAAGAAAAGATAACTAAATAAAACGATTAATTGGGGGAGAATGGTGAATCATCAATATGACAAAATTAAAGTAAATGTAATAAAATCTAAGGTGAGTTTGATAAGAGGAGAATGTAGCTAAAGGTTCAATCTTCACACACCAAACATATGCACATGAATTAATTTCCAAATATTTCTTTACAAACTAGTGAATGACAATGTCTAGAATCAATCGTGAACAACACTAATTAATCTTATTATTTTCCCACTTTTATTGAATTAAACTTAGCGTCGCTTTCAAACCATTCTCTACATATCATCTAATCATGAACTGCAAGTTAAATGAACAAGTAGAGATCATTAAGCTCTATAGAAAATTTAGACATTATCTAGGCAAACATAAGTATGAACCGCATCTTAGTTGAACCTAGGTTTTGCTTAACATACCAATGTCCATTTATAGTTGCTACTTATGAATATAAGATCATAACTATTACGTGAAACTCTCTTATATTCTAGCATCAAATCCTAGCTTGCTTACTGGCCTAACAAGCAAACAAGAATAAGTTATCTATAAAAAAGATAAGCAAAACACATTCACCAATGAGTAAAGAAGGACTGAATAAAATCAATTCATTAAACACATGTTTGGGGTTTTGAAATCACCCCTAGCTATAAAGAGAATTAGCTAGACATACTTATTATGTTTGAAACACAATACATAATCAAATATGAAAGTTGAAACAAGAATAACAAAAGAAAAGATGAAGAGAGAATGACAAACGTCACGGTCACGCTTGGAATGGTGGTAGGATATGGATGTGGTAGTTGTGTTGCTGCCAAGTGAGGGAATGACAAACGTCACGGTCACGTCCAGGTGTCCTTGTCGCTGCTAAAATCTTCTCTGGTCTACTTGCTGCTGCCAAAATCCTCTCCCAAGTCAAAAGTTGCTGCTGGTTTTATTGTAGGAAAAATGAGAGAGCAACTTTATGATGGGTTAATGGTTGGAGACGTTACTCCTCCAAATGAATGAGCAATTATGTCTTGCTTTGATGTTGCCGTTGCTGCGGTTTCTTCTCTTTTCACTGCTGCTCCAAACGTTTTTTCTTATTTATTGCTGCCTCAAACGTTTTTCCTTGTTTATTGCTGCATCAAACGTTTTTCCTTGTTTATTGCTGCCTCAAACGTTTTTCCTTGTTTATTGCTTGCTGTACTAAAACAGCCATAATTCTTTGTAGAAAATTCCAATTCATGAACTGTAAAATTCTCTAGAAACTAGACTTCCGTATCTTTCCAACGATATATGGCTCATTAGCTAGTTCTTCCCGAGCAGGTGCAGTTTATTCCGGGAAGTTGACACATGTGCCGTAGACAGTTTCAAAGTTTTCTCTTTTATTGTCCAAAACAGCAACTAATTGGCTCCTTTTGTAAATTTGCTTAAAAAAAAACCTACGAAACACGAAAACAAGCTAAGTACCAAGAAAACATAGGAAACAAGTTAAGAAAAACGTAAGAAAACAAAATAAAATGTTGCATAAATATGCTCCTATCACTTGACAAACTGCTTATTTGGCAAAGTGAAGCAATATAAAAGTGTTTGGTAAAAATAAAAAATCTTGTTTTTTTGAAAAGTAATGGACTATTGCCAATAATTTTTTAAAGCAGTCTGTATGTTAGTTTTGAAAGCTGTTTTTACAAAAATTATTTTAGTGTATAACTATTTATTATGAAAAAACACAAATCATTTTTCAAAAAAGCATAACTAAAGTAGTTTTTTCGAAAAAAACATAGTAATTCCAAACTGTCTCATACTCAATAACGTATTATTATTACTATTTGTAATAAAAGTAATATTTTACAAAAAAAATTATCAAAATATATTATGATTATATATTAAATAATATCTGTCGGCCTAAAAAAACCAAAAAGATTTAAGCAATCATTTATTTAATTTTTTTTTTTGTGTAGTGACAACATTGTGAAGAGGTACATATATCGTGTTATTTTTTTTTAATTGATAAAGTTTGAGGCTTTTTTAATTTTTGTGGTGGACTTAACTTAGAGATGATGCTGAAGGGACATTTAAGTTGTATGTAAGGATAGTAATCCCTATATCGTGATTTTCTTGTTGGTGATAAGTCCTCATCTAATATACTTAAATCATTTAGGTTTTTGACATTTTGGTCTTGTTCTTGTCGGATTTCAACAGCACTTTCTTCAAATTTTATCCCTTCACGTACAATAGCCATACTTCTCTAGTCCAAATCACGTTAATTGGATATTTCAAACCCAAAAATTTTCTTTCAGTGTGACAAAACTTTTATCCCGCCGTGGATTATTGGAGGATTAGTTGACTTGCATAGTTGCATAAGGATTACTTTGATTAGTTTTAGTTAATCGATGAAACTTCTACGACATAGTGGATACAAATTACTATTCTCATCATGCTAGTGATAGTCAATTAATTAAGCTATTTTAATAGCTGAAGAAATAGATGTGAGGCGTCTTTCTTAAATAATTTAATCGTACATAAGCTCTGCATTAGCTTAATAAATAAATCAAATTTCATAATTAATAAATAAGGTTTACAATATGCCCACAACATTCACTAATGTGTAATTAGTGTTATGATGATCAAATTTGTTAATAGTTACTGTGAAAAATAATAATATTTCTCTTTAATATCATACGTATAACGAATTAAGAAGGCTGATCGTATAAAAATATTATCAAGGAAACTAGCCTGCCGATACCTTCCATCGATCATTGATCAAATAGAAAAATTGAATACAATCAATTAATGAATCAGTCATATTCACAAAAGATCATAACTCATATTATAACATGAAAATTGCATATATTGCGTGACCGTAATTAACAATTAACAAGTTAAATCTTTCAAATCATCATCCTCCCCCGCGCAGGCACTAATTTAATTACAATTTTGACTGGCGTTGGTTTGTCCCGTATATTTGATTTCTAACCCCATAAAACAAGCATCTGAAGAAGGCTTATCTTCTCCACGCCCACATCTCATCACCTTCCATTTGTATATGATTTCAGAAAGAGAAGAGAAAGAAAAGAGACAGTATATTGAATTAATTATGAGTTCAAACGTGGGCGGTTTGATAGATGAAATTAAGCCCCATGCAGTTTGCATACCATTCTCAGCTCAAGGTCATAGAAACCCCATGCTCAAAGTAGCCAAACTCCTCCACCACAAAGGCTTCCACATAACCTTTGTCAACACAGAATTCAACCACGAACGTCTCCTTAAATCCTGAGGTCCTGCCTCTCTCGACGGCCTCCCCTCCTTTCGATTCGACACCTTTCGATTCGACACCATCCCCGACGGCCTCCCTCCAACCGACGCCAATGTCACCCAAGACATACCTGATAGAAGATGTAAAGGAGGAGTTGTGAACTGAGAGAGTGCAGGAAATCAGAAAGAATTTGCTTACATTCTCATATTTCATTGAGGGAGATCAATACAGGTTTTATATTTACAACCATTTGCTTAACCTCTAAAGCTTATAGCACACTCTCCTCTCTATCGGGTTAATCATCCAAATACAGTTGGAGATTCCCTTCAGCTGTTACAAACCTATTTCCTAGAATCATGGTGATTGTGACACTTGTCACAATCACACACTTAGCTAACCAATCGGTGGATCAAGTGCAGCAAGCCTGTGCTTATGTACTGCTAACATCCCCCTTCAAGCTGATGTTCCATCAGGTTGAAGACATGGACACTGAACATCTTCTCATCTAGGGACTTTGTAAACACATCTGCCACTTGATCACAGGATGAGACATGCTGAACATCAAGATCCCCACGAATGACACGCTCCCGTACGAAATGATAGTCAACCTCAATGTGCTTGGCCCGGGAGTGGAACATAGGATTAGCAGATAGAGAGGTGGCAGAAGTGCTATCACAGTAAATGAGAGGAGCCCTGAGCAAAGGAACATGAATGACACAAAGGAGCTGTCGGATCCAAGTGATTTCAGCAGCAGTGATGGCCAGGGCTCTATATTCAGCCTCTGTGCTTGACTTGGAGACAGTTTGTTGCTTCTTGGAAGACCAGGAAATAGGATTGGGACCAAGAAAGACAACTAAACCTGTAGTAGACCGTCGATCATTGGGGTCCCCGGCCCAATCTGCATCTGTATAGGCAGTGAGGTCAAGAGAACCAGGGGTATACCTGATGCCACGGTGAGGAGTACCCTGGAGGTACCTGAGAATCCTCTTAACAGCCATGAAGTGTGACTCACATGGTTCTTGCATGAACTGACAGACCTGGTTGACAGAAAAGGCTATATCAGGCCTAGTGAAGGTGAGATACTGCAAAGCTCCAACAATACTCCTGTAATTGGAAGGATTGGAGTAAGCAGGACCATCATGTCTGCGAAGCCTAGTACCTGGGGCACTTGGGGTATCAAAGCCATTACTGTGAGTCATGGCAGTTTTAGCAAGCAAATCAAGAACATATTTCTCTTGTGACAAGAAGAGACCAGAAGGAGAACGAGTAATCTGTATCCCAAGGAAGTAATGAAGGTCCCCTAGGTCCTTCATATCAAATTCTTTAGCTAGAGAGGCAGTGACAGCATGTATAGCAGTAGAGGAACTACCTGTAAGTATAATATCGTCTACATAGAGGAGAAGAACCACTAGAGCATCAGAAGTGTGCTGCACAAATAATGAAGCATCAGACCATGTGGATGTGAACCCAAGACTGGGGAGAAAACTTGTAAAACGATCATTCCAAGCACGAGGAGCTTGCTTCAACCCATACAGGGACTTATGCAGTAGGCAAACATGATCCTTTTGATGAGGACTTTCAAACCCTGGTGGCTGGGACATGAAGACCTCTTCCCTGAGAATGCCATGAAGAAAGGCATTCTTCACATCCAGCTGTCTTAATGGCCAAGAAAACTGAGCTGCCAAAGCCAAAACCAATCGAACAGTAGTAGGTTTCACAACCGGGCTAAAGGTTTCACCATAATCGATCCCTTCCTCCTGACTAAACCCTTTGGCCACCAGTCTGGCTTTATACCTTCCAACAGAGCCATCTGCATTCTTCTTGACCCTATACACCCATTTGCAGCCTACCAGATTTTTGCCTACTGGGAGAGGAACAAGGGTCCAAGTAAGTTGAGCTTGAAGAGCATCAATCTCTTCCTGCATTGCCGTTACCCAAACAGAAGAGGTAATGGCAGACTTGAAGGAGGCAGGTTCAGTTATAGACAAATCAGCATCATCAGGTGGACGAGTAAGGCTGGAGCTAAAGGCCTTTTTTCTGATAATTCCACTCTTTGACCTGGTCTGCATAGGGTGCATGTTGACACCAGAAATGGGAAGAACAATCTGAAGAAGATCAGGATTAAAAGGGGAATCAGGATCCAGACTGGTCACTGAAGTAGAGAGCTCAGAGGGTGAGGAGGCTGGAGCAGAAGTGCTAGCAGAAGACTGTTGAGCTGAAGGCACCTCTGGAGAGACCCCAAGAGCTGGAGGAAGATCTGAGATTTGAGGAAATGCAGAGGATCGAGGAGGTGAAGGGACTTCAGAAGACGTTCCAAGTTGAGAGGGCCTGTTGGAAGCAGAAATAATGGGTTCACACACAGAACTGTGGAAGTGAGGCTCAGGAGAAGGAAAACTAGACAAGGGAAAGTACTGAGGAACTGAATCAGATGAAGTTCCAGGGGTCAGTGAGGAAGACGTAAGTGTGAGGGACTCATAAGGAAACTCTGACTCATTGAATAACACATGCCTTGAAAAATAAGTCCTAGTGGAGATCGGATCAAAGCAAATGTACCCTTTATAGGATGCTGCATAACCCAGGAAAACACACTTAATGGTCTTTGGCTGGAGTTTAGTCCTATTATAGGGCCTGAGCAAGGGAAAACAGGAACAGCCAAAGATCTTCAGAAGGCTTATATCAGGCAGGGAGCCATATAGTTTTTCATAAGGAGACACCATTTGCAGATTTGAGCAGGGCATTCTGTTGATTAGGTAGACAGAAGTGAGAGAGGCATAAACCCAAAATGGTGCAGGAAGTTTAGCAGTTTGGAGCAAAGTCACAGTGGTTTCAATGATATGCCTGTGTTTCCTTTCTGCTAGACCGTTTTGTTCAGGAGTGTGAGGACAGGACTTTTGGTGTCTGATTCCTTTTTGTGCAAGGAACTCATGCAATTTAGAACTGGAGTATTCTCCTCCACCATCAGATTGGAGAGTCTTGACAGAAACAGCAAAATTATTCAAGATAGATGCACAAAAGGAGACAAAGATGGAATAGAAATCTGATTTTTTCTTCATTGGGATTAACCAAGTAAACCTTGTACATTCATCTATCAAAGTGACATAGTATCTATATCCTTCAGGAGAGGGTTGAGGTGAAGGACCCCATACATCAGTGTGAACAACTTCAAAGAAGCTTAGGGATTTTGAAGCAGAAGAGGGAAAGGACAGTTTGGTGAACTTTCCTTGCAAGCAAGGTTCACATGGATATTGGTGTTGATCAGGAAAAACATCTACACTAGATCTCTTAAGGACTAAAGAAACGACATCATTGGCAGGGTGCCCTAAGCGATGATGCCACAGACTGAATGGAACCTTCTTACACAGAAAAGCAGATTGAGGAGATTTCTGGAGCTGAATGGCAGGAAGTGACGGCAACCGATATGGAATGGAATAGAGTCCTTCATTGCTCAGCCCCTTGTAGAGAATTTGGCCTGTGAATCTGTCCTGAATTGCAAAGCAGGCATCATCAAGAATAAAGCTGCACTGATTATCTCTACAGAACTGATTAACAGAAAGCAAGTTCTGAGTGATATTGGGTACATGTAACACTTGATTCAGCTTAAATGACTGTGGAGAAGGAGAATTAGTGACAAGAGAGGTGTTTCCAGTGTGAGCAATATGCAAACCTGTTCCACTAGCTGTGGTAACTGTCTCAGATGAGGTGTGTGGTGATATCATATTCAGTTGGGAAAGATCAGCTGTCATGTGAGCTGTAGCACCTGTATCAGCAATCCAGAAGTCTTGGTTCTGAGGAATTCCTTGAGGGCTTGGTTGTGAACATGAGAAACCTGGAGATGAGGCTGTCATAGCTTGAAGATTATTGGTCAGGACAGTAGAGGGAGGAGTGCCTTGATAGGAAAAATTGGCTCTGTGGTAGCAGTTCAGAGCACTATGGCCATATTTCCAACAGATTTGGCAAGGGTCTGACATTTGGGGACCTTGGGAGAAAGTTTGTCTGTGATAACAATCAGATGCAACATGGCCCCGTTTTCCACAAATCTGACAGGTAGGAATTGATTGAGAGTTTTGATTATTTGAACCCCTTCCTTGGCTGCTGAACCGTCCACCATTGTAATTATTGTAAGACTTGTTCTTTCTGCCTCTATAATAGTTGTTTTGTCCCCTCCACTGATTATTGAAAGGAGGAGCATTGTACCCCCCATTGTACCCATACTGCTGGAAATTGTCACTGAACTGTTGACAGTCATTCAACTGTTGAGCATTGTCTTGTTGCTGATCAAGATTCACAGAACGATGAGAGGTGTTAGAGGAAAGGGGAGGAGATGGGCCTCCAGATGAACTAGTCACTCCAGGTTCAAAGCTAGTACTTTGAAAGTGAGGCGCAGAATTGCGGGTTGCTGTTAAAGCAGACAAGAAGGAAACTTGATCCCCTCCTTGTTCTATGATTGCTTCTTCAGCCAGTAGTTGTGCTCTGAATTCTTTAAGGGGAATAGTACTTTCACGGCCTCTGATCACACACCTGAAGGTATTGTATTCTGCAGGGAGGCCCCTCAAGGCAAGGATGACTATATCATCGTTTTCGAAGTGGACACCGCAGGACTCTAGTTTGTCTCTAGCATCCTTGATCCTCTGCAGATACTGAACCATGTTCTCAGGGCCCTTCTTGATGCTTTGGAGATCAGTTTTCATTTGAAAGATGGAGGCTTTGGTGATGGAAGCAAACCTGTCCCTGAGATTAGACCACATTTCCTGTGATGTTCTGCAACCAATAACACAGGACATTGCAGATGAGGACAGTGTTGCTGTGATCAGTTGCATGAGGGCTCTATCGTGTAGCTTCCAAACCTGAGCACACTGAGCATTCTGAGAATCTGTACCATCAACAACTTCTGGACAAGGATGTGAACCATTTACAAACCCCGTCAGATTGTGCACACTAAGAAGCAACTCCATTTGGAAATGCCAAGTCATATAATTGTGATCGTCAAGCTTTACTTGAACTAAGGTTCCTACCGTGGTTGTAAGACCTGCAATGGGTGATTGCAGGATTTGAAGCTGTGAAACGCTTACCATAACTGGACTTCAGACTTTCTTGAATTCACTGAGGCCTTTTATCGAACACCTGAAGGGCTTCTTTGGCTTCTTGACGTTTCTTCAATACACACTTCTTGGATCTTCTTGCTTCTTTGAGCTTCTTGATCCTTACACTTCGATCTGTTTGCAGATTCAATTACCTTTCTTCTTGAGAGTGTCTGTTCACATATAGCTTCTTTGAGCTTCAATCAACATCAATTATGAACACAGAAAACTAAAAAAAAAAGAAACGAAGGGAAAAAACGGAAGCAAGCGGAAGAGAGGTCACCAGGCCTTGTTAGGCTCTGATACCATGATAGAAGATGTAAAGGAGGAGTTGTGAACTGAGAGAGTGCAGGAAATCAGAAAGAATTTGCTTACATTCTCATATTTCATTGAGGGAGATCAATACAGGTTTTATATTTACAACCATTTGCTTAACCTCTAAAGCTTATAGCACACTCTCCTCTCTATCGGGTTAATCATCCAAATACAGTTGGAGATTCCCTTCAGCTGTTACAAACCTATTTCCTAGAATCATGGTGATTGTGACACTTGTCACAATCACACACTTAGCTAACCAATCGGTGGATCAAGTGCAGCAAGCCTGTGCTTATGTACTGCTAACAATACCCTCCTTGTGTTACTCCACTAGTAAACGCTGCTCGCCTTACTTCAAGGACCTTTTGTCCAAGCTCAACTCTTCCCCGGATTCTCCTCCGGTGAGTTGCATTGTTTCTGACGGTACAATGGGTTTCACGCTTGAAGCAGCTGAGGAATTCCGGCTGCCGGCGGTCATTTTCTGGACCACTAGCGCTTGTGGCTTCTTGGCCTATGTGCACTTCTACCGCTTCATTGAAAAGGGTCTCACTCCTTTCAAAGGTAGCAACAACGAAACCTTTGTTTCTCGTTTATTTCAAATTATTGATTCCAATCTTTTCAAAAATTTCGAATAAGTAACTAGGGCAGAGTCGGATCCATGTGATCCTGTGCGAGATGCCACGTAGCCCAATCCTGATGATTTTAAACACAATAAGTAATGGACAATTACTATTTGTAGAGTTCAAATAAAATCTACTCTAGTTCGGATTTTTAATACAAAAAGATTTACCATGTTACACTCACAAGTGAATATATATATATATATGTATATATATACTGGATTTCGCCTTTTATATTTCGAATGTCGATAGAATAAAAAATGAATGAAACTATAAAAGAAGACTTTGATTCTCCAAAATATTCAAACGATGTGTTGTTCGTCTTTCGCAAAGCGGATGAAGGTAAGCCCGAAGGATGAAGGTAAGCCCGAAGAACTTACGGTGAGCTTAAATTCAATTAGGTCGGTTAATGAAATTGTATCTCTTTCTTACTTTGGAAATTGTGGTCGTTTCCGATTAGATGGCATATGCTTGAAGTAGGATAAGTCTTGTGACTTATCTAGCTAGTTAGACGACGAATATATATTGACTTTTGTATTTAATCCTGGTAGAGCGGCTCACATCTCTGTATATTACTTGTTTTTTTAGCGTACGTAGGCTCACATCTCTGTATATTACTTGTTTTTTTAGCGTACGTAGTCTTACATTTTGTCTAATTGGATTTACAGATGCCAGCTACTTGACAAACGGATATTTAGACACCGTGATAGATTGGATACCGGGCATGAGGAATATTCGATTGAGGGACATCCCCACCTTCATTAGGACAACAGATCCCGATGACGTCATGCTAGATTTTGTTGTGCATGAAGCAGTACGAACTAAAAAAGCTTCAGCCATCATTTTGAACACCTTCCATGACTTAGAAGGTGAAGTTCTAGATGCACTTTCGGCTTTGCTGCCACCTGTTTACTCCATCGGACCACTGCATCTAAGCATGAGTCAGATACCGGATGGTAGCGCATTGAAGTCGATCGGATCAAACCTATGGACAGAGGAGCCAGAGTGTCTCGAATGGCTTGACTCCAAAGAGCCCAACTCAGTGGTTTACGTCAACTTTGGAAGCATCACGGTCATGACATCTGAGCAGCTCATTGAGTTTGCTTGGGGACTTGCAAATAGCAACCACGCATTTTTATGGGTCATTAGGCCTGACCTAGTTGGAGGTGAGTCCGCTGTAATTCCAAAGGAGTTTACAGAAGAGACCAAGGAAAGGAGTCTATTGGCAAATTGGTGCCCTCAAGATCAAGTCCTGAGCCACCCAGAAATCGGAGGGTTTTTGACACACAGCGGATGGAACTCTACGCTTGAAAGTATGTGCGCCGGAGTGCCGATGATTTGTTGGCCTTTTTTTCGCTGAGCAACAAACAAATTGTAGGTATACCGTGAAAGAGTGGGGTTTTGGGATAGAGATAGAGGCCGATGTTCAGAGAAACTACGTTGAGGGACTTGTGAGGACGTTGATGGAGGGAGCAGAGGGCAAAGAGATGAAGAAGAAAGCACTTGAATGGAAGAGGTTGGCAGAGGAGGCCACCGCTGGTCCTAGTGGCTCATCTTTTGTGGGTTTTGAAAAGATGGTGGACCAGTTGCTTCTCTCTCCAAAAATTTATAAGTGATTCAGAATCTACCTTTGCTACTTGCTAACAATTGGTGGCAAATACATTTCGCAATTGTGTAATCTTTGAAGTGTTAGAAGTGATAATAAATAAATATTCGGGATTAATGTGGTATATTTAATTGACAATATTGTTAAGGTTATAATGAGCTTGTTTCATGCCAATAGAACTGCTCATAATTTTGTGTCTACCCAAATTTTCATACAGTTTTGTTGCAGTAAGATTACATTAAGATACAATCACTTAGAACCTCAAAACTATTAATATAAACTTCATGATAATTAATACTACGATTTAACTAGTAGAATATATCGACCTACTGTAAAAAATTCTTCTTTTCTGTAGCGAATCTTTTTTTTTTTCTTTCCCCTTTTCTTTTTTCAGCTTTTACCAAATTGATTTGATGGGTTCAAATGGTTAGACAGGGAAGCCACAAACCATACCCGGCTCAATGTCACATACGTACGTACATAGCCCCAATAGTACAATTCACATAACGTTAATTTGAATAGGGATGAGCATAATTATTTATGGACATAGGTACCTATGTGTATTATTAAAATGGGTAGAAATTAGATGGGTAAAAACTTACTCATCATCTAATGGGTAGGGTAAGGGTTTACCCATAGATATTGAGGGTATTTAATACCTATTAAATTCAAAGTATATTCTTTATCCATTCTTCAAATTATCTATGAATTTTTAACACTTTATTCCCTTTATTAATTTTTTTCTTTCTATTATTATTATTATTATTATTATTTATTAGGTATTATTATTTAAAATTACTTTATTTCAATTAAATATCAGTTATTTCATCTTTCATCAAAAAAATTATACACAAAAATGTTACGAATTTATATTAACATCAATTTTTTTTAAGAACTTAAATAATTCATTTTAAATGATTTAACAAAAATCAATGTAAACTATATAAATTTTTTAAGATTTCACAACCATGAAATAATTTAAAGGGAGTTTTATAAATTCTTAAAAATTGTTTATAATAAAATTTCTAACGAGTTTTTTTTTCAAGTTTTGAATTCCATTTCGACATTTACTACTCATTCTTCATTTAATTGGAAAGTTTTCGGAGTCAAATTCTCAAATAACTCATTCACTAGTCTTGGTCAACTCGAAAAATTTTGATAATTAAGGATAGAAGGGTAAATTGGTCATTTACTAATTCTCACTTTAAATTTCAAGACGGATTGTAATAGAAACTACAATAAAAATTGAGAGGAATTGAAAAAAATGAAAAGAAAAAAAAAAAAAGCAAACGAAATTGAAAGGAAAAAATATTAGAAGTTAAAAATAAAAAGTTGAAGACAAATGAAAGTAAAAGAAAAAAGTAAAAGAAAAATGAAAAGTAAAATAAATTGAAAGGTATAAAAAATTAGAAGTTAAAACAAAATGAAACACAAGGAAAAAAATTTGAAAGGAGAAAATAAATGTAAAATGTCATGGGTACCCATTACCCAATGAATAGGGTTTGGGTAAACCCTCAAAAATTGAGGATGAGTCTAAATGGGTATAAAACCCATTTGTACCTATGTAGGGTAAGAGTTTACCCACACCCTCAAAAAAACTCATTTGACCATTCCTAATTTGAACGCATTTTACGTGTTAGAACATGAAGTTTTGGATGGTCCTAATGGTTTATCTTTCCTCCCGTATTATCAAGTGGACAATTCTCTCTCCAACAAATTGGAAATTCTCAGCGTTGGACAATAATGCCAGATTACGATTTATGCCAAATATAGAATGGTTCGTTGTTGCATATGATCAGTTTTTATTTTCAAAAATAACTTTTGAAACACATCAGGTTTTTTTTTTTTTTTTTATGAATAATGTAACTTGTTGATGTAATAAATGAACTAACATTCGGGAAAACCCCACACACACACACACACACACACACACACACACACAGAGAACACGAGGATGTACATGGTTAACCCAAATTGGGTTATATCGACGGTACATAGTATACGCTTCTCATTACTAATATATGTACTTTTACATATTACATTAGGCCTTGAGCATTAAAGGAAGACTAGAATGCAACATTAAAGGAAGACTAGAATGCAGCCTTAGAGGAAGAGACTAGAATGTAGAAAGATGTGAGAGCTCTAATCTAGAGAGGGGTACTATTGAAACAAAAATCATTCTTGCTCGGAAAAGTCTTCACAATCTCTACAAACAACAAACAAAGACAAATCGAAGTTAAGGTTGAAGCCCTGTGGAGTTATTCAACAAAGAACGCTCTGATACTTAAGTTAACTCTGAGAGAAGAACAGGAAATACTTCAAAGCGAAGAAAACAAATTACCTTGAAAGTGAAATGAGCTCGATTATTTATAGGAAAACCATGGGAGTCTAAGAGCGTTCTGATTGGCTGGTTGATTTTGTAATTGATAAATAATTAAAAATATATTATTTAATAATTATAATTATTGATCATTATGATGATAATTATAATAATTTAATATTAATAATAATTGCTCATTATTAGAAATAATGAGAATATCAATATTATTGTGCTCTTAACTTGATTAAATAATATATTTAGCTAGAAATACATTATTTAATGTGCGGATGTCTGTGAGCTGTTAATGATATTACCAGGGGAAATTTGAACATTTTGGGAATTATGGGCTACGTGGCAGGTCCATAATTTTCAGGTGCTTTTGAGTTCAAAAAATACCCCAACATTACTTAAAAATTCAGGAAACCTTAAGTGATGTACATTTTTTTACTGTTACCAAACTTATCGGTATTTTTTATCTTGCTCCACCTCTATACCCAGAGAAATTGTTGGGCTCAAATTCGAGTCAATATTTATTTGTACACTTAATATATGTCACAAGATAATATCATGCTTATTTTTTTGGGCCCCCAAAGCCATTTAAGGACATAAGCACCTCTTAATGGTAGTTAATTCTGTTTAAAATGAAATTAATCCCCATCTTAATATTTTGAGGGTTTTATGTTTTTTCCTTATTTGAAGGGATCGTTTGTCAATATAAAGGGGAAAGGTGTATCCCTAGACTATAATCTGTTTGGTTAAAAAGACAAAGTGAGAAATGGTTTTACTACTGGTGAAGGAGAGGGAGAGGCAACGTCTCAAGACTCTGAAGGTAAAGAACATTTTTTATATTTTTTTTTTCATTTGTTTCATTTGTTGGAAATAGAATTGTAGGGTTGTTGGTTTGAAATTTTGGAAGCCAAAATTGTGGTGTCCTGTTGCTTTCGCATTGCCAAGGGATTTCCAGCAGGGAGGTCTTGTCTTAGAGACAAAAAACAAAAATGAACACGTGTCGCTGAAGGATTATCCTCACATTTCTCTCTCATTCCAGTTCAACCACACACACACACAAAACCATATATCACCCAATCCTTGTCTTTTGATTTTGAGGAACTTTTGAGTGAAACTAAGGTGAGAAACAAACTCAGAGGACTCCCATGATTCTTAGGAGGCCGAGCTTGAAAGGAGAAACTGTAACAACCCGGATTTGAGAAAAAGTTAAAATTGGAAACTTAAGGAGAAAATACGATTTTGCCCTTCGAAAAGTCCAAATGTTAACTTTTTGCTGTGGATCTCCTTTGAGAATTTCGGGAAGACTATTGTAAAGGTCTCGGAACTCTGAGTCCGTAGACAAGCGGAACACCAAGATTGGAGATCATTTAAGGTGGTTTCGAGACCTTTGCAATGGTCTTCTCAGAAATCTCAAAGGAGGTCCACAACAAAAAGTCAACGTTTTGATTTTTCTAAGGGTAAAGTCGTCTTTTTACCTTAAATTTTCCAAGTTTCACTTTTCTCAAATCTGGGTCGTTACAATCTACCCCCCTTAAGAAAATGTTGTCGTTGAAATTTTAGAACCAAAACCAATTTATCCATTTCTGCCTCTACTCAGACCACAACTTGGAAACCGAGAAACAAATATAGTAAAACTAACTTGTGGTATCATGGTGAGAAGTGAGGGTGGAGAGGTGAACTAGCCATGAACCCGTGAGAGCTTATTTCAGGTCTTTCACTTAGGGGCGGGAAATTGAATCTAAGTTGTCCCAATAGCTTCCTGTGGCTCGTACGAGTTCACAGGGATAAAAAACATAGGCTTTGTATGAGGAAATGCCACTGGACAAGTCCTGAACACCTTGACTGACAGGACCCATCCCAATCCCCCCGGGATTACCGTGGAATGTGCCCTGCTCCCGCCCAACAAGGGGTGTCAGACAAGGGATAACCAACAGTCACTACCCAAACGGGGCTTCCAGAGTGCGCAAGGATCGATGGAGGAGGCGTGCAATGTCCCAGTCTCTGCTGCAGTTGCATCCGTGATCAACCTGAAGGGCATTAAAAACCAAAAGCTGTGAGTGGAAGAAAATCATTAAGTTTAGTAAACACAGTTATAAGACATTTATTGTAACGACCCGTCCCAAATTCCTAGATTAGATTAGTGACTAATCACGATTAGTGAGGCTAATCCGTGGTTAGTTGGGCGAAATCGGACGAACGACGAGAAATGACCCTTTTGCCCTTGATGGTGGCAAAACGTTGACTTTTCATTCTGGCGGTCAAATGGACTTTGACCGATGACCGTGACGTAGTTCGTGACGTCACGAGTTCATAGACAGGTGGCACATTCAATTCCGACATTCGAGGAGGAAGTTATGACGTTCGGAAGCTTAGGGGCATTTTGGTAATTTTGGTTAAAAAGGGGCAAATGTTGACTTTTTGATCGGGATGTCCGATGGCCGAGGGCCGAGGACCGTTACGTAGATAAGGACGATACGAATCTGTAGACAGGCGGCACGTCGAATTTGGACGTTCGACGGCGAAGTTACGGTTCACGGAAGTTCTAGGATACTATTCACGGTGACGCGTTTTACGGGGCACTTTTGGACTTAAGTGGGCCAGATATTTTACAAGGGCCCAATAGATGAGTGACAAGTGTCACTCATTCATTGCTCATTATGTTCCCATACATGCATACCATCCCTTAGTCGTGTAAACCATCCCCCACAACACAAACCCGATCTCACCATTCCTCTCCATCTTTGTGCAACCCAAACCAATCCAACCTTCAACCCATGATCAGCTGGGAGGACCAGGGAGTGAGGGAAGACAGGAGGATGTGGTGGCCGGCCCAGGACGGCGCCGCCGTGGACGGTGGAGCCGTGAAACCCGAAAGGTACCCGGTTAAGCCCATTTTGATCCATTTTCCATTTCTGTGATTATGGGCCGTTTGTATCGGTTTTAATGGGTTATTTAGGTTGCTAGGGACTTAATATGAAGCTTTTTAATGGGGTTTGATGGCTGTGAAGCCCGGGGGCTGAATTGGAAAATATGAACCGTATGGTTCAATAATTGAACCATGAGTATTGTGTAGTTTTAGATTGTTTTGATGATTGGAAATGATAGGGAATGAAGAAATAGGAATTATAGGATTAATTAGGGTTGAAATCGGACCAAAATAGAGGGAGAAAACCTCTGAAAAATTCTCGCCGGTTCGGAACAGTACTGCTACAGTAACCGGTCCAAAAACCAGAAAAAAAAAACCGGTTTTCAGGGGTAGGTGATGATAAACAGTATTTTCGACCTTCTAGGGGCTCGTGAGGACGCGTGGTCCATAATTTGGGAAAGTGTTCAACACGGAAAATCTTCTATTCGATGTAACGAAGATTTTGGGACTGGTCTCGCGTCAATCGGACATCGTTTCGATAGTTTTCGGGGTGTCGGAAAGTTTAGGGTTGGTTTAAAAATAGTTAAAAGTTCGGGAAAATTACGGGGCTTTGATGGGAGGTTAATTAAGTAGTTATTAACCTTCTATTAAAATTTGGACAGGTTTGGGAGTCCCGGTGACTGTGATCGGCTCGGGAGAGCCTATGGCACGCAAATCGAGGCGGCAGCTCGGACGGTCTGTGAGTGGACCTTGTTTTCTAAATTGGTGCATGCATAAATGTTTATTATATGTTTTAAATACCTTTTTGTGATGCCATGAGTGCATTTGGATGTGTGGTTACGTATAGGCACGTATTGCGAGGTTTCGGCCCTATACGGTTCCTATACGGGGTTGTATGTCTTTATTGGTCTAAATGAAATGGTTTTGGATTTCTAAATGGATTATGAATATGATTTTATGATGTTGATTTGGATATTTGTGAATTATATGGTTTCACGTATTTCGAGGCGATTTACGTGCTTACACGTAAATCGAGGTTTTCCGGTTTTACACTGATTTTCCATTCTTGTGGTTTTGGATATGATTTCATGAAATGATTTTGGATTTGAAAAGGTAATTCTCGGACTTGAGGTCCATTTGATTTACGGAATCGGGCCGGAGGCCCAATTGGTTTACGATTCAGACCGGGGGTCCAGTTTCTATGTGGATTCGGGCCTAGGGCCCAGTTATGTGTTACAAATGGTTTTTATGGGTCATGACGGTTTATGGGAACCAGCATGAACCTTTGAAATGGATTTACGGGTCATGACGGTTTATGGGAACCGGCATGAACCCATGAAAGGATTTTATGGTTCATGACGGCTTATGGGGGCCGGACATGATTCCTTGAAAGGTTTTAAGAATGATTTCAAAATGTTTTTCATATTCCATCCTTTATATATGATTGTCTCCTCCGGGGAGGGTCGTTGGCCTGGGTGGACCCCGGAGTAGTCACAGAACACTGACTGAGTGGAGTCGCCCCCCAGTTGGGTTCCTTACTCTCAAGATGTGCATGGTTCGTTACCTCCAGGGAGGGTCATAGATCTACGGACTTTGACCTGGGTGGACCCTAGAGAGACTTGGGTTTGAGACCTCGGTTAGCACACGTGTAGCTCTATTTTACCGTGACAGGTTCTGGATATGAATATAAGGGATAAACATGATTTCAAATGGTTTGGGAAATTATGGTTTTCTGTAAATGGTTTTGGGCAGGAGCCCGTGCGACTTGTATTTACGGAATTTGGGGCTGAGACCCTAATTATGGATGTTTAAACTTATGTGTTTGGATAAATGGTTTTACTATGCATGCATGCTTTTTAGTGAAGGGTATAAAGGTCTTTGATGAAATGTTTTTATAAACTCTTTATTTTTGTCCACTCATAGTCTTTCTGTTTTTAATACCCTTCAGGTTGGATACGGTGTGGACTGTAGCAGAGATCGAGATATCACATACCTCCTCCGGATCCTGGCGTACTTTGATAGCCCGGGAGGGCAAAGGTCAGAAATATCCCTTGTCTGACACTTCGTGTCAGACGGGAGCAGGGTCATCCCGCACTAATCCCGGGGGGATTGGGATGGGTCCTGTCATTTATGCCCTCCAATAAAAACGTATGCATGCCACGAAAACCAGTAACCAAAACGTTTGTCCAACCAAGCCATTAGGGCCTTAGCCCAAAAACCGTTAACTTAAAACCAAGTGTGGGAACTCATCCCAAAACTGTGGAATACCACCACTAGACATATTAAAACCATGTGGGCCACCGCCTAAAGCCATAAATATAAATCCATGAATCCAAAACCATTTAGGGTCCCTGACCCGACATACCATTTCATAACCAATAATCCATTTTTACCATATAATACATATCCAACCGATAAGCCATTTTATAGATTCATTAACCCATATTTACCATTACCATCACCAGCATCCCTGATGCTTAGCGTCCCAGACGCTTGACGTCCCTGACGTCATATCTCACGGTATAATAAGCTACGCGTGCTGCCCGGGTCTCTCCGGGTCCATATCTCTGACATCATAGATGTCTGACGTCCTTGACGTCAATCATAGTAATCCTGCTCCTGAGTCATCATACGGTCCGACTGCTCCGTACAATCACCCCTCGCAGGCAATGCACCGTGACTTCCCCAGTGTCCTAGACATCTGGAGGAGACCATCATATATCCTTGTATCCAGATGATATATGGAAAACAGTTTTATTAAATCATTTCACAACATTACAATGGGCCCTTGCCGAAATCTCCATAAAATATTACAATTCCATGTAGGGTCCCTGACCCGAAATCACATTTATAACCCAACTGGGCCCCATGCCCGATTTTGTAAACCACTGGGCCCACGGCCCGATTTCGTAAATCAACTGGGCCCCTGGCCCGATAACATCACTCGAATGGGTCTTAACCCGTTTTCATAAACAACTGGGCCCCTGGCCCGATTTCATAAAGCAACTGGGCCCCCAGCCCGATTTCATTAACACAAATGGACTCCAAGTCCGAGGTTTCCAAACTAATTGGGCCTCAAGCCCGAGTTCATCTTTCCAATTCCAAATCCTTTTTATCACATTATTTATTAAGCCATAAGCACATAAAACCACAATAAACCGTTAACCTCGATATACGTGAAATACGGAAAATACCTCGAAATACGTGCAACATACCCGAAATCAATACTCACAATCACCATCATAGAAATCACGTATATAAAACATATAACACATTTAATCATGCATAGGATTTATAAAACCAAAGTCCACTCACAGACCGTTTTAACGGTATGGCTCAATACGCATGCCATCGGCCCTTCCGGGCCTCACCACTATCACCGAGACTCCCAATCCTGTCCAAATCACATTAGAGGGTCACTAACCTCTTTATTAACATCCTATCAAAGTCCCGTAATTTTTAACTATTTTTAAACTTGTTTTAAAACCTTCGGACATCCCGAACAATATCGAAACGGTGTCCGATCGACAAGAAACCAATCCCAAAATGTTCGTTACATTAAATAGGACAGAAGTCATGTTGACCCCACCTCGAGATTCGTGCCCACGCGCCGTCAAGCCCTGCCGTGAGTGGCTGCGCGTGAAACCCACGCGCCTACTACAGTAACCTGCACAGTAGTCTTCTTCGCCCGTTTGTCTGATAAACGAGTCATTTTGCCCGCGAGATGACCCGATTCCAATCCTATCAGTTCAACCTTAATTACATCAATTGATCATTCAATTAGCTTCCACTTAAGTTCAATTAGAGTTCTGAATCGTTGATTACACAAAAACTTACCTACAATCCCACGACTCGACTATGATCCATGAAGAACAACCGTCACTGTTCATTCATGGAATTTCCACAATGGCCATAGATTTCTTCCAAATGATGCATCCAGAAGCATCACTGGACCTTGAGAGACAATTTCCCTTCATCAATTTCGTCGTTTGATCACTAAATGATCACGACACCATCTCAAATTTCTTCCTCTGTCACCAAGCTTGTTCAGAGCCCAAAAGCCATCGATTTCTTTCGTTCTTTCGATGATTCTGATCGTAGTGATCTCAGGAAGCTGAATGTGAGCTCCAATTCGATCTTCACGGCCTAACACTCAGTATTCGAATTTTCCCCCCAAATCCTTCAATTTCGAATTCCGGTCATACTACCCAATCTCAGCCCCCCGTGTTTTCCCCAGCTAAATCAGTCTCTCCAAGCCTTCCATTTTCTCTCAAGAACGGCCAAGGAAGGAGGCCAATTCTCCCAGCTCTCAAACTCAGTTTGTGTTGCTCACGGTGTAAGGAAAACAAAGAAGAAGAAAATGGTTGATTTAGTATAATTAATTATAATTAACAATTAATTAAACATCATGATGATGTTGGGAGGGAAACATGGATCAGATGTTTGGCCTTAGATTAGGGGATGGGTGACACTTGTCACTCATCCGGATGTGTACAGTCATCAGTTACTATTCATTATTTTATTATTATTTTAATCAAAGCCTCGGTTCGTTAATCCGTTCCCGTGACCATAACTTCGTCGTCGAATCTCCGATTTCGGCATGCCGCCTGTCGTTGGATTCGTATCGACGAGACCTACGTAACGGTCCTTGGCCCTCGTCCATCAGACCTCCCGGTCAAAAAGTCAACATTTGACCCCTAATATGCCAAATTACCAAAATGCCCCTCGACTTCCGAACATCATAACTTTCTCCTCGAATGTCGGAATCGGACGTGCCACCTGTCTATGAACTCGTGACGTCCCAAACTACGTCACGGTCATCGGTCAAAGTCCGTTTGACAGCCCGATCAAAAAGTCAACATTTTGCCCACGATCAGGGACAAAACGGTCATTTTGCACATTTTGTCCGATTTCGCCCTACTAACCAGCAATCAACCTCAGTAATCAAGATTAGTCACTAATCTAATCCCAGAATTCGGGACGGGTCGTTACATTGACTGACGAGATGGCAAGGTTGAACATTGGGTTTCAGTGAGTATCTCCTCCTCCTGTCCTTGTAGATCATCTCTTGGCTTAATTAGATAGATTTTCATGTGTGGGTCGACGTAAACGGAGGAGAAATGGCCGAGATATCGCCGGGTCTTGCTCGTGGGTCGAACGACTCGAATACCAGAGGAATTGAACAAAGGTGACGGTGAATATTGTTTTCACCCAAAACACTATAGCTGGCACGTGGCTTCCATGCGCAGTCACTTTGGGCGGCGCCTGGGGGTGCGTGAAGCATTTCCTGGGAAAACGACCAACAGGTCACACAATTCTAATTGAATTCCTTCACACACATCACTCACTCATTCATTCTTTTCTTCCTACCACATGTACTTCCACGAGTTGGACAATTGGCTCACTACCAAGTCAGCTGCAAATGAGCAGCTTACCTTTCAACAGATTTATGGTGCTTCAATCCTAACCAGCAGACTATTGTAGGTACACTTGCAATGAATGGGCCATATGCATTGAGATGGAGGGTGAAGAAGTTAAAAGAAATTATGTTGATGGAGTAGTGAGAAAGTTGATGTAGGGGATGAGGGAAAAGGGATGAGAAAGAAAGCCTTGGAATGGAAGAAATTGGCAAATGAGGCAATTGATGGCCCAAATGGGGTATCTTTCTTGGCTTTGAACAACTTGGTTACCCAGATACTTGTTTCCCCCATAAAGAATTGATCCAAATATTTCTAGAAAGTTTCTGATAAAAATCCCAACACTATAATTTGGTGTTGGTTTTAATGTTTCTTTTAGGATTAAAAATGCTTACGTAGAATAAATATCAGTTCGGTAACTCAAAAAAGAACATGTTTAGAATTCACTAATTAGGTTTATTGGACTATGATAGATTGACCAATTAATAATGGGTTTTGAGCATCATAGGTTCTCGAAAATTGAAATTTTTTATTTGTATTCGATAGATTTTTATTTAAGCTTATTAGATTAAGTGCACCAGAAACAAGCCACCAAATTTCAAAATGCACCAGGGATGGAAATTTTCCTCAATGTGCACCAAGAACGGTTATACCGTCAGAACTGTTGCGCCATCTCATTGACGATGTCCTTGGCAACGTTAATGTTTGCAGACATGAAGCACTCTTTGTAGACGTGGAGTCATTGTGGCACAGTAGATAAGGACGTGTACAATGAGGTGCACCAGGGACATCGAAACATTGAGAGAAAATCGAATTGGGGATAATTCCTCTACTAGGGTTGCAGAATTTGAAGAAACTAGCATCAAATTTGTGTGGGATGTTGCGTGGCGATTGCAGGATTTGCAATTGGGCGGACGGACGACTTGAAGGAGGGGGATTACAACGATAGGAAAGGTGGCAGGAATGAAGACTTCGTGGGAAAGTGGCAGTATGGAAAAAAGTCGAGGGTTGGAGTAGTATCGAAGATGCCTTTATGGGAAGGTGGCCATAATGAAGACTTCGTGGACAGATGATAACCCAGGGATGAGGTTTCTTGTTTGTCCAGATTCTCGGGTAAGAAGGCTATCCATCTTAATTTGGTTTTCATTTATGGGTTTGAATTTCTGGGTTTACAAATAATGTGTAGGGTTTGAATTTTTGGGTTTACTAATGGTTAGAGATTAGGAATTGTTGGAATGAATTGACAATTTATTGTTTTGTTGGAATGAATTCATAAATTCTGGGTTTTTAGCCGTTTGAAACCAATACAGTTGATGATGGGTTTGATAATGCAGGTTCGGTGGCAGAGATCTCCTAGCAAAGGGTGTGATTTTTGGGAGTGGTTGGACCCAAAAATGTGTAAAAGGTCGACGAAAATAATTCCCGGGCTGCTTCGGAAGCTTGACGTTGGAGAAGAGAAATTTCTGAATGAGAAGAGGAAGGTGTTTAGGTTTAGGATTACCCTTATGGTGACTTGGGTTGTAGTGATTGGCATTAGCCTAGGAATTATGTATGTTTAGGCTTAGGATTGCCTTATGGTGACTTTTATCTTATAGTGAATTGTTATGTATGAGGTAGATTGGTAGAGCTAGTGGATGTTATGAATTATGGGATACGATGAAATGTGATGAACTTCATGTGTAAGATATGAACTTTTGTGATGAATGTTTGTGATGAGTTTTTGTGATCTTAGTTTGTGAATGTGATGAATGTGTGTGGGCAGTGCAAATGTGATGAACTTGGAATATGTGATGAATTTCATTTGGAGGTTAGAACTAAATACTTTCACCATTACGATTTCAAAATAAGGCACTACAAAATCTTGACTAATACATCAAATGGTTCAAATGTCTATCAATACAACACCATTAAAAAATATTGGAATGTCCTGTAAAAAAAACTCAAAACACCATAAACTTTTAATATTTAATAATGATGCCAATATGGTAGCAATTCGTTTGCTTGCTTGAGCCAATGTTTGTTGATTTTCTTTGGCTTTGGAGGTGGCTTTGGCTTTATCATCCCTTTTGCATTGGCAGGTGATTTGATCCTCCTTCCCTTGGAAATGGCAACTGGACTTTGTTCTTGCAGCTGGGCTTGAACAGGGGTATTGACTTTCCTTGCAGGCCTTTTCTGTCTTGTTTTTATTGGGGATGTGGTAGGTAAATAGGTATGTTCAGCTGGAACTTGGCTTGACTGTGGTGCATGACAGGACCCACCCCGATTATCACCCCGATAACCGAGGTGAACCCTGCTCCCTTCTGACAACTCAACACAAAAGACTGAAACAGCCTCACAAAGACCCACAATTACATTGCCAGACCAGAGAGAATTTAAATTCCCAAGAGTCAACAGTCATACAGAGCATAGTCCAAAACAAGGTAAACAGAAATCCTACTAAAGTTGACTACACGCACAACAGACAAGTTCGTAACGGATACTCCGGTAAAACTCCAGGATAACTCTATGCCTCAACGTCAACCCCAGCGCTATCACCACGACCTGGAGGTCATTTTAAAACCAGAAAAGTGTGAGTGGACTAAAAATAAATAATAGTTTCAAAAACAGTCTCATAAACAAACCAGGGTTTTGCCCTCCGTTTTGAAAACATGCATGCATAACCCAATATCTGAAAATCATTTATAAATCACATAATAATCATTATGGAAACAGTATCATAAAACATAAAATACCAATGTCATCATCCGATCAAACCTGCTGGATCTATCCGATTCTTTAAACTCCCGAGTCTTTAAACTCAATCCGGGTCTTTAGATCCAATCCGGGCCCACCCCCGTTATATCATAATCCGGGTCTTTAAACCCAATAACTAGATCCAGCAAATCCAATCCAAAACCATTTGAAAACCTTTTTCCATTTCGTAATCCGAATCCGTAATCTCATCAGGATCCCGAATCCAAACCCAGAACTCATATCCATCTCCTTTACAGATCCGAGTTCGAAACCATCATCCCGTAAGCTGGCATCCGGAATAACCATTCTGAACCCAAACCCGGAAATCCCATTTTTCAAGCTTTAAAATCAAATCTCGCTTTCCGAAATCCGATTCTAAAACTGAAAACCTTGATTAGCGGATCATGTCTCAAAATCCATTTATAATCATTGAAAACCAGTTATACATTGAAATCTCAAAAGCATAGCATCAGAATCGTAATCACAGTATTTCTCGTAAAACGTGCTGAAATTTATAAACGCCTCGAAAAACGTGCCATTATGTAAAACAGATATAGAATAATCAATAATCATGAAATCATATGTAAAACCAGCAAACAAGTAGATAAAAACAGTTATGCATGCTCGGTTAGAAAGAATGAGTCCACTCACAGTTCCCGGGCACGTCACTCGCGTCCCGTACGTTCCTCGGTCGCCTCGGGGATTTCCCGACCTGTCAAAAGTCACCAAAACGGGTCACTAACACTTCAACTAAGCTTATCCTATTTTACCCAATTTTTCTGGAATTTTAAACATAAATAAACGGAACTCTAAACCTTCTAACACCCGAAACTAACCCGAGACGATGTCTGAACGTCTCGAAACTTGTCCCAAAAGGTTCGTTACAACGATTAGACTAAAAACCATGTTGGGCATTTCCCCAGAAACTGTCCCACGCGCCTGCACAGTACCCACTGTTCATCGTCTTCCTCAACCGTTCCACCGGGCTGAACCGGCGAGGGCGGTTCTTCGCCGTTTCCCGTCCGTTTTCATTCCTTTTAAACCCAGAAGCTTCGTCCTCTTCCTGGAAACCTATTCCACACCTAAAATCACGACATCACGGCCTAACTCTCACCTCCCCAAAGCTCGAACAAAACCTAGAAAAACCCCTGTTTCTATTCCCAGCCACCCGCTGTCCTTCCAGCCACAAATTTGTTTCCCAGAGCTCAAAGACAACTCACTAGACTCATTAGAACCCCTAGAACAACTCGACTAAGCTCCTAAACCCACGACTTTAAGTTTGAAACCAAACTGAAAAACAGAGGATAAAGAAACTTCACCGTCGTTCTAGCCTCCGCCGTGCTGGCCGCCGTGTTCCTCTGGGTCCACTCGACTCCTCTAAGGTCACTGAACACCACCACGAGTTCAATTCGTTGGTTTGATCACTTGAGGTGCACAGCCGTGCACGGTGGTTTTCTGTTTTGTTCTCTGGGTTTTCCTCCCTTCACACACTCACTCGACCCATCTAAGCTTTCTTGATCACACTCGAACACACTTGCACTCACTCACTCAAACTCAGAGCACTTGACTAAGCCCAAACTACGCATTAAATTAAACATGTAATTCGAGTGTTATGCAATTTAAACCCTTTTTGTGTAGATGTAGTATTGGTAAATAGGGATCGTTCTTAACCGGGGAAATTAGGGAGCATTAATAATGTGTTAGTGGGGGATGAACAAAAGAATAATGAATTAAAGAATTAAATAATCAAAGAATTAATAAATTAAAGAATAGATGAATAAGAGAATAATGAAATAATAAATTAATGAATTACAAAGAATTAATAAATTAATGAATTAAAGAATGAAATAATAAAAGAATAAAGGAATTAATTAATCAAAGAATCAATAAATTAAAGAATAAAGGAATCAAAGAATTAAAAGAATCAAAGAATCAAAGAATAAAAGAATAGAGAATAAAGAATTAAAAATGGGGGTTTTGAAAAGGTTTGTAATCATGCAAACAAGTAAAAGTATAGAAGAACTAATTCTATTTCGACTCTAACTTATGTACAAAGTAGACTTCCCTTAAACACAAACTTTACCAACACACTACAATTGCATAAATTTGAATTAATCACGAAATCATACCTTCACAAACTCATATTTCTTCATACATTTTTCATATTATAAATGCACCGAACAACGGATTATTACTTATAATACGATAATACGATTACCTTAAGTTAATGATTTAATGCGCCGAACAGCGGTCATACATTAAATCTCTTCAACTCTACTCTAAATGCCCCGAACATCGGATCAACATTTAGTTACGAAATGAAGTTTAAGCTCTAGAATGTAAGAAGTAAATGATTTTTTAGAAAGTAAAACACATGGAGATTATACTTAATTTTCACAAAAGATAGGAAGGAGAAATATATTGCATTATAATTAGAACCAATAACAAATAAAAGAGTTTAAGAGAATGGAGAGCAAATGTTACACTTTTCAGAATGGGTGAGAACAATGGATTGTTTTTCACAAGGAACACCGAACAGCGACTGGAACCCTATGAAGATGGAAGAAGATTAAACAAGGAAATTCGGACTTGAACTCTAAAAATTTGTATTGGAAATATTTTGCCAAAATTTCTCCTAAGAGAGGCTCAATTTTGTGCTTCTTGGAAGTGTACATTACAAGCGAAATGAACTCCTATTTATAGGGGAAAACTCAAATTAAGCCCTAGAAAATAAATAAAAACAACCCAAAAATTACAATAAAATATTCAAAAGTGAAATGACGAGATAGGGTGGTTTTTGGGGAAAAGAAGTTAAAAAAACAAAGGAAAAGCTTGAAACACAGCAAGAAAATCCATTTAATTGCTACTGGTGGATTTTTGGCAGAGATCATCTGAAAAAAGGGGCAAAATTCGGTCAGTTGTGGCTGGAAAGTAGAATAGTGGCTGGCATGTGTGCGCTGAGCTGGAGCAGGGCTGTCGGCGGGCGTGCGCTGGAAAGGAAGAGAGAAGCTTCAGCGGGCAGGCGTTGCACTGGACTTTCGACTTTAGGATGCGCGCGCCGAACGAGAAGATTGGCGTTCGGTGCTAGGCTGCAAGCCGGCGCTGCTTGGGCTTAAAGCTGTTGCGGACTGGGCCTGGAGTTTTGGGCTTGCGCGGGTTAGGCTGAAGCTTGTGCGGACTGGGCTGCTTGAAATTATGGGTTTGGGCTGCTTGAAATTATGGATTTGGGCTGCAAGAAAACTAAAATTAATTAATATATAACTTAATTAATATCTTCACCGAATTTCGTTCATAATTTGTTCGTTATAATTCTGGTCGAGATGATTCTTTCGCCAAAATGCTCCAAATTACAAACTTTATTTATTTAAACAAAAATATCACAAAATAAATTATTTTATCTAATTATTTATTATTTTAATATTAAAAGTCAAGTAAAAAGGGTATAAAATAATATAAAATAATGCTCAATTAATGACCTATCAAATACCCCCACACTTAAACTTTGCTAGTCCCTAGCAAATACTAAAACTAAATTGCGAATTCAAAACAAGTAAACCCTTAACCATTTGTCTCAATGTTTCATTATTATCATGGCATAAAAGATTTTTCACTTAAATCATTTAAGCAATGGAATTTAAGAGTTAATACATGGTAACAAAATGTTTTAACAAGTAAGATAATGAGTAAATATGGTGCAGTGGATCTCTGCATGAATAGAACAAGTATGAATCAACTCACAAGGATATGCACTCATAAATTCACTCAATTTTGTAAGGGTTTGTGTTTGCACTCAAAGTGTGTGAGAAATACTCACATAGTCGAAATGAAGTACTTTTGCAAAATCTCAAACAAACACCTCAAGAAAAAAAAAACAAAACATACTTGCATAAATGAACCAAAACCATAAGCTTACTCAAGTGATTGACTCAACTAATCAAATTTTACCATCTTAAGGATCATAAGGTCTTTACGAAGGTTGCAATGGGGATAAGTTTAGAGGCAAGGAATATATAGGCCAAGTGGTGCTCAAATTCGTTACAAGACTCAAAAAACTCACAAAACGTATCATAACTTCCCAACCTTAGTGCAATGATGTCAGTAATTCACCCCTTCGAATATAGGCCTAATTTCATCATGTGGGCCTTAAATTCATTCTTTGTGTCAGTTTTACGAATGTAAAGGACTTGACTCAAACATTAAATAATCAAACCTTATTACCTTGATAAAAACTCAATACATTTTTTTTAATCAATGTAATAACATGTGTCAATAATACAACAATATTTGAGTAAGTAAATCCACATAATACACATAAAATTCTTTTCAACATCATCATTTTCTCTTTACACAATCTTTATGTCTTCAACCGAGTCTTTGGAACAAGGGTAAAGGATATCTATACTAAGCTCAAGTGTTTAGATAATCATGGTGATGAAAGAAAAGCTTAATGTGGGCTCAAAAAGGTAAAAACTAAGGGGGTCGCAACTCGTGCGCACAAAATAGGGAGCATGGATGTTTGAATTTGTGGTGTTAATCCTAATGCCTTAATCATTTCCAAAATCAGAGAGTTTATTGACTTAAAAGCTTTGAAAATCACATAGAATAAGTTCTAGTACTCTCGAGTTCATTAAAAGCTATGACAAGCAGTTATGAGGCATATGTATATCAATTTAAACAAAGAACTTATGAATCACTCATCAAAGACGTATATAAAGTTCTAAAGCTCACATAAGGTTCATATGATTCATACTTATCTTCTCATGCTCGTTTATGTGCCAATTTGCATGCATTATTTTCAAGTTATAACACTTAATCACAAAATATTAACAAACAAATTCAAATTGTAGTGATCATCTTTATATCCATAACCAATTTTTTTTTTCGTAATACTTAATGAAACAATTTAAATGCACAAATAAAAATAAACAATTTAATTGCACAAATAAAAACACAAATGAAAATTGTATACCATTCCCCCACACTTAAATTCTACATTGTCCTCAATGTAAGTAATTTAGAAAATAATTGAACATAGATTTAAGATAAGGAAGTTGATTTACGAAAATGAAGTAAGAAAAACACAAAAAAAGTAAAAGAGAGTGAAGGGTTGAAAGAAAGCAAATCTGTGTTGATGACTCCTTCACACTCGAGAACACATTGGGTTGCCTCCCAACAAGCGCTTGAAGTTTAACGTCCATCCAGCCTATACCAAATTTTTTATTCTGTTCATCCGATGGGACGTCGTAGTACTCTTTCTGACTCCACATCGTGTAACAACCCGTACCTTCGGGAAGGGTATAAATGTAATTTTTGTAAAGATTTGTATGAAAGGACGATTTTGCCCTTGTGAATAATGGGTCAAAAGTTGACTTTTTGATTGACCGGTTGGATGAGTGTTGACTATTGACCGTGACGTAGTTTAGGACGTCACGTAGAACGAGGACGGTTAGATAGGTCTCGACGTCCTGAGTACAACGACAGGCGGCACGCTGTCATTGGACATCGGACGAAATAGTTACGGGTCTGGAACGTTTGAGGGTATAACGGTAATTTTTATAACCAGGGGCAATTTGGTCTTTTTCCCCTCAGCCCAATCAGATCAGAGCAAGTGGCAGATGTGGATTGGGATATTTTATTTTGATCCATAGGATTTTGAACACGTGTGGGTGGCTGGATGGTTCTAGGAAGTCCTAAACTACACACGGCCATAAATCGTTCAAGTTTGAACGGTGTATTGGACTTGAACACAGGAAAACAGAGAGTGGGCAATTGTGCGTGTTCGATCGATTCAGTGTGAGGGTGAGTTTGTTGTGAATTGAGAGAGTGACAGAGAGACAAGAGTGAGCTGTTGATCGTGTTTTGAGGTGGAATCGTGCACGGAGACACGACGGTGGACGGCTGGAATTTCTGGGAAAAACAGAGAGACGGTGGACTGTGGCGGTGGTTGTGCCTTGTGGTGGCTCAAACCAAGACAATAGGAGGCTAAGGTGACAGCAGGGAACTCAACGAGCACCGTGGCACGCGGCGGTGCACACGGCGGAGACAGTATCGAAGGTATACCCCGATTCCCATGTTTTCCCGTTTTTCTTATTTTCCAAAGTCGTGGACTTAGGGCTAGAGTCGAGGGATTTGGAGGTCAGGGTGAGACTCCTGGAGGTCCCAGGAGTCGTTTGAGTGTGGTGTCGTGCCGGGGGAGGACCTGGGTGGCCGGCGGCCAAAACAGAGGCCACGGGCCATGATTTTCGAGGGGGAAATCGTGAAGTTTTAGGCTGTGAGTTTCAATTGTTAGGACATGGGAGGATTGCTGGGGACTGGACGTAACTAATGGAGTGGAAAGGAAGAAGATTGGTGGCGGAATGGAGAAGAACTGGTCACGTCGGTTCAACTGTGTTGAACCGGGTGACTCGAGGTTGAAGAAACACTGTAGCAGGCGGGTGAGGCCCACGCGCAGCCACTTTGGGCGGCGCGTGGAGGCGCGTGGGGAGGATTCCGGCCAACCTTCCAACATGGTTTTGGGTCTAAATGTCCTAAGGAATCCATTGGTGTGATTTTCGGGTTAATCGGACGATGTTATGAGATAGTTGGGAATTCGGACGGTTTAGGGTCTAAGATTAAAATATGAATAAATTCCCGAAAAATTGGGGTAATTAGGGTTAGTATCCTTGATGTATTTGTGACCCTATTTGGTGACTATTGACAGGACGAGAGACGCCTGAGACGGTCGAGGAGTGCACGGAGCGCGATTGACATTTTACGATTCGTGATTGGACTCTTTCTTTTCTTTCAAGCATGCCTAACTGGTTTTTTAATTATGTTTTATTATTTTAAGTATGTTTTTATGCTTTTTAATGATGTTTATATGTGATTATATGTGATTGATATGCTTGCACGTTTTTCGAGGCATTTTCGGATTTTCGCACGTTTTTCAAGAAAAAGCTGGATTTCGGATTTTGATGCCATACTTAGAGATTTCAATTTATAATTGTTTTCTGATGATGATAAATGGATTATGAAACATGATTTTTGATAATCGCGGGTTTTGGTTTAAAAAGTGGATTTCCGGATTTGGGTTCGGAATGACGGTTCTGAACGCCGGAAGGGTTTCGAACCGGGGATTTTGAATTCGAGTTTGGCTATGGATTTAGAAATGGTTTTACATTGAATTTGGATTGGATTTGCTGGATCTGGATATGGGTTTAAAGACCCGGATGTTCTGATGGATGGGGGACGGGCCCGGATTGAGTTTAAAGACTCGGGAGTTTAAAGACTCGGACATTTATGATATTACCCCCATAGGCCTATTGAGTTTAAAGACTCGAGAGTTTAAAGACTCGGATTACATTTGAGGCCTGGTTGAGTTTAAAGACTCGGATAGACCCAGCAAGTTTGATCAGACGTAGTTTTAATATAGTGGTTTATGAAATACATTATATCGCTGATGTTGTGGTTTCAGAATATTTGTTAGGCATGCATGTTTTCAAAACGGAGGGAACAAATATTATTATTATTTTTCTTTAACTCTGATTTGATGATAAACTGTTTTTGAAACTTTTATTTATTCTAGTCCACTCACACTTTTTGGTTTTAAATTTTCCCTCCAGGTCGTGGTGATAGCGTTGGGGTGAAGGTTGAGGCAGGAATCGAGGCATAAAGCTTCCGACATTCTTCCGTTGCGAGATTAGCATAGTAGGATTTTGTGCCCATTTTGTAGAACTATGCTCTGACTGACAGTTGTATTATATTTACTCCTTCGTCTGATAGTTATGCTTATGGTGGTATTAAGGTTATTTTGGTACTTTAAGTGTGATTGTCAGACGGGAGCAGGGTTCGTCCCGGGTATCGAGGTGATATTTAGGGCGGGTCCTGACACATCGTGTTCTCCAATTGCCTCGATATAAGGCTTCAATCTATGGCCATTGACCTTGAACTCTTTTCCAGTTCCAACGTGTTTGATCTGTATGGCTCCATGGGAAAATATATTAGTAATAACAAAAGGTCCTACCCATCTAGAACATAATTTACCAGGAAAGAGTCTAAGCCGGGAGTTGAACAACAAAACTTTCTGGCCAATGTCAAACGTTTTACTCTTGATCTGTTTGTCATGAAATGCCTTAGTCTTTTCCTTGTAGATCAGAGTGTTTTCAAATGCATCATTTCTGATCTCCTCAAGCTCACTAAGCTGGAGCTTTCGATGCAACTCGGCATCATCTAGCTTTATGTTGAAAGTCTTGACAGCCCACCATGCTTTATGCTCTAGTTCCACCGGAAGGTGACATGCTTTACCGTACACCAACCTATAGGGTGACATTCTTATAGGTGTTTTGTATGCTGTCCTGTATGCCCAAAGTGCATCATCCAACCGTTGGCTCCAATCCTTACGATTAGGACCCACGGTTCGCTCTAATATCTTCTTGATTTCTCTATTACTGACTTCAACCATTCCACTCGTTTGAGGATGGTAAGGTGTAGAGACTCTGTGAGTGACACCATACCATTTTATTAAAGCTTTAATGGTCTTATTGCATAAATGACTTCCTCCATCACTTATTAGGACCCGCGGGATCCCAAACCTGGAAAGAATGTTAGTTCTGAGGAAATCTGCAACAGTTTTAAAGTCATTAGTCCTGGTGGCCTTAGCTTCCACCCATTTCGATACATAATCAACAGCAAGTAAGATATAGAGATAGCCATTAGATTGAGGAAATGGACCCATAAAATCGATATCCCAAACATCAAATATTTCAACAGTTAGAACGTAATGTTGTGGCATTTCATCCCTTCATCCTAAGTTTCATGATCTCTGACATTTATCACAGGCTAAACAGAATGAATGTGCATCTTTAAAAAGTGTGGGCCAATATAGTCCAGATTCTAAAATTTTGAGTGCAGTTTTTCTAGATCCAAAATGGCCTCCACAAGCATGGCTATGGCAGAACTCTAGGACTGACCTATGTTCAATATCAGGGACACATCTCCTAATCAATAAATTTGCACAGTGTTTCCACAAATAAGATTCATCCCAAATATAGTGCCTAGCATGCTTCTTAAGTTTATCTTTTTGTGCACGGGAGAGGGTGGTGGGCAACTTCTTGGTGACTAAATAATTGACAATATTAGCATACCAAGGAGTACTTCCCTCGATTCTGAAGAGTTGTTCGTCTGGAAACATCTCTTAAATCGCCACAGGATCTCGTTCATGTGCTAGGCGGCTCAAATGGTCTGCCACCACGTTTTCTACATCTTTCTTATCTTTAATCTCGATGTCAAACTCTTGAAGAAGAAGAATCCATCGGATTAGTCGTGGTTTCGCTTCCTTCTAGGCTAGGAGATACTTCAGTGCTGCATGATCAGTGTAAATAACGACTTTAGTTCTGAGTAGATAAGAGCAAAATTTATCTAAAGCAAACACAACAGCAAGAAACTCCTTTTCGGTAGTGGTGTAGTTCATTTGGGCATCATTCAAGGTTCTGGATGCATAGTAGATGGCGTAGGGCTTCTTGTCCCGCCTTTGTCCGAGTACGGCTCCAATTGCATAATCAGAGGCATCGTACATTAGTACAAAGGGTAAGGACCAATCCGGGGCACAAAGAATGGGGGCAGTGGTTAAGAGATTTTTAAGTTTCTCAAAAGCTTCCTGACAGTCTGCATCAAAGACGAAGGGTGTCTCCTTCTGAAGCAGTCGACACAAGGGCCTTGTAATGTGGGAAAAGTCTTGGATAAATCTTCTGTAAAATCCTGCGTGACTAAGAAATGAACGGATCTCTCTCACCGAAGTGAGAGAGGGTAAGTGGCGTACAATATCAACTTTAGATTTATCCACTTCAATTCCTCTTTCAGAGATAATATGGCCTAAGACTATCCCTTGTGTAACCATGAAATGACATTTCTCCCAGTTAAGTACCAGATTAGTTTCAACACACCTTTGTAAGATAAGTGCTAAGTGTTCTAAGAATGCATCAAAACTATCCCCAAAGACACTGAAATCGTCCATAAATACTTCAATTATTTTTTCAACGTATTCAGAGAAAATAGAAAGCATGCATCTTTGGAAAGTACCTGGGGCGTTACATAAACCGAAGGGCATTCTTCGGTAGGCAAAAGTGCTAAAAGGGTAAGTGAAAGTCGTTTTGTCTTGGTCATTTTGAGCGATACAGATTTGATTGTACTCGGAATAACCATCAAGAAAGCAGTAATAGGAGTGACCTGCTAACCTTTCAAGCATTTGATCAATGAGGGGCAAAAGAAAGTGATCTTTCCTAATTGCTTTGTTTAGGCGTCGATAGTCGATGCAGACTCTGTATCCGGTCACTGTTCGCTGGGGCACTAGCTCTCCTTCACTATTCGCAACAACTGTGACTCCACTTTTCTTCGGGACTACTTGGACTGGTGAGACCCATTTGTTGTCTGAAATTGGGTAGATGACACCACAGCCCAAGAGTTTGATGACCTCTTGTTTCACGACTTCCATCATCAGAGGATGGAGGCAACGTTGGGCTTCACGAGAGGGTTTTGCATCATCTTCTAGCAAGATTCGATGCACACAGGTTTTGCATCATCTTCCATCATGACTTCATCCCAAATTCGAGGCTCTAGTTCGTAATCGGTATCTTCAACCAAGGCGTCCCCTGATTGCGTTAGGCCAACTCCTTCCTGGATTATCATGTTGAGTGTGTCTTCTCGAATTAAATCAAGATGTTTCTCTGCGAGAGAAGTGCACACGTCAATATAAAAAGTAGTATGAGTTGTGGAATTAGGGTACCTCATGGCATCAAAAATGTTGAAGCCAATTTCCTCCCCGTCGACTTCCATAGTTAATGTTCCATTGAACACATCAATCTTCGTCTTGGCAGTTCTCGTGAATGGTCTTCCCAACAACATTAGTGGAGCTTGATTCGTAGGGGAATCCTCCATGTCTAGGACATAAAAATCCACGGGGAAGATGAGCTGGTTAACCTGCACTAGAACATCTTCGACGTATCCCTTAGGATACACATTAGAGTGATCGGCTAACTGAATGATAACATCGTCATGCTGTAATTTACCTAGACCTAGGGCAACATATAGTGAATATGGCCTAACATTAATGGATGCACCTAAGTCTAGCATGACTTTATCAAATGACTTGTTACCAATCACGCAGGGAACAGAAAAACTCCCTGGGTCCTTCAACTTTGGGGGTAGCCGACGTTGGATTACAGCAGAAACTGTTTCACTCACCATCACAACCTCCTTCTCCCTCGTCTGGCGCCTTGGAGTGCATAACTCTTTAAAAAATTTGGCGTATTTCGGAACTTGTTTGATGCACTCGATCAAGGGCATGTTGATTTGCACCCTTTTGAAGATCTCCAAGATTTCCTCATCGGATTCATCCTTCTTAGATTTGGTAAGCCTACTTGGAAATGGTGCATGCACAAACGGGGAATTAGTAACAACTGAACTTGAAGGGATTGGGTTATTACCTTGTGTGTGGGTAGGTTGAACTGGTGGTTGTCCCGTGGTGGTCTTAGTTGCCACCTTGTGCTTTTCAGCCTCAGAAACGGCTTGATCTGGCTCTATTTCTCCGAGCACTTTACCACTTCGAGTGATAATTACATTGGCTTCAGGTCTTGCATTTGGGTTGGGTGTAGGTTGAGGTGGAAGCACCCCGCTAGCTTGGATCTTACCCATGAAGTCCATGACCTTGCCCATTTGGTCCTTGAGATCAGCGATGTCTTTTTGTTGATTTTGCTGACCTGTGACAAGAGCCTGAGTTGACTCCATTAGTGTTTGCTGCCCTTGGGAAAGAGCAGCCAGCATTTTATCATAATCAGGATTAGAAGATGAAAAAATATGATTATTTTCATGATTATGAGAAAAATTAGAAAATGGGATCGGGGGCCTTGGTTGCCATGTGGGCCTTGGTTGCCATGTGGGCCTTGGGAAATGGTTTGGGATACGATTTGGCCCGGTCGACATGTGCTGAGGGTTTAGGACATTGTTCGGATCTCTCCAACTATAACCTTGGGTCCTTGGCCCTCCTTGAAATCCTCCAATGGCGTGTGCCATTTCAGTTCCGGAGTCTTCCTCCCTCGCAGTGTAGGGACATTGCTCCTCAAGATGGCCTTGAGAGCAAATGGAACAAACTAGAGCTACATGTTGCTTTAGTTCTAGCATATTTGAAAGCAAAGAGGTGATCTTATCTAACTTAGAATCATTTATAGGATGAGAACTTACCTCATGTACCTTTCTAGAAATAGGATCGGCACATTCATATTGTGCATCATTGAGTGCACAGCTTTCAAGTAGTGCACGACCATCTACTAGGCTCCGAGCTAAGAAACTTCCATTAGCTGCAGCATCGAGCAGTCCTCTATCTCAACCCTTGAGTCCTTCGTAAAAGTAGGTTAAAAGATAGCCTTCTGTGATCCCGTGAGTAGGGCATGAAGCACAAAGTTCTTTAAACCTCTCGTAGTACTGGCTGAAATTCTTATCATGTTCTTTCTGCTTGATTCCAGTGGTCTCTTTTCTTAAGACCGTAATCTTTGAGGCAGGGAAGTACTTGGTAAGAAACTCCTGAACCAACTTCTCCCAAGAGTCAATATGATTGGGTGGGAGACCCAAAAGCCATACCCGTGCTCTTTCTTCCAAGGACAACGGGAAAGCTTTCAACTTCATGATTTCCAAGTCCTCATCATCCGGACACATACTACCAACGATGAATTGGAACTCTGTTAAGTGTTTATGTGGATCTTCATTTCTGATTCCACGGAACTTGGGTAGCTGATGAAGGACTCCACTCTTAAGCTCAATATCTTTCTTGTTGGTTCTAGGCTCGGGATAATGGATGCAGAAGTTTGTAGTGCCATTTGTGTTTGCACATGTCTGCTCCCGGATACTCAGGTTTCGTGCCATGGCTATTGGTGTTCCGAAAGTCTGTTCTTCTTCTGAATTACTCTTCTCACTTATGGATTCACCGATTATTGGAGATGGAGGTCCGGATGAGCCGGTTTACTTAAGTGCGTCTCTGAATGTTGCGTTGCTTGGTGAAATGTCAAGTTGTCTTCTCAACCGATCAAGCTTAGATTGATGAGCGCGCATTCATAAGTTCGTACCTATATTGAAACAAAACTCTAAGTTAGAAGTCAAGTATACACAAGAAGAGATAATAAGAGCAAGAGAGTAGATATTTGCATAAAGTATCACATAAATGGAAACCAGAATTAACAAAAAGTTACGTTAATGGAAAGAAAGTGAAAGTGCCAAATGTAAACTAATAATGCAATAAGTAGAGTTTTTAGAGTGTCATGAATAACTTTCCCCTTCCGCTTCTCATAGTACTTTCCCGGGCGTACGGTCTGTGCGTACTGATAACCACCATTCCACCATTCGACATTAATCATGGCCAGTTGAGATAGATGTAACGCGAGAAGTAAGAATAATTTCAAGAGCACCCCGAGGCTAGCTTGGCATATACTCCATTGGTGGTCTCTTTCTTAATCCAAAACTTGTCACCATTCATAACTCTCCTAGACACCATGATCAATCCAAATGACGATTTAATGAATTACCAAACCCAAGTGTTTACCAACTCCGCCCCAACCTCATTTCCATAGATTCGAGTCTATGGTGTGTGGTGATGAAATCCATACATCATGAAGGGTTAAGGAGAAAGTAAATAAGAGGGGCACTACCTGTTCCCGAAAGTAAGATTTTGAAGAAAAATGGGCTATGAGATTCATGCAACTCTAAAACAGTTAATAGGAATCAATATTTACACTTTTAGGAAATTCAAATGCAAATATAGGATTTTTTTTTAAAATTTTTTTTTTAATTATTAAATTTTTTTTATATATTTTTTTTTCCGAATTTTTTTTTTCATTTAAAATTTTAACAAGACATAAACAAACAATTCATTACATAAGAATAAAATAAGTGTAAACATAAAGTTAGTGAAACATAAAGTTAGTGGATCATAAAGTTTATAGAATAAAATTAAAATAAAGTTAATGGAATAAAATAAAATAAAATAAAATAAGTTAATGGAATAAAGTTAATGGAATATATTTAAAGTTAAGGGAATAAAGAAAAAGTGTGAATATTAAGTTAATGGAATAAAGAGTAGTAATAAAAAAATGTAATGGAATAAAGCTAGTTAAACAAGTATAATGGAATAGTGTAAAAATAAAAGTTAAACACATTTACAATATGTAAGCATTATTCACAATTATGAGCATTTTATATATAAACAATTTATATACACATTAAGAATGATTTTAATCTCCTTGCCGGCGCCAAAAATTGACTAAGCCCAAACTACGCATTAAATTAAACATGTAATTCGAGTGTTATGCAATTTAAACCCTTTTTGTGTAGATGTAGTATTGGTAAATAGGGATCGTTCTTAACCGGGGAAATTAGGGAGCATTAATAATATGTTAGTGGGGGATGAACAAAAGAATAATGAATTAAAGAATTAAATAATCAGAGAATTAATAAATTAAAGAATAGATGAATAAGAGAATAAAGAAATAATAAATTAATGAATTACAAAGAATTAATAAATTAATGAATTAAAGAATGAAATAATAAAAGAATAAAGGAATTAATTAATTAAAGAATCAATAAATTAAAGAATAAAGGAATCAAAGAATTAAAAGAATCAAAGAATAAAAGAATAGAGAATAAAGAATTAAAAATGGGGGTTTTGAAAAGGTTTGTAATCATGCAAACAAGTAAAAGTATAGAAGAACTAATTCTATTTCTATTCTAACTTATGTACAAAGTAGACTTCCCTTAAACACAAACTTCACCAACACACTACAATTACATAAATTTGAATTAATCACGAAATCATACCTTCACAAACTCATATTTCTTCATACATTTTTCATATTATAAATGCACCGAACAACAGATTATTACTTATAATACGATAATACGATTACCTTAAGTTAATGATTTAATGCGCCGAACAACGGTCATACATTAAATCTCTTCAACTCTACTCTAAATGCCCCGAACAGCAGATCAACATTTAGTTACGAAATGAAGTTTAAGCTCTAGAATGTAAGAAGTAAATGATTTTTTAGAAAGTAAAACACATGGAGATTATACTCAATTTTCACAAAAGATAGGAAGGAGAAACCAATACATATATTGTGTAACAACCCGTACCTTCAGGAAGGGTACAAATGTAATTTTGTAAAAGCATTATATAAAATGACGATTTTACCCTTGTGAATAGTGTGTCAAAAGTTGACTTTTTGATTTACAAGTTGGACGAGTGTTGACCATTGACTGTGACGTAGTTTATGACGTCACGAGTCCATAGACAGGTGGCATGTCCGATTTGGACAATCGGAGAAAAGGTTATGACGTTCGGAAGATTGAGGGTGTTATCGTAATATAGAGGAAAATGTTGACTTTTAGTGGACTTTTAATTTTCATGTAGACCGAGGACCGTTAGATAGCTCTCGACGTCCTGAGTCCAACGACAGGTGGCACGCTGTCATCGGACGTCGGACATAATAGTTATGAGTCTGGAAGTGAAGGGCAAAATGGTAATTTTGATTCTATGGGCATTTTGGTCTTTTTGTCTTTAGGGCCAATTAGATAAGGGCAAGTGGCATGAGTGGGATTGGATATTTTGTGCTGATGACCATGGAGAAGGGGACACGTGGATTAACACTAGAGGATTCTAGGTTGTTAATTATACACACGGGCACATATTGATCGTTGTTAACCGTGCATTTAGGGTTGAGACGCAGAAAACAAAGTGGTGAGGCGGTGGTGAGTGTGATCGATTCTGTGCGTGTGTGAGAGTCTTGTGAGTTGTGAGAGCAACAGAGAGAAGAAGAGAGGCTGGTGATCGGGTTTTGGAATTGAAATCGTGCAAGGAACACGGCGGTGGTGAGGTTGATTTTCAGGGAAACAGAGAGAGTTGTGGGACAGAGGTGGTGGTTGTGCCGTGTGTTGGCTTAATCCAGGCTGAGAGGAGGCGAAGACAGCTGCAGGGGACTCAGTGGACACCGTTGTACACGGCGGTGCAGACGGCGGAGGACGAATTGAAGGTAAGACCCAAATCTCCTGTTTTTCCCGTTTTCTTCATTTCGAAAGTCGTGGACTTTGGGTTAGAGTCGAGGATTTTGGTGAGTGGTGTGAGGCTCAGGGAAGTCCTAGGAGTCGTCTAGGATGGTCGCCATGACGGGGGAAGGTCTGGGTGTCTGGAGACCAAAACGGGGATCTCTGGCAGTTTGGTTTCGAGGTTGAAGACGACGGGTTTCAGGCCTTGATTTCTAGGTTTTAGGACGGGAATGGATTGCTGGAAACTGGACGAAGCTTGTGGGATTGAAATGGTGGAAAATCATGGAGGAATTGCAGAGAACTGGTCACGCCGGTTCAGTACAGTCAAATCGGCTGACTCGAGGAAGACGATGACACTGTAGCAGAGCGTGAGGCCCACGCGCAGCCACTTTGGGTGGCGCGTGAGGGCGCGTGGGGAGGAATTTGAGAAACCTTCCAACATGGTTTTTGGTCTAAATGTTGTAAGAAATCTATTGGGACAAGTTTCGGGAAAATCGGATGTTGTTTCGGGTTAGTTCGAGTATCCAGACGGTTTAGGATTTAAATTTAAATTACGTTTAAATTCCCGAAAATTTGGAGAAATTAGGGTTAGCGTATTTGACGTATTTATGACCCTATTTGGTGATTATTGACAGGACGAGAGACGCCTGAGACGGTCGAGGAGCGCACGGAGCGCGATTGACATTTTTGACTCGTGAGTGGACTCTTTCTTTTCTTACGAGCATGCCTAGCTGCTCTTATTTATGTTTTATGATTTTAAGTATGTTTTTATGCTTTTTAATGGTGATTATATGTGGTTGATATGTTTGCATGTTTTTCGAGACATTTTTGAGTTTTCGCACGTTTTTCGAGAAAAAAACTGTATTTCTGATTTTGATGCTAAGCTTTTGGGTTTTCAATCTATAATTGTTTTCTGATGGTTATAAGTGGATTATGAGATATGCTTTTGGTAATCAAGGTTTTGGTTTTAAAATCAGATTTCGAGCAGTTAAAGTCGGAAAAGTGGAATTCCGGATTTGGATTCGGAATGACGGTTCTGGATGCCGGAAGGGCATCCGACCAGTGATTTCGGATTCGGGTTTGGATATGGATTTAGAATTGGTTTTGGATTGGATTTGCTGGATCTGGATATTGGGTTTAAAGACCCGGATATTGTGATTCACGGGGGACGGGCCCGTATTGAGTTTAAAGACTCTGGAGTTTAAAGACTCGGATATATTGATATTACCCCCATACGCCTATTGAGTTTAATGACTCGGGAGTTTAAAGACTCGGATTACATTTGAGCCTGGTTTGAGTTTAAAGACTCGGATAGACCCAGCAGGTTTGATCAGACTTGACATATGTGGAATATGTTTTTATGATATGCTCTTAGCATATTTGTTATACTGTTTTATGTTGTGGTTTTCTGATACTTAGTTAGGCATGCATACTTTATTTTAAAACGGAGGGAAAACCCCTATTGTTTTTCTTAATCCTCGTTGTTTCTAAATCGTGTTTGAAACTCTTATTTCTTTTAGTCCACTCACACTTTTTGGTTTTTAACTTTCCCTCCAGGTCGTGGTGATAGCGCTGGGGTGAACGTTGAGGCAGGGACCGAGGCATAGAGTTTTACGACGTTCTTCCATTGCAAGACTAGCTGTAACAACCCGTCCCGGGAATTAGGGTTAAGATCGTGTTTACGATGAGATTAGTGAGCTTAACTGGTGGTTAGTAGGTTTAGATAGGTCCAGTAGCGTTGAATGAAAATTTTGCCCCTAGTTCGGGCAAAAAGTTGATTTTTCGTTCGTGCGGTCAATTGGGTATTGACCGATGACCAGGACGTAGTTTAGGACGTCACGAATTCGTAGACAGGTGGCACGCCCGATTCCGACATCCGAGGAGGAAGTTATGATGTTCGGAAGGTTGAGGGCATAACCGTAATTTGGGTAAAATAGGGGGACAAGTTGACTTTTCGTACGATCGGGTTTTGACACGTTGACCTAGGACCGTTACATAGGTCTCGTCGTTCTGAGTTCGATGACAGGCGGCACGTATTCATCGGACTTACGATGTGTGAGTTACGGGTCTAGAAAGGTAGTGGCAAAATGGTAATTTTGGGTTCAAAGAAGGGTATTTTGATCTTTTGGTTGTTTGGGCAGTGTGCAACCTGATCAGGACAAGTGTACAGTGAGATGGGGATATTTTCGGAAAGGGACCATAGGATGGTGACATGTGCAGTGTGTGTAGTGGCTTCTAGGCCGTGCACGGTGTGTGTTCAAATGTGTAACCGTGTGTGTGTGTTTGTGTTCGAAGAACAGAAAACAGAGGGAGAGAGTTGAGAGAATTGGACGGTGTTTGTGTGTGTGTTGTGTGAATTGACGAGTGAGGAGTGACCAGAGATCAAGAGGGAGACAGTGAGAAGGTTAGAAGGTGCGGTGGTTGTGTGTGGGTGAGAGGTGAGCCACGGGAAACTAGGGGGAAAACAGAGAACAAAGAGGAGTTATGGGTGGTGGTGCTGCCGTGTCCGATCAATCGAGGCCAGTGGAGGTGTCCAGAGGACGGAGGAGGACGGGAGGAGACACTTACTCACGGCTGAGCTCACGACGGCGACTGGAGGACAGGTAATTTCTGGTTTCCCTTTCGTTACTCTGTTTTGCTGTCGAGTTTCAAACCGAAAGTCGTGAAGTCTGTGGTTGAGTCGACGGTTTTGGTGAGGTGGGTGAGACTCAGGGAGGTTCTAGGAAGGGTTTAAGGTAGTCACCGTGACGGGGGGTGATCGGGTTGGCTGGATCGTGAAATAGGGGAGGTGTTCAGGTTTTGTTCGAGCTTAAGTCGACGAGTTGTAGGATGAGTCGAGGTGTTAGTGTGAGGGGGATGCGTTCCTTAGGACGGGACGAAGCAGTTGGTGAAGAGAGGAGGTGTTTTGGTGCAGGTACGGCGGTGAACCGTCCTCGCCGGTTCGAATTGCAGAGGCCAGTTCGACCGGGTCGACTCGAGGAAGACGATGGTACTGTAGCTGGCGCATGAGGGCCACGCGCAGCCACTTTGGGCGGAGCGTGGGGGCGGGTACGGCGGCGGTTGGGACAACGGTCAACATGGTTTTTGGTCTAGGTGTTGTGACGAGTCTTATGGAATTGGTTTCGAGTTGTTAAGACGTCGAATCAATATAGTTCCGCGAGGGTGAAGGTTTAGGGTTTAGCTTCGTTACGTTTAGGATCCGGGGATGTTTGGGGAAACTTAGGTGGACCTTCGTAGACGTGTTAGTGACGTACTTTGGTGGTTTTTGACAGGATCGGGGTTGCCCGAGGAAGCAGAGGAACTTACAAGACGTACGGGATGTGATTGAGGGCTCGGTACTGTGAGTGGACCCATTCCCTATAACTGAGCATGCATAACTGCTTTTAATTACTTTTTTTTTTATGGTTTTAAGCATGATTCTATGTTTATCGAATATGTTTTGTTGGTTTTACATAATTGGACGTTTTTTCGAGAAATAACGTATTTGGCACGTTTTACGAGAAAGACTTGATTTCTGATTATGATGCCATGGTTTTGGGATTTCAAACAATAAATGGTTTTCAATGTTTATAAAGGGATTTTGAAACGTGATTTTGGTAATCAAGGTTTTCGGTTTTAAAAATTGAATTTCGAGAATTGAGATTTGGTTTTAAAGTTGAAAAGTGAAGTTCCGGATTTGAGTTCGGAATGACGGTTCGGGATGCCGGAAGGGCTTCGGACCGGTGATTTCGGATTTGGGTTTGGATATGGATTTTGAAATGGTTTTCAAATAGTTTGATTGGATTTGCTGGATCTGGTTATTGGGTTTAAAGACCCGGATTATATTTGACGGGGGACGGGCCCGGATTGGGTTTAAAGACCCGGATTGACTTTAAAGACTCGGGAGTTTAAAGACTCCGATATTTGATATTTCCCCCGTAGGCCTGTTGAGTTTAAAGACTCGGGAGTTTAAAGACTCGGATATTATTGAGGCCTGGATTGAGTTTAAAGACTCGAGAGTTTAAAGACTCGGATAGATCCAGCAGGTTTGATCGGTTGGTTATGGCTTGGTACTTATGTTTTCTGATACAGTTTTATGACACTGAGGATATGATTTCTATAACTGTGTTTTATAGTGTTTCTGTTTTTATGATGAGGTTTATGTGAATTATAACTGTTTTAATAACTGGGTTATGCATGTGGTTTCAAAACGGAGGGCCAAACCCGGTTTTCTTATAAATGGTTTTGGGAACTTTTCTTTTCTTTTATGGTCCACTCACACCTTCTGTTTTAAATTTCTCTCCAGGTCGTGGAGCTAGAGCGGGGTTTCGGCGTCGAGGCAGCGTCTGAGGCATAGAAGTAGCGAAAGGGATCCCGAAGTGTTTTAAAATTTTCCGTGTGCGTGTATTTAGTTTATCGGTTTTCTTTCTTTTGTATCTAGAGCTATGCTCTGTAAAACTTGACTTCGGGATGTTTATAGTTTCTCCTGCGTCTGACTGTGCTTATTGGGTGGTTTACTTTAGTTACGTGTCGGGGTGTCAGATGGGAGCAGGATTTACCTCGATTTTCGGGGTGGAATCGGGGTGGGTCCTGACATTAGCCTAGTAGGACTCTTGTGCCTGTTTTGTATAACGCTATGCTCTGTACTACAGTTGTATTATATTTACTCCCGTGTCTGATAGTTATGCTTATGGTTATTTTGAGGTTCTTGTGGTACTTTAAGTGTGATTGTCAGACGGGAGCAGGGTTCGTCCCGGGTATCGAGGTGATATTTGGGACGGGTCCTGACATATTGCATTATAATTAGAACCAATAACAAATAAAAGAGTTTAAGAGAATGGAGAGTAAATGTTACACTTTTCAGAATGGGTGAGAACAATGGATTGTTTTTTACAAGGAACACCGAACAGCGGCTGGAACCCTATGAAGATGGAAGAAGATTAAACAAAGGAAATTCGGACTTGAACTCTCAAAATTTGTATTGGAAATATTTTGCCAAAAATTCTCCTAAGAGAGGCTCAATTTTGCGCTTCTTGGAAGTGTACATTACAAGTGAAATGAACTCCTATTTATAGGGGAAAACTCAAATTAAGCCCTAGAAAATAAATAAAAACAACCCAAAAATTACAATAAAATATTCAAAAGTGAAATGATGAGATATGGTGGTTTTTGGGGAAAAGAAGTTAAAAAAAACAAAGGAAAAGCTTGAAACACAGCAAGAAAATCCATTTAATTGCTGCTGGTGGATTTTTGGCAGAGATCATCTGAAGAAAGGGGCAAAATTCGGTCAGTTGAGGCTGGAAAGTAGATTAGTGGCTGGCATGTGTGCGCTGAGCTGGAGCAGGGCTGTCGGCGGGCGTGCGCTGGAAAGGAAGAGAGAAGCTTCGGTAGGCAGGCACTGCACTGGGCTTTCGACTTCGGGACGCGCGCGCCGAACGGGAAGATTGGCGTTCGGTGCCAGGCTGCAAGCCGGCGCTGCTTGGGCTTAAAGCTGTTGCGGACTGGGCCTGGAGTTTTGGGCTTGCGCGGGTTAGGCTGAAGCTTGCGCGGACTGGGCTGCTTGAAATTATGGATTTGGGCTTCTTGAAATTATGGATTTGAGCCGCAAGAAAACTAAAATTAATTAATATATAACTTAATTAATATCTTCACCGAATTTCGTTCATAATTTGTTCGTTATAATTCTGATCGAGATGATTCTTTCGCCAAAATGCTCCAAATTACAAACTTTATTTATTTAAACAAAATATCACAAAATAAATTATTTTATCTAATTATTTATTATTATAATTTTAAAAATCAAGTAAAAAGGGTATAAAATAATACAAAATAATGCTCAATTAATGACCTATCAAATACCCCCACACTTAAACTTTGTTAGTCCCTAGCAAATACTAAAACTAAATTGCGAATTCAAAATAAGTAAACCCTTAACCATTTGTCTCAATGTTTCATTATTATCATGACATAAAAGATTTTTCACTTAAATCATTTAAGCAATGGAATTTAAGAGTTAATACATGGTAACAAAATGTTTTAACAAGTAAGATAATGAGTAAATATGGTGCAATGGATCTCTGCATGAATAGAACAAGTATGAATCAACTCACAAGGATATGCACTCATAAATTCACTCAATTTTGTAAGGGTTTGTGTTTGCACTCAAAGTGTGTAAGAAATACTCACATAGTCGAAATGAAGTACTTTTGCAAAATCTCAAACAAACACCTCAAGAAAAAAAACAAAATGTACTTGCATAAATGAACCAATACCATAAGCTTACTCAAGTGATTGACTCAACTAATCAAATTTTACCATCTTAAGGATCATAAGGTCTTTACGAAGGTTGTAATGGGGATAAGTTTAGAGGCAATGAATATATAGACCCATATCTCACTCGTCCGACGTCCGATGACAGCGTTCCACCTGTCGTTGTACTCAGGATGTCGAGATCTATCTAACGGTCCTCGGTTTACGTGTAGAAACTTTGTCGTTTAAAAGTCAACATTTTCCCTTATTTTCACCAAATTACGAAAGTGCCCTCAACCTTCTGAACATCATAACTTCCTCCTCGGATGTCGGAATGGGCGTGCCACCTGTCTACGGACTCGTGACGTCCCGAACTACGTCACGGTCATCGGTCAATGCCCAATTGACCTTCTGAACTAAAATTCAACATTTTGCCAATTATAGGGGCAAAATCGGCATTCTAGGCCAAAAGTCCAAAAGTAACCAACTAAACACCGATTAATCTAACTAATCCGTTACTAATCACTTCGCTAATCCCGACTCCCGGGACGGGTCGTTACAGTGCATCTGTGTTTGTAAGAGGAACCTGGTTTGCTGGAGCTTGGGGCTGCAGGAACTTGGCTTACTTGAACTTGGCCTGTAGGACTTGGCTTGCTAGAACTTGACTGACAGGACCCGCCCCGATCCCAAAGGGACCACAAGGGGACGTGCCCTGCTCCCGTCTGACACCCAATAATTCATACCAATTTTAACCTCAAAACATTTAAAAGCATAAATAGCCAAATTAAAGTCATACATCAAATCCGAATTCAACGAATGTCAGACAAGGGATATAATCCAAAATTACAAATTTGCGAGCACAACTCTAAAGTAAACCTGCGGGTACACCGCCCAGCAGGGGTTCAGGTACGCAGAAGTAGATCTATGCCTCAGCCTCTGGTTCCTCCTCTACCTCAGTTTCCCGACCTGGAGGGGTTATCAAAACATTAAGGGTGAGTGGACCGAAACTCAAGTTTATAAAATCGTTTGATAAGTAAAACATATAATTTACCCCTCCGTTTTTCAAACATGCGTGCAACATAATTCAAAATCATAAACCATATAATATGAACCATAAGGCATATAATAAAACCATAAGTATAATTTTAGTTGCTGCACTATACACTCCAAACCCGACATCCCTGATGTCTGACGTCCCTGACGTCCAATAAGGTCACAATCACAAGGCTACGCGTGCCACTCGGGTCTCAATTTTCCGAGTTAAATCCCCGAACCCCGTTCGGGTACAGCATCACCTGATGCAGCATCACCTGATGCTTAGCGTCATAGACGCTGGACGTACTAGATGCCCGTGACCTCTCCGGGGTACCTCGCCGGAGGAGACAATAATATATGGAAGGATCTATACAGTGCAGTAACAAATGCATTTTGTTGATATCCACATGCAAGGCATATATATACATAGATAAAATCCGAACCAATCATTAAGTTTCATCAGACGGGTCTCAAGCCCAAATACCGTGAAACATGCCATAACCATATTTTCCATATCCTCAAAACCATTATTGTTTCAGCATGTGAATAAGTATAAATAACCAGAAAACATTTATGCACGCAAGGGTTTAAGAAAATAGTCCACTCACAGTACAATCCTGCTAGAAACCGAACGTATACCCCCGTCCTGGTACAAATGTACAATCCCTGTCAAGTCCAAGTATTCGTAAAGGTCAATTTAAACCCCTAACATTTAACCAAGAAGCCCTAGACCGAAACCGGCCCGGGAAAGCCGCCCGAACGCGCTTCCCAAGGCAATAAACCTTATTTTGACCAACTTAATGATCTCCGATCGACCCGAAACCACCGCCATTGGATCCAGATCGTCGAAACCTAAAGAATGGTGGTGGTCCCACCAAAAACACTGTTCACACGCGCCCCCACGCGCCGGTCAACGCGTCGGTCAACGCAAGAACAGTTCCTGCTGACGTCATCGCTGACGTCACTGCTGAGGTGTCAGACTCTGACAGGTGCCACGTGTCAACATCCAATTGGTCCACCTCACTGATCTGTCAGACCACGTGTCAGATCTGACATGTGCCACGTGTCAGCACGGCACTGGCCCACGTCACTGACATGTTAGTGACACGTGGCAGTCCCTGACTGGTCCACGTCACTGACATGTCAGTGCTGACTGTGCACTGACATGTGACACGTGTCGGCTCACGGTTGGTCCACGTCATCTGACAGGCTGACAGGGTGCCACGTCATCACCGCTGTCCTCAGGCGGGTTGACCCGAACACCTGCAACTCGGGTCGATCAGACCCGCGATCCTGACCCGGTTGCCATTTCTTTATTTCTTAATCGTTTTCGTTCCTTCCAATTCCTAACTACTCGTCTGAGTCCCTAGATTGGTTCAGTGTAAAAAGAATGGAGAAAAACCGATAGGATCGAGGACCTACCTCGAAGAACAGAACCGGTTTCCGTCGCCGTTTAGTCACCGCCCTGAGCACCTCTGGCCACGAGTTCAGTCGTAGAAGGTTCCTGGCAGTCCCTAGAGTCGATTAGGATCCAACAAAAACAAACTAAACGTGGGAAATGGATTTACCAAAAATCTGGGTTTGAAAACCGCCACGGGTTCCCTGATTTTCTTCCTCGCCGCCGTCCTCCGCCGTGGTCACTGCCGTCGCTCAGCCTCGCCGGTGAGTCCCCAATATGCAGACACAGAGAGTGGATGGTTTGCTGGGATGTTTGATCGAAATGGGCAGAATGTGCTCTGCGGGTATGAAATATAAAGAAATGGAGGGAAAGAAACGGACGGCCCAGATTTGATCTCCAGATTAGATCAAGGGCTGAGATTAGATCTGGGGTTTTCAATCCAAAGGCTGAAATTTAAAGCTGATTCAAATGTTTATTAATCCAATAGTGGATCTGATCCAATCTAGCCAATGACTTGTCACTCACCAGGTGTCCTCCAATCAGATTTCCTGAATTTAATATTCGACACGAAAACCGAGACACGAACTTCCCGAATTCACGTTTCTGACCATAACTTCCACGTACGAAGTCCGATTTCGGCGTGCCGCCTGTCTACGGACTCAGGACGTCGAGGCCTACCCAACGGTCCTTGAGTCAACTGAAAATTAGTTGTCCAAAGAAAAGTCAACATTTTCCCCCGAGAGTCCAAATTACGGTAATGCCCCTGAACTTCCGAAAGTCATAACTTTTACCCTGATCGTCCGAAATGGACGTGCCACCTGTCTATGAACTCGTGACGTCCCGAACTACGTCACGATCATAGGTCAAAGTTCATTTAGTTCACCAATCAAAAAGTCAACAATTTGACCATACCATTCACAGGGGTAAAATCGTCAAATCACACATTAAATTACAATATGGGAATCCTCGAATTTCCGGGGTGTTACATTGACTGTGGTGCATCTATGTGTGCAACATACACCTAAAATCAGCACAAACACCCAAAACTAGCACATGTACATCCAATAAAGCCAATATACATCCAACCCAACAAAGCCAATCCAGCTAATATACATCCAATCTAACACATCCAATACTTCCAATCCAACATAGCCAAGGTACATCCAACACAACCAAGTTACATCTAATCTATCTAATGTACATCCAATATACATCCAATACAACTCACACAACACATATACATCCAATATACATCAAATATAGATCCAGTGCTACTCACACATCACATATACATCCAATATACATGTTATATAGTCCAAATAGCAGATATATAGCACATATATACCCTACATGGAAAAATACACATCAAATATACTGCAAATATACTGTAAATATACATCCAATATAGCTCACACAACACATATACATCCAATATACATTAAATATACATCCAATATAGCTCACATATAACATATACCTCCAATATACATGCTATACAACCCCCACAGCAGATATACAACACATATATACTCTAAACAGAAAAATATACATCAAATATACTGCAAATATACATCCAATACAGCTCACACATCACATATACATCAAATATACATCCAATACAGCTCACACATCACATATACATCCAATATACATGTGGTACAACCCAGCACATATATACACTAAACAGAAACATATACAAAAAAATACAGTAAAATATACATGAAAATACATCAAGATATACCTGTGCATCCGCCACATTCCCAGCACTTGCTTTTTTGTATGCGTCTCTCTTTTTCCTTTACTCTTACTTGCGCTTGAACTTTGCTTCCTTATTAGAATCTACCGGTTATGTGCACACAGTACGCTTGTGTTCGTTAGACCCACAATTGCCACACCTTAAAATTGAATGGTACCTAGGAAACTTCGTAGGATTCGATGATGTCTCCTCACCTTGACTTCTCTTCCTTTTCATCTTCGGCCTCCTATGCTACTTGTGTCAGGACCCGACCTTCCTCGGTCAGGACCCGACTCAACTAGCACCATATTGTCCGCTTTGGGCCTCGCCCTCACGGTTTTGTTTTCGGGAGCTCGTAGTTTAACTTCCCAAGGGGTCACCCATAATGGAATTGCACCAACCTCAACTCGCTTAACTTTGGGGTTCAAATCCCCCCAAAGCCACTTGAGCTCCCAAAAGGCCTAGTGCTAGATAGGTGTGTGCCTACACCTTTAAAGCATACCATCATCCTCTCCCAGACCATTCCCCCTCGCAGGAATGTGGGATTGTTCAGCGTTCCCTCCAGGACACGGGTCTTCCAATCCACCCCCCTTAGGGCCCAGCGTCCTCACTGGAACACTTCCAGGTCGAGGCCTGGCTCTGATACCAAATTTTCAGGACCCGACCCTCCTCGGTCAGGACCCGACTCATCTAGCACCATATTGTCCGCTTTGGGCCTCGCCCTCACGGTTTTGTTTTCGGGAGCTCATGGTGTAACTTCCCAGGGGGTCACCCATCATGGAATTGCACCAGCCTCAACTCGCTTAACTTTGGGGTTCCAATCCCCCCCAAAGCCACTTGAGCTCCCAAAAGGCCTAGTGCTAGATAGGTGTGTGCCTACATCTTTAAGGCACACTATCATAGTTCAGCCCGACTCATCTAGCACCATATTGTCCGCTTTGGGCCTCGCCCTCACTATTTTGTTTTTGGGAGCTCATGGCGCAACTTCCTAGGGGGTCACCCATCATGGAATTGCACCAGCCTCAACTCGCTTAACTTTGGGTTTCCAATCCCCCCCAAAGCCACTTGAGCTCCCAAAAGGCCTAGTACTAGATAGGTGTGTGCCTACATCTTTAAGGCACACTATCATAGTCCAGCCCACTGCCAACACGAAAGCACACCACAAACACTAGCCCACTGACTAAACTAAAACCCACGACAATCACTACCTCACTGCCTTATTCTTCTAAACTACCTATTTACACTTCAAAAACCCACGACAAGAACTACCCCACTGCCCACTGCCTTATACTACTTGTAACACCCCGGAAATTCGAGGATTTCAATATTGTAATTTATTGTGTGATTTGATGCTTTTACCCTTGTGATGGGTATGGCCAATTGTTGACTTTTTGATTTATAAATTAAATGGACTTTCACCTATGACCGTGACGTAGTTCGGGACGTCACGAGTTCATAGACAGGTGGCACGTCCAATTCGGACGATCAGGGAAAAAGATATGACTATCGGAAGTTCAGGGGCATTATCGTAATTTGGAGTTCCGGGGGGAAAATGTTGACTTTTCTTTTGGTAACTAATTTTCAGTTGACTCAAGGACCGTCAGGTAGGCCTTGACGTCCTGAGTCCGTAGACAGGCGGCACGCCGAAATCGGATTTCGTACGAGGAAGTTTTGGTCAGAAACGTGAAATCGGGAGGTCCGTGTCTCGATTTTCGTGTCAAATATTTTATTCTAAAAATTCTGATTGGAGGACACCTGGTCAGTGACAAGTGTCAATCACCCATTGGCTAGATTGGATCAGATCCACTATGGGATTAAATAGCATTAAAATCAACTTTTAAATTCAGCCCTTAGATCTGAAAACCCCCTGATCTAATCTCAGCCCTTGATCTCATTTCTGAGATCTAATCTGGGCCGTCCATCCATTTCCCTCCATTTCTATATAATTCTCACCCGACACCCTCACTCACTGCTCATTGATCCACACTGGCGCACTACACCCTGTCTCTGTGCCTGTGTGTTGCTGGACTCACGGGGAAGGACTGAGGCACGGCGGCGGAAAGCGGCAGACGGCGGCGAGGTGAGCCGGTTTCAAAACCCGAAACGGTTTTAAACCCAGATTTTGGTAACTCGAATTCCCACATTTAGTTTTGTTCTCTATGAATCCTAATCGACTCTAGGGACTGCCAGGAACCTTTGAGATTGATATCGTGACCGGAGGTGATCAGGACGGTGACTAAACGGCGACAGGAAACCGGTTCTGTTCTTCGAGGTAAGCCCTCGATCCTGTCTGTTTTTCTCGATTTTGATTCCATAGAACCCTTCCTGGGATTAAGACGAGTATTTAGGAACAAACCTGAACAAAAATGATTGAGAAATGGTGAAATGGTGACCGGGTCATGATCGCGGGTCTGATCGACCCGAGTTGCAGAGATACGGGTCAACCCGTCTGAGGACAGAGGTGATGACATGGCACCCTGTCAGACTGTCAGGTGACGTGGACCAACCGTGAGCCGACACGTGTCACATGTCAGTGCACAGTCAGCACTGACATGTCAGTGACGTGGACCAGTCAGGGACTGCCACGTGTCACTGACATGTCAGTGACGTGGACCAGTGACGTGCTGACACGTGGCACATGTCAGATCTGACACGTGGCCTGACAGATCAGTGAGGTGGACCAATCGGATGTTGACACGTGGCACCTGTCAGAGTCTGACATGTCAGACCTGACAGCTGTCAGATGACGTCAGCATGACGTCAGTAGTGACGTCAGCGATGACGTCAGCAGGGACTGTTCCTGCGTTGACCGACGCGTTGGCTGGCGCGTGTGGGCGCGTGTGAACAGTACTTTTGGTGGGACCATCACCATTCTTTAGGTTTCGACGATCTGGATCCAATGGCGGTGGTTTCGGGTCGATCGGAGATCATTAAGTTGGTCAAAATGAGGTTTATTGCATTGGAAAGCGCGTTCGGGCGGCTTTCCCGGGCCGGTTTCGGCCTAGGCTTTCATGGTTGAATGTTGGGGGTTTAAATTGACCTTTACGAATACTTTGGACTTGACAGGGATTGTACATTTGTACCAGGACGAGGGTATACGTTCGGTTTCTAGCAGGATTGTACTGTGAGTGGGCCCGTTTTCATTAAACCCTTGCATGCTTAAATGTTTTCCGATTTACTTATATGTTCACATGCTGGAATCTATAAATGGTTTTGATGATATTGAGATTTCGGTTATGGCACGTTTCACGGTACTTGGGCATGAGACCCGTTTGATGAAACGTAACGATCGGTTCAGATTTTACCTATGTATACATATATGTTTGCATGTGGATATCAATAAAATGTATTTGGTACTGCACTGTATAGATCCTTCCATATTATATTGTCTCCTCCCGATGAGGTACCCCGGAGAGGTCACGGACGTCTAGAACGTCCAGCGTCTACGACGCTAAGCATCGGGGATGCTGTAACCGAATAGGGTTCGGGGATTGAACTCGGAATTGAGACCCGAGTGGCACGCGTAGCCTTGTGATTGTGACCTTATTGGACGTCAGGGACGTCAGACATCGGGGATGTCGGGATTGGAGTGTATAGTGCAGTGGCTAAAATTATGGTTATGGTTTTATTACATGCCTTATGATTCATATTATATTATTTATGATTTTAAATGATGCTGCATGCATGTTTGGAAAACGGAGGGGTAAATTATATGTTTTACTTATCAAATGATTTTATAAACTTGAGTTCGGTCCACTCACCCTTAATGTTTTTGGTAACCCCTCCAGGTCGTGATACTGAGGTAGAGGAGGAACCTGAGGCTGAGGCATAGATCTACTTCTGCGTACCTGAACCCCTGCTGGGTGGTTTACCCGCAGGTTTATGTTAGAGTCGTGCTCGCAACTTGTAATTTTGGATTTCATCCCTTGTTTGACATCTGTTTAATTCGGATTTGTTGTATGACTTAAATTTGATTATTTATGCATTTGATGTTTTGAGGTTAAAATTGGTATGATTTAGTGGGTGTCAGACGGGAGCAGGGCACGTCCCTTTGTGGTCCCTGTGGGATCGGGGCGGGTCCTATCACTACTCATCTACATTTCAAAAACCCACGACAAGCACGACCCCACTGCCCACTACCTTATTCTTCTATACTACCCATTTATAATTCCAAAACCCACTCCAAGCACTACCCCCTTGTCTTATTCAAAACCTTTCCACACCACTGCCCCGAAAAACTTTATAGATTTCAAAATCACAACCAACCAAAGCAATTCCACAACATTGCCCATGTACTAGCTAAACTGATTTCAATACCATATCTATATATCCACTATAGCAAAACTCATTGAACAACATTTCGGATCAATATACAGTTCCAACCAAACTTACTTCAACATACAATATCTATATCCACCCCAGAAACTCAGAAAACACCACATACAACAAATCCAATCAACATCCAGTTCAATTTGTTTCAAGCAAGCAAACTGACTTCAACATACCATAACCACACTAGGAAACTTAACACCACCACAAACAAGACCCAAGAAATTGAAAATTCGTTTCGAAACATACCATAATCAGGTTGTTCTACACCAGCTTCTCGAAGAATGGGCATCTTTCAACTCCGATGTCTTTCAGGCTGTCTCTCACTCTGATTGAAACCCTTGCAATCCCCCTCGATTCTACTGCCAATTTCTACCCTTAATCCCAGATTTCGAGAAAACCTAGCGGAGAAATTTAGCCCCAATTCGTTTCTCTCTCACTTTTGATTTGATTTTCAATTTTCCTGCACACGTGGTCATCTACTTGGGTCCTACTATTCCACAATGACTCCACGTCTACAAAGAGTGCTCCACGTCTGCAAACATTAACGTCATCAAGGACGGTGTCAATGAGATGGTGCAACGGTTCTGACGGTGTAACCGTTCCTGATGCACATTGAGGCAAATTTTTGTTCCTAGTGCATTTTGAGATTTAGTGCCTTATTTCTAGTGCACTTAGCCTAATAAGCCTTTTATTTATTTGGCCTTTATAATCTATACGGTCAAACCACTAAATTAAGAAATTGTATTTAAGAAACATCTTTTTTTTTTTCTTCTGTTGTCTTAGACAACTTTAAGTTGTACAAAATTAAAATGAGAAATCTTCTCTTATCTATTTCATGTGGAGATTTCTGAAACCTAATTCGTTAGACCTATCCAATTCACAAAATGAATAATTGTTGTAGAGAACACAAGAAAAAAAAAACGAAGATAATAAACCAAAATAATCAAGGGAAATCTAGATATACCCCATGTACGCTGACACGACCCATCCCAATCCCCCCGGGATTACCGTGGAATATGCCATGCTCCCGTCTGACACGAAGTATCAAACAAGGGATAACCTGATGCCACTGCCCAAACGGAGCTTCCAGAATGCGCAAGGATCGATGGAGGAGGCGTGCGATGTCCCAGTCTCTGCTGCAGTTGCATCCATGATCAACCTGAAGGGCATTAAAACCAATAAAAGCTGTGAGTGGACGAAGATGAACAAGTTCATAAACTCATTCACAAAGACATTTATACCCTTCATTAAAACGTATGCATGCATCGAAAACCAGTAACCAAAACATTTGTTCAACCAAGTAATTAGGGCCTTAGTCAAAAACCGTAACTCAAAACGAAGTGTAAGAACTCAGCCCAAAACTGTAGAATACCAAATCCGTGAATACAAAACCAAGTGGGCCACCGCCCAAATCCAGACATCATATCTCACGGTATAATAAGCAACGCGTGCTACCCGGGGTCTCTCTGGGTCAATATCTCTGACATCCCAGATGTCTGACGTCCTAGACGTCTAATCATAGCAATCTTGCTCCTGAGTCACTATACGGTCTGGTAGCTCCGTACAATGACTCCTCGCAGGCAATGCACCGTGACTTCCCCAGTGTCCCAGACACCTGGAGAAGACCATCACATATCCTCGTATCAAAATGGAATATGGAAAACAGTTTTATCAAAACATTTCACAACATTCAATGGGCCCTGCCCGAAATCTTCATAAAACATCACAATTCCATTTAGGGTGCCCGACCCGAAATCACATTTATAAAACATAGGGTTCCAGACTCGAAATCACATTTATGAACCAACTGGGCCTCATGCTCGATTCTGTAAACCACAGGGTCCACGACCCGAATTTGCAAATCAGATGGGGCCCTGGCCCGATTTCGTAAATCAACTGGGCCCCTGGCCCGATAGTATAATTCAAATGGGTCTCAGCCCGATTTCGTAAACAACTAGGCCTCTGGCCCGATTTCATAAAGCAATTGGGCCCCCGACCCGATCACGTAACTCTAATGGACTCCAAGTCCGAGGTTTCCAAAAAAATTGGGCCTCATTCTCGAGTTCATCATTCTCATTTCAAAACCATTTCATCACATCATTTATGAAACCACAAGCACGTAAAACCATAATAAAATCGTTAGCCTCGATATACGTGCAATACAGAAAACATCTCGAAATACGTGAAACATACAAAAAATCAATAATCATAATCACCATCATGGAAATCACGTATATAAAACATATAACACAGTTAATCATACATAGGATTTAGAAAACCAAAGTCCACTCACAGACCGTCCAACGATGCGCCTCGATACGCGTGCCATAGGCCTTCCCGGGCCATACCACTATCACTTGGACTTCCAAACCTGTCCAAATCACATTAGAGGGTTACTAACCTCTTCATTAACCTCTTATTAAAGTTCCGTAATTTTCTCAAATTGTTAACTATTTTTAAACTCGATTCAAAACCTTCGGACATCCCGAACAATATCGAAATGGTGTCCGATCGACACGAAACCAGTCCCAAAATGTTCGTTACATCGAATAGATTCAAAGTCATGTTGGAAGCTTCCCCAAAATACCCTTCACGCGCCCCGGCACGCCATTTGAACCCCCTGTGCGTGAAACCCACGCTCCGGGTACTGTTCATCGTCTTCCTCAGAACAACCCGGTCTGAATCGGTTCTGAAAATCCGGTCCAGCCCTGAACCGGTATTCACGGTTTCTATCCAATCCGACTGGTTTTCGATCCCATTTAATCCCATTAAGCTTGTCCCTTCATTTCTAATTGATTCCAACAATCAAAACTTGAAATTAAAAGCTTTAGCCTTACCCCCCATTTCGAAGAACTGGACCCTGTTTTCCCTCTTGGTTTTCCTGTGTCTCAGGCCGCCGTTGGCCATGGTTTTCGGCCCATTCGATCCCTGTAAACTGAAGGAGCAAAGTTCAATCATCAAAGACGATCAACACTCCTTAAAACCAAACATACCATTTTTGAATTAAAATGGACATTTCACGACATCTTACCCCTCTGTCCTCGTCGTGTGTCACCGTGGCCCTTACTGGTCTTCCCTAACCTCCCTGGTCAGCTTCGATGAACACTGATAACCAAGGAATCACGTTTAAAGGGGCTGGTTTCTCACTCGTCTCCCCCCGTCCTCTGTTACAAATGCCTTACGGTTTCAGTCACCGTCAGCCACCGTCCACGGCGGTCACACCACCACACTCAACTCAAACTCTCCTCAGCTCTCCCTTGTGTTTGCTCACGGTTCAAAGATCAGAGAAGAAGAATGTTTGATCGGTGATGAAGGAGAATGATGAAGGATGATGATTAAAACGGATTAAGGGAGACATATTCCACAAATTAGGGCCTCAATCAAGGGATGAGTGACACTTGTCACTCATCCAAGTGTCCACCAACACTGATCACTGTTCAATAGTTTAATAATATTTTAATCGAAACTCGGTTCGTTCGGTTAATCGATTTCGCTCCCGTGACCAGAACTTCGTCGTCAAACTTCCGATTTCGGCGTGCCGCCTGTCTACGAATTCGTATCGACTCGCTCTACATAACGGTCCTTGGCCCTCATCCATTGGACCTCTCGGGTCAAAAGTCAACATTTGGCCCATTTCAACCAAATTACCAAAATGCCCCTCGATTTCCGAACGTCATAATTTCTTCCTCGAATGTCGGAATCGAACGTGCCACCTGTCTATGAACTCGTGACGACCCAAGCTACGTCACGGTCATTGGTCAAAGTCCGTTTGACCGCCCGAATGAAAAGTCAACGTTTTGCCCACGACTAGGGGCAAAACGTTCATTTTGCATCGTTCGTCCGATTTCGCCCAACTAATCACTGATCAACCCTACTAATCATGATTAGTTACTAATCTAATCCTAGAATTCGGGACGGGTCGTTACATACGCCACCCAACAATTAATCAACAAAGTAAGGCTGGGCACATGGAACCAAAATACCGAGATCGTACCGTTCCAGATCAAACCATACCGGAAAAAAACTGAATAGTAAAACCGCTGTATGATTGGTACAGTACCGAAACCGTATCGATATAATTCGGTACGGTTTCGGTATCGATATTTTGAAAAACCGTCCCATACCGATACCGTACCAATAAATTTTTTTTTAATAATTAAATTTATTTCTTATTGGTTGGTTAAGCCTTCTTCAAGAGTTGATATAATCATACATGTCTTAATTTAGCTTCTAAGAGTTGATATCTTCAACTTAGTGCAACTTCTTCAATACATATTTGAAAATTTAAGTCCTTCATAAATGTAGTTTTCCTTTTTCTTTAGTCTTTTACTATACTAGAGGACTATGATTCACTAATGAATATAAGCTTCTGGAGTCGATCTTGTGCTAAATTAGCGTTAAAATTGTTAATTTATTGTTTTCTTTTCTCTATGCAATGTTGTCGTGCGCCCATTCTATTATTAGACACGGGTTGTCATTGATCTTTTGCATGTCTTTACTAATTAAAAACAAAATTACATAGAGGACTCAGAAGTTTCTACTTGAATGTCTAGTCTAAGCTATTGAAAGTTTTTAATTAGCAAAGCCAGCCAATTGATCTTTTGGATTGGACATGAAGTCTGTAATATTTATTTATATATGATTTTCTTTTGATTTTGATTTTTGATTAGGGAACCAAAAACAAAATTATTGAGAATCTAAGCTCACACTTAACCATGCCTAAACCTAACTCTTGCTTTATAATCATAAAAAAATTTTGGCTCAAAACCGAAATCATACCGAAACCGTACCGAACTTAATTGGTACGGTACGATCTGGTTTCACTTTCAAAATGTTGAATACCAAATCGTACCGTACCGTACCGTACCGATTAAAATTCAATAATATGGTTCTAGTATTGATAAATTTTGTACCATATTGAACCGTGTCCACCCCTCTCACAAAACAAAGCGTTGATGGAAGAAATGGAATGGGTTGGTAGAAGAAATGCAATGGCACATCTTTTTCCGGATTTTGGCCAAATGGTTTAAGAATATTATTCACAGAGTCATGATGACGAAGTTGACTAATAATTTTATGTTACTATAATATTTTTCCCTAGTGCATGTCATAAATCACTCGATTATTTTATTTGCTATCATAATTCATGTGAACATATACCCACCTATAAATTTTCATGCATGGTTAAAAATGAATTGATCAGAGACAAATAAATTTCATATATTCATTTTATTCCTCTATAAAGCAAACTCTTGGAAGGCAAGGAAGAGCTGTTTAATCTTTCCATTATTGATTTTAAATTATTTGGTATTGGCACATGTTCTTTTATAAAACAAAAAATCTATATATATATATATATACACACATCGTTGAGAGTAATTATAAGACTTTGGAGTAAATTGAAAATCTTTAATTATTAATTGACCATCTTCTCCTAGATCTAGATCCCATTACCAACTTTAATTTCCAGCCAATTATAATTTCTTCCGATCAAATATTCTCTTCTTTGTTAACACTATCCCTGTATTGCTTGTCAATTTTATTCGTCTAATCGAATATCTTCTCTGTGTACCTTATTCTTCAAGTATAGCAACAACTGTTGAATCAGTCGTTACCTAAGGATCAAGTTAGCTGGTTTATCGGGCTGGTGTTTTGTTTCTGTTTACTAAAGACCTATTCCACAGGTTCTAGTTATATGTTCTGTTCAGGTCTCTTGTTAGTGTGCCACGTTCTTAAGTGTATAATGTGGTTGTTTCTCTTGGTTTTTGCTTCTGTTTGTTTTGGCTATTTATATGCCCTTGTTCTACCTTGATGAATAAGATGTGAGTACGTTCTTCAAACTCGAGTGTGAGCTTGTTTAAGTCCAGGAACTCTAACAACAATTAGTACTAGCACGTAGTAAGTGCATATCATCCTTACATTAATATATAGCCTCCAGTGGCGGATCTATTAAGGGACAAGGGGGGTCAATTAATCCTTTCAATCTCTCCATTCATCCCCTGGGAGGTGTATATTGAGCCCTTCAATAGTTCAATTCCTCCCCTTGAGATATTATTTTTGTTTAATGAATTTAGAAACTTATTAAATATTGACCCCTACAAAATAATTTCCTAGATCCGTCACTGAGGTGGTCAGTACGTATGTTAACAATAAATAATGTCGTGAGTCCTATCAGAGATTGGTGGAAGATTTTCCAAGTATTAAAAGCTGTTCAGAAAAAAAAATATATCAATATTTTCCAAGTACTAGAAGAGAAATAATGATATCCATTGTTTTCTTTTTCTATTAACCGCTGCATCATTATTTTAATATCAATACCGTGGAAGCTAGATTGATGAAAATTATTATTATGCTAGGAAAACCAAAACTTCGGATGTTTTAGATTAAATAAGGCATTCAAGATGTTTATTGGATTCTTCTACCATGATAATTTTGTATATTAGGATTGTTTTTTCTTCGTATTTCATGTGTTATTTTCATTGTACATTTTCAATGCCACAAGTTAATTGGGGCCGGAATTTTCAGTGTCACGTCCAACTTGGATGTGTCATGGAATCCATCAAACACCCATCATCATATCTTTGAAAAATTGAAGATTGAAAACCACATAGAGAGATCTTCTTTTCAAGTTGCTCTAACTTGCATACTCTTCCGTGTGGACGTGTCCTCATAGTTGGCCATGTCGAGATGCATGTCCTGATCATAGCCTCATAGTTGGCTTTGTTTTTTGCATTGGTACTCTAGCTTCCATGTATGTCGAAGTCGAATCCAATTCAAACTTATATTCTTGTGGAGCATATCCAACTTGAAAAGTTTCGAACAAAAATAAATTAACTCCTTCAAAGTCTGTCGACTGGACAAGTAGTACATCATCCTAATATATAACTCATTTGTTTTCGAATTTTGGCCAAAGGATTTACGCGCAAGTAGGTTTTTGAGTTTGCAGTAATGCAATTCAACAAGAACCTGAAATCATTCATTAAGGATTCTTTTATTTATTTTTCCTTTTTCAATTGGGATATTCTTTTGTATTACATCTTTTGAAGACGTAAAATAAAAAGTTAATAAGTCCCAATTACGTAGGAATGTAGCAATCTCATCCACCTTCAAAATAAGGCTGGTTTTCTGGAACTTTCAAGGCCCAGATCAGTTTGATAAATGGTCCCCTTTTTTACTACTGATAAGGCAGTTCCTAATGCTTTAGTTCCACCATGCATGTTACAAAAGAAGCCAAAGGAAGACTGTAAAAGCAATATCGCAACCTCCCCATAGCGAGGGGTATGCAATAATTGAGAGATAAGCAATCTTTAACTTTAGAATTATATGGGAATCTTCACGTGGCACTACGTAATTGCTCGATTCGATCACAAAATCGTCTTTGTTGCCGGTCAGCCCACAAAATCGTCATACCCACCATGGTCAAATGTTTGGAGAAAAAAATCATTTTGTGAGGTCCATTCATCTTCAAATTGTAATCAAACTTTTTCTACCATAGCATGATGTTGACTCATATTCAGTTTACCTCCACCTCTCATTTTCCTTATCAAGTTATTCTATCCACCTTCTGTTTTTTAGGGTAAATATTATGAAATACGTAAACCTAATCATTATTTAGAACACAGTTTATTCTTAACTGCAAAATACTCCTAGTAAATTTTTAATTTTTGCCGGAATGGCTCCTTCTTTCTATCTCTATGGTTTGTTTCTGTCAATCATTGATCCTCACTGATCGGAGCTAATAACTGGAAGCTGGATGTAATCCCAACGTCATGGATATAAATATATAATTGTTAACTTGGGTTGCATCCTTTTCTCCTTTTCACATTGGAGAGACGGATTCTCTCTTTCCTTTTCATTTTCTGAAATTATTTTTAGTTCAACTCAGTGTCACCCTATATAATAAATAATAATAATTTCTATATCCGAGTTAAAGATGATATTGCAGGCGTGAAACGTGTGGGCTGGCGATCACACAAACGAAGACAGAATCATATTTTATTTGTGCCACCTCTCTTGATGACAATAATTCACATTTCTTCTTCTAGTGTTTTTTTATGAGTTATTTCTCAACATATATATTAAAATGTAATCGAATTTATTTTTTTATATCAATTAAATTAAAGATTTATTATTTAACTATATATTAATTAATAAAATCCTCACTTTTATATACAAATTAACAGATAATAATGATTAAATGATGTCTAATTCGGGTTTTTTTTTTCTTCCAGAAATTATCACGACTTCAAGATCTGTGAAACCACTTGTACATTCCTATTATAAAACGTGTATATGAAAAATTCATTAACTATTGTTGAAGCGTTAAATGTTCCAACTGTCGAGTACTCGTTGCCCAATCACCAAATGACGCGTGTCCCTCTTGTGACCTGTCAACTTAAGTGGATCGCGGGTTTCCGTTAGTACGGGCACCGGTGTGGTGCCGGCCTAAGGCTCTCCGACGATCAAGTCAGTTACTTTTGTTCGTAAGAGGAAGCAGTAAATGGTAAGTTCAGTAGAGTAATTGTAATAGTAAAACTTAGTTACCTTTATTGGGAAATGTGTACCCTTTATGTATGGGTAGGTGGGATGTTCAATTCCCAAAGTTCCGATGTGGGACAAATGCTTCTCGATTTACGTGTTGACACGTGTTACGTAAATCGATGGTGGATACGCTGCCACGTGGCATCCCGCATTGGGCCCGGTGTTAGGGCTATTGTAAGTATGGTAGTTTTGGGCCTTAAGCGGGGTCTGGGCTTTAAGTATACGGCCCAGTGGGTCTGGTCAGATATGGTGTCAACAGAAGTCCCCCAAGTCGTTGACTGAGGTGGAATTTCTCGGTCGGGGACTTGTTTCATTCTTCCAGACCCTGGTGGGAAGTATACCTGTAGTCCCCCAAGTCCCCTGGTGGGAGAGTCCGCCGAGACAGTCTCGGTTATGGCGAGGGAGTGGCCAGTGGTCGGTCGGTGAGGGCCGTGACTCGGCGAAAAAGTGGTGGTCGGTCAACCTTCACCATATGCAGTCGAGGGTGGTGTCTTGGTCGGTGATGGGGACCAAAACTGGGTTGGGGCTTCGGATACCGAGCGGTATACATGGGTTGGTGGGGGAGGACCGGTGTCCGTACGGGGGGGTGAAAACACCGAGCGGTGTATACGAGTCGGTGAGGAGGGCCAACGTCGGCAAACGGGTGAGGGAACCGAGCGGTGTACATGGGTCGGTGAAGAGAGCCGACACCCGCCCACGGATGAGAGCACCGAGCGGTGTACATGGGTCGGTGGGAGGACCAGCGTCTGTACGGGCCGTCCAAGGGTACAGAACGGTGTACGGAAGTCGGTGTCGACCTGAAGGAAAACGGTTGGGCTTCCTCGGACAGATGGTTGACACGTGTTCGGTCAGAATGATTGGTTGCAACACGTGTCTGTCACTGAGGGGAGTGACGCTTCGTAGTCTGTGCATCAATTGTTATAAATATGGGGAGCTCTTCACCGATTTCCTCACTTGTGTTTTTTGAGAAAATTGGGGAAATTCTGTCCAACTAAGGAGGCGATTTCCGACCACCATTTGACGGCGGTGCGTACGGTGTTTGCGATTTCCGACCTACAGTCCTCCGTGAAAAAACAAGGTAAGCACCTGTCCAAGTTTAGTTTGTCGATTAAAGTAGGAGGTTGTGAAGAACTAGCCATGAACGTGGTGAAGGTTGTGGTCAGATCTTCATAGGAACGAGTCGGTCGGCTGAGTTCTGTTTTTCTGTTTTTCTTTTGTAGATGTCGGTCGAGAGTGACACGATATCTGAGGGTAAATGCTACGACTCACAGGGCGGTGAGTCGTCAGGTAGTAGTGTGCAAGTGCTCATTCCTGTCTCCGGGAGTGAGGACGAGGCCCACTCGGCCGAGGCACAAAAGAGAGTAGAGGCAGTGCACAGTACGGCCGAGTCGTCCGGTAGGACAACGGACACCGGTTCTGGTCCTGGGCCGACCAGTAGGTCGGGTAGTGACAATCTGCTGGTAGATGCCGAAACGATAGTAAAGGTGGGGGTGCACCGAGCACTGAAGCTGACCCACGCCCGAGATAAGGGCACAGTTCGGGTTGATAAGGTGAAAAAGGTCGGGGATGAGTCGGTCCCGGAGGCCGTTCCGATTGAGCGGACGACCTTCACTGTGGACGAAATGGTGAACAAGGAGACCGAGAAGGGCCTGATGAAGATGAGGATCAAATTTGGCGTTCCCGACTCGGTGACGACAAGGTTACCCACAAGAGAGGAAAGACCGAGCAACCCCCCAGCCGGTATGGCATTGTTCTATACCGAGTTGATGCACCACGGGGTAAGGCTGCCCCTTCACCCCTGGCTACGGAGGATGGTGAAGAAGATGGGGGTGGCACTCGGTCAGCTCAATCCGAACTTGTGGATTGTGCTCTGCTCCCTCTACACGGCCTTCAGGTGGGCCGAGCAACCGGAGCCGACCTATGCCCAACTGATGTACTTGTACGAGTTCGGGTTCCAGCAACAGAGTACCGGGTGGGTCTTCGTCCGTCACCGCAAGAAGAACAAACGTGGGGAGTTCATTCTGGACATACTGACCTCCCAAAAATCGTACAAGACGAAGTTCTGCCTGGTCGGTGGGAACTGGGAGGGGAACACCGAGGGACCCCCAATACCGTCCAAATTCCAGACCCAAGGTGGATAGTTGTAGCATAGGCCGACCACTCATGTAAATGTTGATATGTTTGTATGTTGAAGTATGAGTATTGTGGCTGACCGTTTCTCGGTGTGCAGGTTTGTTCCCTGGAGAAGAAATATCTCCAGAGGGGAAAGCGGTCGTCCACCGAGTAAGGGAGATCTTGGACGAGTTGAATCGGAACCGACGAATCCTTCGGTTACCTGGGTTCTAGTACAAGGCCGGCCTCATCGACACCGACGAGGGTAAGTGATTTTTTTTTTGTTGTGTCTGACCTGTGTCTCGATGTTGCAGTTCCGTATCATCTCGGGAGTAGGATTTACAAAGACTGCGAGCAGTTGAGAATGAAGGCCGATCGAGGCTCCGGGGAATCTGTCTCACTGTCGAAGGCGGCCGAGCGCCTGGAGCTCATCCTCAGGAAGAAGAGAGAGCGAGCCGGCAGAGGTCAGCCGGAGCGGTCTGAGCGTACGAGGCACGGATCGTCCTCTCAACCCAGACAGCCAAATCCTCTGTTGCGGTCTCCCAAAAGGAAACAAAGCAACGTGGAGGGAGACCGAGTCCTGTCTCCTGACCCCAGACAGTTGAAGGTCATAAAAGAGGCTGAGACGATCCTGTCGGCTCAGAAGCAGATAGGGGGCAAGAGGACTATGCCGGCCCCAGATTTCGTCCCTCCGCCGTCCCCCTCTCGGTTGGATGTGCGGATCCTGGAGATGCTCCAGAGGAGGGGGGACGTGAACCTTGGCGTGTTCACCGATGGAGAGGTGATCGGTGAGGGGTCGAGTGCCGAGGCCACCCTCTGTTGTCTGAGACAGATGGCGCCCCTGCTGAACGGGGTTTGTCAGGGGGCCTCGACGCCATTGGACGAGCTCGTCGAGGTGCAGTGCCGGTCGGTCGACCAGAGAATGGAAAAAGCCCTGCTCCTACTGAGTAATGTAAGTTCTTTTCTATTTTCCAAGTGTGGTATGTTAGGCCAAGTGATTTACTAATGGTTGTCATGTGCAGGCTCTCGGTGAGGTGTACCTCCAGTTTGGGAACAGCCAGAGGAGGGTGGCTGCGGCTCGGCGGGAGAAAGAGCGGCTGAAGCAGAAGCAGGAAGAGCTCACCCCAAAGCTTCAGGAAGCCGATAGGGCAATGAAAGAGGCGGCCGACCTCACTCGAAAGTTGGAAGCCGAGAGGTGGAAGACTCAGGAGGCCCTTGCCTCCAGGGATCAGGTGAAGGCCGACCTCAAGGCGAAGGAGAAAGACCGCCTGAAGCACTAGAAAGAGTTGTGTCGGGTGAAGTCTGCTAGGGAGGTCGACCTGGAAAAGGAGAAGGAGGCGGCGGTGGCCGAGTTCAAGGCATCGGAGGAGTTCGACAAAATCAAGAACGACTACGTCGCCGAGTGTGAACAAGAGTTCTTCCGTAATCTTTTCCTGCACAACCCCGGCTTGACCGTGTAGACTCCCTGGCTTGGCCAGGACATAACCGTAGAAATGTTTGAAGACGAGTCGGGGGAGGAGGAGGAAGAGGGTGTCCAGCCGAGTGACCAGCCGGAAGCCGACCAGGTGGAGCCTCAAAAGGAGCCTGAGCCAGAGGTGGAGGGAGCTCAGCAAGCCGAGCAGCCTGTGGAAGAGCTAGTGTAGGACGCTTGTATTTTCTCCCCTTTTTGTTTTTGTTTTTTTGTTTTTTTGGTTAGGAGTAGTGGGGATGACCGAGAGGTCGAATTTTGTAAAGCTCTTGCAGGCCGAGCATAATAGGTCTGTGCGTTTGAAATAGAAAACGGACTTTCCTTGAAACAAAACTGTATACCGAGTAATCCCTTGATTTCTGTTTGTCTGAGTGTTGGTGTAGGTCGAGTAATGTTGTAAACCGACTCTAATGTTCGAGTCTAAAAATCGCAAGTGTTGAGGGGTAGGCCGAGTAAGACCAAACCCCGACTCGTATGTTTGAGTCAAAATGGTGGTGCAAGCCGAGTAGGGATGTACACCGACTCCAATATTCGAGTCGTAATGGTGGTGCAAGCCGAGTAGGGTTGTACACCAACTTGTTAGTTTGAGTCAAGATAGCAAGTGTTGGGGTGTAGGCCGAGTAAGACCGAACCCCGACTCGTATGTTTGAGTCAAGTATAGGTGCAAGCCGAGTAGGGCTGTACAACGACTCGATAGTTTGAGTCAAGATAGCAAGTGTTGGGGTGTAGGCCGAGTAAGACCGAACCCCGACTCGTATGTTTGAGTCAAGTATAGGTGCAAGCCGAGTATGGCTGTACAGTAACTCGTTAGTTTGAGTCACAATAGAAAGTGTTGGGGTGTAGGCCGAGTAAGACCGAACCCCGACTCGTATGTTTGAGTCAAGTATAGGTGCAAGCCGAGTAGGGCTGTACACCGACTCGATAGTTTGAGTCACAATAGCAAGTGTTGGGGTGTAGGCCGAGTAAGACCAAACCCCGACTCGTATGTTTGAGTCGAAATGATGGTGTACGCCGAGTAGGGTTGTACACCGACTCCAATGTTCGAGTCGTAATGGTGGTGCAAGTCGAGTAGGGCTGTACACCGACTCGTTAGTTTGAGTCAAAATAGCAAGTGTTGGGGTGCAGGCCGAGTAAGACCGAACCCCGACTCGTATGTTTGAGTCGAAATGGTGGTGCAAGCCGAGTAGGGCTGTACACCGACTCCAATGTTCGAGTTGTAATGGTGGTGCAAGCCGAGTAGGGCTGTACACCGACTCGTTAGTTTGAGTCAAAATAGCAAGTGTTGGGGTGCAGGCCGAGTAAGACTGAACCCCGACTCGTATGTTTGAGTCAAAATGTTACGTTACAAGGCTAGATAAATGGAAGAGTTTATAAATAACAGGTGCAAGAACGGGTAAAGTACAACAAGTTATAAGAAGGAAAAAATACAAGGTCCTAAATGTAGTATTTCTTCAAATGGTCGGCATTCCATGGGTGGCCCAGCCTTCGCCCATTTGGGTCTTCCAGTTCATAAGTTCCAAGCTGGCAGATTCTGGTAACCCGATATGGACCCTCCCAATTGGGGCCTAGCGTCCCGGGTGAGCTGTCTTTGGTGGCGAGGCTAACCTTCCGAAGGACCTAGTCGCCTTCCTGAAAACCCCGATGTTTGACTCTGGCATTATGGTAATTGCAAAGCCGCTGTTTGTAGGCGATGTTTCTGAGGTTAGCCTGCTCCCTGTGCTCCTCAATGAAGTCTAGACTGAGTGCAATCTGATGGTTGTTTTGTTCAGGTTCATAGGTCGACACTCGGTAAGAAGTTTCGCTTAGTTCAGCGGGGATGACCGCTTCCGTTCCGAAAGTCAGCGAGAAGGGGGTTTCGTTTGTAAATGTGTGGTAGGATGCCCGATATGACCAGAGTGCATTGGGGAGAATTTCAGACCACTTGCCCTTGGCTTCGTCTAGCTGCGTTGTCAATGTATGCTTGATGATTTTGTTTATGGCCTCAACTTGGCCGTTGGACTGAGGGTGAGCCGGTGAGGCGAAGCAAAGGCGGATGTTGTGTCTGTCACGAAAGACACGGAAGCGTGTGTTGTCGAATTGCTTCCCATTGTCCGTGACGATTGTGTGGGAGAGACTGAAACAGCAGATAATGTTCTGGAAGACGAACGTTTCGATCTGGGCCGTGGTGATAGAAGCCAAAGCTTTCGCCTCAACCCACTTTCTGAAGTAATCCACTGCTACCACTGCATACTCTGTCTTGCCCTTCCCTGACGGCATTTTCCCAATCAAATCAAGTCCCCATTGTGAGAAGGGCCAGGGGCTGACCATTGGTGTGAGGTTTTCTGGAGGTAGGTGGAAGAGAGGGGCGAACCGTTGACATTTATCGCACCTCTCGGTCAGCTTGGTCGCGTCTCCGTGCATGGTTGGCCAATAGAAACCTTGCTGGAAAGCCTTGTGGGCTAATGACCGTGGTCCAGAATGATTTCCGCAAATCCCGGCGTGGATTTCCTCGAGAATGGCTCTGCCTGCCTCCGGGACGAGACATTTCAGGAGAGGCAAAGTGAAGCCCCGTTTGTAGAGTTGGTCGTTGATGAGTGTATAGCGGGTTGCCCGTCTCCGGACCTTTTTGGCCTCGATCTTGTCAGAAGGAAGAGTTCCGTCTGCGAGGAATCTAATCAGTGGGGCCATCCACGTACCGTTAGCGTTGATGGCGTAGACCGCCGAGCATTATGTACTGGGTTGATCCAAAATTTCGATCAGTACACCTCGACTCTGTTTCTCATCGAGGGAGGATGCGAGCCGGGCCAGAGCGTCGGCATGGCTGTTTTCGGAGCGTGGAATCCGAGTGATAGCGTAGCTGCGGAAACTACATAGAAGGGACCTTGCCAATGCTCTGTACGCTGCCATGGAAGAGTTTTTCGCCTCATAGGCGTTGTTGATCTGGTTGACGATGAGCTGTGAATCGCTGAAGATCTTGACCTGTTCTACCTCCATGGTTTTAGCAAGGTGGAGCCCTTCCAGGAGGGCCTCATACTCGGCGGCATTGTTGGAGGCCTTGAATTGGAAACGAAGGGCATACTCCATCGGGACCTTGTCCGGTGTGGTGAGGACAAGTCCGGCTCCGAACCCGTTGTGACAAGCCGACCCGTCGACATAAAGGAGCCAGGTTGGCCGGGTGGGGTCAAGTTGGGGGTTCTCTTCATCCAAAGTATGTGTTATGGACAGAGGGGAAGATGGTGGGACTTCAGCTGCGGCCGTTGCTGGGACGTAGGAGAACTCAGAGATAAAGTCCGCCATGGTCTGTCCTTTCTCGGTAGTGCGGGGAATGAAAGTGATGTTGAATTCGCTGAGTTCTATTGCCCATTTGAGTAAGCGGCCCGAAGTTTCGGGCTTCTGGAGCACTTGCCGGAGTGGTCTGTCGGTTAAGACGATGTTGGAATGAGCCTGGAAGTATGGCCTGAGCTTCCAGGCAGACATGATGAGGGCGAAAGCGAGCTTCTCTAAGTCAGAGTATCTTGTCTCGACGTCCTGCAAAGTCTTGCTGACGTAATACACCGGATGTTCGGCGCCGTCCCTACGCTTGACCAAAACTGAACTTGTGGCAGAAGCGGAGACAGATAGATACATGTAAAGGGTTTCCCTGGTGTCTGGTCTTGCTAGTAGCGGCGCTTTTCCCATGTATTCCTTGAGTTCAGTGAAGGCCTTGGTGCATTCCTCGGTCCAGGTGATGTGTTTGGACCTGCCCTTTAGGGCTTTGAAGAAAGGCACGCACCTATCCGTGGCTTTGGAGATGAAGCGTGTAAGGGCTGCGACTAGGCCCGTTAAGCTTTTCACTTCCTTCTGGGTTCGTGGGGGATCCATGTCAACCAGGGCCTTGATTTTTTCCGGGTTGGCCTCGATGCCCCTCTGGCTAATCATGAAACCTAGAAATTTTCCAGAGCTGACTCCATACACGCACTTCGCCGGATTTAACCTCATTCGATACCGTTTGAGGACGTCGAACATTCGCGAGAGATTGGGGATGTGTAGGTCAGCCGATTTACTCTTGACGAGCATGTCGTCGACGTAAACCTCCATGGTTTTCCCAATCTGGTCGGCGAACATGAAGTTCACCAGGCGCTGGTAAGTGGCCCCGGCGTTTTTGAGTCCGAAAGGCATGACATTGTAGCAGTATAACCCCTAATCCATCCGGAAGGTTGTGTGGATCTGATCTGCCGGATGCATAAAGATTTGGTTGTAGCCCGAGTACGCATCCATAAAACTCAGGAGCTCATGTCCTGCCGTGGCGTCGACCAATTGGTCAATCTTGGGCAAAGGAAAACTGTCCTTGGGGCAGGCCTTGTTCAGGTCAGTAAAATCAATGCACATTCGCCACGCCCCCGAGGGCTTCTTGACGAGTACGACATTGGCTACCCAGGCAGCATAGACGGCCTTCCAGACAAAATGGATGGTGCTGAGTTTGACGATCTCTGCCTTCATAGCTTCGGTCCTCTCTGCATCGTAGAGGCGACGTTTCTGTTCGACAGGTTTGTAGGTTGGGTCGATACTGAGCCGATGGCAGATCACATCGATGGAGATACCGGGCATGTCGGCGTTCGACCAGGCAAAGACTTCAGAATTTTCCCTCAAGAAACGGATCAGTTGTGAGAGCAGGTCGGGCGAAAGAGTTGTCCCAATCTTTACCTTCCGGTCCGCAAAATCATGGGAGAGTATTATCTCCTCGACATCCTCAATAGGCTGTGGATGAGGTGTTGTTGAGTGGTCCCGAGGATCTTCGATTGGTTCGTCCCGTATTGTTTGCGCGTCCTGAGCGCTCACGGGGTCAGCCCCGAATGCGGACTCTGTCACTGCCATTGTTTCCTTCGAAGGCTGGATTGGGGTGACAGAATTGCAAGCTCTTGCAGCCATTTGGTCTCCTTTGACTTGACCAATCCCCATAGGGGTTGGAAATTTTACCAAAAGTAGGTGGGTGGAGACTACTGTCTTCATCTGGTTGAGTATCCCCCTCCCGAGAATGGCGTTGTAGGCCGCGGGGCAGTCCACTACCAAGAAAGGTGCCAGTATGGTTGCCCTTCGTGGATGTGTTCCGAGGGAGAGGGGGAGGGTAACCGTTCCATGCGGGACGATGGAGTCCCCCGTGAAACCAAATAGCCGCGTAGGTGAGCGGTCCAGACTTGCTTCTGGGATGCCCAATTGCTTGAAAGCTCGCATGAAAAGGACGTTGACCGAGCTTCCAGTGTCGACCATTACCCGTTGTACGTCAAAGTTAGATATCTCTGCCATAACGACAATGGGGTCGTCGTGAAGGTAGATGATCCTGCGCTCCTCCTCTTCGGAAAACGTGATCGGCTCCCAACCGAGTCGATTTGTTTTCTTGGCTCTTCATTCCTCTATGCTGAAGAGCTGCTGGTTCTGTTTGGTGGCCCGTAGAAAGTTCTTCTTTGCCCGGTTGGAAGTAAGCGGGCAAGAAATTGATGGTCCTCCGGAGATCGTGTTGATCTGCGGGTTGCGAGGTGGAGGTGGAGCGTGTTGAAGAAATTGGTTGATCTTCCCATCTCGGGCCAAGGCCTCCACCAAATCCCGGAATGCAACGCATTGGTCAGTGCTATGGCCATTGTACTTGTGGTATTGGCAGTAAATTCCGGTGTCTTTGCCAAGCTTGCCCTTTGCTGGTGCCCACGTAGACTTTGGGATCATATGCTCCACGTTCAAGAGAACGTTCTCGTAGGGGGTGTTGAGGATGGTATAGGTCTCGTACTTGGAGCGAGGAACCCGTTTTTCCCCGTTGTTTGACCGCTCCCCCTGTTGTCTTTCCTAGTGGTTCGGGTTCTTACCCTTCTTCCCAGGGCTGTACAGATTGTTGCTGTGGGGGTAGTCTTTTCGTTTTCCCTCATAGCTCTGTTGTCCTTGCTGCTGTGTTGAGCCCTGCTGTTCCGGGACGCTAGGTGGGTATGTTTTCACCGAGTCGGTCCGTGGAGGTTGGTACGCGTTGGCAGCTTTGGACTTTTGGCTCAGCGCTTCAGCCTTGGCGTGGATCGCCGCCTTTTTCATTATTTCATTATAAGTTGTCCAACCTTGGGTGTGAGCTGCGTACCTGAAGGGGGAGTCTCGGAGGCCGCCCTTGAAGGCCGTGAAAGCTGCTCAGTCATCCGTTTCCGCGCACCGGGAGTATTCGTGGCTGAATCTTTCTGCATACCGCAGCAACGACTCATGTTCACCTTATTTAAGTTGGAAGAGGTCCTCGGCCGAGGACAAACGGTCAGTCTGTATCATGAACTGGTTCATGAAGGTGGAGGTGAGCTGCTCGAAAGAGTCGATTGACCTAGATTCCAACTTGTAGAATCAATTGATCGCTGCCTCGGTCAGTGTGGAACTGAAGATGAGGCACTGTTCCTCGTCGGCGAGGTTTTTGAGGGCGATGGCCGAGTAGAAGTTGTTCAGATGATTCCACGGGTCGTCCTTTCCGTTGTAAAGGGGAATTTTCAGGGGTTTAATCTCGTGGTTGATCCTGAACTGGTTGATTCTTTCTGTGAAGGGGCCCGGGCTGGTTTTTGACCAGGCTGGCCTCGTTTCCCGGGCTGTCCTGGCATCAAGTTTCCGGACTCGGTCCATGAGGTGCTGGACGAGCGAGTCAGTCTTGGACTGGTGTTTATCTCTTGGTGCTTGGTTGCGGTCGACCCTATATGACCGGTCGGTGCCACCCCCGCTCGGCGGGCTCTGGGATTCACTCATTCTCTGACCGACCTATCGTGACCGCTCAGTGTACCCCGGTTTGGGTATGCCCCGGGATATACTTCCCTTTTGACCGACCGGCCTAGACCGCTCGGTGTCCTGCAGGCGGGATCGTTCCTGAGGCTTTTTATTCTGCCGCCCGGCTTGCCCTAAACGCTCGGTGCTCCTTCGGCGGGTTGGTTCAGGGCGAGGAGGGAGCGGGAGGCCGAGGTGGTTTGACCTCTCGGTGTCACTGTGAGAGGACCTCGATGTTTGCCTCCCCTTGTCCGATCGGTCGGTCCTGGTGCCAAGATACCGGGCGGACTTGGCCGTGCTCTCGGCCTCCAAGGACGAGTCGGTGACGGGGACAGGGTCCCTTGTTGAAAAAGTCCCGTGGCTGACATTTGGGCGGGACCACCGAGCGGTTATGCTTCCTCGGTGGTGGTCTCCCTTTCCCACCTCCGACCGAGGGTCAGCCCCAATGGTGGGAACGGGAGAGGGAGAGGGAACGGTTCGTGACATGGCCGATGACTATGACGTAGTTCGTGACGTCACCAACGGTGGGAACGGGAGAGGGAACGGTTCGTGACGTTGTTCCTCCCTCGCTGAGGGCGTCGCGGGCGTCCCGGTAGATCCTGGTGTCACCGGGCTGACTACCGGGGATGATCAACATCCGAGCCGGTTTCTTGCTCGGCTCGGCGTCCCCATGCCTTCCCTTACGGGTCTCGGCGACCGCATGCTCTTTTATTTTTTCCGCCTGCCGGCGATTCTTCTCGGCACGCTCCGCGCACTCGGTCACTACCTTGTAGCCTCAGCCCTGCCGACGCGTGCTCGGTGGGAAGCGAGTCCTGCCTGTGCCACCCGTAGCTGTTCGGCCACCTCAGTGTATCGATCATCGAGCACCTGGCACCTCGACTCGGCCTGGGTTCCCTTAGTTTTTACCTCGGTCATGTCGCTCTGGAGTTTCTCGATTATCTGTAAGAAGTTAGGAGAGGGTTCTCCCCTAGTTCTGGGGCCTTGCCCGGGTGTGATTTCACCGAGATCGTGTTCGCCCTGCATGTTCAGTGACGACGAGTTGTCTCTCGGTGTAACTAGTGGATGAGTCGTAACTCGGTCTGGTTGAGCGTGGGCAACCTTAGTCAGATTTCCCACAGACGGCGCCAAACTGTTGAAGCGTTAAATGTTCCAACTGTCGAGTACTCGTTGCCCAATCACCAAATGACGCGTGTCCATCTTGTGACCTGTCAACTTAAGTGGATCGCGGGTTTTCGTTAGTACGGGCACCGGTGTGGTGCCGGCCTAAGGCTCTCCGACGATCAAGTCAGTTACTTTTGTTCGTAAGAGAAAGCAGTAAATGGTAAGTTCGGTAGAGTAATTGTAATAGTAGAACTTAGTTACCTTTATTGGGAAATGTGTACCTTTTATGTATGGGTAGGTGGGATGTTCAATTCCCAAAGTTCCGATGTGGGACAAATGCTTCTCGATTTACGTGTTGACATGTGTTACATAAATCGATGGTGAATACGCTGCCACGTGACATCCCGCATTGGGCCCGGTGTTAGGGTTGTTGTAAGTATGGTAGTTTTGGGCCTTAAGCGGGGTCTGGGCTTTAAGTATACGGCCCAGTGGGTCTGGTCAGATATGGTGTCAACAACTATAAAAAGGGGAATGATCACATCTGAATTGCACTGTAGATGTAAGAATTTCTATTAGTTATAATATATATCATAGATGTAATAACAAAAGCAAGATTTACATAAGCAAATACTCCTTATCTCTGATAATTATCATTAATCTACTCACTTCTAAAGTAGTCAACCATATGCTAAATCCAATTTCCAATCGAAGATAAAGCTTGATCTAGATGATTTTTGAGGTGTCGATGAGAATGAAAAGCTTCTTCATATATTGTTTCTGTTTTTTTTTAATACCTAATTTTAATATTTTGATACAAAATGAAAAAAAAAAACGTCAAATCTCTCAAGCATCCTAAATAGAAGTTGTAACACTTTAACGATTTGGTGTAATGGCACTGACATAATGCAGTTTTGAGTACAAATTGACACGATTTTGTGTTTGGAGTGCAAATTGATACTCAATGTCCTATTCGTGGTGCATTTCGAATAATAAGTAAAAAAATTGCAACAATAGTGTTCTCTATTTTAACAAATCTCAAATATTTTATTACTGATTTCAAGGTTGACATTTATATAAATATCCTAAGTTGCTAGTTTTTAAAAAAATTTAATGAAATTTATTCAATTATGAGGAGATAAGGAATTCCTATTTAAAAAAAAAAATTCCTATTTTATATGTTTTTTTTTTGTTAATTTAAGAATTCAGAACACTCAAAATAACAAAATTCTAAAGTAGGGAGTGAGATAAAGACTCATGAAGCTTTTCTTTCCTTTAAAAATTCTTGAACGAAGTCTGTTATAGATACTCTGAGAGAACCAGATTTTAGGGTCAGTTTGGAATTGATGTGACTGTGCTTTTTTAAAAAATGATTTATGTTTTATTTTCATAATAAATTGTTATCCACTAAAATAATTTTTATAAAAATAGTTTTTAAAAGCAAATATCGACTGCTTTAAAAAATTATTGTTAAAAATTTATTACTTTAAAAAAATATATTATTTTTATTAAAGGCTTTTATATTGCTTCACATATTAAAAAAGATATCAAACGGGACTTAATGTGGAAAACTTAATTCCAATTAGTTGATGCGGTGGACTTTTTTGCGGTGTGTGCAATCAAGAAAACTACTACATACGGCCCAATGAATAATTGAAGAATCTTGCCGGCCAGAGTTCCCCATCCCCAGAAATATGGTGTTTTTTTTTTTGGTTCAAGTGTCAACACATGTTAGTCGCACACATTTCACGCTTTTCACACGATCTTTGGATCGAACCGCACGCTTATCAGGTCAGGGATCTTACACTAATCAGGCATTCATTGCCGGGCATGTGGAAAGTTGGAAACTAGAAAATTGGGGATTTTTTTGGTGAATCAATCGATACAAAAGTAGGTGACACATAAAGATCCATATCAAAAAATCAATTAATAATGATGCGATGCAGTTGTACATATAATTATATATTGTACAAGCTAGGCACAATAATGTGGAAATATATAATACACTTCGTTACAATATAAAAATCTATTTTTTTTTAAAAAGCAAAAATATTCATAACTTCTTATTTTGTAAGACATTAATCCTTTCAAGCTATATCATGTCCTTAAAAAAAAATCCAATAAAATAGCTAAAAAAATTGGAGATCAACTTTAGCCTTCACAAGTGAATGTACGATTCATTATAAAAATTATAATATTCACAAAAGAATTATAATTCATTTGATACACTGAAAAAAAAAATTAAGGAATCTGTAGTTTCTATAACGATTTCTTATTTAGAATTTGGTAAAACACAATTTGTAAAATGGATTTGATTCCTTTACAAACTTAAGGAAAATTCAGTCTTATTATGTTCAACATGTCTTCGTATAGTGAGGTCGACATAGATATTAATTAGTTAAAGAGTAAAATACGTACGCTTTTTTGGTCACTAAGTTTTGGCCTAAAATCCGTTTTAGTGACGCAACGTTGACAGCAATTGCCATCGCCACTATAAAGCTGCAGCTACCGAGCAGCTCTGTTTGCCAATTGAAAACCCACCTCTCTTAATTATTAGCTTTTGTGTTTTAATTTGTTGAGAGAAAAATGGGTTCAACTGGAACTCTGACAGAGAAGCCACACGCAGTATGCGTCCCATGGCCTTCTCAAGGTCACATAAACCCCATGCTCCATTTAGCCAAACTCCTCCACTTCCGAGGCTTCCACATCACCTTTGTCAACTCCGAGTACAACCACCGCCGCCTCCTCAAAGCCCGAGGACCTAAATCCGTCGAAGGCCTCCCCACCTTCCGATTCGAGAAAATCCCCGACGGCCTCCCTGACATTGACGGCGACGCCACACAAGACGTAGCATTGTTGTGTGACTCCACTGCCCGAACTTGCCTAGGACCCTTCAGAAACCTCCTCTCCAAGCTCAACTCCGCTACCGATACGCCACCTGTCACTTGCGTGGTCTCCGACGGTGTCATGACTTTCTCCGTCGAAGCCGCCAATGAATTGGGCATCCCTTCCGTTTTTTTCCAGACAACTAGCGCTGTTGGATTCATGGGGTATGCTCAGTATTACAATCTCGTCGAAAAGGGTTTCACTCCTCTTAAAGGTATATATGTTGTAAATTCTAACACTCATGTTCGGTTGGTAAATTTTAAGCTGTTTTTTCATTTTTTGAATAAAACACAAAGGAAATTTCCTATTCTAATCCTACTATGTTGAGTAGACATTATTAGAGTTACGATATTATAATTTTAGTAAACTTAAACTTATATTAATAGTAATTTAATGAAATTTAATCGATTTTACTTTTAAAATATCTTGATTTTATAAGTTTTCTAGTTCAGTATTTCAATCTGATTGTGTCCAGCTAATTACAAACCCTAACCCAAGCAACACGTACTTGATTTTGCAGATGAAAGTTACATGACAAACGGATATTTGAACACCGTGATCGATTTTATCCCCGGAGTCAAACAAATCCGATTGAAGGACATCCCGATGTTCATAAGAACCACAGACCGAAACGACATAATGTTGAATTACATGACCAACGAATCAGCGCGAGCTAAAAAGGCATCCGCCGTCATTTTAAACACAATTGATGATTTGGAGCACGATGTATTGGAAGCGCTGTCTAGCTACCTGCCACCTGTCTACCCGGTAGGCCCACTTCAGCTTCTGATCGAAGAGATTCCGGCAGACAACGAGGTTCTCACCATCGGAGGAAGCCTGTGGAAAGAGGACCACGAGTGCTTTAAGTGGCTCGACTCCAAAGAGCCCAACTCTGTGGTTTACATCAACTTCGGGAGCATTGCATTTACGACGGCGGAGGAGCTCGTCGAGTTTGCTTGGGGACTTGCTAATAGTAAGAAAACTATTTTTTGGGTTCTCAGGCCCGACCTCGTTAGGGGTTCGTCCGCTGCGGTTCCACCGGAGTTTTTAGAGGAAGTTAAGGACAGGTGTCGGCTGGCGACTTGGTGTGATCAAGAACGAGTTTTGAACCACCCGGCGATCGGAGTGTTCTTGACGCACAGCGGATGGAACTCGACCCTCGAGAGCTTGACCGCCGGCGTTCCGATGATAAACTGGTCGTTTTGCGGCGAGCAACCAACGAATGCATGGGCCTCCCACAATGTGTGGAAGTCGGGGTTGATGATCGACGGCGAAGTGACGAGAGAGTACGTGGAGAGTCTTGTGAGGAAGTTGATGGACGAAGATGAGGAAGGGAAAGTGATTAGGGCCAACGCTCTGGAGTGGAAGAGATTGGCAAGGGAGGCTGCTACTCCCCCTAATGGTTCCTCGTATTTGGGCTTGGAAAATACCATCAAGGTTCTTCTTAATTCCAAAAATTAAGATTTGACGATTTTATTTTACTTTTTAAGATTTTTATTATCTGGTTTTGATTAAAATATTTGTGTATTTTGAATCTCCGAAGCTGTCGAGAATTTCGATTCCCTAGCTATTAGATACTCTAAATAAAGAGAGATGGCAATGCATAATGTATTTTGTTTTGATATATAATAATTTTCATCCATTTCACTTTCCGTAATGTTATTTTGTTCACCATTAATTAGAATGGTGATAATTGTGATCGTTCATTTTCAGCCGTGTTGTTTTATCCATTATTAATATGGTGACAATTATCATCTTCTACTTTTCTCAGTGTTGTTTTCTCCACCATTAATACGGTGATATTGTTATATTATCAAATTTGACTTGTAACAATAATTGATCGATAAATCAATGAAAATAATATAGACATATAGACATATCTTCTGATACAAAACGTCTCATGTGTAAATATTCCTTGTGCGATACTTTGTTTGTATTGATCCGACTAAATGATACTCTCTTTCTGTTTCTGTTTCTTGTGTGATATTTTGCCTGTCAATGTGTCTCAACATGTTACATTATGAGTCCCATATATTAGAAAATATATTAAAAATCAGCACCGCCACTTGCCCTCGATCAATAATTGTATTGATAGGGTGGACATCTATCCGGTGGACGGCGGTTGTGGACCTGTGGCCTGCCTATCCATGCCACTAATTATAGCAGTCATTGTACATAGTTTGATTTTGACATGCACAAGAAAGATGCGGATGCACATTAGTCCAAATGAATAAGATTTACATTGTGTTCGACTTTAAAAAATAAATAGGTCATTTGGTGTGAAGAGAATATTTAGTGAGCGGAAAATTAGTTTTCTTTCGTTTGGGAAACTGAATCAGAATTGGTAAATTTCAAAGAAAAATATGAAGGAATTTAAAGATCTCAAATGATGAGTTGAAATTATGTCTCAAGCAATAAATTTTTTCAAAGGATGAGTTAAAATAAGTGAAATTGTAATTTTCATAATTTTTAACATTGATATCCAAACGCTATAATTTACAAATCAGAAAATTATAAATATGGAATTACAAATTATGAAATTTGTAAATTCTCATTAAATTAAAAAAATTTCATCAACGCACTCTTTGAGAATTCTTTGACCTAAATATTTTTTGGACTGGCTTAAACCCAAATGGTTAAGAAGCTTGTTAGACCGGCTTAAACCCATCCGAGGGACCACTTAAGTATTTTTGGAGTATTTTATGATGCGTGTAGTCCTCTTATTAGCTAATAAGTGGACAATAATGTTGTTGATGCCCAAGTGTGGTACCAGCCCAAAGGTACCTGAAAGAGAAGAAATTTGTTGGTCGGTCAGAGTATAGGCACCAGTGTGGTACTAGCCCAAAGGCACTCGGACGCCCAAGTCAGTGGTAGGTCTGAGTGGTAAGGAGTGGTAATAAGTGTACTGTTAAAGTAGTTGTCAATAGTAAATGTTTAGTTACCTTTATATGACAAATGGACCCCTTTTGTATGAGTGTGGTGAGTATAATAATTATATTCTCCTAATGTGAAACAAATATAAACTGTTGTGGGGTCGACACGTGGACGTAGGAGATGTCCACATGTTGATCCTGGCCAGGCCCTACTAGGGTTTGCTTGTTTGAGTGGGCCTGGGCCCCTTGGGCTTGTGTTAGGCAGAGGTACTGGGCCCTCAGGTCGGTCTGGGCCTAACATACCGACCAACGGAGGGTGGTCCTCCAGAGTCTGCCTGTGGCACGGTGCTAGCAGAGGGCTGGACCTATGGGTTGGTCTGGGCCGACGTACCGAACGAAGGAGAGTCGGGCCTCTAGAGTCGGTTTGGGTTAATGTATTTGGTAGCGGGCTGGGCCTCCTGATCAGTCTGGGCCGATATGGTATGAACAAATGGTTTAGCTAGAGTTTGCACAAAAATGATATATTAATGTATAATGAATGGTATTTTTATACATTTTTCAGGAATAGATTGTAGACAATAGATTCTATGCTCGTATAAAGGAAAGTCTAACCAATGTATAAGATAACCAAAAAGTATTACTGGCGGACCGAGCAAAGGGAAGGAGGATTACTTGACACTCTGACCGCCACAAAACTCTTCAGGTGGGGAGGGTTCGACCCATGACCATGTCTTCTACTTAGCTGCTCGACCTGAGTTGCCTACTAGGTGTTCGATGAAATGCCTCTATAAAGATAAGCCATGGAGAAGAAAGCTTTCTGATTTTGCTTTTGTTTTTTAAACTCAATCGAAACAACACTCTTTTAGTTAAGTGAATCTTTTTGTAAATCAAACAAAACGAGTACCTTTTGGTTAAGTGAAACCCCATTTGATTCGCACATGCGTAACTTTTCTTCTTCATATTTAGATATTTACCCCTTTAATCAAAATATATATCCAATCCAATTGATCCAATCCAATCAAGTTTTGTATCGGCCTTAGGATATTTAAAATTTTAATTATATATATGTGATTTGATTTAATTGGTTATACTCTTATTGAAGACTTTAAGTGTTTGTTCAAATTTATTATAATCTATTATAACACTTTCGAATAATATTTTAGTTAGACATATTTGCATGTGTACAAGTTTTTTGATATTTTATATGTTGGCTTTCTCGACTAAAAATTCAGACTTCGTCACTAACTGAGATACAGGGCCGGCCTTTAATGGGGGCAACAGGGGCCCAAGCCTCGGGCCCAAAATTAAAAGGAGCCCAAAATTTCCAAAATTTTGTTTTATTTAAAAAATAGAAAGAGAATATAAATTGTGTAAGGAAAATGAACAATGCGGAAGTCGGAAGGTTGACCGCGAAACCAAGAAGGCGCTCCCTCACACTTTGTTCTTCCATAATAATGGTATGGAGTCCAAGGTTTCAATCAATTAGTATTCCCACTTTTCAAGTTAGTATTAGTATTGACAAACTTGTGTTATCTGAGTTAAAAACCTCTATGAACTGAAACTTTACAATCTGAAAGTCGTCTGATTATTTCATTGTTTGTTCTGAGCAGCTCATATACAAAAAAAAAAACGAAAGGACATTGATTTTTTGTTCTGAGCTTTTCAATCAATTACTAAACAAATGCAAGTCCTCTGATTGTTTATTCTAAGCTCATATACAAAAACTAGCAGACCTGAGACCTGGGATGAGATTGTTCTGAAATTTGAACACAGATACAAAAACATGCCGCCTTCATGGTAAGTGTCATTTTTCCTTTTCCTCCTAGACTCCTAGTCCTCCGATTTCCTTTTATCTATCATTGTTTGCTGGGAAAAATTTGGGAGGAGAAGATGAAGAAACTGAACCAATTTTTCCACTTTCTCCTCTATGGGAAGATGAAGATATTGAAATTTCAAATTTGGGATTTATTGGTTTGTTTATTGTCTGATGGCCTGATGGGTTTGTTTTGTAAAGTAATTTTAATGAGTTTTAAATGTATGTGTATGAGTTTTAACTTTCAAGTAATTTTGGAGCAAAAAACCACGTGTATGGTCGTGAGGGATTTATTTTTTTGTTCAAAATTAATTAGAAGGAAGTTGATGAGCCAGAGGAGAAAGTGTATGTTTCTAACATACACCTTCTAAAGTTATGTTGACTCTTCAGGAAAGAGAAAAAATAATAAACAAAAAAAAAACAGTATCATTTTTTATTAGGGGTTGCAAATCAAATGGTTTTAGCAATCAAGCAAACAAAAAAAAACAATACCCTTTTTTAAATCCTTTTATGCTTCAACTTTCTTTTAATAAATTAATTGGGCAGATTTTTGCAGATTTTTCTACTAGAGCTGATTTTTGCATAGCCCAGATTCCAGGTTTTATTATTTTATCTTGACAATTATATATTGTTATTTTGTTGACTATTAGACTCGTGATTGATTTTCTGATTTTGTTGGAAAAAACGATTGAACATGTTTCCTAAAAAAATCTCTCTGTAAGTCTTAGGGGATCTTTGAATAAATATTTTGTTAAGAAAACAAATTATTCTCCTAAAAATTTAGTTTAATCCAAAGATTTATCAACTGAATCTGATATTAATTTGGAAAATTTACAAGCTGAATTTGATATTAAGTTGGAATATTTACAAGCAAAATTCGATATTAATTTGGAAGATTTAGAAAATGATAATGTTGTGAATGAAAGTGCTGATAATTTGAATGAAAATGAAGTTGCTGATTTAGATGAACAAATAATTAGTGAAATTGAATGTCAACGGTCAAGATTTGATTTGAATATTTTTTATCCAAAGGTTTGGAATAGTCTTGATGCAAAAATGAGGGATTTACTTTCTGAAAAGAGGCATATACGAGAATACAATATTAAATTTCCTCACGATGAAAAATCTAGACATTTTTTCTTAAATTATTATGCTAAAATATTGTCAAATGGGGAATCTGTTGATAGAAAATGACTAGTGTACTCAAAGGAGTTAGATAAAGTTTTTTGTTTTTGCTGTAAGTTGTTTAAGACACTGCAACCTAAAAGTCAGTTAGCAAGTGAAGGAATTAGAGATTGGAAACATCTAGGTGAGAGACTTAAACAACATGAATATAGTATTGAACACTGCACTAACTTGAAAATGTGGAAACAACATGTCGTAGTGGATATTGCTCTTAATGAATTGAGGGATATGTTTAAACAAGTGCGTAATTTCAAATCCATTTTTGGATTCTTATTTGATGCTAAAAAAATAATTTATTGGAAGATAATGAATTGAAAAGTTTTACTTTGAATCTTGATAAAGTTTTAAAACATGGCAGTATTTCAGATGTTGATGCAAGAAACTTATATTCAGAATTACAGATATTGCAAGTAATGATACCAACAGAAACATATGAAACTGATAAACCATGTACATCCATTAAACTTCTAGAGTTTGTAAAAACAATAGATATGTTTCCAAATGTAATGGTTGCTTATCGGATATTATTAACTATACCTGTGACTGTAACATTTGCAGAGAGAAGTTTTTCCAAATTAAAATTGGTAAAATCTTACTTGCGAACCACCATGACTCAAGATAGGCTATATAGTTTAGCATTATTATGTATTGTAAAGAATATGCTGAAAAATATTGAATATAAAAGCATAATTGATGATTTTGCTTCTAAAAGTGCAAGAAGAAGACATTTGAAGTGGTAAATTATGTATTTTTTTATTTCATTATCATTTTTATTTTTTTGTAGGAACAGGATGCTGGTTAAATGACGGAACTTTTAATTGAAGATTATTCTTATATTGAATATGAAAATTTGTATAGAATAACTGAAGCTTGTTGGTTTGAGCAGCTTATTGCTACTATGTGACAGTTCTTTAGAAATGATAGTTTTAGCTATTTTAGGGAAGTTTTGTAAAGTATAGGAGTTGTTACTTTTGTTTTAAAACAATGTATTGTTTTAAATATGAGGTATTCTTTTTTCTTTATGTGAGATTTTTCCCAATGAGTTTTTTCCTGACAAAGGTTTTAACGAGGCCTCATAATATAAAAAATAATATAATCAATTCATAAAAAAAAATTATATTTTTAATAATTAAGTATATTAATTAAGGGCCCATTGTAACGACCCGTCCCGGAAGTCAGGTTTAGATTAGTGGTTAATCACGTATTAGTAAAAATAATCGGTGATTAGTTGGATACTTTTGGACGGACTGTGCAGAATGACGATTTTGCCCTTGTAAAGGGCAAAAATGTTGACTTTTAGTTCGGGCGGTCAAATGGACTTTGAACGATGACCGCGACGTAGTTCGGGACGTCACGAGTCCGTAGACAGGTGGCACCTCCAATTCCGACATCCGAGGAAGAAGTTGTGATGTTCGGAAGGTCGAGGGTATTTTCGTAATTAGGATAAGAAGGGGCAATTCATTGACTTTTCGCGCGACAAGTATTTTTCACGTAATTCGAGGACCGTTAGGTAGGTCTCGATGTCCTGAATACAACGACAGGCGGCACGCCGTCATCGGATGTCAGACGGCTTAGTTACGGGTCTAGTAAGTGAAGGGTAAAATGGTAATTTGGACTTTTAGGGGTAGATTGGTCCTTTAGAACCTTGGGATTTGTGTGCAACCGGATAAGGACATCTGGGGCAAATTGATTGGATATTTTTGAGCTGAGACCACAGGTTGGAGGACACCTGGCCTATTCCTAGAGGCTTCTAGCCAAGTCGATCATGAAACATGTGGTTTAATCGATCAGAGGAGAAAACATAGAGGCAGAGAGGCTATCGACCATTTCTCAAAGTGTGAGTCGTGTGAGTTCTTTGTGGTAGGGTGTGAGTGATCAGAGAAGTGTTAAGAGTCTGGTGAGTGAATCTTGGTAAGGGTTTGAGTGAGGAAAGGGCTGTGAGAAGTGAGAACAACTAGTAACAGAGAGGCTTAAGTGTGATCAGCCGTGGACTCAATCGATCAAACCTATCAGAAATTGGTCTATGGTAGTGATCAGAGAACTGAGGAGTGACTCTGGGACGTGTTGACAGGACCCATCCCAATCCCCCCGGGATTAGTGCGGGATGACCTTGCTCCCATCTGACACGAAGTGTCAGACAAGGGATATTTCCGACCTTTACCCTCTCGGGCTATCAGAGTACGCCAGGATCCGGAGGAGGTATGTGATATCTCGGTCTCTGCTACAGTCCACATCCGATGTCAACCTGAAGGGCAGTCAAAACATTAAAAGCTGTGAGTGGACAAAACAAAAGTTTATAAAAACATTTCCATAAAGACATTTGTACCCTTCACTAAAAAACATGCATGCATTCGAAAACCATTTGACCAAAGAAACCATATGTGGGAACTAATCCCAAAACCAAGATTGAAAGAACCATAATAAAAACGACTATACGGGCCACTGCCCAAATCTATAGTGAAAGAATCATAAAGACTCAACCGTACGGACCACTGCCCAAAACCTTTGTAAACACATATCATATATCATATCATATAGCATACATCATATATACATATAATTCACACAAGCAATCCTGTCACGGTTTCCAAAGCTACGCGCGTGCTACCCGGGGTCTCAAACCCAAGTCTTCTCAAAGACAAGGTCAATGTCCGTAGACCACCGACCCTACCCGAGGTTATAGTACCAGCCTTCCTGAGAGTAAGGCACCCAACGGGGGCATCCCACTCAGTCAGTGCTCCGTGACTACTCCGGGGTCCATCCAAGCCAACGACCCTCCCCGGAGGAGATAGAACAAGTAAAGGAAGGTATATGAACATATATACACATAACATAAACATTCATGCCCGGTTCCCCTGAACCGTCATGATCCATAACATCCATTCATCAGGGTTCATGCCGGTTCCCATAAACCGTCATGAACCAGAATGACTTGACAAAGGTTCATGCCGGTTCCCATAAACCGTCATGAACCACAATGACCTTTCCAGAGTTCATGCCGGTTCCCATAAACCGTCATGAACTTGGAAATCCATCTAGGGTCCCTAACCCGAAATCATCAGTGTAAAACAACCGGGTCTCGTACCCGAACAAATGACTCAACTGGGCACCGTGCCCGATAAGGGTCAGTCACGACTCCGATCATAGTGATGCGTGCAACCATCCATCCAGGACCGCCCTCAATCCTGGTATGTCTCCATGAACGTATCAACCGACGCGACCACCACAAGATCATGGTGCACCCATCACTGATCGATATCCTGAACCGTCCACACTCCGAAGTCGAGCCTCCCCAGGCTGCCCAACCACGAATCGTGCATCGTGACCTCTCCGGAAGGAATACATCCCAAACCGGAGGCGAGCGTCGTATCGTCGATCAACGTGCACATAGCACCCGTCGCGACCACGATTTAGACCCGAAGGTCGTAAATTGCGTCATATGCCCGAGACAAAACCAAATGGGTCTCATACTCGAGTTTATCCATTTGAAATCCAAAACCTTTTCATTTAGACCAATAAAAAAATACAGACCCGTATAGGGCCGAAACCTCGAAATACGTGCCTATACGTAACCACACATCCAAATGCACTCATGGTATCACAAACAAGTATTTAAAACATATAATAAACATTTATGCATGCACCAATTTAGAAAACAAGGTCCACTCACAGACCGTCCGAGCTGACGTCTCGATTTGCGTGCCATACGGCTCCCCGAGCCAATCACTGTCACCGGGACTCCCAAACCTGTCCAAATCATATCCAAAGGTTACTAATAACCTATACAAGTCCATATTAAGAACCCTAAATTTTCCCGGAAAAGTCAACGTGTCCTGTACACGTTTCCCGAGGTGAAAACCCTCAATTTGACCAACCTAATGATCTCCGATTGACCCGAAACCACTGCCATTGGATCCGGATCGTCGAAACCTTTAAAATGACACTGGGCCCACTCAAAACACTATTCACACGCGCCCCCACGAGCTGGTCAACATAAAAGTCAACACATTGAAAAAGTCAACACTGACGTCACGTCAGCACTGACACCTCTGACAGTGCCACGTGTCAAGCTCCCCATTGGTCCATATTCTGACATGTCAGCTGACATTGTCAGATCTAACATGATGACATCATCCCTGACAAGATGACGTCATCAGGATGCCGTCATCAGTCTTCCCTGTCATCTCGCTTGGTCTGCAACCGCAGTGCCGTGACCCGCGGGTTGACCCGGTCGTTTCTCCACCGTCCGACCACCAAAATGCCTCCCGTTTGTCCCATTTTCATCCTTTAATCCTAACCTAAGGTTCTATGACATTAGAATGGAAGGAAAACACCGAAAACCATACCTTCGAGCTTGGCCATGGCGGCCGTGACTTTCTCCCGCCGCTCACGTGACAGGACCCGCCCCGATCCCACAGGGACCACAAGGGGACGTGCCCTGCTCCCGTCTGACACCCAATAATTCATACCAATTTTAGCCTTCAAAACATCAAATGAATAAATAACCAAATTAAAGTTATACATCAAATCCGAATTAAACAGATGTCAGACAAGGGATGAAATCCAAACGACAAGTTGCGAGCACGACTCTAACATAAACCTGCGGGTACACCACCCAACAGGGGTTCAGGTACGCAGAAGTGGATCTATGCCTCAGCCTCAGGTTCCTCCTCTACCTCATTAGCACGACCTGGAGGGGTTACCAAAACAATAAGGGTGAGTGGACCGAAACTCAAGTTTATAAAATCATTTGATAAGAAAAACATATAATTTACCCCTCCGTTTTCCAAACATGCATGCCACCGAATTTAAAACCATCAATCATAAACCATAAGGCATATAATAATACCATAAACATAATTTTAGCCACTGCACTATACACTCCAATCCCGACATCCCCGATGTCTGACGTCCCTGACGTCCAATAAGGTCACAATCACAAGGCTACGCGTTCCACTCGGGTATCAATTTTCGAGTTCAATCCCCGAACCCCGTTCAGGTACAGCATCCCTGATGCTTAGCGTCATAGACGCTGGATGTACTAGACGTCCGTGACCTCTCCGGGGTACCTCATCTGGAGGAGACAATATAATATGGAAGGATCTATACAGTGCAGTACCAAATACATTTTATTGATATCCACATGCAAAACATATATGTATACATAGGTAAAATCTGAACCGATCGTTACGTTTCATCAAACGGGTCTCATGCCCAAATACCGTGAAACGTGCCATAACCGAAATTCCAATATCATCAAAACCATTTATTGATTCCAACATGTGAACATATAAGTAAATCAGAAAACATTTAAGTATGCAAGGGTTTAATGAAATCGGGCCCACTCACAGTACGATCCCGTGGTGAAACTGTGCCTACGAACTTTTACCGGGATTATCGTACAATTCCTGTCAGTCCAAATCATACGTAAGGGTCACAACAAGTCTTAAACATGTATCCAAATAACTCGAAATAGAAACCGGCTCGGGGAAACCGTCCAACACATTTCCCGAGACAACCGTCCCTAAACTGACCCATCAAAACTATCCCAGATCAACATGGTTAATTCACCAAAAATGTTCAGAATGATGAGAGGAACAAAAGTCATGTTGATCGTGATCGGAGATAAGGTCCAACGCGCCCTCACGCGCCGCCCAAAGTGGCTGCGTGTGAAAGTCACGCGCCTGACACTGTAGCTACAGTGTCAGCACCTTCACCCGTTTGTCTGCAATACGGGCCTGCTACCCGCGGCTTGACCCGGTTGAATACCCATCAATTGTTACTCGATTTCGATCCCATTTGATCCTAACATGTCAAATAACTATCCAATTTAGGTTCTGTGATAAAAATCAACCTCGACACATCCCCAAACGACCCATCGACCCGTGATCAACCAATCGGGTCAATCACCAGAACTTCCTGGTTTCTAATTCAAACTTCAATTCACTTCACAGGCAGCTCAATAGGATCAAAATGAACTAATATGAACGATCAATTGGGTCTGAGAGTACCTGAATGTTGTCGTCCCAAGCTCTGCGATTTCCCTGAAAACAGCAGTCACCGTCCTAGCTCACCCGTGGCTGATGGCCTTCGATTTCGATGTGGTTGAGTTCCAAACACTCCCAGAAGACTAAACCAGGCCTTGGTTTGGTCCAACAGTCACCAGAAATCAAAACCCGATTTTCCCTCCAATTTTGCCCGAAATGGTTTCTCTGGTTTTCTTCATCAATTCTCAATTTTCTTAATGGCAGAGTGATGCTCACACATGTTCTAATCAGTTTTAAATAACCTCAGCTGTCCCAGAGGCTCGTGGGAGTCCAATTTGTCCACTGAAAAATGTTCCCCGAAAAGCTTCGAACTTGAATTAACAATGGGGTCGTGCAAGGTGGATGCAATAGACCACGTTCTAGAGCATCAGACACTCCCATCTTTCCAGCACACAATTGCATAAACAATTGCACATTTGAACCACCGCACATGGTGGTGCCGCCCATGTCCCCCCGCAGTTGCTACAGTAACCAGGGGCGAAATGACCAAAATGCCCCTGGTTCAATAATTACCATAATGCCCTTCACATTCTAGACCCGTAACTCAGCCATACGAAGTCCGATTTCGGCGTGCCGCCTGTCTACGGACTCAGGGTATCAAGACCTACCTAACGGTCCTTGAGTCATGTGAAAATTAGTTGCCAAATGAAAAGTCAACATTTTCGCCCGTGAAGTCCAACTTACGGTAATGCCCCTGAACTTCCGATAGTCATAACTTTTACCCAGATCGTCCGAATTGGACGTGCCACCTGTCTATGGACTCGTGATGTCCCGAACTACGTCACGGTCACTGGTCAAAGTCCATTTGACCCACTAATCAAAAAGTCAATAATTTGGCCATACCATTCACAAGGGTAAAAACGTCAATTCAAATATTAAATTACAATATTAAAATCCTCGAATTTCCGGGGTGTTACAACCTTCCTTCCTTAAGAAATTTCGTCCCGAAATTTCAAAGAAACAAATGAGGAAATTGTTCTCGCATCTGAGCCTCAGGCTCCCATGTGGCTTCTTCCACATTCTGGTTTCTCCAAAGAATCTTCACGAGAGGAATCGTCTTCCGACGTAGTACCTTGTCTTTCCGATCCAAAATCTGCACTAGGTGCTCCTCAAAGCTCAAATCCCATCGGAGTTCGATGGGTTGATCCTCCAGTACATGGGAAGCATCACGTACATACTTCCGTAGCATCGATACGTGAAAAACATCGTGAACTCTAGAAAGTTCTGGAGGTAGTGCCAATCTGTATGCAACCCTGCCAATTCTCTCCACGATCTCATATGGTCCGATAAAACGCGGACTCAGTTTCTCCCGTCGACCAAAACGGATAATCCCCTTCCACGGAGAAAGCTTCAGGAAGACAAAATCTCCCACTTCAAATTCCAAGTCTCGGATCCGTCGATCGGCATAACTCTTTTGGCGATCCTGCGCCACCTTTAATCTCTCCTTGATAACTCGAACAGTCTCCAGGGTTAAGTCCATCAATTCCGGCCCTACCGCCGCTCGCTCCTCTATCTCCGTCCAGCAGATAGGTGTCCTGCACTGTCGACCATACAGTGCCTCATAAGGTGCCATCCCGATGCTTGTCTGATAGCTGTTGTTGTAAGCGAATTCCATCAAGGGCAAATGAGTATCCCAAGAGTCCTGAAACTGTAGCACACAGGACCTCATCATGTCCTCCAGGGTCTGAATGGTCCGTTCAGACTGTCCATCGGTCTGTGGATGGAACGTTGTACTGAAATGTAGGGTTGTTCCCAAAGTAGCTTGTAAACTCCGCCAGAAACTGGAAGTGAAACGCGGATCACGATCGGACACGATCGATTCCAGCGTACCATGCAATCGTATGATTTCTTTTACGAACAATTGAGCCAGTCGGTTGGGTTTATAAGTTTCCTGAACTGGCAGAAAATGGGCTGACTTGGTTAATCGGTCCACGATTACCCACACTCCGTCAACTCCACTCTGAGTCCTTGGTAACTTAAAGACGAAGTCCATGGTGATGTGATCCCACTTCCACTCGGGAATCGGAAGTGGCTGCATAGCCCCATACGGTCTCTGCCGTTCCGCCTTAACCTGCTGACAGGTTAAGCATTTGCTCACGAATTCAGCAATATCCTTCTTCATTCCTAGCCACCAATAATGGTTCCGGAGGGTACGGTACATCTTTGTACCTCCCGGATGCATAGCATAGGCCGAACTATGGGCCTCCTCAAGAATCTCGGTCCGTATTTCTGCCACCGCAGGTACACACAACCGGCCCAATTTCACAAGTGCTCCATTGTCCCGGATGGTAAAATCCTGTCTCCCATCCGCATCGACCTCAATTCTGTAAATACAGAGTATCGGATCCTGAAGTTGTGCTTCGATAATCCGATCAATTAGTACTGGTCGTACATGGAAGCTGGCCAACAAAGCTCCATGTTCATCCGTACCCAAAATAACTCCCGCCTTCCGGAGTTCCACCAGCAAAGGAAGATACACCATCCCTAGGTGTGCAACAGATCCCGCTGACTTCCTGCTGAGTGCATCAGCCACCACATTGGCCTTACCCGGATGGTACTCGATCGTACAGTCATAATCTTTCAGCAGCTCCAACCATCTCCGTTGTCTCATGTTAAGCTCCTTCTGAGTGAATAGGTACTTTAGGCTCTGGTGGTCGGTGTATATCCGGCACGTTGCGCCGAATAGATAATGTCTCCAGATTTTTAGAGCATGAACCACCGCTGCCAACTCCAAATCATGGGTTGGGTAGTTCAACTCATGAGTCTTCAGCTGCCGGGACGCATAGGCGATAACCTTGCCAGTCTGCATCAACACACAGCCCAGACCTTGCAGCGATGCATCACTGAAGACCACAAACTCTCCACTGTCATCCGGCAATGCAAGGACAGGTGCAGTGGTCAATCGATCTTTCAATTCTTGAAAACTCCGATCACACTGTCCGTCCCAAATAAACTTCACTCCCTTCCGAGTCAGACGAGTCAATGGTGCAGCAATTTTGGAGAAACCCTCCACGAATCTCCGGTAGTAACCCGCTAACCCGACAAAACTCCGCACCTCCGTTACTGTTGTCGGTCTAGCCCAGTTGGTCACCGCTTCTGTTTTCTGGGGATCCACGCTAATCCCATTCGTCGATATCACGTGTCCCAGAAAACCAATACTGCTTAGCCAAAACTGACACTTGCTCAGCTTGGCGTACAACTGCTCTTGTCTCAGCTTCTCCAACACTAACCGTAGATTTTCCTCATGTGCTCGGGCACTCCTCGAGTACACCAAGATATCATCGATGAACACAATCACGAATTTATCCACGTAGGGTCGGAAGACCCGGTTCATCAGATCCATGAATGCTGCTGGAGCATTCGTCAACCCAAAAGGCATAACCAGGAACTCGTAGTGTCCATAACGGGTTCGAAAAGCAGTTTTCGGAATATCCTCCTCCGAAATCCTCAGTTGGTGATACCCAGACCGCAAATCAATCTACGAAAAGTATTGAGCTCCCCGCAACTGGTCAAAAAGGTCATCGATCCTGGGTAGAGGGTACTGGTTCCTCAGTGTCACCTTGTTGAGTTGTCGATAGTCAATACACAAACGGAGACTCCCCTCCTTCTTCTTTACGAACAACACCGAGGCTCCCCACGGTGAAGTACTCGGTCGGACATATCCCAATTCCACCAACTCCTGCAACTGAGTTTTGAGTTCTCGTAACTCGGCCGGCGCCATCCGGTATGGTGCCTGGGATATAGGTCGGGTACCAGGGAGTAGTTCAATAGTAAACTCGATCTCCCGCGATGGCGGTAATCCAGGTAAGTCTTCCGGTAACACAACCGGAAACTCACGTACCACCGGTATCTCGTCGATACCCGGAGTATCAACCTGATCCGACACGACGTGGGCCAGATAACCCTGGCATCCCTTCCGTAGAAGTTTGGTAGTAGTAAGTGAAGAAATCACTTCAGGAGGTGAACCGTCACGTTCCCCCTAGAAGATAACCTCCGGCAAACCCGGACTTCGCAGAATTACCTGCTTGCTACTGCAATCGATGAGCGACCCATGCTCTGATAGCCAATCCATTCCCAAAATTACATCAAAGTCGTGGATATCCAGAATAATCAAGTCCGCTGGTAAATCCACATCCTCAATTCTCACCGGGCACCTCCGAATCACCTGATTCATAAGGTACACGATGCCCATCGGGGTGCTAACACCCATTTCGCAATCTAAGGCTGATACCACACAATCAAGCATACCAGCACAACTCTTCGAAATAAAAGAATGTGTAGCCCCCGCATCCATCAATACACGTACAAGAAGGTTTAGGATATGTAGTGTACCTGTAACCACGCCTGGGGCAGTCCTCGCCTGCTGCTGGGTCATAGCAAACACTTGGGCCCTAGGCCCTCCATTTCGTCCGCGCCCGCGCGCACCACGCCCAGCACCTCGGTCACCTCCCTGACCGCGACCTCCATTAGTGTGGGAAGCCGTACTCTGCACCACACTAGAGCCCCCAGCGTCATTTCTCTAGGACAACAGCAGGAAATCACAGGCATAGTGGCCCTCCTCTCCACAAGAAAAACAGGTTACCGGCCTCGGCCTATCCGAATGCCCACCAGAAGCACCGCTCCATGACGAACGCTGCCCGGAGTTGTATCCTGATCCTCTGCCCTGAGAGCCTCCGCGTCGACCTGACCAGCCACGACCCTTGAAGGATGAGGGTGCCCCCCTGTAGCCCCCTCCCTTGTTGTTCTTCTGGCCTGATGGCCCACGGTGTGGGCGATCCTGACGTCGCCCCTCGCCCGAAGGCTGTCGTGTCTGGTGTGTCGCCAGACTGGTCTTGACACGCACCGCAGCGTCGACCATATCTCTTAGTGAAGCATGAGTAGCAGCGTCACACTTGCCCGGATCTCCCCTCGGAGTCCAAGCTCGAACCTTTGGCATTTGTCCTCCTCCGTGCTCACGAATGATGCAGCGAACCGGGATTGTTTTTCGAAAGTCTGCTCGTAGTCCGCAACAGACATATCTCCCTGCTCCAGCAGCAGGAACTCAGCCTCCCGTGCCGCGCGAAACGATCGCGGGTAGTACTGGTCCAGAAATCGGGAACGGAAAGCTTCCCAAGTAGTGGTATGGACAGACCACCCAGACATTTCGAGGCCGTGCCACCACTGGTGGGCTCCTCCTTCCAGCAAGAAGGCCGCCAAAGTTACCCGTTCGCCCGGAGGGCAGTGCATCACCGTGAAGATCCTTTCCCATTTGGTGATCCAATCTTGAGCATCTTCGAGGTTCGATCCCCCGTTGAAAGGTGTGGCTCCCAGACGTTGTGCCCGCTCAATGCTTGCGCATTCCATTTCCCTTTCCAGATCCTCGTCAGTTCGTGTATGAGGAATTCTCCTAGGAGGCATAACCAACTGTCAAGAGGCATAGATCAGTTAACATTATCCTTAAAAGTCGAAAAGTAACTAGTACTAATCGCTAGTCTAGCATGCTGACCACAACCTAGTGCTCTGATGCCAAGCTGACAGGACCCGCCCTGATCCCACAGGGACCACAAGGGGACGTGCCCTGCTCCCTTCTGACACCCAATAATTCATACCAATTTTAGCCTCAAAAACATCAAATGCATAAATAACCAAATTAAAGTTATACATCAAATCCGAATTAAACAGATGTCAGACAAGGGATGAAATCCAAACGACAAGTTGCGAGCACGACTCTAACATAAACCCATGGGTACACCACCCAACAGGGGTTCAGGTACGCAGAAGTGGATCTATGCCTCAGCCTCAGGTTCCTCCTCTACCTCATTAGCACGACCTGGAGGGGTTACCAAAACAATAAGGGTGAGTGGACCGAAACTCAAGTTTATAAAATCATTTGATAAGTAAAACATATAATTTACCCCTCCGTTTTCCAAACATGCATGCCACCGAATTTAAAACCATCAATCATATAATATAAACCATAAGGCATATAATAATACCATAAACATAATTTTAGCCACTGCACTATACACTCCAATCCCGACATCCCCGATGTCTGACGTCCCTGACGTCCAATAAGGTCACAATCACAAGGCTACGCGTGCCACTCGGGTCTCAATTTCCGAGTTCAATCCCCAAACCCCGTTCGGGTACAGCATCCCCGATGCTTAGCGTCATAGACGCTGGACGTACTAGACGTCCGTGACCTCTCCGGGGTACCTCATCCGGAGGAGACAATATAATATGGAAGGATCTATACAGTGCAGTACCAAATACATTTTTATTGATATCCACATGCAAAACATATATGTATACATAGGTAAAATCTGAACCGATCGTTACGTTTCATCAAACGGGTCTCATGCCCAAATACCGTGAAACGTGCCATAACCGAAATTCCAATATCATCAAAACCATTTATTGATTACAACATGTGAACATATAAGTAAATCAGAAAACAATTAAGCATGCAAGGGTTTAATGAAATCGGGCCCACTCACAGTACGATCCCATGGTGAAACTATGCATACGAACTTGTACCGGGATTATCGTACAATTCCTGTCAGTCCAAATCATACATAAGGGTCACAACAAGTCTTAAACATTTATCCAAATAACTCGAAACAGAAACCGGCTCGGGGAAACCGTCCAACACGTTTCCCGAGACAACCGGCCCTAAACTGACCCATCAAAACTATCCCAGATCAACATGGTTAATTCACCAAAAATGTTCAGAATGATGAGAGGAACAAAAGTCATGTTGATCGTGATCGGAGATAAAGCCCAACGCGCCCTCACGCGCCGCCCAAAGTGGCTGCGCGTGAAAGTCACGCGCCTGACACTGTAGCTACAGTGTCAGCACCTTCACCCGTTTGTCCGCAATACGGGCCTGCCACCGGCAGCTTGACCCGGTTGAATACCCATCAATTCTTACTCGATTTCGATCCCATTTGATCCTAACATGTTAAATAACTATCCAATTTAGGTTCTGTGACAAAAATCAACCTCGACACATCCCCAAACGACCCATCGACCCGTGATCAACCAATCGGGTCAATCACCAGAACTTCCTGGTTTCTAATTCAAACTTCAATTCACTTCACAGGCAGCTCAATAGGATCAAAACGAACTAATATGAATGATCAATTGGGTCTGAGAGTACCTGAAGGTTGTCGTCACAAGCTCTGCGATTTCCCTGAAATCAGCAGTCACCGTCCCAGCTCACCCGTGGCTGATGGCCTTTGATTTCGATGTGGTTGAGTTCCAAACACTCCCAGAAGACTAAACCAGGCCTTGGTTTGGTCCAACAGTCACCAGAAATCAAAACCCGATTTTCCCTCCAATTTTGCCCGAAATGGTTTCTCTGGTTTTCTTCATCAATTCTCAGTTTTCTTAATGGCAGAGTGATGCTCACACATGTTCTAATCAGTTTTAAATAACCTCAGCTGTCCCAGAGGCTTGTGGGAGTCCAATTTGTCCACTGAAAAATGTTTCCCGAAAAGCTTCGAACTTGAATTAACAATGGGGTCGTGCAAGGTGGATGCAACAGACCATGTTCTAAAGCATCAGACACTCCCATCTTTCCAGCACACAATTGCATAAACAATTGCACATTTGAACCACCGCACATGGTGGTGCCGCCCATGTCCCCCCGCGGTTGCTACAGTAACCAGGGGCAAAATGACCAAAATGCCCCTGGTTCAATAATTACCATAATGCCCTTCACATTCTAGACCCGTAACTCAGCCATACGAAGTCCGATTTCGGCGTGCCGCCTGTCTACGAACTCAGGGTATCGAGACCTACCCAACGGTCCTTGAGTCATGTGAAAATTAGTTGCCAAACGAAAAGTCAACATTTTCGCCCGTGAAGTCCAACTTACGGTAATGCCCCTGAACTTCTGATAGTCATAACTTTTACCCAGATCGTCCGAATTGGACGTGCCACCTGTCTATGGACTCGTGACGTCCCGAACTACGTCACGGTCACTGTTCAAAGTCCATTTGACCCACTAATAAAAAAGTCAACAATTTGGCCATACCATTCTTAAGGGTAAAAACGTCAATTCAAATATTAAATTACAATATTAAAATCCTCGAATTTCCCGGGTGTTACATCACGGCCCTTCCCGGCCGTCCCAAGCCTCGAAACTAATCCCTCTCGACTCCCCTAAGTCCCTAGAATGTGTTAGGATCCACAGAAACCGAAAATCGTCCCTTAAAACTCATTTTCGAATTTTGAAATTTAAAAGGGTTCACGGGTACTCACCCTCGCCGTGTCCTCCGTCGTCCTCAGCCGTGAGCCGCCATCTTGGTCTCTCCTTTCACTCTCATTCCTCACGGTCACACACCAGATGAATGATGGAAGTGGTGATATGTGGGTTTGTTGTGTGTTTGAAGAAAAATGAAGAATGAAGGTAATATGGGTTATGGGGATGAACAAAGATGAAGATGATGTTTGGTAGCTGATGAGAGGGAGATGGAATTGATGGTGAGGATTGAAAGATTACAATAGAATGGATGGCTAGGATTTAATGTTAGAAGATAAAATTATAAAATTAATTAATTTAATATTATTTAATTAGTGAGATCCACAATTTAGGGGTTTAGACCAATAGGATGAGTGACACTTGTCACTCATCCATAGGACCCACTCAAAATATCTGGCCCAATCAGAAAAGGCCACCTCATCATCGCCTCGAAGTACGTGCATAGTGAAATCGAACTTCCGTGACCTATAACTTCCTGTTCGAAGTCCGATTTCAGCATGCTGCCTGTATATGTATTCGTATCGTCCTTATCTACTTAATAGTCCTCGGCCCTTGGCCATCGGACCTTTCGGTCAAAAACTACGTCACGGTTATCGGTCAAAGTCCATTTGACTGCCCGAAAGAAAAGTCAATGTTTTGCCATGACTAAGGGTAAAACGGTCATTTTGCATCGTTCGTCCGATTTCGCTCAACTAATCATGGATCACTAATCGTGATTAGTCACTAATCTAATCTAGGAATTTGGGACGGGTCGTTACACGTGTAGTGATAGGACCCATCCCAATCCCCCCGGGATTAACGCGGGATGACCCTGCTCTCGTCTGACACGAAGTGTCAGACAAGGGATATTTCTGACCTTTGCCCTCGCGGGCTATCAGAGTACGCCAGGATCCGGAGGAGGTATGTGATATCTCGGTCTCTGCTACAGTCCCACATTCGCTGTCAACTTGAAGGGCAGTCAAAACATTAAAAGGTGTGAGTGGACAAAACCAAGAGTTTATAAAAACATTTTAACGAAGACATTTGTACCCTTCACTAAAAAGCATGCATGCATTCGAAAACCATTTAACCAAATAAACCATATGTGGGACTAAGCCCAAAACCATAATGAAATAGACCATACGGGCCACTGCCCAAATCCATAAGAAACCAATACGGGACTCAGCCCAAAACCATAACCATACTGAAACCAAATACACGAGCCAATGCTCAAATCCTATACACACTTGTGCACACCACATATCACATATCATATATCATATATAAGTCACACAACTAATCCTGTCACGGTTTCCAAAGCTACGAGCGTGCTACCCGGGTCTCAATCCGAGTCTTTTCAAAGTCAAGGCCAATGTCCGCAGACCACTGACCCTACCCGTGGTTATAGTAACCATAGCCTTCCTGAGAGTAAGGAACCCAACTGGGGGGTGACTCCACTCAGTCGGTGCTCCGTGACTACTCCGAGGTCCATCCAGGCCAACGACCCTCCCCGGAGGAGATAATAGAAGTAAAGGAAGGTATATGAACATATATATACATAACATAAATGTCCGGTTCCCCTGAACTATCATGATCCATAACATCCATTCCATGCTCGGTTCCCATAAACCGTCATGTACCACAATAACATAACAAGGGTTAATGCCGGTTCCCATAAACCGTCATGAACCTGGAAATCCATATAGGATCCCTGACCCGAAATCATAACCGTAAAGTAATTGGGTCTCGTTCCTGAACATATGACATCATCTGGGCATCCTGCCCTATATCTAAGGGTCAGTCACGACTCCAATCGTAGTGATGTGTGCAATCATCCATCCAGGACCGCCCTCAATCCTGGTATGTCACCGTGAACGAATCAACCGACGCGACCACCACAAGATCATGGTGCACTCACCATCGATCGCTATCCTGAACCGTCAGCACTCCGAAGTCGAGCCTCCCCAGGCTGCCCGACCACGAATCGTGCATCGTGACCTCTTCGGAAGGAACACATCCCAATCCGGAGGCGAGCGTCATATCTTCCGTCACCGTGCACATAGCACCTGTCGCGACCACGATTTAGACCCGAAGGTCATCCATAGCGTCATATGCCCAAGACCGAACCAAATGGGTCTCATACCCGAGTTTATCCTTTTGGAAATCCAAAACCATTTCATTTAAACCAATAAAGAAATACAGACCCGTATAGGCACCGTACAAGCATACAAATGCACCCATGGCATCATCAAACATGTAATAAAACATATAATAAACATTTATGCATGCACCAATTTAGAAAACCAAGGTCCACTTACAGACCGTCCGAGCTGCCGCCTTGATTTACGTGCCATACGGCTCTCCCGAGCCAATCACCATCACCGGGACTCCCAAATCTGGTCAAATCGTAATAGAAGGTTACTAACTACTGTATTAACCTCCCACTAAAGCCTCGTAATTTTTCGGTATTTTTAACTATTTTTAATCCCGATCCGAAACCTTCAAATGCCCCGAACGTTATCGAAACGGTGTCCACTCGATACGAAACCAGTCCCAAAATATTCGTTACATCGAATAGAAGATTTCACGTGTTGAAGACATCCTCGAAATGTGGGCCACGCGCCCCAAGAGGCCACTGCGCGAGGGCCTCACGCGCCCTGCATAGTGTCTTCTTCAAGCTGTCGCGAACCAGTTTTTCCTGCACTGAACCGGTTTGGACCGGCGTGACCGGTCCGACGGTTTTCCCCCTTAATTTTGGTTCGATTCAAGCCCTAATTAATCCTATAATTCCTATTTCTTCATTCCCTATCATTTCTAATCATTAAAACGAAGCAAAACCATATAAAACCATTGGTTTGATTTTGAACTATAAGGTCCATTTTTCCCCGATCAACCTCCACGACGTCTCAGCCGTTAAACCCATTAAAAACCTTCATATTAAGTCCCTAGCAACCCAAATAACCCTATCCAAACGTCCAAAACCAACCATAATGCATAAATCGACAAATATGGAAAATAAGGGTAAATCGGGCTACCTTCTCGGTTTCTTGCCTCCGCGCCGTCGTGCACGGTGGTTCTGGCCGTCCAGAAACCTCCTCAACATCCTCACTTCACTCTGTCCTCAGTCATGGCCACATGGGAAGGGTTGGATGGGTTTGGGTTCACAGGGAAAATGAGATCGGCTGGGTTTGTTTGGGTTTGAAATGAAGATGAATGGAATGATCGATGCATGTATGTGAAGGAATAGCCAATGGATGGGTGACACTTGACACTCATCCATTGGGCCTCCTTAAAATATCTGGGGCCACTAGCTGCCAAATGTCACTTGTCTCGTAATTCCTGCAATAGTGCACTTGAACTTCCGTGAACCGTAACTTCGTCGTCGAACGTCCGAATTCGACGTGCGCCTGTCTACGGATTCGTATCATCCCAATCTACGTAACGGTCCTTGGCGCTCGGCCATCGGACCTCCCGGTCAAAAAGTCAACATTTGGCCCCTTTTAACCAAAATTACCAAAATGCCCCTAAACTTCCGAACGTCATAACTTCTTCCTCAAATGTCAAAATTGAACATGCCACCTGTCAATGAACTCGTGATGTCACGAACTACGTCACGGTCATCGGTCAAAGTCTGTTTGACCGCCAGAATGAAAAGTCAACGTTTTGCCACGACTAGGTGCAAAACGGTCATTTCGCATCGTTCGTCCGATTTCGCCTAACTAATCACCGATTAACCTCACTAATCGTGATTAGTGTAACGACCCGTTTCGAATATCGGAATTAAATATTAATTAATTATGATTTAGAATGACTAATCGAAGATTAGTTGAGTGAAATCGGACGAAATGTGTAAAATGACCGTTTTTCCCCTAGACGTGGGCAAAATGTTGACTTTTAATTCGGGCGGTCAAATGGACTTTGAACGATGACTGTGACGTAGTTCGGAACGTCACGAGTTCATAGACAGGTGGCACGTTCGATTCCGACATTCGAGGAAAAAGTTATGACGTTCGGAAGTTGAGGGGTATTTTGGTAATTTGGCTGAAAAGGGACCAAATGTTGACTTTTGACCCGGGAAGTCCAATGGACGAGGGCCAAGGACCGTTACATAGGTCTCGTCGATACGAATCCAATGAGAGGCGGCATGCCGAAATCGGAGATTCGACGACGAAGTTATGGTCACGGGAACAGACTCGATTAATCGAACAAACCGGGATTTTGATTAAAATATTATTTTATTATGAACAGTAGGAGTCGAGATATTAGACTTGGACTCAGTAGGAGTCAGGGGTTGGTTTAGGATTCGGGATGAGTCCTGATGTGTTATGAGGGCTCTGGATGAGCCGGTTATGACTGTGAGTTGATGAGGCAGGTATTCTGACCACAGTTGGTTTGGTTATGATAACCTGTTGGTGTGCCTCCATCTACGGATGGGCATGTGAGGTGCTTGATGGATGTGTTGACTATCCTAAGAGAAAACTTTGTAGTGTTGGGATTGGTCGACTAGAGTAGATTTGTGACATAAGAGTTAGTAGTGGACGGGGTTAGTGTGAATCCCAGGAGAACTAGACGTTCTTTCCTGTGGACACCTTGATGTGTCATTTTGAGAGTTGTGTCTCGGTGAGGTGTTTTTGTGCAGCATAGGACAAGGATTGTTGATGCTGACGAAACCCTCGGGATTTTTACTTTTCCCTACGTGGTTTGGGATCGACCATATTGATCTATGGGTCGAGTATGCTGAGGTCATACTTCTAGAAAGGACGACCATCAGGAATGGTAAAGGATGATAAACAGAAAGGCCTATTGTGTGTGACGGTGATAGTCAGGAGACTTTGAGATTACGACCTTAGAGTCAGGTCAGATATTATTTCGGTACGGCTAGCGAGGTAGCTGATATACTAAGGTGAGAGAGTTAAACTTTTTGATAACGTAAGGATAAGTGGAATCCTGTTATGAGTGGAACTCCATGGGATTGGAGTAATACTTGACATTTGATCATTTGGACTACTGGGGTCCAATTGTAGGATCATGCTTGGTGTACGATTTGCAGTATCGTATGGACGATGGTACTTGATACCTAGTGACGGTACATGAGATGTACCAGTAATGTGTCGATAAACATTTTGGTAATTAGCTTAGTTCCGATACCGTTGGTTTTGGTTGTGAACGTGAACTGGACATTGAACACGATGCACTGGGCAGAGTGATTTTGATGATTTCAGTGATTGTTTGAGCAGGTGCTCTTAGCCATGGTTGGCTAGTGTAACTCTAGTGTTGAGTTGTGTGATCACTGCTAGGATGGTGTTCAATGTGTTCCAGTCACACCGTCGGATTGAGTGAGATGACGGTATGCGTATACTCAAGATGAGTGAGTTGGTGGTTAGTGTGACCACGAGTTGCTTTAGATGTTATCATGTCGTGACCTTACCAGCATATTGGATCGCTGAGGGGGTGACAGTTGTGGATACTGAGGTTGGTATTTATCGCAGGATTGAGTTTACCCTGCGGGGTGAGATTATGCTGTCAATCTTACGCTACATTGAGGACGTCGTAGTACGAGGTGGTGTCACTGATTGGTTGATGTTTGGAGCTTTACTAGGGTGGTAAAGCTCAGTGGTGACAGTTTGGCTAGTAGTGTCAGCTTGGACTGACAAGTGTGACCTGGTGACTCCCGATGGGAGCGGAGGTCAGGAGATATTAGTGATTTAGGGGAATCGTCAAGCTGAAGGAGTCAGCTTAATGATGACATTGTCAATTTTAGGTGATCAATTTCACTCGAGGTGGTCGAGTGTAGTCAGTACGACGTGAGTCCATGATGTGACGTCTGAGTGCAGACGAGTTCTGTACTGGTTAGTGGGTGTACGGGTGTACACGTATTGTGAAACCATTTGTTTTCCACGAGGTGGATGTGGAATACGGATAGTTGGAATTTCGAGGACGAAATTCTTTAAGAGGGGAAGGTTGTAACGACCCGTTCCGAATATCGAAATTAAATATTAATTAATTATGATTTAGAATGACTAATCCGGTGATTGATGTTTCAATCCGGTGATTTCTCGATTTTATGGATTATTATATTATTAAATTTTGGCACGATTTTCGAGAAACTATGAAATTGGTTGAAAATGATGTTTGAACTTGGTTTATGAGTCCGGGGTTGAAATTTATTGAAAATGATGTTTGGACTCGAGTTATGAGTCATGGATTGAAAATGATGTGTTGACTCGGGAATGAGTCAAGGGTCGATTTCTTGGATTTACGTGAAAATGGCAACTGAGGTTGCGAACGCATGGATTTGCGTGAAAATGTTATTTTGGGCATGATACCCAACTGGATAGTGATTTTGACTCGGATTTGAAGTCACTTGTGAATTTGATGAAATTGATGATTTCTTGTGATTTTATGATTATTTTAATCAGTCTTTCGGGCACATTTTACGAGGAACGTGAAAATGATGTTTTGGGCTAGGCCTGGAGTTTAAATGATTTCTAAAATGATATTTTGACTTAGTTGGTAAGTCAATGATGATTTCTAGATTATTTTATTGGTTTAAATGTGATTTTAAAGATTTACGTGTAAATGGTAATTTGGGCTTGAGACCCAGTCGGGAATGATCTTGACTTTGTATGAAGTCAAGATTTGATTGAAATGTTTTGGGATGTAATTCCCGAGATGGTTTTCATTGTGATTGTGAAATGCCCAGACGGTCGGAGCTTGGAGGGATTACCCAGACGACCGGAGCTTGGGGGATGTGATTGTAGGATCGTGAGTTGATCCTATGGTAAACTAGCTTCTCGGATGTGACTGAGCCTGAATGTACCACTCGGATGTGTCTGAGCCTGGGGATGTGTTCGCCTAGATGTGACTGAGCCCGAGGGTTGAGCCCAGAGGTGCTCGATCCCGAGAGTGTGGCTGGATATTGGCCTACGCGTAGTGCAGCACTTGTGAGTAGTGCAGTTTGATTGATTGTGCACTTGTGAGTAGTGCAGATGTGATTGTGATAGTTTATGCACTTGTGAGTAATGCGGATTGATTGGATTGATATATTTATTGTGCACTTGTGATTAGTGCTGATTGATGTTGTTTGATGACGTACCAGTATTGGGTACGGGTTTTTGGTCTTTGTGGCCAGGTGATTATGTTTTCACATGTTTTGGCCTGAGAGCCGGGATTTGATGTTTTATAACATGAACTGATTTAGTGAACATGAGTTTTACGGACCATGGGAAAATATGTTTTTATTTTATCGGTCCACTGTTCATACTTGAATGATTTCATACTATTACTCATGTTTTACGATATGCATGCACGTTTGTGAAAACTGGAGGGTAAGAATGTATTTTGGCAAATTTTTTTAGAAGAGGTCATTTTTGTCCACTCACACCTTTTCTGTTTTTATGACCCTCCAGGCCGTGGTACGACGTTTGGGACTGATCGCGAGGCAGAGGTAGCAGCAGAAATCAGCGCATTTCGGGCCTTTGGTTGACTTGTCAGACGGGAGCAGGACAGGGCTCGGTTTTTGACGTCCAATTGGGACGGGGTCCTATCAATTAGTCACTAATCTAATCTAGGAATTTGGGACGGGTCGTTACAACCTTCCCTCCTTAATTAATTTCATCCTCGAAATTCCAACTGGCCTAATTCCAACCGTTTTTCCCTCCTTAATTAGTTTCGTTCTCGAAACTCCAACTATCCTGATTCCACATCCACCCCGTGGAAAGTAGAATCGACCTCGAAACTCGTGTACACTCGTACACTAACTAACCAGAACAATACTTACTCGTCTGCAACTAGACGCACTACTAACACTTACGTCGTATCGACTACATTCGACCACGTCGAATGACAGTAATTACACGTTCCGAACTGACACCACTTGTCAGTATCAGAGTAGCCCAAGTATCCTATGAGCTAACTACTTGTCAGACATACCCTTTCACTGACATGAACAAAACTACGGTTCCTTGCTCAACACCAATCTATCCTGATGTCTGCTCCCACTGGGAGTCATCAGACCTCACTCAATAATCCACGCTGACACATCCGACAAACTGTCACTACTTGACAGTCGCCAGTCAAAAACTAACACTATACCACTTGTGGTTACACTAACCACCAACTTACTCAACCTGAGTGAACGCTAACCAACAAAGCATTTCACTCAATCTGTGGGTAGCTAGACCCATCAGAATACCATGACTCACTGCACAGTATCCAATGTCTAGTCCACGTCCTCGACTCATCCAATGGTATCGGAACCAATCCGACTACCAACACGTTCAGCAACATACCTCTAGTATAACCTATATATCGTCACCAGGCACCACAAGCCTGCCCGATATCGTACCTCGAATAACGTACAAGGTACATACAACTACCCATCAATCAGCCTACAACCACCTAGGTTGTAGCCAATCACGTTTCTACTATGGAGTCTATTTGTCCAATCCCGGACTAGACAAATCGAAACTCCAACCCATCATCTATTTTCAAATCCGAATCTGAATCCGCAATTTCGTAAGAAATCCCGAATCCAAACCCAGAAATCATATCCATAATCATGTCCAAATCCGAATCCAAAATTGTCATTCCGTAAGCTAGCATTTGGAGTAACCATTCCGAACCCAAATCCATAAACGGGAATCCACTGTTAAGCTCCAGAATCAAATCCTGAATCGTCACCCAGAATCCGATTCCAAAACCCAAATCCAGAAATCCTCTTTCAAGTTCCAAAATCAAATCCTGAATCATCATCTAGAAATCTGATTCCAAAACCTGAAATCTCGTTCTCGTCTACCGAGACGCATCATAACCGAACCTTTCGGTTACCTGCTTAAACAATTACCTCGACATACAATCGATTGACTTCATAGGGGAGCCAATCCCAACATCCTCAACTCAAACGTTCAAGTAAGAGCGATAAACACTCCACCTATATGGATCATCAAGATCACGATCCAGATCCATCACTATGTCACCCGACCATAAACGTCACGATCATCGATCGTCACGACGCCTAAGGTCCTCAACCATTTCCCACATCTAAACAGATTAGTCAACGACGAGACACGCCGAGACTGTGGGTTCTCTCAAATTACCTCGTATCAATCCTTGTCATTCCACTGAGGAAAATCAAAGGATGATCCAATACGATAACATCAAAAACTCATCCTACGTGAATGCAACCAAAACTTATTGCATTCACCACGTCACATAATCCAACATCGTCTGCCACCAAGCAGAAAATGAGAAATCTCAGTCACCTAACTTCGATGCTTTCAACTCCTCTTGATGACCCAAGACAAATCCCGGGTTCACCAACCAATACACGATCAATGTACTGGTGACACAACCATCATCTACCACATCTGCATCATATGCCATGGCCCACTATCATCTACCATGGCAGAACTTGAGAAGTCACCCTAATGACTTCGAATTATTCATTACCAATGCGAAAAACCCGCATTCCTCTCGTCACCTCAATCACAAACTCTCGCGATTCCGAAATTCCAACTATGTCGGAACCAACACACTCGGACATTAACCATGTGTCCATCACCAATTTAACTGTATCCGTGATCCACTGCCGGACCACAGATACCGATCACATGCCCATCTCGACGGAGTCACATCCCGACTAGTGACTCACCGTCATCACAATCACCGGCACCAGTACCAGCACTAGTACCCGTATCATCACCTGTCAGCATCAGCACAAAGTGTACGAATCAGACAACCCTAGATCTTCGCTCATACCAAGCTATGATCCCGTACCTCTGCTCAAATTGGAGAAACTCTGCCTCCGTCGTACCCAACAACTCTGGGTACATTCACCTTGACAACTCATATGAGAAAAGGAAACGTTCTCCGAACATCCCCGATTCCCAACAACCATAACTACAACCACTCTCGGTAGTAGTGCCTGCCACAGACTCGTGCAGACCTAACCACCAGACATCTCAATCGAGACTCTGCATGCAACGGAATCAACCGCACATATTTAACCATTCCGTATCCCCATTCCTGGATTCCATGGACAAGTACCAACCCTGGTAATCTGTCCAACAATCTCTAACCAGTCGTACCACGACTCAACCAATGTCGTCTACCAGGTCGTCCATGACCTTAGTTGTACCAACAATCCATCACAACTAACGTAGTACGATAACCAACTAGGTTTAACCGATTACCACAACCTTGACTGCAGAGTGCAGTCCCATCACTAGAGCTGGCATGACTAGACCGACTAACGAACCCAAATCCGAATAGTCATCATAGTCAAACCACTCGCCAACTCACATTTCCGAACCATACATCTAAGGTAGGGTTCCACAATCATACTCTAGGGTCAATCTGAACCCAACTGCAAGCTACAAACTGCAGTACAATCCACAATCTGACCGTATCCGCGGTCTTGACATCGAAAAGTAGTCAATCCAATCCTACCGTAAGTTCAACTAGGATTTCACGAATCCGACTGCTAACTGCCGACTGTAGTAAATCCATCTAACTAAACCAATATCCGATCATCGGATGGTCACAACATCCAACCAGTCGTCGGAACCGATCCTACGACATCGTGAAAGACGATCCCAACTAACCGTCTCAAGATAAAAAAAACCCTTAAGTATTATTACGTTAATCCTTCTGTAGGGTCCCACATTGTCATCCACGACAGAACTATGGCAACCCCGGCATCAAATGTCGAACCAAAATGTTGCACGATCCAATCCTACTAACTATTGTACAGATACCCTAACTATCAGGTTCACCCCGAACTGTAGCTCATTGAGATATCACATCCTCGACCTGCGTACATTCCAAGAGCTCCGCGGTTGCTCGAATAGAGACAACCTCGCTCTGATATGAGCTAGCCTTGCTCTGATACCACGCTGACAGGACCCATCCCAATCCCCCCGGAATTAACGCGGGATGACCCTGCTCCCGTCTGACACGAAGTGTCAGACAAGGGATATTTTCGACCTTTACCCTCTTGGGCTATCAGAGTACGCTAGGATCCGGAAAAGGTATATGAAGGAATAGCCAATGGATGGGTGACACCTGTCACTCATCCATTGGGCCTCCTTAAAATATATGGGGCCACTAGCTGCCAAATGTCACTTATCTCGTAATTCGTGCAATAGTACACTTGAACTTCCGTGAACCGTAATTTCGTCGTCGAACGTCCGAATTTGACGTGCCGCCTGTCTACGGATTCCTATCATCCTGATCTATGTAACGGTCCTTAGCCCTCGGCCATCGGACCTCCCGATCAAAAAGTCAACATTTGGCCCCTTTTAACCAAAATTACCAAAATGCCCCTAAACTTCCGAACGTTATAACTTCTTCCTCGAATGTCGAAATTGAACATACCACCTGTCTATGAACTCGTGACGTCACGAACTACGTCACGGTCAATGGTCAAAGTACGTTTGACCGCCAGAATGAAAAGTCAACATTTTGCCACGGCTAGGGGCAAAACGGTCATTTCGCATCGTTCGTCTGATTTCGCCTAACTAATCACCGATTAACCTCACTAATCATGATTAATCACTAATCTAATCTAGGAATTTGGGACGGGTCGTTACATGTAGGGCCATGGTGGAGATCACGGCGGTGAGCAGAGAACAGGTAAGTCACTGAAGGTACTCTGTTTTCCCTGAGACGGTTTGAATGAAAGTTGTTGGTTTTGGAGTATTTTTGAATCACTGTGGTGATTGTTTATCTTCCTAGGAGTTACTAAGGTGCCTAGAGATGTGAAACCGTGACTAGAGAGGCGACGGACGGCCGGAATCAGAAAGTCGAATTTCTGGGTTTTTGGTTTGAATTTGGGAGGTAAGGTTTAGGACTTCATTTCGTGATTTTGTTAAGCGAATCAATCCCGAACTTAAGGACAAAACTAAGGGTGTAGGAAGGACTGAAAATGGCTTGATAATGGGTGAAAACCAACCTCACTGGCTCAGTTGGACCGGACCTGACAGGACCCATCCCAATCCCCCCGGGATTAACGAGGGATGACCCTGCTCCCGTCTGACACGAAGTGTCAGACAAGGGATATTTCCGACCTTTGCCCTCCCGGGCTATCAGAGTACGCCAGGATCCGGAGGAGGTATGTGATATCTCGGTCTCTGCTATAGTCCACATCGTATCCAACCTGAAGGGTATTAAAAACAGAAAGACTGTGAGTGGACAAAAATAAAGATTTTATAAAAAAAAACATTTCATAAGAAAGACCTTTATACCCTCCACTAAAAAGCATGCATGCATAGTAAAACCATTTATTCAAACACATAAGTTTAAACAACCATAATTACTCAGCCCCAAATTCTATAAATACAAGTTCTACGGGCTCCTGCCCAAAACCATTTACAGAAAACCATAACATAGTAAACATATGTGGGATCTCAGCCCAAAACCATTTATCATCATAGAACATAATTTCCCAAACCAATTTAAATCATGTTTATCCCTTATATTCATATCCAGAACCTGTCACGGTAAAATAAAGCTACACGTGTGCTAACCGGGGTCTCAAACCCAAGTCTCTCCAGGGTCCACCCAGGTCAATGTCCGTAGATCAATGACCCTCCCTGAAGGTAACGAACCATGCCCATCCTGAGAGTAAGGAACCCAACTGGGGGACGACTCCACTCAGTCAGTGCTCCGTGACTACTCCGGGGTCCACCCAGGCCAACGACCCTCCCTGGAGGAGAAAATCATATATAAAGGATGGAATATGAAAAACCTTTTGAAATCATTCTTTAAACTTTTCCAGGATTCATACCCGGCCCCTCACAAGCCGTCTTGAACCATAAAATCCTTTCATGGGTTCATGCCGGTTCCCATAAACCGTCATGACCCGTAAAAACCATTTCAAGGGTTCATGCCGGTTCCCATAAACCGTCATGAACCATAAAGACCATTTGTAACACATAACTGGGCGCTAGGCCCGAATCCACATAGAAACTGGACCCCCGGTCTGAAACGTAAACCAATTGGGCCTTCGGCCCGATTCCGTAAATCAAATGGGTTTCGAACCCGAGTTTACCTTTTCGAATCCAAAACCATTTCATGAAATCATATCCAAACCCCTAGGTATGGAAAATCAGTGTAAAACCGAAAAATCTCGATTTACGTGCAAGCACATAAATCGCCTCGAAATACGTGAAACCTTATAATTCACAAATATCCAAATCAACATTATTAAATCACATTCATTATCCTTTTGGAAATCCAAAACCAATTCATTCAGACCAATAAAGACATACAGCCCCGTATATGCACCGTATAGGGCCGAAACCTCGAAATACGTGCCTATACGTAACCACACATCCAAATGCACTCATGGCATCACAAATAAGTATTTAAAAAAGGGCAATTAACTCATAGGTCCCTACTAACATGTAAATTTATTCAAAAACTTGCATATAGAAAAATTAAACTCATAGGTCCTTTGACTAATCAAATGACTATACAATTTAAAATAGACCATAGTTTTTATATAAATTACAACTAATGCCATCTAATTGTAAACTAATCCAACAACAATCTAAAAATCACTTACCAAAATTTATTATGATTTCAACATTACTTTTTATTTTTTTATTATAAGATTATATTAAGGATTATTAAAATATTACTCCTATTTATATATTTTTTTTCACTTGAGCATTTTAAAAGTAATATGAATATCTAATCTAACTTAAAGTAAGATAATTAAAAGCAGTAATTCTTCAAAAATAATTTTAAATTTAAAAATTCTTTGTCTTCCGATATTAAATAATTTGATTAATTTCGTATAGTTTAGGGTTTAATTCTTGAATTTTGTACCAAAATTCAAGAATTAAACTCTATGTCGTACGAGTTTTCACCACCATCTCCACACCACCAAGGCACCAACCCCCTCCCTCCCCCCCCCCCCCCCCTCCCCCCCCCCACAAAAAAAAAAATCTATACCCTACCGTTGAACCCCAGACAATACGGATTTTATTTTATTTTTTCTAGAAAAAAAATTCAATCGTAACTATATACAATATATATATATATATATAATATTTATTATATGTATAATATAATAAATGCTCCAAGAGGTCAAAGAAATCAAACACTAAGGGGCACATGGGGTAAAAAGGACAAAAAAGACAAAAAAGGGCACATGTGGAATTTCTTACTTATAATTTCTGTTTAGGGGCTTTTGAATAAAAAAAGTTTGAAGTAAGGTCTTATTTTGTTTAATATACAAGTATTAAAGGTTTTAAATAAAACTAAAAGTTATTAAGGATGTAACAATGATTTACTCTTTAAAAAATATAATAAACATTTACGCATGCACCAATTTAGAAAACAAGGTCCACTCACAGACCGTCCGAAGCCGCGCCTCGATACGCGTGCCATACGGTTCCCCGAGCCGATCACCGTCAGCGGGACTTCCAAACCTGTCCAAATTAATTTATAGGGTTACTAACTACTTATATAACCCCTCACTAAAGCCCCGTAATTTTTCGGAATTTCTAACTATTTTTAAAACCGAACCTAAACCTTCCGATGCCCCGAAACATATCGAGACGGTGTCCGATCGACTCGAAACCAGTCCCAAAATGTTCGCTACATCGAATAGATGATTTCGTATGTTGGAACCTTCCCCAAAATCTCCCCCACGCGCTCGCACGCGCCGCCTGAAGTGGCTGCGCGTGGGAGCCACGCTCCTGTGAACAGTGCTTCTTCAACCTCTCGACGGCCGGTTCAGACTAGCCGGTCCGGTTCGTTCCTGCAACTGGACCGGCGTGACCGGTCCAGGGTCCTACAATCCTCATTTTTCATCCGTTTTCTTCCATTTTAATTCCTAAATTCCTATTTTCTCATTTCCTACCCATTCCAATTAACCAAACTAGCTAAAACACCCAAAATCCACCTCCTTCGATTCCTCCCTCACGGCCCAAAATGTCCGATTGCCCCCCGGGCTTCGGGGCCATCCACAGCCGTCCAAAAACATCCTAAAACCCTCCTAACCATCTAATAAGCCTAACCTAATCAACCAAAATCGACCATAATAACCAAATCAAAGTAAGAGGAATTTTGGGGCTTACCGGTACCCGTTCGGGTTGGGCCTCCACCGCGCACGGTGGCGCCGTCCAGACCGGTCACCATCATCAATCTTCACTCCTCTCACTCTCTGGGCCTCCAAATGGTTGAAGGTTTGGATTTGGGGTGGTAGGGAGATCGGTTTGGATTGGGAAAACATGGAAATGGGATGCACGGTTATGGTTGGATGCATGTATGTGAAATGGTGCCCAGTGGATGGGTGACACTTGTCACTCATCCATTGGTTGCTGAAAAGCAACTGGGCCCACTAAAGTCCAAAAGTGCCTCGTAAAACGCGTAACTGTGAATATTATCTCGGAACTTCCGTGAACCGTAACTTCGCCGTCGAACGTCCGAATTCGACGTGCCATCTGTCTACGGATTCGTATCGTCCTTATCTACGTAACGGTCTTCGGCCCTCGGCCATCGGACCTCTTGGTCAAAAAGTCAACATTTGCCCCTTTTTAACCAATTACCAAAATGCCCCTAAGCTTCCGAACGTCATAACTTCCTCCTCGAACGTTGGAATTGAACGTGCCACCTGTCTATGAACTCGTGACATCACGAACTATGTCACGGTCATCGGTCAAAGTCCATTTGACCGTCCGAATGAAAAGTCAACGTTTTGCCACCATCAGGGGCAAAACGGTCATTTCGCATCGTTCGTCCGATTTAGCCTAACTAATCACCGATTAACCTCACTAATTGTGATTAGTCACTAATCAAATCATGGAATTTGGGACGGGTCGTTACAGGACCGGTCTGGACCGGTCTGAACCGGGTTGGCTGGAGGTTGACGATGAACAGTAGCAAGCGCGTGAGGGCGCGTGTAGCCAGCTCTTAGTAGGATTTTTGTCTTATCTTGTACTGTTACTATGCTCTGTGCTACTGTTGACTAGTTGTTTGGCAATGTATATTTCGCGGTTTTTGTGGTTGTTTTGGTCATTTAAGTTGGGTTGTCAGACGGAAGCAGGGTTCATCCTGGTTACCGAGGTGATAATCGGGGTGAGTCCTGTCAATTGGTATCAGAGCATAGGTTTACAGTTTGTGTCTGCTACGAGGTTGTGTCTAAGTCGTTATACTGACTTTATGCCTCTTTCAAAGTACGATTGACCATGCCTCCGAGACGTGATCCCCCTTCACGACCTACTGAAGACGTCACGAGAGATGCGGAGAGTGCTACGATTGAGCGAGCCCAGCGTCTTGGGGCTACGACGTTTAGTAGTGGGGCAGACCCTGGGGAAGCCCACAGGTGGATTACTCGACTTGAGCGGATTTTTGCTGTGATGCGATGCCCCCCGGAGGATCGAGTGTTATTGGCTACCTTTTTACTAGACGATGACGCGTATGAGTGGTGGTACACTCTTGAGTTGTCAGGTTGGGATACCCACACAGTGACTTGGGAGACTTTTTGTGAGCGGTTCCTTGATCAGTATTACCCTCGTTCGTTCCACGATGCCAAGGAGGCCGAGTTCCTACAGCTTCAACAGGGGAGTATGACTGTGGCCGAGTACGAGCAGAAGTTTCAGTGTTATCTCGTTTTTCTCCTGCTTTCGTTGCTACGGAAGCCGAGAAGTGCCACAGGTTTGAGTTCGGCCTGCAAGGTGAGATTCGAGCCATTGTGACGGCTAGATCATTTGTTACCTTCAGAGAATTGTCGGATGCTGCAGTGAGGGTGGAGGCTAGTTTATCGGCACGACCACAGTTCTTGGGTGGTGTACGACGCCGAGAGCATCCTTTTTCCTGAGCATCGAGCTAGAGAACCTCGAAGAGGGGCAGTTACAGTGGAGCTTCATCCGCGGGGGATGATCGATTTGGTAGACCGGGTAGTTTCCAGAGTTCAGGGTTCCGTGGACATCGAGCATAGCCGACTCCGCAAGCAAGTGCGACATCTGTTGCGTCCACAGGGAGACCGAGTGGAGGTCCCAGTCGGGATGTTTCTAGTGTCATTTTCTTCTTCTGTGGTGAGTGAGGCCACTACCGAAGGGAATGTTCATCCTTACTACCGGGTGGAGGCGCAGGCCGAGGTACGGCGGAGCCAGGATGGAGTATAGCTTTAGTTTCAGGGGCAGCAGGAACTAGAGGAGGTGGTGGTGCCACTAGTGATTTGAGGAGATGCGGCCAATCTTCAAGACCCCAGGCCCGAGTTTTTGCGATGACGCAGCAAGAGGCTCAATCAGCACCCGGCGTAGTGACAGGTACGCTTACCATCCTTGGTCATGATGTACATGCTTTGTTTGATCCCGGGGCTACCCATTCTTTTAGAGCAAAGAGTCTAGGATTTCCTCTGTGTAACAAAGAAGGTGACGTTTAGACAATTAGTCTGGAGATGATACACTTAAGGATAACGTGCCATGATTGGAATCTCGGAATCAGAAGATGTTGTGGTTTGGACGAAAAGATGATGTGTTGATTCCGAGTTGGTGTAGGTGGCGAGTGTCAGGGGATGACGGTAAGATGGATTAAGGTAGAATGACTTGGAATGACAAGGATGAGGACCGCGGTGTGTTCCGTTGAAGGATAACGGAAGAAATGGAAAAAGAGTAACTATAACTGATCGAGATAAGGTTATTGAAGAGAACCCACAACCTAGGCGTGCCTTTAGATATGTGGAGGACTTTATCGATTTGATTCGACGGGGTGGTCTGAGCAATTGTGGGAAGTGAAGGCGAAGTAGTGAGCCGGTGAGTAGGATCTACTTAAGGGTGAGTAGATCAGGATTGAATCGCTCCTGGCTTAAGGTTTGAGTTGGTGTTGAGCAGGAGAATCATTTGTTAGACATAAGTTGGGTATTTTTACTATGTTGGACGTATGTGGTCTATGGTTGCATACGTATGGATACGAGGTACGCTCGACTCGAGAAGGCGTCAGAAGTGTTGAAACTGGTATCAGGGGTGTTGTAGTGTACGTAGGGTTGATCTTAGTAAAAAGAAAAGGATTACGAGATAGGATGGAAGTCAGATGAATTGGTTTACTTGACCAAGTTGAGATGACAGGTTGGGAACTGTCAGAAAAAGTTGGATTGGCAGGAGATGGACACCGGGTATGAGACCCAGGTGTAAGATCAGTTGGATTTCTCCCCGCTAGTTACGGAGGTACGAGATGTGGAATTTCAGGGACGAAATTCTTTAAGGGGGTAGATTGTAACGACCCATCCCGGAAGTCGGGATTAGATTAGTTGTTAATGACAGATTAGCAAAGATAATCGGTGATTAGTTGGATACTTTTGGACAAACGGTGTAGAATGACATTCGGGCGGTCAAATGGACTTTGACCGATGATCGTGACGTAGTTCCGGATGTCACGAGTACGTAGACAGGTGGCACGTCCGATTCCGACATCCGAGGAAGAAGTTGTGATGTTCTGAAGGTCAAGCTTATTTTTGTAATTAGGTTAAGAAGGGGCAATTCGTTGACTTTTTGCACGACAAGTATTCTTCACGAAATTCGAGGACCGTTAGGTAGATCTCGATGTCCTGTGTACAACGACAGGCGGCACGCCATCATCGGACGTCAGACGGCTTAGTTACGAATCTAGTAAGTGAAGGGTAAAATGGTAATTTGGACTTTTAGGGGTAGATTGATCTTTTAGCACCTTGGGATTTGTGTGCAACCGGATAACGACATCTGGGGCAAATGTATTGGATATTTTTGAGCTGAGACCACAGGTTGGAGGACATCTGTCCTATTCCTAGAGGCTTCTAGCCAAGTCAGTCGTGAGTTTAAGTTTTAAACGTTTGGTTTAATCGATCAGAGGAGAAAACAGAGAGGTAGAGAGGCTATCGACCATTTCTCAAAGTGTGAGTCGTGTGAGTTCTGTGTGGTAGGGTGTGAGTGATCAAAGAAGTGTTAAGAGTCTGGTGAGTGAATCTTGGTGAGGGTTTGAGTGAGGAAAGGGCTGTGAGATGTGAGAACAACCAGTAACAGAGAGGCTTAAGTGTGATCAGCCGTGGACTCAATCGATCAAACCTATCAAAAATTGGTTTGTGGTAGTGATTAGAGAACTGAGGAGTGACTCTGGGACGTGTAGGGCCACGGTGGAGATCACGGCGGTGAGCAGAGAACAGGTAAGTCACTGAAGGTACTCTATTTTCCCTGAGACGGTTTGAATGAAAGTCGTTGGTTTTGGAGTATTGTTGAATCACTGTGATGATTGTTTATTGTCCTAGGAGTTACTAAGGTTCCCAGAGACGTGAAACTATGATTGGAGAGGCGACGGGTGGCCGAAATCAGAAAGTCGAATTTCTGGGTTTTGGTTCGAATTTGGGAGGTAAGGTTTAGGACTTCATTTCGTGATTTTGTTAAGTCAATCAATCCCAAACTTAAGGACGAAACTAAGGGTGTAGGAAGGACTGAAAATGGCTTGAAAATGGGTGAAAATCGGCCTCGCCGGCTCGGTTGGACCAGACCGGTCTAAAATAGATTATAGAGAAGATTATATATATATGAGTAGAGATTTTAGTACAAAATAGTTTCTTACGAATAGATTATTTAAGATTTTTTTTTGCATAAATTTTTGCGCAATTTTTTGTTGAGCAATTTTGATTCAAAGCCGAAATCGTATCGAGCTCAATTGGTACAGTACGATTTGGTATCAATTTCAAATTTTGGAATATCGAACCGTACCAAATTGGTTAAAATTAATTGGTATAGTTTCGATATCACCTATATACCAATTCGTACCAAACCGTACCCAATGCTGAAATTGAGGCTTATAGCTTGATCCTTTATTCATTCCATACTATAAAAATAACTGCAAAAATCACAATTCTTACTATCTAGCTCCAGGATCAACATGCGCCTTTGAATTTAGGACATCTTGTTTTCAAATTTTAATTTTGACAAAGAAAAGTCAATAATCAGGTCAAGCAACTCATAAGTATGCTGGCAAATACTATGACACATATTCTTACCAATTAAAAATCATTATAATTGGATTAAAATTCTAGGGCCTGGTTTAGTACGCAATATTGTTCTAATTATTTCAGTCGTATAAATTAATCTTTTTATTAGATAGACTGATTATATAGTAATATTTGGTGTTTTACCGAATTAAATATACTAGCCGGATTATATTATAATAATTGATAAGCAACATTTATATCACAATATTTAATTATGTATATTATTGTTGTTACTTATGTAATATCTTAATTAATTGTTGATATATTATTAATTATTTAATTATTTAATAATGTTAATTATTATTATTATTCTTGTTAGTATACTTTTTAATATTACTAGTTATCTAACTATTTAATATGAATAATTTTGAAGATGTTATTTTAGCGACTTTGAACCGTATAAAAGTTTTTAATTGTATATTAATTTATACAATAGCTAATTAATATATATAATATCAAATATTAGTTACATATTATATTATCTTATTGAGACACATGTATAGCGTATTAAAAATAATTTAAAAATAACAAATACTTTTTATGAGATCCACGTGTGTGGCCACCTAAGTCACAAGCCCCATCAAGTTAAACGTCCTACACACTACACAGCATGTCGTTTAATTAATCATGACAACGCTTCAATTATGAAGGGCCAAGAACCAACGTCTGGCCCAGTTATTTAAAAAATTAAATTCCATTCGGAGCACATAATTAAAGTACACTAATGGAGGACCCAATTTAAATTTTGAACGTACGTAGGGAAACACTCGGCCCGCTCAAAGTGCCCAGTTTTATAACCCTTATGTCCTCTGTCGAATTGTCATGGAGGGCATCTTCATCATAATTCATATGTATATTTGGATACTTGTGCCCTTACGCGTTTCTCACATTCTCACTTTAATTCTTGGACTTTTCTCTTTCTTTCTTTTTTAATTCCATTTTTCAATTGAGTAAATATCAAGTATTTACATAACTTAATGATTAAATTTTACTCTTTAAATTGTCTATGCACTATAAAAATCACGTGAAAGTTGGGAAACATAATAGCTGGCATAAAAAAAGAAAACAGCTGAGAAATAAAAAGAAAACTATCATGTCATAATATGTCCTATGAAATCGGATATCCACTCCCAACTCCCAAGTCCATATATAACTTTTCCTTTTGAGACCACATGTTTTTGGATGGCTGCAAAACTGATTGTACCATCATTCATTTGTTGAATAATACAAACTCCTCTATATACAAGGATTCAGAAAGCTCAACACATGTATTATATTCATGTACCTCTAATAACACCAACCTTTTGAAAGAGACTCCACTGGTAACAGCGGAAGAAGTCTTCGGGTATTTTAAGATGGACCACATGGTTAATGTACCTCCTTTACAATAGATGAATTCTATTTACATTTTGTACCACTTTATCCGATTACGTCCTCTTGTGAAATAGGAGGTGTATACACGTTCCTATAGATATCAGTGTCAGATTATTATTGACCCAACTTGACATTACGAGTATAAAACTCCATATATGTCCTTCACCAATGACCATAGCAATAATATCCCATTTTGCTTAGATTTGTGTAGAATTGATTCAAATAATTTGACAGTAATGAAGCCTCATGCAGTTTGCATACCATTCCCAGCTCAAGGCCACATAAACCCAATGCTTCAATTAGCCAAACTCCTCCACCACAAAGGCTTCCACATAACCTTTGTCCACACAGAATTCAACTACAAACGCCTCCTTAAGTCCCGAGGTCCGGACTCCCTCTGCGGCCTTCCTTCCTTTCGATTCGAGACCATTCCCGATGGCCTCCCGCCGTCTGACGCGGATGCCACCCAAGACATAGAATCCCTGTGCCTTTCCACAATGAAAAATTGCTTGGTACCATTCAGAAACCTTTTGTCAAAGCTTAACGCTTCACCCAATTCCCCTCCAGTCACTTGCATTGTTTCTGATGGTTGCATGACATTCAGTGTTGATGCAGCCCAAGAGTCTGGCCTCCCTGGTGTTTTTTTGTTTGCAACTAGTGCTTGTGCCTCCATGGGTTATCTTCAGATGCACACTCTCATCGAAAAGGGTTTAGTTCCTCTTAAAGGTAAATATTAGTGTAATAAGCATGGCTTTTTAAGTTTTTATCACAAAACGGCTCTCATGTTTAATGTCTTGTATCCTCACTAACAATATATTACCTTTCTTTTAGACCTATGTATGATTTTCCAAATTTTCCATTTAAGTACTCAAACATTTTAAATCGTTTCACCAATATCCTATAGTTATATTATTTACGAGAATTTACATAGCTGATGACTTAGGGCTTGTGGGGTCACTCAAAAACGAAGCCCAAGACAACTTTAGGAAAAATTGCTTAATTAATCCTTATTTATCTCTCATTCAACATTTTCCATTGAAATACTAGGGAAGAAATAACCAATGATTAGCCTAAAATCACTTTGAGATTCGTTTTTTGGCGGCTACACATGTTCTATGTTATCAACTAACAAAAATTTTACTATAAAACAGAGATCAAAACCTTTTAAAAAGCTCTAAATACTTAAATACAAAATTTAAAATGTCAAGATAGCTCTGATTTTGGTTACATCGTACCATTTTAAAGTGTAATTTGAGCTTTCATGTATGATTAATATATATGTTTAACCTAGCTCACTAGTGTTTTGCTTTTACTTGATGTTTAGATTCCAGCTATTTGACAAATGGGTATTTAGACACTGTGATAGATTGGATACCGGGAATGAGAGGCATTCGTTTGAGGGACATCCCAAGCCACATTAGAACCACACAACTAAATGACAAAATGTTGTGTTATCTTTTGGATGTGATTGCACAACGTCACAAGGCTTCTGCAATTATTTTGAACACATTTGATGCCTTAGAGCATGAAGTCTTGGATGCTCTTTCGAGTTTACTACCACCTATTTACCCCGTTGGACCCCTCCATCTTCAACTCAATCAAATCCCAGCTGCCGAAAATGAGTTGAAGTCGGTTGGATCAAACCTATGGACAGAGGAGCAAGGATGTCTTGAATGGCTTAACTCTAGAGAACCAAACTCTGTTGTTTATGTCAACTTTGGGAGCATCACGGTCATGACATCTGAGCAGCTGATTGAATTGGCTTGGGGACTTGCAAATAGCAGCCACACATTTTTATGGGTCATTAGGCCTGACCTTGTTGGGGGTGAGTCGGCTGTGGTTCCAGCTGACTTTGTGGAGGAGACCAAAGAAAGGGGTCTACTGGCTAGTTGGTGCCCTCAAGAACAAGTTTTGAACCACGTGGCTATTGGAGGGTTCTTGACGCACAGTGGGTGGAACTCTACTCTTGAAAGTGTGAGCGGTGGAGTCCCCATGATTTGCTGGCCCTTCGCTGCGGATCAGCAAACGAATTGCAGGTTCACTTGCAAAGAGTGGAGAATTGGTTTGGAGATAGAGGGAGATGTCAAAAGAGATTATGTTGAGGAGCTTGTGAGAAAGTTGATGGAGGGAGAGGAGGGCAAAGAGATGAGGAAGAAAGCCTTGGAATGGAAGAAGTTGGCAAAGGAGGCCGTTTCAGGTCCAAATGGGTCTTCTTTCTTGGCTTTGGACAACTTGGTTAGCCAGCTGGTGCTTCTTCCTCCAAAAAATCAAATTGATTAGTAATCTATCTAGTTTTATAATAATCAGCTGTGTGTTTTGCACAATTTATTTTCATGATGGAAAATCAACTCTTGAGAAATTCAAATGTTGATGTATTGGATATATTATCGAGACATTTCAATAATTTTATCGACCATTCAATAGTTATTTTATTTTAAGACACTACTTTCTATTAGTTTATATATTGCCACCAAATTTTGTAGAGAACTTCATGTCATGAACACTTGTGTGTCATATTTTAAAAGAGTGCTTTGCTATTTTGACGTTATTAGTTTAGTAATTATATTGTTGATTCATATCTCTAATACAGGTAAATTTCTCTTACATATATACCCGATTATACATAGAGAGGTACGGATCCAAACGCCTTCAAACATATAAGGTAATTAAATATATGAGTAGCTGAGCCTTCAAACAAAAGGTGCAATAGTAGTAGTACCGTCATTCTCATTCATCAAGATAGCAAACTTCATGATCAAAAGAATGAGGAGGAAAGGGCTATTGCCAGACCCAAAAGCCTTGTTATGATCTTTGAGTGATCTCTTGTGCTTGAAATCGGAGCCGCAAACACAGAGCCATCGCTTGCCGCAGTTCTTCTCGTGGGTTCTCCAGTCACCTTTCACGGCCAGCAACTTGCCACACTTTCGACACATGAAAGGCTTCATGCCATGCTTCCTCTTGTAGTGAGTTTGAAGGGTCCTAAAATCTTTTAGAGGCTTTGCTCTAGAGTGCTCTATATTGTTTTTGCAACCATCGGCACAGCAATAGCATGGGATGCCTAACCTGGCTCTCCCTCGAGGCTGTGTGCCCTTCAGTGACTCCGGCCCTCCTCGATACTGTGATCCATGCCCCCACATGTGCATCTACCATACCAAAAATAATCACACAAGAGCAGGCACACACGAACCCGCGATTAATATTTGAGTTGAGCAAACTTAAAGCACACATTTTTCAAAATTTTGATAGATGTTCTTTTGATGTTTATATGATATTTTTTATATTTGAACTTTTTAATCATTTTTATGATTGATCTCATCTTCATTTTCAACTACAACGTGAATGATTAAAATTATAGAATAATAATAATAATAATAATAATAATAGGCTTACGTTTAAAAAGTAGTATAAGGAATTAAAAGAAGAATATTGTCTCCTATTTGTGAGTAGACATGACGTCTAGCTACCATATACTGTGAGAGGCGGTCCATGTTTGTTCATCTGTAAGATGAAGTCGCAAGACCCCCATAATTTTACAGTTGAAAATATAGAAAGAGACATGTATTTTAGTATAGACATGCAACGTACGTACGTGTAATATTATATATTGTACGTACCTGCAGATTATTGTAGCGGTTAAATGTTTTGAAGCAGACATGGCAAGAAAAATTAGGGAAGCCAATGAGTATTTGTTCTGGGGTTGGAATTCAATATTTCTGTCCTGTTATCACCTTTTTTTCATCACTTGCCTTCTTACTCGAATAGTTCGCAGCTCCATCCGAATAATCTGGAAGTCCAATGTGCAAGGCCACGGTGATTTCATCGGCTTCACGATCTTCTTTGTTGCATAATGATTTTTGGTTTTCATGGGAAGTAGCAGGCACTTGATGATCAGGATGAATCATTAATTTCTAGTTAGTTAGGATATACGTTCATGTGGACATTTCATCCTACACAGAATACGTGCAAGTTTTAATTAACCTAGCTATAGACTATGGTGTTGTTTAGTTGTTCTTCCTAGCTGCCTTTTTTCCATCTGAAAATTGACATTTTATCTTTGGTTTAATTAAGGGATTGTAGAACAGTGTACACGTGTCCATAGGATAGAACCATGTACACCTGTCCTAGGTTAAGTTAACTAGCAATTAGGTAGTTAGTTAGTGATATGTCCCTACGTTAAGTTAATAATAGAACACCTGTCCTAGATAGAGATAGAAATACAATTAAGGAAATTACTGTTTTGTCTTATCTCCTTGAACACAAGTATAAATATAGACACACGGTTAATGAAGTTCTTCATGGTATAATAGCATTAAGTCTAATCACCATAGTTGATCTTATCTTTTATTCTTCCTATCATGGCATCTGATTCTTGCTCCTCACCTTCAATCTCTCCCACTCATGTTTCAACCCAAGTTTCTATTAAACTAAATGAAAGTATTATCTTCTCTGGGAAATTCAGATCAAACATTTTCCTATTGGACACAATTATTGACGCTTTATAGATGGAAAATATCTTGCTCTTCCTTCTACCTTGCCACCCTCTATACCTGCTATTTCTTTTCCTCAATCTGAAGCCTCTGAATCTGCTCTAACTTCTACTTCTGGTCCTATTCCAAATCCCGCCTATAACCAATGGTTCCAAATTGATCAAACTCTGATCAGCATGTTAAGAGCCATCCTAAATGAACTCATCTTATCTCAAATAGTTGGTCTTAACACTTCCAAAGACATCTGGGAGTGTTTGCGCCAAAATTTCACCCAGTAGTCACTCGCCAATGCAACAAACCTTCGTTTCCAACTTACGTCCCTCACTAAAGGATCAAAGACAATCTATGAATACCTCTCCCATGCCAAAACCCTTGTTGATTCTCTTGTTGCCATAAAGGAACCCTTTTCATCAAATGATCTGGTCATTATTGTTCTTCGTGGACTTGGCCATAAGTACACCATGCTAGTCACTGCTATACTTAATTTCCCACCCATTTCTTCTTTCTCTGATCTGAGAGCCCACCTTCTCTCTTTCGAAGCCCAACAAACTCCATCTCCCACATTTGTAAATCCTGCTAACCCCACTGCTCTTTATGCAACCACCGTAAGTCCTGTAAATTCTAGTCCTGCTCACGGCTTCTACGCAGCCCGTGGACGCCCACATTACCAGCAAGGATATCGTTTTGGCCGTGGATCACGACCCTTCAATTGTCGTGCTTCTGGTCGGTTTCCAGCATCTCACCCCTCCCCTGGGATCCGAGGTTCCTATCCTTATCAACCTCCACGCTCCTAAGGACCTCAATGCTAGTCATGTCATGTCACAGTCCACTGCCCTCAACTCTCCCAATCTACAGACCATGAACTCTCTCATGCATTTGCTGGCATTCATCTGGCCACAGTTTTAGACCAAAATTGGTATCCAAACAGTGGAGCAACCCACCACGTCACCATGACCCCTGCTGCTCCCAACCCATCTGCATTTTCCACCTAAGACCAAGTCATTGTTGGAAATGGCAACACTGTCCCTATCATCCAGACGAGTAATATCACTTTTCCCTCATGCCCATATGTCTTTCATCGCAAAGATGTCCTTCATGTTCCTTCCATCTGTAAAAATCTTCTATCTGTCACTAAATTCAGCCAAGATAACAATGTCAGTGTTACATTCTTTTCAACTCACTTTGTCATTCAAGACCTAACTACTAGAGCTATTATTTTTCAAGACCCCTGTAGAGATGGATTGTATCCTATCTCTCCTCACTACCCACCACAAGCCTTCCTCACCACTGCTTCCTCTACTCTGTGGCATCAACGACTAGGGCACACTTCCCAAGAAGTCCTCCGTAAACTGTCTACTTAGAACCAGCTTTGTTCTCGTGTTAATTTTAATTTTGTTCAATTTTGTAATCAGTGTGCTCAATCCAAATATACTAGACAACCTTTTTCTCCCGTTGTACACACATCTAACCAACCATTTGATTTAATACACTCAGATGTTTGGATGTCCACTGTTTCTTCAGTTTTTAGTTTTAAATATTATGTCTTGTTCACAGATGATTTCACCCATTACACTTGGGTCTTCCTCTTTCGGGTAAAATCTAAAGTTTTTGACCACTTTTCCCGCTTTTTTACCTATATACATAGCCACTTCTCCACCATCCTCAAACCGTTTCACATTGATGGTGGCAAGGAGTTTTCTAATAAGCCAATCCAAGCATTTTGTCACAAACATGGCATTCATTAGAGATTTTCATACCCACATACCCTTCAATAGAATGGTTTGGTAGAAAGAAAGCACATACACATCTCTAAAGTGGGTCGTACACTTCTCCTCACCGCTGGCCTTCCTTATTGCTATTGGGTAGATGCCATCACAACTGATGTGTTCCTCATAAACCTCCTTCCCACCCCTGTCCTCCAATGGTCCACTCCCTACTAAAAACTTCATGCCAAACCACCTTCATACATACTCCTACGCTCATGTTTCCCTTGCTTAGAAGACTACACTAAACATAAACTAGAACCTCCCTTCATTCCTTGTATATTTCTCGGCTACAGTTCTCAGAATTTTGGCTATCGCTATTTACACGTCCCCAATGTACGTGTTTATCTTAGTCGCCATGTCCTCTTTGATGAAGCAACATTCTCGTACACTCAAAACCCTAAAAATCCAGAAAACTTCTCTTTGATCCAACTTGTTAATCCCATGACCCAAAGCCTATCAACCCAGCCCAATACTACCTCAGCCGTCCCACATAATCCTAATCCTACTCCACCACATACTCCTCATCCTACAACGTCTCCCTTATCTTCCACCACTAAGACTATTCTCCCAACAGAGAGTCCTTTTCCCTCTCCAAGTCTATCCCCCACCATCTCCTCCCCAATTATCCCACCTGTTAGCAATATCCATCCCATGATTACTCGCAGCAAAGCTGAAATCAATAAATCTTGTAGCCTACTCTTTGTTTCCCATTACCCCCTTCCCCAACTCTTTTTTACCATCGCCGATCACCCTACTGAGCCCACAACCTACAAACAGGCCTCTCGTTCCCCTCAATGGACTCAGGCCATGTAAAAAGAATACTTTTCCCTTCTCCAACAGCACACATGTTCTCTCACTCCTCTTGACAGGACCCACCCCGATTATCGCCTCGATAATCGAGAAGCATCCTGCTCCCGTCTGACAATCGAATCCCAAAAGACCGGAAAACTAACAAATATTACAACACGCCCATTGTCAGACCAGGGAGATTAAACAAAATACATCCGACTGGACGTCAAGTCCACAGTTTCACAGAGCAATATTACAAAACAAGTTAAAGAAACAAGTCCTACTCTGTGAACTAACTACTCCGCAACGGAAAACTTTATGCCTCCGCCTCTGCCTCGGCGCTTGCCCCCGCACTTGTACCACGACCTGGAGGGAATTTAAAACAACACAGTGTGAGTGGACCGAAACATAAGTTTTAAAGGAAAAACAGTTTTTCCGAAATCGGGTTCGCCCTCCAGTTTTGTAACACGCATGCATAACCAAATATTCAAAATTGCATATTAACTTTTGAAAACTCTTTTTCCGAAACACATGAAAAACGTTACAAAGGATCGCCATAATTCATGTAAAAACCATTTAATAATGCCAGGTTTCAGAAACCGTCATTTTGAAACGTTAATTGCACAAATCAAGTAAAACGTGAATCGATAACCACAATTATGCCGTTGGATCCATCCGAGTCTTTAAACTCAATTTTAAGCCTTCCCGGGATATCAACGAGTCTTTAAACTCAAAACATGATTAATAGGCCTCGGGGGTATCATAATAATCGAGTCTTTAAACTCACGAGTCTTTAAACTCAATTCGGGTCTTTAAACCCAATTTTCGGGCCCGCCCCCGTCATCAACATACCGGGTCTTTAAACCCAAAACCAGATCCAACCATTAACCGGGTCTTTAAGCCCAAAACCGTTTTTAAACATAATAAACCAGGATTCATCACAAACCATTTTCCCAACATTATTCCGAAAACATTTCTCATCATAACAGGACTTATGTCCGAATTCACATGCAAATTCCAACACATCCAATTTCCAACAATTACATCACAATGTGATCAAACATCATAAATCCGAAACATGCATATTCATATCCAGGTACTTCATCAAAATCATCACGCATGCAATAGCAAAAACCGAAATCTCGAAATGCGTGAAATACGATAAATATCTCGAAAACGTGGAAACATGTAAAACCAATATATCATATCACCATCATAAAATCATAGGTAAAACCCTGAGATAAATAAACAAAATAGTCATGCATGCCCAATTTAGAAATCAAAAGGTCCACTCACGGTTTTAGGACGCGTCAATCGCGTCCCACGTGCTCCTCCGTAGCTTCGGAAGTGTCCGGGCCTGTAAAAATGTACAAGAAGGGTTACAAACATCCTCAAATAGCTCGTATGATTTTTCCCTAATTTCCCGGATTTTTCGGCAAAATAAACCTTAAGGACCCAAACTTCCGGGCTCCCGAGATTATCCCGAACGACTCCCGAACAACTCGGATCCTAAAGGGAAAATGTTAATTAGACTGAAAGGAACAATTCCCATGTTGACCGTGATCGGAGATGACATTGTACGCGCCGTCACGCGCCGCCCAAAGTGGCTGCGCGTGAAGGCCACGCGCCAAGCTACAGTGTCATCGTTCTTACCCGGATAGGCTGATAAACGGGTCTGTTACCCGCGACTCAACCCGACCAGTTCAAGCTCAATTCTCAATCAATTCCTCTCGTTTTTGATCCTATTATCTTCTCTAACTCATTAATTTCAGGTCTGTGTTAGTGACTAGCCTCGACTGACACCAAATCGACCCAACTCAAGCTTGAACAGTCGAACAAGTCGACTTCTGGAACTCACCCTACACGGTTCCATTTCCAAATTAATTCCACCAGAAGCATAAAGGGACCTATACGAACACAATAGCACAAACAATTGAACTCGTCGTTACCTGGAAATCGTCGTCCTCAAGCTCGAAAATTCTCAGAACCAGGGAGCTCCGTTCTTGGCCAATTCGTGAGTGTCGTCCTTCGAATTCGATGTGGTTGGTTCCCTCTTGCTCCCAGAAGACTAGAATGGCCCTTGGTTTCGATCAACAAGCCTCAGAAATCGAATTCAAATTTTTCCCTCCAACTGGTTCATCTCTGAACAGGTACCTGAGTTCCTGAGCAATCCTTGCTCAATTTTCTTGATTTCGTGCACGGTTATGCTGCTGCTGCTCCCAGAAAACTCTCAGTGTGTCTAGTGTGATCCCTAAGCCAGTAGAAACTGAATTCTGAGATTTCCCCCCAAAAACCCGAAACTGATTTCTCACTGTTTCTCTCAAACTCTCTCAGTCACTCCTCGACAGCATGATCCCAAATGAGTTCCCAGACTCAAAGGCGACCAGGTAATCGATCAAAGCGGCCAGCAACCCGTGGGAAACCGTCTGAGATTTTTCTGAAAATGTTTCCCACGCACGCAGAAACCATGGCCAATTCAATCTCCCCCGTGCACTGAGCACTGCCCAAATCGTGCACCAAAGCCACTCAGTCCAGCACCACTACCTCAAACGACATAAACAAAGCCCTGAGCCTTCCACTAAACCTTAAACAATTGAACGCACAAGACCCACGGCCGCTGCTCTGTTTTCCACGGTGGTGAACAGTACCCCGTGCGGAAATTACCAAAATGCCCCCAGGGCAAAAATTACCAAAATGCCCTCCAACTTCCGTGACCCGTAACTCGGTCATCCGACGTCCGTTTTCAGCGTGCCGCCTGTCGTTGTACTCGGGGCGTCGAGACGAACATAACGGTCTTCGAGTCAAATGCATATCAATTGTCAAACAAAAAGTCAACTTTTCCCCTTAATAACGCCCAATTACGGTAATGCCCCTGAACTTCCGAACATCATAACTTCCACCTTGTTCGTCCGAATCGAACGTGCCACCTGTCTATGAACTCGTGACGTCCCGAACTATGTCACGGTCATCGCTCAACATCCGTTCGACCCCCCAATCAAAAAGTCAACAAATTGACCACACAAATCACAGGGGTAAAAACGTCATTTTATTCAATATTTTATAATATTACATTTCCAGAACGTCCGGGGCGTTACACCTCTTCCCCCTCATGCCAACACAGTAGGATGCAAATGGGTTTTCAAGATCAAACGGAAAACTGATGGCACCATAGAACATCATAAGGCCATAATTATCACCAAAGGTTTCCACCAACATGAAGGTCTTGATTATTAAGAAACGTTCAGTCCAGTTGTCAAACCTGTTACCATTGTGTGGTCCTCACTCTCGTAGTCTCCCTTGGCTGGCCATTATGTCAACTGGATGTAACAAAAGCTTTCCTCCATGGCAGACTTTTAGAGGAGGTTTATATGCAATAGCCCCCTGGCTTTTTCAATCCCTAGCGACCACATCATTTATGTCGCCTGTACAAAGCCTTATATGGCCTCAAGTAGGCCCCTAGACCATGGTTTGATAGATTCAGCATCTTCCTCATCGCTTATGGCTTTATCCAAAGCAGGGCAGATCCCTTTCTCTTTATTCTTCGTCACAACACCACTCTAATATTCCTACTTCTATATGTAGAATGATATTGTATTTATTGGAAATATTATTGCTACCCTATCTTCCTTCATGACCATTTTGGTTCGTGAGTTTACCATCAAAGACTTAGATCCCTTGCACTATTTCTTGGGCATTGAGACCACCCTTACTACCCAAGGGCCTCACCTAACTCAGTCCAAGTAGACCATATATATCCTTCACCGAAGCGTTCACTTGGATTTCAAATCAGTCTCCACACCCGTGGCTTCCAAGAAATTTCCGCATGCTCACGAGGGCACACCACTCTCAGATCCTACCCTCTACCATCAAATTGTTCGTGCCCTGCGCTACTTTACCTTAACTCGTCCAGACATATCATTTGATGTTCAACATGCTGCACAGTTCATAAGTACCTTTACTAACATCCATATAACCGGAGTTAGACGAATCATTTGTTACCTAAAAGGAACCCTTGGTACTAGCAATCAGCTTCACAAATCTGCCTTCCCACTTAGGATCCACTCCTATTCAGATGCAGATTATTCTAATTTCCCAGACACCCGCTGTTCAGTCACATTCTTATGCATCTACCTAGGTCCCAATCTAATCTCGCTTTGTTCCAAGAAATAGAAAACAGTCTCTCGCTTTAGTTCTAAATCAGAGTACCGTGCCCTAGCCTACACATGTGCAAACACCTTATGGCTCCTCAGCCTCCTTCTTGAGCTCAATCTCCAGCCAGCATGCCGACAATCCTAGACTGTGACAATCTCAGCACAACATGCATGTCATCCAATCCTGTCTTTCATGCACAGACAAAGAACATAGCTCTTGACTACCACTTTTCGATAAAGAGTTGTTTATGGCACTCATCATATTTAGTTTGTCCCTTCTCTTCATCAATTAGCATACTTGTTCACCATAGGGCTCTCCACTTCTCGCCATTTCTAGCTTACATCCAAACTTGTCACCCACCAGGTGCCTAGTTTGAGCCCCGAGAGGAGGGGTGTAGAACAGTGTACACGTATCCCTAGCATACAACCATGTACACTTGTCCTACGTTAAGTTAACTAGCAGTTAGTTAGTTACTGAAACATAAACTGTTATGAAATATAAACACATTTCACACCATCAAAATATATGAAAAAAAATATTATCAACAATTTTTTGTTTTCCTTATTTCCTAACATATTTTCTAGTTTTCTAATTTCCTAACCTATTTTCTAACTTCCTAATCTCCTAACATATTTTCTACTTTTCTAATTTTCTATTTCCTAATTCATAACATATTTTCTATTTTTTTTAATTTCCTAACATATTTTCTAATTTTCTAATTTCCTATCACAATTTATATCTCCTAATTCATAACATATTTTTTATTTCCATATTTTCCTAACAAATCTTCAAATTTCCTACAAAATTTCTTCTCAAATTACCAACAATTTCAACATATTTTTCACAATAAAAACACAATTTTGAAATCTAATTATTTCCAAAATTATATACCAAAATTAAATCACAATAAATACATACATTTTATATTGGTGAAAGATAGAGTGATGAGAAGATGAATTAATGTTGTGAGAGAGCTGAGAGAAAGAAAGAAAGAGAAAGATAGAGAGGGAGAGAGAGGGAGAGAAAGGTATGTGTAATGACCCGTCCCGAATTTCGTAATTAATAAGAATTAATTAAGGATTAAGTAAGGATTAATCGGGATTAACCGAAGATTATCGGACGTTAGACGAGGATTAGCGGACGTTAGAGTCAGTAGGGACATTAGAGTTAGTTTTGGGTATAGGAATTTGAGAAAGTTGATTCGCGCGAGTATCGAGAGTCGGTATGTACATAGGTTTTAGAATGACCTATGAGATGGGATTCGTGCCATGGTGATGGCAGGATCTAGAGGATGTTGTCTGATTGGATGTTGAGCAGAATGTCAGCTTCGATGTGTTAGCCCTTAGTGGGAGTGCGTATTTCACCCTGACGACTACAAGATGGAACGTGTCAGAGTGGTAGACTGAAAAGCCGTTTGGATGTCAGATTGGTATTGCTTACCTGTCGGAGAGAGTGACAGGCGTGATCGACGAGTGTCGACGTTCCGTCTCGAGTGAGACGTACGAGCTGACGTGCAGTTTTAGAAATGAATTGGAGCTTTGGAGGCTCCGGTGACGGTACGTACCGATGTGTACGAGGTGTGTGTCGGACGTGTAATGTTACGCGGATACCCTTGTATGTGGGTGCAACGACCCGAATAGAAGGGACATGGTTGGATTCCACAGTTTAGTTGTGGAATCGGGTCAATTTGAATTTCGAGGATGAAATTCTTTAAGGGGGAATATTGTGATGACCCGTCCCAAATTAATGGGATTAATTAAGGATTAATGATGGATTAGTGAGACTAATCAGAGATTAGACGAGGACTAGCAGACGTTTGGGCGAAATGACGATTTTGCCCCTAGAATGGGCGAATCGTTGACTTTTCGTTCAGGCATTCAAATGGACTTTGGCCGATGACTTTGACGTAGTTCAGGACGTCACGAGTTCATAGACAGGTGGCATGCTCGATTTCGACGTTCGAGGAAGAAGTTACGACGATCAGAAGTTCATGGGCATTTTGGTAATTTGGGTGAATATGAGCAAATAGTTGACTTTTGATCCGGGATGTCCGATGTCCGAGGGCCGATGACCGTCATTGTAGCACCGTTGACCAGAGGGTTGACCAGCGCGTGGGGGGTGCGTGTGAACAGTATTTTGTGTGGGACCAGTGCCATTTTCAAGGTTTCGACGATACGAATCCAATGGCGGTGGTTTCGTGTCGATCAGAGATCGTTAAGTTGGTCAAATTAGGGTTTGAAGCCTTGGGAAGCGTGCTCGGACGGCTTTCCTGGACCGATTTCAGACTAGGGTTTCTTAGTTGTTTAGTAGGGACTTAAAGTGACCTTTATGTATGCTTTGGACATGACAGGAATTGTACTTTAACCCTTGGACGGGGCTTTACCCTCGGGATTGCAGCGGGATTGTACTGTGAGTGGGCCTTTGATTTCACTAAACTTCGGCATGCATAACTGTTTTAATTTCTATTATATCTATATGTGATTCAAGTAAAAGTATCTGTTTATCTTGAGTATGATTTATGGCACGTATTACGATGTTTGGGCATGAGACCCGTCTGGTTGTTTATGAATGGTTTTGAGTCATGTATATGTATATGGATTGCGATACTTATCTTTGGTACTGCACTGTATAGATCTACCCTAGGATTCTATCTCCTCCGGATGTAGGTACCCCGGAGTGGTCATGGCGCATTGCCTGTGAGGAGTCATTCTAAGGAGGGACCGGACCGTAGAGTGACTCAGGAGCAGGATTGCTACTGTTGGACGTCTGGGACGTCAGGCATCTAGAATGCCATGCTCGGACTGGGTTCGGGATTTGGACTCGGGATTGAGACCCCGGGTGGCACGCGTAGCCTTGGAACTGTGACCTTATTGGGCGTCTGGGACGTCGGGCATCTGGGATGTCAGGGTTGGGATGTATAGTGCAGTGACTGAGATTATATTATGTTGATATTATTCTGCGTATGATTATATGATTTTGTGGTTTATGATACTAATGCATGTCTTTTCGGAAAACGGAGGGGAAAATCTATATGTTTTCGAGATGGTAAACTATTTTGTAAACCTTGAGTTTCAGCCCACTCACCCTTGTTGTTTTACTACCCCTCCAGGTGGTGCTATTGAGGAGGAGGATCCCGAGGAAGAGGCATAGGTTTGCGTTGCGCACCTGAACCCTACTGCTGGGTAGGTTGGCACGTAGTGTGTCTAGAGTCGTGCTCAATAAACTGTATTCGGGAACTATCCCTTGTCTGACACTATTTGTATTCGAGTATTTGTGTGGCGTGCTATGTATGACTTAACTATGGATTTTCTTTATGCATTTTACTTTCAATAAGGGTAATTATGATATTTTAATTTCGGGTGTCAGACGGGAGCAGGGCACGTCCCAGGTGGTCCCAGGGGGATCGGGGCGGGTCCTGTCACTTTAGGGGTAGAATCGAGGAGTCTAGTGAGGTCTAGGGAGTTCAGTGGAGTCCTGGGTGTCTTCTAGTTGTGCAGCCATGACGGGGATGTGCACGGTGGAGGTGGAATGAAGGAGGGTACTAGTGTACTCTGTTTTTCTGTTTTGCTCAGGATGAAAGTCGTAGTTGTAGGGGGTGAGTCGACGGTTTTGGCGAGTTGGATGAGACTCAGTGAGTTCCTAGGAAGGGTTTAAGATAGCCACCGTGACGGGGGATGACCTGGGTGGCCGGAGAAGGAAATAGGGGACTGAACGGGTCTGGTTTCGAGTTAGGGACGATGACTTAGATGCTGAGTCGAGATGTCTGAGTAAGGGGAATAGATAGCTTAGGTCTGGACGATGCTGTTGGTGAAGAGAGGAGTGGTTTTGGAGCAGGTACGGCGGAGAACCGTCCTCGCCGGTTCGATTTGCAGGTACTGTGTCGAATCGGGTCTGCTCGAGGAAAACGATGCACTGTAGCTGGCGCGTGAGGGCCACGCGCAGCCACTTTGGGCGGCGCGTGAGGGCCACGCGCAACCACTTTGGGCGGCGCGTGGGGGCGCGTGCGGCGGCGGCAGGGGAAGTTATCAACATGGTTTTTGGTCTAGGTGTTGTGACGAGTCTTTTAACATTGGTTTCGGGTGAATCGGACGTCAAATCGAAGTAGTTTCGCGAGGGCGACGGTTTAGGGTTCCGGTTCGATACGTTTAGGACCCGGGGGTTTTTGGAAAAATTAGGAGAGTCTTGGTGGACGTGTTAGTAACGTACTTTGGCGATTGTTGACAGGATCGGGAGTTCCCGAGGAAGCTGAGGAACGTACGAGACGTACGGGACGCGATTGAGGGCTTGGTACTATGAGTGGACCCCTTCCCTATAATTGAGCATGCATAACTGTTTTCTATAATCGTTTTGTGGTTTTAATATGTGATTTTATGATTATCGAATATGCTTTGTTGATTTTACATAATTGCATGTTTTACGAGAAGTTACGGTTTTCAGTACGTTTTACGAGGAAGCTAGTTTTGAAATTTCAAATGATAAAGGGTTTTCAATGATTATAAAGGGATTTTGGAATATGATTTTATGATCAAGGCGTTCGGTCTTAGAATCGGATTTCGGAAAGCGGAATTTGGTTTTAAAGTTGAAAAGTGGATTTCCGGATTTGGGTTCGGAATGACGGTTCTGGATGCCGGAAGGGCATCGGGCCAGTAATTTCGGATTCGGGTTTGGATGTGAATTCGGAAATGGTTTTCAAATGGTTTTGATTGGATTTGCTGGATCTGGATATTGGGTTTAAAGACCCGTATATTGATTGACGGGGGACGGGCCCGGATTGGGTTTAAAGACCCGGATTGAGTTTAAAGACTCGGATATATTGATATTTCCCCCGTAGGCCTATTGAGTTTAAAGACTCGGGAGTTTAAAGACTCGGATATTATTGAGGTCTGGATTGAGTTTAAAGACTCGGATAGGTCCAGCAGGTTTGATCGGAAAATGATGATTTGATATTCACGATTTATGATACAGTTTTATGATGCTTATGATATGGTTTCTATAACTGTTTTATAGTGTTTCTGTTCTTATGGCGAGGTTATGTGAATTATACTGTTTTTTTTAGAATGCTTCTGTAAATGTTTTATGGCGATTGATTGATAACTGTTTTCATAACTGGGTTATGCATGTGGTTTCAAAACGGAGGGCTAAACCCGGTTTTCTTATAAAATGGTTTTGGAAACTTTTCTTTTATTTATGGTCCACTCACACCTTCTGTTTTTAACTGCCCTCCAGGTTGTGGAGCTAGCGCGGGGTTCCGGCGTCGAGGCAGCGTCTGAGGCATAGCAGTTACGAGAGGGATCCTGGAGTGTTTAATTTTTCCGTGTGCGCATACTGTTTATCGGTTTTCTTTCTTTTGTACTATGGTACTACGCTCTATAAACGTTTAAATTTAGGGATGTATTGTGTAGTTCTCCTGCGTCTGACTGAGTATTTTGGTGGTTTCGAGTGAGTTTACCTTAGTGTGTGTCGGGTTGTCAGACGGGAGCGGGATTTACCTCGGGTTTCGGGGTGAAACCGAGGTGGGTCCTGACACGCACTCGTATCGTCTCGATCTATGTAATAGTCCTGAGTCTACATGCGTTTGACTTCTTGGGTCAAAAGTTAACTTTTTCACCATTTATAGGGGTAAAATCGTAATTTTACTCTATTAGTCTCGCTAATCCATCATTAATCCTTAATTAATCCCGTTAATTCGGGACGGATCGTCACACTCGGCCCGAAGAGGGGTGGATTGTAAAACCCGTGTCTTGGAGGGAACGGTGAACGATCCCACATTTCTGCGAGGGGGAATGGTCTGGGAAGGGAATGGTGGTGTGCCTTGAATGTGTAGGCACACTCCTATCTAGCACTAGGCCTTTTGGGTGCTCAAGTGGCTTTGGGGGGGATTGGAACCCCAAAGTTAAGCGAGCTGAGGCTGGTGCAATTTCATGATGGGTGACCCCTTGGAAAGTTGCACCATGAGCTCCCGAAAACAAAACTGTGAGGGCGAGGCCCAAAGTGGACAATATGGTGCTAGATGAGTCGGGTCTTAACCGAGGCTTTGGGCCTCGTCCTCACAGTTTTGTTTTCGGGAGCTCATGGTGCAACTTCCCAAGGGGTCACCCATCATGGAATTGTACCAGCCTCAACTCCCTTAACTTTGGGGTTCCAATCCCCCCCAAAGCCACTTGAGCTCCCAAAAAGCCTAGTGCTAGATAGGTGTGTGCCTACACCTTTAAGGCATACCACCATCCTCTCCCAGACCATTCCCCCTTGCAAGAATGTGGGATTGTTCACCGTTCCCTCCAGGACACGGGTCTTACAATCCACCCCCCTTAGGGCCCAGCATCCTCGCTAGCACACTTCCCGGTCGGGTTCTAGCTTTGATACCAAATTGTCAGGACCCGACTCATCTAGCACCATATTGTCCGCTTTGGGCCTCGCCCTCACGGTTTTGTTTTCGGGAGCTCATGGTGCAACTTCTCAGGGGGTCACCCATCATGGAATTGCAACAGCCTCAACTCGCTTAACTTTGGGGTTCCAATTCCCCCCAAAACCACTTGAGCTCCCAAAAGGCCTAGTGCTAGATAGGTGTGTGCCTACACCTTTAAGGCACACCTCCATTTCTTTCCCCCTCGCAGGAATGTGGGATCGTTCACCGTTCCCTCTAGGACACAGGTCTTACACGTAGGGGTGTGTGGCCAGCCCGTGAGGCTCCTTGCCAGTGCATGGAGGCTCGGGGGAGGGTTTCCTGCCTTTTATCGGTGCGTGGCTGGGGCGTGGAGCCCTTTTCCCTCCCACGGAAGCGTGTGAGCATATTTTTAGGTTATTTTAAATAGCTTCAAGTGGTTTTCCAGCCCTTAAATGGCTCGTGGAGGTATTTTTCGGCTCCCGACAAAGTATATGTAAGACCCGTGTCTTGCAAGGAACGATCCCACATTCCTGCAAGGGGAATGGTCTAGAAGGGGAATAGTGGTGTACCTTAAAGGTGTAGGCACACACCTATCTAGCTCGAGGCCTTTTGGGAGCTCAGTGGCTTTAGGTTCAGTTGGAACTCCGAAGTTAAGCGAGATGAGGTTGGTGCAATTCCATGATGGGTGACCCCCTGGGAAGTTGTACCGTGAGCTCCCGAAAACAAAACCGTGAGGGCGAGGAGGCCCAAAGCAGACAATATCGTGCTAGAGTCAGGTCCTGATTGAGGAGGGTTGGGTCTTGACAGTATAGGCGCTGTTTTTTCATTCTCGGGAGCGTGTAGGTGCTGTCTTATGGGCCTTTGGACATCCCGAAACTGTTTAGGGTCTTTGTTAAGTGATTCTAAGTCGTTTTGGGCTACCTTTAAGGGGTTTGACGAATAGAATGAATATTTAGTTGACTTTGATCTTGGTGAATGGTCTTCGTAGGGTTGGACTGGTTGGGAGCACGCAATTAGCTAGATTTTTTGGATGATCTGACTCCTTGACTAGTGTGAGTGTTGGACTGGTTGGGAGCACTAGATTAGCTGGATTTTTTGGATGAGTGAACCCCCTTCCTTAAAATTGATTTTATAATATTCTACTCGCACGTTTTACGATGATTACGCTTGTGATATCTTTGAGCATGCATGACTTAATGTGTGTGTGTGTTACTTGTGGTATGTTGATTAAGATGATTGGTATATGATGTTTACTTTGATATGCTCGTATGCTATGATACAATGTTATGCATAATGATATGTTATCGAGTCACATGTTGTATTGCATATTAGTCCCTAGGGCATTGATGAGATAGTGTTAGGACTTACTTAGGAGTCGATGGTATCTAGTACATGTCTATAGGCCATAGACTAGTCCTCCACAAGATCGTTCACCTGCACAACTCGCTATATGACACGACCCACCCCCAATCCCTCGAGATTAAGGGATAAGTCATGCTCCCGTCTAACTTACGAGTAACACGAAGGCTAAACTGACGTCCAAACTCCATGCGACACGTAAGTCGGGCAAGGGATTCTCAACTGAACCGCTCAAAACTTCCGGACTTCCCAGTGCGCGCAGACTCTACTGTGGATCGCGTATGTGATGTCTCTGTCTCCCTCTCGACCAACAGCCCGCACCGTAACAACTTGGAGGGTATCGAAAACACAAAAAGACTGTGAGTGGACAAAGATAAATAATAATGTAGAAAATAGTTCAGAAAAACATAGTAGCATTTATACCCTTCATTTAAAAACCAATACATGCATATCAATTCACGTTATGAAACCACTCATATCAGAAACCATCATTGAAAACCATTATTGAAAACCCGAATCAATTCTGTCATTCAAATCCAGGCCTCAGCCTCAAATCACAAATCGATCTCAAAGTACAGGAACTCAGTCCCAAAACTCATCAAATCCATATCATCCAGCCCACTTCCCAAAACATTTGAAAAACTAGTGAAAAACCAGTGAAAAAAATCAATCATACAAGTTTACTAGATCTCAAGTGCGCCCGAGTCTTTAAACTCAAAACCATGCGCAATAACCAGGCCTTCCCGGGATATCAACGAGTCTTTAAACTCAAAACACAATCACAGGCCTCGGGGGGTATCACAATCACCGAGTCTTTAAACTCAAAACATATACGGAGTCTTTAAAATCAAAACATATCAATCCAGGGTCTTCCCCCCGTAATTCAACCGAGTCTTTAAACTCAAAACCAGATCCAGCAGTTTTTTTCTTTTTCTTTTTCGGGTCTTTAAACCTAAAACCATTTTTCAAGCAACAGTGAAACCATCAAAGTCCACTTCCAAAATCTCATTTCCGAAATCCAGTTCAAAACTGAAATCTCATGAACAGGGCTCCAAGCCCGAAATCACTGTTCCGAAATCCAATTCAAATCCTTGAAATCAAATCATGTGTCAAATTCCGAAATCAAATCATTAAAACCATGATCAAATCACAAGATCAATCGAAATCTCGTAAAACGTGAAATTCCGTAAATATCTCAAAAATCGTGCAAAACCATAAATGATCAAGATCATAATCAAATCAAGTCATGGAATCACGTATAGAAAACATATAAAAACATATATGCATGCATCAAGGGTTAGAAAGCAAAGTCCACTCACAGACTGTTACGTCGTCACCTCGATACGCGCGCACTTACGCTGTTCCCGGCCAATCCACTATCACCGGCTTTCCTGAATTTTTAACTATTTTTAACCGAGACCTAAAACCTTTGGACATCCCAAAACATATTGAGACAATGTCCGATCGAATCGAAACTTGTCCCAAAATGTTTGTTACATCGAATACTTTAAAAGTCGTGTTGGAACCTTATCCATGAACAGTGCCACGCGCCCTCACGCGCCGCCCAAAGGGGTTGCGCGTGGGCTTCACGCGCCTGCACTGTTCATCGTCTTCAATCCACGTTCAACTGGTTCAGACCGGTTCTGTAAGTCCGGTCCAGCCGTGAACCGGCGTGAGCGATTTTGTCCATTTCCCGTTTCTTTTTTATCCGTTTTCCATCCTAATTAATCCAATACATTCGTCCGTTCAATTCTAATCATTTCACTTATTTAAACCGTGAAAAATGGAGCTAGATATTACCTCCCCACGTCGACTGTCGAACTGGCCATTTTCAAATTTCTGTTCTGGTCTCCACAACCTGTCTCATGCTTCCCTCCAAGCCTGAACGACTCCTAACAACCTCCAAACCATTGTCCAATGAATCAAAACAAATAATAACCCTCAATTCAAAAGCCACCATGTAATGACCCGTCCCTGGAGTCAGGATTAGTAAAGTGATTAGTGACGGATTAGTACGCTTAATTGGTGGTTAGTTGGCTACTTTTGGACCTTGGGCGTAAAATGACGATTTTACCCTTGGAACGGGCAAAACGTTGACCTTGAGTTCGGGCTGTCAATTGGACATTGACCGGTGACCGTGATGTAGTTTGGGACGTCACGAATCGGTAGACAGGTGGCACGCCCGATTCTGACATCCGAGGAGGAAGTTATGATGTTCGGAAGGTTGAGGGCATTACCGTAATTGGGTAAACAAAGAGGGAAAAGTTGAATTTTCGCACGATAGGGGTTTTACACGTAGACCTAGGACCGTTAGGTAGATCTCGTCGTCCTGAGTACAACGACAGGTGGCATGCCTTCATTGGACGTCGGACGAGCGAGATACGGGTCTAGAACGGTTAAGGGTAAAATCGTAATTTGGACATTAGGGGTATTTTGGTCTTTTAGGCACATTGGGAATTGGGCCAATATGATAAGGCCAAGTGTACAGGAAAGCTTGGATATTTTGAGTTTGGGCCAGGGGATGTTGGACACGTGGGGAGTGTCTGGTGGGTTCTAGGCAATTGCACGATGCAATTAAACGGGTTGTGTGTGAGTCGTGTTTGTGCGAAGAAAGAAAAACAGAGACTGAAGACAGTGAGGTGAAACCGATCTAATTGAGTGTTTGTGTGAGTGTTGAGGGATTCTATTGTGTTTGAGTGAGAGTTAGGAAGTGTGTGATCGTGTTTGAGAGGAATTGGGTGTGACTGAGTGTGTGAGTGGTGGGGAAAAACCAAAGAAACAGAGAGGGAGTCTTGGTGGTGGGGCAGTGCAATCGATCAATCGTGGCTAGTGGTGGTGTTCTAAGGATAGAGGAGGACCAGAGGATTCGAGTAGACCCAGGGGAACGCAGCGGCCAGCACGGCGGAGGCCAGAACGACGGTGAGTTTACTGTGTCCTCTGTTTTTCCGTTTGGGTTCAAACCTAAAGTCGTGAGGTTTGAGGTTGAGTCGAACTGTTTTAAGGGTTTTAAGGAGTCCAGTGAGTTGTCTTTGAGCTTAGGGAAACAATTCGAGGCTGGGAGAAGGAGCTGGTTGCCGGGAACAGAAACAGGGTTTTTCTGGGTTTCTGGTTCGAGCTTGGGAGGTGAGTATTAAGGCCGTGATGTTGTGTTTTTAGTAGTGGAACCGGGAACGCCGGTTCAGACCGGTCGACCCATCGAACGAGGAACCGGGAACGCCGGTAACCCTGTGCAGGCGCGTGAAGCCCACGCACAGCCACTTTGGGCAGCGCGTGGGGGCGCGTGGCAGCTGTTTTGGGGAACCTTCCAACATGGTTTTGAGTCTAATTGTTGTAACGAATCCATTGGGATAGGTTTCGAGACGATCGGGAAAATTAGGGAAAATATGAGGAACTTAGTGGACGTGTTAGTGACTCGCTTTGGTGACTTTTGACAGGATCGGGAATCCCCGAGGAGGACGAGGAACGTACAGGACGTACGGGACGCGAGTGACGTACCCAGTAACTGTGAGTGGACTTCGTCCTTAAACTGAGCATGCATAAATGCTTTGAATGACTTGATTTATGGTTTTATATGTGATTTCATGATTATTGATTATGCTATAACTGTTTTACATTATTGAACGTTTTTCAAGAAAGTACGGTTTTCAGCACGTTTTACGAGAAATGCTTGATTTCTGATTAGGATGCTATGATTTTGGGATTTCAAACGATAAATGGTTTTCAATGATTATAATGGATTTTGAGACATGATTTGGTGGTCAAGGGTTTTCGATTTTGAAATCGGATTTCGGAAAGCGAGATTTAGTTTTAAAGTTGAAAAGTGGATTTCCGGATTTGGGTTCGGAATGACGGTTCTGGATGCCGGAATGGCGTCAGACTAGTGGTTTCGGATTCGAGTTTGGATATGGTTTTAGAAATGGTTTTCAAATGTTTTTGGATTGGATTTTCTGGATCTGATTATTGGGTTTAAAGACCCGGATTATGTTTGACGGGGGACGGGCCCGGATTGGGTTTAAAGACCCGGATTGAGTTTAAAGACTCGGGAGTTTAAAGACTCGGATATATTGATATTTCCCCCGTAGGCCTGTTGAGTTTAAAGACTCGGGAGTTTAAAGACTCGGATAGATCCAGCAGGTTTGATCAGATGATTATATTGGTATTTGATGTTTTACTGTTAATGTTTTATAACGTTTACCATACTGTGTTTATGTTGTTATGGTTTCCACGATAAAGTAATATGATTTATAAATGTTTTCAAAAATTGGGTTATGCATGCATGTTTTCAAAACGGAGGGCCAAACCCTGGTTTGTTTATGAAACGGTTTTTGAAAATTTTATTCTTTTGGGTCCACTCACACTTTCTGGTTTTTAATTGCCCTCCAGGTCATGGAGCTAGCGCGGAGGTTGACGTTGAGGCAGCGTCGGAGGCATAGAGTACTCGAGAGTTTTCCCGGACTGGTTTCAGTGTTCCGTTGTGCGTGTACTCTGTGTGGTTTTGTTTTATTTTGTTTAGTACTATGCTCTATATAACGATTGACTTGTTGTGTTTTAAATTCTCCTTCGTCTGACAGTGTAATTTGTGGTTTTCGTGAGGTTATTTCGGTCTTTAGTGTTGGGTTGTCAGACGGGAGCAGGGTTCATCTCGGTTATCGTGGTGGTAATGAGGGTGGGTCCTGACACATCATTTTTGAATTCAACCTCAAGCTTCACGAAAACTCACCTTATCATGTCATCGTTCACTGCCGCGGTGACCACCGCACTCATTTCATCTCCTTCTTCATCTTTCCTTCACACATCATGGACCAGGGGTGAGGATCGAAGGAGTTTGGCTGGATTAGTTCACGGTTTCCTCTGTTTTGTCTCACGGTTCAAGTCACCGTCCACGACGGTTCTTGTGGAAACTCCACCACAATCACCCTATCATCCTCAGTCACTCCCTTTCACAACCCACAAACAATTAATGAAGATTTAGGGATTTGTAAGGATGGTTTCTCATGGTTACCTTGCTCTCTGTTTTTTCCTAAGTTCCTTAACCGTGCACAATTCCTCATTTTTAAACCCATATGATTGATTATATGGCAGTGGGAAGGGTTCCCCCACCTTCCAGAGAAGGACAGATGTCCCAAAACCAGTGGACATCAACCCCAGGGCAGCCACTTGTCCATTAGTGACTGGCATAGACCCCAAAGCGGTGAAAATACCAAATTGCCCCTATCTTCACAATTACCATTTTGCCCCTTAAGTTCCTAGATCCTTAACTTTAACGTCCGAACTCCAATCGACATGTGCCGCCTGTCGTTGTACTCAGGGCATCGAGGCCTTCCTAACAGTCCTCGAAGTTCATGAAAATTCCATGTCGTAGGAAAAGTCAACAAATTACCCCTTTTTAACGAAATTACCAAAATACCCTCAAACTTCCGAACGTCATAACTTCCTCCTCAGATGTTGGAATCTAACGTACCACCTGTCTATGAACTCGTGACGTCCCAAACTACGTCACGATCATCGGCCAAAGTCCATTTGACCGCCCAAACAAAAAGTCAACATTTGTGCCCATTCCAAGGGCAAAATCATCATTTTGCACCGTCCGTCCGAACGCATCCAACTAAATCACCGATTAACTTCACTAATCCATCATTAACAAATAATCTAATCTCAATTTTCGGGACTGGTCGTTACACTATACTAGTTGAAAAACACCAATCTTGTCCCTGAGCTCTAGGGGCCTCGTGGTGATGGTGCATTGCACCCAGTCCTTCACGTGGTCATGGTATGCGAGCATGATACCTAGTATATGTTACGAGTGTGAGAATCGACCAAATGAGAGCAATATTTGATGTGGATTGACATTGAGACATATTTATGATTTCTGTATGGCTCATCGGGTCGTTTTATAATTCAAATTATTGTTAAATGATTGTTATTATTATTTCTCGCATTACGTATAAGTATGTTGTGTTTGTTTTGGGATTTTGATTAAAATGAGGGGTTAAAGTATGTTTTTGTTAAATTGTGGTTTTACACTGAAATAAGAATCTTGGACCATTCACCCTCGTGTTATAAACCCCTCAGGTTTCGTTGATATGCACGTTCATCGAGGAAGAGCGGGTGCTGCTCTGGCACTTACACCTGAGCTTGGAGTGAAGCGAGCAGAATAATCGGGTAATGACAGGTAAAGTGTAGCGTATAATTATCAAATTTTTGTCCATGCTCTAAGCTCCCGATGTTGGGTGAAAGGTGATCAGTATTCACCGATTAGGTTTCCCCCGACCTTCCCAAAAATGCGTCATTTTAACTTAAATGGCTTCATTGTCTAGACGTCATCATCTAGATTTCGACCATAAGTCCTCGACCTTCGTGCCATAAGTGTACTTTTCGGGTCGAGGTGTGTCAATTTGGTATTAGACCATGGTTCTAGGACGTGTCATTAGGTTTTGAACACTTGATGATCATACGACCAGATATCCGGTGTTAGAGCCACTCATCAAATAGTTAATTACGCCTTTTAATATCGGTTGTTATTTTTTTACTGTGTGATCGCTCGTTGCCATGAGTAGATAGAAGTTCGTCTTAACTCTTGTTGCCTTAGTTACGAGTTTTAGTAGTTTTTCTTCCGTCAAATTTCGCATTCGGGTGGTGCTTACGAGCTTGGGGCTTGTAATGGGTGGTGTGACCGAGTTATTCAACGATTATTATGTTAAATTCACGGCTAATTGACGAACTCATTTGACAGTTTGCCTTGTGGCCAAATCTCTCGAATCATCTTGTGTGCTCAGGTTGACTTTGCGGATCGAAGTACCCGGGGATCCCTACGTTAGCACCGACTAGTGAAGTCGTTCTCTTTAGGACTCTTGAACCTTCTTTAGGGATTCTTGCGGGGATTTCACTAGTAAAATTCTTCATAGTCTGAGTGACAGGACCCATCCCAATCCCCCCGGGATTACCGTGGAATGTGCCCTGCTCCCGTCCAACAAGAGGTGTCAGACAAGGGATAACCAAGAGCCACTGCCCAAAGGGGCATCCAGAGTGCGCAAGGATCGATGGAGGAGGTGTGCAATGTCCCAGTCTCTGCTGCAATCGCATCCGTAATCAACCTGAAGGGCATTAAAACCAAAAGCTGCGAGTGGACAAAAATCAATAAGTTCATCAAATACATTTATAAGACATTAATGCCCTCCAATAAAAATGTATGCATGCCACAAAAACCAGTAACCAAAACGTTTGCTCAACCGAGCCCTTAGGGCCTTAGCCCAAAAACCGTTAACCAAAAACCAAGTGTGGGAACTCAGCCCAAAACTGTGGAATACCACCACCAGACATATTAAAACCATGTGGGCCACCGCCCAAAGCCATAAATATAAATTCATAAATCCAAAACCATTTAGGGTCCCCGACCCGACATACCATTTCATAATCCATTTTTACCATATAACACATATCCAACCAATAAGCCATTTTATTCATTAATCCATATTTTACCATTACCATCACCAGCATCCCAGATGCTTAGCGTCCCAGACGCTAGACGTCCCTGACGTCATATCTCACGGTTTCATAAGCTACGTGTGCTGCCCGGGGTCTCTCTGGGTCCATATATCTGACATCCCTGATGTCTGACGTCCCTGACGTCAATCATAGCAATCCTGCTCCTGAGTCATCATACGGTCTGGCTGCTCCGTATAATGACCCCTCGCAGGCAATGCACCGTGACTTCCCTAGTGTCCCAGACATCTGGAGGAGACCATCATATATCCTTGTGTCCAGATGGTATATGGAAAACAGTTTTATTAAATCCTTTTATCACATCATTACAATGGGCCCTGCCCGAATTTTCCATAAAACAACACATTTCCATTTAGGATCCCCGACCCGAAACCACATTTATTAAATATAGGGCCCCTGACCCGAAATCATCATTTTAATCCAACTGGGCCTCATGCCCGACTTTATGAACCACTGGGCCCACGGCCCGATTTATAAACCAACTGGGCCCCTGGCCCGATAACATAACTCAAATGGGTCTCAGCCCGATTTCATACCAACTGGGCCCCTGGCCTGATTTCATTAACCAACTGGGCCCCCGGCCCGATTCTCAAATGCACTCCAAGTCCGAAATTTCCAACATAATTGGGCCTCAAGCCCGAGTTCATATTTCCAATTTCAAAACCATTCATCACATTATATCCAAGTCATAAATATGGAAAATCAATGTAAAACCGGAAACCTCGATTTACGTGCAAGCACGTAAATCGCCTCGAAATACGTGAAACCGTACAATTTACCAACAACCAAATCAACCTCATACAATCACAACCATAATCCATATAAAACATTTAAGCATGCATAGAATTTATAAAACCAAAGTCCACTCACAGACCGTTTTAACGGTAAGCCTCGATACGCGTGCCACCGGCCCTCCCGGGCCACACCACTATCACCGGGACTCCCAATCCTGTCCAAATCACATTAGAGGGTCACTAACCTCATCATTAACATCCTATCAAAGTTCCGTAATTTTCCCGAATTTTTACTTATTTTTAAACTTAATTTAAAACCTTCGGACATCCCGAACACTATCGAGACGGTGTCCGATCGACACGAAACCAATTCCAAAATGTCCGTTACATTAAATAGGACAGAAGTAATGTTGACCTCACCTCGAGATTGGTGCCCACGCGCCGTCACGCGCCGCCGTGAGTGGCTGCGCGTGAAACTCACGCGTCGTGAACAGTGTCACCGTTTAACCCGTTTCTCTGATAAACGGGTCACCGTGACCCGCGGCCCAACCCGACTGGTTCTCCGCCATTCCTCGACCATTTTCAGTTCTGTTTGTTCCTACAAGATCGTCCAAGTTAAACTAAGGGTTCTGTGGAATTAAAAACTAGAAAACACGTCTAGATTGTACCTCCTCAATCGAGAAGCTCACGGCCAAAACTCCACCGTCGACTGCTCCCAGTTCCGACCACCATTCTCCTCGAAAACGGTCCCTACCAACTCGTTTCATCCCCAATATCAACATCCTGGCCACTAGATTGATTAACACACCGTAAAACTCAGGCTGCCATTTTTATACCCGAAACGAACTCACGGGTTCGAGGCTTACCTCGCCGCCGTGGCTACCGCCGTGGCCACCAGCATGCCCAGTTCGACTCCAGGAACATCCTACATCCATTTAAAACGATCAAAACCAGCCCACAACCACTTCCAATTTCTGAGTTTCGGACCTCCCCTGTTTTCCTCTCCGCCGCCAACCTCGCCGTCTCTCGTCGTCTCCCGTCATCTCTCAAGCCTCACCGTGCAGCTAAACTCTCACACACACCAACACAGAGGAGATTGGTGAGGTGGTTTGGACGTTTGGGTGTTTTGGGCCGATCGGGTTCCTCTCGGGTCTGGGGGTTTCCCGGCCGTGCAGGGTGGCCGTCGTCTAGAGGTGGCTGGGGTCTGTCTGGAGGTGTCTGGTGTGTGAGGCTGGGCTGTGAGGTGGTGATGTGCATGATCAAGGAAGGAAACCGTGCTCACGGTTTTGAGGGAGAATGAAAATGAGAGGAATGTGTTCTGAGGGTTTAAGAAATAAAGGAAGATGAGATCAAGGGCTGGGATTCAATCTGTGGTTTGAATGGATGGTGAGGATTTGAGGAGAGAAAAATGATTAATTAACCCAAATGGCCAGCAAAGATCCCTGATTTAGGGAATGCAGGGGATGATGACATGTGTAACTCATCAAGGGTCCAGATTCGTCCATTACTATTCACCTATTTTAATATTATTATTTTATTCCGAGTCTCGGTTAATCGCGATTACGTCCGTGACCATAACTTCGTCGTCGAATCTCCGATTTCGGCATGCCGCCTGTCGTTGGATTCGTATCAACGATACCTACGTAACGGTCCTTGGCCCTCGTCCATCGGACCTCCCGGTCAAAAAGTCAACATTTGGCCCCTAATATGCCAAATTACCAAAATACCCCTCAACTTCCGAACATCACAACTTTCTCTACGAATGTCGGAATCGAACGTGCCACCTGTCTATGAACTCGTGACGTCCCGAACTACGTCACGGTCATCGGTCAAAGTCCGTTTGACCGCCCGATCAAAAAGTCAACCCTTTGCCCACGACCAGGGGCAAAACGGTCATTCTGCACATTTTGTCTGATTCTGCCCTACTAACCACCGATCAACCTCACTAATCGAGATTAATGACTAATCTAATCCCGGAATTCGGGACGGGTCGTTACACTGAGCAACTCAATTATGTACTGTACGCTTCTAAAAAAATTTGAAAGTCACCTGTCTTGTCATATAACCTTAGATTAAAATTCCCTAATTTTTTTTTGGAATAAAATACGTGTTAAAAACGTAACATAATATTTTGGACACACAACATGTTGATACCATATATAACAACCAGACTCTATACAAGCAGCACAACCACCAGTCGGCAGGTAGTACAAGACGCCAATCGGTAGGTAATGCCAGACCTCAGTCGACAGGAGGACTAGTGCACCCCACTCGGCAGACATGAGTCCTACGCCACTCGGCAGGTGCGATCGAAACCCCTGGTCTAATCAAGCCAGATGTCAACACCAACTCTGTGACATACTAACCCCTTGACATTGCGAATTTGGTTGTCACTTAGCACTTATCCAGGATCGGCAAGGCACGTGGCTGCATCTCCAGTCACAACTTGGAACCTGCTCCCAAATAGTCCTCAACCACCATATTCATGACTACTATAAATACCCCCAGACCCTTTCATAAAGGTAACTCTCTCTCATCATTTCTTTCTCTAGAAGCACACACAAGCTCCACTCGGTGGTCCTTGTTTCACGATCTGCCTAACAGGTGTTCCATACGTTTACTAATTTAAGCATCAAAGCCTCTTAGGATGTCACCCCGCCAGTGTCTAATGTTTCCTCTCTGCCTTGCAGGTCACCCGCCGAGTAGAAGTAAAAGATCAATCAGCGCCCCCAGCGGGTCCGTACACCACTTAGCGGGTCCTAAATCCCCAGTTACGTTAGGTCCATTTTGGGATCAAAAATTTGGCGTCTTATGTGGGAATCTGAATTCCTCCCACCAGCTCATATATCTCCACTCCACCTCTTCCGATTGAAAAGTCTACCGAATGGAATGATGGTGAGCTCAACAACATTCCTCATGGAGACCGTAATCGAATGAGAACCGACATACCAACGTCCTATGAATTGGAAACCGCAGTCACCCACTGCCGACCAAGAACTACCCTACGCGAGATTCCCCACTAGCAAAGCCCTAAATTTCTACTCCAAGGCCCACCTGGTCTGCACTCGAGCCTCGCTCGGTCGACCAGCATCCGCGCTACGTGCTGAGATTTGTACTTTGGTATAGGCCACCTTTTAATATCAAGTTCATGCCATTCGACACTTCATTCTCATTCTACTAGACATGTGTAGGGTTCACTTGGAACTCGTTGATCCCTCGACACTCTCAGTTCAACCTACGTTAAACTACTGATCCATTGCAGCATACAACTTACTCAACTATTCTGATGCATAGTTAAAGGCATAGTTAAGGCATTCAGAAGAAGAAATTAAAAAACTACTTCATTTCAAAGGATCAAATGTCTTATTGATACGCAGGGCATACCCTGGAAGGTCACAACATACAAAAAAAATAGAAAAAATTACAAGTTCTTGCCAGTCAGCATCAATCCAAGACCTCAAGCTCCTTATTGACACTCGTGTCTTACTCAACAGGGGGAGTTGAAGGTTCCTTTGAGACACCACTGGTAGGGTTCTCGGCCTCCTTGACCAGTCCATGCAGCTGCATTACCGATTCCCCAATACCTACCTTATCCCTGACTGGTGACAGCTCAAAGTTTTTGATCAGCACTAGTTGCTCGTCCAACCACGAATTTTGGAGGCTCACACCAAGGTTAAAGAATAACATGCACTGCATGCAATCATCCTCAACTTCAGAAAAGGTAAGATCCACGAGGTTTGTATACCTAGGAATGCACCAAGTTCTCGAAACATCGAGCCAATTTCGAAGTACGCTCTGATCGGCACTCAGGAACATTATGGCCGACCGAACGCTTCATGTGAAGTAACCTCAAATGTCGATGTCCCAATTGGCAAGCAGGCACATTGCGACCGATTGAACACATCAGGAAAGAAGCTCGCGTGGCTCTAATCAGCAAGTAAGAACATTGCGACCGCTCAGAAGTCATTTAAACAGTACCTTATACATCATTGTACCAATCAGCAAGCATGCACATTGCGACTGATAAGATACATCAGGCGAAGTGCTAGCAAAGTGTCCTGAGACGCCACTATTTTAATCGGCCTGCAAGAACATTGCGGCGGATCGATAATATCAGGGGAGCCACTCTCGCAGCCCTGATTGGCAAGCATACACATTACGGCCGATCAGGAGCTACTTACAAAGTTTCCTCAAACGTCTGTGCTCCAATCGGCAAACAGGAACATTGCAGCCGATTAGCAGCATCAGGCGAGGTACTCTCGCGGCCCTGGTCGGAAAGCAAGCACATTGAAACCAAACAGGAGCCATGCAAACTTTCCTCAAACGTAAATGCCAAAGTTTGGCAAGCAGGCACCTTCGACCAACAGGTAGCATCAGGTAAAGTGCTCTTATGGCCCTGCTCGGAAAGCAGGCACATTGCGACTGAGCAGGAGCCAACATCCCACTCCCTCATTCGGCATACAGGAAAAATCCTGACCAACCCACTACTGGGGGCTAGCTGGCATAACTTTGACTAAGGCACGCTTCCTCCGTCAAGTACTTGTGGGGCTAGAGGTACATTCCCCTAGTCGGTCGACATGTATCGGCCTAAGTTACAAGTTCTCAACCGAAGAAATTTACCTCAGTCAAAGACTTATGGGACTTATGTTGATACCATATCGACCAATCAGACTCCATACAAGTAGCAAAACCACCAGTTGGCATGCATGCGTCAGTCAGTGGGCGGTACAAGATACCAATCGGCAGGTAATGTCAGACCTCAGTCGGTAGGAGCACCAGTTCCCACTCGGTAGACACGAGTCATACATCACTCGGCAGGCATGATAGGCACCCTTGGTCTAATCAAGCCAGCTGTCGACATCAACTCTCTGACACCAAGAATTTGGTTGTCACTTGGCACTTATCCCAGATCAACAAGGCATGTGGCTGCATCCCAAGGGCACGTGGAACCTGCTCCCAAACAGTGCTCAACCACCACATTCATGACTATTATAAATACCCTCAGACCCTTTCATAAAAAGGTAACTCTCTCTCATCACTTCTCTCTCTAGAAGCACACACAAGTTCTACTCGGCAGTTCTTGTGTCGCGATCTGCCTAACAGGTGTTCTATACGCTTACTAACTTAAGCATCGCAGCCTCTTAGGTCGGCACCCCACCGGTGTCTAGTGTTTCGTCTCTGCCGTGTAAGTCACTTGCCTAGCAGAAGTAGGAGATCAATCAGTGCCCCAAACGGGTCAATACACCCCTCAGCGGATCCTAGATCCCTAGCGGGTCTCATCACGTTAGGTCCATTTTGGAATCAAACACAAAACTACCTCGAGATGATTTTAGATCAACTCGAAACTTACGTCAAAATTTCTGTAACATTGATTTCATAAAAATACGCATTGATCGTATTTTGAAATGACGTGGTATGCGCCCCTCGTGTGATCCACGTTCCCTACGACTGGGCCTCATGCGCATGTAGTTGCAGTCGCAGGCTTAGTCCCCTGCAATCTTGAGCGATTTTTCAACTTGGGTCCCAATTCGGTTTCGCGACCTCATTGTAATTCCTTCAATGCTTGTCCAATTTCTACGCTTTAATCCTCAATCATTTCCTAATTGATCCCAGAAAAAGGTCTGTGAACCTAAAATCGTGAAAGACTTACCGAAAATCGACGATCTAAACCTTGGATTTTTGCCAAACTTTTCGCTTCAATTCGAAGGTCTTTAACAATCCAAACATCCACTTCTTTCTCATTCTAACTCCAAGAACCTCAGGAAACTATTAGGAACCTTAATTCGACAATTAAACTTTAAGAACTTGAAATTAAATTTTGAGATTATGTGACAATTTTTGTTTTACGGGTTCGGGTTTTGGGTTCTAGTTTTGGAGATCTTCCACCTCACTCTTCTCTGGTTTTCCTCTAAATTTTCTTTCTATTTTCCTTCCTTCTCAATTTTCTCTAATTCTCTTTTCGGTTTTCCATGACCAAAGGCTTTTTGGGGGCTTCTTTTTTCTTCGAACTCCAATCACACAACACACATACACGTAGCCAATGCCACCAAGCAGGGCAGGATGGTGACACTTGTCACTATCCAAAAAGGACACAACAACTAAAGAGTCAACCCATCACTTAACCCAAAAGGCAAAATTACCTAACCGCTCTTAGTCCAATTTACTAAAATACCCCTAGAAATTCTAGACCCTGACGGTCACCGCTGAGCTCCGATTTTGTCGTGCCACCTATCTGTGGACTCATGACTCCGAGACCTACATAACGGTCCTCACGAAAAGTCCAGAAAGTATATCCCGAACAAAAAGTCAACTTTTGATCTCATAAATAAATAAGGGTACGTAAAACCATCAATTTACATTCAAAAAATCATGAATTGTATTTCTCAAATTTCCGGAGAGTTACATGAAAAGGGGAGATTTTCGTTTGCTAGTTGGAGTTTGAACCGATTGTAGACCACGTACTCTTAATGACCAACGAAGCTAGTCAACCCTTTAACAACTGTTTTAATTAGATAGCCTGATAAATGCTGAGAAATGAACGTGTTGATCGAATGACAATTGCAATATCAAAAGTTTGAGTGAAGGATTTGGGAACATAAGAGTAATTGACTTGTCTGGTAGTTACGGCAAGAGATAAGATTTTATTTTTTGTTTATGCTTGCAAATGTTTATTTAGGTTTTACTAGCTTGACTTCTCATAAAACAAATAAACAAATCAAAAACTTCGGAAGGTCGCATAAAAATCATATCAAAGATGAATTAGATCATAAATTACTTGATTTTTAATGAATTAGATGAATTTATGTCATATTATAAATTTAATTTTATCCAAATATGCACAATTTAAATTCGATATATTTAATAATTATATTAAAGATATTCAATTCGAACTCAACTTAGTAATTAATCATATAACATATGTAATCTATTTAATAAACATATGATGTGTGAACCCAATTAATCTAGTTATAACATGTTTAGAACATATTTATTTTATTTAAACTATTTGACATTATAGCTTTATGAATTTGTTATACACCTTAAAATTTCGATATGTCCTACAAAATATGATCAATATATAATAATTTTATTCCCAATAAACTTAAAATTAGAAAATTTTAATAGGTATATATAAGTAGGTAAATAAATAGATAGGCAGGTAAATAAATAGAGATATGGGTTATTAGTTGATACGTTTATTAAAAGGGTTAATAGGTCATTACATCGTTTAACATGTTAACCTGAAATTCACTTATTTATTAAACATGTCATAATATATTCACCTAAAAATGACTCGAAATTTTAATTTTACGAGTTATCCTAGAAAAATTTCATGTAAATTTTGAGTCATTCTCCAAATTAAAACCACCAGATAAATAGTTTCAAAATTCAATAATTCGAAAAAAATCTTAGGAATTAAAGACAAAATCCACAAAAAAATCTTCTTATAAAATTTTGTTAGGTTTGATTGGGTGACCAGGCACCACACCATGGACCATGCAAGGAAGTTGCATGAAATATTGGCCAGCCAACTCGCCAAGTGCCCAGATCTGGCACTCCAAAGAGCAGACATGACCGCCATTATTATATTTTTGTTGTGAGACTTAATTTGATACCACGATTGTAATAAAAATGAAAAATAAGGGTACACGTCTATTACCAACTATATAAATACAGCATGTGTCTCTAGGTGCCTACCATATCCAAATTTATACTTCTAGCTTTGGAGAAACAACAATATCATTATTCTAGAATGCCTAAGGCCTTTTTCTTCAAACCTTTTTTCTTTTTATATCGGATTTTCTTTCGGAAAATCAAAGGCTTCCCTAGGAGTGTTAGCAACAGCCATGCAAGCTCAAATCAGCAGTCGAACCGATGTGACCAGGCCCACGTCTCAAAGCAAGACCTGATCATCTTTGATGTCGAAGGAGCCTTGCTGAAATCCTCCTCTTTATTTCATTACTTCATGCTCGTGGCATTTGAAGCGGGAAGTTCGTTTAGGGCACTTGTGCTCTTCGTTTTGTACCCTATTATATGTTTGGTGAGTGAGAAAATGGGGCTGAAAATCATGGTGATGGTGTGCTTCTTGGGGATCAAGAAAGACGGGTTTCGAGCCGGCGCGGCGGTGTTACCTAAGTTCTTGCTGGAAGATGTAGGGTTGGAAGGGTTTGAGGTGTTGCAAAGAGGTGGGAAGAAAGTTGGTGTGAGTAAACTGCCTCAAGTGATGATTGAGTGCTTCTTGAAAGATTACTTGGAGATAGATATGGTGGTTGGGAGGGAGCTGAAGGTGTTTCGTGGATACTTTTTGGGTCTCATGGACGAAAATAAGGCCAATATTTTGCCTTTTTTGGAAGAACATGGTGGAAAGGGTAAAATGGGTAGTTTTGATATAATTGGCTTCACTGCGGCCTCCAACAAGTTTCTTCATCACCAATTGTTCTCTCATTGCAAGGTGCGTACTTCATTGATTCCAGCTTGCAAGCATTCCATGTTTTTCATGGCAATCTATCAAATATTATCTCAATTAGCGGGGCCGGTTGCCGAATCGGTAAGGTGGCCGTCTCGGGTCCTTATTTTGAAGGAGTCCCGAAATTTGTTTTATACATGGTTATCTTGTAAATTTGTTCTTCCTTGGTAAGTTTCTTCAATGATATTCAGGACATAAATAGGTTAGTAAGATAGCTAGTTTATTTTTTTTTTCTTGCAAATCCTTGAGGGTAACTTTTTATTTTACTTTTGGTTTTCTTTCCAAGAGGCCTCAGTCAAAATCCAGCATAATTTTTTAAAGAGTTCTTCTCTCTTTTTCCTTTTTTTCCTTTTTTTTTTTCCTTTTTCGATAAATAATAACTTTACTTTTGATCTACCTATTTAAATTATTTTTGTAATTTTTTATATAAAAATAATGTGACGGACACCTCAATAATTTTCCAACACAACAAAAGGCTAATTGACATAAATAACTGAAAATTAATTATCTCCAATTTCACACGTTTTCGGGGGTCAACTTTTGCGACTTTTCTCACTGGAGCTTTCCAAAAATGATACTTATCTAAAGTTCGTCATGTAGCTAGCTAGTTTCAATTTTGGCATTTAGTTATTGAGTCTTGGGGGAAATTATTGCAATTACCCACTGGTTATAAGTCGCTCTTGAATTGAATGCTAGAATTCCGTAAGTTTTCAAAGTCTCCTTTTGTAACTTTTGAAAGTCTACTTTTGTAATTTTGCAAAGTCACATATGATAGTTCATTTTTAACACAGTAAAATAAAAAAAAATATTAAATTATCATACGGAGATAGTTTATTATGTAATTTTAATTTTTACAAATAATTATTCGTTAAATTATCATAATTCTCGAAAAATTATAGTTCATTTTGTAACCTTTATCTCGTACAGCATAAGTTTTTTTTAAGGAAAATACAATTTTTTTTCACCAATTAAAAAGAAGAAGAAAAAAACTATATATACTTATTTATTTGAACATTTTGTTTCGTTTGTTTCAATTTATTATTTGATAATGAGAATTTACTGGAAATTGTTAAGTGAATCTAGTTTACTTGGTTCTAGTGTTAGTTTGTAGATAATTAGTTTTAAGCTCAAATCCCGATGACAAATTGTATTGATAATTTTCAAAAATTCCCCTCCCCTCCTATAATAAAAAAAATCCGCTGAAAATTGTAGATCATTCTTATTTACTGTCAGCTTTTTTTTTCTTTTGAGTAATTTCCCATTGAACTACTAAAATTAGTCAGTCTCCTCACTAACATAATGATTAGTTAGGATAAATGTGGAGAAATCTATAGTTATAAAATTTAAAATATATATATATAATCTTAAAAAAGGAAAATGCAGGGAGAAATTGAAAATGACCTAAAAACTTCCAATAATTTTGGTCATCTTTAGACATGATATATGCTTGTTGGTGGTGCTGCTATTCCTTTCAATTTTTTGAGTAATGAATCATTAATGACTAGGGCCTGGATAATAATGTTGCAAGTTGCAATATTTGCAGGATGTTTACATGGTGGAAAGTTCAGATAAGATGTCCTGGAAGTACCTACCAAGAGATAAATACCCTAACAAGCTCGTTTTCCACGATGGTCGATTGGCTTTCAAGCCCACCCCGCTCCAAACCCTAGCAACACTCTTGTGGGTTCCCCTCGGGATTCCCCTAGCCGTCTTCAGAATCCTCGTTGGTATATCGCTGCCTTACGACGTGTCATTCCCTATATTATCTTTCAGCGGTTTACTATTGACTGTCTCATGTCCTCCAACACCCGAGAGCCAAACCCTAGGTAATAATGATCGGGGGGTTCCGAACCAGAAAGGTGCGTTGTACGTTTGTAACCATAGAACACTGCTGGACCCTTTATACCTCTGCTTTGCATTGAAGAGAAATCTCCATGCGGTAACATACAGCCTAAGCAAAATGTCGGAGTTTCTATCGCCAATCAAGACCGTCCGTTTGACCCGAAATCGACATCAAGATGCGATGATGATGGATAAGCTGTTGAAACAAGGGGACGTGGTTGTTTGCCCGGAAGGAACGACATGTCGTGAACCGTACCTCCTTCGGTTTAGTCCCTTGTTTTCGGAAATCAGCGACGAGATCATTCCTGTGGCAATTAAGACCCACGTCAGCATGTTCCATGGGACAACCGCAGGTGGGCTCAAGTGCTTTGACCCACTTTTCTTCATGATGAACCCGTCGCCAATCTACACTGTTGAGCTGCTGGAGAAGGTGTCGATGTGTCGCGACGGGAGTAGATCAAGTTTTGATGTGGCGAACTACGTGCAGGGTGAAGTTGGTAGGGCATTAGGATTTGAATGCACAAGGCTTACAAGGAGAGATAAATACATGATATTGACCGGGAACGAAGGCATCGCTGTCAAAAGTAGTAATAATAATAATAATCAGCTTCAGCTTCAGCTTTAACAATAATTATATTTCATTATTAATTCTTTTTATCTAGTTAATTGGTATATATATTCTCTCTCAGGATATTGTAGGTTCCAACTCTCTCTTTCAAATTTGTAACATTTCAACACTTCCTTATTCCTTTGCTATCTGCCAAAAGTATCGGCCAAAGTCAAACTATATATATATTTTTTATATGTAAAATATTAGTTGAGGATTCTGTATATTAGTTGAGGATTCTGTCTAACCGATGTTGGGCTGGTGAGTGATATTCTCTAGTTTTTTTTTTTTTTTTTTCATTCAGGTTGTAAGTATTGTTAAAAGTTTTAATGAGGTTATATATATTTAATTTTGCACCACTCCGCGAGATGTAAAATTTTCCACATATTAAATTATCATATTAAATTATCGTATTTGTTTCTAGAAAAAGAAAATGTATGCATTTTCATTCATATTTTATAATAATATATATTACATATCAATTTTATTTTTATAAAAATTAAATTCCATCGTTTCCATCATATAACAAAAAAGTATATTAGTCTATTTATATACCCATATATTTGGATTTGAATTTGAATTTGGATTTGACATTTTCAAATCTTCTAATATTTGGATGTGTTGATGCACGAAATGTGCCAACTTAGGGAGCGAATGCTGCTCTGGCACGTGACCCTGAATAGACCTGAAAGAGTGGAAAGCTGGTTGGTCGGTCAGAGTATAGGCACCGATGTGGTAGCAACCCAAAGGTATTCCGACACCTAAGTTAGTAGTCGGTCTGAGGTGTAAGGGGTGTGGTAAGAAGTGTATTGAAAAAATAGTTGTGAATAGTAAATGCTTTGTTACCTTTATATGACAAATGGACCCCTTTTGTATGGGTGTGGTGAGTATAATAATTGAATTCTTCCGATATGGGACAAATATCGGCTGCTTTCAAGGATGAAAATATTGATATCGACGGATATATCGTTAGTCAAATTTACGTATATCTCGCTCCAAATATCGATATCGTTTACGATCAACAAAAATGACGGAAATTCGGTCTAAAAGTTGGAAATTTGGAATGAAATTTTGGAAAAAACTTAAGTACCCAATGATGGTTATATAAGACTAATAAAAACTATAAAATGACTTTGATATAATAAATATATGATGAATAATATGATACAATAAAATTCTGCTGATGACTAGTAATATAAAAATTTAAACATAAACATAAATTGAAGTGAATTACTATAATTAAAAACATAACAATAAGCATAAAAAAATTTGAATGGAAGAAAAATATAAAATGAGTAAGTATATTTAAAATTGGGAAAAAAAGGATAAAAAAAATAGAGGCAATCTTTTTTCAAAAATTGGAAAATATTGATATATTTTAAATTGAAAAAAATGATAAATATAACTTGAAAAATAAAATAAGGAAAAAATGGAAAAAAAAAAAAGGTACAGAACCGCGCGCGCACCTGGGGTCGAACCCAGGTGCTTTAATTGAAAAGCAGCCATCACAAGGTCCACAACCAACTGAGCTAACAAGCCCAATTGAAATTAAGGAACCAAATAATATATAAAGCATACATTCGAACTTAAAAACAGTCACCTTCAACCTTGCGCGGGTCTGCGATTCGGGTTTTATGACCCGCGCGGCATGACCCGACTGTAACTCAATGGTTTTACGTTCGATTTACATGAAATTTGTTCCTATCTCGATCGTTTTAATGAAATAAGGAGATCGATGAGCTTAAAACAAGGAAAAAGGTTGATATTTCGCTCAATTTCTTCCCCCCCCTCTCTTTTACATGTCGCCCGCTAATTTCACCGATATATCGAGCGATATATCGGCGAAACTAGCGATATTTTCATCACTGGCTGCTGTGGGGCCGACAAGTAGCAAGTGGGGCTATCCCCGTGTCGGTATTGGCCACACCCTACTAGGGTTTGCTCATCTGAGTGGGTCTGGACCCCTAGGCTTGCAGAGATATGTTGGGCGGAAGTACTGGGCTTTCGGGTCTGTCTGGGCCGACGTACCGACCGACAGAGGACTGGACCTCTAGAGTTGGCCTGTGACATGATGCTGACAGAGAGCTAAGCCTCCCATTTCGTTTGATCGGGCGCACCGATCTACAGAGGGTTGGGCCTCCATAGTCGGATTGGGCTTATGTGGTATTTGGCAGTGGATTGGGTCTTTGGGTTGGTCTGGGCCGATATGGTATAAACAGGATGAATTTTTGAATTTTGAGCACCGCAAATTCTTATGTTTCCTTATTCCCGAAACGGGCCCTTAATGGCCAAAAAAAAAGAGAAAAAAACTAAGAACAAAATGTTCATTTTGTCCCCTTTTTAAACATGGAACTATAAGATTCCCTTGATAAGCCTAAAAACAGAAGAAGAAGAAGAAGAAGAAAAACGAACATAAGCAATTATATGTCCAATGTTCAGAAACAAATCAAATAGCCTATCAACATCAATCAACCAAGTCTCTCATATTCTTAAATGAAAAGGGAAAGTTCTAAAACATATATCTATATATATATATATATATTTTCATTTCTACATTCTACATTTTTAGGCATACATAGATGGAGAGAACTCAAAATTCACATGATGAATGAGATTGAAGCTGAAAGGAAACTCAACGTATGAATACGAATTAGATTACGTTAGAAAAACATTAAGGAGATCAACAAAAATGCGACGAAAACAATTAAGGTCGAAAGAAATCTATGAATTGGAGTTTGGATTGATTATTTGATGGGCATCGGTCATCACCATACATGCATGTGTATCTGATAGGTAATTAATAAATTAAACAGTGAAGTACCGATCGAACGTGTGCCAGTTCACTTTTTAGTAATGATGATGATGGATGAAGGTGAGGGAGATAGATGGAGGTGGATCCAGCTAGTGGGTTTAATTGTGCAGAGATATTCATCTGACGCATATTCACTACAAGAAACAAGATTTTATTCGGCGAAAACTATTGGTCGGAGAATATTACAAATTCGTTGGATAACACAAAAGACGATGAGTCACCGTCGGGCAACAAGTCATCGCCGTCCATACCATTTAATGATGAATTAATGTCAATCATAGGGGTAATAGTTATTTCACCCTAAACAACGTTTGACGGTGAACATTCGTCGGATAAAATTGGGTCAATGGACAATGCCCGACGAAAAATTCATGTTGGTTGGGCCATATCTTGTTCAGTGGATATTCACCGAAGTAAATTATTCGTCGGGTTACATTAACCTATTCGTCGGGTAATACTTTGAACAGTAATTAAAAAATTTCAGTGGTTATCCACTGAATCAAGATATTTTGACAGGACCCATCCCAATCCCCCCGGGATTAACACGGGATGACCCTGCTCCCGTCTGACACGGAGTGTCAGACAAGGGATATTTCTGGCCTTTGCCCTCCCGGGCTATCAGAGTACGCGGGGATCTGGAGGAGGTATGTGATATCTCGGTCTCTGCTACAGTCCACATTCGATGTCAACCTGAAGGGCAGTCAAAACATTAAAAACTGTGAGTGGACAAAACAACCAATTTATAAAAAACGTTTCACAAGACATTTGTACCCTTCACTAAAAAGCATGCATGTAACGCCTCGGAAATTCGGAAAATGTAATTTTGTAAAATAATGAATAAATGACGTTTTTACCCTTGTGAATAGTATGGTCAATTTGTTGACTTTTTGATTGGTGAATTAAACGGACGTTGACCGATGACCGTGACGTAGTTCGGGACGTCACGAGTCCATAGACAGGTGGCACGCCCAATTCCGACGATCATGAAAAAAGTTATGACGTTCGGAAGTTCGAGGGCATTTTCGTAATTTAGACGAAAAGGGGGAAAATGTTGACTTTTTGTTCGACAACTGATTTTCACACGATTCGAGGACCGTTAGGTAGGTATCGATGCCCTGAGTACAACGACAGGAGGCACGTCGAAAACGGAGTTCGGATACGAACGTTACGGGTCACGGAAGCCTAGGGGCAAAATGGTAATTTGTCCAACCAGGGACAAAATGGTCTTTTAACCATGATCAGACAAGTGACACCTGTCCTTTGTCTTCTCCCTGCCCCAGATAACATGGAAACCGGTTTTGTGCCTAACTTTTGACAATTATCCCTTAATTAAGGGAAATTGTAATCATTTTGTCCAAATTGTCCAAATTGAACCGTGATATCCCACTATCTCTCGTCATTGTGCAATTAAGAACTTAACGAACGGAATTGAGAGAAAGGAACTCGAGGGACTGAGAGAACTGGAGGTATTCAGAGTTCGAAAATTCAGAAATTTAGGGGAAATTCGAATTCGAATTTGTGAGCTAGGAGAAGGGAAATTGAGGATTGAATTAAGTTTCTGGGATCAAAACGAAGCTCCCTGCAACAAAAACGAAGAGGAATCGTGTAGAATTGAGGAAGAACAGAAGCTTCCATGGCTGCTGAAAATCGAGCTTGAGTTTTACCAGTTGGAGGTAAGGAATTATCAAATTGAACTTGTAGAAACGTTCCTTACACTCCCACGATACTAACCGTATGAATTAATTTGAAAACCAGGGACGAAATCGACAAACCCGAATAGGAGACCCGTCAAAGTTTGATCGTGAGTCGTGAGGTTTTAGACATTCATTGAGGTAATTGAACTTACAGAACTTGAATTCAGTTGTATTAGATGGGATCAGTTGAAAGAATGGATCGATTTGAGGTCGAATTGATGGAGTTTGAATCGGGTTCTATCGCGGGTATTTCAACCCGTTTATCAGACATTCGGGTGAGAACGATGCACTGTAGCAACACTGTGCTACGCACGTGGCTTTCACGCGTAGCCGCTTGCGACGGCGCGTGGATGGGATTCCGGCGAAGTGGTCAACATGAAACTTGATGTTCTCGATGATACGAACCTATCCGCGTTGGTTTCGGGTCAATTAGATATGGTTTCGGAGTAGTTCTGAGTACCCGACACGTTTAATTTATATTTAAATAATATTATAAAATTTCGACGATTAAGGGATTCTTATATGAGGATCATATGATAGTCTAGTAACCTTAAATCACTTTGTTTGACAGGCTGGAATATTCCCGGGACGTCGGAAGAAAGCGAACAGCTCGAGGCTGAACAATCGGGACGGTGTGTGTGAGTGGACTTTTGGTTTTCTAACCATGATGCATGCATATATGATTTAAATGCTTTATTATATGATTTTATATGCTTTGGCATGATTTATGTTTCAATCCGGTGATTTCTCGGTTTTATGATTATTATATTATATTTTGGCACGATTTTTGAGAAATGATGAAATTGATGTTTTTGGGCGTAGGTCCGGGATTGAAAATGATGGTTTGACTCGGGTTATGAGTCAGGGAATTAAAAATGATATTTGAACTCGGATTATGAGTCAGTGATTGATTTTATGGATTTACGTGATCGTGGCAACTCGGGTTTACGGTTTCACGGATTTACGTGAAAATGGTATTTTGGGCTTGAGACCCAATGAAATTGTGATTTTGGTTGAATTTGTATTTCCATGTGATATTATGATGATATTGATGATTTGCGGAAGTATAATGTAAATCGGGACTTTGGCTTTTCCGGATTTGAGGACACTATATTTTGGGGCTGCGACCCAATGTTGTTAAATGATTTTGATTTCAATGCAACTGTTTTTCATTGGTTTTGTGATGATGATATGTTGCGGATATTTAGGACTTTCGGGTGAAAATATGTTTTTCTCCGGAGTGCACCCTGGACATAACGCTCGCCTTCGGGATGGAAGTCTTTACCCCGAAGAGGTCACGTAGCACGATCTTTGTCGAGCAGCCGAGGGAGGCTCGACTCAGATCAGATGTGCTGGATATACTTAGATCAGTAAGTGATGTGTTCACTAGATCTGGATTGCCGGCTGGTGATGTGTTCACAGCGGCGGATGCTCGGATTTTGAGCGGTCTTTGAGCCTATTGATTTGCACGCGTTGCAGGGATAAACGTGACTCTAAGCAACAGGATATGGAAATAAGTCTCGTGGTTTTGTGGAAAATGATTTGATTTTATCGGTCCACTAAATTTATTTGATTGATTTCTTACTATTACTCGTGTTATATGATATGCATGCATGTTTGAGAAAACTGGAGGGGAAACTTTGAGTTTCGGTAAATATATTTTGAAAAGTTTATTTTGTCCACTCACACCTTTAATGTTTTATTCACCCTCCAGGCCAGTGCATAGGTACGGGGGCTAGAAACGAGGCAAGCGAGGCAAAAGAATAAATAGGCCGTTGTGCACTCAGACACTCTACAGAGTAGGAATTTGATCCCTATCTGTAATAGTACCTATGCTCTGTATTATCTTTGACTAGTCAAACGTGTGACGTCATTGGTTTGTAAAACTTAACTATCCCTTGTCTGACAATGTTTTTGGGATTTGTTGTGTGGTGTATGTATATAAGTTTGGTTACTTTTGGTATTTTTAGTTATTGTCAGACGGGAGCAGGATTCATCACGACTATCGAGGGATAATCAGGATGGGTCTTGTCAATGCATGCATTCGAAAACCATTTAACCAAAGAAACCATATGTGGGACTAAGCCCAAAACTATAATGAAATAGACCATACGGGCCACTGCCCAAATTATAAAGAAACCAATAAGGGACTCAGCCCAAAACCATAACCATACTGAAATCAAGTACACGATCTCCTGCTCAAATCTTGTATCCACATAACATATATCATATTTATATCACATACACATATAATTCACACAACCAATCCTGTCACGGTTTCCAAAGCTACGCGCGTGCTACCCGGGTCTCAATCCGAGTCATCTCAAATTCAAGGTCAATGTCCGCAGACCACTGACCCTACCCGAGGTAATAGTAACCATACCCTTCCTGAGAGTAAGGAACCCAACTGGGGGGTGACTCCACTCAGTCGGTGCTCCGTGACTACTCCGGGGTCCACCCAGGCCAACGACCCTCCCCGGAGGAGATAGAACATGTAAAGGAAGGTAGATGAATATATATATATATACATAACATAAATATTCATGCCCGGTTCCCCTAAACCGTCATGATCCATAACATCCATTCCATGCCCGGTTCCTATAAACCGTCATGTACCATAATAACATAACAAGGGTTCATGCCGGTTCCCATAACCCGTCATGAACCACGATACCATAACAAGGGTTCATGCCGGTTCCAATAAACAGTCATGAACCTGGAAATCCATTTAAGGTTCCCTAACCTGAAATCAAAACCGTAAAGTAACCTGGGTCTCGTGCCCGAACATAGGACATCAGCTGGGCACCGTGCCCGATATCTGAGGTCATATTCCCGAGACAAAACCAAATGGGTCTAATACCCGAGTTTATCCTTTTGGAAATTCAAAACCATTTCATTTAGACCAATACAGAAATACAGACCCGTATAAGTACCGTATAAGGCCGAAATCTCGAAATACGTGCTTATACGTAATCACATACAAAGGCACTCATGGCATCACAAACAAGTATTTAAAATATATAATAAACATTTATGTATGCACCAATTTAGAAAACAAGGTCCACTCATAGACCGTCCGAGCTGCCGTCTCAATTTGCGTGCTATAGGCTCTCCCGAGCCGATCACCATCACCGGGACTCCCAAACTTGTCCAAATTTTGATAGAAGGTTACTAACTACTTAATTAACCTCCTACCAAAGCCCCGTAATTTTCCCAAACTTTTAACTATTTTTAAACCGACCCTAAACATTCTGACACCCCAAAAACTATAAAAACGATGTCTGATTGACGCGAGACTAGTCCCAAAATTTTTGTTACATCGAATAGAAGATTTCATATGTTGAACACTTTCCCAAATTATGGACCCCGCGCCCTCACGCGCCTCTAGAAGGTCGAAAACAATGTTCATCGTCTTCAACCTCCAACTTACTATTCACAGCACTGTTCGCGGCACTGTTCATCCGTCGGTTTTCTCCGATTTTTGGACCGATTCAAGGTCCATTTCATCCCATTTTGATCCTAATATAATCCTAATCCTATTTCCTATCTTCCTAGCTAATTAAAACCGAATTAAACACCCAAAACCGTGCCCATTCAAGCTTAGCTATGGCGGAGGTGTTTTCCTCCGTCATTCATGGCCATTCCCAGCCGTCCCCTGCCTCGAAACTAATCCTACAAGTCTCCTAGGGTCCCCAGAAACCATTCCTAATCAATGAAAATCACCCAAACACTTTAAAACCCGAAAACAAAATTTTGAAACCATACCTCACGGTTTTGACCTCCTCCGTGGCCGCCGCCGTGAGCCACCATGGTCGGCCCTCGTGTCCTCCTCATCATCCCAGTCATGCCCTCACTCTCACACGGTCACACTTGATGGAGGTTTGTGGTGGTGTGTTGTGTTTGAAGAAAATGAAAATGGTGAATAAGGGGGGGGGGGGGGGGGGGGGGGGGGGGGGGGGGAGGGGATTTGAAGAAGAAAATGCAAGGAAATGAAGATGATGATGTTGATCTGGTGAGAGGAGTGATGAATTGAACGTCGGAATTGAACGTGCCACCTGTCTATGAACTCCTGACTTCACGAACTACGTCACGGTCGTCGGTCAAAGTCCATTTGACCACCCGAACGAAAAGTCAACGTTTTACCCACGCTAGGGGAAAAACGGTCATTTTGCATCGTTCGTCCGATTTCGCCTAACTAATCGGATTAACCTCACTAATCGTGATTAGTCACTAATCTAATCTAGGAATTTGGGACAGGTTGTTACATATTTGGTGGATTACATTCACTTATTTGTCGGGTAACACTTTGAACAGTAATTAAAAGTTTTTGACGGTTATCCACCGAATCAATATATTCATCGGGTTACATTAATATATTCATCAGGTTACATTAACAAATTCGTCGGGTAACACTTTGAACAGTAATTAAAAGTTTTTTGTGGTTATCCACCGAATCAATATATTTATCTGGTTACATTGACTTATTCGTTAGGTAACACCTTAAACAGTAATGAAAAGTTACTGGTGGTTATCCACCGAAACAAGAATTCGTCGGGTAATAGATATATATTCGTCATGCGTAATTTAATATTATATTTAATTAATAAAACTATTATTAAATATGAAAAACATGAAAATTAAATAAAATTCAAATTTGGAATTAGGAAATAGGAAATATATATATTTGTAAAATTTAAACTATTGTTTTGAACATATTTACAATAAAAAAATAAAACATAAATGGCTACGAGTGGGGCTGGTCGGGGTGGTGAAGTTAGTCAGAAGAGCCAGACTGTTCGGATGGAACTTACTCAGAGGGCGGATGAACTCCCAAGTCTTAACTTCGAGTACTCCTTGGGATTGACACCCTTAAAAGAAGCATCGGAGCCAGTCGAGATGTCTCGCTCCAGCCCTTTGTCGGAACCCAGACGATCTTCCTAGGACCTCGACCCAGCTATCACTCCAGGATCGCCCTCGAACAATACGGATCTAGCAGCTGCTACTTCAAAGGAGTGTCCAACTACTGCTGGGTCTACTCCTCCTAGGTTAGCTGGATGTCTGCTAGCATTCCCGTCTACAAAATCATAACACTTCTATTAATTTTTTAAAAAATAAATAAATAAAAAATTAAATATAAATATTTAAACTTACATGAAGAGCATCAGCCTGCGGGTTCCCGCAGCCAGCATACACTTGTCCCTAAGCATCCACCTCTAAGAATAGTGACCTAGCGTTGCATCAGTCCTCGTGCTTGGTCGCTAAGGGACGTGGCCCTCGATGGTGGTTCATCGTCTTCTTTCCCTGATTTCACTTGTTGGCCTCCAATTTTTTTCTATTCATTAATAAATTTAATTAAACGGTAATGAAAAAGTACGATTTAAAAATTGAACAAGTTAGGAAAATGAACTTACGATGTACTTGGGCGTCACGAAGTGAGCACAAATCCACTCCCTCCCGACCTTCCGAGCACCGTCCAGTTACTGTGGAGGGTTGACAAGAGCTTCCGCCGGGGTAGTCCAGCTTTTCTACCACTTGTAAAGCTCGTACTTCCATTAGGCGTACCGCAACTATCAGTTCTGCCTCATGTATTTCATGAGGGTTGCATTCTCAGTGTTATACTGAAAATTGACATGCAATAAATAATTAAAAATAAGTAAAATAATTAAAAAATTATAAATCATAAAAATCATTAAAAATATTTAAAAATACTTACAGATAATACACCCCAACTGAGGGCGAGGTAGCCCGCGGATTGTTGTTGGAAAGTATCACCCATCATGAGATAATGGGTGCAAAGAATGACATCCATGACATGCACCATCAAGCTATGGACCTTGACGAGTGCTAGGCCGAACCGATCGACGTAAATGATCTCTCGATCATGGCATTCGTCGACCGGAAAATCAATTATGATGACCTCCCCCAGTTGATCTCACGCACTATGGTGGAACTCCCTACAAATTGGGTAAACATTAGTAAGAAAAATAATCAAAACTCTAAATCAAAAAATCTTTTTAAAACAATTATTGACCAACTCACCATTAGGGGTCGTTCTGGCTGGATTCGGTTCGTCCCCATCAACCTGCTCCTCTAAGGACTTAAGATCAGCACGACGTTGCCTCCGTTTATTCGAATGTTGCCGACGAGCAGACTTGATGTCAAGTTATACACTCCTCAACAGGGAAGGTCGGACTCGACGAGACTATCGGTGAGGTAGATACTGGTAGTGGGGTTGAAATCGGGACCGGCGTGTCAGGTACCTATGTCAAGCCGGCATCTACCCTCAGTGTGTTCGGCACCGACGAACTCATGACGTGCACCGATTTCTGAACCGAAGTCGGCAAAGTGCAAGGTCGAGACCATGAAGTAATCAGTGTGGGTGTCGACATCTACAAAAAAATAATTAATAATAATAAAAAATAACAATAATCAATAAAAAAAAACTAGATAAAAAAAATAATCAATAATTAAGAATAAAAAAATCATCAATAATTCATCATAATCAGAAATAATATATAATCAATAAAAATAATCAATAATGAAAAAACAATCAATAAATAATAAATTATAATAAAAATTATAATAATAAATCATAATAAAAAATAAGCAATAATCAATAACAAAAAAAATAAATAATAATATTATTATATAATAATAATAAAAATAATCAATAAAAAAATCAATAATAATTAATAGCTAATAATAATAAAAAATTATATTAATAATAATAATTAATAATAATGACCAATATTCAATAACAATCAATAAATTCACAAATAATCAACCAAAATATAATCCACAAATAATCAACAATAAGTAATTAAACAATCAACCATATATATACAAATATAACAATCAACCATATGTATATATATACAATAACTAATCAAAAAATCAACCATATATATACATATATATAACAACTAATAAACACTTATAAAACTAAAAAACAATAATATAAACAATATAAATATTTATCCCAAAAAAAAACTAATGAACATTTATAAAAAAAATCATTAATATATATGTATATACATTGTGAAATATATATATATATGTGTGTGTGTGTGTGTGTGTGTGTGTGTGTGTGTGTGTGTGTGTGTGTGTGTGTGTGTGTGTGTGTGTGTGTGTGTGTGTGTGTGTGTGTGTGTGTGTGTGTGTGTGTGTGTGTGTGTGTGTGTGTGTGTGTGTGTGTGTGTATGTATATACATTCTGCAAGAGAGAGCGAGGGGAAACCTACAGTGGCAGATTGAGAGAGGAAGGGGCTACTATTGCGGCAGCGACAACAATTTTTGGTGGCGACGGCGATGAACAGGGCTTGAATGGGAGATGGCTTCGCAACTGTGGTAGAGAGGCAAGTGAGAGAGATAGAGGGGTGTTTGATGCTCAAAAAATTAGGTTTGAGGGGGCAGAGGATTGGCGGGTGCAAAGAGTAGATTAGGGGGTTTTTGAGTCTGAAAATCGAAGAAGAAGAAGAAGAAGAAGAAGAAGAAAGATGAAGAATAAAAAGACTCGTTGTATTTTAAACGTTTAAAGCATGTTACCCGACGGATATTCGTCGGGTATTATTTTAATGATTCATTAGATAATATTGGCGGTTAAATCGAAGCGATAGCACAGAAGCAGAAGAATTTGGTCGTTCTCATGTTACCTGAAGAAGGTTCGTTTGGTAACATTGGACAGTAAATTCAATTTTCGCTAAAACTTGAATTTACCGCCCAAATTTTTATGAAAATTTTGGGCGGTAAATCTGGGCGGGTAACTTAGTGATGTTACTTGATGGATTTTCAACGTTACCCGACGAACATTTTACTAGAATTCATGATAGTTACACTTAGCAATATTTTTTAGAAGTGGTTAATCTGTTACCCAACGAATCTTTGAGGTGTATTCATTGGGTAACATGATACGCTCAACGAATATTCTTGATATTTTTGTCGAGTAACATGGTAAACAAATGTAATAAATGCATTTTCAATTTCCGACCCTTTATTTTGTGCCATTAAGTGTCTAAAATCCACCATACGAAACTCATTTTGTTTCGAGGAGTTTAAGTCGTGCAATTGTAATAGAACGTTTTGTAACCATCTATCCGTTATACACCATTACTTAGGCCCAAAATTAGAAATCTTCTAATTTTTTGCGTAGACGATCTACGAGTATGTACAATAAATGAGGACGGTTAGAGCAGTTGAACTATCAAAATAAATTATTCAAATTTGTAAAAATACCATTTTCATCGAACACTTTGAAACTTTAACATATCCTAAACCGAGACCCTTCAATAACTTCTTCGAGTTATAATGATCTTTAGGAAGACAATTTTCTTTCGGGAGCATTCAAATGACGATGTCAATCATGTGATCAAAAAGCTTTCTCATTTGATTATACTCAATTTTCATGTGCATCAACTCCACAACTATCTTTAGAATAAAAAAAGTCTTATAACTCGGGTACAATTCACGCTGAGCTTCTTCCAAAAATCTATCGTAATGGAGTTTAGAATCCTCGGGTTGGAACCTGGGTGTTTCATCATCCATATCATCGAATGCAGGGGGAAAAACATTCATTAATATCTCAAGCACTTGATCATTATCACATCGCTCATCCAAAGTATTTTTTTCTCGATGGGGCCTAAGAACCGAAGATGTCGATTCAGTATATATTTCTTCGCCATGATATAGCTAATTAGTATAGTTGTGTACGATCCCATTTCAATCCAAATGATATTGAACCTCATTCAACGGCATCCGACCGCAGTTAATACATTTACGGCACGAACAAACTTTACATCTCTCATCAATGCAATGATTACGTGCAATCTCAATGAAGATACCGATCTCATCCATATACTAATCCACAGATCTATCAAAAAATTGCATCCAACTTCTATTCATTATACCTGTTGGCACAAAATAACGTCAATGAAAATAATTCGGTTAACATTGTCGCCTAATGGCTTGACAAGTGAATATTAAAAGTCGCTCGTCATCTAATTACTTTAGTTTTGTTGCCCTATCTCATTCAAGAGTGCACATTTTGTGATGTTTGATTTGTAATCTACGAGTCAAAGTTCCGATCAATGAAAAATTTGACAGCATCTCCTTACAGTTCCCCAAATGCATGACGGATATATTATAAAGAAATATCTAGTACGCATTCAGAAAACATTGTAGGATGCAAACAAGCCAAATTTTCCCCAACCGAAACCTAATGTCGTCGACCACAAAGCACATAGTTGCACACCCCCAAATTGTCCGAATATATGGACAATTCAAGAGTCAGTCAATCAACTTGATTCACTGATTCTCGAACAGGTCTAAGGTTGTTCCTTAAATTTAATTATACGAAATTAATCAACCTGATTAACTTCTCATAAACTGTTGTGAAATATAAACACATTTCACACCATCAAAATATATGAAAAAAAAAAAGTTTACCAACAATTTTCTATTTTCCTAATTTTCTAATTTACTAACATATTTTATAATTTCTTAATTTCCTAAATTCCTAACATATTTTCTAATTTCTTAATTTCCTAAATTCCTAACATATTTTCTAATTTCTTAATTTCCTAACATATTTTTATTTTTCTAATTTTCTAATATATTTTCCTAATTTTTTAATTTCCTATCACAATTTATATTTCCTAATTCATAACATATTTTCCTAATAAATCTTCTAATTACCTACACTATTTCTATACAAATAACCAAAAATTTCAACATATTTTTCACAATAAAAAATAATTTCAAAATCTTCAAAATTATATACCAAACTTAAATACATACTTTTTGTACTGACGAGGGATGAAGTGATGAGGAGATGAATTAATGTTGGTGGATTAATGAAGAGAGGATTTGTGTCAGAGAGAGAGAGAGAGAGAGAGAACTCAAAATGAACTGAAAAAAATAGGTGTGTGTGTGGTGGGGAGAGTTGGGAAAAAGAGTGGATCAGATGCGTTTAATTCTAATAGACTTTTACCCGACAAAAAGATTTGTTGGGCAAAGTTTAATGATTTGTCGAGTAAAAGTAAAATCTTGGCACCCAAACAATTTCCTTCTCGACAATACCATACTCGACGATTTTTTACCGCAGGGTATAATCGATCAACGTTTTATGTTACCCGATGAATATTATCTATAGTATTCCTCAGGTTTGGTGTTGTTATTCGAAGAGCTTATTTTTTTCGTCGGGTAACATTGATACTTTTAACATGCGAACTATTTTTTCGCGTCATTAAGTAACCCGAATGCGGTGTTAAATTTGAAGGGTAAGAGTAATTTTTACAACGAATTTTCCTCCGTGGGGCAAAATCTCGTCAATCCGGGGAAATTTTTGTGTAGTGATTGTTTATATAATATTATATATATATATATTATGCTAATTAATAGTTGCAAGGCTGTTTGGCTGTTTGCTTTCAACCCCCACGCTCGTCATCATTTTTATAACTCAACAACCACCCACCTAACACAATTTAAATGTGCATTGAAATTTTGATTAAATTCATATATGCAACCACTGAATAATTTATCTTCGATGTGACAAACACCACTTGGCTTTATATATAGCCTCGTTCTGCGAATTAGTTGCATTTGGTTTGAAAAATTTCTTCTCCATCTATATTTCCGTTTGATATTTGATATTTATGTTTTTGTTTGATTTGTTTGGATTGTATGGTACCAAGGATTGAAATATCGATATCGACAGATATATCGCTAGCCAAATTTACGGATATCTCGATGGATATATCGATATTGATATCATTTACTGTCGAAAAAAATGATAGAAATTTAGTTTAAAATTTTGAAATTTTTAATGAAATTTTGAGAAAAAATTACGTACCTAATAATTATTATATTGGACTAATAAAAATTATAAATGATTTTGATATAATAAATATATAATACATAATATGATACAATGAAGTCTGATAATGACTAATATATATAAAACCTTAAATATAAACTTAAATTAAAACATAATTTTATTGATAATTTTGCATCATGATTATTTTACTTCTTAAATTTCATTAAAAATAAGTAATATTTATCAAATTCGAACGCATATTAAGCTCTAATTGATGTTGATAATAAATAATAATAATAAGTAATAAATTTATAAAAGACATGATTTTTTTTCCCCTAATAAAAGGTATGGATTGACTTATTGAAATATTAGTTATATATTTATAAAAAAAATCAGTTATATATTATTATTATAATATAGCATTAGTACTTATCCAAATTTAAGAGCAGGGAACTAAAAAAAGAAAAATAAATAAATAAAATATCATTAGAAGCGTGTAGAAGGCTTGGAAGTCAGCAATTTCTTTTGATTTGGAAGACTAAAAGCCTCACTCAAGCTTGAGAGGCTTTCCCAATTCTCAATATCTGGCGGAGACTCCATTGGCAACCTTGTGAGGTTTGCTCAGACCCATTTGTTAAAAAAGGCTTCAACTTTAAGGAATCTCTCCTTTTGCTTAAGCTTTGGGTGAGTGAGGTTAAAGCTAATGGGCGTTACAATGAAGATATGAGGAGCCCCATTTGGGAAGGAGCGCAACTCTGCAGATATAAGTCAATAGACACAAGGTCTTTGATAAAGGCAGGCACCATGGAAGGGGAAAAAAATATGAAGGCCTGAGACGTTAGTCTCTCTCACCGTTTCCATTGTATACTAAAGATCCACGCTACAGGTTACGCCTCGCTGCTCCTCGCCATTCGCTGCCTCTCGCCCCTCGCTGCTCCTCACTCCTACTCGTGCGCTGCTGCTCCTCGCTCCAGCTCGCGCGCTGCTGCTGTTCAGGGAAGGAAAGTTATCCAGTTTTTTGAATGATGCAGGGAAGATGTTTGTATAGATTTGTTCGGTTTGTTGAATTTTCCAAATTTTTCCATATTTTGAATTTTCCAATTTGGACAAATATCGGTGAAATTTTGGCATATATCGGTTAATTTCGCCGATAGTGTTCGATATTGTCTGAAACCGACGATTTTGGGGGAAGATTTTCCTTCACCCTCTCCTTACGTGCCGCGGGTCAAAAATAGCGACATATCCACCGATATATCGGCAATCTGTCCGATATTTTCATCTGTGCATGGTACTCTTTGTTTGAGTTTTGTTTGATTAGTCCGTCTAGAACGACAAAGTTTTAACGAAGTCACTTGTATGCATCAGTTTTATTATCTTCAATGTGTCATTCCTTTTTGTTCATCGAAATCTTATATTTTGAGCTTTAAAAAAAAAGGTATTTAGATGCAAATAAATACTGGTATATATAATGTGTAATAGAAATTATCATAAGAAACATTGATTAATGAACCATCCTCATGACTGATTGCTGATTTTTCTTATGCAATCAGTTTGATAATAAGAAACATTGATTTCTTAAATTATCATATAAATATCATTTTTACTAAATTAAATTTAAATAAATTAGAGATTAATTAGTCATGAATATGTATCAATTAATTGACTGTTAACAACAAGGTTCTTAACTGTTATCCTAATCGTCAATTGTGTTGCTATATATATATATATATTATATATATTACAAAGCAATATTGTCCTCTCTTTTGCAACAAGGTTCTTAACTGTTAACAACAAGGTTTTAAACTATTATCCCAAAATCTATCTCTTTTGCAACTAAAACCATTGGTATTGTCCTCTTAACCCATGCCCATGGGTTACTACCCAAGCCCAAAATAGATTAATGAACCCAACTTTGAATGAGACACCTGGAAGACATCCATGGAGGCATCGCACAAGCACACCCATGTGTGTGGGCCTGAAAATTTATCTAGGAAGATGAACAGTAATGTGGAAGCTTTCCTCCCTAGACGAACACACACTCTTGATGGAAGCTTTGGACTGGGCCTAAACCCCCAACCCAGGACTTTAAACTTGTATCCTCGCCCCCTTGACCACCAACCACTGTGAGGGCAGTCATTGTTGGTGGCCTTTCGATCCACCGAAGCCCTAAAACTCAACTACTCTCTCGGGTTTCGAACAGAGCTAGTCAAAAAGGAGGTGACCATCGTTGTCGATTGAGAAGAAAAAACTGACCATGAGCAGACCCATGACCTCCCTTACCTCACTGCGACTTTGTTCGAGCTAGGAGAAGTCTGTGAGGACCACCACTACATCCTCTATGATCTCGACTCGACTCAAGATAGAAAATCTACCTAGAAAGCTTACGCTTGAATCAGGTACCATCTCGAGCCCTTAACTTCATCTTTCACTTCGCCTCGTCACAAGGAAGCTAATGGTGAGCTTGCATTTTGTCTCGTCACAAGGAAGCTAATGGTGAGCTTGCATGCAAGTTTTGTTGCGAGGAATGGCGACGACGAGTACGACCCAATTCAAACCTCGTGAATAATAACTCGAAGCGTGTGGGCTCAATTGAAGGTAAAATCATTCCCTTAAACTCCCAATCTATTCTTAAGACCGTGAGCAACCCTCTGAACTAACTACATGTTGAGTTGGTCTTGTGTAAATGGTGTTTTGAGAGTACTTCAGAGGATGTTTCTGGTCTTGCGCATTAATTAAACTTTTACCTCAAGATCGAGACCGTGCAACCTATCGTAGGTTTCGTACTGTCTAATCATTGGGGACCCTCCGATGGTACGGGAAGAAAAATCAACGCATGGTGCTCTTCTTCGTCTTTTAAAACTTGCAATTGTTATGCCTACGATATGAGGACCCTGTCCTTGTTTTATGGTTGCTATTACTCAAATTGTTTGTGTACATACCTTTGAGATAGTTCATACCACATGGTCCTTATGTTGCATGGATTTTACACTTCTGATTTATGTGTCGTTTTCAATATGGTTCATGTCAGGACCCGTCCTCAATCCCCCTGGGATTAACGAGGAACGCCCCTGATCCCGTCTGACACGGAGTGTCAGCCAAGGGAAATTTCCAACCTTTGCCCTCCAGGGCTATCAGAGTACGCCAGGATCCGGAGGAGGTATGTGATATCTCGGTCTCTGCTACAGTCCGCATCGTATCCAACCTAAAAGGTATTAAAAACATAAAGACTGTAAGTGGACAAAAAGTAATAGTTTCGTAAAAACATTTATAAAGACCTTTATACCCTTCACTAAAACGCATGCATGCATAGTAAAACCATTTATCCAATCACACATGTTTAATAACCATATTTAGGGTCTCTGCCCCAAGTTTCATAAATACAAGTCACACGGGCTCCTGTCCAAAACTATTTACAAAAAACCATAACATAGTAAACATATGTGGGATCTCAGCCCAAATCCATTTATCATCATAAAACACAATTTCTCAAACCAATTGAAATCATGTTTATCCATTATATATCATATCACCGAACCTGTCATGGTATATAGAGCTACGCGCGTGCTAATCGGGGTCTCAAACCCAAGTCTCTCCAGGATCCACCCAGGTCAATGTCCGTAGATCAATGACCCTCCATGGAGGTAATGAACCATGCCCATCCTGAGAGTAAGGAACCCAACTGGAGGGCGACTCCACTCAGTCAGTGCTCCGTGACTACTCTGGGTCCACCCAGGCCAACGACCCTCCCCGGAGGAGACAATCATATATAAAGGATGACATATGAAAAACCTTTTGAAATCATTCTTTAAACCTTCAAGGATTCATGCCCGGCCCCCATAAGCCGTCATGAACCATAAAATCCTTTCAAGGGTTCATGCCGGTTCCCATAAACCGTCATGACCCATAAAACCTTTCCAGGGTTCATGCTGGTTTCCATAAACCGTCATGAACCATAAAATCCATTTGTAACACATAGCTGGGCCCTAGGCCTGAATCCACATACAAACTGGACCTCCAGTCTGAATCGTAAACCAACTGCGCCTCCGGCCCGATGCCTTGTTAAATAAAAAAGATCACAAGTCCGAGAATTTGTAGATCAAATGGGTTTCGAACCCGAGTTTACCTTCTCAAATCCAAAACCATTTCATTAAATCATATCCAAAACCATAAGTACGGAAAATCAGAGTAAAACTGAAAAACCTCGATTTACGTGCAAGCACGTAAATCGCCTCGTAAAGCGTGAAACCATATAATTCACAATCATCCAAATCAACATCATAGAATCATATTCATAATCCATATAAAACATTTATGCATGCATCACAGTTTAGAAATCAAGGTCCACTCACAGACCGTCCGAGCTGCCGCCTCGATTTGCGTGTCATACGGCTCTCCGGAGCCAATCACCATCACCGGGACTCCCAAACCTGTCCAAATCCTAATAGAAGGTTACCAACTATTTAATTAACCTCCCACTAAAGTCACGTAATTTTCCGGTACTTTTAACTATTTTTAAACTCGATCTGAAACCTTCTGATGCCTCGAACATTATCGAGACGGTGTCCGATCGACACGAAACCAGTCCCAAAATGTTGGTTACATCGAATAGAAGATTTCACATGTTGAATACTTTTCAAAACATTGGGACACGCGCCCCCACGCTCCCAATGAAGTCCCGGTGCACTGTTCATCATCTCCTACAATGAACTGAACCGGTTTTCTGGTTCTTGGACCGGTCTGGACCGGCGTGACTGGTCCGATGGTTTTCCCCCTTTTTTTTGGTCCAATTCAAGCCCTAATTAATCCTCTCTTCCTTACATCCATATGAATCTAAATATATGAATTTAGAACATTAAAAACCTACATAAACTCATGGTTCGATCATCCCCCCCCCCCTTTGATGGTTCGATCATCCCCCCCTCACGGTTCAAAACCTCCATTTGTTCCCAGGCTTCACAGCCATCAAATCCCATCAAAAATCTTCATATTAAATCCCTAGAAACCTAAATAACCCTATCCAAACGTTCAAAACAATCCATAATGCCTAAATCGACAAATAGAGGAAAAATGGGTTAACCGAGTACTTACCATTTCTCAGCCATGCACGGCGGCCCAGCCGCCTCCTGCCGCCTTCCTCAACATCCTCAACCTCTCTCTCACTCTCTGGGTCTCATAACCAAGGTCATAGGGTACGGTTTGGGTTGCACAGCGGAGAGGAAATGAGATCGGGTTTGGTGGGGTGAAATGGGAATGAATGATCGATGAAGATGATATGCATGAAGGGAGATTGGTGTCCATTGGATGGGTGACACTTGTCACTCATCCATAGGGCAGGAACTAAATATCTGGGCCCACTAGCTGCCAAATGTCACTTGTCTCGTAATTCGTGCAATAGTGTACTTGAACTTCCGTGAACCGTAACTTCGCCGTCGAACGTCCGAATTCGACGTGCCGCCTGTCTATGGATTCGTATCGTCCTGATCTACGTAACGGTCCTCGGACCTCGGCCATCGGACATCCCGGTCAAAAAGTCAACATTTTGCCCCTTTTAACCAAAATTACCAAAATGCCCTTAAACTTCCGAACGTCATAACTTCTTCCTCGAATGTCGGAATTGAACATGCCACCTGTCTGTGAACTCATGGCGTCTCGAACTACGTTACGATCATTGGTCAAAGTCCATTTGACAGCCAGAATAAAAAGTCAACATTTTACCCATTCTAGGGGCAAAATGGTCATTTTGCATCGTTCGTCCGATTTTGCCTAACTAATCACGGATTAACCTCACTAATCGTGAAATCGTGATTAGTCACTAATCTAATCCTGGAATTCGGGATGGGTCGTTACAGTTCTAGTCTGGCTTGACACTAAAAAGAATTCACAATTTTTTTTGGCAAATGATTTCACTTTATTACTGAGTTCCTTACGTTTTTTATGTGACCTTGTGAATTTCCTTACTTGCGATGATAAACCTTTCTGCACTAAAATAAGTTTTATCAGTATCAAATTGTAGCACATACTATGACGTGATACATTTTGGGTGCCAGTTACATAAGTTTCACTTGACCAATCTGTTAAAATTTTCTTTTACAACATGGTTTTCTAGTATATCCATCGCGCAATTTTACAACTGGGAGTCATCCCCCTATATGTCATTTTTGCTCAAACTAATGTTAACATCAATCTTAACATCGCTTCTAGCTACCATTTTAGACCCTTGAGGGTATTTCGGTTTTTAATAAATTTTATCTCCCCATAGATTCAGTAAATGCTTTAAAAGTTTCTTCCTTGGATTTCACGTTTTGGCAATTTTGCCTCATCTCATGTGTCCGACTTATTTTTATAAATTTTCTCTCACCCTCTTTCCTGGTGATTTACGTGTTCTCGAGATTGGGATGGATTTGAAACTTATGCTTTCTTTTTCAACATCAAATGTTCTTATAAGTGAAAATTTTGGATCTACAAGATTTGACTTTTATTTTAAAATAATTATTTTCAACTTGACAACTTCAGCCCATATGTTCATTTATGTTCTAGGTGTTTTTTTATTACTAGCCAATGTTATGCACTTTTGAAACTCTCCAACTCGTACAAACCTTCCAATGACCCTTAACATTTTGTTTTGAATCGAGGCATTTTACCATTACAGATTCAACTTTATTCTCACCTTTCCTTGTACCATTTACCTTATCTTTTTATTATACCATTTTCGTCCTTTGAGTCACTAACCGGTGTGTTAAATAAATTTGCCTACATCCCAGATTAGGCTTTACTTGCAATAACTCAAGTTTGTTGACGGCAAGATTATGAGATCAATTACCATAACTTATTGACGATCATTTTGATCTTTACAAAATTTCCCTTAGATCATTACAGTACCCTATTTTTTAATCAACAGTTTCATCTTCGTATTTTTATACGACCGCTGACCTTGAATTTAGATTGAAACAACATTTTTTAGAACTAGATTTAATGTAACGACCCGTCCCAAATTCCATGATTAGATTAGTGACTAATCACGATTAGTGAGGCTAATCCGTGATTAGTAGAGCGAAATCAGACGAACGATGCAAAATAACCGTTTTGCCCCTAGTCGTGGCAAAAAGTTGACTTTTCATCCGGGCGGTCAAATGGACTTTGACCGATGACTGTGACGTAGTTCGTGACGTCACGAGTTCATAGACAGGTGGCACGTTCAATTCCGACGTTCGAGGAGGAAGTTATGACGTTCGGAAGTTTAGGGGCATTTTGGTAATTTTAGTTAGAAGGAGCGAAATGTTGACTTTTTGACTGGGATGTCCGATGGCCGAGGGCCAAGGACTATTATGTAGATAAGGATGATATGAATCCATAGACAGGCGGCACGTCGAATTTGGACGTTCGACGGTGAAGTTACGGTTCACGGAAGTTCAAGTGCACTATTGCACGAATTACGAAACGAGTTAACTTTTGGACTTAGTGGGGGCCCAGATATTTAATCCCTACCCTATGGATGAGTGACAAGTATCACCCATCCACTGGCCAACTTCATTCATTCATGCATCTCCTTTTTCCCGTGCATTTTCATTTCTCCATTCAAACACAAAACACCCACCCAATCTCACCCTTTTCCTCCCATCCGTGCAAACCAAAACCCATCCAATCTTCACCCATGACCAGGCAGAGGACCAAGGAGACTGAGGAGGTTGCTGGGTGGCCAGAACCGCCATCCACGGCGGCTGGAAGGAGGAAGAACCCGTGAGGTTCACGGTTAGCCCATTTTGATCCATTTTTCCATTTTTGTTGTTATGGTTGGTTTTTAATGGTTTTAATGAGTCCATTAGGTTGTTAGGGACATGTTAGGAAGGTTTAAGGAAGCTTGGGATGGCTGGGCAGCCATGGGAGAGTTTTGGGAACTTTGAACTGTTTGGTTCAAAATCGAACCATGGGTTTAGGCGGTTTTTAGGTTGTTTTAAGGATTGGAATGGATAGAAAACACCAAAATATGATGAAAGGAACCAAAAAGGAAGAACTAGGATGAAAAATGGGGTGTCCAGGGCTGTGAACCGGTCACACCGGTCCAGTTGGACCGGCCAAACCAGGTGAACCGGCCAGGAACAGTAAAACCGGTCTGCTGGAGGTTAGTGCCGATGAACAGTAATATGTGCCTTCTTGGAGCGCGTGAGGGTGCGTGGGCCATAATTTGGGGAAGTGTTCAACACGTGAAATCTTCTATTCGATGTAACGAAGATTTTGGGACTGGTCTCGCATCAATCGAACATCGTTTTGATAGGTTTCGGGTTGTTCGAAGGTTTAGGATCGACTTTAAAAATAGTTAGAAAATCGAACATCCGTACGGCACGCAAATCGAGGCGGCAGCTCGGACGGTCTGTGAGTGAACCTTGTTTTCTAAATTGGTGCATGCATAAATGTTTATTATATGTTTTATTACATTTTTGATGATGCCATGGGTGCATTTGTATGTGGTTACGTGTAAGCACGTATTTCGAGGTTTCGGCCTTATACGGTGCTTATACGGGTTTGTATGTCTTTATTGGTCTAAATGAAAATGTTTTGGATTTCTAAAAGGATAAACTTGGGTATGAGACCCATTTGGTTTTGTCTCGGGCATATGACTCTATTTACGACCTTCGGGTCTAAATCGTGGTTGCGACGGGTGCTATGTGCACGGCGATCGACGATACGACGCTCGCCTCCGGATTGGGATGTGTTCCTTCCGGAGAGGTCACGATGCACGATTCGTGGTCGGGCAGCCTGGGGAGGCTCGACTTCGGAGTGCTGATGGGACAGGATATCGATCGATGATGAGTGCACCATGATCTTGTGGTGGTCGCGTCGGTTGATACGTTCACGGCGACATACCAGGATTGAGGGCGGTCCTGGATGGATGGTTGCACGCATCACTATGATCAGAGTCGTGACTGACCCTTAGATATCGGGCGCAGTGACCAGTTAAGTCATATGTTCGGGCACGATACCCAGTTACTTTAAGGTTTATGATTTCGGGTCAGGGACCCTACGTGGATTTCCAAGTTCATGACGGTTTATGGGAACCGGCATGAACTCTGGAAAGGTCATTGTGGTTCATGACGGTTTATGGGAACCGGCATGAACCTTTGTCAGGTCATTATGGTACATGACGGTTTATGGGAACCGGTATGAACCTTGGTTAATGGATGTTATGGATCATGACGGTTCAAGGGAACCGGGCATGAACGTTTATGTTATGTATATATATGTATTCGTATACCTTCCTTTACTTCTATTATCTCCTCCGGGGAGGGTCGTTGGCCTGGGTGGACCCCGGAGTAGTCACGGAGCACCGACTGAGTGGAGTCACCCCCCAGTTGGGTTCCTTACTCTCAGGAAGACTATGGTTACTATTACCTCGAGTAGGATCAGTGGTCTGCGGACATTGACCTTGACTTTGAGAAGACTCGGATTGAGACCCGGGTAGCACGCGCGTAGCTTTGGATACCATGACAAGATTGGTTGTGTGACTTATATGCTATATGATATATGATGTGTGTTTACACAGGTTTTGGGCAGTGGCCCGTATGGTTGGTTTCTTATGGTTTGGGCCGAGACCCTTGTGGATTTGGGCAGTGGCCCGTATGGTCGTTTTCATGATGGTTCTTTCAACCTTGGTTTTGGACTTAGTTCCCACATATGGTTTATTTCGGATAAATGGTTTTCGAATTCATGCATGCTTTTTAGTGAAGGGTACAAAGGTCTTTTATGAAATATGTTTTTATAAACTCTTGTTTTGTCCACTCACAGCTTTTAATGTTTTGACTGCCCTTCAGGTTGACATCGGATGTGGACTGTAGCAGAGACCGAGATATCACATACCTCCTCCGGATCCTGGCGTACTCTGATGGCCCGGGAGGGCAAAGGTCAGAAATATCCCTTGTCTGACACTTCGTGTCAGACGGGAGCAGGGTCATCCTGCACTAATCCCCGGGGGATTGGGATGGGTCCTGTCATTTAACCACCACATGTCATTTGTTTTTGGTGAGCCTACCACTTTTGTGAATATCCATCGTATATTTCTAGGTTCTACACATAATGACTGCATGGGTGAGCTAGCTAGTGGATGCTTAGACCTTCTTTACATTTGTGCATCTCTAAACCTACGAATGATAGTGGTTGAAGTTTGACAGGAACCTTTAGTACGAAAATGATTGGACTTCCTCCCACACTACTGATTATATAAACCGTGTAATGATAGATTCCATGTAACTAAGATTCATTCAATACAACTACAACATTGTTTGCTTCATTTCTCTCCTAACTTTCTTCTTTCTTATCTGTTTCTTCTTCTTCATCTTCTATTCTAACATGGTATCAAGAGCCACAAAGATGGTTAACCCCAAATGATCCTACTTCAATTGTTCTTCTTCACTCTTTCTATATCCTCCTTCTTTCTTTCTTCTTCTTGAAAGGAAAATTTGAGCTCAACTGATTGGTGTTTACCAGGTGTTTGATAGAAAGACCCAACCAAGATTTCATTTTTTTTCTTCTCAACATCACATTCTTCAGTCACCAATTGCATGTCTCGCATCAACTATGTGAAATTCTGTTCAAGTCAAACTAGATGATCATAACTATCTTACATGGAACTTTCAAATGGAGCTCCTCCTCAATGTTCATGGCTTGATGGGGTTTTTCAATGGATCCAATTCGTGTCCTAGGATGGTTTTTTTCATCCTTAACAACTACTGATGATTCTGTTGCATAGGTCGTGAAGATTTGGACAATGCATGATCAGGCTCTCGTGTAGTTAATTACAACCACCCTATCCACTTCTGTCATGTCTTCTGTCATAGGCTGCATATCTTCCCAAGAAATATGGTCAAATGTATGTTACAGGTTTGCCTCAGTTTTCTAAAGCTCTAATATTTCAAGTGAAAACCGATCTTCAAAACATTAAGAAGGGATCGACGAATATCACTCAATATTTGTAAAGAATTAAAGATTCAAGGGACATGCTAATCGTGTGGTGTTCTTTTTTAAAATGAAATGTGGTCATCTTGACCTTGAGGGGATTACCTGATGAGTGCAACACATTCAGTTGTGTAATCAGAGGTAGGGAAAGCATGGTTTCTCTCGAGGAATTCAGATCTCAACTTCTTACTAAAAAAGTTGTTCTTAAACGATCTATTAAGCAGTTTCCTTTTCTTTATGCTATGGTTGTTACTAGGAGCTCAGGTTCTCTCTTTAAAAATTATACTACTGTAAATGGTTCTACAAGTTCTGATGTCCAAGATCAAGTTCCTAGTGTTCCATGAAATGGAAAAGCACCTGTTTCACAATACTCACCTTATGAACCTTAGTCTAATGGACAACAAACAGGTAACTTTCAACAAGTGAGTAACAATCTTCAACAGTTTGGTTATAATGGTGGTTACAATGCTCCTTTCTACAACAATCAGTATAGAGAAATTGGTTACAGAGGGAAAAAAAACAAGAACTATACCAATGGAGGCAGATTTAACTCAGGATGAGGTGTCCTTGGTCCTTCAAATCTGCCATACTACCAAAATCCCTCATAGCTCCCAACCTATCAAATATGTGGGAAATAAGGACATTTTGTTGTTGATTGCTATCAGAGACATCATGATGCCCCAGGTTCTGAGCCCTGCCAAATTTGTTGGAGATATGGACGCATAGCTATGAATTGCTATCATATTCAAAACTACTCATATCATGGAAATCCACCCTCTCCTGCACTGAATGCCAACTTGACTACCATGGCTGCCACTGCTCTTTATGCTGGTCCACAACCTCATAGGGAGTATTAGGTTGTAAATACAGGTGCTACAACACACATGACAGCAGACTTGAATCAGATCACTATGGTGACACCTAATACTTCTTCTGACAGTGTCACTATTGTTAGTGGCTCAGGTTTGAAAATTACTAATATAGACAAATCCTCAATTATCCTTAATAATCAATGACAGGACCCGTCCCGATTCCACAGGGACCACAAGGGGACGTCCCTTCACCCGTCTGACACCCAAAATAACGTTCCAATTTTAACCTCAAAAGTTCAAATGAATAAATAACCAAATAAAGTTATACATCAAATCCGAAATAAACCGATGTCAGACAAGGGATAAAGTTCCAAATTACAAATTGCGAGCACAACTCTAAAATAAACCTGCGGGCAAACCACACAACAGGAGATCAGGTACGCGGAAGTAGATCTATGCCTCAGCCTCAGGATCCTCCTCTACCTCAGTAGCACAGCCTGGAGGGGTTACCAAAACATTAAGGGTGAGTGGGCCGAAACTCAAGTTTATTAAAACAGTTTAATATGTAAAACATATAATTTACCCCTCCGTTTTCCAAACATGCATGCATCAGAATTTAAAACCAAAAATCATATAGTATGAACCATAAGGCATGTAATAAAATCATAAGATAATTTTAGCTACTGCACTATACGCTCTGATCCTGACATCCCAGATGCCTGACGTCCCTGACGTCCAATAAGGTCATAGTCTCAAGGCTACGCGTGCCACTCGGGGTCTCAATCCCGAATCAAATCCCCGAACCCTGTCCAGGTATGGCATGTCAAATGCCTAGCGTCCTAGACGCTCGACGTCCCTGACGTCATTTTACGGTCCGGTTCCTCCGTAGAATGACCCCTGGCAGGCAATGCGCCGTGACCACTCCGGGGTACCACATCCGGAGGAGACAATATCATAAGAGTGGATCTATACAGTGCAGTACCAAATTCATTTTATTGATATCCACATGCAAAACATATATATACATAGATAAAATCCAAACCAATCCTTAAGTTTCATCAAAACGGGTCTCAAACCCAAATACCGTGGAACGTGCCATAATCATAATTTCAATATCATCAAAACCGTTTCTTGATTCCAGCATGTGAATATAAGTAAATCAGAAAACATTTAAGCATGCAAGGGTTTAATGAAATCGGGCCCACTCACAGTACAATCCCGCGGTGAACCTGCGCGTACGAACTTGTACCGGGATTATCGTACAATTCCTGTCAGTCCAAATCACACGTAAGGGTCACTATTAGTCTTACACATTTATCCAAAAGGTCCGAAACAGAAACCGGCTCGGGGAAACGGTCCAACACGTTTCCCGAGACAACCGGCCCTAAACTGACCCTCCCAAACTATCTCAGATCAACATGGTTAATTCATCAAAAATGTTCAGAATGATGAGAGAAACAAAATTCATGTTGATCGTGATCGGAGATAAGGTCCAACGCGCCCTCACGTGCCGCCCAAAGTGGCTGCGCGTGAAAATCACGCGCCTGACACTGTAGCTACAGTGTCACCACCTTCACCCGTTTGTCTGTAATATGGGCCTGCCACCCGCGGCTTGACCCGGTTAATTAACCCTCAATTTCCACTTGATTTCACTCGTATTTGATCCTAACCTGTTTATTAACTATCTAATTTAGGTTCTGAGACATTAATCAACCTCGACAAGTCCCCGATCGACCCATCGACCCGTGATCAACCAAACGGGTCAATCACCAGAACTTCCTGGTTTCTAACTCAATCTCCAATTAACTTCACAGGAAGCATAATAGGATCAAAATGAACTAAAATGAACAATCAATTGTGTCTGAAAGTACCTGAAGGTTGTCGTCCCAAGCTCTACAACTTCACTGAAAACGGCAACCTCTGTCCCAGCTCAACTGTGGCTGGTTCCCCTCGATTTTGATGTGGTTGAGTTCCAAATACTCCCAGAAGACTAAACCAGGCTTTGGTTTGGTCCAACAATCACTAGAAATCAAAACCCGATTTTCCCTCCAATTTTCCCCGAAATGGTTTCTCTGGTTTTCCTCTCCAATTCTCAGTTTCTTCAACAGCAGAATGAAGCTCACTCAAATTCCACTCAGTTTAAACTATCAGTGCTACCCAACAGCTCGTGGAAACCCAGTCTGGCCACTGAGAAAATTTCCCAAAATGCTTCGAATCTTCAATTAACAAATTGATCGTGCTGGGTGGATGAATCAGACCACGTTTGATGCTTCCAAAAGTTTTAAACAATCCATACTTTCCAGCACACCCTTGAATAATCAATTGTGCACTCAGAACCACCGCACATGGTGGTGTCGCCCATGTTCCCCCGTGGTTGCTACAGTAACCAGGGGTAAAATGACCAAAATGCCCCTAGTTCAAAAATTACCAAAATGCCCTTCACTTTCTAGACCCGCAACTCAGCCATAAGAAGTCCGATTTCGGCGTGCAGCCTGTCTACGGACTCAGGGCGTCGAGACCTACACAACGGTCCTCGAGTCGGGTGAAAATTAGTTGCCAAACGAAAAGTCAACATTTTTGCTCTCATCGTCCAAATTACGGTAATGCCCCTGAACTTCCGATAGTCATAACTTTTTCCCTGATCGTCCAAATTGGACGTGCCACCTGTCTATGAACTCGTGACGTCCCGAACTACGTCACAGTCATTGGTCAAAGCCCGATTGACCCATCAATCAAAAAGTCAACAAATTGGGCAATACAATTCACAGGGGTAAAAACGTCAAACCATACATTAAATTACTTTATTATAATCCTCGAATTTCCGGGGTGTTACAATCAAGAACCTAAATTCTTTCAGTTTTTTCAAGTTCTCCATGTTCCTCATATATCTCAAAACATGCTTTCTATTAACTATTTTTGCAAGGATAATCATTATCGGTTTATTCTTGATGAAAATTGCTTTATGATTCAGGATAAGACCACAAGGAGAATCTTATATAGAGGTCTGGGAAATGAGGGTCTGTATCCCATCCCTTTTCATATACCAAAGTTAGCATCTCAAATTCCTTCTGCCTTGTTATGCAAGAAAACACAACATTCTCTATGGCATCACATATTAGGCCATCAATCAAATACCATTGTTTTTGTTATTCTGCATAAGTCTGCTACCTCTACTTTTCCTGATGCCAATCAAGTAGTTTGTGAATTTTGTTTACAAGGCAAGTTTACTAAGTTGCCTTTTGTATTTCTTGCTTTAAAGTCTATTGTTCCTTTTGAATGCATACACACTAATGAATGGGGCCTTACTCAAGTTCAATCTATAGATGGTTTAGGTATTATGTCACTCTCATAGATGAATGTACCAGATATATTTGGTTGTTTCCTATGACGAATAAATCATATTTTTGTTCTGTCTTTCTCTCAATTCATGCTTTCATTACCAGCTCCTACTCTGCTTTTGTTAAAGTTTTGCAATCTGATAAGGGGGTGAGTACACTGGAAACAACCTGCTGCACAATCTATTATCTAAAGGCCTTAAACACCAAAAATATTTTCCATACACTCTAGAATAGAATGACCTAGCTGAGAAAAAGTGCAGGCATATCATTGAAATCACTATTACACTTTTACAATCTGCCAAACTCCATTTACAGTTTTGGGTCCATGCATGTCTCATTGTTGATTTCCTGATAAACAAAATGCCTCGCTCCATCTTACAAATGCACTCTCCTCATGAAAAAAAAATTTGGGATTTTAGCTGATATTTCCATTTTGAAATTATTTGGTATAAGTCAAACAAACTTCAACCAAAAACTGGTAAATGTATTTTCTGGGATATGCAAATCACTACAAAGGCTACATCTGCTTCAATCATCTCTTCTAAACTTTTATTTTCCATGCATGTTTTATTCATTGAATATGAGTTTCTTTATCACAGTCTGGTGTCTAAATCCATATTTTATGATCCATCTGTCAAGTCTGTTACTACCACTCATGTGTTTCCTTCTTCTTTTAGATATACTCCTTGTTCGCAGTCCTCATAGCTCACTTATTCTCAGAGAACATCTGATCATATGGTTCCTCATTTAACTATACCTCCATCTCTACCACTCAATCCAGTAAACTCAATACCAATTAATATAGTGCTTGATTTCACAAACCCATATGGTGCCTTGTCAACTGCTTCAAGCAATGGTGATTCTGCTGATTCATCAGTTTCTTCAGACTCAGTAGCATTTGAGCTTGCATTCCTACAAGTTGGTCTTCCCATCACATGAGTTAATATCCACTCTATACAAACTAGATCCAAGATTGGCATTATCAAGAAAAAGGCATTGAGTTCAATTGTTACTAAGGATACAGATGTTTCTACCACTGATCTATCTTCCTATAAAACTGCAGCTACCTCTCCTCTTTGGTAAGCAGTAATGCAAGAGGAGATTGATGCATTGCATGCTTAGGATACCTGGTCCTTGGTTCCTTTTCCTACAAACAAGAATTTTCTAGGCTGTAAGTGGGTTTATAGGATCAAGAAGCATTCAGATGGCTCTATTGCTACATATAAGGCCAAACTAGTGGCCAAGGGTTTCAATCAGGACCTGGTTTGGATTATAGAGAGAGGCGGGGATTCCGAGAAGACTGTTATAAAGGTATCAGAATCATAAGTCCGTAGACAAGCGGCACACTAAAGTCGGAAGTCGAATGATTCTAGTAAGGGTAAAAAACCCTTGGGAGCATTTTGGTAATTTATGCCTAAAAAGGCATTTCGGTCATTTTGCAATAAAGACTTACTAGATGCTGCCAGGTGACAGGCTCTAGATGTAATGACCCATTCCGGAAATTGGGATTAAATTAGTGGTTAATGATGGATTAGTGAAGTTAATCGGTGATTAGTTGGATGTGTTCGGACGGACGGTGCGAAATGACGATTTTACCCCTAGAATTGGATAAAATGTTGACTTTTCGATTGGGTGAACAAATGGCTTTTGACCGATGACCGTGACGTAGTTCGGGACGTCATGAGTTCATAGACAGGTAGCACGTCCGATTCCGACATCCGAGGAAAAAGTTATGACGTTCGGAAGTTCGAGGGTACTTTGGTAATTTGGTTAAAAAGGGCCAATTTGTTGAATTTTCAAACGACATGGACTTTTCACATAAATCGAGGACTGTTAGGAAGGTCTTGATGCCCTGAGTACAACGACAGGTGGCACATCGTCATCGGACTTTGGATGAATTAGTTATGGGTCTAGCAACGTAAGGGGAATTTTGGTAATTTGTTACCTTGGGAGTTGTGCCCAGTGATTAGTGGACATGTCGCTCTCTTTCGAAGTGTACCCAATAAACTTGGGACACTTTTCCCTCTCCAGATTTCTGTGGAAGCCTCATAACCGCCTTCACAAAAGTTAAATGAAGCTGGATTGTGCACAGGTGAGCAAAACGTAAGAAAACAGAGTAACCAGAGAAGAAACCTACTTCTACCACCCTTGATCTTCCTCATTTTGACATGCTCTGTGAATGAAAAAAAAACATGGACTGTACGGAGTGTGATGGTGCTGACACGATGAGCCGTCGTGGATGGTGGCTTGAGGAGTGAGGAAAACAGAGAGGTGCAAGCACCCTGTTTCATTCAAATGGTACTTGGACGATTGAGGCTAAGATAAGTGTAGTGGTGAGTAGGAGGCTGCTCAGGAAGGTCAGAGAAGTCAAGTGAGGCTGAGTTTGAGGTTGGCCGTGGACGACAGCCATGGAACTCAAAGACGGGATAAGTGTCTTCAAAAATGGTAACTAAAGGTTTAGCTGTTTTTAATCGAAAGTGATAACTGGGAATTGTTTCTGGAACTTCTAGGAATGTTCTGGGAGCAAAATAAAATGAGGAGGTGACCAGGATTGCTACAACTCGAGGACAGACCAGGACCGGTTTAATTTTTTATTTGGGAGGTAAGCTAGGTCTCTGATTCTTAGCTTTTGGACGTCTAAAAACACTTAGGAATGGAAGGACGAAGCTTTTGGGTTTGAAAGGAACGAAATTGGACTAGAATTAAGCAGAAAACCGCCCACGCCGGTTCACGGTTGGACCGGAATTGCAGACCGATTCAGACCGGTCAACTAAGGAAGACGGTGAACAGTGCTTAGGCGAGTGGCTTCCACGCGCAGCCACTTTAGGCTGCCCGTGTGGGCACGTGGCACGTATTTTGAGGAAGTGTCCAACATGTGAAATGATGTAATCGATGTAACGAACATTTTAAGACTGGTTTCGAGTTGATCGGACATCGTCTCGATATGTTTCGGGATGTCCGAAGGTTTTAGGCCTCAGTTAAAAATAGTTAAAAATTCGGGAAACTTACGGGGCTTTAGTATAAGCTTTATGAAGTATTTAGTAACGTTATTATGGGATTTGGATAGATTCAGGAAAGTCAATACTAGTGGATAAGCCGGGAACAGTATAAGTGCGCGCGTATCGAGGCAGCGGCGAAACGGTCTATGAGTGGACTTTGCTTTCTAACTCTTGATGCATGCATATATGTTTTTATATGTTTTTCTATATTTGATTCTATGATTTGATTATTATCTTGATGATTTACGGTTTTGCATGTATTTCGAGATTATTACGTATTTGCACGTTTTACGAGATTTTAATTATGTGGCGATTTGAGATAATTTGGTCGGGATTTGAAATATGATTTGATTTCAATGTTTTGAAATGGATTTCGGAAAAGTGATTTCGGGCTTGGAGCCCTGTTCATGTGATTTCGAAACAAGATTTCGGTTTTGGAACTGGATTTCGAAAACGATGTTTCGGATTTGGTTTTGAAACTTGGAAAAGGAAATTCTAGATTTGGGTTCGGGATGATGGTTCCGGATGCCAGCTTACGGAATCATTGTTACGAATTCGGATATGGATTTTCTATGGTTTTCACTGTTGATTGAAAATGGTTTTGGGTTTAAAGACCCGGAAAAAGAAAAGAAAAACTGATGGATCTGGTTTTGAGTTTAAAAACTCGGTTGATTGACGGGGGGAGGGCCCTGAATTGATATGTTTTGAGTTTAAAGACTCGGTTATGATACCCCCCCCCCCCCCCCGGCGAGGCCTGTTGATTGTGTTTTGAGTTTAAAGACTCGTTGATATCTCGGGAAGGCCTGATTATTGCGCATGGTTTTGAGTTTAAAGACTCGGGCGCACTTGAGATCCAGAAAACTCGCATGATTGATATTTTCACTGGTTTTTCACTGGTTTTTAGATATTTTGGGCAGTGGCCTGGATGACTTGGATTTGATGAGTATTGGGGCTGAGTTCCTGTACTTTGAGATTGATTTATGATTTTGGGCTGGGGCCCTGGGTTTGAACTGCGGATTTGAAGGAAGAAATGATTCTGGTTTTCATTGATTAGTTTGGATATGAAATGGTTTCATGACATGGATTTTATATGCATGCATTGGTTTTTGCGTGGAGGGTAAAATGTCTTTCTGCTAAACTGTTTTATGAAATTACTATTTATTTTTGTCCACTCACAGTCTTTTCATGTTTTTGATACCCTTCAGGTTGTTGCGGTGCGGGATGTTGGTGGAGAGAGACGGAGACATCACACACGCGATCCATAGTAGATTCTGCGCACTCTGGGAAGTCCGGAAGTTTTTGGCACGGTTAGATCGAGAATCCCTTGTCCGACTTACGTGTCACATGGAGATTGGACATCGGTTTAGCCTTCGTGTCATGCGTAAGTTAGACGGGAGCAGGACTTAGCCCTTAATCTTGGGGGATTGAGGGTGGGTCTTGTCACTAGAAAGGCCTGAAATTTCTCCTTCACCGACTTCTTCCTCTATTGATCAGTGTAGGTGTGTGCTAGTATGTGGTTTTCGATGGCCATGGGTCGAACACCATGAAAGGTGTTGGCCAAGAGAGAGAGCTGGAAGTTGAGGGAGGAAGCATTTGAAAACGAATGAGAGATTGAGGGGAGGATATCTTGAGAGATAAAGGGGACACTGTGATGATATTTTGAGGATGGAAAACCCTCATCAGTTGTGAACTCGAAACTCCCTCGAAGGGTTTATAATTTTGAACTTCTATTTGAGGTCTGGTAACTTGATAACAAGTATCCCAATGTCCTTCTGGGAGCCTTGGTATTGTGTTGGGCCTGAAAACAAGGAAGTTGGAAAAAGGAGACACTCTCAGATGAAGATTGAGGTTTTGGGTGAAGTTCTTGGATTCGAGCCTAACCTTCGAGGTGAGTTCTTGTTATTACTTTGTTGTAGATCTCTTCATAGCATCTAGTATAGTAGATTAGCCATTTATATCACCAGAAAGGGTTAAGAAATGGCAGAGTTTGAAGTGAGTTAAACTTACGGGTCGGGCGACCCAGTTTGTAGAGAACTGGGTTGGGTGACCTTACAAATCGGGTCGCTCAATCGGGTCGAGCGACTCGATTTGTAGAGAATCGCATCAAGCGACCCGAATTGTAGAGAACTGAGTCAACTAAAGGTTAGGGATGATGAACAGTGGTCATGTAAGGCCCACACACAGCCATTCTGGTAGTGTGTGGGGGCACGTGCCACATCATCTCGAAATGTGACAAACATGACACTTTAAGTTTTCAATGTTAGGAGTTCAATGGTACAATTTTCGAGGCCATCGAACATTGTCTCAGAGAACTCTATGCATGCATTTTTATACGATTTTACACGATTTATTATCTGAAATGCTTGATGGTTATTTAAGCATGATTTCTATGGACTTTTGGTGATTTTACGGTAATTACAACTTTGCACATTTTACGAGCAATTTATTATATTGTGTTATGATTTATTACTGAGTTTTGTAAAGTGGTTTTATACTCGATATGTCAGTCTTATATGATTTTGGTGGTGTTTGATGGATTGGGAAATTATATATGATTTTATACAATATTTTAATGGCTAGTTTTACAAGGTTTTGCGTACTTCTGATTTGGGCTTAGGCCCGAGTTTTGAGGTTGGTTTTGTCTTCTGAACTTAATTCTGAATATGGAATAATTATATGGTATAGTTATGTGAATATTGAGTATATGTGTGGTGTGACTGGATGTGGATTCTAGATATATGTGATTGTGATGTGATTGCACTACCCCCCCTCGAGTTGTGGATTGGTTGTGTCTCAAATGTCCAGAGCCAGGCTCTGTTTCCCAAAGACATGGACTAGTACCCAAACGTTCAGAGTCAAGCTCTGTTTTCCTAGAATCGATTCACACCCAGACGTCCAGAGCTGGGCTCTGTTTCTGTGGGTGACACTCGGACGTCCAGAGATTTGCTCTGTTTTCTAGAGCACTAAGACGCCCATATCAGGGCTCTATTTTTTTTTAGTGATATTAGTCTACCGGTAGTGCATATCTTATATGATGATTCAGCTCGCAGACATCGAGGATGGGTCAATCGATATGATTGGTTGATTCGATATGTTGATGGATTCAGTATGACTGGTTCAGTGTGACTGATATGGTTATGTGTTGTCATGTTTGCATTTGTGTTGATACTTCATATGGATCCAAATGGACATGTTTTCTGATATCACTAGTTTTTTGATTATTGCACGTATTTTGAGATTTTCATTTTATCAATACATTTGATGCATGCATAGTTTTTCTAAAACAAAAGGTATAAAGGTTATGTTTTGAACTATGCTTTTAAACCTTTATTTTAGTCCACTCACATTTTTTCTTGGTTTTGAAACCCTCCAAAGTCCCTGCACGGGACTCGAGGCTACTTATAGATCGGTGGCATGAACTCATGTGTATACAAGTATCCCTTGTTTGACAAGGTTTGAGGGTAAACTTAGTATTTTGGATTTACTTGTTAGATGGGATTAGGACCCAAGTATGGTTTTCAAGGTATGCAGGGTTGAGTCCTGTCAACTTGGTATCATAACTTAGGTTCTAATATGTGTTTGAAATTGGCATGCCTCCGAAGTGTGAGCCTCGTGCACGGCCTAGCGGTGAGACAAAAAATAGAAACTCCAAGGTTGTTTTAAGGTTGGATTTGGATTGGTTGTATGTAATCCGTGTTGTTCATGTGGTTTCCTTGGATTAGTGGAAGTGTTATATGTGTGAGTGATAGTATGTTTTCTAAATAATTTTGATGTTGGATTAGATTAGCAGCGTGACTAGTGGATGTCATGTACTGATAAAAGGGAAATACTTGTATGACTCCGGAAAATAAGTGAAGGTCCTAGTATTGGCCACCATGGTGGACTTGCGTGTGTTAACAAGTACGTTTCTCAGTCGGCATAAGTGGTTGGGAATTTAATGTGATGATAAGTCTTGTGTCAGATCCGACGGGTGTAGTAATGTCTTGGGTAACATGTATAGGTATCAGTATGATAATGAATATCAATTGGAACTTCAATAGGAGATAGGATATTCGGTTATGGTTTCGGTGTAAGTTGCGTTGCTGGAATAGGATTTGAGAAGAGAGGAAAGGCGGACATATACTTAAAGATTTGGGACGCAATTGTGTAAAGAGTTGTGTAGTTGCTAAAGTGGTAGTACGGATAAAACATAACCCCCCCCCCCCCCCCCTTCCTTTCCCTCCCTTGTCTTGGATAAGTAATATGTTTAAGTAGTTAAGAGGGGATAGTGTCTGATAATTAATAATGATTCATAAGTGGAATAGAGAATGATAAGATTATAGAAATATTCCCCCACATCAGATAGGGCCAAGGTAAGTCGTAGGTGGTTGCTTGTCTTAACTCATACCCTTGGCGTACTTAGGAATTTAATAAGGGTATCTTAACAGCCTTTGACTTGGTTTGTGATAGGGGTCATTACCCTAATGAAGGGCTCTGTTGAATACATATTGGATATGTGTTCATTTTCATTGATAACGTGATTCTTTGGGATTGGTAGAATAATACATAAAGGTTATATGATTATAACGTAAGGTTCGTTAAGGGGAAATTGAAAATAAGAAAGAAAAAGTTCTAGACACAGAGAACTTTGAAGGAAATGGAACCCTGAGGTAAGTATGTTCATAAGCAGGATAATGAGCCATAAGAAGGATTGCCTCATGCTTGGGGCTCACATCTATAAAGGTTTGTTTGTTGGTATATGATTTCAAAAGAGTGTAATTTTCAGGACCCACCCCTAATCCCTCGGGATTAAGGGATAAATCCCGATCCCATCTAACTTACATATGACACGAAGGCTAAACTGACGTTCAACCTGCATGTGACACGTAAGTCGGACAAGCGATTCTCGAACCAACCATCCGAAAAGGTACCGGTCTTCCCAGAGTATACTGAACTACTGTGGATCGCAGGTGTGATGTCTCCATCTCTCTCGACCAACAGCCTGTGCCGCAACAAGCTGGAGGGTATCGAAAACACGAAAAGACTGTGAGTGGACAAAAATAAGGTATAAGTTCAAAATTAGTTCAATAAAACAATTACATTTTTACCCTCCACGCAAAAACCAATGCATGCATATCAATCCAGGCCATGAAACCACTCATATAAAAAACCATCCAAGAAAAACCATTTGAAAAACCGTATCAAAACCGTTATTCAAATCCAGGCCTCAGCCTCAAATCTCAAATCAATCTCAAATCCGGGAACTCGGTCCCAAAACTCATCAAATTCAATTCATCCGGGCCACTGCCCAAAACATCGGAAAACCAGTGAAAAACCAGTAAAAACATCAATCATACAAGTTTACTGGATCTCAAGTGCGCCCGAGTCTTTAAACTCAAAATACAATGCCCAAATAACCAGGCCTTCCCGAGATATCCGAGTCTTTAAACTCAAAACATATACCGAGTATTTAAACTCAAAACATATCAATCTAGGGCCCTCCCTCCGTCAATCAATCCGAGTCTTTAAACTCAAAACCAGATCCAGTGGGTTTTTCTCTTTTTTTCGGGTCTTTAAACCAAAAACCATTTTGCATTCAATCAGTGAAAACCGCAGAAAATCCACAATTGAATTCGCAACGATGATTCCGTAAGCCAGCATCCGGAACCATCGTCCCGAACCCAAATCCAGACTTCCGTTCCAAATCTCAAAACCGAAATCTCAATCACATGAACAGGGCTCCAAGCCCGAAATCACTTTTCTGAAAACCTTTTCAAATTATTGAAATCAAATCATTAAAACCACAGTCAAATCACAAGATCGTTCGAAATCTCGTAAAATGTGAAATTCCGTAAAATACCTCAAAAAAACGTGTAAAACCGTAAACCATCAAAATCATAAAGAAAATCATATATTCACGTATGAAAACACATTAAAACATATATGCATGCATCATAAGTTAGAAAGTAAGGTCCACTCACAGACCATTCCGACGTCGCCTCGATATGCGCGCACTTACGCCGTTCCCGGCCATTCCGCTATCCTCGGCTTCCCAAACCTGTCCAAATCTCATACTAAGGTTACTAACTACTTTACAAAGGTCATACTAAAGCCCCATAATTTTCCCGTATTTTTAACTATTTTAAACGAGCCCTAAAACCTTCGGACATCATAAAACATATCGAGACGATGTCCAATTGACTCGAAATCAGCGTCAAAATGTTCGTTACATCGAATACTTTAAAAGTCGTCTTGGAAGATTTCTCAAACTACCCTTCACGCGCCCCCACGCGCGTCTGGAAGTTTCTGCACGTGAAACTCATGCGCGGTTACTGTTCATTATCCATCCATGTCCTCGAGAAACCCAGTCTGAACCGGTTCTCCAATCCGGTCCAGCCGTAAACCGGCGTTCACGGTTTCGTCCCTTTTTTTAATCTGTTTTAAAACCTTCTTAGCCTATTAGTTTCGTCATTCTCCTCCTAATCTACTAACATGATCAAATTGTAACAAAAACCACGAGATATTACCTTCCTGTTCAGAGTTCAACCCGCACTCTGTAGCGTTGACGTTCATGGTTTTCCGACTTCCTCCAGCCTCCAATTCCGTCCCAAACGACTTGTTTTCCTTCCCACATCATTTTTGAGTCATTAATAGTTATCATCAAAGGCTAAAAATCCATAATCGATTTTTGTAACCAAAACTTACCGTGTCGGGTTCGCCGCCACCGTCCACGGCGAGCCACCCATTCACGTTCACTCAAGTCCCAGCCACCTTAAAGTCAAACTTAAGTCCTCAATTAGGTTCCTAAACCCTTCACTTCATCATCCACATTTGAAGCTCAAAACAGAGGACTTACGGGTTCTCTTCCTTTCACCAACGTCCTCCGCTGTCGAACCTCGCCGTGACCACCACCCATCTCAGTGCAACCCTTCCCGCAACTTGCCTTCACATTCCTTCTTCATCTGATCAACTTTGAAGGGGGGGAGGGGTAAGGTTCCACAATCGTCCCTGTTCTCTGTTTTCCGCTTTTTTTTAACCTGTGCACAAATTTAAACCCGTTACACACAAGGTTCTACCACCATCTAGACCATGCCAGGTGTCCAAAACTTGGTGGTCACACCCATCAAATGCAGCCAAGTGTCCTACTTCCATTGGGCATAGATCCCAATGCTAACCAAAGGTCCAAAATGCCCTTGAGACGAAATGACCAAAATGCCCCTTAGGTTCCTTGCCCCGTAACTTTAATTCCCGAACTCCAAATGGCACATGCCGCCTGTCGTTGGAATTAGGGACTCGAGACCTTCCTAACGGTCCTTGAAGTTCGTAAAAATCTCATGTCGTATGAAAAGTGTAACGACCCTTCCTAAATTCCTAGATTAGATTAGTGACTAATCACGATTAGTGAGGCTAATCCGTGATTAGTTTAGCGAAATCGGACGAACGATGCAAAATGACCGTTTTGCCCCTAGACGTGGGCAAAACGTTGACTTTTTGTTCGGACGATCAAATGGACTTTGACCGATGACCGTGATGTATTTCGTGACGTCACGAGTTCATAGACAGGTGGCACGTTCAATTCCGACGTTCGAGGAGGAAGTTATGACGTTCGGAAGTTTAGGGGCATTTTGGTAATTTTGGTTTAAAAGGGGCAAATGTTGACTTTTTTACCGAGAGGTCCGATGGCCGAGGGCCAAAGACCGTTACGTAGATGGGGACGATATGAATCCATAGACAGGTGGCACACTGAAATCGGACTTCGAACGAGAGAGTTATGGGTCACGGAAGTTCAGTTTCACTATGCACGTACTTCGAGACGGGGCTAAGTTGGCAATATCTGATTGGGCAGATATTTTAGGTGGACCTATGGATGAGTGACAAGTGTCACTCATCCCATTGGCTAGTTCCTAAAAAGGTGGATCTACTTAATAAAATAATATTATAATTATTATTATATAATTAATCTATCCTACAATTAATCCTAACCATTCATCTAATTTCATCTTTAAATCCTCACCACTCATCTAATCATCTAATCCTCACTTCTCTCATCTGATCATCATCATCATCCCCATTCTTTGTTTTTCCTCCCCAAACCCGAAACCCCCTTCCCACCATTTTCTTCATTTTCTTCCTAACACACACTCATACCACCATTCCCTAAGAGATAAATATGACCGTGAGGAGTGTGAGGGGCTGAGGAACCGGGGGACTAGACGGTGGACGGCGGAGGAGAACCCGCGAGGTAAGAAAATATTTAAATTTTCGAATTTGAGTTCTACTGGTTTTTTCTCGATTCTAAGGTCTAGGTTAGACTGCTGGTAGTCCTAGGAGTCTATTGGGATTGGTTTTGGGACTTGGGGTGGCCGGAAAGGGCCGTGAATGGCGGGGGAAAACTCACCTGCCATAGCCAAGCTCGAAGGTGTGGTTCTCTTCGTTTTTCTTTCATTTTAAAGTCCTAGAACTCTAGGTTAGGTAGTGAGGATGAAAATAGGACAAACGGGGAGAGTTTTGGTGGCCGGACGACGGAGAACCGGCCGGGTCAAGCCGCGGGTCACGGCGACCCGGTTACAGGTATTCGGGTCGACCCAGCGGGAGGAAAGGGATGACAGGTGACGTCATCCTATTGACGTCATCATGTCAGGGATGACGTCAGCATTGTCAGGTCTGACAATGTCAGTTGACATGTCAGAAAATGGGCCAATAGGAGTGTGACACGTGTCACTGTCAGGACTGTCAGTGATGACGTCATGCTGATGTCAGCAGTTACTGTAGCAGCTTTGACCAGGCGCGTGGGGGAGCGTGTGAACAGTATTTTGAGTGGGCACAGGGTCATTTTAAAGGTTTCGACGATCCAGATCCAATGACGGTGGTTTCGGGTCGATCGGAGATCGTTAGGTTGGTCAAATTGAGGTTTTTCACCTCGAGAAACGTGTACGGGACATGTTAACTTTTTCGGGAAAGTTTAGGGTTCTTAATATGGACTTGTATAGGTTAGTAGTAACCTTTGGATATGATTTGGACAGGTCAAGATGACCCGGAGAGGTTGGATTGGCTCGGGAGAGCCTATGGCACGCAAATCGAGGCGGCAACTGGGACGGTCTGTGAGTGGACCTTGTTTTCTAAATTGGTGCATGCATAAATGTTTATTATATGTTTTAAATACATGTTTGTGATGCCATGAGTGCATTTGGATGTGTGGTTACGTATAGGCACGTATTTCGAGGTTTCGGCCCTATACGGTGCCTATACGGGTCTGTATTTCTTTATTGGTCTAAATGAAATGGTTTTGGATTTCAAATGGATAAACTCAGGTTTGAGACCCATTTGGTTTTGTCTTGGGCATATGACACTATTTACGACCTTCGGGTCTAAATCGTGGTCGCGACGGGTGTTATGTGCACGGCGATTGACGATACGACGCTCGCCTCCGGATTGGGATGTGTTCCTTCCGGAGAGGTCACGATGCACGATTCGTGGTCGAGCAGCCTGGGGAGGCTCGACTTCGGAGTGCTGACGGTTCAGGATAGCGATCGGTGATGAGTGCACCATGATCTTGTGGTGGTCACGTCGGTTGATTCGTTCATGGCGACATACCAGGATTGAGGGCGGTCCTGGATGGATGGTTGCACGCATCACTATGATCGGAGTCGTGACTGACCCTTAGATATCGGGCACAGTGCCCAGTTGTGTCATATGTTCGGGCACGAGACCCAGTTGTTTTACACTGATGATTTCGGGTCAGGGACCCTACATGGATTTCTAGGTTCATGACGGTTTATGGGAACCGACATGAACCTTTGTCAGGTCATTGTGGTACATGACGGTTTATGGGAACCGGCATGAACCCTCGTTATGGATGTTATGGATCATGACGGTTCAAGGGAACCGGGCATGAATGTTTATGTTATGTATTCCTATACCTTCCTTTACTTCTATTATCTCCTCCGGGGAGGGTCGTTGGCCTGGGTGGACCCCAGAGTAGTCACGGAGCACCGACTGAGTGGAGTCACCCCCCAGTTGGGTTCCTTACTCTCAGGAAGGCTATGATTACTATTACCTCGAGTAGGGTCAGTGGTCTACGGACATTGATCTTAACTTTGAGAAGACTCGGATTGAGACCTGGGTAGCACGCGCGTAGCTTTGGAAACCGTGACAAGATTGGTTGTGCGACTTATATGTATATATGATATATGATATGTGGTGTGTTTACACAGGTTTTGGGCAGTGGCCCGTATGGTTAGTTTCTTTTGATTTGGGCTGAGTCCCTTATGGATTTGGGCAGTGGCCCGTGTACTTGATTTCATTATGGTTTTCTGGATAAATGGTTTTCGAATGCATGCATGCTGTTTAGTGAGGGTACAAATGTCTTCTTATGAAATGTTTTTACGAACTTTTGTTTTGTCCACTCACAATTTTTAATGTTTTGACTGCCCTTCAGGTTGACATCGGATGTGGACTGTAGCAGAGACCGAGATATCACATACCTCCTCCGGATCCTAGCGTACTCTGATAGCCCGGGAGGGCAAAGGTCGAAATTATCCCTTGTCTGACACTCCGTGTCAGATGGGAGCAGGGTCATCCTGCACTAATCCCGGGGGGATTGGGATGGGTCCTGTCAAAAAGTCAACAATTTTTCTCTTTTTAACTAATTTACGAAAATGCCCTCAACCTTCCGAACATCATAACTTCTTCCTCGGATGTCGGAATCGGACGTGCCACCTGTCTACGGACTCGTGACGTCCCGAACTACATCACGGTCATCGATCAAAGTTCATTTGACCACCCGAAATAAAAGTCAACATTTTACCCATTCCAGGGGCAAAATCGTCATTCGGGGTCGTCCGTCTGAAAGTATCCAATTAATCACCGATTATCTTCGTTAATCCATCATTAACTACTAATCTAATCCCGACTTCCGAGACGGGTCTTTACAGTAATCGTTGCTAAAGGTACCTTAAGGTTGATACTTAGATTTCTGGATACTAGGGGCCATAGAGAATTACTTATAAATTGGGTGATAATTGATATGGTCACATGATCCATGATTTGTGTACCATGGAAATTGATTTTTGTTGTTTCTTTGTATGGTTCTACTTGTGCTTTGTGAAATAGACTCTCCCACCTATATTGGGAACTGGTAATAATGGGTAAAGGTGCAAAGGTACGACCTTTTAGATGAAGATATAAGGCTTCACGGACTATAAGAAATCAAAGTACATCGTCACCCAACAAACCTAAGAAATTTAAGATACCAAAGTTTGGGTGAAACTAGTTTAGAATTGTGAAAGTTGTTATTTGGTGTTGTATAAAGGAAACGTAGGGAGAGGATAGTACTTTGAGTAAGAAAACAAGTGATTTTTATGTTGCAACTACATGGCACTGGTCAGAGATCCTTCATGAAAAATGATATTGATAAGGTGTCCTAAGGCATTGGGTAATGGAGCTGGAGTAGATATCGTGTCATGTCAATGAGCAAGAAATGTCGTAGTAGGAAACCATATCGGTATAGTAGTCGCCTCTAAGTCATAGGACGATGTGGGATTCATTTAGTAGCGAAACTGATACTTAAGTTTCCAAATACCCAAATAAATCGTAGTAAGAATTAAGGATTAGTTATGTTTTGATTATCAATATTTGTGTTCAGATATTTATCTAATAATTTGATATGATTGATTTGATACATTCTGGATTTATGAAATGATTTTTGGACACTGTTTTACGATGGTTTGTGGAAACTATTTTTAGGAAAGCCAAGTTTTGAGCGCAGGCACTATTGAATTTTTTTTACTAAATTTGAGACATAAATATTTATGAAAATGAGTTTATTGGATTTGATGACTTTTTCCACATGCACCATCCTCTAGTATGTTGTTGTTTCCCTCCGGACGTCTGGTGATCCCAGAGAGCTCACGATTACGCTGCCTAGAGATGAGTAGCTCCACAGGAGCCTCAGTCTCAGGAGTGTTAGATTATGACGTCACCCGGATGTCATTAATCCCGGGGATTTACTCAGATGTGAGGATCCCAAGTTTCTACGTGTAGCACCGATATTGTGACTGATGTTTGGATATTGAGGATTTGATATTGAGGATTGTAGATCAATTGATGAGTTAGCTACGTGAAGCTATAGAATTGAATGTATTTAATTGGAATTCAAATAAGTGTATGATCCGCCTAACAAGACTGCCCAATTTTGGGAGAGCGTAAGGAGGATAGTACATGGAGTTCCTGTTAGTATTAGACTTTATAAATTCTTGGCAGGAAAGGGTGACTGGATACCATTGATATTACCTTCAGAGGCCCTGGAGAGGTATAGTGATATAGAAACTTCGGATGTAACGAAACACCTGTGTTAAATTGGCAGTTAGGTGCCTATCAAAAGGACTTGAGATTTGACGAACTACTTGTACAGGTTTCAGACCGACTAGATAATGGAGAAGGAACAAAGAAGAAGATCTAGGAAAAAAAAAAAGAGGGAAAATAAGTGTTATGTGGTTAACCTGATTTATAAAGGGAAGGATAAACATTGAAGGAGAATTGGAGAAGCTCTATGATTCTACTTCTATGTCACGACTTTACTCTCCTAACACGATATTGTCCGTTTTGGGCCCAGCCCTCAGGACTTTGTTTCTGGGAACTCACGCACAACTTCCCAGTAGGTCACCCATCTTGGGATTGCTCCAGCCCAACCTCGCTTAAATTTGGAGTTCCAAAGGAATTCAAAGTTAGTGAGCTCTCAAAAAGTCTCGTGCTAGGAAGATACATGCCCACACAAATAAGGCATTTCACCTTTCCCTCCTGAGCGATGTGGGATTGTTCATCATTCTTCCCAAGACACTGGTCTTACATTCTAAGTGTTAGTTATAAGCATTGGAATTAAGGAAACGAATAATGATTTAGGATCGTGGAATTGAGATTTGGAGGATGTCCTAAATAAAAAACCTGGATAGAAAGCTGGGAAGTGAACTTGTTGGTCAACGTTCCATATAATGAACGAGAGTTCGAAAGGAACTCAGGTTTGGTTGGATCTTGGTGTAAAGTCAAGCCTTAGTATTAAATAGAATTTTCTTGGTCCATATACAATTATCTCATGGAACCTTGTGGAAATGATTTATTAGTTAATTTTGGTTCGGTATCATCTTAACTTGTAGTGTGAGTTAAGAGTTGAGTTTAATTGTGATGTTTATATGAATTAGCCTATAAACTGAATTCTCTGTTATCATGCTATATTTTCACAGACAATTGGATATAAGGAAGTTTCTAACGGTAAATAATCGGACATTAGCACATGTGAGCATGACTAATATTGAGTTAAGATTTGGTTCAGCCTGATCTTGAGGCTTATGTGACTTAATGGGCTTCGTTATGGTACCCACTTGATTGTGATTTGGACCATGGTTTGTATAATCCTCGGTGTGGATGGTTTACTTATGGATTTTAAATTTTTATATATTTCGGATATATGTGTCTCAGTCAAATGATTTGATTGATTTTGTGGACTTGGAAAAAAAAAAAGTGGGGCTAGTTTAGTCAAAGAGAAATTATGGTTGACATGGTCCCAAGTTATGCGGTCCATGGTTACGGATTTGAACTATGAGTACTTATTGATTATGTTCACCATGTGTAATGAAGAAGTTATTGAGATTTTAAGAAATGGGATGTGAGGGAAAAGATGTATAGGTTACTAATAAGCATTGTAATCAATGCTTAAGTTGATCATTAGTTGTGTCCAACTGTAGGGACTAGTCCCTGAAAGAATTTAGACTTGTTCAGATGTAATTAAGTGTGGTTCTTACATATGGTCTATGTAATGTTGAGTTAGCACCCTAATTATTCATGTGAAGTAAGCTATACTACCCCCATTAGAGAGGGTAATCTTATGATTATAATTTAAATTTTGAGAACGAAATTTCATTAAAGGGGGTAGTGACACGACCCATCCCAATCCCCCCGGGATTACTGTGGGATGTGTCATGCTCTCGTCTGACACGAAGTGTCAGACAAGGGATAACCTAAGGCCACTGCCCCAACGAGCTTCCAGAGTGCGCAAGGATCGATGGAGGAGGCATGCAATGTCCCAGTCTCTACTGCAGTCGCATCCGTGATCAACCTGAAGGGCATTAAAAACAACAAAGGCTGTGAGTGGACGAAAATAAATAAGTTCATAAAACACATTTCACAAAGATATTTATGTCCTTCATTAAAACGTATGCATGCATCGAAAACCAGTAAGTAAACTATTTACTAAAAACAACCATTAGGGCCTTAGCCCAGAAACCGCAAAACCAAATCATGTGGGTCTCTGCCCAAAACCATGAATACCGAAAACCAAACATATATTATATAAATCCGACATCCAGAATACCAATTCCAATTCCAAGTGGGCCATCGCCCAAAACCATAACCATAAATACCATTTCCAAGAAAACATGTTTAAACCATCCTGGGCATCCCAGATTCCTAGCGTCCCAGACGCTCGACGTCCCAGACGTCATATCTCACAGTATAATAATAAGCAACGCGTGCTGCCCGGGGTCTCTCCGGGTCCATATCTCTGACATCCCAGATGTCTGACGTCACAGACGTCTAATCATAGCAATCCTACTCCTGAGTCATCATACGATCCGGTAGCTCCGTATAATGACCCCCCGCAGGCAATACACCATGACTTCCCCAGTGTCCCAGACACCTGGAGGAGACCATCACATATCCTCGTATCAAGATGGTTTATGGAAAACAGTTTATCAATCATTTCAAACATCTCAAGGGCCCTGCCCGGAATTTCCATAAAACCATCACAAGTCCAAACATCTGATTTTCACATCCAAAACCATTTATTCAAATCCATTTAGGGTCCCCGACCCTAAATCACATTTATAACCAACTGGGCCTCATGCTCGATTTCGTAAATTAACTGGGCCCATGGCCCGATTTCGTAAATAACTGGGCCCCTGGCCCTATTTCATAAAGCAATTGGGCTCCCGGCCCGATTACGTAACTCAATTGGACTCCAAGTCCGAGGTTTCCAAAACAATTGGGTCTTATGCCCGAGTTTATCTTTCCAATTCCCAAACCATTTCATGAATCATATTCAAAACCATAAGTATGGAAAATCAGTGTGAAACCGAAAAAATTTCGATTTACATGCAAGCACGTAAATCGCCTCGAAATGCGTGAAACCATATAATTCACCAATATCCAAATCAACATCATATAATCACAATCATAATCCATATAAAATAGTTATGCATGCATAAGATTTATACAACCAAAGTCCACTCACAGACCGTCCATAACACCCGTTTTCGCGCTGCACGCGTTTCCGTAATTTCCGACATTTTTCAGAAATCTCGAATCCTGTCCGAAATCATTCTTTAGTGTCACTAAGGGCTCAAATAACAGCATACTAATTTCCCATAATTTTCCGGGAATTAAACGTTAGTTAAAAACATAACATAAACCTTCGGACCCTCGAAACAACATTGAAACGGTGTCCGATTAATTCAAAATCAATGCTAAAATGTTCGTTACATTTCATAGGACAAAAGTCGTGTTGAGCTTACCTCGAGAATCGGGCTCACGCGCCCTCACCGTCGCCGTGAGTGGCTGCGCTTGAAACTCATGCGCCTACTACAGTGCTGCTACAGTTGTCTTCCTCACCCGATTCACCTGGTAAACGGGTCTGCGACCCGCGTGTTCGACCCGGTTCAATTCCTGCCATAATCAACCTAATTTCCTCAATTGATCCAACAAGTAGAATCGCAAAATACTTAATTAAGGGTTTGTGGTAATCATTCCAATCAACACGGCCTAAAACCAACTCAATTGAAATCAAGTTCTAATCGAAGCTCACCGTCCCAGTTTCACTAAACAGCCACTGTTTTCATCAATTGAATAGTTAGGGAGCATCACAGGCTTACCATAGAGAGGATTTGTGACCAATTCCAATAGAACTTACCTCCAAAATCACGACTCAATGCTCGATTTTTCTGAAACTCCGTCGTGTCTGTCCATGGCTCCCAGGGCTTCAAGCTTCGAATTCTTGATCTGGATCGACTAAGTGAGGTCCTAGAAGACTGATTCGAGCCTCAAATTGACTTGGGCTGGCCTACATTTCAAATTTGGATTTGAATTGTCCAAAATTGAGTTTCGGGTTCCAGTGTATGTTCTCACTCAGTCCTCCCATTTTTTTCTCTCTATTTCATCTCTCTAATCTCTTCAGTTCGCTGTCCCTCTCCAACCGTCCCAGGAATTGATCAAACAAATCCAATTAATCCATCCAATATGACCAGTGCTCTGCTCAAAATTCTCAAATGAATACATCAATTTAGCCCGTGCACTACACCTCACCGTCCCAGGGCATGCTGCTTCCCACTCAGCCCCAATTGCCACTGATTCCAACCCCAGTTAGTGACAATTATCACTTGATTGCTAAACAAAACACTAAGCAGATTAAACAAGCCACTCACTCTGTTCAAAAAAGTCCCACTCACGGCTGTTTCAAATTTCAACAGCCAAATTACCATTTTGCCCTTCCTTTGGCAATTTACCAAAATACCCCTCCTCGTTCTAGACCCGTAACTTGTCCGTCCGACGTCCGTTTTCTGCGTGCCGCCTGTCTACGGACTCGGGGCATCAAGACCTACCTAACGGTCCTCGAATTGTGTGAAAATTAGTGGTCAATCAAAAAGTCAACATTTTCCCCTTTTCGTCCAGATTACGAAAATACCCCTCGACTTCCGAACGTCATAACTTCTTCCTCGAATGTCGGAATTGAACGTGCCACTTGTCTATAAACTTGTGACGTCCCAAAATATGTCACAGTCCATTTGACTGCCCGAACTAAGAGTCAATATTTTGCCCACGTCCAAGGGCAAAACGGTCATTTTGCACATTTCGTCCGATTTCATTCAACTAATCCCAAATTTGTCATTCTAACCCATAATTAATTAATATTTAATCCCGATATTCGGGACGGGTCATTACAGGTAGGTTCTAACGACCCGAACTTTGAGGAAAGTAAATTTGACAAAATTGGGTAAATGACGATTTTGCCCCGTTAAGTCAAATAGCTTACTCTTTTTATATAGACGTCTACTGTGAATTCCGAGAAGACTGTTACGAAGGTCTCGGGATCTTGAGTCTGTAGACAAGTGACCTTCTAAAATCGGAATTTGAATGATTTCGATATGGGTCAAAAACCCTTAAAGACCTAGAAAGGCCTGATGTTTTGCTCTTTCGCCGACTTTTTCCTCTATTTATCTGTGTAGGTGTGTGCTGGTATGTGGTTTTCGGTGAGCATGGGTTGAACACCATGAAAGGTGTTAGTCGAGAGAGAAAGTTGGGAGTTGATGGAGGAAGGACCTGAAAACAAATGAGAGATTGAGGGGAGGAGATCCTGAGGGAGAAAAGGGACACTATGATGATATTTTGAGGATGGAAAACCCCTAGCAACTGTGAACCCGAAACTCCCTTGAAGGGTTCATAATTTTGAACTTCTATTTGAGGTTTGATAACTTGATAACAAGTATCCCAACATCCTTTTGGGAGCCTTGAATCGATTTGGGCCTGAAAATAGGGAAGTTGGATAAAGGAGACACTCTGGGATAAAGGTTGAAGTTTTGGCTGAAGTTCTTGGATTCAGGCCTAACCCTCGAGGTGAGTTCTTGTTATTTCTTTGTTGTAGATCTCTTCATGGCATCTAGTAGAGTATCTTAGCCATTTGAAATACGAGAAAAGGTTAAGAAATGGCGGAGTTTGAAGCAAGATGAGCTCGCGTGTCGGGTGACCCGGTTTGTAGAGAACCGGGACGGCTGAAGGTTAGGGATGATGAACAGTAGTCGCATATGGCCCACTGCAGCCCCTTATGGTGGTGTGTGGGGGCACTTGCCACCTCATCTCAGAATGTGACCAACATGAAATTTTAAGTTTGTGATGTTACGAGTTTAACGGTGCAATTTTCGAGGTGATCGGACATTGTCTCGGAGCAGTTTTGACTGTCTGAAAGTTTATGTATCATTTTTAATTTGTTTGAAAATCCCAGAAAATTGTGGGGTTAAAGTTTGGGTTAATTTGGATAGCTAGTGACCCTTATAAGTGATTTTTTACAGGAGATAACATTCTCGGATTTTACGAGAAACGTGCAATGTTGTTTGACTACGTGTACGGTACATGTGAGTAGACTTTCCTTTTTCCTAAACCCTATGCATGCATTTTTATATGGTTTTACATGATTTATTATGTGAAATGCTTGATGGTTATTTAAGCATGATTTCTATGAATTTTTTGTGATTTTAGGGTATTTGCAACTTTGCACGTTTTACAAGAAACTTGTTATATTGTGTTCTGGTTTATTACTGAGTTTTGAAAAGTGGTTTTATACTCGATATATGATGCTCATATGATTTTGGTGGTGTTTGATGGATTGGGAAATTTTATAGGATTTTATGGAATATTTTAATAGCTCGTTTTATGAGGTTTTTTGCGTACATGTGATTTAGGCTGAGGCCCGGGTTGAAGTTGGTTTTGACTTCTGAACTTGGTTCTGGATGTGGAATAATTATATGGTATAGTTATGTGACTACTGAGTATATGTGTTGTGTGATTGGATGTGGATTCTGGATATATGTGGTTGTGATGCGATTGGACTACCCTCCCCGAGTTGTGGATTGGTTGTGTCTCATACATCCAGAGCCAGGCTCTGTTTCCGTGAGATTTGGACTAATATCCAGACGTCTAGAGTAGGGCTTTGTTTTCCTAATATCGATCCACACTTAGACGTCTAAAACTTGGCTCTGTTTCCCTAGGTGACACCCTGACGTCCAAAGCTGGGCTTTGTTTTCCTAGGCACTTGTACGTCCAGAGTAGGGCATATTTGATATGATGATTCAACTTGCATGCATCAAAGATGGGACAGTTGATATGATTGGTTGATTTAGTATGTTGATGGATTCAGTATGACTGGTTCAGTGTGATTGATATGGTTGTGTGTTGGCATGTTTGCATTTGTGTTGATACTTGATATGGATCCAAATGGACAAGTTTTCTAATATTATTGGTTTTCTAATTATTGCACGTATTTCGAGATGTCCAATTTATTAACACATTTTTTGCATGCATAGTTTTTCTAAAATGGAGGGTATAAATGTTATGTTTTGAACTATGCTTTAAAACCTTTATTTTCGTCCACTCACACTTTTTCTTGGTTTTGAAACCCTCCAGGGCCACTGCACGGGATTCGAGACTACTTATGGATCGGTGGCACGAACTTACGAGTATACAAATATCCCTTGTCTGACAAGGTTTTGAGTGTAAACTTAGTATTTTGGATTTACTTGTCAGACAGAAGCAAGACCCATGTATGATTTGCGAGGTATTCAGGGTTAGGTCCTATCACCCTGTTTTTCAAGAGAACATCATATGCCATTGTAGTTCTTCTCTTATATGTTGATGACATTATCCTCACTAGCACTTCAACCTCTACCATTCAAGAAGTTATCACAGCTCTCCCTCTTGAGTTTGACATGAAAAACCTAGGCAGTCTTCAATATTTTTTGGGAATTTAGATCAAAAGAACCATTTCTAGTTTAATCCTTTCTCCAGCCAAGTATGGCAAGGACTTTTTTATCAAGATTTGTATGTTACACAACAATGTTGTCGACACTCTTAGTGCTTCTGGTTCCAGACTTAGGAACAATGATGGCCCTCTCTATTCAAATCCTGCAAATTACAGAAGTTTTGTAGGAGCATTGCAGTATCTAACCTTCACCAGACTAGATATTACCTTTGTTGTCAACCAAGTGTGCCAGTTTATGCATTCTCCTTGTGATTCACATTTCATGACTGTCAAAAGGATTCTGAGATATATTCATGGTACTCAACATCATGGGATTCAATACAGGTCTTGTTCCCTTGACTTAACAACATTTACTAATGATGATTAGGCTGGAGATCCTAATGTTCACATATCCACTACTAGTATGGTTGTGTTTCTTGGCTCTAGTCCCATATCTTGGTCCTCTAAGAAACAAAGCACAATTCCTAAATCTAGCACATAAGCTAAGTATATAGCCCTTGCCATTACCTCGACAGAATTGGCTTGGATTCGACAGCTTCTCTGTGCAGTTCATGTACCACTCCTCAAACCACCCTTGATCCTTTGTGACAGCACCTCAGCTACTATCCTATCTGCTAATCCTATCTTTCACTCCAGAGCCAAACACATTGAAGTTGACTGTCACTTTGTACTTGAGAGAGTTATAGAGGGAGACCTCGATGTTAAGCATGTGTCCTCCTGCGATCAAACTCCTGGTATCTTCACCAAAGCTCTTGATGAGCAGTTGTTCATTATTCACACTTCCAATATGATGTCCTTTCATATTGAGGGGGCATGGTAGGATGATAGACTCATGTGATGACTCATGATCAAATTAGTCAAAGTTTGTTAGGATTGCTATTAATGTTGTTAGATGTTATATTCCTTATAGACTAAGCTTCATCTACTCTACTGAGTATATAAACCGTGTAATGAAAGATTCCATGTAACTAAAATTCATTCAATACAACTACAACATTTTTTGTTTTATTTCTCTCTCAACTCTCTTCTCTCTTATATGTTTCTTCTTCTTACTCTTCAATTCTAAAACCTCTATAATGACTTTTGTCCGCCAGTTTTCTCTAATTTTTCTCCATCTCCACCACACAAATCATGGGTTTTCTCGCTGCCTTTGAGAGTGGCTCTTCCTCAGCATGTTGTGTGGCTTCTCCATCACTTTTTGTGTGGTTCTTCGGATTCTTCGGTATTCCCTATTTCCTTTGTTCTTCAAGTTTTGGCTCAGATCTTCATCTTCTCCTCACATCTCAGTCATCTCACCCTTTCATTCACTCCTCGTTGTCTCCAGATCTCCTCTTTTTATCATGTGTTTCTTCTCACCCAAAAATATAAAGTTTTAGGAACGACCATTTTCCCATCTGCAAGCTCCCATCTACAACTCCATTCCATTTTCAGTTTGGTTTATTTCAGGATTTTTGATGATTTTTTGGATCGTTTATATACGCAGACTGTTGGTGGATTGTTCTCCCAATACCATTCTCTACAGATCCTCTCATGATCCCTTTTCTTCTAGTTTCTTCATATAGCGGCAGTGGCGATGGTGGAAGAACAATGGCGCGCGGCGGCAACTACTATTGCTTCAGGATTATGTTGATGCTAGTTAGGGTTTTATTTTTATTTTTTGGACTTTTTATCTTGGGCCAGTTGTTATTGTATGTGAGCTATTGGCTTTATTTGGCTGAGCATTTTTTTATTTATATTGACCTACTTGTAATTGGGCTACTACTTTGAATTGTAAATTTTTTATCATGAATTAATAAAAATTATCCTTCAATAAAAAAAAAGGACAATTTCCAATTGGGCGCACCCTTGATCACACGAAGCTAGCATCTACGCGCAAGAATGTTAAGTGAAAATGAACGAACCAACTAGCTAGACGCACAGGAGAGATGTATCGATCACTAGACGAATAGTTAATCAGTCAGCTCAAATTTAGCTTTAATTATAAGTTCTTTTTAGAGAGCCAGATCAAGATTAATTATTAGCTTATTAGGATGTATAAAAATACACTTTAAATGGATAAATGAAATGAAAATAGAAATTACATATATAGTAGAACATGATGTGAGGAAAAATATGCAAACTTGGTTGATTAGTTGATCATCTTCTTCTTGCCATAGCCTTGCAGATAGCACAAGAAATATTGAAGCTGCAGGCACATAACGTTACAGAATATTCCGATCCCCAAAAAAAAATTATGAATGGCTGAAAATAAGGATCGACGTACTCGACAATGAACATGAACTTTTACTTAAAGAGTTTATACAAGTGATTGAAAAATTTTGTTTCGTCAAGTGATGTATTTATCAAGAATAATCCCCTTTCATCATCAGGCATCTGGAGTAGTTTCTGAGGAAATGACAACTCCAGCTTCTGTTTCTGTGGAGGCATATTGAGGATTCTGTGAATCTGCAGTGACCAGCAAATAGCATGCAGCAGTTTACATAGACATATTTTCAACAACATATTTTTGCACCCAACGTATATAACTATTTCATCGGGTGAATAAGACGATATTACGATGCTAGTGAAAGATAACAACAATTGCTAATTGTTGAACTTATACATACAAACCCCACGTAGGATATAAACAAAAAAGAAAATTGTACTATTTTGATTTCAATATTGGCTAGGGCGAGAGTCCAAAATTCACAATGACATAATATACGTGGATCCCTAACGCAACGAGACAGCTCCCGACAGAAAATTTGTATTTGTATATAGGCTTTGAAAATAGTGGGGCTATGAAACTAAGAGACGGTGGCCGGGTAACAAGAAAATGACCACACACAAGTTTTCGGACATGATTCAATACATTCATAGTCCAATATTGATAAGAAATGGTGAATATAGTGAATGAAGTTAATAATTCTATGTATCGAATCATGTTCTGAAAGTTTTCTCCATGACCACGTACTATACTCAATCACAGCTCCACAACAACAATGTACGTACGTACGTAAAAACAGATTTGGGTTCGGATGAATTTATGAGATGTACTTATATAATAATCATGAATTTCTCTGCACTCAGTTAATTGTATTAGGAATACGGAATATTGATAATAAATTATGAGCTTTTGTTGATAATTATATTAGTAATACAAAAGATTGATAATAAATTTACTTAGTTAATTAGTTAAATTAAGGGCTTTTGTTGGCTCATGTGTGATGATTGGAAGCATCCAATTAAGATGCTGGGTGGCTTGGAGAGTGTAAAGGACCAGTTGATGGGTGCATGTGCATGCATATATATGGTGAGACTTGAGACTTGAGATCACTTGAGATTTGAGAGGGTAAAGTGAAGGCACATGCAGTCACTGTTAGTTTACACTCACTCACTCACTCACTAATCACCATCTGCTTCTCTGTCATGACTTCCCATTTGAGCTGCTTCTCTGTCATGACTTCCCATTTGAGCCTTTGGGTCATTGTGTCACCAAACAAAGCATACAGTCTGCTGACAGCTCACTCATTCACATGGGTTGCTGCTCTTCCAGTCTTCCCCTTCTTGCCCCACTACCTCCTTGTTAGTTGTTACTATCTACCTTACTAATACTATTATTAATTAATTTCAAATAAATTCTAATAGGAAAAGTATAATTTTGGGTTTAAAATATTATTTACTTATATTATAATAAACTAAAATGATTTACATATGGCAAATTCAGCTTCTATTTTTTAGGAGGGCACTTTGTGTTTCCGAGGGACCATGCCCATGTGTGTAAAAATTTCAAAATTTTATAATAATTACGAAGTTTAACGTAAATATTTTTTCTTTCGAATATGGCCATTGACACTTAAGGTCGAAGTATAAGTCCTCCTCAAGTGATCAATGTACTTAAAATGTGCATTTTATTTTCTATTTTTAAAATCTGTTCACAATTTTTTAACTTACACGTTATTTCTGACAATTTATAAGTATAACGAATAAAGTTAAGTTAATGATTCCACGTCGTTCTCTTATTTATTTTCATTTGTATTTCTTAATTTTATTTTGTACTTTGACTGTGGAATACATCAAAGAAGAATCGAGATTCAAATATAAGGATGTGAATATAACTAAAGAACGTAATGTACGTACCCTAAATAGATCAAAACCTTACTATTAAAAAGGAACAAAGATAGTACTAATTACCAGCAGCTGGTGGAGATGTCAAATTAGGGGGATGATGGTGCCTTGTGATGGGGGGTTGCTGTAGGAGTGGCGGAGGAGGCGGCGGCGTATAGGATGAGAAGGAGGGCTCCATGTGCGCAGGATAGTAGAGATATGAAGGTGCGGGGATACGTTGCGCCTGGGGTGTCGAAAATGCTCCCCTTGGACTTGGAGACTGAAAGGGATAGCCCCCATGGTAATAATATGGACTTCCCATCGGTGAAGACGATGACGATCCGTACACTGCTTGATGAGGGAAGTACTGAGAATGCTGCTGATGATGAACTTGTGGATTATACATAGCCTGCTGCTGCAAATGCAACCATCACATGATCTTCAGTGACAATGTAAACCGATTGTTGCGTTGCAAAATGAGCCAGAATTAATATTACGTGCATCACGTCTGTTATTTGTTAAACTTGAACTAATAATGGGTCGACATCATACGAATATATTTTTTTGTTATTTAAAATGTGTATGGTATACCGGTGTTTTATCAATATTTTGAGGCATGAATGCCATAGAAAAAAACTGGTTTTTGCTTTATTAATTAGTGCATGCAGGAGAGAGACACTAACTTGATGGTACCCATAATCTGCAGGAGTGTAGGTAGCATAGCTGCAAAACAGTATAACTAAATGAGATTGATTGATCAGTATCTGTATCAAGGAAGACATTTATTTCCAAGAAATTAAAGTAAAAACTTAAAGGGAATAGATAATCACCACAACCCAACAATTAAAAAATAACTCTAGTTGTCACTTAGTATTATGTTATAATGATATTCTCTTTCACATGTTAGTTGGGAGATTTCAGATTCGATTTTCGTAAAACAAGTCAATACCAAATATGTATAATGTAATCTTCCTTTTTCGTATGTCGTATCTTCCTCATTGAACCACTTAGTAATATTCCTCTTTCGTTTTAATGTCGTGGTCTAGGAAATGTCGATAGGCTTAATTCTTTAATTTCAATACAATTCTTACTCTTTATAGAAAGGTTAGCAAGAAATGGAGAAAAAATTGCAAAATTGCAAACATATAGATAAATACTAGGGAGTACAAAAAGGGCCTCTAAAAAGTAATTGATTGAGGACCACCATATATAACTAATTGGACTGCGATCTCTTACCCTCCATTTTCCATTTTAAAATCTGTATATTGTGGCCTTCGTTTATATAAATCGAATTTAAAATCTCTCTAATACTGATTAAATTTGTATAGGTTGGTCCATGCGCACGTCTAAGAGAACATGGCAATTGGCAACCCACCCCATTACTAAGGTCAAGTAATACTATTGATTAATATTTGGGTATTTACAGGTTGATGCCAACTGTGCCGAAGAGATATTTAATGAAACATTAAAAAAAAACGACACCACGTCTATCTAGGCATCTAGCTGCTTCACACTTTTTTAATTAATTGCTTGGACCATTTCTCTTCAACACCTCCGACAAAAAACAAATACAAATAATAACAACACTACCTGTATGATGGATACATAATCGTAGGAGCTTGTGGAGGTAGCGGCGGTGGTAATGGCGGCGCTCCGCTTTGTGCCGTCGCACTTGCTTGGTATGGACTACTGGCGCCTTGGCTTCTTCCTATATATATGAAATCGATCAGGGAAGAAAAACAGGGAGATCGAACACAAATTAATGTAATGTACCTCGAGGGGGTGAAGGTCGAGGGCGTCCCAATGAAGCAATGTTACAATTTGCCCTTCTCCCATCGATCACAGGGTTCGGATTCGCACAAGCCCTCCTTGCGGATTCATTGTCACGAAAAGTCACCTAATTATTACAAAATTACAACACAATTCAAGTTCATGATCTTTGTCCTAGTACGACAATAGTGGACCGATCAAGAATTATAAGAAAATATGAGACACTTACGAATCCGTAGCCTTTAGATTTTCCGGTGTTCTTATCCACAATAATGACGGCTTCGAGAATCTCCCCGAACTGCTCAAAGTAGCTGCGCATTTCGTCAGTGGGGGTCTCCCAAGCTAGGCCTCCGACAAACACCTTGGTAAACGTCGTGTCTCCGAACTGCGACCGGTAGTGTGGATATGACATGGCATCAAGATCATCAAACTCAAACCCTAATTCTGTTCTATATCAACAATGTAGCTGGGTATATATGCTAGAGCTTCGTCTTAATTTCTTAAACGACGTCGTGTTGTTGAGACTTGATGAGCTTCTTTGGTTGGTGCATCATCGTCTCCATATGTGCCTCCTCCATCTTCTTAATTATTCCATGGAATCGATCCCACTATTTTTCCAGAGAGGAAATCATTGAATAATATACACACTACACAAAATGAAATAAAGGGTTTGGGTATTTTGTTTAAAATGTTGATGTTTTGTGGTGTTTGAATTGCTGCAAGTGTTTGATGGCTATTTTGAAAAATGAAATGGAGGACTGGAGTTGGTTGATTATTTGATTAGGGGAGAGAGAGAGAGAGAGAGAGAGAGAGAGAGAGCATCCGACAGCTGCAAACTCTGATTTGCTGGATATGAATGATATGATATGATAGGAATAAGAGGTTAGGAGAGGGAAGGAGCTGGGTGGATTTGTAACACCGAATGACAGCTCTGCGTGACCATAATACACTCCAAGTGTACCCTCTCTGTCTGCATTAATATGCCCTCCCACCTTCTCCAATCAAAATAACCCTACTACCACGCATGTAGTAGTTGTAACTTAGTCATGATCAATTCTACGATCTTTCAGTTGGTTTATGAGTCCATGATTTATCGATTCCCTCTAGTAAGATCAAACTAGTATCAAAGTTTTCATATGTAAGGCGCATTTAATTGTGAGAATATGAAAGTATAAATATTATATATTATAAAATTGTACAACTTTATAAGTACTTATAAGGAGTTGAGCTATTCCCTCAATTGCCAAGTGATTTTGTGAGGGAACCTCAACTTCCTTCATGGTATCAGAGTGACCTATCTCGTGTGTAAGGCTTAACCGTCATACGTACTCTATGTCACCCAATACAAGTTGTTCACGTGTTAAACTTGAAAATTCGCCACACCTGAGAGATAAGGTGAAAACACACATAAAAGGATGTGCGAAAATGTGAAGATATAAATATGGGATTCACCAAACATAAAAAAGCGTATAAAAATATGAAAATTATAAATAATAATAATTCGCTATTAATTTTTCAAATCATATCAGATTCTACAAAGAAATATATATATATATATATATATATATATATACAGTATTTGCATAAATCAGATTTAATTCATGTTATGGAATTTTGTAACACGACATAAGGGAGAATCAAATTTTTTAATTTGTAATTAGTTATTTTTTAGATGTTGGGTTTATTGATGAATTATTAAATCATAAACAGAAAGAGTGTGTGGATGTGCAGATGCCCCAACATTTGTACTCAGTGTGGGTCAGGTAGATAGGCCATTAAAATGACCATTCGATCATCATCGAGTTGCCACTTTGAATAGACAAATGATTTAGTGGGATGTGATTGCTAACTGTAGTGTTTGTTGGATAATTACAAAGGCAATACTAATATCAATATTAACATCAACAGTAACGCTAATGCTAAAACGAATCAATTTTTTGATGTGTTAATAAAACAAAAAAAAAATCCTAAAGCATGATCGAATACTAAAAATATACAATATACTAGCTAGTACTAATTATCTATTTTCTGATGTAGAACAAATGACAAAATGAATTGATAGAAGAGATGGATTGAAAAATATACAAATGATACAACGGTAATTTACAGATCTGATGTCAAAATTCAAAATGGGCATGTGATATCTTTTTGGAAAAGGAGTAACAAGATATCAATACTCACACCAATGAAGTGACCATAAGTTATTTTAGTCAAATTGTAACGACCCGAACCAAAATAATAATATTTTAATGTAAAAAGACTGTTTTACCCTTGGGGGGAAAACTTTGACTTTTTCTCGGGAAATAATTTGGACTTTGACCCATGACTATGACGTAGATCGGGACGTCACGAATCCGTAGACAGGCGGCACGCCGAAATCGGAGTTCGTATGAAGAAGTTATGGTCAAGGAAGCGTTTTAGCGAAATTTACGAACCGAGAACAACGGAATAAAATATTAATTTATTACGGGAATCCGTGTCAACCTAATATTTAAATCAAACCGATGGATTGGTGACAAGTGTCACCCATCCAAGGCCACACTATTCCAATAAAGCAACATTTCACTATTCTCTCATTTTATAATCATATATTTTCCTCCATTTAACCCCAGCCGTCAGATCCCCTGCCCAAGTGAATCCCAGCCCTTCATTTTGTCTGATTTTCTTCTTCATGCACGATCACCCCTGCTTTTCTCACAAACACACATCCATCCCCCCATAACCCATGCGTCTCTTCCCATTTTCTCTCCATCCAAACACACAAACCCACGCCTCTCACACCACCACCCGATCACCAGCTGCATCACCAACATCCACTAACCATCACCGAGCATCACCGGCAGCCACCACCCCACTTCCTAGCCCCGAAACCGCCGTGCAAACTCAGACCCGAAAACCTCAAGGAAACGGGTCCAAGAAGCAAACCTCGATAACCACCTCACCTCGACGCGGGAGGAGCTCCAGTCTGCACCGTGGGGATCCTAGGAGCTTAACTGGACGACGGCGAGGGCTACGGCGGCGTGACGACGGCGGTAAGACCCAAAACCCGACAAACCCGTTTTACTCCCCTGTTTCGGACCAACCTGTTTTAGTGCTAGGAACTCAGTTGTTTGGTGTTAGACATGTTCTAGGGCGAGAGACGAGTCGATCAGGACCAGTTTGGACGACGGAGACGGCGTGGATCACCGGAGAAGGCGATCGGACTTTGGCCGTGAGTTTCAGAGGAGAACTGGTGAGTTTTCTCCCATTTTCTTTCCATTTTGAGGTTGTAGAACCATAGAACAGACCTAGACGACCCTATAGGGATGAACCCCGTCGAGAATGGTGGCCGGAATCGTACGGTTGAATCGGGTCAAGCCGTGGGTCGACGGCGACCCGGTTCCAGTCAAACGGGTCTGACCCGATACTATAGCATGATGACGTCATCATGCTGACGTCACTTCTGACGTCATGATGACGTCATCCTGTCAGATATTGTCAGACCAGTGACCAATCAGAACATGCCACGTGTCACCTGACAAGTGTCAGTGATGACGTCATGCTGACGTCAGCGGTACTGTAGCAGCGTTGACCCACGCGTTGACCAGGCGCGTGGGGGCGCGTGTGTACAGTGATTTTGGTGGGGCCGGTACCATTTTCAAGGTTTCGACGATACGGATCCAATGGAGGTGGTTTCGTGTCGATCGGAGATCGTTATGTTGGTCAAAATGGGGTTTGAAGCACCGGGAATAGTGCCCGGGATGCGTTTTTGAGACGGATCTGTTCTAGGGTCTTGGTATTGATATTATAGGGTCCTTAAGTAACCCTCAGGAATAATAATACAGGTTTATAGAGATCGTTGAGCAGCAAGGACCGAGTGTGAGTGGGCTGTTTGATTTATAAAAGGCTTGCATGCATAAACTGTTTTACTATTTCCACTGATGAGTCTTATAAACTGCTTATATATGTTATTACAATGTTTTGGGCATGAGACCCGTCTGGATTATATGTGGATTTTGTTTGGGATGTCCGGGGGACATAGGGTAAACTATACTGTTATTGTACTGTACTTTCCTACCTGTGTATATTGTCTCCTCCAGGGAGGGTCGTTGGCCTGGGTGGACCCTGGAGTAGTCACGGGGCTCTGACTGAGTGGAGTTGACCCCCGTTGGGCTGCTTACTCTCAGGAAGGCATGTTCATATACCTCGGGCAGTGACCAGGATACCGGGAGCTGATGTACCTAGAGAGTCTCGGGTGTGAGACCCTGAGTGGCAACGCGTAGCCTTAGAACCGTGACATCATTTGGGTTGGGTTTACAGTGCACTGATATGTTAGTTTCACCTTACGATTATTATTGTGGTTCATTTGTTATGATTTCATTATAATATTATGTTTTCACTGCATGCAAGATTTGGAAAACGGAGGGGTAAAACCTTATGATTATTTTATTATTAAATTGATTTCTAAACTGTTATTTTTGGCCCACTCACCCTTGTTTTACTGACCCCTCCAGACCCTGACACGGCAATAGAGGAGGAGGATCCGGAGGAGGAGGTAGAGGTTTAGTTTGCCTAGCTGTGCACCTGTACACCCACTTGTGGGTAGGTTGAGCACCGAATAAATGTACTCTAACTAGTGTGCTCACATGTTGTATTTTACTTTCCCTTGTCTGACAGTATCACTTTAAACACTGTGTTTGTACGTTATCTATCTATGTGAGTCTTCGGTTTTTATTTAAGGGTACTTTTGGTATGTTTAGAGTCATTGTCAGACGGGAGCGGGTCACGTCCCCGGGTGGTCCCAGTGGGATTGGGACGGGTCCTGTCAGCTTGGTATCAGAGCATTAGGATTAGTAGTCAGAGTACTAGGTTAGCGGTTTGTACTTTGTACATGGTCGCTTTCGATGTCTTTTAACCTGTTTGCCTCTTCACGGTTGGATATGCCTCCCCGACGTGAACCCCGTGCACGTGTTGACGAGGGCAATGGAGGAAATGGAGACACTGCGAGCATTGAGCGGGCTCAGCGCCTGGGTGCTACGCACTTCAGTGGGGGAACCGACCCTGAGGAAGCACACCAGTGGATTGACCGCTGGGAGAGGATTTTCGAGGTCATGCACTGTCCTCCGGAGGAGCGTGTCGTACTGGCGACTTTCCTACTGGATGGGAGCGCCTATCGATGGTGGCACAACCTTGTTTTGGCCGGCTGGACTGTTCACACCATTCCATGGGAGACCTTCCGAGAGCGGTTTCTCAACCAGTTCTATCCACGGTCGTTCCGCAACGCCCGTGAGGCGGAGTTTCTGCAAGTCCGGCAGGGGGATCAGACTATAGCAGAGTACGAGGAGACCTTCCTGATGTTGTCTCGCTTTGCTGAGAACTTCGTGATCACCGAGGCAGACCGATGTCGCAGATTTGAGTGGGGCTTGCGACCTGAGATTCAGGCGATGGTGACTGCAACACCCTTTGCTTCCATGAGGGATCTGACTGATGTGGCGACCAGGGTTGAGAACAGTATCCTGGCTCGTCAGCGAGCTGAGGGGGAGACTCGGCGACGTGATCGCCCACACTTGGGATTTTCGGGCCGTCGTGGCTCGAAGGGAGGACATTCTGGTGGATCTTCGTCTTCTGGCAGCCGAGGACGTTCTGGTCAGTTCAGGAGTCCTCAGAGGTCTGGACAGCGTTCTGGAGCTTGGCAGCGGTCTTACTCACCGATGAGCATCTCACCGGGAAGATACTCGGGTCGACCTATGGAGGTCACATGCTTCGCTTGTGGGGAGCCGGGGCATTATGCTTCTGAGTGTCCACTGATTCGCGGCAGTACTGCGCCAGCGCAGAGCACAGCATCCCAGACTGACAGCAGCCGGACACGCGGTGTTGTGCGTGGCCGTGATCGAGGGGCTAGAGGACGGGGACGACCTGCAGAGTCTATGGCTCGTGTTTATGCTGTTACCCAGCAGCAGGCCAGATCCATTCCGGGAGTGTTGACAGGTACTGTACATATTTATGGCATGGTTGTTCGTGCATTAATGGATTCGGGGGCAACTCATTCTTTTATTTCACCACGTTGTGCGAGTCTGTTGGGCCGTGAGGTGACCGCACTTGAGCACGAGATGGGAGTGGGGACACCGATGGGTGTGACCTACCGGGTGAACCAGGAGATACGAGCTTGTCCTGTGGAGATTGAGGGAGTCGAATTTCCGGCAGACTTAATCCTGATGAATGTTCACGATTTCGATGTGATACTTGGAGTTGATTGGTTGTCGGAGTACAATTCACTCATCGACTGTGGTAACATGCGGTTGACTTTGAGAGGTCCAGGATTACCGGAAGTAATATTTCAGGGAGAGTGTGGAGACGCATCACCCAAGGTAATATCTGCACTCATAGCTACTAAACTCTTACAGAAGGGGTGTCAGGGTTATCTTGCTTATGTGGTAGAGTCTACGGATGAATCTTTGCGTATTGAGGATATTCCGATTGTGCGGGAATTTCCTGATGTCTTTCCAGGAGATTTACCTGGATTACCACCACCCAGGGAGATCGACTTTACGATCGAGTTACTCCCCGGGACTCGACCGATTTCACAAGCACCGTATCGTATGGCACCGGCGGAGCTACAGGAATTGAAAATCCAATTACAGGAATTGGTGAATCTAGGGTTTATCCGACCCAGTACATCACCATGGGGAGCGCCGGTCTTATTCGTGAAAAAGAAGGAGGGTAGTTTACGGTTGTGTGTGGATTATCGGCAGTTGAACAAGGCTACAGTAAGGAATCAGTATCCCTTACCCAGGATCGATGATTTGTTCGATCAGTTACGAGGAGCGCGGTATTTCTCCAAGATAGATCTGAGGTCAGGATACCATCAACTGAGAATAGCCGAGGGGGATGTTCAGAAAACAGCTTTTCGAACGAGGTATGGGCATTATGAGTTCTTGGTGATGCCCTTTGGATTGACGAATGCACCAGCTGCATTCATGGACTTGATGAATCGAGTCTTTCGAGCATACTTGGATAAATTTGTGATCGTGTTTATCGACGACATCTTGGTGTATTCCAGGAGTGTCAGGGCTCATGAGGAGCACTTACGAATGGTATTGGGTACACTATGACAGAAGCAGCTGTATGCTAAGTTAAGCAAGTGTCAGTTTTGGCTAAATAGTATTGGATTCTTGGGTCACATTATATCACCCGAGGGGATAAGTGTGGATCCTCAGAAAACGGAGGCTGTGACGAATTGGCCAAGACCGACCACGGTGACGGAGGTGCGAAGTTTTGTTGGGTTAGCAGGCTACTATCGGAGATTCGTAGAGGGTTTCTCCCAGATTGCCGCACCATTGACTCGGTTAACCCGGAAAGGGGTGAAGTTTGTATGGGACGACCAGTGTGAACAGAGTTTTCAGGAATTAAAGTTCCGATTAACCACTGCACCTGTCCTTGCATTACCAGACAGTAGTGGAGAGTTCGTGGTATATAGTGATGCATCGCTGCAGGGTTTGGGTTGTGTATTGATGCAGAATGGAAAAGTGATAGCTTACGCATCCCGGCAGCTGAAGACGCACGAGTTGAACTACCCTACTCATGATTTGGAATTGGCGGCGGTGGTTCATGCTCTAAAGATCTGGAGACATCATTTGTTCGGTGTGACATGCCGAATATTCACCGATCACCAGAGTCTTAAACATTTGTTCACTCAGAAGGAACTCAACATGAGACAGCGGAGATGGTTGGAATTGTTGAAGGATTATGACTGTACGATCGAGTACCATCCTGGCAAGGCAAATGTTGTAGCTGATGCACTTAGCAGGAAGTCGGCGGGATCAGTTGCGCATTTGAGATTGGTGTATCTTCCTTTGCTAGTGGAACTTCGGAAAAGCGGAGTTATGTTAGGGATGGACGATCAGGGAGCCTTGTTGGCTAGCTTTCATGTGCGACCTGTGTTGGTCGACAAGATCATCGAGGCTCAACTACAGGACCAGATACTTTGTGATTACAGGAACGAGGTTGAATCCGGACAGAGACAAGATTTCTCCGTCAGGGGCGATGGAGCATTAGTAAAGCTTGGGAGATTGTGTGTACCTGCGGTACCAGAGTTGAGGAGAGAGATTTTAGACGAGGCCCACAGTTCGGCCTATGCTATGCATCCAGGAGGGACAAAGATGTACCGTACCCTCCGGGACTATTATTGGTGGCCAGGGATGAAGAGGGAGATAGCTGAGTTTGTCAGCAAATGTTTGATCTGTCAGCAGGTCAAAGCAGAACGGCAGCGTCCGTATGGGGCTATGCAGCCACTTCCAATTCCACAATGGAAGTGGGATCATATTACAATGGACTTTGTCTTCAAGTTACCGAAGACAAGGAGTGGAGTTGATGGAGTCTGGGTAATAGTGGACCGGTTGACTAAATCAGCACATTTTCTGCCTGTACGTGAGACGTACAAGCTCAACCGTTTGGCCCAGTTATTCATTAATGAGATCATCCGACTACACGGTACCCCAGAGTCGATCGTGTCGGATCGGGATCCGCGTTTCACATCCAGGTTTTGGAGGAGTCTACAGACTACTTTGGGTACGAAATTGCACTTCAGTACGGCATTCCACCCACAGACCGACGGACAGTCTGAAAGGACAATACAAACTCTCGAGGACATGATGAGAGCCTGTGTGTTGCAATTCCAGGATTCGTGGGCTGATCGATTGCCATTGATGTAGTTTGCCTACAATAACAGCTACCATGCGAGTATAGGGATGGCACCCTATGAGGCACTGTATGGTCGACAGTGCAGAACACCGGTATGCTGGATGGAGATCGGAGAAAGAACTGCAGTGGGGCCGGATCTGATGGATATGACCCAGGAGACAGTTCGGGTTATTCGGGAGAGATTGAAGGCGGCCCAGGATCGTCAGAAAAGCTATGCAGACCGACGGATCCGAGATTTAGAGTTCGAGGTTGGTGACTTCGTCTTTTTAAAGTTATCGCCGTGGAAAAGGATTCTTCGATTTGGACGACGTGGGAGATTGAGTCCCCGTTATATCGGACCATATGAGATTGTCGAGAGGATTGGTCCAATGGCTTACCGTTTAGCACTACCTTCGGAGCTTTCCCGAGTACATGACGTATTTCATGTGTCGATGCTACGGAAGTATCTTCGGGATGACTCTCATGCACTGCCAGAGCAACCACTGGAACTGATGACAGATTTGAGTTTAGAGGAACGGCCAGTGCAAATTCTGGATAGGAAGGAAAAGGTCTTAAGGAACAAGACGATTTCTTTGGTTAAAGTACTATGGCGGAACCACGAGGTGGAGGAAGCGACATGGGAACCCGAGGAATTGATGAGAGGGCAGTACCCATACTTGTTTGAGTAAATTTTGAGGACGAAATTTCTGTAAGGAGGGTAGGTTGTAACGACCCGAACCAAAATAATAATATTTTAATGTAAAAAGACTGTTTTACCCTTGGGGGGAAAACTTTGACTTTTTCTCGGGAAATAATTTGGACTTTGACCCATGACTATGACGTAGATCGGGACGTCACGAATCCGTAGACAGGCGGCACGCCGAAATCGGAGTTCGTATGAAGAAGTTATGGTCAAGGAAGCGTTTTAGCGGAATTTACGAACCGAGAACAACAGAATAAAATATTAATTTATTACGGGAATCCGTGTCAACCTAATATTTAAATCAAACCGATGGATTGGTGACAAGTGTCACCCATCCAAGGCCACACTATTCCAATAAAGCAACATTTCACTATTCTCTCATTTTATAATCATATATTTTCCTCCATTTAACCCCAGCCGTCAGATCCCCTGCCCAAGTGAATCCCAGCCCTTCATTTTGTCTGATTTTCTTCTTCATGCACGATCACCCCTGCTTTTCTCACAAACACACATCCATCCCCCCCTAACCCGTGCGTCTCTTCCCATTTTCTCTCCATCCAAACACACAAACCCACGCCTCTCACACCACCACCCGATCACCAGCTGCATCACCAACATCCACTAACCATCACCGAGCATCACCGGCAGCCACCACCCCACTTCCCAGCCCCGAAACCGCCGTGCAAACTCAGACCCGAAAACCTCAAGGAAACGGGTCCAAGAAGCAAACCTCGATAACCACCTCACCTCGACGCGGGAGGAGCTCCAGTCTGCACCGTGGGGATCCTAGGAGCTTAACTGGACGACGGCGAGGGCTACGGCGGCGTGACGGCGGCGGTAAGACCCAAAACCCGACAAACCCGTTTTACTCCCCTGTTTCGGACCAACCTGTTTTAGTGCTAGGAACTCAGTTGTTTGGTGTTAGACATGTTCTAGGGCGAGAGACGAGTCGATCAGGACCAGTTTGGACGACGGAGACGGCGTGGATCACCGGAAAAGGCGATCAGACTTTGGCCGTGAGTTTCAGAGGAGAACTGGTGAGTTTTCTCCCATTTTCTTTCCATTTTGAGGTTGTAGAACCATAGAACAGACCTAGATGACCCTATAGGGATGAACCCCGTCGAAAATGGTGGCCGAAATCGTACGGTTGAATCGGGTCAAGCCGTGGGTCGACGGCGACCCGGTTCCAGTCAAACGGGTCTGACCCGATACTGTAGCATGATGACGTCATCATGCTGACGTCACTTCTGACGTCATGATGACGTCATCCTGTCAGATATTATCAGACCAGGGACCAATCAGAACATGCCACGTGTCACCTGACAAGTCTCAGTGATGACGTCATGCTGACGTCAGCATGACGTCTGCTGACGTCAGCGGTACTGTAGCAGCGTTGACCCACGCGTTGACCAGGCGCGTGGGGGCGCGTGTGAACAGTGATTTTGGTGGGGCTGGTACCATTTTCAAGGTTTCGACGATACGGATCCAATGGAGGTGGTTTCGTGTCGATCGGAGATCGTTATGTTGGTCAAAATGGGGTTTGAAGCACCGGGAATAGTGCCCGGGATGCGTTTTTGAGGCGGATCTGTTCTAGGGTCTTGGTATTGATATTATAGGGTCCTTAAGTAACCCTCAGGAATAATAATACAGGTTTATAGAGATCGTTGAGCAGCAAGGACCGAGTGTGAGTGGGCTGTTTGATTTATAAAAGGCTTGCATGCATAAACTGTTTTACTATTTCCACTGATGAGTCTTATAAACTGCTTATATATGTTATTACAATGTTTTGGGCATGAGACCCGTCTGGATTATATGTGGATTTTGTTTGGGATGTCCGGGGGACATAGGGTAAACTATATTGTTATTGTACTGTACTTTCCTACCTGTGTATATTGTCTCCTCCAGGGAGGGTCGTTGGCCTGGGTGGACCCTGGAGTAGTCACGGGGCTCTGACTGAGTGGAGTTGACCCCCGTTGGGCTGCTTACTCTCAGGAAGGCATGTTCATATACCTCGGGCAGTGACCGGGATACCGGGAGCTGATGTACCTAGAGAGTCTCGGGTGTGAGACCCTGAGTGGCAACGCGTAGCCTTAGAACCGTGACATCATTTGGGTTGGGTTTTACAGTGCACTGATATGTTAGTTTCACCTTACGATTATTATTGTGGTTCATTTGTTATGATTTCATTATAATATTATGTTTTCACTGCATGCAAGATTTGGAAAACGGAGGGGTAAAACCTTATGATTATTTTATTATTAAATTGATTTCTAAACTGTTATTTTTGGCCCACTCACCCTTGTTTTACTTACCTCTCCAGACCCTGACACGGCAATAGAGGAGGAGGATCCGGAGGAGGAGGTAGAGGTTTAGTTTACCTAGCTGTGCACCTGTACACCCACTTGTGGGTAGGTTGAGTACCGAATAAATGTACTCTGACTAGTGTGCTCACATGTTGTATTTTACTTTCCCTTGTCTGACAGTATCACTTTAAACACTGTGTTTGTACGTTATCTATCTATGTGAGTCTTCTGTTTTTATTTAAGGGTACTTTTGGTATGTTTAGAGTCATTGTCAGACGGGAGCGGGTCACGTCCCCGGGTGGTCCCAGTGGGATTGGGACGGGTCCTGTCACAAATAATGTCATTTAGGACCTCAAAAGTAAGTTTTAAAGAGTTTTAGTTATTTTTGGAATTTTTACTAATTAAGATTTTTGTTTTCCTTTTTAACTTAAGATTTGTTAGTTATATAAACACCCTTTTTTAAATTAGGGCTGGTAATGAGTCGTGTTAAGTCGAGTTTGTATCGTATCATGAACTTTACTTTACCTAAATATCTCAATCTAAACTCGACGCATTAAATAATCATGTTAAGGATGTTCAAACATAACCCACTTATTAATGAATTGTGTAAACATTTAACCTGTGTAACCCATTTAATAAATAGGTTGTCTTCGAAATTCAATTTACCTGTGAACTGATTAATCTGTTTACGTGTTTAATCTATTTAATATGTTGGCATGTTTAATCTATTTAATTTGTAAGATTTAATAAACATATAAGTAGGAAAATAATAGATAATAAGTTAGGGATTGACACGTTTATTAAATATGTTAATATATATGTCGTTATATGGGTTAACAAGTTAACTTAAAATTCATTTATTAAACGGGTTAATAGGTCATTATAAGGATTAATAAATTGACTTGAAACTCGTGTTTCTAGTAAATATGTCATAACGAATTAACTCAAAAATGATCAGACAATTTAATCATGTGGTTACATCTAAATAAATTTGGTGTGGATTTCGAATTTGTACAAAGTCATGTAAAAAATTGTTACCCTTATTTTAAACGTTGTATTAGAATTATTTTCTATATTATTTAATTAAATTGAGAATTTTTCAATTATTTTTTGAATTGATTTATTTTCACATGTATACTTTCAATTGATGGGAAAAAATGATTATTTGTTTTAAGTAATGAATTTTACTAAATTGATGGACCACACTAACGATGGAAAAATTGATATTTGTTTTAAGTAATGATTTTTTTTAATTGATGGACCACTACAATCCTTGGTATGCGAAAAATATTTAACAAATGGTTTAAAATCATCAACAATGTTATTTTACTCTGCACATGTCGTTCTGTTCTGCTCCATGTTACGTACATCGGCTGGTTATGGTCAAAACAACAGCTAATTTTAGGTTAATTAATAAGATTAAGATTTAATCTTTTTTTTAATGAATGAATTCATAACTGCTGCACCTTCTAGATGCGAATGAGAGATTCCCACATGACCCCATGTTCTTAACTGTCTAATCATAAGCTGTTTTGTTTGCAAAGCCAACTTCCAATTCCAAACGAGAAAATAAAGAAACCGAAGAAAACCGTTTTCAAGATTTCCGTAACCAATGGTCTCATTCAGATCAAATATCATGTGCACTGTATTGTAAGCCATGGCGGGCAACCCCTGCAAAAACAAAATCTACATTAATTACTGTAATTAAATTGGTATTTTATCGAAATGCTGATAAAAAAAATTTAATTAACTTACAAGGTTAATTAATGTTACTTTTTATACGATAAGCAAGGTGGAGTTCAATTTAGATATTAACAATATTTAAATTCAAAACGTTAAAATTTGAACGATTTGAATTTTTTAAAATTATAAATAAAATCGATTCAAATCATTTTTTAAAATTATAAATAAAACTGTTTCGATCCAAACCGTTACTAACAGTTCGGTTTGGATCGAAACGGTTTCAAACCGTTTAGGTATAAGAAATACAACAAGGATAGTAAAAAAAAAGATATAAAAAAAACAAAATAATTAATACTCAAAATTTTGTATATTAAACTTGCAGATGATTGGATTGCAAACATTATTACTATTTAAGATTTATCAAACAAACATTACCACATAGTAATCTTTTATTATACTTTTATTTGGGTATACTTGTATTTATTTGGATATATTTTGGTATCTTTTTATTTTTATTGGTTTTACTTTGTATTAATAAAAAATTTAAAAATTAATAAAAAATAATATATTTTTTAACTGTCCGGTTTGGATTTAACGGATTTTCATTTCAAACCGTTTCACTGAACCATTTGATTTTTATCTAGTCAAACTTAAACTGTTTAACTTTTATTTGGTCAAACTTAAATGGTTAGATAAATAATAGTTTGAAATATGTCAATTAGTAGTTTTAACTGATTTATGCTCACCCCTAATTATATACACACAAATTTTAGTATCGTCAAAAAATTTAATAGTAGTGTATTTATTCTTTAGAATATGTATTGAGCTACATTATTCATCCTTTCATAAAATTCTCATAAATTTTTGTCAAAACATTTTATGATTTGAATTTGCTACACCCTCCAATTAATAAACTTCCCACTCAAAACACCCTCGATTTATCCTCCTCCATTTTTCATTATGGGAACTTTGTTATCGTCCTCCTTCATTTTTCATTATGGGAACTTTGTTATGACAACTCTATCCTTAATTTTGATAAAAAAAATTATTAAAATTTTGACGAGGTTGATGTAACGCCACAACTATATATCGACACGTACACATATCACATATTGAACTTCAGACACAAAATTAACATATATATATATATATATATCATTATTATTATATTTGTCAAATAGTACTACAAATATAATTATTTTAGTTTGGAAATTAAATAGAGTGGTGGGGCCAGGATGAGCACATAGATCACAGATAGCACGCACGCACGCACAAGGAGGCACAATGAGACTATGAGAGAACGGAAAATGAGTGATGATGATAAACAAGCTAGCTTTGTCGCCACTTGCCAGCGTTTGGGGAAAAAGGCAGAGACAGACTCACAGACAGCTATGGCCACTGACCATCAAACGCACAATACATATACAAAATTACTAAATTTTTGTTTTCAAATTTTGTTGTACCAAATCTAATTCATCCATTTCTTTTTATTAAAAATGAATATATCTCAAACAAATAATAAATTCAACGAATGTTATTAGATATATAATATTTATAAAATAAAAAAATAGGTGAGAATGACGGTTTTTAAATCCAAATTTTAGATAGACTAAACTTACATCCAAATTTTTTTTGAAAAAAAAAATAAGAGAAGAAAATGGTGAGATGAATTTGAAGAAGAAGAAGAGAGAAAGAGGGATGTTTTTTTTTTTTGATGCTGACTACTGTAGTTCTGCTTGTAGGATAAGGTTTTTTTACTAACTTCAGTATGTACAATTGATATTGGAATTGGACTGCTGTAACTCGTTTATTTTATTTTTTCTAACTTCAAATTGGGTTACATAATAAAACTAAAATAGGTTACATAATAAAACTGAGATCATCAAATAGACTATAAATTAATATTAAGATGAAACTGTAAATTAATATCAAGATGAAAAATATTAAGATGAGCTAGCCCATAAATATGTAAGGGATAAAATTTGGGAGCCCTTCCAGGTCAAGCCTTAGCCTCGTCATTGGGTGGTTATAAATCACATTTTAATAATACACTAATATAAATAAAACTCACCGATATAAATAAAGGCCACATATGTTACAAATGTTATCATTCTAATATTTTATTTAAATAACTATAACAGGTTGATTCAGTGATTAGAGCCTCCTTAAATTCGATATGCTTACGGCTAATGCTGAATTCAATTCTCCCATGTTTATGTCCTGAGTTTGATCAAGGGTGGGTTGTAATTCTTGTGTGAGTCTTCTCAACTTATGACCCATATTAATTTTTGGTTATTAATTTTGAGATTCTATGTGTCTTTGACAATTTTTTTTTAAAATTAAATATTATAATACATGTATTATATATAAGTGGAAGAGCTGGCAGTTTGGCAGTGGTGTCCACGTGGGGATGTATAATTCTTTCACAAGGTAATGAGCTGGATTTCCATCTACTCTTGGCTTGCTCTCTCTCTCTCTCCCTCACACTCATAATATTGATCAGCTTGGTGACCCGGCCACCAGCAGCAGCTAGTTCCGTTCCTTGATGGATCAACGAATGGGTATTTAAAGCGGCACTCTCACTGATCACACAGACAGAGTCACATACATTGTGGTGGTGGTGGTGGTCATGGTGGTGGAGTCCCTCAGACACAAAAAAACTTGCATGCGCGATGCGCTCCACTGCGCGCGGAAAACCCTTTTTTGAGCACTGAATACTGGCCTTCCCATTCATGTTCATGATTATGTATGATTCAAATTTCCGAAGCTGAATTTTTAAATTAATTCCTCCAGCCCATGACTTTTTTGACTTGATCTTCTTTTCATTCCTTTTTAGACAGTGTTTGGACTTTGGACATTGAACTTTGAAGCATATATACTATTTTTTGGGGCAAAAAGAAGAAGAAGAAGAATGGGCTGGGCTAATTATTCGGGCTAGGCAAGCTGGGTTATCGCTCACTTCTGCAGATACGTGAACAAATAGAACCAAGGACCCAAGTCCCAACCCAATATTTTTTTTTGTAGTTGGGCTAAAGGGCTTGACTGCAGCATAGGCCTAGTCTCATGGGCTAAAGGTACGCTTTTTATCATTCAGTTAAGGATACCGGATACGGGGCTTGACTTGAAAACGAACCATTGACGTTATTCCAAATTATGACACTTTTTGCCTTCTTTAACTTGGATACGAAATAAAATAAATTCCCCAGTAGGAAGAACGATAGAGAGTGAATTTTAGATTCGGCAATGCCAAGAAGGTATTAGCCATTGATGATGGTTCTTTCATGAAGGCACCATTCAATGGTGGTTTTTCTTTTTTCTCTTAAACCTCAACGAATAAAAAATATTTCAACGTCAACTCAGCTAAGAGTTCCAAATGTAAAAATTAAATTGCACTAAAATGAAACTGCTTGTCATTAGTTTGATTCATAACTAAGTCACCTTTGACAACAAACAACAACTGGGGTGGTGGCGCAGTTGGCTAGCGCGTAGGTCTCATAGCTAATATAGTGAGAAATCCTGAGGTCGAGAGTTCGAGCCTCTCTCACCCCACCAATTTTATTTTTTTTTATTTTTTTTATTATTTTTTTATTTTTTGTTTGTTTGTATGAAAATGGGTTTGGTGATACCTCCTCATACCAGTCATTCAAATTTTATTAAATTATCTTTATACATATATAATAATCGGAATTGTTCATTCTCTAAATTATCATGAGAAGATCATCTCTGTAAAAAAAATCAATAAGATTTGAGGTCGTTTAATCAGAGAATAATACTTGCATTCCACCTTGGTGGTACCTCCTCATATCACTTCTTTCGATTTATCGAATTGTCTTTATACATATATAATAATAATAAACGTTTATTCTCTAAATTATCATGTTAATATAATCTCAGTAAAAAATCAATATCATGTCAATATCATCTCCGTAAAAAAATCAATATCATTGGAGGTCGTTTAGTCATTTATATATATACCAACTAAACGGACAATTCGCCACATGAATATCTAAATTTTTACCAAAATTATTGATTAATTTTATATATGCATTCTAAACGACCTTCAATTTTGTTAATTATTTATAGTGACGATCTTGATATGATGAGAATAAACGAGGTCCTTTACCAAAGCGGGATGCAAGTATTTCCCTTTAATTAATGACTAACCGATTTTTGATCGACGCTTATAGAAGTTAGAGTGTCCAAATTCCAATAATAAGGAGAGAGTTGGATGATTATTTATTTCCCAACAGTGAGAGTACGTGGTCCTTCATCAATCTATTTTGCCCTCCATCTCCTTCTTATTCATAACAAGTTGCAGATGGGTTTGGTTGGTGCGAATACTAAATGGGGTTGAGTTGCATCCATGGTTTCTGGCCAGCTGTCCCATCAGTTACATGATTATTCTGTTATCCAATTTACTACACTCATCAACACCCAACTGATCAAACATGTTACTCGCATTCCTGAATTTTATTCTAAGATGTCTTTTTTTTTTTTCATAATCAAACATATGTGTCAATTCAGCTAGCTATGTGCATATGAATTATGATGGACCGACAAGAAATTAATAAAAAAAGACTGGGGACGACATCAAGAATGTAGTAAGTGGCGCTAGGGTAAGGAATTATTAGTCATATTTAACATGCATGGAACTTTAGCATAAAAAAATAATTTAAAAAAAAAGATGCATGGAACTTTTCAACTGATGCTTTTGAAATTTTGATCAATAATACAGCTGCTACTCGTCTTTTAATGATTGATCAAAATTTAGTATGTCTATCAACAATAAATAGAGGAGTGTGGCATATTTAATATTATTTTTCGTCTTAAATTTTATTTATGCTAAAACATGCATGGGACTTAATTCCTTAAGACGAAAAATAATATTAACAATAAAATTAAATAAATTTTTTTAAAAAAATTTATCGAAAAAGTAACATTTGTTATCATACATTTTAATAGACTAGTAATTCTTTCCTATGACAACCACTCACTCCCATAAAACTCATTCTTAAACTCGGATTGATCTGACCATTTTCTTTAGCCAGAAACTGAAAAGAGATTTTGAACAGCAGTCTGAAAAGACGCAGCGCCAAGGCCTTGGAAAAATAAAATGGTGGTCTTCCTCCTCTACCGATTTGAAGTCAATTTCGAATCCAATAGGACCTACGGAGTTATAGGTTCAGACAAGGCTGCTCTCCTTCGCACTCTTTTCATATGGACTTTTTCAAATGGGTTGGAATTTGTTGATGTCGAAAATGGGCCTCCAACGTGATTGTAAAGATTATACATGCATTAAGAGTCTATGTGATTTACTCGAATCCAACTATGAATCGAACTATATTTATGTGTTCAACTTTCTACATGTTATTATTTATAATATATGTTACATTTATAAATGAAAATATTCATAATATATGTGAAATTTTTATGGATATATCAGTATTTTAGAGTTGACATTAAAATATATAGGAAAAATCGGTAGAGGAAAGATTGTTCATACCTAAACTATTAATCTTAAGGATTTTGACATAAAAATAGAAGAAAGATTGGGAAGAAAAATCTTCCCTCGATTTCCATAATATTAATCTTATAAAAATATTATTGGATGCGTACGTTTTTCCCCAAAATTTCTTTCAAAATTTTCAAGTTTTTTACTAAATTTATAATATTCTGTTGTTTAGCATGAACAATATAGATATTGATATTGAAATATCGGTCAATATATCCTTAAGTTTAACTATCGATATTTCCGTAAAAAAAGATATTTTATTTCTTGGTTATATTGTATAATTGCATTGAGCCATTGAGAGAATTGTGAGATAAAAAAGCTCTAATTCTTACCAATTGTGAGGGATAATTCCTTTTAAATAGACAAATACCTAGGACTCCTTTGGTTTGTGGATTTCGTAATGTACTTAGTCTCAATCCAAGTGGAATGAAACTCCACACGATCTAACAAAATCGTATAATTGTGTTACAATCAAAATAATTTATTTTCGAAGCCAAGTAAGAAATTGAATAATGGAGTGCACGCTTTTGTTTTGTACATCAAGGAATTATCAACGAAGGGAAGTGAACACGTAGCTATATACATGAAGAGCGAATTGGATGGATAGGAGGTGCTGTGGGGAGGTCACATGGATGGTACTTGATGAAGTGTCGCGTGAACAAATTCAAGCATAGTATGGGGATATATATGTCTTCATCTAGTCACCATGCCAAGATGGAAACCAAAGGCTCTCGAAGTCTCGATCCCTCATTTAAAGACATCACATGCTCATATCCGACATCCCATGCATGATGCAGCCATGGTTGCCTCTCTGTCAAGATATGATGTTGTGATTTATTTCGTGATACTAGTTAATTTCTTCTGACAATTCTCAATGTGAGACTGTTCATACCTAAACTGGTCGGCCTGGTCAAAGACCCGAACTGATATGACCTGTCCCCGCTCTACCAGCCCCAGGCAAGCCTCATATTATGCCAACAAAGCCAAGAACGACATAGGAAGACCAAATCTGGTCGGCCAGGCTTACTGACAAGTCATAAATGCTATCCGGGACCACCACAAGACACCTGTCAACTCCTAGAGTGTAACGCCCCGAAAATTCGAGGATTATGATAATGTAATTTAATCTATGAATTGATGTTTTTACCCTTGTGATTGGTATGACCAAATTGTTAACTTTTTTATTTGAGGGTCAAATGGACTTTGACCAATGACGGTGACGTAGTTTGGGACGTCACGAGTCCATAGACAGGTGGCACGTCCAATTCGGACGCTCAGGGAAGAAGTTGTGACTATCGGAAGTTCAGGGGCATTACCGTAATTTGGACTTTAGGGGCGAAAATGTTGACTTTTCATTTGACAACTAATTTTCACATGACTCAAGGACCATTAGGTAGGTCTCGATTCCCTGAGTCCGTAGACAGGCGGCACGCCGAAATCGGACTTCGTATGGTTGAGATACGGGTCTAGAAAGTGAAGGGCGTTTTGGTAATTATTGAACCAGGGGCATTTTGGTCATTTTGCCCTGGTTACTGTAGCAAACCGCGGGGGGCAGCGGTTGCACCGCCGTGTGCGGTGTTTCTGTGCAATCTTAATAATTTTAGGCTGTGATGAACTGGAAAGGGGAGAATTAACTAAGCATTTCAGACTGTTTCAACGTGGGCTAAGTCACTCTTCATCAGTGGACACCATTTTTAATTCTGGATCGAAGCTTTTCGGGGAATAATCTCAGTGGACATATTGGACTTCCACGAGCCTCTGAGACGGCTTAGGTTGTTTAAAATTGATTAGAACGTGTGTGAGCATCACTCTGCCATTGAGAGAACTGAGAATTGGTGAGGAACCAGAGAGAAACCACTTCGGGAAAATTTGGAGATAAATCGGGTTTTTGATTTCTGGTGCTCGTTGGGCCAAACCAAGGCCTGATTTAGCTTTCTGGGAGCGATTGGAACTTAGCCATATCAAATTCAAGAGGAACCAGCCACTGTTGGACTGGAACTGAGGTTCCTGTTTCAGTGGAGTTACAGAGACTTGGACGATCACTTCCAGGTAATTCCTTGGTAAATTGATCATTTGTTTCAGTTCTTTTTTGCCTTAGGAAGCTTACTGGGAGGTTAATTTGATTTTGGTTTGGAAACCAGTGAGTTGGGGTGATCAACCCGTTTGGTTGATCACGGGTCGAATGGCCAGTTAAAGGACTTGTCGAGGTAAATTATTGTCACAGAACATAAATTCGAAGAATAATAAACATGTTAGGATCAAATTGGATTGAAATCGAGTTGAAATTCAGGGTTAATTGCCCGGGTCATATCGCGGGTTGAAGGTCCGAATAGCAGGGCTATCGGGTGAAGAAGGTGACATTGTAGCAGCTACAGCGTCAGGCGCGTGACTTTCACGCGCAGCCACTTTGGGCGGCGCGTGAGGGCGCGTTGGGGCTTATGTCCGATCACAATCAACATGACTTTTGTTCCTCTCATCATTCTGAACATTTTTAGTGAATTAACCATGTTGATCTGGGATAGTTTTGATGGGTCAGTTTAGGGCCGGTTGTCTCAGGAAACGTGTTGGACGGGTTCCCCGAGCCGGTTTCTGTTTCGGACTTTTTGGTTGAATGGTTAAGACTTGTAGTGACCCTTACGTGTGATTTGGACTGACATGAATTGTACGATAATCCCGGTACAAGTTCGTATGCGCAGGTTCACCGCGAGATCGTACTATGAGTGGGGCCGATTTCATTAAACCCTTGCATGCTTAAATGTTTTTTGATTTACTTATATGTTCACATGCTGGAATCAAGAAATGGTTTTGATGATATTGAAATTATGGTTATGGCACGTTTCACGGTATTTGGGTTTGAAACCCGTCTGATGAAACTTAACGATCGGTTTGGATTTTATCTATGTATATATTATATGTTTTACATGTGGATATCAATAAAATGTATTTGGTACTGCACTGTATAGATCCATTCTTATGATACTGTCTCCTCCGGATGTGGTACCCCGGAGTGGTCATAGCGCATTGCCTGCGAGGGGTCATTCTACGGAGGAACCGGACCGTAAAATGACTCAGGAGCAGGATTGCTTATTTGACGTCAGGGACGTCGAGTGTCTAGGACGCTAGGCATTTGAGATGCCGTACCCGGACAGGGTTCGGGGATTGGACTCGAAATTGAGACCCGAGTGGCACGCGTAGCCTTGAGACTGTGACCTTATTGGACGTCAGGGACGTCAGACATCGGGGATGTCAGGATTGGAGAGTATAGTGCAGTGGCTAAAATTATGTTTATGGTTTTATTACATGCCTTATGGTTCATACTATATGATTTATGGTTTTAAATTCTGATGCATGCATGTTTGGAAAACGGAGGGGTAAATTATATGTTTTACTTATTAAACGGTTTTATAAACTTGAGTTTCGGCCCACTCACCCTTAATGTTTTGGTAATTCCTCCAGGCTGTGCTACTGAGGTAGAGGAGGATCCTGAGACTGAGGCATAGATCTACTTCTGCGTACCTGAACCCCTGTTGGGTGGTTTACCCGCAGGTTTATTTTAGAGTCGTGCTCGCAACTTGTAATTTTGGATTTCATCCCTTGTCTGACATCTGTTATTTCGGATTTGATGTAAAACTTTAATTTGGTTATTTATGCATTTGAACGTTTGAGGTTAAAATTGGTATGTTATTTTGGGTGTCAGACGGGAGCAGGGCACGTCCCCATGTGGTCCCATGGGGATCGGGGCGGGTCATGTCATAGAGGCAACAACATTTATCCCACATTGACAAACACCAACAAACACATTCAATGCTACTATAAATACAAGGGCATCCCTCTCCAAAAGTTAATGACAATCTTGCTCTCACGCTGTCTAAATTACAACAGTACCCTCCTACTTAACTGACTTAGGCATCGGAGACTGTTCGGCCGGCACCACACCGGTGTCCCTTTGCATTTACCTTCTTCCTGTGCAGGCCACAATATTTCGAGAGGAATCACGAAGGAAGCTCAGCGAGGCAGGACTAAGTTGATCCATTTCTTGCATCAACAGATTGGCGCCGTCTGTGGGAAACTGAAACAACAGCCCACGCTCTCACTCACCAGATCAGCCGTCCCGAATCTTGCCAAAGGCCATGTCGGACGAACGGGACGAGGGAGAGCTCAATCACACCCCCTTCGCTCGGGGAAACACAACCGGGAGCGTCCCAGATGCCTACAGGCAGACTCTGGACGACTTGATGCGCGAGGTGGCCGCGCTGAAGGCCCACAATGCCAAAATTGACGTGAAGAACCAACTCCTAATGGAGCAATACGCAAACACGGTTGCCCACATGAGGATGTCCCAACGTGAGGGCCAACCGGGAAAGGAACTGGCCGATCGCTTACAGGCCGAGGAGAGACAGGCCGACGGGCCGCGTACTGCGCACATTGTAATCGAGAGGTCATCATACCAGCCGGGAAGACCAACAAAGGCCGAACCCTTCTTCTTCCGGTCGCCTCCTCATCCAACCGACGGGGGCAGGACCCTCAGAAACCAAGATCTACCGGGATGCCCGACAGCTGCTGGAAGAACGCCAAGTCGTGCCAGCTAGGCTCTCTTACGAAACGTCAGATGAAAGGACCTCGTCAGTGCGGCATCACGGCTCAACCGACCGCCAGGTCACCGCGGAACATCCGGACCACGGGCCAAGGGACGAAGGTTGCCAGACAACCAGGAAGAACGAAACCCACTCACGGGAGCATCGTCCGGACGAGATAAACTCAACGGCCGATAGTTACTCCCAAGGCAGAGAAGCAAAGGTCCACCAGGACAAGGGCCGACGGCCGAATGAGACTTCTACCTAACTGCCCAGCGATCAGAGCGCAGAGATTGAGGCCCTCCTGAAAAGAGTGCGTGCCTTGGAGGCAAAGGAAGATAGGAGTAAGGCGCCGGCCTTGAAGAAGGCCAACCCTGGCCCTTTCTCAGAAAGACTCCTCCGCTCCCGTCACAGGACTGGGGTCAAGCCCCTTAAGATTGCCCTGTACACCGGGAAAGGAGACCCCAACACCCACTGGAACAACTACACTTCTGCCTTGGCATACCGCGATGCCTCGGAAGACGAACAGTGCCTCATTTTCAGCTCCACCCTCACCAACGCGGCCCTGAACTGGTTCTACCGTCTGCCGCCAGGCACGATCGATTCCCTTGAAGATCTACATTCTACGTTCTTAAGTCAGTTCGTGATCCAAACCATCAGGCTGGTATCCACGGACGATCTGTTCTCCATCAGGCAGAGGGAGGACGAGACCCTCCAAAAATATGCCGCAAGGTTTAGATTAGAGTACTCCCGCTGCCAGGAAACAGACGACAAGGCCGCATTCAATGCCTTTCGGAACGGTCTCAATGAGTCTCCTTTCAAATACGCGGCCCACGCGGAAGAGTGGGGAAGCTACGCCAAACTTATGTGGAGGGCCAGCATCCATGCGAAGGTCGAGTTCTTCCACACTCCTCCAAAGGAGAGCAGAATCACTCAGCCCAACCCCCCAACCACGAACTCGGGAAGAGCTCAACCAAACTCCCATAGTCACGATGACAATCGTTCCGGGATAGGGAAGAGGAAGCTTCACTTTGATTCTCGCAATCAAGAGAAGCGGGGACGTTCAGGTCGCAACGATCGTGACTTTCACCGCGGGAACCCCCAGGAGGGCAGAGGATTGGTAACAGAGGGCGTAGGCCCCAGGCGCTGGTTCGAGACATACACGATTCTAAACACGACACTCGACAATGTCCTACTGAGTGTGGAGGAGATGATCCTGAAGCCCAAGCCAAGAAACCCAAACTACCGACCTGTCATCAACAAGGAGGCCTTTTGCCAGTACCACAAGTACAATGGGCATACCATTGAAGAATGCATCGCCTTCAAGGACATAATTGAACAGCTAGTCCGCGATGGCAGACTCGATCAATTTCTTACCCGAGCACAGGTCGCCCCGGCGCGCCTTCAGATCAACACCATCAGTGGAGGCCCGACCTTGTCTTCCCCCATCACCTCCAATCGGGCTAGGAAGGGTTTCAACAGGGCTTCGCAATCCAGCCAGGTACTCAGCATCGGCGCCATCCGACCCGGCAAGGTTGCAAAGGCCGGGTGGAAACCTATCAGCTTCTCAGAGGAGGAGGAGCGAGGCATCGTTTTTCCGCATGGCGACCCCCTGATCGTCCGGGCGCTAATATCAAACTGCGACGTAGGCCGCATTCTCGTCGATACCGGCAGTTCGGTCAACGTACTTTTTTGGGATGCTTTTCCAAGAATGGGTTTGAACGAGAAAGAGTTAGACCGCAAGGTCACGCCTCTTCTTGGTTTTTCAGGAAATTTTGTCCTCCCCAGGGGGATTATCACTCTACCGATCACCATGGGCTCCGAGCCCCTCACCACCACCACACTGACTACTTTCCTTGTGGTCGATTGCCCGACAGCTTACAACACGATTCTTGGTCGGGGCCTGCTCAACCAGATACGAGCCATCGTAATCCACCCACCTCCTGCTTATGAAATTCCCAACACATTTGGGACCGGGCCAGGTACAGGGAGACCAGCTCTCAGCCCGGACATGTCATGCCACCTCTCTCACTAAAACCAACCAGAGGCCGCCCGAGACAACAGAGACGCTCACGGTCACAGAATCGACACTCGGGGACGACCCTGTGGAAGCAGGATACATGGAAAAGCTCAGGGGCAGTGACAGGACCCGCCCCTATCCTCTCTGGGACCACATGGGGACGTGCCTTGCTCCCATCTGACACCCAAAATAATGTTCCAGTTTTAACCTTAAACGTTCAAATGCATAAAAACCAAATTAAAGTTTTACATCAAATCCGAAATAAACAGATGTTAGACAAGGGATGAAATCCAAACTACAAGTTGCGAGCACGACTCTAACATAAACCTGCGGGTACACCGCCCAACAAGGGTTCAGGTACGCAGAAGTGGATCTATGCCTCAGCCTCAGGTTCCTCCTCTACCTCATTAGCACGACCTGGAGGGGTTACCAAAACATCAAGGGTGAGTGGGCCGAACTCAAGTTTATAAAATCGTTTAGTAAGTAAAACATATAATTTACCCCTCCGTTTTCCAAACATGCATGCATCAGAATTTAAATACATCATTCATATAATATGTATCATAAGGCATATAATAAAGCCATAAACATAATTTTAGCCACTGCACTATACACTCCGATCTTGACATCCCCGATGTCTGACGTCCCTGACGTCCAATAAGGTCACAATCACAAGGCTACGCGTGCCACTCGGGTCTCAATTCCGAGTTCAATCCCCGAACCCCGTTCGGGTACAGCATCTCTGATGCTTAGCGTCATAGACGCTGGACGTTCTAGACGTCCGTGACCACTCCGGGGTACCTCGTCCGGAGGAGACAGTATCATAAGAATGGATCTATACAGTGCAGTACCAAATACATTTTATTGATATCCACATGCAAAGCATAAATATATTCGTAGATAAAATCCAAACCAATCTTTAAGTTTCATCAGACGGGTCTCATGCCCAAATACCGTGAAACGTGCCATAACCATAATTTCCATATCATTAAAACCGTTATTTGCCTTTAGCATGTGAATATATATAAGTAAACCAGAAAACATTTATGCACGCAAGGGTTTACGGAAAACGGCCCACTCACAGTACAATCCTGCTAGGAACCGAACGTATACCCACATCCTGGTACAAATGTACAATCCCTGTCAACTCCAAAGTATACGTAAAGGTCAATTTAAACCCCTAACATTCAACCATGAAACCCTATACTGAAACCGGCCCGGAAAAGCCGCGCGAACGCGCTTCCCAAGGCAATAAACCTCGTTTTGACCAACATAATGATCTCTGATCGACCCGAAACCACCGCCATTGGATCCGGATCGTCGAAACCTAAAGAATGGTGGTGGTCCCACCAAAAGTACTGTTCACACGCGCCCCCACGCGCCTGGTCAACCCTCTGGTCAACAGTGCTACAGTACTGCTGACGTCATCACCGACATTGTTAGAGGACACGTGTCAGCAGTCCATTGGTCCTTGGTCTGACTGATTTCTGACATGATGACGTCATCATGACGTCACTACTGACGTCATCATGACGTCACTGCTGATATCGGGCAGACTGATTAAGTGGGCAATTGAGCTCAGCGAGTTTGACATTAACTATGTGGCAAAAACTGCCGAAAGAGGACAAGTAGTGGCTGACTTCGTCGCCGACTACTCTTACCAACCCACCCAGTGCATGCCACCTGAGGATACTAGCAAGCAGGATCTTCCCGCCAGGGAAGGAGCATGGCCATCTACCTCTAGCATCGACCCCACACGGCCTTGTTGGACGTTGTACGTCGACGGTTCAGCCTGCCACAACGGATCGGGGGCAGGCTTAGTACTTACCTCCCCCGACCAAGTCAAGCTAGAGTACGCTCTAAGGTTTAGCTTCCGAGCATCCAACAATGAGGCAGAATACGAGGCTCTACTGGCTGGCCTCCGTCTCGCCAGAGACATGGAGGCCCAGCAACTACGCATTTTCAGCGACTCCCAACTGGTCGTCAGTCAGATCAACGGCAATTTCGAGGCCAAGGACGCGTCCATGACTCTTTACTTGGCCCTCGCCAGGCAACTACTTGGGTCGTTCACAAACTTTGAGGTTGCAAAGATCCCGCGATCGGAAAACAGCCATGTCGATGCCTTGGCTCGACTGGCATCCTCACTTGATGACAAGGAAGGGAGACAAGTTTTGGTCGAAGTTCAACACAGGCCTAGCACCAGACCAAACCCTGTGTACACCATCAACACCAGCCCGACATGGATAGACCCCATCAGGGCCTACCTGCAGGATGGCTATCTCCCAGAGAACAAGCTGGAGGCCAAGAAAATCAGGAGGCAGGCCACTCGCTACACCATTCAGCACGATCATCTGTATAAGCGAGGATTCACCACCCCGCTCCTAAAGTGCCTCACGCCAGAACTAGGAGACTACGTTCTCCGAGAAATGCACAAAGGCATATGCGGAGACCATTCGGGCGCACGTACTTTGGCACACAAGGCGTTCCGCCAGGGATACTTTTGGCCAACAATGCTCGCAGATGCCACTGCTCTCACACAGTAATGCGACAAGTGTCAGCGGCACGCCCAGATCCCTCACCTGCCAGCCGAACCCCTCACTTCCATGATGAGCCCATGGCCCTTCTCACAGTGGGGACTCGACCTTATCGGGCCAATGCCTACGGGCAAGGGCAGGGTAAACTCCGCTGTGGTAGCAGTAGACTATTTTACCAAATGGGCGGAGGCGAAGCCCCTCGCGTCCATCACAGCAACACAGATCGAGTCATTCGTATACCAGAGTATCATTTGCCATTTCGGGATCCCACACACTATCGTGACCGATAACGGGAAGCAGTTCGACTGCAATCGCTTCAAAGCATTCTGCCAGACGTACGGTATACGGCTCCTCTTCGCATCCCCTGCACACCCCCAGTCCAACGGCCAAGTGGAGGCCGTGAACAAAAATATCAAGTACAACCTAAAAAAGCGCTTGGACGAAGACAAGGGTAAATGGGCATACATAATCAACGATGTCCTTTGGTCGCATCGTACTTCGTACAAAACGGCCACAAACGAAACACCCTTTGCCCTAGCTTTTGGGACAGAGGCCGTGATCCCCGTGGAGGTCGGAGAAACATCATACCGTGTAATCTTTTACGATCCGGACACCAACGATCAGCAGATTGCCTTCAACCTCGATCTCCTTGAGGAACAGCAAGACCAAGCTAACCTGAAAAACATGGCCTACAAGCAGCGGGTTGCTAGATACTACGACTCGAGGGTTCGACACAGGAGTTTCAGAGTAGGGGACTTGGTCCTCCTCAAAGTTAACCTTGGCACCAGGGACAAGGCAGCAGGCACTTTTGCCCCAAACTGGGAAGGACCATATACCGTGGCAAGAGTCTGCCGAGAGGGGACTTACGAGCTTCAAACTTCTGAAGGGAAGACACTTCCACATCCCTGGAACGTGGACCATCTCAAGTATTACTACAGATAGGTTGTTGTAACACGCCGTAAGGCGCACGGCCCAAGGCCACTTTTTGTAAACATGGTCTGGCATCCCCAGACTGATCTATGAATGAAATTCACCAGGTGATCTATTCAGTTTTATTTCCTTGCAAACCTTCCCAAGGCGTACTTTCTCGGTCTATGCTCCAAACAGTTCGAATATTGTCGGCCATTAATGGCCGACCTACCAATATCCTTTATGGGTTAAATTTTGTTATTTTCTACCTAAATCACCCCTGGCTGATACACTGATTAAAGTTCCTATACTTTCCAGTCTTAGTCCGACACACTTGGTACTTATTTCAAATCCAAACTCATATTTATACCAGCACACATCAAATGCCAAAAAACAGTTTATTAAAACAAAGGTCATATTACATAGGCCTAAGCCGAATTACATTAAAATTTTCAATGACACCCATACTACTGGCCGTTGCCACCTAGCTCGGTCGTTTCTTCGTCCTCGCCCTGTGGACCGTCTACCTTCTCGGCCTCAGCATGGTCGGCCTCATCCGACTCCAGATCCTCCTCCTCATCATCGGGCAGAGGATTCCCATCATCGTCCAGGTAATCCTCAACCCTCGGTGGAGACTTGAGCCAAGGGAAGGCAATCGAGACCCCAGGGTTAGACAACAGCAACTTCTTGTAGAAGCCGTCTTCCAGTGCAGCCCCGAACTTCATGAAGGTCTTCTCACATTCCTAGGAAGCCTTGTACTCCTCTACCCCAACCCTCTTGGTCGAGATCAACTGCTCGGCTAGCCTCGCATTGGCCGACTCCTGCTCAGCCAACATAGCCTTCGACTCGACCAACTCGGCCTGAACCCGCCCTGCTTCCTCGACCTTCGTAGCTGCTTCTACTCCCATGGCTTTAATTTTCAGCTCCAGCTCCGCCTTGGCCTCGAGAGCCTGGTTGAACAACTTTTGATGATCGGCCAAGGCGCGCTCCCTCCCTTCAACGTCCCGCTTCATATCTAAGGCTTGTTGCCTAATGTTGCTCGCATGACGAAAGGTCGAGAACACTTCACCAAGAAACTGCACAAACCACAGGCCGAGTTAGTTCACCCAAAAAAAACACTCACAAAAGCACAACGGAACAGAAACTTACGTAAGAGACAAGCCGCATGGTCTTGTCACAACGGTCAGCAAAGTCCCTCGGCTGGACATCTGCTGTAACAACCCGTCCCGAGAGCCGGGATTAGTAGAGTGAATAAGGTGTGATTATTGAGGTTAAGCAGTGGGTAGGTGGTCCCGATGGGTCCATGAGCGTAGAATGACGATTTTGCCCCTAGTTCGGGCAAATAGTTGACTTTTAGTTGGGAGGTCGATTGAGAGTTGACCGGTGACTAGGACGTAGTTTAGGACGTCACGAATCCATAGGCAGGTGACACGTCCGATTCCGACATCCGAGGAGGAAGTTGTGATGTTCGGAAGGTCGAGGGCATAACCGTAATTTGGGTAAATTAGAGGGAAAAGTTGACTTTTTGAATAATCGAGTTTTGGTAGGTTGACCTAGGATGGTTAGATAGATTTCGTCGTCCTGAGTTCGATGACAGGGGCACGTATTCATCGGACTTACGAGACGAGAGTTACGGGTCTAGGAAGTTTCGGTAAAACCGTAAAAATGTGTAAAACAGGAGGGTATTTTGGTCTTTTTGGCTTTTGGGGATTTGTGCAGAGAGAAGCAAGATGGACGGCTGGGGTTTAAGCAGGTGGGATAAGGATGGACTGGATTGTGACACATGGCATTTGTGTAATGGGTTCTGGGGGGTTCTTCTGTGTGTGTGCGGTCCTAAATACTTGGGTGAACCCGTGTGTGCGTGTGTGGTTCTTCGACAAGCACAGAGAAACAGAGTGAGTTTGTGAGGGAGAATTGAGGAAGGATCTTGGCTGGTGTTGAGTGCGGGTGAGTGAGGGAGAGACAGGGAGGTCAGTGTGAGCTGGTGGTGGTGACTTGGTGGTGCAATCGTGCACGGCGGCACGGCGGAGGTGCGGAGGAGTTTGGGGGGAAACAGGGAGCCTGAGAGTTCGAGGTGGTGGCTACGCCGTGAGGTGAGGCAAACCAAGGCAAGGGGAGGCTGAGGAGGTTGCAAGGAGTCCAACGATCACAGTGGTAGGCGGCGGTGCGCACGGCGGAGCTGCAACCGAAGGGAAAGTGTAACAACCCGTCCCGAGAATTGGGATAAGTAGAGTGATTAAGGGGTGATTAGTAAGGTTAATCAAGGGTTAGGTGGTCCCGAGGGGTCCGGGAACCTAGAATGACGATTTTGCCCCTGTGGTGGGCAGAAATGTTGACTTTTATTTCGGGTGGTCAAATGGGAGTTGACCAGTGACCAGTTGAGGACGTTACGAATCCGTAGGCAGGTGGCACGCCCGATTCCGACATCCGAGGAGGAAGTTGTGATGTCCGGAAGGTCAAGGGTATTTTCGTAATTTTGGTAAATAGGGGGGAAAAGTTGACTTTTTGAATAATTGAGTTTTGGTAAGTTGACCTAAGACCGTTAGATAGATCTCGTCGTCCTGAGTTCGATGACAGGCGGCACGTATTCATCGGACGTACGAGGTGTGAGTTACGGGTCTAAAACGGTAAGGGTAAAATCGTAATTTGAACTTAAAATGAGGGGTATTTTGGTCTTTTGGTTGTCTGGGGATTTGTGCACAGAGAGGGAAGATAGAGGGTTGAGATTGAGCCACTTGGGAGAGGAGTTGAGGGATTGGTGACACGTGTAGGAGGTCTGGTTGGTTCTAGTGAGTGCACGGTCCAATTATTTGGGGTGCAACCGTGCCGTGTGTGCTGTTCGACCCAGACAGAAACAGAGGGAGGAATTGAGAGAAATTGAGAGACGATGGTGAGTGTCAGTGGGTTTTGGTAAGTGAGGAGTGATCAGAGGGTGGAAGAGTGAGCTGGTGAATGTTTGGGGGAGAGAAATCGTGCAAGAACACGGTGGACGGGGCAGTCGGTTTTCAGAGGAAACAGAGAGGACTTGGACGATTGTGGTGGTGGTGCGGCCGTGTGTTGGTGCAATTGGACTCGTGGAGGTGTCCAGAGGCTGGCGGTGGACGGGAGGAGCTATTGCCTCACGGCTGAGCTCACGGCGACGCCTGGAAGCAGGTAAACTTCATACTTTTCTCTTCGTGCTCTGTTTTGCCGTCTAGTTTCAAGTTGAGAGTTGTAGCGTTAGGGGTTGAATCGAGGAGTCTAGTGAAGTCTAGGGGACTCAGTTGAGTCCTAGGTAGCTGCTGGTTGTGCTGCCGTGACGGAGGAATGAACGGCGGAGCCCAGACGACGGAGAGTACCCTATGTGCTCTGTTTTACCCATTTTGCTCAGTTTGAAAGTCGTGGATTTTGGGTGAGAGTCGATGGTCTTAGTGAGTTGGGTGAGGTTTAGGACAGTCCTAGGAAGCGTTTTGGGTAGCCATTGTGACGGGGGAAGACCGGAGTGGCTGGATTGTGAAACAGGGGAGTTCAGGCCGTCTGGTTCGAGCTTGAGTCGACGGTGTAGGGGCCGTGTCGAGTTCTAAGGAGGAGGGGGATGGATAGCTTAAGGTTGGACGAAGAGGATGGTGAAGAGAGGGAGGAAAATGGTGCAGGCACGGCGGTGAACCGCTCTCGCCGGTTCAAACAGCAGGCACTGTATCGAGCCGGTTTACGCGAGGTTGACGGTGGCACTGTAGCAGGCGCGTGAGGGCCACGCGCAGCCACTTTGGGCGGCGCGTGGGGGCGCGTGCGGCGGTTCTGGGAGAAACGGTCAACATAGTTTTTGGTCTAGGAGTTGTTGTGAGTTCAATGGAGTTGGTTTCGGGTCAATCGGAAGTCGTTTGAGTGTAGTTCCGCGAGGGTGAATGTGTAGGGTCCCGGGGTTTTAAGTTTTTGGGTCCGGGGATTTTTGAGGGAATTTAGGTGAACCTTCGTAGACGTATTAGTGACGTAACTTGACGGTGTTTGACAGGATCGGGATTTCCCGAGGAAGCCGAGGAACGGGCTGGACGTTCGGGACGCGAGTAGGGCTCAGTACTGTGAGTGGACCCTTTCTTTAAACTCGAGCATGCATAACTGTTTTCTATAATTGTTTTATGATTATTGAATATGTTTTGGTTGATTTTACATGATTGCACGTTTTTCAAGAATGTCCGGTTTTGAGCACGTTTTACGAGAAAGTGGTTTGTTTCTGAAATGGATGCAATGGTTTGGAATTTCAATTGATAAGTGGTTTTCATTGGTTATAAAGGGATTTTGGAACATGAGTTCGATAATAAAGGTTTTCGGGTTTAGAAACAGATTTCGGAAATGGAAGTTGGTTTTAAAGTGGAAAAGTGGATTCCGGATTTGGGTTCGGAATGACGGTTCTGGGTGCCGGAAGGGCTTCGGACCAGTGATTTCGGATTCGGGTTTGGATGTGGATTGGTAAATGGTTTTTAAATGGTTTTGGGATTGGATTTGCTGGATCTGGATATTGGGTTTAAAGACCCGGATATATGTGACGGGGGACCGGCCGGATTGGGTTTAAAGACCCGGATTGAGTTTAAAGACTCGGGAGTTTAAAGACTCGGATATATATTGATTTTCCCCCGTAGGCCTTGAGTTTAAAGACTCGGGAGTTTAAAGACTCGGATATGATTAAGGCCTGGATTGAGTTTAAAGACTCGGGAGTTTAAAGACTCGGATAGGTCCAGCAGGTTTGATCGGGAAAATGATGTTTATAATGATTATTTTATAAATGTGTTTATAACTGTTGGTTATGCATGTGGTTTCAAAACGGAGGGTTAAACTCGGTTTTCTTGTAAAAAGGGGTTTTGAACTTTTGTATTTTTTTTGGTCCACTCACATTTTCTGTTTTAATTGCCCTCCAGGTTGTGGAGCGAGCGCGGGGTCTTGACGTCGAGGCAGAGTCTGAGGCATAGAAGTGACGTGAGGGTTCCCAGAGTAGAGTAAAGGCTTCCGTGTGCGTGTAGTTATCGGTTTTAATTTTCGTTGCATGTTCGTACTGTGTTCTGTAAATGCTACCTTTGGGACTTTGTGTCTAATTACTCCTGCGTTTGACTAGATAGAAGGTGAGTGAGCTTTACTTGAGTTTTGTGTCGGGGAGTCAGACGGGAGCGGGATTTACCTCGGGTTTCGGGGTGAAACCGGGGTGGGTCCTGACAGTAAGTCTTCCTGCTCTGTTTTTCCCGTGATGTTCATTTGGAAAGTCGTGGGTCTGGGCTGAGAGTCGAGAGGATTGGAGGTCGGGATAGTGTTCAGGGAGGTCCTAGGTGTCGACTAGAATGGTCGCCGTGACGGGGGTGTCCACGGCGGAGCTCGGGCGATGATGAGCACTCTGATGCTCTGTTTGGCCGTGAAATTCAAACGGTGAGTCGACGAGTTTGGGGGTGAGTCGAGGGTAACGGAGGTTTGGTCTAGGATCAGTGAGGTCTTAGGGACTGTCTGGTGTCACCACTGTGACGGGAGGTGACCGGAGTAGAGGAATCGTGAAACAGGGGGACATTGGCCGTCTGGTTTTGGGTTTAGTCGACGGGCTAGGGACAGTGTCGAGGTGAACGGAGTTGGGGAATCGATAGGGTTGGTCAGGACGAAGCTGCAGGTGAAAGAAGGGGCTGAAATGGTGGCCGGACGGTGGAGAATGCTTCTCGCTGGTTCAAGCTACGGCGGCCGGTTCAGTACAGTGCGGGAGGTTGAAGATGGCACTGTAGCTGGCGCGTGAGTGCCACGCGCAGCCACTTTGGGCGGCGCGTGGGGGCGCGTGCGGCGGCGGATGGAAAAGTGATCAACATGGATTTTGGTCTAGGAGCTATCGTGAGTTCAATGGAGTTGGTTTCGGGTCAATCGGAAGTCGTTTGAGTTTAGTTCCGCGAGGGTGCATGTTTAGGGTCCCGGGTTTTAAGTCTTTGGTTCGGGGAATTTTAAGGAAATTAGGTAGTTGTGTCGTAGACGTATTAGTGACATAATTTGATGGTGATCGACAGGATCGGGATTTCCCGAGGAAGCCGAGGAACGGGCTGGACGTTCGAGACGCGAGTAGGGCTCAGTACTGTGAGTGGACCCTTTCCTTAAACTCGATCATGCATAACTGTTTTTATATACGTTTTTGATGGTTTTATATACGTGATTATACGTGATTGAGATGTTTGCACGTTTTTTGAGAAAATGATGGTTTTCGGATTTTGATAAAGGTTTTCTGATAATGATAAATGGGTTATGAAATATGATTTGTGATTACATGTGGTTTTGGTATGAAAATGGATATTTTTCCGGATTTGGGTTCGGAATGACGGTTCTGAACGCCGGAAGGGCTTCGGACCAGTGATTTCGGATTCGGGTTTGGATGAGGATTTGGTAAATGGGTTTCAAATGGTTTGGGATTGGATTTGCTGGATCTGGCTATTGGGTTTAAAGACCCGGATATATGTGACGGGGGACCGGCCGGATTGGGTTTAAAGACCCGGATTGAGTTTAAAGACTCGGGAGTTTAAAGACTCGGATATATTGATTTCCCCCGTAGGCCTTGAGTTTAAAGACTCGGGAGTTTAAAGACTCGGATATGATTAAGGCCTGGATTGAGTTTAAAGACTCGGGAGTTTAAAGACTTGGATAGGTCCAGCAGGTTCGATCGGGAAATGAGGATTTGATACGGTTTCTGATACTCATGCTATGGTTTCTTATGATATTTTATAGTGTTTCTGTTTCTTATGATGTTTTATAATGATTATTTTATAACTGTGTTCATAACTGTTGGTTATGCATGTGGTTTCAAAACGGAGGGTTAAACTCGGTTTTCATATAAAGTGGTTTTGAACTTTTTGTACTTTCTGGTCCACTCACACTTTTGTTTTAAATTGCCCTCCAGGTTGTGGAGCTAGCGCGGGGTCTTAACGTCGAGGCAGTGTCTGAGGCATCGAAGTGACGAGCGGGATTTTCGAGTGCTTAAGTTTTCCTCCGCGTGTGGGTATCTATTGTCGGATTTTGTTTCCTTGTATTTTCGTACTATGCTCTGTAAACGTTAACGTCGGAATATTTTGTTTAATTACTCCTGCGTCTGACTGGGTTGCGTGAGTGTTACTTGGGTGTTGTGTCGGGGAGTCAGACGGGAGCGGGATTTACCTCGGGTTTCGGGGTGAAACCGGGGTGGGTCCTAACATCTGCTATTTCACCCAATTCATATTGGGACCCCCGGACCACTGTGTTCATGAAGTCCAACTGCGAGGGGTGGAAGGCCGTGCTCAGATGCCGCCAGCTGTCGTCCACCTCAGTCGTCCTGACCAAGTCAGGCTCCCCCTCCGCGTTGACAAAATAGGACTTGATCGACGAGTCCAGCGTCGGCCTTTTCAGCTTCTTCGGCACCTGTCGGCTAGCCAATAGGGAGGTCTGCGAGGGCACGACCATGTTCCTCACCTGTTCAAGGGTCTCCACCTCGGCCTGCCGTTTCTGCCGCTTTTTCTCGGCCGGCTCCTCATCTTCCCAGGCTTCCTTCCTCCCCGCCAGCTTTTTTTTTTTTTTTTTTTCAGACGAGCCTCGGCCACAAACTTCCTCCTTTGCTCGGCTGCATCGTCGATTTCAATGACGACTGGGGAGGTAACAGCAACACCAGACGACCTTTTCCCCGTGTCACCAGCCGCGGTAGGGGGACTGGAAAACAGGGGTTACAGGGGCTCCCCGGTCGCCTCATCCACTTCCGTCGCAGACCGCGATCCTTCATCCTGACTTGGTACTCCGGCTATGCGCAAGCTTGGCTTGACTTTGGTCGTGGAGCATGTCTTGAGTGGCTGCCTGAAGTCTACTTTCGATGAGGCCCCCGCCTTTTGTGCATCAGCCTTCGCCTCCTCGGCCTGCTTCATTATTTCTTGAATCTTTGCCATACGGTTGGAGCACTGCGTGGCTGCGGCTAGCACGTAGTCGGGAGGGGCTGCAAAGGAAGACATTTGTAAGCAACAAAGACCAACAAGATATATACTCACGAGAGAGGAAGATCGAACACTTACGTAGCTCCGATATCAGGCCAACCTTCAACAAATTCTGGGGAAGCCGCAAGAAATCCCTACTCCTTTCTGTTCGGTCAAGCTTCTCGAACAGCTCCACACAATCGGATTTTTCCTGGTCGGTCACGCTGGGACACTTGAGCACTTCTGCAAAAAAAAAAAAAAACACATTAGAAAAGGCCTATAGACAAACGCAAAACAAGCCCTAACCGACCTACAAAACCTAACACTCGTCACACCTTTCGACTGATAATTTCTCGGAATTCTCCTATCTTGGTCGGTTAAGTAGGACCCTTCCTAGTCTCCGCAAACCTATACAAACCGATGCTTCCATGCCTTTTGAGACGTGGGCATATCCTATATGAACGGCCCCCGGGTTTTTCTGTTTCTAGCCTCCACATAAATCCACCCTGTTTTATCCCTTCAGAACTGGTAGAGGTAGTTTATGTGGCCCCACGACGGCTCTCTTTTCCCGGCCAACCTGAAGGCCGTGTACACACCTGTCAGCGCAATCCAGGTATTGGGATTTATTTGACCGATGGCCACTCCAACCTGGGAAACCATCCTTTGCACCCAAGGATGGAGGGGCAGGACGACTCCATGCGTGAAGACATCCGGGTGGAAGGTCGTCCACGGCTCCGGGGAATCACTCGGCATGTCCCTATCCCCAATTAGCCGCATAACCACTGAATCGGGCACGTGAAACGCCTCTCGGTATGCTTGAATGTCGTCCCACTTGATCGTACTCAGCTAACGATCAATATGGTAAACGGACGTCGCAACGGTCACCTGCTTTATGGCATCATCCACGTCAATCTCAATCAACATCGGCTTGGATGTCGCATCTTGATCGCTTGTCCCCACTGTTTCTTTTTCTCTCGATCGACCTGACACAAGTGGTATGCCTTCAAAAACATCGGTCTGCCCAACCGAATCCACATCAACGATCAACTGTTCGGCCTCACCAATGGCCGAAACAGCCTCGTCTGGCATCTGGGCAAAAGCTTTCTCAAGCTCCTCCTCCAGATCCCTCTCATCCTCGGCCTGCGACCTCAGATTCACCTCTGGCCGAGATGTCCCTGAAGTTGAAGCCGATCCACTCATCCTCAACCGTGTGTCCGAAGCGGCCTAAGCCGTTGAATCATCCTCGAAGGCATTTCCAGACCGGGCGTCCGTGCCTTGAAAATCTTCAGACACCATCTACAAATATATATAAAAAAAACCTCCTAAGAATGGGAAACAACGCGACTCTCCTTACTGACCGATCTATGGGATCTAGAAGCTACGGGACAAACATGCATATATGTTCATCCCACGTTCTTGCAAAAGACAAACTTTAAATCCAAATCACAAGGTCAAAATTTACGTACCGTGTTTTTACTTGGAAGTCACCGTGAGCACCGCCGTGAACCTTGATCGGAAATCGCCTTACTTCACTGGAAATCGCCTTTGTAATTTCCTCTCACCAACACTCACAATTCACCTGGAAGCAAAAAGTAAAAAGTGAAATTGGCTCCAGGCCTTTTATACTATCCAATTCTAACCATGGTTAAAAAACTAGCCGTTATAACCATGGTCGGCCAGCCCAACCGTCACTTCGACCTCGATAAGCGGAAGGGTCACCTCGATTTGCACACGCATTTAAAAACGCACTACAAGGTGACATCCCTCACCTTGTCACCCAAAGTGACATGTGATCGGCCTTCAGGGTACCCCCTAGGCCGATCGGTCACCTCATCGTGTAAGGTCCCGCGCAAGCTGACCGACCAGGGTGACATCCTTCACCTTGTCACCCAAAGTGACATGTGATCGGCCTTCAGGGTACCCACTAGGCCGATCGGTCACCTCATCATGTAAGGTCCCGCGCAAGCTGACCGACCAGGGTGACATCCTTCACCTTGTCACCCAAAGTGACATGTGATCGGCCTTCAGGGTACCCCCTAGGCCGATCGGTCACCTCATCGTGTAAGGTCCCGCGCAAGCTGTAACGACCCGAACCGAGAATAATAATATTTTAATGTAAAAAAACTATTTTGCCCCTGAAGGGGGGGAAACTTTGACTTTTGACCCGGGAAACAATTTGGACTTTGACCCATGACTATGACGTAGGTCGGGACGTCACGAATCCGTAGACAGGCGGCACGCCGAAATCGGAGTTCGTATGAAGAAGTTATGGTCAAGGAAGCATTTTAGCGGAATTTACGAACCGAGAACAGCGGAATAAAATATTAATTTATTACGGGAATCCGTGCCAACCTAATATTTAAATCAAACCAGTGGATTGGTGACAAGTGTCACCCATCCAAGCCTATACTATTCCCATAAAGCAACTTACACTATTTAATCCATTTTAATATTCATTATTTTTCCCTCCATTTGATTTCAGCCATTGGATCTCCTGTCCAATTGAATCCCAGCCCTTCCTTTCTTCTGATTTTCCCTTATTCATGCACGATCTCTGTCTTTCTCCCAAACACACACAAACACACATACAGCCCCCCCCCCCCCCCCCAACAACCCGTGCATTTCTTCCATTTTCTCTCGACCAAGGCGATCAAACCAGCCATCCTTATCACACCAGACGACCACCCACATCACCACCATTATCTGGTCTTCACCACCGTGCAACGCCGGTAACCACCAGCCCATTTCCCCGCCTGAAAATCCCGTCCAAAAACACGACCCGAAACACCAAGGAAACGGGTCCAAGAAGCAAACCGTGACAACCACACCACCTCGACGCGGGGGAAGCTCCAGTCTGCACCGTGAGGACCCCAGGAGCTTAACTGGACGACGGCGCGGCCTGCGGCGGCGACACGGCGGCGGTAAGGTCGAAAACCCGAGAACCCGTTTTGATCCCCTGTTTCGAACCAACGTGTTTTAGTGCTTGGAAATTGATTGTGTGATGTTAGAAATGTTCTAGGGTGAGAGACGAGTTGATCAGGACCGGTTTGGACGACGGAGACGGCGTGGATCACCGGAGAAGACGATCAGACGTTGGCCGTGAGTTTCAACGACGAACTGGTGAGTTTTCTCCCGTTTTCTTTCTAGTTTGAGGTTGTAGAACCATAGAACAGACCTAGACGACCCTAGAGGGATGAACCCCATCAAAAATGGTGGCCGGAATTGTACGGTTGAATCGGGTCAAGCCGTGGGTCGACGGCGACCCTGTTCCAGTCAAACGGGTCTGACCCGATACTGTAGCATGATGACGTCATCATGCTGACGTCACTTCTGACGTCATGATGATGTCATCCTGTCAGATATTGTCAGACCAGGGACCAATCAGAACATGCCACGTGTCATTTGACAAGTGTCAGTGATGACGTCATGCTGACGTCAGCAGTACTGTAGCAGCGTTGACCCACGCGTTGACCAGGCGCGTGGGGGCACGTGTGAACAGTGATTTTGGTGGGGCCGGTACCATTTTCAAGGTTTCGACGATACGGATCCAATGGAGGTGGTTTCGTGTCGATCGGAGATCGTTATGTTAGTCAAAATGGGGTTTGAAGCACCGGGAATAGTGTCCGGGATGCGATTTTGAGGCGGATCTGTTCTAGGGTCTTGGTATTGATGTTATAGGGTCCTTAAGTAATCCTCAGGAATAATAATACAGGTTTATAGAGATCGTTGAGCAGCAAGGACCGAGTGTGAGTGGGCTGTTTGATTTATAAAAGGCTTGCATGCATAAACTGTTTTACTATTTCCACTGATGAGTCTTATGAACTGTTTATATCTGTTATTACAATGTTTTGGGCATGAGACCCGTCTGGACTATATGTGGATTTTGTTGGGGATGTCCGGGGGACATAGGGTAAACTATACTGTTATTGTACTGTACTTTCCTACCTGTGTATATTGTCTCCTCCAGGGAGGGTCGTTGGCCTAGGTGGACCCTGGAGTAGTCACGGGGCTCTGACTGAGTGAAGTTGACCCCCGTTGGGCTGCTTACTCTCAGGAAGGCATGTTTATATACCTCGGGCAGTGACCGGGATACCGGGAGCTGATGTACCTAGAGAGTCTCGGGTGTGAGACCCTGAGTGGCAGCGCGTAGCCTTAGAACCGTGACATCATTTGGGTTGGGTTTTACAGTGCACTGATATGTTAGTTTCACCTTACGATTATTATTGTGGTTCATTTGTTATGATTTCTTTATAATATTATATTTTTACTGCATGCAAGATTTGGAAAACGGAGGGGTAAAACCTTATGATTATTTTATTATTAAATTGATTTCTAAACTGTTATTTTTGGCCCACTCACCCTTGTTTTACTGACCCCTCCAGACCCTGACACGGAAATAGAGGAGGAGGACCCGGAGGAGGAGGCAGAGGTTTAGTTTGCCTAGCTGTGCACCTGTACACCCACTTGTGGGTAGATTGAGCACCGAATAAATGTACTCTGACTAGTGTGCTCACATGTTGTATTTTACTTTCCCTTGTCTGACAGTATCACTTTAAACACTGTGATTGTACGTTATCTATCTATTTAAGTCTTCGGTTTGTATGTAAGGGTAATTTTGGTATGTTTAGAGTCATTGTCAGACGGGAGCGGGGCACGTCCCCGGGTGGTCCCAGTGGGATTGGGACGGGTCCTGTCACAAGCTGACCGACCAGGGTGACATCCCTCACCTTGTCACCCAAAGTGACATGTGATCGGCCTTCAGGGTACCTCCTAGGCCGATCGGTCACCTCATCATGTGAGGTCCCGCGCAAGCTGACCGACCACGGTGACATCCTTCACCTTGTCACCCCAAGTGACATGTGATCAGCCTTCAGGGTACCCCCTAGGCCGATCGGTCACCTCATCGTGTAAGGTCCCGCGCAAGCTGACCGACCAAGGTGACGTCCTTCACCGTGGCACCCCAAGTGACATGTGATCGGCCTTCAGGGTACCCCCTAAGCCGATCGGTCACCTCATCGTGTAAGTTCCCACGCAAGCTGACCGACCAAGGTGATCGGCCTTCAGGATACCTCCTAGGCTGATCGGTCACCTCATCGTGTAAGGTCCCGCGCAAGCTGACCGACCAAGGTGGTCGGCCTGCAGGGTACCCCCAGGCCGATCGGCCAACCACTTACACCCGTCCAATACCAGTTTTTAAACTCCACTCCTTCGGCTTTTTCCTCCTTCAAGGGCTTGGGGGACTGGGGACTGGCATACTACGCACCAGAACAGGCCGACAATCACAATACAAGCCCTCAACCGAGACAATCCACCTCAGTCAACGACTTGGGGGACTTCTGTTCATACCTAAACTGGTCGGTCTGGTCAAAGGCCCGAACTGATCTGACCTGTCCCCGCTCTACCAGTCCCAGGAAAGCCTCAGATTATGCCAACAAAGCCAAGAACGACATGGGAAGACCAAATCTGGTCGGCCAGGCTTACTGACAAGTCATAAATGCTATCCGGGACTACCACAAGACATCTGTCAACTCCTAGAGGCAGCAACATTTATCCCACATTGACAAACATCAACAAACACATTCAATGCTACTATAAATACAAGGGCATCCCCCTCCAAAAGGTAATGACAATCTTGCCCTCACGCTGTCTAAATTACAACAGTACCCTCCTACTTAACTGACTTAGGCATCGGAGACTGTTCGGCCGGCACCACATCGGTGTCCTTTTGCATTTACCCTCTTCCTGTGCAGGCCACAATATTTCGAGAGGAATCACGAAGGAAGCTCAACGAGTCAGAACTAAGTTGATCCATTTCTTACATCAACAGAGACACTTGAAAACATTTTAATGCTTTTAATCTACTTCGTACAAGGCAAATAGGGTTTATAATTATAAAAACTAATAATTGAAATTTGACAAGTGAATGCGTGATGTCCTCTCATAATAATACACAAGTACACATGATCAGTGAAACCCCAGCGGGCAGTGGGTGACATGGTAGTGCAGTACAGATGAGTAGATAAGACCCAGATAAGCCTCCCCAGTGGAGGACATACGCATGGCCACTATATCAATCCACTAATTATATTACGTTAACATAATTGTATCCAAAACAATAATTTAACATAATTAATAATTATATGTGCTTAAACACACTCAAATCTCAAAACCGCGTTTATAGCCTTTTCGATGATTTATATGTTTATCTTATGAATCATCATGCACTATAAGTTCGTGATGAATCACTTGGTCCATTTTTGTTATATTTTGTCAAGTGGACATGATATATATGAGGACAAAGTCGCGAATTTGGACATGTTGAACAGAAAATTGAAAATTGAATCCATGAATGGATAGATTTCATGGATAGATAAAGCCGAATGCAACGCCATATTGATTCAACTGCAATGAATTGAGCATCGCCTAGTCGTCTTGTGCGATCATGTTCGTTCTACGTACTTACGTAGCAAGTAATCATGCTTCTCCATGTAATCATGCTTCTCCATCATCATACTAGTAACCGCAGATGATTTACCATACTCCTCTATTGCCTTTATTTACTCTAGCACCTTACTATACGTTTCATCTCACTCCTCCTTGATCACCTTCTCCATCCTCTCATCTACCTTGTCAATCGACATTTATAATCTATTTTGCGTTCGTAATCACAAAACGGGAGGCAAAAATGAGACAAAAATGAAATCAAAGATTAGTTTGATTACTAGGCTATTTCCTCCAAGTCCATGCGTCGTTGAATTAGGCCCACATTAATCATAGTTCCAACTTAATATATAGAGGGATGAAATACATAACCTGCTAAGATTTGAGAAGGAAGTTAAAGCCTTAGGCGTCGAGAATAAAGCGAGAAGCAATTAAATCCTCGATTAGGGATTTGGCTTTGAAAATTTAATTGATCGAAAATTGAAGCTACTCGATTAGGGATTTGGGTTCTATTTGGGGATTTCTTCGATTTGGAAATTCCTTCGATCTCGAGCAAAAAGAAGAGCATGGAATGGGGAATTCCGAAAATATTCATTGCTTATCCATCAGCTTTTAATCCACATAGTCGCTATGCAATAAAATTAATAACAATTTAACCGACAGTACTGAGTGGGCCAATTTGGAAAATTCAAAGTGTAATGTAAACTAACAGACACTAATGAGATGTAATGTGAGATTCTCAGACGAGTTCAAAATGCATTTAAACTAACAAATCTAAATTATATAATCTAATTAAACAGAATAGGACAAATAAATTTACGTCAAATTGATTATTTTAATTTTAATTTTTTGGATTTCATTGTAAGACTCTGGCTGATTATTTTGTCAATTACTGGTATTTCAGACGATAATTATGGATATTAAGAATCTTTTAATTAAGCTTTTGTTTTCAGTGTAATTAAATATGGTTATAATGGTGGCTAAGCTATAAAGTCAAATAAGTGACATTATTAATGAAAAACAGTGGAGTCAAAGAGGGGATGAAGATCCACTAACACACTGATCTGGGTTTGGGAATTAACCACAATATTAATACTAATATTAATATTAATAAAACATGTGATTACTTGGTCAATGCGTTTTTTATCTTTTTAATTAATTTGTTTATGCCCTTAATGCTCTCGGAAAGGCATGTGAATGCTATTAATCATGAGCCCAACCCACTGCAAGTCTACAGATGTCTACACATTTTTTCATAGGATGAGTGAGAAGTCAAAAATCCCGTATAACATAATTGGTATTTTAATCCGATAAAATATTATACATTCGAGTAAAATTAATTTATTTAACTAAAATATTCAATATAATACATTATATCAAACTTGGCTTACAAGTGTACAAATGTCTACGCATTTTTCGTAGGATGGGAGAGGAGCCAAGTTGGTTGTTGTTCATCCTCAATCCAAAATCAGCTCTCTTTTAACAAATTTAGCTTTCGTCCACTTGTATATTTAAGAAATAAAGATTTTGACGATGAATTTGCGAATTAGTGACAACCCACCCAATCCATTTGAACTTAGGGGAGTCGGTCACATGATCCTGACGTTAAGTGTTGGAACTACTCGAATTGGGTGCGGTTAGTGTCAGCAAAGAAACCCCACCTTGGCAGGTGGCTGTGTGGCGCACATCCACCTTGGACAAGTTTTATTCTACTCAAAAATCGTGCAAAATGGATTTCAAATGAACAATATTGATTGAGCACTACGTCCATATTTTGTAGGTGTCACTATTGAGATTTTGTACCAGGCATTAGGCATGTTGGCTAGCTTCTCCCTCCGTGAAAATTTGACATGGCGCGAAGTAGGGTCCCATCCTCTGTAATGGACGTCACGACGATTGAGGATTGAGGATGGAGGATTGAGGAAGGGCACCTTAGTGTAATATCGACAATTAAATTTAAAAATATATTAATGAATATTTAAATATTAATATTGATATTATTCATACATTTAACAAAAAAATATTAAAAATTTAGTTTACAATTTGAAAATTTGAATAAAATTTTAGAGTGTGTTTGGATAAAAGATTTATAGTATGATGAGAATTTACAAATTTCATAATTTGTAATTCCATATTTATAATTTTATGATTTGTAAATTCTTGTGTTTGAATATTAATTTTAAAAATTATGGAACTTACAATTTCACTTTTTTCAACTCACCATTTGAAAAATTATATCTCTTGAGATAGAATTTCAACTCATCATTTGAGATCTTCTAATCCCTCCAGATTTTTCACCCAAAATTTACTAAATTTTGACTCAATTTTTCAAATAAAAAAATAATTTTTTGCTCACCAATATCTGTAGAAATTGAAGGAAGATTTTTCTTCCCCTAATTATATGTCAAAATTCTTAAATATCGATATATTTAAGTTATAAATATACATTAATTTTATAAGTGTTTCAATCCTAAAATTAAAAAACCTTTAACGAGGTGATGTCATATTCAAAGTTCAAAATTCAAACTTCAAAAACAACCTAATTACTGAGTCCGTGACGAAGCTTTTAATTACTGTGTTTTTTTCCTGGTGCCAGCGTATTAACTTTTAACCCCGTTCTGCTCGTGGCCCGTACAACCCACACCTTTTTCTCTCTTCAATTTCGAGTTTACTCTGTCACCGCCACTGCAACACACAAACAGACAACTCCCGTTCACACTTGTGACTCGGAGCGCCAATTGGCTGCGACACGCACACACCTCGGTTATCGGTCTCCGCTCGACACGTCAGCAGTCCCAGTCCCACCGACGCAGAGAAACGCGGCAACCTGGACCCCACCCTCACTTCGCTCTCTTTTGTTTTCCCACCGACGCAGGTGCACTTCCGGTAGAAATGGGCTGCAGCCACGTCATCAAGATTGCTCATTAGGATGGGAATGGGAGAAGTAAATTACCACTTTAGCATTGGGGTGGCTGTGGAATGTGGATTCGTCTCCATTTGGGAGAGGGATTTCCTTTTACCTGATTCTCTGAAACCCAAATCTTCTCCATTAGTGACATTTTCTACTGCCGAATAAAGGTGTAAACTTGAGAGGAGGGAGCTGCCTATAAATTGTTGTGAAAAAATTAGATTGTTATCGGCATTACTAATTAAAATAACTTTTTTACTATTAACATTACGAAATAGAATAACTATTATTTTTATCTGAAACATTGGGGTTTAAAATTTTCATATAGACAAAAATAGTAAAAAAGAATCAAACTTATAATGGTGTTTATCTAAAAAAAGAGATGAGAATAAAAGTTGATTGAAGAATTGGCATTTCATCAAAAGTTTAGAAGAGAAACAAACAAACACTCTCCTATTTATTTATGCTATTTTTTCTGTTTTTTTACTGCCATGAGCCATGATTATGATTCTTTGTTGGTTAATCTATCTTAAGAAATCGTAAAAGAAAAAGAAAATCCATCTTAAATTCTTAAAGCAGCATCTGTCTTTTACATTTTGGATGGGTCGACATGTCTGAGGCTCAAGCTTTGAAATGATAACCACATAAACCCTACTGTAATTACAGTTGAAAATCTGTCCTCAACTTGCCAAATTTTACCCAGAAAAAAAAAAAAAGAAGCATTAATTCACTCCATAAAAAGATCGTCAACTAAAAAAGCGAAAAAAACTAAACACAACCCATGTTTAATTGATTTACTTTTATCTAAATACGTAAAGGTTTAATTTATTATACATTTGACTCAATATGACTTGATCCACCAAAGTCATGTGGTTAATATTTTTTTATATAAATAAAATTAGTGGAAATAAACAAATATATATATATATATAAACAAAATTAGCTGAAATACGATAATCATATTAACTAAAACGAAATACATGCAAAGGTATTTAAGTACTAAACTTTAGCAAACACGTTTTAAGTACAAAGAGAGAGAATAGTGACATGCCGACTCGTAGTCTGAACTCTGAAGATAGTAGGAGGACGTCTCTTTCGTGGAAGACCGTTTTTGCATTCACTTTCTCAATCCAGCAAATTTGAAGGTTGAATTGGAAATTTGGTGGCTTGCGATTTCTGTGGCATAAAATAATACGTACGGATTTACAGCAGGAGCAGCGGTGTACTTCTTCTTCTTCTGCATTGGTCTGCTATTGTTTTTTTTTATTAGAAAGGAAAAAAATTTAGAAATTATTCATATAATATATTATTAAATTTTAAATTAATTATTTATAAAATCAATATTAAAATCTTGACCACATTTTGCATTTATTATACAATATTTTATAATCCTTTTTACTTAACAAAAAAGAGATTAAATAATAATATTTACTTTTTTACATTTATATATGCTTCCTCTCTTGTATTTTTGTGTATTTCTGATCATATTACATAATATTCAGTTTTTCACGAGCTATATCGCGATGGGATCGGTACAAAGTCTCCCCAACTCTCTCCCTGTGTGTGTGTGTGTGAGCTAAAGCATTAAACAAAGTGGGAGAGACCCCAGTGAGATGTAATCGGAGTCCCGGAGTAGCACAAGTGTTAATTTGGGGCATCAGCATACTAAGACAAGCCACGGATTCATACTGATTGATTTCCAAGAATTTCTTGCCTGCTCTTTTGTTTCTGTTGGTCCTCTTCATCCAATCGTCCACTGCTCTTCCCTAAATTTAATAAGGTACTGTCTTTGCCTTTGCCTCTGCAACTTCCTACTTGTTTTTGCTACATTTGGCTCTATTGAAGAATGTTTACCCACTGTTTTTGGTGAACTTGTGGATTGATCCCAAATGGCTTTTGCTCATTTTGATCTTCTGGGTCTTTTCTAGATTCTAAAAGTGAAATTCGGGTATAAATGAGCTTGCCCTTTTGTTGCTAGTTCATGTGGGTACTGAAAGTGTATCAAATTTTCAATTTTTTTTTGGTGAGGGAAGTGACCCAACTATTTAGTTAGATGGAAATGTATCTGCTTTACGATCCCTTTCTTTTCTGTTAATCTTAATTTCACTTTGCCTTTCTTTTTCTGGGTTTATTCTTCTCAATTGGTTCTTAGTAAAGTATTTTACTTTTCTATTTCATCGATTGGATCCTTGGTAGGGGGGTCTCTTGATGTTGGGTTAATTTGTCTAGTTAGGAAGTGATCATGCTCAAGCATACCTTTTTATCCTTTCCTTTATTTTAAGCTTGTTAGGTGAAAAAATTCTGTGTTTTATCGAATCTGTATGTTTAAACTCTTTTGGATGAAGTTGCGGCGTCACCAGAAAAAAAGAAAATTCTTTTGAATGAAGAATTGTTCTAGTTTTGCATTTCTGTTAGGATTTAAGTACGAACATGTGTGGGTTTTTTTCTTTTTCACGTTATCTCGTTTCTCTCTTGTTTGATTTTCATGGTTTTCTTTTGCATGAATAGAGATTAATTTCTTTTAATTTTTCGAACAGGTTCTTGTTCCGTTGTCTCCATCAGTTGGAGTTAAAGAATGTCCAAACCTCTGCATCGAGGTTCGTCGGGGGCACGGATCTCTGGGAGTAGCAATGATTTTTGGGACTCCCAGATGAAAGATAAAGCAGATAAAGAAGATTTGGACAGAAGAGCTTCTTCTGATAACAGCAGTTTTGCATTTGGGTTTCCAATTCGAGTACTCTTCCCAGACAATCCTCCTTCCAAACAAGGAGGTTCTGAAAATGGCTTTGCATCTGATCCTTTAACAGCTGGTACTCATAGGAGTCGGCACAAATTAACTCTTCTACTGTTGAAGTTAAGCTTAGTATTGATCGTTATTCTTGCACTTACTGGATCCTTTTGGTGGACACTATCAATCTCAACCACTTCAAGAGTTCACGTATACCATGGTTATCGGCGACTCCAACAGCAACTTGTTTCTGACCTGTGGCATATCGGTGAGCTTTCTCTTAGTTCTTCAAAGTTGAGGGACTTGGAATTCTGTCCTCAGGAGTTTGGAAATCATGTTCCCTGCTTCAATGTTTCGGAGCATCTTGCCTTAGGTCTTTCTGATGGCAATGAGTATGACCGGCATTGTGAGCATGGGATGAGGCAAAACTGTTTAGTTCTTCCTCCTGTGAATTACAAGATTCCTCTTAGGTGGCCTACTGGAAGAGATGTCATATGGGTGGCAAATGTGAAAATAACAGCCCAGGAGGTACTTTCCTCTGGAAGCTTGACCAAGAGGTGAGCCAACTGTGTTCTCTTATCAGCTAACTATGTTCTAATTTTATTATATGTCTCTTTAATTTTGAATTTTCCCTTGATTATAGGATGATGATGTTGGAAGAAGAGCAAATTTCATTCCGTTCAGCCTCATTGATGTTTGATGGTGTTGAAGATTACTCTCATCAAATTGCTGAAATGATAGGACTGAGAAATGAGTCTAGCTTCATACAAGCTGGGGTAAGTGGATTTTAATCGGTGATTATTAGTTGTTACAAGAGACCCCTCATGGTAATGGAAACAATTTGTTTGTAATAGTTTATTTCACTTACATCATATGTCCATATAATTTTATCAAAGTGGTTGGCAACTTTATTTTAATGCACTTAATTATATTGAACAATCAGGGTTCCTAGTGTAATCCTAGTCCAGAATAAAGTTTTTTATATCTAAGAAATGACTCAACGTCTTTTTTATTTGGGAGTTAGATTTATATGTTGATATTTCAAATATCACATTTGGCATGAAAACTGTAGCTCAGGTAACATGCAGTCTGAACTGTTTCATGTGCATTTATAGTTTACATTGCTAACTTCAAAAGAGCTGCAAATACTTTATAACGTCATAGGGTGTTCTGCCAAGTTTCTTTGGCGGGCTTTGGTCATATGCATACATACCACATACAAGGGTATGCCATATCCATTGGTTTCTGATGCATGGCTGATCATTTACAGAAATTCTTATATGATTCTGAATTTTAGGAAGACAAATAAAGCACACCATTGTTATGTTATAATCAATTGTAATGTATTTTCTCCGTGATTGGTATGCATTATATGAACTGTATATACGCTTGTGGTTTTTGCACCGAATTTAGAGCTTTCTTTCTATGTTTCAATTGGTGAATAATGTCTAACGTAATTCTGCAGGTGAGAACCATCTTGGATATAGGATGCGGTTATGGTAGTTTTGGAGCACATCTATTTTCCAGTCAGATCTTAACTATGTGCATTGCAAACTATGAGGCTTCAGGTAGCCAAATTCAGTTAACACTCGAAAGGGGTCTTCCTGCGATGATTGGTTCTTTTACTTCGAAGAAATTGCCATATCCATCTCTTTCTTTTGATATGTTGCATTGTGCACGATGTGGCATCGATTGGGACCAACAAGGTAATCAGTTAGAACTTTATTATCATCCTGTGATTCTTTTTTTGCATCATTAATTCTTGCTTCTTTTCTGTCTTATGGGTGAAAGCGCCGAGGCAATATATAAAGCACATAATGCCCTTAATATATTGGTAGAAAACTATTAATTTCGTCTTGTTCCCGCATGCAAATTGAACAATGTTATTATATTTAGGCGTACACGGTAAAGTGGTATTATTTAAATGCGTGCTTTGTGTTAAAGGTGTGTTCTGTAAACCTATACTGGAACCCCTTGTACATTTGAAGGTTAGACCTGAAAGAAAACCATGTGTTGCGAATGTGAAAAAACCAACAGATATCAATACCAAATTTGAAGAGCAAATATAAGTGGATCTTTGTTGCTTAGAAGAATAATTACACTAATAGTTTGTGGATTTACAAAATTTTCTTCGGCCTCATCTTTTGTTTAGAAGTGGGATTATTGAAATTTTTTATATTCAACTGTTTACATACTAATAAGAAAAAGGAATTTTTTACGATGATGAAAAAGTTGATGGGATGTAGAAATCTTAGAATGTGGACTGTGAATTAGAGCACATCAGTTTACTTTTTTGAATTTGCAGATCTGAGTGGGTCCACGTCTACTGTATGTTATTCATGTGTAGAATTATGTTATGTGCTACAGATGGGATCCTCTTGATCGAGGTTGATAGAGTTTTGAAGCCTGGTGGATACTTTGTGTGGACATCACCAATTACCAATGCTGAGACGTTTCGTCGTAACAAAATGAATCAGAAAAGATGGAACTTTGTGCATGATTTTGCAGAAAATCTCTGCTGGGAGATGTTATCACAGCAAGACGAAACAGTTGTATGGAAAAAGACAACTAAAAAAAATTGTTATAGTTCACGGTAAGAATGGAGTTTCTTCTCAAATGGGATCATAATTGCTTGGTCATAATGCACGAGGATAAGAGCCGAAACTAATACAGTTCAATCTGCTTCTTTTTGTTTTAGGAAGCCTGGTTCAGGTCCCTCTATATGCAGCAAAGGCCACGATGTCGAATCTCCATATTATCGACCACTCCAAGCCTGCATTGGTGGAACACAAAGCCGCCGATGGATTCCTATTGAAGAGAGGACAACCTGGCCTTCCAGGGCTAATCCAAACAAGACTGAACTTGCTATATATGGTACTTGTTATTCTCTTCATGCAGCTTAGAAGGTCATCTTTACCAGGAAAAACAAAAGCCTTATTTGTTCTGCTTCTGATTTATCTGTTATCTCTCTAACTTTTTTGGTGAAATTATATGGTTTATGCAAGTGTTAAATTATTTTTTCAGGATTGCACCCAGAAGAACTCTCTGAGGACGGTGAGACGTGGAAAATGGCAGTCCGTAATTATTGGTCTCTGCTATCACCATTGATATTCTCAGATCACCCAAAGAGACCTGGGGATGAAGATCCTTCACCACCCTATAACATGCTTAGAAACGTACTAGACATGAATGCTCATTTCGGTGGTTTTAACTCTGCATTATTAGAAGCTGGAAAGTCCACGTGGGTCATGAATGTGGTCCCAACAAACGGACCCAATTATCTGCCCTTGATCCTTGACAGGGGTTTTGTTGGTGTCTTGCATGATTGGTAAAGCTTCTTTTGTTTTTGCATCTGTTTCCTTGCAGCTTCTTGTCATACCATCAACATTCATGTACTAGCATCTTGTTTCACTTGGATTCTTAAACTTAAACCTCTCAACCAAATTTCACCTGCAAAATGTAACTTATCAACTTAGTTAGAAATTGTTGCTATCCGAAGTCTTGGACCTACCGCAAAAAATTTATTTTCATCCAGCATGTTTTACATCGTAGTTTGGATTCATAACACCATCTATGATTGTTGTAAAGACTATCATTATTCCTTTATAGTTTCTTATTTTAACACAACATCATCTGTTTTTAGGTGTGAGCCTTTTCCAACATACCCAAGAACATATGATATGGTGCATGCGGCAGGACTTCTTTCCCTTGATATTGATCACCAGGGCAGATGTACCATTCTTGATCTATTCACTGAGATTGATCGATTGCTTCGTCCAGAGGTACCCATATTAAATAATCTTTTTTACATTTCATCTATGGTTCCAAGGCTGTTGTAAACATGTGCGTGGTCTTTGGTTCACATACATCCACAAAAGTCGTGTCTACTCCATATTTGGATGTGTGGAACTACTACACTAAGGGAAAACAGAAACTTATGTTTGGTTTTGTTCATGTTCTGGTGATGCTGAGAATGGTTGTCATTGATGTTCAACCTCTTTTCCGAACTGCGTCTACTTCATATTTGCTGGACAAAGATGCACCTGGCATGGCATATGCTCATTTTTTCCCGTTGCCTGTGTATGGTTGCTTCTGGGTTGGTTTGTTATGTTCGATATATGATTCCCATGTTCATGGTTATTGCAGGGTTGGGTTATAATCCATGACAAAGCTGCTGTAATTGAATCAGCAAGAGGTCTGACTGCTGGGCTGAAATGGGACGCACGGGTCGTCGAAATTGAAAGCAACAGTAATGAGAAACTTCTCATCTGCCAAAAGCCTTTCTTCAAGAGACAAGCAAACTAAAATGGTGGTATATCATTTCATTCATACTCATTTTACATATATTACTCAATTATCATTAAAAAAAAAAAAGCTTTGGCATTGAAAGGAGGGACACCAAAAATTTTTGGACAGAAAAATAAACCAAAAGAAAACACAGGCTAGGAAAGAGAAGATGAAAACATTCGGTCCCGTGGAGCCGTAAGGCTGCCACGAGACAACGACATAGGTGCATGTAATTAGAATGGTATTGAGAGAGGTCTGGAGCAAGTGAGAGGGAGAGAGTAAGTGTAGGGGATTAAATTTTGAATCGTTCATGTAATTTTTCTCATTGTAACTATACAACAAACACATATGATTAAGATTGTGAAGCTCATTACAGAATAAACAGATGATCCAGTTTGTTTTTTAGCGTAAAAAAGACAAACATGCTTGCCAGTGTGTTTATGTCTAGCACCATCAAAAGGCAAACAGATGATCCGTTTCTGAGGTCAGGTTACTAAACTTGGGATCAACGTGTGTCAGCATCTTTCTTTCTTTGATTCAGTTCTAAGGTAAAAGAAAAAAGTGGCGGAGCTTGGAATGGAATGGGAAGTTGGACGTCAACATCACTAATTCCTGGAAGAACGAAAAAAATTTGAGAACTTTTCAGAATTCCAATTTTTTTTTAAGTACAAAATGTATTGGTAATGAGATTGCATTCATGAAGATCAATCCCACCAAAAAAAAACATATCACGCATCAACAATATGGACTTTAATGGGCTGAATACATTGACAACAAAATACAAGCAGACACCATTGATACGGGCAGCTGCTAGAGACTTCAGTGACCAACAATCCTGGCAATGGAGGACGGCGATCTGTAAAATTTCCGCCATTTGAATTTCCCCCATATTTTTTCTTTCCATAATTTACCCATTTAGTTGCCTGTCTCCCATTGAAAGATGAAAACTATGAACAAATCCACATTCGTTATTACATTGAAAATCAAATGGTTCATAAGTGATATTTTAGAATTGCTGTTGAACTTTAAACCCCACTAAAACCCCAAAACCAAGTTCCCAGGCTCCAAGCTCACTTGAGAAGACTGCAAATTCCATGGCTTGGTGGCGCCTCCTCATTTCCAAACCCCCCACGGCGAGGACAACATCCCCGCCTTCTCTCCAAGGCCCTTATCCCTTTCCCTCCCGCCTCCATCTCCTCCAAACCTCTCATTTCTCCACCTCCTTCCTCATCACCAAAACCCCCAAAAAATTCAGAAAAAAACGAAGGAAGGACGAAAGCCCACGAACCAAGCTCGTGCAGACCCAACCCAACCTCATCCCCCACCTCGAACACATTGTCGAGCGCGACGCCTACTTCCGATTCCTCGCAAAGTCCAAAGATTTCTTATCGAAGCAGCCCCATCGTGTCCTCCGTCTCGACGACGCCGGAAAGCTCCACCGAGAAATGGGCTTCCCTCGCGGCCGGAAAATTGCTCGATCCCTCCAACGCCACCCTCTTCTCTTCCAAACCTATCGCCACGACGACAACAAAATGTGGATTGGTTTCACCGAGCTAATGGAAGACTTGCTCGAAGAGGAACGAGTCATCGTCGACTCAATGGAATCGGATCGAGTTAATAAGGTTCGGAAGCTTCTCATGATGTCCGCGAACAAGCGTATCCCTGTGAGTAAGATCCACCATTGTAGGTCCTTATTTGGAATCCCAGACGATTTTCGGGACCGGGTTTCGAAGTATCCTAATTACTTTCGAATTGCGGTTGAGGAAGACGGAAAGAGAGTGCTCGAATTGGTGAATTGGGATCCGTTGTTGGCGGTGAGCGCTTTGGAGAGAGAGTTCATGGTGGACGAGGAGAGAGTGAAGAGGGCTTTTAGGTTTCCGGTGAAGCATGGGAAGGATTTAGGGTTGGAGACAGAAGATGAGAGGAAATTGAATATGTTGAACTCGCTTCCTCTGGTATCGCCTTACTCGGATGGGTCAAGATTGGACCTTTGGACTCTGGAAGCAGAGAAATACAGGGTAGGAGTCTTGCATGAGTTTCTGAGCCTTACACTGGAGAAGAGGGCTTCTATACACCATGTTGTGGAGTTCAAGGAGGAGTTTAGCTTGACCAAGCATACTTATCAGATGCTTTTGAAGCAGCCCAGAACTTTTTATCTTGCTGGGACGGAGATGAACTGGGCTGTTTTTCTGAAAGATGCTTATGATCAAAATGGGATTTTGCTGGAGAAGGATCCACAGGTGGTATTCAATGAGAAGCTTTACAAGTATGCTGAGATGAAGGAAATGTAACAGGGATGTGCTGATCGCTGGAGATGATAAGCGGGCTTTGCACGATTGGATGACGAAATTCTTTGCTTGAGCTTCTAGGAAAATTGGGTGAAGATTCAAATTTTATTGTGTATAACCTTGAAGAAATTTGGAGCAACAAGGAAAATTGGGTGCATCATAGGTATCTTGTGTAGCAAGGTCTATCATGCCAAAAGAAACCGTAACAATGAGATTTGTATAAACTTAAGTGGAACTTGCAAAAATCTGTCTTAGTTACCTAATTTTATGGCATTTATTTTTGTTATTTTGTGGTTGAAGGTGTGCAAAAATCTCATCTTGTGAGACTTCAAATTGCAAGGAGTTTCTATGGCTTGAAGGTCGGAGGCACAGTTGATGGTGATCATAAGATAAGATCAACTGGGTTGTACTTAGGTGTTGGCATAATTTCTCCTTTTAATTAGAATTTCAGGTATTTCCTAAAGAACTCGGAATATAAGCTTCAAATTTTCCTACTGATCCTTAGAGCTTGAACCTTGTAGAGTATCCATATGCTTTAAAAGATATGGAGTTTGTTAAAGGGGAGTTTATGAAGCACCTATTCTGTGAATGTGTACAAAGGCCAGTATGTTATTAAAAAATCTGCCTTGCGTAAATTTGTGTGGGCTTTTTCTTTTGAGATACCATATGCCTTTTTTCTTACTTGATTAACATTTAGGGAAAAGGGTTGTTTAATGGCATTTGATGGTGGCTTTAGGGCACCTCCAAGGGACAAGGGAAAGGAAAATGCGTGCTTTTGATGTGGCTCTTTTTTCATAGGAGGCATAATACCTCCATTGCTTTGTGCATGCTACGTACCGTAAAATTCGAGTTTACAACCCCACCCCCCCTCCCTTTTACTCTTTTGGCACTAGGAGCCAACCATAAAAATTCGAATCATCAGAGGATAAGCCTAAAGATACTGCTTTTACTACTAGAAGCCAGCCATAACGTTTTTGAATCATGAAGAGGTTTTTTTTTTTTTTTTCTGATCAATGTCATCATCAAGAGGATAAGCCTGAATATTTTGCTTTTGTTATAATGCTTTCCCATATCTTCTTTCCACGTCAAGTGCTGGTCACAGGTTTTCTCTTTAGTTGACATAATATAGAGCCCGGAGCTGGCTCTCAATGAATTGCCAAGATCTTTAAATATTCTTTCAGATTGTTAACTATAAAGTATAAAAATAATATTCTAAATCTACGCGGCAGAAACTAGAATTCAAATGCAAAATCTCCACCTAACCTCACCTTCATTATCCGCCTAGAAATTGAACTCCTAATCGCCTTGGGGAGTGAATGGTTGATAACTTGATATCGTTCACTGCCTCAAACATAATGATCTAAATAATCTTAAGGAGTTTCAGTTTTTTTTTTTCACCAATTTGGTTTCAGATACTGATACTAGAAGAGAGATTACCAAAAATGCAGCCTGCCTTATATTTAACCGATGGAAAATTGAAACATGAAACCACCAGGCTTTAGAAGCCCTACAGACTACAAAGAGAAGTTGAAAACAACAGAGGGGCACAACCCTACAAACTTTCTGCCAGAACTTCAGTGGGGCCCCTAACATGGAAAGTGTCTAACCGGATGAAGTGGGAAGCGCGGACGACACTCTGGTCGTGCTCTTGGACTTGCGTATGTTTCCCTGCACAACACTGGAACTGCTCTTGTGCCCGCGGGTGGGTATCGACGTACTTTTCTTTGGTGACAAGGCACGAGGATGTTTAAGTGGTGCAGTTCTTTGAGCAAGCTTCTTGCTGGCTTTTCTCCGAGGATTCCATCCTTTGTTTCCCAGTGCTGCTTTGGCTACACTATCTGTGAGTACCTCCCTTGCTCTTTGCGGTTTGATGGGCTGCTTGTTGAGGTACACTAGCTTCGGAAGGAGACTGCACACCGTCTTGCGCAGCTGCTCCTCCCCGATGTTGTTCTGAATTGGATTCCCTATCAGATTCAGACCCTGCAATGAGTTGTAGTTTGCCACCAGCTGGCCTAGTGCCTTTGTTGTTGTGAGCTTGTTGAAGCTCAAGTCCAGAACTGTCAGCTTCAGTTGCCTATGTAGACCCTCCACGTCACTGATCTTGTTCCCATTAAGATAGAGCTCCTTGATCAAGGTGCAGCTTGACAACCCTGTACCATCAAATTAAAATCCACCTTTGGTTAATCGCCATTTCTAAGATCAATTTGGGGGCTAAGATATTATGATGGTTTTAAGCTTACCGCGCCCAATTTTAGAAATGCGGTTGTAACTGAGATCAAGTACTCGCAATCTGGTTAAATCCCTCAGTCCTTCAATGGTGCTGATCTTGTTTTTAGACAAGATGAGTGTGTGAAGGCTCTTTGGCAGCGATCCAGGAGTGATTTGTGCTGCAAATTGAGATAAATTGCCATGAAGATTAGTTACCATTCAATCAATATTCAGAATATTATTATCTTCAATTTTTTTTTCGTGATAATAACATACCTATGAAGTTGTTTGAGAAGTTGATGCATCGAAGGGTGGAGTACAATGAAATGTTGGGGATCGCTTTCAAGCCCATACCAGATATGTGAGCCACTGTTGATGAAGTATTTAGAGACTGGATCACAGTATTAGCATGTAAGGTATCCTCATCAACGCCTCGGGTGAAGTAGGTCGCAGATTTTGATCTAGAAGTCTCAGGAGTCACAGGAGATTTAGGAGTCTCGGGCGTGGGTGGAGTGGCGATTCCCTCGTTGTAATCTTCATTTGGTTCCATGGAGGTTTGTATTTTGAGATTTTGCACCCACTCTGCCACTCTTGTAGATGAGGATGATGCTTCTGTTGAGAAAGCAACCCATTGGTTCTGAGACCATAAGGCCGAGCCTCCAATGTGAAAGCCATCCCAGCTCTTGTTGTCATCTACAATATTCTTCCCTTTGTCTCCAGTACATGACAGGGGTAACTCCATCTTTTCAAACTGCATAGCCCGGTTTGGTTCGATTGTATCCGAAGAGTACCCTCCTTGTTGGTTCAAAGAAATGAAGTGGCTTAGGGTTCTCGTCTTTGCAGTGGAAGTCCTGTGCAGGTTCCTGTGGCTCCAAAGGAACAACTTCCACCACAATTTTCTACTCCTCGAAGGCAGCACTTGGCTTGAAGAGCGTTTCTTAAGCATTACTTTATCAGCAGTGAAGTGAGTCAGCACAGAATTCGGGCTTCCGGGATCAATATCCTTCCTCACAATATCAGCCATTCCAAAAGACAGGGAATTTAAAGTACGCAACTTGAACATCTTCTTAGACGCATTCTTATGAGTCTCCAAATTAGAACACGACCTAGTAAGCTTTGGAGATCCCCAAAACTCTGCCTCCCCAACCCCGGGATCACTAAGATGTCCACTTTGAACCCTATCCACGCATCCACCACTTGAACAAGATTGAAGTGAATCATCCAGCTTTGGCAGTGGAGTCACTTCACCTGAATTGGCTTCATTGGGTTTCAGATCACTACTAGGGCTCTCTTCAGGTTCGTCTTCCCCTTCATAAGCTGCTTCCACACACCCACAAGGACTTGCAGGGCTCTTTTCCATGCTCTTAGGGGAAGAGTATTTCTTCTCAACACCATAAGGTATCAACACTCCTAAAATCTCCGGCTTCACCATCCCATCAATCTCCAAAGGTTTCAAAGGCTGTTGCTGTTGAAGCCTGACTTGCAAGGTTCTAATTGCCTTGCCCACTTCAACAGCGCTTTTAGATTCACCATCTCCCTAAAATTCAACATAATTCGTAAGGTTCAAACCAACCAAACACAACAAAATCACACATCACATGAAAAAAGAAGAAGAAAAGCCAAGTAGATTGAAATTCTCACCTTAACCTTCTTCCTCCTCCTAATTATCACAGAGATGCAACTGAACTTTGCCATTTTCAATTTGATAAGCTCTCTGAATCCTCGGGATAGACCAAACCGGGAAATAATGTTTGTGGTATGTGGTGTTGTTTTCTTCAAAAATGAGCTACTCCAATAGCTTTTCCAAAGGTCCAGTCACTTAGTAGTTGTTGAGGCTGCACATTGATATTAGTTGATCAAGTATTAACCATAATCAACAGGAAGGCACCAAACCGGTGACTGAGGCCAACCGGAAAAGGGTTGATGCCCTGTAAACTGAGGACCAACACCTGCCCCGGCTCGGGAAACCAACTCGCCCCAATTGACGGCCAGAGTTGTATCTGCTGCAGCTTCTCTGTGGAAGCTTGAAGGATATGTGTTTGTTCAAAGTTTCCTCTGTTATTAAAAAAAAAAAACAATAACAACAAATGGGTTCAAAAAGATATCAATGCCAAAACAATTTTCGAAAATTGACAACATCACTAAATTTCTTTGGAGGAAACGCATGAAACCCACATCAGAAATCATCCCAAATCCCATAAATTATTACCAAAACATGAACTTTTTTATGAACTTACGCAGAAAAAAACAAGAACAACCCACCAAATTCCCAACAAGCTTACAAAAAAACTCATCATGCAGCACGTGAAGACTGATCGTATTGTGTAAGGGCATTATTTTGGGAATAAAATTTGTTACAAATCGGGCCCGATCGAGAAACACAGACGTAATTAAACCAATCAAACGGCCGCGAAGCAAGAATTTTGCAGAAAAATTTACCTGCCAGACTGCCTGGTTAATCTTCCCCACGGAAGCAGTTTTGAAAAACCTCCGTTGTGATCACATGGACCAACCTCACAATGCAGAAGGAAAAAAGTGGGCGTTGGTGGTGGCGGCGGCGGTGGAGGAGCGCATTCACTCTCCACACCCACCACTGCGACGAAAACTTCGAGTCTCGTCCTCTCTCCTGGTGGCTGCCTTTTCAAGCCTTAGCCCTTGTTTTGAGGGACAAAAGTGAAAATGGCCTTGGGCCTCGGTAGAACCTGAAACAACGGCTTTAAGGGGTCTCCTCTTTGATCCAAAGAAAGAGGAAGAGGCAGAGGAGGTGGCGGTGGTTGAGGTTGTGAGCCAGGAAAACCACAGCCTCGAAAACACTAGAAATAGGGTGACTGATTTTTTAGGCGCATGAGAAAAGGACACATACACGCACGTTACACGGCTTCTCTAACATCTAACCTTCCACATATATTATATAGAAATCCCATCAAGAATAAACCTTCCATAATTAAACAATAAAAATTATAAAAAAATTTGATGCTAAAATTATAAAAAATTTGCTGGACTGATTTGTTTATTAAATAGAATCACGAATTGTTACACAAATTGATAGGGTTATTTATAAAATCATCTATTTAATAAATAAACCAAAATTTTAATTATCCGAAATTTTAATTACGTAGACTGATCAAGATAATATCATATTAAATAAAAATTGTGCCAGAAAATACCAACCGTGATAAATATTATGAATTTCATTTAAAAATATATTATATATTTTTTCTCAATAAATTTTTTAAGGAAAAACATAATTGCAAATGTATCTTGATGGTCCAGCTAAGTTCTAGTGCCGTCGTTGATACAAGAGTGGCGGCGCTACAATGCGACACCTGCTACGTCACCAGTGAATGCCCAAATTTGTATGGACATTATTTGATCATGTTTTTTTCAATGCTTTACTACTTTTGTGGCAACCGCGGTTTAATGTTTAGCTCTACTTCACATAATAACTGGAATCGCTACATTGTTCTACCGTATTAAATATGTTATATTTTTTTAATATAGTATAATAAAAATTAATATAAATAAAAAATATCTTTTTATTTTTTAATGATTAGATTTTTATTTTTTATATATTAAAATTTCCGCATAATAACATTTGATATTGTGACATTTTCCAGTTTGTTTTTATTTTAATTTATTTTCCAATTATTGTGGAGGCATGATAAAATTAAAAAGCCCTTAAAGAAAATAGCACAGATTCAAATCTCGCATAATCATAGTCCGTATTTTAATTTTTTTTTTTTGAAAAACCATGACCGTAGTACGGAGTCTTGTCATCATTATTGGTGTTGTGACACGTCAAGTAGGTTATTTCACATCATACACAATGGGTGTGGTTCGTACGCCAGCACCGTGCAAGTAATTGTCACCTTTTGTACGTACCTTACCTTATTTCAGTTGGTGAACCCACTTTTGGCGTCTTCCGCTTCCGCTGGCCGTCTTCTTTGTACCACCAGTCCACCACAACTGTGAGCCACTCGAACTTCATGATAGAAATAACCTCAAGCAAACATAATGATCAAAGAGTTTGAATTAGAACGGACATAAACAAAATTAAGTTTTTTTTTCCTTCTTATTTTTAATATATATATATTAATAATATAGATAAATTATATATTATTTAAGTGGAAAAAAATTGAATTAAATCACCCAATGAACTAGTCACCAATACGAAAACTCCACAAAATTATTTGTCGTTTTTGTTTTCATGCAAAAAAATAAAATAAAAACTCAACATTAAATACCTACTCATTTCCCTTTACAGTCAAGAAAATTCTTAACTCAATTCGGATCCTACCGACTACGAAAGGAAGAAAAAATATACCTTCTCTAAAAACAGCACCAAACGGAATCTCATGAACGGTGTTTACCTTTGCTATTAAAAGCACAAGGCCTTGGAATGGAAATTTTTATTTTTTATGAGTTATGACAAATATATTTGCCCATTTGTCCGCAAATAAAAAAGTTGGACGGCATTTATAAACTTAATACAACTTCCTTTTTGGATACCTTATTCCTTTTGAAGTGTTTTTTTTTTTTAATTAAAGTGGAGTGAGAAATTTTTAGAAATTTTTCATAAAATATAGGGTTAGATATGTCCAAGTCTCTAGTGGGGTTTTCTCCAAAAACTTTCAAAATTCAATCTCAAATACAGATCTCTCAACCTCATTCATAGCCTACCAAAACTTAAAATATGTATTAAAAAATATATGAAACCTAATTGGTTTTTTCGAGTTTGAATTATCAAACTTCCCAAGAAGTTGCATAATGTTTATCTGTGGCATTTGGAGTATCAAATAAACATTGTGGCCATTAGAAATTTTTCTTGTTGTGTAACGGTAATATATATATATACATATATATACGCACCAAATTTTAATTTTTTTTTTTATAAATATCAATCTAAATTTTACAACAACCACAACATTCTCATTATTATTTTTTATTTTCTCAAACTTTGTGCTTACAAATTTATTTAGTTGCATATTCCTTCCACTAATTATCAACAAATGTTCACCAGAAATGAATTTCAATATCAAAGAAGATATGATTCTATGCCGAGCTTATATGATAATTAGTGAAGATGTTGCAATTGGCAATAACGTTTAATTAAAAGTGAAATAACTAGTCTAGACATTTAATTAAAATGACACGAAAATTTAATCAATTGATATTTCCTTGCCTAGGTTTTTTCCACACATGCGCAATCAAATCATTATAAAGAGAAAATAGGCAACTAGTCTAGAAATTCATATAAGGTTATTGGATCTCAACCAATCTCAAGAAGAGGTTTCCTCACTTGAAAAGGCGTAGAATCCTCATGTTTTCTCCAAATTGTTCACGCGCGGTTGTCTTCCATAATAATATTATGAAAAATTATGCATGCTTTCATTATAGCCCCAATATCTTTCTCATACCATTGTCCACCAGGCATGTTGACTATTTTGAACTTTACTTGGAGGATTCCAAAAGCTCTTTCAACATCCTTGTGGTAAGCCTCTTGTAGTCTACTAAACAATGTTTACCTCGTCCTTAAGGATATTTATATGATTGAACAATGGTTCCCCACTTGGGATAGATATCATCTCCAAGATAGTATCCACTCTTGCATTCGATATCATTGATAGTATAACGAACATGTGAAAATACGTCATTCAAGATATTCACAAAAAAAAAAGGATCTATAGAGAACACATTTATCATTTAACAAACCTGGGTGTCAAATGAGGCATGCCAAATCCAAATGTCATATGATACAGCAGCTTTAAGGATGACCGTTGGACAACTAGGATGACCACTAAATTTCCCATGGAAAGACATTGAGCAATTTTCCCACTCCCAATGCATGTAATGACAGGACCCATCCCAATCCCCCCGGGATTAGTGCGGGATGACCCTGCTCCCGTCTGACACGAAGTGTCAGACAAGGGATATTTCCGACCTTTGCCCTCCCGGGCTATCAGAGTACGCCAGGATCTGGAGGAGGCATGTGATATCTCGGTCTCTGCTACAGTCCACATCCGATGTCAACCTGAAGGGCAGTCAAAACATTAAAAACTGTGAGTGGACAAAACAAAAGTTTATAAAAACATTTAATAAGGAAGACATTTGTACCCTCCACTAAAAAGCATGCATGCATTCGAAAACCATTTATCCAAAACAACCATATGTGGGACTATGCCCAAAGCAGATATAAACTAAGGTCGAAAGGACCACAATAAAAACGACCATACGGGCCACTGCCCAAATCCATAAAGGACTCGGCCCCAAACCATAAAGAAACCAAGTACACGAGCCACTGCTCAAATCCTGTGCACACATGTACACACCACATATCATATATCATATATACATCACATACATATATATAAGTCACACAACCAATCCTGTCACGGTATCCAAAGCTACGCGCGCGCTACCCGGGTCTCAATCCGAGTCATCTCAAAGTCAAGGTCAATGTCCGTAGACCACTGACCCTACCCGAGGTAATAGTAACCATAGCCTTCCTGAGAGTAAGGAACCTAACTGGGGGTGACTCCACTCAGTCGGTGCTCCGTGACTACTCCGGGGTCCACCCAGGCCAACGACCCTCCCCGGAGGAGATAATAGAAGTAAAGGAAGGTAGACGAACATATATATACATAACATAAACATTCATGACTGGTTCCCCTGAACCGTCATGATCCATAATATCCATAATCAGGTAACATGCTGGTTCCCATAAACCGTCATGTACCGTAATAACATAACAAGGGTTCATGCCGGTTCCCATAAATCGTCATGAACCACGATACCACAACAAGGGTTCATGCCGGTTCCCATAAACCGTCATGAACCTGGGAATCCATTTAAGGTTCCCTGACCTGAAATCAAAACCGTAAAGTGACTGGGTCTCGTACCCGAACATAGGACACCAACTGGGCACCGTGCCCGGAATCTGAGGTCATATTCCCGAGACAAAACCAAATGGGTTTCATACCCGAGTTTAGCCTTTTAGAAATCCAACACCATTTCATTTAAATCAATAAAGAAATACAGACCCGTATAAGCACCGTATAAGGCCGAAACCTCGAAATAGTGCTTATACGTAACCACATAGAAATGCACCCATGGCATCATCAAACAAGTAATAAAACATATAATAAACATTTATGCATGCACCAATTTAGAAAACAAGGTCCACTCACAGACCGTCCGAGCTGCCGCCTCGATTTGCGTGCCATACGGCTCCCCGAGCCGATCACCGTCACCGGGACTCCCAAACCTGTCCAAATCGTAATAGAAGGTTACTAACTACTTAATTAACCTCCCACTAAAGCCTCGTAATTTTCCCGTATTTTTAACTATTTTTAATCCAGAACCTAAACCTTCCGATGCCCCGAAACATATCGAGACGGTGTCCGGTCGACACGAAACTAGTCTCAAAATGTTCGTTACATCGAGTAGAAGATTTCGTATGTTGGAACCTTCCCCAGATTCCCTGCCACGCGCCCTCACGCGCCGCCTGAAGTGGCTGCGCGTGGGCTTCACGCGCCTGCTACAGTACCTGCTGACGTCATCGCTGACGTCATCTGACAGCTGTCAGGTCTGACATGTCAGACTCTGACAGGTGCCACGTGTCATGCTCCCATTGGTCCACGTCACTGTGCTATCAGTGCCACGTGGCAGTCTGACATGTGCCACGTGTCATCACGGCACTGGTCCACGTCAATGCCACGTGTCAGCCCCTGATTGGGCCACGTCACTGACATGTCAGTGCTGACTGTGCACTGACATGTGACACGTGTCGGCTGATGAGTGGTCCACGTCACCTGACAACCTGACAGGTGCCACGTCATCATGCCACGTCACCACCTTCAACCGCTCGACGGGTCGACCCGAACCCTGCAACCGGGTCGCCGTGACCCGCGACTTGACCCGGCCGGTTCTCCCTGCTCCGGCCACCATTTTTCCTCCCGTTTGTCCCATTCTACTCCTCTCAACCTAACCTAAAGATCCATGGGCTTAAAAACTATGAAACGGGTCGCGATAATTACCTACGGTGCCAAGAACAGTCGCCCAGTTTCCGGCCGTCCTTCTGGGCTGCACCGTCGTCCCCCGCCACTTCATTCGATCCTGTTAGCCTCCTCAAGTCCCCAGAATCACAACCTAATTATTAGTTTCGATTCAAACCCAATAAAACTCAAGTTTCAAATTCAAACCCCAAAACCTACCTTTTCGGGTTTCCTCCCGCCGTGTCCTCCGTCGTCTTCAGCCGCCGTGTCCTTTAGTCCTTCATCGTCACATCCTCACCTTATCTCTCTGGTCTCAGTCGCAGATGATGAGGGAGTGTGGGTGTTGGCTGTGTTTTGAAGAAAATGAAGAATATAGGTTAATGGGGTTTTCGGGTTTGTGAGGAAAATGAGGAAAATGAAATGAAAATGGTGATGGTGCCGTGGAAGAGAAGAGAGGTGATCAGATGAGGGAATGAGAGATGGAGGGTGAGGATTAAAATGAATTTGGAATGGATGGTTAAGATTAAATGGTGGGTGGGTTTGATTTATAAAAATAATTAAATAATATTAATTAATTATATAGATCCACATTTTGGGGGATCAAAGCAATGGGATGAGTGACACTTGTCACTCATCCATGGGGCCCACTAAAATATCTGCCCAATCAGATTTCGCCAAATCGTCCCCGTCTCGAAGTTCGTGCATAGTGAAATCGAACTTCCGTGACCCATAACTCTCCCGTTCGAAGTCCGATTTCAGTGTGCCGCCTGCCTATGGATTCGTATCGTCCTTATCTACGTAACGGTCTTCGGTCCTCGGCCATCGGACCTCCCGGTCAAAAAGTCAACTTTTGACCCCCTATTCACCCAAATTACCAAAATGCCCCTAAACTTCCGAACGTCATAACTTCTTCCTCGAACGTCGGAATTGAACGTGCCACCTGTCTATGAACTCGTGACGTTACGAACTACGTCACGGTCATCGGTCAAAGTCCATTTGACTGCCCGATTAAAAAGTCAACGTTTTGCCACCATTAGGGGCAAAAAGGTCATTTCGCACCGTTCGTCCGATTTCGCTCTACTAATCACGGATTAGCCTCACTAATCGTGATTAGTCACTAATCTAATCTAGGAATTTGGGACGGGTCGTTACAACCTTCCCTCCTTAATTAATTTCGTCCTCGAAATTCCAACCGACCTAATCTAACCGTTCTTCCCTCCTTAATTAGTTTCGTTCTCGAAACGCCAACTATTCTGATTCCACATCCACCTCGTGGAAGGTAGAATCGACCTCGAAATACGTGTACCCTCGTACACCAACCAACTAGAACAATACTTACTCGTCTGCAACCAGACGTACCACTAACATCCATATCGTATCGACTACGTTCGACCACGTCGAATGACAGTAGTCATGCGTTCTGAATTGACACTACTTGTCAAATCTACCGTTTCGTTGACACAACCAACTAGACGGTTCCGTGCTCAACCGCTAACTATCCTGACATCTACTCCCACTGGGAGTCACCAAAACTCACTAACCGATCCACGATGACACCTCCGACAAATTGTCACCACTTGACAGTCGTCAATCGAAATCTGTCACTATACTCACTCGTGGTTACACTAACCAACAATTCACCCGACCTGTGTGTAACTAGACCCATCAGAAATACCATGACCCAATGCACGGTATCCAATGTCCAGTTCACGACCTCGACTAATTCAATGGTATCGGACTAAGCCGACTACCAATACGCTCTCCAATGTACCACTGGTATACCCTATATATCGTCACCAGACATCACCAGTCTTCCTGGTATCATACCTCGAACAACGCACAAAGTACGTACATCTACCCATCGACATACCACAACAATAACCAGACCACCTAGGTCGTAGTCAAACACGTTTCAATTATGGAGTTCATTTGTCCAATCGTATTAGACAATTCGAAACTCCGACCCATTATCCATTTCCAAATCCGAATCCGAATCCGCAATTTCGTATGAAATCCCAAATCCAAATCCAGAAATCATATCCATAATCATGTCCAAATTCGAATCCAAAATCATTATTCCGTAAGCTAGCATTTGGAATAACTATTCCGAACCCAAATCCATAAAAGAAAATCCACAGTCAAGCTTTAGAATCAAATCCTGAATCGTCACCCAGAATCCGATTCCAAACCCCAACTCCAGAAATCCTCTTTCAAGTTCCAAAATCAAATCCTAAATCGTCATCTAGAAATCTGATTCCGAAACCTGAAATATCGTTCACGTCTACCGAGACATACCAAAACCAAACCTATCGGTTACTCGCTCAACCGATTACCACAATACGATCGATTGACTTCATAGGGAAGTCAATCCCAACATCAACACAACACTAGGTCAGACAAAATCCGACCTCGTCAGACACCTACTCATCGGACAACTACTCAGGAGAGTAGTAAGCCATATGGGATTTACCTTGAAAAGAAGTTCAGTCCCAACATGCTCCACTCAACATCCAAGTAAGAGTAATAACTCTCCACCTATCTGGATATCCAAATCATGATCCAGATCCAACACTACGTCAAACGACTATAGACGTCACGATCGAGAATCGTCTCGCCAACCAAAGTCCTAGACCATTTCCCACATCTTAAATAGATTAGTCTACGACGAGACACGCCGAGACTGTGGGTTCTCACTTATTACCTCGTATCGATCCTTGTCATTCCACCAAGGCAAAACAAGAATGATCGAATAATCCATCCTACGTGAATGCAAACAACACTCAATGCACTCACCACGTCAGGTAACCTGACATCGTCTGCCACCAAGTAGAGAATGAGGAATCTCAGTCACCTAACTTCGATATACTCATCTCCTCCTGATGGTCCAGAACAAATCCCGGGTCCACCAACCAATACACGATCAGTGTACTAGTGGCAACCAACAACATCTATATCACCAACGTCATCTACCACCATCAATTATGGTAGAACCTGAGAAGTCACCCAAAATGACTTCGACATACCCAATACCAAAGCGGAAAACCCGCATTCCACTCGTCACCTCAATCGCAACCTCTCGCGATTCCGAAGTTCCAACAAGATTGGAAACAACATACCCGGACATCAACCACGTGTCCCCTAACCAGTTTAACTCTATCTGAGTTCCACTCCTGAACCACAGATACCGAACATATGCCCATTACGACGAAGTCACACCCCGATCCGTAACTCATCGTCATCACGATCACCGGCACCAGTACCAGCGCTAGCACTAGCACTAGTACCAGCACCATCACTATCACTTGTCAGCATCAGCACACAAGCATCCTCACTAGCATCAGTACTGACGCTAGCACACCGTGTGCAAAACTGACCGCCCTGGATCTTCGCTCATACCGAACGACGATCCCGTACCTCAACTCATATTGGAGAAACTCAGTCTCCCTCGTGCCTAACAATTATGAGTACAGTCATCCTGACAACTCATGCGAGAAAAGGAAAACGTTCCCCGAAAGTCCCCGATTCCCAACAATCGTAACTACAACCACTCTCGGTAGTAGTGCCTGCTACACACTCGTGCGGACCTAACTGCCAGGCACCGCTATCGAGACCCCGCATCCAACGGAATCACTCGCCCGTACCAAATACTCCGTATCCCACTCAGGGATTCCATCGACAAGTACCAACCCTGGTAACTTGTCCAACAATCTCTATCCTGTCGTAACTCGACTAAACCATTGTCGTCTACCAGGTCATCCACGACCTTAGTTGCACCAACCCACAACTGAAGTAGCACGACAACCAACTCGGTCTAACTGATACGTACAACCCTGACTGCGAAGTGCAGTCCCAACACAAGCTGACATGACTAGACCGACTAACGAATCCAAATCCGAATAGTCGTCCAAGTCAAACCACCAGTCAACTCACATTTCTGAACCATACACATAAGGTAGGGTTCCACAATCAAGCCCTAGGGTCACTCTGAACCCAACTGCGAAAAGCAGTAAAATCAACAATCTGACCGACCCTGCGGTCCGACATCATAAAGACGTCAATCCAATCCTACCGTCAATCCAACTCGGATTCCTCGAATCCGGTTGCTAACTGCCAACTGCAGTAAATCTATCTAACTCAACATAATTTGACCATCTAATGGTCACAACATCGAATCAGTCGTCGGAACCGATCCTACGACATCGTGAAAGACGATCCCAACTAACCGTCTCACGTTCACACTCCAGAATGCGAACACGTTAATCCCTTTGTAGGGTCCCACACTGCCAACATTGACAGAACTATGGCAACCCCGGCATCGAATGCCGAACCAAGGCATGCCAATCCTACTAACTATCGTACCGGCACCCCGATAATCAGGTTGACCACGAACTGCAACCCAATGAGATATCACATCCTCGACCTGCGTACATACCCCAAAAGCTACACGGTTTCTCGAATAGAGACAACCCCGCTCTGATACCACGTTGACAGGACCTATCCCAATCCCCCCGGGATTAGTGCGGGATGACCCTGCTCCCGTCTGACACGAAGTGTCAGACAAGGGATATTTCCGACCTTTGCCCTCCCGGGCTATCAGAGTACGCCAGGATCTGGAGGAGGCATGTGATATCTCGGTCTCTGCTACAGTCCACATCCGATGTCAACCTGAAGGGCAATCAAAACATTAAAAACTGTGAGTGGACAAAACAAAAGTTTATAAAAACATTTAATAAGGAAGACATTTGTACCCTCCACTAAAAAGCATGCATGCATTCGAAAACCATTTATCCAAAACAACCATATGTGGGACTATGCCCAAAGCAGATATAAACTAAGGTCGAAAGGACCACAATAAAAACGACCATACGGGCCACTGCCCAAATCCATAAAGGACTCGGCCCCAAACCATAAAGAAACCAAGTACACGAGCCACTGCTCAAATCCTGTGCACACCTGTACACACCACATATCATATATCATATATACATCACATACATATATATAAGTCACACAACCAATCCTGTCACGGTATCCAAAGCTACGCGCGCGCTACCCGGGTCTCAATCCGAGTCATCTCAAAGTCAAGGTCAATGTCCGTAGACCACTGACCCTACCCGAGGTAATAGTAACCATAGCCTTCCTGAGAGTAAGGAACCCAACTGGGGGTGACTCCACTCAGTCGGTGCTCCGTGACTACTCCGGGGTCCACCCAGTCCAACGACCCTCCCCGGAGGAGATAATAGAAGTAAAGGAAGGTAGACGAACATATATATACATAACATAAACATTCATGACCAGTTCCCCTGAACCGTCATGATCCATAATATCCATAATCAGGTAACATGCCGGTTCCCATAAACCGTCATGTACCGTAATAACATAACAAGGGTTCATGCCGGTTCCCATAAACCGTCATGAACCACGATACCACAACAAGGGTTCATGCCGGTTCCCATAAACCGTCATGAACCTGGGAATCCATTTAAGGTTCCCTGACCTGAAATCAAAACCGTAAAGTGACTGGGTCTCGTACCCGAACATAGGACACCAACTGGGTACCGTGCCCGGAATCTGAGGTCATATGCCCGAGACAAAACCAAATGGGTTTCATACCCGAGTTTAGCCTTTTAGAAATCCTACACCATTTCATTTAAATCAATAAAGAAATACAGACCCGTATAAGCACCGTATAAGGCCGAAACCTCGAAATAGTGCTTATACGTAACCACATAGAAATGCACCCATGGCATCATCAAACAAGTAATAAAACATATAATAAACATTTATGCATGCACCAATTTAGAAAACAAGGTCCACTCACAGACCGTCCGAGCGCCGCCTCGATTTGCATGCCATACGGCTCCCCGAGCCGATCACCGTCACCAGGACTCCCAAACCTGTCCAAATCGTAATAGAAGGTTACTAACTACTTAATTAACCTCCCACTAAAGCCCCGTAATTTTCCCGTATTTTTAACTATTTTTAATCCCGAACCTAAACCTTCCGATGCCCCGAAACATATCGAGACGGTGTCCGGTCGACACGAAACTAGTCTCAAAATGTTCGTTACATCGAGTAGAAGATTTCGTATGTTGGAACCTTCCCCAGATTCCCTGCCACGTGCCCTCACGCGCCGCCTGAAGTGGCTGCGCGTGGGCTTCACGCGCCTGCTACAGTACCTGCTGACGTCATCGCTGACGTCATCTGACAGCTGTCAGGTCTGACATGTCAGACTCTGACAGGTGCCACGTGTCATGCTCCCATTGGTCCACGTCACTGTGCTATCAGTGCCACGTGGCAGTCTGACATGTGCCACGTGTCATCACGGCACTGGTCCACGTCAATGCCACGTGTCAGCCCCTGATTGGGCCACGTCACTGACATGTCAGTGCTGACTGTGCACTGACATGTGACACGTGTCGGCTGATGAGTGGTCCACGTCACCTGACAACCTGACAGGTGCCACGTCATCATGCCACGTCACCACCTTCAACCGCTCGACGGGTCGACCCGAACCCTGCAACCGGGTCGCCGTGACCCGCGACTTGACCCGGCCGGTTCTCCCTGCTCCGGCCACCATTTTTCCTCCCGTTTGTCCCATTCTACTCCTCTCAACCTAACCTAAAGATCCATGGGCTTAAAAACTATGAAACGGGTCGCGATAATTACCTACGGTGCCAAGAACAGTCGCCCAGTTTCCGGCCGTCCTTCTGGGCTGCACCGTCGTCCCCCGCCACTTCATTCGATCCTGTTAGCCTCCTCAAGTCCCCAGAATCACAACCTAATTATTAGTTTCGATTCAAACCCAATAAAACTCAAGTTTCAAATTCAAACCCCAAAACCTACCTTTTCGGGTTTCCTCCCGCCGTGTCCTCCGTCGTCTTCAGCCGCCGTGTCCTTTAGTCCTTCATCGTCACATCCTCACCTTATCTCTCTGGTCTCAGTCGCAGATGATGAGGGAGTGTGGGTGTTGGCTGTGTTTTGAAGAAAATGAAGAATATAGGTTAATGGGGTTTTCGGGTTTGTGAGGAAAATGAGGAAAATGAAATGAAAATGGTGATGGTGCCGTGGAAGAGAAGAGAGGTGATCAGATGAGGGAATGAGAGATGGAGGGTGAGGATTTAAAATGAATTTGGAATGGATGGTTAAGATTAAATGGTGGGTGGGTTTGGTTTATAAAAATAATTAAATAATATTAATTAATTATATAGATCCACATTTTGGGGGATCAAAGCAATGGGATGAGTGACACTTGTCACTCATCCATGGGGCCCACTAAAATATCTGCCCAATCAGATTTCGCCAAATCGTCCCCGTCTCGAAGTTCGTGCATAGTGAAATCGAACTTCCGTGACCCATAACTCTCCCGTTCGAAGTCCGATTTCAGTGTGCCGCCTGTCTATGGATTCGTATCGTCCTTATCTACGTAACGGTCTTCGGCCCTCGGCCATCGGACCTCCCGGTCAAAAAGTCAACTTTTGACCCCCTATTCACCCAAATTACCAAAATGCCCCTAAACTTCCGAAAGTCATAACTTCTTCCTCGAACGTCGGAATTGAACGTGCCACCTGTCTATGAACTCGTGACGTTACGAACTACATCACGGTCATCGGTCAAAGTCCATTTGACTGCCCGATTAAAAAGTCAACGTTTTGACACCATCAGGGGCAAAATGGTCATTTCGCACCGTTCGTCCGATTTCGCTCTACTAATCACGGATTAGCCTCACTAATCGTGATTAGTCACTAATCTAATCTAGGAATTTGGGACGGGTCGTTACATGCAATCCACGCTACCTAGCATGTCGGGAAATCCACGTGTCTCAGCTTTTATCAAGAGGCGTTTCAAGTCATCATTGTTGGGTTTGCAAAGGTATTCAGCCCCGAAGACTTTATTGATGGCCCGACAAAACCTTATGCGAGAATCAATACACGTCGTTTGTCCAATTTTTAAATAATTGCCATGGATATGGGTGACACCTTCAGTTATAAACATCTAAAGGGCAGCTGTCACCTTACAATTGGTGTGAAACCAAGCTTTTCGGTTGCATTAGGTTTTTGATTGAAATAATCATCAACATGGATGACAACATCTAAGATTCTTAAAAGTAATTATTTTCTTTCTCATACCGAACTTTTCATAAAACTTATGTGGAGGATATAAAGGAAGGCCATTAAAATAATCAGAGAGAAAGTATTTGTGGGCACCTATGCAATTTCTTTGAATGAAAGTTCGGCTTGACGATGTACCACCGTTTTTGGTCTCGGTGTCAGCCTCTACATAGTGCATGTAGTGCTCCTGCATTTGCTACATTTTCAGTAGTAACATGTGGCTAGCATTGTCTTCGTCGGATGATGAACTATCACTCCATTGATTGACCATTGTTGTATGGTGATTAGACAAATATTTTTTGGTAAGAAAGCTTTGAAGGATGAGATTGTATATTGATTGGCCATTGTTGTATAATGAAACATATATATATATATATATTAAAAATAATGATATAACAGATGAGATTGTTATAAAAAAAATATATAATCTAATGGTTGGTGGGAGATGAAATCTCTCTATGTCAGAATTGGATAAGAAAATATGATCTAACGAATGAGATTGTGATCTAACAGATAAGAATGAAATGAGAAGATCTGATCCCTATAAATATATACATTTTTACTCTAAACTTCATAGCACCAAGAATATTCTCAATATTTTTTTTTTCTCAAATTTGTGTTTGCAAATTTTTTTAACCATGCATTTCTTCTACTAATTGTCAACATGTTGATTTTTTACACATTTTTGTACAAATTTTACCTTTTCGGAATTTTAAATTTTTAAGTTAAAATGTTAAGAAAAAAAATTAAAGATTATATAAATAAACACTAAAATTCATAAGGGAAAATTTTATTTTAATACATATTTAAAATTTTATACGAAAAAAATAATGTAATCCAATATCTATATAGACTTCTACTACAAGTAATATGCTATCTCGCCTATAATATTTTTTTTGAAATTATATTTGGAGTTATATAACTCTAAATATAGCCTTCTATTATGGATGTCCTAACCAAAGTGTATCTGCAACACTAGTGACTCATCAAATGTCATAATTCATCAATAAGATTGAGATGAGGACATTAAATGTTTTTTTTTTTTGTTTTTTTTTTTTGGACTTCAAGAAGGACATTAATATAGGAATGCGATGGCAAGATTTTTTTTGTTGATATCTTCTGAGACCATATACATATGTGAGAGGGTGAGAGATGCTACTATGATTGTCCCATAGAAACACAGTTCTAACTTTTCACGAGCGTGACAGGCACTTGAAGCATGCGCCATGCTCTTTATTTTCTTGGTTACAAATTACATTGCTTGAGCCATCGCACCTCCATCTAAATTAAATTAAAATCAAATTAATAGCCCACGTGTCTTGTGATGAAGGGCTCATGAGGTTAATATATATATATATATATATTAGATTTTTGATATATAATGTTAATTTTTTTTTAAAAAGTTAAAATAAAATTTTGTGATATATATATATATATATACACACACACCTACTTGAGGAGTCATCATCTTAGGTCGGTTAACCTAAAGTAGATATCTCCAAAACATTAGGGATAAGGAAGAATATTTGTTTCACCGACTGACTCATCACCCTGTATTGTCATCTCCAAATAACTACTTCCAATTAGCCCTCACCATTTGGCCAAGAATCTCATAGGTTGTGGGTGGTACCCGCTAGGCCTTTTAACAAAAAGCCCAACCCAGCCCGTTGCGGGCTATGGATCGGCCCGGCCCGAAAGTTGATGGACTAGACTTGGGCTTAGAGTGTTCAAACTCGATAGACCCGATAGACCCGAGTCCGATAAGGCTTGATAAGCCCATCCTGGCCCGCCCGTATAAACCCGGCCCATTAGCTCGAATATATTAAATAATTATGGATCGAGTGATTCTAAGATCATGCGGTCATAAAAAAGAAATGAATATATGTTATATTAAGTTTAGGTAGGATGATATATATCATATATATATATATGTTGCCAAAGGATGAAGCATCAGGGAATCAAATTTAGAAGTATTCATAGTGCAATTTATATCATTGCCAAACTAAAACTAACTAATTAATTAAATTTGACATGATTAAACACAACATAAGTAGAGATTTTCAGTTTATTAATTAACGTATTTGCCTAATATTAGGATGAAACATTACTTTTTTGACATACTATATATAATATTTGATGACTATATTATAGCTAATTTGCCCTATCAAGTACACCAAACAGTGATAGATGTTAGTGCAGTATCTTGAAAAAATATATATATATTTTCTAGCGCCATAATTTGTTGAATACGTTATTTTTAAAAACCCAATTGAGCCCGGCCCAAGTGGGCTTATTAAGCCCGACCCATAAAACCCAATAAAAACCCGACCCAAATCCGACCTGATAAAGGGTACATGCTTTTATATTTGTGAACAAGCTCATCCAGACTGATCCGAAATTTTTCAAATTATGAGATAGGCCCGACCAAACCCAATAAATTTGGACCGTACTTGTTCGACCCGGTCCAATGACGAAGGCTACTTCCAATCACTTGTCCAGAAAAAAAAAGCTACTTAGCAATTTTCTGGTTGTTTTAATTGGGTCTTTGGTTTGATGAAGTGCACGCAATTTTAATCAAACCTTATTTGGATATCGATAGGGCCGAAGGCCAATCTAACAGCTACGGCAAGGGCAAGACAGTGTTGGTAAGCCCAAGTTAAAACATCTTCCTTCGATGTGGATGCATCAATCATTTTAACTTTTAAGCGCTTAAATTATGTATTCATTCATGAAAAGTGTAGTTTATGTCCGTTGGTTATAAAAGCTTTCATTTTAGGCACTCAAAATCTAGTGACAATTGGTTATTCTAACACTTGCACTTTATATAGCATGTGATATTGGATTCTTATCCAACACGATAGCATGCTGATAAAAAAAAAAAAAAATCTAACACGATAGCATTAGCCGCCACTTTCTAATTCATTTCCTTAATTTATTTGTATCAAAATTATTAAATATGATTTGCAATAATTAAAAATATAGATGAGTGTAAATATATTTATTTTTGACATCGATTTGATTCAAATAATTATTAGAATTTTGGTTTGAATTTAACTGAAGAAAAATCAAACACATTGAAAATCTAAACTGTTTCATTATTTATTGTTTGATTTTGAATTTTCATCATTTTAAGAATCGTTAGAATCCAAACAATACCGTTAATGTTCTTATTTATTTGTTAATATTTTCACCGTATAATGGGTTAATGTAAGTATTCAGCATATGCCACACCTCACTTAATTTTTATCTATTCAAATTATATTTAAACATAATCCGCCATATTTGAAGTTAAAATACTGAAAAGTTTAATTTGTTGATGTGTATGAATGATATGTTCATGTGAATTAATAAAATGTTGATGTAAATATATGAATTCGCGATAAAGGTGGTGGAATTTTGAAAGAAAAATATGTTTTGTAGGAGTATTTTAGGTGAACAAATTACATAAAAATTCTATACATAAACCATTCAAAACGATCCAAAAAAAACTATTAATAACAATTTGAATTGAAATGATTTTAATTATATATTTTTTAAATTAAATTATTTATATTTTAACACTTTAAATTTGAATCGGGTGATATCCACATTGATCCAATATATGCTTATCCCTATAATGAAAGTAGTGTCATGCTCGAAGGCATTTAATGTATCACAACTCACATGTATAACCATTTCAGTACAGCCACCGAATAAACCTAATGTTTTTGGCCGGCAACTTGGCATCGAGTGAATTGTTTTCATGCATTACTTTCGACTTTTAATATTAATTCTCCTTTTTCAGGTGCTCGGCACCGAAAAGATAAACTAATGTCGGTTCATTGTCACCGGTCCATGCTATTATGAATTAGTCTGTGCCTGCGTGATTAAATTGATTAATACAGCAATTCTGTTCCCATAGAAGGTCACACAGTACTGCGCACCATACAATCACAGCTCGCATACCGAAACGCCTCGGCGTCTACACATTTCCATCTCCTCCAACTTTGGTTCTTCCCTTTAATCTCTCTCTTCCTCACTGTTCAATGCCATGACTTTCGCCACCGTCGTCGACCACCACGGCCCCAAACCTAACCCGAATCACCTCCACCTCGAATCTCTTCCTCTCATCGACCTCCGCCTTCTCTCGCAGTCTGACCTTTACTCTTTGTCCCTCACCTCTTCCTCCCCCCTATCCCACCCCACACGCCGTTTCGACGACGACGTCTTGATCCCCAAAATCGACCGCTCCGTCTTCAATGAATCAGCCGGAAGCCGCAAACAAACCTACTCCCGTCTCCGTCTCGCCCCTCGCAATTCCCAATTTCCAATTCCCAACCCCAAATCCCAAACGACCACCCATTCTCATTTCCAGTCGCAATCCCGAGACCCCGAAACTCTCCAGATTATCTATCTTTTGAAACAACTGTTCCCTTCCGATAAAACCTCAGACCAAAACGACGACGACATGGTCTCTGGCACTGTCTCCCTTGCACAAGACCAAGATTATACCCCCGGATCCTCCGTGCAAAAGTTCCCCTTCGGCCTCGTCTCCGATGACCGTACGAAGCGGAAAAGAGGCCGTCCGCGTAAAAATTCTAGCGTCGTTATGGCTTATCCGTTGGTCGAGAAGCGTGGTGGCGATGATACGACACCCGACATTGTCACTGGGAGTAGTGACGGGAAGCGTAAGCGAGGCCGGCCGCTTAAGGATGAAATCAGATTAGTTTCGATGTCTACGCATGAGAAGAAAGTGAGCGTCAAGGAACCAACTGTCAAGGAAGAGAAAGTCAAGGAGGAGGCAGCGGAGCTGGTGATGGTGAACGGAAACGGTGTCGTTGTGGACTTCGAGGCGTTGGGAAATGCTGACAATTTGTTTGACGGGGAGTTGAGGAACAGGACCGAGGGGATGAGGACGGAGGCACAGTTGTTAGGGTTTCTGGGAGGGCTGGAAGGAGAGTGGTCGAGTGCGAGGAAAAAGAGGAAGGTTGTGCAGGCTAGTCAACTCGGTGACGCGTTACCGATGCACTGGAAGATTTTGCTCGCCCTCAAGAGAAATGGAGGCCATGTTTGGTTATTCTGTAGACGATACATAAGGTACTTTGATCATTGTTAACGCTTGAGTCTGTACGTGTTTGTACAACTGTGGTACTTTCTCCATAATATCACCTAGCAATAGAAACCCATGAAACATATTACCAATCGTAATCTTTGATAATTTTTGGTCATACAAGTTGAAATTCACTGCATGAATAATGGAAACAAGCAAATTTCTCGAACATGTGGAGTAAACTGATTTTAGAGAGTTGGTACATTTTGCATGTACCTTTTTGTTTGTTTTGTTTTTCTGGGAGAATATGTTCAGTTTTGTGTGAACTTTTCATTCTCAGGGGTATGTTGTTTGTATAAATTTAATTATCTCATAATATAAATATCAAGAACTAATTCGGGATAGCTGATTTCATGATTTTCCTAGCATAGCTACTAGAAGGATGTGAAGCTACTATCAATATTGATCTTAGACCGTTCTTTCATTTTTAATTTAAATGCTGTGTTGTTCTTGTACTAGTTTCCTAATTTGGTATTATTCAGCCCTAATGGGCAGCAGTTTGTATCGTGCAAGGAAGTTTCTTCATACTTGGTCTCTTATTTTGGAGTCGGAAACCAGTCAAAACCTGATCTTATTGATGAAAGTAATCAGCTTTCTAGTAAAATAGTTTCTGGAGATGTAAGTCACTTGTCCACACTCTTTTTCTTCTTTTTTATATCCTTCTGTTTTTTCATTCATATGATCTGTTCAGGGTGTGCAAGTGGACACTAACCTCACCTTTGAGCGTGAGTGCAAATCCGATGAGCTTGTTAGCTGCTCACCAGTGCCTACTATGTCTGCATCAACTGATCAGGTGAAGCAGGAAGCATTCTTGCATACAGAAAAGTCGCAGGATATTCAATCAGGAGAAGTAATCGGTATGCCTAAGAAATATGACACTGAAAAGACTGGTCTGCGGACATCCTTGAATATTCATGAATCAGTTCAGATAGACGAGGAAGTAACTTTGGATGCAATAGCCGATTATGAATCTACTTCTGGTAATGAAGGTGTCAAAAATTGTTTTGGCACTTACAATTGTGAATTTATCTCTTCCTTTTGTGAGGAGCAAGCCATGAAGTCTAAAAGTAATGGAAAAGATATGGGATTCTCTGAGAAGGGTAGTGCATTCAATTTCACAATTGATAAGTTGGAAAAGTCGGATGAGGCTACTGGTGTTGGTGTCAGCACTAGTGACACAAATGCTTTCAGCTCCTTTCCTTATGGAATAAATGATGGTTTCAAGGCTTCTGTGAGTTCAGTAGATGTGCCAAAAATGGACACTGATACTGCTGTAAATAGCTTTGGAAAAGAAAGTAGGACTGGCAATATTGATAATAACCAATTAGCTAGCACAGTAGAAAATACAGAAGTTGATGGCGTGGATGATTTTGGCAATGGCAGGTCGATGTCTGGTATCAGTGAGAGTAGCATTGGACCTGAGGGTTATAGTAATGTCAAAGAGCAAAGTATCGCTGAAGCTTGCTCTCTTGTTTCTTCATTACATTCCCAGCAGGAAAGAGGTTCTGAAGAAGGTTTATGTAGTATGTCTAATAACGTGAAAACATGTGATGTCAGCAATAATTTCAATAGTGAATCATTCCGAACATCCTATGAATCTAAGTTTGATTATATGGATAAGCTTCGGAATGATGGGAAGACAATCAGTTTTGGAAGTGACCATATTATGCCAGATGTTGATGCGATGGAGATCAGTGAGCGTGTTGTAAGTACCGGAAGCTGTTCAAATGTTCCGCCTCTGGATGGACAAAGCAGTATCATTTTAAGTGATGCAAAGAATCCTAGTTGCACCGTGGAAGAACTCTGGCAGCAAAAGAGTTTTCAAAAAAATTCTTCTGCTCCATTTATTAAACAGGACACAGTTTCTTCTGAAACTTCTATGGTTTACCCATCTGGCTATACACGAAGTTTTGATCTAGAAAACAAGGTGAATAACACAACCTTAAGCTCAGTGGAAGACCCAAAAAAGGAAGATGTTAATATATGTTGGAATAGCGAGGTATCGCTTGCTTTTGGCAGAAGTCAAGTGCCAGGTTCCAATTCTATGACAAGCACTGTGCATGAAAGAAGTTCAGGTGGATCTTCCCTTGCTCTTTCAGAGACTAGCCAAATATTTTCCACAGGAAATAATGTGACTGGCATTTTCAGTAGCTCAGTTTTGGAAGATAATCCGATTGGAGATTCTGTTAATGGTTTAATATTTCCAAATGGTAGTGAGCAAACCTCTGGTATTGAAAATAATCTAAACAGGGATTATAGCAGCATAATTTGGCAGCAGCCTAATACAAAGAGTGCAGAAAAGTCTAGGAACAATGAGCCAACGACTGGTTTATTTAATCAGTCCCAATCTAGTGGAGATTCCATGGCCAAGCTCGTGTGGAGAATTGATGGACGAAATGTCCAGCAGGGTGCACTGGCTGATGCATCACCTGAGCTTATGCAATCATCTGACTGCTATCCAAACTTTGATATGTGGTCAGGCAAGGTATGCTGTACATAGAGAATATCTGTGTTAGGAGCTACAATATATCACTATTGAAATTATCCAATAAGTTATTCAAGTTTTCTTGTATCTGCAAAAACAAAACAAAATTGGTTGGAGCATACAATTAGTTCCCTTAGAGTCCTGTCAGTACCCCTCCTGCAGTGAGTGCGTTCTTGTTTCCATTACAATAAAAAGCTGCAAAGAATCTGATGTGTTTTATTTTTAATTGGAAATTTTTTTGTACCAAATTTTGCTTCAATGAACAGGAAGGTGCAAATGGAGCTTTAAGTGTAGCAAACGAAAAGTTTGACAGCATATCGGGTTTGGAAGGACCGATAACAGGTAGAGTAGAGCAGTTGGATTATAATTCCCAGTCAGCGCAAGCAAGCCTCCATTCAAAGGAATCAAAATTGTTCTCATATGGTGGAGAGATGGAACAAGATTTTAGTTCATCTGCTTGGCTTGAAAAGGAATCTTTGCCTTCAATGCCAAATATTGCAGGCAAACCTGAGATTACCATCTGTGTCTGGTGTCAAAATGAGTTTTATCATGAGGCTTATGAAGCCGGAACACAAACTGGTTCTGTATGTTTTGTTTGTACAACCTGCCAGGCCAAGTTCTCAAGTCAATTCGATTATTTGTAGTTATCTATTCTTGTCGTTGTCGCCATTGAGGATTTTCTTTTTATATCCCCATCCTCGCAGCAAGAACAACAATTCTGGTTGAGGTAATTATCATATCTAACTGCTGAACGGGTTCTTTGGTCTTTTTTCTTTTTGCTACAATATATTTGCCCAAAAATTGACAATCAAACTTGATAAGCTGTCTGCCTGTATAATTTTTCAAAGGGGTTTTTACCTATTATAACACTGCATCTCGTTGCCCCTAATATTTTTTCTTAGAAATGTTTGAAAAATACCGTAAGTCTGGTTGAGGCTCCCTTCTTGTTGCCTGATCATCTGATTTAGGCTTTCATTGGAAGCTTTGCTGAGGAAGGTCGAGTGTTTAATGAGTCCCATGCACTTGACACACAAGCACACGTGTATTGGCCAACTATCACTTGTTTCCCTTTCCTACACTTACTTTTTTTTTATCACTGGGGGTGATGGGATTTAAACTTGGGGCCTCTTCCAACACTGGGAAGAGAGAAACCATGAGATCAAGAACTAGTTTGCCCCTTTCCTATTTCAGTCAAATTTATTTTGTTTTTTATTTTCACACTTTGTGCCAAAAGGTTCGGGTTTGGTCTGTTTTGGTATTCAGGGATTGAAGCCTGCCTGCCTTAAGCAAGCCCCAATATGTGCTCCATCCTATTTTTATTGAAAAAATCTATATCGCCGGATTTAGTTTGCGATTTATCCATTCTTGTATCAATGATCAGAATGAGATTGATTGCGGATTGTTCTGATATCTTATTTTTCCTACAGGCGTTGAGGGATTATTTTGAAGACCGCTTTAGTTCCAATGCAAGAGGCAGATATTGTGGTTCTGATATGGAGCTCTCTATGTCATTTCTTGCCTGAGGTTACTTTCTCCTTCGTCTCCCTTCGGGTTTAAAAGATTTGTTTCATAATTGACAGGGATTTTGGCCTTTTTCCCCTCTCTTACTGATGGAGGACCTTCTTTTTTCTGTATCCTCCTTTACAAGAAAGAATCTGAACGCCCAATTAGGATTTCTGGGTTAACCTGTGCATGACATCTCGGATAGCATTTTCTGGTTCCAATATAGCTTCTCAAAACAAAAATATACTGTGGCCATTGTACTTGTATAACAAAGGAGTGTAGGATGATTTTCTCAGAGTGCCAATGGCAATACCCTATCCGTTTTCAATGCACTTATGGTTTTTTTCCTTTTTTCTTTTCCCTCAACACAGAAGTGATGAAGCCATGTTACTTCTGTCACAACAGAAACAGGTGCATTGGAAATGGTTTGGAGGCAAGGGTATGGGGTGAGTTAAATTCTGTGCCTCTCAGTCTGTCTAGGTGTGTGGGTGGTTGCTGACGCTCATTTTGAAGTGGGGAATCTTTTTATCTTTATCATCATTCATCATCTGATTGCTGTAATCTTATTAAATACAGAGTCATTGATATATCTTCACCCCTTGAATGCTGCATTTGTAGGTCTGTAACTCATGGTCTTTGCTTTAGAAAAAAAAAAAATCTAAAAAATGGTCAGACATACAGGGGCTTTTTATTTACATGTTCGCTTAGATCATGTTGTTCCTTCATACGGCACGGATTTGAACTTGAAATATCTTTCAACTTTGAAACTCATGGTCTTATTTGCTTTGTAAATTTGGTGACGTCGTGTCCTTTTCGGTTGGTAAGATCCACAAACCAAAATAAATAAATAAAAGTAAAAAGGAAAACCTGGTTTACATTATCACAGCTTTGATTCATTGATAGTATCAATGAACAATTAACAATGTTTACGCGTGAAGGGCTTTTTCTGTAACCATTTTTGTTTATAATCACGACTTGATAAATTTCCTTAAAAACCTAAACAAAATCCTTGCAAATTTATTTTGCTTGCAAAAACAATCGAGTAAATACTAAATTGTTCTCAATTCGATAAAAATATCATTTTCTTTATTTCAACAAAATATTGAGGAAGAAAAAGCCCCCACCTAATATCCTTTTATTTTCCGTATACACAAAATAAAATTTGGGCATCTCATCGTCATTAAAGAAAGAAAAATACAATTTTATGATTCCCACTAAAGAAATAGGAATGGATTAAATATTTAACAGATAACATATATTATAAAATTCAAATAATATGGGCGTGGAAGAAAGGCTAGTTGATAAACGAGTTGGCGAAGACAGACGACACACACGAGTATGACCCAAGAACTCACCGATATCTCCACGTCTTGGTCCTCTCATGTCCTCTCCACCCCATAACCAAAACCAAAACCCCCTTTCACAATTCTTCCCAAAAAAAAGAAGACCCATTTTCCTCCATTAACAACAATAATCTAAATCTTTAATTCAACCCAATCCAATCCAGTCGACATTACAACCAAGCTTCGACGCTAAAATGCGCCGGGCTTTTTTTCCCTAAGCTCCCTTCCTCAATCGCCGCCGCGATGTTCCAAAGCAGCTCTCTTTTTTAGTTTTTTTTTTTTCTTTTTCAATTGTTTGTGTTGGTGGTTGGGGTGGGTTGAATCTTAGATGGGGATTAGGGTTTGGATACATGCGGTCGTGATATTGGTATGGTGGGTCCGGCTAATTTCCGCCGCTGAACCCACCTACTGCCCGACGGAGTCCGTTACCGATGTGATCTTTGGCTTCCGATTTTCCAATTGCCCTGTTAGCTATGGTAGATCCGTTGATTCTATTGGTGTTATCGTGGTACGCAATTTTTGTATTATTAATTTTTGGAAGTTAATATATTAAGTTTTCATTTTAGTGGTAGCTAGTAACTACAAATACAAATCATTGCTTTTTGATTGTGGGGATGAAATATTCAAAATTTTAGTTTATCTGGTGTTTAGCACGCAAATTGGGTAATGTGTTCTCATTATGTCCATTGCATTACAAAAGGGATGATTTGTCATAATTGTTATTGTAGAAGGCCAGATGTTAATATCCAATTCAAACTGTTTCTGATTGTTGTATGTTTTATTTTTTTGGCTACATTTTATTCAAAGTGCTTTTCTGGTCTCTGATAATCAAATTTTGTCTAGAATTTATTTGCTTGGATAAACCAGAACAATTCTTTTCTCGAAATCCCTCACTTGATGACAAGAATCCTGCTACCATTTTTCTCCAATCGGTGGTCACATGTGAATATTTAGGTACCTTAAGAACGTGTTTGTAAAACTTCTCCTTATATTTGAGGTAATAGAAGCTGTTTCGTTTAAGTTAGACTTGGAATAGATGGTCTGAAAGATGAATGCGGAGCATAAGTCACCTAACACTTTTTGTTTTACATTTCCTTAGTTGCAACTATTATTTTCCAGCTATATTACAACTATTATTTTGAAATATACTTTTTTTTTTAATTATTTGGTGAACTGTTACTTTTCTCGTACAAAAATTTGAAATCTAATCTATATATGTTTTGCTGCTTTCAAGGGAGATGAGGTTTCATTACAAAGGGCATTAAATATGGTTCACAAGAATAGTCATCAATATGTTGCCGTACTCTTCTATGCATCATGGTGTCCATTCTCAAGGATGTTTAAACCCACGTTTTCCATCCTTGCTTCTTTGTATCCTTCCATCCTGCATTTTGCATTCGAAGAATCAGCTATCAGGCCAAGGTATGTAAACAATTGTGTATATATTTTATATTCTGAACGTTTAGTTTTTAGGAATGAGAGCGGAACTGGTTAATTCTTTGCAGTATACTCTCTAAATATGGAGTTCATGGATTTCCTACTCTTTTCATCTTGAACTCTACTATGCGTGTTCGATATCAAGGCTCCAGGACTCCTGGTTCTCTTATTGCTTTCTACAGTGATATTACCGGTAAGGCTTTTCTTTCTAGGCTAATATTTTTAACTCTTACCAGTTACTTACTACTTTTTGTATGAACTGTCATCAGTCAAAAGTCCATCTTCCTGTGATCTTTATTAAAGAGAACCGGATTTTTGTGTGTTTAGCATGTTCTCAAGTGCACTCATAATTTGTGTGATTCTCTTTAGTATTGGATAATATTTGTTCTCTTTTCTGTTGTTTTGCTTCGCCATCCAAAATCATGTTTTCTTAAATGTTTAATTAATCATGTTGTAGTTATCTTATGGAAATATGTGTTTTCTTTGGAATGTTTATTGACCATAGTGAATGGGTGGGTGTAGGCATCAAGACTGTATCACTGGATCAATTGTCGTTGGAAAAGATCGGATACCCACTAAATCATGAGAAGCATGATAGTGCTGAGCAGGAAAGCTGCCCATTTTCATGGGCTAGATCTCCTGAAAACTTGTTTAGGCAAGAAACATATTTAGCTTTGGCCTCGGCTTTTGTGCTTCTGAGATTGCTGTACTTCTTTTTCCCTGCTCTGCTTTCGTTTGCTCAATCTGCATGGAGGCAGCATGTCCCAAACATTAGATTGGGGAACTTGTTGGAGCACCCTTTGGCGTTTCTAAAGCGTGCCGTACAGTTGTTTAATTCTTTGAAAGAGCCATGCAAGAGGAGTAATTTGCAGGGAGGAGCAATGAACGCCAGGGTGTGGGCTTCCAAGTCCCTCGCGACAGTTTCCATTGGGGATGCAAGCACCAGCAGGGGGTACAGCAGTGACTGAATGCCGTTGGCAGACTATCTGAACAGGGTTTGGTGGTCCTATGAAGGGTGAGTCTGCTGGATGTGTTGTGCTAGAATCTTCTCGTAATCATCTCAAATACCCTTTGATTAGGGTGGGTATCTTCTGACTTTGTACCAGAGATGAATCATGTCATTGTATCTCGTCACTGTGGCAGTTTCATTCCGTGTCTATATGCTTTGTAGGCTACAATATGTGACTATCATTCAAATTGCTGAATTTGGGTTGCAATTTTTGAATAGGTTTAATAACATCTAGTAACCCTTATGCCACTCATCACATGTACTTATGTTCATTGTTTGTCGGACGACTGAGGCAGATTGTAGCTTAGAGATTTCTAATCATATTGGAAATGAAGTTCTGTATGACCATATATTGGATTTATCTTGATTGTGCTGAGAATATGAAATTCATGGAAGTTCTATGTCCTTGTAGTTAAAATAGCACCCCCCCCTTGAAATTCTATTCTCTACTCAAATCGCTTTAAAACTAAACTATATCAAAACTTTTGAGGCCTTGTATTGAATTTGATCGGATATATCTCTCATGCCTTACTACCTTCTACTTCAAAATTTGTACAGAGTTGGGAAGTTTGCCTTCATTTTTTACTAAATCATGCTTTCAATCATGAGTTATCAAATTCAATCTCAAGCACCGTCACCGTCATTAACCCCCAAAAGGGGGAGAGAAAAAAAAAATTCCTCTGTACGCCCAAACCCAGGTTTCAAGCATGCTGCTAGTCATCTACATCAACTGGTTCAGCGCCTTTATTCACTATCTGCAAGGGCAAAACTTGCTTTAGAACGACAAGTAAACAAAGATTAGAATCAAGAATTTCTTTTTGAAGAGCCTAAGCAAATGAGTTTTACTTCAAAGAGAATGATCGAGTTGGACAAAGCAATACAAGTCACAGAAATATGAGACGCTTTCTTAACCAGTTCAACAACCACAGAGAAACACATCTCCCAACTAATTTACAAAAATCAATCTAATAATGATGGATTTTTGATGGAGTTTTGACCGAAAAAGAAGAAAGAAAAAATCTGATGGTGATGGAAGTAAGTGGCAACACCCTTCAAAAAAATATAATAAATGCATGGAAACAAATAGTAGCATTTTTTTAATTCTACTACATGAAACGGTTTGTATAGCTTTACTATGTCAAAATTCACAATAGTAGCCCTTTAACCTTCCTATTAGATGGTGCTCTACATAATTGGCTAAGTTACCCAGCTGAACTGTGAAAACGAATCTTCCTGCATCTTTTCATTTTCTCCTGCCTACACCTTTTCTTCCTCTTCGTTTTCCTTTACACGATGGCTACAGTTAGTTCTAATCATACATATAATTTTTCAAGGATGGAGAACCAATGTGTAAGTTCTCAACTTCCTTAAATTTGAGCTCACTTTTTGTTTCCTTTTACCAACTTCATAACTCCACATTTCTAATCGTGCTCCCTCTATACCACTACCTAGCACAAACGCTCAAGTTTAGTTCTCGGTGTTGATACTTCCAATTAGTTGAGTGGAGAGACACCAAAAATTTGTACCTATTATGACCCTAGGAACTGGCGCATTTCATCACTTCGATAAAATGCAAGTTGGAATGAATAAGTTTAACAAAAATATGTATTGCCTTGGTGAGAGCAGATATCGACACTTCAAATAGAACTCACTCATAGCTACATGCCTACATAAGATGCATAATGATTAAAAAAAAAAGAGAACCATTATGTAATTGATCTGTAAATGATACCTGTGATATGTTGGCTTTAATACTTTCACTAAACTGTGCATCTAAAGCTCTCTCAGCAAGCTCATAGAACAAAGTATTGCCTTCGGGCCCACTTATTTTGTCCTTCTGCAAATACCTGAAGTGAAGAACAATACTTGAGATAGATACATACAGTAGGTCAACAATGTACTAGCATGACAATCAAAAGAAAGGAAAATTAAATCCATCCTAATAGAAAGGTAAAACCTTTGCTGGACAAGTGCCTCCAGTGTCTGTTTTATGTTTCCGAAGACTGGATGGCCTTCAGCACTTTCATCCAATCCCATCCGTCTCAAATGACGCAAAAGATCCTCTGCATACCACCAGAAGAATAAGAGTAGGTTCTCACACAATACGACACGAGTAACAAAATAGAAACAATTGCCCGGATTGATTTTTAGGAAGTTTGAGGACAATAGGTGTTCATGTCTGATCAGTCACGTTTTTCCAACTATCCAATTTGGTCTGTATAATTTGTCTACAAATAAGCCGTTTCACAGCCATATTGTTTTCCCAACTATCCTTGCATTTTCCCTTTCCAAAATTAATAACTTTAGGCATGTAACTATAAGGTTAGCCAAAAAGCAGCCATACCTTCAGTCATCTTACCACCAGAAATATGCACAAGACTCAGTACGACAAAATCGAAACCATCAAGATGCGCCGTACTACCATCATTTACATACTTCCTATACACCTCATCAGGAAGCATACTCTTGAGAACATAGGACTTTGCTTCGGCAACACCTGAATAATGTGTTCATAAAATCCATTAGAACTCTAAGACCTCGAAATTACTAATGAATCACCTGCACTATGCCCTACGCACAATTCAAAATTGAAATTGTATCAAAAGGGACTCTATGACCTACATTTGAGCAACCCAAATTTGCTGCAACTTAGGGACCTAATAGTCCATTATATATGCTTTGACACACAATAATTTTTGTGTGAAGAAATAATAGGTAAGGCTAAAAAAAATCAAAAGCTTGAAATTAATCAGCAACTAAATTATGGAAATATTTGAAAGTAAGAAAAAAAAAAAATCAATCTTACTTTGTTGTGAAAAGCGACCCTGATTAGCGGAAGAGGGTCGAGACCTCTGAAGCTCCCTCATTTCATAGCCGAAAATAGTGGAGAGCTTCTGTATGGCCTCGTTGATTATGAAGGTAGGAAGATTACGCTGACGATAGTTTTTGGTGACGAGCTGAGTCAGCTCTTCCCTCCTTATCGGACACCCAGAGCTCTGGTGCGTCTTGAACAGCACGTAGCGGATTACTTCCGCCACAAGCTTGTCCTTTTCCTGAAAAGAAAAATCCAAATCGAAAAATCGGAGCTTTTTGGTGAAATCTTAATCTCCGATGCTGAGACTCAGACTGAGAGGGTCTGATTGCGTGCGTACCTCTTTGGAGATATCGAATTGAGACAGATCTTCAACTGGTTGAGACATGATCGATAAATTTTGGGAAATTTTCTTCAATCTGAAACCCTAGTGTCACTTCACTGTCCCTTTTCCGAGCGCGATATTCGGGCGGGAAAATGTGTCGAATTACCGTCGTACCTCTTTGGATAAATAACCAGTTAATTTAAATAAATATTTGAATAAATATAATTTAAAATTACCTAAAACTATTAATAACTAGTTAATTTTTACCGCTAATAAAATTAGACTCTCTATATTTTCACTAATTATGAATATTAAATTCATTATATAACAACCTAGTCATGAGGGAGAGATGAGAACAAAAAAAAGTGGCTAGCCATCCTGGCTTAACAATTGTAGCTAGCCATTAAAAAAAAGGTTAAAGGGATAAACTTGTTGAGTCTGCTCCAAGTCCATTTTAGAGTTTTTGGACAAATTTTTAGTTAAATTTGTCCAAAATTTATATTTGTTAAGTCTGCTGCAGATACTCTAAAGTTTTGTTTTTGTGGCGTTCAGATTGGACCTCGGAATTGGAATAAACTATTAGGCTTTGTTTGATAAGATGAATTTTAGGCTTTTTAATGTATATGCATTAGAAACTTGCTAGTGTGTTTCAAGATGCATCAGGAGCGGAGATTCATTCCACTTTATACTAGAAATGTGTGCAACATTAGGTCTGTTGCACCATTTAACGAATTTCGTTTTTGACACCATTAAAACTACTGTTTCTTTTCCAAAATATCCTTAAACATTGTTCATCTTCTTCCTTTTTTCCTCTTAAACTCCTAACTCAAATGTCACGACCCATCCCAAATCCCCCCGGAATTAACGCAAGATGTGTCATGCTCCCGTCTGATCTGAAGTGTCAGACAAGGGATAATTCCAACCTTAGCCCACACGGGGCATCCAGAGTGCGCTAGGATCGGAGGAGGAGTGTGATGTCTCGGTCTCTACTACAGCCCACATCTGCAATTAACCCGAAGGACATTAAAACCATTGAAAGCTGTGAGTGGACGAAATAAATGATTTATAAAATACATTTCACGAACAGAAAACATTTACGCCCTTCACTAAAAAGCATGCATGCATTCGAAACCCAGTTAATCAAACCATTTTTTAATAATTAAACCATTAGGGCCTTAGCCCAAACCGTAAACCAAAGTATATGGGAACTCAGCCCAAAACCAATCATGTGGGAACTCAGCCCAAAATAGTAAATCAAACCATGTGGGAACTCAGCCCAAAATAAAATCCGTAGGGACTTCGCCCAATTCAAATCATGTGGGTCTCGGCCCAAATCCAATACAAGTGGGTCTCAGCTCAAAACCAATCCTTGGCATCCCTGATGCCTGACATCCCAGATGCCTGACATCCAAGATGTCACAATCAACACCGTCACGGTTCCAAGCTACGCGTGCTACTCAGGGTCTCAATCCCAAGTCTCCCTAGGGTCCACCCAAGTCAATGACCCGCTGATCAATGACCCTCCTTGGAGGGAGGTTTTAACCTTTGGAAATCCTACTCCTGAGTCACTATACAGACCGGTCGCTCCGTGTAATGACTCCTCGCAGGCAATGCCCCGTGACTACTCCAGGATACTACGAGACGTCTGGAGGAGACAACCGCCACTACAGGATACTACGGGACGTCTGGAGGGCAATCATTCATGAGGATGATATATGGAAAACCATTTTACAATTCATCTCAAAACCGTTCAAAGGGCTATGCAGGGGTTTCCATAAAACCATCATAAATCCACAATTGGGTCTCGTGCCCGAAGTATAACCTTCATAAATCATTTCCACAAATCCAATTTCCAAATCCAAGGGACTCATGTCCGATATCATAAACCAATTGGGCATCAAGCTCGATATCATAACCAATTGGACCTCAAACCCGATCATGTAAACCAAATGGGCCTCCAGCTCGATATCTCATTAAATCAAATGGACTTCAAGTCCGATAGTTTCCAACTCAAATGAGTCTCATGTCCGAGTTCATCTTTTCAAATCCAAACCCAGTTCATCAAATCATCATAGAAATACCAGCACGTATAAGCACAATATAAAATCAGAAATCTCAAAATACGTGCAAATACGTAAATCCTAAATACCACAATCAAATGCACTCATTGACACGACTCATCCCAATTCCTCCGGGATTAACGCGGGATGTGACATGCTCCCGTCTGACACGAAGTATCAGACAAAGGATAATTCATACCTCGGCCCATACGGGGCTCTTAGAGCGCACCAGGATCGGTGGAGGAGTGCGATGTCTCGTGTCAGGACCCATCCTCAATCCCCCCGGGATTAACGAGAAACGGTCCTGATCCCGTCTAACACGGAGTGTCAGACCAGGGAAAATTTAAACCTTTAGCCCGAAGGCTTCCAGAGTACGTCAGGATCCGGAAGAGGTATGCGATATCTCGGTCTCTGCTATTGTCCGCACCGTATCCAACCTGAAGGGTATTGAAAACAGAAAGACTGTGAGTGAGAAAAAAATAATAAGTTTCGTAAACACATTTTATAAAGACCTTTATACCCTTCACTAAAAAACATGCATGCATAGTAAAACCATTTATCCAATCACATATGTTTAAACAACCATATCCATACGGGCTCCTGCCCAAAACCATTTACAGAAAACCATATCATAGTAAACATATGCAGGATCTCAGTCCAAATCCATTCACAGGAATCTAGAACATAATAACCATATGTGGGATCTCATCCCAAATCCATTTATCATCATAAAACACAATTTCGCTAAAACCAATTGAAATCATGTTTACCCAATATATTTCATATCACCAAATCTATCACGGTAATCTAGAGTTACGCGCATGCTAGTTGGGGTCTCAAACCCCTGTCTCTCTAGGGTCCACCCAGGTCAATGTCCGTAGATCAATGACCTTCCCTGGAGGTTACGAACCATGCCCTTTCTGAGAGTAAGGAACCCAACTGGGAGGCGACTCCACTCAGTCAGTGCTCCGTGACTACTCCAAGGTTCACCCAGGCCAACGACCCTCCCCGGAGGAGACAATCATATATAAAGGATGACATACAAAAAACCTTTTGAAATCATTCTTTAAACCTTTCAAGGGTTCATGTCCGGCCCCCATAAGCCGTCATGAACCATAAAACCTTTCAAGGGTTCATGTCGGTTCCCATAAACCGTCATAAACTAGAAATCCATTTCAAGGGTTCATGTCAGTTCCCATAAACCGTCATGAACCATAAAAACCATTTGTGGGACCCGGACCCGAAATCACCATCGTAACACATAACTAGGCCCTAGGCCCGAATCCACATACAAACTGGGCCTTAGGCCCGAATCGTAAACCAACTGAGCCTCCGGCCCGATGCCTTGTTAAATTAAATGGACCTCAAGTTCGAGAGTTCGTAAATCAAATGGGTTTCGAACCCGAGTTTACCTTTTCAATTCCAAAACCATTTCATGAAATCATATCCAAAACCATAAGTACGGAAAATCAGTATAAAACTGGAAAACCTCGTTTTACGTGCAAGCATGTAAATTGCCTCGAAATGCATGAAATCATATAAATCACAATCATCCAATTCAACATCATAGAATCATATTCATAAACCATATAAAACATTTATGCATGCATCGCAGTTTAGAAATCAAGGTCCACTCACAGACCGTCCTATGCCGCCGCCACGGTTTCCGTGCCGTAAGCCTCACCGGAAAAATCGTCGTCACTGGGACTCCCAAACCTGTCCAAATCAATCTAGAGGGTTACTAACTACCTTATTAACCTCTCATTGAAGCCCCGTAATTTTCCCGAATTTTAAACTATTTTAAATCTCGAACCTAAACCTTCTGATGCCCCAAACATTATTGAGACGGTGTCCGATCGACACGAAACCAGTCCCAAAATATTCGTTACATCGAATAGAAGATTTCACGTGTTGAATACTTCCCCAAAATACTATTCATGCACCCTCACGCACCCCAAGAAGGTTCTGAGCTTGAAAGCCACGCACGGTGAACAGTGTCACCATCAACTTCTCGCAGACCTGGTTCACTGGTCTAAACCGGTTCAGTCGAACCGCTGAACCAACCTGGCCGGTTCTCAATCAATACCCAGCCATTTTCGACCCTTTTAATTCCTAAGTCTATGTCCTATCATTTGCAACCGATTTATTCATTAAAAACACATAAAGAAGGTCATATGAATACCTTCCCGTTTGAGACAAAACCGGCCAACCTGTAACTCACATCTGCCATCGTTTTCGACCACCCTAGTCCTCGAGTCAGGCACCATTCGACTCCTAAGACTCCCAGAAGCAAGTTCCAATGGTTAGTATCGATCAATAAGCATAAAAACTTAACGTCCAAAAATCGACCCAAAACGTACCCTTTTTGTGATTTCCAGCCTCAGACCACCAAACTCCTCGAAATCGATACACTTCGACTCCCCTAGATCCCTAGATTGTGTTAGGATCAATAGGGTCTTGAAACCGTCCTCTAAAACCCATTTTCCAAATTTGAAAATAAAAGGTTTTTCGGGTAAACTCACCTCCGCCATCCACCACCGTGGCTCGCCGTCGTCCTCAGTCCCTCAGCCTCTCATTCCTCACGGTCAGCCGTTCACAAAACAGATGAAGATGAGCTGGGGTGGTGATGGTGATGGGTGTTCGGTTTTTGAAAGAAGAAGAAATGGAATGGTGTCGCGGGTTGTGGGAAAACAGAGAAGACGATGGAGTTTGATCAAATGAGAGAGAAGAGGATTAGTCACTATTCACCCCGATCCAAAAGTCAACTATTCACCCCATTTTAACCAAAATTACCAAAATGTCTTTGAACTTCCGAACGTCATATGTAACGACTCGTCCCAAATTCCTAGATTAGATTAGTGACTAATCATGATTAGTGAGGTTAATCGGTGATTAGTAGGGCGAAATCGGACGAACGATGCAAAATGACCGTTTTACCGCTCGTCGTGGAAAAATGTTAACTTTTCATTCTGGAGGCCAAACAGACTTTGACCGATAACCGTGACGTAGTTCGTGACGTCACGAGTTCATAGACAGGTGGTACGTTCAATTTCGACGTTCGAGGAGGAAGTTATGACGTTCGGAAGTTTAGGAGCATTTTGGTAATTTTAGTTAAAATCAGCAAATAATTGACTTTTGGGCCTGGATGTCCGATGGCCGAGGGCCAAATACTGTTACGTAGATTGAGACGATACGAATCCATAGACAGGTGGCACGTCGAATTTGGACGTTCGACGGCGAAGTTACGGTTCACGGAAGTTCAAGTGCACTATTGCACGAATTACGAAACGACCTAACTTTTGGACTTTAGTGGGGCCCAGATATTTAATCCCTGCCCTATGGATGAGTGACAAGTGTCACCCATCCACATGCCATCTCCTTTCCTTCATGCATATTATCTTCATCGACCATTTTCCTTCATTCTCAAAAACACAACCCGATCTCATTCAAAACCTTGAACCCAAACCAATCCAACCCATCCTCACTTGATCATGACCGTGAAGACCAGAGAGGGCTGAGAGGACCTGCAGATGTTGGTGGTTGGCCAAGGGCACGCCACCGTGGACGGTGGAGCCTTGAACCCGAACATGTTTCACGGTTAGGCCCAATTTCCATTTGATTTCAATTTATGCATTATGGCTGGTTTTGGGTGATTAGATTGAGTTTATTAAGTTGTTAGGAAGTTTTTAAGGAGGTTTGGGTGGTGTTTTTGGACTGAGCAGCCGTGAGGGTGGCTGGGAAAACATTGAACCGTGAGGTTCAAAATCAAACCTTGGGTTTTAAGTGTTTTTAGGTGCGTTTAAGGATTGGAATGGATAGAAAACTTGAAAATAGGAAGAAAGGAATCAAAAAGGAAGAAGTAGGATGAAAAATGGGGAGTCTAGAGTCGTGAACCGGTCACGCCGGTCCAACTGGACCGGCCAAACCAAGTGAACCGGCCGTCTGAACCGGCTGAAGCATGAAGATGATGAATAGTATTCTGAGCCTTCTAGGAGCGCGTGAGGGCGCTTGAACAGTAATTTGGGAAAGTGTTCAACATATGAAATCATCTATTCGATGTAACGAACATTTTGGGACTGGTTTCGTGTCAATCGGATATCGTTTTGATAGGTTTTGGGGTGTCTGAAGGTTTAGGGTCGGTTTTAAAAATAGTTAAAAATTTGGGAAAATTACGGGGCTTTGGTAGGAGGTTAATAAGGTAGTTAGTAACCTTTTATTACGATTTGGACAGGTTTGGGAGTCCCGGTGACAGTGATCGGCTCGGGAGAGCCTATGGCACGCAAACCGAGACGACAACATAGGACGGTCTGTGAGTGGACCTTGATTTCTAAACTGTGATGCATGCATAAATGTTTTATATGGATTATGAATGTGATTCTATGATATTGAATTTGATGGTTGTGAATTATATGGTTTCACGTATTTCGAGGTGATTTACGTGCTTGCACGTAAATCGAGGTTTACGGGTTTACTCTGATTTCCATTCTTATGGTTTTGGAAATGTTTTAATGAAATGATTTTGGATTTGAAAAGGTAAACTTGATTTATGAACTCTCGGACTTGAGGTCCAGTTAATTTAACGAGGCATTGGGCCGGAGGCCCAGTTGGTTTACAATTCGGACCAGAGGTCCAGTTTGTATGTGGTTCGGGCCTAGGACCCAGTTATGTGTTATGATGGTGATTTCAGGTCAGGGACCCTAGAAATGGTTTTTATGGTTCATGACGGTTTATGGGAACCGGCATGAACCCTTGAAATGGATTTACGGGTCATGACGGTGTATGGGAACCGGCATAAACCCTTGGAAAGGTTTTATGGTTCATGACGGCTTATGGGGGCCGGACATGAATCCTTGAAAGGTTTCAAGAATGATTTCAAAAGGTTTTTCATATTCCATCCTTTATATATGATTGTCTCCTCCGGGGAGGGTCGTTGGCCTGGGTGGACCCCGGAGTAGTCACGGAGCATTGACTGAGTGGAGTCGCCCCCCAGTTGGGTTCCTTACTCTCAGGATGGGCATGGTTTGTTACCTTCAAGGACGGTCATTGATCTACGGACTTTGACCTGGGTGGACCCTGGAGAGACTTGGGTTTGAGACCTCGGTTAGCACGCGCGTAGCTCTATTTTACCGTGACAGGTTCTGGATATGAAATATAATGGATAAACATGATTTCAAGTGGTTTGGGAAATTGTGTTTTATGATAAATGGATTTGGGCTGAGATCCCACATATGTTTACTATGTTCTGGTTTTTTGTAAATGGTTTTGGGCAGGAGCCCGCGTGACTTGTATTTACGGAATTTAGGGCTGTGACCCTACATATGGTTGTTAAACATGTATGATTGGATAAATGGTTTTACTATGCATGCATGCTTTTTAGTGAAGGGTATAAAGGTCTTTTATGAAATATGTTTTTATAAACTCTTTGTTTTGTCCACTCACAGTCTTTCTGTTTTTAATACCCTTCAGGTTGGATACGATGTGGACTGTAGCAGCGACCGAGATATCACATACCTCATCCGGATCCTGGTGTACTCTGATAGCCCGGGAGGGCAAAGGTTGGAAATATCCATTGTCTAACACTTCGTGTCAGACGGGAGCAGGGTCACGGATTGGGATGGGTCCTGTCATCATAACTTTTTTCTCAAACGTCAAAATTGAACATGCCACCTGTCTATGAACTCGTGACGTTTCGAACTACGTCACGGTCATCTGTCAAAGTCCATTTGACCATCCAAATGAAAAGTCAACGTTTTACCCACGCCTAGGGGCAAAACGGTTATTTTGCATCATTCGTCCGATTTCGCCCAACTAATCATCGATTAACCTCACTAATCCTGATTAGTCACTAATCTAATTCCGAAATTCAGGACGGGTCGTTACATCTCGGTCTCTACTACAACCCGCATTTGTGATCGACCTGAAGGGCATTAAAACCATTTAAAAGTTGAGTGGACGAAAATAAATAATTCAATAAAACACATTTCATACAAAGACATTTATGCCCTTCACTAAAAAGTATGCATGCATCGAAAACTATTAATCAAATCATTTACTTAAATAAACCATTAGATCCTTAGCCCAAAAACCGTAAAACCAAACATGTGTGGGAACTCAGCCTAAAACCATAAAATACCAAAATCCGTAAATTCAGAACCAAGTGGGTCACTACCCAAATCCATAAACACAAATTCATAACCACCAAAATATCATTTCATGAATCCAATAATCCATATTTACCACATAACCATACTCGGCATCCCAGATGCCTAGCGTCCCAGACGCCTAACGTCTCAAATGTCATATCTCACTGTAAAAGTAACGTGTGCTACCCGGGGTCTCTCCGGATCCATATCTCCGACATCATAGATGTCTGACTTCCCAAACGTCTAATCATAGTAATCCTGCTCCTGAGTCACTATACGGTATGGTCGCTCCGTATAATGACCCCTTGAAGGCAATGCACCGTGACTTCCCCAGTGTCCCAGACACCTGAAGGAGACCATCCGCAGATCCTTGTATCAAGATAGTATATGTGTCAGGACTCGACCCTCCTCTGTCAGGTCTCGATTCATCTAGCACGATATTGTCCGCTTTGGGCCTCCTTGCCTTTGCCTTCATGGTTTTGTTTCCGGGAGCTCACGGTGCAACTTCCCAAGGGGTCACTGATAGGTCGTTAAATCAACATTATTTTATACCCTTATACTTAACTTTTATTATTTAAATAATAAGTAATTATATAAATTAATTTATTTTGTGATTTTTCTATTTAAATAAATAAAACTTGTAATTTGGAGTATTTTGGCGAAAGAATCGTCCCGATCTGAATTATAACGAAGAAATTATGTACGAAATTCGATTTAATTGTATAAATTAATATTTATTAAATTTATTTAGCCCATATTCATACTTAAGTCCAACCCATTTTGTTTCTTGCAGCCCAAAAATCATTTCTGATACAAGAGCCCAGTCCGAGAGCCCAAATTGTCCAGCCCAGCAGCAAGGCTGCGACCCTTCCATTCCAGCCCATGCGCGAAGCAGGCCCGCATTATTTCTTTCTCCCAGCCCAGCACTCGACCCGTGACCACTGCACCAAAGCCCGCCAATCTGCTCGGCCCGCATCTCATGCACACCAGTTCGGCCCACGTCTCCAGTCCACTACGTCCGGCCCGCTACGCTGCACTGCTCCAAATCCAATCCGCTCCATCACGCCAGGCCCGAATCCACACCTGCACTGCACGCCACCTGCTCCACCTAACCGCGCAGCCCATCACGCAAAGCATGCAGCCCACTTGCGTGCGATCAGGCCACTGCACAGCCCACGCGTGCTCTGAGCCCAGCTGCAGCAACTACTCCAGCCTACTGCAGCCTTCATCTGAGCAGCCCGTACGCCCAACTGTGCAGCCCAGCTGCACCAAATAGTACTCCAGCCCGTCCAACTACTCCCAATTTATGCTATTTCTTTTATTTTCAGCCACAAATTAATTCCAAACCTCATCTAATTTCATCATTATTCATCATGTCACTTTTAATTATTTCTTTATTGTAATTTTTTTTACTTTATTTTATTTGTTTTTAGTAGCTTTTTCCTCCTATAAATAGGAGTGCATTTCACTTGTTTTAGGGGACTTTATTTTGAGAAAGAGCTCCAAAACACAAAATTGTATCATTCCTTTAGAAATATCAAGACTAGTATTTCCGTTGCAATTCTTGAGTTTAAGTTCGCATTCTCGTGTTTATTCATCCATCTTCATAAGGTTTCTTCTGCTGTCAGAAAATCTTATGAATAACATGTCATTTTTATTCCATCCATTTTCGGAATCACAAGCTTTCTTGGATTCCGAAGGTGTAACTTGTTCTTTCCTTTGCTTAAACTCTCATTGTTGTTTCGGTTTTATTTTCTTTAGTTCAATATTTTTGTGGGTTTTTTCTTTCTAACTTTTGTAGACAAGGATATTATTATAATATGTTCTACTTTTCAAACTTCATTTACTTCATACATTTGAGTGTTTAAGCTTCAATTTTATACTAAGTGTTTATGACCGCGTTTCGGTGCACTTAGTAAAAAAATTGAAGAGATTTAAATGTTTAATACACATTCAAATCATAAACATTGGGTTAATCAATTTATAAGCGTTTATGACCGCGTTTCGGTGCATTTATAATGTTTAAAAAAATGTATGCATGAGTGAGATGATGAAAGTAGAATTTTGTGATATATTCAAACTTTGCAAATGTTAGAGTGTTGGTAGAATTTGTGTAAAGAAAGTCCACTTGTATATATGTTAAAATAGGAATAAAGTTAGTTCTTTCATGTCTTTACTTATTTAGCATGATAAAAATCCCTAAAAGCCCCCATCTTTATTCTTTTATTCTTTTAATTCATTTATTCTTTATTCCATTAATTTATTGATTCTCTTATTTATTAATTCGTTTATTCCTTTATTCCTTAATTCTTTAATTCTTTATTACTGGATTATTCAATTAATTAATTATGTGATTATTTAATTCTTTAATTCTTCAATTCATTATTCTTTGATTATTCATTATTCCTTTTAACTAACATATTATTAATATTCCCTAATTTCCCCGGTTAAGAACGATCCTTATTTACCAATACTATAACTACACAAAAAGGGTTTAAATTTGCATAATACTCAAATTACGTGTTTAATTTAATGCGTAGTTTGGGCGTTATCAATTTTTGACGCCGTTGCCGGAGAAATTTAAAATCATTCTTAATGTGTTAGTATGTATACAATTGTTTATATTTGAAATGTTCATATTTGTGAATTAAGTATACATATTCTTAAATTTTATTTATTTATTTAATTATGTTGTCGTAATACTTGTTCATATTTTATTTGTTTACTTTCATAGTATTACATGTATATTACTTGTTTATAATTACTTTATTTTATGATTATTTATTTGTTTATTTTTATTTTTATTAAACTAAAAAAAAAGTAAATAAATAAACAATTTAATTTGTGCATACTTAATTTTAGAATGTGTTTTAATTATTCATTTTACTTTTATTATATTTATTAAATGTTCCTACTTGTTTATAATTACCCTTACTAAATTTTCATACCTTTTATTTTTGTGTTAGCATAAATAAGTTGTAATTATGTTACTTGTTATTTGTCATACTTGTTCATAATTGTATACTTGTTCATAATTTGGTTATACTGTTACACACTTGAGTTATTTTTGTTCGTATTTGAGTATCCATTTTTGTTCACAACTTTTATGTCTTATGCTGGCCTTATTATATTAGTTCACAATGTTCATAATATGTTTTTTCATAAATTGTATTTAATGCCTTTATTGTGTTATTTCATGAATTGTATTTTATACTTGTTCATTTTATTAATTTTTAGGAGCTATATATATTTATATATGTGACTTTCCTAAATGTAAATATTGTTTCCTATTAAATGTTTTAGAGTTGCATGAATCTCAAGACCCATTTTTCTTCAAAATTCTACTTTCGGGAACAGGTAGCGCCCCTTGTGTTTATTTTCTCCTTAACCCTTCGTGATGTGTGGATTTCATCACCACACACCATAGACTCGAATCTATGGGCATGAGGTTGGGGCGGAGTTTGTAAACACTCGGGTTTGGTAATTCACCAAATCTTCCATCGGTTGGTTATGGTGTCTAGAAGGGTTATGACTGGTGACAAGTTTTGGATTAAGAAAGAGAAAACCAATGGAGTATATGCCAATGCAAGCCTCAGGGCATTCTCGAAATTATCCTTGCTTCTCGCGTTACATCTATCTCAACTGGCCATGATTAACGTTGAATGGTGGAAGGGTGGTTATCAGTACGCGCAGGCCGTACGCCCAGGAAAGTATTATGAGAAACGGAAGGGGAAAGTTATTCATGACACTTTAAGGCTCTACTTATTGCATAAATAGTTGCATACCCTCCTTGAGATTTCATTATGCTCGGAATTCATCACTGGGCCCCCTAGACTAAGTGAATCTAGGGAAGTGAGATCGAAGGTGAAGGCCATTCTTTCATGAATTGTCACGTAACTCTTATGTCTTGTGCAGGTTCTAATAAATGCATTCACACCATGTTTCATGTAGATACTTTTGTGTTGCATTAGTTTAGATGCATTTGGAACTTGTGCATTTTCTTGCTATTACTGTGACTTTTTGTTAATTATAGCTTCTATTTATGTCACACTGTATGAAATCTATACTCTCATACCCTTACTATCTCTTTTTGTGTATATGTTAATTCCAGCTTAAATTAATACTTGTTCATAACTCACATTTTCTTGCTAATTGTGACTTTCTTAACTTGTATTCCAAACATTAATCCTAACTCTTGTCGCAACTATTTTATTTAAATTAAATTTCACTAGCTAAGTACTTGTGTATATGACACGACCCATCCCAATCCCCCCGGGATTACCATGGAATATGTCATGCTCCCGTCTGACAAGAGGTGTCAGACAAGGGATAACCGATTGCCATTGCCCAAACGGGCTTCCAGAGTGCGTAAGGATCGATGGAGGAGGTGTGCGATGCTCAAGTCTCTGCTGCAGTCGTATTCGGAATCAACCTGAAGGGCATTAAAAACAAAAGCTGTGAGTGGACGAAAATAAACAAGTCTGTTTAAAACATTTATAAGACATTTATGCCCCCCAGTAAAAGCATATGCATGCACCATAAACCACTTTTCACATATTTATTCCGAAATAACCATTAGGGCCTTAGCCCGGAAACCAAAGCATAGTTTCAAATTCCAAAAGTCAATCCAAGAGTTATTTCATCAATCCAGTAATATTCATTTATTTATTTTTCCATCTCCAGCATCCCCGATGCCTAGCGTCCTAGACGCTTGACGTTCCAGACGTCATATCTCACGGTATTAAGCAACGCGTGCTGCCCGGGGTCTCACCGGGTCCATATCTCTGACATCCCCGATGTCTGACGTCCATGACGTCCAGCAATCCTGCTCTTGGATCACTATACGGTCCGGTAGCTCCGTACAATGAGCCCTCGCAGGCAATGCACCGTGACTTCTCCAGTGTCCCCGACACTGGGAGGAGACCAGGATATATATATATATATCCTCATATCGAGATGGTTTTATGGAACACATTTTATTATTCATTTCCAAAATATCACAAGGGCCCTGCCCCGAATTTCCATAAAACCGTCATAGGTCCAAATAGTTGAATCAAATCCGAAATAGTTTATTCAATTCCGTTTTAGGGTCCCCGACCCGAAATCACATATATAAGTCAACTGGGCCCCTGGCCCGATTTCATAAGTCAACTGGGCCCCTGGCCCGATTCATAAGTTAACTGGGCCCCTGGCCCGATTTCATAATTCAATTGGGCCCCTGGCCCGATTAACAAATTAACTGGGCCCCTGGCCCGATTTCACTTTATCAAATCCGTAACCGTTTCATGAAATCATATCCATCCATATTTATGGAAATCAGTGCAAATCCAGAAAACCTCGATTCACGTGCAAACACGTAAATCGCCTCGAAATGCATGAAAACATATAAATTCACTGATATCCAAAATAAATCATATAATCCCAATTATAACAATCATGAAACAGTTATGCATGCATCGAATTTATAAAATCAATGTCCACTCACAGACCGTTTAACCGAGCGCCTCGATACGCGTGCCATAGGCCTTCCCGGGCCACACCACTAACACCGGGACTCCCAATCCTGTCCAAATTACATTAGAGGGTCACTAACCTCCACATTAACATCCCATTAAAGTCCCGTAATTTTCCCGAATTTTTAAGTATTTTTAAACTGGATTTAAAACCTTCGGACATCCCGAACAATATCGAAACGGGATCCGATCGACACGAAACCAACGCTAAAATGTTCGTTACATCGTATAGGATAAAAGTCATGTTGACCTCACCTCGAGATTCGTGTCCACGCGCCGTCACGCGCGGCCGTGAGTGGCTGCGCGTGAAAGCCACGCGCCTGCTACAGTGACTGCTACAATGTTCCTTCTTCACCCGTTTGTCTGGTAAACGGGTCCGATTACCCGCGATAGGATCCGGTTCAATCACACCCAATTCGACATCAATTCAATCCGTTCTTGATCCTACAACAATCATTAACCAATGAATTTCAGGTCTGTGACATCGATCAACATCAACCATTCCTTAATCAAGCCATCAACCCGTGATCACCCAAAACGGGTCAATCACCAAAACTCCTCCAATCCTCAACCATTGTCAAATTAACTTCACAGGAAGCTTAAAAGGATTAAAACAAACCAATTCACATGATTAATTGAACACAACGTTACCTCAATCACCACAACTCAAGCTTGAGTTTTCCGGCTGTCCACCTCGTCCGTTCACGGCCCTAGGAGCCCCAAAGCTTGCCCCAATTGATCTGGTTCGACACGTTGAGGTTCCAGAAAGCTCAATCCATCATCAATTAGGCTTGGTCTGGCCTAAAACTGGAAGTTCGAATTTGAATTTCCCAGAACCCAGTTTCGGGTTTTCAGAGATATCCAGCACCAAAATTCACTCATTCCTTTCATTCTCAATCACAGAGTACTACTCTCGACTCACTCTCCATTCTTTTAATTCAATTTAGCCGTTAAAGGCACCCAAAACCGTCCTCAAATGACTGTGCAAAGTTCCCCTGCACTGACCCGAAAACATTAAACAAACCAGTGCCCATGTCCTTTTGATCGATTGCCAGCACCATACATGTGCAATTCCACCTCAAACTGGCCCAATTAACCCAATTAATTGATAAACAAATCGTGGGATCGATCGCACAAAGCATCCACCTTCACGGCTGTTCAATGAAACAGTACCCCGTGTGAAATTACAATTCTGCCCTTGTGCAGAAAATTACCAAAATGCCCCTCACGCGTCCTGACCCGTAACTCGGTCATACGGACCCCGATTGATGCGTGCCGCCTGTCTACGAACTCAGGGCATCGAGACCTTCCTAACGGTCCTCGGTCCTCGGCCATCGGACCCCCCGATCAAAAGTCAACATTTCCCCCTATAGCGTCCAAATTACGAAAATGCCCTTGCACTTCCGTACATCATAACTTTCACCACAAACGTCGGAATCGAACGTGCCACCTGTCTATGAACTCGTGACGTCCCGAACTACGTCACGGTCATCGGTCAAAGTCCGTTTGACCATCCGAATTAAAAGTTAACGTTTTGCCCACACCTAGGGGCAAAACGGTCATTTTGCACAATTCGTCCGAAATCGCCCAACTAATCCCAGATTAGTAAATCACAATTAAATATTATTAAATCCCGATATTCGGGACGGGTCGTTACAACCTTCCCTCCTTAAAGAATTTCGTCCTCGAAATTACCAACAACCTTATTCCACAAACACCTCGTGGAAAACAATTCGATCACACATCTGTGTACACTTGTACACCCACATACTGGGACAACACCAGCCTCGTTTGTACCCAGACATCCCATCACAGTCATACGTCACAATCAACAACATTCGACCACCTCGAGTGGACATAATCACCTGATTCGCGATAAAATCGCTTAACCATTTAGCTGACTCCTTCAGCTAGACGGTTCCCTTCCATTGCCAATAAATCCTTACATTTGCTCCCATTGGGAGTCACCAAATCTCATTTGTCAGTCCATGCTGACACCATCAGTCAAACTGTCATCACAATACTTTACCACCCTGGTAAGGTTCCAATCATCCGCCAGTCAGTGACAACACCACGTACTACATCACTCTCGATGTAGCGTAAGATCAACCACATGATCTCAATTCGCAGGGCAAACCCAAACCTGCGACACAAATTAATCTCAATGTCCATAACCGCCGACTCCCTCAGCGAACCAAGACGCTGGAAAATCACGGTGTGATAAAATCACACAAGGCTACTCGTGGTTACTCAGACCGCCAATTCACTCATCCTGAGTGTACGTATACCATCAACTTACACAATCAAGTGGTGTAACTAGAACACATTGAATACCAGCCCAGCAGTGATCACACATATCAATACTAGGGTTCCACAAGCCAACCGTGGCTAAGAGCACCTGCTCATAAAATCACTGAACCTGACAAGATCAATCTGCCCAGCGCACAGTATCCAATGTCCAGTCCACAATACAGCCAAACAAATGATATCAGAACCAAGCCGATTACCAACACATTTAGTTACACACCACTGGTACATCCCATGTACCGCCATTAGGCACCACCCAGCCTAACCAGCATCAATCCCCGTACAACGTACCCTGTACACACCTCAATCCATCAATCTGCCTATAACCACCCAGGTCATAGCCAAACACGTTCCAATAATGGAGTACATTTGCCCAAACCATCATGAGACAAAACGAGCTCCACCCGTCATCTAGTTCCAATTTCGAATCCGAATTCACAATTCCGTAAGAAATCCCGAACCCGAACTCAGACATCATATTTTTAATCCATTTCCAAATCCGAATCCGAAATCATTACTCCGTAAGCTAGCATTGGAATAATCATTCCGTACCTAAATCCAGTAATCCATTTTCAAGCTTCGCAATCGAATCTTGAATCGTCACCCAGAAATTCGATTCCAAAACCCAAAATCTCGTTTACGTCCATCAAGACGTAACATAACCGAATCTATCGGTTGCCTGTCCAAAACACTCGATTGACTTCATAGGGAAGCCAATCCCAATATCCACACGTCAAAGGTTGACAAAATCCGACCACATCGGAAACCTACTCAACCAAGTCACAAACCATATGGACTCACTCCGAAAAGAAGTTCAGTCCTGTCATTTACGACTCACATATCAAGGTAAGAGTGATAAACTCTCCACCCATCTGGATCATCAAGATCACAATCCATATCCATCGCTACGTCACCCGACAAGTAACATCACGATCCTAGATCGTCACATCGACCAAAGTCGACAACATCACAAATCAGATCCACCTAGGATCCACACATGCTCACATAGCTAACAATCTATCTGGAAGCTGATCGTAGGGTCTTACACCCTCAATTGAATCCTTCGCCAAATTTCCCTTGGTGGAAAGATGACCACGCATATCACCACCAAATCCAAAATCATACAAAACTTCTTGTGTCCAATGAACCCAAGCCAAACATGGGTCCACCCACCAATGCACGCTCAACGTACTGGTAGCAACAATCATCATCTGCCACGGCAGGAAAATATGAAGTCAACCCCAATGACTTCGGAATACCAATCACCGATGAGGAAACGAGCACTCCTCTCGTCTCCCAATCAAAACTCTCCCCGAAACGGGAGTTCCAACCATGTTGGGAACAGACATGCTCCCAATGAGATGTCAAGTCCAACCACTGGACTGCCCACGTCCATACCTCACTTGGACCACCACGTGTCCAAAATCAATTCATTACTCGGACCTCACGTCCGTCAATAATCATGTATGCACACACCCCGATTCCGAACGGGATATCTACAACTTTGCCTGAATGTGCATACCATACTGCCTCCGTCTCACATCTCAACCTAAACAGGTTCAATCCTCAGGTTCCAAGTGATTCACAATCACAAAATTACACGTCAATACCACAAATGGTTTCCCGACTTTTCCAATTTCAATACTTCCTTGCACCCTCTGGGGATATTAGAGGTAAACAATCTTACCAATCTCGGAGTTGACAACAACTCCCCAAATCCACTGATTCTCATGACGTAGGGAACATCGTCCCTAGATTCCCCAAGTTTCAATCATACCATTTTATCCGTTCATCACAAGTCATCGTATATCTGTCGGAACTCATCCCAACACGACACAACCTCCACTGGATCCCATCCAGTCCAAGACTCAACCACCACTGAGTCGCAGATACCAATCATCTGTTCATCATGACAGAGTCACACCCCAACTGGTGGCTCATCGTCATCACAATTGCTGTCACCAGCACCAGCGCTAGTACCAGCACCAACGCACCATCATCAACACTAGTATCAGCACACAGGCATCCATACTAGTATTGGCATAAAGGTATCACCATACCAACATCCATACATAGCACACGAACACCCATGCTAGCACACTGTGTGCTAAGTTGTTACCCTGGATCTCCGTTCATTACGAACGACGATCCCGTAACAGCACTTGTACCCCACGACTATGGGTACCTCCAATTTGACCACTGGCACATCAGGATAATGGACGTTCCCTGAACATCCCCTGATCCCCAAGTGTGAAAGCCACACTAAATACCCTCGATAGCCAGTCATCTCGACACAACTGCCGACCAACAGTCATCGTTGTCAAGATCCGTATCCACACATCACACTACCATTCGATCCAACACGGGATTCCATATTTTATCTCATAACCGCATCCGTGGATCAAAACCCATAATCCTGACTAGACTCACTAGAGTCATCCACATGGTCATCCACGACCTCAGCCGCTCGCCGCAGCACAAATCCTCAATTAAAGTTCACTTTTCCAGTCCATCGATTATAAATTAGGGTTCCAAAATTACACCCTAGGGTTCCACCGAACCTAACTGCCTTCTGCAGTAAAATCCACAACCTGACCGACCCCGCGGTCCTGACATCGTATAGACGTCCAATCCAATCCAATCGTCAACTCAACGTGGGTTCCACCACGAAGGTCATCGGCTAACTCCGATGCACCAACACCCCGTACACTAGCCGACACTACCAGGGTCCAAAACATAGACCAATACTCAACTGAGTTTCGTATTTCCATAACATTATTCAAATGGGGTTCCCTGAACCCGGCTGTGCCCAGTAGCACAACCGTCCATCATCACGTGACCGAACCGATGGTCCCGCATTACCAGTTAATCGTATACAACCCCACTTGGGTTGAATCGCATCAATGCACGGCGTATCGGGCCAAACACACCCAATCCACCATTCAAACCCAAAACTATCTATCAGGTTGACAACGGAACAGCAGCCCAAAGAGACATCACACCCTCGTCCTTCGCGCACAAAAGAGCAAAACCTGCTCTGATACCGCTTGACACGACCCATCCCAATCCCCCCGGGATTACCATGGAATGTGTCATGCTCCCGTCTGACAAGAGGTGTCAGACAAGGGATAACCGATTGCCATTGCCCAAACGGGCTTCCAGAGTGCGTAAGGATCGATGTAGGAGGTGTGCGATGCTCAAGTCTCTGCTGCAGTCGTATCCGGAATCAACCTGAAGGGCATTAAAAACAAAAGCTGTGAGTGGACGAAAATAAACAAGTCTGTTTAAAACATTTATAAGACATTTATGCCCCCCAGTAAAAGCATATGCATGCACCATAAACCACTTTTCACATATTTATTCCGAAATAACCATTAGGGCCTTAGCCCGGAAACCAAAGCATAGTTTCAAATTCCAAAAGTCAATCCAAGAGTTATTTCATCAATCCAGTAATATTCATTTATTTATTTTTCCATCTCCGGCATCCCCGATGCCTAGCGTCCTAGACGCTTGACGTTCCAGACGTCATATCTCACGGTATTAAGCAACGCGTGCTGCCCGGGGTCTCACTGGGTCCATATCTCTGACATCCCCGATGTCTGACGTCCATGACGTCCAGCAATCCTGCTCCTGGATCACTATACGGTCCGGTAGCTCCGTACAATGAGCCCTCGCAGGCAATGCACCGTGACTTCTCCAGTGTCCTCGACACTTGGAGGAGACCAGGATATATATATATATATCCTCATATCGAGATGGTTTTATGGAACACATTTTATTATTCATTTCCAAAATATCACAAGGGCCCTGCCCCGAATTTCCATAAAACCGTCATAGGTCCAAATAGTTGAATCAAATCCGAAATAGTTTATTCAATTCTGTTTTAGGGTCCCCGACCCGAAATCACATATATAAGTCAACTGGGCCCCTGGCCCGATTTCATAAGTCAACTGGGCCCCTGGCCCGATTTCACTTTATCAAATCCGTAACCGTTTCATGAAATCATATCCATCCATATTTATGGAAATCAGTGCAAATCCAGAAAACCTCGATTCACGTGCAAACACGTAAATCACCTCGAAATGCGTGAAAACATATAAATTCACCGATATCCAAAATAAATCATATAATCCCAATTATAACAATCATGAAACAGTTATGCATGCATCGAATTTATAAAACCAATGTCCACTCACAGACCGTTTAACCGAGCGCCTCGATACGCGTGCCATAGGCCTTCCCGGGCCACACCACTAACACCGGGACTCCCAATCCTGTCCAAATCACATTAGAGGGTCACTAACCTCCACATTAACATCCCATTAAAGTCCCGTAATTTTCCCGAATTTTTAAGTCTTTTTAAACTGGATTTAAAACCTTCGGACATCCCGAACAATATCGAAACGGGATCCGATCGACACGAAACCAACGCTAAAATGTTCGTTACATTGTATAGGATAAAAGTCATGTTGACCTCACCTCGAGATTCGTGTCCACACGCCGCCGTGAGTGGATGCGCGTGAAAGCCACGCGTCTGCTACAGTGACTGCTACAATGTTCCTTCTTCACTCGTTTGTCTGGTAAACGGGTCCGATTACCTGCGATAGGATCCGGTTCAATCACACCCAATTCGACATCAATTCAATCCGTTCTTGATCCTACAACAATCATTAACCAATGAATTTCAGGTCTGTGACATCGATCAACATCAACCATTCCTTAATCAAGCCATCAACCCGTGATCACCCAAAACGGGTCAATCACCAAAACTCCTCCAATCCTCAACCATTGTCAAATTAACTTCACAGGAAGCTTAAAAGGATTAAAACAAACCAATTCACATGATTAATTGAACACAACGTTACCTCAATCACCACAACTCAAGCTTGAGTTTTCCTGCCGTCCACCTCGTCCGTTCACGGCCCTAGGAGCCCCAAAGCTTGCCCCAATTGATCTGGTTCGACACGTTGAGGTTCCAGAAAGCTCAATCCATCATCAATTAGGCTTGGGCTGGCCTAAAACTGGAAGTTCGAATTTGAATTTCCCAGAACCCAGTTTCGGGTTTTCAGAGATATCCAACACCAAAATTCACTCATTCCTTTCATTCTCAATCACAGAGTACTACTCTCGACTCACTCTTCATTCTTTTAATTCAATTTAGCCGTTAAAGGCACCCAAAACCGTCCTCAAATGACTGTGCAAAGTTCCCCTGCACTGACCCGAAAACATTAAACAAACCAGTGCCCATGTCCTTTTGATCGATTGCCAACACCATACATGTGCAATTCCATCTCAAACTGGCCCAATTAACCCAATTAATTGATAAACAAATCGTGGGATCGATCGCACAAAGCATCCACCTTCACGGCTGTTCAATGAAACAGTACCCCGTGTGAAATTAAAATTCTGCCCTTGTGCAGAAAATTACCAAAATGCCCCTCACGCGTCCTGACCCGTAACTCGGTCATACAGACCCCGATTGATGCGTGCCACCTGTCTACGAACTCAGGGCATCGAACCTTCCTAACGGTCCTCGGTCCTCGGCCATCGGACCCCCTCGATCAAAAAGTCAACATTTCCCCCTATAGCGTCCAAATTACGAAAATGCCCTTGCACTTCCGTACATCATAACTTTCACCACGAACGTCGGAATCGAACGTGCCACCTGTCTATGAACTCGTGACGTCCTGAACTACGTCACGGTCATCGGTCAAAGTCCGTTTGACCATCCGAATTAAAAGTCAACGTTTTGCCCACGCCCAGGGGTAAAACGGTCATTTTGCACAATTCGTCCGAAATCGCCCAACTAATCCCAGATTAGTAAATCACAATTAAATATTATTAAATCCCGATATTCGGGACGGGTCGTTACAGTATATTTACCTTCTAACTTAGTGTTCACTTTTAATTTAGGTACGTACTTATGAATGCACGCTCATCAGTCTAAGCTTGATCGGTTGAGAAAGCAACTTGACATCTCAACAAGCAACGCAACATTCAGAGACGCACTTAAGAAAACCAGCTCATCCGGACCACCATCCCCAATACTCGGTGAATCAATAAGTGAGAAGAGTAATTCAGACGAGGAATATATTTTTGGAACACCAGTAGTCATGGCAAGAAATCTGAGTATCCGAGAGCAGACATGTGCTAACGCAAGTGGCACTACGAATTTCTACATCCAGTATCCCGAGCCTAGAACCAACAAGAAAGATATTGAGCTCAAGAGTGGAGTCCTTCATCAGCTACCCAAGTTCCATGGAATCAGAAACGAAGATCCACACAAACACTTGACGGAGTTCCAATTGATTATCGGTAGCATGTGTCCCGATGATGCGGACTTGGAAATCATGAAGCTGAAGGCTTTACCATTGTCATTGGAAGATAGAGCACGGGTGTGGCTTTTAATTCTCCCACCCAATCATATTGACTCTTGGGAGAAGCTGGTTCGGGAATTTCTTACCAAGTACTTTCCTGCCTCAAAGATTACGGTGTTAAGAAAGGAGATCACTGGAATCAAACAAAAAGATCATGATGAGAATTTCAGCCAATATTATGAAAGGTTTAAGGAACTCTGTGCTTCATGCCCGACTCACGGAATCACTGAAGGATATCTCTTAACCTACTTCTACGAAGGACTCAAAGGTTGGGATAGAGGACTACTTGATGCTGCAGCTAACGGAAGTTTCTTAGCTCGGAGTTTAGTAAACGGTCGTGCACTACTTGAAAGTCGTGCACTCAATGATGCACAATACGAAGGTGCCGAGCCTACTCCAAGAAAGGTACTTGAGGTGAGTTCGCATGTTATTAATGATTCTAAGTTAGATAAAATCACCTCTATGCTTTCGAATGTGTTGGAACTACAGAAGCAAGTAGCCCCGGTGCGTTCCATATGCTCCCAAGGCCATCTTGAGGACCAATGCCCCTACACTGCAAGGGAGGAAGACCCCGGGATTGAAATGGCACATGCCATTGGTGGATTTCAAGGAGGACCAAGGACCCAAGGTTACAGTTGGAGAGATCCGAACAATGTCCTAAACCCTCAACACATGATGACAGGCCCAGACCGTGCCCCGAACCCTCAACATTTCCAAAGGCCCACATGGCAACCAAGGTCCCCCGGTTCCATTTTCCAACTTTTCTCATAATCATGCAAATAATCATATCTCTTCAAATTCTAATCCTGATTATGATAAAATGTTGGCTGTTCTTTCACAAGGGCAGCAAACACTAATGGCTACGACTCAGGCTCTTGTCACAGGTCAGCAAAATCAGCAAAAAGACATTGCTGACCTCAAAGACCAAATGGGCAAGGTCGTGGACTTCATGGGTAAGATCCAAGCTAGCGGGGTGCTTCCACCTCAACCTACACCCAACCCAAATGCAAGACCTGAAGCCAATGTGATTATTCCGCATCATATGAGTTGATTCAAGCACTTCGTCTAGGCTGATCAGACATTAAACTTCAAGCGCTTGTTGGGAGGCAACCCAACGTATTCCCGAGTCGTGAAGGAGTCATCACTGCAGATTTGCTCTCTTTAATCCCTCCACTCTCTTTTATTTTTGTGTCTTTAGTGTTTTTCTTATTTTATTTTCGTAAAATCCTTTTCCATATTTAGAGTCTATGTTCATTTCACTTCTACTTTCTTACATTGAGGACAATGTAGAATTTAAGTGTGGGGGAGTGGTTTACAATTTTAAGTGCGCAATAAAATTGTTTTTCATTTAAAAAAAAGAAAAAAAAAGAAGAAGAAGTTATTTCGGCTTTCTTGAGTCTTTTCGTTTTTTGTATCGAGTCTTAAGTTGCCCCTTAACCTGTCAATGATAATAATGAAGGGAATAAGTTGTTATGGCTATAAAGATGATCACTATAACTTGAATTCGTTTGTTAATACTTTGTGATTAAATGTTATAACTTTTAAGATAGTGCATGTAAATTGGTACATAAACGAGCATGTTAAGATAAGTAAGAATCATTTGAACCTTATGTGAGCTTTAGAACTATATATACATTTTTGATGAGTAATTCATAAGTTCTTTGTTTAAATTGATATACATATGTCTCATAACTACTTTCAATATGACAGGACCCATCCCAATCCCCTCGGGATTAGTGCGGGATGACCTTGCTCCCGTCTGACACGAAGTGTCAGACAAGGGATATTTCCGACCTTTGCCCTCCCGGGCTATCAGAGTACGCCAGGATCCGGAGGAGGCATGTGATATCTCGATCTCTGCTACAGTCCACATCCGATGTCAACCTGAAGGGCAGTCAAAACATTAAAAACTGTGAGTGGACAAAACAAGAGTTTATAAAAACATTTAATAAGAAGACATTTGTACCCTCCACTAAAAAGCATGCATGCATTCGAAAACCATTTATTCAAAACAACCATATGTGGGACTCAGCCCAAAGCAGATATAAACTAAGGTCGAAAGAACCACAATAAAAACGACCATACGGGCCACTGCCCAAATCCTGTGCACACCTGTACACACCACATATCATATATCATATATCCATCACATACATATATATAAGTCACACAACCAATCCTGTCACGGTATCCAAAGCCACGCGCGCGCTACCCGGGTCTCAATCCGAGTCATCTCAAAGTCAAGGTCAATGTCCGCAGACCACTGACCCTACCCGAGGTAATAGTAACCATAGCCTTCCTGAGAGTAAGGAACCCAACTGGGGGGTGACTCCACTCAGTCGGTGCTCCGTGACTACTCCGGGGTCCACCCAGGCCAACGACCCTCCCCGGAGGAGATAATAGAAGTAAAGGAAGGTAGACAAACATATATATACATAACATAAACATTCATGACCGGTTCCCCTGAACCGTCATGATCCATCATATCCATAATCAGGTAACATGCCGGTTCCCATAAACCGTCATGTACCGTAATAACATAATAAGGGTTCATGCCGGTTCCCATAAACCGTCATGAACCACGATACCACAACAAGGGTTCATGCCGGTTCCCATAAACCGTCATGAACCTGGGAATCCATTTAAGGTTCCCTGACCTGAAATCAAAACCGTAAAGTGACTGGGTCTCGTACCCGAACATAGGACACCAACTGGGCACCGTGCCCGGAATCTGAGGTCATCTGCCCGAGACAAAACCAAATGGGTTTCATACCCGAGTTTATCATTTTGAAATCCAAATTCAGTTCATTTAAATCAATAAAGAAATACAGACCCGTATAAGCACCGTATAAGGTCGAAACCTCGAAATACGTGCTTATACGTAACCACATACAAATGCACCCATGGCATCATCAAACAAGTAATAAAACATATAATAAACATTTATGCATGCACCAATTTAGAAAACAAGGTCCACTCACAGACCGTCCGAGCTGCTACCTCGATTTGCGTGCCATACGGCTCCCCGAGCCGATCACCGTCACCGGGACTCCCAAACCTGTCCAAATCGTAATAGAAGGTTACTAACTACTTAATTAACCTCCTACCAAAGCCCGTAATTTTCCCGTATTTTTAACTATTTTTAATCCCGAACCTAAACCTTCTGATGCCCCGAAACATCTCGAGACGGTGTCCGATCGACACGAAACCAGTCCCAAAATGTTCGTTACATCGAATAGATAATTTCGTATGTTGGAACCTTCCCCAGATTCCCTGCCACGCGCCCTCACGCGCCGCCTGAAGTGGCTGCGCGTGGGCTTCACGCGCCTGCTACAGTACCTGCTGACGTCAGCATGACGTCATCACTGACAGCCCCTGACAGTGACACGTGTCACGCTCCCATTGGCCCACTATCTGACATGTCAGTCTGACATTGTCAGATCTGACATGATGACGTCATCCCTGACATGATGACGTCATCAGGATGACGTCATCAGTCATCCCCTACATCGGTCAGACCGGTCCGAACTGGTCCGGTCCGGTTTTTCCTGCAACTTGGACCGGCGTAACCGGTCCAGGTCTCCTTCTCCCTCATTTTCGGTCCGTTTGCTTCCATTCCAACTCCTAAATTCCTATTTCTTCATTTCCTATCAATCCTAATTAACTAAACAACCTAAAACCTACGAAATCCGACCGGTCCAATTTGAACCTCACGGTTCAATTTTTCCCGATCAGTCTACACGGCTTCTCGGCCGTCAACCACCACCAAAACCTTCCTAAAATGTCCCTAGCAACCTAATGGACTCATTAAAACCATTAAAAACTAACCATAACAACGAAAATGGAAAAATGGATCAAAATGGCTAACCGGGTACCCGTTCGGGTTTCTCCTCCTCTCGCCGCCGTGGGCGGCGGTTCAGGCCTCCAAGTCGGCCACCTCGGCTCCCTCGATCTCCCTGGTCCTCTGCCTGGTCATGGGTGATGGTTGGCTGGGTTTGGGTTGCACGGGAATGAGAGAAAATGGTGAGATCGGGTGGGTGTTTGGATGAATGGAAAACAAAGAGATGATCGATGCATGTATGGGAATTAAGGGCCAGTGGATGGGTGACAAGTGTCACTCATCCATTGGTTGCTGAAAAGTAGTTGAGCCCACTAAAGACAAATGGTCCTCGTAAAACGTGTCGCCGGGAATAGTATCCCGAAACTTTCGTGAACCGTAACTTCGCCGTCGAACATCCGAATTCGACGTGCCGCCTGTCTACGGATTCGTATCGTCCTTATCTACGAAACGGTCTTTGGCCCTCGGCCATCGGACCTCCCGGTCAAAAAGTCAACATTTGACCCCATTTAACCAAAATTACCAAAATGCCCCTAAACTTCCGAACGTCATAACTTCTTCCTCGAACGTCGGAATTGAACGTGCCACCTGTCTATGAACTCGTGACGTCACGAACTACGTCACGGTCATCAGTCAAAGTCCATTTGACTGCCCGATTAAAAAGTCAACGTTTTGCCACCATCAGGGGCAAAACGGTCATTTCGCATCGTTCGTCCGATCTCGCTCTACTAATCACGGATTAGCCTCACTAATCGTGATTAGTCACTAATCTAATCATGAAATTTGGGACGGGTCGTTACACAATAGATCTTAATGAACTCTAGAGTACTAGAACTTATTCGATTTGATTTTCAAAGCTTTTAAGTCATTAAACTCTCTGATTTTGGATATGATTAAGGCATTAGGGTTAACACCACAAATTCAAACATCCATGCTCCCTATGTTGTGCGCACAAGTTGCGACCCCCTTAGTTTTAACCCAGTTGAGCCCACATTAAACCTTTCCTTCATCACCATGATTATCTAAACACTTGAGCTTATTATAGATATCTTTCACCCTTGTTCCAAAAACTTGATTGAAGACATGAAATTGGTGTGAAGAAAAATTAATGATGTTTGGAAGACTTTTATGTGTGTGGATTTACTTACTCAAACTTTGTATATTATGTTATTACCTTGATATTTGTAAAAAATAAAAAATAAAATAAAAATTGAGTCTCTATCAAGGTAATAAAGATTGATTATATTTGAGTTAAGTCCTTTACATTTGAATAATTGAACATGTTCGAAGGAATGAATTCATACTAAGGTCGGGAAGTTATCTTTTGGGAATCTTTTGAGTCTTGGAACGAATTTAAGCACCACTTGTTCTATATATTCCTTGCCTCTAAACTTAGCCCCATTACAACCTTCGTAAAGACCTTATGATTCTTAAGATGGTAAACTTTGATTAGTTGAGTCAATCACTTGAGTAAGCTTATGGTTTTGGTTCATTTGTGCAAGTATGTTTAAATCTTTATCTTGAGGTGTTTGTTTGAGATTTTGCAAAAGTGCTTTACTTCTATTATGTGAACATTGTCTCACATATTTTGAGTGCAAACACAAACCTTTACAAAATTGGAGTGAATTTATGAGTGCATATCCTTGTGAGTTGATTCATACTTGTTTTATTCATGTTGATATCCATTTCACCATATTTACTCGTTATCTTACTTGTTTAAGCATTTTGTTACCATGTATTAACTCTTGAATTCTGTATGCTTAAACGCCTTAAGTGAAAATCTTTTATGCCATAATATTGATGGAATTTTGAGACAAATGGCTAAGGGTTTACTTGCTTTGACTTCATAGTTTAAATTCAGTATTTGCTAGGGACTAGCAAAGTTTAAGTGTGGGGGTATTTGATAGGTCGTTAAATCAACATTATTTTATATTATTTTATACCCTTATACTTAACTTTTATTATTTAAATAATAAGTAATTAGATAAATTAATTTATTTTGTGATTTTCTATTTAAATAAATAAAACTTGTAATTTGGAGTATTTTGGCGAAAGAATCGTCCCGATCGGAATTATAACGAAGAAATTATGGACGAAATTCGGTTAAATTGCATAAATTAATATTTATTAAATTTATTTAGCCCATATTTATACTTAAGTCCAACCTATTTTGTTTCTTGCAGCCCAAAAATCATTTCTGATACAAGAGCCCAGTCCGAGAGCCCAAATTGTCCAGCCTAGCAGCAAGGTTGCGACCCTTCCATTCCAGCCCATGCGCGAAGCAGGCTCGCATCATTTCTTTCTCCCAGCCGAGCACTCGACCCGTGACCACTGCACCAAAGCACGCCAATCTGCTCGGCCCGCATCTCATGCACACCAGTTCGGCCCGCGTCTCCAGTCCACTACGTCCAGCCCGCTACACTGCACTGCTCCAAATCCAATCCGCTCCATCACGCCAGGCCCGAATCCACACCTGCACTGCACGCCACCTGCTCTACCTAACCGCGCAGCCCATCACGCAAAGCATGCAGCCCACTTGCGTGCGATCAGGCCACTGCACAATCCACGCGTGCTCTGAGCCCAGCTGCAGCAACTACTCCAGCCCACTGCAGCCTTCATCTGAGCAGCCCGTACGCCCAACTGTGCAGCCCAGCTGCACCAAACAGTACTCCAGCCCGCCCAACTACTCCCAATTTCTGCTATTTCTTTATTTTCAGCCACAAATTAATTCCAAACCTCACCTAATTTCATCATTATTCATCATGTCACTTTTAATTATTTCTTTATTGTAATTTTTTTTACTTTATTTTATTTGTTTTTAGTAACTTTTTCCTCCTATAAATAGGAGTGCATTTCACTTGTTTTAGGGGACTTTGTTTTGAGAAAGTGCTCCAAAACACAAAATTGTATCCTTCCTTTAGAAATATCAAGACTAGTATTTCCGTTGCAATTCTTGAGTTTAAGTTCGCATTTTCGTGTTTATTCATCCATCTTCATAAGGTTTCTTCTACTGTCAGAAAATCTTATGAATAACATGTCATTTTTATTCCATTCATTTTCGGAATCACAAGCTTTCTTGGATTCCGAAGGTGTAACTTGTTCTTTCCTTTGCTTAAACTCTCATTGTTGTTTCGGTTTTATTTTCTTTAGTTCAATATTTTTGTGGGTATTTTCTTTCTAACTTTTGTAGACAAGGATATTATTATAATATGTTCTACTTTTCAAACTTCATTTACTTCATACATTTGGGTGCTTAAGCTTCAATTTTATACTAAGTGTTTATGACCGCGTTTCGGTGCACTTAGTAAAAAAATTGAAGAGATTTAAATGTTTAATACACATTCAAATCATAAACATTGGGTTAATCAATTTATAAGTGTTTATGACCGCGTTTCAGTGCATTTATAATTTTTTAAAAAAAATGTATGCATGAGTGAGATGGTGAAAGTAGAATTTTGTGATATATTCAAACTTTGCAAATGTTAGAGTGTTAGTGTTGGTAGAATTTGTGTTTAAAGAAAGTCCACTTGTATATATGTTAAAATAGGAATAAAATTAGTTCATTCATGTCTTTACTTATTCATCATGATCAAAATCCCTAAAATCCCCCATCTTTATTCTTTTATTCTTTTAATTCATTTATTCTTTATTCTATTAATTTATTGATTCTCTTATTTATTAATTCGTTTATTCGTTAATTCTTTATTACTTGATTATTCAATTAATTAATTATGTGATTATTTAATTATTTAATTCTTCAGTTCATTATTCTTTGATTATTCATTATTCCTTTTAACTAACATATTATTAATATTCCCTAATTTCCCCAGTTAAGAACGATCCTTATTTACCAATACTATAACTAAACAAAAAGGGTTTAAATTTGCATAATACTCAAATTACGTGTTTAATTTAATTTGTAGTTTGAGCGTTATCAGTCACCCATCATGGAATTGCACCATCCTCAACTCGCTTAACTTTGGGGTTCCAATCCCTCCCAAAGCCACTGAGCTCCCAAAAGGCCTCATGCTAGATAGGTGTGTGCCTACACCTTTAAGGCACACCACCATTCCCTTCCCAGATCATTCCCCCCTCGCAGGAATGTGGGATTGTTTACCGTTCCCTCCAGGACACGGGTCTTACAATATGAACAATAGTTTTGATAAAGTCATTTCAAAACATCTCAAAAGGCCCTACCCGAAATTTCCATAAAACATCACAAATCCATTTAGGGTCGCCGACCCGAAATCACGTTTATGAAACATAGGGTCCCAGACTCGAAATCACATTTATAAATCACAATTGGGCCTCATGCCCGATTTCATAAACCAATTGGGCCCCCGGCCCGATCACATAACTCAAATGGACTCCAAGTCCGAGGGTTTCCAAACAAATGGGTCTCATGCTTGAGTTCATCTTTCCAATTCCAAAACCATTTCATCAAACCATCACTGAAACCACAAGCACGTAAAACCATAAACCTTGATACAAGTGCAAATACAAGATTACCTTGAAATACGTGCAACCATGTAAATCACCAATGCCACAATCATCACTATAGAATCACATATATAAAACATGTAAAACAATTATGCATGCATCACAGGTTAGAAAACATTGTCCACTCACAAACCGTCCTACACTCACTCCTCGATACGCGTGCCATATGCCCTTCAGAGTCACATCACTATCACCGGGACTTCCAAACCTGTCCAAACCATACTAGAGGGTTACTAACTACCTCATTAACCTCTCATTGAAGCTCCGTAATTTTTTCGAATTTTTAAACATTTTTAAACTCGATCCTAAACCTTCGGACATCCTAAACTATATTGAAACGATATCCGATCGAAACCAGTTCCAAAATGTTCGTTACATCGAATAGATTAAAAGTCATGTTGAACACTTTCCCAGAAACTTCCCCACGCGCCCCCACGAGCCGCCGCAAGTGATAGCGCGTGAAGCCCGCGCGCGGCACTGTTCACCGTCACTGTCCTTGGTTAAACCCGGTTCAGACTAGGTCCGCAAATCCAATCCAGCCCGAACCTGCGTTCCCAGTTTTCGACCATTTCTTAACAGTTTTTAGTCCTACTTCTTCCTACACTATCGTCCCAACCCCTAGACAATAACCTCAAAATTGTGAAATAAGGTCGAGATCGTACCTGTTCGAACAGAAACAGTAACAACCCCTGCAACTACGTTCTACCGTCGACTCCAACCACCACAATCCTCGTAACCAGTCCTAATCGACTCATACTACCTCCAGAAACCAGTCCCAATCATCAGAATTGATCGACAAACATCAAAAATCAATTTCCAAATTTTGAATCAAAACTCACCGTTTTTGGGTTCTCCAGCCACTGTCCACGACAACCCGCGCCGTTGACACCGTCAGCACCGCTTCACATCACTCTTCCTTTTTCGTTCACACACTAATCACTAATGGTGAGGTTTGGAGGGTGTTCATGTAGGATTGGTGTTCAGGTTTAAAGAAAAAAAATGGAGATGATAGTTCCCAAAATCTTTTGTGACCCGTAACTTTCCCGTCGAACGTCCGATTTCGAAGTTTCGCTTGTCTACGGACTCGTATCGACCCAATCTATGTACCAATCCTCGGTCCTCGTGCATCGAACATCCGGGGCCAAAAGTTAACTTTTCACCCTCGTTCAAGGGCAAAATCGTAATTTCGCCTTGAACGTCCGATAATCCCCGACTAATCCTTGATTAGCCTCGCTAATCCACAATTTAATCTTAATTAATCCCAAAACTTTGGGACGGGTCGTTACATCAAAACCCCCAAAATCCTTCACATTTACTTCCATGACTTCTCTACCAAGCTCTCCCTCTTCCAAGCCCAGAAATTCCTCCACTCTCACTTCCATGGCTTCTCCACCAAGTTCTCCCCCTCCCAAGTTCAGAAATTTCCAAGTCTAGAAAATTCTCAATTTTTCGTTTGTTATTTCTTCTAGATGCAATAATGAACCTGTTAAATCTTTCGCTTCCAAATCCTGGCTGACACGTCCACATCAAAGAGATAGGTCTTTATACCCTGTGTCATAAAATTCCAACACATTCACTAACTTACTATGTAGAAAGCTCACAACATTCTGCAAATTCTCCTTCACATGAGCCAGCTCATCAAAGTCATTTTGGACAGATTTCAACTCTTCCTCCAAGGAGGAAAGCCTATTTCGAAGAGAGCCATTTTCCATGGTTTTATTTTCCAGAAAAATTTCTAGCTCTAATATTTCAGTAGTCTAGCCATTGTATTTACTCTCGTACATTTCATATTCTTCTATCATCCCTTTACATCCAGCAATATTCTTGGTAAGAAGATCATTTTCGCTAGTAGTGTTTTGTAAATTTTCTTCCAATTTTTTTTCTTCAGAGCCAATTCATTGGAGTTCGAATTGTAGATATCCTTGTACTCATTCAAGCATCGAATCTCATCTAATGCAGTCTGCAACCTCGATCATTATCAGCAACTCTTTGGACTCAGTTGAAAGGTCCAGCTATCATGAAAGTTCACGCATTTTCCCTTTAGTCAAGCGAAAATCAATACTTTCTTCAACTTAAGTAACTTGTAGAGTCTTTGAGAAGACATCCAAATACACATTCAGCAGATGCACTTCATAAAGTTCTTCTTCAAACTTTTGGTAAAGCCCCTTCTGCAAAAGGAGAGATTTTCTCAGATCGTATGATGATATATCATTGTCTAAATGCTGTTTCTTTATCCCGTAGCATTGATTCTAGCACTACAAGTGTTTTGCAGCATGAAATTTCTCTGAATCCACTTTTTGATTCGGCACCGCTTCTTCGCACCCCTGAAAACTTGGAAGCAAAGAATCTGAAAAAAAAACCTGCTTAATGAGGTTCTCATTATTCTCATACATGGACAGAACCTGGCCAGAAAGCAATTCAAGGTCCTTTTGTAACTGATTAACGGAAATGGAGTAATTCATGCGTGCCCTTTCAAGTGCTGCTTCTGCTATAGTAACTGGTTATGGAATGTGTTGGAATCTTAAGACAAAAAGTATAAATACCTGACTCTCTGCTAGGGATGTGTTAGCCAAGACTTAAAAGCGAAAGATTTAACAGGTGCAGTATTGCAATTGGAAGAAATATCAAACGGAAAACAGAGAATTTTCCTGGGCTTGAGAATTTTTGGGCTTGGTGGGGAGAGAGCTTGGTGGAGAACCCCTGCAAGTTAAGTGTGGGAGAATTTTTGGGCTTGGGAGGAGGAGAGCTGGGTGGAGAAGTCATGGAAGTAAGTAGGGAAGATTTTGGGGGTTTTGAGTTAGGAGTTTTAAAGGAAAGAGGAATAAGATGAAGAGGAAACATATGAACAGTGTTTAAGAGCATTTATGGAAAGAAACAATAGTTTTAACAATGTCAAAGACGAAAGCCGTTGAATGGTGCAACAGACCTAACGTTGCACTAATTCCCGGTGTAAAGTGAAACGAATTTCCGTTCCTAGTGTAAAGTGGAACGAATTTCCGTTACTGGTGCATTTTGAGACACAATGGCGCGTCCTGGTGCATCTACAGTAAAAAACCTAAATTTTACTGACTAGTCTATTTAATTAATTAACCATTATAATAAAATATGGGGTACGAAACAAGACCTATTGAGTTGCAAATTTAAAGTGATCTTGAGTTGCAAATTTAAAGTGATCTTGAGTTGCAAATTCGACTAGACCTATTGAGTTGCAAATCTAAAGAGACCTATTGAATTGCAAATCCGACCAATTTTTGGAAATGTTTTAAAATATGAATTTTACAAACTTAAAGATTCTATTGAGTTATGCTAGAAACTTTTGTCTAGATGGATATAATCCGTTAATCACTTTGAAATATCGATGATTAATCATCTATCTCTATATCACCGGATATTGTTAATCTAATTGAAAGTGTTATTCTTTATAATATTTAAAGTCAAAAGTAACGGTGTGATACACAATCTTTTTTGATAAAAACATATCCATTTTATGATGAAAAATTGGTACAACATATCATAAAAAATAAGTTATAGAAGAAAAAATTCACAGGCAAATGTTACAATACTAAAATGAATAAAGTCGTACTAACAACTAATAATTCACATTACTAAAATTATATAAAATTACAAATCAAGCGCACATAGCCCAAATAATCAAAATCCGAATAATACCTATAACTCTAAACAAACTAACTTTATTAAAAATAATAATTATCGTTAGTAAACTCATGACATTTAGTCTAGAATTGAGGGATGTTTAAACTCAACTAATCCAATACAAAAAGTCATAATCTAAGTACATATTTTCAATTATTCACGGAGCTTGATTCTCACATTTTTCTATTTTTCTTCTTCGCTCATGTTTAAGTGTTCAAATAGTTAGCATTATCCCACCTCTCTTTCTTTATCAAAGCGATTATATATACAAAAATGCTTAGATTGACATAATAAAAATAAAAAAATAAATCATGATATTAATTAAATATTTCTTCTTTTTTTTATAAGTAAATAAATTCAATTAAACAGAACCGGAAAAAGCCCGGAAGCCAACAATCAAAGCCAAACAAAGGCACCACGGACTAGAGCCAAACACGACCACAGGCCAAAAAACTAAACATGAACAACCTAAGCTAAAGCAATCATACGATTAGCAACAGAGCGAGAAAAATTAATAGAACACAACTTGGTCCTAACCATATCGATGATTTGCTTCCGGATAACGAAGGGGGGATTCCCTTCGGCTCCAAACACACGAGCATTCCGCTCACACCAAAGGCAATACACCGTGGCACCAAGCGCCACCTTATTGACCGCCACACCAAGGGATTTCCCCCTCCACTGGACCGAAATAACCTCGATGAAAGAAGGCCAGGGAATTCTCAACCACAGACTGCCACATTTCGTCAAAATCGCCGACCAAATACCCTCACTATACGGACACTCAAAAAAGAGATGATTATGAGACTCCACCACAGCATTACAGAGAACACAAAGAAGACTTTGACGGTTAGAAAATCTCCCCATCCGGTCAAAAGTCATGAGGCGATGACGAATAGCAAGCCATAGAACAAAGCTAGCTCTAGGAATAGAATAAGAGAACCAGACCAGATTAGCCCAACCGACCACAGGATTAACATCCCTACAAACATCCCAAAGAGAAGAGGCCGAGTAGACACCAAGAGCAAAAGGTTTCCAAATAACTGAATCATCTCTTGAAGGACAAGGGTCAGAGAGAAGCCGCTTGAATATTGAGAAGATTAACATTGAGAGCGAAAGGCCATCTCCAGCCCCCAGAATCATTCAGCACCTCACAGATGTCAGGACCCACCCCGGTTCCACCCCGAAACCAAGGTAAATCCTGCTCCCGTCTGACACCCCGACACAACACCAAAGTAACCTACTAAACAACACAGTCAGACGCAGGAGAAACTACATAAAACATCCCGAAGTTAGGTTTTACAGAACATAGTACCAAATACAAATAGTACCAAATACAAAAGAAAGAAAACCGATGAACTAGATATACGCACAACGGAAAATGTAAAGCACTCCGGGGTTACTCTAGAAAAATTCTATGCCTCCGACGCTGCCTCGACGCCGAAACCCCGCGCTAGCTCCACGACCTAGAGGGCAATTTAAAACAGAAGGTGTGAGTGGACCATAAATAAGAAAAGAATTTCCGAAAACCATTTCATAATAAAACCAGGGTTTTAGCCCTCCGTTTTGAAAACACACATGCATAACCCATTAGATGAAAACAGTTATAAATCACGTAATTATCACCATTAAAACAGTTACAGAATCATTGTAAAAACAGTTATGGAGATCATATCATAAGCATCATAAAACCGTATCATAAAACATAAGTCTCAACCAATCATTATCCGATCAAACCTGCTGGACCTATCCGAGTCTTTAAACTCAATCCAGGCCTCAATAATATCCGAGTCTTTAAACTCCCGAGTCTTTAAACTCAACAGGCCTACGGGGGAAATATCAATATATCCGAGTCTTTAAACTCCCGAGTCTTTAAACTCAATCCGGGTCTTTAAACCCAATCCGGGCCCGTCCCCCGTCAATCATAATCCGGGTCTTTAAACCCAATAACCAGATCCAGCAAATCCAATCAAAACCATTTGAAAACCATTTCTAAATCCATATCCAAACCCGAATCCGAAATCACTAGTCTGATTGTAACACCCCGGAAATTCGAGGATTTTAATATTGTAATTTAATATGTGAATTGACGTTTTTACCCTTGTGAATGGTATGGTCAAATTGTTGACTTTTTGATTAGTAGGTCAAATGGACTTTGACCAGTGACCGTGACGTAGTTCGGGACGTCACGAGTCCATAGACAGGTGGCACGTCCAATTCGGACGATCAGGGAAAAAGTTATGACTATCGGAAGTTCAGGGACATTACCTTAAGTTGGACTTCACGGGCGAAAATGTTGACTTTTCGTTTGACAACTAATTTTCACATGACCCAAGGACCGTTAGGTAGGTCTCAATATCCTGATTCCGTAGACAGGCGGCACGCCGAAATCGGACTTCGTATGGCTGAGTTACGGGTCTAGGAAGTGAGGGGCATTTTGGTAATTATTGAACCATGGGCATTTTGGTCTTTTGCCCTGGTTACTGTAGCAACCGCGGGGGAACCATGGACGGCACCACCATGTGCGGTGGTTCAGTGCACAATTGATTATGCTAATATGTGCTGGAAAGTCTGGGCTGTCTTTTGCTTTTGAACGTGGCCTGAACTGTCCAGCCTGCACGATCAAATTGTTAATTGAAATTCGAAGCTTTCGGGGGAAAAATTTCAGTGGACAGATTGGACACCCACGAGCCTCTGGGACGGCTTGAAATTGTTTAAAACTGATTATATAGTGTATGAGCTTCACTCTGGTGTTGAAAGGACTGAAAATAGGAGTGGAACCAGAGAGAAACCATTTTGGGAATTTTTGGAGGGAAATCGGGTTTTTGATTTCTGGTGAGTGTTGGACCAAACCAAGGCCTGGTTTAGTCTTCTGGGAGTGTTTGGAACTCAACCACATCGAAATTGAAGACTATCAGCCACAGTTGAGCTAGGACGGAGGCTACTGTTTTCAGGGAAGTTGCAGAGCTTGGGACGACAACCTTCAGGTACTTTCAGACACAATTGATTGTTCATTTTGGTTCGTTTTGATCCTATTATGCTTCCTGTGAAGTTAATTAGACAATGGGTTTGAAACCAGGAAGTTCTGGTGATTGACCCGATTGGTTGATCGCGGGTCGATGGGTCGTTTGGGGATGTGTCGAGGTTGATTTTTGTCACAGAACCTAAATTGGATAGTTAATGAACATGTTAGGATCAAATTGGATTGAAATCGAGTAAGAATTGATGGGTATTCAACCGGGTCAAGCCGCGGGTGGCAGGCCCGTATTACAGCCAAACGGGTGAAGGAGGTGACACTGTAGCTACAGTGTCAGGCGCGTGACTTTCACGCGCAGCCACTTTGGGCAGCGCGTGAGGGCGCGTTGGACCTTATCTCCGATCACGATCAACATGACTTTTTTTCCTCTCACCATTCTGAACATTTTTGGTGAATTAACCATGTTGATCTGAGATAGTTTTGATGGGTCAGTTTAGGGCCGGTTACCTCGGGAAACGTGTTGTACGGCTTCCCCGAGCCGGTTTCTATTTCGGACTTTGTGGTTAAACGGTTAAGACTTGTAGTGACCCTTACATGTTATTTGGACTGACAGGAATTGTACGATAATCCCGGTACAAGTTCGTACGCGCAGGTTCACCGCGGGATCGTACTGTGAGTGGGCCCGATTTCATTAAACCCTTGCATGCTTAAATGTTTTCTGATTTACTTATATGTTCACATGCTGGAATCAAGATATGGTTTTTATGATATTGAAATTTCGGTTATGGCACGTTTCACGGTATTTGGGCTTGAGACCCGTCTGATGAAACGAAACGATCGGTTCGGATTTTACCTATGTATACATATATGTTTTGCATGTGGATATCAATAAAATGTATTTAATACTGCACTGTATAGATCCTTCCATATTATATTGTCTCCTCCAGATGAGGTACCCCGGAGAGGTCACGGGCGTCTAGTACGTCCAGCGTCTATGACGCTAAGCATCAGGGATGCTGTAACCGAACAGGGTTCGGGGATTGAACTCGGAATTGAGACCCGAGTGGCACGCGTAGCCTTGTGATTGTGACCTTATTGGACGTCAGGGACGTCAGACATCAGGGATGTCGGTATTGGAGTGTATAGTGCAGTGGCTAATTTATGTTTATGGTTTTATTACATGCCTTATGGTTCATATTATATGATTAATGATTTTAAATAATGTTGCATGCATGTTTCGGAAAACGGAGGGGTAAATTATATGTTTTATTTACTAAACGATTTTATAAACTTGAGTTTCAGCCCACTCACCCTTATTGTTTTGGTAACCCCTCCAGGTCGTGCTAATGAGGTAGTGGAGGAACCTGAGGCTGAGGCATAGATCCACTTCTGCGTACCTGAACCCCTGTTGGGTGGTGTACCCGCAGGTTTATGTTAGTGTCGTGCTCGCAACTTGTCATTTGGATTTCATCCCTTGTCTAACATCTGTTTAATTCGGATTTGATGTATAACTTAAATTTGGTTATTTATGCATTTGATGTTTTTGAGGTTAAAATTCGTATGAATTATTGGGTGTTAGACGGGAGCAGGGCACGTCCCCTTGTGGTCCCTGGGGGATCGGGGCGGGTCCTGTCACTGATGCTCTTCCGGCATCCAGAACCGTCATTCCGAACCCAACTCCGAAAATCCACTTTTCAACTTTAAAACCAAATTCCGCTTTCCGAAATCCGATTCTAAATCCGAAAACCTTGATCATCGAAATCATGTTCCAAAATCCCTTTAGAATCATTAGAAAATCATTTATCATTTGAAATTCCGAAACTATAACATCCAAAATCCAGAATCAAAGCTTTTCTCGTAAAACGTGCCAAATACCGTACTTCCTCGAAAAACGTGCAATTATGTAAAACCAATATAGCATATTCAATAATCATGAAATCACATATAAAGCCATAAAACAAGTAATTAAAAGCAGTTATGCATGCTCAAGTTAAGAGAAAGGGTCCACTCACAGTACCAAGCCCTCAATCGCGTCCCGAACGTCCCGTACGTTCCTCAGCTTCCTCGGGAAGTCCCGATCCTGTCACAAGTCACCAAAGTACGTCACTAACACGTCTACGAAGGTCCACCTCAATTCCCCAAAAATCCCCGGGTCCTAAACGTATCGAACCGGAACCTTAAACCTTCACCTTCGCGGAACTAACCTCAAACGACATCCGAACAACCCAAAACTAATTCCAATGGATCCGTCATAACCCCTAGACCAAAAACCATGTTGACCGTTTTCCCAACCGCCGCCGCACGTGCCACCCAAAGTGGTTGCGCGTGGCCCTCATGCGCCTGCTACAGGAACACTGTTCATCGTCGTCTACCTCGGGTGAATCGGTCTGAACCGGCGCACCCGGTTCTCCGCCGTCCGTCCACCAATTCGACTCTTTTCTTCACCATCTTCATCGTCTAGTCCTCAGCAATCCAGTCCCCTCACTCAAACACCTCGACACAGCCCCTAAGTCATCGACTCAAGCTCGAACAAAAACCCGAACCAGTCCCCTATTTTCCCTTCCAGCCAACCAGGTCTTCCGCCGTCACGGTGTTGACCTTAAACCAATCCTAGGACCTTCCTAAGTCTTACCCAACTCACCAAAACCGTCGACTCACACCCAAAACCCACGACTAATGGTTTGAAGCAAAACGGAAAAACAGAGTATTTGAACAGGAACGAGGAATTACCTGTGCTCCGGTCGCCGCCGTGAGCTCCGCTGGGTCTAGTCGACTCTTCTCAATCCTCAAAACACCACCACGGGTCCAATTTGATGATAGGAGTACCACACAGCAGCACCATCACCCAACACCTTCTCTGTTTCCCAGAAACTCAACCCCTCACACTCACAAGATTCCTCACACGAGTTGCCCTCACCACTCACTCACTGTCTCTCACTCGATCTCCAGTATCTCATCCACTCACCAGAACACACAAACACTCCCTTCACTTGATCGATTTTCTCTCCAACTCACCCTCTGTTTCTCTTGTTCGAACACACACACACGGGCACAAATTAAACACACACCGTGCACGGCCTAGAACCCACTACACACACTGCACGTGTCACCAATCCCATGGTCCCTTTCCAAAAATATCCCCATCTCACTGTACACTTGTCCTGATCTGGTTGCACAATGCCCAAACAACCAAAAGACCAAAATGCCCTTCTTTGAACTCAAAATTACCACAATGCCACTACCTTTCTAGACCCGTAACTCACACATCCTAACTCCGATGAACACGTGCCGCCTGTCGTTGAACTCAGGACGACGAGATCTACCTAACTGTCCTAGGTCAACATGTCAAAATCCCGACCATACAAAAAGTCAACTTTTTCCCCTCATTTAACCAAATTACGGTAATGCCCTCAATCTTCTGAACATCATAACTTTCTCCTCGGATGTCGGAATCGGGCGTGCCACCTGTCTACGGATTCGTGACGTCCCAAACTACGTCACGGTCATCGGCCAATACCCAATTGACCGCCCGAACTAAAAGTCAAATTTTTGCCCAGTCTAGGGGCACCTATCACCCACTAACCTCCGATTAGGCTCGCAAACCCCATCTTAAGCACTATCTTAACCCTAACTTCCGGGACGGGTCGTTACACAGAGCCGAGAGTTAATGCCAAGGCCCGAAATAGAAGGCAAAGCACCACCCCAACGATCAAGCAGCGGACCTAGGGAGCACCAATTATCCCACCAAGTAAAAATAGATTTCCCATTACCCACAACAGAAAAGATAAAAGGTTTAACCACATTCCGGATTTTGAGAAGTCTTCTCCAGTTCCAAGAACAGCTCGAAGACGGGGTGAGAGCCCAGAAGCTCCTATCCTTAAGAATATAAGCTTTAACCCAATCAGACCACAGGTTGCCCTCAGCATCAGAAAAAAGGAACCAAATATAACGAGCCATTAACACCCAATTCCAGGTACACAAAGATTTAATACCGAGCCCACCCTCCCTAAAAGGCTTATAAACATCATCCCACGAAACCTTGGCACAATAGGAGCCAGCAACCTTCCTAGACCAAAGGAACCGCCTCAACAACAGCTCAATGCTACGCAGGACACACTTAGGGAGAAACAGATGAGACGCCCAATAAACCTGCAAGGAGTACAACACAGCTTTAATAATCACCAGGCGGCCAGCAAAGGAAAGATGGCGATGTTCCCAAGAGTCAATTCTCCTCACAACCTTCTCCACCAAAGGAGCACAATCCAAAGCGGAGAGTTTGGAGGTAATAAGAGGAATACCCAGATATCTCATGGGAAGGGAACCAATATTAAGACCAGTAAGATCCCTCAAAAGAGCCGAAGTATCAATATCAACACCGGCCACAAACAAATTGCTCTTCTCCAAATTGATACACAATCCAGACTCAGAAGCAAACCAATTAAGCACATGCATAAGAATCGAAAGGGAGTACCTATCACCAAGAGAGAAGACAATGAGGTCATCAGCAAAGGCAAGATGGGATAACCGAGTTTTATCGCATCTCCAATGGTATCTAAACCTAGGAGCAACAGAAATGGCGCTGATGAAGGAAGAGGAAAGGATCTCCATGGCCATAACAAATAGGTAAGGGGAAAGAGGATCCCCTTGTCTGAGCCCCCGTTTACCAGGAAAATACCCTTCAAGTTCACCATTAACCGCGACAGAGAACCAAGTGGACGAAATACAACCTCTAATCTAATCAATCATCCGAGGGTGATTATTAAAGGCAACCAAAACCCTGAATAAGAAATCCCACTCCAAGGTATCATAGGCCTTTTTAATGTCAACTTTAATGGCACATCGAGGAGGACCCGAATTCAGATGGTACCCCTTAAAAAGCTCCTGCACAAGTAAAATGTTGTCCCCAATACGACGACCACCAATGAAAGCAGATTGGGAGCAGCTAATAACATCAGGAAGCACACTTTTCAACCGATTAGCTAACAATTTAGAGATAATCTTGTAAACAATATTACAGCAAGAAATAGGTCTGAAGTCTCCCATAGAAGACGGATTAGGAACTTTTGGAATCAAAGTTAAAATAGTGGCATTCATCTCCCCCAAGAGGGAGCAGGAAGAAAAAAAAATTCACGAACAACAAGGATAACATGCTTACCCACAATATCCCAACACCGTTGGAAGAAGAAGGCATTGAAACCATCAGGCCCAGGCGCCTTGTTGGGCTTCAACATAAAACAAACATCCCGAATATCATCATCACAAAAATCAAGACCCAAGCTAAGGGACAAAGCCTCAGGAACACGATTAACCAGACCAAAGCCAGACCCATGGCCATTGTCAATCCGAGAAATACCAAACAAACCTTGGAAATAAGAAACAGCTTCCAACTTAATCTCAGCAAGATCATGAGTCACAACCCCATCCGCCCGACAGATCGAGGAAATGTTGTTTTGATTGGCCCGCTTTTTAATAACTTAGTGGAAATAAGCCGAATTACGATCACCCTGAAAGTTTCAATTAATTCTAGACTTTTGCCTAGCCAAGGACTCCTCACGGTCCAGACAATCCACAAAAATCTTCCTCAATATTCCCTCCAGAACAACAAGGGGAGGATCAGAAGGTGCCGCTGCCAGACGTACTTGGCAATCATCAAGATCAGCTTTAGCAACCTCCACAGCGTGGAAAACATTCGCCAGAGGCCGAGCATTCAGACTCTTGAGCTCCATTTTAACAATCTTCAACCTGCGCACCAAACGAAATTGATGGCTATCCCTGATAAAAGTGTTGAACGCACGCGCCACAATGAACCTGAATTGCTCGTGATCAGCCAGGAAATTGTAAAATTTGAAAGGGATCCGCCGCCGAGGGGATTAAAGAGCCATATCCAAAATGCCAGGGTAATGGTCAAAAGAACCAGGAGGAAGGAAAGAGGCAGAGCTACGAGGGAACATCAAGAACCAACCTTTATTAACCATGATCCGATCAAGCTTACGTTGAATTAAGTCCCCAGAAAATTGTTGATTACACCAAGTAAGGAACCTACCAGAGAATCTAACATCATCCAACCCACAATCCCTACATCAATCACTCATCTCCGCCATAGCCAACTGACGAGGAGGAGAGCCCAACAAATCATTAGCAAACCTGACAGAGTTAAAATCTCCCATAACAGTCCACGGAAGATCACCAACAATAAGAGCAAAGTCAACCAAATCAGCCCAAAGAGCACGACGATCACAAACATCATTATGACCATAAACAGTAGGAACAAAAAAGTTCATACCCAAATTAAGCAACTGAACACGACAGTGGATAGCTTGGGCAGATTTCCTCACAACACAAACATCCATACAAGTCGGATTCCAACCCACAAGAATTCTACAATTAGAATGACAACCACCATTATCAATGACATCCCACCCAGGGAAAACACTAGCAGAAATGCGAGCAAGACTTCTGCCCTTAATTCTAGTCTCAATAATCCCCAAGAAACTTAATTTACATCTCGCAACAAAACTCTTGACCTCAAGATTCTTGGACTTATCGTTGAGACCCCTAACATTCCAAACTGCAAAATTAATCATCAGTAGATTTAGAAATACGTACCCTGGATAAGATCCCACCACGAGAAGCTTTAGATTTTCTCTTCGCCTTGTTCTTTTTTTTTTCTTCTCCACAGGACCAGAATGAGATCAGTAACAACTATGCTACCATCAGGCAACACCTGATCCCGAAAATCAAGGAGGGAAGAGCCCAATGTCACCGATTCCCCGTCGAACTCGGAAACCGAATTTCCAAAGGAAAGGAAAGAGTTAGAGATAGGGATCGGAACAGCGGATTGGAGCACCATGGGGCTGCTAGCAACAGGAAACACTCGAGCAGGAGAGGGTGAGGGATGAGGGCAAGAACGCCCAACTGAGCCAGCAAGGGGTAAGTGAGCTTCATTGAGACCAATAGTAGCCGGAATTAACAACTCAGTAGGGCCCTGGTTACCAATGCCAATATTAGACAACGCACCACAATGCAAAGCACCATTATTAGGCAGGGTAGAAGGAGAGCTCAAAATTTTAGGATTAGTAGGAGCCGAAGGACGCGAAGGGAAAGCCGGCTTAAGATGCCCGAAGGTTTTACAGCAAGAGCACAACAAAGGTTTCCTTTGGTTCTCAACATGAATTTCCACAGAATGGCCAAACTCCTCACCATTCTCAGAGTGAAGAGCTAAATCAAAAGAATCAATAAGAGGGAGATTGGCGTCCACCTCCACACAAATTCGCATGAACGAAAGGCGTTTCTTCTGCATAGTTAATGCATCCACATGTAATGGCTTACCCACTGCGCTAGCAACATGATAAAAACCATCATAGTTCCAATGTTCCAAAGGGACATTAAAAAACTTCACCCATATTGGAACCTTCGTATGCACTTCCTTAGAAAGAACCATACCCGGCTTCCACCTGGAAAGAAAGATCATACGACCTGATAAATGCCACGGACCACCCTCAAGGACCCTAATGCAAGAATCACGATCATGAAACCTGAAGAAAAAGAAACCACGATCATTGGACAGAACCTCCTCGAGGCCTCTATTACCCCATATTTTCTTCGCCAAAATATTAACAGCAGAGTACGGTAAACTTTTCTTATCCACAAAATACCCAACAAGACAACACTCCCATTCCTTAGCCGCCAAGATAGCGGCATCCAAAGGAGGAGAAACAGTCAACCACCCACCAACAAAATGAGGTTTTCGATAAGAAAGACTAGCCCCAATACCACTTAGGGTGACACGACCCATCCCAATCCCCCCGGGATTACCATGGAATGTGACGTGCTCCCGTCTGACAAGAGGTGTCGGACAAGGGATAACCTGTTGCCATTGCCCAACCGGGCTTCCAGAGTGCGTAAGGATCGATGGAGGAGGTGTGCGATGCTCAAGTCTCTGCTGCAGTCGCATCCGGAATCAACCTGAAGGGCATTGAAAACAAAAGCTGTGAGTGGACGAAAATAAACAAGTCTGTTTAAAACATTTATAAGACATTTATGCCCCTCAGTAAAACCATATGCATGCGCCAAAAACCAATGATCACACATTTATTTAGAAATAACCATTAGGGCCTTAGCCTGGAAACCAAAGCATAGTTTCAATTTCCAAAAGTCAATCCAAGAGTTATTTCATAAATCCAGTAATATGAACCATAAGGAATATAATATAAACCATAACCATACTTTTAGACACTGCACTATACACTCCAATCCGACATCCCTGATGTCTGACGTCCCTGACGTCAATAAGGTCACAATCACAAGGCTACGCGTGCCACTCGGGTCTCAATTTCCGAGTTCAATCCTCGAACCCCGTTCGGGTACAGCATCCCCGATGCTTAGCGTCATAGACGCTGGACGTACTAGACGTCCGTGACCTCTCCGGGGTACCTCATCCGGAGGAGACAATATAATATGGAAGGATTTATACAGTGCAGTACTAAATACATTTTATTAATATCCACATGCAAAACATATAGGTATACATAGATAAAATCCGAACCGATCGTTACGTTTCATCAAACGGGTCTCATGCCCAATACCGTGAAACGTGCCATAACCGAAATATCATCAAAACCATTTATAGATTCCAGCATGTGAACATATATAAAATGTAAACCAGGAAACATTTATTCAATTCCATTTTAGGGTCCCCGACCCGCAATCATATGTAGAAATCAACTGGGACCCTGGCCCGATTTCACAAGTTAACTGGGCCCCTGGCCCGATCCACATGTTAACTGGGCCCCTGGCCCGATTCACATGTTAACTGGGCCCTTGGCCCGATTTCATAGTTCAACTGGGCCCCTGGCCCGATTTTACATTATTCAAGTTCGTAACCGTTTCATGAAATCATATCCAACCATATTTATGGAAATCGGTGCAAATCCAGAAAATCTCGGTTTACGTGCAAATACGTAATCTACCTCGAAATACGTGAAATCATTTTAAATTCACCGATATCCAAAGTAAATCATTTAATCATAATTATAACAATCATAAAACAGTTATGCATGCATCGAATTTATGAAACCAATGTCCACTCACAGACCGTTTAACCGAGTGCCTCGATACGCGTGCCATAGGCCTTCCCGGGCCACACCACTATCACCGGGACTCCCAATCCTGTCCAAATCACATTAGAGGATTACTAACCCCTTCATTAACATTCTATCAAAGTTCCGTAATTTTCCCGAATTTTTAAGTATTTTTAAACTGGATTTAAAACCTTCGGACATCCCGAACAATAACGAAACGGGATCCGATCGACACGAAACCAACGCTAAAATGTTCGTTACATTGTATAGGACAAAAGTCATGTTGGAAGTTTCCCAAAATTACCTCACACGCGCCCCCACGCGCCGGTTGAACTCCCTGCGCGTGAAACCCACGCGCCGGGTACTGTTCACCGTCGTTCAACCCGAACGACTGTAAAACGGGTCGCCGTGACCCGCGGGCCAACCCGACTGGTTCTCCGTCGATACTGGATCATTTTGGACGGGGTTTTCACCTGTAAGATCGTCTGAGTTCAACCAACAGTTCTGTGGAATCAAAAACCAGGAGTAACGTCCAGATTATTACCTCTGACTCAAACCCGAAGTCCAGAATTTTCCGATCGTCCTTCCTCCCGATTCCGGCCGCCTCGAGTCCCAAAATCATGTCCACAAGGTTTGTTTATGCTCAGAGAACACCGTAGGATCAAATCCAACGTCCAATACCCATCCAAAACCCGATCACCATTTTTGGTTTCGAACCGGGTTACGGGCACCGCCGTCCCCGCCGTGCCCAGCTCACTTCGAGCTTCGAAAACCAGTCCCCTGTGTTTGTTTCTGACCCCAAGTCCCAAAGGAATCAAGAAGGAGCTCAGAAACACAACGGATTTTCGATTTCCAAAAACCTGGGCATAACTTCCTCCTCGGGTTAACACAGCCGTCGTGGACCACCGCGGTCGCCGCCGTCGTCCTGCCGCCTTCCGCCGGTTCTCACAATCTCAGTGACCCACACATGTGCACAGAGGAGATGTGTGAAGATTCTGGTGCACGGTTCGAATGGTTGTGCACTCGGGTAAGCAAATATAATATGGGGAGGGAAATGATAAGGAAAAATGGATGGTCCAGATTTAATCTCACCAATGAGATTAAAGGTCCAGATCAAAAGATGCAATAAGTGGGAATTCTTTATATTTTTTTAATTCCAATAATTTAATCCCATCCCACCAATCCAGATCTGAGTCCATAATTAAAGGTTAGTGGTCCACGTGTCCCACTCAGAATTTCAGACCAATCAGAGAACGCCACGTGTCCCCGCCTCGTAATGCGTGCATAACGAAACCAAACTTCCGTAAACCATAACTTCGTCGTCGAATCTCCGATTTCGGCGTGCCGCCTGTCGTTGGATTTGCATCGACGAAACCTACATAACGGTCCTTGGCCCTCGGCCATCGGACATCCTGGTCAAAAAGTCAACATTTGCCCCTATTTCGTCCAAATTACGAAAACGCCCTTGAACTTCCGCACATCATAACTTTCACCACGAACGTCGGAATCGAACGTGCCACCTGTCTATGAACTCGTGACTTCCCGAACTACGTCACGGTCATCGGTCAAAATCCATTTGAGCATCCGAAATAAAAGTCAACGTTTTGCCCACGTCCAGGGGCAAAACGATCATTTTGCACAATTCGTCCGAAATCGCCCAACTAATCCCAGATTAGTGAATCACAATTAAATATTATTAAATCCCGATATTCGGGACGGGTCGTTACAACCTTCCCTCCTTAAAGAATTTCGTCCTCGAAATTACCAACAATCTTATTCCACAACCACCTTGTGGAAAACATTTCGACCTCATATCATGTGTACACCTGTACACCCACTTACTGGGACAACACCAGTCTCGTCTATACCCAGACATCCCATCACAGTCATAAATCACAACAACAACACTCGACCACCTCGAGTGGACATAAGCACCTGATCCGCGATAAGATCGCTTAACCATTTAGCTGACTCATTCAGCCAAACCGTTCCCTTCCATTGCCAATATATCCTTACATTTGCTCCCATTGGGAGTCACCAAATCTCATTTGTCAGTCCATGCTGACACCATCAGTCAACTGTCATCACAAAACTTACCACCCTGGTAAGGCTCCCACCATCTGTCCGTCGGTGACAACACCACGTACTACATCACTCTCGATGTAGCGCAAGATCAACCACATGATCACCATTCGCAGGGCAAGCCCAATCCTGCGACACAAAATACTCTCAATGTCCATAATTGCCGACTCCGTCAACGAACCAAAACGCTGGGAAATCACGGTGTGATCAAGTCACACAAGGCTACTCGTGGTTACTCAGACCACCAACTCACTCATCCTGAGTGTACGTATACCGTCAACTTACACAAACAAGTGGTGTAACTGGAACACATTGAATACCAGCCCAGCAGTGATCACACATATCAATACCAGGGTTCCACTAGCCAACCATGGCCAAGAGCACCTGCTCATACAATCACTGAACCCGACAAAAATCGCTCTGCACAGCGCACAGTATCCAATGTCCAGTCCACAATCACAACCAAACAAATGATATCGGAACCAAGCCGATTACCAACATGTTTAATCATACACCACCGGTACATCCCATGTACCGCCATTAGGCATCACTCAGCCTAACCCGTAACAATCCTCGCACAACGTACCCTGTACGTACATCAATCCATCAATCCTCCTACAACCACCTAGGTCGTAGCCAAACACGTTCCAATCATGGAGTACATTTGCCTAAACCATCATGAGACAAAACGAGCTCCACCCGACATCTAGTTCCAATTCCGAATCCGAATTCGCAATTTCATAAGAAATCCCGATTCCGAACCCAAAATCATATTTTTAATCCATTTCCAAATCCGAATCCGAAATCATTACTCCGTAAGCTAGCATTGGAATAATCATTCCGTACCCAAATCCAGTAATCCATTTTCGAGCTTCGCAATCGAATCCTGAATCGTCACCCAGAAATTCGATTCCAAAACCCAAAATCTCGTTTACGTCCACCAGGACGTAACATAACCGAACCTATCGGTTGCCTGTCCGAAACACTCGATTGACTTCATAGGGAAGCCAATCCCAATATCCATACGTCAAAGGTTGACAAAATCCGACCACATCGGAAACCTACTCAACCAAGTCATAAACCATATGGACTCACTCCGAAAAGAAGTCAGTCCCGTCATTTACGACTCAGATATCAAGGTAAGAGTGATAAGCTCTCCACCCATCTGGATCATCACGATCACAACCCAGATCCATCGCTACGTCATCCGACAAGTAACATCACGATCCTAGATCGTCACCATGCCCAAAGTCAACAACATCACAAATCAGATCCACCTAGGATCCACACATGCTCACATAGCAAGCAATCCATCCGAAAGCTGATCGTAGGGTCTTACACCCTCATTGAATCATTTGCCAAATTTCCCTTGGTGGAAAGATGACCTCGCATTTCACCACCAAATCCAAGATCACACACAACTTCTTGTGTCCAATGACCCAAGGCCAAACATGGGTCCACCTACCAATACACGCTCAACGTACTGGTAACAACAATCATCATCTGCCACGGCAGAAAATAAGAAGTCAACCCCAAAGACTTCGGAATACCAATCACCGGTGTGGAAACGAGCACTCCTTTCGTCTCCCAATCACTACTCTCCCCGAAACGGGAGTTCCAACCATGTTGGAAACAGACATGCTCCCAATGAGATGTCAAGTCCAACCACTGGACTGCCCACGTCCTTACCTCACTTGGACCACCACGTGTCCAAAATCAATTCATTACTCGGACCTCACGTCCGTCAATAATCATGTATGCACACACCCCGAATCCGAACAGATATTTCCTCAACTCTGCCTGGATGTGCATACCAAACTGCCTTCGTCTCACATCACAACCTTTACAGGTCCAATCCTCAGGTTCCAAGTGATTCGCAATCACAACATCACACATCAATACCACGAATGGTTTCCCCGACTTTTCCAATCTCAATAATTTCCCTGTACCCTCTGAGGATATTAGAGGTAAACAATCTTACCAATCTCGGAGCCGACAACAACTCCACAAATCCACTGATTCTCATGAAGTAGGGAACATCATCCCTAGATTCCTCAAGTTTCAATCATACCTTCATATCCATTCATCACTTGTCATCATATATCTGTCGGAACTCTTCCCAACACGACACAACCTCCACTGGATCCCATCCAGTCCAAGACTCGACCACCACTGAGTCGCAGATACCAATCATCTGTTCATCATGACAGAGTCACACCCCAACTGGTGGCTCATCGTCATCACAATTACTGTCACCAGCACCAGCACTAGTACCAGCACCAACGCACCATCATCAACACTAGCACACGAACATCCATGCTAGCACACAGTGTGCAAAGTTGTTACCCTGGATCTCCGTTCATTCCGAACGACGATCCCGTAACACCACTCGTACCCTACGACTATGGGTACCTCCAATTTGACCACTGGCACATCAGGATAATGGACGTTCCCTGAACATCCCCTAATCCCCAAGTGTCAAAACCACACCAAATACCCTCGATAGCCAGTTATCTCGACACAACTGTCGACCAACAGTAATCGTTGTCAAGATCCGTATCCACACATCACACTACTATTCGATCCAACACGGGATTCCATATTTCCTCATAACCGCATCCGTGGATCGAAACCCATAAGACTCACTAGAGTCATCCACATGGTCATCCACGACCTCAGCCGCCCGTCGCAGCACAAATTCTCAATTAAAGTTCACTCTTCCAGTCCATCAATTATAATTTAGGGTTCCAAAATCACACCCTAGGGTTCCACCGAACCCAACTACCCTCTGTAGTAAAATCCACAACCTGACCGACCCCGCGGTCCTGACATCGCATAGACGTCAAATCCAATCCAATCATCAACTCAACGTGGGTTCCACCATGAAGGTCGTCGGCTAACTCCGATGCACCAACACCCCGTACACTAGCCAACACTACAGGGGTCCAAAACATAGACCAATACTCAACTGAGTTTCGTATTTCCATAATATTATTCCAATGGGGTTCCCCGAACTCGGCTGTGCCCAGTGGCACAACAATCCATAATCACAAGACCGAACCGACGGTCACACATTACCAGTTAATCGTATACAACCCCACTTGGGTTGAATCGCATCAAGGCACGGCGTATCGGGCCACACACACCCAATTCACCATACAAACTCAAAACTATCTATCAGGTTGACAACGGAACTGCAGCCCAAAGAGACATCACACCCTCGTCCTTCGCGCACAGAAGAGCAAAACCTGCTCTGATACCACTTGACACGACCCATCCCAATCCCCCCGGGATTATCATGGAATGTGACGTGCTCCCGTCTGACATGTTCGTTACATTGTATAGGACAAAAGTCATGTTGGAAGTTTCCCAAAATTACCTCACACGCGCCCCCACGCGCCGGTTGAACTCCCTGCGCGTGAAACCCACGCGCCGGGTACTGTTCACCGTCGTTCAACCCGAACGACTGTAAAACGGGTCGCCGTGACCCGCGGGCCAACCCGACTGGTTCTCCGTCGATACTGGATCATTTTGGACGGGGTTTTCACCTGTAAGATCGTCTGAGTTCAACCAACAGTTCTGTGGAATCAAAAATCAGGAGTAACGTCCAGATTATGACCTCTGACTCAAACCCGAAGTCTAGAATTTTCCGATCGTCCTTCCTCCCGATTCCGGCCGCCTCGAGTCCCAAAATCACGTCCACAAGGTTTGTTTATGCTCAGAGAACACCGTAGGATCAAATCCAACGTCCAATACCCATCCAAAACCCGATCACCATTTTTGGTTTCGAACCGGGTTACGGGCACCGCCGTCCCCGCCGTGCCCAGCTCACTTCGAGCTTCGAAAACCAGTCCCCTGTGTCTGTTTTTGACCCCAAGTCCCAAAGGAATCAAGAAGGAGCTCAGAAACACAACGGATTGTCGATTTCCAAAAACCTGGGCATAACTTCCTCCTCGGGTTAACACAGCCGCCGTGGACCACCGCGGTCGCCGCCGTCGTCCTGCCGCCTTCCGCCGGTTCTCACAATCTCAGTGACCCACACATGTGCACAGAGGAGATGTGTGAAGATTCTGGTGCACAGTTCGAATGGTTGTGCACTCGGGTAAGCAAATATAATATGGGGAGGGAAATGATAAGGAAAATGGATGGTCCAGATTTAATCTCACCAATGAGATTAAAGGTCCAGATCAAAAGATGCAATAAGTGGGAATTCTTTATATTTTTTTAATTCCAATAATTTAATCCCATCCCACCAATCCAGATCTGAGTCCATAATTAAAGGTTAGTGGTCCACGTGTCCCACTCAGAATTTCAGACCAATCAGAGAACGCCACGTGTCCCCGCCTCGTAATGCGTGCATAACGAAACCAAACTTCCATGACCCATAACTTCGTCGTCGAATCTCCGATTTCGGCGTGCCGCCTGTCGTTGGATTCGCATCGACGAAACCTACATAACGGTCCTTGGCCCTCGGCCATCGGACATCCTGGTCAAAAAGTCAACATTTGCCCCTATTTCGTCCAAATTACGAAAATGCCCTTGAACTTCCGCACATCATAACTTTCACCACGAACGTCGGAATCGAACGTGCCACCTGTCTATGAACTCGTGACGTCCCGAACTACGTCACGGTCATCGGTCAAAGTCCATTTGACCATCCGAAATAAAAGTCAATGTTTTGCCCACGCCCAAGGGCAAAACGGTCATTTTGCACAATTCGTCCGAAATCGCCCAACTAATCCCAGATTAGTGAATCACAATTAAATATTATTAAATCCCGATATTCGGGACGGGTCGTTACATAGGGGACCACCCGAACTAACCACTTTGCTAAAAGAGCCTTTGGACAGAGGGCCAAAGCCAGCAACACCAGCTGGAACAGAGGCAAAGCATCATTCAAAACCACCGTATCCTGAGCTCCACAACCCTGCACAGAGGAACCAAGACAAACCAGAGGAGGTGGCACAACCGGCTCCACACCTGCAAGGTCAATAGAAGCAGCAACACGGTCCGACATCACCTCTGGCGCCACCTGTGCGATCGACAACAACTCCACAGAACGAGAAAGCACAGAAGCAGTAACAGCAGGACAACCAGAAGAATTCCCAGCAGGGGAAACAGAGACAGGAACCAGGTCTGACACCACCGCTGGCGCCTCCTGCTCGAAAGACAAAGCATCCACAAAAGGAACGGAAGGACGGCCCGACGTTCCCTCCACAGAGTTGAGGAAAATAACACTCAGAACCTTTCCATCGACAAGGCGAGACCCATACCTCACATCACACAAGGCAGGGGACGACACCAGAGAAGAGGAAGAGGCCAGGGGAAGAGGTAAGGGATCAAACATCCCATCCACAAAAAGGGAATGCTTGGAAGAGCCAGGAAGGGATCAAGGAAAATCAGAGGAGGGGGGAAGGGGATGGGAGGGGGAGGAGACGACATGGAAAAAAAGGGGGGCAGGGATATCAGGATAGAAGATTAAACCCGAAGGACAAAAAGATCCCCCAACATTGTCGAAAGGAACAAACCAGGATCAACGAAGGCAACAGAAGAAGATGAAGAGCAGAAAGGGATGGGGAGGGGGGGAGGTAGGAGACGACGAGGAAAAGGGAATGAAGAAAACAAGGAGACTGGCCTGAACAGAAGAGCGCAGGAGGGCTTTACTGTTCCCCCAACCGAAAAAGAAACCAGAAAGAGAAAGGGAACGCTTGTAAACAAACCTAAACCCGAGGAAGAGAATGGGGAAGGGAGGGGGAGAAGATGACCAAAAAGAGAGCAAAGAGGCTGGCCAGAAAGGAGGAAACCGGAAGGGGATTACTGTTCCTCCGACAACGCCCAGCGCTTAAGGCACCACAACATAATGAAAAGGATCAAAACCAGAGTAAGGGGGAGGGGAAGGGAGAGGTAGAAGGCGACCTGGAAATAGGGCAGGGAGACTGGCCAGATCGAAAAAGACCGGAAGGGGCTTACTGAACCTCCGACATCGCCCGTCGCACAAACGCTCAAAGACAATTTAAAATCTGGATGGCAAAAAATTCTTGGTGCATTTCACGTTGCTACCGACTACATCGATTAAATATCATTATTACTTTTTAATTAAATGTGCGACATCATTTAATATTATATTTTTATAGAACTCTTATATATAACTTGACATGACAATGACATGTAAGTGGAGTGGGGTCCACTTGGGGTGCACCAATCATCAGCAGCCACCACGCTGAAGCGCTCTCTCTCTCTATCCAACAGCCAACAAACACCCGGCATCATCAGTTGTCGTCCCCGCCGGTCAACATCACACCCAACCAGACTGCCCCATGTGATCCTCGTTAGGACCTTATTCCATCCAACGCTTCACCCAATCCCCAACCCCACCCCTTCCAGCCAAGCCGTTGATCTTACTACCAGTAACCTCCACTCACCACATCCTACGGTCCCTTTCACGCCCACCTTCTCAAAGCAGAGAGCATTTCAACCTCGCAGTCCTCAGAGTTTCAGACACACATAGAGAAAGAAGGCATGGAGATCGAGAGGGAAAAGATTGTGTACCAGGCGAAGCTTGCCGAGCAAGCAGAGAGATATGATGGTATCATCTTCTTCCATTAACCTCTATTTATTTATTTATTATAAAGTAATTATGTTGTTTTTGGTACGTTTCTTTGTCTCTGTTTTAATTAGTTAGAAACGAACTGGCCCTACTGGGCTGCTTTTATTTTTCATTTTCCTTCCAGCAAAGACTGATGTCTGGGTTATTTAACTTATTTTTATTATTATCATTACTATTTAAGTATTTAATTTATATTTTTGTCTGATGTATGGTGAGGAAATTAGACAGTGATCAATTGGGTTTGCATAAACTAGACCGGGTTCCTGTTTATAAAAAGGCGATAAGATATAGAGCAAAATTGCGGATGTGCTCGATTTCTCGTAGCTGATTGTAGAATTTTTCTTATGCAAGTGCGATAATAGAATCCTTAATTTATTGAGCATCATGTAGAAGCATAAAACAAGAGGTTGAGACTCAACAAGAAAACCCCATTTTACATATTCGATTTGAGACTCAATCTGAAACCGAATGGTATGAAATGTTTTCTGAAAATTTAATGGAAATAGTTTATTTTGATGGATTGTTGATTTGAGATTAGTTACAAAATCAGCCTGCAATCGGACATATGCCTAATGCATAAGTTGTATCTCATTTTTATTTTCCTGCTTCAGAGATGGTTGAAGCAATGAAGAAAGTTGCCAAGTTGGATGTGGAGCTGACTGTGGAGGAGCGAAATTATTTGTCTGTTGGGTATAAGAATGTGATCGGAGCAAGAAGGGCGTCATGGCGGATATTATCTTCAGTTGAACAAAAGGAGGAGGCCAAGGGAAATGAACATAATGTGAAGAGGATAAAGGAGCACAGGCAAAAGGTGGAAGATGAAGTTGCCAAAATTTGCCATGACATATTAACCGTTATCGATTACCACCTCCTTCCATCTTCATCCCCAGGCGAACCTACTGTTTTCTACCAGAAGATGTTAGACCAACTTTTCTTATTGGTTATTAGCTTCAATCTAATGAGAGAGGTTACTTTGTTCAAGTTACCGTGTTTTGATCAATATATTCCTACTTGTTGTGATAGGAAAGGAGACTACTATCGATACTTGGCTGAATTCAAAGCTGGTGATGATCGTAAAGAAGCTGCTGATCAATCACTTAAAGCTTATCTGGTATGCTTGATTCAGCTTCCTTGCTGGATCATGTTTTCACTTCGTTTTTTGATTGAGCTTTAATGACAAAAATAGATTGTCATGAAATTTACACGTGTACTGTAGGCTGCCACTGATTCTGCTGCATCTGCATTGCCCCCGACCCATCCAATCAGACTCGGCCTTGCTCTAAACTTCTCGGTTTTTTACTATGAGATTCTTAACTCTCCCGAGAGGTTTGCCTAAAAATCCTTTGAATTGTTTTACATTCTTGAATTCTTACTTCTAGTGAAGTTTTGTGTTTGATTTGCAACTTTGTGACATGCAGGGCTTGTCATCTCGCTAAGCAGGCATTTGATGAGGCTATTGCTGAAGTTGACAACCTCAGTGAAGAATCATACAAGGATAGCACCCTTATTATGCAGCTTCTCAAAGACAATCTTACATTGTGGACCTCAGATTTGCCAAACGAGGGAGGTAATTAATGTATCAATCATTTTCTCTCCTCCATGCCTTTTATTTCACTGATTGTTATTCTTTTGTTGAATTCTCAGGGGAGCAATCTAAAATTGAAGAATCCCATCCAGAGGTAAGACACACATACTACTATGCAATAGCAAAATGCAGTGCAGATTGTTCTTCAGTTATCAACTATTTATTTTCTGGTATCTTTTGTTCATCAGTTATCACTAATCAGAATTCAATTTGCAGATTTCGATTGGATAGGGAGATGGAGCAACATAGGGCGTGTGACACATTGGATTTGATACTAAGTTTGTATGTGTTTTTCTATTTAAGCTTTAACATAAGCCTGTTCTGAGTGTACCACGTGACGGGTATTCCATTATTGCATAATAAGTTTTCGTTACGGCGATGAATTTTAGTTAAATATATTCAATATTCCCACAGTTGACACCGGCATTGAAGTTGCATTGTTCTTATGTACATGCTTGCCCTTATATTTGGTAAAAACAAGTACATGTCATTTCAGTGTAAATGCATGGTTGATACTTCCCTATGGGATCAAAATCAAATATTGCATTATATTGGATCAATTTTAGGGTGCAAACAAATATGGGATCAAATCAGATATTGCATTACATATGAATCAATTTTAGGGTCAGTTTGGACCGTACATTGTGAACTTCACATGCATCATTGATTAGGAAACGGGCTGATTGGAATGCGACGGCGCCTAATCGACTAGGAAGGTCTTGATGTGCTTGTGGTATTCCTTGGGTTTTTGTACGTTAATTGCATGCCCTGCACCTCTGATTACTGCGACCTCAGCATTCTGCCCCAAGTGCCTGTATTTTTCAAAACAATTCTAAAATTGTAGAAATAGAGTGGTTGAGTGGTGACTGATAAAGCAATGGAATTGCTCAAGACTCAAGCAGTACCAGAAACTCACCGTTTTAATTTGTGAGCATATTCCAATGGAAACACTTGATCATGTTCTGTCCCCAGATTATCAGAGTTGGCTGTGACAGTGAGGAAGATTTCAGAGACCGTAACAATTTGGTGGAAAACAAGGAAGCCAAGGATTTTGGTAGGGTACATTACCGGAATCAAATGTACTTACAGCCAGAAATTACCGAACACGATGAATTAATATACTAACTGTAGCGCATTGCCAACCTGAGGAATCTTGGCAAGGTCTGAAAGTTTTCGGTTTTTGGGGATGGCCCGGATCAGCTCCTTTTGCTCTTCAACATATTGGGTGAACATTACCTGCCATTGTTTCACCAACTCATTATGTGAAATTGATTTGCCACCATGGAAAACATGCAGGTGACTAACTACCAAACAAACCACATGATTGTTTTACTTAAAAAATCAACAAAATAATGTTTTTTTTTAACCCAGAAATGATCATATATTGTCGGGACTCAGGACAGGTCTTAAGATAAGGGCCTTAGCGCCTAGTTACTGTAAATTACAAGCACAAAATATATTTAGACGAGGAAGTTGTTGATTTGAGTAATTAGATTAATTAACCAGGAAACCTAAACTAATTAATAATGAATTAAATTAGAAGTTGAACCTGAATGAAATCCCAGAGCAAGCAAGAGGGCATGAATCGCAAAAGAGGAGAGTTGAATAAAGTGTACTTGAGCAACTCGTTCAACTTCTGAGGCGTCTGAGCCTCTGAGGCACCAAAATGCTCGCAGCTTCATCCAAATCCGAGATCCTAAATACGCCTTCCTGCAGGTCCTTCTCCTCCATGCCCACCGCCGCGCAGCAGATCACAACCCTCTCCACCACCTCACTGTACCGCGCCGCCAGGCTGTACCCAACAAACCCGCCGTAGCAGCCCCACCAGGCTCAACCTCCGCACCGAGTGCGCCTCCATCACCCGCATCACGCACTCGGCCTGGAACGACTCGGTCCGGTCCGGCTGGGTGGTGGAGGATTCGCCGAAGAAGAGGAGGTCGGGCACGTAGACGTTGAAGTGAGGGGTGACTTGGCGGAGGAGGTCAACGAACTGCCACAGTGCGTTGGTACTTGGTTCCGAGGCCGTGGATGAGGAGGAGGTTGGGTTTGGTCTGTATTGGGGTTTGTGGGACCCAGCAGTGCATGGTAGTGGTACTGCCGTCTTTGAGGTCGGTGATCGTGGACCGGAGGCCGGCTCGGACGAACGCGGACCGGTGGCATGAGTTCTTTGACTCGGTCAAGCTGAAGCATGGCATTTTTGGGTTTATTTTGGAAGTGGGTAGTAGAGAAGCAGCTGAACCAATTTTGCGAACTATGGTGTGTTCTTGACGTGGAATGGTCGATGATCGATGGTCATTGATGGGATGAGTCGGGTTGGGTTGGGTTGGGTCGGGTTGGTTTAGGTTGAGCATGTGGATGTTATGTTACATGTGCAGAAGTGGCCAAGGAACACGGACAAGCTCAGACTGTCTGAGTCAGACATGGAAATTGGAAGCTACTTTCAAGAAGGAGATCTTATCAGTAGGTCCATCTTCACAAGATGAGTCTGGTAAGAAGTTACTCGATCGCAATAGGTGTTGCCCATTAGAGGACCCCATATGGAAATGCAAAGCCGAGAAAGTGGTGGTGATTTTTTGAGGACAATAGTATCTGGATCAAATGGGGATTTCGTTTTTAATTTTTAGTCATTCTCTTTGACCTTTTGGTCTTCTATTAACGATATTCCTCAATTTGTGGTTCGTTACAAGATTAGTAGAACAATTTTAGGACGTCACTGGGATTATAGGCGTTATGCTCATAGATGGGTCATTGCCGTTATTGGTGAAAATTTTATGTTACTATGGATACAAATTAGAAAAAAAAAGAAAGTGTTACCATAGAGGTCAGTATTGATAGCATATGCCGACGAAGACGTTGAGTACGAAAACATGGTCTAAACTTCACAAAAAAAAAAAAAACAACTATTTGAAGACTAAATTAAAGTGATTGTATTATATATGAGCATAATATCAAGTCATCGAATATTAATAATTGAGGAGCTACCATTGATGGCATAAGTCATCAAATACTGATAATTAAGGGGCTAGCTATCCCCAATTCAACCTCGATAGAGTGGCTCAACATAGATATTAAGCAAGTCATAGAAAAAATAATAAAAACTTAATTTTAAATTAAAAATTATGACAGTGAGATAATTCTCTCTATTCTTTTTTCTTCGATTCCTCTAACTTTTGCGGAACTCTAGCTACCGTCTCCATGCCAACATCGACGGTGTCTCTATTAATCAAATCGTTCAAGTCCTTCCAGTTAACATCATTCTTTAAATTGCGCCGTTTTGAAAAGAACAAAGAAGTACGAATGGCAGTTAAGTCATCAATGTCCTCCTTGAATGTATGAAGGTGCAGGTATGGTGGTGGTTCACGGTCATTTTCTTCCAAGTCTTCCAAATTAACGTTGCATTCTACATAATTATAACCCACCATTGCAAGGGCATCAACAGAAGTTGACATCTTGGTGCCTTCACAAATATGCGCATAAGGAAACCAACTAGGAATTGCTCATAGTCCTAAGGAGCTACTTTCTCCATCGTCATATAAAGAGGAACATCATTACTCCTAATCCAAGTCCAAGTGAAATTAAAATCCTAAATCAACTACAAGACCTCTAATCCAAGTACAAGTGAAATTAAAATCCTAAATCAACTACAAGACTTCTAATCCAAGTACAAGTGAAATTAAAATCCTAAATCAACTACAAGACCTCTTTTGGTCAGATTAAAAGGGATTCGTAGGGACATTTACCTTACTTTCATTCAAGATTTAAAGAGTAAGCAGCTGTTTATTTTTTTTAGTCATGATGCACCATGAACTACTAATTTTGTCTCAAAATGCACGCCAAATTCATTTTTGTGTCAGATTACACCCAAAACACCCATTTTCGTTCAAATTGACACCTTTTCAGTCTAAAGATGTTAAATCGAGGGTCAAATTGGCCTATTTGAACACCTCAGTTGATGAAAGTGGAATGAAGATGTGGTGGCAGGTGAGTTGGCAAATGCCAACAGCAAGGTGAAGGGCGTTCATCGACGGCAACTCGAGTGTTCATCGTCGGCAAGGCAAGCTCGACAACAAAAGTAAGGGCTCGTTTTGCGATGTTACTATTATTTAAGAGTTAATTTGCCAACGCATCAATTAATGTATCACCAACTCAACTGCTCCCTTATCTTCATTCCAATTTTAAAAATTAAAGTATTTAAGTAAACCAATTTAATCCTCAATTTAATACCTAGATGGAAAAGTGTGAATTTGAACGAAAATATGAATTTAAGATGTAATCTAACAAAAAAAAAAGAATTTAAAGTGCATTTAAAAAAAAATTATACTTCACTATACATTCGGACTAAAAAGCCATTTATTTATATAATCAAATTATAAAAGTGATTTACATGATAGCGAAAGATCACCATGGCCTCACTGTTCTTAGATTCAATTAATTTCATTCCCAAATTTTTTTTTCAGATGTTTTTTTTAAATAAAAAATTTTAATTTTTAAAAAAGTAAATTATTCTTACACCTTTAACAATTTTAATTTTTATTTAAAACTTTTAATACTTGTATATTAAATAAAATAAGTCATTATCTCAAATTTTTTTTATTCAAAAATCTCTAAACAGAATTTGTAAGTAATAAATTCCACATATACTATTTTATATCTCAATAAATAAGATAGTGAATTATTGAAATTTTTTTAAATAATTAAAAATAATATTATCTTTTTTGTTATCTTTACCCCATGTGCCCGTTTGATTTCTTTGACCTCTTAAATCCTTTATTATATTATGCATATAATAAATATTATATATGTATACCATTTATATTGTATATAGTTACAATTGAATTTTTTCTATAAAATAAAAAATAAAGTCCTTAATATCTAGAGCATAGAAATTTTTATTTTTTTTTTTGGAGGAAAGGGAGGGGGCTTGAGATAATAGTAGAAAATCGTATAATATATAATTTAATTTTATACCAAATTAACTAAATTATTTAATATAAAAAAATAATAAATTTTTAAATTTAAAATTTAAAAATATTTTTTAAGAATTATTATTTTTAATTATTTTATTTTAAATTATTATATACTTATATTAATTTTAAAATTAACAAGTGAAAAAAAAATATAATAAAAAATAAAAAATAACATTAAAATTATGATAAATTTTAATAAATATTTTTTAAATTATTATTGGATTAATTTATAATTAAATATATTAGTTATATTTATATAAAAATTATAATTTATTTTTAATTATATAGTCGTCAAAATTTAAATTTTCGAAGGGTAAGAAAAATCTTATATATTAATAATGACCTTTTTAAAATATAAGTTCGGAAGGAGTAACATTTTTGTTCATCACCCTTAATTTATAGTGAGCGTTATCATCATATTCGAAGTTCCGACGGAGTAACATTTTTGTTCACCACCCTTAATTTATAGTGAGCGTTATCATCATATTCAAGATAAGAGAGGTGGATAATGATCACCGCGAATTAGAAAGTGGCGAGCAAGAAATCATTACCCAGTAGTCTTCGAGTCCACAGATTACCGATCCTAATCATCGACAAATTGCAGAGAGCAAAACAAAAGATTTGAAATTTGAAATGTACCAACCAAAGGGTGGCCAGAAAAACAAAAGATGTTAATCCGATAAACCCTAAGAGTCTGGATGATGATTTTTGCCCCTAGAACAAAGCCCAGCAAGAAATCGATCGAAAGATCTTAGCCCTTGCAGCTGAAAGGAGAGGCAATTAAACATAAGCACATCATGACCACGCTTATCGCCTAATTATAATTGAATAAACAAAATCAAACCTAATCGGAGAAACAAAGGAGGATGCTGGGAGAAGCGAGAGGTTGAAGAAGGCGTTGTTGAAGACGATAGGGGAAATGATGTATATATATAGAGACGGGTGTTAAACCCTAGCGGCGAGGGATTACCTTTTGTAGACCGATATTGCGGTGTAGTAATTTAGCATTTGGTTCTTCTCTCTCTTCCGCCTACCATATTTTGGCAATTCTACCCCTCGGTACTTGTAATTTATGAATTCACCCGTATGTTTTTCCTCAATTTACATTTTGATCATGACTTATGAACATAGCTTTCAAAATACAATAACTTAGCTGCAGTAATTAAGCATTTAATATTAATTGGTAATTATATGTGGCGATTATATATTATATATTAGGTATTGGTTTTATTATTTTTAAAAATCAAATCTGAAATCTTCAACTACACTAACACATTAAGGCCTCGTTTGGTATGTCGTACTGTACTGACTATTTCAACTGTCCACCGGATAGGCTGATTATTTAGTCGGGCGTTTGGTACTTTTCCGGATTAAAATGCCGACTATATTATACTGACCGGATTATATTATAGTAATTGACGAAATACTTATATCTTAAATATTAATTATGTATGTCATTATTTTTATTATTATTTATTTTAATAATTATTATTATTACTATTTATTACATTTTTATTAATTAATTATTTTTAATTTTATCATTATTATTTATTAAAATATCATTAATTATTAATTATTAATTTATTATTAGTAGTATTTATTACTTTTTATTATTAATATTTACTAAATTAATATTTTATTTTTATTATATTACTATTTATTATTATTATTATTATTATTATTATTATTATATTTTACAAGATTACTAGTTATCCGACTATTTAATACGGACAATTTCGAGCGTATTATTTTAGCGTGTCTGGATCGTATAAAAATATTCAACTGTATTAACTTATACGGTGACTAATTAATACGACTGGTACCAAACACAGGTTTCGGATTATTTAGCCTATACGAACCGTAATACGGTGTACCAAACACACCCTAATACTAGCGGTTGAATATCATCACTGTTTACTAATTATTTTATGGTAAATCAGATGTTTGAGACAATTGCAAATATACCACATGAACTTACCTAGTCTAATTCTTAATTTTCACTTATTTTTCGTCGTGCACCACTCCTCATGGTATTTGAATTACAAAAAATTGAATTACTCCTCATGGTAATTGAATTACAAAAAATTGAATTACGATTCGGATCATTCAATAAATTGGGGACTCTTGGATTGTTATTAATGTTTTGAATATCTCTCACAGGAAATAAAGTCCATACTCAAGTCCATAACCTCTCGTCTCTATTTTTACATAAAGATGTTGATGATGATGATAATAATAATGTTTGGACTACAAAAATTTGAGAGAAGATCATCTTTAACTCGAGGCAACGGCTGATTTTTTTTTTTTTTTTCTGAGTCTCAAGCTTGTAAAGAATCCTAGTACTGCTAATTAAACAATTGTGAACAAAATTTCAGACTAAAAGAACAAAAGCTGGTCAAAAAACAAAATGCATTCCTCCAATCACAAACAGAATCATGTCATCCACATAGCCGCTTGGTCATTTGTGGAAGGGAAGTAGAAGAAGGCCATATACATCAACACCAATTCAGCTTCTCAAAGAATTCAAACAATTTCAAACACCAGAGAACATAAATAACTAGCAACCATAAAAATTTACAGTGACAAGAAGCATTCCACCATTTCAATCTCCTTTTTCTTTCGGACGATTTCATGACGCAGAGTTCGTTTATGGTTTACCTCAATCAACCAGGTATGTATTTGTTGCTTTGTGATCAATTCAAATCAGCCTTGCATGAAGAAACTTCGATTATTGCTATATACCCCCTCACCCGAAAAGAAATATGGTTTTACTGGTATCGATATCATCCCCTAAATCTAACAACAACGCAAGAAATATCGTCTTTACTCTCTCTCTTCAGTGCTTCGGCCGTTAATTTCTTGGCTGCCTTCAGAGGGTCTTTAATCTTCCTTGCGATATCAACTGCCTCTTGATTGCTCATGACCTGGATTGCCAAATACAGAGGGAAATGGGCATATTCGATCTTATTGTTATCGTATTTAAAGAAGCACCCTTTAGGTGAAGTCGTATGATGCTCAAAGAGTTAGAGAAATAATGAACCAACGAGAAGATATTCACCTTCCAAAGACCATCACTGGCAAGGATTAGTACATCCGTACTGTTGTCAACGAAGGTATCTTGTATGTCAGGATCCGATCGCAAATGTGTCTTGAGGCTTTTGTCTCCAAAAGCACGAGAAACAGCCAGCTGCCCATTGACTCTAGGGACATCTCCTGAAAAACGGCCAATAAATGTCAGTTCGACGATAATGCTTAACATAGTTTCGATTGCTGGCCATTGAAAATACAGCAATACTATCAATATACGATGCAGAATCTTAATTAATTAACATGAGTCCAATAACACATATGCAACTTGGACACAAGAATATCAAGATCTTACCTCTTATAAAAAAAAAATGGTAAACTAATGTAAAAGTTTAAGACCCAAAACAAAAGTTTGAGATTCTTGTGGTAACGATTGGAATATATTAAATAAGATCAAAATGTATGATGCATAAAAGATGTGTTTGCCTTCTTTTGGGTAATTGTGAGTTATCAGGAATTTCTGTTTTCTGATTCTTCTATGACCTTGACAACTATGTCTATACAGAAAGGAAAAAAAAAAGTAATTGAAGTGCTAGGAAAAAATAAATAAGGATTGCATCCTCATTATAACATATACTCAATTACATCTCCTTCTAATTATGCAGGTAAAGTTTGGTACCCAAAAAAAAAAACACAAAGAACACAAACATCTGTGAAACAAGTCTAAACATCACCAAAACAGTATGACTAAAATGATTCCACTCCTGCAACCCAACAAGGGTTGTTTGGTCCGAATCCATTTGAATATTACTTCAAAATAGAAAGCAGATCCTTGAGGGATCCTGTGTGCCCTTTTTGAGAACCAGAGGCCTTATTTTGGATCAAAAGCCGTTTTATCCTGCGCACAGTGTCTTCCAACCTGTAGCTGGAAACCTGACATCCCCAGGTATCCAAGCCACTACATAGGCCTACAATTAAATATACTGTTTTCTAAAAGCAAAGAGAAAACGAGATTCTAATGTCTGTTTAAAACTAATTCAAATAACTTCTACAATTTGGATACTAAGGACCAGATCGAGAAGTTCCTACTATCTGAGAAGTGCCCCAAACAACAACGATTAAGTCTTTGGCACTCAGATGGCTACACTTGTGACTATGAAAAAAACACAATTATTTTCTTTATATATAATTATTTAAAGACTTCAAATTTCTTTGGGTCCAATTCTTCTGGATAATACAGTTCCCACAAAGTAAGCAAGAAACAAAATTGACTTGAACAAGAAAAAAGAAGAAAGTAATCCAAGAGATCAGCAAAGTCATCCTCTCGGACAAAGTAAGCTGAGCGTAGTTCTATTTCTATTGGAATGCTGATATTTTCCTACAAATATAAAAGTCTACGGCATAACTTCTGTCTATATGGTGTAAGAACTGTCCAATTATTTTAATTGCTAATAAAGGAGGTGACAAGAGTCTTAGAATTTAATATTCAGTGTAGAACCTTGCAGAATAAACCTAAATCTCATGCATAATAGATAAAGCACCACTTCAAAAAGAAAAGGGTGAAATTTGACTATTTTTTATCGGAAAACCGGCCGTTTCCATCAATATATCACATTCTAGCATGAAATTTACACATTGAATGAACTATCTAGACATTACTTCCGTAAATTACCTGGCATGTTTGAGACAAAGCCACCTTTGTTTTCAATGATGCCTCGTTCAGTATTTGGCTCATGGTCTATAGACATCTGTACAGCATGACCACCCCTTGAAAGAACTGCCCGTGAATCTCCAACATTGGCCACCCACAATCGCTGACCGTTTAACAATATTGCAGTTACAGCAGTGGACCCGCCACGGCCCAAGTCAGAACTCTGAGAGAGAATTTCCTGGTCTGTCCTCTCATAGGCTTTTGAAATAGATCTGTTGGGGTCGACCCAAAAATCTTCCTACAATAGTTACATGAAGTGTAAGGTTACACCGTTCCACAATTTACATGAACCTAAACAAGACCAATAGATGGAACTATCCGAAATTAGTAACAATACCTCCTTAATGATATTTGAAAACAAATGCTTCTGCAGATACGCAGGCACATTATCTCCCAAATGACCATCATATATAGCAAACAATCCTAACTCATGTCCCTGGGTCCGAACAAACTTAGCGACATGAAAATCCTCCATTGGATGATTTGCTTTTCCTTTAACCAGGCTGAAACCGTACTTTATTAACCCTTCATTGCTTTTTCCCTTACCAGACCCGGTTGATGAACGTCCCCCATACTGCATGAAAAATTATAAATTTCAACCTCAATCTTGTACAGTTGGAGAATGGCAGTCGTGGTTACAGAACTTAAAGTTCTTCAGTTTCTAATCCATTTACTTGGGGCAGAATGAAATTTTTATTTCATGCATGGGCAAGTGTAGAAGGAGAATGGAGCTTCAATTTACTTTTCGAACTGTTTTCCTTCTTAAGTTTTTTTAAGAATGATGAGTGTAGAACAAGACACTTATTCTTACTGCACCAAACCAAGAGAGCAGCCAGTTAACATTTTGATACCCTGTTCTTTAAGCCCAACAGCTTTGTTCAGAAATGGTGGTCTACTAGTATTCTAGTATTGATGGTAATTGAATATCCCTAGTACCCAGCTTCAGAAATGTAGAAGAATAAAGTAACAAGATTGGAATACAGGCTAGCATCCTTAAAGTTCAATAGAGTAGCACAATACAGAAAAGCACTTCAAATTACCAAACCTTCATAACAAGTCATAATTTCAACTCAAAAAACACAAAACACTCGACAGAGAAGTGGAAAATATCAAATTCAACACCAATATGAAAGAATGATCCAGTCCCCCCTAAATCTTAAGAGACTATATCAATCCAACCCACCATTATACCACACAATTTCCAATCCACCCAAAAGTTGATTGATGGATATCCTAATGGAGAAATAAGTACTTGAACTAAATTCCCCAATTGAATTCAACATATACGCCCAGAAAATGATTAAAAATCATGCCTTAGAAAACTTATGATTGAGCAAATACACGTCAAACTATAAAAATAAAATATATATTTGCATGTGAAGGACAAAAAAAGTGTAGCAGAAGCAGGGTCACCTGAGAAGAGCTAAAACAGCATAACCTATCCATAAATAAAATGAAGGACTGAAGCTAAATCTTCAACATCCACCACCTGTAATCACCCCCAATCCAAATTCGAAGCCAAACCCACCTTCCAATTTCACAAATTCTGCCCAAATTCTGAAACTGCACCACCAGAATTCAATTCAATCATTATAAATAAAGCAAACAAAAACCCCTTTGAAAATAAAAAGAAAGTAGCTCTAGGACCCATAAAGCAACTGAAAAAAAAAATTAGAAAAAAAAAATTAGAAAAAAAAAAAAACGACAAACAAGCAGATACAGGAACCGGGATATCCGAGATATGGCCTTACCCATCCCAATCAGAGCTAGAAATGGCTTGGCTCTGTTTTCTCCGGCGGTGGCTCTCTCTTCTTCCCCTGATGACTTCGAAAGGCAATTGACTATTAAAAATAGAATGGTGATGATGACGAATTACAAAGCTTATAAAAGACACAACATTTGAAACTTTTTCTCCAAAAAGCAGAGATAAAAATATTGAATTTTTTTAGAGTTTTGCAAGAGCTTAAGAAATTGCGTTGATGATTTATAAGTTATAACCGCTATCGTTGGCGTCTGGGAATTCAATTAAATATAAATAACAAATCTTTAATTTTAATTGTTTAAAAAAAGGTCCTAAAGCAAACTGGAAAAGGCTGCCATAAAAGACTTCTTGGCTGTTGACTTTGCTCTCTCAGTCTAGTCTGACACATAGTTTTTTTCTTTCCTTCATTTCCTGTGTTTTCTCCAATTTACCCCCCTTCTTTTTTTACACACGCGCTTTTGTATTTCTTTTTTGAAAAACACGGTTTTGTAACGGTTTTGTATTTGGTATGATACTGTACACATAAATACAACATACAATTTGTTGGTTTGTTCACTTTTCTCTTTGGTGATTGTTTACTTGGTCACCTTGATTACCATACTTCGCTATTATAAATGCTTTACTCAAATTTTGAAGCTACTAACTAATTTAATTTCCTTTATTTCTTTGTCATTTTTTAAATTTCTTGAATTTAGAGTTAAAGGTTTTTTTTACACATGCAGTAAAATTTAAAAGTTAAATTAAAATTTTTACTTTGTTTAATAAAAATATGAAGAACATAAAGTGCACAACCAAGAAAAAAAACTACTACCACACACAAAAAAATCAACTCCCGAACATTTACTCAATATCAGCTTCTAACTGAGGCTCTGCCCTCCTATTAATAATGTAGTCTGTGGTAATCCTTTTTATTATATGGGTGATTTTGTGTTCGCTCCTCCTAGAAAAAAATTAAGTTAATTCAAAATTATGTGTAATTCCACTTCATAATATTATAGTAAAATAAAATAGATGCTTTGCTCGAAAGGAAGCTCTATCATGCCAAAACCGTCCTCATTGATTTAAATTATAAGTAATTCAGACGTTCTTTTCACGTCGATAAAATAAGAGTAAAATGATATCCTATAATTTCAACATATGATAAATTTTTTCTACACTATCTACTTTAGTCGAATCTACAAAATTTGGCGTAGAAGCGTGTGATTTCAAATGTGATATTATGTGACCCCTAGGTGCTAGGTGGTATATAATTAATGAGTAGCAAATGTTTCTCCATAATTTTTCAAGTGAATATGACATGTTACACCAAGAAACAAGAAAGATGAGGAGATATGAGGAGGCGTGGTTATTGGTAGGTGAGCATTTGAGGACTTCCCTTGTTTTTATATACCAATTAGGGCAAACATTGCTCAATGCGAAGTGTTATGCTTTTTGGCCAACGAAATGATTTTTTTTTTAACAAAATGGGATTAATTTCATTAATGGACAAACCCAATAATACCAATAGTACAACAGACTCATCTACCAATAAACCAGCCCAACAATACACAACTCAAAGCAAACTAACATACACAACAAAATCAAATTCATAGAAACCCTAGAAACTAAACAGACTTCCAGCAGCCGCCACCTCCGAGAATTCTGCCACCACATCAGAGAACCATCCAGTATGGAACCCAAGAGACCGAACAACAGAGCATAATTCGGGGACACGTAGTCACCAAAGACCTACATACTCAAGTGATCAACTAGGTCGATAATGACTGACATATTCCACAACCCATGAACCCAAGATCGAAAGGTGGGAAAGTGTTGTGAATGTAGAGGACTAATGACCGTACCCATTGGAGGGGCCAGATGAGAAATCTGAATAGAGCCAAAGGCAATAGATCTGAGGGAGAGCGGTGTGGATAGAGGGTGAAATTTGAGAGGTAATGAAGGGATGGTTATGTGAGGGAGGAGAAGGGCTAAAAAGAAAAGAGCCGGGGCTAAGCAAATAGAAATTGGCTAAGGATACCGGAAGACGGGCGATGACCTTTCCGGTCTTCAAAAATCCATTTTGAAAAGTGGACATCACCAAAACCACCATCGAAAGGACCTTTGGACCTACATATTCTCCACTTTACTTTTTGACATAAAGAAATTCCACCCAACCACATACGTCAACGGTTAAATATATATTTTTATTATATGTACGTAAATAGTACATTATTTGAATGAATATAAATATATTATTTTAAAAAATGTTAATAATAAAACTATACTTAGACGTCCATGATTATTTAGTGTTTTATCTATAATCATCGGTAAAAAATTAGACCTTGTGCAGGCAGAGAAGAGATCGAATTTATGAGACTATCTCACAATCTTTATGGTTTTTAGCTGATGGATCAATCACAATCTTTTTATATTTGGACCCATGAAGGATCTCAATCCTAGAATAAGATCTGTTACTTCAGGTTTTTGCTTGTTACAAAATTTAGGAATTAGGATTCACCATTCATCATGATATTGAGATTTTGATATGTTATTCGAGTTCAAATTTGATATGTTATGAATGAAGAAATAATCATTTTATATTTAAAATAACTAAATAGGATTAAAATTTAGAAAAAATCTGGGCATCAAAATTGAAGAAGACAGTTCAAAACTAAAAATGGAAGCCTGTGTAATAAAATATGAGCTGCGAAACTTGCAGCAGGTGGAATCATAATCTAAAACCCTTTTTATACTTGTATACAAATATATTTCTCTTTTATTCTTTTTTATGAATATAAACACAGAAGAACTAATTATTTAGATGTAAAGAATAAACCCAGCTCTCTGATAATATCGGCAAATTCCCACTTGGGAAGCTTTTCTAATTACTAATAGAGCAACTGCTGCTTCACATGAACCCAGCTCTATGAGATGGTGAAAGATGCAAGTAACTATTTAACAAAAAAAAAAAGGCAAATAATTAAGTTATAATTGGTCACATAAGAGTCTGTAAGCTTTGATTTTTTTACTGCGTTCTGTCATTATTGAGCAAGAATTTTTTTTTTAAGAAAGAGCTGTAAAAATGGATGAAGCATCTAATCTAATCTTTAATTAATTATGCAAATCATCTTCATCCAATATAATAATCTTAATTAGGAGATAATACTCAAGAAATTCAAAACCAGTACTTTTTTTATTTTTTTAACTCATAACTTTTAAGCTTTCACTAATTTATCGACGTAAGTGAATTAAATTTTTCAACGATTAAAGTTTATTAATTCAAGTAGCTAATTAATTAAAATTTGAACTTTACAAAATTTGGTGAAGTGCATAATTTACAATAATTGCTTCACTTTCATCCCCCATTAAATTATTCGCATATTTAAATTGATTAATTTTTCAAAAGATATCATTAATGAAATTTTGGTAATTCCAACTAATTAATTATATTTAATATTCTGATAGCAAAGAATATAAATGTAGTCATTCGTTTTTAATAACATTTCTAATCATTTGACTAATAAAAATTATTTATTTGCATCTTTAAAGAGATTCATATTGTTCTTCCTCATCCTAGGTAATATGTTTTGCTGACTTCTGCAGCAGTGGTTCTGCATCTGATGCCTTCTTTTACTCAGAAAATATGCCATGCCTTTTGTTCCAGGGAAAAAAAAACAGAAAAATTGGCCAATGGATGATCAATATTATGAATTGATACGCTTTATGCCCCAATAAGATAGGCATAAAATGTAACATCTACTATGAGTCTATGACCATATTGATTATATATCATTTGCATTTGCTTCTTAGTATCTATAATTTGCATTTGCTTCGTAGTGAGACTCTTTTTCTTAACAATGGTGTCAGGGTGAAGTATATTGTACACATTAAGTATTGATCTTGTTTTTTACAAAATTTAAACACGAGATAACACGTGGAAAGAATTACCACTAAATCGTAGTTAGAGTTTTTTTTTTTGGTTAAATCAAAATATATTAAAGGGCAAAAACCCAACACAAAGCGCAAGACACAAAAACAAACAACTCACAAGAGCTCAACACACCTCCCGTAGGAGAACACACCAAACTAAAAGTACCTACGAAATAACAACATTCCAATTCCTAGCAGTACGGATATTGGAAGAATTATGCCTAAAGTTAAGAGTACAAAGCTTACTACGAATCATAGCTAGGATAACATTAAAGACCACATCAGGAGGTTTCCTGGTGTTGCTGAAAATCCGATTATTTCGCTCCTGCCAAATGTGGTAGACAGTCACAGCCAAGGCAAGACGCTTAGAAACCTGAGCCATCAATTTCCCACGTCAATGCTCAATAGCAGAAAAAACAGAATTCGGCCAATGAGAAGAAGACCAACCAGACCCTGCAATCGCCAAAATTCTCTTCCAAATACAAGATATTGGGGTCTCACAATTCTTCAAATTGGGAATCCAACACGAATCTTCAAATTGGGGTCTCACAATTCTTCAACTCTCAAAGTATTCGTATATTTGTATATACGAGAAGGAAGTTTGGTAATAAATCCAACAAAGTGTTCTCTTGTGCTTCTCCCAAAATTGGCTTCACAATTCAATTATCATCCTCATTTGAATTGATATTATTTTGTTCGATTTCTTTAAAAATTGAGAAAAAATAGGGCTACAGTTTGAAAGTTAGCTTAAATAAATAGAGGAGGCTAGGTTATTGTTTAACAAAACACGAACAAGTGTACTAGTGAAAACTTGAATTCCAAGTCAAGTTTGCTTTCTGGTCTTAAATTCGAGACATGAAACTGACATTTGACTTGTGACCATGAAGAGACTGAAATGTCTTTGTGAGTCGTCCTATACCGAGCCAAAATTTTCGAAAATTGTAAAAGAATGACAAAATGAATGACTATGAGCATAACATACAATCCTTCACGGCCTAACTTATCTGTAGACACCATAAATCAATCATGAAGCATAACCATGGTCTTTAATTATTTCATATGTGAAAAACCTTGTTTAGATATAAATCAGTATAAATTCCAAAGAATAATGTGTGAAAAGGGAAAAGGATGTCAAGTGTAAACGCTAAAAAGTTTCTAACTTTTTGTATAAACATAAGTAATACACATGCATGAAAGTGGAAAAGGATGTCAAGTGCAAACGCTAAAAAGTTTCTAACTTCTTGTATAAACATAAGTAATACACATGCATGTACAAGGATGAACACACATTCATGCAGGGAAAAATCCAGAGAGAATAAATATTATTTTAGAAGAGTGGGCATACCAAGCATAGATCTTCCGCAAAAACTTGTTCTTTTTTCCTGTGGTAATCTCTCTCATAAACAGAATAAGACATCAAGTTTTCTCACTGATTTTTTGAGGAGGATTATATGGTTTTAATTATATAAAAAATTAAAATAGAAATTTTAATTCAATGCGGTACTAGATGGGATAGTTTTTCAAACTCCAGAACCGAACCCGTGCCAATCTTTCATCGATTTAATTATTTGGTTTTTTTTTTTTTTGGGTATGCTCTGATTCTAAAAAAGTATGATTTCGGAATTTCGTTTCATATGCCTAATGTTAGAAAAAACTATTCAAAAGGACTTAAGGAAAAAAGAAAAACTATTAACCGAGACCTCGTTGGGATTTGAATTGGGGCATTTTTGAAGTAGGAGGATGGACTACTAGCCAACTCGCCCAAATAGTTTGTTTTGATTATTATTGAAGTAACATAATATTTTGATTTGATTATTATTGAAGTAATATAATTATGTTTTGATTATTATTGAAATAAAATATATATAATAACAAATTATGTATAATAACAAATTTCGGGACTCCCTTAAGTTGGGGTCTAAAATGGCCTTCTCACCCGACTACCCTTAAGTTGGGGCCCAAAATGACCTTCTCCCCCGACTACCCTTAAGGCCAACTTTGACCGGAGTACTAAGTGCAGAAAGATCTAACTTATAGAACAACGCTTTCAAGCCTAAAACACCCATTACTTGTATGCCAACGACTCAAGCATAGAATGCTTGTTATATCAAGTAATTAAAAATTTACAACCATGATTAAAGATGTGGCTAAAGTATATTTCATTGATGAGGCTAGCGTAAATTATGTGCAAGCACCTCTTTCACATGAGTGGTACGTTTTAAAAAGAGGATCCTGTTTCTAGGGCCTTTGATAAGTAATCCGATTATTGCTTAACCAAATGACATCAAACATGAAAGACAATTAAGCTTCCTTACATCAAAGACAATCCGTCCCAAAATTATTAAAATGTGAATATACAATCCTCCGCGATATGAAAGAGGAGCACAACATTAATAGGCTACTGTTACAAGAACAAAATAAATCTAAAATATGCGTAGATGGGAACTCCAGCTATTTGATAGCTCCTATCACTCCAAGTCCCCGACACCCAGTCAACATTTCGGATATTTAAAAAAAAAAAAGAAAAGAAAAAAAAAACATAAACTCGGCAATCTTCTTTGACCAATTAATGCTGGTTCTGAAAGTTGAATAAACTTAGTAGAAATTTATGAATTCCCTTTCTCTTTGAATGCAATATATATTTAGTTTGGGGGCGGATTGTTGGGTTTCTATTGGCAGCAGAACATTGAATTTTCCAGAAAATCTGGCAGTAACATCTGTTATTTTGCATGCGATTGGTCCTTACATCATTAATTCCAAGTCAAATTTATGGTTTTTCATTTGAAAGAGAGTTAAAGAAAGAATCAAATTGTTATTGTATACCTAAGTAATTGCGTAAATTAAAAGGAAAATTATAATTTATTTTAAATGGCGAATTTAAATTAAAGTATGAGTCATTCACTGTTGCGTCTGACTTTCGTACCTGAATTAAAAGAGACTTTCCCAATCGACAAATGGAAGTCCCACCTCAATTTTACTAATACCACTAAATTGATTTCAAAATCCGAAAAAAAAAATGTAAGCTATCCAAATCAATTTCCAAAATATAAAAATTTAAAATATGAGACATTCACTGTTGCGTCTGACTTTCGTCCCTGAATTAAAAGAGACTTTCCCAATCGACAAATGGAAGTCCCACCTCAATTTTACTAATACCACTAAATTGATTTCAAAATCCGAAAAAAAAATGTAAGCTATCCAAATCAATTTCCAAAATATAAAAATTTAAAATCCAGTCCGGCTTCAATAAATTGCAAAATTCATAGCAAAAGAAACTAACGTTCATCTTTACCCAAAAAAAAAAACTAACATATAAAATCACATAACATTCTTTTTATTTTAATTTCAAAAAATTACGCAAGGGATTGGTAGAGGTGACCATTTCATCGAGTGTTGAAGCTTTGTCAGTTGGTTTTTTCAATTTCTTCCCCTAAAATTGTATTGTCTATTGGGTAATTAAATAATGGATAAATCACACTTTACTATTTGTATTTTATATTTTATAACAGATTTATATCTAAATTTTCAAATATTACAGTTTTCACTATTAACTCTTCAAACATTACATTTTCACCTTTTTGTTAATTTTTTTGTCAAATTTGAAATGAGACCTACCTTTTTAAAAAATAAAATATTAACTTAAATTTTAAAAAATTATTTATTTTGAAAAAAAAAACAAAAAGTTTAATTTCAAATAATAAAAAATTAAAAATAATTTTTTTAATTTATGTATGAAAGTAATATGTTTTTCTCCATAAATATTTTTTTTTAATTTCGTTTTTTGTGAAATAAGGCCTTAGTAAAAAAAATAAAGATAATGGAGAGAGACATTACTTTCGTACATAAATATTTTTTTTTAGATTTTTTTAAATTCTTTAATTTTTGTACATTTGTAAATTATTTTAATTTTATTATCTAAAAGTAATTTTTTTTTGAATTTTTTAAAATAAATTATTTTTATAAATTTAAATTGATATTTTTTATTTAAAATTATGAGTTATATTTCAGATTTGATAGAAATTTTAACAGGGAGTCAAAGTGCAATAATTTGAAAAGTTCAGAATGAAAATTGTAATATTTAAAAATTTATGTATAAATCTATTATAAAATGTAAATTACAAAATAGTAAAATGTCACTAGAGCTTCTATGAACCTGCAAGGAGTTTTGGCCCTGCCACTGTCACCGGTATTTATAAGAACATATGGGTCTGCACAGCAGCCCCTATCCTTGTAGGCTTTGTAGCCATTGCTGCCACCATGGTCTACAGCGTTCTCTGGCAACCGACGCCGCCAATAAAACCTGACGAGAAGCCCAACATGTTATTGAATCACGTTAACACAAACGCTGATCCGATAGCCAGAGTAGACACAAATGTATACTGGATGTCACAAAATCAATATGGCCATGCACAATAACATGTAAAATGATTCCTTATTTACATTTTTAATAAAATTTACTCGTATTCATATATTTCTAACAGAGCTTGTAAATTTTCAGACCTAAAACAATAAGGAAAATGAGGAAACATATCATATGTTATAAGTATCTGCTACCAACAGAATGCAAAACCCGAGTTTATTTCAAGGCTACATCATCCTATTTCACTCTCTTCCTTTATAAGTACAACATTGCTATACAACAGAGCTACATTATGGCAGGACAAGAGTAAAAAATGGATAGCTAATAAGTTTCCTGTATTAATTAGAGCGAATATAATACACAAAGGAGGTTTTTCTTCTATTTTGTTCTACTGTTCCGGAGGTGGCTCGTTGCGTGGAGAAAGGGTTGGGAAGTCGATACGGAGGACAAGTTTCCCTTCCGGAGTCCATTAGGATGTCGTGGATCATTGCGCCTCACAGCACGTCTCTTTTCCTATTTGCATCTCTATATGTTTTACCTGTAAATGAAGAACATTTGGAGTGAAAATGAGACTGCATATTTGCGTTTGAAACCTGAACTCTCTCAAACAAATCATTCACTTATTGGTTTGCGATTATGCACCAGAACACCAAATTCCAATTTTCGATATGTTTCAAAGCTTACGCTTCTTGCTGCTAAGGCAAGAAGAAGGTTTAAATAGTTTGTTTAAAGAAACAGGGACCAAAATAACCGTTTACTTCAAGAGTTCTTACCCAGTTTGAGATAACCGCCTCCAGTTCATTATTTGGTGGGACTGAGGATGTCTCTGCAAGTAGGAACTTGCTCCAATTCCATTGTCATCTCCCACAAACTGCTCCGAGTAACTAGAATTTGAAGGAGACCAAACTGGAACCACACCTCCATCCCTCTCTCTTCGGGTGCTACTGGAGGATTCTGAAGTGGAGTCATCAGCAGCAAATTGTAGCCCTACTGCAGGATTGGCATGTGGTAGATTGTTGTTACGAAATGTCTGAGCAAGCCCTTGGTTTAACGTGTCTCTTCTTGGTTCTTCATTCACCATTACATTTGTGGGCACTTCTCCTCTGGTTTCTTCTGCCAAAGTTCGAATTTCCAAAGAAGTTTCTTCCTCTTCAGCTCTCACCAAAGAAGTAGTTATGCTTGGGACCATTTGATCCTCATACCGTCGAGTGGTAGGAGGGTTGTTCCTTACAGGTAGATTTTCCTCCATTTGTATGTCTTGTGGAAATGCAATCGCGGCTGATTCAGAGGAATCTCCAAGCCCTTCTTCAGTTCCATTCTCAACGGCAGCTCTTGAAGCAGCTTCGTGCTGCCACATCTCTGATAATGCTTCTTGCAACCGGGTTTTGGCCGCATCTATACTCACAATAGGGAGAGGGTAATTTGATCCTAATTCAATTCCAGCTGCTTGGAGTACAGATTCTGGTGCATTCCAGGGGTGGTGTATCCATTCAGTTGGTAGCCTCGCAAGTTCAGGAAGCCACTTTCGCACATATTCTCCATTTGGGTCAAATTTGTAACCCTCAAACTGTAAAAAACAAATCAATATAAGTTTTCTCAGTACTGAAACTTGATCAACTAAGAAAGGTCTTATCACATAAATTCTCTCAGAACATACTAGTTCAGACCAAATATAGGCAAAACAAGTCCATGTGTGAAAACAAGTCCAATAGCTTCTTCTTTGTGCATTCTTTAAAAAAGCAGTATGTCAAACCATATAAAAACATAAAAATGAAAAACAGTAAAAGGCAAGAATAAATTTTCTCCACTGTTAAGCTTAAGAACTGTGCGTGTAGGCACATGATTTCTAGAATTGAAGAGAATCAAGCCAAAATCCGCACCTGTGGATTATCTATGCGGTCAAATTCACGACCATCAGGGATAGTACCAGATATATACTGCCAACCAAGAGCATCACTTTCAAGATCAGCATCTAAGAGCGTATCCCAGAAATACTTCATTCCCCACCTCCATGGAAGCTGCAGAACCTTTACAAAGAAACTAGAAACTACCACTCGTATCCGATCATGAAGCCAGCCAGTGGCCCACAACTCTCTCATGCCAGCATCCACCAATGGATAGCCAGTTCTACCTTGCCTCCATGCCTTAAAATAGTTTTGATTTATAACCCAGGGGAAGAACTTTAGGTGCCCAAGAAGAGGTCTTTCGTGACTGTAAGGATGATTGAAACTTATGTATCTTGAATATTCCCTCAGACCGATAGACTTAAGAAACAAGTTCACACTCTCTTCACCAGCCTTGTTGCCTTCATTGGCCCAAAGAACCTGCTTCATGCGAACAAGATGAAAAGCTTTTCTCACACTTACCTCCCCAAAATGCAAATGGGGAGAAAGTAACGATGTTGTGGCGCCATCAGCCTTCCTGCGGTTGTTAGAGTACTCAAGTAATGGTCCATTTATGAATGTGGTCAGAGCCTTATCAGCGGTGCTCCATCCAGGTGACCATGCGCGAGCAAGAAGTGCATTGCTTCCCTTCTCTGATTCATCTTCAAAAACCAATGTATCAGAAGGGCACCCTGATGCATCACCTGAGAAGTTCATTAACATTTAGATGTTAGTCTAACATATTAATTCAATGGTGGCTAATGAAAGTAGAACTCAATTCTTGTAGCAGAAGCACACAGTATTACTACCAAATCTTTTATAGAAGCTAGAAATAATATTAATATTACGAAGAAAACAAGATCATCAATGAATAGTGTGTTTCAGTTTCAAAAATTTGTAGCAAAACTAAACAAGATGGATGGGTGATATACATGTTGGAAACAGTTAAGGTTCAAGAATGACTTGAGTACAAACAAACCTGAGATAATTCTCTTAGGGGGAAGAAGTGGTGCATCAGGGTCATATGACATGCTAAGGCATCTTCCCCAAAAAGCATCGAAGGTTGTGAATGGGCGTCCATGGACATCATTAACATCCCATGGTTCATAGAGCAAATCCGCATTAAAGGAACGCACAGTTATGCCTTGAGCAGTTTAAAACCTCCTTCGCACGGTCGATCCCTAACCAGTGATATAGGATCTGCAACACAAAGATAGCAACACTAAGCATTAAATTGAAAACCTTGATTTGTCATTTTTATTTCATCAATTATGTAATGGAAATACAAAAGTTCATTAACTAAGAACACAAGTAACTAAAACAAAATTGTTATTAAAAAAAATCAATAGAGTGTGCTTGGATGGAGAATTTTAAGATTACTTAGAATTTATCAAATGAAGAAATTTAAATTAACAGAAATTAATTTTTTTCAGAATTTGTGAAGTTTCATGTTTGGGTAATATAAAAATAAAATGAAATTTAAAGATATAATTTAATGTTCATATATCAATGGTAGTTATAAAGATAGAATTTGAAAAAATGACATATTTTAATATGGAATTTAAACTTTGAGATTTGTGGCATCCAAATTCCAAATTTTTTATTTTCCTACAATTTTAAATTCCTAATATTTATGCATCCAAATAAGAGAATTTGTGCATCCAAATAAGAAATTGGTGCATCTAAATAAGAAATTGGTGCATAGTAAACTTGAAATTTTAACTTTTTAACAAATTTTATGCAGATGAACATCTATAATTGAACATATCCTAACTTTTTATGCATCAATTATGCAGATGAACATATCGTAATTGAATAATCTGTTCCCAATCTTGGTAAAGAAGGACCACTATACTGTAAACAATCAAATAACAATTTTGCCCCAATCAAACAACCTCAGCACTGTCAGCAGAAAATGAACAGTAAATCACCCCAAAAAAGCAACACGGTAGGTAAAAATTATTATACAAATTCATTGAATTAATCAAGACCCCAGACCAATTCAGCTATCCATCAAAGCACCAACCTTTGAATTTGATATTTTGATTAAAAAACAAATCGAATTACTTTTCACCAACCTGTAGATATACATACCAAACTAAGAAATTTACCGAACAGAACATAACCCAGAAGAAGAAAGATTTTCAGAAAGCCATAGAAATCAGATCTATGCTAACTAAAGGATTTCAAGACGCCATCTTGGGGGGGGGGGGGGGGGGGGGGTGGGGTGGTGGGTGTAACATAAGAATTAATAAAATTAGGGTTACAGAAAAGGAAAGAGAACTAAGAACTAACCATATAAGTGGTTGAAGAAGAGCCGAGTGGCACCAGTGGAAATAACAACCTCAAGGAGAGAAGAAACACTGTCAGTGGACTTCTTTGTGATGAGAGAAGTGCCCAAACTCCTCAAAGAGGAATCAAGATGAGCCAAGCTGTGTTTCAGCCACCATCTTGAGACCCTTCCAGGGTAATAAGGGCCTTCTTCCTCAGGTGCCCATATGAATACACATACCACAGCTCCACTTCTCACAGCAGCCGCTAAAGCTGGGTTATCTTCAACCCTCAGATCTCTCCTGAACCAGACTACACTGCACCCACCACCTGACATCTCCAAAAATATTTCACCAACCAACAAAACCCAGAAGAGGAGCAATTTTCTATGTCAAAACGATGATATCCCATATGACATATCCTTCTCAAAGTTTTAGTCTTATCTTTTTCCTTTACTTCACAGGCTTTTGATAGTCTTATTATGAGGATGGTATTTTAGACCCTTCAGCAAGGAAAAAGTGAAAAACAAAGGGCTAATTTCATTATTTTAGAAGTGAAAGACTTGATTTTTAGACTCAGATAAAAAAAAAAGATTTGCTTTTTAGCCTTATCTTTTACTTTTCTTTCTTTTTTCCCTAAAGTTTTGGGTGAATTATTCTCCCATGCAGTGGGTCTAGTCTTTTATAGACGAGTTGCTACTTGCTGCTACTTTGCTAAAAAGAAGGGGCTTTGGGTATGGGGAGAAGAAAGTGAAGGGGGGCGGGGGTTGTCCTAATCGAGTAATAGACTAATAGGTGACTATGATTAGTTAATGGCTGAATGCAGTGGGTGGTTTACAACAAATTGATAGGCAAACTGCAGCCACAACTTTAATTTTCTGGATTTTTAGATTTCTCTTATCTTATTAGCAACAAAACAAATCCCATCCACCTCACCTCTCTAGGTCCTTCACAAATCCTGTCTTTGACAGGGTGGAAAATTTTGCTACCTTGTTTGGCAAATTTGCTTTTTAAAATGGCATCAAAATATTGCAGGACTTTTCTTCTATACAAATATATTAAAAACATAAAGTATTTTGCAATTTATTATAGTAGAGTTTTTTCAATTTTGTTTAATGACAATTTTTTTTGCCAAATAGTAAGAAGGTTATTAATAAAGATGAATCGAAACATTTACATCTTTAACTAAGATATCAAATAACTAAGAAGACTCGAGACCCTCTCATCTAGAACAACGCATAGAGTGTTTATAGAAAGCTGCAACATTGTGCTTTCAAAAAGTGTATCTAAACTTGACTGACTCAAATAGGGGCTGCATTGCGAGAATATCAAGGAGAACTCCGATATTAGCATCAACCCTCACCCCAGTCGTGACACATTGTACCAAGCATATAGAGTCAGTCTCAAGGATTACTTTTTTGCAATCATAATCCGCACATGCAGTCATAGCTACCTGAAGGGTAAGAGCTTCCGCCTGTAAAGCACTGACACAAGAGAGACCGCCACTTCCACTCCAGTAATGAAGCTCCCAAGAGAGGATCTGAGTACTCAACCATAAGCGCATTGAAGGGCCTTGAAAAATGCACCATCATAGTTCACATTCACAAAACCATTAGGAGGTCTGCTCCAACCATGGTTAACTCTGCTTCCAATCACAAGTAATTGGACGGATTGTACCAAGAGAGGCTTAGCATGGCTGGCTTCATTAAACTTTCTAATATGATCCATCATCAGTTGGACGGCAGTGATAGACTCAACAAAAATATCATTGTAGCATCTCATATTACGACACTTCCATAGACGCCACAATCCAAACATAGAGAGAGTTGCATTACCAAAGTTCTGCCGCCCAATGCCATCATAATACTTCAAGAAGTATTTCCAGTACCACATGAAATCATCATCATCAAGACATCCAAAATCCATTTGCAGAGGGTACCCAAACCATAAACTCCTAGCATATTCATATTTAAAGAATAGGTGTACCTGAGTTTCCTCATCTTCACCATATTGAGGGCATCTATTGTCTACCAAGATCCGACGTCTCACCAAATTAGCATGCACTGCCAAGAATTGTTAGCAGTATTTCCACAAAAATATTTGCAGTTTATGAGGCATACTAAGGGACCAGATGGAATCCCAAAACTCAGATTGCTGACTCATACTACTAGACTCTCCTGGACCCTACTTCCATCCTTAACATGATGCCATATGTACCTATCAGAACACCCAAGAAAACTAAGGGGAAGGGATAGCACACAATGAGCTTCCTCAGGATTGAAAAGATGGTTATCAAGCTCAATATCCCAAGACTTACTTTCCTCATCAACGTGATCCATCACTAAGAGAGACATAAGCGGGTGACGAGAGAGAGGGAGAAATGGTTGCCTCGTGTTTAACCAAGGGTCGGTGAGGATGTGAACATTCTGTCCATCCCCAATTCTCCGACGAAGACCAACATTAAGAACTTGTAGGTCTTGCACAATACTCTTCTAACCCTAAGAAATGCTCCGCCCCTCTTTAGTAGTGAGTATATGACCATTAGGGTAATATTTTCCTTCCAAAATCTGAGAGAGGATTGAAGCATGAGTATTAAAAACTCGTCATCCAATCTTTGCAAGCATTGATACATTAAAACACCTCGGGTCCTTGAAACCTAAACCACTAGCTAGTTTAGGCTTAGCTAATTTATCCCAAGATCCCCAATGAATCCCAGTTTTCTTGCCTGTGCTACCCCACCAAAAATTAGCCATCACACGAACAATATCATGACACACAGTAACCAGTAGAAGGAAGCAAGACATAGAGTAGATATGCATGGCCATAGAAACATATTTGAGAAGGACTTCTTTACTAGAAGGAGAGAGATATTGTTCTGCCCGCCCTTGAATATCGTTCTCAATCCACAATCTAGTATCTTCATAAACTTTCTTCTTTGAGGCACCAAATCCAGCCAAGAGTCCCAAATATTTCCCAAATCCCTCAGTACATTGGATTCCCATAAGGTTGCAAAGAGTAGTACGACTATTAGTGGAGACATTTTTACTGAAGAAGACACCACTCTTTTCAAAGTTAATAAATTGATCAGACTCGCCAGCATAGGTAATCAGGATCTCCTTAACACAAGATGTCTTCTTAAAGGTAGCCTTGCACATAAAAATCGAGTCATCGACAAACAAGAGGTAGGAAAGCTTCAGACCATTAGGTACAAGTCTAATACCCCGAAAAAGACATTCCTCTTCACGTTTCCTAATTAAGGCCAAGAGCCCCTTAGCACAAAGCACAAATAAGAAGGGTGATAGAGGGTCTCCTTGTTTGAAGCCTCGAGAAGGTCGAATCACACCAGACGACTCACCATTAACCATTACATTGTAAATGACAGAAGTAACACACCCCATAATCCACTTAATGAACATATCATCAAACCCAATCCGAGACAAAACAACCAACAAAAAACTCCATTCGACTTGATCATATGTTTTAGCCATATCAAGATTAAGCACCATTTCTTCCCCAGTCACACCATGTTTCTGCCTCAAAGAGTGCAAAACTTCATGATACAATTGATTAGTTATATTTTAGACTATTAATCTTTTAAAGCTTCGATTTTTTGTCGTTTGATAATTGAAACTTAAAATCAATGCCATTAGTGAATTCAAATTATAAGTCTATTAATTTGAAACTAAAAATGATAATTTTTACATCCTAAAACTCAAAAGTTTAATAGATACAAGCATGTAAATTAAGTATTTTGTAGGTAGAAAAACTCAATTGTGATGGTCATGAGTTCATCATCCTAAGTCATTATTCTATATATGTGTATTTCTCTTCTTATTTGTATATTAAAATAGAACATTAAATTTATACATATTAGCTTCATTGCGAGTGCGCAGTGTTTGTGAAAGTCATTTCAGCATAGTACCCACAATTTTACAATTTAGTAGCAAATTAACACATGTACGTGCGAGATATTTTCATATTACATCACACTATTTGCAACTTTAAACTTATTTAAATTTATTGTATATATGCGTGTCAATCTGTATTTTTTAATATATAAAATGTGATTACAAATTTTACTTTTGCTATTTTATTTTTAGAACAAACTACATAAAAGTACCCAAAATTATATAGTCGATTTCAAAAAGTACTCGAACTATAAAAAGTTACATTTCGATACCCGACCTATAATGTCGATTTCAAAATAATAACTCTGTTAGATTTTCCATCCAAACCCAATTAACTACCTATGTGGCAAATAGTAAATACCACTCAGCATCTGATGTGACAAATTTTCAATGGGTATTTTGGGAACAATTTTAATTCATTTTCCCTCTTCCTCTTCACCAATTCATCATATTCATCTTCCCCAATTATTTTATCAATCATCACCCAAGATCCAAAATCCAAAGCCAAAATCTAAAATTTAAAATCCAAAATCCAAAATTAATCTTCCCCAATTTTACCCAGAATCTTCAAACCTCGAATTCAAAAACCCAGGATCCAAAATTAATGGATTCAAGACAAATATAAATGTGTCTTGCAACTTTTCAAAAACCCAGAATCCAAGAACCCAAAATTCACCCGAAAAGAGATCGAAAAAGTAGAGAAAGTTGGGAACCTTTTTAATGGGCATTTTGGATTAATATAAAATGTGTAATTAATGTGGTAATTACCATGATGATGGCTTTGATATTATCTCTAGTAAGTTTGATGGCGTTTTGCAAATTATCCTCTTTAGATTCACTTACTTTGGCATTGTCACTGTAAAGCCAACAACTATGACATATACTGATTTTTCTTCTTGCAATATCCCCATAAACTCGTCAAGCCCTTCCTGCAAGCTCGTCCCAAAATGCCTTCTGGTAAATAATATTTTTCGTAAGCGAAAAAACAAGTTCCTCGATGTTCACAGCGGACCCGATCTGAGTCATGACAGTTCAAACTGTTGAGTCCACCTCGTACCTCACTAACTCCCAGAACTCGATACATTTGCGATTAAAGAGCTTCATAATGCAAAGCTTGTGTATCTGGCTCCAAAATGGGTCATATTAGGTGAAGGCCATGTCAGAGTGGTCGTAGGTGAGATAACTGGTGGCGATGGTGGCGGGGCGGGGCGATTGGAGAATATTTTGTCTTGGAATTGGAGGACTTGTCTGGCGACATCTAGGTTTGAAATAGCCACCATGTACAAAAAACCCATGCGTAGGTGGTGGAAATGTCATTGTATTGCTTAGCCAGCTTAGCAAGCCCACAATGGGTTAGTTGCTCCATCATTAACAACTAATTGGGGAAGAAAGACAAGTATATGTCGGAGTTGTCTTGAATCCATTAATTTTGGATTATGGGTTTTTGGATTCGAGGCTTGAAGATTCTGAGCAAAATTGGGGAAGATTAATTTTGGATTTTGGATTTTAGCTTTGGATTTTGGATGATGATTGATGAAGTAATTGGGGAAGATGAAGATGATGAATTGGTGAAGAAGAATAAGGGAGATGAATTAAAATTGTTCCCAAAATACCCATTGAAAATTTGTCACATCAGACGTTGAGTGACATTTACTATTTGCCACAAAGGTAATTAACTAGGTTTAGATGGAAAATCTAACGAAGGTACTTTTTTTGAAATCGACATTATAGTTTGAGTATGAAAATGTAACTTTTTATAGTTTGGGTACTTGTTGAAATCGACTCTATAGTTTGAATATTTTTATGTAATTTGTAACGACATGTCCCGAATTTCAGGATTAGATTAGTGACTAATCAAGGATTAGTGAGATTAATCGGTGATTAGTGGGGTACTTTCGGACGGATGGTGCAAAATGATGATTTTGCCCCTGGATTGGGAAAAATGTTGACTTTTCGTTCTGTCGGTCAAATGGATTTTGGCCGATGACTGTGACATAGTTCGGGACATCACGAGTCCATAGACAGGTGACACGTCCGATTCCGACATTCGAGGAAGAAGTTATGACGTTCGGAAGTTCAGGGGTATTTTAATAACTTGGTTAAAAGGGGCAAATAGTTGAATTTTGACCCAGGAGGTCTGATGACCGAGGGCCGAGGACCATTACGTAGATCGGGTCGATACGAATCCATAGACAGGCGGCATGCCGAAATAGGAAGTCGAACGGGAAAGTTATGGGTCACGGAAGTTCGATTGCACTATACACACATTACGAGATAATGATGAGGTGGCATTATCTGATTGGTCAGATATTTAGGTGGGACCCATGGATGAGTGACAAGTGTCACTCATCCCATTGGCCCAAACACCCATTTTGTGGATCTAAATGATGATTGGTCCACTTGTTTTATTTTAATCATATTTCCCTAACCACTTTCCATCCTAGCCCTTCATCTCACGCTTCCCCTTCATCCTGGCCGTCCATCTCATCTCCCTCTCACCTGATCACTAACATCCACCCTCCCTGTTTTCTCACAAACCCGAACACCACCATTTTTCCATTTCCTTGAACAAAACACACACCACATCACACCATCACCCTACTTGGATCAATACGGTTGTGTGGGAAATTGGGAAAGACTGAAAGTGATGAAGACGGCGGTCCACGACGGCTCACGGCACCGTGGGAGGGGGGGGGGGGTAAGTCAAACCAAACCCGAGAGCCCATTTCTATTTTCAAAAATTGAAAGTTGAGATTTGGTTGATGATTTGAGATCCTTTTGATTCTAATGAGACCTAGGGACCAAGGAGACTTGAGGAGGATCGATTTGGATGGAAATGGATGGCTAGAGGGCTAAGAAACCAAGCTTGAAGATCAAGCTCACGGCTTGTTCATGAAAAGTATGATTTCAGTGGGTTTTTCTGTGTTTTTAATAGCTAGAAAGATTAGGTTTGATGTTAGGAAGGTTTAGGAATTGAAAGGGGAAAGAAAGGATGGAAAATAAGGGAGATTGGACAGTGAACCGGTCGCGCCGGTTCAGTTCGAACCAAGTGAACCCGGTTCTCTGAAGGTTGAAGAAGGTGAATAGTACTGGCGCGTGGGCTTCATGAACAGCCCCTTTAGGCGACGCATGGGGGCGCGTGAAGCACATTTTAGGGAAGTGTTCAATATATGAATTAATCTATTCGATGTAACGAACATTTTGGGACTGGTTTCGTGTCACGGACACCGTCTCGATATTGTTCGGGACATCCGAAGGTTTAGGATCGAGTTTAAAAATAGTTAAAAATTCGAGAAAATTACGGGGCTTCAATGAGAGGTTAATAATGCAGTTAGTAATCCTCTAGATTGATTTGGACAGGTTTGGGAGTCCCGGTGACGACGATTAGCCCGGTGAGGCTTACGACACGCAAATCGAGGCGGCGGCTTAGGCTGGTCTGTGAGTGGGCCTTAATTTCTAAACTGTGATGTATGCATAAATGTTTTATATATTTTATGGATGTTATTCTATGATGATGATTTGGATGATTGTGATTTATATGGTTTCACGCATTTCGAGGTGATTTACGTGCTTGCACATAAATCGAGGTTTACGGTTTTGCACTGATTTTCTGTGCTTATAGTTTTGGAAATGATTTCATGAACTGGTTTTGGATTTGAAAAGGTAAACTCGGGTTTGAGACCCATTTGTTTTGGAAACCCTCAGACTCAAAGTCCATTTAGTTACGTTCTCGGGCCAGAGGCCCAATTGGTTCTTGAATCGATTTCGGATTTGGAAATATGGATCGGGCACGAGACCCATTTGATTTACGAACTCTCTGACCTGAAGTCCATTTGAATTAACAAGGCATTGGGCTAGAGGCCCAGTTGGTTTACGTATCGGGCTCGAGGCCCAGTTGACTTACGTATTCGGCACTAGGCACATTTGGTTTACGAAATCGGGCACGAGACCCAGTTGGTTTGTGAATTCGGGCTTAGAACCCAGTTATGGTTTACGATTGTGATTTCGGGTCGGGGACCCATAAATGGATTTATGGTTCATGACAGTTTATGTGGACCCCCGTGAACCCTTGAAAGGATTTTATGGTTCATGACGGTTTATGGGGACCGGGCATGAACCCTTGAAAGGTTTTGAGAATGTTTTCTAATGGTTTTTCGTATACCATCCTTTATATGTGTATTGTCTCCTCCGGGGAGGGTCGTTAGCCTAGGTGGACCCCAGAGTAGTCACGGAACACTGACTGAGTGGAGTCGCCCCCGTTGGGTTCCTTACTCTCAGAAAGGCTATGGATTTTAACCCCTAGGGAGGGTCATCGATCTACGGACATTGACCTAGGTGGACCCTAGGTAGACTTGGGCTTTGAGACGCCGAGTAGCACGCACGTAGCTCTAGTTACCGTGACAGGATTGGTTATATGAAATATATGATAAACATCATTTCTTGGTTTTGCGAAATTGTGTTTTAGGGATAATAAATGGATTTGGGCTGATGTCAGAGCCCACCCCTAATCCCCCAGGATTAGGGACTAAACCCTGCTCCCGTCTGACTTACGCATGACACGAAGGCTAAACTGACGTCCAACCTTCATGTGACACGTAAGTCGGACAAGGGATTCTCGAACCAACCGTACCGAAGCTTCTAGACTTCCCAGAGTGTGCCGAATCTACCGTGGATCGTGCGTGTGATGTCTCCGTCTCTCTCGACCAACAGCCCGCGCCGCAACAACCTAGAGGGTATCGAAAACACGAAAAGACTATGAGTGGACAAAAATAAAGTTTAAGTTTAAAAACATTTCATAAAACAAGGACAGTTATACCCTCCGTTTTAAAACCAATGCATGCATATCAATTTCATATCATAAACCATGTACAAAAACCAAACATATTTTTCCTTTTTCTCAAATCCCGGGCCTCAGCCCAAAACCATCGAAAAACCGTTATTGAACACCACATCATCACATCTCAGTGAAATCCAAAACACAATTGAAACCACATTCTCATCCATCGAACCTGCTGGATCTATCCGAGTCTTTAAACTCCCGAGTCTTTAAACTCAATCCAGGCCTGCCTTTAAACTCCGAGTCTTTAAACTCAACAGGCCTACGCGGGAAATATCAATATATCCGAGTATTTAAACTCCCGAGTCTTTAAACCCAATTCGGGCCCGTCCCCCGTCAATCACAATATCCGGGTCTTTAAACCCAATAACCAGATCCAGCAAATCCAATCCAAAACCATTTGAAAACCATTTCTAAATCCCTATCCAAACCCGAATCCGAAACCACTGGTCTGACGCCATTTCGGCATCCAGAACCGTCATTCCGAACCCAAATCCAGAACTCATATCCATTTCCTTTCCAGATCCGAGTCCGCAACCATCATTCCGTAAGCTAGCATCCGGAATTCCGATTCCAAAACCCGAAGTCACATTTCTGAAAACCACTTTTTCCGAAATCCTTTTACTTTCTTTGAAATCAAATCGTATTTCAAATCCCGAAATCAGATCATTAAACCAAGTTCAAATCACAAGATCCATCAAATCTCGTAAAACGTGAATTTTCGTAATTTTCTCGAAAAATGTGCAAAACCGTAAACCATCACAATCATAAATCAAATCATAGAATCAAGTATAAAAACATATAAAAACATATATGCATGCATCAAGAGTTAGAAAGCAAAGTCCATTCACAGACCATTCCGTCGTCGCCTCGATAGGCGCGCTCTTACGCTGTTCCCGGCCATTCCTTTATCCTCGGCTTTCCCGAACCTGTTCAAATCCCATGAAGAGGTTACTAACTACTTAATTAAACTTCTACTAAAGCCCCGTAATTTTCCCGTATTTTTAACTATTTTTAACCGAGGCTTAAAACCTTCGGACAGCCCGAAACATATCGAGCCGATGTCCGATTGACTTGAAACCAGCGCCAAAATGTTCGTTTCAACAAATACTTTAAAAGTCATGTTGGAACCTTCCTCAAACTCCATGCCACGCACCCACACGGGCCGCCCAAAGGGGCTGCTCGTGGGAGCCACGCGCCCAGCACAGTTCATCTTCAACCTCTGCCGAACCGGGTCCAGACCGGTTTACTTGAACCGGCGAGCACGGTTTTTGTCCAATTCTGGTCCGTTTTTATTCCTTAATGGTCCGTTAGGTTCGTCCCATCATCTATAACTAATCTAATTGATTTAAACGTAAGATTAAGGTCGAGTTATTACCTTACCAATCTCGTACATGAACGATCCCTGTTCCAAACCAGTTCCCACCTTCCCGACCGCCTTAAGCTTGGGTTTCGACCTAAACCGCCTTCTGGGACCTCCAGTAACAGATTCCAATCCTTACTATCGATCATCAAGCCTTGGGTCGCAAAGTACCATTTATAATTTCAAACGGCCATTCCTCGGGTTACCCTGTCACCGTGCACGACGGGCCTCCCAATCGAGCTCAAAGGCCTTCCAACAACTTTAGGAGCACTCTCTAGCTACTTAATTTGATCCCCATCCTCTAAAGCCAACTTTATCAATAATACAAATAAACAGAGGACTTACAGTTTGTTCCTTCTTCCGCCGCCGTGGGCTCCGCCGTGGCCTTACCGTGACCACCAGTCACCTCAGCACATCCTCTCCTCCATCTTCCTTCACAAATCGTCTTCATCTGAGCAAAGTCGAGGGGGGGGAGGGGTGTAATGGTCCACAATCAACATTGTCTCTCTGTTTTTTCCAGAATTTGAACTCCCCACCGTCCATGACGGCTTCCACAGCCGCTCCTCCTCATTGTCACCTTCCCCTCATCACACTGATCACTCACTCACCACTCACTATCACCAGGAGCTCACACACACAGAGTTGATTAGAAAATCCTCACGGTTTCTGTAACGACCCGTCCCGATTTCCGGGATTAGATTAGTGACTAATCTTGATTAGTGGGGTTGATCGGTGGTTAGTAGGGCGAAATCGGAAAAATGTGCAAAATGACTGTTTTGCCCCTAGTCGTGGGAAAAATGTTGACTTTTTGATCGGGCGGTCAAACAGACTTTGATCGATGACCGTGACGTAGTTCGGGACGTCACGAGTTCATAGACAGGTGGCACGTTCGATTCCGACATTCGAGGAAGAAGTTATGATGTTCGGAAGTCGAGGGGCATTTTGGTAATTTGGCATATTAGGGGCCAAATGTTGACTTTTTGACCAGGAGGTCAGATGGACGAGGGCCAAGGACCGTTACGTAGGTCTCGTCGATACGAATCCAATGACAGGCCGCATACCGAAATCGGAGATTCGACGACGAAGTTATGGTCACGGGAACGAATTAACGAACCGAGGCTCCGATTAAAATAATATTAAAATAATGAATAGTAACTGGGGACTGTGCACACCTGGATGAGTGACAAGTGTCACCCATCCCCTAATCTAAGCCCTAAAACCTGATCCATGTTTCCCTCCCAACATCATCATGATGTTTAATTAATTGTTAATTATAATTAATCATACTAAATCAACCATTTTCTTCTTTTCTTACCCGTGAACAATTGTGTGTGAGAACTGGGAGAATTGGCTCCCTTCCTCCCCCGTTCTTGAGAGAAAAATGAGAGATTAGAGGACTGTGATATCAGGGGAAACACGAGGGATTGAGAGGGTGTTGAATTCTGGGTTTCGGGTTTTAGAAATTTTGGGGGGAAAATTCAATTGTTGTGAATTGAGCCTTGTGGATCGAAATTGAGCTTGATTCTAACTTCCTGGGATTGAGACGAGTGAAACCCAACGAAAATTGAGAAGAATTGGGGTTGAATTGAGGAAGAACAGAAAGAAGAAGGTCTCTGAAATTTCGACCTTAAGTCGAAGAATTTGAGGCTTTTATTGATGCAATTGAGTTGGGGAAACAGTTTCCCATGGTCCATTGACACTTCTGGATGAATCAATTGGAAGAAATTAGCAGCCATTGACGGAATTCGATGAATGAACAGTGACGGGTGTTCTTCATTGTTCATCGTGAAATCGTTGGAATTTAGGTAAGTGATCGTGTAATTGAGTTTACAGATCTTAAATTGAACTAAATACGAAGCTAACTGAATGATCAATTGAAGTAATTAAGGCTGATTTGATAGGAAACCAACCGGGTCATCTCGCGGGCAAAAAGACCCGTTTATCAGTTAAACTGGTGAGGACGATGACACTGTAGCAGGCGCGTGGGTTTCACGCGCAGCCACTCATGGCGGCGAGTGACGGCGCGTGGGCACGAATCTCGAGGTGAGGTCAACATGACTTCTGTCCTATTTAATGTAACGGACATTTTGGGATTGGTTTCGTGTCGATCGGACACCGTCTCGATATTGTTCGGGACGTCCGAAGGTTTTAAATCTAGTTTAAAAATAATTAAAAATTCGGGAAAATTACGGGACTTTAATAGGATGTTAGTGACCATCTAATGTGATTTGGACAGGATTGGGAGTCCCGGTGATAGTGGTGTGGCCCGGGAGGGCCTATGGCACGCGTATCGAGGTGTATCGTTAAACGGTCTGTGATTGGACTTTGGTTTTATAAATCCTATGCATGCTTAAATGTGTTATATGTTTTATATACGTGATTTCTATGATGGTGATTGTGAGTATTGATTTCGGGTATGTTGCACGTATTTCAAGGTGTTTTCCGTATTTCACGTATATCGAGGTTAACGGTTTTATTGTGGTTTTATGTACTTGTGGTCTAATAAATAATGTGATAAAAGGGTTTTGAACTTGGAAAGATGAACTCGGGCTTATAACCCAGTGGTTTTGGAAACCTCGGACTTGGAGTCCAATTGAGTTATGAAATCGGGCCGGGGGCCCAGTTATTTATGAAATCGGGCCAGGGGCCCAGTTGTTACGAAATCGGGCTGAGACCCATTTGAGTGATATTATCGGGCCAGGGGCCCAGTTGATTCACGAATTCGGGCCGTGGGCCCAGTGGTTTATAAAATCGGGTCGTGGGCCCAGTAGTTTACAAAATCGGGCATGGGGCCCAGTTGGGTTATAAATATGATTTCGGGTCTAGGACCCTATGTTAATAAATGTGATTTCGGGTCAGGGACCCTAAATGGAATTGTGATGTTTTGTGGGAATTTCGGGCAAGGCCCATTGTAATGTTGTGAAATGATTTATAAAACTGTTTTCCATATACCATCTGGATACGAGGATATATGATGGTCTCCTCCAGGTGTTTGGGACACTGGGGAAGTCACGGTGCATTGCCTGCGAGGGGTCATTATACGGAGTTACCGGACCGTATAATGATTCAGGAGCAGGATTGCTATGATTGACGTTAGGGACATCAGACATCTGTGATGTCAGAGATATGGACTCGGAGAGACCCCGGGCAGCACGCGTTGCTTATTATACCGTGAGATATGACGCTTGGGACGTCAAGCATCTGGGACGCAAAGCATCCGGGTTGCTGGGGATGGTAATGGTAACTATAAATTAATGCATCTATGAAATGGCTTTTCGGTTGGAATTGTGTTTATGTGATAAAAATGAATTATGGGTTGATGAAATGGTATTTTGGGTCGAGGACCCTAAATGGTTTTGGAATTATGGATTTATGTTTATGATTTTGGGCGGTGGCCCACATGGTTTTTGTATGTATGGATGTGGTATTCCACGGTTTTGGGCTGAGTTCCCACAATTGGTTTTGAGTTAACGGTTTTTGGGCTAAGGCCCTAATGGCTTGGTTGAACAAACGTTTTGGTTACTGGTTTTCGTGGCATGCATACGTTTTTATTGGAGGGTATAAATGTCTTATAACTGTGTTTAATAAAGTTAATGATTTTCGTCCACTCACAGCTTTTATTGGTTTTAATGTCCTTCAGGTTGATCACGGATGCGACTGCAGCAGAGAATGGGACATTGCACGTCTCCTCCATCGATCCTTGCGCACTCTGGATGCCCCGTTTGGGCAGTGACTTTTGGTTATCCCTTGTCTGACACCTCTTTTTGGACGGGAGCAGGGCACATTCCACGGTAATCCGGGTGGGATTGGGATGGGTCCTGTCAGTTTCCCTCTCCCTGTTTCTGCACTTTTCCACCATTGCACGGTTCAAAATCGTGCATTTTGTAGCCATGCACATACTAACCTTTTTACAAACCTCTAGGTCTCCCCCACGTGTCCCATTCTCTATGGACAGTACATAAATATCCAACCCCACAAAGCCAATTGGGCCATATCTGATTGGCTCAAGGTGAAAAGACCAAAATGCCCCTAGGTCCAAAATTACCATTTTGCCCTTCAACTTCTCAGACCCATAACTAATCCGTCCGACGTCTGATGACAGCATGCCGCCTGTCGTTGTACTCAGGACGTCGAGACCTATCTAACGGTCCTCGATCTACGTGAAAAATCAAAAGTCCAATAAAAAGTCAACATTTTCCTCTATTTAGCCAAAATTACGATAACGCCCCTAACCTTCCGAGCGTCATAACTTTCCCTCCGATTGTCCAAATCGGACGTGCCACCTGTCTACGGACTCGTGACGTCCCGAACTACGTCACGGTCATTGGTCAACGCCCAATTGACCGCCCGAACTAAAAGTCAACAATTTGCCCAAACTAGGGGTAAAATCGTCATTCTACATCCAAAGTCCAAAAGTAACCAACTAACCACCGATTAACTCAGTTAATTTATCACTAATCACTTCGCTAATCCTGACTCCCGGGACGGGTCGTTACAATCTACCCTCCTTAAAAGAATTTCGTCCCGAAATTCCGAATCTCGTACTCCACTCCTGGGTCTCCTACCCGGTGGTCAATTCTCGCCAAAACCAACTGTTCTAAGTACGCCACAAAATTCCTGTTACTAATTCAGCACTTCAGACACTCTCTCAAGTCGAACGTACCCTTTTTTTTTCGTACCACTCACTGGGACTTCATGGTGTACGCAAGGGAAAACTCTATGAAAAGAAAACAAAGATATTTAAAAATACCTCATATCGATCAGTTATAGTCACTCATTTCTCAAGCCCTTCCGTCATCCGTCAACGGAATCACCATGGTCCCCCAATCATGCCATCACAACGACTTAGTCCATCTTAATACCATCTCCTAACACTCCCTACACTCAGTGTCGCCAAGTACGTCTGTTAAGGAGGGTTTACAAATCCTAGCATTTCCACCACGAGTTTTCCAACTTATTTTCACCAGCCTTAGGCGATCCTCAATTTCTACAGATCACTACCTCGCTTGAGCACGAATCCTCATCCAGAGTCATTCACCGAGCAACCACTACCTCGGCTGCACCTAGCAGCACCGTCTCCAATCCGGCCATAAGTCGGTCCAAACCATAAGGACTACGATACCACAAACCCCAACTCACAGTGGTCCCACGGGGTACCTCAGATCATCTCCGTCATCCGGGTTATCCAACCCTAAACTACCCTTGGTTCACTACAGCCTTACCACTCGGGTCGTCATACCCGACTAAGACCATCACTAGGGGGAACAATCCCTCGAGTCTCACAGTAGTTCCTAGACCCTAAGATCAAGGCATCCGGCCACTCGTAGCCGCACAATTCCAACTCAACCCAACTGACCAAAGGTCACCAATCCATCTGATCAACATCCAAACGCCATCCGGCCCAACCGGCCACCCACAATCGGCCTCCTCGGCCTCCGTATCTCACTAACTCCACGAGCTACTCTCAGGCCCCTCAGGCCGACCAACTTGCTCATCTCTAGCTCACTGGCTACCTTCTTGGTTACTTCTGCTAGCGTATCTCCGACCCTATGGTCCATCCATCAAGCAAAACCAGTGCCAACACACTAACCGTTCCGGCCTTAAGCTGACGTACGTCACACCTCGTACTGCGTATCGAGCGACTAACACCCTCAATCGTTGCTATCTAACCCCCTCAAACGTACTATCACTGTCGTATCCAGGTTGCTGACGGGCTGTTCCGCGTCGAGACATCACATCCCAATAGCGTCACACCACCCAAGTCGACTAACCAACGACTCTGGGAACCAAACCTCTTGCAGAACATACGAGACCTCGCTCTGATACCAATTTTCAGAGCCCACCACTAATCCCCCAGGATTAGGGACTAAACCCTGCTCCCGTCTAACTTACGCATGACACGAAGGCTAAACTGACGTCCAACCTTCATGTGACACGTAAGTCGGACAAAGGATTCTCGAACCAACCGTACCGAAGCTTCCGGACTTCCCAGAGTGTGCCGAATCTACTGTGGATCGTGCGTGTAATGTCTCCGTCTCTCTTGACCAACAGCCCGCGCCGCAACAACCTGGAAGGTATCGAAAACACGAAAAGACTGTGAGTGGACAAAAATAAAGTTTAAGTTTAAAAACATTTCATAAAACAATGACAGTTATACCCTCCGTTTTAAAACCAATGCATGCATATCAATTTCATATCATAAACCATGTACAAAAACCAAACATATTTTTCCTTTTTCTCAAATCCCGGGCCTCAGCCCAAAACCATCGAAAAACCGTTATTGAACACCACATCATCACATCTCAGTGAAATCCAAAACACAATTGAAACCACATTCTCATCCATCGAACCTGCTGGATCTATCCAAGTCTTTAAACTCCCGAGTCTTTAAACTCAATCCAGGCCTCAATAATCCGAGTCTTTAAACTCAACAGGCCTAAGGGGAAAATATCAATATATCCGAGTCTTTAAACTCCCGAGTCTTAAACTCAATCCGGGTCTTTAAACCCAATCCGGGCCCGTCCCCCGTCAATCACAATATCTAGGTCTTTAAACCCAATAACCAGATCCAGAAAATCCAATCCAAAACCATTTGAAAACCATTTCTAAATCTGTATCCAAACCCGAATCCGAAACCACTGGTCTGACGCCATTCCGGCATCCAGAACCGTCATTCCGAACCCAAATCCAGAATTCATATCCATTTCCTTTCCAAATCCGAGTCCGCAACCATCATTCCGTAAGCTAGCATCCGGAATAACCATTCCGAACCCAAACCTGAAATTCCATTTCAAGTCCCGAATCGAATCCCGAATCGTCACCCGGAATTCCGATTCCAAAACCCGAAGTCACATTTCCGAAAACCACTTTTTCCGAAATCCTTTTACTTTCTTTGAAATCAAATCGTATTTCAAATCCCGAAATCAGATCATTAAACCAAGTTCAAATCACAAGATCCATCAAATCTCGTAAAACGTGAATATCCATAATTTCTTCGAAAAACGTGCAAAACCGTAAACCATCACAATCATAAATCAAATCATAGAATCAAGTATAAAAACATATATGCATGCATCAAGAGTTAGAAAGCAAAGTCCACTCACAGACCATTCCGTCGTAGCCTCGATACGCGGGCACTTACACCGTTCCCGGCCATTTCGCTATCCTCGGCTTTCCCCAACCTATTCAAATCCCATAACGAGGTTACTAACTACTTAATTAAGCTTCTACTAAAGCCCCGTAATTTTCCCGTATTTTTAACTATTTTTAACCGAGGCTTAAAACCTTCGGACAACCTGAAACATATCGAGCCGATGTCCGATTGACTCGAAAACCAGCGCCAAAATGTTCGTTTCAACAAATAATTTAAAAGTCATGTTGGAACCTTCCTCAAACTCTGTGCCACGCGCCCCCACGCGCCGCCCAAAAGGGCTGCGCGTGGGAGCCACGAGCCGCCCAAAAGGGCTGCGCGTGGGAGCCACGAGCCCAGCACAGTTCATCTTCAACCTCTGCCGAGCCGGGTCCAGACCGGTTCGGTTCAGACCGGTTTACTTGAACCGGCGAGGAAGGTTTTTGTCCAATTCTGGTCCGTTTTTATTCCTTAATGGTCCGTTAGGTTCGTCCCATCATTTATAACTAATCTAATTGATTTAAACATAAGATTAAGGTCGAGTTATTACCTTACCAATCTCGTACATGAACGATTCCTGTTCCAAACCAGTTCCCACCTTCCCGACCGCCTTAAGCTTGGGTTTCGACCTAAACCGTCTTCTGGGACCTCCAGCAACAGATTCCAATCCTTACTATCGATCATCAAGCCTTGGATCGCAAAGTGCCATTTATAATTTCAAACGGCCATTCCTCGGGTTACCCTGTCACCGTGCACGACGGGCCTCCCAATCGAGCTCAAAGGCCTTCCAACAACTTTAGGAGCACTCTCCAGTTACTCAATTTAATCCCCATCCTCTAAAGCCAACTTTATCAATAATAAAAATAAACAGAGGACTTACGGTTTGTTCCTTCTTCCGTCGCCGTGGCCTCACCGTGACCACCAGTCACCTCAGCACATCCTCTCCTCCATATTCCTTCGCAAATCGTCTTCATCTGAGCAAAGTCGAGAGAGGGGGGGGGGGGGGGGGAGGAGGGTAATTCTCCACAATCATCACTGTCTCTCTGTTTTTTCCAGAATTTGAACTCCCCACCGTCCACGACGGCTTCCACGGCCGCTCCTCCTCATTTTCACCTTCCCCTCATCACACTGATCACTCACTCACCACTCACTATCACCAGGAGCTCACACACACAGAGTTGATCAGAAAATCCTCACGGTTTCCCTCTCCCTGTTTCTGCACTTTTCCACCATTGCACGGTTCAAAATCGTGCATTTTGTAGCCATGCACATACTAACCTTTCTAGAAACCTCTAGGTCTCCCCCACGTGTCCCATTTTCTATGGACAGCACATAAATATCCAACCCCACAAAGCCAATTGGGCCATATCTGATTGGCCCAAGGTGAAAAGACCAAAATGCCCCTAGGTCCAAAATTACCATTTTGCCCTTCAACTTCTCAGACCCATAACTAATCCGTCTGACATCCGATGACAGCGTGCCGCCTGTCGTTGTACTCAGGACGTCGAGACCTATCTAACGGTCCTTGGTCTACGTGAAAATCAAAATTCCAATAAAAAGTCAACATTTTCCTCTATTTAGTCAAAATTACAATAACGCCCATAACCTTTCGAACGTCATAACTTTCCCTCCGATTGTCCAAATCGGACGTGCCACCTGTCTACGGACTCGTGACGTCCCGAACTATGTCACGGTCATCGGTCAACACCCAATTGACCACCCAAACTAAAAGTAAAAAATTTCCCCAAACTAGGGGCAAAATCGTCATTCTACGTCCAAAGTCCAAAAGTAACCAACTAACCACCGATTAGCTCAGTTAATCTGTCACTAATCACTTCTTTAATCCCGACTCCCGGGACGGGTCGTTACAGCTGAGATCCCATATATGTTTGCTATGTTACGTATTTCTGTAAATGGTTTTGGGCAAGGTGTCATGACCCGTCCCAAATCCCCCGGGATTAACGTGAGATGCGCCTGATCCCGTCTGACACGAAGTGTCAGACTAGGGAAAATTCCGTCTGTAGCCCTCACCGGGGCTTCCAGAGTACGCCAGGATCGTAGGAGGAGGAGTGTGATGTCTCGTCTCTACTACAGCCCGCATCCGCGATCAACCTGAAGGGCATTAAAACCACGAAAACTGTGAGTGGACAAAATAAAGAATTTAATAAAATTCATTTACACAATAAGAAATTTATGCCCTTCACTAAAAGCATATGCATGTATTCGAAAACCATTTTAAAACATTCTCAAAACCTTTCAAGGGTTCATGCCCAGTCCCCATAAATCGTCATGACCCATATAAACCTTTCAAAGGTTCATGCCGGTCCCCATAAACCGTCATGAACCATAAATCCATTTATGGATCCCCGACCCGAAATCACAAAAGAACCGTAAATCATTACATGGGAACTCAGCCCAAATCAAACACACGTGGGACTCAGCCCAAAACCATTCTCAGTGAAATAACGAAACATAGAATGCGGGATCTCCGCCCTAAACCATTTCCAAAACATCGAATACGGGGTCTCCGCCCCAAATCACTATCTAAAACATGGAACACGGGGTCTCCGCCCCCAAATCACTTTCCGTAAATCTCATACGTATCGACATACGTATAACCCATCCGCGGCACTTCTGAGAAGATGCCAACTCGGGGCACACAACCCCTAGGGAACACATACCCGATATATGTCACGATTTCATCTCTATACTAGTGTGCACACCACTCGGGGTCTCACTCCGAGTCTTCCCCCATGAATTCTCCATCTGGGAGGCTCTATCTCTGGATCTAGTTCGAGCTCTATCTTCGGATCTAGTTCGCACATCTATTTGGAATCTAGTCCGGGACCACATCATAACTCATAACTCCCACTCTTGGAATGAGATCCTTATGGGGATACCCATTCTGGTATGTGGATCGTAACTCTCCAGGTCGACGTCTGGAAGAGACCATATAAATCATATGGAGGGTATAATTCATTTTCCAAATACTTTCTTTCTCAAAACATTTCTCAACTGGGTCTCATACTCGATTCATCTCAACAGCATTCCTCGAATCCGATTCAAATCCACTTTCCAGGCCTCGGCCTAAATCTTCAGTTCAACAGGGTCTCGTGCCCGAATTCTCATTTCATAAACCGAACTGAGACTCAAGCCCGATGTTACAATCAACTGGGCCTTTAGCCCGATATCACAAATAACTGGGCCCTAAGCCCGAAACCATAACTCAACTGGGCCTCAAGCCCGATTTCACAACCAATGGGGCCTCAAGCCCGATACTACAATCAAAGGGGCCTCAAGCCCGAGATTACAACCAAATGGTCTCAAGCTCGGATTCGTAAACCATTGGGGCCCTCGGCCCGATCGTATAACTCAAATGGACCCTCGGTCCGATTCCTCGTCAAATCAAATAGACTCCAAGTCCGAGAGTTTATAAATCAAATGGGCCTCGTTCCCGATGTCATATTTCCAAATACAAAACCAATTTATTAAACCCTCATTGAAAACCTAGCACGTATAAGCATCGTATAAAACCAGAAATCTCAAAATACGTGCAAATACGTAAATCCTAGGCTACCACAAACAAATGCACTCATGGCATCACAAAACATATTCTAAAACAATTATAAAACATTTATGCATGCATCAATTTTGAAAGAAAGGTTCACTCACAGACCGTCCAAAGCTGCACCTCGATACGCGTGCCATAAGCCTGTCCCTGGCCAATCGTCGCCTTCGGGGTTCCCGAACCTGTCCAAATTAATTTATAGGGTTAATAAATACTTAAATAACCCCTCACTAAAGCCCCGTAATTTTCCGAAATTTCTAATTATTTTTAAACTCGATCCTAAACCTTCTAACGTCCGGAACTATATCAAAACGATGTCCGATCGACATGAAACCAGTCCCAAAATGTTCGTTACATCAAATAGATGAAATTATATGTTGGAACCTTCCCCATATTGTGCCCCACGCGCCGCCCAAAGGGGCTGCGCGTGAAGCCCATGCGTGATGCACTGTTCATCTTCAACCTTTAGCAGACTGGTCTGAATCGGCCGGTCCTGTGCAGTCGGTTCAGCCTATTCCTCCCTCATTTTTGGTCCGTTTCTTCCCCTTTTGATTCCAATCTTCCTATTTCAATCTTAGAAACCTAAACCTATGATCAAAATGAAGAAAAACACGGAAAACCCAATCCGTTCGATTTGAATCCCACGGTTCAACATTTTCAATTCCTCTCCAAAGCTTCCTCTGTCAGGACCCACCCCGGTTCCACCCCGAAAACGGAGGTAAATCCTGCTCTCGTCTGACAACCCCAAAACGAAAAACCTATAGAACCTTACGAAAACCACAAATTACATTGTCAGACGAAGGAGAATTGAAAACATCCAAGAGTCAACCGTTATAGAGAGCATAGTACAAAACAAAACAAGCCCTACTGTAAGCTAAGCGCGCAACGGATGACTTTATGCCTCGACTTCTGCCTCAACGGTAGCCCCAACGCTCGCACCACGGACTGGAGGGTGTCAAAAACATTAAAAATGTGAGTGGACTAAAAATAAAGAGTTATAAAACCGTTTACAAAAATAAACCAGGGTTACACCCTCCGTTTTGAAAACATGCATGCATAACCAAGTAACTTAAAATAATAGTAGTACGAAATGAAACAACATGCAGAAATCAGCAGAAATCAAAACCAAAGTTCAGGAACTCGGCCTTAAAGCCATAGAACCAAGTTATTCGGGTCACAGCCCAAAACATTCGAAAACCAGTGAAAAACATCAATCATATACAGTTACTGGATCTCAAGTGCGCCCGAGTCTTTAAACTCAAAACACAATGTGCAATAGCCAGGCCTTCCCGGGATATCAACGAGTCTTTAAACTCAAAACACAATCACAGGCCTCGGGGGGTATCATTATCACCGAGTCTTTAAACTCAAAACCATACCGAGTCTTTAAACTCAAACCATCAGTCCAGGGCCCTCCCCCCGTAAATCAATCCTAGTCTTTAAACTCAAAACCATATCCAGTGGGTTTTCCGAGTCTTTAAACTCAAAACCATTTTTCATGTATAAGGAAATCCATCAAAATCGAAAACCAAAGCCAAACCAGAATTCTCCGAAAACCGACATCACATTTACTTAAAAAGGAAACTTCCTCCCGACTTTCATTTCCAACCTCAATCAAATCCACAAATCGTAATAAAACATAATACGTATAAATATAATCATTCATCCGAAACCATACTCAAAAGCATCATAGAAAACATTATTCTCGAAATACGTGCTAATTTGATTAGTGATATAAAGCATAATTACGTAAAGCAGCATATAGAAACATAATTCATGAAATCATATATCGAAAGCACAAAAGCATGATCGAAACATAATTAAATAAGTAAAACAGTTATGCATGCTCGGTTAGAAAACAAACAGTCCACTCACAGTTCCCGGGTACGTCACTCGCGTCCCGTACGTCCCGTACGTTCCTCGTCTGCTTCGGGGACTCCTGATCCTGTCACAAGTCACCAAAACAAGTCACTAACACGTTAAAGAAGGTTCTCCTAATTTCCCACAAAATTCCCCGGGTTCTAAACGTAACGAACCGAGACCCTAAACCTTTGACCTCGCGGAACTAACCCGAAACAACGTCTGTTTAACCTGAAACCTATCTCAAAAGATTCGTTACAACAATTAGACCAAAAACCATGTTGGAAGGTTTGCCGGAATCCTCCCCACGCGCCCCCACGCGCCGCCGAAAGTGGCTGCGCGTGGGCCTCACACGCCTGCTACAGGGTTGTCTTCAACCTCTGGTCGGCCGGTTCGATTATACTGAACCGGCGTGACCGGTTTTCCCTCATTCCTAGCTCAAATCCAACCCTTTCAATCCCAAAAGTTTTGTCCAATTCCCAGCAACCATTTCAAATTCTAAAATCTAGGAATCACGGCCTCTAAGCCGTCGTTTGCAAGCTCGAACCAAAACTACCCGAAACCCCTGTTTCAGTTCCCGGCCAACCAGACACTCCCCCATCACGGCATCAACCTTAATAGACTCCTAGGAACCTACTGAGTCTCACACAACTCACAGTAACCATCGACTCAGCCCCAAAAGCCACGACTTTTGAAATGAACAAAACGGGAAAAACAGGGGAAACAGGGCTTACCGTCGATCTCACCTCCGCCGTTCTCTCCGCCGTGCTCCTCTGCGTTCACAGAGTCGTCCTCAGCCGTCCAAGCCTCCTTTCGAACTTGATTGGATCAAAACGATCATCTGTGGCTGCACCACTACTTCAACCCTCTCTGTTTCCCTGAGAACTCACACCACTCACCCACCGTAAGTTCTCACACAGTTCTCACTCACAAGCCACTCACCAGTTTCCTCCCTTCTCACTGTCACTCTTTCGATCACCAGAACTCACAATACACTCTGCAATCGATCAACCCCTCTCCCAAACTCACTCTCTGTTTTCTTCTTCGAACACGACTCAACACAAACAAAAACCCTTAAAATGTTACACCGTGCAACTTGTAGAAGCCTCTAGCCTATCCCCACGTGTCACAGCCCTGTGGTCCCAAACTCAAAATATCCAATAAGCCCTGTACACTTGGCCTTATCTGATTGGCCCAATTCCCAAGACACGGAAAGACCAAAATTCCCCGAATTTTTTAAATTACGATTCTACCCTTCTCCGTTCTAGATCCCTATCTCACTCGTCTGACGTCCGATGAAAGCATGCCGCCTGTCGTTAAACTTAGGACGACGAAATCTACCTAACGGTCCTTGGTCTACGTGTAAAAACCCTATCGTATGAAAAGTCAACTTTTCCCCCTTCGTTTACCCCAAATTACGAAAGTGCCCTCAACCTTCCGAGCATCATAACTTCCTCCTCGGATGTCGGAATCAGGCGTGCCACCTGTCTACGGATTCGTGACGTCCCAAACTACGTCACGGTCATCGGTCAATGTCCAATTGACCACCCGAACTCAATGTCAACATTTTTGCCCGAACTAGGGGCAAAATCGTCATTCTACCCTAACGGGCCAAAAGTAACCAACTAACCACCCATTAATGCTACTAATCCGGCACTAATCACTTCCTTAATCCTAACTCTCGGGACGGGTCGTTACATCCTCAGTCTCTAACCATTCCCAAAACCTTCTCTAAACTTCCTAAGCAACCTAATAAACTCATTACAATTGATTAAAACCATCCCCAACGTCAAGAATCGAAATTAAAAGGAAAAATGGCAAACCGAGCATACCTCCTCTCTCCACCGTGCACGGCGGCCCAGCCGCCTCCTGCCACCATCCTCAGCTTCATCAGCCTCCTCTCATTCTCTTGGTTCCTCAGAAATGATCATATGGGGTAAGGGTTTGGATTGGGGTTGGATGTTAATCGGGTTTGGGTAGAAATGGGGAAAATGGTCGAACACGGTTAAGGGTGGATATGCATAAGTATGTTTGAGTGTACAATGGATGAGTGACACTTGTCACTCTTCCATTGGGTAAGTGACAAATATCTGGGCCCCACTTAGGACAAAAGTCAATCCGTCTCGTAAAATGTGCAATAGTACTTTCTAACTTCCCTGAACCGTAACTTCTCCGTCGAACGTCTGATTCGTATCATCCCAATCTACGTAACGATCCTCAGCCCTCGGCCATCGGACCTCCCAGGCCAAAAGTCAACTATTTGCTCCTATTCAACCAAATTACCAAAATGCCCCCGAACTTCCGAAAATCATAATTTCTTCCTCGAACTTCGGAATCGGGCATGCCACCTGTCTATGAACTCGTGACATCCTGAACTACGTCACAGTCATCTGCCAAAGTCCAATTGACCGCCTGAACAAAAAGTCAACGTTTCGCCCATTTTAGGGGCAAAATCGTCATTTCGCCCTGAACGCCCGTTAATCCTCGTATAATCCCCGATTAGTCTCGCTAATTCGCCATTAATTCTTAATTAATCTCGATAATTCGGGACGGGTCGTCACACAGGGGCCTGTATGATTATGGTTGTTTAAACATATGTGGTTTGATAAATGGTTTTCCTATGCATGCATGTTTTTTAGTGAAGGGCATAAAAGTATTTTATCAAATATGTTTTATAAACTTTTTTATTTTTGTCCACTCACAGTCTTTCTGTTTTCAATGCCCTTCAAGTTGAATATGGTACGACTGTAGCAGAGACCGAGACATCACATACCTCCTCCGGATCCTGGCGTACTCTGGTAGCCGGAAGGCTAAAGGTTTTAATTTTCCTTGGTCTAACACTCCGTGTCAGACGGGATCAAGAGCGTTCCTCGTTAATCCCAAGGAGATTAGGACGGATCTTGACATAATTTGTCCTTATTTTTAAAACAAAAGTCGATGCATAGGGAATAAGGGATGGTGGTCATTCCATGTTCATGAAGTTTAGCTTACTTTGGTAACTTAAAAAAAAAAGTAAATGTGTGTATTTGGAAGAAAATATAACAAAAGAATGAAATCATGAACTGTGATAAGAAAAAGTAAAGAAAAAAGATATTTTTGATTGCTTTAAAAACCCACAAATGTTGTTGAATAATTAAGATGCGAAAATACAATAATTAATATTTGTATCTTTTTTTTTAATTTCATCATCCATTTTAACATTTTACACTTAATATATTAGCTTGTCTTTTTAAAAAAAAATTCTTGGACAAACGAATTTTTTAGGTTTATTTAAAATTTATCCAAAATCACGTTGAAATAAAAAAAAAATTGATTTAATACAAACTGTGATTGGTATTTTGGTTTGGATTTTACAGGGTAAAAGTGAAATGGTTTGAAAATTGAAACTGTTCCATTAATAACGTTTAGGTTTCAAATTTAAATTATAAACCTTTGGAATCCAAATAGAACCTTTAAGGTTCTTATTTATTTATACAATTTGTTAGTTAATGTTTTTCAACCTATAATATGTAAATGTTAATGTTCATACATACCTTACCGCACTTAATTTTTACTATTTTGTGCTAATTTGAAATTTAAATTATATTTACACATATTTCGTCATATTTTGAAGTTTAAAATGATGAAAATTTTAATTTGTTGATATATATGATCAAATATTCATATGAATAAATAAATTTTAATGAGAAATATGGAATTTTGGAAAACAATTATTGTTTTGCAGTAATCATTTTAGTGAAAAAATTATACATGAACTGTCCAAACGTGTCCAAATCAAGCCGTTAAAAATAGTTTGGACTGGAGCTGTTGCAATTCTATTTTTTGAATATAAAAAGTTAAAATTTAATTGTTTGGATTTAGATGATATCTGCATTGATCCAAATTATGTTATCCCTACTTATGATAATAAAAAACAAAGAATGAGATAATTCTGATTGCTTTAAAAATTCAAAAATATTCTTGAATAATCAAAATGCAAAATACTGCAATTAAATATTTATATCTTTTATTCTTAATATATTAGGATTTTTTTTATTTGATATCTTCCTTAATAAAGGACTTTTATGGGTTTATTAAAAATCGTTCGAATCCAAAAATAATTCGTATTTATTTATATTATTTTTTACTTAGTATTTTTCCCATCCTTATAACATTTGAGCTTAAAACTTGAAACTATACCCTAAAATCTTGAAATTTTTAACTTTAATTTTTAAAGGTCAAATACTCATATATGCTTTTTATGGTTGGCCAAAATATATATATATATATATGCTTTTTATACTTTGAGAATTCTTTAATATTATATTTTTTCTCTTTTGGTGTTCATAAAAATTATATTCTTAAAATGTTGATGTAAATAAATTAAATGAAAATAATTTGAGCTTAAAACTTAAAATTACCCCACACCCCCACCCCCCCCCCCCCCCCCCCCCCCCCCCCCTCCCCTTAAAATTTTGAAATTTAAAACGTTGAAATTTTTAAAGGTCAAATACTCATATATGTTTTTTTTATATATATTGAGAATTCTTTAATATTTTTTTTCTTTTGGCGTTCATAAAAATTATATTCTTGGCAGAACCTTATTATATCATATTATTCATCATAAATTTATTATACTAAATCATTTTATAATTTTTAGAGTTAATCTTTGTTACATCCTTAATAACTTTTACTTTTATTTAAAACATTTAATGCTTGTATATTAAACAAAATAAGGCCTTACCTAATTTTGTTTTTTTTATTCAAAAGTCTCTAAACATAATTTGTTAGTAATAAATGACAGGACCCATCCCGATTATTCCTCGATAATCGTGAATGATCCTGCTCTCGTCTGACTATGAATGTAAAATACCAAGAGTAGTCCAAATATATATAAGTACATAATATAACATAACCAACAACCCACATAGTCAGACCAGGGATAGGTATATCTTTAGGACCGTTGACTATCTCAGTCGTCAATCGGTTACAGAGCATAAGAAATATTTACAAACAATGATTAAAGTCCTACGCGGTCAGAACTCGAGTATGCAGCGGTTTGCTTATTCTTTTGCCTCAGTACGAGCCTCGGTACCTGTGCACGGGCCTGGAGGGTACAAAAATAGTAAAGGTGTGAGTGGACAAAAATAAAGGTTTAGAAATACATTTATTAAAATTGTCTTACCCTCCAGTTTTCACAAACATGCATGCATATCATATAAAACATAGGTTATATAAATCAAAGTAAAAGAAAACAGTTAATATAATTCAAAATCAATCATGATACCATCATCCTCAATATCCAATCTCAATATCCAATAACCCGTCACGATATCAATGCAACGCGTGCAAACTCGAGTGTCTCAAGTCCGAGTACCTCCCCAGGATCAACGACGTCTGGGGTGATATCATCTCCAGGATCAACGACGTCTGGAGGATAGCAATATGAACTCACACTCCTGAGATTGAGCCTCCCCTCGGAGCTACTCATCTCCAGGCAGTGGATCGTGACTACTCCAGGATCTACGACGTCTGGAAGAGACCATCAAATCACCGAGGATGATATCACAAATCAATAATCTCATTTCAAAACTATTTAAATTTCAAAATCAAATCAATAGTTCAACAAGGTCTCTGCCCAAATTATAGCATCCATAGCACAAGTAAATTCCATAATTTCATGTCGAACAGATCATTTATAATTCAATTTCGTCAATTAAATCATGTAATTTAGTTTCAAAGTCAAAAGTCATCTCAAATCTCAGATCATCGCCCAAAATCACAATTTTATAATTTTCTCGAAATTCGTGCCCAAAAACAATATAATAATAATATAATATTCCCAAAATCCGGAAATTATCATACCACATCACTAATCATGGCAAATCAACTTAAATCATATCATAAGCATTTAAAAGCAGTTAAAACATATATGCATGCATTTAGGGTAGAAAACAAAAGCCCACTCACACACCGTCCAGATTGCTCGGATTCGAGCTGTTCGTTCTCGTCCGCTGTCCCGAGAATATTTTGGCCTGTCAAACATGCAATACAGGGTTACTAAAATATCATATACTCTTAGGTACGAAGTTCCGAATCATCGGAATAAAATAATATTATTTAAACGTAACCTATACGCTTCGGATACGTAAAACTATCCTCAATTTATCTCCGATTGACTCGAAACTAACGCCAATAGGTCCGTATCATCGAGAAAATTAAAAAGTATGTTGGACCCTTCTTCAGATTCCCGGTCACGCGCCCTCACGCGCCGCCGCAAACGGCTGCGCGTGACAGCCACGCGCCGTGAACAGTGGCTGTTACAGTTCTCTCTCTCACCCGTTTCTCTGGTAAACGGGTTGTAGACCCGCGATCAGACCCGACTCGTTTTCCCTTGATTCTAACTCAATTCATCTCGTTCTTTCACTCATTAATACATACTCAATCTAACTGATAGTTATGTGCCTTCAATTGAACCAATTAAATCCTAAAACATCTCGACTCACGACGAACACTTATCGGGTTTTAATTCGGGTTTGACCTCAAATCGACTTGTTTTCTTCAATTATTCACACCAGAAGCATCATAGGACTATAAGGAACATGAAATCAAGATCAATTTCATGAAATTTTACCTCTAAGTAACTCGACTCAAGCTCGATTTTCCAAACAGTTTCAGCGTCTGATCGTCACGATTTCACCTCCAATTCTCGTTCCAATCGATTGGGTTCGAGTCGTTGAGTTCCCAGGAAGCTAAATCTCACCTTAATTTCACCCCAAACTGTCTCAAAAATTAAAATCGAAATCAAGGTTTTTGGATGGTTTTCGGGTATATGCACCACGGGTTTCCTCTGTGTTTAGGTCAGTTTCTTCTCGGTTTTTCTCTCCAATTTGTCTCTAATTTCACAATCAATTTTACTTGATTCCACAGCAATCAATCAAGGTGAAGATGTTTTGATGTTTGAAGGTTTGGTCATGTACGGTTTGTTGTTATCAGTTAACAATCTTCAATTAATCTTAATTAATCTAACTAATGCCACTAATTGATTTCTTAGCATGCCATGTGTCCATAAAGGAAATGAATCAGCTATTAATTAGATGAATCAGCAAGGCGATTGATGTTGTAATGATCCTTCCACCGTTCAAGTATACTCCACACTAAATTACCATTTTACCCTTCTTAAGCATAATTACCAATTTACCCCTACACTTCACAACCCCGTAACTTCCTCATCCGAACTCCGTTTTCGACGTGCCACCTGTCTACGGATTCAGCGTTCTGAGACCTACACAATGGCACAAGCAAAATATACAAACAGTATACCAAACAAAAAGTCAACTTTTAGCCATATCCTTCTAGGGGTAAAAACGTCATTTTTGCATTATTTTAATATTTTACAATTTTTTTGGATTTTTCGGGGCGTTACAACCTTCCCCCCTTGGGAAATTTCGTCCCCGAAATTTCACGGAAATAAGTACGGATACTGGTCTCGCATCTGAGCTTTGGGTTCCCAAGTAGCTTCTTCTACATTCTGATTTCTCCAAAGCACTTTCACTAGGGGAATTGTCTTCCGGCGGAGTACCTTATCTTTTCGATCCAAGATCTGCACAGGTTGTTCCTCAAAGCTTAGATCTTCCCTGAGCTCAATAGGTTGCTTTTCTAGTACATGAGACTCGTCATACACATACTTTCGTAACATCGACACGTGAAAGACATTATGAACTCTGGAAAGCTCTGAGGGTAATGCTAATTTGTAAGCCACTCGACCAATCCGCTCGATAATCTCATAAGGACCAATGAAACGGGGGCTTAATTTCCCGCGTCTTCCAAATCGTACTATGCCCTTCCAAGGTGATAACTTCAGGAAAACCTAATCTCCAACGGCAAATTCAAGATCCCTCGTCCGTCGGTCCATGTAGCTCTTTTGCCGGTCCTGGGCCGCCTTGAGTCTCTCCCGGATAAGCTTGACCTTCTCCGTCGTCAGATCAATCAATTCAGACTTAGACAATTTCCTTTTACCCACTTCTGTCCAACACAAAGGAGTCCTGCATTGTCGCCCATATAAAGCTTCATCCAGAATTTCCTTCTTTAACACAACATTAGCAGGAACACACAATCTGCCTTCCTTTGTCAAGGCTCCATCCTCACTCACTGCATAATCCTGTCGTTCCCCCGGCTTCCACTTCAATCCGGAGAATACATAAGATAGGGTCTTGGAACTGAGCTTCAATTATCTGATCAAGTAGAATTGGTCGAACCTGGAAACTCGCTACCAAACCACCTTGGTTATCCAGTTTCAACATAGCACCAGTCCGACGAAGCTCAACCAATAAGGGTAAATGTACCATCTGCAAATGAGCTATAGAATGTGCTGACTTTCTACTCAATGCATCCGCCACTATGTTTGCTTTCCCTGGATAGTATTCTATCGTGCAGTCATAATCTTTAAGCAATTCCAGCCATCTTTTTTGCCGCACATTTAATTCTTTTTGTGTGAAAAAATACTTTAAACTCTTGTGATCCGTAAACAGTCTACAAGTGGCACCATATAAATAGTGTCGCCAAATCTTGAGTGCATGCACCTTTGCAGCCAGCTCTAGATCGTGGGTAGGGTAATTGTGTTCATGTGGTTTCAATTGTCGAGAAGCATAAGCAATTACCTTACCATGCTGCATCAACACGCACCCCAATCCATGCAAGGATGCATCCGTATACACGTCAAATTCACCACTATCGTCCGGAAGAACCAACACCGGAGCGGATGTCAATCGTTTCTTCAGTTCTTGATAACTCCGCTCACAAGCTTCACTCCAAATGAACTTAACTCCCTTTCTGGTTAATTGGGTCAGTGGAGCAGCAATAGTAGCAAATCCTTCGACAAAACGTCTGTAATAACCAGCCAATCCCAAAAAGCTTCTCACTTCGGTTACTGTATTCGGTTGTTCCCATTTTGCGACTGCCTCAATCTTCTGGGGATCAACACAAATGCCTTCTGCAGAAATCACATGCCCCAGAAATCCCACACTAGTTAGCCAAAATTGGAACTTACTCAATTTCGCATACAACTTGTTCTCCCTCAGTGTCTCAAGCACAAATCTCAGGTGTTTCTCATGCAGCTTTTTACTCTCGGAATATACCAAAATATCATCAATAAATACAATGACAAACTGATCCAGATATTTCCGGAATACTCGGTTCATTAGATCCATAAATGCCGCCGGTGCATTGGTTAACCCAAACGGCATTACTAGAAACTCATAATGACCATACCGAGTTCGGAATGCTGTTTTTGGGATATCTTCTTCCCGAATCCTCAACTGATGATAACCAGAACGGAGATCGATCTTCGAGAAATACTTGGCCCCCCTCAATTGATCAAACAAATCATCTATCCTGGGCAAAGGATACTTATTCTTGATTGTGACCTTGTTAAGCTGTCTGTAATCCATGCACAATCTCAAACTGCCTTCTTTCTTTTTTACAAACAACACGGGGGCTCCCCACGGTGATACGCTCGGTCGGATGAACCCCATGTCAATTAGATCTTGCAGTTGCACCTTCAGTTCCTTCAATTCAGCTGGGGCCATACGATAAGGAGTCAATGAAATGGGTCGCGTACCAGGGATCAAATCAATCGTAAACTCCACCTCCCTATGTGGTGGTAACCCTAGAAAATCCGTAGGAAATACATCCGGAAACTCACATACTATGGGAATATCCTCGGCCTTAACTGGTGAATCCCGTACATCAATCACCTGTGCTAAATAGCCCTGACAACCCTTCCTCAACAATTTCTCTGCTGTGAGAGCGGATATGATTTTGGCGGGTAACGCTCTCTGATCTCCCTGAAATACCACCTCCGGTAACCCTGGGCTCCGGAGTAGTACCTTCTTCTCGAAACATTCGATCGAGGCATGATGGGTTGTTAGCCAATCCATCCCAAGGATAACATCAAAATCACACAAATCTAACAATATTAAGTCAGCTACTAGATGCACACCCTCTATCAATATAGGATAATCTCGTATTACTTGGTTGACTACATAAACCTCACCGGTCGGCATACCGACTCCCATATTACAACCGAGTGCAGAAATCTCTCTATCAGCTAAGGTTGCATAAGTGCAAGAAACAAAAGAATGCGTAGCTCCCGGGTCTAATAAGGTACGTGCATCATGACCAAAAATAGGAAGCATACCTGTCACCACTCCTGGAGTTGCTCGGGCATCCTGTTGGGTTACAGCAAACACTCGAGCCTGTGGTCCTGAAGTCTGACCACGTCCCCGTGATCCACCACGTCCGCGACCAACTCCGCTTCCTCCAGTTGCGTCAGAAGTCGAGGCTGTATTCAAATTCTGCTCTGTTGTCCCCCGACCTGTAGTACTGTTACCTGACCGGTATGGGCAGTTCCTTATAATGTGTCCAGGCTCTCCACAAGAAAAACAAGTCACTGAACTCGGCCGACTAGGTCTCTCTCTCTGTCTCGCAGTAGATCCCACAGATGTTCCACTGGACTGAGTTGTTGCCTGAGGTCGAACACCAAATTTCTACGTACCTCCTCCACTGCTATAACTCGGTCGAGTACCACCAGAAGATCCAGAACTAAAACCACCCTTTTTTGGCCATCTTTGGTTCGGGACTCCCTGATATGATCGCTCTCGGCGCCGGCCGAAACCCGAAAACTGCTGTCGTACTGGTAACGTTGCCTCAACTCTAGCAGCAGCATCAGATAATTCCCTCAAAGTAGCAAACGATCCCACGGTTACAGCACCACGGATCTCATTCCGTAACCCCTGTTCGAACCTTCTGCACTTATCTTCTTCATTAGCCACATACAGAGGAGCGAAATTAGCTAGGTTCAGGGACTTCTGTTCATAATCAGCCACAGACATATTTCCTTGTTGCAGCTGAAGAAACTCCACTTCCTTCGCATTACGAAAGGAACGAGGATAGAATTTATCTAGAAAACGATGCTTGAAATCCTCCCAAGTCAGAGTGCTAGCATCTAATCCCGTCAACTGTAAGCCGTGCCACCATCTATAAGCCTGACTACTCAACATAAATGTAGCTAGGGGAACCATATCTCCGGGTGGACATCGCATAATCTCAAAAATCCTCTCCAGCTGGGTAATCCAATCATAGGCTTCGTCTGGGTTGTTCTGGCCCGTAAAGCTAGTAGCCCCTAATCGTTGAACTCTTTCGACATCGGGACCCTCTATCTCCTCACCAGGCTGTGCACGAGGCTCGCATCGTGGAGGCATGGTAGCTGTAAACAGAAACAGATTAGTATAACAACCCATGCACACCGTGTGCCGAACTCAGACCGCAAACCTATGCTCTGATACCAATTTGACATGACCCATCGCGATTATTCCTCGATAATCGTGAATGATCCTGCTCCCGTCTGACTATGAATGTAAAATACCAAGAGTAGTCCAAATATATATAAGTACATAATATAACATAACCAACAACCCACATAGTCAGACCAGGGATAGGTATATCTTTAGGACCGTTGACTATCTCAGTCGTCAATCGGTTACAGAGCATAAGAAATATTTACAAACAAGGATTAAAGTCCTACGCGGTCAGAACTCGAGTATGCAGCGGTTTGCTTATTCTTCTGCCTCAGTACGAGCCTCGGTACCTGTGCACGGGCCTGGAGGGTACAAAAATAGTAAAGGTGTGAGTGGACAAAAATAAAGGTTTAGAAATACATTTATTAAAATTGTCTTACCCTCCAGTTTTCAAAAACATGCATGCATATCATATAAAACATAGGTTATATAAATCAAAGTAAAAGAAAACAGTTAATATAATTCAAAATCAATCATGATACCATCATCCTCAATATCCAATCTCAATATCCAATAACCCGTCACGATATCAATGCAACGCGTGCAAACTCGGGTGTCTCAAGTCCGAGTACCTCCCCAGGATCAACGACGTCTGGGGTGATATCATCTCCAGGATCAACGACGTCTGGAGGATAGCAATATGAACTCACACTCCTGAGATTGAGCCTCCCCTCGGAGCTACTCATCTCCAGGCAGTGGATCGTGACTACTCCAGGATCTACGACGTCTGGAGGAGACCATCAAATCACCGAGGATGATATCACAAATCAAGAATCTCATTTCAAAACTATTTAAATTTCAAAATCAAATCAATAGTTCAACAGGGTCTCTGCCCAAATTATAGCATTTCCATAGCACAAGTAAATTCCATAATTTCATGTCGAACAGATCATTTATAATTCAATTTCGTCAATTAAATCATGTAATTTAGTTTTAAAGTCAAAATTCATCTCAAATCTCAGATCATCGCCCAAAATCACAATTTTATAATTTTTCTCGAAATTCATGCCCAAAAACAATATAATAATAATATAATATTCCCAAAATCCGGAAATTATCATACCACATCACTAATCATGGCAAATCAACTTAAATCATATCATAAGCATTTAAAAGCAGTTAAAACATATATGCATGCATTTAGGGTAGAAAACAAAAGCCCACTCACACACCGTCCAGATTGCTCGGATTCGAGCTGTTCGTTCTCGTCCGCTGTCCCGAGAATATTTTGGCCTGTCAAACATGCAATACAGGGTTACTAAAATATCATATACTCTTAGGTACGAAGTTCCGAATCATCGGAATAAAATAATATTATTTAAACGTAACCTATACGCTTCGGATACGTAAAACTATCCTCAATTTATCTCCGATTGACTCGAAACTAACGCCAATAGGTCCGTATCATCGAGAACATTAAAAAGTATGTTGGACCCTTCTTCAGATTCCCGGTCACGCGCCCTCACGCGCCGCCGCAAGCGGCTGCGCGTGACAGCCACGCGCCGTGAACAGTGGCTGCTACAGTTCTCTCACCCGTTTCTCTGGTAAACGGGTTGTAGACCCGCGATCAGACCCGACTCGTTTTCCCTTGATTCTAACTCAATTCATCTCGTTCTTTCACTCATTAATACATACTCAATCTAACTGATAGTTCTGTGCCTTCAATTGAACCAATTAAATCCTAAAACATCTCGACTCACGACGAACACTTATCGGGTTTTAATTCGGGTTTGACCTCAAATCGACTTGTTTTCTTCAATTATTCACACCAGAAGCATCATAGGACTATAAGGAACATGAAATCAAGATCAATTTCATGAAATTTTACCTCTAAGTAATTCGACTCAAGCTCGATTTTCCAAACAGTTTCAGCGTCTGATCGTCACGATTTCACCTCCAATTCTCATTCCAATCGATTGGGTTCGAGTCGTTGAGTTCCCAGGAAGCTAAATCTCAACTGTCTCAAAAATTAAAATCGAAATCAAGGTTTTTGGATGGTTTTCGGGTATATGCAGCACAGGTTTCCTCTGTGTTTAGGTCAGTTTCTTCTCGGTTTTTCTCTCCAATTTGTCTCTAATTTCACAATCAATTTTACTTGATTCCACAGCAATCAATCAAGGTGAAGACGTTTTGATGTTTGAAGGTTTGGTCATGTACGGTTTGTTGTTATCAGTTAACAATCTTTAATTAATCTTAATTAATCTAACTAATGCCACTAATTGATTTCTTAGCATGCCATGTGTCCATAAAGGAAATGAATCAGCTATTAATTAGATGAATCAGCAAGGCAATTGATGTTGTAATGATCCTTCCACCGTTCAAGTATACTCCACACTAAATTACCATTTTACCCTTCTTAAGCATAATTACCAATTTACCCCTACACTTCACAACCCCGTAACTTCCTCATCCAAACTCCGTTTTCGACGTGCCACCTGTCTACGGATTCAGCGTTCCGAGACCTACACAATGGCACAAGCAAAATATACAAACAGTATACCAAACAAAAAGTCAACTTTTAGCCATATCCTTCTAGGGGTAAAAACGTCATTTTTGCATTATTTTAATATTTTACAATTTTTTTTTGATTTTTCAGGGCGTTACAATAAATTTTTCATCTACCCTTTTATATCTCAATAAAGAGAATGAGTGAGTTATTGAGAATTTCTTTAAACAATTAAAAATAACATTGTTTTTTTCCCTCTTTGGCCTCTTGGGCCCTTTATTATATTATGCATATAATCAATATTATATATGTATGCTATATATATATATTGTATATAGTTACAATTGATTTTTTTCTATAAAATAAAAAATAAAGTTCGTATTGTCTGAGATTCAACTGTAGGATATAGAAACATTTTTTTTTGGGGGGGGGGCCTTGAGATGGTGGTGGAAATCGTACGATATGGGGTTTAATTCTTGAATTAAACCCTAAACTATACAAAATTAACCAAATTATTTAATATCTGAAGATAAAGAATTTTTTAAGAATTATTGTTTTAATTATTTTACTTTAAGTTAGATTAGATACTCATATTACTTTTAAAATGAGCAAGTGAAAAAAATATATATAAATAGGAGTAACGTTTTCATAATCCTCAATATAATCTTATAATAAAAAATAATAAAAAGTAATGTTGAAATCATGATATATTTTGGTAAGTATTTTTTAGATTGTTGTTGGACTAGTTTACAATTAGATGACATTAATTGTAATTTATATAAAAACTATGACCTATTTTAAATTGTATAGTTCTTTGACTAGTCAAAGGACCGGTGAGTTTAATTTTTCTATAAGCAAGTTTTTGAATAAACTTATATGTTAGTAAGGACCTATAAGTTAGTTGCCCTAATTTTTATTAGTCATATATAACCATTATTGGATACTTAAGTTTTTCCCAAAATTTCATTCCAATTTTTCAACTTTTAAACCGAATTTTCGTCTTTTTTATTGACCATAACGATATCGAAATGGATATTTGGGAAGAGATATCCGTAAATTTGACTAGCGATAAATCCGTCGATATCGATATTTCAATAATTGATTTACTTAATTTTTAATCGGTTTTTTAGATTAAATGAAAATTTAATCAAATTGACCTTTAGATTATATATATAGATTATCTGATTATATAATAACAAATTTCAAAAAAAAAATCAACAGTAAAAAATATGTAATGCCGAGTGAAATTATTTTGATCATCAAGATGAGTACACAAAGGTGATTTGGGTGTTTGATACAATGATCGATTCATCATGTAAACTGAATTTGATTCTAATTGAGTTACACGTTGCAACATTAAGCTAATTTGGGATTTTTTTTTTCTATAATTAAATCAAATCAAATCACATTATCACATTTTCTCAACTTGGGATTGCATTGGCAGCTTGGATTTTTAAGAGTGACAGCTGGCATGCGAGAGATAGGAATTGCTGCTTGCTGACTCCTTTATTTATGTGGACCAGTCAATATTTTCAATTTTTTTTTCTTCCATTTTTTAAATTTATTTTTTTAGGTTTGGGCATTTGAAAATGGTTGGTGCTCAGATTCCAGTCATGGGTCACTCTTGAAAGTGAATTATGATGTGGTGGCCTCTCTCTCTGGCACGTAAACAAATTCCATTTTTATAAAGTAATTTTTTATGTTTAATTAATATAAATAGCATTATTTATTACTATTATTTAGTCATATTATTCTTCCTAATTTATAGGATAGAAGAGTTATTATACATGATTCTTATAAAGAACGAGATTGATATTTAATATATATTTTTACATCATAACGCCGATAAAATTAATAGCATATTATGTACTTATCAACTAGGTATAAAAAAATTATATCATTTACTCTATTTATTTAAAAAAATAATAATTTTACATTCTACTTTTGTCATTTTGCACTCTTCCATTTGTTTCTACTATTTAATTTAGGTTTGATTAGTAATTATAACAAATAGAGAAGTGCATGGGGTACAAGGGGAATGCAGCTCCATTTAAAAAAAATCAATTAAAAAAATATATCTATTAATACACAAAATAATCAGTGAAAGTAATACAAATAGTATTATCCTTTATGAGAAAACATTGGGTTCCTTCTTTCTTTATTCAGATTCCTAATTTTCTAGAAATGGATTTTTTTTTTCTTAATATAAAACAAGTTAGAGGTCCGTTTTGGCCAAAGGCCAGTAGCAATCACTGGATTTTTAGAATCAATCCCAACTGTTATTCCACACCAATTCTAAGAGAATTCTAGTGGTCCCATTTAAACCAATTATTTTCTTCATATCCTTAATGATCATATTTACTATAAAAGAAATATCATAATTTATAATTATCAAAAAGTTATATACTATATATGTTTACACGCTCCGATCATATCTTTTTCATTAATCACTTGCACGTATAAGCATAACAAGTACTTCATAACATATAAGCATCCCAGAAAGGCAAAAAAAAAAAACCCATAATTATGCATTTATGCCTAATTCCAATCATCATCGCAGAGGTCCAACTGAGTATCTGATGTCAATCATCATCATCTAAATTTGATCGAGGTAAAAAACTCAGAGAGAGAGAGAGAGAGAGAGAGAGAGAGAGAGAGAGAGAGAGAGAGAGAGAGAGAGAGATGCTCAATCTGCAGCATCTATATGTATATATATATTAACGCTAATCTGTGTCCAAATGGAAGAACAAGATTGAGACAAAGGTCCCATTAGGGTGAAACCGGTGCACATGGTCATGTGGATGTGGTCCGGTTTTTGTACGGTACTATAGAGCCTGTGACTGACATGAAGCTAGGTCCCTTGATCTGCAAAACTTGACCAACCAATTACGTGCATCACAGTATCAGCAATCAACGGTGATCTGCCACTCAATCATCAATGTCTACATTGGCTCCTCATCTTCGAAGAAATTAAAATGAAACGAAGAAATCAGAAATGTTGTTAGTTGTTACTTGTTTACATTGGTTTGGTACAAATGCGAAGTAATCATTCTTTGACTCCTCGTGGTGACTGGTAGCCACGTACGGCTTGGTTTGGCTTGTGTATTACTCGATTAGTTAAACGATAATCGAATTAATGGGTTGTGTTGTGTTGTGGTGTGTTATTATAAACCCGTATTTAGGTAGAAAAGATAAACTTTACGGATATATTTATAACCAAATTTACATAAAATGATGCTTAATCCTCTAAGCATTGATGTTGTACCGATCGAATAGACACCGCCATCTCCACCATGAAAAGTGACTCTTCGGCCTTCTTAGCCCACTAGCATTTTCTTTCCTCACACGTATACAATGATGTTGTAAGCTTGATATTTGATGCAACGTCGGTAAGAACTTTGATTAATCCTCCAGGACCATTCTGATATATATCATACACTAATCACATTTGTCCAAAGGTCACCTCAAATTGTCAACAATCATATATTGCATAAGTTTATAATGCTTTGTAAATAAGATTACTCTTTAATAAATATCCAGAAATAAACGAGACTGATGAGTTTTTGTACTCATTCTTCCCTTTGCATTGAGTTTACAAAGTTGATCCAAATTTACGTTTTGCCCAATTTGATAACGCAAGCTGATAATTAAATAGGATATTAAGGTGATTGATGGTATAAAGGAGATTATGCCAAATAAGAATGATGTCTTGATCTATCAAATTAACTTGCAAATGATTTTTGTTGTGATATAGTTTCATTTAAAAGCATAATTATAGTCTAATTTATATATAAGGATTGTTCATTGTTTTTTCTAATAAGTAAAGATAAATTTTAATTTTAGCATTATTATGATTTTAACTATTTGCCTTTGTGATTTAGATGTGTTATTAGAATTTCAAACTTGGTGAATGTGACCTTTAGTATTATTAATTTAGCAGTATTTCAACCACTTTTATGTATATCATTGTAACGGGAGATCTCGTATTCAATTTTCAAAGCAAGAGGTTGATATATATATATATATATATGATATTCTCAATAATTTATCGGAGTTGTTGACATGCATACTTACCAGTAATTATAATGAAATCAAATATAATGATTCCCATCAGTCTATTACTTACTTCTCTTAAGTTTACATGAAATTAGGTAATTATTACTATTCAAAATGGATCATCTCACTACCCATTTTGGAATAATTAGTTAACTATGGGAGGAGTGTTCATGATATTACTAATTTTAATTATTGTTGTACTAAAATTGTCCTACAAGCTTTACGGTAATTATAGCATTTAGCCACAATAAATTTATATGTACCATAATTTTCTTTTGAATACTTCAATATTCCAACGACATAATCTTTCATTTTTCCATATTCTTGCTCTGGACACTTTTTTTATTTATTACAAAGAACGGGACCAACTCAGTCGATCCTTAACTGGTCCCTCATCTCACCTTACCTCACATCAAATATATCTCTGCGCATGTAAAAAGAAAGAAGAATACTTTTTGGGTTTTGAGAGAGTGATCTAAGAAAAACGGGATGTTGAAAAAGTTGGGAATTAAAAATGAGATAGTAATCAATTAATTTTTAAGATGATTACTACGTAAACAATAACAATGACAATTAATCTCATTATTTTTCTAATTAAACATAATCAGTAAATAATTTATTGGGAGTGACTATGCACTTTTTTTATTATTTATTTTTTTCATTACTTATTATTCTCATTCCTAATAATAAAGAGTTATATCTCAGTATTTTTTTTAAAAAAAAAAAAAATTGTCAAACATCTCTATATCTCCACTTTTCATTTTCCCACCTCTCTTGCCCCAAAATAGCTAACCAACCTAACATCCGAGCTATACTACTGAAGTGTCTACATCCCTACCTAAGCCTCATCATTGGGCCGGGTCGGGCAAGCCCGTCCCAAAAATTTTGGGCTTGGGCTGGGCCGGGTCGGATCTATTTTATAATTTAAAAAATATCGGATCGGGTAGAGTGGGCTTGATCATAAATATGAAAACACATGCCCTTTGTCGGGTCGGATTTGGGCCGGGCTTTTATCGAGCTTTATGGGTCGGGCCTACTAAGCCCACTTGAGCCGGGCCTACTAAGCCCACTTGGGCCTAGCCTACTAAGTCCACTTCTACCTACCTAATTATAAAAATGCGAGTTGAGTTTAAATATCATTATTGAATATTGAGACAAGGTAAGGAGGGGACCTATTGGGTTTGGATAATTGACTTAACCTTTCGACTACAAAGTCGAGACATGGGAAGGTGGTCACTAATCACAAATCTACTTGAATTGTAATAAGTTCTATGAATAGTTACCCGATGACAGGGACCCGCCTCGATCCCCCGTGGACCGCAAGGGGACGTGCCCTGCTCCCGTCTGACACCCGGACCGAAAATTCTAATTCTAGCCTTAAAAACTTAAATGCGTAAATGTCCGAAAAATAAAGTCATACATAGTCCAAATTTAACAGATGTCAGACAAGGGATACAATTTAAAATACAAAATCCGAGCACGACACTAGAAAGGAAAATCCTGCGGGTGATCCGACCCGACAGGGGTTCAGGTGCGCAGTGCAAAATCTATGCCTCATCCTCGGGGTCCTCACCAACCTCAGCAGCACGACCTGGAGGGGTTACCAAAACATGAAAGGTGAGTGGGCCGAAACTCAGGTTTGTAAAAACAGTATAATAAGTAAAATATATACTTTACCCCTCCGTTTTCCAAACATGCATGCATCAGTATTTAAAAACCATAAATACATGTAATATATCACAAGCATCATATTAAGCCAGAAATGTAATATAAACCCAGCTACTGCACCATACACATCCGATATAGACATCCCAGATGTCCGACGTCCCTGACGTCCAATAATGGTCACAGTCCCAAGGCTACGCGTGCCACCCGGGGTCTCAAATCCCGAGTCCAATCTCTGAACCCAGTTCGGTTATGGCATCCCAGATGCTTAGCGTCTCAGACGCTCGACGTCCCAGACGTCCAATAATACCAATTGTAACGACCCGAACTTTCGTAATTATTATTTTATTGTAAATTGACCGTTTTGCCCCTGAGGGGGGAAAAGTTGACTTTTACCTCGGGAAGTATTTAGGACTTTGACACGTGACCGTGACGTAGTTTAGGACGTCACGAGTTCATAGGCAGGTGGCACGTTCGATTCCGACGTTCGAGGAAGAAGTTGTGACGTTCGGAAGTCGAGGGGCATTTTGGTAATTTGGCCATTTGGGGGCCAAATGTTGACTTTTGACCCGGGAAGTCCAACGGACGAGGGCCAATGACCGTTACGTAGGTCTCGTCGATACGAATCCGTAGACAGGCGGCACGCTGAAATCGGACTTACGACGAAAAAGTTATGGTCAAGAACGTAACCGAACTAACCGAGACTCGGAACTTAATTTATTAATAAAATATTATAATCTGTTTTACTTTAACCCACTCAATCTGGACCCTTGATGAGTGACACATGTCACTCATCTACCCCATCCACATCATCCCCAACATTCTGGATCTTGGTCTGCCATAGGATTAATTAATTAATTTCTTTTCCTTAAATCCTCACCCTTCACTCTTCACTCAGGATGAATCACAGCCATCCATTCTATTTCTCCTTCTGTTCTTAAGCCATCAGAGACTCATTTCCTCATTTTCATTCCTTCCTTCAAACCGTGCAACCTCCCACCCTTCAAACAATCACACCAGCAGCTAACCACCCAACCTTCTTCATCAGGCAGCACCAGACCGTGCACCACCACCACCAGACACCGGCCAACGCCACCACGGCCACCCTGCACGGCCGGAAAACCCACAAACCCGTGAGGACCCGTGCAGCCCAAAATCATCAGACCATCCAAACCACGACGTCTGGGCTCGAACCAACCTAGGGCTAGGACCATTGTGACCTCTGGACGGCGTAGGACTGGACTGGGCAGCCCACGGCGGCGACACGGCGGCGGTAAACCTGCAAACCCGTAATGGCCGATTTTCCTTCCCTGCCTCAAACCGTCCGTTTTTAACGTTGCATTTGCTTGGTTGTTTTTGAGACTTAAACTAGGGGACTAGACGAACGTTTTGGACCTGAGTTGGTGGCTGGAAACGTGACGGCTCGCCGGAGAAGACGGACCAAAACCGGCAGCCATTTCCCCGTCGTTTTTCAGGTGATTCCTTGATCTTAAAATCCAGTTTTGATCACACAGAGCCATAGAACATGTTCAGACGAGTCCATAGGAACAAACCCCATCGATTTTGGTGGTCGGAATCACGATCTGTGATCGGGTCGAACCGTGGGTCTGCGGTGACCCGATTCGCAGACCCGACACTGTAGCTGATGACGTCATCATGCTGACGTCAGCAGTGACGTCATGATGACGTCATCATGTCAGAATATTGTCAGACCAGGGACCAATGGACTGTTGACACGTGTCCTCTGACACTGTCAGTGATGACGTCATGCTGACGTCAGCAGTGACGTCATGCTGACGTCAGCATCACTGTAGCACTGTTGACCAGAGGGTTGACCGGTGCGTGGGGGGCGCGTGTGAACAGTGTTTTGTGTGGGACCAGTGCCATTTTCAAGGTTTCGACGATACGGATCCAATGGCGGTGGTTTCGTGTCGATCGGAGATCGTTAAGTTGGTCAAATTAGGGTTTGATGCCTTGGGAAGCGTGTTCGGACGGCTTTCCCGGGCCGGTTTCAGTCTAGGGTTTCGTAGTTGTTTAGTAGGGACTTAAAGTGACCTTTACGTATGTTTTGGGCGTGACAGGAATTGTACTTTAAACCTTGGACGGGGCTTTACGCTCGGGAGTGCAGCGGGATTGTACTGTGAGTGGGCCTTTGATTTCACTAAACTTCGGCATGCATAACTGTTTTACTTTCTCCTATATCTATATGTGATTTGAGTAAAAGTATCTGTTCGGCTTGTGTATGATTTATGGCACGTATTACGATGTTTGGGCATGAGACCCGTCTGGTTGTTTATAAATGGTTTGGAGTCATATATATGTATAATGGAACTCGATATCATCTGTGGTACTGCACTGTATAGATCTACCCTAGGATTCTATCTCCTCCGGATGTAGGTACACCGGAGCGGTCACGGCGCATTGCCTGTGAGGAGTCATTCTACGGAGGGACCGGACCGTAGAGTGACTCAGGAGCAGGATTGCTACTATTGGACGTCTGGGACGTCAGGCATCTAGAATGCCATGCTCGGACTAGGTTCGGGATTTGGACTCGGGATTGAGACCCCGGGTGGCACGCGTAGCCTTGAGACTGTGACCTTATTGGGCGTCTGGGACGTCAGGCATCTGGGATGTCAGGGTTGGGATGTATAGTGCAGTGACTAAGATTATATTATGTTGCTATTATTCTGCTTATGACTATATGGTTTTGTGGTTTTGATACTATGCATGTCTTTTCGGAAAACGGAGGGGAAAAGCTATATGTTTTCGAAATGGTAAACTACTTTGTAAACCTTGAGTTTCGGCCCACTCACCTTTGTTGTTTTACTACCCCTCCAGGTAGTGCTATCGAGGAGGAGGATCCCGAGGAGGAGGAGGAGGATCCCGAGGAGGAAGAGGCATAGGTTTACGTTGCGTACCTGAACCCTACTGCTGGGTAGGTTGGCACGTAGTGTGTCTAGAGTCGTGCTCAATAAACTGTATTCGGGAACCATCCCTTGTCTGACACTATTTGTATTTGAGTATTTGTGTGGTGTGCTATGTATGACTTAACTATGGATTTTCTTTATGCATTTTATATTCAATAAGGGTATTTTTGGTATTTTAACGTTGGGTGTCAGACGGGAGCAGGGCACGTCCCGGGTGGTCCCAGGGGGATCGGGGCGGGTCCTGTCAACTTGGTATCAGAGCACTAGGTTGTGGTCAGCATGCTAGACTAGTGGTCAGTACTTAGTTTAAACGATGTCAGTATCTAATCTATGCCTCTTAACAGCGGGTTATGCCTCCAAGGAGAATTCCTCAAACACGAACTGACGAGGAAATCGCGAGAGAGATGGAATGTGCTAGCATTGAGCGGGCTCAAAGGTTGGGAGCCACACCGTTCAGCGGGGGATCAAACCCCGAGGATGCCCATGAGTGGATTGCGAAATGGGAAAGAATCTTCACCGTGATGCATTGCCCACCCGGCGAGCGGGTGGCATTGGCGGCCTTCTTACAGGAAGGCGGGGCTTATCAATGGTGGCATGGTCTTGAGATGTCCGGGTGGACCGTTCACACCACCACATGGGAGGTCTTTCGTGCCCGATTCTTAGATCAGTATTACCCGCGTTCATTTCGCATGGCACGAGAGGCAGAGTTCCTGCGGCTGGAACAGGGAGATATGTCCGTGGCAGATTACGAGCAGACCTTCGGGAAGCTTTCCCGTTTTGCCGCAGCTTTCGTGAGTACTGAGGAGGAAAAATGTCAAAGATTTGAGTTGGGACTCCGAGGGGAGTTGCGGGCAAGTGTGACGGCTACTAGTTACGCGACTCTGAGGGACATGGTCGACGCTGCAGTTCGTGTCGAGGCCAGTCTGGCGGCACACCAGGCGCGACAATCATCAGGCGAGGGACAGCGCCGGGATCGTCCACATCCTGGACCAACCGGCCCAAAGATCTCTAAGGGGGGAAATTACCGAGGAGCACCCTCATCTCTACGTGGTCGTGGCTGGTCAGGTCGACATGGGAACTCTCAGAGGGGTGGATCGAGATTCAGTTCTGGACAGCATCAGGCTTGGAGTGGTACATCAGGAGGGTCTTGGGATGGACCGAGGACAGTTAATTGCTTTGCTTGTGGAGGAGCGGGCCACTATGCCCGAGATTGCCATTTGTTGTCAAGGAACAACGAGACTAAAGGTGTTAGTGTGACACAGAGTTCGGCTTCTCACCCTTCCAGAGGCCGAGGACAGAGTGCTGAGCGTGGCGCGCGTGGGCGCGGACAGACTGCGGGACCCCGAGCTCGTGTTTTTGCAGTGACTCAGCAGCAGGCGAGGTCAGCCCCTGGTGTGGTTACAGGTACTCTTCATATCTCAAATATTGTTGTACGGGTATTAATGGATGCTGGGGCTACTCATTCTTTTATTTCGAAAAGTTGTGCGGGTATGTTAGATCGTGAGGTGTCAGCCTTGGATAGTGAAATGGGTGTTGGTACACCGATGGGCGTTGTGTACATCGTGAATCAGGTGATCCGGAGATGCCCAGTAAGGGTGGAGGATGTAGATCTGCTAGCTGATCTAATCCTGATGGATATCCATGACTTTGATGTTATCTTGGGAATGGATTGGTTGACTGAGCACGGTTCGCTCATCGACTGTTGTAGTAGGCGGGTGATTCTGCGAAGTCCGGATTTGCCGGAGGTTACTTTTCAGGGAGAGCGCGACGGTTCGCTACCTGAAGTAATTTCTTCACTTGCCGCTACGAAGCTTCTACAGAAGGGATGCCAGGGTTATCTGGCGCATGTTGTGACGACGAATAGTGATACTTCGGGTGCCGATGATATACCTGTGGTGCGGGAATTTCCGGATGTGTTCCCGGAAGATTTGCCTGGTTTACCACCACATCGGGAGATTGAGTTCACGATTGAACTACTTCCTGGCACACGACCTATATCGCAGGCACCATATCGGATGGCACCAGCGGAGTTACGGGAACTGAAGATCAAATTGCAGGAGTTGGTGGACTTGGGATTCATCCGACCGAGTACATCACCGTGGGGAGCACCAGTATTATTTGTGAAGAAGAAGGAGGGGAGCCTCCGTTTGTGTGTGGATTATCGACAGCTCAACAAGGTCACGGTAAGGAACCAGTACCCCTTACCCAGGATTGATGATCTCTTTGATCAACTGCGGGGAGCACAGTACTTCTCGAAGATAGATTTACGATCTGGTTATCACCAGTTGAAGATTGCTGAAGGAGATGTCCCGAAGACAGCGTTTCGGACCAGATATGGGCATTATGAATTCCTTGTGATGCCTTTCGGCTTGACGAATGCTCCAGCAGCATTCATGGATCTAATGAATAGGGTCTTCCGATCTTATTTGGATAAGTTCGTGATCGTGTTCATTGACGACATCCTTGTGTACTCGAGGAGTGCTCAAGCTCATGAGGAACACTTACGTTCGGTGTTAGGGAAGCTGAGGCAGAACCAGTTATACGCCAAGCTGAGTAAGTGTCAGTTTTGGCTAACCAGCATTGGTTTTCTGGGACATGTAGTGTCAGCAGACGGGATTAGCGTGGATCCCCAGAAGACCGAAGCGGTGACAAATTGGGCTAGGCCGACAACCGTGACAGAGGTACGGAGTTTCGTTGGTTTGGCAGGATACTACCGGAGATTTGTTGAGGGCTTCTCTAGTATTGCTGCACCGTTGACTCGTTTAACCTGGAAGGGAGTAAAGTTTGTTTGGGATGAACGGTGTGAGCAGAGTTATCAAGAATTGAAACGTCGGTTAACTACCGCACCTGTTCTTGCTTTGCCGGATAACAGTGGAGAGTTCGAAGTCTACAGTGACGCATCGTTGCAAGGTTTGGGTTGCGTGCTGATGCAGAATGGCAGAGTTATCGCTTATGCATCGAGACAACTAAAGACACATGAGCTGAACTACCCTACGCATGATCTGGAGTTGGCGGCGGTGGTTCACGCTTTAAAGATCTGGCGACATTATCTGTACGGGGTGACTTGCAGGATCTTCACCGATCATCAGAGTTTGAAGCATTTGTTCACTCAGAAGGAGCTGAACGTAAGGCAGCGACGGTGGTTGGAACTGATCAAGGATTACGATTGTACGATTGAATATCATCCAGGGAAGGCGAACGTTGTGGCAGACGCACTCAGTAGGAAGTCAGCAGGATCAATTGCACACCTGAGGCTGGTGTACCTTCCTTTGCTAGTGGAACTCCGAAGAGCTGGAGTTATGCTGGGGATGGATGAGCAGGGAGCTTTGTTGGCCAGTTTTCATGTACGACCTGTGCTCGTCGATCGGATTATCGAGGCACAATTGGAGGATCCGACACTTTGTATCTACAGGATCGAGGTCGAAGCAGACGAGAGGCAGGACTTTACTATTCGACCAGATGGAGCTCTGGTGAAACTGGGCCGTTTGTGTGTTCCTGCAGTGGCAGAGTTACGGGAAGAAATTCTCGAGGAAGCCCACAGTTCGGCTTATGCCATGCATCCGGGAGGTACAAAGATGTACCGTACCCTCCGGGACCACTATTGGTGGGCAGGAATGAAGAAGGATATTGCAGTGTTTGTGAGCAGATGTTTGACCTGTCAGCAGGTCAAGGCCGAGCGGCAGAGACCGTATGGAGCAATGCAACCGCTTCCGATTCCCGAGTGGAAGTGGGATCACATTACCATGGATTTTGTCTTCAAGTTGCCAAGGACTCAGAGGGGATGCGATGGAGTTTGGGTGATTGTCGACCGATTGACCAAGTCAGCTCATTTCTTACCAGTACAGGAGACATTTAAGCCAAACCGACTGGCTCAGCTATTCGTGAAGGAGATCATTCGACTTCATGGTACGCCGGAGTCGATAGTGTCTGATCGAGATCCGCGTTTCACATCTAGGTTCTGGCGAAGTTTGCAGAACGCCTTGGGTACAAACTTACATTTCAGTACAGCGTTCCACCCACAGACCGATGGGCAGTCAGAGAGGACTATCCAGACACTGGAGGACATGATGAGGTCTTGTGTACTGCAGTTTCAGGATTCGTGGGATACCCATTTGCCTTTGATGGAGTTCGCATACAACAACAGTTATCAGGCAAGTATCGGGATGGCACCCTACGAGGCACTGTATGGCCGACAGTGCAGGACACCTATCTGTTGGATGGAGGTAGGAGAGCGAGCAGCTTTAGGACCGGATTTGATGGACATGACCCAGGAAACAGTTCGAATTATCAAGGAAAGATTGAAGGCAGCACAGGATCGCCAAAAGAGCTATGCGGATCGACGAATTCGAGACTTGGAATTCGAGGTTGGAGATTTTGTGTTCCTTAAGTTATCTCCATGGAAAGGAATTATCCGTTTTGGCCGACGCGGGAAGTTGAGTCCACGTTACTTTGGACCGTTCGAGATCATTGAGAGGATTGGACTAGTGGCATACCGGTTGGCATTACCTCCAGAACTTGCCAGAGTGCACGATGTTTTCCATGTGTCCATGTTACGGAAATACCTACGGGACGATTCACATGCCTTGCCGGAACAACCAGTAGAACTGATGACTGATCTGAGCTTTGAAGAGAAACCAGTACAGATTCTGGATCAGAAGAACAAGGTTCTGAGAAACAAGACGATTCGGTTGGTGAAAGTGCTATGGAGGAACCATGACGTCGAGGAAGCGACGTGGGAACCCGAAGACTTGATGAGGGAGCAGTACCCGTTTTTATTCGAGTAAATTTCGAGGACGAAATTTCTGTAAGGTGGGTAGATTGTAACGACCCGAACTTTCGTAATTATTATTTTATTGTAAATTGACCGTTTTGCCCCTGAGGGGGGAAAAGTTGACTTTTACCTCGGGAAGTATTTAGGACTTTGACACGTGACCGTGACGTAGTTTAGGACGTCACGAGTTCATAGGCAGGTGGCACGTTCGATTCCGACGTTCGAGGAAGAAGTTGTGACGTTCGGAAGTCGAGGGGCATTTTGGTAATTTGGCCATTTGGGGGCCAAATGTTGACTTTTGACCCGGGAAGTCCAACGGACGAGGGCCAATGACCGTTACGTAGGTCTCGTCGATACGAATCCGTAGACAGGCGGCACGCTGAAATCGGACTTACGACGAAAAAGTTATGGTCAAGAACGTAACCGAACTAACCGAGACTCGGAACTTAATTTATTAATAAAATATTATAATCTGTTTTACTTTAACCCACTCAATCTGGACCCTTGATGAGTGACACATGTCACTCATCTACCCCATCCACATCATCCCCAACATTCTGGATCTTGGTCTGCCATAGGATTAATTAATTAATTTCTTTTCCTTAAATCCTCACCCTTCACTCTTCACTCAGGATGAATCACAGCCATCCATTCTATTTCTCCTTCTGTTCTTAAGCCATCAGAGACTCATTTCCTCATTTTCATTCCTTCCTTCAAACCGTGCAACCTCCCACCCTTCAAACAATCACACCAGCAGCTAACCACCCAACCTTCTTCATCAGGCAGCACCAGACCGTGCACCACCACCACCAGACACCGGCCAACGCCACCACGGCCACCCTGCACGGCCGGAAAACCCACAAACCCGTGAGGACCCGTGCAGCCCAAAATCATCAGACCATCCAAACCACGACGTCTGGGCTCGAACCAACCTAGGGCTAGGACCATTGTGACCTCTGGACGGCGTAGGACTGGACTGGGCAGCCCACGGCGGCGACACGGCGGCGGTAAACCTGCAAACCCGTAATGGCCGATTTTCCTTCCCTGCCTCAAACCGTCCGTTTTTAACGTTGCATTTGCTTGGTTGTTTTTGAGACTTAAACTAGGGGACTAGACGAACGTTTTGGACCTGAGTTGGTGGCTGGAAACGTGACGGCTCGCCGGAGAAGACGGACCAAAACCGGCAGCCATTTCCCCGTCGTTTTTCAGGTGATTCCTTGATCTTAAAATCCAGTTTTGATCACACAGAGCCATAGAACATGTTCAGACGAGTCCATAGGAACAAACCCCATCGATTTTGGTGGTCGGAATCACGATCTGTGATCGGGTCGAACCGTGGGTCTGCGGTGACCCGATTCGCAGACCCGACACTGTAGCTGATGACGTCATCATGCTGACGTCAGCAGTGACGTCATGATGACGTCATCATGTCAGAATATTGTCAGACCAGGGACCAATGGACTGTTGACACGTGTCCTCTGACACTGTCAGTGATGACGTCATGCTGACGTCAGCAGTGACGTCATGCTGACGTCAGCATCACTGTAGCACTGTTGACCAGAGGGTTGACCGGTGCGTGGGGGGCGCGTGTGAACAGTGTTTTGTGTGGGACCAGTGCCATTTTCAAGGTTTCGACGATACGGATCCAATGGCGGTGGTTTCGTGTCGATCGGAGATCGTTAAGTTGGTCAAATTAGGGTTTGATGCCTTGGGAAGCGTGTTCGGACGGCTTTCCCGGGCCGGTTTCAGTCTAGGGTTTCGTAGTTGTTTAGTAGGGACTTAAAGTGACCTTTACGTATGTTTTGGGCGTGACAGGAATTGTACTTTAAACCTTGGACGGGGCTTTACGCTCGGGAGTGCAGCGGGATTGTACTGTGAGTGGGCCTTTGATTTCACTAAACTTCGGCATGCATAACTGTTTTACTTTCTCCTATATCTATATGTGATTTGAGTAAAAGTATCTGTTCGGCTTGTGTATGATTTATGGCACGTATTACGATGTTTGGGCATGAGACCCGTCTGGTTGTTTATAAATGGTTTGGAGTCATATATATGTATAATGGAACTCGATATCATCTGTGGTACTGCACTGTATAGATCTACCCTAGGATTCTATCTCCTCCGGATGTAGGTACATCGGAGCGGTCACGGCGCATTGCCTGTGAGGAGTCATTCTACGGAGGGACCGGACCGTAGAGTGACTCAGGAGCAGGATTGCTACTATTGGACGTCTGGGACGTCAGGCATCTAGAATGCCATGCTCGGACTAGGTTCGGGATTTGGACTCGGGATTGAGACCCCGGGTGGCACGCGTAGCCTTGAGACTGTGACCTTATTGGGCGTCTGGGACGTCAGGCATCTGGGATGTCAGGGTTGGGATGTATAGTGCAGTGACTAAGATTATATTATGTTGCTATTATTCTGCTTATGACTATATGGTTTTGTGGTTTTGATACTATGCATGTCTTTTCGGAAAACGGAGGGGAAAAGCTATATGTTTTCGAAATGGTAAACTACTTTGTAAACCTTGAGTTTCGGCCCACTCACCTTTGTTGTTTTACTACCCCTCCAGGTAGTGCTATCGAGGAGGAGGATCCCGAGGAGGAGGAGGAGGATCCCGAGGAGGAAGAGGCATAGGTTTACGTTGCGTACCTGAACCCTACTGCTGGGTAGGTTGGCACGTAGTGTGTCTAGAGTCGTGCTCAATAAACTGTATTCGGGAACCATCCCTTGTCTGACACTATTTGTATTTGAGTATTTGTGTGGTGTGCTATGTATGACTTAACTATGGATTTTCTTTATGCATTTTATATTCAATAAGGGTATTTTTGGTATTTTAACGTTGGGTGTCAGACGGGAGCAGGGCACGTCCCGGGTGGTCCCAGGGGGATCGGGGCGGGTCCTGTCACCAATCCTGCTCCTGAGTCGTCCTACGGTCCGGCACCTCCGTAGCATGACTCCTCGCAGGCAATGCACCGTGACCGCTCCGGGGTACCACATCCGGAGGAGACAGTATTATACGGTGGATTATACAGTGCAGTACCCAAGATAGTCATCATATCCACAAGCATACGTATATGTATATATATAATATAAAACAGTGTTCAATTTCCGTAAAACGGGTCTCAGCCCAACACCGTAAAACGTGTCACAGCCGTAAATCGAGATAATCAAAATCCATTAATGATTCAGGCACACATATAGATATACGGAAATGAAAACGGTTATGCATGCAAGTGTTAATAAAAACGGGCCCACTCACAGTACGTTCCCGCTGCGAATAATGTGCGTACGAACTTGTCTCCGGAATTAACGTAAGTTTCCTGTCATTTCCAATCACACACAAGTGTCATTATAGGTCTTTAAAATACCCTCAAAAAGTCCAAAACAGAAACCGGTTCGGGAAAGCCGGCCAACACGCTTCCCGAGACATCCGGCCCTAAACTGACCTTCCTCACTATCTCATATCAACATGGTTATTTCACATAAAATGTTCAAAATGATGAAAGGATTAAAAGTCATGTTGACCGTGATCCGAGATAGTGCTCAACGTGCCCTCACGCGCCGCCCAAAGTGGCTGCGCGTGAAAGTCACGCGCTGCTACAGTGACTGCTACAGTGTTGTCGTTCTTGCCCGATTCACTGTAATTCGGGTCTTCAACCCGCGGTGTGACCCGGTTAATTAACCTCTCATTTCTACTTAATTTCATTCATTCTTGATTCTAACATGTTCTAACATCTTTTAATTACAGTTCCTAGTCCTCTAATCATCTCGACACGCCCTAAATCGTCCTAACCAAACCCGAATAGCCTCACGGGTCAAACCTCAGAGCTCCTCCAAACTATCACCATTGTCCAATTAAATCATACAGAGGCATAATAGGACCTATACTAACAAAATAGAACCATCAATCAAACGAAACATCACCTGGAAGTAGCTGTCCAAACGCTGCGATTTCCTCTGCACACGGCGGTCACCGTCCCAGCTCCTCCGTGGCAGGTTGCCGTCGATTCCGATATGGACAGGTTCCAAATGTTCCCAAAAAGCTCACTCAGCGATTGGTTTCGTCCAAAAGGCCGTGGAAATTGAACTTGGATTTTCCCTCCAAACCGGTTTTTCTCAGAACTGGAACTTGGGTTCCTGGGCACACCACGATCAACCCCCTTCAATGACTGCTCGCACGAGTTTCTGTCACTCCCAGAAGGCTTCCACGGTGCCTAGATTGGTCCAAAAACCCGTGGAGATTGAATTCAGAATTTTCCCCCCAAAAACCCGAAACTGTTCTTCACTGTTTCTCCCTGTCTCTCACAATCTCTCAGCCCCAAACAGACACCAAAATGAACCCTTCTCTCACTCCCCTACTCTGTTAAGCGATCAAGAGTCCAACACCCGTGGGAGACATCCTCAGGTTGCACAGAACCTGCTTCGCGCACACAGAGCCCATAACCAAATTTTTAAAGCTTCCCCGTGCTCTGAACGGCCACAAACCACACTCCCAACGTCTCAAATTACATAAACAATGCCCACAATCAGTCCACTCAGTGTTTAAACAATTGCACGCCCACAAACACCACGGCATGGCCGTGTGCCCTGCTTTTCACGGTTGCTGCTACAGTAACCGTACAAAAAGACCAAAATGCCCTCAGGGCAGAAATTACCAAAATGCCCTCCAACTTCCGTGACCCGCAACTCGGTCATCCGATGTCCGTTTCACACGTGCCGCCTGTCGTTATACTCAGGGCATCGAGACGAATCCAACGGTCTTCGGGTCGTGTGAAAATTCCCGGTACATCAAAAAGTCAACTTTTTCCCCTATCTCGTCCAAATTACGGTAATGCCCCTGAACTTCCGATAGTCATAACTTTTTCCCTGATCGTCCGAATTGGACGTGCCACCTGTCTATGAACTCGTGACGTCCTGAACTACGTCACGGTCACTGGTCAAAGTCCATTTGACCCATAAACCAAAAAGTCAAAAATTGGCCATACAATTCACAAGGGTAAAAACGTCAATTCATACATTAAATTACAATATTACAATCTACGAATTTCCGGGGTGTTACACCCGAAGGGTTAGCTCCTGAGAGATTCTTTGTGGAGTTATGCTACTACTAATTATCACTCAGTATAGTAAATGTATCAGAATCAAAGTGGGTCAAAAAGAGTGAATTTGGTGAATTCCCTATATCAAATTGCAATGACCCAAGTAATCTTTTTGGTAAAGATGGAATAGTGGGATGTGGAGCTGTATATAAAAACATGCACTTCTATAAAAACTAGGTTGAGCTTGGGTTAGAGTTTTGAGTTTGTGCTGAAATAGTAATAATAAGATTTGACTAGGTATTAATTCTTAATTTATAATTATTTTATATATTCTGGCTTATGGGTTGGGTTTACCGGGCCTTATCGGGCCCGGGCTTATCAGACATTATCAGGTTCGAGCCTATCGGGTATTATCGGGTTCGAGCCTATCGGGCTTATCGGGTTTGAATACCCTAAGCCCAAGTCTAACCCGTCAACATGCAGGTCGGGCCGGCCCACGGCCCATAGCGGGCCGAGTTTGACTTTTTGTCACCGGGCCTATCGGGTTATTCGGGTACCCATAAGCCCGTGAGCTTCTGGGCCAAATGGTGAGGGCTACCACACCTTTTGTTGGCTAGTCATTTGTTCTATTTTTCTCATTCACAAGTCCGATTCCATTTGTGACCCAGAATTTATTTCTTCTATATTTGTTGCAATTAGGGGTAAACGTTGAAATCACATCACTTCCGATCTAGTACGTTTTCTTTTCATGTCGTTTAGGAGGGGCTTTTTGTATTATTTATCGATTCAAGGCCCAAAATATGTCTATGGATCAAGGCCCAAAATATGTCTATGGATCAAGGCCCAAAATATGTCTATGGATCAAGGCCCATAGAAACCATCACTCAATTTCTCTAGCATCGGCATACAGACTTGACCAGTAAACCACTCGCTTATTCTTTCTTCATGTCCTTAGCTTGCTTCCCTCGCGAGCCTGGACCTGTAATCTCTCTCTATCGTAAGTCAACTTTTAATTCTTGAAGTTTTTTTTTTTTTATCTTCTCATAGTTTATTGGGTTTTTTCATTTCTCCTTGTTTTGGGTTTTAGGAATTCAGCAAGTGGGAGATCAACTGATCCAAATCCATGGAATGCGTTTTCTTCAAGTGCTTCTAATCTCTTGCTAAGTGCTCAATTTTTTGTGCATATTTATTTGTGATTTTTTTCGACTTCCATGCACAATTTGTTCATGATTATCCGACTCTATTTGTTTCATACTTTCATAGTTGGTAAAAAAACCCTAAAAGTCAATAATCCCTTTTTCCCCTTTCTATGGGGAATGTTTGAAGCTTAATCTAAAATGTCATTTATATTTTGCATTTTGCAGCATTTTGAGGCTCTTGAGATTCTTCTTCAGGATCTTTGTGGTGTTCGCTGGGAACGTTTAAGGTTCCATGAGATATGACTTAAAAGTGGCCCAAACCTTGGTAATTTATTTATTTTCCTCTTTTAATTTGAGCTGTGTGCTAAATTATATGTCTAAACACATTGTCAACAAAGCTAAGCCAAATTCGGATAGTCATTTTTACGCTTTTGTGGTCTCATTTGGAGAGATGTTGAAAGTCTTTCCTGGAGTGCTTTAATAAACTTATGGATATCCATTGTCATTATTTGTTTGGTACAAGTAGAAGTTCACATTCTTCTCATGGAATGACTTTGAAATTGATGCATGTGATAGTTAGATGGCTTCTGTTAAGAACTTCTACCTGTTTTGGTTTTTACAATAAGTAGCTTTCGCATATTGATTGCTACAGCATCTCGCTCATGATCTTTCTAATTTGTCATTATTTTCTGATATCGTGGCCTGGTTCTGTATTAATGACCTGAACCCTCGCCTGTCATATTCGTGAACATGTACAAGTTTGCATTTTCACCCATGTACATACGGTGGTGTTTATGCCAAATTCTGATTTCTGCAGGACCGTAAGGCATATAGGGGGTGCAATGAGAGGTGCAGGTGCAGGTGCGGGGTAAATTTCTGTTCTAGTAAGAACCATGGTCGAGAGCAAAGCAAGCAATAATGTGCTTCACTTATTTTATGCACTTGGCTACATGTTGGACCATGAGCTGCTGAGGGTAGGATTTACGTTCCATTTCCAGAGCGGCTCATAGATCACCGGGAATATGTCATCAGTTAATAAGATGCTACAACTAGATGCTACTGAGGACGTCCCGGTAATACCTGGGATACAGATGGTTGAAGTAAAAGCCCCTGCTACACCCGAAAACTGTACAGTTTTTGTTGCTTCCGTAGCATCCTTTTGCGATACTTTCTTTACTTGATTTAAAAAAACACATTTTAGGCCATCTAGGCTCTAGCTGTAGTCTATAGGCTAACCATGTTCATTGTATTTCTTATGGCGTGCGGTCGAACTTTTCTATACATGCCTGAAAACTGAACAGACCAGTTCAATTTTGTATAGTGTGTCTAGTGGCCGGATACTCTGTACCTTCTTTATTCATAACATCCAATCTTCCTTGTATGTTGGTTGATCATGTTAAAAATGACGAGGCATCTTGGTACTTTGAAGTTTCTTACAACTAATTATGCGTAAATTCCTTGGAACTTTGAAGTTTCTCATTCAAACATGTCTTAAATTGTTGAGAGGATTGGCAGGGAGTAGACGCATCAGGGAGAAAATTTAGGAACCATTTGGTACCAAGGTTATCTTGGAAATCATTAGACGATTGGCAGGGAGTAGACGCATCAGGGAGAAAATTTAGGAACCATTTGGTACCAAGGTTGTTATCTTGGAAATCAATTGTCTAGTTGTTTTGTTATGCTCATTTGAATCTAGCTCCTGCTATTTTGAAGTTTCTTACAACCAATCAGGCCTAAATTCTTTGGATTTTGAAGTTCCTCATTCAAACATATCTTAAATCAAATCATTAGGAGGGTTGGTAGGGAAGTAGTCGCAGTGGGGAGAAAATTTAGGGTTTATTTGGTATCATTTTGTAAAATTAAAACAATAAATAGGATATTTTTCATTTTCAATATTTGAGAATACGTTGATAGTTTATTTTGAATATGATTTTGTAAGAATGAAAAAGGAAAAATTTGTTTGGTACAAATCTAGAACTTAAAAAACAAAAAAAAAAAATTAATACGCATTAGACAATAATTCCCAAATATTAATTTTGAGATGAGACGGTGTGAACGGTAATAATAGACAGTAGTGGTGTGATTGGGTGGAGGTAGTGCTGGTGGTGGTGGTGGCGGCTTAAGTGATGGTTGTGGGATAGAGATTGAGATGGGGTGGTGATAATGGTGTACGTTGGTGGCCGGTGGGGGTGACGGCGACGGTAATGGAGGTCAGATGTCCGAATTTACGGCCTATTTCAATATTAAAGAAATAAATACTAGCTGGTGTCGGCCGGTTTCCCCTACTACTTAGCATGGACTTTCCGAAACTTGTTTAAATAAAATTTTAAAAAAACAAAGATCACTATCGCGGTCGTTAGTTGCTTGCTTAGTGTAACCATTATTTCCCATGCTTTGTTTAACCATAAAAATCTTACTTACCATGATTGCCATGACATAAGAAACGTCGACTAGTGTACAAACCATGGGGGGTGATAGGATTAGGTGCTGAAATTTTATTTCTTTCAGTTGAGAAAATAAGGGAAGAACGAACCTAATCACCCTTCATTTTCTTTGTTGCTTTGACCAACTAATTAATGAACTTCAAATTAATAATCTGATTGACTTAAGCAAATTGAGTCACAACAAGATTAACATTTCTTGATAGCACTTAATCCCAAGCTAATGTACATATATAAAGCTAATGTACATATATATATATATATATATATAAAGCATGTATAAAACCGTACATTATGTTTGCATATATATACGTATAATATGCATATACAGTGATCACCACAAAATTAATACTCTCTCAATTTGTAAAAATAAAATAAAAAAAGAATCAACTAAGAATTATTAATTATTCTTATATATCAAGCGTAATTGTCGTCGTCGAGAAAGAGTTCAGGCCAGTAGGAAGAGGTAGTGCTGCTTCTGCCACCATAGCTGGAAGTGCTGCAGGAGGCATCTCCATGGTTGCTCATGGACGTGTCGGCGGTGACATTGGGAGGGAAAGAAGAAGGAGAAGGAGATGAAAGATCAAACCATGGAGAGTTGTCACTACGATGATGATCAAGAGATGATGGATTCATAATTTCTTCTTGACTTGGCGGCATTGTAAAGTTTGAGCCTTGGCCCATAATTATTTCTTGATCACTATTAATCAACGGTGGTAGGGAGCTGAAAGGGACTTGTTGTGGGTCTGCTGCTAGGGTTTGATGATGCTGGAGTGGTTGAGAGGTGGCACCACCATATCCAAATGAGCTTGGATTATGATTATTTTCCATTTGTGACGGATTTAAAATCGGATTTAGCAAATCCAAACCCTCCATTTCCATCTCTGTGTTTCTGTTCTGATTATAAGCATTATTGCTAGAGTTAGTGGTTATGTTAGCTACTGATTGGAGCAAATGCTGCATGTATTGAAGCTTGGCCAGCTGAACGGCTTGATCTGCTTGTAATGTTGCAGCATGTTGATGATCGATGATGTGATCCAACGGTGGATATTGCTGCTGCATGAGATCCTGCAGGTTCGCCAAAGCCAAGAGCTGAGACAAGCTGGAAAAAAGGTCAGTCCTTGGTTGATGGGTCATTGGATCAAAACCCATCTGGATCAGCTTCTTCTTCAAATGTGTGTTCCAGAAATTCTTGATTTCATTGTCGGTCCGGCCCTCGAGGTGAGTTGCAATTGCCGACCATCTATAAAGAAAATACGACAAAATGAAAACTGAAAACTATTTTTTAGGCAGTTTTATTTTTCAAATTTTCTTTTCTGTTGTGCCGTTATTTTCAATTTTTAATGTATGTAAGAGTAATATTGTTTATTATTATTAAGATAATACTGAAACATCATTATTTCCTCTCTATCTCCTCAAACAAACATATTATAACTCAGAATCTTCACAACATTTTCATTTTTTTTTTTGCTCTTTATTCCTTTTTCTTCTTCGTATCACCCTTCTTTTTCATCATTTCTTCCCCTCTACATTTTCAATATATCTTGAAACTTATAAAAATTTAAAACTGAAAAATAAAAAACGTAGTAATTATCATACGGATTAGCAGTATTATCAATTCATCAAGGAGAGTTTAAAGGTTGAAAATTTACTTGTTTCCAAGGATGGAATGAAGATGTAGAATTCTTTGCTCCTCTTCTTCTGAAAATTTGCCTCTTTTGATATCAGGTCTCAAGTAATTTGTCCATCTTAGCCTACAACTCTTGCCACATCTGTTGAGACCTACAAAAGAGAAATCAAAAGATCGCCTTATCAGAGAATTAGAGATTCTGAGTTGAAAGCAGGTCGAGAAACTCTAATGTACGTCGTGATGATCATCAGCCAACTTTATGATACACAAAGGCTGAAATTTATTAACCTGCAAGTTTGGGAAGAGCTCTCCAGCTACCGTGGCCGTGTTCTTCGATGTACTGCACAAGCTTTTGGTCCTCTTCGGGAGTCCATGGTCCTTTCTTGAGACCACTTTCATCACAGCAAGGAGATCTTCCCATGTTTGTGTACGTGTCAGTGTCTGATGACTGTCTGTTGCTTTGTTGATTTGATCTGTTTCCACAAACAGCGGGGGGCTATTTATATAGAGGTTAATTGGGATTTGGGAGAGGGGCTGCTCGATGATTTTGAGAGGAATTAGTATTTTAATGGCAAATGGGATTATTTGCTAGCGCGCTGATGGTGATGAAGGTTGAAGAGTGAAAGTTTATTTGAAATCATAAATAGTCAACGTTGCAGGTCGCTCACTGCTTTGTCAAAGAACTCGACCCATGCACGCAAGGGCTCATCGAACACCTCTCTGTCGTCATTGTTTGCATGGCTTCACAAAACCACTTGAACTTATTAATTAATTACGTCTTTAATTTATTTCAATTTCGCTAAGCCCTATTAACTTCACTATGTTTTCCGATTTAGATAAATTTTTACAAAGATAATATTTGGAAAAAGAGTTATAATATAAACGGTTAGACTGTGATATAATTTTGTAATTTGTAAGATTGGTCCAAACGAAACTATGCAACCAACTAGTTAGGCCTCGTTTGATATGTTGTATTATATTAATTATTTCAGTCGGATAGACTAATCTGTCTATTGACTCGTTTGATGCGTCGTATTGTACTGATTATTTCAACCGGATAGACTAATTTGTCCACCAGATAGAATGACTACTTAGTCGGCCGTTTGGTGCTCTATCGAATTAAAATGCCGACTATATTATATTGACCGAATTATATTATAGTAGTTGTTAATAAATATTTATAACATATTAATTATGCATATGATTATTATTTAGTATGCATTTTAATTAATTATTGATATATTATTATTATTATTATTATTATTGTTATTATTATTACACTTTTTGAGATTGCTAGTCATCCGACTATTTAATACGAAAAATTTCGAGAACATTAGTTTAACGTGTTTGAACTGTATATATGAAGATACTCAACCGTATTAACTTATACGATAACTAATTAATACGAGCGGTGCCAAACGGTGACTTCGTACTATATTATCCTATCCAATCCCTTAATTTTACATTGTACCAAACGTAGCCTTAGTTTCTTAAGCATTTGTGTATATTTAAAGCTGACATGCAAATGTATAATGTACAAATTTATTAGATCAAATATTGTGTATATGTAATTTCAATTTTGTATCACATAATAAAGATGCTTATATTGACGTAATATTATACAATAGACCACTAATATCTGAATTCTTGCCTTAATGTATTGATTCAAAGTTACAATTTAACAATATATATTACCTACATTTATATAAAATGATAATTTATTTAAAGTTAATCGAAATTATTAAGTGGAGATTCAAACTTACATATATAAAAGGAGAACATTCGTTATATATAACATATGCGATTATCATTTCCAGAGGACCTTTTGGTCGAATACTTGTTCAAACTCTTATGTTTTTGTGTTAGTCACTAATTGTTCCATATTGCTATGCCAAATGGTCCAAATTAAACTTCCTTTACTGAGCTCCATCTTCTCGCTCTCGTCAATGATAGGTAATATGTAGGAAAGAAAGTAAGATCGAAGAGCACTGGTGTGGTGTCGGCAAAATTAAGCGTAGTAATTTTTGACACGACTCTAAATCCGCATGAAATTTATCCGGATCAATCCGCACGATTAAAATTTCGGGTCATTTTTAGGTCAACCCGTTATGCCACATTTAATAAACCAATGAGTTTTGGGTCAACATGTTAACCCATATATTAACTTATTTAATAAACATGTCAATTACTAACTCATATATATCTACCTATTTACCTACCTATATACCTGTTAAATTTTATAGTTTAAATAGTTTGAACATATTGAAATGTTTCAACAGGTTAAACTGATTAAAGGGCTAATAGGTTAATTAGGCTTCGAGTACGACCCATTTATTAAATGAGTTATATGAGTTACTTAGGTTATTAACAAGTCGGATTCGAGTTGAGCATCCTTAACATGATTATTAAACGAATCGGGTTTGGATTAGACATATTTAAATAAAATAGAATTCATGACACGACACAAACTTGACACGACACATTCCATTGCCAGCCTTAGGTCAAATATGACATGACCCGTCTCGGAAATACCTCGTAAACTACGCTCGCTTGCTCCCGTCTGACAAGCAACTTCGAAATACCGAAATTACCTTCAAACTTGTCAGATAAGGGATATTCATACACTCTTACTAGTCATGCCTCCGCCTCTCGTCCAGCCCCAAACGTCGTGCCACAACCCTGGAGGGTTACAAAAACCACGAAAATTGTGTGAGTGTACAAAAATAAATAGTTTTAAAACATAATTCAAATTATAATATTTTACCCTCTGTTTTTCCCAAAACTGTGCATGCATATAAAACTGTTTGAATCCCAAATGAAACAAAACATAGTCAATGACCTCGATAAACGTGTAAAACAACCATAACACATGACATCAATAGTCATGACAACCAACACGTAAATCATCACAATATTCAACACCAGAACCAACTAGTAACCACCACAATAGTCAACACGAACCCATCACAACAGTCATACAACTAATCCACATACAACCTGCACAACATCAATCACCATGTCCACTGCACTACCAGTAGGCACACCACTCGGGATCTGGAGCCCAGCTCAACGTCCGAGTGTGGACCTCACACACTCACTCAGGATCTGGAGCCCAGCTCGACGTCTGAGTGAAAACTGACTCAGGATCTGAAGTCCAGCTCGACGTCTGAGTCAATACCAAACTAGTCTCAAGATCTGAAGCTCCGACTCGACGCCTAAAACTACTAACCAACATGCACCTCGAGGAAGGTTATCCAAAATCATCACAACATATCACATCAAAAATACTGAGAAACCACATTCATATCTCAACTCAAAATCATAATCAGAACCTGGGGCTTAAACCCAAAACCAACTATACATTGTGCCTCGTAAAACGTATGAAAATAGCCATTTTCCACAAAAAAAAATTATTTAGTAATTAAAACAATCCCACATCATGATTATCCCATTACAATTATCGAGAAAATACTTATTAATCAAACTTTACTAAAATCCAACATTCAACAAAACTTGAAACTTCTACTTAAGAGACCTCGTAAAATGTGTCATCAAGGTATATCCGAAAACCATCCAAAAATCATAGGAAAATTACCAAGACTCCAATATCACAATATCTTGTGTCATAAATCATATTAAATTCAAAACCACAATCAACGTACTTTATGAAAATCTAGCAAAATGTGTAATAAAATAATAATTCAATATAAATCACCAAAAATCATATAAAAATCCCGATCAATCACACATCACCAAAAACATATCGGAAAACATTTAAAACATATGAATAAGCATGCATAATATTTTAATAAAATAAAAGTCCACTCACACGTACCGTTTAAGCAACCAAACCGATCTGCATGCTTTTTCATAAAATCCGAAAACATCAATTCCTGCCACAAATCATGTCTTAAGGTCACTAAGCATCTCAAATAGCTTCATATCTAATCCCATATTTTTTGAATTTTTAAACTAATTAAAATAATCCCTAAAATTTCGAACAGCCTAAATTGTCCCAAGACGATGTCCAATCACCTCGAAAGTGGTACCGTTGGACTCGTAGGATCAAAGGGATGAAGTTTCATTCTGAACATTTTTCTAGATGACGTGGCAAGTGCCCCCACGTGCCACCTAAAGTGGCTGCATGTGGAGCCCATGAACCACCCAAAATGGCTAGGCGTGGAGCCCACACGCCACAATCACTGTTCATCGTCTTCCTGGGTCATCAGACTCGTTTTTCTGAAAAATGGGTCGTTTGACCTGCGAGTCCAACTCGGTTTGAACACACTATTCTCTTGTCATTTTTCTTCGTTTTAAACATCTAACCTCACCTAATCAAGCCCACAAGGAGGTTTATGACATCAAAACTTTGAAACACTTACCTCAAGGTCGTAGTCCAAGTTTCCATGTTCTCGGCCATGGCTGCAAGGTCTGTTTCTCGACCTTCTTGCGTCCATTCTTTTGTCTTCTTGATCATATAATGACTTCACAGCCTTGCCCATCTCTCTGGAATCATTGGTTGGACGTGGAACGGCCTCAAACGAGCTCTATGAACCATGACCAAAACTTGGCTCACATGTTTCTTGATCAACTCTTACTCTGAACATCTATGTTTCCTAGTTCCTGCTCCGTTTTCTCTCCCTAGACCTCTCATTCACCCCATCTAACTCTCTAGTTCTTCTTCCCTCACAGCTAAGCTTTTTTATGGGTTTTCTTCATGATTTCAGTCTATGAATTCCGAACCCCAACTCAATCCACGAACTCATATATATAAGCAAGAATGTCGGTGGAAGAGCTGAGAGCTTGAGAGGGAAGGGACCAGAATTCTCTGGACACCTGTCACTTTCAAAACCTCATCTCAATGTGAAATGACCAAAATACTCCCCATGTACCAAAATACCCCTAAGAGTTTTTTTATTTGAATCAACCTCATATGTTGTCCGATTTTGGCATACCGCCTATCTACGAACTCAGGATCTCGAGATCTTTGTAACGGTCTTCTTGGAATTCTCAAAAGAGGCATCGGTAAAAAAAGCCAACACTTTGACTTTTGACAAAAAAAGGCAACACTTTGACTTTTGACCAAAAAGTCAACTATTTGACTTTCAGAGATCCGACCCATTACATAATAGCCTATGATGCTTAAGTTAGTAAATAAAAAAGGTTGTATAGTAATTTCATCAATGTAAGGGTAAGATATCATTTTGTAGTGAGATTAATATTTCTTGTTCTAGTGTTGATATGTGTCCCTGTAGTCTCGGCTTCCATGATGGCAATGATTTACTTGAAAGAAGAGTTAGTCGGATAATCAGTTGGTCGGCCAAATTCGCTCGGACGAGGGCCAAGTGAGATGTTTTGGAATTGATCGGTCTTGATAATAAATAATAAAGCAAGTGATGTGATTAGGGGTGGGCATATTGTCCCGACATACCGAAATCATCCCGTCCCGTATCATACCAAATCGGAAAAAAAACCGAATAGTAAAACCGAAAGGATGATCGGTACCGTACCGTACCGGTTTAAATCGGTACGGGATTGGTTTCGATGTTACCAAATACCGTCCCATACCGAAACCAAACCGGTTTTAATTATTTAATTAATTAAAAAATTAAATTAAATTCAACCATAAAAAACCCCTAATAATCTAATAGTTAATAATGGATTTAATTGTATATTAATTTAGTTGTATATTAATTTAGTTTATAGATTTAATTTTATTTTAAGAGTTTTTTAGTTGATGGATTTAATTGTTTGTTAGAGTTTTTTAGTTAATGTTGTTAATTTTAGTTGATGTATTGAAATTGATTGGGTTTTGAATTTTCTATACATTTTGAACAATATTTGTTACCCAATAAGAGTCATAATTTCTGAATTTTATCAAAATGTTGCTTTTAGACATTGAATCAAGTAATAAATAAATGAAATTATGAATTTGGCTTCAAAACCGAAACCGTACCGAATATAATTGGTACGTTACGGTATCAATTTTATATTTAGAAATACCATACCGTACCGAACCGAACCGGTTAAAATTATTTGGTACGGTTTCGGTATCACCTCCATACCGAACCATACCGAATCATGCCCAGAGCTAGATGTGATAATATTTATATATTATAAATAAAAGAAAATTTAATTAAAAATAAAATAAATAATGCCACTTTAAAACGTAGCGTGAGTATCACTATTCTTTGTATTTTTTAACCAATTCGAGTGGTGAAAAATTCAAATCAAAATTTAAGTTATCAACTTATGCAATAACTACTTACTCTTGGAGAAAAAGGGAGACCAAATGCATAGAAAGTTAGCCATCTGTTGTAACTTCATTGATGATGCCTACAAAGCAATTAAAATATGGCACATATCAATTTGTTGCTCACTACTTTATTAATAAACCCATCTGGTAATCTAAACGACTAGAAAACTCCTTGAAAACAATGTGCACCAATCCTCCTCTCTAGTCCATCCCCACACCCTCGAAACAAAACTATATATCGATATGTAGATTTGTAGATTTTTCTTTTTTCTTTTAATATATTGATATTATACAAGAGGAATTTATGTTGCGACACATAATAAATTAATTATTAAATATTAATTTCAGTAAAATTATAAAGACTGATTGAGAGAATCTGAATTAAGTCACACATTGAACAAACTAAGACCTCTAAACATATTAATTACATATACAATATACTTATTGTATATTTAAATCAAATTTAAATCAAAATAAGACCTTTTACATCATTTACGCATAAGCAAAGAAAAATACCATTTGGATTGTACCATCAAGTATCAACGGTCAAAACTTGATTGGTGTTAGTAGCTAGCTAGGCATATAGATTATTGGTAGAAAGGGACAGTGGAAGATGTGCTATATATCAATATATGTATGCCCCATTTGACTTGGAGGGTAGGGCAGTTAGAGAGGAATAGTTGGTGCAGCAAATGCCCCAAATTTGCACCAATTTTTTCTTTTTCTGTTTTTGTGTGTAACACACAACTACGTACACAAGGCAATGGCATTCTTCTACACGCTTGATCGAGAAGAGGTCGATATTTCCATGAAATAATTTGTTGGTGGCTTGTCTTGATTCACCTTGTTTCTTATGCATATTTTCCATTGCTATTTGGTAACCTTCTTGTTTTGAAATCAACAACTAAAGTAAAAAGGTTATCCTCTAGTACAAAAAAATGTATAATGTATTTTCAATCTAGGCAAAGTTAATATTTTTAAGGTATCCCAACAAGCCCAGCTTTTTAAATTAATCGCTATACAGCTATAGGCCTATAGCCACCCTATATTTACCACCCTATATTTACCAATCTATAATTTCTTCAACTTTAAGTAGATTGATATTTTGTTTATTCATTTTCTTATAGGGTAAGTATCGAGTTTCAATTTACCCTCCATTTTTTTCTTTTTTCAACCAATTGTTATCCAAATGAAGAGTAAATGTAAAATTTTGTTGACATTAGGGGGAAGTAACGGCCTCGTACGTAACCTATCGAACTGTGCATTGCCTTGACGGTATCAATACGTTGGTCAATTTAATTACAAAACCACGGAGCATCAATTAGAAACCACCGTTCACTAACTACACGATTTGGCGAGGCTGGTTTCTAGTTTGATACCTACGGGAAAGCGAGAATGATGATGGAGAAGGAGAGCTCATGGATGGCGAGGGATAAAAGATGATTGTGTTAGCGATGTCAAAGTTATTAGCAATCGAGATGAATAGAGAAAGAGTGCTTAGCATTAAAAGAATAATTAGATTTTTAATAAAAAGTTGAACATTGCACAATTTTTGCGGTACTCAATATTTGAATCGTGCACGTTCAATATTTAACGCATATATAGTATCTTTGAATTGTGTGCGTTCAACAAGCGAACTTGTAATTCCATTTTCTAACCTCTACTATATGGACCACTAGTGCTATCAATGTTCAAAATGGCAGCCTAGGTACTACGCCGAAGGATGACGTCGTGAATAAGCCTTATGTGGGAGCCTTAGGCGTTTGAGGAATTCCGCAGCGCCTATGCGGCCTAGGCAGTGCCTGGGCGCTCCTCAGTTGCCTAGGCGGGCTGGGCGGTTTGGTAATTAAAAAAAAATTCCAAGAATTCATTCCAATTCAGACCCAAACCAGTACTGAAATATCATATGATACATTCACACAATCAATTAATCATACTCCTACCTCCTAACATTACCCAATTGAAAATATCATATGGTATAATTGATAACAATTCATAAATCAAAGTTCAAAACAAACAATTAAACATAACAATTTACATTACACATTTACACCCCATCAATAATACGGTTAATAATCAAATCAAATTCAGATTACCCAGTGAGTCGCTTAGAAATCAAAATTCAGAAAAGGAAAATTGAACCCAAATTCAACCCTACCATTCGCGAATCACCTCTGTCGTCCGCCCTTGGATCTCTATCTTGGACTCTTTAAGCCTTCAGTCATCTCCCAGACTCGGAGTCGGAAGTCTGCTCCACTCGAAATCGAAGCCTTAGATTCTGGCTCTCGCTCTCTATCTCTCGCTTTCTCGCCCTCTGTCTCCCACTCTCTCATTGTTCTGTCTCTCGCTCTCCGTCAATTGAGAGTGGGGAATGGTTTTCGAATTGAGATGGAGAGCGTTGTTGAATTGGGATGGAGAGCGTTCTTGAATGGAAGATAGAGGCTCAGCAGAGTCGACGAGGTGAGGGTAAACAATTAAGGGCTCCTGTTAATAACTTCTACCATATGTACATGGGTGATATTTAAATGGCTTCTGTTAAGAACTTCTACCTATTTTGGTTTTTACAATAAGTAGCTTTCGCATATCGATTGCTACAACATCTCGCTTATGATCTTTCTAATTTGTCATTATTTTCTGATATTGTGGCCTGGTTCTGTATTAATGAGCTGAATAGTACATAAAGAGATTATTTTGTTTGTTTTATTGGAAATGACCTTCCTCTCTATAGGGCTTGTCTTTTACTGAGGTCCACGTCCTCATGGGTTTATTTCTAGGAACTCACGCATAACTTCCCAATAGGTCACTTATTTTAGGATTGCTCTAACCCAACCTTACTTAACTTCGGACTTCCAAAGGAATCCAAAGGTAGTGAGCTACCAAAAGGTCTCGTACTAGGAAGAGAATGCCCACATATATAAGGCACTTCACCTTTCCCTCCCCAAGCGATGTGGGATTACTCATTGTTCTTGCTTCCAAATTCATAGGACTTGCTCATTGTTCTTGCTTCTATGCTCATTGTTCTTACTTCCAAGCTCACGGGTCTTGCTCACCGTTATTGTTTCCTAAGCGCACGAGTATTACAATACTCTGTCACAACCCAATTCCCCTAACACAATATTGTTTGTTTTGGGCCCACGCCCTCACAGCTTTATTTCTAGGAACTCACGCACAACTTCTCAGTAGTTTACCCATCTTGAGATTACTCAAGCCCAACCTCGCTTAATTTCAAATTCGCAAAGGAATTCAAAGCCAGTGAGTTCCCAAAAATCCTCGTACTAGGAAGTTTTTCCCACACATATGACCTTCACCTTTACCTCCCCATGCGATGTGAGATTGCTCACCGTTCTTGCTTCCAAGCTCACAATCTCACGGGTCTTGCTCACTGTTCTTACTTCACAAGCTCATGGGTATTACAATATTTTATCACAATCATACTCCCCTAGCATGATATTGCTCACTTTGGTCCCATGCCTTCACATCTTTGTTTATAGGAACTCACACGCAACTTCCCAGTGGGCCACCCATTCTGGGATTGCTTCAGTCTAACCTCGCTTAACTTTGGAGTTCCAAACGAATCCAAATCCACTGAGCTCCCAAAAGGTCTCACATTAGGAAGAGAACTATCCACACATATAAAGCACTTCACCTTTCCCTCCCTCGGCGATGTGGGATTGCTCATCGTTCTTACTTTCCAAGCTCAAAGGTCATGCTCACTATTCTTAATTCCTAAGCTCACGGGTCATACTTAACGTTCTTACTTTCCAAGCTCGTAGGTCTTACAATCCACCTACCTTGGGGCCTAGCACCCTCGTTGTCACACTTCAGATCGGAACCCAGCTCTGATACCATTCTGTCACGACTCGACTCCCCTAGCATGATATTGCCCCCTTAGGGGCCACGTCCTCACGACTTTGTTTTTGGGAACTCACACATAACTTCCCAATAGTTCACCCATCCTAAAATTTCTTCAGTCCAATCTCGCTTAACTTCGAAGTTTCAAAGGAATCCAAAATTAGTGTGCTCCCAAAAGGCTTCGTGCTAGGAAGATAATTGTCCACACATATAAATCAATTCACCTTTCCCTCTCCGAGCGATGTGGGATTGCTCACCGTTCTTACTTCCAATCTCACGGGTCTTGCTCACCATTCTTGCTTCCCAAGCTCGTGGGTCTTGCTCTCCGTTCTTACTTCCCAAGCTCACATGTCTTGTTCGTCGTTCTTCGCTTCTCAAGCTCATGGGTCTTACAATCCACCCACCGTGGGGCACAACATTCTCACTGGCACACATCCGGTCAGGGTCTAACTCTAATACTATTCTCTCACGACCCTTAACAAGACCCGTCCCAAATTTCAAGGAAAATCAGACTAGTCCTGCTCCCGTATGACGATCTCTTATTAGACAAGGGATATTATCAAGTTTAACTCTAAATAAACTTCAATTAATTACCCAAACCTAAGTCACCCATGCGGGATACCGCCCACTTCTAATCCACTTCCCAGCAGGGCTAAGAACACATAAATAGACCTTATTTCATTTTGGCCACAACAAGTATTCCATTGAATCCATTAAATAGTATTCGAATATAATTTCCTCAATTAAACATGTGAACTAACAACCAAACACATAATTCCCAATTCCATAATTACCACCAAATTCATAATACCTAAGATAATTTCTATTCTTTTGAAAGTCCTGGGAGTTACAAACTGACTCCCATATTACAATATTGTTCGCTTTGGGCTCATGCCCTCACGACTTTGTTTATGGGAACTCACGAGCAACTTCCTAATGGGTCACCCATCTTGAGATTGCTCCAACCCAACCTCATTTAACATCGGAGTTTCAAAGGAATCCAAAGCCAGTTAATTCCCAAAAGGCCCTGCGCTAGAAAGAGAACTGTCCACACATATAATACACTTCATATTTCCCTCCCCGAACGATGTGGGATTGCTTATCGTTCTTACTTCCTAAGTGTAATGAACCGTCCTGAATTCTGGGATTAGATTAGTAACTAATCAGGATTAGTGAAGTTAATCGGTGATTAGTTGAGTGAAATCGGACGAACGATGCAAAATGATCGTTTTGCTCCTGGTCATGGGCAAAATGATCGTTTTGCTCCTAGTCATGGGCAAAACGTTGACTTTTCATTCAAGCGGTAAAATGGACTTTGACCGATGACTGTGACGTAGTTCGGGACGTCACAAGTTCATAGACAAGTGACACGTTCGATTCCAACATTTGAGGGAAAAGTTATGACGTTCGGAAGTTCAAGAGTACTTTGGTAATTTGGATTAAAAGGGTAAAATAGTTTACTTTTGACCTGGGAGGTCCGATGGCCGAGGGTCGAGGATCGTTACATAAATCGGAACGATACGAATCCGTAGACAGGTGGCACGCTGAAATCGGATTTCGAACGGGAAAGTTATGGGTCACGGAGGTTCGATTTCATTATGCACATATATCGAGGCGATGATGAGGTGGCCATATCTGATTGGTCAGATATTTTGGTAGGACCCATGGATGAGTGACAAGTGTCACTCATCCCATTGGCCCAAACCCTTAATTTGTGGATCTAATTAATTGAATATTATTATTTTATAATTAAATCTACTTACCTCTCAAATCCTAACCATCCATTTTATTCAAACCCTCATCACTACCGTCCACTTCTTCTCTCTCTTTTTCTGATCAACATCATCATCATCTAACAATCTCCCTCACTCCCCACGACACCAAAACCATTTCTTCTTCTTCTTTGCTTTCAAAAGCAAACACACATAACACCACCACAAACCTCCATCTGGTGTGACCAACCACGAGACTAAGGGAGAGTGACTGACATGAGGGACTGAGGACGACGACGAGCCACGGTGGTGGACGGCGGAGGCGAGTAACCTGATAACCCGATTGAACTCATTTTTGGAAATTCAGGATTTAACATTCAAGGACCGTTTTGGTTGTTATGGTTGTGTTCCTAGGACTCATACGAGTCAAGTGGGATTGGTTTTAGGAGCCATGGTGGCCGGAGACGATGGGGAGGAGCATTTGCAGGTGGCCGGTCGTGTTCCTCAACGAACAGGTATGAAAAAGTCCCCTTTTCTTGATTTTTAGATCGTAGGAAGGTTGCTGGGAATGAGAGGATAACATAGGTTGAATTAGGAAGGAAAATGGTGGGGGAATGACTGAGAACCAGTCGGGTCGGTTCAGTGGTTTGGTTGAACCGATTCGAACCAGTGAACCCTGTTCACTAGAGGAAGACGATGACATTGTTCACCGCGTGTGGGCTTCAAGCGCAGTCGCTTGCGGTGGCGCGTGGGGGCACGTGGTGGGTCCGATAGGAAAACTTCCAACATGTGAAACACTCTATTCTATGTAACGAACATTTTGAGACTGGTTTCGTGTCGATCGGACATCGTCTTGATAGTATTCGGGACATCGGAAGGTTTAGGTTTGAGTTTTAAAATTGTTAAAAATTTGGGAAAATTACGGGGCTTCAATGAGAGGTTAATAAGGTAGTTAGTAACCCTCTAGATTGATTTGGACAGGTTTTGGAGTCCCGGTGACGACGATTTTCCCAGTGAGGCTTACGACACGCAAACCGAGGCGGCAACTTAGGACGGTCTGTGAGTGGACCTTGATTTCTAAACTGTGATGCATGCATAAATGTTTTATATGGATTATGAATGTGATTCTATGATGTTGATTTGGATATTGGTGAATTATATGATTTCACGCATTTCGAGGCGATTTACGTGCTTGCACGTAAATTGAGGTTTTCAGTTTTGCACTGATTTTCATTGCTTATGGTTTTGGAAACGATTTCATGAAATGGTTTTGGATTTGAAAAGGTAAACTCGGGTTCGAGACCCATTCGTTTTGGAAACCCTCGGACTAGAAGTTCTTTTAGTGACGTTCTCGGGCTAGAGGTCCAATTGATTCTTAAATTGATTTCGGATTTGGAAATATGGATCCGGGCACGAGACCCATTTGATTTACGAACTCTGGGACTTGAGGTCCATTTGATTTAACAAGGCATCGGGCTGGAGGCCCAGTTGGTTTATGAATCCGGCTCGGAGCCCAGTTGACTTACGCATCGGGCACGAGGCCCATTTGGTTTACGATATCGGGCATGAGGCCCATTTGGTTTACGAAATCGGGTACAAGGCCCAGTTTGTCAGGACCCGACCCTCTTCTGTCAGGTCCCGATTCATCTAGCACGATATTGTCCGCTTTGGGCCTCGCCCTCACGGTTTTGTTTTCGGGAGCTCACGGTGCAACTTCCTAGGGGGTCACCCATCTGGAATTGTACCAGCCTCAACTCGCTTAACTTTGGGGTTCCAATCCCCCCCAAAGCCACTGAGCTCCCAAAAGGCCTCATGCTAGATAGGTGTGTGCCTACACCTTTAAGGCACACCACAATCCTCTCCCAGACCATTTCCCCTCGCAGGAATGTGGGATTGCTCACCGTTCCCTCCAGGACACGGGTCTTACAATCCACCCCCCTTAGGGCCCAGCGTCCTCGCTGGCACACTTCCCGGTCGGGGTCTGGCTCTGATACCAAATTGTCAGGACCCGACCCTCTTCTGTCAGGTCCCGATTCATCTAGCACGATATTGTCCGCTTTGGGCCTCGCCCTCACGGTTTTGTTTTCGGGAGCTCACGGTGCAACTTCCCAGGGGGTCACCCATCTGGAATTGCACCAGCCTTAACTCGCTTAACTTTGGGGTTCCAATCCCCCCCAAAGCCACTGAGCTCCCAAAAGGCCTCATGCTAGATAGGTGTGTGCCTACACCTTTAAGGCACACCACAATCCTCTCCCAGACCATTTCCCCTCGCAGGAATGTGGGATTGCTCACCGTTCCCTCCAGGACACGGGTCTTACACAGTTGGTTTACGATTCGGTCCTGAGGACCAGTTTGTATTTGGATTCGGGCTTAGGGCCCAGTTATGTTTAAGGTTGTGATTTCGAGTCAGGGACCCACAAATGGATTTTACGGTTCATGACGGTTTATGGGGACCGGCATGAACCCTTGAAAGGATTTTACGGTTCATGACGGTTTATGAGAACCGGCATGAACCCTTGAAAGGTTTTTATGGTTCATGACGGCTTATGGGGGCCGGGCATGAATCCTTGAAAAGTTTAAAGAATGATTTCAAAAGGTTTTTCATATGCCATCCTTTATATATGTATTGTCTCCTCCGGGGAGAGTCGTTGGCCTGGGTGGACCCCGGAGTAGTCACAGAGTACTGATGGACCCCGGAGTAGTCACAGAGTACTGACTGAGTGGAGTCGCCCCCCATTTGGGTTCCTTACTCTCAGAAATGCTATGGTTTATAACCTCCAGGGAGGGTCATTGGTCTACGAACATTGACCTAGGTGGACCCTGGAAAGACTTGGGTCTGAGATCCCGGGTAGCACGCTCATAGCTCTAGATACCGTGACAGGATTGGTGATATGAAATATATGGATTGACAGGACCCGCCCCGATCCCCCTGGGACCACCCGGGACGTGCCCTGCTCCCGTCTGACACCCGACGTTAAGATACCAAAAATACCCTTAATGAAGATAAAATGCATAAAGAAAATCCATAGTTAAGTCATACATAGCACACCACACAAATACTCAAATACAAATAGTGTCAGACAAGGGATGGTTCCCGAATACAATTTATTGAGCACGACTCTAGACACACTACGTGCCAACCTACCCAGCAGTAGGGTTCAGGTACGCAACGTAAACCTATGCCTCTTCCTCCTCGGGATCCTCCTCCTCCTCCTCGGGATCCTCCTCCTCGATAGCACTACCTGGAGGGGTAGTAAAACAACAAAGGTGAGTGGGCCGAAACTCAAGGTTTACAAAGTGGTTTACCATTTCGAAAACATATAACTTTTCCCCTCCGTTTTCCGAAAAGACATGCATAGTATCAAAACCACAAAACCATATAGTCATAAGCAGAATAATATCAACATAATATAATCTTAGTCACTGCACTATACATCCCAACCCTGACATCCCAGATGCCTGACGTCCCAGACGCCCAATAAGGTCACAGTCTCAAGGCTACGCGTGCCACCCGGGGTCTCAATCCCGAGTCCAAATCCCGAACCTAGTCCGAGCATGGCATTCTAGATGCCTGACGTCCCAGACGTCCAATAGTGGCAATCCTGCTCCTGAGTCACCCTACGGTCCGGTCCCTCCGTAGAATGACTCCTCACAGGCAATGCGCCGTGACCGCTCCGGTGTACCTACATCCGGAGGAGATAGAATCCTAGGGTAGATCTATACAGTGCAGTACCACAGATAATATCGAGTTCCATTATACATATATATGACTCCAAATCATTTATCAACAACCAGACGGGTCTCATGCCCAAACATCGTAATACGTGCCATAAATCATACACAAGATAAACAGATACTTTTACTCAAATCACATATAGATATAGTAGAAAGTAAAACAGTTATGCATGCCGAAGTTTAGTGAAATCAAAGGCCCACTCACAGTACAATCCCGCTGCACTCCCGAGCGTAAAGCCCCGTCCAAGGTTTAAAGTACAATTCCTGTCATGCCCAAAACATACGTAAAGGTCACTTTAAGTCCCTACTAAACAACTACGAAACCCTAGACTGAAACCGGCCCGGGAAGGCCGTCCGAACACGCTTCCCAAGGCATCAAACCCTAATTTGACCAACTTAACGATCTCCGATCGACACGAAACCACCGCCATTGGATCCGTATCGTCGAAACCTTGAAAATGGCACTGGTCCCACACAAAACACTGTTCACACGCGCCGGTCAACCCTCTGGTCAACAGTGCTACAGTGATGCTGACGTCAGCATGACGTCACTGCTGACGTCAGCATGACGTCATCACTGACAGTGTCAGAGGACACGTGTCAACAGTCCATTGGTCCCTGGTCTGACAATATTCTGACATGATGACGTCATCATGACGTCACTGCTGACGTCAGCATGATGACGTCATCAGCTACAGTATCGGGTCTGCGAATCGGGTCACCGCAGACCCACGGTTCGACCCGATCACAGATCGTGATTCCGACCACCAAAATCGATGGGGTTTGTTCCTATGGACTCGTCTGAATGTGTTCTATGGCTCTGTGTGATCAAAACTGGATTTTAAGATCAAGGAATCACCTGAAAAACGACGGGGAAATGGCTGCCGGTTCTGGTTCGTCTTCTCCGGCTAGCCGTCACGTTTCCAGCCACCAACTCAGGTCCAAAACACTCGTCTAGTCTCCTAGGTTAAGTCTCAAAAACAACCAAGCAAATGCAACGTTAAAAACGGACGGTTTGAGGCAGGGAAGGAAAATCGGCCATTACGGGTTTGCAGGCTTACCGCCGCCGTGTCGCCGCCGTGGGCTGTCCAGTCCAGTCCTACGCCGTCCAGAGGTCACAATGGTCCTAGCCCTAGGTTGGTTCGAGTTCAGACGTCGTGGTTTGGATGGTTGGATGGTTTTGGGCTGCACGGGTCCTCACGGGTTTGTGGGTTTTCCGGCCGTGCAGGGTGGCCGTGGTGGCGTTGGCCGGTGTCTGGTGGTGGTGGTGCACGGTCTGGTGCTGCCTGATGAAGAAGGTTGGGTGGTTAGCTGCTGGTGTGATTGTTTGAAGGATGGGAGGTTGCACGGTTTGAAGGAAGGAATGAAAATGAAGAAATGAGTCTCTGATGGCTTAAGAACAGAAGGAGAAATAGAATGGATGGCTGTGATTCATCCTGAGTGAAGAGTGAAGGGTGAGGATTTAAGAAAATAAACCATTTAATTAATCCCATGGCAGACCAAGATCCAGAATGTTGGGGATGATGTGGATGGGGTAGATGAGTGACGTGTGTCACTCATCAAGGGTCCAGATTGATTGGGTTAAAGTAAAACAGATTATAATATTTTATTATTAATTTAAGTTCCGAGTCTCGGTTAGTTCGGTTACGTTCTTGACCATAACTTTTTCGTCGTAAGTCCGATTTCAGCGTGCCGCCTGTCTACGGATTCGTATCGACGAGACCTACGTAACAGTCATTGGCCCTCGTCCGTTGGACTTCCCGGGTCAAAAGTCAACATTTGGCCCCCAAATGGCCAAATTACCAAAATGCCCCTCGACTTCCGAACGTCACAACTTCTTCCTCGAACGTCGGAATCGAACGTGCCACCTGCCTATGAACTCGTGACGTCCTAAACTACGTCACGGTCACGTGTCAAAGTCCTAAATACTTCCCGAGGTAAAAGTCAACTTTTCCCCCCCTTCAGGGGCAAAACGGTCAATTTACAATAAAATAATAATAACGAAAGTTCGGGTCGTTACATGGATGAACATGATTTCAATTGGTTTGGGAAATTGTGTTTTATGATGATAAATGGATTTGGGCTGAGATCCCACATATGTTTACTATGTTATGGTTTTGGGCAGGAGCCCGTATGGATATGGTTGTTTAAACATATGTGATTGGATAAACAATTTTACTATGTATGCATGCTTTTTAGTGAAGGGTATAAAGGTCTTTTATAAATGTGTTTTATGAAACTTATTACTTTTGTCCACTCACAGTCTTTTTGTTTTCAATACCCTTCAGGTTGAATACGGTGCGGACTGTGACAAAGACCGAGACATCACATACCTCCTCTAGATCCTGGCATACTTTGGAAGCCTTCGGGCTAAAGGTTTTAATTTTCCCTGGTCTGACACTCTGTGTCAGACGGGATCAGGAACGTTCCTTGTTAATACCGGGGGGATTGGGGACGGGTCCTAACACTAAGCTCACGGGTCTTACTCACCATTTTCACTTCCCAAACTCACGGAGCTTACTCATTGCTCAAGCTCATGGTTTCACTCTCTGTTTTCTGCTCCAAGAACAATTGCACGGTTAAGATTGTGCAATTTGTAGCCGTGCACACGGTAAGCCTCCTAGAAGCCTGTAGGTGTTCCCCACGTGTCCAACTCTCCCTAGACAGCAATTAAAATATCCAATCACTCTATCCCAAATGGCCTTATCTGATTGGCCCAATGTGAAAAGACCAAATTGCCCCTAGGTATTCAATTTACCATTTTGCCTTTCAACTTTACAGAATCAAAACTTTACCGTCCGACGTCCGATGACAGCGTACCGCCTGTCGTTGTACTCAGGACGTCGAGACCTATCTAACGGTCCTCGGTCTACGTGAAAACTAAGAGTCGAGTAAAAATTCAACATTTTCCCTTTAATCAACCAAATTACGAAAGTGCCCTCAACCTTCCGAACATCATAACTTCCTCCTCGGATGTCAGAATCGGAAGTGCCACCTGTCTACGGACTAGTGACGTCCCGAACTACGTCACAGTCATCGGTCAATGCCCAATTGACCGCCCAAACTAAAAGTCAACTTTTTGCCCAAACCACGGGCAAAATCGTCATTCTACACTAACGGCCCAACTGAACACCGATTAGGCTCACTAATCCGTTACTAATCACTTTACTAATATCAGCTCTCGGGCTGTTCCGCGTCGAGACATCACATGCACAGTAGCATCAAACCACCCAAGTCAACGAACCAACGACTCTGGGAACCAAACCTCGCGCAGAACACACGAAACCTCGCTTTGATACCAATTGACAGGACCCACCCCTAATCCTCCGGGATTAAGGGCTAAATCTTGCTCCCGTTTAACTTACGCATGACACGAAGGCTAAACTGAGGTCCAACCTCCATGTGACACGTAAGTCGGACAAGGGATTCTCGAGCCAACCATCCTAAAAGTATCTGGACTTCCTAGAGTGCGTCGAACTACTGTGGATCGCGGGTGTGATGTCTCCGTCTCTCTCGACCAACAACCCGTACCGCAACAACCTGTAGGGTATCGAAAACACAAAAAGACTGTGAGTGGACAAAAACAAAGTATAGTTCAAAACAATTTATAATAAAATAATTACATTTATACCCTCCATGTAAAAAAAAACCAATGCATGCATATCAAATCCAAGTCATGAAACCATTCATATCAAAGACCTTCATTGAAAATCATTTGAAAACCCGAATCAATCCGCTATTCAAATCCAGGCCTCAGCCTCAAATAACAAATAAATCTCAAATACGGGAATTTAGTCCCAAAACTCATCAAATCCAATCATCCGGGCCACTGCCCAAAACATTCTGAAAACCAGTGAAAATATGAATCATACAAGTTTGCTGGATCTCAAGTGCGCCCGAGTCTTTAAACTCAAAATCATGCGCAATAATCAGGCCTTCCCGGGATATCAACGAGTCTTTAAACTCAAAACACAATCACAGGCCTCGGGGGGTATCATAACCGAGTCTTTAAACTCAAAACATAGACCGAGTCTTTAAACTCAAAACACATCAATCCAGGGCCCTCCCCCCCGTCAATTAATCCGAGCCTTTAAACTCAAAACCAGATCCATCAGTTTTTCTTTTCTTTTTCCGGGTTTTTAAACCCAAAACCATTTTTCATTCAACAGTGAAAACCATAGAAAATACTTATCCAAATTCGCAACAATGATTATGTAAGCTAGCATCCGGAACCATCATCCCGAACCCAAATCCAGATTTCCTTCCAAGTCTCAAAACTGAAAACTCATTTTCGAAATCCAGTTTCAAAACGAAAGCTCATTTATCGAAATCTCAGAAACAGGGCTCCAAGCCCGAAATCACTTTTCAAATCCTTAAAATCAAACCACATTCCAAATCCCGAGATCAAACCATTAAAACCATGATCAAATCACAAGATCGTTCGAAATTTTGTAAAACGTAAAATTCCGTAAATATCTCGAAAATTGTGCAAAACCGTAAACCATCAAGATCATAAATCAAATCATAGAATCACGTATAGAAAACATATAAAAACATATATGCATGCATCAAGAGTTAGAAAGCAAAGTTCAGTCACAGACCATTCCGACGCCACCTTGATACGCCCGCACTTACGCCGTTGCCGGCCATTCCACTATCCTCGGCTTTCTCGAACCTGTCCAAATCCCATACTAAGGTCACTAACTACTTCACAATGGTCATACTAAAGCCCCATAATTTTCCCATATTTTTCACTATTTTTAACCGAGGCCTAAAACCTTCGGACATCCCAAACATGTCGAGACGATGTCCGATCGACTCGAAACTAGTGCCAAAATGTTCGTTACATCGAATAATTTAAAAGTCATGGTGGAAGATTCTCCAAAATACCTTTCACGCGCCCCCACACGCGTCTGGAAGCTTTTGCGCGTGAAATCCACGCGCGTGAACAGTGTCACCTTCTTCCTCTCGCCAACCCGGTACGACCAAGTCGGCGTTCACGGTTTTTTGTCCCTTTTAGTCCAATTTCAATCCTATTCCTTCTATTAGATTCGTCCCTTCAATTCTAACCATTCTACCTAAAAAAGTTGTGAGAATTGGGGCTGGATATTTACCTCCCAACTTGAGGAGTGAACCAGTCCCTGTTTCCTCGAGTTATCACGATTCCGGCCTCCAACGTCCTCGTTTTTTTATCGTAAACGTCTTCTGGCATTCCTAGAAACATAACAAGCTGATCAGGACCTCACAATAACCCCCCGAATTTCATCCTACCATTTATGATCAAAACAGGGCAAGTACGGGTTTGTCGCCATACCTCCACCGTCGAGCCTCGCCATGGGTACCAATTGCATCGTCTCACCTTCCTTATCATTCTCTGATCAAGTAGAACCGTCAGTAGTGGCCTAAGCTGAAAATTAAATTTCGAGTTCAAAAACAGGACTTACGGTTTCTCACGGCTAGGGCCACTGTTCACGGCCACCACGACCCCTCATCAATCTCACTCAGTCCTTCTCACAACCCTCACAGCTAAAAGAGGATCACCGGGTTCCTTTTTTGCTTCACGGCTTAAACTCTCCCTGGTTACTCTCTGTGCTTTTCATTCCAAGCTCGTGCACCATTGTTTTTCGTTTTAAAACAGAACGGGAGGCGGCAGGGAGGTTCTACAACCATCCAGGTAAGGCCACGCGTCAAAGTCTCTGTGGGCATCTTTTCCAATAATCAGCCAAGTGTCCACTTCTCACTGGGCACAGATCCTGATGAAATAATGACCAAAATGCCCCTTGATGCCAAAATTACCATTTTGCCCCTTGTACGTTTAGACCCGTAACTAATTTATCCAAAGTCTGATGATGATGTGTCGCCTGTCGTTGTACTCAGGACATCGAGACCTTCCTAACGGTCCTCGAATTTCGTGAAATTGACTTGTCATTTTAAAAGTCAACAATTTGCCCCCTTTTCTCCAAATTACCGAATTGCCCTCAAACTTCCGAACATCATAACTTTCTCCTCGGATGTCGGAATAGGACGTGCCACCTGTCTATGAACTGGTGGCATCCCGAACTACGTCACGGTCATCGGTCAAAGTCCATTTGACCGTCCAAAAGAAAAGTCAACATTTTTGCCCATTCTAGGGGCAAAATCGTCATTTCGCACTGTCCACCCGAAAGTATCCCACTAATCACCGATTATCCTCGCTAATCCGTCTTTAACCACTAATCTTATCCCGACTTTCGGGAAGAGTCGTTACATCTTACTTCCTAAACTCACGGGTCTTATAATCCACCAACATTAGGGCCCAACGTCCTCGGTGGCACACTTCTGATTGGGGTCGAGCTCTGATACCATTATGTCACGACTCAACTACCCTAGCACGCTATTGTAGGCTTTGGACCCACGCCCTCACAACTTTGCTTCTAGGAACACACGTGCAAATTCCCAATAGTTCACCTATCTTGGGATTGCTCTAGTCCAATCTCAATTAATTTCAGAATTCCAAAGGAATCCAAAGCAATGAGATCCCAAAAGGCCTTATACCAGGAAGAAAATTTTCTAGACATATAAGGCACTTTTCCTTTCCCTCCCCGAGCGATGTGGGATTGCTCACCGTTCTTATTTCCCAAACTCACGAGCCTTATTCACCATTCTTAATTCCCAAGCTCACGAGTCTTGCTTACATTTTTTGCTTCCTAAGTTCACGGGTCTTGCAATGGAGTTGGACTCCGAGAATTCTCAGGGACAAACTCTGACTTTCTCGGAGTTGGACTCCATACGTGTCGACGGAGTTGGACTCCATACGTGTCGACAGAGTTGGACTCTGCTTGATCCATGGTTGTCTACTCGTATTACATGAGAAATGCTGGTTGGACCAGCGTGTAAGACCCATTTTTTTTAGAAGAACGATGAACAATCCCACGTCAGTCGGGGAGGGAAAGGTGAAGTGCCTTATATGTGTGGACACGTATCTATCTAGCGCGAGACTTTTTGGGAGCTCACTGACTTTGGGTTTGGTTGAAACTTCAAAGTTAAGTGAGATTGTGCTAGAGCAATCCCAGGATGGGTGACCTACTGGGATGTTGCATGTGACTTCTTAGAAACAAAACTGTGAAGGCTAGGCCCAAAACTGAAAATATCGTGTTAGGGGAGTCGGGTCGTGACATAATGGTATTAGAGTTGGATCCCGACTGGAAGTGTGCCAGCGAGCACGTTGGGCCCTAAAGAGGGGTGGATTGTATGATTCGTGTTTTGAGAAGAACGGTGAACAATCCTACATAACTCGTGGAGGGAAATGTGAAGTGCCTTATATGTATGAACACGTATTTATCTAGCGCAAAGCCTTTTGGGAGCTCACTAGCTTTAGGTTGGGTTGGAACTCCAAAGTTAAGCGAGATTGGGTTAGAGCAATCCTAAGATGGGTGACCTATTGGGATGTTGCGTGTGAGTTCCCAGAAACAAAATTGCGAGGACTGAGCCCAAAACAGACAATATAGTACTAGGGGAGTCGGATCGTGACACGGTGACCTGAGATTTTACTATTATTGGTTGTTGTGTCCAAAGGTTTTGAGAACGGTTTATAACCGGGAATTTCAGCGAAATGTGGGCCAGGGGCATTCATGTGTTTTATATGATTTATGTTGGGCCCACAATTTATATATGTTATTGTTTTATCTTAAATCAAATGTTTATTTGATTATGCATGCATGTTTTTATAAAATTGGAAGGAAAAATGATTATTTTGGAAAATGGTTTTCCAAAGTTCCAATGGCTTCATTTCCACTCATAGTTTTTATGGTTTTTGGTACCCTACATGTTGATCATGTGGTGAGGGTTATATTGAGGCTGAGGCATCTACTTAGGACTACGCCCCTCTCGTTAACCAAAGTAGGGTTCTGGTCATTTATCTTCGTGTCTAGTGCTCCTTGTAATTTATTCATGAGTTTTCATTTACACTCGACACGTGGAGCTTATCTCTTGTCTAACACAGTGTTTGTATTTATTTCAGACTGAGTAGGAACTTTAAGATGTTTGTGTCAGATGAGAGCAGACTTTTTTGAGAGTATCGAGGTGATCTCGGGAAGAGTCTTGTCAAATGGAGCCGATTTATGGAAAGTTTATATGTGAGTTTGAATTGAAAATCCAATAAAGAAAGGGGAAAGACAGAGGAGGAGGATGGTGATAATTTATCGATGAAATCTGCACTGTAGATGAAGAGTTTGCAAAGAAAAAATTAGGAAAAAAAGTACCCGCAAAATTCCTAGGTGGGAAGGTGGAATTGTTGTATGCCTTTTATAGTTGTAAATGTAACCTTCAAATTCACCCAAATTCATTATTTGATAAATTCTTTTAAAATTTATTATTATTTCATTGACTTTTAATATGTTCATCCAAATTTAAATTGATGGACTTTAAAATTTCAAATTGAATACATTAAAATTTATAAAATTATTTTAAATCTTCTAAAATTTTAATTGAATTGAATACTCCTCACGTTAGGACTAATTCCTTTTAGACCTCTCGAGGCTTGTGCTAATTGCACGCAACCCCACAAGGTTTTGTTTTTTACTCAAGAAACCCACACATATGAAGACATAAATTCTAGTCCTTAGCTCATGTTGCTAGGCCTGGCAATAGGTCGTGTCGTGTCGGGTTCGTGTCGTGTCATGTACTTTATTTTACCTATTTAAGCTCAACCTGAACCCGACCCGTTTATTAATCGTGTCAAAACATGTGACCCGACCTGTTTATTAAACAGGTAACCCGAACCCACTTGTTTAACCCGTTTATTAAACGTGTCGTGTTGAATAACCTATTTAACCCGTTTAACCTGTTTAACCCATTTAACTTGTTTAACCTATTTAACATGTTTAACTCATTTAACCATATATCCTACATAATATTTGAAGCATAATTTTTTCACTAAAATATTATACCAACCATCAACGAACTTCATAATTCAACAAACTTCATAATTTATAATTCATAAGTACATGCAATAATTTAGTATCCATGACCAACAATACTATTCGTCAATGTAATATTAAGTTCTAAAAGAAAATAAGTATAGTACATAATACCAAATAAAATTAAGTAATTAATTAACAAACTCTAAGGGAAATGTTTCAACAAAAAAAGTGTTAAAATTGATTAGATCTTCGGGGATTGCACAAGAACACAGAAACTAATCAGCACCTACAATAAAATAAAGAAAACATTAGAATCCAACCACAAAATTAATAACAATATGTAAAGACATGCTAGAATGTGATTTTTTAGTACCTAAATGCTATCCATCATTAGGAATGGTATTAGAGCATTCAACAGATTGAGAATTATTGATACTAATTTCTAATTTGCTGATATACTCAGTGAGATCCTCCAACTTGGGGGCAAGTGCTAAATCATCTACAAAATTGAATATTTAAATGAGATTTCTTAATTAAGAAAACAATAGATAAGAAAAATCAAGCTAAAAGGTGAAAGTAAGAAAACAAGCTTGCAGTTTTAAATGACAGGCTGCCTCTTGATCCTTTAAAACCTTTGTTTGCAATAGACCAAGCTTGCAGTTTGGCGTTGGATTCATATTATCTGGGAATACTACATGTGTTGCATGCCCTCTATTTAATGCCCTGTCCAATCCTATGTCTCTCTCTTTCTCCCTCTCCCTCCACAACTGGTGGGGTTCAATCTCCATACAAGATAATCACACATCAATTGGAAAAGTTTGGAACTCATTTGATCTATGAAAGCAACATTTTCTCAACAATTTTTCACAGCATAAGCTCCCTAGCTACAATTGATTGATTACACCTTTTTCTAAATGATCTTCATGAGAATTATTTATATTACTTACTTGTTTTCTATAAGAGCAGAATAATCTTTCACCATCAGAATATCGCTGCATAGCTTCTGCGGCACCTGTTGTAATTCTTTTTCCTTCTTGCCATGCTTGCCCAACTGAAATGCCTGGTCCCAAATGACGAACGTATACAACCACCTGATCGTTGAAAGGGTATGGATACTACGAAAACAAAATGAAAACAGCGTAAATTATATCTGAAATATATAATTCTTTAGAGCGAGACATTTGATCCGATAGAAGAATTACAAACCCAAAACCAACTTAATGGCCCTTGGCTTGAGCAAACAGGCAACTTATTGGCAAATAGTCGGTCCAACATCTAATCCCTTGAGGGAAAACACCAGCTCATTGGCAGTTTCTAAGACCAGGCAGGCTAAATCTAGGTAAAAGGAAGTAGAGATGATATAAGAACTGGAAGTGGGAAAGTGATGAGAACTCAAAAAAAAAAAATTCAGGAAAAAGTTTGGAGCCTAATGTCAAGCATGTTCAGAAGACTTATAATATATACAATCAATGAACTCTTCTTTTCTTTGATGCGTATAATAAAATACAATCAAGTAATCTTTTTGTGAGCATTCCGACGAAGAAGTCATTGACTTTCATAGAGGAACAACCAACCCTAAGCCTCTTCAAATGGACGAATGGGCAACGTGGAAGAATGGAAATTTTGAACCCAGGGGACTAGAACTTCTTTAGTAAGAGTGGTTATTCTAATGAAAACAAGACAAGAATGGTTAGTTCTTTATTTATCCATATTCCAAAGATTAATTTATTGGATCAAAACATTCCTTCACAATTGCTTTCCTCTCATGTATTTCTTTGTGATAGTAGTTCCACGAACAATCCTTGCGGCATTAGGTTTTTTTTTTATAGCGAAAATGCCATAAAGTGCGAACGAAGACCCTTGATACGGCCAAAATCAGAATGAGGGAAAAAAATATCATGGTGCAAAATTATTATTCATTGTATCGTAGGTTATGGTAAGAAAATGGATGTAATATCTTTGATAATTAAAATCCAATGTTTCTAAGAATGGCCATGGTGATCACACTGCATTAGATATATAGAAAAGAGTATGTACCTAGTCTTGGGAAACCCTCTGGGTACTCTTGGAGATCAAACAGCCCATCCCCAAACTCATATGCTAGGTCACACGGCTGTTCAGTTGGCATTACTTCCTTGACCTGTCTCACGACAAAGTACAGTGGACTAAATTAAGGAATTTGCAAGTCCAGTGAAAAATGATCCACCTGATTCATTACAGTACTGTTAAAGAGTTATATCGACAAACTTGAGCCGTTGCGTTAATTAACCTTAAATGTTCATATAGCAAACAACACAATGACATAGCAGATTGAAACCATAGATTCAAGCAGAAACCATAGAAAATCCATGAAATTCAAGCAGAGAGCAACATATAAACAGAACAGATTTGAAATGGAGAAAAGCCCTAAAACTAGAGCATACCCCTAATTTGAATAAGGAAAAATTAAACCTAAATTTAGAGAATTGAAGTCACTGAGATTGAAGGAAGGAGAGAGATACCAGTTGACCAAGGGAATTGGACGAACTTGGAGAAAGAGTGAAGACGATGCTCAGAGGAAGACGGTCGGTGGTGATGCACAGGAAGGAGGAGGCTGATTTGGGATGTCCCAACTCTTAAGTAAAGCTCGTTGGGTTGTTCTTGATGGACCGTCGCAGTACCCAATAAACAGAGGGCTGTTCTTGTTGCCTTGTTGGGTTGTTCTTATTGATGAAGGAAGGTTGAGAATGGAGAAGATTAGAGGAGGGTTGCTGGAGAAATAGAAGTGGAGGCGTGGAGCACTGGAGCTGCTGATTTGGTTTTTTGAGTTTAATTAGGTTATCAATTATAAAGTTTTAGTATTTATATGTTGGTCCTTGTGAAACCCTAAAGTACTAAATGGGTTCGCAGGTTGATGGGTTCGCGGGTTGATGGGTTAGCAGGTTGGGACTCAATAACCCATTTAATAAACGGGTTAATAGGTTATTAAATGGGTTAGCGGGTTGACCCGAAACCCACCTGTTTAATAAACGGGTTATAACGGGTTGACTCGAAAATGACCCGGATTATTATCGAGTCGGGTTAGTTCGGGTTAATTTCGTGCGGGTTTCGAGTCGTATATCGGGTCGTGTCAGAAATTGCCACCCTTACATGTTGCTAGTGGGGTGACCAACACATTATATATATATATATATATATCTAGAGAGAGAGAGGAAAAATTGTTTTTCCATTGTCAGTTTAGCCAACTAGATATGCTAATTTCTGATATATTATGGGTTTAATTTTGTTTCTAAAAAGCAGACTTGGTGGACCTGATTCTGTGATTTTTGTGGTCAATACATCTCCCTTTGAAGATGATTAAACCCAACCAGGCATATAATTAATTTAATTCTCACAGAAAATTAACTCCATGGCTCCTCTCTCAAGTCCCCAGCCTGGAAAAAATGAATGAGCATCTCCATCTATTGAATTCAGAGTTAATATTAATGATCTCCCATTTTAAGTCATCGATCCCCCAACCCCTGCCATTTGTGAACTCAGAGTCAACATTATCACATGCTTCTCGCCACCAGCTAGCTACTTCATCAAATGCCCTTTCGGATTTATATATATATATATATATATAACAGTACTATCCGGTGGGGTGAATTCAATAATGGACGTCCCGTGGATATATATCAGTCAACATTCCAACCTTCCTTCTCCTTACAGGAGCTATATGAAAGAAAATCCAGTACTGCTTGGTCGTAAATATCTGAATAGGACGAACCGTTTCATGATATCTTTACCTTAGAACAAATCATTTATAAATGAATACGAGATTGAGTTTAAGATAATCACATATGATCCAGTGCTAGTTAGGGCACGTTTAAAAGTGTTTCAAGAAAAATGGCATGATCTACGTGTCCAGTTGCCCATGCAATCACAGCTAAGCAAAGGCATATATATGCCCCCAAAATAAAAGCACAAGAGTAGACATAAAATGCATTTATAGCAACCGTTGAGGTTCGCATTCAAAGCATTTTCTAACCACTTCTCTTCAATTTCCACCCTTCAATTCATTCATCGTCATTTCCATAATTTCATTTTCAACAAAACTATCCTCATCGACACCCAAAAAAAAAAAAAAAAAGCCATGGCCGCAACCACCACCCAATCACCTTGCCCAAATCCTCCATCCCAACATTAGCTGCTCCTACTACTACTACCGAGTCATCGACCCATTCTGTAAGCTTTGTCATTTTCACTTCCTCATGGCAAACGACGCCGTTTTGAGGGCGTCCCTTGTGTGGTTAGCGGCAGTTATAGTGGTGGTTGGAATATGCACACAATCTTTGAAGAAGATGATGTTAACGTACGTGGTTGGTTTGCTGGGTATTGCCGGCTTGCTTTTGCCTGATTGGGGTTACTTCGACCGCGACTTCTCCCGGTGGACTTCTCCGGTTTCAGCCGACGAAAGAGCCTCTGAAATTGCTCAAGGATCTGGTTTCATAACAAGGTAATTACTATTTAGCTACCTCGTTATTCTTCCTTAACACTACGTACTTACGGAATTTTAGTGCTGCCTCAATTTTTAAATATTATCATTATTTTAATAGGAGCGAATATTTCCATATTAACTCGACAAAGTTAACGATTAGTACTGCTTTGATTCGGCCCGGCCTCCTAATTGGACCATTTCTGTTCACAGCAGGCAAAAATTGGACTGGTGGTATTAACTCGAAGATTGCAATATTTCGATTAATGATAGACTAGTTGATTATAATAAATTCGGGCCAGAGTTTGTCTTAAGGCCCAAACAAGACTTGCGTTTCGCTACTTTTCCTTGTTAATTCCAGTTCATTGTCATTTAGTGTTATGTCCTAATAGTATTCTACTCCACTTGTTATGTTCACGTTCGTTATCATTTTATGTTATATCTTAATGGTATTCATCTCCGCTTATTATGTAAGAGATTTCGATGCCGTTATCACTTAGGACTAGATTCTAATAGTATTATTCTTCACTTGTTAGGTAGAAAGTTTCGAATTTGATTTTTTATCAGATGGGGTCGAAACCCAATGTTTATATAATATAATCGTCATCCCTCAATATCCTTGAATAAAAAAAATAAAAATTTCTCGTTTGTTCACTCTTTTTCTCTCTTTCATTTGGGGGATTTTCTCTATTCATATCCTCAATAATTAGAATAATTCATTTTCCAAAGTGACATTTAGGGGACTTTATCGAATAATTAAAATAATTCATTTTCTAAAATGATTTTGCTTAAAACTAACGAAGTTAGAAACAACTAAGTAATTAATATGTACCAATAAATGAACCCCATTTAGGGTTAGATCGATTTGTTGTTTCCATTAGTGTACATTAGGAACATGATCATGTTTGTACACTCCGTTTTGGGATGTTTCCCTATTCCTTATTCACATTTAAGTTTCTAGGATTAGTGGTTAACTGACATGGTAATAGAGCCCTTTTGCTACAAGTAGGCATGAGTTCGATCCTTATTCCCCGTATGTTTGCGAATTGTAGGATGAGATTAATTTTTAATTCTATTTTAATATGACGAAATCAAAGCATTAATCACAGATAATACATAACGATATTAAAGAATTGGTCATAGATAAATAGATGCGAGAGAGATGGCGTATGTTTGATAGACGTTGTTGTCCCTTCTCTTAACAACTTCAAACTTGTTTCTTTGATAATTTCTAGTACTCTTATATATGGATGAAAGTTCTGAAAGGCAATTCTCCATTGTTGCAGATTTAGAAAGAATCCTATGAGATTGGCTGCTTATGCCGCAGTTTATGGGTATGCTCTGTACAAGTGGTGGATGTTCGTATCAAGCTAATATCAAGTCCTTCAAGATTAATAGTGTTTGGGCTACTTTCTTCTTTATTGGTATGTAATTATCATCCGTATATGACACTCCACTTTTTCTTCTTCTTTCTCTTTGCAATATTACAAGTTTGTGATAGCATTCCAGATCTAATTAATTATTCGGAATAAGTAGCTCCAATTTCCTCTTGTTCTCTAGCATGCTTGAATTTGCAAATTATGTTGCTTTTTATGGAATGATTTTAGGGAATGAGATATATACATTGAGTATCAGTTTTGTTCTATAGTTCTATATGTAAGATATGTAAAAATATCGAATCTGAAATCTGATATCTCTTACTAGATAATAATAATAATAATAATAATAATAATAATAATAATAATAATAATAATAATAATATGATTAAATAGTAGAACTAGTGAAATACATAAGAAATTGCAATATAAGTTAATATTCAGAAATTAATTATTTACTTGGTGCATCTTTAATGTGAAGTGACAATAGGATAAATGAATTGCAGGTATGATTACTGATTGAGTTTGAGAATTTTTTTTTTGTTAAACAAAAGATTATATAACACAAGTGAGTTTGAGAATTTTAATAGAGTGAGGAGGGTCAAATTAAATTGGTGGAAAAAGGAAGAAGAAGAAGGTGGCGAGACAGTGGTTGTAGGCAGGCACAATACAAGGCCGCCACAATTGTAATTTCTTGTATTCTTTTTTCCAATTTTTGTATTTTGTTTTCACTAGTCGATCAATTAATTGTTAATCTGACAACATGCCAATGCCGTTGCCAACCCATAAAAATGTGGTATATATTTGAATAAATTCATTAGTTGAAATATTCTTCAAATTCATGCTAAAAAGGAAAAAAAAAATAAGAAAACTCATTGTAAATATTAAAAAATACCCTAAGGTTATGTTTGGTACGTTATATAAAGAATTAGATAAGATAATTTAGTACGAAATTAGTGTTTGGTATCACTCGTATTAATTAGTCATTGTATAAGTTAATACGGTTGAGTGCTTTTATATGGTCTATACGAGCTAAAATAATACTTTCGAAATTTTCTGTATTAAATAGTCGGATGACTAGCAAGCTTGAAAAATGTAATAATAATAATATACTAATAATTCATTATGATTTAATAAATAGTAATATTAATAATAATATATCTATAATTCATTAAAATAAATAATAATGATAATATATACAATTAATATTTATGATATAAATATTTCATATTATCTATTATAATATAATCCGGTCAATATAATATAGTCCGCATTTTAATTCGGTAGAGCATCAAACGTCCAACTAAATAGTCAATATATCTAGTGGATAAATTAATCTATTCGACTGAAATAGTCAGTACATTACGTATACCAAACGAGGCCTAAAATTAACAAATAGAACCATAGGCAAATAGTCTAGCAGTCACTTGGGTTTCAAGTTCGATTACTCCCTAATCTTGGATTTGAAAGATAAAATTGCCATCTGTGCGAGTCTTCCCTAATCTTGGTTAAAACATTTAAGTAACAAGTGTAACAACCCGTCCCGAGAGTCGGGATTAGTAGAGTGATTAAGATGGGATTAGTGAGCTTAATCGGTAGTTAGTTGGTCTCGTTGGGGGTCGTTAGGGTAGAAGGACGATTTTGCCCCTAGTTCGGACAAAAAGTTGACTTTTAGTTCGGGGAGTTAATTGAGTGTTGACCAGTGACCAGGACGTAGTTTAGGACATCATGAAACCGTAGGCAGGTGGCACGCCCGATTCCGACATCCGAGGAGGAAGTTATGATGTTCGGAAGGTTTAGGGCATAACCGTAATTTGGTTAACATAGGGGGAAAAGTTGACTTTTTGGACAATTGGGTTTTGGTACATTGACCGAGGATGGTTACGTAGATCTCGTTGTCCTGAGTTCGATGACAGGCGGCACGTATTCATCGGACTTACGAAGTGTGAGTTATGGGTCAAGGAAGTTAGTGGCATAATTGTAATTTTGAGTTAAAAGGAGGGGTATTTTGGTCTTTGTGCTCTGGGAATTGTGCAGAGAGAAGGGCAGATGGACGGTTGGGATTGGGCCATGTGTGAGAGAATGGAGTGGATGGGGACATGTGGCAAGTGTGTAGTGGATTCTGGGGGGTTCCAGTGTGTGCACGGTCCAATAATTTGGGTGCAACCGTGCTGTGTGTGTGTGTTGTTCGCAGAGAAGAACGGAAACAGAGTGAGGCGGTGAGGAGAATTGAAGGGTGTTCGTGTGTGTGTGTTGATGAGTTGTGAGTGTGTGAGGGTGATCAGAGAGTGAGAAGGAGCTAGTGAGCTTGTTGGGAGGTGAGGAATCGTGGTGTGAGTGCGTTGAGAGCCACGGGGAAAACCAGAAAAACAGAGAAGAACTGAGGGAGCTGGTGGTGCTGTGGCCGTGTGTAAGTGCAATTGACCTCAAGAGGAGGCTGAGGCAGCTTTGTGGACTCCAGGGAACACGACGGCGAGCACGGTGGTGGACGGTTGCAGGTAATCCCTCATCCCTGTAAACTTACCCTGTTTTCCCGTTGAGTTTCAAATCGAAAGTCGTGAGTTAAGGAGTTGAATCGAAGAGGTTAGGGAGGTCTAGGGAGTTCAGTTGAGTCCTAGGAGGTTACTGGTTGTGCTGCCGTGACGGGAGGTGCACGGTGGTGGTTGGCACTGACACGACCCATCCCAATCCCCCCGGGATTACCATGGAATGTGACGTGCTCCCGTCTGACAAGAGGCGTCAGACAAGGGATAACCGATTGCCATTGCCCAAACGGGCTTCCAGAGTGTGTAAGGATCGATGGAGGAGGTGTGCGATGCAACAGTCTCTGCTGCAATCGTATCCGGAATCAACCTGAAGGGCATTGAAAACAAAAGCTGTGAGTGGACGAAAATAAACAAGTCTGTTTAAAACATTTATAAGACATTTATGCCCCTCAGTAAAATCATATGCATGCACCAAAACCAATAATCCCATATTTATTTAGAAATAACCATTAGGGCCTTAGCCCGGAAACCAAAGCATAGTTTCAATTTCCAAAAGTAATTCCAAGAGTTATTTCATAAATCCAGTAATATGAACCATAAGGCATATAATATAAACCATAACCATTATTTTAGTTGCTGCACTATACACTCCAATCCGACATCCCTGATGTCTGACGTCCCTGACGTCAATAAGGTCACAATCACAAGGCTACGCGTGCCACTCGGGTCTCAATTTCCGAGTTCAATCCCCGAACCCCGTTCGGGTACAGCATCCCCGATGCTTAGCGTCATAGACGCTGGACGTACTAGACGTCCGTGACCTCTCCGGGGTACCTCGCCGGAGGAGACAATATAATATGGAAGGATCTATACAGTGCAGTACCAAATACATTTTATTGATATCCACATGCAAAACATATAGGTATACATAGATAAAATACGAACCAATCGTTACGTTTCGTCAAACGGGTCTCATGCCCAAATACCGTGAAACGTGCCATAACCGAAATATCATCAAAACCATTTATAGATTCCAGCATGTGAACATATATAAAATGTAAACCAGGAAACATTTATTCAATTCCATTTTAGGGTCCCCGACCCGCAATCACATGTAGGAATCAACTGGGCCCCTGGCCCGATTCCACAAGTTAACTGGGCCCCTGGCCCGATTTCATAATTCAACAGGGCCCCTGGCCCGATTTTACATTATTCAAGTTCGTAACCGTTTCATGAAATCATATCCAACCACATTTATGGAAGTCGGTGAAAATCCAGAAAATCTCGGTTTACGTGCAAATACGCAATTCACCTCGAAATGCGTGAAATCATTTTAAATTCACCGATATCCAAAGTAAATCATTTAATCATAATTATAACAATCATAAAACAGTTATGCATGCATCGAATTTATGAAACCAATGTCCACTCACAGACCGTTTAACCGAGCGCCTCGATACGCGTGCCATAGGCCTTCCCGGGCCACCTCACTATCACCGGGACTCCCAATCCTGTTCAAATCAATTTAGAGGATCACTAACCTCATCATTAACATCCTATTCAAGTCCCGTAATTTTCCCGAATTTTTAAGTATTTTTAAATTGGATTTAAAACCTTCGGACATCCCGAACAATATCGAGACGGTGTCCGATCGACACGAAACCAATCCCAAAATGTTCGTTACAATGTATAGGATAAAAGTCATGTTGATCATACCTCGGGATTCGCACTCACGCGCCCCCACGCGCCACCGCAAGCGGCTGCGCGTGGAAGCCACGCGCCAGCTACAGTACCCGCACAGTCATCCCTCTCACCCGTTTGTCTGTAAAACGGGTTGAAAAACCCGCGAACAGACCCGGTCCAATTTCACCCAATTCGACATCAAATCCATCCGTTCTTTCCACTGATCCCTTGTAATCAATCACCAACTAAGTTCTGTAGATTGAATTACACAATTTAGGGTAAAAATCTCCACGACTCACGATAGATCCTCGACGGGTTTTCAAATCGGGTTCACCGATTCCGTCCCTGATTTCCAAATTAAATCATATAGTAAGCATCGTGAGAGTGTAAGGGATGTTTCTGCACAAACAATTTGATGAATTCACACCTTAAACTTACTGAACCCAAGCTCGAAATCGTGCTGCCATGGAAGCTCAGTTCTCCCTCAATCCGACATGGTTTCCCGTCGTTTTTGCTGCAAAGCTTCACGTTTTGATCCCAGAAGACTCCAGCTAATCCCCATTTTGATCGACACGGCCCAATTACTCCAATTCGAAATTCCCTCCAATTCCCCGAAACTTTGATTCTCGAATTACACCACCCCACACCGTCCCCCGTGCTCTCCCTCAGCTAGAACCTTCCCCAACTCACCAATTAAACATTTGTGCAATCAATTGTGGAAGAGAGATTGGCAATGGCCAGAACCCAATCTCTCAATTTTGTTGTTCACGGTGAGGGAGGAATGATCAGAAATGGAAGGGGGAAAATGAGATGGACGGCTGTGATGCAATCTGGGGGTGGAATGGATGGTTCAGATCAAAAGCAAGGATTAAATTCTAGATTATTATGTAGTGGAAGCTTTTAGTATAGTTTATGATTAGTGGATCAAGATCCAATCTAGCCAATGGGTGAGTGACACTTGTCACTCATCCAAGTGTCCTCCAACCACCAATTCTGAATAAAATAATCGACACGGTTACCGAGACGTAAATTCCCCGATTTCACGTTCCAGACCATAACTTCCTCGTACGAAGTCCGATTTCGGCGTGCCGCCTGTCGTTGGATTCGCATCGACGAAACCTCCGTAACGGTCCTTGGCCCTCGGCCATCGGACATCCCGGTCAAAAAGTCAACATTTCCCCTTCTTCCGTCCAAATTACGAAAATGCCCCTGGACTTCCGTACATCATAACTTTCACCACGAACGTCGGAATCGAACGTGCCACCTGTCTATGAACTCGTGACGTCCCGAACTACGTCACGGTCATCGGTCAAAGTCCATTTGACCATCCGAATTAAAAGTCAACGTTTTGCCCACACCCAGGGGCAAAACGGTCATTTTGCACCATTCGTCCAAAATCGCCCAACTAATCCCAGATTAGTAAATCACAATTAAATATTATTAAATCCCGATATTCGGGACGGGTCGTTACAACCTTCCCTCCTTAAAGAATTTCGTCCTCGAAATTACCAACAATCTTATTCCACAACCACCTCGTGGAAAACATTTCGACCTCATATCATGTGTACACCTGTACACCCACATACTGGGACAACACCAGCCTCGTTTGTACCCAGACATCCCATCACAGTCATACGTCATATTAGCAATAACACTCGACCACCTCGAGTGGAAGTGATCACCTGATCCGCGATAAAATCGCCTAACCATTTAGCTGACTCCTTCAGCTAGATGGTTCCTTTCCATTATCAATAAATCCTTACATTTGCTCCCGTTGGGAGTCACCAAATCTCATTTGTCAGTCCATGCTGACACCATCAGTCGAACTGTCACCACTAAGCTTTACCACCCTAGTAAAGCCCCAACCATCTGTCTATCCGTGACAACACCACGTACTACATCACTCTCGATGTAGCGCAAGATCAACCACATGATCTCAATTCGCAGGGCAAGCCCAATCCTGCGACACAAAATAATCTCAATGTCCATAATCGCCGACTCCCTCAGCGAACCAAAACGCTGGGAAATCACGGTGTGATCAAGTCACACAAGGCTACTCGTGGTTACTCAGACCACCAATTCACTCATCCTGAGTGTACGTATACCGTCAACTTACTCCATCAAGTGGTGTAACTGGAACACATTGAATACCAGCCCAGCAGTGAACACACATATCAATACCGGGGTTCCACTAGCCAACCGTGGCCAAGAGCTCCTGCTCATACAATCATTGAACCCAGACAAAATCACTCTGCACAGCGCACAGTATCCAATGTCCAGTCCACAATACAGCCAAACAAATGATATCAGAACCAATCCGATTACCACACATTAGTTACACACCACTGGTACATCCCACGTATCGCCATTAGGCACCACTCAGCCTAACCAGTATCAATCATCGTACAACGTACCCTGTACGTACCTCAATCCATCAATCTGACTATAGCCACCCAGGTTATAGCCAAACACGTTCTAGTAATGGAGTACATTTGCCCAGCCCAACATGAGACAAAACGAACTCCACCCGTCATCTAGTTCCAATTCCGAATCCGAATTCGCAATTTCGTAAGAAATCCCGAACCCGAACCCAACATCATATTTTTAACCCATTTCCAAATCCGAATCCGAAATCATTATTCCGTAAGCTAGCATTGGAATAATCATTCCGCACCCAAATCCAGTAATCCATTTTCGAGCTTCGCAATCGAATCCTGAATCGTCACCCAGAAATTCGATTCCAAAACCCAAAATCTCGTTTACGTCCATCAAGACGTAACGTAACCGAATCTATCGGTTGCCTCTCCAAAACACTCGATTGACTTCATAGGGAAGCCAAACCCAATATCCACACGTCAAAGGTTGACAAAATCCGACCACATCGGAAACCTACTCAACCGAGTAACAACCATATGGACTCACTCCGAAAAGAAGTTCAGTCCCGTCATTAACGACTCACGTACCAAGGTAAGAGTGATAAACTCTCCACCCATCTGGATCATCAAGATCACAATCCCTATCCATCGTTACGTCACCCGACAAGTAGCATCACGATCCTAGATCGTCACATCGACCAAAGTCGACAACATCACAAATCAGATCCACCTAGGATCCACACATGCTCACATAGCTAACAATCCATCTGGAAGCTGATCGTAGGGTCTTACACCCTCAATTGAATCCTTTGCCAAATTCCCCTTGGTGGAAAGATGACCACGCATTTCACCATCAAATCCAAAATCATACACAACTGCTTGTGTCCAATGACCCAAGGCCAAACCTGGGTCCACCTACCAATACACGCTCAACGTACTAGTAGCAACAATCATCATCTGCCACGGCAGAAAATATGAAGTCAACCCTAATGACTTCGGAATACCAATCACTGATGCGGAAACGAGCACTCCTCTCGTTCCCCCAATCACAACTCTCCCCAGATCGGGAGTTCCAACCATGTTGGAAACAGACATGCTCCCAATGAGATGTCAAGTCCAACCGCTGGACTGCCCACGTCCATACCTCACTTGGACCACCACGTGTCCAAAATCAATTCATTACTCGGACCTCACGTCCGTCAATAATCATGTATGCACACATCCCGATTCCGAACGGGATATCCACAACACTGCCTGGATGTGCATACCCAACTGCCTTCGTCTCACATCACAACCTAAACAGGTTCAATCCTCAGGTTCCAAGTGATTCACAATCACAAAATACCACGAATGGTTTCCCCGACTTTTCCAATTTCAATAATTTCCTTGTATTTCCTGGGGATATAAGAAGTACACAAACTTACCAATCTCGGAGTTGACCACAACTCCCCAAATCCACCAACTCGCATGACATAGGGAACATCGTCCCTAGATTCCCCAAGTTTCAATCATACCATTTGATCCATTCATCACCTGTCATCATATACCTGTTAGGACTTATCCCAACACATCACGACCTCCACTGGATCCCATCCAGTCCAAGACTCAACCACCACTGAGTCGCATATACCAATCATCGGTCCATTATGACAGAGTCACACCCCAACTGGTGGCTCATTGTCAACACAATTTCTGACACCAGCACCAGCGCTAGTACCAGCACCATCGCACCATCATCAACACTAGTATCAGCACACAGGCATCCATACCAGTATTGGCATAAAGGTATCACCATACCGACATCCATACATAGCACACGAACATCCATGCTAGCACACAGCGTGCAAAGTTGTTACCCTGGATCTCCGTTCATTACGAACGACGATCCCGTAACACCACTCGTACCCCACGACTATGGGTACCTCCAATTTGACCACTGGCACATCAGGATAATGGACGTTCCCTGAACATCCCCAAGTATTAAAACCACACTAAATACCCTCGATAGCCAGTCATCTCGACACAACTGTCGACCAACAGTCATCGTTGTCAAGATCCGTATCCACACATCACACTACTATTCGATCCAACACGGTATTCCATATTTTATCTCATAACCGCATCCGTAGATCGAACCCATAAGACTCACTAGAGTCATCCACATGGTCATCCAAGACCTCAGCCGCACGTCGCAGCACAAATTCTCACTTAAGGTTCACCTTTCGGTCCATCAATTATAAATTAGGGTTCCAAGGTCACACCCTAGGGTTCCACCGAACCCAACTGCCTTTTGCAGTAAAATCCACAACCTGACCGACCCCGCGGTCCTGACATCATATAGACGTCCAATCCAATCCAATCGTCAACTCAACGTGGGTTCCATCGTAGGTTCCACCACGAAGGTCATCGGCTAACTCCGATGCACCAACCCCCGTACACTAGCCAACACTACTAGGGTCCAAAACTTAGACCAATACTCAACTGAGTTTCGCATTTCCAATCAAATGGGGTTCCCTGAACCTAGCTGTGCCCAGTGGCACAACAATCCATCATCACATGACCGAACCGACGGTCCCACATTACCAGTTAATCGTATACAACCCCACCTGGGTTGAATCGCAACCATGCACGGCGTATCGGGCCAAACACACCCAATTCACCATACAAACCCAAAACTATCTATCAGGTTGACAACGGAACAGCAGCCCAAAGAGACATCACACCCTCGTCCTTCGCGCACAAAAGAGCAAAACCTGCTCTGATACCACTTGACACGACCCATCCCAATCCCCCCGGGATTACCATGGAATGTGACGTGCTCCCGTCTGACAAGAGGCGTCAGACAAGGGATAACCGATTGCCATTGCCCAAACGGGCTTCCAGAGTGCGTAAGGATCGATGGAGGAGGTGTGCGATGCAACAGTCTCTGCTGCAATCGTATCCGGAATCAACCTGAAGGGCATTGAAAACAAAAGCTGTGAGTGGACGAAAATAAACAAGTCTGTTTAAAACATTTATAAGACATTTATGCCCCTCAGTAAAATCATATGCATGCACCAAAACCAATAATCCCATATTTATTTAGAAATAACCATTAGGGCCTTAGCCCGGAAACCAAAGCATAGTTTCAATTTCCAAAAGTAATTCCAAGAGTTATTTCATAAATCCAGTAATATGAACCATAAGGCATATAATATAAACCATAACCATTATTTTAGTTGCTGCACTATACACTCCAATCCGACATCCCTGATGTCTGACGTCCCTGACGTCAATAAGGTCACAATCACAAGGCTACGCGTGCCACTCGGGTCTCAATTTCCGAGTTCAATCCCCGAACCCCGTTCGGGTACAGCATCCCCGATGCTTAGCGTCATAGACGCTGGACGTACTAGACGTCCGTGACCTCTCCGGGGTACCTCGCCGGAGGAGACAATATAATATGGAAGGATCTATACAGTGCAGTACCAAATACATTTTATTGATATCCACATGCAAAACATATAGGTATACATAGATAAAATCCGAACCAATCGTTACGTTTCGTCAAACGGGTCTCATGCCCAAATACCGTGAAACGTGCCATAACCGAAATATCATCAAAACCATTTATAGATTCCAGCATGTGAACATATATAAAATGTAAACCAGGAAACATTTATTCAATTCCATTTTAGGGTCCCCGACCCGCAATCACATGTAGGAATCAACTGGGCCCCTGGCCCGATTCCACAAGTTAACTGGGCCCCTGGCCCGATTTCATAATTCAACAGGGCCCCTGGCCCGATTTTACATTATTCAAGTTCGTAACCGTTTCATGAAATCATATCCAACCACATTTATGGAAGTCGGTGAAAATCCAGAAAATCTCGGTTTACGTGCAAATACGCAATTCACCTCGAAATGCGTGAAATCATTTTAAATTCACCGATATCCAAAGTAAATCATTTAATCATAATTATAACAATCATAAAACAGTTATGCATGCATCGAATTTATGAAACCAATGTCCACTCACAGACCGTTTAACCGAGCGCCTCGATACGCGTGCCATAGGCCTTCCCGGGCCACCTCACTATCACCGGGACTCCCAATCCTGTTCAAATCAATTTAGAGGATCACTAACCTCATCATTAACATCCTATTCAAGTCCCGTAATTTTCCCGAATTTTTAAGTATTTTTAAATTGGATTTAAAACCTTCGGACATCCCGAACAATATCGAGACGGTGTCCGATCGACACGAAACCAATCCCAAAATGTTCGTTACAATGTATAGGATAAAAGTCATGTTGATCATACCTCGGGATTCGCACTCACGCGCCCCCACGCGCCACCGCAAGCGGCTGCGCGTGGAAGCCACGCGCCAGCTACAGTACCCGCACAGTCATCCCTCTCACCCGTTTGTCTGTAAAACGGGTTGAAAAACCCGCGAACAGACCCGGTCCAATTTCACCCAATTCGACATCAAATCCATCCGTTCTTTCCACTGATCCCTTGTAATCAATCACCAACTAAGTTCTGTAGATTGAATTACACAATTTAGGGTAAAAATCTCCACGACTCACGATAGATCCTCGACGGGTTTTCAAATCGGGTTCACCGATTCCGTCCCTGATTTCCAAATTAAATCATATAGTAAGCATCGTGAGAGTGTAAGGGATGTTTCTGCACAAACAATTTGATGAATTCACACCTTAAACTTACTGAACCCAAGCTCGAAATCGTGCTGCCATGGAAGCTCAGTTCTCCCTCAATCCGACATGGTTTCCCGTCGTTTTTGCTGCAAAGCTTCACGTTTTGATCCCAGAAGACTCCAGCTAATCCCCATTTTGATCGACACGGCCCAATTACTCCAATTCGAAATTCCCTCCAATTCCCCGAAACTTTGATTCTCGAATTACACCACCCCACACCGTCCCCCGTGCTCTCCCTCAGCCAGAACCTTCCCCAACTCACCAATTAAACATTTGTGCAATCAATTGTGGAAGAGAGATTGGCAATGGCCAGAACCCAATCTCTCAATTTTGTTGTTCACGGTGAGGGAGGAATGATCAGAAATGGAAGGGGGAAAATGAGATGGACGGCTGTGATGCAATCTGGGGGTGGAATGGATGGTTCAGATCAAAAGCAAGGATTAAATTCTAGATTATTATGTAGTGGAAGCTTTTAGTATAGTTTATGATTAGTGGATCAAGATCCAATCTAGCCAATGGGTGAGTGACACTTGTCACTCATCCAAGTGTCCTCCAACCACCAATTCTGAATAAAATAATCGACACGGTTACCGAGACGTAAATTCCCCGATTTCACGTTCCAGACCATAACTTCCTCGTACGAAGTCCGATTTCGGCGTGCCGCCTGTCGTTGGATTCGCATCGACGAAACCTCCGTAACGGTCCTTGGCCCTCGGCCATCGGACATCCCGGTCAAAAAGTCAACATTTCCCCTTCTTCCGTCCAAATTACGAAAATGCCCCTGGACTTCCGTACATCATAACTTTCACCACGAACGTCGGAATCGAACGTGCCACCTGTCTATGAACTCGTGACGTCCCGAACTACGTCACGGTCATCGGTCAAAGTCCATTTGACCATCCGAATTAAAAGTCAACGTTTTGCCCACACCCAGGGGCAAAACGGTCATTTTGCACCATTCGTCCAAAATCGCCCAACTAATCCCAGATTAGTAAATCACAATTAAATATTATTAAATCCCGATATTCGGGACGGGTCGTTACAGGCACGACGGAGGGGACTCTGTGTGCTCTGTTTTGGCCGTGAGTTTCAGACGGGAAGTCATGAAGTACGGAACTGAGTCGAGGGATTTGGTGGTCTTGGTGAGACTCCTGGAGGTCCCAGGAGTCGTTTGGTTGTGGTGCCGTGCCGGGGGAGGACCTGGGTGGCCGGGAAGGAGAACAGGGGAAAGTACGAGTTTCTATTCGAGCTTGAGTCGATAGGTTTGAGGGTGAGTCGAGGTGCTAGAGTGAGGGGGATGAGTAGCCTAGGACTAGACGAAGCTGTTGGTGAAGAAAGGAGGTGTTTTGGTGCAGGCACGGCGGTGAACCGCTCTCGCCGGTTCGGGTTGCAGGCCACTGGTGCAAACCGGGTCGACGTGAGGTTGACGGTGGTACTGTAGCTGGCGCGTGAGGCCCAGGCACAGCCACTTTGGGCGGCGCGTGGGGGCTTGTGCGGCAGTTCTGGGGAAAATGGTCAACTTGGTTTTTGGTCTAAAGTGTTATAACGAGTCTAATGGAAGTGGTTTCGGGTTGTTCGGACGTCATTTGAGTTTAGTTTCGCGAGGGTGAAGGTTTAGGGTTCTGATTTGTTACGTTTAGGATTCGGGGATGTTTAAGGGAAATTAGGTGAACCTTCGTAAGTGTGTTAGTGACGTAATTTGGTGGTTGTTGACAGGATCTGGATTTCCCGAGGAAGCCGAGGAACGTGCTGGACGTTCAGGACACGATTGAGGGCGTGGTACTGTGAGTGGACCCCTTCTCTAAACTCGAGCATGCATAACTGTTTTTAATTACTTGTTTTATGGTTTTCCTTGTGATTTCATGGTTATTTGAATATACGATAACTGTTTTACTTAGTTGCACGTTTTCCGAGGAAAATACGGTACTTGACACGTTTTACGAGAAAGTCTTGATTTCTAATTATGATGCCATGGTTTTGGGATTTTAAACAATAAATGGTTTTCAATGATTATAAATGAATTTTGGAACATGATTTCGATGATTAAGGTTTTCAGTTTTAGAATCGGATTTCGCGAATCGAGATTTGGTTTTAAAGTTGGAAAGTGGACTTCCGGATTTGGGTTCGGAATGACGGTTCGGGATGCCGGAAGGGCATCAGACCAGTAATTTCGGATTCGGGTTTGAATATGGAAATGGACAATGGTTTTACAAATGGTTTTGATTGGATTTGCTGGATCTGGTTATTGGGTTTAAAGACCCGGATATTATGTTTGACGGGGGACGGGCCCGGATTGGGTTTAAAGACCCGGATTAAGTTTAAAGACTCGGGAGTTTAAAGACTCGGATATATTGATATTTCCCCCGTAGGCCTGTTGAGTTTAAAGACTCGGATAGGTCCAGCAGGTTTGATCGGAAAATGATGTTTTACGCTTTGGTTTTATATTGCTTATGATATGTTTTTTATAACTGTTTTATGAACTGGGTTATGCATGTGGTTTCAAAACGGAGGGTGAAACTTGGTTTTTATTAAAATGGTTTTAGAACTTTTCTTTTATTTATGGTCCACTCACACCTTCTGTTTTTAAATTGCCCTTTAGGTCGTGGAGCTAGAGCGGGGTTTCAGCGTCGAGGCAGCGTTTGGGGCATAGAAGTCACGTGAGGGATCCCGGAGTGTTTTAAATTTTCCACGTGCGTGTATGTAATTCTTATCGGTGTTTGGTTTCTTTATATTTTGTACTATGCTCTGTAAAACTTGACTTCGGGATATTGGTAGAATTTCTCCTGCGTCTGAATGTGTTGTGTCGGGGTGTCAGACGGGAGCAGGATTTACCTCGGTTTTCGGGGTAAAACCGGGGTGGGTCCTGACAACAAGTACGAGAGAGAAAATAGGGATTCTGATCTTCTACAATTGGTTGGATGATTTTCATAAGTAATAAAATAATAAATTGCTAGAATAAACTTTTGAAAATTAATTTTCTAAAATAATTTTTCGACAATTTTAACTAGTTTAGTTAAATTTAGGGATTCTTCTTAGGATGCTCTTAGAATGTAGCTTAATTGCTACAAACTCTCCCCTATTTTTGAATTTGAAACTCCTAAAAATCAAAATTCTAAAGTAGGAAGTGAGATAAGAAATATATTGTAGTTCTATTTTCTTTGAAGCTCTCCAAATTAAGTTAAAAATATGTTTTAGGTAGTGTTGAATCAAAGATTGAACTCATAACAAAAAATCCTCACAATTCCTGCAAACAGCAAACAATTAGCTATCGTTGCCTCGATCGATTTATCCGGGGGGTTGTTCGACCAAGAACACTCCGATGCTTAAGTTAGCTTTGAGAGAGGAAGGAGATATACTTCGAAACGAAGAATCAACGTACCTTGGAAATGAAATGTGCCTTGCTATTTATAGGAAAATCTTGGGAGCCTTGGAGCGTTCTGATTGGTCGGTTGAATATTTAATTAGTAAATAATATATTATTATTAAATATATTATTTAATAATTGTAATGATGGTTCATCATGATAGTAATGATATTTATTGTATTTTAATATTAATACTAATTATCCATTATTAAGAATAACGATAATTAACTCTCGGGGAGAATATCAATATTACGGAGATTTTAACCCGATCAAATAACGTATTTAACTGGTAAATAGATTATTTAATGTGCGGGTGTTTTTCAAATGATCAGCGTTATTGCCAAGGGCAATTTGGTCATTTTTGGGAATTACGGGACACGTGGCAGCTCCATAATTTTCGGATGATTTTGGGTTCCACAAATGCCCCCACATCGATTCGGCATTCAGGGAATCCGGAGGGATGTATATTGTTTGAAATCATATATAACCGGGTTACCGGTTACTGTTGGGTTCAAGAAACGAGTCAGCGTTTATTTGACGATTATGCCCCTAAGTGTAACGCCCTGAAAATTTGTAAAATACAATTTTGTAAAATATTGAATAAATGACGATTTTACCCTTGTGAATAGTATGGTCAATTTGTTGAATTTTTGATTGGTGAATCAAACGGACGTTGACCGATGACCGTGACGTAGTTTGGGACGTCACGAGTTCATAGACAGGTGGCACATCCAATTCCGACGATCGGGGAAAAAGTTATGACGTTCGGAAGTTCGAGGGCATTTTCGTAATTTGGACGAAAAGGGGGAAAATGTTGACTTTTTGTTTGACAACTAATTTTCACACGATTCAAGGACCGTTAGGTAGGTCTCGATGCCCTGAGTACGACGACAGGCGGCACGTCAAAAACAGAGTTCGGATGCGAACGTTACGGGTCACGGAAGGCTAGGGGTAAAATGGTAATTTGTCGAACCAGTGGCAAAATGGTCCTTTAACCTTGATAAGACAATAACACCTGTCCTTTGTCTTCTTCTTGCCCCAAATAACATGGAATCTGGTTTTGGGGACTTGACACTCACTTTTGACAATTATCCCTTAATTAAGGGTAATTGTAATCATTTTGTCCAAATTGATCCGTGATATCCCACTGTCTCATCGTCATTGTGCAATTTAAGAGCTTGAGGAACTGAATTGAGAGAGAGGAAATCAAGGGACTGAGAGAACTGGGTGTATTTAGAGTTCGAAAATTCAGAAAATCAAAAGAAATTCGAATTCGAATTTGTGAGCTAGGAGAAAAGAAATTGAGGATTGAATTAAGCTTCTGTGATCAAAACGAAACTCCCTGCAACAAAAACGAAGAGGAATCGTGTCGAAATGAGGAAGAACAGAAGCTTCCATGGCTGCTGAAAATCGAGCTTGAGTTCTGCTAGCTGGAGGTAAGGAATTATCAAATTGATCTTGTAAAAATGTTCCTTACACTCTCACGCTACTAACCGTATGAATTAATTTGAAAATCAGGGTCGAATTAGGTGAACCCAATCATGAAACCCGTTTGGGAGTTCATCGTGGGTTTGTTGGATTTTGGTTGTAATTGAAGTAATTAAATGTACATAACCTAAATTAAGATGGTCTAGATGAAATCAGTGTAAAGAACGGAAGAAATCAAGGTCGAATTGATGGAGATTTTTTCGGGTGTGATCGCGGGTACATGACCCGTTTAACAGAGAAATGGGTTGCAGGCAAAACACTGTTCACCGTGCACTGTAGCAAAACACTGTTCACCGAAGGTTTAGGTTATGTTTTAAATTAATAGTTAATGCCCAAAAAATTGTGGGAAATTGATATGATACTCATAGAGTCATTATTGACCTTTCATGATATTTTTGGGCAGGATTCGAGGTTCCTGGAAAGTGTCAGAAATTACAGAATCGGGTGCAGTTTGGAAAACGAGCAGTTTGGATGGCGCGTGCTCGCATTGGTAGGCTGGCTCACATTCAATGTGACCCTTGCTAGTACCACAAATATGCTTGCTACGTGTCGAGAGTCCGTCGAAGGTGTTTGGAAACTTTGTCGAAGTGGGTGTACAACCAGTGCTACGTGGTGAACGGAGTTGAACAGTCTACGGGGATTTGGCGGTGACTGAGTCCACTTGCGGACGTGACTAGTGAGCATTGGTAGGCTGGATCACATTCACTGTGACTCTTGTTAGTACCACAAATATGCTCGCTATGTGTCAAGGTGCCGAGAGGCCCAGCAAACTTGTTTTGTGGGAGCGAAGTGGTTATCGTGGTCTAAGTCCATTCCGAGGGAAAGATATGGAGTTTGAGAAGCCTCAAGACCTCATGGAGTGGAAGGCTCGCAATAAAATTGCCTGTAACACCCCGGAAATTTGTAGATTGTAATATTGTAAAATATGGAATGAAATGACATTTTTACCCTTGTGAATGGTTGGGTCAAATTGTTGACTTTTTAGTTGGTGGGTCAACCTGACCTTAACCGATGGCCGTGACGTAGTTCGGGACGTCACGAGTCCATTGACAGGCGGCACGTCCAATTCGGACGAACAGGGGAGAAGTTGCGACGTTCGGAAGTTCAGGGGCATTACTGTAATTTGGACAAAATAAGGGAGAAAGTTGACTTTTTGAAAGACCGTGAATTTTCACACGACTCGAAGACCGTTGGATTCGTCTCGATGCCCTGAGTATAACGACAGGCGGCACGCGTGAAACGGACATCGGATGACCGAGTTGTGGGTCACGGAAGTTGGGGGGCATTTTGGTAATTTCTGCCCTGAGGGCATTTTGGTCTTTTTGCACGGTTACTGTAGCACAACCGTGAAAAAAACAGAGTACACGGCCGTGCCGTGGTATTGTTGGGCGTGCAATTGTTTAAAACACTAGTGGACTGATTTGTGAGCATTGTTTATGTAGTTTGAGATATTGGGAGTGTGGTTTGAGGCTGTTCAGAGCACGGGTAGGAATTAAAATGTGGTTACGGGCTCTGTGTGCGGGAGGCAGGGTTCAGTGAGGTCTGAGGGTGTCTCCCACGGGTGCTGGCCTTCTTGATCGCTTAACCGAGTAGAGGAGTGAGAGAAGGGTTCAGTTGGCATCAGTTTGAGGTTGTGAGACTGTGAGAGACAGAGAGAAAGCCGTGAAGAACGTTTTCGGGTTTTTGAGGGGAAATTTTGGAGCTCAATTTCTATGGGTTTTGGGACCAATCTATGCACTGTGGAAGCCTTCTGGGAGTGACAGAAACATGAACGTGCAATAATTGAAGGGGAATGATCATTGTGTGCCCATGAACCCAAGTTCTAGTTCAGAGAAAACCAATTTGGAGGGAAAAATCTGAGTTTGATTTCTACGGCCTATTGGACAAAACTAATCACTGAGTGAGCCTTCTGGGAGCATTTGGAACTCGTCCATATCGGAATCGACGGCAACCAGCCACGGAGGAGCTGAGACGGTGACCGCCGTGTGCAAAGGAAATCGCAGTGTTTGGACAGCTACTTCCAGGTAATGTTTCGTTCAATTGGTGGTGCTATTTTGTTAGTCTAGGTCCTATTATGCTCCTGTATGGGTTAATTGGACAATGGAACTAGTTTGGGGGAGTTCTGGGAATTGACCCGTGTAGCTGTTTGGGTTTGGATAGGACGGTTGATGGCTTGTCGAGATGATTAGAGGACTAAGAACTGTAATTGAATGATGTTAGAACATGTTAGAATCAGGAATGAATGAAATTAAGTAGAAATGGAAGGTTAATTAATCGGGTCACACCGCGGGTTGAAGACGCAAATATCAGTGATTCGGGCAGGAACGACGACACTGTAGCAGTGTCACTATAGCAGCGCGTGACTTTCACGCGCAGCCACTTTGGGCTGCGCGTGAGGGCGCGTTGAGCACTATCTCGGTTCACGGTCAACATGACTTTTAATCCTTTCATCATTTTGAACATTTTCTATGAGATAACCATGTTGATCTGAGATAGTGAGGAATGTCAGTTTAGGGCCGGATATCTCGGGAAGCGTGTTGGCCGGCTTTCCCGAACCGGTTTCTGTTTTGGACTTTTTGAGGGTATATTAAGGACCTATAATGACACTTGCCATTGATTTGAAATGACAGGAAACTTACGTTAATTTCGGAGACAAGTTCGTACGCGCGTTATTCGCAGCGGGAGCGTACAGTTAGTGGGCCCGTTTTTATTAACACTTGCATGCATAACCGTTTTCATTTCCATATATCTATATGTGTGCGCGAATCAATAATGGATTTTGATTATCTCGATTTACGGCTGTGACACGTTTTACGGTGCTGGGCTGAGACCCGTTTTACGAAAATTGAATATTGTTTTATATGATATATATATATATATATATATATTTATGTATGCATGTGGATATGATGACTATCTTAGGTACTGCACTGTATAATCCACCGTGTCATACTGTCTCCTCCGGATGTGGTACCCCGGAGCGGTCACGGGGCATTGCCTGCGAGGAGTCATGCTACGGAGGTGCCGGACCGTAGGATGACTCAGGAGCAGGATTGCTATGATTGGACGTCTGGGACGTCGAGCGTCTGGGACACTAGGCATTAGGGATGCCGTAACCGAACTGGGTTCGGAGTTTGGACTCGGGACTTGAGACCCCGGGTGGCACGCGTAGCCTTGGGACTGTGACCATTATTGGACGTCAAGGACATCGGACATCTGGGATGTCAATATCGGAGTGTATAGTGCAGTAGCTGGGTTTATATTACATTTCTGGCTTAATATGATGCTTGTGATGTATTACATGTATTTATGGTTTTGAAATACCGATGCATGCATGTTTGGAAAACGGAGGGGTAAATTATATATTTTACTTATTATACTGTTTTTACAACCCTGAGTTCGGCCCACTCACCTTTCATGTTTTGGTAACCCCTTCAGGTCGTGTTGCTGAGGTTGGTGAGGACCCCGAGGCAGAGGCATAGATTTCGTACTGCGCACCTGAACCCCTGTCGGGTCGGATCACCCGCAGGACTTTTCTTTCTAGTGTCGTGCTCGGATTTTGTATTTTGGATTGTATCCCTTGTCTGACATCTGTTAAATTTGGGTTATGTATGACTTTATAATTCAGACATTTATGCATTTAAGTTTTTAAGGCTAAAATTGGAATTTTCGGTTCGGGTGTCAGACGGGAGCAGGGCACGTCCCCTTGTGGTCCCCGGGGGATCGGGGCGGGTCCTTGTCAGCTTTTCCAAGCGACGCTCTCGTGGAGCCTGGCGACAGTCATGCCTCTCCAAACTTAAGGATGGCCTCGCACTTCCGGATGTTTGATGAGCTGTACAACGGGTTTGGAGGTCAGCCAGATCTCAAAAAGATTGACATGGCCCTTAGAATTCATCCAGAGTCCCGGGACATGAGCCGGCTACTTTCTCCATTTAGGGATATGAATGGTGGGAGGCCTTCAGTCATCCTAATCAAGGAGTGGTTGAGCGCTCCACTGTGCTTGAAGGAGACCGTTGTTCAGAAGAAGGACAATAAACAAGGACCTATTGGTTCTTGGTAGAAAAAAGTATGTCGAGCAACTTCTTTCCTAACCAAAAAGCATACCGAGCAACTTCTTTCCTAACCTATCTGCTCTGGTCCCGCGAATGTGCCATCTTGACGCGAAGGGCCTGCAGAAACGGAAAGTTATGTTGTTGATGTGAGATTACAATAACTTAAGAAAACTTGAGGTCCTAATTTCACATCGGAAGCCAAAATGGGCGAGTTGGAGATGAGCCGTGCAGAGAGGACGCTGATAGAAAATGAGCGAGATACCGCTCGAGATGAGCATCCCTTGCTGCGCAGAAATTTGCAGGACTCAGAAGGCTTAGATGCTTCGATGACGAAGGCTTAGGTGCTTCGCATGGCGAAGGCTTAGATGCTTCGCAGGGCGAAGGCTTGAATGCTTCGATGACGAAGGCATGGATGCTTCGATGACGAAGGCTTTTTACACTAGAGAGAATAAGCCTTGAAAATTGTACATGGTGAACAAATCAATTTGTCAATTTCATTTCATTGATACTTGAATTTAGAAGACAACTTGAAAAGCAAAATTGAAAAGCTCCATAGAATTTTATGTCTCTCTAATGTTGACATGCGTCTAGTTGATGCGGATCACCTTTGACGCTGGTTCGTTTGGCTCTTTATTCTCCATGTGATTTACAGTCTTCTTCTTGATGTAGTCTGTACAATGCCCCTCCTTCAGGAGATTTCGGAGATATCTTTCGAAAGATATACATGTGCTTATATTGTGCCCATAACATTCATGATAGGCGCACCATTTGGTTTTATCAGCATTCTCTTGATTGCCTTTGACTGGCTCTGGCTTCTTAAACCATGGCTTGTTCTTAATTTCATTGTGGATCTGATGGACTGGTAAAGATAGCTGCAAGTTAGGCTTCCCCATAACTGGCGTTTGGGAGTGTTGCCCCGCCTTGCGCTTGTTGAGCTTTCCAGTTGCAAACTTTCCATGGGGTTCATCCTCATTGGAGACCTTTTCGCTAGTCCCAGCATGGTCCTGAGTATGAGCGGCGCTCTTCTCGTCCTCCCAACTTGCATTTCGCTCTGCCAGCGAAAGTATTTTGGAAAGACTTCGTGCATTGCTCATGACGATGTCCCCGTAAAGTTGGCTGTCTCGAGGGAGTCCTTGCTTGAATGCCATTGCCGCAACAAGGTCATTACAGCCAATAATGCGAGACTTCTCCTCACAAAATCTCCGTATGTATTGTCGCAGAGTGTCTTTTGCTCTCTTTCGGACAGAGAAAAGATGGTCATCTTTCACCTCGATTGTCCGAAGTTGTGCGTATTCCTTCACAAATGCCAGGGCCAACTCTTTGAAGGACTTAATCGACCTCGGGGGGGGGATGATTGAAACAAGTCATGGCTTGGCCTTGAAGGGAAGCTTGAAAAACTTTGCACATGAGCGCATCGTTAGACCTGTGGGGGATCATGACTCCTCAGTAATAATCTATGTGTTTTACCAGGTCGGAGGTTCCTTTGAATGGAGTGAAGTTTGGCGTTGCGAACCACTGGGGGAATGGCTCCTCCTCAATGTCCCTTATAAAGGGCGTAGAGAGCCGTATCTGGCGACGTAGATCGTCCTCTAGATCGCCACCTTGTTGAGCTCGAAGGTGCATGTCCAGCATTTTTTGAACATCATTAGCCCGCAACGCTCCTTATTGAGGCGATGAGTCCCTTTTTGCTAATCGTCGAGAACCTCTTTGAGCTTCTCCCCCTGATCTCTGGGATCGTGCAGGGGAGTAGGCTTCATCTTCCCCTTTATTGTCGTGGGCAGATTGTTTTGGGTTTTTGTATAGAGCTCGAAGTTGCCCCCTGCTCCCATGTGAGTGTTGTGAGCGCCCTGCCCGTGAAGTTGCCCCAGTCCTATTTCCTTGTCGTTCACGTACTGATGGCTTTAGGCCTTGAGGGCTTTTTGCTCGGTGAGCATGACTTTCTTCACTGGAATTGCTTAGCGAAGTGTCTCGTGACATTTTTTGGCAGTGGACTGGTTCTTTCCTAGGACGCCTTTGAGCATGCTCCTGTTTTCCACATGAAGTGGAATGTCTGTCCTGCTCTTGGACTGGTCTCTCAGCTAGGAGTTGCCGCAAGAGCTCTGACTGAATTTGAACTTGTTTGCTTAATCCTTCAACTTGCTCCGCCAAGTTGTCCTGGGGAGGTTGGTGATGACTTTTCCCTGAGATGTCATGACACCCGTCCAGAAAGTCCCTTAGGACCATGTTTGTTGTGGGTCGATCATGTCGTGATGCATTTCCTATCAACCTCTCGTTTGCTTGCTGTAAAGCCGAAGTTCCTTCCCCTAGCGCGGGTAATTGGTTGGCTGGAGAGGGGAACGCTCCAAAACTGAAGGTTGGCCTCCCTTCAAATGTCTCCATGGGTGATTCTATGGACACACGCCTGGCTTGAGTTGGCCGCTTCTCCGGAGTTTCAATGCGAGCCTCATTCCTTGTCTGAGCCGTTGAGGTAGAAACTCCTTCTTCAGCTGATCGAACGGATCGATGAACCTTAGCCATGCCGAATCAAGGAATTTTGTATTTGGAAAGCTGTTGATGGATAATTTGAACAACGTTCAGAATCTTCGAACAATGTCGATGAACGACGAACGAAGGGAGATGAACGATGAACAACGTTCAAAATCTTCGAACAATGTCGATGAACGACGAACGAAGAAAGATGAACGATGAACGAATTCTCGATGAGTGATGAACAACGTTCAAAATCTTTGAACAATGTCGATGAACGACGAACGAAGAAAGATGAACGATGAACGAATTCTCGATGAGTAATGAACAACGTTCAAAATCTTTGAACAATGTCGATGAACGACGAACGAAGAAAGATGGACGATGAACAAATGAGAGAGCTTCTTCTGAGTGTATCTCAATAGCTCTCAATGAAAGCACCAATTGTTGAATCAAAGATTGAACTCGTCGCGAAAAGTCTTCACAATTCCTGCAAACAACAAACAATTAGCTATCGTTGCCTCGATCGATTTACCCGGGGGGTTGTTCGACCAAGAACACTCCGATGCTTAAGTTAGCTTTGAGAGAGGAAAAAGATATACTTCGAAACGAAGAATCAAAGTACCTTGGAAATGAAATGTGCCTTGCTATTTATAGGAAAATCTTGGGAGCCTTGGAGTGTTCTGATTGGTCGGTTGAATATTTAATTAGTAAATAATATATTATTATTAAATATATTATTTAATAATTGTAATGATGGCTCATCATGATAGTAATGATATTTATTGTATTTTAATATTAATATTAATTATCCATTATTAAGAATAACGATAATTAACTCTCAGGGAGAATATCAATATTACGGAGATTTTAACCCGATCAAATAACGTATTTAACTGGTAAATAGATTATTTAATGTGCGGGTGTTTTTCAAATGATCAGCGTTATTGCCAAGGGCAATTTGGTCATTTTTGGGAATTACGGGACACGTGGCATCTCCATAATTTTCGGATGATTTTGGGTTCCACAGATAGTCTGTTAGAGATGTTCTAAATCACGCATGTTAAGCAAGTTATAACAATGAGCGGAAAAATTATTTAAAAAATGATTTCAGAAGAAGGTTTCTTAAGATGGTTGGTAAATGCTTTCCCCGTAAACGGAATGAACTGAATTGAAGTGAACAAGATATATTAACACGTTAGTTGTGATAATATTATTGATTTAGTAGTATTTACTCTTTAAAAAGCTTCTACAATTAGTGATATGTGAAATTGATGTACAATGTCTACATTCCCTTCCAAAATAGTCTCTTACAAAACATGGGTGGATTGACAAAAATTTATCAAAAATAGGAGTTTTCAAAATATTTTTACAAAGTTACACACTATATAAGTATTATAGTAACATAATAGTCGATAATTTATTCAATTTATTCTCCACCAAGAAGAAGCCTTAGCCCCAAATCGCGACTACTTTCTTCTCCTCCATTACTTCGTCCTCATCGCTACTATCTAATTACCCAACAAGAATGAAATCCTCCCTTCACCAATGCGACTTGGCAACTTCTTCTACTCCATTGATTCTTCCTCATCGCTCACATATTTTCATCGCTCTCGTTCATTATCAGCTACAATTACGAATTTGAACGAGTAAGTTCATCAATTATCTTTTTATGTCTCTAATTTTTGTCGTAATCATTATTTTTTTTTGTTTGGTGAATTTTTTAAAATATGTGTTGGGAAATCTCAAAATTAAAACAAATAAGTAATTGGGGAGTGAGGAAGATGAATTTGCAGGTTTGAGGTTGAGAATATGCTGTTGGGTTGAAGGCTATAAAAGTCATTTTTGAATCTGCATATCTGATATGAAAATAGATCTAGTATGATAGTGTCTCAATAGTTCAATAGTTTGATAGTATTCTCATAGTTTGACAGTGCCCCAATAGTATGATAATGCCCACATAATCTAATAGTGTCTTCATAGTCTAGGCAGTTTCAATTGCTTTTATTTGTGAAATTGAAGCGTTTATGTGCTCATTATGATATGACAGTACATGTTGGCAACTTCCAACCATATTTAGTACATTCAAGCTAAGTAGAGATTTGCTAAATTGGAAGCATTGAAGGAGGAGGTTGAGGTAAAAATAAAAAAGGGCAGTTGATAATTTTAAGAAAATCAACGAGTTTTGTGATGAGATGCTTGCTGCAAGAGGAGAAGGGTTTGAGAAATGCTGTAACTACCTCATGTTTGTGGATTCAAAGGGGAATGAGACCTTATTAATTCAGATGAAGTATGTGAAATCGACCTCTTTTCATATTGAGAGTATAACAATCATGTTTTGATGATAAGAAAAAAGCCAAGCTATGAAGATGTCGAATTGTCATGTTTCAAGGATGTTAGCAAAATGCATTTCCTTACATGTTTTTTGGTGACACCATTAGATTCTGCAACCTACTTTTACAAAATTGGCGCCTATTTTCACGTTTTTAATATGTATATATGTTCTCATTTAGTCACTGCTACTAAAGTCAATCGTCGTTTTCCTTCGTTCATATGCTTCACTTACTTGATATTGTTGTTTGAAAGTATAGTCTTGTGTGAGAAAACATGCAAATATGAATGAACAGACTATCAGGATACTACCTAACTATGAGGACAACAAGTAGCATTCTCTGATAAAAAATAAGAAGAAAACATACAAATATCACTGAACATACTATGAAGACACTACCAGGCTATGAGGATATCAAGTAACATCCTTTGATAAAAATCTAGAAGAAAAATATAAATATCACTAAATAGACTATGAAGACACTACCAGACTATGTTTAACGACCCGTCCCAAATTCCATGATTAGATTAGTGACTAATCATGATTAGTGAGGCTAATCCGTGATTAGTAGAGCGAAGTCGGGCGAACAATGCGAAATGACCGTTTTGCCCTTGGGCGTGGGTAAAATGTTGACTTTTTGTTCGGGCGGTCAAATGGAATTTGACCAATGACCGTGACGTAGTTCGTGACGTCACGAGTTCATAGACAGGTGGCACGTTCAATTCCGACGTTCGAGGAGGAAGTTATGACGTGCGGAAGTTTAGGGGAATTTTGGTAATTTTGGTTAAATGTGGTCAAATGTTGATTTTTTGACCGGGATGTTCGATGGCCGAGGGCCAAGGACCGTTACGTAGATAAGGACGATATGAATCCATAGACAGGCGGCACGTCGAATTCGGACGTTCGACGACGAAGTTACGGTTCACGGAAGTTCCAGGATACTATTCACGGTGACGCGTTTTACGAGGCACTTTTGGACTTTAGTGGACCCAGTTGCTTTTCAGCAACCAATGGATGAGTGACAAGTGTCACTCATCCACTGGACAACACATTACATACATGCACTTCACCCTTGCTTTTTCATTTGGATCAAACCCGAAACCCATCCCCCCCCTTTAACCGTGCAAACCGATTCCCCTTCTTCCCCAAACCTCATCATCCGTGGCTGGAGTGTGAAGGGTGATGAGAGAGGGTCGTGAGGTGATGAAGATGGTGGCTGAAGGACGGGTTGGGCCGCCGTGAGCGGCGGTGGAGGCCACGGGAAACCGAGAGCTCGGTAAGGCCCCATTTTCATTTTATTTCAATTTGTGCATTAGGACCTGTTTTGGATGGTTTGGTTGAGATTATTAGGATGTTAGGAGAGTGAGGGGACCCTTTTTGATGATTGTGAAGGGCGGTGCAACCCGGGGGATAATCGGAAAATTTGGACCGATTGGGGGAGGATTGGACGGACGGGTTTTGTGGGGTTTTTCTTAGTTTTCTTGATTAGAATAGATAGGAAACTTTAAAATAGGAATTGAGGAATTGAAATGGAGGCAAACGGATGAAAAATGAGGGAGTAGGAGCACTGAACCGGTCACGCCGGTCCAGGTCGGTTCAAGTTGCAGAGAACCGGTTCGATCGCTGGAGCTGGTGACACTGTGCAGGGCGCATGAGGGCGCGTAACACACAATTTGAGGAAGGTTCCAACATACGAAATCATCTATTCGATGTAACGGACATTTTGGGATTGGTTTCGTGTCAATTGGACATCGTCTCGATAGGTTTCGGGGTGTCGGAAGGTTTAGATTCGAGATTAAAAATAGTTAAAAATACGGGAAAATTACGGGGCTTTATTAGGAGGTTAATTAAGTAGTTAGTAACATTCTATTAAAATTTGGACAGGTTTGGGAGTCCCGGTGACAGTGATCGGTTCGGGAGAGCCTATGGCACGCAAATCGAGGCGGCAACTCGGACGGTCTGTGAGTGGACCTTGTTTTCTAAATTAGTGCATGCATAAATGTTTCTTATATATTTTAAATACTTGTTTGTGATGCCATGAGTGCATTTGGATGTGTGGTTACGTATAGGCACGTATTTCGAGGTTTCGGCCCTATACGGGGCTATATGTCTTTATTGGTCTAAATGAAATGGTTTTGGATTTCCAAAAGGATAATGAATGTGATTTGATGAGTTTGATTTGGATATTTGTAAATTATATGGTTTCACGTATTTCGAGGCGATTTACGTGCTTGCACGTAAATCGAGGTTTTCCAGTTTTATACTGATTTTCCGTACTTATGATTTTAGAAATGGTTTAATGAAATGGTTTTGGATTCGAAAAGGTAAACTCGGGTTCGAGACCCATTTGCTTTACGGAATCGGGCTGGAGGCCCATTTGGTTTACGATTCGGACCGGAGGTCCAGTTTCTATGTGGATTCGGGCCTAGGGCCCAATTATGTGTTACTAATGGTTTTTATGGTTCATGACGGTTTATGGGAACCGGCATGAATCCTTAAAATGGATTTACGGGTCATGACGGTTTATGGGAACCGGCATGAACCCATAAAAGGATTTTATGGTTCATGACGGTTTATGGGGGCCGGGCATGAATTCTTGAAAGATTTAAAGAATGATTTCAAAAGGTTTTTCATATGCCATCCTTTATATATGATTGTCTCTCTGGGGAGGGTCGTTGGCCTAGGTGGACCCCGGAGTAGTCACGGAGCACTGACTGAGTGGAGTCGCCCCCCAGTTGGGTTCTTTACTCTCAGGATGGGCATGGTTCATTACCTCCAGGGAGGGTCATTGATCTACGGACATTGACCTGGGTGGACCCTGGAGAGACTTGGGTTTGAGACCCCGGTTAGCACACGTGTAGCTCTATTTTACCGTGACAGGTTCTGGATATGAATATAAGGGATAAACATGATTTAAATTGGTTTGGGAAATTATGTTTTATGATGATAAATGGTTTTCTGTAAATGGTTTTGGGCGGGAGCCCGTAGAACTTGTATTTATAGAATTTGGGGCTGAGATCCTAATTATGGTTGTTTAAACTTATGTGTTTGGATAAATGGTTTTACTATGCATGCATGCTTTTTAGTGGAGGGTATAAAGGTCTTTAATGAAATGTTTTTATAAATTCTTTATTTTTGTCCACTCACAGTCTTTCTGTTTTTAATACCCTTCAGGTTGGATACGGTGTGTGTAATGACCCGTCCCGAATATCGGGATTGAATATTAATTAATTATGAATTAGAATGACTAATTGGGGATTAGTTGAGCGAAATCGGACGAAACGTGCAAAATGACCGTTTTGCCCCTAGCGTGGGCAAAATGTTAACTTTTAGTTCGGGTGGTCAAACGGACTTTGGCCGATGACTGTGACGTAGTTCGGGACGTCACGAGTTCATAGACAGGTGGCACGTTCGATTCCGCCATTCGTAGAGAAAGTTATGATGTTCAGAAGTTGAGGGGTATTTTGGTAATTTGGCATATTAGGGCCAAAAGTTGACTTTTTGATTGGGAGGTCCGATGGACGAGGGCCAAAGACCGTTACGTAGGTCTCGTCGATACGAATCCAATGACAGGTGGCATGCCGAAATCGGAGATTCGACGACGAAGTTATGGTCAAGAGAACGAATTTACGAACCGAGGCTCGGATTAGAATAATAATATAATATTGAATAGTGACCGATGACTGTGCACATCCGGATGAGTGACAAGTGTCACCCATCCCTTGTTTCCAGCTCCATGTTTCCCTCCCAACACCATCATCACCCCTAATCATCATGTTCTCCATCATTTTCCTTTATTTTCTTTGAATTTTCTTCAAACCGTGCACAATTTGGGGGAGGATTGAACTGGGAGAATTGGCTCCCTTTCTCTGCCGTTCATGAGAGAAAAATGAGAGACTAATGGATTGGGATACCAGGGGAAACACGAGGGATTGAGAGAGTGTTGAATTTTGAGTTTCGGATTTTAGAAAAATTGGGGGGAAAATTCGAAATGGAAGAATTGGGCCGTGAGGAGTGGAATTGAAGCTCGAGTTAGCTTCCTGAGGTTGTGACGAGTCGATCCACATCAAAAACAAGAAGAATTGGCAACGTTTTGGCTCTGAACACACTTGGTGACAGAGGAGGAAAATCGAGCTCGAGTCGTGGAGTTTGAGGCATCGATTGATTCAATTGAGGTGGGGAAACTACTTCTCATGATCCCACGATGCTTCTGGGTTCATCAATTGAAGGAAAACGTTGGAGATTGGCAGACTTCCATGGTTGCACAGTGACGGCTATCGAGCTTGAGTCGTGGCGTTTGGGGCTTCGATTGATGCAATTGATGGAGGGGAACTGTCTCTCATGGTCCAGTGATGCTTCTGGATGCATCAACTGGAAGAAACCTGCAGCCATTGATGGAATTCCATGAACGAACAGTAACCAGGTGTTCTTGGTGTTCATCATCGAATCGTGAGGTTTGGAGTATGTAATCGTGTAATTGTGATTGCAGACCTTTAATTAAACTAATAACGAAGCTAACTGAATGATCAATTGATGTAATTAAAGCTGAATTGATAGGATTGGAACCGGGTTGTATCGCGGGAAAATTGGACCCGTTTACCAAAGATACGGGTTAGATGGTGACACTGTAGTAGGCGCGTGGGTTTCACGCGCAGCCACTCACGGCGGCGCGTGGGCACGAATCTCGAGGTGAGGTCAACATGACTTCTGTCCTATTTAATGTAACGGACATTTTGGGATTGGTTTCGTGTCGATCGGACACCGTCTTGATATTGTTCGGGATGTCCGAAGGTTTTAAATCAAATTTAAAAATAGTTAAAAATTCGAAAAAATTACGGGACTTTGATAGGATGTTAATGTGGAGGTTAGTAACCCTCTAATGTGATTTGGACAGGATTGGGAGTCCCGGTGATAGTGGTGAGGCCCGGGAGGGCCGGTGGCACGCGTATCGAGGCATACCGTTAAAACGGTATGTGAGTGGACTTTTGGTTTTCTAACTGTGATGCATGCATATATGGTTTAAAATGCTTATTTATATGATTTTCTATGATTTGACATGATTGATGCTTTGATTCGGTGATTTCTCGATTTTCTCGGTTTTATGATTATTATATTATTATATTTTGGCACGATTTTCGAGAAAACATGAAATTGGTTAAAAATGATATTGTGGGCGTGAGAACCCAAGTAAATAATGATTTTGACTCGGATTTGGAGTTATATGTGAATTTGATGAATTTGATGATTTTTGGTATTCTCGTGATTTTGTGATTATTTTAATTAGTCTTTCGGGCACGTTTTATGAGGAACGTGCAAATGATGTTTTGGGCTAGGCCCGGATTGAAAATGATGTTTTGACTCGGGTTATGAGTCAGGAAGTTGAAAATGATATTTGGACTCGGATTATGAGTCAGTGATTGATTTCATGGATTTACATGATCGTGGCAACTCGGGTTTACGGTTGCACGGATTTACGTGAAATTGATATTTTGGGCTTGGGACCCAATGGAATTGTGTTTCTGATTGGATTTGTATTTCCATGTGATTACATGATGATATTGATGATTTCGAATTTATAAAGTAAATCGGGACTTTGGTTATTTTTGTCAGGACCCACCCCGGTTTCACCCCGAAACCCGAGGTAAATCCCGCTCCCGTCTGACTCCTCTACACAACACCCAAATAACACTCACGCAACTCAGTCAGACGCAGGAGTAATTAAACAAAATATCCCAACCCTATCGTTTACAGAGCATAGCACTAAATTACAAGGAAAATAAAAAACGATAAGTTACACGCACGCGGAAGACTTTGAACTATTCCGAGGATCCCTCACGTCACTTCTATGCCTCGGACACTGCCTCGACGTCAAGACCCCGCGCTAGCTCCACAACCTGGAGGGCAATTTAAAACAGAAAATGTGAGTGGACCAGAAAGTACAAAAAGTTCAAAAACCATTTTATAAGAAAACCGAGTTTAACCCTCCGTTTTGAAACCACATGCATAACCAACAGTTATGAACACAGTTAGAAAATAATCATTATAAAACATCATAAGAAACAGAAACACTATAAAATATCATAAAAAACCATAGCATGAGTATCAGAAACCGTATCAAATCCTCATTTCCCGATCGAACCTGCTGGACCTCTCCGAGTCTTTAAACTCCCGAGTCTTTAAACTCAATCCAGGCCTTAATCATATCCGAGTCTTTAAACTCCCGAGTCTTTAAACTCAAGGCCTACGGGGGAAATCAATATATCCGAGTCTTTAAACTCCCGAGTCTTTAAACTCAATCCGGGTCTTTAAACCCAATCCGGCCGGTCCCCCGTCACATATATCCGGGTCTTTAAACCCAATATCCAGATCCAGCAAATCCAATCCCAAAACCATTTGAAAACCGTTTACCAATCCATATCCAAACCCGAATCCGAAATCACTGGTCTGATACCCTTCCGGCATCCAAAACCGTCATTCCGAATCCAAATCCGGAATCCACTTTCCAACTTTAAAATCAAATTCTGCTTTCCGAAACCCGATTCGAAAACCGAAAACCTTGATCATCAAAATCACGTTCCAAAATCCCTTTATAATCACTGAAAACCACTTAACATTTGGAATCCCAAAACCATAGCATCAATTTCAGAAACCAACCATTCCTCGTAAAACGTGCTAAAAACCGATTTCCTCGAAAAACGTGTAATAATGTAAAACCAACCAAAACATATTCAATAAACATAGAATCATAATCAAAATCATAAAACAATTATAGAAAACAGTTATGCATGCTCGAGTTTAGAGAAAGGGTCCACTCACAGTACCAAGCCCTAATCGCGTCCCGAACGTCCAGCCCGTTCCTCGGCTTCCTCGGGAAATCCCGATCCTGTTCACAATCACCAAATTATGTCACTAACACGTCTACAAACACTCACCTAAATTCCCTCAAAAATCCCCGAACCAGAAGACCTAGAACCCGGGACCTTAAACATTCACCCTCGCGGAACTACACTCAAACGGTTTCCGATTGACTCGAAACCAACTCCATTGAACTCACCACCACTCCTAGACCAAAAGTCCTGTTGATCGTTTTCCCAACCGCCGTCGCACGCACCCCCACGCGCCGCCCAAAGTGGCTGCGCGTGGCCCTCACGCGCCAGCTACAGTACCATCGTCAACCTCCCGTACTGTGCTGAACCGGCCGCCGTGGCTTGGACCGGCGAGAAGCATTCTCCACCGTCCGGCCACCATTTCAGTCCCTTCTTTCACCAGCAGCTTCGTCCAGACCTGTCCTACCTATTGCCGTACTCCATTCACCTCGACACGGCCCCGTCATCGTCGATTCAAGCTCGAACCAGACGGCCCCAAACTCCCCTGCTTCATGATCCAGCCACCCCGCTCACCTCCTTTCACGGTGGTTACACCAAACTCATCCTAGGACTTCACTGAACCTAGACCACACCTCCATTACCTTCGACTCACCCCCAAACTCGTCGACTCACCGTTTAAAGTTTACGGCTAAACAGAGGAACAGAGACTCCACTTCAACCGAGCTCCGCCGTGAACACCCCCCGTCACGGCGACCATCCCAGTCGACACCTAGGACCTCCCTGAACATAACCCTGACCTTCAATCCCATCGACACTAAGCCTAGACTCACGACTTTCGAACTAAAATTTCACGGCAAAACAGAGCAAAGAAGCCTTACCCTTCGATTGCAGCTCCGCCGTGCGCACCGCCGCCTACCACTGTGGTCGTTGGACTCCTTGCAGTCTCCTCAGCCTCCCCTTGCCTTGGTTTGCCTCGCCTCACGGCGTAGCCACCACCTCGACCTCATAAGCTCCCTGTTTCCCCCAAAATTTCTCCACACCTCCGCCGTGCCGCCGTGCACGATTGCACCACCAATTCACGGCCACCAGCTCCGCCTTGCCTCATTATCACTCTCACAACTCCCTATTTACTCACCCTTGCACCCAGATCGATCAATTGATCTCAAACTCTCACCCTCTGTTCTCTGTGTTTGTCGAAGAACCACACACACACACACGGGTTCACCCAATTATTTAGGACCGCACACACACAGAAGAACCCCCCAGAAACCACTACACCTTTGCCATGTGTCACAATCCAGGCCATCCTTATCCCACCTGCTTAAACCCCAGCCGTCCATCTTGCTTCTCTCTGCACAGATCCCCAGAAACCAAAAAGACCAAAATACCCTCATGTTTTACACATTTTTACGGTTTTACCGAAACTTCCTAGACCCGTAACCTTCGCCTCGTAAGTCCGATGAATACGTGCCGCCTGTCATCGAACTCAGGACGACGAAAGCTACCCAACCATCCTAGGTCAACCTACCAACACTCGTCCGTACAAAAAGTCAACTATTCCACCTACTTTACCCAAATTACGGTTAAGCCCTCAACCTTCCGAACATCACAACTTCCTCCTCGGATGTCGGAATCGGGCGTGCCTCCTGCCTAAGGATTCGTGACGTCCTAAACTACGTCCTGGTCACTGGTCAATCCCCAATTGACCACCCGAAATAAAAGTCAATATTTCTGCCCGACCCAGGGGCAAAATCGTCATTCTAGGTTCCCGGACCCCTCGGGACCACCTAACCCTTGATTACCCTCACTAATCACATCTTAATCACTCTAGTAATCCCGATTCTCGGGACGGGTTGTTACAATTTTGGGGCTGAGACCCTGTATTATAAGTGATTTGATTTTCAATGCAACTGTTTTCACTAGTTTTTGTGATAATGATATGTTGCGGATATTTAGGGCTTTCGGGAGAAAATATGTTTTTCCCCGGAGTGCACCCTGGAGATAACGCTCGCCTTCGGGAGGGAAGTGTTTACCCCGAAGAGGTCACGTAGCACGGTCTTTGTCTTGCAACCCAGGGGAGGCTTGACTCAGATCAGATGTGCTGGATTATATATGGATCGGTAAGTGATGTGTTCACGAGATCCGGATTGCCGGCTGGTGATGTGTTCACAGCGGCGGATGCTCGGATTTTGAGCGGTCCTTGAGCCTATTGTTATGTACGCGTTGCAGGGATAAACGTGACTCTAAGCAACATGATATGGAAATAAGTCCCGTGAATTATGAAAAATGATTTTGAGGAAACTGTGGTTTAGCGGTTAAAATGATTTATGGAAACATGTTGTTTGTGATTACGTACTGGTATTGAGTACGGGTTTTTGGTCTTTGTGGCCAGTGATTTTGTTTTCACATGTTTTGGCCTGAGAGCCGAGATTTGATGTTTTATAACATGAACTGTTTTGGTGAACATGAGTTTTATGGACCATGGGAAAATATGTTTTGATTTTATTGGTCCACTGTTCATACTATTACTCATGTTTTATGATATGCATGCAAGTTTGTGAAAACTGGAGGGCATAAATGTCTTATAAATGTGTTTAATAAACTTATTGGTTTTTGTCCACTCACAGCTTTTGGTTTTAATGCCCTTCAGGTTGATTACGGATGCGATTGCAGTAGAGACTGGGACATTGCACACCTTCTCCATCGATCTTTGCGCACTCTGGATGGCCCGTTTGGGCAGTTATTCTTGGTTATCCCTTGTCTAACACCCTTGTTAAATGACGGGAGCAGGGCATATTCCATGGTAATTCCGGGGGGACTGGGATGGGTCCTGTCAGTGTGGACTGTAGCAGAGATCGAGATATCACATACCTCCTCAGGATCCTGGCGTACTCTGATAGCCCGGGAGGGCAAAGATCGGAAGTATCCCTTGTCTGACACTCCGTGTCAGACGGGAGCAGGGTCATCCCGCACTAATCCCGGGGGGATTGGGATGGGTCCTGTCACTATGAGGAAAGTAAGTAGCATATTTTGATAAAAATCTAGAAGAAAAGCATACAAATATCACTAAACAGACTATAAGGGCACTACAAGACTACTGGACTATAGAGAAACTATATGACGACTACATTATTGGGACACTATCAGACTAGATTTATTCTCATATTAGATCTGCAAATTCGAAAAATGGTATATATGTCTTTCATTGGAGCATCATATTCCCAACCTTAAACCTGCAAATTCATATTCTTTACACCCAAATTGGTTATTTGATTTAATTTTGGATTGCCCAACACATATTTACATAAATTCACCAAATACAAAACACCCGAAATAATGATTAGGAAAAAAAATTAGTGACATATAAAGATGAGGGATAAACCGAAAATGATGAGCGAAATGAAGATAATGAGTTGGTCTAGATAGCAAGATTTGGGAGAAAAAAAATAAATCATTGTGAAAACTGATCTCTCTAAGATGATGAGAGTTACTATAACTAGTGTGTCGTTTTATAAAAATATTTTAAAAGTCCTTATTTTTAAATAAATTCTTATCAAACCACTTAATTTCATCAATATCTCAAACAAAATTAAAAGCACACTAGAAAAATGGAAAAAGCAAGAAGAAAAAAAAATCCTAGATATTTAAGCGCAAGGGTATTCGTGTAATTTGAACAATCAAATAAAGCCCTAATATTTTCGTCCTCATCAGTGAGTCATAGACGAGCGCTCGCCTTCCTCTCCGATTCTCTGCCCCTTCTTGGTCGCTCTCGTCGCCGGCCGCCAGCCACCAGAATCGCAGTCTCCGCCTTTGGCGAACCGAAGGTACTTGCTACCCAACTTCTCCGTTTTCATTATCTTTATGGGTAAATAAGACGCACAGGTTCAATTTTTTGTGTTGGGTAGCTCCTGTATTTCGAATTTAATTTTCCGTCTGTGTTGCTCAGGGTTTAGCTTCCCTTCTTAGTTGTCTCTCTTGCTTCAGACTCTTCGTTTTCATCTATTTTGTTCGGATCGCTTGCTCTGCTATTTTTATGCACTGTGTGTAGCTGCCTGTGCATTTGTGATCAAGAAATTAATAGCTACGGAATTGTTTAAAAGTATATTGATTGAAGCATTTTATTTTCATTAAATGTTGTATGTTGTATGGAATTGTTTGATAGTTATGTAGCTGCCTGTTGTATGTTGTATCCCATGGCTGCACATTGCCGACTCAAATTTCAAAAACTTCACACATTGGCAAATCGAATTGCAAAAACATCACAAACTGGAAAATCGAATTGCACAAACATTCACACGATGCCAAAATTTGAATTGCCAAAACACCATACATTCACACAATGCCAAAATTTGAATTGCACAAACATTTCGTTGTCTATGAGTTGATGCAGCTTCTTATGAACATAGATAGGGCAAAAGAGGACTCATTGCTAACTATAATTGTTATTAATTTGTAACCACAGGTCCTGAAGCAAACGTGAAACAGACGCAATTCTGCTCTTTAGGCTTGATAATAAGAGAGATGAGGCTGCTAACCCACAACATGCTATCATCCAACATCAAAGGCGTGACCAATGGCTTTCCTCTGGTGATTGAAATAGCGATGGTGGTAGAAAAGCAGGTCGATTTCAATGCTGACTTCCTTAGGAACATGTTCCCCAAGATTGAGTGGAAGGCCCTTGTCGACGCCTCCCGTACCATGGGCTATGTCGAGCTCCCTGAGGAGGTTGATCCTTCTAGGCTTGATTCAGAAGATTTTCTGCGCAAGCTCCATCATGCCCTTTTGGAGCTTCATCTAGAGGAGGGTGCGCTTGTTTGCCCCGAGACTGGTCGCCGGTTTCCCGTTTCTAAGGGGATTCCTAATATGCTGCTTCATGAAGACGAAGTGTGAACTGAGTCATATAGTGGGTTGATTGCTGTTGCTCATCTTGTACTTACTAAAAATTAGGGTTTATGCTTTGAAAATTGTCATTGTGAATTGGTATTTGAGTTTTGTTTGTTATTGTAGTTTCTTTCGTCTGCTGAAAATTATAGCAGGGGTGAAACAATGTTAAAGTGTGCCTGTATGCTGTCTACTTTGGGAAGAGAATGACTGGTATGGTCGAACTTGAAGCCTAAATTAGTTAGATCATTTAGTTAAATCATTTAAAAGAAATGAGTATGAGTAAGGCATGAGGGTGCGACTCTTGGATTTATCCTAACGTATACCAGGTCCGTACCCCGATGTAATCTGAGTTCATATAAACTTGAATAACTCAAATCCAAATTCTAAATTCGAGTTAACCCGAACTCAACTTGAATCCATATAATTTGAATTAACCCGAATCTGCATTGTAAAAGTTGGTTGACACCTTCCAAGTTCCAAACCAGTTGCCCCCCAAGGAGACGACTCATTGTCTGTAAATTAGTCAATAGCTTGCTCTAATATCAATTGTGTGACCAATAATTCCACATTCACCAAGTACAAAAGAACTTTGGAAATAACAAATAAATGTGGAAACATGTGAGAACTACGAACCTCCTTTGTAACTATTTCTGGCTTTCTACAAATGAAAATATCTAAAATCCTTCTTCAAATTGAAACGCCTCCGTCACTGCTGCTTCGCAGTGCAGCGAGGGGTTTCACAAGGAGGTGGGACACCGAAAACCCAATCAAGGACATTCAAATATTTTGATCTGAATACATCCCTCTCCTGTGCATAGCAATGCATTATGATGGCTGTGGATAAGCTGAAGACTACCACATCAGCTCTTTTCATTTTCGTTGACTGCGGCAAGTATCCGGTATCGGCCATGCAGGTGAAAAAGCTCTCGATGGCCCGAGCAAGACAGTAGAGTGAGATCTCAATTCTCCTGCTTTTCTTCTCAATGGCTAAGGCCAGGCCAGTCGGGAACTGTCCAACAACACCATTAACACTCCTTAAGCTAAGATATAAAATTCAGCTTGCTTCTGAATTGAAAGAGTAGAAGAAAGTCCATACCGTCCCCATTGCTACCATTGGAATGTTACATCTCCTGAAAATCCTAAATAGAAAGCATGTCCACGCCCTGAAGAACAACAAAGGCAGGCTTTCTAAGCAGTGAAAGATCAACAGGCTTTCTAAGAAGTGAAAGATCAATGTTCTCAACAAACGTAGGAGTAATAAGAAGTATCAATAAGGTGAAAATACAACGAATCACCATTTTGAATATGCTATATACAAGTTCATAATTACTTAACTTGACATATAGTGATTAAAATTCCAGTTTATTCATTCATTTATTCAATTTTATACCCAGAAATTCCCTAAACCCACTTTGCAAACACTGGACCCAAAACTAGGGTCCCTTGAGGAAAGGTGGGAGGACACCATGGCCTAATCTATTTCAGTATATTGTCCAACATCACTAGATAATAGCACTTATTTGTACCTTAAAATATCAGATTCTCTAAATTGTTTACTAATGATGATGGTCCCAGGCAACTAGTCTCCAAGTTCTTGAGGGTCCGTTATATTTTATCTCCTTGTCAGTTCCTTAAGTATCCTACATACCTCCGTTTCCTATGCTTTGAGTGATATGCATTGTGTTTAATTTCCAGTTTCATCAGTCCCTAGGTCTAGTCTCGATGCCCTGAGTTCTTAACTCCCCGTAAACTAAATTTTCTACGGAGATAAAATAGTGAAAACTTATCACAGAGGTAGGTTAATGAAAGACCTAGGCTTTGAAAATTGAATCTGGACGCTGCCCATGTTCACATCTATGTCAGTTCAATACAGTGGGACATCTTTCCGGGTAGCAGAGTTCTGGTAAATGATACCATTATAATATGAGACAGAAGAAAGCTAACCAGGCAGATGAGCAATATACGGACAGAAACAAGCTTGATCTGGCAGTACCAAGGAGGCCCTTTAGTAGAATAGAGTAATGCCTGCATATAAACAGCAATCATAAGAAGAAAAATCTGTGCGATTATGGGTGATATACTCTCAGTACTAAGAATAATCCACCTTTAACAAGACATCAAAGAAAAAACAAGAAACAAAAAGTTATCAGGGTTTTTCAACGGAAATAATAAGTGCATAAACCTGTAGATCACAATCTTGCTATTGCTCCAATTCTAAGTGCATATGTTGACTTAACAATAAGCATGCCCCTAAATTAGTAAAAGTATTTTAAGATATCCCACAAGAAAACTAATTGTTTGCCTAATGCCACACATCAAGTCTCAACACCTCTCCTCAGTTCTCAATTTTCTTCCCTAAAAATTTCAAATAGAGGATGATAGCACATACCACATCTCCATAAACATGAAGTATTATCAACATATGAGAAAAGATCATCAAGAAAGAAAAGCACACGAATCACCTTTTCAAGAGACCTTGGCGATGAACTATAAGGGCAGGGATCAAATATACTGGAAGATAGACTGGTAAAGCTCTTTTATAGGCTTGAATTAGGAAGGAAAGAGTATGGGCACAACATGACTGATCTCCATGTACAATCTGCATGAATTGTGAAAAATTAAGACCAACAAAATTGAGGATACCTAAGTTCAAAAAATTGATAGATATGACAAACAAAATGTAAATTTTATCAAATGGTAAGAAGAATGTAGTATGATAGATTAGGAATGCATACCGAGCAGGGAACTTTCATGGCCGGATCTAGTTTAATATTTGTCCCAAATGATTTGTAATAATTTTGTATTGCTTCCAAATTAGTAAAAGGTATGGCACTTGCAATCTCTTTTACGCCTTGCAATATTACTGTGTCCTTTCCACCATGTTTATTGAGAAAAGATTTATATGATGGAGGTAAACTGTCCTGCTTCAATATGTACGCAGACCTGAGAAATGAATTTTTCCCTCCTTTTAGTCGAAGTACAGTCTAGGAAAAGGAAAGGATATCAAAAGCCCCTAAAAGTTAATAGGTAGAAGAAAACTTCGAAAGTTAGTTAATATATAAAGTCTGAAAAGACATTTCTTAGTTTGATACTTATGAATGGGACACAACTCTAGAAGAAAAGACATAAATTTTTCGTTGAATTGGCCACAACTTTTAGGTAGATGTGTTTAGCAGTCACCACATGATCATAACTAAGGTTGGGAAAATTGTATCTTAAAAAATAATGAACTTTTTAGAGTTTTCATCAGACATTGTGACTTGGTACAAAAATCCCCTTTGACTCTCAACAAGATGAATTCTTAAACAGATTCAAAGGACATTGAAATTTCAATTTCCACATACAAACATACTTGACAGTGCATTTCCATCATTGGACCATAAGCTAGCTTGTAACACAAAAGAAAAGAACAGATGGGGGGGGGGGGGGGGGGGGGGGGGGGGGGGGTGTGTTTGGTACGTACAGAATTTGAGAAGAGGAGAGACACATAAGAAAAATATCACCATGATCCCAAGTGAGAGGTTTACAAATGCGCCCAAAACGTTTGCTTTTAATTCCGCACCGCGAAGCCAACACGGCAGCACGCATGAGTATGTATATGGCCAAGCTCGTATGCTGAGTGTTTAACCCAGTGAGAAGTATCGACGGCCCTGCTATAGCACCTGCCAGCAAAGCCCTCCATTTGGCTGTCCTGAACTAGAGTAACAAGTAACAACAAAAAATCATCAATTAAATCAAACAAATAGAAATTGAATCCAAGCAGAAAATGAGAAAATGAATCATGGAAGAAGAGGGAACTTGCCTACGGTGTCCTGCCAAAGAGCCTATAATTTCATCCACTGACACAAATGTACCAGCAAAAGTGCCCAGAAATAGACCGTATCTCAATGTCTCTTTCAAAGCAGTAACAATCGCTTCTTTATTAGTGATCACACCTTCCGTCCTTAATAATAAATAATAATGACTTAAAATCACCATAAATACATAAATGCATTGCTAAAATTAGTTTGGTGAGTTTTTCACCTGAGAGAGGCTAGGAGTTTTCTTCTTCTCAATCGAGCTAAGATGGAGAAAATGGCGAGACCACCTTTGAGGCCAGCTCCTATGGTGAAGCCCTTGATTGAAGCAGTTACGACCCGCCGTAGCTTCTCCGAGTCGCTCAACGGCACAGAAACGTAAGAAGAATAGTAAAACGACGACGACGAAGGATAGGATTTCCTGCAATGCGCACAGTTCGGATCGGCAGATTCATGGTGGTTGCACGTGCAGAGGTCGCCGGAAGGCAACATGGCGACGACTATACTAGGTTTGAATGCAGGAATTGCGTTGTTTGTGAAGACGAAGAAGACGAAGCAGCAGATGGGAAAGTAGCTCTGTGCACGCAGGGACTTGAGGAAGGAGAGATTTGACGATATCGGAAGGGCAAGCGGGCGACGCACACGTGTACGACAGTTTAGGTGGTTTGAAATTGGAACGATGATGACGTTATAATTATTGGGTCCTATTTTGCAATTAAGAAAAATAAAAGAATAAGAGCATTTTATTCTTTTTTCTTTTTCTTGCTGGGAGATTCAGCATTAATTCTCTTTTTTACTTGTTGGGACAATGAGCATTTCTTGTTGGAATAATGTACATTTTTTTATTTCAATGAACATTTATTCTTTCTTTAAAATTTTAAGTGATATATTCGTATATCTACGTAAATATATTCACAGTATTGATATAAAAAGTGGGAAAAAAAAATCCCCCGTTTGCATAATTTAAGTATTAATCATATATAATTATCATTTTATGCTTAATTTTTTTTCTAAAATTTCATTCAAAATTTTGACTAAACTTTTCACTTTTTTTGTTAAGTATGAATTATATCGATATCGAAATTAATATTTTTATAAATTTAATTATCGATATTTTTATAAAAAACTATATTATTATTTTTAGGTGCAATGACCAAAAGGGGGGTCGGAAAAATGAGAAAGAAAAGAGTAAGAGAATGAACAATTTTAAAAAGAAAAAGAAAAAAAAGAGAGAATGGCTTGGGTGAAGCTAAATGACTGGTTATGGGTGAACCTAGTGGTGGAGGGAAGCTAAATGACCGGTGATGGTGAACCCGACGGTGGAGGGTAGCTAAATGGCCAGGGGTGGGTTTCATATGTTAGAATTCTTTCTATTTTTTATGTTTAGATAGTGGTAGGATAAATTGAATTAAATTGATATAATAAATGTAACAAACGAAAAAAGAAAGAAACTGAATTCAAAAGCTTATTAATATGTCCTATTTTAAATCATCGTATTAAAATAATGGTTGAGATTTAATAAAATGCTTGTTAAATGCATGGAAGCTAAATTATATAGCAACTCATCATCATCATCATCATCATCATCATCATCTTATATGGTGTAATTTTTCAATAACATTGGGTTCATCAAACATCTACCTATCAAGCACGAAGATGTAAACTCACTCTAACCACAGGATTAAATCTCAGGAAGATTTAATGCAACAACTCACGGTCATGGCCTGCAACTTATATCTTGCTCAAACCCCACGTGTTTATCTATCAAATATATAAAAAAGTTATTGCTCATAAGGCGCTTCGACCCCAATGATTATCTTCCAGACTTCCGGTGACCTATTTAAGAGAAAAGGACATTGAAAGATATGATATAATTTCCACGACAAAACAAGAGCAACTGAAGCATTCTACAGCTCAAAGCTAAATTCATGCCAAACAGCAATGTGGGCAGAAGCCGCAGAACCACAATTTCTTTTGCAATTCCTCCGGTAACTACAGTTGTACAGGGATACTTCCATTTTGAACAAAAAAAGAAAAGGATGCTTCCATAAAAATGAAGCCCTAGGGAATTAAAAAAATAGTGCTCGTCAGAACTGTGGTTTCCAATATAGCAAATATATTTAAGCTTCAAGTTGCAAAGTAGAACCAAATATTTGCTATTTCCTGATCAGAATAGGTATCTCGAGAATAGAAGTCAAAATTTGGAAGTGAACAAAGGGTTAGAATTCGCTAATGAGTTAGTATGAATCGAGAGAAGGATAATACGTGGAGTGTTCCTTCTTTTCGCGATACAAGAATCTTTGGAACATGGATGCTAACGGCTGAAGTCACTAAAATCCTACTATTCCGAGTTTACAGTAAAACCTTCAATCATATTCCTTCATTCTACCTTGAGGACAATCTTCATGAACTCATAGACAAAGTAACTTATTGAAGCCGAAGGAAGAACCTGAAATCCAAACCACCAAAAATGAGAAAAAAGAAATGACCTTAACGCTTAAATTTTAGAGGTTTCCATCTAGAGTGCTATGGAAAGAAGTATTTGGAATAAATGATAAAAAGCATATGAAAACGTAGTATCGCCCCACAAACGGAGAAGTCAGAAAAAACTCAGATTGGAAGCCACATACCTTCACGTACAACCTATAAAATATAATATAGCATGACCAAAGAAATAATGAAAACAAAAAGGATAGAATCTATATTTCCCGATAGTCCACAAGAAGAAAGATCAACTACAAGAGCATAGCAAAGTTATATTACATCCCAAATTTTCAATTTCCAATTATGTTTTAGTTAAAATAAGGTAATTTATACAAAATTTGAAGCAGTTGTCAATATTCCACATGGGTAAAGGACAGAGTATGACAGTGCTAAGAATACCAACAGAAAGAGACGCATGCAGACCTTCTAACAAAGGATCGATATGTTTTATCAAATTTTCAAAGCGGCTGAAGCCAAGAAATATAAAAAGGAATATGACAACCAACTGAGCATATCGACCCACCAAAAGTAACCGAAGTAAATACTGATACTTGTAATATAACATACCTGTAACAAGCTGGGAAGAAGTCCTGCATAAAGAGCTGGGACACCTCCGTGTTCAACAATTTTAATACAAGTTGCCAAGGCACTCATTTTAGTTGCCTGCACTTGCAATTGAAGCTGCCTCCTCACCACCTCAAAGGGGTATGTGGCAGCTTCTGCACAAGCACCAGCAATAGCTCCATAAAGTAATGTCCTAACCGGTCCCAACTCAAGTTGGTCAAATGCATTCCGGCCCTGACCCTGTTGGCTCATCTTTTTGATTCTTTTCCTCCCCTCTGGGGAATGCAGATAAGCTGATTTTAATATATCATACACCCCATAGAAAACTGCACCTGACGGTGCCATGCTTGCAATTGAGGGTACTAAGCCCTTATAAAGGGAAAAGAACCCTTCGGTTTGGATCATGTGGCTGAAAGCACCAATCACACCACCCAAGGCTTCCCCACCACGAGCCACCAACTTAGTCCGAATCTGAAAAACACAACACAAATTAGCACATATAAGTTATTGTACGATAGCATTTCTTTTCTTTTCTTTCATTAGAAAAATCCTAAGGAATTAGAGCGAGCATGGAATGCAACCTTCAGCAGAGAGGGACTCTATACAGTATCACTGATTTTTGACAAGTTTTCATCAGGGAATTTATTTGACGTACCAAATACTTTTTCAAGATCCATTACGGCCAATCTAACACTCAAGCATATTAAAGATACACATAAGAATTTATTAAGGGATAGATTGAAGTTATTGCTGTACTGAAATGTTATATGTAAATTTGTAGGACGCAACGTGGCAATTGGTTGCACACCAAAAAATGAATCTCACATTCCTGCAGCTAGTATGCGCATCGAAAAGTGCACCAGAAAGAGGAAAAGACCGACAAGTTCCTAGTATGTCATCAGTTATTTCAGATGATCTTATAATCTTATCTCTGCCGAAGGCTATTTCATATTAAAAACCATAACTTGTTGAAAACCCTCCGACGAGATGCATCACTTCTATTAGCTAGGTTATGGAAGGTAAAATAAGGAATTGACCAATCCTAAAATTTCAAAGTTTAAACAGATATTGGAAAACAAAACCTACTGTGAGCTAGTAATTGATTAAACCGGAAAAATACTTGACTGTAACTTACTGTGTCAAGTGGCAAGCAAAGTATGGTAGCAGTAATTCCAGCTGCAGCACCAGCAAAGAACCTCTCAAAATGCGTGGTCTCCTTATTTCCGGAGAAGCGGAGCAACTGTTTTCTGTAAGTATCATAAGCATAGAAATTGATAGCTTTAAATGGAGCTGTACGAAGAATATTGACTAGGTTTCCCTTCCAAAAGCCCCTCAAGCCTTGAGAAGCTGCAATTGACTTAACGAGCTCAAAAAGATGCCTCTGTTCGCCGCGAACTATATATTCCAGCTTTAGTCTCTCAAGGGGTGCAACAACAGTTCTGGACACAAGAACATTCAAGCAACCAAAGAAAACATCCTAAGTTTAACCATTATAATCTCAAAAACCAAATTGTAAACGAAGCATAAAATTCCCATTTTCGATTCAGATTTCTGCATCTCATAAAAATTCTAAAAAAAAGTTTTCCCATTCTAACATAACCATTTCCATTGAAATTACTTAAATCAACAAATTAAGAGAGGATCAGTTCCATGAAGCTATCCTTCTACCCTATCATTTATACCGAGTAACAAAAATAGCTTGAATAAAACGAAGAAGTAAATAAAAAAGCAACTAAACATACCTAGAAACCATGGCAGCTATAGCACCGGACCACAAATGCTTGGTGGTGTTCATGGCCTGGCCTCTCGTTACGCCAACTTTCTCTATGTGACTCTCATCAACCGGCGCCTCTTCCGAACCCTCATCTTCGTTCTGCGCCAAACACCCTTTGGATTCCCGAACAACCCCATCGCTTCTCAAGCTCACCGACAAGAACCCACCCCCAGCCACCACTCTCAGTCTACAGCCATACGACGAACCAGACCAGGACACAACAGCTGGAGAGGACTTCCTCAACGACACTACGGAATTAAGGAGAGAATTGGGAATTACAGGTTCTAAGAACAAGCCGCCGGTGATAAAGAGGGTCGAATTCGGGTCGTCCATTTTAGGCGTGGGAATGGGATTGAGTAATGGGCTCTGGGTTATGAGCGTTGTGGTTGTTTCCGTCAGAGATTGAAATGGTAGGGTTGGAAAGTACGAGGGAATGGAACGGAATTGGGGGTTGGTGAAAATGGCGGATTCGGCAGCTTTGCTTCCATCGCCAAACTTGCATAGTAAAATTCAGTTCCCTCCTTTACACTCTCACTCCCTCACTCGAAAGTTAAGTCGATTTTTGCTTAATTTTTGTCCTTTCCTTTATAAATTCAATTAGCATTTTACTTCTACTTTAAACTTCAATATTAGCTTTTTCACACGTTTTATATTTTTTCCTCTCTTTCAATTTATCATTATTTAAAATATTAAATATAAATTTTTTTTCAATTTCTTTCAATTTATCATTACTTTAAATACTGAATTACTTTGACAAAAACAAAATATTGAATTCATTTTTTTTAATATTTCTTACAGCGGACATGTAAGGATTATTAAGAAATTGGGTTCATAATTACTTGTGTAATAGAAAAGAATAATGATACTGGTACCACTTTTTTTTATCCCACCGCATATGGTGTGGTATTCCATATTATCATTTTTTTATATAATCATTTTAATTATCTATTTTAAAATTAAAATTAAAATAATATTAAATGTTAAAAAAATTAAGATGCTATTGAATTATTTAATATATTCTTAGGGTTTATGATTTTTTAGAAAAAAATGATTTGATGTTATGAAATTCTTAGAGTTTAAGTATTGTTCTTGGAATGAGACAATCGGTCTTATTGATATATTTTTTTTATTTTAATTAATTTTATAATGGGTAATTAAAATGATGACATGATTTGATAAAAAAAATGATGACATAGTTTGGCCAAAAAAATGATTGACATGGAATGTTAATCAAATGCCACATGTAGTGTGAAATACAAAAAAATATAAAAATATGTGATATCCGTTGCATTATTCATTAAAAAAAAAGGTTTCGTAATTGCTCATTAGTACCCCATTTATCCATTTCGCTCATTATTCTTATTTTAACCGTAAATACTGTAAAAGGAATTGTAAGAAATTATCATTATCCGTATTGGCCACATACTGGTGAAACCGGTTCCTGCCTCTATTCTAAACGGAGTAGAGTCCGTAGAGAGCTCTAAGACGACGTCATTTTACTTGCCACTATTTTAATAAAAATTTGGCCGTTTTAAAGTAAAAATTCCTTATAAATATGCCAACATTTACTTTGGCGCCAACTTCATTTCATTACTCTCTCAAACTCCAGAGCTACAGAGAGAGAGACAGGGAGAATGCTACACAAATTTCTAGGGTTCTCTCTGTGCGATCAATCTTAGGATTCGAAAATGCAAAAGATAGGTTTTCCGAGTATGCGGAGCTTGGATCAATTCAAGTCCCTCTCGAAATCTTTCTCTCCGAAGACCTTCTCCTACTCGTCGCGTCCTCCGGATTCAACCCCTTCCGGAAGCTTTGCGAATTTGAAGCTCACTGCAGGTTTTGATTGGAAAAGACTTGGTTTTCTGGTTGATTTTCTTTTAAATTTGGAGTTTCTGATACCATTTGTTGTTATTATTCGTTTACAGAGAAATTAGTGAAAGAGCAAGCTTCTATGAAAACGGATCTGGAAATGGCGGTATCTCTCTCTTCCTCTCTCTCTCTCTCTCTCTCTCTCTCTCTCTCTCTCTCTCTCTCTCTCTCTCTATCTCTCTCTTTCTGCCTGTCTATGCGTTTGAGTGTATGGGCGTGTTTCTATCGGGCTGGATTGTATGAATGTGTGCTTCACTATCTGCATCCATTTGTTAGGGTTTTAATTCTTCGCAATTTGGATGTAATTGATCGATTACTACAAATTTTATGATAACTGACCAATTAATTAAATGATAAATGTAGAACAATAAGCTGAAGAAATCAGTGGAGTTCAGCCGTGTCCTAGAGGAAAAATTGCAGAATGCTTTCAATGAAAATGCTAAGCTTAAGGTGAAGCAGAAGGAAGATGAAAAGCTGTGGAGAGGATTTGTTAGAATTTGAGGTTCCACCCCAAAGCACAAATTGTAGTTGTGCTTTTTTGATGTGGGACATTTTCCTCACATCTCAACACGCCCCCTCACGTGTGGCGGATTTTCCAGTCTATCACGTGACGATTTGATGGGTACGTGTGACACGTGTGACGATTAAGTCTTCACGTGGGATAACCCCGTTTTGATACCATATTAGAATTTGAGGTTCCACCCCAAAACCAATTGGCAATGGGGGAGTAGCTCAAGATCTTATAAGATACAAATTGTAGTTGTGCTTTTCCGATGTGAGACATTTTCCTCACATCTCAACAGGATTGGAGTCTAAGTTTTCTTCGACCAAAACTTTGTGTGATCAACTTACGGAAACTTTACAGCTCTTAGCTAGACAGGTTCAGGATGGTAAGCTTTTGAGCTCTTTGAACTTCCGTCATTCTGCTTAGGATCATAGTGTTACTAATCTTTAGGTTGATTTTACAGCTGAGAAAGATAAAGAATCCTTTGAAGGCAAACTCTCTGCTAGTTCAGTAGCTGTTGAGATGTGAGGAAAATGTCCCACATCGGAAAAGCACAACTACAATTTGAGCCTTATAAGATCTTGGGCTACTCCCCTCATGGCCAATTGGTTTTGGGGTGGAACCTCAATTTCTTACATGGTATCAGAGCGGGGTTATCTCACGTGAAGGCTTAACCGCCACACGTGTGACACGTACCCATCCAAATCGTCACGTGATAGGCTGAAAAATCTGCCACACGTGAGGGGGCGTGTTGAGATGGGAGGAAAATGTCCCACATCGAAAAAGCACAACTACAATTTGAGCCTTATAAGATCTTGGGCTGCTCCCCCCATAGACAATTGGTGTTGGGGTGGAACCTCAATTTCTTACATGGTATCAGAGCGGGGTTATCTCACGTGATTGGCTTTTCTTACAGGAAAATGCCCACATCGGAAAAGCACAACTACAATTTGTGCCTTATAAGATCTTGGGCTACTCCCCCTATTGCCAATTGGTTTTGGGGTGGAACCTCAATTTCTTACAGTAGCGAAAATGTCCCACGTCGGAAAAGCACAACTACAATTTGTGCCTTATAAGATCTTGGGCTACTCCCTCCATTGCCAATTGGTTTTGTGGTGGAAAACATAAGGAACCGTAAGTTAGTTCCCGTTTGCTTTCTTCATAGGAGAGAATATTCAAATTTTAGAATGTTTGGCTGTTGTAATCTTTAACAGGCACTGGATAAAGGTACGTTATGTAGGTGAAAAGGAGCTGGAGCAACTCAAAATTGCTAAAAAAGAAAGGGATCAATCTCACAGCGATGAACAGAGAAGAAGTGCAAATCTTATAGAGGAAAAAGGTAAACGTCTTACGCATGAACACTTTAAGTGACATTATTGCCCAGTTACAACTAGTGAACTAGATAATGTATTATGAGCTGACATTTCTGAACTTATGTATTTGGGCCATTAGAAGACAATCTGTGGAGTTCAATAATTTCGATTGCAGCTTAAGAAACTTGGACATGCCCCATTTTTTATTTATTTTTTATTTTTTGTGTCAGTGCTTTTGAAGATGGTTGAAGCTAATGCTTGAAAGCCTTTTTAAACTTAATGTATAATTCGCATTCTACCTCCGAGGAGATACATTAGTTTTTCCTTTAAGTTTTGGGAAACCTTCCACATATGTAGCTTCATATTTGTTTTCTTCCCCTTTAGAGTGGTATTAGATATATTAGTGTGTAGTTGGCCATCACCCTTGCAAATTTCAACATTCTGACCTCGAAGTTAGGAAATTCTGTTAGCATTCCTCTTACCCGACTCCTCTTAAGGAGTATGCCCAATTTACCTCTACAGGTCTCAGAGGTTCAGTTTTCTCTAACAATTGTTGGCAACTTGGCATAAAGATAAAATCCTTTTCACTTGAACCAAGATATTCTCTTAGAACACATTTCAGATTAGGTAGTAGGTCTTTAACAGTCAATAAAGTACTGTCTAATTAATAGTATGCCCTTTCTTATAATGAAAAAAATAAGAGAGGTTTGAAGGCATGCAGTCATTGAGAAAGCCAATTGTACCTTGAGCATGTCGAATAAAATTAAGAAATTCTTATTTCAAGTTTCTTCCTGATTGTTTTGTAATATCATTCATTTAAATAATTTACTTGCAGATGCTATGATTAAAAACTTTGAGGCAACTCTAGCAACTAGTAGGTTGGCAGCAGAGAGTTTGAATTCTAAGTTGGGTGAGGTGCACCTTGAATTAAAATTGAAAGAGAATGAAATCAAACGTTTGATTATTGTTCAGGAGAACTTGGAAACTGGAAAGCGCCAAGTTCAGTTGAGCAATGATGACCTTGTGAAGAGATTAGATATGTCAATCCTTGAGATAAGAAACCTAGAGGGATTTGTTCATCTATTGGCTGCCCACTTGGTTGAATTGGATAAACAAAGTTTGGATTTTCTAGAGAAGTTCGATAAGCTAAACTCTCTCTATGAATCATGCTTCAAGTTGGTCCAGCAAGAGAAAGACCACTCCACCAAGCTTTTTCAGAGACAGTATGATCAACTGCATGATAGATTTTTGAACTTAACATCAGAAAAAGATGTTATACAATTGGTAAATGAGGAATTGAACAATAAGGTTATTGAACTTCAGAAGGTTCAGGAGTCTGTTATGGCACAGCTTTCAGAGGAATGCCGTATAGACAGAGAGAGGATACAGTTTTTGGAGTCTGAAGCAGAAGCTCTGGTTTCAAAGAAGATTGAAACAGAGAAGTTGGTCTCCCAATTAGAAATGCAAATTGATTCTCTGTCAGAAAGTTCAAGAGCATCTGAGAATAAAATGGTTAGCAAGTTCCAATACATTCATTTTTTATTTTGAGATCCATTTTCACTTATTAAGCTTTCTTTTATACCATCTTGCAGCAAGATCTGTTAATGAAAATCTCAGCATTAGAAATTGAGGATATAGATAACACAGAGAAATTACAAGCAGAGATACAGAAGAAAGCGGAACTAATAGATAGTTTGCTAAAGGAAGGAGAAAAACATGAAGAGCATGTAGATGTGATGGATAAACAAGTCAGTCAGCTTCAGAGCATGCTAGAGGAGAATGAGCAGCTTATTCTGCAACATAAAGAACTAGAAAAGAATCCGGAAGAACAGATCGCAGAGGTTTGAATTCAGTATGAATGCTGGAGTTCATAAAATAAATTTCATGTAATTTTGTTTACAGATTTATATGTTGTTGCAGAATCAGGCATTACTGACAGCTGCTGAAAGTAGACTTGTAGAAGATAAGAAGCAATATGATCTCATGCTAGAGAGTAAACAACTAGAATTATCAAGGCATTTGAAAGATATATCTCAGAGGAATGATCAGGTGGTATATCTTGTGGTATACTTATACGGACAACATCAGGTTGTTTAAGTACTTTTGGACTGACAGATGTATTTCATTAGGCAATTAATGACATCCGGAAGAAGTATGAGGTGGAAAAGCTGGAGATAGTTAACATGGAAAAGGAAAAGGTTTCCTCCTTTTTTTCATCAATTGCAATAAGTTTAGCACTGAATCATGTTGTTCAATTGTAATTTATTTGACACTTCAGGCTCAAAATCTTGTTGGAGAAAGGGGAAGAGAATGTGAGAAAAAACTTGAAGAATGCAAAGAAGAATCTAGGCAGTACTTGATCCATGTTCAGGAGGAACATGCCACTCTGGTATGTCTGGGAAAGAGCTATGCAATAGATATAAAATTGTTCATCACTTTATCTCTAGGATGCACTTGTTTGCTATCTCACTACCAAATCAGATTTTTTTTTTCTTTTTCTTACTACACATTTTCTGACATTACCAAACGTTTACTTTCTGTTAGGCAGTGTTTATTTTTCATGTGTCAGATACCGTTTACTTTCAGTTCGGCAGTGTTTCTTTTACATATGTCAAATACCTTTGAACTTGAAATGGATGATACATATTTCTGAATCTAATGATTCAACCTTAATTGCTTTTTAAATTCTGTGAACTGCAATTTGAAAAAGGGGGGAAAAACTGTTTATTGCTCAGTCATTTTGAATTGATGCTTAACCTATTAAATAAGCTTTATCAACAGTGTAGGAATTAACCCAATTTTACCATTAGCATCATGTGAAGTTGCTGAGTTCAAAATGGAAATTACTCATCTAATGCACCATTTCTATTGCATGCTTCTGACTGTTTTTTCTTCAAATCCTAACTTGGCATATTTGGTTTAGATATTATTGACTCTCATATGCTATTTAGGTCAGTCGTATTCAGCAGGAGCATGATAAGAAGGAACTCAGTTTAAAAGCTGAACACGGTGAAGAGCTAAAGCATATCCAACTTCAAGCTGAAAGCGAACTGAGAGAGGTTCAAATAGGTTTAAATTAAGGTGGAACTGCAGATTTAAGTTGAGTATAATATACTATGCTACTAATCAGTTTATTTTTCTCATAGAAAATTATATCACTGAGGAATGAACATGAAGCCCGCCTCAGAGGTTTGAGGCTTGAGCACGAAGATGAGTATAAAAAGCTACAGGATGAATTGGATCTACAAAAGTCAAAAGTACATATATTTCAGAAGTGATTCATACAGTTGATTTGCCTGTACCTTTTATTTACAATGCTTATTATATCACAGGAGGAGAGGCAGCGGGCATTACTGCAGATGCAGTGGAGAGTTATGGTTGATAAGCCACAGGAGGACCAAGAAGTGAATTCAAAGAAGGTGTAGCTTTAAAATTTGATAGATCTTTTTGTTCTGTTCTCTATCTCGCTCTCTCATGCACATACACACACAGTTCTTTATTACATTAACATCTGGATGCAGTGATACTAGTCATCTTCAGATAAACTTAATATTCGTCGTTTGATGTTCTTAGTTCAAATAAATTCAATCATATCTGATAAAAAAAAATTCTCAAATTTCCAGAAGATAAGATGCGCACTACCAATTTTATTGAATAATGGTGCAATCCATTTCTATTGGTATGTGCAATCTGAAGTAAATAATTCTCTTATATGAATAACAGTAAAGCTAATCTCAACTGCCATGACTTTGATTTCATTCCGTCTTAGGATTACTCAATTTCATCAAGGCAGTTGAGAGACACTGTTGGCAGAAAAAGAGGTCAGCACTTCCCAGAGAATGATTGGCATAATAATGAAAATCATTTTGCTTTACTTCATTTTTCATTCTTACTACATGACAATTTGACAATGGTTATGATATGTCAATGCACTTCATTGACAGGATTCACCTTCACTGGTAGCAACACAAACACCAGTGGCAAAGTCGTTGAAGAAAGTAGAGAACGTAAATACAGGAAGTGTAATGAGCATTCCAAAGCATCACAAAAAGGTGAATAATTTCTGTACAAGAGTTTTTCTGCTAGTGTAATCTTAAATGATGCAAGATTTTGCTGTACTTTAAGTTATAAATGAATTTCAGTAGTAAGAAAGGAAATATTTATATAAATCTTCTTGGCAGGGGCACTAGTTGTTGTTTAAAACTGTAGTGTTCTGTACTAATATGGTCTGTCAATAAGTTGCTTATCCTCTCAACCTCATTAGACCTATTTTATGGAATGGTAGGTAACTCAACGGGAATATGAAGTTGAAACTACTAATGGAAGAACAATCACGAAACGAAGGAGAACAAAAAGCACAGTAATGTTTGAAGTATGTACCTGATCACTTCAGTGAAGCTGTATGGTAAATCTTTTCTGTATACATTACCCAATACTGAAATTGATTTATATTTAACATCAGGATCCAACGAAACATAAAAAGGCACATACACCAAAAGTGACTACTCCAAGAAATGTTGTTAAGGTACAGAAGATAGACCAATTACTTATATAACTCAGTTTTCGTAATCTCCAGTTCTTTTCTTTTTGGGTTTTCTTTAGAGCATGCTAGGTGGTGTGACATTGAATATTTACCAACTGGATGATATAAACCTACCATATTGCTGTTGGAGTTTTTATCCTTCAGAAGTTAGAAGTCCGGATATTCTTCTTTGTTGTGAACATCCATGTGAACTACCTCATATAATGCTATTGATATCACGAAGATGAATACCTGAAGGAAAACATAGGTTATAGTTTGGAAGTGTAATGTTAATCAGAGGTTTTATTTATGTGTTGAGCTATTGAAAAAGCTGGATATGTAGGTGAGTTATATACCTATATAACTGCAGTGTTCCTTTTGATTTGAATATGTGTAATTTCCGATTTGTTACACTTTTTATGCAGGCATCTAAGGGAGGAGGTCAACCAAAACGTTCAAACATAGGTGACTTTTTTTCAGAAGGGTCTCTGAATCCGTACGCAGATGATCCCTATGCATTTGATTAAGGTACTTTCAGCTAATCAATTTAGACCTTACTTTGTTAATTTTATTTTCGGAAAGTATGATGCATTGATTGCATTCTCTTCATTTGAAAGGAATTTGATTTTATTAATCCCACGTCAAAGAATTTGGTTGCCCTTCAAGCTTTTTTTTCTTGCCAAGGAAATGGTTCTTAGCTTAACACCAACCCATCCTAATCATGATGTAGAGAATAAACAATTACAATTCAAATATTATTGGATACCACTGGATGTCTACTAGGAATGTAAATTCAAAGCTAGAAGTCCTATCTTCTCACTGTCGAAGCTTTGTTTTGCATGCAGAAAGGAAGAACATTTCTCATTTAACTTGAGTGGTATCCTCTTAAACCATGAGCATCCAGTCTCTGTTTTCTCTTGTTTTGGGCTGCTTCTAACTAGATTAACAAAGATCTTTTCTAGTTTGCAAGTTGCCATTGGTCTGAGAATTTGTCAAGAATATCATCTTAATCTCTAAATATTCTACACGGGCTAGACATAAGCAGTGTCAGTGTCATACAGAAGTATTACATATCATTTAAACACTGTTTTCGGAATTAGCCGCTCAACCCATAACCTTTGTTGACCATTCTGTGAGCCTTATTTTGTTCTCTTATCATTATATGTCCCTCCAGTCTTCCTTCCTAGGCCCTCTGATTATATCACGTGTACACCATGTCTCAGAATGGTTGGAAATTTCTCTGGTTTCTTGCATTACATAGCATTCTAACATGCAGCCGGACTCATAATGTCCTTTCGAATAATTAAAAATGAAAATAAAAAGTCAAATTATTATGCATTATATTCCTTCATACAGTTTCTGCTAGACACCCTATATCCCCAATATATGTTTCTTTGTAAATCTCTCTCTCTCTCTCTCTCTCTCTCTCTCTCTACATATATATATATATATATATATGTAATTGCTCTCTGATGCCTTCTCATCTTGGCTAATTATTGTTGCAAAGGGGACAAATTTAAGTGCTTGAGTGTTTTTCTTTTGAGAAGAATGTGCTTGTTAGCGTTAAGACTGAATTATCTCCACTCCTTTGGTCGCATAATTGTTCCCTTTCTTTGTAAACTGAGAAATTTATGTTACTAACTGGAGTCATTCATCGAGAAATGAATATGATATTCTTTGAATTCTGTTACAAACTTACAATGCAACCCACGTTCCCACGATTGAAGCCTTAAAGCAGGATGTCTTGTTTCAGTTCCAGAATTAAAGAGATCTCCGTTCTTCCTCTGAACTGCTTCATTTGCAGCGTGCCGTCATTATTTGATGACCAGTGCGCAGGGTGTCTGGTGTACATGCTTCCTCTTGTATATATATGTAAAAACTATGGAACTCTACTGATTTGCATGTTCCATTTGGATCACTTCGTCGCTACTAAACTCTCGTCCATATAAACTTTCTGATGAGATGATATTATACTGAATAATAAGTGGAAAAAAAGTCCGTACGGAAACTAGTATTGGCTTGCAATTGAGTTTTGTAAATGATATGATACTTTCTGGTAAACATTTTAGTTCCTACAGTGAAATAATTTTTTACATCAGTTTTATACCGTCTTCCATCATCTGAGTCCTACGAATACATCCAGTGTGAACTTCTGAAATTATTACATTATAAACATTAAATCACGTGACTGGGCTTTTCATGTTCATTTTCGCCGGAAATTCTTGCCTTCGAAGGTCTGGCCAAATGCCTTCGTGGGCTACGTGCCACGAGGTGGACTTTCTTTTCTCACTTGCTTCCACTCGGAAGGTGAGTGACTCACCAACTAGGTTGACATCAGTAACCCATCTCTGCCCCCACATTCTCTTCATCATTGTCCATGGATGATGGAACATTGTCGTCGCCCTTCACTTGTAAACCAATAGCATCCCCAGCTCCTCCCAAATTCCACACCAAACAATGGAAGTCAGGATTTCCCGTTATTGTAAATAGAATACCTCCTATCTTTTGGCATGGAACTGGAACCCTATAAATCCATCACAAAAATTGCTGTTCAATAAAACTGACGTACGTGCTAGACAATATTACCTTAATTGTCACCATACATGCATAACAAAAGCATTACTTATGTACATACCTGCGGTACATGACTGGAACGATACCGGCCTTGCACTCAGTCACTGTTGGGGAAGGCTTCCTGATGTCAAAATGTTCTTTGGGTGGATCGCGCCACACTCCAGGTGGGCAATTGTTGGTTCCTGTGGCCTGTGACTATGTGACATGCAGAGTTAGCTGCCCTACTTTACACCATTGAGGTTGGTCGACACATTGGATGTCGTAACATACACCACAAGATTGTCCATGAACAATGCATTGCTCAATGCTACCGTCCCTGTGCCATACCCTTTGGTATCCACAAGCTCCACCTACAACTATTTAACCCAAAAATGTTTTAATCAGATCCAAAAAAACATTTTTAGAATATCTTCAAGATTGAAGTGTTTATGAGTTTTGATTAAGCCTACCAAATGTTCCGGAGCCTCCTTCATAGAACGTGGCATGAGCACGCTTCCAAGGACCTCGAGTGAACCTTAGCTTATGGATGTTGCGGGGAACTCCAATTTGCCCACGGTTTGTGGCAATGCCATGATCAGAAACAAGGAAGAACAGATATAAACTCAAGAGGGCTCGCAAGTTGAGCAATGTCATGGTGGCCGGCTCCTGCCTGCCTATAACAAGTTGTCTTTAGTTTTTTCGTAATGTCTTCTTTTTGTTTGAAGATTCTTTCTTGTGCGATCCATGTGTTTTATTATTTAAAGTTCAAATTTGATCCATTGATATGTTGGTTGCATTTGTTTAGTCTAAATTATTTGTCGAATTTATGCTGCAATTGATAAGGTGTGGAAGGTTAGTTTCCTGTTTTTCTCTCTGCAAAATGTCATTGCCACATCTGTTAATAACTTCTCTGCACCATAATTTGCACATGCATGAGATGAGCTGTTGTTTAAAACACCTGATATGCCTTATTTCTTAGTTTGTGCACATTTCTTTACTAAATGTACAAAGGAAAGAAATCGTGGAATCCTTACTGAACTGAATTTAGGTAGCTAATCAAGGGTTAGTTTGTTAGTACGTGTATCAATGGAAACTTGAGAGAAATTAGAAACGTAAAGAGTATGTAGGGAGGAAGGAGCTGTGAAATCACTCAGAGATAGCACTTTTCTAATTTTTTTTTTCACCCACACTCTCTTAGAAACCAAACGCTCCCATCTCTCTCTAGCGAAAGAAAGAAAATCTGAACCTTAACCGTCGCTGGCTCTGGCTTTGGCTGGGGTCGGTGGCAAGTCCTCTCCTCTTTCTCTCTCCCTCTCTGCTTTCTTCTCTCTCCCTTTCCTTCCCTCCTTCCTTCCTTTTGTCTTCCTAGACTCTCTTGGCATGCTACAACGTATTTGCCTTGTTTCCATCGACATGCTCTGTCCGCGGCTTGTTATTTTGACCGTGGTTTGGTTGCTGCTTCTTTTGCTCGCAGATGCTGCGTTCACTCAAGGCTGCAAATTTCGTCCCCACTTTTGCGTTTGTGTCTCTGCTTGTGGTTGTAACATTGGCTTGAGGGTCTACTTCGTCCTCGCCTTGTGGCTGTGACTCATGAGCTTCGACTCGGTTTGCGATTTCAGATCGGAATCCAATCTTGATCTGGTGGGATATCTGTAAAATATCTAAGCCCAAACTTCAAATATATCTACAAAATGTTATTTGGAGCATTAATGAAGTAGGTGGTTGTAGGTAAGTGGGATCTAAAATGTAGTAGGTGGTTGTAGTAAGTGGGATCCAAAATATAGTAGGTGGTTGTAGGTAAGTGGGATCCAAAATGAAGTAAGTGGGTGGGTGAAGTATTAATGAAAGCATTTAGATGGTTCCTCCTTGACCTATATAAGGAGAGGTCATTTACTCATTCCATCAATTTCCTCTAAGAGAAACATCTTCCTCCAAGAAGAGAGTGAAGAGTGACCACTCCAAGTTGAGAGTGTTGAGTGTTGTAGTGTTGGTAGCAAAACAAGTGAGAGAGAGAGAGAGTTTCCTTCAAGTAGTGTTCTTGAAGTTGTGCATCTCTTTGTACCCCTAATTTCATTAGTGGAGGTTCTTGTTGTTATTGCCCCGTGGACGTAGGCATATTGCCGAACCACGTTATATCCGGTGTTCTCTATTCTTTGCTCCTTTATTTCCTTGCATATTTATCATTTTTTTGTGGGTTGAGTTATTATTTCCATTCTACTATTTTCCGCAACAGTGGTATCAGAGCTCTAAATTCGTTGAGAGTTAGATGGAAGTATCAGGACCCACCCCGGTTTCACCACGAAAACCGAGGTCAATCCTGCTCCTGTCTGACACCCCGACACTAAACCGAAGTAAACTCACGTAAACCACCAAAATACACAGTCAGACATAGGAGAAACTTTAAACATCCCGAAGTCAAATTTTTACAGAGCATAGTACCAAAAAAAAGAAAAGAAATCCGATAAACAAGGTACACGCACAACGGAAAAGTTTAAGCACTTCGGGGTCACTCTCGAAAATTCTATGCCTCCGACGCTGCCTCGACGCCGACCCCCACGCTAGCTCCACGACCTGGAGGGCAATTTAAAACAAAAGGTGTGAGTGGACCATAAACAATAAAATACTTTCCGAAAACCATTTCAATAATAAAACCAGGGTTTTAGCCCTCACTTTTGAAATCACATGCATAACCCAGTTACCAAAAATAGTTATAATGCACATAAAGATCGTCATAAAAACAATTGCAGAACATTATAAAAACAGTTATAGAAATCATATCATAAACATCATAAAACCGTATCACAAAACATAACTATCAAGCCATCATTATCCGATCAAACCTGCTGGATCTATCCGAGTCTTTAAACTCCCGAGTCTTTAAACTCAATCTAGGCCTCAATAATATCCGAGTCTTTAAACTCCCGAGTCTTTAAACTCAACAGGCCTACGGGGGAAATATCAATATATCCGAGTCTTTAAACTCCCGAGTCTTTAAACTCAATCCGGGTCTTTAAACCCAATCCGGGCCCATCCCCCGTCAATCACAATATCCGGGTCTTTTAACCCAATAACCAGATCTAGAAAATCCAATCCAAAACCATTTGAAAACCATTTCTAAATCCACATCCAAACCTGAATCCGAAATCACCGGTCTGATGCCCTTCCGGCGTCCTGAACCGTCATTCCGAACCCAAATCCGGAAATCCCACGTTTCAACTCTAAAACCAAATTCCGCTTTCCGAAATCCGATTCTAACACCGAAAACCCTTAATCATAAAATCACGTTCCAAAATCCCTTTATAACCATTAGAAATAATTTATCATTTGAAATCCCGAAACTATACCATCATAGTCAGAAATCAACCTTTTATCGTAAAACGTACTGAAAACCGAACTTTCTTGAAAAACGTGCCATTAGATAAAACCAACATATAACCGTATGAGAAATATAAAAACATACTTAATAGCGCAAAACATAAATAAAAGTAGTTCTGCATGCTCAAGTTTAGAGAAAGGGTCCACTCACAGATACCGGGCACGTCACTCGCGTCCCGTACGTCCTGTACGTTCCTAAGCTTCCTCGGGAAATCCCGATCCTGTCAACAAGCACTAAAGTACGTTACTAACACATCTACGAAGGTCCACCTAATTTTTCCCCAAAACTCCCCAGGTCCTACACGTAACGAACCGGAACCTTCAACCTTTAACCTCGCGGACCTAAGCTCAAACGACGTCCGATTAACCTGAAACCAATTTCATTAGACTCGTTATGAAATTTGGAACTAAAACTCAGTTGACCGTTTTCCCAAACACCCCCACACGGGCCCCCACGCGCCGACCAAAGTGGCTGCGCGTGGTCCTCACGCGCCTGTTCACAGAGTACTGTTCACCGTCGTCTACCTCACGTGAACCGGCGTTCCCGGTTCTCCGCCATCCCGTCTCCGTTTTCCTCCCTTTCTTCACCCTCTTCATCGTCCAATCCTAAGGAACCTATCCCCCTCACTCAAACACCACGACACCGTCCCTAACCCGTCGACTCAAGCTCGAAGCCAAAACCCAAATTGTCCCCTGTTTCACAATCCGGCCACCTATGTCCTCCCCCGTCACGGTGGAAACACTAGACGCTTACTCGGACCTCCCCGAGTTTCACCCAACTCACCAAAACCATCGACTCAACCCCAAAAGCCACGACTTTTGGTTTGAAGTTCACGGCCAAAACAGAGCAAAAGAACGGGAAGAAGAAATTACCTGCCGTCGATCGCCGCCGTGCTCACCACCGCACTCCCTGGAGTCCATAGAGCCATCCTCGCCCCCTGTCGAGCCCAAACGATCAGCACACGGCCACACCACCACCCAAACTCCTCTCTGTTCTCTCTGTTTTTCCCGTGAACTCTCCCCCTTCTCACCCAGTTCCCGTACACGGGCAGTCCTCCCCACTCAATCCTCACACTCTCAGCTTCCCTTAGTCACTTACACACTCACCAATTCACACAAACACACACAGTCACCGATCAATTCTCCCAATCTCTCAGTCTCTGTTTCTCTCTGGTTCGAACACACACACGGCACACACACACCTGCACGATTTTGAAACACCCGTGCACTCACTAGAACCCTCTAGCCAAGCCCCACGTGTCACCATCCCCTCAAGCCTCACAAAAAAATCTCCTCTCTGCCCTGGACACTTGTCCAAATCCGGCTGCACCAAGCCCAAAGTACAAAAGACCAAACTGCCCCTCTTTAACTCCAAAATTACACTTTTGCCCTTATCGTTCCAGACCCGTAACTCACTCATCCCAACTCCGATGAACACGTGCCACCTGTCATTGGACTCAGGACGACGAGATCTACCTAACGGTCCTAGGTCAACATGTCAAAACCCGATCGTACGAAAAGTCTACTTTTCCCCCTATTTTAACCAAACTACGGTAATGCCCTCAACCTTCCGAACATCATAACTTCCTCCTCGGATGTCGGAATCAGGCGTACCACCTGTCTACGGACTCGTGACGTCCCAAACTACGTCATAGTCATCGGTCAATACCCAATTGACCGCTCGAACTAAAAGTCAACTATTGGCCCAGACTAGGGGCAAAATCGTCATTCTACGCTAACCGACCAAAAGTAACCAACTAAACACCAATTAAGCTCACTAATCCCATCTTAATCACTATCTTAACCCTAATTTCCGGAACGGGTCGTAAGGCTCAAGGAATACCATGGTTCGACTCAACCACTCCAATTGGATTACATGGAAGCCGAGAATGGAGGACATTCTCTATTGCAAGGATTTGCATGAGCCCATAGAAGGAGAGGAAGGAAAGCTTGAGAATATGGGAGATGATGAATGGAAGAAGTTGAATCGCAAGGCTATTGGTCACATTCGTGAATGGGTGGATGATAGTTAGGCCTGGCAATGGGTCGGGTCGTGTCGTGTCGGGTTCGTGTCGTGTCATGTACTCTATTTTACCTATTTAAGCTCAACCCGAACCCAACCCGTTTATTAATCGTGTCAAAACATGTAACCCGAACCCAACCTGTTTATTAAACAGGTAACCCGAACCCACCCGTTTAACCCGTTTATTAAACGTGTCGTGTTAAATAACATATTTAACCCGTTTAACCTGTTTAACCCATTTAACTTGTTTAACCCATTTAACCTGTTTAACCTATTTAATCTGTTTAACCTATTTAACCATATATCCTACATAATATTTGAAGCATAATTTTTTCACTAAAATAGTATACCAACCATCAACGAACTTCATAATTCAACAAACTTCATAATTCATAATTCATAAGTACATGCAATAATTTAGTATCCATGACCAACAATACAATATCGTCAATGTAATATTAAGTTCTAAAAGAAAATAAGTATAGTACATAATACCAAATAAAATTATGTAATTAATTAACAAACTCTAAGGGAAATGTTTCAACAAAAAAAATGTTAAAATTGCAGCAGCTGCCTGAGCTTGAGACAGAGGCTCTGCATCAACTGGAACTGATCTTTCATTATCATTTTCGGTTGCACTTCTATCTTCGAAACTATCACCAATATCATCAAACGGATTTTCCATCTGAATAAAAGCAAACACAAAAAGAAAAACCAAGAGACGGATAAGTCATATTTCACACAAAATACAACCAAGGAAAACAACTACCATATAAAACCGCCAAGCAATATCTGAATTCTGAAGTATCAATGATGAATTGTTCCTTTATGTATATTTTTTTTCCTGGTCACAACATTGTCCAACTCTGAATTATTTCTTCTAAGCTTAATCTTAAGCCTTCGATTTTAAATTTGTGTGCTAACTTTGTATTATAACAGTATTAGCCACATAACAGATATACGATTGTTATGTCTTATTGAACAAATAGGGAAGATTAGTCAGTGCTGAAGTTTGAACAAGATCTTTCTTTCTCAATTTCCCATTGGCCAGTTTCAATGTGCTCTAGATGGCTATATTGGTTGGTTATTTCACTAATATATTTGTTACGAGTTAGGGTGATTTTTGTTTTCAATGTGCTCAAAAGTGTATGAACCACTTAAAAAATACACATAAAAACATTGTGGTACCTAAGAAAACAGTTGAAGACTACACAAATACAGTTGACTTCAAAAGAAGTGATACCTTATGCAAAATGTAAGAAAACATTGTGGTACCTAAGAAAACTGTAAGAAAAAAATGAAGTCAAGAGATTTTTTTTGTTTACTAGCTTTTTCTCACTATTAAAACATGAGGAACTGACACATTAAAGAAAATGGTAAAAAATGTGTCCACTTATTCAAGCCTCTACTTTATTTTGTTTTGTTTCTTCTTTTCTTGTCCATGGACCATCGCCAATGGCTCTGCTATATTTTCAATCGAAAAACAAAGATTACACCTTTAAACTGGACCCTACATTTTTCATCACCTTACATGGCCAAGTAGTTTTCTCTTTTAATGCAAGATGATGCTTATAAATACATTGTGACCAAATGGAAGGTGACTTTCCTTTCAATACTAATTACTAGAGAGTACAGAGTCATCAATGACTAATCAAATTACAAATGTGATGCCCCAAAAAATCACATTCCACCACTCATCAATTTACTACACAACTTACACTTAACTTATCAAAGTTTATAAGATCCACTGAAACTTCGAATTCCCATCAGAAAGATGAAGCTATTTACGATATAAATTAATAACCTACCATTCAAAGTTTGAAACAAACAATGAAAAAATAACAGTTCATCAACTAATTCATCTTCAATCAATCACAAATTCACTCATAATCAATCATAATTAAAAAAAAAATCACACATCAATTATCGAGCAGAATTCTCAACCCAATTTTCTTCCAATGTTGACATTTATCATTCAAATTCATCAATTGTTAATTTGTTCCTAAACTAAACAAAACAACTAAAACCAATAGAGAGTGATAACGTAAGAAACACAGAGATAGAGATAGTGCTCACGGACTAGACATAAACAAATAAACACATTAACAAATAACCAAGCTAACAACATTGCTCAGGTTCTAGTTCATCCACCGTGTCACTGTTCTGGATTGGAATCTGGAGAAATTTTCTCTCTACATGGACCCATTTTCATCTCCAAAAGTAGATTGATTTCAAGCATTTATGAGATATATGCATTAGTTAATTGTTCAAAATTCCATCTTTATCATCATTTGCAGATATCCTCCCAGTTCCATGGAACCAACCGAATCCAAACCCAACCAATTCAATATCAATAATACCAAAATATATCACACAATTCAATAAGAATATAAGAAATATAACTCCTTGGGTAACATGGGCAGATCCATTAAGAGGCAAGGGTGATCAAATTAACCACCCGAATTAAGGAAAACCTCCATTAAAGCTTCCATCTTCAAGCGTAAAACATCTAACATCTTGCCCTCTAAGTATAAGTAATTGCTTACCTTGGTGTCCCCTCTAATCCCTCCTTGCTTTTGTGTTGAGTTCTGCTCGCCCACTGCCTCTGCGCTCCACCTTTGAGTCAATTACACCGATGAGTTAAAACATCTGCAGATACTCAAAAGATTACATGTGTGAAATGAATTGAAAGCAAACAATTATACACTTGCGTGAAATTGATAGGAAGCGTGTGGAAGCTTACCTTGATCAATCATCTAGACGCTTCAGGAATTGGAGAAGATGAAAGCAGATGAAGACTTGGTGCGGGTGAGTGGGTCGTTGGATTGTTGATGGAGATTGAGAATGGAGAAGACTTGGTGCGGCTGTTGGAGAGAATGGAAGTGGACTTAGTGGAGGCTGCTATAGATTTGGATTTTTGTGTTTAATTAGGTTATAAATTATAAAGTTTTAGTATTTATATTTTGGTCCTTGTGAAACCCTAGAGTACTAAATGGGTTGGCAGGTTAACGGGTTAACAGGTTGGGACTCAATAACTCGTTTAATAAACGGGTTAATAGGTTATTAAATGGGTTAGCGGGTTGACCCGAAACCCACCTGTTTAATAAACGGGTTATAACGGGTTGACCCAAAAATGACCCGGATTATTATCGAGTCGGGTTAATTCAGGTTAATTTCGTGCGGGTTTCGAGTCGTATATTGGGTCGTGTCAGAAATTGCCACCCTTAATGATAGTGTGTTCCACCATGTGTCCAACGAGACTAACGCCCATGCTTTTTGGTTGAAGTTGGACTCATTGTTCGAGTAAAAGACCGCCTCGAAGAAAGCGTTTCTCATTAAAGAGCTTGTCAACATGAAGTATAAGGAGGGCGTAAGGGTAACTGAGCACCTCAACGACTTCCAAAGCACTGCCAATCAATTGGCCACAATGGACATGAAGATCGCGGATGAGCTTCAAGCGTTGTTGCTTCTTGGATGTTTGCCCGATAGTTGGGAGACCTTTGTCATTACTGTAAGTAACTCTGCTCTTAATGGTGTGTTATCTATGGATAATGTTAAAGACAACATGTTAAATGAAGAGACTAGGAGTAAGTCCTCAAGTTCCGATAGTAGCCAAGTCTTTGTGGCGGAGAATAGAGGAAGGAGCAAGAGTAAAGGTCCCAGTCGAGATCGTGGAAGAAATGCAAGCCGTTCGAGGACACGATTCAATGGAAGGTGTCATAATTGCAATCTCTATGGCCACATGATGAAGAATTGCAACAAACTAAAGAATAACAAGAAGGATGGGAAAAATGGCTCAACCTACCAAAAGAAGGAGGACACAACCAATACTGCAGCTACCGCTACTGTGTCCAGTCAAGCATGTGAGTTGTTGTCTCTTGACAGTGATTGCCTACATGCTGATGAAGATAAAAGTATTTCTTGGGTAGTTGATTCTGGAGCATCTTTCTATGCCACGGCGCACTCGGAGTTCTTCACCACATACAAAGCCGGAGACTTTGGGGAAGTGAAGATGGGCAATGATAGCTATTCCAAGATATCAGGAATAGGTGATGTTTTGTTCGAGAATGATTTGGGCAACAAGCTGTTATTGAAAGATGTGAGACATGTTCCTGGTTTATGTCTCAATCTAATGTCAACCGGCGTGCTTGATCAACAAGGGTTCCATCATCATGGGGGAGATCAAAAGTGGAGGCTTACCAAGGGATCGCTAGTCATCGCTAGAGGGAAGTTGTGTTGCACCCTTTACAAGACATATGGGAAGGTTTGCAAAGGAGAGTTGAATGTCGCAGACGATTCTCCTCCAAATCTATGGCACAAGAGATTAGGCCACATGAGTGAGAAGAGATTGCAAGTGTTGGAAAAGAAGTCTCTCATTCCCTTTTCCAAAGGTACCTTACTCGACTCTTGTGATTATTGTTTATATGGCAAACAAAATCAAGTCAGTTTTTCTGGTACCTTCACAAGAAAAGAAAAAATATTAGACCTAGTACATTCTGATGTTTGTGGCCCTATGGAAGTTGAATCACTAGGTGGTAATAGATATTTTGTCACCTTTATTGATGATGTTTCACGAAAGGTTTGGGTATATTTGTTGAAATCAAAAGGCCAGGTATTCCAAACCTTCAAGCAGTTTCATGTCATGGTGGAGAGGGAGACTGGGAGAGCCCTCAAATGTATCCGCAGCGACAATGGAGGAGAGTACACTTCGAACGAGTTCAGAGATTACTGTTCGAAGTATGGCATTAGGCATGAAAAGACAATTTCTGGCACCCCACAACATAATGGTGTAGCTGAAAGGATGAACCACACCATTCTGGAGAAGGTCAGGTGCATGCTGAAGACAGTCAATCTATCAAAGCGTTTTTGGGCCGAAGCTGTGTCAGCCGCTTGTTACCTTATCAACCGATCACCAAGTGTACCATTGAACTTTGAGACTCTCGAATGCGTATGTACCGGTAGAAGCGTTTCATATTCACACTTGAAAGTGTTTGGGTGCAAAGCATTTGCACGTGTATTCGACGAGAAAAGATTGAAGATAGATGACAAAGGCACACCGTGCATCTTTCTCGGGTACGGTAATGAAGAAATGGGCTACCGCATGTGGGATCCAAAGACCAACAAGCTATTCAGAAACAGAAATGTACACTTCTTTGAAGATCAGACCATGGCAGATCTTGATAAGGAGACAGTTAAAAATGCAGGCCAACTCACCTATGATTCATCACCGCTGCAACAAGAACCCAGTGGCAGAGCTCAAGAGGTTATACATGAAGAAGTTTCTGACATGGCTAAAGCACGAGGTGCTGAGATAGTGTCTGAACCTGAAGACGATAATCAGGACGATCAAATTCAGGGGAAGCCAAGCCAGGAGGAGCAACCAGAGATTTCCCAAGTACCAGTTCGTAAATCAAACAGAGTGCCAACATTGAATATTAAGTATCCTTCTTCACAGTATATTCTCACGACCAGTGATGGGGATGACCCGCATTCCAGATACATTCTGTTGACTGGCGATGGAGAGCCTAAAAATTTTGAGGAGGCAAAGACTCATGCAGACAATGACAAATGGATGTTGGCAATGAAGTCTGAGATGGAGTCTTTATTGAAGAATGACACCTATGAGTTGGTGGAGCTTCCTAAAGGCAGAAAAACACTCAAAAATAAGTGGGTGTTCAAGTTGAAGAGGGACGAGAATGAGCAGTTGACAAAGTTCAAGGCTCGCTTGGTTGTCAAGGGTTTTGGGCAGAAGGAAGGAGTCGATTTCGATGAGATATTCTCACCAGTGGTTAAGATGACTTCAATCCGAGTTATTCTGGGCATGGAAGCTAGCATGGATCTTGAGGTGGAGCAGTTGGATGTGAAGACAACATTTCTGCATGGTGATTTGGAAGAGGAAATTTACATGGAGCAACCAGAAGGTTTTGAAGTTGAGAGAAAAAGACACATGGTTTGTAAGTTGAAGAAAATCTTGTACGGGCTAAAGCAGGCACCGAGGCAATGGTACAAGAAGTTTGACTCATTCATGTTGAGTCATGGGTACAAGAGAACAGATGCCGATCCATGTGTGTATATCAAGCAGTTCACTGAAGGCAACTTCATCATTTTATTGCTCTATGTTGATGATATGTTGATTGCGAGGCACGATGTTGCTATGATACACAAGTTGAAGTCAGATTTGTCAAAATCATTTGATATGAAAGACTTAGGTCCAACTAAGCAGATTTTGGGCATGGAGATCACTCGTGACAGGAAGGCGAAGAAGCTATGGTTGTCACATGAAAGGTATGTTGAACGAGTGCTTGAGAGGTTCAACATGAAAGAAGCTAAGCCAGTGAACTCACCTCTAGGTAATCAATTCAAGTTAAGCAGAAGGTTATGCCCAACTACACAAAGGGATATGGACAAGATGGCAGGTATTCCCTACTCATCAGCTGTTGGTAGTCTTATGTATGCTATGGTTTGTACTCGACCAGATATAACACATGCAATTGGTGTTGTTAGTAGGTATCTCTCTAACCTTGGCAGAGAGCATTGGGAATCAGTCAAGTGGATACTCAGATATTTGAGAGGCACTTCAAAGTTGTGCTTGTGCTTTGGTGGATCGAAACCGGTGTTAGAAGGATTCACGGATGCAGACTTGGCAAGAGACCTTGATGCTAGAAAATCCACTTCTGGATACTTATTCACCCTTTCAGGAGGAGCTGTTTCATGGCAGTCCAAGTTACAAAAATGTGTTGCCTTATGCACCACTGAAGCTGAGTATATTGCTGCAAATGAAGCAGGCAATTAGATGATTTGGCTGCAGAGGTTCATTCAAGAATTGGGTGTGAAGCAAGAAAGTTATGTGGTGCATTGTGATAGTCAGAGTGCTATTCATTTAAGTTAAAATTCAGTGTACCATCCTCGCACGAAGCACATTGATCTCCGTTATCATTGGATTCGAGATGCAGTATCAAAGAAGCTTTTCCAGTTGAGGAAAATTCACACCAACAAGAACACTTCAGATATGTTGACAAAAGTTATTACGCAACATAAATTGGAGTATTGCAGCAAATCCGCTGGAGTGGACTTCAAGTAGAAGTCACGTCGTTTTGACCTAGTTGGCATAGAGGGGGAGATTGTAAAATTTCTAGGCTCAAACTTCAAATATATCTACAAAATGTTATTTGGAGCATTAATGAAGTAAGTGGTTGTAGGTAAGTGGGATCCAAAATGTAGTAGGTGGTTGTAGGTAAGTGGGATCCAAAATGTAGTAGGTGATTGTAGGTAAGTGGGATCCAAAATGAAGTAAGTGGGTGGGTAAAGCATTAATGAAAGCATTTAGATGGTTCCTCCTTGGCCTATATAAGGAGTGGTCATTTGCTCATTCCATCAATCTCATCTAAGAGAAACATCTTCGTCCAAGAAGAGAGTGAAGAGTGCCCACTCCAAGTTGAGAGTGTTGAGTGTTGTAGTGTTGGTAGCAAAACAAGTGTGAGAGAGAGTTTCCTTCAAGTAGTGTTCTTGAAGTTGTGCATCTCTTTGTACCCCTAATTTCATTAGTGGAGGTTCTTGTTGTTGTTTCCCCGTGGACGTAGGCATATTGCCGAACCACGTTATATCCGGTGTTCTCTATTCTTTGCTCCTTTATTTCCTTGCATATTTATCCTTTTTTTGTGGGTTGAGTTATTATTTCCATTCTACTATTTTCCGCAACAATATCCATATCGAACTCGTCTTATGTTGGGTTCGACAATGGTCCTACTTCGACGGCGACTGCGGTGGTGGGTGCTCTGCGATGGTTCTCCTCCTTGCTAGTTGCTTGCTTCGGTCTGCTGTTTTTTCCCCATGGGTGGAGGGGCTTGTGTAGACTATTTTTCTTCTTCAAATCTTTTGGTTTTTGTTTGTTTTTCTGCTGGTATTTTAATTCGGCTATGCCCTTTTCTCTTTGTGGCGTTCTTCCGGCTCCTCATGTTGTGGAGACTTTTCCTTCTCATCCCTTGGAGACTGACTATCGGAGTCCTCCTAGATCTATCTTCCCATCTCCATTTCAGCTTCCTTCCACCATTCCTCAATCCTTTCCTCTTCTCTCATCCAATGACCTTGACGACGATGGACCTTGAACTCTCTACCACCAAAGTTCGTCTATCAACCTAGTGGCCGTTTTGGCACTAAGTTGTTTTCAAAGTGCGTTATGCACTCGTCAAATAGATTATGAGAGCACTCCTTGCGATGTTGATATGTTCACCCCTATTTTTCGCCGACTTCTTCGGTTTTACCTTCACTTTTCTTGTTTATGATGGTTTTGTGTTTACTGGTTCGCGGTAGCTCGAGCGGCGGCTGGAGGTTGCATTTGGATGATGGCGGTTTTTCATATTGTAGATCTAAGGTTGCTTTTTGGTTGTATTAGTTTTATGTGATTAGACTTGTATGCACATGAATTTAGTGTTATATATATATATGTTTGTGTCTTATTTAAATCTTTTTGTTTGTGGTTCTTTATAGCTTTGTAATATTTTTTTATTAACGAAATTCTTATTTGCTTGGTAGAAAAAAAAAACACTTTTCTATTAGTTATCTACACAACCCAATTATGAATCACAATAGTAAAGCATTAAATACTAACATCGGCTCAATTGCCGTTATTGATAATGCTTGAACTGCGTATTTAAATAAACACACAATTCAAGTATATACAATTTAAACTCTTTTGTGTAGATGTGTTATTGGTAAATAGAGATCGTTCTTAATCGGAGAAATTAGAGAATATTAAAATAATGGTAAGTGAAAAAGAATAATAAATAAACAAAGAATAACATAATAAATGAATAAATGAATTAAAGAATTAAAGAACCAAAGAATCAAAAAATTAAAAAATTAAAAAATTAAAAAATTAAAGAACTAAATAATTAAAGAATAAAATGGTTTGTGAGGTTTTGAAAATATTTGTAGACGAAACTACGTTTTTAAACAAACTAAGAATTAAAATATGAATTCTCATGCTAATTAGAACTTACAAACAATAGATTAGTTTTATAGACAAAATTGACACTTTTACGTAAATAAATTCAAATTAACAATCACATTACTTAAACTACTCCTACAAAAGACTTTCTTCAAAAATAAATTTTACCAACACTAACATTTTGTACATATTGAACCAATCACAAAATCTTACCTCAATTACTTCAATTACCAAAATACGTTTTTCAAAATTATAAATGCACTGACAGCGGTCGACACTTACAATATGATTCACCTTAAATTTTTGGTTAAAAGCGCCGACATCGATCAACATCAAATCTCTCCAATCATATTCTAAGTACACCGTCATCGGCCGATATTTAGCGTTAAATTGAAGTTTAAGCACTAAAACGTACAAAATAAATAAAATTCATGAAGTAAAACACATGAAGATTGTGTTCATATTTACAAATGTTAGAAAAAATCAACACATATGTTGAATTATAAATAAAACCGAAATAATAACAAGAGTTTAAGTAGAAAAAAATGTTTTTTTTTTCACAAGGATCTGTGACAACAGACTGAACATTGTGAAGATGGAGGAAGAAATACGAGGAATTCGGTTTTAAAAACTCTTAAATTGCCTTAGAATTACTCGGGCTAGCAAAATAAAGAGGAGTCAAGTAAAATATAATAGCAAAATCTAAAAACAAAATTCAAAGAAAGCTAAAAAAATAAAATAAAAAGACAAAACGAAAACAATAAAAAAAATTATATGAAGAAATGATGAAAAGACTGATTTTTAGGTGAAAAATGGCTGAAAACCTCTCCAAAGGAAATAGGTTTGATTCAACTGGGAGAGGGGCATGGAGTGTCAGGACCCGTCCCAAATCCCCTGGGATTAACGTGGGACATGCCTTATCCCATCTGACACGAAGTGTTAGACTAGGGAAAATTCCATCTCTAGCCCTCGCCGGGGCTATCAGAGTGCGTCAGGATCATAGGAGGAGGAGTGTGATGTCTCGTCTCTGCTACAGCCCGCATCCGCGATCAACCTGAAGGGCATTAAAACATTACAAGTCGTGAGTGGACAAAATAATATTTTAATAAAAACATTTTCACATAAAGACATTTATGCCCTTCATTAAAAGCATAAGCATGCATTCAAAAACCGTTTACCAAACACGTTCATAAAACCATTTGTCAAACATTCTCAAAACCTTTCCAGGGTTCATGCCCGGTTCCCATAAACCGTCATGAACCGTAAATCCATTTGGGTCCCCGACCCGAAATCACAAAAGAACCGTAAATCAAAACATGGGAACTCATCCCAAATCAAACACCAGTGGGACTCAGCCTAAATCAACATTCTGAGTGAAATACCAAAATATAGAGTGCGGGGTCTCTGCCCCAAACCATTTCTAAAACATGGAACACAGGGTCTCCGCCCTCAAATCACTTTCCATAAACCACATACGTACGCATACGTATAACCCATCCGCGGCACTTCCGAGAAGATGCCAACTCGGGGCACACAGCCCCTAGGGAACATATCCCCGATATATATCACGATTAATCATATCTATCTAGTGTGCACACTACCCAGGGTCTGTAACACCCCGGAAATTCGAGGATTTTAATATTGTAAGTTAATGTCTGAATTGACGCTTTTACCCTTGTGATGGGTGTGGTCAATTGTTGACTTTTTGATTTATAAATTAAATGGACTTTGACCTATGACCGTGACGTAGTTCGGGACGTCACGAGTTCATAGACAGGTGGCACGTCCATTTCGGACGATCAGGGAAAAAGTTATGACTATCGGAAGTTCAGGGGCATTACCGTAATTTGGACATTTGGGGGTGGAAATGTTGACTTTTCTCTTGGATAGTAATTTTCACTTGACTCAAGGACCGTTGGGTAGGTCTCGACGTCCTGAGTCCGTAGACAGGCGGCACGCCGAAATCGGACTTCGTACGAGGAAGTTATGGTCACGGAAGTATTTCGCATTTAACCGAACCAACCGAGAACCGGATTAAAATAATATTTTATTAATGGAATCTGATTACTTTAATCAAATCAATCTGGACCCTTGGATGAGTGACAAGTGTCACTCATCCCCACACTCCCTAAAACAAGGATCTATGTTGGCCATTGGATTAAATAATTGATTTCCTCTCCTCAAATCCTCACCATTGAATCTTATATCTGATGGAATCCTGGCCCTTGGTTTAAATCCCTATTCTGTTTTATAAACCCAGGAGACATTATACCCACATTGTTCATTCTCCCAAACCGTGTGCACGGCTACCCCTTCGAACAAACACACCAGCACCTCACCTCTCAACCTCACCCTCACGGCAACACCAGGCGGCCAACTGCCACCCCCAGACGCCGGCCACCACCCCACGGCCACCCTGCACGGCCGGTTTCCTCCCAGACCCGAGAAGGAAACCCGAACAGCCCAAGTCACCAAACCATCCAAACCTTCACTCTGGGACTCGAACCAACGTACGGTTAGGTTCACTGTGACGGCAGGACGACCCTGAGCTGGACTGGACGACGTACGGCGGTGACACGGCGGTGGTAGGTTGAAAAACCCGAGAGACCCGATTTTTTTCCCTTCTTCGAAACAACCGTTTTTGACGTTGATTTTGTTTGGTTGCTTCTAAGACACACTTAAGGGACCCAGACGACCATTTTAAACCAAGGTTCGCGGCTGGAAGCTTGACGACTCGCCGGAGAAGACGAACCAGAGCCGGCAGCCGGGTTCCTGTCGATTTTCAGGTAGATTTTTGAACCTAGAAACTAGTTTTGAGTCCATAGAACCATAGAACACTTTGTGACGAGTTCATAGGAACAAATCCCATCAGAAATGGTGGTCGGGTTGGTGAGAACTGATCGGGTCGAACCGTGGGTCTACGGTGACCCGGTTCTCAGACCCGGTTACTGTAGCTGATGACGTCATCATGCTGACGTCAGCAGTGACGTCATGATGACGTCATCATGTCAGAATTCAGTCAGACCAGGGACCAATGGACTGCTGACACGTGTCCTCTGACACTGTCAGTGATGACGTCATGCTGACGTCAGCAGTGACGTCATGCTGACGTCAGCAGTGACGTCATGCTGACGTCAGCAGTACTGTAGCACAGTTGACCAGAGGGTTGACCAGGCGCGTGGGGGCGCGTGTGAACAGTAATTTTGGTGGGGCCACCACCATTCTTTAGGTTTCGACGATCCGGATCCAATGGCGGTGGTTTCGGGTCGATCGGAGATCATTAAGTTGGTCAAAATGAGAGTTTTTGCCTTGGAAAGCGCGTTCGGGCGGCTTTTCCGGACCGGTTTCGGTCTAGGGTTTCATGGTTGAATGTTAGGGGTTTGTATTTACCCTTACGTATACTTTGGATGTGACAGGAATTTTGTAATTGTACCAGATCGAGGGTAAACGCTCGGTTTTCAGCAGGACTGTACTGTGAGTGGGCCATTTTCTTAAACCCTTGTGTGCATAAATGTTTTCTGGTTTATTATACTTATTCACATGCTAAAAACAATGATGGTTTTGATGATATGGAAAATATGGTTATGGCACGTTTCACGGTATTTGGGCTTGAGACCCGTTTGATGAAACTTAATGATTGATTCAGATTTTATCTAGGTATATATATACCTTGCATGTGGATATCAATAAAATGTATTTGGTACTGCACTGTATAGATCCTTCCATATTATATTGTCTCCTCCGGATGAGGTACCCCGGAGAGGTCACGGACGTCTAGAACGTCCAGCGTCTATGACGCTAAGCATCAGGGATGCTGTACCCGAACGGGGTTCGGGGATTGAACTCGGAAATTGAGACCCGAGTGGCACGCGTAGCCTTGTGATTGTGACCTTATTGACGTCAGGGACGTCAGACATCAGGGATGTCGGGATTGGAGTGTATAGTGCAGCAACTAAAATTGTACTTATGGTTTTATTACATGCCTTATGGTTCATATTATATGGTTTATGATTTTAAATAATGATGCATGCATGTTTGGAAAACTGAGGGGTAAATTATATGTTTTACTTATCAAATGGTTTTATAAACATGAGTTCGGTCCACTCACCCTTAATGTTTTGATAACCCCTCCAGGTCGGGAAACTGAGGTAGAGGAGGAACCAGAGGCTGAGGCATAGATCTACTTCTGCGTACCTGAACCCTTGTTGGGTGGTGTACCCGCAGGTTTATAATAGAGTCGTGCTCGCAACTTGTAATTCGGATTTTCATCCCTTGTCTGACATTCGTTTAATTCGGATTTGATGTATAACTTTAATTTGGTTATTTATGCATTTGATGATTTGAGGTTAAATTTGGTATGAATTATTGGGTGTCAGACGGGAGCAGGGCACGTCCCCTTGTGGTCCCTGAGGGATCGGGGCGGGTCCTGTCAGGGTCTCACTCCGAGTCTTCTCGCAGGAATCTCCATTTGGGAGGCTCAACCTCTGGATCTAGTCCGAGCTCTCTCTCTGGATCTAGTCCGATCACATCATAAATTGTAACCCCCACTCCTGGAACGGGATCCCTATGGGGATACCCATTCTGGTCTGTGGATCGTGACTCTCCAGGTCGACGTCGGGAGGAGACCATATAAATCACGTGGAGGGTATAACATATTTTCAAAACATTTCCTTTCTCAAAACATTTATCAATTGGGTCTCATACCCGATTCATCGCAATAGGATTCCTCGAATCCGATTCAAATCAGTTTCACAGGCCTTGGCTTAAATCCTCAGTTCAATAAGGTCTCATACCCGAATTCTCATTTCATAAACCGAACTGGGACTCAAGCCCGATGTTACAATCAACTGTGCCCTTGGCCCGAAACTATAAAGCAACAGGACCTCAAGTCCGATTTCACAACCAATAGGGCCTCGAGCCCGATACTACAATCAACTGGGCCTCCAGCCCGATATTACAACCAAATGGGCCTCAAGCCCGAATCATAAATCAACGGGACCCTCGGTCCGATTGTATAACTCAAATGGACCCCCGGTCCGATTCCTCGTCAAATCAAATGCACTCCAAGTCTGAGAGTTCGTAAATCAAATGGGTCTCGTGCCCGATTTCATATTGCCAAACCCAAAACCAATTTATGAAACCCTCATTGAAAACCTAGCACGTATAAGCATTGTATAAAACTGGAAATCTCGAAATACGTGAAAATACGTAAATCCTAGGCTACCACAAACAAATGCACTCATGGCATCACAAAAAATATATTAAAACACTTATAAAATATTTATGCATGCATCAAATTCGAAAGAAGGGTCCACTCACAGACCGTCCAAAGCCGCGCCTCGATACGCGTGCCATAATCGTCTCCCGGGTCAATCGTCATCTCCGGGATTCCCGAACCTGTCCAAATTCATTTAGAGGGTTACTAATAGCCTCATTAACCTCTCATTGAAGTCCCATAATTTTTCCGATTTTCTAACTATTTTTAAACGCGAACCTAAACCTTCGGACGTCCCGAATTATATCGAAACGATGTCCGATTGACACGAAATCAGTTCCAAAATATTCGTTGCATCGAATAGACGATTTGACATATTGAAACCTTCCCCAAATTTCCTGCCACACGCCCGCACGCGCCATGGGATTGCACTCCGCGTGGGCCTCACGTGCCACTACACAGTGTGTCTCCTACCTTTCGACGGCCGGTTCAGATTGGCCGGTTCGGTCCTCTGGTTTTCCTGGACCAGCGTGACCGGCCCAGCTCTCTAAACTCCTCATTTTTCGTCAGTTTTCCTCCAAACCAATCCCTAAATTCCTATTTTCTCATTTCCTAACCATTCCAATTAACAAAACTTAATAAAACACCCTAAAATCCCACGGTTCATCTTGAACTTCACGACCCTGTTTTTTTCCAGCCACTCTCAAGACCTCCTCCGCCGTGAACCACCCTCCAAATCACCTTAATAACTTCCTAATATCCTAAAAACTCATCCTAATCAACCAAAACAATCCATAATGCAAAAATTGAATTAAAATGGAATTTGGACCTCACCGAGTACCCATTCGGGTTTGTGGCTTCAGCCGTGCACGGCGGCGTCACCTGGTCGGCCACTATCCTCCACAGTCCTCTCATCACTCTATATTCTCTCCAGTAATCATCTGGGGTCAAGGGTTTGGTATTTGGTGTCAGGACCCACCCCTAATCCCCCAGGATTAAGGGATAAATCCTGATCCCGTCTAACTTACGCATGACACGAAGGCTAAACTGACGTCCAACCTTCATGTGACACATAAGTCAGACAAGGGATTCTCGATCCGACCGTCCAAAAACTTCCGAACTTCCCAGAGTGCGCAAAGTTTACTGTGGATCGTGCGTGTGATGTCTCTGTCTCTCTCGACCAACAGCCCGCGCCGCAACAACCTGGAGGGTATAGAAAACACGAAAAGACTGTGAGTGGACAAAAATAAAGTTTAAGTTCAAAAACAGTTCACATAAAACACAATTACATTTATACCCTCCGTTTCAAAAACCAATGCATGCATATCAAATTCATGTCATAAAACCATTTTCGGCAAAACAACCATATAAGAAAAACCGAACACAAGTTCTTTTTTTCCAAATCCAGGGCCTCAGCCCAAAACCATCAAAAACCATTATAACCAACGAAAACCATTCTTGAAAACCGTCATCATTCGTCACAGAGAAAACCAAAACATATTGAACCACATTTCCAACCATCGAACCTGCTGGATCTATCTGAGTCTTTAAACTCCCGAGTCTTTAAACTCAATCCAGGCCTCAATAATAACCAGAGTCTTTAAACTCCCGAATCTTTAAACTCAACAGGCCTACGGGGGAAAATATCAATATCCGAGTCTTTAAACTCCCGAGTCTTTAAACTCAATCCGAGTCTTTAAACCCAATTCGGGCCCGTCCCCAGTCAAACATAATCCGGGTCTTTAAACCCAATAACCAGATCCAGCAAATCCAATGCAAAACCATTTGAAAAACCATTTCGAAATCCATACCCAAACCTGAATCCGAAACCATTGGTCTGAAGCCCTTCTGGCATCCAGAACCGTCATTCCGAATCCAAACTCAGAACTCATATCCATCTCCTTTCCAGATCCGAGTCCGCAACCATCATTCCGTAAGCTAGCATCCAGAATAACCATTCCGAACCCAAACCCGAAAATCCATTTCAAGTTCCAAACCGAATTCCGAATCGTCATCCGGAAATCCGATTCCAAAACCCGAAATCACGTTTCTGAAAACCACTTTTCTGAACTGGGCTTCAAGCTAGAAAACCCTTTTTCCGAAATCCTTTTACTTTCTTTGAAATCCAATCGTATTTCAAATCCTGAAATCAAATCATTAAAACCAGGTTCAAATCACAATATCCATCAAATCTCGTAAAACGTGAAATACCGTCATTTCCTCGAAAAACGTGCAAAAACTATAAACCATCACAATCATAAATCAAATCATAGAATCACGTATGAAAACATATAAAAACATATATGTATGCATCAAGAGTTAGAAAGCAAAGTCCACTCACAGACCATTCCGACGTTGCCTCGATACGCGCACACTTACGCCGTTCTAGACCCGTATCTCGCCCGTCCAATGTCCGATGAAGGCATGCCGCCTGTCGTTGAACTCAGGACGACGAGACCTATCTAACGGTCCTAGGTTTACGTGTAAAAACCTCGTTACCCAAAAAGTCAACTTTTCCCCTTTGTTTACCCAAATTACGGTAATGCCCTCAACCTTCCGAACATCATAACTTTTCCTCCGATTGTCCAAATCGGACGTGCCACCTGTCTACGGATTCGTGACGTCCCAAACTACGTCACGTTCATCGGTCAATGCCCAATTTACCACCCGAACTAAAAGTCAACATTTTTGCCCGTTCTAAGGGCAAAAGCATCATTCCGCGCCCAAGGTCCAAAAGTAACCAACTGACTACCGATTAACTCAGCTAATCCTTCACTTATCACTTCCCTAATCCCGACTCCCAGGACGGGTCGTTACATTTGGGGTGAAGGGTGGATCAGTTTGGGTTTTGGAAATGGAAGATGAATGATCGATGAAGGGAAGGGTGAGATGCATGAATATGTTTGGCTGGGCAATGGATGGGTGACACTTGTCACTCATCCATTGGCCTGTCTAAAAAGCTAGGCCCACTAAATATAAAACTTCACTTTTTGTCTCGTAAAACGTGTCGTCGTAAATAGTTCCCTGGAACTTCCGTGAACCGTAACTTTTTCGTCGAACGTCCAAATTCAACGTGCCACCTGTCTACGGATTCGTATCGTCCCGATCTACATAACGGTCTTCGGCCCTCGACCATCGGACCTCCCGGGTCAAAAGTCAACTTTTTACCCAAATTACCAAAATGCCCTCGAACTTCCAAACATCATAACTTCCTCCTCGAATGTCAGAATCGGGTGTGACACCTGTCTATGAACTCGTGACGTCACGAACTAAATCACGGTCATCGGCCAAAGTCCATTTGACAGCCTGAATGAAAAGTCAACGATTTGCCCATTATAGGGGCAAAATCGTCAATTCGCCCGAACGTCCGCTAATCCTCGTCTAATCCCTGATTAGCCTCGCTAATCCGTCATTAATTCTTAATTAATCCCGCTAATTTGGGACGGGTTGTCACATGGAGTAGTCCTCACCATTTGGTCGAGAAGCCCATGAGCTTGTGGGTACCTGGTAGGCCCGTGACAAAAAGCCCAACCCAGCCCGCATGTTGACGGGCTGGACTTGGACTTAGGGTATTCAAACCTGATTGGTTCGAGCCCGATAAGGCCCGTTAAGCCCAGCTTGACCCGTCCATGTAAATCCGACCCATAAGCCCGAATATATAAAATAATTATAAATTAAGAATTAATACCTAGTCAAATCTTATTACTACTATTTCAGCTCAAATTCAAAATTCCAACCCAAGCTCAACCTAATTTTTATAGAAGTGCATGTTTTTATATATAACTCCACATCCCACTGTTTCATCTTTACCGAAAATGTTACTTAGGTCATTACAATTTGATATAGGGAATTTACCAAATTCACTCTTTTTGACCCACATTGATTCTGATACCTTTATTACACTGGGTGACAGCTAGGAGTAGTATAACTCCACAAAGAATCTCTCAGGAGCTAGCCCTTCGAGTAACTCTTCATAGAACTTACTACAATTCAAGTAGATTTGTGATTAGTGACCACCTTACCATGTTTCGACTTTGCAGTCGAAAGGTTAAGTCAATTCTCCAAACCCAATAGGTCCCCTCCTTACCTTGTCTTAATATTCAATAATGATATTTAAGCTCAACTCACACTTTTATATTTAGGTAGGTAGAAATGGGCTTAGTAGGCCTGACCTAAGTGGGCTTAGTAGGCCCGACCCATAAAGCCCGATAAAAGTCCGGCTTGACAAAAGAGCATGGACTTTCATATTTATAATCAAACATGCCCGGCCCGACCCGATATTTTTTAAATTATGAAATAGGCCTAGCCCAAACTCAAAAATTTTGGGCCAGGCTTGCACTACCCCGGCCCAATGATGAGGGCTGGCATGGAGGGTCAGGATTTCGACAGAGAGCAGTTGAGCAGGAGTTGGTAGAATCGGCCAAGAGCTGCTAACAGGGGGCATGTGAAGTCGGCAGGCGCTGCAAGGCAGGTGGAGCAGGTTTCGGCGTAGGCTCTCTGACGCGGGGCATGCTGATTCGCGTGGGATGCACTAGGACGTGCATATGTACTTCGACAGGCTCGCTTCGAAGAAGGGAAGACGAATTCGGTGGAAGGTAGCTGGCGCGAGTCTGAGCTTGAATTGGGTTGATGGGCTGGAATCGCGGGTTGGGCCGCGTCTTGGGGTTGGCTTGCGTGGGCCTGGTGAGTTGGGTTGGGCTTCTTGGGAAATTTGGGGTGCAATTAAATATAGATTTGAGCTGATTCGATAGCTTCCCTTGTTTTTCCCATAAATTTTTCGTTACAATTATGATTAGGATGATTCTTTCGCCAAAATGCTCAAAATTTCAAGTTTTATTTATTTCTACAAATTTCCCACAAAATAAATTATTTTCTCCAATTGTTTTGGTATTTTAACATTAAAAGATAAATATAAAATAATATAAAATAAAGCTCAATTAAAGTCCTATCAACCATACATTTACCCTAATACAAAATGATCAGCAACAATGATATGACAACAACACAATACACTCTAATCAACACCACAAGGTCTGGGTGCAATAGCTGCAGTAACCCACAGCCTCTCAACCGGAGCAAACGGCCTGAACTACAGTCCGACATTCCAACCACGGCGTCGGCATGCAGTAGGCCACAACCTCTCCAATTTTACATGACTATTGTGTTTGGGTTCATTTCTCAGCAAATTTAACATGTATTTTATATATACATATGTATAATATTCGTTTTGAGAAAATTCCTAATATTGAAAATTCGCCATTAAAACTAATATCAATTTCAATATTTCATTTTTCTTTGCTGTAATATAACTTGTATCGTCTTTATCGATGTGGACATGAGTTTCAATATATGAGTATTTTTTTTTTTGACAAAAATAACCAAGCCCAACACCCCAGACTCCATATTCGATCGAACCTATAAGCAAAAGGGAAGAAAAAATCTTCTTCCTCTCACTATTTAGTTGTACCCTCTTACTTACTTTTTCTTCATCAATCAACAAATATTTATGGGATGGAAATATATGTAGTGTGACTTGACAAGAGCGGTGCAAAAAGAAACAAAACACAACACCCCAAACTCCTTTTGGCTGAAACTATAAGCAAAAAGAGAGAAACCTGTTTGCTTCCATTATTTGATTGTACCTTCTCACTTACCTTCTCTCCATCAATCAAACACCCAAACTCCTTTTGGCTGAAACTATAAGCAAAAAGAGAGAAACCTGTTTGCTTCCATTATTTGATTGTACCTTCTCACTTACCTTCTCTCCATCAATCAAACATTTTTTGATTGCTTTGATTTTCTTCCCAGACACAAGCAACCATAAGGAGAGAAAAATCTCGCCCTTACAATTAATCCAATCTGCAACCTACTTGGCCAACCTCTTTTAAATATTCCAGCCAGCCCCCTTTACTTAAAAGATATGTTTGCACCCTTACTTCATCAAAAATCTCCATCCAACCCCTTTAAGAAACTCCCAGCCAGCTACTCCAAGGCATCCCAGCCAAAAATACAAGCAAGGAGAAGCAATTTCGGCTACCCACAAGGAGGAAAGCCAACATTTTCTTCTTCCAAAAGTTCCCAGCCGAAACTACAAGCAAGAAGAAGCAATTGTCTCCTTTCGCCTACCCAAAAACATAAGCCAAGAGAAGGAAAGAAGCCCCCTTGATTCCATCCGAAATTTCACCAACAACCCAACCGAAAATCCACCATTTACTTCATATATTGGGTGAGTGGGAAATTTCACACCATCACCAAACAATGACATGGGATCCAAGGTTCTTTTTACTGTTCTTGAAATATTAATTCATTAAATTTAATTTTTTGAATAAATGAAATATATTTTATTAATTTTAAATAAATTAATAATGATTTTAATGGATATTGACCTAATTGGTAAATTTTGTGAAACACATTTATCACTCTAGCTAAATTTAAAATACAATGACTATATTGAATTTTAAAAATAAAACACAATGACCCAAAAACTATTTTATTTTTACCTAAGTTTTACATATATTTCATGTTAATCTATGATATTTGTGAGGTACGTAGAAAATTGAGAATGACTACAAAGAATGCCATATTAGATGTCATATCAAATACCACATATGGTGAGATACAAAATTTAAAATTTAAGATGTTACGTATACCCAGAGCATTACCCATAGATCTCAATCAAGTTTGACATTTATAAACAAATTAAAATGATACCCTAATGTATTTTTTCTTTCTTAATATCTTTCTATCGTTTGATAATTTTTTTTAATATTATACCAAAATTAATTCACGTTAGCTTTATATACACAGATTATTGGTATTAATTCATCATATTTGCCATTTCCGGGGCAAAATGGCATGTTTCGTAGAGCCCACAATCACCATATTGTAGTTTAAAAATGAATTAATTATATATTAGTAAATTTTTAATGACCAACATTTAAAGTAATTTACTAAATTGATTATAGTAAATCCACATCAGCATTTTATCCTATTTTATTTTTTTTCACTGCCTCTTTTAACCTTTTAACACATATTATAATATTTAAAGGGTTTTTAAAATACTGAATATACCTTTTTTGGGATCAATTATTAGATATTAATAATTATAATTTTTGAAATTTTAATTATCGATTTAACTAATCCTCTATATGAAGATAAATGAAGATAGAGAATTAAAGAAGAATTAGAATATTTGAATACGCTGTATTTATCTCTTGTATAGTAGATAAACTAGCCTCACAACAGCTAGCTAGTTAGAGAGATTTTGAATTTTCATTTTTTACGTAGGCATTTTTTTATGTAAGGGAACATTCAAAATCTCCCTAGCTAGGTATATTTGTGATATAAAATTTGTTTGTACATTATCTAATTTTATTATATGATTTGACCATTTTTATACTTGAGAATTGTAAATAAGAAATAACGTAATCTCGGATAACGAAAGATGACGCGCTCCAGTCTCGCACAGGCGCAGAGCCGCCAACAGTTAGGCTAGTAATAATAAATAATAAATTATATAAATAACTATACAATTGAAAAACATAGAAAAACTTTCCTCGATTGGATTAATTTAATGAAATTATTTTATTTCCTATTTATAATTTTTGAGTATAAAAATGACCAAATCATATAATAAAATTGGATAATATACAAATAAAATTTCACATAAAAAATATGCCTAGCTAGCGAGATTTTGAATTTGCATTTTTGATGTAGGAATTTTTTTTTATGCAAAGGAGAATTCAAAATCTCCCTAGCGTGGCATTTTTTTTTATGTGAAATTTAATTTGTATATTATTCAATTTTATTATATATTTTGGTCATTTTTATACTCGAGAATTATAAATATGAAATAACATAATCTCGGGTAACGAAAGATGGCGCGCAGAGAACCTCGCTTAGGCACGAAGTCGTTTGCAGTAAGGCTAGTATACGTAATGCACACAGCAACTTAAAAATTAATTAAATCAATTGAAGAGTGATCTCTAAATTTTAAAACTAAACTTATAATTTGAACTTACAAAATCATCAACAAAGTCATCAATCAAATCCTATACTCTTGAATTGGATAGTTAACTAACGAACATCATTGTGATGAGTTCCAAAGTTCAACTCCTTATTAGCAAAGACATTGCAGTCTGCCTGCTTGGTTACTTGAAATGCAATGCTATCACTTTTTCCAAAACCAGTTTTTGCCATGCTCCAAGCAGAAAAAAAGGGAAAAGGAGACCACTGCAGAAGCAATTCATGAATTTGCAGCAAGAATGGGACTCATAAAATTTACCCGTCTCTGATTTTCCTATTTTGTTTCCTCAAATTGTAATTTCTTTTGAAGCCGCATAATGTAATGCTCATGAACCTTTTAGCAATATCAGAAAACTCATATTAGTAAGTAATAATGCACTTACATAACACTTTTAGCACATAACAATTCACCAAGTCAAATTTCATATTAGATATAAAATGAGAGATAAAAAAATAGGCAACTCGGTGGCAGCAACTGAAGTGAGAAAGCAGCCAAAACACATATAACACAATCCCCACATGATACATTATTGAAAACTCCATTTCTTATTCTTCGACCCAAAGAGAACAACTTAGACAAATTACATGATAATATTCAATGTGTCATAAGATTTCGTGTCAGGACCCACCCCTAATCCCCCGGGATTAAGGGCTAAATCCTGATCCCGTCTAACTTACGCATAACACGAAGGCTAAACTGACGTCCAACCTTCATGTGACACGTAAGTCGGACAAGGGATTCTCGATTCGACCATCCAAAAACTTCCGAACTTCCCAGAGTGCTCAAAATCTACTGTGGATCGTACGTCTGATGTCTCCGTCTCTTTCTACGGACAGCCCGCGCCGCAACAACCTAAAGGGTATCGAAAACACGAAAAGACTGTGAGTGGACAAAAATAAAGTATAATTTAGAAAACAGTTCAATAAAACAGGTACATTTATACCTTCCACGCAAAACCAATGCATGCATATCAAGTCAAGTTATGAAATCACTCATATAAAAAACTATCATTGAAAAACCATTTGAAAACCCGTATCAAAACGTTATTCAAATCCAGGTCTCAGCCTCAAATCTCAAATCAAACTCAAATCCGGGAACTCAGTCCCAATACTCATCAAATCCAATCCATCCGGGCCACGACCCAAAACATCATAAAACCAGTGAAAAACATCAATCATACACATTTACTGGATCTCAAGTGCGCCCGAGTCTTTAAACTCAAAACACAATGCGCAATAACCAGGCCTTCCCGGGATATCCGAGTCTTTAAACTCAAAACACAATCACAGGCCTCGGGGGTGGGGGGGTATCATATCCGAGTCTTTAAACTCAAAACCATACCGAGTCTTTAAACTCAAAACCATCAGTCCAGGGCCCTCCCCGCGTAAATCAATCCGAGTCTTTAAACTCAAAACCAGATCCAGTGGGTTTTCTCTTTTTCCGGGTCTTTAAACCCAAAACCATTTTCCAATCAACAGTAAAACCACAAAAAATCTATCTTCAAATTCGCAACAATGATTCCGTAAGCCGGCATCCGGAACCATTATCCCGAACCCAAATCCAGACTTCCCTTCCAAACCTCGAAAATCAAATCCAAAACATCCTTTCTGAAATCACAAGAGCTGGGCTCCAAGCCCAAAATCACTTTTCCGAAATCCATTTTAAAACCTTGAAATCAAATCATATTTCAAATCCTGAAATCAAAGCATTAAAACCATCATCAAATCATAAGAGAAAGCGAAACCTCGTAAAACGTGAAATACCGTCATTTCCTCGAAAACGGGGCAAAAATCATAATTTATCACCATTATAAATCAAATCATAGAATCAAGTATAGAAAACATATAAAAACATATATGCATGCTGACATGACCCATCCCAATCCCCACGGGATTACCGTGGAATGTGCCATGCTCCCGTCCAACAAGGGGTGTCAGACAAGGGATAACCGAGAATCACTTCCCAAACGGGGCTTCCAGAGTGTGCAAGGATCGGTGGAGGAGGCATGCAATGTCTCAGTCTCTACTGCAGTCGCATCCGTAGTCAACTTGAAGGGCATTAAAACCAATAAAAGCTGTGAGTGGACAAAAATCGTTAAGTTCATTAAACACATTTATAAGACATTTATGCCCTCCAATAAAAACGTATGCATACCACGAAAACCAGTAACCAAAACATTTGTTCAACCAAGCCATTAGGGCCTTAGCCCAAAAAAAAACGTTAACTCAAAACCAAGTGTGGGAACTCAGCCCAAAACTGTGGAATACCACAATCATACATAAACAACCATGTGGGCCACCGCCCAAAACCGTAAACATAAATCCATTTAAATCACATAACCACAAATCCAACCGAAAAGCCATTTCATAGATTCATTAATCCATTTTTTACCATTACCATCTCCAGCATTCCAGGCGCTCAGCGTCCCAGACGCTAGACATCCCAGACATCATATCTCAAGGTATAATAAGCTACGCGTGCTGCCCGGGGTCTCTCCGGGTCCATATCTCTAACATCACAGATGTCTGACGTCCCAGACGTCAATCATAGCAATCATGCTCCTGAGTCACTATACGGTCCAGTAACTCCGTACAATGACCCCTCGCAGACAATGCACCGTGACTTCCCCAGTGTCCCAGACATCTGGAGGAGACCATCATATATCCTCGTATCAAGATGGTATATGGAAAACAGTTTTATTAATTTATTTCACAACATTACAATGAGCCCTGCCCGAAATTTCCATAAAACTTCACAATTCCATTTAGGGTCCCTGACTCGAAATCACATTTATTAAACATAGGGTCCAAGACCCGAAATCACATTTATCACCCAACTGGGCCTCATGCCCGATTTTATGAACCACTGGGCCCACGACCCGATTTTGTAAACCACTGGGCCCGCAGCCGGACTTTATAAACCAACTGGCCCCACGGCCCGAATTCGTAAATCAACTGGGCCCCTAACCCAATAACATAACTCAAATGGGTCTCAGCCCGATTTCGTAAACAACTGGGCCCCTGGCCTGATTTCATAAAGCAACTGGGCCCCCGGCCCGATTACGAATGGATTCCAAGTCCGAGGTTTCCAAAACAATTGGGTCTTAAGCCCGAGTTCATTTTTTCAATATCAAAACCATTTTATCATATTATTCATTAAACCACAAGCACGTAAAACCACAATAAAACTGTTAACCTCGATATATGTGAAATATGAAAAACATCTCGAAATATGTGCAACATACCCGAAATCAATACTCACAATCACCATCATAGAAATCATGTATATAAAACATATAACACATTTAAGCATGCATAGGATTTATAAAACCAAAGTCCACTCACAAACCGTTTAACGATACTCCTCGATACGCGTGTCATAGGCCTTCCCGGGCTACACCACTATCACCGGGACTCCCAATCCTGTCCAAATCACATTAGAGGGTCACTAACCTCCTCATTAACATCCTATTAAAGTCCCGTAATTTTCCTGAATTTTTAACTATTTTTAAACTTGATTTAAAACCTTCGGATGTCCCGAACAATATCGAGACGGGGTCCGATCGACACGAAACCAATCCCAAAATCTTTGTTACATTAAATAGGACAGAAGTCATGTTGACCTCACCTCGAGATTCGTGCCCACGCGCCGTCACGCGCCGCCGTGAGTGGTTGCGCGTGAAACCCACGCGCCTGCTACAGTGTCATCGTCCTAACCCGTATGTTTGATAAACGGGTCCAATTAGCCCGCGAGATGACTCGGTTGGTTTTCTATCAATTCAACCTTAATTACATCAATTGATCATTCAGTTAGCTTCTATTTGAATCCAATTAAAGTTCTGTGAAGTCAATTTCACGAACACTCACCTCAAACCAGTCGAATCAAACTCGATTCCTCGAAGAACTGCCGTACACTGTGCATTGATGGAAGATCAGCAATACCCATCGTTTTCCTTCAATTGATCCTTCCAGAAGCATCGTGGGATCCTGAGAAACTGTTTCCCCACATCAATTACATCGTTTGATCACTCAATGATCACGACTCAACCCCGATTTTCTTCCTCTGTTACCAGGCCCGTTCAGAGTGAATTGGGCACCAAATTCCTTCATTCTTTCGATGAAACTGATCGTGGCAATCCCAGAAGACTCAAATTGAACTCAATTTTGATCCTCACGGCATATAGTTCAAAACCCGACTTTCCCCCCAAAATTCTAAAATCTGAAATTCGAGTCTCCTTCTCTCTGTCGATCTCTCGTGTTTACCCAGTTCAACTCACTCTCAATTCACTCACAATTTCGCACTCTCAGGTTCAGAAATGGAAGAGGAATTAAGGTTGGAAGAAAACTGGATTGTAGGTTGTACACGGCTAAGAGAACAGAGAGGATTAATGGAGGTTAAATTAATTAATAATTAAAAAACATCATAATTATGTTTTCCCCAAAACATGGATTCTGGTTTTAAGCCTCAATTTAAGGGATGAGTGACACTTTTCACTCATCCAGGTGTGTTCAGTCACCGGGTACTGTTCATAATAAAATAATATTTTAATCCCGGTTCGTTCGGTTAACCGAGCTCGATCCCGTGACCATAACTTCGTCGTCGAATCTCCGATTTCGGCATGCCGTCTGTCATTGGATTCGTATCAACGATACCTACGTAACGGTCCTTGGCCCTCGTCCATCGGACCTCCCGGTCAAAAGTCAACATTTGACCCTTTTACTGCCAAATTACCAAAATGCCCCTCAACTTCCGATCGTCATAACTTCCTCCTCGAATATCGGAATCGAACGTGCCACCTGTCTATGAACTCATGACGTCCCGAACTACGTCACGGTCATTGGTCAAAGTCTGTTTGACCGTCCGATCAAAAAGTCAACATTTTACCCACGACTAGGGGCAAAACAGTCATTTGCACATTTTGTCTGATTCCGCCCTACTAACCACCGATCAACCTCACTAATCAAGATTAGTCGCTAATCTAATTCTGGAATTCGGGACGTGTCGTTACACATGCATCAAGAGTTAGAAAGCAAAGTCCACTCATAGACCATTCTGACGTCGCCTCGATACGCGCGCACTTATGCCGTCCCCGGCCATTCCGCTATCCTCGGCTTTCCCGAACCTATCCAAAGCCCATAACGAGGTTACTAACTACTTCACAAAAGTCCTACTCAAGTCCCATAATTTTTCCGAACTTCTAAGCGTACTTTAAACGGAACCCTAAACCTTCGACCACTTAAAACCAACCCGAAACAACGTCCGATCATCTCGAAACTTGTCCCAACGGATTCGTTACATAGATTAGACCAAAAACTATGTTGGAAGGTTCTCCGGAATCCTCCCCACGCGCCCCCACGCGCCGCCCAAAGTGGCTGCGCGTGGGCCTGGCGCCTGCACACAGTCACTGTTCATCGTCTTCTTCGATGGGTCGACCGGTCTGAACCGGCGTTCCCGGTTCTCCGTCCTTTCTCCACCATTTTCCTTCCTTTTTGCACCAAACTCTTCGTCCTATTCTAAGAAACTCAACCTAATAATCAAAACACGACATTAACACCTCTAATCCGTCGTCCCAAACTCGAACCCGTAACCAACAAAACCCCTGTTTCTCAATCCGGCCACCCGTGCATCCCCCCTTCACGGCTGCACAACCAACAGCTTCCTAGGGACCTACTTAGTCGACTAGCACTCACCAAACACTTCAACTCATACCCAAAAGCCACGATTCACCGTTTGAACCTAAACTGGAAAATAGAGCAAACAGGGGAAATAAGAGAAATTACCTGCTGTCCGTGCTCCACCGCGAGCTCCGCCGTGTCCACTGGGTCCCTAAGGCTCCATTACGATCCCTGACCACCACCAGCAGCCCCGATTGATCGACACACGGCAGCACCACCACTAAACTTCCTCTCTGTTCTCTGTTTTCCCTGAGACACTCGCACACTCTTCACACACAAACACTCCTCTCTCTTACACCTCTCACCACTTCCTCTGCACTCTCAGTCTCCTCTGAACACACACACTCACTGCAACCCTGATCGATTCCCTCTCAAGCCCAGTCTCTTTTTTTCTCTTCAACACACACACAAGCACGACTTACCCATTTAATTTTGCACCGTGCAACATCCTAGAAGCCACTAGAGCACCCCCACGTGTCCACCATCCCCTGGCCCAAACTCAAAAATATCCAATAAGCCCTGTACACTTGTCCTTATCAGAATTGCACAATTCCCAATGTGCCAAAAAGACCAAAATGCCCCTATGAGTCAAAATTACCATTTTACCTTTCACCTTTCTAGACCCCTATCTCGCCCGTCCAATGTCCGATGAAGGCATGCCGCCTGTCGTTGAACTCAGGACGACGAGCTCTACCTAACGGTCCTCGGTCTACGTGTAAAAATCTTGTCGTACGGAAAGTCAACTTTTTCCCCTTCTTTAATCAAATTACAGTAATGCCCCCAACCTTCCGAACATCATAACTTCCTCCTCGGATGTCGGAATCAGGCATGCCACATGTCTACGGATTCGTGATGTCCCAAACTACATCACAGTCATCGGTCAATGTCCAATTGACTGCCTGAACTAAAAGTCAACATTTTGCCCAACTAGGGGAAAAATCGTCATTCTGCGCCCAAAGTCCAACAGTAACCAACTAACCACCGATTAAGCTCACTAATCTGTCACTAAACACTTTAATAATCCCGACTCTCGGGATGGGTCGTTACATTTCGAGTGAAAGAAAAAGTATTCAACAAACACCATCAATATGAGAATGAGCTTTTATGATAAAACATATTTACCATGAGGAATGCAGAGAATATCTAACAACATCAAAATGCGAGGGATAACCTAAGAACACAATCATATTGCTCATAAAAAAAATCATTCCTTTCAACTTTCAAATTAGTCTTTGAGAGGCACTCAATCATTTCTCATTCTTTCTCTTCCTAAGACTCTAATACACTCACACACCAACCAACCCATGTAAGCTCCATTTCAAAATTGAAATCAAATCGAATAAACCAAATCAGGAATTTTAATATATATATATATATATATATATATAGCAAAACCCATCAGCCAATATATCAACCAATGTATCAACCATCTACCTAGGCTGATCACTATACAATAGCTTTAGGCATAAGGGCTTGGCATATTGGCCCACTTTTGGTCTGCAATGAAAGGATACAACTATCAATATGAAATCTAATCTTGAAATTAGAATTCAAAATGACCCGCAAAAATTATCCTATTTCGATAATAATTTTCACTGTTATCAATATGAACCCGAATCTTGAAAATGGATTCAACAACATTGACATGGTATGAAGAAATTAATCAATGACAACAATCTCACCATGGAAAGAAGAAATGTCGATGTTTGTTGGAAGATGCCATGTCTTCCTAACTTCTTACTGATTATAAGTTTGCACTAAAATAAGACATGAAAGATAATTAAAAATGTTAAGACATGGTTGCAGTTCCAAGTGAAATAAACGACATGAAATTAAATCAGCAAATCAATGACAACAATCTCACTGGAAAATTAATGAGCGTGCCAGGGCCCCAATATTTCGAGGCAGCAAGATCATAAGCTCTAGCTGCAGCCTCTTCATCGTCATACGCCACTTTCTCGCTCGCACTCTCTCTATCTCCGAGTAAATAAGATCCAACCAATTTCTGCAACAAATTATTCAACATTGTGAAAAGGAAAAGAAAGCTTAAATTCAAAGTTGAAAGGGAAAGGTAGAAAATCGGAACAGGGAACCAAACACTTGCTTTCAACCTAAAACACTTGCTAAAATGCTTACCATACTCACCAGACGCAATGAAGTTGAACCACCATCAATAATTCCATCCCCTGCTTCTCCATCGCTTCTTCATCTCCTTCCATGAGATTTCCCATTTCTCTTCTTCTCCTCCTCCTTCTTCAATTGACAACCTCAAAAACCAATCGTATCAGTGTATTATCACCCCAAAGCATAACCCATTAATTCGCAGAAAAAAAAACATCAAAAGATATCAAGAAAGAAAGCGTGCAATACCTCGACAGTGTTGCAAAGCAATTCCAGTCCCCACATCCACCGTTGCAAGCTTCTTCGCCAAGGATCTGAGATATGAAGGTTCACTATCTCTCTGAAGAATCTCTCTCTCGCTCTCTCATGATCTCTCTCTCGCTCTCTCATGATCTCTCTATCACGCTCACGATTCTTGACAGGACCCATCCCAATCCCCCCGGGATTAGTGCGGGATGACCCTGCTCCCGTCTGACACGAAGTGTCAGACAAGGGATATTTTCGACCTTTGCCCTCCCGGGCTATCAGAGTACGCCAGGATCCGGAGGAGGCATGTGATATCTCGATCTCTGCTACAGTCCACATCCGCTGTCAACCTGAAGGGTATTAAAAACAGAAAGACTGTGAGTGGACAAAAATAAAGATTTTATAAAACATTTCCATAAAAGACATTTATACCCTCCACTAAAAAGCATGCATGCATAGTAAAACCATTTATCCAATAATATATGTTAAAACATCCATAAATAGGGTCTCAGCCCCAAATTCTGTAAATACAAGTCACACGGGCTCCTGCCCAAAACCAATTTACAGAAAACCAGAACATAGTAAACATGTGTGGGATCTCAGCCCAAATCCATTTATCATCATAAAACACAGTTTTCCCAAACCAATTGAAACCATGTTTATCCAATATATTCATATCCAGAACCTGTCACGGTAAAATAAAGCTACACGTGTGCTAACCGGGGTCTCAAACCCAAGTCTCTCCAGGGTCCACCCAGGTCAATGTCCGTAGATCAATGACCCTCCCTGGAGGTAACGAACCATGCCCATCCTGAGAGTAAGGAACCCAACTGGGGGGCGACTCCACTCAGTCAGTGCTCCGTGACTACTCCGGGGTCCACCCAGGCCAACGACCCTCCCCGGAGGAGACAATCATATATAAAGGATGGAATATGAAAAACCTTTTGAAACCATTCTTGAAACCTTTCAAGGATTCATGCCCGGCCCCCATAAGCCGTCATGAACCATAAAATCCTTTCATGGGTTCATGCCGGTTCCCATAAACCGTCATGACCCGTAAATCCATTTCAGGGGTTCATGCCGGTTCCCATAAACCGTCATGACCCGTAAAAACCATTTGTAACACATAGCTGGGCACTAGGCCCGAATTCACATAGAAACTGGACCCCCGGTCCGAATCGTAAACCAATTGGGCCTCTGGCCCGATTCCGTAAATCAAATGGACCTCAAGTCCGAGAATTACCTTTTCAAATCCAAAATTATTTCATTAAATTATTTCCAAGACCATAAGAATGGAAAATCGGAGTAAAACCGAAAAACCTCGATTTACGTGCAAGCACGTAAATCGCCTCGAAATACGTGAAACCATATAATTCACAAATATCCAAATCAACATTATCAAATCAAATTCATTATCCTTTTGGAAATCCAAAACCATTTCATTTAGACCAATAAAGACCTACAGCCCCGTATAGGCACCGTATAGGGCCGAAACCTCGAAATACGTGCCTATACGTAACCACACATCCAAATGCACTCATGGCAACACAAACAAGTATTTAAAACATATAATAAACATTTATGCATGCACCAATTTAGAAAACAAGGTCCACTCACAGACCGTCCGAAGCCGCGTCTCGATACGCGTGCCATACGGCTCCCCGAGCCGAACACCATCACCGGGACTTCCAAACCTGTCCAAATTAATTTATAGGGTTACTAACTACTTATATAACCCCTCACTGAAGCCCCGTAATTTTCCCGTATTTTTAACTATTTTTAATCCCGAACCTAAACCTTTGACTACGCCCAAACTACGCATTAAATTAAACACGTAATTTGAGTGTTGTGGCAATTTAAACCCTTTTTGTGTAGATGTAGTATTGGTAAATAGGGATCGTTCTTAACCGGGGAAATTAGGGAACATTAATAATGTGTTAGTGGGAAAGAGTAATGAATAAATGAATAATGAATACATTAATGAATTAAATAATTAAATAATTAACAAATTAAAGAATTAATGAATTAAAGAATTAAAGAATTAATTAATCAAAGAATAATAAACTAAAAGTATTAAAGAATAAAAGAATAAAGAGATGAAAGAATCAAAGAATAATAAACTAAAAGTATAAAAGAAGAATAAAAGAATAAAGAATAAAGAATAAAAAGGATAGAAGAATAAAACAATAAAAGAATAAAGAATAAAAAAGAATAAAAAAATAAAAAAATAAAAGAATAAAAGAATAAAGAATAAAGAATTGAAAAGGGGAGTTTTGAAAAGAGTTGAAAATATAAAATAAAGAAAACAAGTAAAGAGGAAATCATATTTGTACTAGTGAACTTTCTTCAAACACATATTTTTACCAACACTCTAACATCATGCTCATATTGAACCAATCACGAAATCATACCTTAATCATCTCAAATACATGCATACATTTTTCATATTATAAATGCACCGAACAGCGGATTATTACTTACAATATGATTCACCTTAAGTAAGTGATTTAATGCGCCGAACAGCGATCAAACATTAAATCTCTTCAACTCTATTCTAAATGCCCCGAACAGCGGATCAACATTTAGTTTCGAATTGAAGTTTAAGTACTAAAACATATGAAGTAAAAGAAACTCAAAAAGTAAAACACATGGAGATTGCATTCTTACTTACAAATGTTAGAAAGAAAATACCAACACATATATTGAATTATAAGTAAAACCAATAACAATAACAAGAATTTAAGTAGAGAAGTATGGATTTTCACAAGAATCACCGAACAGCGGCAGGAAACTTGTGAAGATGGAAGAAGAAATACGAGGAATTCGGTCTTAAAACTCTTGAATTGCCTTAGAATTACTTGGCCTAGGTATTTCTTAAGGAAAGCATAAAAATGTGTTTAAGAGATCTCAAAGAAATATCACAAGAACAAAGTAAAGAGGAAATGAAATTAAGAAAAATAAAAATAACATAAATTAAGAACAAGAATTAAAAGAAAGCTAATTAACAAGAAAATCTACAAGAAGTTAAAATGGTCCCCAAAAATGTCTCTCAAAAGAGAGAAACAAAAGAACTAAAAGAAGAAAACTAAAAACTAAGCAAAATGGAAGAAATGGAGCTAATGGGGGACTCCACAAATACAAGAATTGAACCCCTATTTATAGGGGGGGGGGGGAAAACTAATTACACTCTAAAAAATAAATAAAAACAAATAAAAGTTACAATAAAAAATATAAAAAGTGAAATGATGAGAATGGGTGGTGTTTGTGGGGAAAAAATGTAAAAAAAAAAAGGAAAAAGCTTAAAAAAAACAGCAAAGAAAGCATATTAAATAGTGCTGTTTGGTGGATGGCAGAAATCAGCTGGAAAAAGGATGGAGATTCGGTCAGAGGGAGCTGGAAAGTGGAGGCGTGGCCGACAACCTTTGCTGGAAAAGAAGACTGAAGCTTCAGCGGGGAGCTGCTGAAAATAGGAATCCGGATTCGGCGGGCGCGCGCTGAGGAGAAGGGAAGCAGACGGCAGGCGCACACCGAACGGGATTCTGGGCTGCTGGGCTGAACGGGCTGACGCGCTGGGCTTCAGTTCTGGGCCGCGCGGCGATGTGGGCTGGGCTTTTTTTTCTTTTTTTCTTTTTTCTGTTGGGCTGCAGTATAAACCAAAATGAAAATTAATTAATTAATTTAGTAATATTTCACCGAAATTCGTCCATAATATTTTCGTTAAAATTCCGATCGAGACGATTCTTTCGCCAAAATACTCCAAATTACAAACTTTATTTATTTAAACAAAAATAACACAAAATAAATTATTTTACCTATTTATTTAATATTTTAATATTAAAAGTCAAGTATAAAGGGTATAAAATAATATAAAATAATGTTTATTTGAGGACCTATCAAATACCCCCACACTTAAACTTTGCTAGTCCCTAGCAAATACTAAAATTAAACTACAAATTCAAAACAAGTAACCTTTAACCATTTGTCCCAATATTTCATTATTACAATCATGGCATAAAAGATTTTCACTTAAATAATTTAAGCATATGGAATTCAAGAGTTAATATATGGTAACAAAATATTTTAACAAGTATGATAATGAGTAAATATGGTGAAATGGATCTCAACATGAATAAAACAAGTATGAATCAACTCACAAGGATATGCACTCATAAGTTCACTCAATTTGTGAGGGTTTGTGTTTGCACTCAAAGTATGTGAGAAATACTCACATAATCGAAATGAAGTACTTTTGCAAAATTTCAAACAAACACCTCAAGATAAAAACAAAACATACTTGCACAAATGAACCAAAACCATAAGCTTACTCATGTGATTGACTCCACTAATCAAAATTTACCATCTTAAGGATCATAAGGTCTTTACGAAGGTTGTAATGGGGCTAAGTTTAGAGGCAAGGAAAATATAGGACAAGTAGTGCTCAATTCGTTCCAAGACTCAATAGACTCCCAAAACGTATCATAGCTTCCCAACCTTAGTGCAATGATGTCAATAATCCATCCCTTCGAACATAGGCCTAATTCCATCATGTTGGGCCTCATAATCATTCTTTGTGTCGGATTTACAATTGTAAGGGACTTAACTCAAACATTACATAACCAAATCTTATTACCTTGATCGAGACTCAACCTTTTTTTTTTCTTTTTTTTTTTTGATTTTTTTGATTTTTTTTTTGAATTTTTTTTTTTATATCAAGGTAATAACATGTGTCAACGATACAACAAAGCATGAGTCGGTAAATCCAAATAATTCACATAAAAGTCTTTCCAACATCATTATTTTCTCTTTACACAATCATTATGTCTTTAACCGAGTTCTTGGAACAAGGGTAATGGATGTCTATACTAAGCTCAAGTGTTTAGATAATCATGGTGATGAAAGAAAGGCTTAATGTGGGCTCAAAAGGGTTAAAACTAAGGGGGTCGCAACTTGTGCGCACAAAAATAGGGAACATGGATGTTTGAATTTGTGGTGTTAACCCTAATGCCTTAATCATTTCCAAAATCAGAGAGTTTATTGACTCAAAAGCTTTGAAAATCACATAAAATAAGTTCTAGTACTCTATAGTTCATTAAAAGCTATGGCAAGCAGTTATGAGGCATATGTATATCAATTTAAACAAAAAACTTATGAATCACTCATCAAAGATGTATATAAAGTTTTAAAGCTCACATAAGGTTCATATGATTCATACTTATCTTATCATGCTCGTTTATGTGCCAATTTACATGCATTATCTTCAAGTTATAACACTTAATCACAAAATATTAACAAACAAATTCAAGTTGTAGTGATTATCTTTATGGCCATAACATATTCCTTTCTGTTCATTTATGTCATTGACAAGTTAAATGGCAACTTAAGACTCATAAAAACACTAAGTTAAAACAAAAAGATTCAAAAAAAAAATAAATATTTTTTTTCATTTTTTTTTTCACCCTTTTTTTTATAATTTTTTTCAATTTTTTTTTGTTTTTTTTTTGAACAATTAAAATTGTAAACCATTCCCCCACACTTAAATTCTACATTGTCCTCAATGTAGGAAAATACGAAGTAATTAAACATAGAATCAAAGTAAGGAAGATGATTTACGAAAATAATAGGAAAACATTAAATAAACAAAATAAAAGAGAGTGAAGGGTAGAGGATAGCAAATCTGTATTGATGACTCCTTCACATCCCGGGAACACATTGGGTTGCCTCCCAACAAGCGCTTGAAGTTTAACGTCCATCCAGCCTAGACAGAGATGCAAGTTAGTTAGTCAGAGATGTACGTTAATTAAGAATGCAAGTTAGATATGCAAATTAAAGTTAATGATGCAATGTGAGTTAAAGATGTAAGTTAGAGGAAGAGTGCAATGCAAGTTAAACTAAATATGCAAGTGAAGTTAAAAATGCAAGTTAAATGAAAGATGAAATGCAAGTTAGAATGAAAGATGCAAGTTAGTTAAACGAAAGATGCAAGTTAACTTTGTCATGACAAATAATGTAAATTAAGATATAAACAATATTTACATGTCGGGGGAAGTCAAAGATATATATGGTTCACATAGCCTCAAAGTTTAAATGGAGACTTATACGTCCGTGCGGCCCAAGTAAATATCTTGGATTAATTCAACTGTTTGGGCAACTTCAAAAGTGACCAGGTTAGAAAGAGTACACATAAGAGGCAGGGCTATTTTCTTAGACCCAAAACCCGTTATGAGTACCATCTCTTGTCCTAGACATCACCCTCGAAAATTTCTTACTCCAGAGGAATTAAGATGACTCAAGTGTTAACAATTACCGTGGGTGAGAGTTAACAAAAGAGTCATCGCCGATAAAGATCAAAATCTAAACTTCGAAGCACAAGTGATCTACATATAGCTGAGACTAATGCATGAATGCAATAACTATTTACAAGTATGTTTTTTATGCACAATTTACAAATATAACATGACAATTTACGTATGAACAATTTATACAAGTATGAACAATTTATTTACAAGTATGGTTTTATTCACAAGTAATGATATTTACAAAACAATTTCTCATTAACAAACTAACATAAGTATAAGATTTATTTAACAATTTAGATTTATACTAACACAAAGTGAAGATAAATGAATATTTTTACGAATAAATGAAGAAAAAGAAATTTTTTATTTTTTATTAATTAATTTTTTTTCTGAATTTAAAAAATTAAATAAATGAAGAAAAAGAATTTTTTTTAATTTTTAATTTTTTTTTTTTACGAATTTTATGTTTTTTTTAATTACAAATAAAAATAAAAATAAGGAAAAGTGAATATTTACCATAAGCATTTATGAACAATTAAAAAGAATGAACATTATGTACAAGTATGAACAAGAATAATATAACAAGTAAAAAAATTATAAACAAATATAAATGAAAATCTATTATGAACAAGTATGCATGTATACTATGAAATATAAAAGTTATGAACAAGTATAAAAGGTAACAAGTAACATATATACAACATTTATTTACAAGTATGAATTAACACTAACATAAAGCTAAGATAAGATTTTTTTTTATTATTATTTTCAAATTTTTTATTTATTTCGATTTTTTTTAAATTTAAATTTAAATTTTATCAAGACATAACCAAATAAATAATTACATAAGAATAAAATAAGTGTAATCAAAAAGTTAATGGAATAAAAAGTTAGTGGAATAAAAAGTTAATGGAATAAAATTAATGGAATAAAAGTTAATGGAATAAAAAGTTAGTGGAATAAAAAGTTAGTGGAATAAAAAGTTAATGAAATAAATTAATGGAATAAAAGTTAATGGAATAAAAAGTTAGTGGAATAAAAAGTTAATGAATAAAATTAATGGAATAAAAGTTAATGGAATAAAAAGTTAGTGGAATAAAAAGTTAGTGGAATAAAAAGTTAATGAATAAAATTAATGGAATAAAAGTTAATGAAATAAAAAGTTAGTGGAATAAAAAGTTAGTGGAATAAAAAGTTAATGAAATAAATTTAAAGTTAAAGGAATAAAGAAAAAGTTTATGGAATAAAATTAAAGTTAATGGATTAAAGAAAAAGTTAGAAAGTGTAAAGAAAAATAAAATAAATTAAAAGTAAGGAAAAATGAATATGTACAATATGCATTTATAACAAGTACAAATTAAATTAAATTATGAACAAGTATGATAGAATTTTAAATTTACATAAACAATTTGAATATGAACAAATATATATAAAAAAAAATTATGAACATTTATGAACAAGTATAAATTAGAAACTATGAATAAGTAAAGTATGAACATTATAAACAAAAATAATAAAAACAAAAATAAGATGGATAAATAAAATATAAACAAGTAAGTAAATGTTATAAACAAATATAATATTAACAAAAGTAAAATTTATAAACAAGTATAATATGCACAATTTATATACATACACTAACAAATTAAAATGATTTTCAATTTCCCCGGCAACGGCGCCAAAAATTGACTACGCCCAAACTACGCATTAAATTAAACACGTAATTTGAGTGTTGTGACAATTTAAACCCTTTTTGTGTAGATGTAGTATTGGTAAATAGGGATCGTTCTTAACCGGGGAAATTAGGGAACATTAATAATGTGTTAGTGGGAAAGAGTAATGAATAAATGAATAATGAATACATTAATGAATTAAATAATTAAATAATTAACAAATTAAAGAATTAATGAATTAAAGAATTAAAGAATTAATTAATCAAAGAATAATAAACTAAAAGTATTAAAGAATAAAAGAATAAAGAGATGAAAGAATCAAAGAATAATAAACTAAAAGTATAAAAGAAGAATAAAAGAATAAAGAATAAAGAATAAAAAGGATAGAAGAATAAAACAATAAAAGAATAAAGAATAAAAAAGAATAAAAGAATAAAAGAATAAAAGAATAAAAGAATAAAGAATAAAGAATTGAAAAGGGGAGTTTTGAAAAGAGTTGAAAATATAAAATAAAGAAAACAAGTAAAGAGGAAATCATATTTGTACTAGTGAACTTTCTTCAAACACATATTTTTACCAACACTCTAACATCATGCTCATATTGAACCAATCACGAAATCATACCTTAATCATCTCAAATACATGCATACATTTTTCATATTATAAATGCACCGAACAGCGGATTATTACTTACAATATGATTCACCTTAAGTAAGTGATTTAATGCGCCGAACAGCGATCAAACATTAAATCTCTTCAACTCTATTCTAAATGCCCCGAACAGCGGATCAACATTTAGTTTCGAATTGAAGTTTAAGTACTAAAACATATGAAGTAAAAGAAACTCAAAAAGTAAAACACATGGAGATTGCATTCTTACTTACAAATGTTAGAAAGAAAATACCAACACATATATTGAATTATAAGTAAAACCAATAACAATAACAAGAATTTAAGTAGAGAAGTATGGATTTTCACAAGAATCACCGAACAGCGGCAGGAAACTTGTGAAGATGGAAGAAGAAATACGAGGAATTCGGTCTTAAAACTCTTGAATTGCCTTAGAATTACTTGGCCTAGGTATTTCTTAAGGAAAGCATAAAAATGTGTTTAAGAGATCTCAAAGAAATATCACAAGAACAAAGTAAAGAGGAAATGAAATTAAGAAAAATAAAAATAACATAAATTAAGAACAAGAATTAAAAGAAAGCTAATTAACAAGAAAATCTACAAGAAGTTAAAATGGTCCCCAAAAATGTCTCTCAAAAGAGAGAAACAAAAGAACTAAAAGAAGAAAACTAAAAACTAAGCAAAATGGAAGAAATGGAGCTAATGGGGGACTCCACAAATACAAGAATTGAACCCCTATTTATAGGGGGGGGGGGGGGGAAAACTAATTACACTCTAAAAAATAAATAAAAACAAATAAAAGTTACAATAAAAAATATAAAAAGTGAAATGATGAGAATGGGTGGTGTTTGTGGGGAAAAAATGTAAAAAAAACAAGGGAAAAGCTTAAAAAAAACAGCAAAGAAAGCATATTAAATAGTGCTGTTTGGTGGATGGCATAAATCAGCTGGAAAAAGGATGGAGATTCGGTCAGAGGGAGCTGGAAAGTGGAGGCGTGACCGACAACCTTTGCTGGAAAAGAAGACTGAAGCTTCAGCGGAGAGCTGCTGAAAATAGGAATCCGGATTCGGCGGGCGCGCGCTGAGGAGAAGGGAAGCAGACGGCAGGCGCACACCGAACGGGATTCTGGGCTGCTGGGCTGAACGGGCTGACGCGCTGGGCTTCAGTTCTGGGCCGCGCGGCGATGTGGGCTGGGCTTTTTTTTCTTTTTTTCTTTTTTCTGTTGGGCTGCAGCATAAACCAAAATGAAAATTAATTAATTAATTTAGTAATATTTCACCGAAATTCGTCCATAATATTTTCGTTAAAATTCCGATCGAGACGATTCTTTCGCCAAAATACTCCAAATTACAAACTTTATTTATTTAAACAAAAATAACACAAAATAAATTATTTTACCTATTTATTTAATATTTTAATATTAAAAGTCAAGTATAAAGGGTATAAAATAATATAAAATAATGTTTATTTGAGGACCTATCAACCTTCCGATGCCCCGAAACATATCGAGACGGTGTCCGATCGACTCGAAACCAGTCCCAAAATGTTCGTTACATCGAATAGATGATTTCGTATGTTGAACACATCCCCAGAAACCCTAGCACGCGCTGCCACGCGCCGCCCAAAGGCCCCTGCGCGTGGGCTCACGCGCCGGTGAACAGTACATCGTTCCCAGCAATCGAACCGGTCTGGGCCGGCCGGTCCGGTCCGACCCCTGCAACTGGACCGGCGTAACCGGTCCAGGCCTCCTTCTCCCTCATTTTCGGTCCGATTTCTTCCATTCCAATTCCTAAATTCCTCTTTTAATCCTAGGAGTCTAATCATGTAAAGAAAACTAAGTTTAAGCCCCTAAATCGACCCGTTCTAAAACCCCTCACGGTCCCCATTTTTTCCGATTAACCCCCATGGCAGCTCAGCCCTTCACCGCCGTCCAAGGCTCCCCCACACACTCCTAGGGACCTAACAATTACCATCTAATCCCCAGATATCATCCCTAGTACCTAAAACCCGAAATGAAATTTTGAATGGAAGACTTACCCGCTCGGGTTTGTCTCCTCCCCGCCGCCGTGGACGGTGGTTCCGGCCGTCCAGAAACCTCCACCAGTCCTCAGTCATCTCCTGTGCCAGCCTCAAGTGAAACCAAGTGAAGAGAATGGGTTGGGTTGTTCAGAGGAGAAGAAATGGTGTGAGATCGGGTAATGGTTTGAAATGGAAGGAATGATCGATGCATGTATGTGGGAAGGTGGGCAATGGATGGGTGACACTTGTCACTCATCCATTGGCCTGCCAAAATATCTGGGTCCACACTAAAGACAAACTGTCCTCGTAAAACGTGTCGTCATGAATAGTAACTGGGAACTTTCGTGAACCGTAACTTCGCCGTCGAACGTCCGAATTCGACGTGCCGCCTGTCTACGGATTCGTATCGTCCTCATCTACGTAACGGTCTTCGGCCCTTGGCCATCGGACCTCCCGGTCAGAAAGTCAACTTGTGACCTCCTATTCACCCAAATTACCAAAATGCCCTTGGGCTTCCGAACGTCATAACTTCTTCTACGAACATCGGAATTGAACGTGCCACCTGTCTATGAACTCGTGACGTCACAAACTACGTCACGGTCATCGGTCAAAGTCCATTTGCCCACCCGATTGAAAAGTCAACGTTTTGCCATCACTAGGGGCAAAACGGTCATTTCGCATCGTTCGTCCGATTTCGCTCTACTAATCACGGATTAGCCTCACTAATCGTGATTAGTCACTAATCTAATCATGAAATTCGGGACGGGTCGTTACAATTCTTCGTACGAAAGATCTGAAATCGAGTTTGCAGTTTCAAGAATAGAAAACCGCATTCCTAGCCAATTAAAATTTTAGGTATAATGTTGACATTTTTAGCCTTTACTACGAGAAAAATTATAATGAATGTAGGGTTATTTGATAAGGATATTTTAGGAAATAAATATTTTGTTTTACTAATTTTCCTTGCAATTATTAAATTGCCTTCGTTTTAAAAAAGATGGTAAGGAAGGATATTTTAGGCATTTTTGAAAATTTAATCATTTTAGAGAATTGGCTTTATATATATATAGATAAAAGTGTGTAATTTTTTTGCCTACAATTCAGGTAAAATTTATGGGTGTTAGGTATATATACTAGGTGTATCTCCAATATATTATAGGTTAGAATGAAGTTTTTTTTCTTCTATATTTTAGGTACAATGTGTTTATCTCATATAGTAGGTAAATAAAAATATATATGTTTTTCACCCTATAATTCTGGTAAAAATTTTGGAGTTGTATATATAATAGAATAATTTTTTTTTTCTATCTTTTAGGTACACTACATTTATCACCCGTATAGTAGGTAAATAAAAATATGAAAATACTTGCATCACACATTGATAGTATCTCCTCATACCACTCTTTCGACATTGAATTTTCTTTGTACATATATCATAATCAAGATTGTTCATTCTCTAATCATTATATTAAGATTATCTTCTAAAAAATCAACAAGATTGGAGGTTGTTTAGTTATACATATGTATCATATAAATCAATGATTTTGATAAGAATTAAGATCGTCATGGCGAACTGTTCATTTAGTTGATATATATGAATGACTAAATGACCTCTAATCTTATTAATTTTTTACGAAGATAATCATAACATGATAATTTAGAAAAATGAACGGTTTCAATTATGATATATGTATAAAGACAATTAAATAAATTGAAATAGTGGTATGAGAAGGTATTGCTAGAATGAGATGCAAGTATATTGTCCATAAAAATATACATGGTTTTTGTTTATAGTTATGGTAAAATATTTGAGGGAGTGAAATAGTTACATCTCCTTTAAGGCACGATAAATTAATATTTTTCTATATTATTTTTCCATCTGGTTATTTGAATTTAATATAGATTCTCATAATTTATTATTATTTAATTATTTATATAGATAATTTTATTTGGAATAAGATTCCTAATAAAACTGAAAGTGTTTTAACATTTAAAATTTGAATGTGGGGTCAATAATGAATAAAAAATAAGGAATTTTAATTTGCTTCAATTACTTATTTTACAGTTGCCAAAAAAAATATTACTTATTTTACAGGTAAAATTGATATAAAAATTTGATAAAAATACTAAAATTAATGAGTGGGCTAAATTCAATAATGGCTTAAATTTTTGGGCCTATTAATCTCTAGCTAAATGCCTCGATCACCTGTCTGTTTTTTGGTTTATATTTCTTGGTTTTTCTTATAATTATAAACTCATTCAAAATGATTCACCAATTTGATCATGAGGACGCGCGAATTATGATAACCTACGCACAATTTTGTTTATTATAGAAAAAAAGTAACTGAAATTATTATACAAAGACAACGACATATATTAATATATGCACAATTTTAGGCTATGGCTTTGATACTACTTGGAAAATTTTTGATCGGATGCAGACAAAGAAAAAAAAATTGTAGTAATATGTATGTAGAAATAGGGCCAAAATGAAATTACTAAAATGCATATTTTGACAGTCGATGTAGTGAAAAAATTGAATTGTAATCGAATTGTTATACCTGCTTGGTTGGCTTTTTTTGGAGTAATGAAAAAATTCCATTGCATCCAAATCAATCAAGATCAATCAAGATCGAAGTAGTTGTCCAGTAAACTATTCGGTCACAGTATTGAATAATCACTCAAGCGGTCAAGCATATATAAGAAGCCCCAATTGAAGTGCATGTCCACGTACTATTCTCGGTAGTAAAGAGGGCTGCCACCAAGTGCGCAGCACGGTTGCACAATCTTGAAAAAAAAAAAAAACATAAAAATAATATCACCCACCGTCTGTGCAATATGTGTTGATATAAATTATAAAATGTAGAAGAATACTAGTCTCCCCTTCGAAAGAAATTTTTCTTCAAAAGAAATTGTCTTCGACTGATGATCTTCTTCGGATCTAGGAGGTTTTTTCTTGATACTTATAGGGGTGTAGTAAATAAATCAGATAATTCAATCGGTCTTTGTGTCGATTTTACCAAAATTTGTTCATTTTCATGCTTTCTTTTCTCGTCTATCGTCATAGCGTCGATGGCAGTCCTCCCCTCCTACCCTCTCCCCCTCTTCCTTCTCCCCTCTTCTTCCTTTCCTTCCTTCCTTCCTTTCTCTTTTCTTCCTCATCTCTCTTGGCCGGCGACGGCATCTTGCCTTGTTTCCTTCGGCGGGCTTAGGAGCATGTGTATGGGTTTTTAACCATGGTGATGCTTGCTCTCGGTTGTTGTCGGGGCTGCATCGTTGGGTGTTGCTCCCTTTGCTCACATCTATTGCTTTGGTTCGAGGCTGCATTCTCGTCCTCACTTAGCGGTTGTGTCTCCGATTGCGGTTGCGGTGTCAGGGCCCACCCCATAGCCAATCGTCCGCTGAAAGAGGCATAGAATCAGTCAAACATCCTAAACACAACCTCGCAACAGACACAAACCACAAACCTATGCTCTGATACCAATTGTCAGGGCCCACCCCTAATCCCCCAGGATTAGGGACTAAACCCTGCTCCTGTCTGACAACCCAAAAACGAAAGACTGGAACAACTTCACGAAAACCACAAATTACACTGTCAAACGCAGGAGAAAATCAAAACATCTCAGAGTCAGCAATTATACAGAGCATAGTACCAAACTTAAGGAAAACAAAGCTGATATACAGAATATACGCACAACGGAAAACTTAAATCACTTCGGGGTCACTCTCGAGTATTCTATGCCTCCGACGCTGCCTCAACGTCAACCCCCGCGCTAGCTCCACGACCTGGAGGGCAATTAAAAACCAGAAAGTGTGAGTGGACCATAAATAAAAATAATAGCTTCCAAAAACCATTCATAAGTAAACTAGGGTTTTAGCCCTCCGTTTTGAAAACATACATGCATAACCCATTAGCTGAAAATAGTTATAAATCACGTAAGGATCTTCATAAAACCAGTTGCAGAATCAGCATAAAAACAGTTATAGAAATCACGTCATAAGCATCATAAAACCGTCTCATAAAACATAAATACCAAGCAATCATTATCCGATCAAACCTGCTGGACCTATCCGAGTCTTTAAATGTAATGACCCGTCCCGAATATCGGGATTGAATATTAATTAATTATGGTTTAGAATGATTAATCGGGGATTAGTTGAGTGATATCGGACGAAACGTGCAAAATGACCGTTTTGCCCCTAGTGTGGGCAAAATATTGACTTTTAGTTCGGGCGGTCAAACGGACTTTGACCGATGACTGTGACGTAGTTCGGGACGTCACGAGTTCATAGACAGGTGGAAAGTTCGATTCCGACATTCGAGGTGAAAGTTATGACGTTCGGACGTTGAGGGGTATTTTGGTAATTTGGCTTATTAGGGGCCAAATGTTGACTTTTTGATCGGGAGGTCCGATAGACGAGGGCCAAGGATCGTTACGTAGGTCTCGTCGATACGAATCCAACGACAAGCGGCATGCTGAAATCGGGGATTCGACGACGAAGTTATGGTCACGGAATCGGGCTTGATTAACCGAACGAACCGGGATTAAAATAATATTTTAATATGAATAGTACCCGGTGATTGTGCACATCTGGATGAGTGACAAGTGTCACCCATCCCTTGTTTCCAGCTCCTTGTTTCCCTCCAAACACCATCATTACAACATCATCATTTCTCCTTCATCATTTCTTCCATTTTCTCCTTCATTTTCTCTTCTTTGTTTCTTACCCGTGAACATTGAGCAGCAGAAATTGGGAGAATTGAGCTCCCTTTCACAACCAGTTTCGAGGGGAATTGGAGAGCTTTGAGTGATGGATTCAACTGGGTAAACACGAGAGATTGACAGTGAGGAGGAGACTGGAATTTCGGATTTTGAGTTTTGGGAGGGAAAATCGAATTGGAAGAATTGGGCCGTGAGGAGTGGAATTGAAGCTTCATTTAGCTTTCTGGGATCAATACGAATCGATCTGCAACAAGAACGAAGGAAAATGGTGCTGTTTTGGCTCTGAACACACTTGGTGAAAGAGGAGGAAATTCGAGGTTGAGTCGAGGAAATTGAGGCTTTGATTGACGAAATTGATGTGGGGATTGTGTTCCTGAGGATCCCACGATGCTTCTGGAGGGATCAATTGAAGGAAAACGTTGGAGATTGACGGACTTCCATGGTTGCACAGTAACGGCTATCGAGCTTGAGTCGTGGTGATTGAGCACTGGATTGAAGCAATTGAGTTGGGGGAAATGTTTAACGGAGTCCACTGATGCTTCTGGTTGAATCAATTTAAGGAAATCGATCGAAATTGAAGGAGTTCGAATGATGAACAATGGCCGGGTGTTCTTCGAATGATCATCTGTGATCGTGAGGTTAGAGGTAAGGTTTCGTGTAATTGATGTTTCAGACCTCTAATTAGACTTGTAATGAAGCTGTATGAATGTTCAATTGAAGGAATTAATGTCGAATTGACAGAAAACGAACCGGGTCGTCTCGCGGGTTAAATGGCCCGTTTTACAGACAAACGGGTGAGGGAGACAGCACTGTAGCAGGCGCGTGGATTTCACGCGCAGCCACTCACGGCGGCGCGTGAGGGCGCGTCCGGCCTAGTCTCAAGGTGAGGTCAACATGACTTTTGATCCTCTCAGTGTAACGAACATTTTAACGTTGGTTTCGAGGAAATAGGATATTGTTTCGATAATGTTCCGCGTATCCGAAGTTTTGTTTTACGAGTTAAATACATATTTAAATTCCGAAAAAATTGGGGAAAATTATATGATGTGTTTTGAGATGTTAGTAACCCTTTATAATGATTTTGGACAGGAGTTGTGATTTTCAGATTTTACGAAAAAACGTGCAGCTCGGAAACGGACCGTTTTGGACGGTGTGTGTGAGTGGACTTTGTTTTCTAACCGTGATGCATGCATATATGATTTAAATGCCTTATTATATGATTTTATATGCTTGGGCATGATTTATGTTTCAATCCAGTAATTTCTCGGTTTTATGATTATTATATTATTATTTTTGGGCGATTTTCGAGAAATTACGAAATTTGGTAAAAATGATGTTTGGACTTGGTTTGTGAGTCCGGGATTAAAATTGATTGAAAATAATGGTTGGACTCGGATTATTGAGTCATGGATTGGAAAATGATGTGATGACTCGGGAATGAGTCAATGGTCAATTTCGTGGATTTACGTGAAAATGGCAACGGAGGTTGCAACGCATGGAGTTGCGTGATAATGTTATGTTGGGCGTAAGAACCCAAGTGAATAGTGATTTTGACTCGGATTTGGAGTCACTTGTGAATTTGATGAAATTAATGATTTTTGTGATTTTATGATTATTTTAATCAGTCTTTCGGGCACGTTTTAAGAGGAACGTGCAAATGATGTTTTGGGCTAGGCCCGGAGTCTAAATGATTTCTAAAATGATGTTTTGACTTAGTTGGTAAGTCAATGATGATTTCCGGATTATTTTATTGATCTAAAATGTGATTTTAACGGTTTATGTGTAAAAGGTATTTTGGGCTTTGAGACCCAGTCGGGAATGATCTTGACTTTGTATGGAGTCAAGATTTGATTGAAATGTTTTGGGATGTAATTCCCGAGATGGTTTTCATTGTGATTATGATATTCCCAGACGGTCGGAGCTTGGGAGGATTACCCAGACGACCGGAGCTTGGGGTATGTGATTGTAGGATCCGGAGTTGATCCTATGGTAGTCAGCTTCTCGGATGAGACTGAGCCTGGATGTACCACTCGGAGGTGTCTGAATCTGGGGATGTGTTCGCCCAGAGGTGACTGAGCCCGAGGGGGTTGAGCCCAGAGGTGTCTGTTCCCGAGAGTGTGACTGGATATTGGCCTACGCGTAGTGCAGCACTGGTGAGTAGTGCAGTTTGATTGATTGTGCACTTGTGAGTAGTGCAGATGTGATTTGTGATATTTTATGCACTTGTGAGTAGTGCGGATTGATTGGATTGATATATTTCTGGTGCACTGGTGATTAGTGCTAATTGATGTTGTTGTGATGGCATACTGGTATTGAGTACGAGTTTTTGGTCTTTGTGGCCAGTGATTATGTTTTCACATGTGTTGGCCTGAGAGCCGGGATTTGATGTTTATAACATGAACTGATTTGGTGAACATGAGTTTTATGGACCATGGGAAAATATGTTTTGATTTTATCGGTCCACTGTTCATACTTGAATGATTTCATACTATTACTCATGTTTTATGATATGCATGCAAGTTTGTGAAAACTGGAGGGTAAGAATGTATTTTGATAAATGTTTTTATAAGAGGTCATTTTTGTCCACTCACACCTTTTCTGTTTTGTGACCCTCCAGGCCGTGGTACGACGTTCGGGACTGATCGTGAGGCAGTGGCAGCAGCAGAAATCCGCGCAAACATCCCTAGTCTGGCAAGCACTGAAGGGTAGCTTCGGACCTTTAGTTGACTTGTCAGACGGGAGCAGGACCGGGTACGGTTTTGGACGTCCAGTTGGGACGGGTCCTGTCATTAAACTCCCGAGTCTTTAAACTCAATCCAGGTCTCAATAATATCCGAGTCTTTAAACTCTGAGTCTTTAAACTCAACAGGCCTACGAGGGAAATATCAATATATCCGTGTCTTTAAACTCCGAGTCTTTAAACTCAATCCGGATCTTTAAACCCAATCTGCGCCTGTCCCCCGTCAATCACAATATCCGGGTCTTTAAACCCAATAATCAGATCCAGCAAATCCAATCAAAACCATTTGAAAACCATTTCTAAATCCATATCCAAACTCAAATTCGAAATCACCGGTCTGATGCCCTTCCGGCGTCCAGAACCGTCATTCCGAACCCAAATCCAGAATTCCACTTTTCAACTTTAAAACCAAATCTCGATTCTCGAAATCCAATTACAAAACCGAAAGCCTCGCTTATCAAACCATGTCTTAAATCCATTTATAACCATTGAAAATCGCTTATCATTTGAAATCCCAAAATCCTGGCATCATACTCAGAAATCAAGTCTTTCTCGTAAAACGTGCTGAAAAGTGTACTTTCTCGAAAAACGTGCAATTATATAAAACAGTTATAACATATTCAATAATTATGAAATCACATGTAAAACCATAAAACAAGTAACTAAAATCAATTATGCATGCTCAGTTATAGAGAAGGGGTCCACTCACAGATACCGGGCACGTCACTCGCGTCCCGAACGTCCTGCACGTTCCTCGACCTCCTCGGGGATTCCTGATCCTGTCACAAATCACCATACTACGTCACTAACACGTTAACGAAGGTTCTCCTAATTCCTCGTAAAAATCCCCGGATTCTAAACGTAACGAACCGAGACCCTAAACCTTCAACCTTGTCGAACTAACCTCAAACGACGTCCGATTAACCCGAAACCTATCCCAAAAGATCCGTTATAACATTTAGACCAAAAACCTAGTTGACAGTTTCCCCAGAAACCGCCACACGCGCCTCCACGCGCCGCCCAAAGTGGCTGCGCGTGGGCCTCACGCGTCTGCACAGTCACTGTTCATCTTCAACCTCTCGACCCGTGCACTGTTCCGGACCGGCGTGGCCGGTTCTCCGCCGTGGCCGGTTCTCCGCCGTCCGTCCACCATTTCAGTCCCTCCTTCCACCAATCACTTCGTCCTCTACCCAGCATGACACGACCCATCCCAATCCCCCCGGGATTACCATGGAATGTGTCATGCTCTCGTCTGACAAGAGGTGTCAGACAAGGGATAACCTGTTGTCACTGCCCAAACGGGCTTCCAGAGTGCGCAAGGATCGATGGAGGAGGTGTGCGATGTCGCAGTCTCTGCTGTAGTCGCTTCCGGAATCAACCTGAAGGGCATTAAAAACAAAAGATGTGAGTGGACGAAAATAAACAAGTCTGTTTAAAACATTTATAAGACATTTATGCCCCTCAGTAAAAACATAGGCATGCACCAAAAACCAATATTCACATATTTACTTAGAAATAACCATTAGGGCCTTAGCCCGGAAACCAAAGCATAGTTTCAAATCCTAAAAGTCAATCCAAGAGTTATTTCATAAATCCAGTAATATACATTTATTATTTTTCCATCTCCGGCATCCCCGATGCTTAGAGTCCCAGACGCTTGACGTCCCCGACGTCATATCTCACGGTATTAAGCAACGCGTGCTGCCCGGGATCTCACCGGGTCCATATCTCTGACATCCCTGATGTCTGACGTTCTTGACGTCTAATGATAGCAATCCTGCTCCTGGATCACTATACGGTCCGGCTGCTCTGTACAATGACCCCTCGCAGACAATGCACCATGACTTCTCTAGTGTCCCCGACACTTGGAGGAGACCAATATATATATCCTCAAATCGAGGTGGTTTTATGGAACACATTTTATTAATCATTTCCAAAATAACACAAGGGCCCTGCCCCGAATTTCCATAAAACCGTCATAAGTCCAAATAGTTGATTATCAAATCCGAAATCATTTATTCAATTCCATTTTAGGGTCCTCGACCCGAAATCACATATATAAATCAACTGGGCCCCTGGCCCGATTTCTCAAATCAACTGGGCCCCTGGCCCGATTTCTTAAATCAATTGGGCCCCTGGTCCGAATTCAATTTATCAAATCCGTAACTGTTTCATAAAATCATATCCGAACCACAATTATGGAAATCAGTGTAAATCCAGAAAATCTCGATTTACGCGCAACCCGTAAATCGCCTCGAAATGCGTGAAATCACATAAATTCACCGATATCCAAATCAAATCATATAAAAGCAATTATAACAATCATGAAACAGTTATGCATGCATCGAATTTATAAAACCAATGTCCACTCACAGACCGTTTAACCGAGCGCCTCGATACGCGTGCCATAGGCCTTCACGGGCCACACCACTATCACCGGGACTCCCAATCCTGTCCAAATCACATTAGAGGGTTACTAACCTCTTCAATAACACCCATATTCAAGTCCCGTAATTTTCCCGAATTTTTAACTATTTTAAAACTCGATTTAAAACCTTCGGACATCCCGAACAATATCGAAACAGGGTCCGATCGACACGAAACCAAGGCTAAAATGTTCGTTACATTGAATAAGACAAAAGTCATGTTGACATCACCTCGAGATTCGTGTCCACGCGCCGTCACGCGCCGCCGTGAGTGGCTGCGCGTGAAAGCCACGTGCTGCTACAGTGACTGTGAACAGTCATCGTTCCAACATGTATGACTGGTAAACGGGTCTGATTACCCGCGATCTGACCCGGCCAGAAACCTGTCAATTCCCACTTAATTTCATTAATTCAATCAGCCAAAAGGATCGACTTGTGTCTAATTATGGTTCTGTAAACTTAATTACACCCATAAATCCTTAATCCAACAATTCTCTCGAATTCAAACTCACGGTCATAACATTCGAAACTCACACAAATCATCCTGGTTTTCAAATTAAAAGATACAGAATCTTCGTATGACCTAACCAATCATTAATCCGTAGCTAATTTCAGGAATTCTTACCCGTAGATGGTCGCCCTCAAGCTCCAAATTTCCCAGAAACTGGAACCTGCGTTCATGGCCAAACCGTGATAGATACGGTTGAGTTCGTAATGAACCCAGAAGAGTATTACAGCCCTTGGTTTCATCCAAAACGCCACACATTTTAAATTCTGATTTTCCCCCAATTTTTCCAGATTTCTCCAATCTCTGTTTTCTCTCCAATTTGACAGTCCTCACTTGCCCAGAATGAATCCTCACGACTCACTCACAATTCTTTTAATCCAATTCAGCCGTTTAAAGCACCCCAAATCATTCCTCAATCCTTTGTGTAAAGTCCCCTGCACTGACCCGAAAAAAATAGAAAAACAGTGCCCATGTGTGTGCAATCAGTTGCCAGCACAATTACATGTGCAACCACAACCCAAAGCTGCCCCAAACAGTCATCAATTGTTAAACAATCCATGGGACAGATCGCACAAAACGTCCAATATCACGGCTGCTCGATCAAACAGTGCCCATGTGAAATTACCATTCTGCCCCTGTGCAGAAAATTACAAAAATGCCCCTCACGCATCCAGACCCGTAATTCGGTCATTCGGACTCCGATTGATGCGTGCCGCCTGTCTACGGATTCTGGGCATCGAGACCTTCCTAACGGTCCTCGGTCCTCGGCCATCGGACCTCCCGATCAAAAATTCAACATTTCCCCTTATTTCGTTCAAATTACGACAATGCCCTTGAACTTCCGTACATCATAACTTTCACCACGATCATCGGAATCGAACGTGCCACCTATCTATGAACTCATGACGTCCCAAACTACGTCACGGTCATCGGTCAAAGTCCGTTTGACAATCCGAATTAAAAGTAAACATTTTGCCCACGCCTAGGGGCAAAACAGTCATTTTGCACAATTTGTCCGAAATCACTCAACTAATCCCAGATTAGTCATTCTAAATCATATTTAAATAATATTAAATCCCGATACTCGGGACGGGTCGTTATATAACAACCTATTCCCCTCAACCAACCACGACAACACGGCCTCTAAACCAACGTCCCTAACTCGAACCCGTAACCTCCCAAAACTCGTTCTTCCTCCCGGCCACCCGGGTACTCCCCCGTCACGGTGTCGACCCTAAAAGACTCCTAGGGACCTACTGAACTGACCAGACCTCACCAAACACCTCGACTCAGCCCCTACCTTCACGACTATCAATTTGAATCTAAACGGCAAAACAGAGCAAGCAACAGAGTTTGAAGAAATTACCTGTGCTCAGGCCGCCGCCGTGAGCTCTGCTGGGTCTATTCGACTCTCCTCCGTCCTCATAACGCCACCACGGGTCCAATTTGACAGTTTAGTCACGGGAAGTGAACAACCGTGTACGGTGGTTCTCTGGTTCTGTCCTCCCAGTTTTCCTGAGAACTCACCCTCTCCTCACACACTCAACCTCACACGAGCTGCCCTCACAACTCACTCACTACCTCCCTCTCGATCTCTACTCACTCACTCAAACACCAAGCCACACCAACACACACGGCCAACTCTCAATTTTCTCTCAATCTCACCCTCTGTTTTTCCCTCTTCGTCGAACAAACACACACACAGCCCAAATAATTCGAATCGTGAACTTGTGTAGAAACCACTACACACACACCACACATCACAATCCCAAGGCCCAACTCAAAATATCCCAATCTCCACTGTACACTTGGCCTTATCAGATTGGCCCAATTCCCAATGCACCAAAAAGACCAAAATGCCCTTACTTGTACAAATTACTGTTTTGCCCTTACCGTTCTAGACCTGTATCTCGCCCGTCCAATGTCCGATGAAGGCATGCCGCCTGTCGTTGCACTCAGAACGACGAGATCTACCTAACGGTCCTCGGTCTACATGAAACTGACAAGTCTAGCAAAAGTCAACATTTTCCCCTTATTTTAACTAAATTACGAAAGTGCCCTCGACCTTCCGAACATCATAACTTCCTCCTCGGATGTCGGAACCGGGCGTGCCACCTGTCTACGGACTCGTGACGTCCCGAACTACGTCACGGTCATCGGTCAACGTCCAATTGACAACCCGAACTAAAAGTCAACTTTTTACCCAAACTAGGGGCAAAACTGTCATTCTCTGCTAACACCCCGAACGTAACCAACTAACCACCGATTAGACTCACTATCCGTTACTAATCACTTTGCTAATCCCGACTCTCGGGACGGGTCGTTACAGCGGTGTCGGTACGTGACAGGACCTATCCCAATCCCCCTGGGATTAATGCGGGATGACCATACTCCCGTCTGACACGAAGTGTCAGAAAAGGAATATTTCCAACCTTTGCCCTCTCGGGCTATCAGAGTACGCCAGGATCCGGAGGAGGTATATGATATCTCGGTCTCTACTACAGTCCACATCCGCTATCAACCTGAAGGGCAGTCAAAACATTAAAAGATGTGAGTGGACAAAACAAAGAGTTTATAAAACATTTTAACGAAGACATTTGTACCCTTCACTAAAAAGTATGCATGCATTCGAAAACCATTTATCAAACCGTTCATTAGGGCCTTAGCCCAAAATCGAAAATGAAACCGAATACACGGGCCATTGCCCAAATTCATACGGGACTCAGCCCAAATCATGTATACATCACACATCATATATCGTATATCATATATCACATATCATATATACATATAATCACACAACCAAGCCTGTCACGGTTTCCAAAGCTACGCGCATGCTACCGGGGTCTCAACCCAAGTCTTTCAGGGTTCAAGGTTAAAGTCCGTAGACCAATGACCCGTCCTGAGGTTAAGATCCAAGCCTTTCTGAGAGTAAGGAACCCAACTGGGGGGCGACTCCACTCAGTCGGTGCTCAGCGACTACTCCGGGGTCCACCCAGGCCAACGACCCTTCCCGAAGGAGATAATACAAGTAAAGGAAGGTATATGAATATACATACATATATATATATATATATATATATATATATATAACGAACTCATTCGTGCCATTCATATACATATAGAAAACATTTTTAGAACCTTTCAAAAGATTCATGCCCGGTTCCCATAAACCGTCATGAATCATAAAGACCTTTCAAGGGTTCATGCTGGTTCCCATAAACCGTCATGAACCTAGAAATCCATTAGGGTCCCCGACCCGAAATCATCAATGTAAAGTAACTGGGTCTCATGCCCGATATCTCAGGGTCAGTCACGACTCCGATCGTAGTGATGCGTGCAACCATCCATCCAGGACCGCCCTCAATCCTAGTATGTCGCCTTGAACGAATCAACCGACGCGACCACCACAAGATCATAGTGCACTTATCACCGATCGATATCCTGAACCGTCAGCACTTCGAAGTCGAGCCTCCATCGGCTGCCCGACCACAGGTCGTGCATCGTGACCTCTCCGATAGGAACATATCCCAATCCGGAGGGGAACGTCGTATCGTCGGTCGCCGTGCACAAAGCACTCGCCGCGACCACGATTCAGACCCGTAGGTCATAAATAGAGCCACATGCCTAAGACAAAACCAAATCGGCCTTATGCCCGAGTTTATCCTTTTGAAATTCAAAACCATTTCATAGAACCCAACAAAGAAAGTACAAAACCGTATTGGCACCGTATAAGGCCAAAACCTCGAAATACGTGCCAATACGTAACCACACTCAAATACACTCATGGCATCACCAAACAAGTATTAAAACATATAATAAACATTTATGCATGCATGTCAGGACCCGTCCCAAATATCACCTCGATACCCGGGATGAACCCTGCTCCCATCTGACAATCACACCTAAAGTACCAAAATAACCTCAAACACAACCATAAGCATAACTATCAGACAAGGGAGAAATATAATACAACCGTAATTCAGAGCATAGTTTATACAAAACAGGCACAAAATCCTACTAGGTTAATCTCGCAACGGAAGGACATAGATAACCGGGCCCATTTTGACAGGACCCGTCCCCGAAGGACATAGATAACCGTGCCCGGTCCTGCTCCCGTCTGACAAGTCAACTGAAGTTCCGCAATTGCCCTCAGCACTTGTCAAACAAGGGATAATTGTACCTGTGCTCACTCATGCCTCCACCTCCCGATCAGCCTCGACCATCGTGCCACGACCTGGAGGGCCAATAAAACATCAAAGGTGTGAGTGGACAAAAATAAAGGTTAGAAATACATTTATCAAAATACAGTCTTACCCTCCAATTTTCACAAACATGCATGCATATCATAACTCATAAATCAAATAATATGAATATAAATCTCAAACATCAATAAAAACATAGGATCCAGGTCCAATATAGAGTCATGTTATCCCTGCAACGCGTGCAAATCAATAGGCTCAAGGACCGCTCAAATCCCGAGCATCCGCCGCTGTGAACACATCACCAGCCGGAAATCCAGGTCGTCATGAACATATCACTGACTAACCTCCATATAATCCAGCACATCTGGTCTGAGTCGAGCCTCCATTTGGCTGCACGACAACATACCGTGCTACGTGACCTCTCCGGGGTAAACACTTCCATCCCGGAGGCGAGCGTTATCTCCAGGGTCTATTTCGGGGGGAAACATATTCCACACCGAAAGCCCTCATATATCAGCATCCCGGAAACCAGTGAAAACAATTGCATTTCATATCAAAACCATTTTTGAACTGGGCTTTAAGCCCAAAAACACTTTTCTCAAATCCATAAATCAATCCACACAAACCTGCGAAATCACAATCTCATTTACGACATAAATTCATCAAATCCAATATCAGACTCATAATCCGAGTCAAAATCAAGTTCAAACCCCGAGCCTTAGCTCAAATATCAGTTTCAAAGTTTTCTCGAAAAACGTGCCCAAAAGCATATAAAATAATATAATATTTCAAAAATACTATAATATTCCCAAAAATCCAGAAATCATCATATCGAAGCATCAATCATACCAAATCATTTCAAATCATATTATAAGGCATTTAAAACATATATGCATGCATTCAGGGTAGAAAACAAAAGCCCACTCACACACCGTCCAAATCGCTCGCTTTCCGAGCTGCACGTGTTTCCGTAATTTTTGATATTTTCCAGGAATCCCGAATCTTGTCCAAAATCATTACTCAGGGTCACTAAGGGCTCAATTTACATCATATTAATTTCTCATAATTTTCTGGGAATTTAATATTAATTTAATACGTAACATAAACCTTCGGAACCTCGAAACCTTATCGAGACAGCGTCCGATCGACTCGCAACCAACACAAAAAAAGTTCGTTACATTAAATAGGACAAGTTTCATGTTGAACTCACCTCGGGATTCCCCCTTACGCGCCCCCACGCGCCACCGTGAGTGGCTGCGCGTGGGTGCCACGCGCCTGCTACAGTACCCATCACTGTTGTCTTCTCGACCCGATTGCCTGGTAAACAGGTCTTTTAACCCGCGATGCAACCCGATCCAAACTCCATCAATTCTGCATCATTTCTTACAATTCAAGCTTCTAATGCTAGAGTTTAATCTTGAATTTAAGATCTGCAATGTCACTTACCAGCGTCAGTACCTCAATCCCTTCGATCAAACTCGATTTTGCGAAGAACACTACCCACTGTTCATCATCCAGTCGTCCCAAATTCTCACTTGTTTCCTTCAATTGACGCATCAAGAAGCATCGTGGAGTTCTAATAAACGTATTTCCACGATCAATTTCAAGGTTCCATGTCCTCAATTCCACGATTAAAACTCGAGCATTTCAAGTTTTCCCATTCTCTGTTCTAGAGCAACCTGACTCGAATTCTCTTCAATTTTCATTGGGTTCCACTCGTTTTCATCTCAGGGAGCTAAAGGTAACATCAATTTCACTCAAAAACCCCCCACGACATCGAATTCGATCCTAGCTTCCTCATAGGTATTTTCGGGTTTTTCTGGGTTTCCTTTCATGGGTTTACCCGTCATCCTCCTTCGTTTTAATCCTCCTTGTTTCCCCCCTCAATCTCAAATATTCAATTTGGGCTGTGGCTGCTGCTGGTGAGATCGATCAAGGGACATGGTCTCTGTTTTTCTTTGTTATGCTAATTTTATGTTAATTTACTCAAACAATTATCCATTCAAATGCATTTAATTAATCACATGCCACTAATCTTGTTCACTAAGTGACAGATGTCACTTAGGCAGTACATCCTCATCCACCTAGATATGAATCAGCCACATAACCGTCCTACTCACTTGCTGTGGCAAATTTTACCATTTTACCCTTGTCACAACAAATTACCAAAATACCCCTAGCCTTTGCAGACCCATAACCTTCACGTCCGAACTCCGATTGACGCATGCCGCCTGTCTACGGATTCAGCGTCACGAGACCTATCCAACAGTACTTCCGAAAAGTCCAAAACATGTCCCGATCAAAAAGTCAACTTTCGGCCCCTTTTGGCCAATTTACCGAATTACCCTCAAACTTCCGCACGTCATAACTTTTTCCTCGAATGTCGAAATCGGGCGTGCCACCTGTCTATGAACTCGTGACGTCCCGAACTACGTCACAGTCATCGGTCAAAGTCTGTTTGACTGCTCGAATAAAAGTTAACCGTTCGCCCAATTCCGGGGGCAAAATCGTCATTTTTCTTCAACATTTCCAAATTCTTCCCTTGTTAAATATCCGGGTCATTACACGTTTGCCCTGATTTGGCCTCCGACCACCCAGGCCATCCCCCGTCACGGCACCACACTCAGACGACTCCTGGGACCTTCAGGAGTCTCAACCTAACCTCCAAAACCCTCGACTCTAGCCCAAAGTCCACGACTTTTGAAAACACGAAAACGGAAAAATAGGGGATTCGATGCTTACCTTCGAATCGTCCACCGCCGTCTGCACCGTCGTGTACCACGGTGTCCAGAGAGTCCTATACCGTCGTCCTAGCCTCCTATTAGCTTGGATTGAACCACAACACGGCACAACCACCGTCAATCTCTCACGGCCTCCTCTGTTCTCTGAAAACTCAGCATCACCACCGCCGTGTTCCTTGCACGATCTCACCCCCAAATTCCGATCACCAACTTCCTCTCTTCTCTCTGCTACTCTCACAACTCACATGACTCTCACACACGCACAGAATCGATCACAAACTCTCACTTCTTCACTCTCTGTTTTCTGTGTAAAATGCCCAAAATACACGGTTTGAAACGTTTTGTGGCCGTGTACATTTTAGACAAACCCAGAACCCTCTGGTGTCCATCCACGTGTCCCAAATTCCATGGATCAGTACTAAATATCTAAGCCCACTCAGCCACTTGTTCCTATCTGATTGGGCCTAAGAGAAAAAGACCAAAATGCCCCTAGGTTTAGAAATTACCTTTTTGCCCTCGAACTTTCCAGACCCGCAACTATTTCGTCTGACGTCCGATGACAGCGTGCCGCCTGTCGTTGTATTCAGGACGTCGAGACCTATCTAACGGTCCTCGGTCTACGTGAAAATCACAAGTCCACTAAAAAGTCAACATTTTCCTCGATTAGTCGAAATTACGGTAACCCCCTCAATCTTCCGAACGTCATAACTTTTCCTCCGATTGTCCAAATAGGACCTGCCACCTGTCTACGGACTCGTGACGTCCTAAACTACATCACGGTCAATGGTCAACACTCATCCAACCTGTAAATCAAAAAGTCAACTTTTGACACACTATTCACAAGGGCAAAATTGTCCTTTAATACAAATCTTTTACAAAATTACATTTATACCCTTCTCGAAGGTACGGGTTGTTACAATGCACCAATTTAGAAAACAAGATCCACTCACAGACCGTCCGAGCTGCCGCCTCGATTTGCGTGCTATACTGCTCTCCCGAGCCAATCACCGTCACCGGGACTCCCAAACCTGTCTAAATCGTAATATAAGGTTACTAACTACTTAATTAATCTCCCACTAAAGCCCAGTAATATTCTGGAATTTTTAAATATTTTAAATCCTGATCCTAAACCTTCCGATGCCCCGAACATTATCGAGACGGTGTCCGATCGACACGAAACCAGTCCCAAAATGTTCATTACGTCGAATAGAAGATTTCACGTGTTGAAAACATCCTCAAATTGTCACTCACACGCTCACACGCGCCCTAGGAAGGTTCATGCGCGTGAGATCCCGCGCGCACTGTTCATCGTCTTCCCAATGGCCGAACCGGGTTTTTCCTGCAATTGAACCGGTCTGGATCGGTTCAAGGCCATAACTGGTCCATTTTCGGTCTATTTCAATCTATTTTGATTTCTAAAGTTTCCTAACCTCAAACCTAGTTTTTCTAGGCAATAAAAACACAGAAAAACCGAAGGAAATTGTACCTTCAAGATCGATCATGGCGGTGGCGGGTTCTTCCGCCTTTCACCGCCGTTCCTGGTCGTCCAAGCCTTCGAAAACAATCCCAAGCTTCTCCTAATGTCCCCAGAAGAATAACCCAATCCTTAGGTTCGATTAAAATGTACTAAAAACCGATATCCAAAATTTGAAAAAAACTTACCTCGCGGGTTGACTCTCCCCGCCGTGGCCACCACCGTGAGCCACCGTCCCTGTCTTCTCAGTCCTTCAGGTCAGTCACTCCTCACATAGTCACACACAAGCACAGAGGTTCATGGTGGTGAGGTGTGTGTTTGTTTTGAAAATGGGAAAATGTAGGAATGGTGGTTCGGGTTTGGATGAAGAAAAGAGAAGAAGATGATGATATTGATCAGAGGAAAGGAATTGGACGGTGGGGATGCATTTGTGTGATGGAATGGAGGGCCAAGATTGAGAGAGAGATGGGTGAAGATATTATAAAATAATCAAAACCCATTATTTTAATGTTAATCCCACCAATCAACAATTAGATCCACTTTTTGGGGTAAATGACCGATTGGATGAGTGACACTTGTCACTCATCCATGGGTCCCACCAAAATATCTGCCCAATAAGATATTGCCAAGTGTCTTTGCCTCGAAATGCATGCAATAGTGAAATCGACCTTCCGTGATCCATAACTTCCCCGTTCGAAGTCCGATTTCAGCGTGCCGCCTGTCTACGGATTCGTATCGTCCCAATCTACGTAACGGTCCTTGGCTCTCGGCCATTAGACCTCCCAAGTCAAAAGTCAACTATTTACCCCTTGTAACCAAAATTACCAAAATGTCCTTGAGCTTCCGAACGTCATAACTTCTTCCTCTAATGTTGGAATTGAATGTGCCACCTTTCTATGAACTCGTGACGTCCCGAACTACGACACGGTCATCGATCAAAGTCCATTTGACCGCCTGAACGAAAAGTCAACGTTTTGCCAACGCCTAGGGGCAAAACAGTCATTTTGCATCGTTCGTCTGATTTCGTCCAACTAATCACCGATTAAACTCACTAATCATGATTAGTCACTAATCATGATTAGTCACTAATCTAATCTTGGAATTCGGGACGGGTCGTTACAGTACGAGGGTCTTGTTCGTCCTTCCTTGCAGCTATGATTTATGAGTTTCGTTTCGGCTTGCGGTTCAGATCGGACTCTGTTCCAGATCTGGTGGGAGTCCCAAATCAAACTAATGTTCTTTTGGGTGCAACGGTGGTCCTACTTCGACGATGGTGAGTCTTTCGACCACTTCGATGCTATGATGTGGGTTGCGTACATGGAGGTTGCGACAATAGTTTTGGCAGTGGCTGCTGTCAGGACCCACCCCTAATCCCCCGGGATTAAGGGCTAAATCCCGATCCCGTCTAACTTACGCATAACACGAAGGCTAAACTAACGTCCAACCTTCATGTGACACGTAAGTCGGACAAGGGATTCACGATCCGACCGTACCGAAGCTTCCGGACTTCCTAGAGTGTGGCGAATCTACTGTGGATCTTGCATGTGATGTCTCCATCTCTCTCGATCAACAGCCCGCGCCCTAACAACCTGGAGGGTATCGAAAACAAGAAAAGACTGTGAGTGGAAAAAAATAAAGTATAATTTAGAAAACAGTTCAATAAAACAATTACATTTATACCCTCCACGCAAAAACCAATGCATGCATATCAATTCAAGTCATGAAACCACTCCAATCAAAAACCATCCACGAAAAACCGTTTGAAAACCCGTATCAAAACCATTATTCAAATCCAGGCCTCAGCCTCAAATCACAAATCAATCTCAAATCCGGGAACTCAGTCCCAAAATTCGTCAAATCCACTTCATCTGGGCCATTGCCCAAAACATCAGAAAACTAGTGAAAAACATCAATCATACAAGTTTACTGGATCTCAAGTGCGCCCGAGTCTTTAAACTCAAAACACAATGCGCAAATAGCCAGGCCTTCCCGGGATATCCGAGTCTTTAAACTCAAAACACGATCACAAGCCTCGGGGGGTATCATTATCACCGAGTCTTTAAACTCAAAGCCATACCGAGTCTTTAAACACAAAACATCAATCCAGGGCCCTCCCCCCGTAAATCAATCCGAGTCTTTAAACTCAAAACCAGATCCAGTGGGTTTTCTTTTCTATCCGGGTCTTTAAACCCAAAACCATTTTCCATTCAATCAGTGAAAACCATAGAAAATCCATCTCCGAATTCGCAACAATGATTCCGTAAGCCGGCATCCTGAACCACTATCCCGAACCCAAATCCAGACTTCCTTTCCAAACCTCGAAAACCAAATCCCAAAACAGCCTTTCGGAAATCACAAGAGCTGGCTCCAAGCCCGAAATCACTTTTCCAAAATCCATTTTAAAGCCTTGAAATCAAATCATCTTTCCAATCCCGAAATCAAAGCATTAAAACCATCGTCAAATCATAAGAGGAAGCGAAACCTAGTAAAACATGATTTTTTTTTATTTCCTCGAAAAACGTGCAAAAACCATAACCCATCACAATCATAAATCAAATAATAGAATCAAGTATAGAAAACATATAAAAACATATATGCATGCATCAAGAGTTAGAAAGCAAAGTCCACTCACAGACCATTCCGACGTCGCCTCGATACGCGCCCACTTGTGCCGTCCCCGGCCATTCCGTTATCCTCGGCTTTCCCGAACCTGTCCAAAGCCCACAACGAGGTTACTAACTACTTCACAAAAGTCCTACTCAAGTCCCATAATTTTCTCGAACTTCTATGCGTACTTTCAACGGGACCCTAAACCTTCGACCCCGCAGAACTAACCCGAAACTACGTCCGATCGTCCCGAAACCTATCCCAAAAGATTCGTTACAACAATTAGACTCAAAACCTAGTTGGACACTTCCCCAGATAACACCGCATGCGCCCCCACGCGCCGCCCAAAGTGGCTGCTCGTGGGCCTCACGCGCCTGCACACAATCACTGTTCACCTTCTTCTTCGATGGTCAGACCGGTCTGAACCGGCGTGACCGGTTCTCTACCTTCCTGCAACCGTTTCTGCTCCTTGTTCCGCCAGTAGCTTCGTCTCCTTCTTAGACATCGATTCCCCTCAACCAAACACGACATCAAAGCCTCTAGATCAACAACCAGACTCGAACCAAAAACCACCCGAAACCCCTGTTTCTTAATCCGGCCACCCGTGCATCCCCCCTTCACGGCTGCACAACCAACAGCTTCCTAGGGACCTAGTGAACCTCTTAGAACCTACAGAACACTTCGACTCGTCCTCAAACTTCACGACTTCCAATTTGAAACCAGATGGCAAAACAGAGCAACTAGGGAAATTCAAGAGATTACCTGCCTATCGATTGCCGCCGTGCTCACCGTCACGTTCCCTGGAGTTCACAGAGCCGTCCTAGCTTCCCCTCGAGTCCAATTGATCAACTTGGTCACTGAGGTTTGCACCACACCCTCGACACCTCTCTGTTTCCCTGAAACACTCGCACCCTCCTCACAAATAAACACTTCACCTCTCAGTCTTCTCAACACAACCCTGCACTTTGATCACACTCACACACCCAAGAACTCACACATTCACTGCAACCCGATCAATTCCCTCTCAAGCCCCAGTCTCTGTTTTTCAAAACACAAACACAAGCACGACTCACCCGTTTAATTTGCACCGTGCAACATCCTAGAACCCACTACACACACACCACGTGTCCACAATCCCATGGTCCCCTCTAAAAAATATCCAATCCCTCCTGTACACTTGTCCTCATCTCTTTTGCACAAATCCCAATGCACCAAAAGATCAAAATGTCCCTTGTGAGTCAAAATTACCATTTGCCCTTCGTCGTTCTAGACCCGTAACTTGCTCGTCCTACGTCCGATGAAAGCATGCCGTCTGTCGTTGAACTCAGGATGACGAGATCTACCTAACGGTCCTCGGTCTACATGTAAAAACTCTATCGTACGAAAAGTCAACTTTTCCCCTATTTTATTCAAATTACGGTAATGCCCTCAACCTTCCGAACATCATAACTTCCTCCTCGGATGTCGGAATCGGGCGTGCCACCTGTCTACAGACTCGTGACGCCCCGAACTACGTCACAGTCATCGGTCTATGCCCAATTGACCGCCCGAACTCAAAGTCAACATTTTGCCCAAACTAGGGGCAAAATCGTCATTCTACTCCAAAGTCCAAAAGTACCCAACGAACCACCGATTAACTCAGTTAATCCGTCACTAATCACTTCACTAATCCCGACTCCCGGGACGGGTCGTTACAGCTGCGCTGTTGACCGAGGCGGTGGCAGCTTTGTCGACGGCTATAACTGCGACCTTCGGTTCTCACTTCGTTGGTGTTGATATGGTGGTGTTGGTTACTGTATCTGATGTATAGGATACTGTGGTTATCCTTGTTCCTGTTTTGCTTCGGGCAGATTGGGTGGGGATTTGGTTAGTCTTAGCCCCTGGTTTGGGTTGGGCCTTGTTTAGTTTAAGTTCTAATCTCTTGTTTGGTCTTGAGTTTTGAATTTGAACAATTTTTTGGATTATAGTTTTGCTTGATCCATGTTAAGTCTAGTGCTTTTGTTTATGAGTTTATTTGTGGGGGTATTTCTTAGGTTTCTTGTTTTTCCCGAGGGATGTCTCTTGTAAACTTGTAATTTTATATTTTTTTGAATGATACTATTTACCTATAAAAAAGTATTTTATCCTTTTACATTAGGAGTGAATATGTAAGTTTAATTCTTATACACAAGCATCCAAATCTCAAAGTAGGCTGAAAATTTGAGTCTCGACGTGATGTGGGTGAGGTTCATTCTTATTGAATATGTAGTACTCATAATTCTCATGACATATACTGACCTATCATGTGTCCCGTATGAATGAGGTTATCCTTATACATAAGAATAAAATTTACATACACTATTCAGTAATTTTTTTATTATAGAAAATACGATAATTCATTAAGCATGATAAGAAAATCGTAAAAAGTTTAGGCGGTCCAATGAGTGTAGTTTTATTAAAATCTTATCAAGATTTTTAATCTGGTTAAAAAAAAGAATATCACGCACACAAAATTTCAAATATCTAGAATTTTCTAATAATAAATCACAAATTAAATTCGTAGCTCCTCAAATTATAGAACATCCACGTTGAAGCAATCTCAAACTTTGCCAATCGATTAGCTACATCATTAGCTTTTCTCCTGGTGAATCGAAATTTAACGAACTCCAACTCGTGAGCAATGAAAATACGTGGTGTCATTTAGAATTGGGCCGGGTCAAACTCTGAACAATCGTCTAATCACTGTGTAATCTCATCTCCACCCCCAATCTCCCTCGAAAGATGATCGGATTCAGACAAAGAACAAATATTACTAATATATGCATGTAGGAATAGGGCCAAAAAATAATTACTAAAATACAATTTTATTTTACCGCCGATGTCGATAATTTTCCTGTCTATCTCTGTAGAGATAGCCAACAAACAATCTCCCTCCACCTCCACCACATGTAATCTCATCTCCACCCCCAATCTCCCTCGAAAGATGATCGGATTCAGACAAAGAACAAATATTACTAATATATGCATGTAGGAATAGGGCCAAAAAGGGCCAAAAAAAAATTACTAAAATACAATTTTTTTTTACCGCCGATGTCGATAATTTTCCTGTCATCCATCTTTAATTTAATTTTGTTTAGGGTATCATCCACAGTTCCATGCCAAGAGGGAAAAAAACAAATTAAGAAGATGGTATATTCTCAAATGTGACAAAAAAAATGAACCCAAAATTTATTACAAACCTACATAGATAATTCTTGGGACAATACATCATCTCTTAATTTGTTCAGCAGCTGCAAATGGTTTGTTGATACACAAAATTTTTTTTTGGTAAGCTAATAACAAAAGAATAAATTAACAGGTCAATGCCAAAGTGAGCCCATCGCATTTAATAATGATACTTCATTGTCGTATAAAAAAAGAAAAAAAGAAAAATTGGAGCAATAATTCCTTAATTTTACCTTAATTGTAGCAATCATTCATGAACTTTAATTTTATAATTTTTTTTTCGTCCCTGAATTTTTTCATAATAGTTAATTTCAACTTTCCGTTAGAAATTTGAGCAGAATTCGTTAAAAATTAAAGGCAAAATCATCCATTCATGTTTTTAATAAAAAAGAAAAATTAGAGTAATAGTTCAGACCTTTACCATAATGTTAGAAATCGTTCATAAACTTCAATATTGTTTTGTCTATCCTTAAACTTTATTATAATAGTTGATTTAATTAATTCCTCCGTTAAATATTAGTTTTTTCCATCCTTAACTTTTCTATCCTAAGTTCTTGTTTTGTTTTTATCTCTATGCTTTTCATAAAATTAGTCGCTTTACTATTTGTGTGTATTCGCTTTACTATTTGTGTGTACAATGATAATATGACATAAAATAATTAAGGAATAAAAAACAAAAACTACATGCAAATATAACGCCATAACGGGTATATTTATATATTTAAAAACTAACCTAGTAACAAGAAATATTTAAATTAATAAAATAAAGGAAATGAAATATTTCATCGAAGTACCATTTGAAAAAGAATGGATTAATTTTTGCCGGATTTTGACTAAGATGGAACCGGAAAAAAACTAATATTGAAGTTTAGATACGATTTCAAACATTATGGTAACTTTTAGGGATTGTTGTTCCAATTTTTCTTTTTTTATTAAACTTAACATAAACATTTAACATTAATAGATGATTTTGTCCTTAATTTTTAATGGATTCCTTTCAAGTTTTTAATGAATGAACGAAATTAACTATTATTTTAAAATTTAGGGATATAAAAAAACTAAAATTGAAGTTTACGGACATTTTCTAAAATTAGGGTAAAGTACCTTTAGGAACTGTTCCTCCCATTAAAAAAAGAAGATATTTCATTGTAATTTTTTAATTTTATTTATTTATTATCATACTTTTGGTATCCAAAGAATTCAATGCCCGAGAACAATTCGAATATCTAGATGAGAGATCCCTAATTATTGCATCTCTTAATAGGCACGAACCCAAAATTTGATGACGAGGTGGGTTAAATTTTAATATGAAATTTTAGTAAAATTCAACAATACGAGTGAAGCTAATTAATAATAAGAAGAAAAATATATACTTAAACGGAAGTCATAATCTTTGAAATCTCCATAACACAACTAAGTAACAAATATCACAATTATTCATTGTTTGAGGGGATAAAGAGTTAGTATAATGTTGGCCAATTTAAGCGAGTAGCTGACCTGAATATTTGCGAATTGCATAATGTACAAATCATTAAACTTTAAATACTGAAAATAGTAAATTTATGTTATTGCATTATAGGTGTATTATAAGAACAGGACAACCTAACATTTATCTAGTTGGTTGCGTATAAAAATAATAATAAAAAATATTGAAATAAGTTAATTTCTAAATTAGACGAGGACTTTCCTATCAACCGTTTGAGTAGATATTCGATTAAGACACATTCAAATATTTTCAGACAAATAAATTATTTTACATTAAGTATTTAAATTAATGAAGGAGGTATCTAAATTCAATTGTAATTGTAATATTTAGAATTTTTGTTTGTAATTTGTAATATTTGTGTTGTTTTACATCTCATTTTAAACGAATGTATCTCTTCATTTCAATTTAGAAATTTTTTAATATACATATGGTATTTAATGGAATCCATTCATATCTTATTTTGTATCTTCATATTTTATTAATAATTTCCCTTATATAAATAAAAGTTTAGCCCCAGTCACCCAAACATATGAACTTTGACCACGTAAAATGGTGGGCTGGTGTGTGTGAATGGGTTGATGCATAACAAAATAATTTCTCTTATAATGAATGAGTGGGTTGATGGATCACAAAAAAATAGTTGGGTTAGTGTGTATTAGAATATGTAAGCTAATGTGTCTAATGGGTTAAGAAAATAGGATTAAAATTTTTGGATGAGCTAAATTATTGAATTGGTGTGCTAATTTCAAATTGGCATGCATTGGCCCGTGCCTGTCTCCTAATCACCCGACTTAGTGGGATCCGGTAGAGCCTGTTCCAACGAGACTTCCTGCTACTATGATAGTTCACCTTGTACAATAATTTGAATATCTCTCATCTGGATATTAAATTATTTGAAATACATTAAAACAGCATAGGGTAATTTTTTTTTCCCACAAAACAACAAAGTGTAATTCAAACACAATAATTAACACTCAAATTTCTTTATTTGCGCAACTTCAAAAATAGAAGATAAATCTTTCTTGAAATTTTTGGAGCTGTATATATAGATAACTCTCATGTTGTTGGAGGGAGAAGGATCTGGCTAGCTTATTTCAGAAATTTAAAAGAAACAAAACTTAAATATTTTATTAAACAATAGAAAAGGCAAGTGCATCCAAAAAGAAAAATTGAAAAGGAAAGTCTATAAAGGATGTTTAAGGTAAGACTAATTATACACACCGTTTCACAGCCTCTCTCTAACCAAGGCGTCGCTGTGCAATCTACAAAACAGTGATGCGCTTCAGGAAAAAGGCCTCTGCCTGACCATAAGGTGTGCCTCGAAGCAAGAACCATTCTATTCGCAACGGAGGAGCTTCCCTTTGCATCTTGAATTTTTCCCCACCTATGGTTCAATGATGGATTTTTTTCGAGCACGTTATGGACAACTTCAAGACAAGTTTATTGGGAGGGAAGGGGTGTTCTTATCTTCATAAGCAATTTTCCAGCGAGAGAATGTAAGATGCAAAGGGAACTGTAGGGGAGTGCTATTGAAATTTCCCTCGATTGAAACTTAGGTCCGTAGGTTGCAAACTACTGAACATAGAATGTAAACCCTCGAATGGGATAAAGGCAAATCAACGGAGGCATAAGAAGACAAATGACTTTTGATCCCCCCCCCCCCCCCCCCTGGTGGCTATATTTCTTCGCCTTCTGATTATTTTTTTGGGCGCTCGATATCTGCTGTTCATTCATCTTTATATTCATATTAACAATTAAATAAAAATTGATGAAAAAATTTCTAATTCGGACACGTATCTTATACTGGGGCTGTCGGAATGGTTGCAAATTAGTAATTGAGTTAACATTATCCCGTAATTAGAATAAGAAAATATCAAAAGTCATTTGTCTTCTTATGCCTCCGTTGATTTGCCTTTATCCCATTCGAGGGTTTACATTCTATGTTCAGTAGTTTGCAACCTACGGACCTAAGTTTCAATCGAGGGAAATTTCAATAGCACTCCCCTACAGTTCCCCAAAAGCACGACATAAATATAGATATTATAAATGAATATCTAGTATGCATTCGGAGAATATTAAGGTGATACAACACATAGTTGCACATAGTTGCGCACCCCCAAACCGTCCCAACAAATGGACAATTCAAGAGTTGGTCAATTGCACACCCATGCATTATGCGTCCAAATGCGCATCAAACTGATTCTCAAACGGATCTAAGGTTTTTCATGCAATTTCATTATACGAAGCTAAGAAAACTCGATTAAATTTGCATAAATGATTATGAAATATCAACATATTTCATTCCATCGGAACTACCTAAATAAATAATGATAATAGCACAATAAATTCACAAATACAAACATATATTAATTTGCATATCACAGAGTTTACAATTTTCTAATTTCCTAGCATAATTTCTATTTTCATAATTTCCTAACATATTTTCTATTTTCTAATTTCCTAACATTTTTTTTTTATTTTCCTAACATTTTTTTCTAATCTCGTAACATATTTTCTAGTTAATTTCCTATAACATTTTCTAATCAATTTCCTAATTTCCTAAAATATTTTCTAATTTCAAAATTTCCTCCTAAATCGCATAATGTAAAAATTTATACACAATTATTCCCAACCTATATACAACTTCTAAATTTTTTTCACAATTTATAAACAACTTCCTAACAAAATAATTCTTACAAAAATTAAAGGAAAAACGACATAAAAGACCTCAAACTATAGGAGTCAAAACAGACTCATATCCAAACTATTACAATTTTCAAATAACTACCCAAACAACATGACCACCCACATTTAACTACCTCCGTCAGGTTTCCCATCCATCTGATCGTCAAAGTGCCACGGGTAAAAAAATTTGCCCAATCAGCGACTGATGTGGCAAAAAACCGAGGGGTATTTTTGGAAATTTCCAAAAAATCAATTAATACCCACAAACTCTAAAACCCAAATCTAATTCCCAGCCTCCCTCCCTCCCAAAGATCTCACGCATCTCCTAGTTCCATTTAGATGGGGGATTGGGAGTGGGAAAGATTCTAAAATTTCACGTAGCTCTTAGAGGGCGACGATAGGCACTTGTGTGATTGTGGAGGAAACTTCTCAGCTCCTGGACATGGTGGTTTCTGCTAGAGAGTCTCAATCTGTTGTTTTTCTGATACATGGGATAGGCACCAGGGTTGTTAAATAACGAGCACTTGAGATTTTGCAGAAACATCCACTAGTTAGCCAAGTATGAACATGAGAGTCCAATGAATTACGGTTGTTGACATGACCCGTCCCAACTGGACTTTGATAACCGTGCCCGGTCCTGCTTGCGTCTGACAAGTCAACTGAAGTCCCGAAACTATCCTTCAGCACCTGTCAGACCAGGGATAACTGCACTGATTTCCGCTCATGCATCCGCCTCTCGATCAGCCTCGAACGTCGTGCCACGGCCTGGAGGGTCATCAAAACAGGAAAGGTGTGAGTAGACAAAAATAATATCATTTAAAACACATTTATCAAAACACATCATTTACCCTCCAGTTTATCAAACCATGCATGCATAGAATCAAACATCACCAACTTTCCAGCCAAATCACATGAAAACATTAAATCCCGGCTCTCAAGCCCAAATGCCATTTAAATCATTTTATAAAGCAATTTTATCATACAATAAAGCATATAACTTGGGAATTACACATCCGAGGATCTGTTGGGAATTACACATCCAGAGTCGTCATCCTTCTGGGAATTACACATCCAGCCTCACCGAGAATTACACATCCGGTCCCTCCGAGAATTACACATCTGGAGTCCTTCCAGGAATTACACATCTGGAGTCCCTCCAGGAATTACACATCTGGAGTCACTTCGGGAATTACACATCCGAAGTCTACCCAGGAATTACACATCTGGAGGCATCAAACATCAATATACAATCAAAATCATTCTTTCAAAATCATCATTAAAACCATGCCAAAACCATTTATCACGGGGCCACTGCCCAAATCTCATTTCTCATTTCTCTTAAATCCGTAAAATCATTAAATAATTCAATGCACGTAAATCCGTAAAATCAAATCCGAAAAACAATCAATTCCATCAAATCATCTTTAACTCACAATATTCACAACATCCTTTTAATATCCCGAGCCTAGCCCAAAATCATCAATTCCACGCAAATCCGTACAACCGCAACCGAAGTTTCCATTTACACATAAATCCGTAAAATATCTGAAAAACATTACAAATCCATTAAATCAATTTTCCAACTCATAATCCAAGTCAAAACCAATCACAAATCCCGGGCTTTCGCCCAAAACAGCCATTTCACATTTTCTCGAAAAACGTGCTCAAAACACCGATTAAAATAATCATTAAATCCAGAAATAATCATATCAAACCATTGCAATTCAAATAATGCCATAAATCATGTAAAACATTTCACTATGCATGCATATCAGTTTATAAAACAAACGTTCACTCACACACCGTCTAAACCGCTCGTTTTCCGAGCTGTACGCTTTTCTGTAATTTCTGAAATTTTCTAGGAACCTCGAATCCTGTCCAAAATTATTACCCATGGTCATTAATGACTTAATTAACATCATACTAATTCCCCATAATTTTTTCGGGAATTAAATATTAATTAAACACGTAACGTAAACCTTTGGACACTCGAAACAATATCGAAACGGTGTCCGATTAACTCGAAACCAAAGCCAAAATGTTCGTTACATTGCATAGAACAAAAGTCGTGTTGAACTCACCTCGGGAATGGTGCCCATACGCCCTCATGCGCCTCCGTGAGTGGCTGCGCGTGAAAGCCACGCACGTGAATAGTGTTGTCTCCTTCACCCGTATGTCTGATAACCGGACCCTGCAACGACCCGTTTAGTTCTCTATCAATTCAACATCGTTTTTGACAATTCAAACGTCCATTAGCATCAAAATAGGTTTAATTAAGGATCTGTGGACTCAATTACATTCAAACTTACCTCAATCCTTCAATTCGATCTCGAATCCTCGAAAAACAGTCGAACTCTGTTCATCGTCCAATCTCCATCAATTATCCTTGTTTTCCTTCAATTGACGCATCAGGGAGCTTCGTGGGATTCTCTTAAATATCTTTGCAAGTTCAATTTCATCGTCCCATGTCTCAAATCTCATGACTCAAGCTCGAACATCCAACATCCTCCCTTTTTCAGTTCTAAGGCAAAACGCCCCCAATTTGCATCAATTCTCATTGGGTTCGACTCGTCTCAATCCTAGGGAGCTAAACTTAACATCAATGTCACTCCTAAACTTCTAAAAATTCGAATTCGATTCTAAGGTCCATTAATGGTTTTCGGGTTTTCTAAGTTTAGGTTCAACGGGTTCAAGGTTCAGAACTCGCCAATTAATTCTCATTGTGTTCCTCTCAATCCCCAGTTCTCAATTGGGTTGTGGTTGCTGGTAAGATCGATCAAGTAAAGTCCCAGTCTCTATTTTGGTTTTCTTCACAGTACATACATATACGTATAATTACCCAAACAAATCCTCATCATCAATTTGCCACCAATTCAAATGTTACAGTGACAGATGTCACTAGACAACGAATCCTCATCCAATTTAATGAGCACAGGTGTCCTCACTCAATTTAACACATCACCAAATAGTTGAATCAGCCATGATTTGTTAAATTACCATTTTACCCTTCTATACAAATGACCAAAATTCCCCTAGTTTTCCTCAATCCATAACTTTTTCATCCGGACTCCGATTGATGCATGCCGTCTGTCTATGGTTTCAGCGTCCCGAGACCTATCCAACGGTACTTCTGGAAAGTCCAAACATGTCAAGGCCCACCCCTAATCCCCCAGGATTAGGGACTAAACCCTGTTCCCGTCTGACTTACGCATGACACGAATGCCAGACTGGCGTCTAACCTCCATGTAACACGTAAGTCGGACCAGGGATTCTCGAATCCAGTCATTCGAACTACTGTGGATCGCGGGTGTGATGTCTCCATCTCTCTCGACCAACAGCCCACACCGCAACAACCTGGAGGGTATCGAAAACACGAAAAGACTGTGAGTGGACAAAAATAAAGTTTATATTTAAAAACATTGCATAAAACAATAACATTTATACCCTCTGTTTCAAAACCAATGCATGCATACCAAATTCATATCATAAAACCATGTAAGAAAACCAAACACATTTTCCTTTTTCTCAAATCCCGGGCCTCAGCCCAAAACCATCGAAAACCATTATTGAAAAGCATACCACATTTCCGGTCATCGAACCTGCTGGATCTATCCGAGTCTTTAAACTCAATCTAGGCCTCAATATAATCCGAGTACATGCCTCAATATAATCCGATTCTTTAAACTCCCGAGTCTTTAAACTCAATAGGCCTACGGGGGAAATATCAATATATCCGAGTCTTTAAACTCTCGAGTCTTTAAACTCAATCCGGGTCTTTAAACCCAATCCGAACCCGTCCCCCGTCAATCATAATCCGGGTCTTTAAATCCAAGAACCAGATCCAGCAAATCCAATCCAAAACCGTTTGAAAACCATTTGCATTTTCGAATCCGAATCCGCAATCTCATCAGGATCCCGAATCCAAACCCAGAACTCATATCCACCTCCTTTCCAGATCTGAGTCCGCAACCATCATTCCGTAAGCTAGCATCCGGAATAACCATTCCGAACCCAAACCCGAAAATCCATTTCAAGTTCCAAACCGAATCACGAATCGTCATCCGGAAATTCGATTCAAAACCCGAAATCACGTTTCTTAAAACCAGTTTTCTGAACTGGGCTTCAAGCCCGAAAACACTTTCCAAAATCCTTTTACTTCCTTTGAAATCAAATCGTATTTCAAATCCCAAAATCACGTCATTAAAACCAGGTTCAAATCACAATATTCATCCAAACCTCGTAAAATTCGTAATTTCCTCAAAAAACGTGCCAAAACCATAAACCATCAAGATCATAAATCAAATCATAGAATCAAGTATAGAAAACATATAAAAACATATATGCATACATCAAGAGTTAGAAAGCAAAGTCCACTCACAGACCATTCCGATGTCGCCTCGATACGAGCGCACTTACACCGTTCCCGGCCATTCAGCTACCATCGGTTTCCCCGCACCTGTCCAAATCCCATAATGAGGTCACTAATTACTTCACAAAGGTCCTACTAAAGCCCCATAATTTTCTCGTATTTTTAACTATTTTTAACTGGGCCCTAAAACCCTTGGACAGCCCGAAACATATCGAGACGATGTCCGATTGACTCGAAACCAGCGCCAAAATGTTCGTTACATCGAATACTTTAAAAGTCATGTTGGCCGATTTCCCAAACTACCTCTCACGCGCCCCCATGCGCGTCTGGAAGTTTATACACGTGAAACCCACGCGCGTGAACAGTGTCACCATGAACCTCAAGTGAACCCGGTTCACCTGGTTTGAACCGGTCCAGTCCAGCCTTGAACCGGCATTCACGGTTTATCTTAATTTCAGCATGTTTTCTACTCCATTTTAGCCCAATTGTTCCGTCCTACTCTAATCATTCGATTCATGTAATTAAAACACGAATTTAAGGTCTAAATTTTACCTCCCAAAGCTTGAACAGAAGCCCAGAAAAATCGATTTCCGATTCCCAGCCATCCGTCGTCCGTCCAGCCACGGGTTCAAGTTCCTAACCTGGGTAATGACCTCCTGAAGCCGTTAGTATCCACAAAATCACTCAACCAGTGTCTAAGCTTCTCGACTTTTGTTTTGAACCAAAACTGGAAAACAGGGGACCGAAGCTTACCTTCCTTCTGCTCACCGCCGTGGGTCTCAGGTTCCCCCAAAGCCCTCTTCTGGTCCTCTGAACATCACCAAAAACTCAACTTCGATGAGTTTGATCAAATGGGCTCTCAGCCGTGCACGAAGGACCTCTCTGTTTCCCACAGTTTCCTCACCTTTTCCAGCCTCTTCCTCACTCAACACACACCCAGAAATACTCACTACACTCTCAGCTTCCCTCTGATCACACATACTCGATCACTAAGACTCACATACTCTAAAACCGATCGATTTTTTCCTCACGGCCAGAGTCTCTGTTTTTCTTCAACACACACACAAGCACGACGTACCAGTTTAAGTTTGCACCGTGAAACATCCTAGAAGCCACTAGAGCACCCCCACGTGTTCACCATCCCTTGGCCCATACTCAAAATATCCAATCTCTCCAATACACTTGTCCCAATCTGGTTTGCAAAATTCCCAATGTGCAAAAAGACCAAAATGCCCCTTGTGAGTCCATTTTACCATTTTGCCCTACGCCGTTCTAGACCCGTATCTCGCTCGTCTGACGTCCGATGAAGGCATGTCGCCTGTCGTTGAACTCAGGACGACGAGATCTACCTAATGGTCCTTGGTCTACGCGCAAAAACTATGTCGTGTGAAAAGTCAACTTTTCCCCTTCGTTTACCCAACTTACGGTAATGCCCTCAACCTTCCTAACATCATAACCTCCTCCTCGGATGTCGGAATCGGGCGTACCACCTGTCTACCGACTCGTGACGTCCCGAACTACGTCACAGTCATCGGTCAATGTCCAACTGACCACCCGAGCTAAAAGTCAACATTTTTGCCCGTTCTAGGGGCAAAATCGTCATTCTACGCCCAAGGTCCAAAAGTAACCAACTAAACACCGATTAACTCAGCTAATCCATCCCTAATCACTTCGCTAATCCAGACTCTCGGGACGGGTCGTTACAAAACAAGTTCCCGATCAAAAAATCAACTTTTGACCCTTATTACCAGGGGTAAAATCGTCATTTCCTTCAAATTTTCAAATTTTTCCTTTTTCGAATTTCCGGGTCATTACACTTGTACAATTTCTTAACAAATCAATTGATTTTAGGGTTTGTGAAACATCACTGACTGGGCATTAATATTCTTGCATTACGTCTTGCTTTTAGCAACTAATGTTTCACAGGATCCGAGTCCAATGAATTACGTCCTGCAAAACCAAATCAAACAGAGGGGTATTTCTACTCTCTCCTGGTCAATTTTATCCACTCTATCCTCTGAATAAAGAAATCAATTTCTATTTCTTGGAATTTGCATTTTGACCAAGAAATTTTAGCGAAAGTCTTAAGTGACGTCGAAAATCGCTATCACAATGACTTCCCTCTTTTTTGATAAGAGTGAAGCTCTCGCATACGCAAGTGGAAAAATGATGGAAACCTTTCACCCAAGACCCATAAATATTTGGAAACCTGGAGACCTTCAAAAAAAGCTAAACGTTGGCCAATGAGACCGGTGACAGGTGAGTCTTCAAATGGTTTGAGATTGAACAGAAGGAAAACATCGACAAAATAAACCTCCCCAAACAAGAGGTCATTTGTCGACTCTGCAATCTAAAGAACCCAATCACTCTCTTTCGCGAAGACAATGAGGCTGGGCTCTGCATTCAAAAGAACCCGATCAGGCTCTTCCATCCAAACCACTCTTCCAGCCAACCAGAAAAAAAAAGGGAAAAATATTCCTTAATTCCAAATCTTAACCTTTCCTTCGTAATTGATTTAAAAAGTTGCAAAGCCCTCATGACAGGACCCATCCCAATCCCCCCGGGATTACCGTGGAATGTGCCCTGCTCCCGTCCAACAAGGGGTGTCAGACAAGGGATAACCACGAGCCACTGCCCAAAAGGGGCTTCCAGAGTGCGCAAGGATCGATGGAGGAGGTGTGCAATGTCCCAGTCTCTGCTGCAATCGCATCCGTGGTCAACCTGAAGGGCATTAAAACCAAAAGCTGTGAGTGGACAAAAACCAATAAGTTCATCAAATACATTTATAAGACATTTATGCCCTCCAATAAAAACGTATGCATGCCACGAAAACCAGTAACCAAAACGTTTGCTCAACCGAGCCATTAGGGCCTTAGCCCAAAAACCGTTAACCAAAAACCAAGTGTGGGAACTCAGCCCAAAACAGTGGAATACCACAACCATACATATTAAAACCATGTGGGCCACCGCCCAAAGCCATAAATATAAGTCCATAAATCCAAAACCATTTAGGGTCCCCGACCCGACATACCATTTCATAACCAATAATCCATTTTTACCACATAACACATATCCAACCGAAAAGCCATTTCATAGATCCATTAATCCATATTTTACCATTACTATCACCAGCATCCCAGATGCTTAGCGTCCCAGACGCTAAACGTCCCTGACGTCATATCTCACGGTTTCATAAGCTACGCGTGCTGCCCGGGGTCTCTCCGGGTCCATATATCTGACATCCCTGATGTCTGACGTCCCTGACGTCAATCATAGCAATCCTTCTCCTGAGTCATCATACGGTCCGGCTGCTCCGTATAATGACCCCTCGCAGGCAATGCACCGTGACTTCCCCAGTGTCCCAGACATCTGGAGGAGACCATCATATATCCTTGTATCCAGATGGTATATGGAAAACAGTTTTATTAAATCCTTTTATCACATCATTACAATTGGGCCCTGCCCGAAATTTCCATAAAACCACATAATTCCATTTAGGGTCCCTGACCCAAAATCACAATTATTAAACATAGGGTCCCTGACCCGAAATCACATTTATTAAACATAGGGTCCCTGACCCGAAATCACACTTATAATCCAACTGGGCCTCATGCCCGATTTTATGAACCACTGGGCCCACGGCCCGATTTGTAAACCAACTGGGCCCCTGGCCCGATAATATAACTCAAATGGGTCTCAGCCCGATTTCATACCAACTGGGCCCCTGGCCCAATTTCATTAACCAACTAGGCCCCCGGCCCGATTCTCAAATGGACTCCAAGTCCGAAATTTCCAAAACAAGTGGGCCTCAAGCCCGAGTTCATATTTCCAATTTCAAAACCATTTCATCATATTATATCCAAGTCATAAATATGGAAAATCCATGTAAAACCGGAAAACCTCGATTTACGTGCAAGCACGTAAATCGCCTCGAAATACGTGAAACCGTACAATTTACCAACAACCAAATCAACATCACACAATCACAACCATAATCCATATAAAACATTTAAGCATGCATAGAATTTATAAAACCAAAGTCCACTCACAGACTGTTTTAACGGTATGCCTCGATACGCGTGCCACCGGCCCTCCCGGGCCTCACCACTATCACCGGGACTCCCAATCCTGTCCAAATCACATTAAAGGGTCACTAACCTCATCATTAACATCCTATCAAAGTCCCGTAATTTTCCCGAATTTTTAACTATTTTTAAACTTGATTTAAAACCTTCGGACATCCCGAACAATATCGAGACGGTGTCCGATCGACACGAAACCAATTCCAAAATGTCCGTTACATTAAATAGGACAGAAGTCATGTTGACCTCACCTCGAGATTCGTACCCACGCGCCGTCACGCGCCGCCGTGAGTGGCTACGCGTGAAACCCACGCGCCGTGAACAGTGTATCGTTCTGACCCGGTTGTCTGATAAACGGGTCACCGTGACCCGCGGCCCAACCCGGCTGGTTCTCAGCCATTCCTCGATCATTTTCAATTCTGTTTGTTCCTACAAGATTGTCTCATCAATTCCAGTTGATCCATGATTTAAAAACTGAGAAACCAACACGTTTCACTACCTGTTCGTGGAGGTGTGCAGACCGGCCACCTGCAACCGTCGTGCCTGCACGATCCCGGCCATCATTCCTTTCGAAAACGATCGTCAAAGGCTCGTCTCAACCCCTAGATCATCATCCTGGTCACTAAATCGATTGTAATACGTTAAAACCCATCCTACCATCTTTGTACCCGAAAACAAGCTCACGGGTTTGGGGCTTACCTCGCCGCCGTGGCTACCACCGTGGCCACCAGCATGCCCAGTTCGACTCCAGGAACATCCTACGTCCATTTAAAACGATCAAAACCAGCCCACAACGACTTCCAATTTCTGAGTTTCGGACCTCCCCTGTTTTTCCTTTCCGCCGTGTCCGCTGCCGTCTCCCGTCGTCTCCCGTCGTTCCTCAGGTGCCCAAATCTTCCACTGGACTTAGTCTAGTAATGGTGTAGGTTTAGTTGGTGCGGGTTGGATGGGTAGTGGATTTGGGGTGGTAGTCGTTCACGGTGAAATGAGAAATGAGAGAGGGAGATTGACTGATCAAATTAATTAAGGAAGGGATGAGATGAGATGGACGGTCCAGATGCAATCTGGGAGTGAGATGGAGGGCTGAGATTAAAAGAGGGGATAAATTGTATTTTAACCCATTAATGGAAGCATGATCCAGATTTAGAGCCCCAAATCAAGGGATGAGTGACACTTGTCACTCATCCAAGGGTTCAGATTCAACAATCACTATTCATTATTTTATTATTATTTTAATCCCGGTTCATTCGGTAAACCGAGCCCGATTCCTTGACCATAACTTCATCGTCGTAACTCCAATTTCGGCATGCCGCCTGTCGTTGGATTCGTATCGACGATACCTACGTAACGGTCCTTGGCCCTCGTCCATCGGACCTCCCGGTCAAAAAGTCAACATTTGACCCCTAATAAGCCAAATTACCAAAATACCCCCCAACTTCCAAACCTCATAACTTTCTCTACGAATGTTGGAATCGAACGTGCCACCTGTCTATGAACTCGTGACGTCCCGAACTACGTCACGGTCATCGGTCAAAGTCCGTTTGACCGCCCGGTCAAAAAGTCAACCTTTTGCCCACGACTAGGGGCAAAACGGTCATTTTGCACAATTTGTCCGATTCCGCCCTACTAAGCACCGTTCAACCTCACTAATCGAGATTAGTCACTAAACTAATCCCGAAATTCGGGACGGGTCATTACACCTCATGTTCATGGACTATTGGACTCTTAACCAAGCATGTGGCCCTCAGAATAAAAAAGCAGGTGATCATGGACTTCGGAAGATGTTGCAGAGCATTTAAAGCCCAAGAGGGATTATGGGGACAATGAAAACTATCTAAACTGTCTAAACAGTCTGATTCAGACTCTTGAGAAGAAGATTGAAATGAAAGGGTGAAGGCTGAGATGGAATCCGGTGAAGATGAAGAATATAGATACGGCCTGAACAATTTTTCTGAAGATCCAGGGTGAAGATGAAGATCGACGCAGTCACCAGCAAAAGAAGACAAAGATCGAAGCCACATTGTAGAGTCTAGGAATTAGAATTGGTTTTTAGGGGTTGTGGGTATTAATTCATTTTTTGGGAATTTCCAAAAATACCCCCCCCTATCTTTTTTGCCACTTCAGTTGCTGACTGGGAAATTTTTTTGACACGTGATACTTTTACAATTAGATGGATGGAAAACCTGACGAAGGTAGTTATATGTGGGTGGTCATGTTGTTTGGATAGTTATTTGAAAATTCTAATAGTTCGAATATGAATTTGTTTTGACCCACATAGTTTGAGGTCTTTTATATAGTTTTTTTCAAAATTAAATTCATAGGCAAACAAGCTTACCTCTTTATAAGTGTCTCTCCAAAGCAATCACAAATTTCCTATAACACAACCGGTAACGACCCGTCCCGAATTCCAGGATTAGATTAGTGACTAATCACGATTAGTGAGGTTAATCGGTGATTAGTTGAGCGAAATCGGACGAACGATGCAAAATGACTGTTTTGCCCATGGGCATGGGTAAAACTTTGACTTTTCGTTCGGGGGGTCAAATGGACTTTGACCGATGATCGTGACGTCACGAGTTCATAGACAGGTGGCACGTTCAATTCCGACATTCGAGAAAGAAGTTATGACGTTCGGAAGTATATGGACAATTTGGTAATTTTGGTTAAAAAGGGGCAAATGTTGAATTTTTGACCGGGAGGTCCGATGGCCGAGGGCCGAGGACCGTTACGTAGATTGGGACGATACAAATCCATAGACAGGCGGCACGCTGAAATCGAACTTCGAACGGGAAAATTATAGGTCACAAAAGTTCGATTTCACTATACACGTACTTCGAGACGGGGATGATTTGGCAATATCTGATTGAGCAGATATTTTCAGTGGGTCCCATGGATGAGTGACAAGTGTCACTCATCCCATTGGCTAGATCCCCTAATTTGTGGATCTCATTAATTAAATACTATTATTTTTATTATTTAATAATTAATCTTTTCTTCACTCAATCCTAGCCATTCACTTTATTTAAACACTCAATCCTCACCACTCATCTCATCTAATCCTCATCCCTCTCATCAGATCAAACATCTTCTCTTCCTTGTTCTTATACAAACCCGAACCCCATAACCCATATTCTTCATTCTCCATTTTTCATCAAACACACAAAACACATTCCCTCATCACCTGTGACTGAGACCAGAGAGATAGTGAGAGACTAAGGTGATGAAAGGCTGATGGACGGAGACGGCCAGAGCCAAGGCGGCTCACGGCGGGAGGAAACCCGAAAAGGGTAGGTTTTTGTTTTGAAATTCGAAACTTGGGTTTTATTGGTCTTGGATCGAAACTAATGATTTGGTTGTGTTTTTGGGGGTCTGGTGAGACAAATGGGATGGTTTACGAGTGCTTGGACGGCCGGGAAGCACGGCGGAGGGAGGTTGCAGCCGCAACCACCATGGCCGATCAAGGAGGTATGGCTTTTGTGTTTGTTTTTGGGTTTTTAAAGACTAAAGTGATAGGAATGGAGATTAGGAAGCTTTAGGAATTGAAATGGGAAAGAATGGACTGAAAATAGTGGAGTTTAGGGGTTGAATCGGTCCAGACCGGTTCGGCCGGTCCAGAACCAGTCGAACCCGGTTCGGCTGGAGGTTAGGGGTAATGAACAGTGGCGCATGGTCTCACGCGCATGAACCATCCTAGGGAGTGTGGGGTCGCGTGAGACACTGTTTGGGAAAGTGTTCAATATATGAAACACTCTATTTGATGTAACGAACATTTGGGGACTTGTTTCTTGTCGATTGGACACCGTTTCGATAATGTTCGGGGCATCGGAAGGTTTAGGTTTGGGAAAATTATGGGGCTTCAATGGGAGGTTAATTAAGTAGTTAGTAACCTTTTCTTACGATTTGGATAGGTTTGGGAGTCCCGGTGACGACGATTAACCCGGGAGATGCCTATGGCACGCGTATCGAGATGCGGCTTTGGACGGTTTGTGAGTGGACCTTGATTTCTAAACTGTGATGCATGCATAAATTTTTAATATGGATTATGATTTTGATTCTATGATATTGATTTGGAAATTGGTGAATTATATGATTTCACGCATTTCGAGGCGATTTACGTGCTTGCACGTAAATCGAGGTTTTCAGTTTTACACTGGTTTTCCGTACTTATGGTTTTGGATATGATTTCATGAAATGGTTTTGGATTTGAAAAGGTAAACTCGGGTTCGAAACCCATTTGATCTACGAACTCTCAGACTTGAGGTCCATTTGATTTAACGAGGTATCGGGCCGGAGGCCCAGTTGGTTTACGATTCGGGCCAAAGGTCCAATTTGTATGTGGATTCGGGCCTAGGGCCCAGTTATTTGTTATCATGGTGATTTCGGGTCAGGGACCCTAGAAATGGATTTATGGGTCATGGCGGTCTAAGGGAACCGGCATGAACGCTTGAAATGGATTTATGGTTCATGACGGTTTATGGGAACCGACATGAACCCATGAAAGGTTTTATGGTTCATGACGGCTTATGGGGGCATGAATCCTTGAAAGGTTTAAAGAAGGATTTCAAAAGGTTTTTCATATGCCATCCTTTATATATGATTGTCTCCTCCGGGGAGGGTCGTTGGCCTAGGTGGACCCCGGAGTAGTCACGGAGCACTGACTGAGTGGAGTCGCCCCCAGTTGGGTTCCTTACTCTCAGGATGGGCATTGTTCGTTACCTCCAGGGAGGGTCATTGATCTACGAACATTGATTATGATTGTGATTATATGATGTTGATTTGGATATTGGTAAATTATATGGTTTCACACATTTCGAGGCGATTTACGTGTTTGCACGTAAATCGAGGTTTTTTTGGTGTTACACTAATTTTCCATACTTATGGTTTTGGATATGATTTCATGAAATGGTTTTGAAATTGGAAAGATAAGCTCGGGCATGAGGCCCAATTGTTTTTGGAAACCTTGGACTTGGAGTCCAATTGAGTTACGTAACGGGGCCCGGGGCCCAATTGCTTTATGAAATCTGGCCAGGGGCCCAGTTGGTTTATAAATGTGATTTCGGGCCGGGGACCCTAAATGGACGTGGATAAATGTTTTGGATTTGAGAAATCAGATATTTGGACTTGTGATGGTTTTATGGAAATTCCGGGCAGGGCCCTTGAGATGTTTGAAATGATTGATAAACTGTTTTCCATAAACCATCTTGATACGAGGATATGTGATGGTCTCCTCCAGGTGTCTAGGACACTGGGGAAGTCACGGTGCATTGCCTGCGAGGGGTCATTATACGGAGTTACCGGACCGTATAGTGACTTAGGAGCAGGATTGCTATGATTAGACGTCTAGGACGTCAAACATCTGGGATGTCAGAGATATGGACCCGGAGAGACCCCGGGCAGCACACGTTGCTTATTATTATACCGTGAGAAATGACTTCTGGGACGTCGAGCGTCTGGGACGCTAGGCATATGGGATGCCCAGGATGGTTTAAACATGTTTTCCTGGAAATGGTGTTTATGGTTATTGTTTTGGGCAATGGTCCACTTGGAATTTTGAAATTGGTATTCTGGTTGTCGGATTTAAATAATACATGTTTGGTTTTCGATATTCATGGTTTTGGGTAGAGACCCACATGATTTGGTGTTACGGTTTCTGGGCTAAGGCCCTAATGGTTGTTTTTAGTAAATAGTTACTTACTGGTTTTCGATGCATGCATACGTTTTAATGAAGGGAATAAATGTCTTTGTGAAATGTGTTTTATGAACTTATTTATTTTCGTCCACTCACATCCTTTATTGTTTTTAATGCCCTTCAAGTTGATCACGGATGCGACTGTAGCAGAGACTGAGACATTGCATGCCTCCTCCATCGATCCTTGCGCACTTTGGACGCCCGTCGAGGCAGAGGCTTTCGGTTATCCCTTGTCTGACACTTTGTGTCAGACGGGAGCATGATACATCCCACGGTAATCCTGGGGGGATTGGGATGGGTCGTGTCATGTTTACTATGTTATGGTTTTCTGTAAATGGTTTTGGGCAGGAGCCCGTGTGACTTGTATTTACGGAACTTGGGGCTGTGACCCTAAATATGGTTGTTTAAACATATGTGATTGGATAAACGGTGTTACTATGCATGCATGCTTTTTAGTGAAGGGTATAAAGGTCTTTATGAAATATGTTTTTATAAACTCTTTATTTTTGCCCACTCACAGTCTTTCTGTTTTTAATACCCTTCAAGTTGGATACGATGCGGACTGTAGCAGAGACCGAGATATCACATACCTCCTCCGGATCCTGGCGTACTCTGATAGCCCGAGAGGGCAAAGGTTGGAAATTTCCCTTGTCTGACACTCCGTGCCAGACGGGATCAAGGTCGTTCCTCGTTAATCCCCTGGGGATTGAGGACGGGTCCTGACAGGTGGTATCAGAGCTCGGCTAGCTCATATTAGAGCATAGGATTGCTCGTAGGATTACTTATCAGAGCACGGTTTGCTCTTACAGTGTGCGTAGGTCGAGGATGTGATATCTCAATGGGCTACAGTTTGTTATCAACCTGATAGTTGGGATGCCGATACAGTAGTTAGTAGGATTGAATCTTGATACGTCTTGGTTCGGCACTAGATGCCGGGGTTACCATAGTTCTATTGAGGTTGGCAGTGTGGGACCCTATGGAAGGATGAACGTAGCAGTACGTTAGCGTTTTGATCGTGAGACGGTTAGTTGGGATCGTCTTCACGATGTCGTAGGATCGGTTTCGACGACTGGTTGGGAGTTGTGACCATTCAATTGTCGGATTTTGCTGAGTTAAATGGATTTACTGCTCCTAGCAGTTAGCAGTCGAGTTCGTGGAACTCTAGTTGAACTTATGGCAGTTAGCAGTCGGATTCGAGGAATCCTAGTTGGATTGACGGTATGATTGGATTGACATCTTTACGATGTAAAGACTGCGGAGTCGGTCAGATCGTGGATTATACTGTTTTTCGCTGTTGGGTTCAGATTGACCCTAGGGCGTGATTGTGGAACCCTACGTTGGGTTGTATGGTTCGGAGATGTGAGTTGGCGAGTGGTTTGACTTTGACGACTATTTGAATTTGAAGCCGTTAATCGGTCTAGTCATGCCAGCTTTAGTGATGGGACTGCACTCTGTAGTCGGGGTTGTACTTATCGGTTAGACCTAGATGGTTGTCGTTCTACTCTAGTTGTGATGGATAGTTGGTACAACTAAGGTCATGGGCAACCTGGTAGACGACATTGGTTTAGTTGAGTTACGACTGGTTAGAGTTTGATTTGGACAAGTTATCAGCGTTGGTACTTGTTTTCTAAATTGGTGCATGCATAAATGTTTATTATATGTTTTAAATGTTTGTTTGTGAAGGGTACAAATGTCTTCTCTTATCTTATCAACTGTATGCATGCTTTTTAGTGAAGGGTACAAATGTCTTCTCTTATCAACTGTTTTATAAACTCTTGTTTTGTCCACTCACAGCTTTTAATGTTTTGACTGCCCCTCAGGTTGATAGCGGATGTGGACTGTAGCAAAGACCGAGATATCACATGCCTCCTCCGGATCCTGGTGTACTCTGATAGCCCGGGAGGGCAAAGGTCAGAAATATCCTTTGTCTGACACTCCGTGTTAGACGGGAGCAGGGTCATCCCGCACTAATCCCGGGGGGATTGGGATGGGTCCTGTCAGCGTGGTATCAGAGCTCGGATAGCTCATCGGATACCCAAGATGCTCTGATACTGTCAACGTGGTATCAGAGCATAGGATTGCTTATCAGAGCGGGGTTGTATCTATTCGAGCAACCGTGCAGCTCTTGGAGTATGTACACTGGTCGAGGATGTGATATCTCATTGGGCTACAGTTCGTGGTCAACCTGATGTTGGGATGCCGATACGATAGTTAGTAGGATTGAATCGTGGATGTCTTGGTTCGGTACTTGATGTCGGGGTTGCCATAGTTCTGTCAAGGTTGACAGTGTGGGACCCTATGGAAGGATTAACGTAGTATTACGTTAAGAGTTTGGATCGTGAGATGGTTAGTTGGGATCGTCTTTCATGATGTCGTAGGATAGGTTCCGACGACTGGTTGGATGTTGTGACTATCCGATTATCGGATTTGGTTGAGTCGAGTTACGACTGGTTAGAGTTTGGTTGGACAAGTTATCAGGGTTGGTACTTGTCGATGGAATCCCTGAGTGGGAGACGGAATAGTTGGTAAGAACGGTTGATTCCGTTGGATGCGGAGTCTCGATAGTGATGTCTGGTAGTGAGGTCTGCACGAGTGTGTGGAAGGCACTACTACCGAGAGTGGTTGATGTCCGAGTATGTTGCTTCCAATCTTGTTGGAACTTCGAAATCGCGAGAGGTTGCGATTGAAGTGACGAATGGAACACGGGTTTTCCGCATTGGTATTGGGTATTTCAACGTCATTTTGGGTGACTTCTCAGGTTCTACCGTGGTAGATGACGGTAGATGACGGTAAATTATGGCATATGATGGTAGATGATGGTAGATGACGGTAGAGGATGGTTACGTCACCAATACGCTGATCGTGTATTGGTTGGTGAACCCGGGATTTATTTTGGGTCATCAAGACGAATTGAGTATATCGAACTTGGATGACTGAGATTTCTCATTTTCTGCTTGGTGGCAGATGATGTTGATTACGTGACGTGGTGAGTGCAGCGAGTTTTATTTGCATTCACGAGGACGGATTTTGATGTCGTAGTCTTGTATCATCCTTGATTTTCCACGGTGGAATGCCAAGGATCGATACGAGGTGATTGGGGAGGACCCACAGTCTCGACGTGTCTTGTCGTTGACTAATCTGTTTAGATGTGGGAATTGGTTTAGGAATTTGGGTATCTTTATGGATCTGGATCGTGATTTTGATGATCCAGATAGGTGGGGAGTTTATCACTCTCACCTGGACGTTTGAGTTGAGGATGTTGGGACTGAACTTCTTTTCGAGGTAAATCCCGTATGGTATATGACAGGACCCATCCCAATCCCCCCGGGATTACCGTGGAATGTGCCCTGTTCCCGTCCAACAAGAGGTGTCAGACAAGGGATAACCAAGAGCCGCTGCCCAACGGGGCATCCAGAGTGCGCAAGGATCGATGGAGGAGGTGTGTAATGTCCCAGTCTCTGCTGCAATCGCATCCGTAATCAACCTGAAGGGCATTAAAACCAAAAGCTGTGAGTGGACAAAAACCAATAAGTTTACCAAATACATTTATAAGACATTTATGCCCTCCAATAAAAACGTATGCATGCCACGAAAACCAGTAACCAAAACGTTTGCTCAACCGAGCCATTAGGGCCTTAGCCCAAAAACCGTTAACCAAAAACCAAGTGTGGGAACTCAGCCCAAAACTGTGGAATACCACCACCATACATATTAAAACCATGTGGGTCACCACCCACGACCATAAATGAACATCAATTCATAAATCCAAAACCATTTAGGGTCCCTGACCCGACATACCATTTCATAACCAATAATCCATTTTTACCACATAACACATATCCAACCAATAAGCCATTTTATTCATTAATCCATATTTTACCATTACCATCACCAGCATCCCAGATGCTTAGCGTCCCAAACGCTTGACGTCCCTGACATCATATCTCACGGTTTCATAAGCTACGCGTGCTGCCCGGGGTCTCTCCGGGTCCATATATCTGACATCCCTGATGTCTGACGTCCCAGACGTCAATCATAGCAATCCTGCTCCTGAGTCATCATACGGTCCGGCTGCTCCGTATGGTGACCCTTCACAGGCAATGCACCGTGACTTCCTCAGTGTCCCAGACATCTGGAGGAGACCATCATATATCCTTGTATCAAGATGGTATATGGAAAACAGTTTTTATTAATTCATTTCACAACATCACAATGGGCCCTGCCCGAATTTTCCATAAAACAACACATTTCCATTTAGGGTCCCTGACCCGAAACCACATTTATTAAATATAGGGCCCCTGACCCGAAATCATCATTTTAATCCAACTGGGCCTCATGCCCGACTTTATGAACCACTGGGCCCACGACCCGATTTATAAACCAACTGGGCCCGCAGCCCGACTTATAAATCAACTGGGCCCGCAGCCCGATTACGTACTCAAATGGACTCCAAGTCCGAGATTTCCAAAACAAGTGGGCATCAAGCCCGAGTTCACCTTTCCAATATAAAAACCGTTTTACCATATTATTTCTTTAACCACAAGCACGCAAAACCACAAATAAACCGTTAATCCCGATACACGTGAAATACGGAAAACACCTCGAAATACGTGCAACATACCCAAAATCAATACTCACAAATACCATCATAGAAATCATGTATATAAACCATATATCACATTTAAGCATGCATAGGATTTATAAAACCAAAGTCCACTCACAGACCGTTTTAACGGTATGCCTCGATACGCGTGCCACCGGCCCTCCCGGGCCACACCACTATCACCGGGACTCCCAATCCTGTCCAAATCACATTAGAGGGTCACTAACCTCATCATTAACATCCTATCAAAGTTCCTTAATTTTCCCAAATTTTTACTTATTTTTAAACTTAATTTAAAACCTTCGGATATCCCGAACAATATCGAGACGGTGTCCGATCGACACGAAACCAATTCCAAAATGTCTATTACATTAAATAGGACAGAAGTCATGTTGACCTCACCTCGAGATTCGTGCCCACGCGCCGCCACGCGCCGCCGTGAGTGGCTGCGCGTGAAACCCACGCGCCTGCTACAGTGTCACCATCTAACCCGTATGTCTGGTAAACGGGTCCAGTTTGCCCGTGATACGACCCGGTTCCAATCCTATCAATTCAGCCTTAATTACATCAATTGATCATTCAGTTAGTTTCGTTTTAAGTCCAATTACAAGTCTGTAAACTCAATTACACAAATCCTTACCCAGATTCCCACGATTCAATGATGAACACCAAGAACACTCCGAACACTGTTCATTCATGGAATTCCGTCAATGGCTGCAGGTTTCATCCAATTGATGCATCCAGAACCATCAATGGACCATGAGGAACAATTCCCCCACATCAATTGCATCAATCCTGTGCTCAAACGTCACGACTCAAGCTCGAGCACCGTCACTGTTCAACAATGGAGTTCTGTCAACCACAGCCGTTTTCCTTCAATTGATGAACCCAGAAGCATCGTGGGATCATGAGAAGTAGTTTCCCCACCTCAATTGAATCAATCGAAGCCTCAAACTCCACGACTCAAGCTCGAAGTTCCTCCTCTGTCACCAAGTGTGATCAAAGCCAATTGGTGGCCAAATCCCTTCGTTCTTTCGACAAAACTGATCGTGGCACTCCCAGGAAGCTGAAGGTAATCTCCAATTTGATCCTCACGGCTCAATTCCTTCAATTCGAATTTTCCCTCTCATTTTCCCGAAATCCAAAATCCAAAATTCAACCCACACTCAAACCCTCGTGTTTCCCAGTTAATTCAAACATCTTAGTCTCTCATTTTTCTCTCAGGAACGGCAGAGAGAGGGAGCCAATTCTCCCAATCTGATTCCCCCAATTTTGTGCACGGTTTAGGAACAAAGAAGAGGAAATTAGGGGAAATGGTGGATTAGATGATGATGATGTAGTAATGATGGTGTTGGGAGGGAAACATGGAGCTGGAAACAAGGGATGGGTGACACTTGTCACTCATCCGGATGTGCACAGTCAACGGTCACTATTCATTATTATATTATTATTTTAATCCGAGCCTCAGTTCGTTAGTTCGTTTCCTTGACCATAACGTTGTCGTCGAATCTCCGATTTCGGCATGCCGCCTGTCGTTGGATTCGTATCGACGATACCTACGTAACGGTCCTTGGCCCTCGTCCATCGGACCTCCCGATCAAAAAGTCAACATTTGACCCTATTTAACCAAGATTACCAAAATGCCCCTAAACTTCCGAACGTCATAACTTTCTCCTCGAACGTCGGAATTGAACGTGCCACCTGTCTATGAACTCGTGACGTCACGGTCATCGGTCAAAGTTCATTTTACCACCCGATTGAAAAGTCAACGTTTTGCCACCACTAGGGGCAAAATAGTCATTTCGCATCGTTCGTCCAATTTCGCTCTACTAATCACGGATTAGCCTCACTAATCCTGATTAGTCACTAATCTAATCATGGAATTTGGGACGGGTCGTTATAACCTTCCCTCCTTAATTAATTTCATCCTCGAAATTCCAATCGACCTAATTCCAACTGTTCTTCCCTCCTTAATTAGTTTTGTACTTGAAACTCCAACTATCCTGATTCCACATCCACCTTGTGGAAATAATTCGATCTCACGACACGTGTACACCCGTACACCCACTATACAGAATAATACTCGTTCGTACCCAAACGTACCACTAACACTCACTCCACATCGACTACACTCGACCACATCGAATGCCACGTCGAATTCAGACGATCGACGGCGAAGTTATGGTTCACGGAAGTTCCAAGTTACTATTCCCGACGACACATTTTACGAGGACCATTTGTCTTTAGTGGGCCAGTTACTTTTCAGCAACCAATGGATGAGTGACACTTGTCACCCATCCACTGGTTACCAGCCCCCATTCATGCATCCAACCTTCCCGTGCATTTTCATTTCTTCATCCAAACCCAAACCCATTACCCGATCTCACCCAAACCATCCACCCAAACTCAGCCAACCCAACCCCATTTCGACCAGGACTGAGACCAGAGAGTGAGGGAGGATGTAGGACGCGGTGGTCGGCCCAGGAAGGCGCCGCCGTGGGCGATGGAGCCGAGAACCCGTGCGGGTGCACGGTAAGCCCGATTCTTCCCATTTTTCAATATATGTATTATGGGTTGTTTTGGTTTCTTTCAATGAATTAAAAAGGTTGTTAGGAAGCTATTAGGATGGTTTTGAGGGAGATTGGACGATGAGAGACCTCTGCGGAGGAGTTTGGAGAATCGAACCGTGAGGTTCAAATTGGACTGGTCGGATTTCGAAGGTTTTAGGAGTTTTGGTTAATTGGGTTAGATAGGAAATGAAGAAATAGGAATTTAGGAATTGGAATGGAAGCAAACAGACCGAAAATGAGGGAGAAGGAGACTGGGACCGGTTACGCCGGTCCAAGTTGCAGGAAAAAACCGGACCGGACCGGTTCGGACCGGTCTGACCGAAGTAGGAGACGATAATGTAGCTGGCGCGTGAAGCCCACGCGCAGCCACTTCAGGCAGCGCGTGTGGGCGAGTGGGGGAGAATTTGGGGATGTGTTCCACATGTGAAATCTTTTATTCGATGTAACGAAGATTTTGAGACTGGTTTCGAGTCGATCGGACATCATTTCGATAGGTTTCGGGCTGTCCGAAGGTTTAGGATCGACTTTAAAAATAGTTAGAAAATCAGTAAAATTATGGGACTTCAATGAGAGGTTAATGAGGCTATTAGTAACCCTCTAAATGAATTTGGACAGGTTTGGGGGTCCCGGTGACAATGATTGACTCGGGAGACGATTATGGCACGCGTATCGAGGCGCGGCTTCGGACGGTCTGTGAGTGGACCTTGTTTTCTAAATTGGTGCATGCATAAATTTTTATTATATGTTTTAAATGTTTTTTTGTGATGCCATGGGTGCATTTGTATGTGGTTACGTATAAGCACGTATTTCGAGGTTTCGGCCTTATACGGTGCTTATACGGGTCTGTATTTCTTTATTGGTTTTAATGAAAAGGTTTTGGATTTCTAAAAGGATAAACTCGGGTATGAGACCCATTTGGTTTTTTCTCGGGCATATGACGCTATTTACGACCTTCGGGTCTAAATCGTGGTCGCGACGGGTGCTATGTGCACGACGATCAACGATACGACGCTCGCCTCCGGTTTGGGATTTGGTCCTTCCGGAGAGGTCACGATGCACGATTCGCGGTCGAGCAGCCTGGGGAGGCTCGACTTCGGAGTGCTGACGGTTAAGGATAACGATCGGTGATGAGTGCACCATGATCTTGTGGTGGTCGCGTCGGTTGATTCGTTCACGGCGACATACCAGGATTGAGAGCGGTCCTGGATGGATGGTTGCACGCATCACTATGATCGGAGTCGTGACTGACCCTTAGATATCGGGCACGGTGCCCAGTTGAGTCATATGTTCGGGCACGAGATCCAGTTACTTTATGGTTTATGATTTCGGGTCAGGGACCCTACGTGGATTTCCAAGTTCATGACGGTTTATGGGAACCGGCATGAACTTTGGAAAGGTCATTGTGGTTCATGACGGTTTATGGGAACCGACATGAACCTTTGTCAGGTCATTCTGGTTCTTGGCGGTTTATGGGGACCGGCATGAACCCTGGTTATGTTATTACGGTACATGACGGTTTATGGGAACCGGCATGTTACCTCGGTTATGTTATTACGGTACATGACGGTTTATGGAAACCGGCATGTTACCTGATTATGGATATTATGGATCATGACGGTTCAGGGGGGAACCGGACATGAATGTTTATGTTATGTATATATATGTTCATCTACCTTCCTTTGTATGTTCTACTATCTCCTCCGGGGAGGGTCGTTGGCCTGGGTGGACCCCGGAGTAGTCACGGAGCACCGACTGAGTGGAGTCACCTCCCAGTTGGGTTCCTTACTCTCAGGAAGGCTATGGTTACTATTACCTCGGGTAGGGTCAGTGGTCTGCGGACATTGTCCTTGACTTTGAGAAGACTCGGATTGAGACCCAGGTAGCACGCGCGTAGCTTTGGATACCGTGACAGGATTGGTTGTGTGACTTATATATGTATGTGATATAAATACGAGATATATGATATTATATGTGGTGTGTGGTATGCACAGGTGTGCACAGGAGTCGAGCAGTGGCTCGGGTACTTGGTTTCAACATGGTTATGGTTTTGGGCTTAGTCCCACATATGGTTTGTTTTGGCTAAATGGTTTTCAAATGCATGCATGCTTTTTAGTGAAGGGTACAAATGTCTTCTCTTATCAACTGTTTTATAAACTCTTGTTTTGTCCACTCACAGCTTTTAATGTTTTGACTGCCCTTCAGGTTGACATCGGATGTGGACTGTAGCAGAGACCGAGATATCACATGCCTCCTCCGAATCCTGGCGTACTCTGATAGCCCGGGAGGGCAAAGGTCAGAAATATCCCTTGTCTGACACTCCGTGTCAGACAGGAGCAGGGTCATCCCGCACTAATCCCGGGGGGATTGGGATGGGTCCTGTCATCCTAAGTTTCAGGTAGGCTTTTTTTATGAGGACTTTGATTGTGAGAAATATAATGGGTTATTGTTGGACTGAACGGTCGGAGAAGAACTTCTAGCTCAGGAATAGAAACAGTTAAGCATGGTTCCGACATGTTTGGAACTTCGGAATGGAGAGAGTTGCGATTGAAGTGACGAGAGGAATGCGGGTTTTCCACATTGGTAATGGGTATTTCGAAATCATTAAGGTGACTTCTCAGGTTCTACCATGGTTGATGATGGTTGTGTCACCGGTACATTGGCCATGTATTGGTTGGTGGACTCGGGATTTGTCTTGGGTCATCATGAGGAATTGAGTTTATCGAAGTTAAGTGACTGAGATTTCTCATTTTCTGCTTGGTGGCAGACGATGTTGGATTACGTGGCGTGGTGAGTGCAGCGATTTTTGATGTCATTGTATTCGATCATCCTTGGTTTTTCCTAGGTGGAATGACAAGGATCGATACGAGGTAATCAGTGAGGACCCACAGTCTCGTCGTTGACTAGCCTGTTTAGATGTAGGAATTGGTTGAGGAGTGATGTGATTGACGAAGGATTCAGGAGGGTGTAATACCCTATGATCAAATTCCAGGTGGATTGTTAGCTGAGTGAGCTTGTGGGGATCCTAGGTGGATCGGGATTGTAATGTTAGGAACTTAGGATCCCGATATGGATAAGGATTTTGATGCTGAGGATTTTGGGCGTCGTGAAGAATCTCAATCGTGACGTCTATAATCGGTTGACGTAGTGATGGATCTGGATCGTGATCTTGATGATCCAGATAGGTGGAGAGTTTATTGCTCTTACTTGGATGTTTGAGTTGAGCATGATGGGACTGAACTTCTTTTTGAGGTAAATCTCGTATGGTATGTTACTCAGGCGAGTAAGTGCCAGACGAGGTCAGATTTTGTCAACCTTAGAGATGTTTGGATATTGGGATTGACTTCCCTATGGAGTCAATCGTTTGAACAGGTAACCGATAGGTTCGGTTTTGGTGCATCTCGGTAGACGTGAACGAGATTTCGGGTTTTGGAATCGGATTTCGGGATGACGATTCAAGATTCGATTTTGGAACTTGAAAGTGGATTTCTGGATTTGGGTTTGGAATGGTTATTCCAAATGCTAGCTTACGGAATGATGATTTCAGATTCGGATTTGGGAAATGGATAATGGGTCGGAGTTTTGATCTGTCTGGTACTGGATTGGACAGATGGACTCCCGAATTGGAACGTGTTTGGTTACGACCTAGGCGGTCGTGTTGTCGTCGTTGTTATTGTTGTAGTCTGGTTGGTGGATAGATGTATGTACCTTGTACGTTGTTCGAGGTACGATACCAGGCAGACTTGTGGTGCCTAGTGACGGTATATAGGTTATATCGTGGGTACGTTGGTGAGCGTATTGGTAGTCGGCTTAATTCTGATACCATTGGATTAGTTGAGGACGTGGACTGGACATTGGATACTGTGCATTGGGTCATGGTATTCCTGATGGGTCTAGTTACACACAGATCGAGTATTTGTTGGTATGCATATACTCAGGTTGAGTGAGTTGGTGGTTAGTATAACCACAAGTGGGTATAGTGTCAGTTTTCGACTGACGACTGTCAAACGGTGACGGTTTGTCGGAGGTGTCAGCGTGGAACGGCTAGTGAGATTTGGTGACTCCCTGTGGGAGATGATAGCAGGATAGATTGGTAATTAAAGTAGGAGCCGTCGAGTTGTTGTGTCAACGAAATGGTAAATTTGACAAGTAGTGTCAGCTCGAAACGTGTGATAACTTTCATTCGACGTGGTCGAGGGTAGTCCATGTAACGAGAGTGCTAGTGGTACGTCTGTGTCACGACCCGACCCATCTAACACAATATTGTCCGCTTTGGGCCTAGCCCTCACAGTTTTGTTTTCGGGAGCTCACGTGCAACTTCCCAGTATGTCACCCATCATGGGATTGCACCAGCCTCAACTCGCTTAACTTTGGGGTTCCAATCCCCCCCAAAGCCACTGAGCTCCCAAAAGGCCTTGTGTTAGATAGATACGTGTCCACACATATAAGGTACTTCACCTTTCCCTCCCCGAGCGATGTGGGATCGTTCACCGATCTTACCTTTCCAAGCTCACGGGTCTTGCTCACCGATCTTGCTTCTCAATCTCACGGGTCTTGCTCACCGTTCTTGCTTCCAAGACCGGGTCTTACAAACCACCCCCCTTGGGGCCCAGCGTCCTCGCTGGCACATACTTCACCTTTCCCTCCCCGAGCGATGTGGGATCGTTCACCGATCTTACCTTTCCAATCTCACGGGTCTTGCTCACCGATCTTGCTTCTCAAGCTCACGGGTCTTGCTCACCGTTCTTGCTTCCAAGACTGGGTCTTACAGTCTGGGTGCAGACGAGTTTTGTTCCGGTTAGTTGGTGTACCAGTGTACACGTGTCGTGAGATCGAATTATTCCCACAGGGTGGATATGGAATTAGGATAGTTGGAGTTTCGATAACGAAACTAAAATAAGGAAGGAAGGACGGTTGGAATTAGGTCGGTTGGAATTTCGAGGACGAAATTAATTAAGGAGGGAAGGTTGTAACGACCCGTCCCGAATTCCAGGATTAGATTAGTGACTAATCATGAGTAGTGAGGTTAATCGGTGATTAATTGAGCGAAATCAGACGAACGATGCAAAATGACCGTTTTGCCCCTAGGCGTGGGTAAAACGTTGACTTTTCGTTCAGGCGGTCAAATGGACTTTGGTGGATGACGGTGACGTATTTCGCGACGTCACGAGTTCATAGACAGGTGGCACGTTCAATTCCGACATTCGAAGAAGAAGTTATGACGTTCGGAAGTTTAGGGGCAATTTGGTAATTTTGGTTAAAAAGGGGCAAATGTTGACTTTTTGATCGGGAGGTCCGATGGCCGATGACCGAGGGCCGAGGACCGTTACGTAGATTGAGACGATACGAATCCATAGACAGGCGGCACGCTGAAATCGGACTTCGAACGGGAAAATTATAGGTCACAGAAGTTCAATTTTACTTTGCACGTACTTCGAGACGGTGATGATTTGGCAATATATGATTGGGCAGATATTTTCAGTGGGTCCCATGGATGAGTAACAAGTATCACTCATCACATTGGCTAGATCCCCTAATTCGTGGATCTCATTAATTGAATACTATTATTTTTATTATTTAATAATTAATCTTTTCTTCACTCAATCCTAACCATTCACTTTATTTAAACACTTAATCCTCACCACTCATCTCATCTAATCCTCATCCCTCTCATCAGATCAAACATCTTCTCTTCCTTGTTCTTCTACAAACCCGAACCCCATAACCCATATTCTTCATTCTCCATTTTTCTTCAAACACCCAACACACATTCCCTCATCACCTGTGACTAAGACCAGAGAGATAGTGAGAGACTAAGGTGATGAGTGGCTGATGGACGGAGAAGGCCAAAGCCACGGTAGCTCACGGCGGGAGGAAACCCGAAAAGGGTAGGTTTTGGTTTTGAAATTTGAAACTTGGGTTTTATTGGTCTTGGATCGAAACTAATGATTTGGTTGTGTTTTTGGGGGTCTGGTGAGACAAATGGGATGGTTTACGAGTGCTTGGACAGCCGGGAAGCACGACGGAGGGAGGTTGCAGCCGCAACCACCATGGCCGATCAAGGAGGTATGGCTTTTGTGTTTGTTTTTGGGTTTTTAACGACTAAAGTGATAGGAATGGAGATTAGGAAGCTTTAGGAATTGAAATGGGAAAGAATGGACCGAAAATAGTGGAGTTTAGGAGTTGAACCGGTCCAGACCGGTTCGACCGGTCCAGACCGGTTCGGCCGGTCCAGAATGAAAGGACCCACCCCGATCATCACCCCAATAACCGATGTGAACCCTGCTCCCGTCTGAAAACCCAAAACGAAAGACCGAAACGACCTCACGAAAACCATCAATTACAATGTCAGACGAAGAAGAATTCAAAACAACCCAGTGTCAACCGTTAAACAGAGCATAGTACCAAATGAAAAGACAGAAGTCCTACTCAGAGTTATTACACACACAACGGAAAAACTGAAAACACGCCGAGATAAACTCCGAGAAAACACTATGCCTCCGACGCTGCCTCAACGTCAACCCCCGCGCTAGCTCCACGACCTGGAGGGCAATTAAAAACCAGAAAGTGTGAGTGGACCATAAAGTATAAAAGTTTCAAAAACCATTTCATAAACAAACCAGGGTTTGGCTCTCCGTTTTGAAAACATGCATGCATATCCCAGTGTCTAAAAACATTTACAAATCATATCATTTTCATCATGGAAACCGCAACAACATAAACACAGCATGGTAAACGTTATAAAACAGTAGAAGTAAAACATCAGATATCAATATAATCATCCGATCAAACCTGCTGGATCTATCCAAGTCTTTAAACTCAATCTAGGCCTCAATATAATCCGAGTCTTTAAACTCACGAGTATTTAAACTCAACCCAGGCCTCAATATAATCCGAGTCTTTAAACTCCCGAGTATTTAAACTCAACAGGACTACGGGGGAAATATCAATATATCCGAGTCTTTAAACTCCCGAGTCTTTAAACTCAATCCGGGTCTTTAAACCCAATCCGGGCCCGTCCCCCGTCAATCATAATCCGGGTCTTTAAACCCAATAATCAGATCCAGCAAATCCAATCCAAAACCATTTAAAAACCGTTTCTAAATCCATATCCAAACCCGAATCCGAAATCACTGGTCCGAAGCCCTTCCGGAGTCCCGAACCGTAATTCCGAACCCAAATTCGGAATTCCACTTTTCAACTTTAAAACCAAACTCCGTTTTCCGAAATCCGATTCTAAAACCGAGAACCTTTACTCAAATCCATTTATAATCATTGAAAACCATTTATCGTTTGAAATCCCAAAACCCTGGCATCAAAATCATACTCACAACATACTTTCTAGAAAACCGTGCCATTTCATAAAACAGGTATAAAGCATTCAATAATCATGAAATCATAATCAAAATTATAAAACAAGTAATTAAAAGCAATTATGCATGCTCAGTTTAAGGAAGAAGTCCACTCACAGTTACCGGGCATGTCACTCGTGTCCCGTATGTTCCTCGTCCGCCTCGGGGATTCCCGATCCTGTCACAAGTCACCAAAGCGAGTCACTAACACGTCCACTAAGTTCCTCCTAATTTTCCCCACTTTTACCGAACTTCGAACGTACCTAACCAGGACCCTAAACCTTCAACCTCGTAGAACTAACCCGAAACAACGTCTTATCGTCCCAAAACCTATCACAAAAGACTCGTTATATCGATTAGACCAAAAACCTAGTTGGAAGGTTCGCCGGAATCCTCCCCACGCGCCCCCACGCGCCGCCGAAAGTGGCTACGCGTGGGCCTCACGCGCCTGCACAGAGAACACTATTCATCGTCTTCTTCGATGGGTCGACCGGTCTGAACTGGCGTTCCCGGTTCTCCGTCTTCCTACAACCGTTTTCCTTCCTTGTTCCACCAGTAGCTTCGTCCCCTTCTTATACAACGATTCCCCTCAACCAAACTCGACAACAAGGCCTACATCTCACCGTCCCAAACTCAAATTACAACCCGTCCAAAACTCTGTTTCTCAATCCGACCACCCGTGCAACCCTCCTTCACGGCTGCACAACCAACAGCTTCCTAGGGATCTAATGAGTCGACTAAGACTTACCAGACACCTTGACTCAGCCCCAAAGGCCACAACTTGTCGTTTGAATCAAAACGGAAAAACAGAGTATTTAGAGAAAAGTCGAGGAATTACCTGCGTCATGCTCTCCACCATGAGCTACGCCGTGTCCACTGGGTCCCTAAGGCTCCACTACAGTCTCTGAACACCACCAGCAGTGACGATTGATCAAAGTATGGCAGCTCCACGTCCAAACTCCCTCGACACCTCTCTGTTTCCTCTGAGAACCCACACCCTCCTCACACACAACCACTAAACTCTCAATCTTCTCAACCCAGTCCTTATACTCTCAACCTCTCCCTCATCACACTCACCAGTTCACAAAACCTCACATATACCCAGCCGTCGATCGATTTCCTCCCAACACTCAGTCTCTGTTTTCTCAACACAAACACAAGCACGACTTACCCGTTAAATTTGCACCATGCAACATCCTAGAACCCCCTACACACACACCACGTGTCCACAATCCCATGGTCCCCTCTCAAAAATATCCAATCCCTCATGTACACTTGTCCTCATCTCTTTTGCACAAATCCCAATGTGCCAAAAAGACCAAAATGCCCCTCTTGTTCAATTTTACGATTTTACCCCTCACGTTCTAGACCCGTATCTCGCTCGTCCGACGTCCGATTAAAGCATGCTGCCTGTCGTTGAACTCAGGATGAAGAGACCTACCTTACCGTCCTCGGTCTACGTGAAAACCAAGCGTCCAGTGAAAAGTCAACATTTTCCCCCTTATTTTACCAAATTACGAAAGTGCCCTCAACCTTCCGAACATCATAACTTCCTCTTCGGATGTCGGAATCGGGCGTGCCACCTGTCTACGGATTCGTGACGTCCCGAAATACGTCACGGTCACCGGTCAATGCCCAATTGACCTCCCGAACTAAAAATCAATAATTTGCCTATTCCAGGTGCAAAATCGTCATTCGGCGCCCAAGGTCCAAAATTAACCCACTAACTACCGATTAACCCAGTTAATCCACCACGAATCACCTCACTAATCCTAACTTCCAGGACGGGTCCTTACAATCTACCCTCCTTAAAGAATTTCATCCCCGAAATTCCACAACTCGTACTCCACTCCTGGGTCTCCTACCCGGTGGTCAACTCTCGCCAAAACCAACTACCCTGGAAAGTTCCTAACCTATCATCTCCACCTTGGGTATTTCACAACACTCCCACTACCAGGTCAACACTTCTAACCCTCTCTCAGTACGACTAGAACTTTATGGTATTCACAAGGAAAAGTCTACGAACATAAAGAAACAAAGGTATTTTAAAATACCTCATTTAGACTACTCAATAGAGTTCATAGAGTACATCCTCACGTACAACCACCTACACCTTCTGGAAACCAACTCAAAGTTCTAAATCAGACTCCCGGTCTCTTGGTCGACAGAAACTACGAATCGAAGGTAGACCGCTCAAACCAAATGAAATCCTACCAACCGACTTACCTTCACGTCCCTCAACTGCTACTCCGACCACCTTGTCGGAATAAATCAACAAAGTCCTAAAGGCACTCCTAGATTGTGGGTTCTCTCAATCACCTCATATCGATCAGTTATAGTCACTCCTTTCCAAGTCCTTCCGTCACTTCAAGTCACCTAGGGGAAAATCCTAAACTCTACCCCGGGATCCAACAAAAAGATGTACAACACAACCAAGGATAGTAAAAGTACTTGTCACTGCACTGGGTGCTGACGGAGCCTCCTGCTGAGTCATCGCAAACACTCGGGCCTGGGATCCTGAAGATCTACCACGTCCCCTCAAACTACTCGTGGCACCACCACCTCCTCTAGTGCCCGCTGTCCCTGACACTGACGCCGTGCTCCGTCCTGGCTACGCCGCTCCTCGACCTACGCCACCCTCCTAGGGTAACAACGGACAGTCACGTCGGAAATGACCTCGCTCCCCACAGTAGCAACACACATCCCGATCGGGACACACGCAACAGACGTCACACTGGTTTGCGGAGTCGGTTGTACTCGGTACCCACGGAACTCTGAACTCTGGAAACTACCAGGTCTGCCAAAACGATCGTCGCCTGCAGACGATGCTCCGTTGTAGTTGCCTCTCTTCGGTGTCCTCTGGCTCGAAGCTCCAGAAAAAGGTGGCTCCCGGCGTCGTACTGGCAAGCTAGCCTCTACCCTCACTGCAGCATTCGACAACTCTCCGAGGGTCGCAAACGATCCAGCCGTCACTATGGCTCAAATCTCGCCTCGCAGGCCCAACTCAAACCTACGGCACTTCTCGGCTTTCGTAGCCACAAACGCAGGAGCAAATCGGGACAACATCTGAAACTTCTGTTCGTACTCAGCCACACTCATACTCCCCTGTTGGAGTTGTAGAAACTCAGATTCCTTGGCATCGCGAAAAGAACGAGGGTAATACTGATCCAAGCACCGCTCCCTAAACGTCTCCCAGGTCACTGTGTGGGCATCCCAGCCTGACAACTCGAGGGTATACCACCACTCGTACGCCGCACCATCCAGTAAAAAGGTAGCCAGTAACACTCGATCCTCCGATGGGCATCGCATCACTGCGAAAATCCGCTCAAGTCTCGTGATCCACCTCTGGGCTTCCTCAGTATCTACCCCACCACTAAACGTCGTAGCCCCGAGCCGCTGGGCTCGCTCGACCGTAGCACTCTCCGCATCTCTCGCCGCGTCTTCAGGTCGTGGATGGGGTTCACGTCTCGGAGGCATAGTCAACCGCACGCTGAAAGAGGCATAGAATCAGTCAAACAACCTAAACACAACCTCGTAACCGACACAAACCAACAAAACTATGCTCTGATACCAATTGACAGGACCCACCCCGATCATCACCCCAATAACCGAGGTGAACCCTACTCCCGTCTGACAACCCAAAACAACAGACCGAAACGACCTCACGAAAACCACCAATAACAATGTCAGACGAAGGAGAAGTCAAAACAACCCAGAGTCAACCGTTAAACAGAGCATAGTACCAAATGAAAAGACAGAAGTCCTACTCAGAGTTATTACACACACAACGAAAAAACTGAAAACACACCGAGACAAACTTCGGGAAAACACTATGCCTCTGACGCTGCCTCAACGTCAACCCCCGCGCTAGCTCCACGACCTATAGGGCAATTAAAAACCAGAAAGTGTGAGTGGACCATAAAGTATAAAAGTTTCAAAAACCATTTCATAAACAAACCAGGGTTTGGCCCTCCGTTTTGAAAACATGCATGCATAACCCAGTGCCTAAAAACATTTACAAATCATATCATTTTCATCATGGAAACCGCAACAACATAAACACAGCATGGTAAACGTTATAAAACATTAGCAGTAAAACATCATATATCAATATAATCATCCGATTAAACCTACTGGATCTATCCGAGTCTTTAAACTCCCGAGTCTTTAAACTCAATCCAGGCCTCAATATAATCCGAGTCTTTAAACTCCCGAGTCTTTAAACTCAACAGGCCTACGGGGAAAATATCAATATATCCAAATCTTTAAACTCTCGAGTCTTTAAACTCAATCCGGGTCTTTTAACCCAATCTGGACCCGTCCCCCGTCAATCATAATCCGGGTATTTAAACCCAATAATCAGATCCAGCAAATCCAATCCAAAACCATTTGAAAACCGTTTCTAAATCCATATCCAAACCCGAATCCAAAATCACTGGTCTGAAACCCTTCCGGTATGCCGAACCGTCATTCCAAACCCAAATCTGGAATTCCACTTTCCGAAATCCGGTTCTAAAATCGAAAACCTTCACTCAAATCCATTTATAATCATTGAAAACCATTTATCGTTTGAAATCCCAAAATCATGGCATAAAAATCATACTCACAACATACTTTCTCGAAAACTGTGTCATTTCATAAAACAGGTACAAAGCATTCAATAATCATGAAATCATAATCAAAATCATAAAACAAGTAATTAAAATCAATTATGCATGCTCAGTTTAAGGAAGAAGTCCACTCAAAGTTACCGGGCACGTCACTCGTGTCCCGTACGTTCCTCGTCCGCCTCGGGGATTCCCGATCCTGTCACAAGTCACCAAAGCGAGTCACTAACACGTCCACTAAGTTCCTCCTAATTTTCCCCACTTTTTTCGTACTTCGAACGTACCTAACCGGGACCCTAAACCTTCAACCTCGTAGAACTAACCCGAAACAACGTCCGATCGTCCCGAGACCTATCCCAAAAGGCTCGTTACATCGATTAGACCAAAAACCTAGTTGGAAGGTTCGCCGGAATCCTCCCCACGCGCCGCCCAAAGTGGCTGCGCGTGCACCTCACGCGCCTGCACAGAGAACACTGTACATCGTCTTCTTCGATGGGTCGACCGGTCTGAACCGGCGTTCCCGGTTCTCCGTCTTCCTGCAACCGTTTTCCTTCCTTGTTCCACCAGTAGCTTCGTCCCCTTCTTAGATAACGATTCCCCTCAACCAAACTCGACAACAAGGCCTACATCTCACCGTCCCAAACTCGAATTACAACCCGTCCAAAACTGTCAGGACCCACCCCGGTTCCACCCCGAAAAAACCGAGGTAAATCCTGCTCCCGTCTGACAACCCAAAACGAAAGACCGAAAGGACCTCACGAAAACCACAAATTACATTGTCAGACGCAGGAGAATTTAAAACATCCAAAGTCAACCGTTATACAGAGCATAGCACCAAGCAAAGTAAAACAAAACCGATACACAGGGTACACGCACAACGGAAAACTGAGACCGCTCCGGGAAAACTCTCAAGTATTCTATGCCTCCGACGCTGCCTCAACGTCAACCCCCGTGCTAACTCCACGACCTGGAGGGCAATTAAAAACTAGAGAAGTGTGAGTGGACCAGAAAGAATAAAATTTCCGAAAACCACTTCATAAACAAACTAGGGTTTTAGCCCTCTGTTTTGAAAACATGCATGCACAACCCAAGTTCTAGAAACAGTTATAAATCTCGTTACATCCAACATGAAATAGTATTATAAAACTGTATAATGATTATTCTCAAAATCATATCATAAAAACAAGATATAATTATCCGATCAAACCTGCTGGACCTATCCGAGTCTTTAAACTCCCGAGTCTTTAAACTCAATCCAGGCCTTAATATAATCCGAGTCTTTAAACTCCCGAGTCTTTAAACTCAATCTGGGTCTTTAAACCCAATCCGGGCCCGTCCCCCGTCAATCATAATCCGGGTCTTTAAACCCAATATCCAGATCCAGAAAATCCAATCCAAAACCATTTGAAAACCAATGCTACATCCATATCCAAACCCGAATCCGAAACCACTGGTTTGATGCCCTTCCGGCATCCAGAACCGTCATTTTGAACCCAAATCCGAAAATCCACTTTTCAACTTTTAAACCAGATTCCGCTTTCCGAAACCAAACCGAAAACCTTGATCATCAAATCGTGTAACAAAATCCACTTATAATCATTGAAAATCACTTATCGTTTGAAATCCCCAAAATCATAGCATCATAATCAGAAATCAAAGCTTCCTCGTAAAATGTGTTGAAAACCGTAGCTTTCTCGTAAAACGTGCAATTATATAAAACAGTTATAACACATTCGATAGTCATGAAATCACATGTAAAACCATAAAACAATTATAGAAAAGCAGTTATGCATGCTCAATTATAGAGAAGAGGTCCACTCACAGATACCGGGCACGTCACTCGCGTCCCGTACATTCCGTACGTTCCTCGTCCACCTCGGGGATTTCCGAACCTGTCACAAGGCACCAAAATACGTCATTAACACGTCCACCAAGGTTCTCCTAATTCCATACAAAATTCCCCGGGTTCGAAACGTAACGAACCGAGACCCTAAACATTCGATCTCGCAGAACTAACTCAAATCGACGTCCGATTAACCCGAAACCTATCCCAAAAGATTCGTTATAATATCTAGACCAAAAACCTAGTTGGAAGTTTCCCTAGAAACCGCTGCATGAGCCACCACGCGCCGCCCAAAGTGGCTGCGCGTGGGCCTCACGCGCCTGCACACAGAGTACTGTTCATCTTCTTCTTCGATGGTCAGCCGGTCTGAACCGGCGTGACCGGTTCTCTATCGTCCGTCCACCATTATCCTTCCTTCCAAGCCCAGAAGCTTCGTCCCGTCCTAAGCAACCTATTCCCATCAACCAAACACGACAACACGGCCTCTAATCTGTCGTCCCTAGCTTGAACCTGTGACCAACAAAACCCTTGTTCTTCAATCCGACCACCCCCCCCCCCCCCCCCCATCACGGCTTCATCACCAAAAGGTTCCTAAGGACCTAAGGAGTCGATTAGCACTCACCAACTACCTCGACTCGACCTCAGACTCCACGACTTAACGTCTGAAACAAAATAGAAAAACAGAGCAAATAGAGGAAGAAGAACCATTACCTACTGGCCGTCCGCCAGCGTGCTCGCCGCCGCGTTCCCTGGAGTTCACAGAACAGTCCCAGCTCCCCCTCGACTTTGATTGGATCAGAACACAGCAACACCACCACCAAACGCCCTCGACACCTCTCTGTTTTCCTGAGAACTCACCCTCCTCACACACACAACCACTCAACTCTCAATCCTCTCAGCCCAGTCCTTGCACTCTCAATCTTCTCTGAACACACTCTCACACCCAAGAACTCACACACTCACTGTAATTTGATCGATTCCTCCCTCAATCACACTCTCTGTTTTCTTTGATTGCACGACCGTACACACAGCCCAAATACTTGAACCGTGCACACGCCTAGAACCCACTAGACATACCACACTTGTCCACCATCCCCTGGCCCAACTCAAAATATCCCAATCAGCCCTGTACACTTGGCTTTATCCTATTTGCACAAATCCCAATGCACCAAAAAGACCAAAATGCCCCTACGAATCACATTACCATTTTGCCCCTCACCGTTCTAGACCCGTATCTCACTCGTCCCACGTCCGATGAAAGCATGCCGCCTGTCGTTGAACTCAGGACGACGAGATCTACCTAACGGTCCTCGGTCTACGTACAAAAACCCTGTCGGGTGAAAAGTTAACTTTTCCCCATATTTTAACCAAAGTACGGTAATGCCCTCAACCTTCCAAACATCATAACTTCCTCCTCGGATGTCGAAATTGGGTGTGCCACCTGTCTACGGACTCGTGACGTCCTAAACTACGTCACAGTCATCAGTCAATGCCCAATTGACCAGGCGGACTAAAAGTCAACATTTTGCCCATTCTAGGGGAAAATCGTCATTCTACACTAACGGGCCAAAAGTAACCAACTAAACACCAATTAAGCGTACTAATCCGTCACTAATCACTTACTAATCCCGACTCTCGGGACGGGTCGTTACAAAAACTCTGTTTCTCAATCCGACCACCCGTGCAACCCCCCTTCATGGCTGCACAACCAACAGCTTCCTAGGGACCTAATGAGTCGACTAGGACTTACCAGACACCTCGACTCAACCCCAAAGGCCACAACTTACCATTTGAATCAAAAAGGAAAATGTAAGGACCGTCCCGGAAAGTAGGATTAGTGAGGTGATTAGTGGTGGTTTAACTGGGTTAATCGGTAGTTAGTGGGTTACTTTTGGACCTTGAGCGCAGAATGACGATTTTGCCCCTAGGTTGGGCAAATTGTTGACTTTTAATTTGGGTGATCAATTGGGCTTTGACCTATGACCATGACGTAGTTCGGGACGTCACGAGTTCGTAGACAGGTGGTACGCCCGATTCCGACATCCGGGAGGAAGTTATGATGTTCGGAAGGTTGAGGGCATTACCGTAATTTGAGTAAACGAAGGGGGAAAAGTTGAATTTTAGCATGATAGGGTTTTTACACGTAGACCGAGGACCGGTAGATAGATCTCGTCGTTCTGAGTTCAACGACAGGCAGCATGCGTTCATCGGACGTCGGACGAGCGAGATAGGGGTCTAGAACGGTGAAGGGCATTTTGATCTTTTTGTGCCTTGGGAATTGGGCCAATCTGATAAGGCCAAGTGCACACGGCTTATTGGATATTTTGAGTTTGGGACCACAGGGCTGTGACACGTGGGGGTAGGCGAGAGGTTTCTACAAGGTTGCACGGTGCAAAATATAAAGGGTTTTGTTGTTTGTGTTTGAGTCTTGTTCGAAGAAGAAAACAGAGAGGGTCGAGGTGGTGGTGCAACCACAGACGATCGAATTGATCTAAACCAGTTCGACAGGAGGCTAGGACGGCTGAGGACGACTCCGTGGACACAGAGGAGCACAGCGGCGAGAACGGCGGAGGTGAGATAGACGGTAAGCCCTGTTTCCCCTGTTTTTCCCATTTTGTTCAATTCGAAATTCGTGAATGTACCGACCCGTCCCGGAAGTTTGGATTAGATGAGTGATTAGTGATGGATTAGCTGAGTTAATCGGTGTTTAGTTGGTTACTTTTGGACTTGGGCATAGAATGACGATTTTGCCCCTGAAATGGGTAAAAAGTTGACTTTTGCTAGACTTGTCATTTTCATGTAGACCGAGGACCGTTAGGTAGATCTCGTCGTCCTGAGTTCAACGACAGGCGGCATGCCTTCATCGGACATTGGACGGGCAAGATACGGGTCTAGAACGGCTAAGGGTAAAATGGTAATTTTGATTCGTAGGGGCATTTTGGTCTTTTTGGTGCATTGGGATTTGTGCAAATAGGATGAGGACAAGTGTACAATGGAGATGGGATATTTTGAGTTTGGGCCATGGGATTGTGACACGTGGGGTTGCTCTAGTGGCTTCTACAAGTTTGCACGGTGTGTTTTTTAAACGGGTGTGTGCATCGTGTTTGTTCGAAGGAAGAAAAGAGAGACAGAGTTGGGAGGAAAAATCGATCAGGTGAAGGGAGGTGTGAAGTGCTGTGGTCTGGTGAGTGAGAACAGAGATTAAGTGAGAATTGTTGAGTGAGTTTGAGTGAAAGCTTTGTGAGGAAAACTTGAGAGTGTGAGGGGTGAGTTCTCAGGGAAACAAAGAGGGTATTTGGTGGTGGTGTTGCCGTGTTTGATCAATCGAGGCTGGTGGTGGTGTCCAGAGGATGGAGGAGGACTATAGGAGTCGTGTTGGCACGGTGGAGCTCACGGCGGCGGCCTGAGCGCAGGTAATTTCCCCAATCCTTTTCGATATTCTATTCTTCCCGTTTTATTCAAATCGATAGTCGTGGTTTTTGGGGCTGAGTCGAGGGATTCCGTGAGTGATGTGAGACTCAGTAGGTCCCTAGGAGTCGTTTTAGGTTGAAGCCGTGATGGGGGATTGCCTGGGTGGCTGGGAACCGAAACAGAGGTTTCGGGCAGTTTCATTCGAGCTTTGGGGACGACGGGTTAGAGGTAGGATTGTCGTGTTTGGTTGAGGGGAATAGATTGCTTAGGACAGGACGAAGAAAATGGTGGAAAGAGGGACAAAAATGGTGGACGGACGGTGGAGAACCGTCCACGCCGGTCCGGAACAGTGCACGGTCTCAAGGTTGAAGATGAACAATGTTTCTGTTCAGGCGCGTGAGGCCCACGCGTAGCCACTTTGGGCGGCGTGAGGCCCACGCGCAGCCACTTTGGGCGGCGCATGGGGGCGCATGCGGTGGTTTCTGGGGAAACTTCCAACTAGGTTTTTGGTCTAGAAGCTGTAACGAATCTTTTGGGATAGGTTTCGGGTTAATCGGACGTCAATTCGAGTTAGTTACGCGGGATCGATGTTCTAGGGTTTCGTTTTACGTACGTTTGAAGTTTGGGAAAATTGGGGAAAAGTAGGAGGACCTTCGTTAACGTGTTAGTGACGTGTTTTGGTGATTTTTGACAGGATCAGGAATCCACGAGGAGGTCGAGGAACGTGCAGAACGTACGGGACGCGAGCGACGTACCCGTGAACTGTGAGTGGACCCCTTCTCTATAACTGAGCATGCATAACTGTTTTTAATTACTTGTTTTATGGTTTTATATGTGATTTCATGGTTATTTGAATATTCTATAACTGTTTTACATTATTGCACGTTTTTCGAGAAAGTACGGTTTTCATCACGTTTTACGAGAAATGCTTGATTTCTGATTATGATGCCATGATTTTGGGATTTCAAACGATAAAGGGTTTTCAATGATTATAAATGGATTTTGGAACATGATTTCGATGATCAAGTTTTTCGGTTTTAGAATCGGATTTCGGAAAGCGGAATTTGGTTTTAACGTTGAAAAGTGGAATTCCGAATTTGGGTTCGGAATGACGGTTCTGGATGCCGGAAGGGCATCAGACCAGTGGTTTCGGATTCGGGTTTGGATACGGATTTAGAATTGGTTTTCAAATGGTTTTGTATTGGATTTTCTGGATCTGATTATTGGGTTTAAAGACCTGGATATTATGATTGACGGGGGACGGGCCCGGATTAGGTTTAAAGACCCGGATTGAGTTTAAAGAGTCAGAGTTTAAAGACTCGGATATATTGATATTTCCCCCATAGGCCTGGATTGAGTTTAAAGACTCGGAGTTTAAAGACTCGGATTATTGAGGTCTGGATTGAGTTTAAAGACTCGGGAGTTTAAAGACTCAGATAGGTTCAGCAGGTTTGGTCGAACAATAATGTTGGTATCTATGATTTTCATGATGTGATTTTTTTTTTATGATGATTCTGCAACTATTTTTATGATACTTCTGATGTGATTTCCATAACTGTTTTTATGATGATTCTTATGCGATTATAACTGTTTCCAATCATTGGTTATGCATGTATGTTTTCAAAACGGAGGGCCAAACCCTATTTTGTTATAAAGTGGTTTTGAAACTTTTATTCTTCTTGGTCCACTCACACTTTCTGTTTTTAATTGCCCTCTAGATCGTGGAGTTAGCACGGGGGTTGACGTTGAGGCAGCGTCGGAGGCATAGAGTACTCGAGAGTGGCCCCGGGGTGGTCTAAATTTTCCGTTGTGCGTATATTCTCTATATCGGTTTTGTTTTTCTTTGTTTGGTACTATGATCTGTGTAACTGCTGACTCTGGGATGTTTTAAATTCTCCTGCGTCTAACAATGTAATTGGTGGTTTTCGCGAGGGTGTTTCGGTCTTTCGTTTTGGGTTGCCAGACGGGAGTAGGGTTTACCTCGGTTATTGGGGTGATAATCGGGGTGGGTCCTGACAGTGAAGTTAGGGGCTGAGTCGAGGTGTCTGGTAGGTTCTAATCAACTCCTTAGGTCCTTAGGAACCTTTTGGTGTCAAAGCTGTGATGGGGGGTGACACCGGTGGTCGGATTGAAGAACATGGGTTTTTGTTGGTCACGGGTTCGAGCTAGGGACGACAGGTTAGAGGCCGTGTTGTTGTGTTTGGTTGAGGGGAACAGATTGCTTAGGACGGGAGTTTAAAGACTCGGATATATTGATATTTCCCCCGTAGGCCTGTTGAGTTTAAAGACTCGGGAGTTTAAAGACTCGGATTATATTGAGGCCCGGATTGAGTTTAAAGACTCGGATAGATCCAACATGTTTGATCAGATGATTATATTGGTATTTTATGTTTTACTGTTAATGTTTTATAACGTTATTATACTGTGTTTATGTTGTTGCGGTTTCCACGAGAAAATAATGTGATTTATAAATGTTTTCAGAAATTGGGTTATGCATGCATGTTTTCAAAACGGAGGGCCAAACCCTGGTTTGTTTATGAAATGGTTTTTGACACTTTTATTCTTTCTGGTCCACTCACACTTACTGTTTTTAATTGCCCTCCATGTCGTGGAGCTAGCACGGGGGTTGACGTTGAGGCAGCGTTGGAGGCTTAGAGTATTCGAGCGTTTTCCCGGAGTGGTTTCAGTTTTCTGTTGTGCGTGTACTGTGTGTAGCCTTTTTTTACTTTATTTGGTACTATGCTCTGTATAACGTTTGACTCTGGGTTGTTCTTAAATTCTCCTTCGTCTGACAGTATAACGTGTAGTTTTTCGTGAGGTCGTTTCGGTCTTTTGTGTTGGGTTGTCAGACGGGAGCAGGGTTCACCTCGCTTATTGGGGTCATAATCGGGGTGGGTCCTGTCAGAAAAACAGAGTACTCAGAGAAAAGTCGAGGAATTACCTGCGTCCACTGGGTCCCTAAGGCTCCACTACAGTCTCAGAACACCACCAGCAGTGACGATTGATCAAAGTACGACAGCTCCACCTCCAAACTCCCTCGACACCTCTCTGTTTCCTCTGAGAACCCACACCCTCCTCACACACAACCACTAAAATCTCAATCTTCTCAACCCAGTCCTTGCACTCTCAACCTCTCCCTGATCACACTCACAAGTTCACAAAACCTCACACATACCCAGCCGTCGATCGATTTCCTCCCAACACTCAGTCTCTGTTTTCTCAACACAAACACAAGCACGACTTACCCGTTTAATTTACACCGTGCAACATCCTAAAACCCCCTACACACACACCACGTGTCCACAATCCCATGGTCCCCTCCCAAAAATATCCAATCCCTCCTGTACACTTGTCCTCATCTCTTTTGCACAAATCCCAATGTGCCAAAAAGACCAAAATGCCCCTCTTGTTCAATTTTACATTTTTACCCCTCACGTTCTAGACTCGTATCTCGCTCGTCCGACGTCCGATTAAAGCATGCCGCCTGTCGTTGAACTCAGGACGACGAGACCTACCTAACTATCCTCGGTCTACGTGAAAACCAAGCGTCCAGTGAAAAGTCAACCTTTTCCCCCTTATTTTACCAAATTACAAAAGTGCCCTCAACCTTCCGAACATCATAACTTCCTCCTCGGATGTCGGAATCGGGCGTGCCACCTGTCTACGGACTCGTGACGTCCCGAACTATGGCACGGTCACCGGTCAATGCCCAATTGACCTCCCGAACTAAAAAGCAACAATTTGTCCATTATAGGGGCAAAATCGTCATTCGGCGCCCAAGGTCCAAAAGTAACCCACTAACTACCGATTAACCCAGTTAATCCACCACGAATCACCTCACTAATCCTAACTTCCAGGACGGGTCCTTACACAGAACCAGTCAAACCCGGTTCGGCTGGAGGTTAGGGATAATGAACAGTGGCGCATGGTCTCACGCGCAGGAACCTTCCTAGGGAGTGTGGGGGCGCGTGAGACACTGTTTGGTAAATTTTTCAACATATGAAACACTCTATTTGATGTAACGAACATTTTGGGATTGGTTTCGTGTCGATCGGACATTGTTTTGATAATGTTCGGGGCATCGGAAGGTTTAGGTTCGGGATTTAAAATAGTTAAAAATTCGGGAAAATTATGGAGCTTCAATGGGAGGTTAATTAGTATTTAGTAACCTTTTATTACGATTTGGACAGGTTCGGGAGTCCCTGTGACGACAATTGACTCGGGAGAAGCTTATGGCACACGTATCGAGACGCAGCTTCGGACGGTCTGTGAGTGGACCTTGATTTCTAAACTGTGATGCATGCATAAATGTTTTATATGGATTATGATTGTGATTCTATGATATTGATTTGGAAATTGGTGAATTATATGATTTCACGCATTTCGAGGCGATTTACGTGCTTGCACGTAAATCGAGGTTTTCAGTTTTACACTGATTTTCCGTACTTATGGTTTTGGATATGATTTCATGAAATGGTTTTGGATTTGAAAAGGTAAACTCGGGTTCAAAACTCATTTGATCTACGAACTCTCGGACTTGAGGTCCATTTGATTTAACGAGGCATCGAGCCGGAGGCCTAGTTGGTTTACGATTCGGACCAGAGGTCCAGTTTGTATGTGGATTCGGGCCTAGGGCCCAGTTATGTGTTATGATGGTGATTTTGGGTCAGGGACCCTAGAAATGGATTTATGGGTCATGGCGGTTTATGGGAACCAGCATGAAGCCTTGAAATGGATTTATGGTTGATGACGGCTTATGGGGTCCGGGCATGAATCCTTGAAAGGTTTAAAGAATGATTTCAAAAGGTTTTTCATATGTCATCCTTTATATATGATTGTCTCCTCCGGGGAGGATCGTTGGACTGGGTGGACCCCGGAGAAGTCACGGAGCACTGACTAAGTGGAGTCGCCCCCCAGTTGGGTTCCTCACTCTCAGGATGGGCATGGTTCGTTACCTCCAGGGAGGGTCATTGATCTACGGACATTGACCTGGGTGGACCCTGGAGAGACTTGGGTTTAAGACCCTAGTTAGCACGTGCGTAGCTCTATTTTACAGTGACAGGTTCTTGGATATGACCCTAAATATGGTTGTTTAAACATATGTGATTGGATAAATGGTTTTACTATGCATGCATGCTTTTTAGTGAAGAGTATAAAGGTCTTTATGAAATATGTTTTTATAAACTCTTTATTTTTGTTCACTCACAGTCTTTCTGTTTTTAATACCCTTTAGGTTGGATACGATGCGGACTGTAGTAGAGACCGAGATATCACATACCTCCTCCGGATCCTGGCGTACTCTGATAGCCCAAGAGGGCAAAGGTTGGAAATTTCTCTTGTCTGACACTCCGTGTCAGATGGGATCAGGGTTGTTCCTCATTAATCCCTGGGGGATTGAGGACGGGCCCTGACACAACCAATAATTAGTTTCCAAATAAAAAAAATCAAAACAAAAAAATAGAGAGAGAGAGAGAGAGAGAGAGAGTAGATAAGAAGATGATCAGATGAAGTAGAAATGGGAAAGAAGAAGAGGGGTTGTAGGTTATTGTGTTTTTTTTTATCGAAGTAGGTTATTGTTTTTAATCTTGCCCTACGAAGAGATTTTGTAGGGGAAACTTAAGTTCAATCGTAGGGTATGTTATGGCAGTGACGGGGCCTAGTGTTGCGCTGGGCGGGGGCTGTAGCCCATCCGACTTAAATGATCCCCATTAATTCTAGCTCTACCCAATTTTTTTTTTTTTTAAAAGTTGCTTGAATTATAAAAGTAAAATTGCAACACTCAGTGACGGGGCAAAGGCTAGCCCTTTCAGCCCAAACTTGCTCCTTGCACATTTATGGGCTAGCTCATCTCAATATTAATTTATAGCCCATTTCAATATTAATTTGTAGCTCATTTGTCAATCTCAGTTTTATTATGTAGCCAATTTTAGTTTAATTATGTAGCCCAATTTGAAGTTTTAAAAAAATAAATAAAAGAGTTGCAACAACCCAACCCCAATATCAATTGTACATACTATACTTAGTAACAGAACCTTCTCCCATGAGCAGCATTGCAACAGCCAGCAGCAAAAAAATAAATAAATAAAAGAGTTGCAGCAGCCCAACCCCAATATTAATTGTATATATTAAGACTCGAAGGATACAATTTATAATTAGAAAGTGATAATTTGTATTTGAATTGCATGTTTAACTATGGTTTTTTGTTGTAATTTGTTTTTTTTCTTACTATCAAACTTTTATTTATGTATATAGATGTATTCAAGGGTAAGGCTCATTACGTCCCCTAATTAGGTGTATCTTTTTATGTTTATTAATGAAATTCATGTGTACTGTCGAATTTCTTCTAAATGTAGTATGTAGTTTTAGCCCATCTGAAATTTGGGTTCAGGAACCGTCACTGTGTTATGGTAAATATTTAGAGTTTACCTACAAAATATTTTCATTATTTGCCCCACGAAAGACACAATTCGTAGGGCTATGCTTTTTTTAGGCGCCATCAACCGTTTTGTTTTTTTTCCAACAATTTTTTTTCCCGCCAAACCTACAAAAAAAAAAATTACACTACCATATATTTACTGTCGGGCCTAGTTTACTAGTATTGGCCCTACAGTTTTTTTTTTCATCGGCTAAATGACCATTAGGTGACCGAATTTATTTCGTAGGACTAAAGGTGATAGGGTAAACCTAAATTTCTTGTAGTCGCATTTTCACTTGGTGATTTTGGTAACTTGCCTATTCCATCATATCTTATTGTGACTGTATAGCGTACATAAAAACATATATGTAGAATATGTTCTCTTCGTTTTAAGGACTTATTAAATGATCAAATGTGTTCATACCCAAACTGGTCGGCCTGGTCAAAGGTCCAAACTGATCTGACCTGTCCCCGCTCTACCAGCCCCAGGCAAGCCTCAGATCATGCCAACAAAGCCAAGAACGACCCAAGAAGAACAAATCTAGTCGGCCAGGCTTACTGACAAGTCATAAATGCTATCCGGGACCACCACGGGACACCTGTCAGCTCCTAAAGGCTGCAACATTTATCCTACATTGACAAATACCAACAAACACATTCAATGCTACTATAAATACAAGGGCATCCCCCTCCAAAAGGTAATGACAATCTTGCCCTCACGCTGTCTAAATTACAACAATACCCTCCTACTTAACTGACTTAGGCATCGGAGACTGTTCGGCCGGCACCACACCGGTGTCCGTTTGCATTTACCCTCTTCCTGTGCAGGCCACCATATTTCGAGAGGAATCACGAAGGAAACTCAGCGAGGCATGACTAAGTTGATCCATTTCTTGCATCAACAAAATGAATGCTCTATTTTCAAATATCTAACATATTATGTTTGGACAGTGAATGATTATCCTAAATTCTAATATTAGTATTACATTACATGTTAGACAATTTGAGAAAAGAAATGGGTTTGATTTGAAATTTAGAGATGGGTGAAGTGCCTTTAGTGCCCTTTGTTTTAGCTGATTTTACGCTCCAAATTTTACTTTCTATGCTTCATTTATTTTTTAACTTTATTCAAAATTAAGCAAAATATAGAATACAGTAAATCGGTTCCCTTTTGAAATTAGAACATGTCACTGAAGTTGGCTATATCTACTTTCTAGCTTACTTTAGCTCATTTATTTAGCGATAAACTCATTTCATGACTCTACACCTGATCGAATCTAAATCACTCTCTCGTAAATGATATTAAAATAAAATATCGTTCGCTAGTTCTTGTAAACTCGTAGAGAGTGGAGAAGCACTAAAAGATCACTTCTTGTACACTCTTGATCAAACACATGCAGTGAGAGTGAGGATTGACCCTCACAGATAAAAAGCAAAAAGAATAAAAGAGAACGACGAGTACTTAGGCTGACAACCATTTCACCCAAACCAAATTAAAATAAATAAATCTTTGTTATTTATTTAAAATAATAACAAATAATAATAATAAAAATAATAAATGCGATGATGATACCTACGACAGTAAAGTGTGTACCAGTGTTAAAACCCCGCCTTTAATTCGCAGCGGGTGAGAGTTCGATCTCTTCCAATTTGATCCCAAGACAGATTAATTAAGGAAATTAAGCTTTGTGTCATAAACCGTTGACCAAATTCAAGCGGGAGATAATAATAAAGCTTCATTTTTATATTTACATTACAAAGGGTTATCCCGTTTGAAAAATATTTAGTTTTTTATTTTCAAACGGGAAAGGCTTGAAGGAAAGACTCTTTATATATAGCACAGAATTAACTGTTACATAATAATGTCTTCTCCCTCTTAATTAAACTTAATTAGCAGGGCTTAATTATGTGATGATAGCTTTGCTAACACATGAAGCTACTGCACCCTGGCTTGAAAAGGGTGGTTGGGTTTTCATCAGGTGGGTGCATGTACTTGCAATTTGGGCATGCAGGTGAAGACCTGCAAAGCATGACCAACATGTGGCACTTCATGCACACAGTGGCCATCATCTCTTGCTGCTGATGTTGCTGATGACGATGGCCAACTAACTGGAGCCCCAAGTTTGATGGGTTCTTCTTTGTTGGTCTGGTGGGGTCAAGAAACAGGTCACTGAAATTGTGGGTGGAAATGTCTGAATTAGCCCTGGAGGAGGCTGATGGACTGTGAAGAATCTGATGATCAGCAATATTGGTATTCCTGATGAATGACTCACATGATCTTAGGTTAAGCTCAAGGTCTAGGCTCATGTGGGCAGCTGGGCTTGGTGGCTCGGGGCTCCTCCTTGGGTCCCTTGAAGTCTTCACATGAGTTCTTGTGTTGTAAAAATGTATCTGCCCTGACTGCAAAAGAATAATTTGTATTCGGATCGTTTTCATTAAAATCTTGCCGGACTATCAACTCAGCTAAAAACAAAAAAAAGGAATTAAGTTTACCTGAATGTCGAGGCATCTTTGCCACTCCAAAGGCAAAGGAGTCTCGAGTTGGAGCTCAATGTCGAACAAGGATTTGGCAAAGCTTGGTGGTTTGGGACGCTTTTCGAAAACTTGGTCGAAATGATGATCGGAAGGCGGATCATCATCGTCCCACTTTCTTTTCTTAGAGGAATTGTCGGAGTCAGGTGCCGGGAGTGGCTTGTTGTTTGGAGAGAGAGGATGAGCTTGAAAAGAAACCATGGCTATGGCTTCAATTAAGTGGATCTCTCTCTTGCTTGATAGAGAGATAGAGAGAGAGAGATTAGAGAGGCGCACACACAGTTGAGACTTGAGAGTTGGGAGTTGTGTCGTAAATGTCAAGTGGGTTGGAAAGTTTTGGTGGTTATATAGGAGGTTTGGGCACAGTGCAAGGGCGAATCTAATAGGGGAAAAACTTGAAGGTACAACTAGAAGAAACCTGGCCTACCCTATGCATGACGTGCATTCTATTTGGCTCTCTCTCTCTCTCTCTCACACACACACACAAAATTTACACAGAGAGAGAGAGAGATAGAGCTCCATGGCAGCTCTCTATTAAATCCTAAGATGTGAAGTCCTAACCAACCCAACTCCTTGGTCTAATAACCCCAACCCCCCTGATCCTGATACCTGATGCCACCCAACTCAGCCAACTATATAAATCCTAGCCCTAAGCTTTGTAAATTTGGGCTCCGCCCACATATATACTCTACGTACGAGAAAAGCAATTCCACGTGGCACAATGTTCAAGATAAAATGCGACATCTGGTGTCTGAAATTTTAACTGCGCGGTTGTGCCACTAAGGATTATCATCTGACGGGAACAATTCATAACAGAACTTTTTGTGTTCCAGAAAGGAAGTGGTCGAGCTACTAACTTAGCCACACTGGAAATCAATATAGTTGTCGCATGGCGGTGTTATGCGCAAAAATCTAGTTAAAACACGATATGTTTCTAAATTTGACGACCTGCTTTAGCTTTGAGGGGAGGGAGGGGGGAAGGGGCCGGGTAAGTGATAAAAACAAACCCTATAGAAGTTTGAATTTGTTGTGAAAATTTAGCAAGCTTAATTATAACCTAACTATATGGTCTAATCGTACTCTTCTGCAATGTATAATAGGAAGTACTTCAATTTTCAAATTTGACGTTCATAGAGCAATAATAACTTTGATACCCAATATATTATCTCTCCATCAATATTATCGTAGTTGTTAATTATGTTTAACAATCACATCCAGTTCATGTTTTAAATTTGATGATAAAATTTCAAAGCATTGTTCTGATACTCACCAATGTTACATGATAAGAACAACCCTATATATAACTAAGATTTGTGTCTTAGAAATGTCATGTAATAAGAACAACCCTATATATATAATTAAGATTTGTGTCTTAGAAATTAATAAATTAATGAGGTAATTACCCAGTCACGTTGGCAGCCAACTTGTACCGATCACATGTAGTGCTAATTAAGTGGCACGTAGCAATCTAGTTAAAACACAACATGCATGTATATAAAATGCATATACCTAAAATATTTTGAATTTAAGGACGTACATATTCATGAACATTGTCACATAACAGAAACAACTCTATAAAAATGTTTTATGCCCCGTAATTTAGTGACGTAGGCCTAGCCAAAGTAGAAGCCAATGGTTAAAATTAAGCCAAATGGACAGCAAATGCCCAGTAATGTTTATGAAAGGCGGTGAGATGGGAAAGAAGAGAGGTGTGATCGATCTAGTAAAGCAAGTGTTGCCATTTAATGAGGAGAGTGTTTATACGGTTGAAGAAGGTCTCGAGTATCCTTAGATCTTTAATATACACAATAACTCCAACTTCCCACAATTGGGTTTACTCAAAGAACAACAGAAAACTTTAAAAGCTCTCAACACCCAAGCCTTCTCAGCCATCAATAACCTCATTCCAACTTCTAGGTCATCACCCCCATGAAATTAATCGCTACAACTAATTCCATTTGCCTTTAAAGCTCTCAACACCATCGGCTATTAAACCAACCATACTGCCCTAAATATATTTTTTAATTTCTTCATTCAATTTTATATATTATTATTTTATTTTCATATATCTTTTATGTTTGGGTACAGTAAAACAAATCATGACCCCAAAATATCCATTTGCTCCCAGTTTCAGGGTCCATGTATATTCTTGGACCAGCAAGCAAGTAATTAAACACCTTTTATGATTATTGATTAAGCATACACACATAATGTAAAGACATGTTATCCCTTCCTCGTTATATTTGTGCGTATGTTAACTTATGATTATTGATTAAGCATATATATAATAATGTAGCGAAATATTATCAGGACTTGCTCGATCAAAGCAGAGTTTCTCACTATGTACGTATTATTGTAACATGTATCCATTAAGCATTTGAGCAGTATTTAGGTTCATTCATGTCATAGTATGAGGTGGTACCTCTACAATTATTAAAGAGGTAGTTTCGAGTTCAATGAAGTAGGCAGTTGAATTGCACTTAAAATAACAAGTACCTAATATTTCTGCCACTCATAATTATTACAAAATAAATAAATGATGAAACAAATCCTAGTAGCATTTTGATCTGGCCATATTTCTCTCTATTTTATAATTTTTAAATTTAGATCATGTAGATGACGATAATAATTTATATTTGTATTTTAGTTTAATAATGTACTTATGGAAAAAATGACATAAAAATATCTAAGCCTCATAGGGGTCAAGAAGTGCAAGAAGCGAAAGAGAAAACAAGTGCCAAGTTTTGTGGCACTGAGTTTCTGTGTTGGAAAAGATCTAAGCACAGTCGTGAAGGATGATGCCAATAGGCTTAGAGGAGGAGCAGGGGGTGTACTTAGCAAAAGTTCACCAACCGATTGTTTTTTGGGGGGTCAAGAAGTGCAAGAAGCGAAAGAGAAAACAAGTGCCAAGTTTTGTGGCGCTGAGTTTCTTTGTGTGGGAAAACATCTAAGCAAAGTCGTGAAGTATGATGCCAATAGGCTTAGAGGAGGAGCAGAGGGGTGTACTTAGCAAAAATTCACCAACCGAATATAAATTTTTGAGGGACCCTAAATAGAGTGAGGGGAGTACTTAGCAAAAATTCACCAACCAAATATAAATTTTTGAGGGAACCCAAATCGACTGGGAGGCTAATGACATAAATACCAGGCCTGTTTATTGCTACTAGTCAAAAGAGCTAGGACACAAAAAATTGTTCTACTAAAACAAAGGGTATGTTTGTAAGGTAGCTATCAAATTGAAAACTATAATTTCAAGGAGAAACAAAACTAAAATAGAAATTTGACAACGGTATATAGCTCAAGTAATGATTAAGGTTGTTTATCTCAATCTCATATCTTCTGTCTGAATTTCTTTTCATTCAAAATAGTTTTAACAATAGTTTGGGATATGATGTGGCTTAAACCAGGATATTGTTGTTATGAAATTCAATTAAATAAAAATTAATTTTTTGTGTTTCAACACAACAATATGCTATTTTAGGAAGATGGTAGCTACATTCGAGTTACGTCACACAATAAATCAATTATAACGGCTAGGCATCGAACTTAGATAGGGTTAGGGTTCAGTCATATATAACTAATTAAAGACATATTTACTTATCAAGAATGAGAATAATGGATAATAAAATAAGTAGGTAATTGGGGCAATGAGTAATTGAAGAAGTAGTAATCAATTATAACGGCTAGGCATCGAACTTAGTTAGGGTTAGGGTTCAGTCTCATATAACTAATTAAAGACATATTTACTTATCAAGAATGAGAATAATGGATAATAAAATAAGTAGGTAATTGGGGCAATGAGTAATTGAAGAAGTAGTAATCATTCCCACTGAATTGTTTACAAATGATATAAAATTAGAATAATACTAATGAGATTGATTTTCATTATTATTGTTTACTAACTCTTATTAATCGGAATAAATACTAACATGATTACTAAAATGTCACACACACACACACACATACACACACACACACATATATATATATATATATATATATATTATTTTCTTTATTTTGAATTTTTTAAGATTGAGGTTGAGCCTTACATAGCCAATTAATAACAATTCAAAATGTCATATCTTATTATGATTATTCAATAATAAAATATGAGAAAATATGCCCAATTAGGTTTTTTTTAGTATATGACTCATTGATAAATATTATAAATCATTATTTTAGTTGTTGAAGGAGTTGAATCGATCAAAAAATGACGATTTATTCACATAAGTACATCATTAGTAGTTAGATTAATTATTGTAATTAATACTTGTAAACTATGTTCTTATTTTTTTTTATAAAAAAATTAATATTGTGTACGTTAGAGTATTTGAAGTTATTGTAGAATTGTAGATGATTTTAGTAAATTATAAAAATTAAATGGGGGTAATGGAAATAATTAACACCCCTTCTCTAATTAATGGAATTACCTAAAAAAAGGATAATGTAATTACCTGTTTTGAAACCAAGGTGGTTGGCTCAATTGGTAAAACTGAGTGCCTTTGTGGGATTTGTTTTCTAGAGGTCCAGAGTTCGAATTCCACTGGCAACAACCCCTTGGCCACCTAGCTAGGCGTAGGTGAGTTGGTGGAAAGATAATCTGAGACTATGTTTAATAAGCCTCTGGTTAGCATTTTGAATCCTACTCATACTGGTCAAGTCTTGATTTAAAAGTTCTCCAGTGGTTGTAAGGTCTGCATGGGAGGGACAAGTCTTGATTTAAAAGTTCTCCAGTGGTTGTAGGGTCTGCATGGGAGGGACCCCAATTTACCGATTACATGGGGGACCCAATTTACTTACTATCTCATACTCGTCAAGTTTTGATTTAAAAGTTCTCCAGGGGTTGTAGGGTCTACATGGGAGGGACCTCAATTTACCCATTACATGGGGGACCCAATTTACTAACTATGAGTGAGTCAGAATGGCTCTACTTTAGAAGGGTTCTGGGTATAAAAAAAATATATGTTTTGATTGGATAATGATAATTGCCTAGTTATAAATAAATGTTGGAGAAATAAGTTAATAAAATTATTATTAACATTAATTTTATTCTCATTATTGATAATTAAGTGAACATATGTATTAAATATTAAATTCAACATCACCATTTATAAACTGTGGAAGAATACCATTAGGTCTAAGATTAATTTTATATATATATATATAGTCGGCCGACCCAAGGGGTATTAAAGGTTTAGAGGGATGAGGAGAGGGGGTTTTGAAGTATTGTTCACCTGCCTTCATTAAATCATCTTGAATTCACTTAAATGCAGAATTCAAGAATGACCATTGAAACCACCCTTACTTCCTACAACATATGCATCTTTCTTCGTCACTCTCACTCTTACACTCTTACTGTCACCAGCACCCGTTCATTATTTGCTAGCTTCTGTTAAATGCTCCCAACCCACCTCCTCTTCCCTTCATTTATAATTTCTCTCTCTCCCCCTCTGCAAAAATTTATTCATATATTGAAGTTTCAATCACTTGCCCATATAAGGATCGAGAGTGTCAGAATATCTACTCTCTTGTGTGTTCATAAATTCTAAATTCAATTTCTTTTATATACTGCTAGTACTTATTATTTCTACTGCAGTGTACTACTTTTTAAAGTTGCTTCTCAATTCTCATAACAAAAAAATGAAGAACAAAACTTCTATATCATCGATAGTGCAAGAAATTAATAAGAAGGGAGAATAACCGACAATTTTTAATATATTATTTTTCCTTCATTTAATTGGACAACAATGTTTAACAACCATGCACACCCTTGGTCTAATTACAAATTGTGATGCGCAATCCCATCTAACCTAATTTAATTTGGCTTTTTACTGTAGACGCAACAAAAAGTCAGCGTATTTTAGAATGTACTATAAACGGAAATTTGTTCTACTTTATTTGTTCTACTTTGCACCTGTAATGGGTGCAACGTTAGGTCCATTGCACCACTAAACTGACAGACACACTAATGACGTTTATGTTGCACATGTGGAATCTACCAGAGATCTACCAGGCATCTAAGTGGATTTTGTGAGTGGGTAGTTCAAACATTTTGTGCAGATGGGAGATTTTGGGCGATTTGGATCGACTTGCAACAATGAAGATTGAGATATGGAGGAGAGTGGAGCAAGGGAGCAACATCGAAGAAGCTTTTGTGAGAAGATTGTGACACTGAAAATGTTATGGACCGATGAGAACCTAGGGAGAAGGTTTCGTGTTTGACTAGATCGTCGAGTAAGTAAGTAATTGAAGTGTAGAGAATTTGGTTTTGAAGGAATTTTATGTGTTTGGATGTAATTTTTCAAACAAAATTCTGGATAATTTCAATTTTGGATGATTTATGTCGTGTGTGCCCTTTATGGTTGAAATTTTGTTCGAATTTGAAATAGTAGCTCGAATTTATTCAATTTTGCAAGTATTTGCAATTTCAGTTCCATGTAACCAATTGTAGAATGGTTTGATAATGCAGACGAAATTTCAGAGAGGTCATCACAAAGGGTGTGACTTTTGGGAGTGATTAGATCCGAAGATGTGCAAAAAGTCAACGATAATAATTCATGGATTGCTCAGAAAGCTTGACATGGAAAATGAGCAACTGTTAAATGAAAAGAGGAAGGTGTTTAAGCTTAGGATCGCGCTTTTTATTTATTTTGGCTGTATTTTTTGGAGTTATGTATGTGTAGGATGTTATGAAAGATGTAAACTTGAAGTAATTAAGTGGTTAAGGTAGGTGGTAGTTGGATGTTATGGAACATCTAAGTTATGAGTTTAAATGTTATGAAATGGTGGAATTGCTAACTTTGGTTGGAAATATTTTTATTTGATGCTAAAGAAAGAATTGTAAAGCAAAACCACGCCAACAGTTTCTACCAGCAAAGTCAAACAACCACGCTACACGAGCAAAAATCAGGAGAGAGACCTCCCAAAAAAAGGCTATCAAGGAAATCGTGGTCTAACTTCAGCGACAAAAGAAAGATCCTCGATTTACGCCATCATAGTGTGAAGCCACCAAGGGAGAAGAAACTGATTCATTCACAACATAAATGAGGATCTTGGAATCACCTTTGGCTTGAAGTTTATGTAGGTTGAGAGAAAAAACTTTTTTGAGACCATTCACTAGAGTGTGGGCTAGCGCGAGCTTTCGCCGTTAAGATGTCAGTAGAGCCAGTATTTTTAGTAGCAGCAAATAGTATCTAGATTCAACATGACATGACCCATCCCAATCCCCCCGGGATTAGTGCGGGATGACCCTGCTCCCGTCTGACACGAAGTGTCAGACAAGGGATATTTTCGACTTTTGCCCTCCCGGGCTATCAGAGTACGCCAGGATCCGGAGGAGGTATGTGATATCTCGATCTCTGCTACAGTCCACACCGTATCCAACCTGAAGGGTATTAAAAACAGAAAGACTGTGAGTGGACAAAAATAAAGAGTTTATAAAAATATTTCATCAAAGACCTTTATACCCTTCACTAAAAGGCATGCATGCATAGTAAAACCATTTATCCAATCATATATGTTAAAACATCCATAATTAGGGTCTCAGCCCCAAAATTCTGTAAATACAAATTATACGGGCTCCTGCCCAAAACCATTTACAGAAAACCATAACACAGTGAACATATGAGGGATCTCAGCCCAAATCCATTTATCATTATAACACAATTTTCCAAAACCAATTGAAATCATGTTTATCCATTATATTCATATCCAGAACCTATCACGGTGAAATAGAGCTACACGTGTGCTAACCGGGGTCTCAAACCCAAGTCTCTTCAAGGTCCACCCAGGTCAATGTCCGTAGATCAATGACCCTCCCTGAAGGTAACAAACCATGCCCATCCTGAGAGTAAGGAACCCAACTGGGGGGCGACTTCACTCAGTCAGTGCTCCGTGACTACTCCGGGGTCCACCCAGGCCAACGACCCTCCTCGGAGGAGACAATCATATATAAAGGATGGAATATGAAAAACCTTTTGAAATCATTCTTTAAATCTTTCAAGGATTCATGCCCGGCCCCCATAAGCCGTCATGAACCATAAAATCCTTTTCAAGGGTTCATGCCGGTTCCCATAAACCGTCATGACCCGTAAATCCTTTTCAAGGGTTCATGCCGGTTCCCATAAACCGTCATGAACCATAAAAACCATTTGTAATACATAACTGGGCCCTAGGCCCGAATCCACATAGAAACTGGACCTCAAGTCCGAATCGTAAACCAATTGGGCCTCCGGCCCGATTCCGTAAATCAAATGGGTTTCGAACCCGAGTTTACCTTTACAAATCCAAAACCATTTCATTAAACCATTTCCAAAATCATAATTACGGAAAATCAGTATAAAACTGGAAAACTTCGATTTACGTGCAAGCACATAAATCGCCTCGAAATACGTGAAACCATATAATTCACAAATATCCAAATCAACATCATCAAATCACATTCATTATCCTTTTGGAAATCCAAAACCATTTCATTTAGAACAATAAAGACATACAGACCCGTATATGCACCGTATAGGGCCGAAACCTCGAAATACGTGCATATACGTAACCACACATCCAAATGCACTCATGGCATCACAAACAAGTATTTAAAACATATAATAAATATTTATGCATGCACCAATTTAGAAAATAAGGTCCACTCAGACCGTCCGAGCTGCCGCCTCGATTTGCGTGTCATACGGCTCCCCGAGCCGATCACCGTCACCGGGACTTTCAAACCTGTCCAAATTTTAATAGAAGGTCACTAACTACTTAATTAACCTCTTACCAAAGCCCCGTAATTTCCCTGAACTTTTAACTATTTTTAAACTGATCCTAAACTTTCGGACAGCCTGAAACCTATCGAAACGATGTCCGATTGACACGAGACCAGTCCCAAAATCTTCGTTACATCGAATAGAAGATTTCCCGTGTTGACCACTTTCCCAAATTATGGACCACGCACCCTCACGCACTCCTAGAAGGGACAGATTACTATTCATCGGCACTAACCTCCAGCAGACCGGTTTTACTGTTCATGGCCGGTTCACCTGGTTTGACCGGTCCAACTGGACCGGCGTGACTGGTTCACATCCCTAGACACCCCATTTTTCATCCTAGTTCTTCCTTTTTGATTCCTTTCTTCATATTTTCATGTTTTCTATCCATTTCAATCCTTAAACGCAACCGAAAACGTCTAAAACCCTTCGTTTGATTTTGAACCAAACGGTTCAAGTTTCCCAAAATGCAGCCATGGCTTCACAGCCATCCCTAGCTTCCTAAAACCTTCCTAATGACTTCCTAGAAACCTAATGGACTCATTAAAACCATTAAAAACCAACCATAATGCACAAATCGATTTAAAGGGGAAAAATGGCCTTACTGTGAACCTCTCGGGTTTCTCCTCCTCTCGCCGCCGTGGATGGTAGTTCTGGCCGCCCAGCAACCTCCTCACCATCCTCACTCTCTCACGGTCTCATCCTCAAGTTAGCTAAGTGAAGGGATGATGGTTTGGGTTGCTCAGGGGAGAGGAAATGGTGTGAGATCGGGTTGGTTTGAAAACAAAGAAGGAAATGATCGATGCATGTATGTGAAGGAATGTCCAATGGATGGGTGACACTTGTCACTCATCCATAGGGCAGGAACTAAATATCTGGGCCCCACTAAAGTCCAAAAGTTAACTTATTTTGTAATTCGTGCAATAGTGCACTTGAACTTCCGTGAACTGTAACTTCGTCGTCGAACGTCCAAATTCGACGTGCCGCCTGTCTATGGATTCGTATCGTCCTTATCTACGTAACGGTCCTCGGGCCTCGGCCATTGGACCTCTCGGTCAAAAAGTCAACTATTTGCCCCCTTTTAACCATAATTACCAAAATGCCCCTAAACTTCCGAACGTCATAACTTCTTCCTTGAATGTCGGAATTGAACGTGCCACCTGTCTATGAACTCGTGACATCACGAACTACGTCACGGTCATCGGTCAAAGTCCATTTGACCGCCCGAATGAAAAGTCAACGTTTTGCCACGACTAGGGGCAAAACGGTCATTTCGCATTGTTCGTCCGATTTCGCCTAACTAATCACTGATTAACCTCACTAATCGTGATTAGTCACTAATCTAATCTAGGAATTTGGGACGGGTCGTTACACAACATATCTTGCCAATATTTAGAGAAGCTAGCTTTTGAAACAAGAACTAATTCAGGTCTAGCATTCATGATAATACCAAACGGTTTAGTTTTATTTCCTGAGAATATCCAATCATTGTGAGCCTTTTAGATAAACTAACAAATGATGAAAGCATGACCCAACTCAAATGGGTGACTAGGTTTATCCAAGGCATTTCTAAACTTAAGCCAATCCAGCAGATGATTGGTAGGTCTTCCAAGAAGGAGATGTTGAGCACTCTCAACCTGACTATTGCACCAAGGGATTCAGACGGAACATTGGGAAGGTGACGACTCAGGCAATCTCAAGTGCTCAACCGGTTCCTAAGAAGGAGCCAAGCAAAAAATTTTGTTTTCAGAGGAATACAAAGCTTTCACATCTTTCTAAGACAACTAGTTTCAGGATGAGAAGAAATATTGTTTTTTTTTATGACTTGTTATGAGACTTGGACAAGTTGAGTATAAAAGTTTGACCAGAAAAGAAGTTTATCACACTGTGCATATAAATAACAATTTGAGCTTACAAAATTACCATAAATATTGTCATTCAAATTTGGGCTATTACAATTGAGTAAAATGACCAAAATGACACCCCAAAAAAAATTGAAGCCCAATCTGTCAAAAAAGTGATGCATTGGACTTGAAAAATTTGGATTACAAAAGAAATTAGTACTACTTGTTTCCAAATGAATACAAAATAGCATAAGAAATAAGCAGTAGCCTAGGAAAAGAGCCATCTAATAATAATGGTGGTGCGGAAACAATTCACTTACCATCGTAATCCAATCCTTATTGCTTATATTGGGCTTTGTTTTTGCAGGTGACTTGATTCTCATTGCTGGCTTTTTCTGCCTAGTCCTTTTGGTTGGTGTTGAACATATCATCCCACTGACATTTTGAACATTATTCAAATCACATCCCTACAATAAGTTTTAAAAAATAACACAACACAAAGTGACATTAAGATAAGACAAAACACGACAAGTAAACACACACCAGTTAACATCAATATTAATAAACAAATACTATCCCTAATCGAGTGGCACACTAGAAAACAATTAACAATTATATTCAATTACTATCCCCAATTAACATCAATATCAGTAAAAAATTACAATCATATTCAATTACTATATATGTCTCTAACCACACCAGAAACATGAAATTCGGCTTCAAAACTTACCATAGTTAGGTGGCACTTCTTCAAGTTCGCTAAAAATCGGCATCTTCCCAACTTCAACCTCTTTAAGATCACCTTACTGTCCGATTGAAACCTCTGAAAGTCCCAAGAACAATTGCGTTCGATTTTTGCCTTTTCCCAAATTTCCGAGAAGCTCTAGCAGCCCAGAATTTGGCCCAATTTGATTCCCTCGCAAGCTCACAATTTCGAATCCCACCTCATTGAACACGTCCGTTACAAATAGGTCCTACATACGCCACATTGATGTCATGTCTATAATTTTGGACAGAAGTACCCTTACTGTAAATATCGTTTAGTATGTCTATCAGTTAAGTGGTACAACTGATCTAACGTTACACCCATTCTGGTGCAAAGTGAAACGAATTTCCATTCATAATGTATTTTGAGACGCGTTAGCACATTTCTAGTGCATGTACAATAAAAAGCTATTTAATTTTGCAGGAGTTCCCATAACAACATGTGAGTCAAAACTTTCATGGGATATACTGCAGTTTTGTTTTATCTTTATTATTACGCTATTATAATATTGATGATGAGATTATTTTTATACATTATGATGAGAAGTAATGTTATCTTGATTAAAAAAAAGTGTTTATGATGCTGGACAATAAATGCGAATGCACTAGTGATTATAATATTAATTGTTTTCTTTTTTGTAATCGAGGGTTTAATCTCTGGACGATAGCAAATTGACACCACAATGAACGGATAAATCAAGGACTTGAAGATATAGATGGGCATTAAAAGGTTGATTAGAGACTTTAATGTATAGTTTTTCGAATGTGAGGCAATGTCCCACATTAAAAAAATATAATTTAGATTTGTATCTTATATAATATTGAGTTATTCTTCTAGTTGACAATTAATTTTGGATTTGAACCTTAACTTGTTACATAATATCAGGTTCTCCAATGGATAAAGTTTAACTGTCACACATGTCATATGTCATTGGCGGGGCGGCAATGGTTATGCGGTAGCATTATGCAGTAGGGGAATTTTGCAGTGCGGCTCCTGGGCGAGCTCAGCGGCTGAGCAGTTGAAATCCATTAACAAATTTCAGTTTTTCAAGCAAACTCAACGTTCACCCAAATCGGCAAACCCAAGGCAAAAATTGAAACACAAAATTAAACCTAAACTACAACCAAATCCAAAACCTACCATTGTCTTCATCATGCCTTCTCTCGCACTCGAAATTGCGAATAATCCCCGTCGGCCGTCCATCGCCGCTCGCCTCCTTCACGGCTTCGCCTCCCAATCGGACTCGCCTACCATTCGAACTCGTCTCCATCGCCTGGTTTGAATCGATCGCCTCCATCAGTTATATTTCTGGCTCGATTGAACAGGGAGAGGAAATATGTGGAGCCGGAATAGAGGAGATACGAGGGAGAGAAGAAGAGAATCGAGATGAGGGAGAGAACTAATTTCTCATTCTGGCCTCTTCGACCTGTTTGGGTTTCAGGAGAGAGTAAGAGAATTCAAAAAAAAAAAGATGAGGGAGAGAAAAAGATATGAGAGAGATGTGGGGTAGCAATGAGGGAGAGAATTCAGACACTCAGACGTGCGGTACTGATTGGGTTTGGGTTTGTTTAGGTGTTCTGTTTGTTTGCGTTTTATTATTATTATTATATTTATTATTTTGTAGATATTAGGGGTGGGCATGGTTCGGTATGATACAAAATTGATCGATATCAGAATCATACCATTTAGTTTTAATCGGTACGGTACGGTTCGGTATTCAATATTTTGAAAGTGAAATCAGATCGTACCGTACCAATTAAGTTCGGTATGGTTTCGGTTTTGAGCCAAAATTTTGTTTGTGATTATAAATCAAGGGTTAGGTTTAGGCATGGTTAAGTGTGAGCTTAGATTGTCAATAATTTTATTTTTGGTTCCCTAATCAAAAATCAAAATCAAAAGTAAATCATATATAAATAAATATTACAGACTTTATGTCTAATCCAAAAGATTAATTAGCTGGTTTTGCTAATTAAAAACTTTCAGTAGCTGGCATTCAAGTAGAAGCTTCTGAGTCCTCCAGGTAATTTTGTTTTTAATTAGCATAGACAACCAAAAGATCAATGACAAACCGTGTCTAATAATACAATGGGCGCAAGGCAACATTGCATAGAGAAAAGAAAACAATAAATTAACAATTTTAACACTAATTTAGCACAAGACAGACTCCAGAAGCTTGTATTCATTAGTGAATCTTAGTTCTCTAGTATAGTAAAAGACTAAAGAAAAAGGAAAACTACATTTATGAAGGATTTAAATTTTCAAATATGTATTGAAGAAGTTGCACTAAGTTGAAGATATCAACTCTTAGAAGCTAAATTAAGACATGTATGGGCATATCAACTCTTGAAGAAGACCTAATAAACCAATAAGAAATAAATTTAATTATTAAAAAAAATTCTAATTCGATACGGTATCGGTACGGGACGGTTTTTTTAAAATATCGATACTGAAACCGTACCGAATTATATCGGTACGATTTCGGTACCGTACCAATCATACAACGGTTTTACTATTCAGTATGGTTTGATCTGAAACGGTATGGTTTCGGTATTTTGGTTCTATGTGCCCAACCCTAGCAGATATCGTGTTTGTTTGGGTCTTTTAAGGGTTGAGTTTGTAATTATATTGGGTTTGTATTTACAGAGAAATTGGGTTTGGGATTAAGTTTCTTTAGTCTTTACACAGCCTAGACCTATCTAGCCGCTAGATTTCCGCCTAGGCCACGCCTTGAGACTTGAGAGCTAGGGGAGAGGGGTCGGAGAGGGCTCAAGTATTATACTCAACTCATCTAACCTGTCAAGTGCCAACACAAACATTTATTTCGTCGAATTTTATCCCAGAATGTGATGTTGTAAATGTGATCATCTGGTACTATTGATAGAGTTTGATATGAAGTGACGAAGAAGCATATGGGGTGGCCGGCAAAATCTATTACCTAGAAAGCAGCCTGTCTCTCCACATATTTATTCAATGATTCATCACTTTCACTCTCGTGCCCATATTTATTAAGTAACTGTGGAAGCACGTCATATATCAACACCTTGTGCCCATCATCATAAGGATATGATTGGTTAGGCACGAGCAATGAAATCAATCCAAAAAGTATAAAAAAAATAAACAAAAAAGATTGTGGAAGGAGGAGTAACCCACTCCCTCCAGATTTCTCTCCATGTCATCACCTCCAGTTTTTTTTCATTTCACTTTTATCTAATTTAAAATTTATTTATTAATTATTTTTTCTGATTGATATTATTTTTTTGACCTTCAGTGGTGGACTCAGAAATTTTGCTCAAGGAGGTCAAAAGGTAGTACTTACAAAAATTTAGGAAGCAAAAGACGCCAATAAGCATAGAAAAAAAAAATAAACTTACAAGAATGTGATCTTCAAGATTAAATTATGCTATCATATTTTGAGGCTCTTAGGGTCCGTTGGTAGTCATATCTTCTTTTAGGGAGAAAATATGAAGTTACATGTCTTAATTTAAAGCACAAAGTAATGACATCCACAAGAATGGAAAATGAAGTTACACATAATAAGTGATGTTTAGCAAACTTGAAATCAATTAGATATGTCAAGAAAATGATCTTATCAGTTGAAAGAACTTGATTTGCCCATGAAAAAAGAAAAATGACAAATTAGGCTAGAAGCACAATGGACCTACACTCTTAATGAGTTCATCTACGCATGTTCCATGACCATGTTCTACAAGTACAACATAAAATTCTCAACTTGCTAGTCAAGCCTTATTTTCTCTAAGCCTCTCGATCTCTCTTCTTCAGTCAAATTCCCCTTTCATTTTCGCTGCAGATATAATCAAATTCCTCTTTCATTCCTCTTTAATCTCTCATAAAGTTTAATAAATTCTGCATCTCTCAGAAAGTAACCAATGTGATTATAAAGTTTCCCTCATGTAAACTAAACTTACAAAAATGTGATTTTCAAGATTAAATTATGCATCTCTTAGAAAGTAACCAATGTGATAATAAAGTTTCCCTCAAGTAAACCACACTTAATCCAATAGAAAAGTAAACGAAAGCATAACAGCCATTATTGCCCAGTAGAATCTATGACAAAGGAATTCCAGGACTAGGTTATTGAAGTTGTAAACTTTAAATTGGGATAAATCATATATGTAAATTCAAATCGTAGGAAATAATAGAAGCATCTAGCCATTATGTCATGCTAGGTTTTATTAATTTGATATAATTATATGAATTAACAGAATAATAAATCATCATCAACAAAAACGAGGTGTGGCAGAAAATACAGAATAAGGAGTGAGGAGAGGGAGAGGTGCGACAGCGGCGCCTGCGGCGCTATAAAACAAGGAGTGAGGAGAGGGAGAGGGAGACGACTTGGAGGCTGGACCGTTGGAGACGATTGCTCGCTGCTGCCTTGTTGGGAGGAGATGTCGCAAGCGCCAAAGAAGATTGGGAGGCGAGGAGAGCGAGAGTGCGAGACACAGAGGGTGTACGGGCTGCAGTGTGAGTCGTCCTTCATCTTCTTTTTAAAAAAAATTAAACGGCGTTGTTTTATTAAAGGAAAAGAAAAACACTTCATGTAAAACGACGTCGTTTTGAAGCTTAAACAAAAAAAAAACAGAGGTCATCTGCCCCGCTGGCCACAACCTCTCTTCTCAAAGGCAATTTCTCAAACACCTGGGGGCCATTCCGGCGCAGGGGGGGTCAAAAACTTCTTTACCTGAAGGCTTCTCTGGAGGGAGGAGGGTCAAGTGACCCTCCTTGCCCCTTGGTCGGTCCGCCCTTACCTTCAATTGTATTCGTCTAATCTATAATTATGAGGATTTTTTTTATCATAAAAACTTGATGAAACCTTTTGACCCACTTAACTTTATAATAACTAGACCTTGACACCCGCGGAGTGCTAATTAAATTTTTTATTTTTGTTAAAAAATTTTAAAAAAAGTATAAATAATAATATTTTGTAATGTTTTAAATAAAAATAAGAGTAGCTACCTTACCCCACTACTTTTTTTTACCCCCACTCCTTTCAGTACCCTTCATTTATTTTTTTAATTTATAAATTTGATATTTAATTTAATATTATATCCTTAATTATTAATTAATTTAAATGATATTTTTGTCAAAATTAGTCTCTTGAACTTCTTATCTTTATAATAATCGAGCTATATGTGTGTGTGCTAACATATTTTATTATAAAGATGCTCCAAGTTTTATTATAATATGATATGGTCCCATGTTTCTGAGCAGACTTCTAGTACATGAGAGTTGTTCAGTGGGCGGCCGTTGTCGCCTTGTATAATATTTTAGAGTTAGTCTTAATTAGGCAAGGTTTACATATAAAGAGACAACATATATCCGTACCTTTAAAACCTATTTATCTTTAATTTCTTATTTATGCTTCTTTCCCAATTGAGTGGGCACCTTATCTTTCATTTTTTACTATCTGTAACTCGATCGATAATAGAAAAATCTAAATATTGAAGACATAATAACCAATTTTAAGGGAGAGCACTAAGACAAGGGATCAGTATATTAAACTGAAGAACTGGATAAGAAGATGTCTTTGAATGTTGTTGTACGTACAACTATAATGTTGACCGAGACATCCCAATCCAAGTGGTCACCACTGAATTTTAACACTCCAACTTAAATTCAAGCTGATTTTTTTTTAAAAAAAAAAACTCAAATCAAATAAGTAAATTTGGTTTCTATCCATTTTATTTTCCTCTAATTATATATTGATAGAGATCGAACTCTTTACTTGTTTTTTTTTTTCCGAGCTACATTCACTCTTTCTTTTAAAGGTTGGATCTACATTGGATCTCACTTGAACGCCCCATTTATCCTCCTGAGTAGAAGTTTGGTTTCAAACTCCAGTTCAAATAGGAGAAGTACGCCATGCTAATGTGCCTTGGATGATCCACATCTCAAGATCAGGGGCTGATGAGCACATTGAATTATCCATGGTGTTGATCTATATGCTGAATTTCTTGGTACCTCATAAGTGAACATCTTATCATTTTGACAGCATACTTATACTAGTACAAACAGAAATAAGTTTGCACCAAGGATGCAACGAGACCATACACTCGCATTGGTCTAATTCTAATCATATTATATTCATTCCGATGTGAAGTGTAAAGTCTAGTACATATTTGACTCTCGATTATAAACAACAACATCAATATCGAATATGTATAATCCCCTTTTTAATATATATTTTTTTATAGAAAAATAGGCTAAAACACATTTTTAATCCATGTAGTTTGCACACAATTCAAATTTGATCTATCAGTAATTTTAATTTGATCACGTTTGTTTCTTGTAGTTCCCAACTTGAATGAATTTGTTCTTTCTTCTAACTTTTGGATGAATTTGTCATAACCATATTAATTTTTTCTCTGCAATTTTCTCATAAAACACATTTTTCAGAGCATTCAAACCCATTAATTATGAAAATTAAAGCATATTAAGTGGTCATTAGGTTTTTTTTTATGATGAAAAAGTAGTCAATAGCTTCAAAACTAAAATGAATACAAGGAATGACCCACTAACATTTGTTAATGTTCAGCTGAGGTGGGAATGCAACATAAAAATTCACGTACCTGGGCCAACAACATTATAGTTCTTGGGTCCTAAAAATTTCATTTTTAAAGGTCGATGCGTATCTATGTGCTATAAATTCAAATCAAACCATAATTATAAACCTTAAACTGAAATCTTTAATTTAAAATCCAAAAAGAAAAGAAAAAAAAAACAGTTATATCAAGGGAACAATTGGATGAAATTCAAATTGTTTATAAATTAAGGGACTAAAAATATGTTGTTTTGGCCAAAAAAATAAATATAAAAAACAATTGTACATTTATGAGAGCCTAATAAATCACCGAAGTAACCGGTCTATCTAATTTTAGTGTGTCAACAACTTCACGGGTCAAGTTGGCCCTCTACGAGTCCTGACGGGTCATCTATTAGTCTTCACTAAAAGCCCAGCCTGCTTAATTTAATATATATATATATATATAGACACGCATATTTTCCTTTAAATTCATGGGTTTGCATTTAGGTGCAAGAGAAACAATTGAAAATCAAAACGTAACTCAATTGGCTAGTTAGGAAACTATATCACACATTCACTCTCATAATAGCATTAAGAAAGTTAAGCACTCATGGTATACAATCACACGAGCATCGTAATTTTGAGATTTGTTTGACTTCGTTTCATGCACTACTTATTTTCGTCAACATTATCCTTAGGATTGTCTTCAACGAAGCGGCGCCAATACCAGTGCTTCACCCACACAGTGTGAACTTGGTCCAATGGGATTCCTTTCGTCTCCGGCAAGAAAAGAACAATGAAAATGGTCATTGCTAGAATCCAGCCGCCGTAAAACAAGAATGTGGCGAATTTGAAATGGCATAGCATAGACAAGAAGGTTTGTGACAGCACAAATGTGGTTGCAAAGTTGACTGCTAGCCCCATGCTTTGGCCTGTGGGTCTAATTTTCATGGGGAATATTTCACTTGGGATGAGCCAACTTAAAGGACCCCATGACCAACCAAAACCAGCAGCATAGAAACACATCAACACCAACACAACTATGGCATATCCTTTAGTGATTGGATCTGTGCCATCAGTACCTGTTGTTACTCCTAGAACAATAGCCACCCCTACCTGCACAAACGTACAACATATTTCAACACGTGTCTCCATTTAATAAATTGCCATTTAGAACTAGCAATGTAATTTTGATTGGACCAATCCCAACCTATCAATGTCTAACTCAAATTTAAATGATATCCAATGATTGAAATATCGATATCGACAGATATATCGCTAGTTAAATTTACAGATATCTCGCTCTAAATATCGATATCGTTTACAATAAAAAAAATGACGGAAATTTAGTCTAAAAGTTGAAATTTTTTAATGAAACTTTGGGAAAAAATTAAGTACCAAATAATGGTTATATAGGACTAATAAAGTTATAAAATGACTTTGATATAATAAATATATGATGAATAATATGATACAGTATGATTCTGACGATGACTAACATGTATAAAACCTTAAGGATAAACTTAAATTAGCACATAATTTTATTAATAATTTTGCACTAATAATACTTTACATATTGAAATTCATTAAAAATAAGTAGAGTGTCTGCTATATTGAAAATCGGATTGGGTTCCATCTAACAAGACACAAAAATGTTGCCAAGTGATGCTACTTGACCAAAATACTTAACAAAATATCGACATATATTAATCAAAATTTCAACATATATTATTATTCTATGGCATAGATAGATAATTATTTAATATCAACATCTATTAACTATGATACGTCTACAACAAAATTATCCATAAAATCATTTATGACATATATTATATATAATCAAAAAATTTAAATGTTGTTCATTAAAAATTGACTAATATAATTAATTCAATATACAGAAACAGTGACTTCATGCCATGCTGCCATGTTACCTACTGGTACACAATTTGTGCTATTATGGAAGGACACAAGTGTGATGATGCCGACATTGAACAATCATGGATAAGAAAATATTTAATGGACAATATATGCATCTAACTTGGTGGCATCTATTTGTTTTTTTAATTATTTTATTATTTTATTTCTAAAATATCTTCTCTACAACTTGGCAGTAAATGCCTTTCCCTGATTCAAAACCCACGTCTTTTTTCTTATTTCTGCTCTCCCCGTTATCTTCTTCCTCTTCTCTGTATTTTCACCATTATCAACCATCGTCTACAATCTCAGCCAAGATCACCTTCACCGCTGCACTTAAAATCATCCCCTCAACGAGAAGAATACCTCTAGGCCTCTTCCCCGCCGACCTTGGCTGGAGAAGAGGAAATCAGGCCATGAAACCCATAAACCACCATCGTCACCGATGATGTTGTCGGACGACCTAGTTTGCGGAAGAACCTCCAATTTCTTAGTCTGGACAAGGCGAAACTGTCCTTACATTCATCTCGTTCAACTCTCGCTTTAAAGAGCAAATTGAAGTTGAGAACCCAAGAAACCATCGTTCCTATCGGAGAATATCGCCAATATTCTCCGAAATTGGACGAAATCATCGATTTTGGGGAAGAAATTTCTTCACTCCCGGTTTAGATGTCGAACCCTCCGTTTTTCTATATATCGTTTGATATATCATTAAATAATTAAAAAAAAAATAGATGCCACCAAGTTAGACGCATATATTGATATGAGGCAGGTTTATATTAGAAAAAGAAATCCATCTTAACTCAACTCGAGTAATATTTTCGGGTTCAGTTATAGGTTGAATGAAGCCTAAACCCGCTCAAGCGCGACCCAAATCGAATTCTAAAAAATCCAATAAAACCCGATTTCAACCAAAAATTCTAATGGTATTTGACGGCACATGTATACTTTTCAAATCTATGTTGATTGATCCTACCCAGCTTTCAATTTCATTCTTTTCATAACGAACTAATGTTAAGGTTTTTTACCTAGTTAAATGGTATAGTTTGAATTTTTGATGGAACCCGGGCCAACCCGAAACTCATAAAAACCCAAACTAATTCAAACTCATGGAAATTTGAGTTAATTTGAATACGAATGACAAAGATTGGGTTAGGGTTACTGGACCTTATCATTCACGTGAGTTGCATCTCTACTTAGAACTTTCATGTGACACAAACAACCCTATAAAAGTATTTATCCGGAAGAATATATAGTCTTATGGATCGATGATGTACGTACCTGACAAATGAGCATTTGGATCCCGCCCTCCATGAACAAAAATCGTCTTCCATGCCGATCAACCATGTACGTCGACACAAGGATAGAACAAAGATTAACAAAGCCGAGTATAATCGCAGCGATAAGAGAAGAGTCATTCCCGAACCCAACAGATTGGAACAAAACAGGTGCATAAAATGCAATGATATTAATCCCAGTGACTTGTTGGAAAAATGGGACAAAAAATGCACCAATCACAAGCTGAGGCCTATACTGCCTCCGAAATATTGTGACAAAAGGCTCCTGATTGAGGGCTTTGGCAACTTCACTGGCCTTAATGAGTAGCTCCAGCTCTGCTTCAATGTCTTCCTTGCCGCGGATTTTGATTAGAGATTTTCTGGCTTGGTCTACCCTGTTGCGTTCGACTAAGCTTGTGGGTGAGTCTGTGATGAAGAGGGCTCCAATGGTCATTATGGTAGCTGGGACTATGGCTAGGCCGAGGGAGAGCCGCCAGCCCCAGCTGTGCTTGGCCGTGACAAAGTTGATGCAGTTGGATGCCACCACCCCAATTCCTATGCAGAATTGAAAGGCTGTGCTGAATGCACCTCGCCACTTGGGTGGTGCAATCTCTGAGAGGTAGATTGGAGCTGACTGTTGTCACATAATTATATATATGGAGAGATATATAGTTAGTATATTATATATACGAATTAATTATACTAAGCATTAATTAAGCAATGCAATTGTGTTAAACTACGAATTTTATATATATAAAAAAGACTAAGAAGATTAAGTTTGAATTTTCTTTTTACTTTGTGTATTTTCAAATTTGACCGCTTGTGTCTATAACTATTCGCGCGTATCTTCGATCCCAACCAACCATTTAGACTTTAGATCATGACTTCTCCTAATATAAATAGGATGAATTTGTGTGGAGATCATCATATTTAGGTAGGTACTAATATCTCGAATGGCCAATTGAGCGAGCTGATACAAGATAACAACAATTTAAGTTTATAATTTAGACACTTGATTGATGAATTGGATTTCTCGAAGACTGAGTATGACTCTTTCATATGCAATTGATTGTATATAACTAAATGTTGAGGAATCACTGAGGCTTGTGATGAATATATTGTAACTTAAAAGGCGAATAATGTCAAATCAGTCTAATTTTATTGGTAAGAACTTTAATGTTGTAAAGCAATGATAAATTTTAAAATGTCACATATTATTGCATCAAATAAATTATATTTATTTTGTAATATATTAATACGTGTATGTTAATATATGCGTTTATTATATACGTACATACATCACGTGATAAAAAAAATAACTAGGTAATTATATATAACTAACTCAAAAGGGGAGAGGATTCTTTTGCCTAAACCTAAACCTATGTCGAACATATTCAGAAAAGAATCTTTGTGCTCGATAATTGCAATTTATTGTCTCCCAAGAGAACATACATGTACCTTTAAAAATAGAATGAGCACAGAGAGGGAGAGTTAAGACTTACTTGGTTAGTGAAACCAACCCCAAAACCCAACAAGATACGCCCCAAAATAAGCATGGCAACATTGACAGCCCCGCCATTGATGGCAGACCCGGCAAAGAAAGTGCAGCCACCCAAGAGCATCACATTCCGGCGACCTATCGTCTTGGCCAAGCGACTGGCCACCAGTGAAGCAGCTAAGCCGGCTAGATAGAGGGACGATGTGAACGACGTCAAGAGCTGACTGTCATACATACAATATATGTTTTTTGGGGGGCCGCCTCCTTTTCTTAATACTGATGGGAAGAATTTATTCAGAAATGGTGCCATTGTGGTCACACCTCCTGCAAAAATTGTGGATTTTCATGGTGAATTATTTATTTTTTATACAAAAATATAATTCTACTTTAAAATAATAAGAAAAAATAATTATTGCATCAAATGATAAAAAAGATAACTATGTAGTCAAAGTTAAGGGTGCATGCACTTGAATTATTGTTCCTAATTTTGACATGTTAGATTATAGTTGAGGTATATAAAAACGTTTCTACTCATCATATGTACGTCATATGGTGTCATCTATACACTATTTTACTGAATGGTTTCATATTTATCAATCCATGCATATGTCTTAATCATCCCTTCTTTTCATTTTCCTACTTCTTATTGATATGATTTTTAGTTCAATGAATTCGTACGTAACCAAAATATAAAATAACAGTCAATTAAGTAGAAGAAATTGTCTGTTATATAAAACTTTAAAAACCCATCATGAATAATGAAATAATTCAACGAAAAGAGAATTACACCGAAGCCATGAATATGGATTATGAGAGCCAGCTGGCAGCTGCAAAAGGAAAAGGCTCAAAGTCTCCATCATTTCCCTCCAAGGAATTATTTATTTTATTCGTTAATTTGGAAGAATTTGAACCCAATTTAATTAGCTTATATTATTCACAGAATCAATATACAATCTTACATTCTGAGAGTGAATGTGCAGAAATGGAATTATATTACAGTAAGTCATTTAGGCATGTAGACTCATAGTGAATCGGTAATCAGAAATCAATCATGGCGGATAAAATTAACTTCGGAAACACAAATTAGCGGGAGGAGAAACACAAACAAATCCCAGATGAATTCGAACGTTGGAATTAAGAAACGACATTGAACAATAATTACAAAAAAAAAAAAAAAAAGCACCTGAAATTCCGATATCGTAACCAAATATGAGACCGCAAGACGCGGCGACGATGCATGTGATCACCACCGAAACTGTTATCTTTCCTTCTATGCCACCCGCAGGCAGAGGCCCGTCGATTGCGAAACCTCCCCCGGCCATTTTCCTCGCTGATCTATTTTCTTGGCTTTCTGTCTTTGGATTTTCTGATAAACCAAAGTACCAAACAGCAGCAAAGGCACGAAGCTTAATTTGTTGTTACTTGTTACTCGCGTTTGGACTGATGAAATCAAATTAAAATGACAAGAAGAAGAAGAAGAAGAAGAAGAAGAAGAAGAAGAAGAAGAGAAAAACAAAATGATTTGAATCTGACCTAACAGTCAACAGCATCCGGTCACAAATTTTTGGATTTTATGAAGACTTTGTTAGTTTACTACTTTGGTTAGAATATTTTATGGAGACCGAAGAAATCTTGTTTTTTACTTTTGTGAAGATAGAATGTTGACAGATGAACCAAACCCAACCAAGCCTCGATCTGGCTTCGAAAGGTTGAGATATGAGGAAAATATCTCACATTGGAAAAACACAATTATAATTTGTGTCTTATAAGATCTTGAGTTACTCCCTCCATTATCAACTGGTTTTGGGGTGGAACCTCAACTTCTTAATTACATGGTATCAGAGCGGGGTTATTTCACTTGCTTGGCTTAACCGTCACACGTGTCACACGTACCCATCCAAATCGTTACGTGATAGGCTGGAAAATCCGCTACACGTGAAGGGGCGTATTGAGATGTGAGGAAAATATCAACTTGCACAATAAAGTATAGATAAAATTAAAATTAAGTAGAAGAAATTGTCTGTTATATAAAACTTAAAAAACCCATCATAAAAAATGAAACAATTCAACGAAAAGAGAATGCAGCTAGACGCCAAAGCCAAGAGTACATATATTATGAGAGCCAGCTTAATATTATTACATTCTCATATTACTCTACCATATTACTCTACCAGTAAATTAACGAGTGTATAGTATACGTATTTTTATACAGAAAATACATAAATTCCATTTAGTGATACCTTTTCATACAATTATTTCGATTTATCAAATTTTCTTTATTATATAAAAAAAAAGACTTGCATTCCACCTAGTAGTACATTCTCATATATATACTACTCTTTCAATTTATCAAAATTTTCTTGTACATATATTATATTCAGAACCGTTCATTTTTTAAATCATCATACCAAGATCATTTTCGTAAAAAATTAACAAGACTAGAAGTCGTTTAGACATTCATATATACCTAATAAATGGACGGTTCAATATGATGATCATAATTCTTACTAAAACCGATTATTTATTTGATAGATATATGAATGGCCAAATGATTTCTCAATGTTGTTGATTTTTAAGAGAAATGATCTTAACATGATAATTTAGAGAATGAATGGTTCCGATTATAATAAATATACAAAGTCAATTCGATAAATTAAAAATATGATACAAGAAGGTGCCGTTAAGATGAGATGCAAGTATTGTACTTTATATACTTATTTATATATATATATATACATGAAAAATTAGAAATATATAATAAGGTCAATCTCATTGTGTCGATACGTCCTTAATATTTACCCATTGTTACATCACCTGGTGCCGCTATAGTTGAAACTTCATAGATTAATGTTGCATTAACTAACAACTATGAAGTACTAATGAAGTAATGAGTAATGACATACACAAAATATAAGGTAAAATTTGATACATGCAATCATTTGAAAACACACATGTTTTTTTAAGAAAATTTTAGTATTTTGCTCTTGAGGAAACTTACAAACTGAACAATTGTTGAGGATGTAGAATAAGTAAATGCGGACCGAATATAAATTTATTCAAAATGGAAAAATAAATCAAATCGACCATCTATATTCGTTCATTTTTTATGTGATGCACTCACAAATTTTACACAATAGATATGTGCCATAATCTTCACTAATGATATTTAGATCTAGTCCCCCCTTTTTTTTTTTAAATTCAAGAGAACATGATATGACAGTAAAACCTAATTCAGACCATAATTCGTAAATATAATATAGTGAATACTGAATACCGATCAGATATTGACTAGTGTTATAAGTTTGAACTTTGAACATGGTGGATCACCATATAAGCTAAGGGAAAAGGAAAGAAGAATTGTTTAAAGCGAAGCTAACGGTCGGAAAAATACTCAGGGTACGTGGTGAAAGGGGTAGTTGGTCATCGCATGAAACGAAGCGTGCACCTTCTCTTCTCTTCCATATATATATATATATATATATGGGGTAATTATAATTAGGTCCTATTTTAAAGTCCAACTTATAGATTAGTCCATTACTATAAATAGTACCAGTAATTTAAAAAGTCTTGATTTTTTAATTGTTTGTCAAAATCTAGCTTTATTTTTAGTCTTATATGTTTTCAAAAATTACAAACGTATGCCATTACATAACTTGCATAACCTTGAACAAATAAAATCCATAAATTTAGGGTTTATCAAACCCTCGTTTTATTTTTTATTTTTTATGCTTTGATAAACACGTTGCATTTGTTTGGAATTCCCTAGGGATTCTTATCCGATGGTTCAAATTTTCAAATTCGAATTTGATCTATCGGGTAAGAGATATGAAGAATTTGGGGGAAATCAAACCATGTGTCTCTTTTTTGAGATTAGTATATAAATATAAAGTATCTAATCTAGGGGAATTTTCATTTGTTCCTTTATTATTCTGATTTGTTGTGGTTTTGTTCTGCTGCAGAGAAGGTAGGTTTTTTTTGTTAATTCTTATGTTGAATGTTGTATTTCAGTGTTGTGGTCATTTGTGTGCTGTTTTTTTTTTTTTACCTGTACTTAATTGTTATGAATATTGTAGGGTTTTAATCCTGTAATTCCAATACGGGCGGGTTTTTGTTTACCAGATGAGTGAGGGGGTTTTTATTTACCTGAACGTTGTATTTCAGTGTTGTGGACCTTCTTTGGGTTGTCATTTTTTTTTTTTGGTTAAATCAAATTATATTAAAGGGCAAAAACCCAACACAATGCGCAAGACACAAAAACAACAACTCACAAGAGCTCAACACACCTCCCGTAGGAGGAGACACCAAACTAAAAGAACCTACGAAATAACAACATTCCAATTCCTAGTAGTACGGATATTGGAAGAATTATGCCTAAAGTTAAGAGTACAAAGCTTACAACGAATCATAGCTAGGATAACATTAAAGACCACATCAGGAGGTTTCCTGGTGTTGCTGAAAATTCGATTATTTCGCTCCTGCCAAATGTGGTAGACAGTCACAGCCAAGGCAAGACGCTTAGCAACCTGAGCCATCAATTTCCCACGCCAATGCTCAATAGCAGAAAAAACAGAATTCGGCCAATAAGAAGACCAACCAGACCCAGCAATCGCCAAAATTCTCGTCCAAATACAAGAACTATAAGGACAATTAAAAAACAAATGTTCATGCGACTCCCCTTCCCTGTCACAAAGGACACACGAAAGGTCCCTTTGATTAGAGAAGCTACCAACACGGTCCAAAGTAGCAAGGCGGGTTTGAATAGCCAGCCAAAGAACAAAGCAAGTACGAGGAATTGCGCCAGAGAACCAAACCAAATCAGCCCAAGAGCAAGCAGGATACACCCTCCTGATTTTGTTCCAAAGAGAAGCCGAGGAAAATCTAGCGTTCGCAGCAGCGTTCCACTCAAAAGTATCAGTCATATCAGACCTCACCTGGCAGGCCCGACAAGCAAGTTGAATTAGTCTAAAGCTAGGATCAGTCGAAAAGGGCCACACCCACTGACCATCAACAAGGACCGAAGAAAGACGGGCCTTCAAATGGATACCAGAACTTTGTGCAATAGATCCTCCAAAAAGATCCAAGAGGGAACCCAGATGACTCCAATTATCGTACCATAAAAAAACATCATCACCGTTTCCAACTTTGGCCTCGATAAAGGGTTTTACCAAGTCCCTAATCCTCAACAACCCCTTCCAATTCCAAGAACAAATAGAAGGGGTCTTAACCCCCCAAAAGCTGCTATCACGGATATAATACACTTTAACCCAATTAGCCCAAAGATTAATACCTTCTGGAGCAAAGAGAGACCAGATGAATCTTGCCATTAGAGCGACATTCCAGAGGGATAAACTGCGAATACCCAAACCCCCCTCATTCTTTGGCCTACACACCAAATTCCAAGCAACTTTGGCATGATAGGAACCAGTAACCTGCCCAGACCAGAGGAACCGGCGAAAAATACGCTCAATCTCATGACATACCTACTTAGCGAGAAAAAGATGGGAAGCCCAGAAAACAATAGTGCTACTAAGAACAGACTGAATGAGTAGCAACCTGCCAGCAAATGATAAACCACGATGCTCCTAACCACGGATACAGTTCTCCACCCTTTCAATAAGAGCCACACAATCTCTAGATCTCAAGCAGGAAGTAATAAGGGGAACACCAAGATACCTCACAGGTAACGAACCCAGCTGAACACCAAAACACTCACGGAGATGAGAAGCACACGTCGTACTCATACCAGCGGCATAAATATAGCTCTTTTGGAGATTCGGCCTCAGACCAGACACACCAGCAAAATCATCCAAAGCCCGCCTCAAAGTGGCAACAGACTCCACATCACCCCGAGAGAAAACAAACAAATCATCAGCAAAAGCAAAATGAGAAAGTCTAACCTTATCACACCGCCAGTGGTATCTAAAGTAGGGAGAAGCGGCAATGCGATGGTGCATAATACGAGAAAAAAACCTCCATAACCAGGACGAAAAGGTAAGGAGACATGGGATCCCCCTGCCTAAGGCCCCTGCAACCAGAGAAAAACCCAGCTAACTCACCATTAACAGCAACAGAGAAACGAGCAGAGGAAATACAGGCTCTAATCCAACCAACAACCAGAGGGGGGAATTTGAAGGCATTAAGGGTATCAAGGAGGAAGTCCCAAGAGACCGAATCATAAGCTTTGAGGATGTCCACCTTAACAGCACATCTAGGGCTCCCAGAGTTGAGATGGTAACCTCTAAGGAGCTCTTGCACTAACAAAATATTATCACCAATGTGTCTACCACAAACAAAAGTCGACTGATTATGACCAATGAGGGACGGGAGAACAATCTTAACTCGATTAGCAATTATTTTCGTGATAATTTTGTAAATCGTGTTGCAGCAAGTAATAGGCCGAAAGTCCCTCATGAGAGTAGGATTAGCAACCTTCGGAATTAACGCAAGAATCGTAGAATTAGTTTCCCCCAACAATTTAGAGGAGCAAAAAAACTCAGACACTGCACGAATAACATGTGATCCCACTACAGTCCAAGCACGCCGAAAAAACAGCGCATTGAAACCATCCGGCCCGGGGGCCTTTTCAGCCTTTAAACTAAAACACACCTTCTCAATTTCAGAGGGAGTAACCGGAGCAGCCAAACTAGCACACTGGGCAGGAGACAACACATTAGAGAGGAGACCATCAAAATCCAGACCCTGCACGTCACCCACAGTACCAAACAACCCATGAAAGTACCTAACAGCCTCATCCTTTAACTCAGCCGGCTCCACAGCGACAGAGCCATCTTCACGAACAATAGACACAATCCGATTTCTATTGAGCCTTTTCTTAATCACCTTATGAAAATACGCAGAATTGCTATCACCCTTATCCAACCACTTAAGGCGAGACTTCTGCCTCAAAAAACTATCCTCTGCCGATAAACAGTCGTTGTACTTCTTCAATAAGTCGCGCTCCAAGGAGAGGAGAGACCTATCCAACGGGTTACTAGAAAGACATATCTGACATCGTTCCAAAGCCAGTTTAGCCTCCTTGACAGACACAGACACATCAGCCATAGGACTACGATTAAGCCCTTTCAGAGCCTCCCGCACAATTTTAAGTCTACAAGCAAGTTGGAATTGAGAAGTGTCAATCAGATGCATACTAAAAGCTCGTTGCACAATGGGCATAAACTCATCATGGTCAGCATAGAAGTTAAAAAACTTAAAGGGGTGATTACCAGAAGACCGGCCCACATCCAGCTTCAGGAGAGCGGGACAATGATCAGAGGAACCCGGCGATAAGAAGGAAGCAAAACAAGAAGGAAAGCAAGAGAGCCACTCCTCATTTACCAGGACCCGATCCAATTTCCTAGCAATCCTACAAACATCCAGTTGATTATTATGCCAGGTGAGGAAACGCCCCGAGAACCGTAAGTCATCAAGGCGACAATTATGAATACAACAACCAAAATCCCGCATAGAGCTATCCCGCAACAAATTCCCACCTTCACCTTCACTTGTAAACCTACAGGTATTGAAGTTCCCTAATAAAGCCCACGGCACAGAACCAACAGAGAGACTCAACAACTCCAAATCGTGCCACAAAGCCCTTCTTTCAATCTCACCATTAGAGGCATAAATAAAGGTGATGAAGAAAACATGACCAGAACCCATAATAGAAACACGAGCATGAATAAATTTTGGAGATTCACCTAAAATGCATAGAGAAACAACCAAGGGATCCCACCCCACCCAAATACGACCATAAGGATGGCTGCAAAAATTTTCAGTGGACTCCCAATTATTAAAAACAACAGATTTAATTCGAGAGCTATTAATACTTCTAACCTTAGTTTCCGTCAAGCCCACCAAGCACAAACTATTGGCGAGGATGAAATTCTTCACTTCCAATTGGCGAGACCGGTCATTGAGACCTCTCACATTCCAACAGGCTGTGCTAATCATGAGAAGAGATAACAGTGGTATCCCGAGGGCCACTCCTCCCTCCAATGCTAGAACCCAAAACGTCACCAACCTCCCTCGAAACCTCAACCCCATCACGCGACGACACATGCTTGTTTGATTTCTTCTTCGTCTTCTTCTTTTTCAAAAAACCCAGGCTCTTCGATAACCCCACAGTTCCCATCGCCTTGGAACTACCAGTCCTACGTGAAATCAAAGGCAACGGTACCACATGCTCTGAGTCAGAAGAATCACCCTCAGACACCAGAGGGAGAAATCGATTAGGAGAGATTTCACCATCAACCACATGGCCATTAGCAGAAGCACTCGAAACCAAACCCTGCTTGGGCCTAGCAATATTATTACCTAGGGAGGTCGGCGAGGGAGACCGTGCCTTACCCTCCTTAGGCATAAGGGAGGCCAACTTAGGATCAGTAGTCACGGACTGGGCACCAACATTCGAAACGGGGAGAGCCACATGCTCTTCCAAAACCACACAAACAGGGCTGAAAAGTTGAGAATGCATGGGGCCAGGAACAACCATACTCATGGCCTTAGACCCATCAACTAAATCACAATGATCCAAAATAGAAGGCAAAATCTTACGTGGGCATGTCGATTCCAAATGACCAAATAAACGACATTTCTCACACACCCGTGGTCGATTTTCATACTCCACTTTCACTTCAACTACACCCATAACCTCACCATCCTCCTCCGGAGGCAACAAGATATCCAAAGAATCAATAAGGGGGTCTGAAGCATCCACTTCCACACAAATACGCATGAAAGATATGCGCTTACGAGAAGCAGTCATCGAATCTGCAAACAAAGGTTTACCAACAGCACTAGCAATATGACTAAACCCCTCAGGGCACCAATATTCCAAAGGAACGTTAAAAAATCTCACCCACAAAGGAACCTTGGAGTGAGCATTCTTGGACAAAATCATTTTGGGCTTCCAACGGGAAAGGAATAGGGAGCGACCCAGAGCGACCCGCCATGTGCCAAGGCCCATCTTCAAAAATTTGAGAGCAAGACAGATCATCCGAGAACTTGAAAAAGAAAAACCCATTCCCATTAGCAAGGACATCCACCAAACCACGGTTAGCCAAAATCTTCCTTGCTAAAGTATTAACAGCATTAAATGGGAGAGATTTATCCACGAAATAACCCACCAACGAATGCTTCCATTCTAAGGCTGCAAGTCCAGTTGCCTCAGGAGGAGGACAAACAACCTTACGGCCCGCAATAATTTTAGGCTGACAGAATTTGAGGGTTGGGGCACCCAAACGGGGGCCCCCAAATCCACCAACAACCTTGGCATACGAAGTCCTTACCCCCACAGTTGGAGCAACATCTTGGTCCCCAACAACGCCATCCATATGACCAGACCGAACAGAACCAGGGCCTTTCAAAGCAGCATCAGTGGACAAGAACCCAAGACCAGACATCCCAAACAACACAGGCTCCTTGAGCCCAACAACATTACCACCAACACTAACAACATCCGGCGCACCGACAGCGACAACAACCGAAGATCCCAAGGGACAGCCATCCCCGAAGAGGCAGCCACCACCACTCACTGGATCAACCTGTACACAGGACGCAGCCACAGAAACTTGAGGGTTCGAAGAGCTTGCCATCAAATATATCTGAACATTTGGGACCAGACGGCTAACAACTCTCACAGAAAAAAATCCAAATTGCTTTGGAAGGTTATCTGAAAAAACTTATAACTCACTCACTGAAAAAAACAAACAAACTAAGGTAGATTATCTGAGAAGTACTTAAATCAAACCAAAGACCTCCGCCAAGGTCGCCGGCGAAAATGGCAGCATCGCCTGAACCAACGGCAGGAAACGGTGGACGCCGTGAGGAGCAGCGAGCGCGAGAAGCTGAGGATGAAAGAAGTGCAGATGAGGCTGCAACTGAAACTGGACTCCGAAAAAATACTTGGGATGAACAAAAGTCGGCTTCTCGACTCCCACACACAGCGTGAAAGCAAGCAGCCAGACGCCAGAGACCACAGGCAGAGACGAAAACCAATGGAGGAGTTCGAAAGCAAAATCTAAATTTTAAATTGACGCACGCAAGTAAACTCCGCCACCATCAACGGTCTGGCAAAAGAAAAACTCAATCGATGTGAACAATTTTCTCATCAACCAAACAGATCGGAAAAGGAATATGCCAGAGAATCACCAGAAGTCAGAAGAGTCTCCAAATCCAAAAGAACCCATCCGCCGAAGCCAAAACAGACCCAAACGAGCTGGTTTTGACGATGACTTCGGGAGCACAGATCGGCGGTGATTCCGGGGAATCGATGGAGAAATCTCGAGCAGGTTTTGACGATGACTTCGGGAGCACAGATCTGCGGTGAATCCGGTGATTCCGTAGGCGCCTAGAAGTTTGAAGCAATCGATGAGCCGCTACCGGTGCAAAACTACTATTTTGCTGACCAAACAATGAATCGCAGGTCTGAGGGAGATTATGGAGCAGCAAAGGTGATGCTGACCGAGAACACTTTAAAAACTGAAGAATATTGGTCAAATTAAACTAAGGTTAGGGTAAACTTTTTAAAGTGACTGGTTCCACCGCAGGACGGCCCCATACCCCAGAAACCCCGAAGGATTTTTTAGGGGAAACACAGTTCCACTGCGCTACTAAGAGGACTCGAACACGGAACCTCAGGCAGCAATATCCACATGCCTAACCACCCCCTGCTTCCGCTACCATCCCTCTTCCTTTTTGCCGGCTTTAAAGTTCTCTTCCCTTCCATCATTTTTCGTCAATTTGTTGAGGGTGTAGGTAGATTATGTATTTTTTTTGTCCAATTGCTTGTATCCCTATCCTGCCCATCATCTACCAGTCCATCTCCCTATTGTGTCCTTGCTTAATCCTAATGATTATTGCAGGTACTCTGGTTCAATTGCTTATTTTTTTCTTAATAACAATAGTTGAGTGTTGAATGTTGTTAGTTGCATGTTAAATGTTGAATTATTTCTCCATATTCCTTTCTCAATTGCTGAATGTGGAATTCCATGGTTGTGGGCATCGTTTTTTTTTTTTGATGTTTTTAATTTACCTGACTCTCATCCTACTGTAGGTTAGTGTAGGTAAATAGTGGTTGAGTTTTAATATTGGTAGTCAAATTATTGTTTATTTGGGTTGACAAATTCCAACCATGTCTTGCAGCACTAATTGCGGAGTAGCTATAATGTACATTACGCAAATGTTGTCCGAAGGAAAACCAGTAGAGCATGCGTTCCCCCAGGGGGCTATAAGAATATGAGAGCCCTTGTCTTGGACAGGTTCTTAAAGGACGGGGATGTATAATTGGTGGACTAGGCCGCCATGAAGAGTTTACCCTTTTATGTTTAGTTTGCTTGTGGTTTTTTTTTTTTATTAATAAGTGAGCAGAATGTTGCTTACCAAATGTTAGAAGGAATATATCTATGAACTGGATACATTGGAGGCTAGTTGATTGTTTTGAATGTGAATTTCATGGTAATTTTGAGTGGATATTGGTGGTGTTTCATTATGAACATGATTTAAGTGCACTATATGGATCCTAGCTTGCTACTGGCTAGCCAGTATGGAGAATGATGTTTGGTGGGCGTAAATAGCCTATATAATCTTGTCCAGATTGAGATTTATATAAAAATAAGTCGTATTCATGTTCTTTACAAGATTTAAACTTAAAATTGCACATTACCACTTACAAAAATTTGATAAACAATATGAACTAGACAATCATTTTAGTCACCTAGTGCTTCAATCATTCAATCATTTAAACTTAAAATTGCACATTACAGCTTAGAAATATTTGATAAACAATGAGAACCTGGACAAGCATGAAAGCAACTAGTGCTTCAATCATTCATGTGTTAAATTTTAATACCTCTGTCTAGTATAGATATAATTACCTCTGTCTAGAAACTAGTGCTTCAATCATTCAATCATTTAAACTTAAAATTGCACATTACAACTTAGAAAAATCTGATAAATAAGGAGAACCTGGATAAGCATGAGAGCAAATAGTGCTTCAATCATTCATGTGTCAATACATGTGCCAAAGCACTAACGAGATGGGTTAAGGAATCCAATAGGTTTTGCCAGGACCCGTCCCGATCCCATAGGGACCACAAGGGGACGTGCCCTGCTCCCGTCTGACACCCAAAATTCATACCAATTTTATCCTCAAATATCAAATGTATAAATAACCAAATTAAAGTTATACATCAAATCCGAATTAAACAGATGTCAGACAAGGGATGAAATCCAAAATTTCAAGTTGCGAGCACGACTCTAAAATAAACCTGCGGGTAAACCACCCAACAGGGGTTCAGGTACGCAGAAGTACATCTATGCCTCAGCCTCAAGTTCCTCCTCAACCTCAGTAGCACGACCTGGAGGGGTTACCAAAACAATAAGGGTGAGTGGGCTGAAACTCAAGTTTATAAAATCGTTTAGTAAGTGAAACATATAATTTACCCCTCCGTTTTCCAAACATACATGCAGCATTATTTAAAATCATTAATCATATAGTATGAACCATAAGGCATGCAATAAAACCATAAACATAATTTTACCCACTGCACTATACACTCCAATCCCGACATCCCCGGTGTCTGATGTCCCTGACGTCTAATAAGGTCACAATCACAAGGCTACGCGTGCCACTCGGGTCTCAATTCCGAGTTCAATCCCCGAACCCCGTCCGGGTACAGCATCCCTGATGCTTAGCGTCATAGACGCTGGACGTTCTAGACGTCCGTGACCACTCTGGGGTACCTCATCCAGAGGAGACAGTATCATAAGAATGTATCTATACAGTGCAGTATTAAATACATTTTATTGATATCCACATGCAAAACATATATGTATACATAGGTAAAATCCAAACCGATCGTTACGTTTCATCAGACGGGTCTCATGCCCAAATACCGTGAAACGTGCCATAACCGAAATTTCAATATCATCAAAACCATTTCTTGATTCCAGCATGTGAACATATAAGTAAACCAGAAAATATTTAAGCATGCAAGGGTTTAAGGAAAACGGGCCCACTCGCAGTACAATCCTGCTGAAAACCGAATGTATACCTTCATTCTGGTACAATGTACAATCCCTGTCAAGTCCAAAGTATACGTAAAGGTCAATTTAAACCCCTAACATTCAACCATGAAATCCTAGGCTGAAACCGGCCGGGAAAAGCCGCCCGAACGCGCTTCCTGAGACAATAAACCTCAATTTGACCAACTTAATGATCACCGATCGACCCGAAACCACCGTCATTGGATCCGGATCGTCGAAACCTAAAGAATGGTGGTGGTTCCACCAAAAACACTGTTCACACGCGCCCCCACGCGCCGGTCAACGCGTCGGTCAACGCATGAACAGTCCTTGCTGACGTCATCGCTGACGTCAGCTGACAGCTGTCAGGTCTGACATGTCAGACTCTGATAGGTGCCACGAGTCAACACCCGATTGGTCCACCTCACTGATCTGTCAAGCCACGTGTCAGATCTGACATGTGCCACGTGTCAGCACGGCACTGGTCCACGTCATTGACATGTCAGTGACACGTGGCAGTCCCTGATTGGGCCACGTCATTGACATGTCAGTGCACAGACACGTGTCGACACAAGAGTGGTCCACGTCACTGACAGGTCTGACAGGGTGCCACGTCATCACCCCTGTCATCAGACGGGTCGACCCGTTTCTCTGCAATTGGGTCAATTAGACCCGCGATCATGACCCGGTCACCATTTCATCATTTCTCAATCATTTTTGTTCAGGTTTGTTCCTAACTACTCGTCTTAATCCCAGAAACAGTTCTAGCTAATTAAAATCAGTAAACAAGGGCTGAATCGAAGACTTACCCCGATGAACAGACCCGGGTTCCCGTCGCCGTTTAACCACCGTTCAGGTCACCTCAGACCACGAAATCACGTCCTAAAGTCTCCTACTAGTCCATAGAATCGAATAGGATCAATAGAACTTGACAAAACACGTTGGAAAATAGGCTTCCATTTTCTGAGTTTTTAAGCAGTTTCGGGTTAGGAACCACCTACCTTGCCGCCGTCTGCCGCCGTTCACCGCCGTCTCTCAGCCTCACCAGTGAGTCCCCCACACGCAGACACAGAGAATGGGTGATGAGCTGGGGTGTTTGTTCGAAATGGACATAATGTGCATTTTGGGTAGGAAATATAAAGAATGGAGGGAAAGGAAACGGACGGTCCAGATTTGATCTCAAGGATGAGATCAATGGCTGAGATCAAAAGTGGATTTTAATGCTATTTAATCCCATTGTGGATCTGATCCAATCTAGCCAATGGGTGAGTGACACTTGTCACTCATCTAGGTGTCCTCCAATCAGCATATCAGAATAAAATATTCGACACGAAAACCGAGACACGAACCTTCCGATTTCACGTTTCTGACCATAACTTCCTCGTACGAAGTCCGATTTCGGCGTGCCGCCTGTCTACGGACTCAAGACATCAAGACCTACCTAACGGTCCTTGAGTCATGTGAAAATTAGTTGCCAAACGAAAAGTCAACATTTCCCCCCCCCCCCCAAAGTCCAAATTACGGTAATGCCCCTGAACTTCCGATAGTCATAACTTTTTCCCTAATTGTCCGAATTGGACGTGCCACCTGTCTATGAACTCGTGACGTCCCGAACTACGTCACGGTCATTGGTCAAAGTCCATTTGAACCACCAATCAAAAGTCAACAAATTGGCCATACCATTCGCAAGGGTAAAAACGTCAATTCATATATTAAATTACAATATTAAAATCCTCGAATCTCCGGGGTGTTACAGGTTTTGATATCTGCTACTGGACAAGAGCAGCTACAAATTTAAAATAAAAAGCAACAACCTAAAAGGGAAAATTGAACGGAAAAAGGTAATAGACACATCAAGGCTCATAAGGATTTTGCACCATATTAAATTTGTGCAGTGCAACTTCATTTGTTATGGCGCATAGCGTCGCCACACCTATTACACTTGATTGGCCTTGTATTCTAACCATAAGATTTGATACGCTTGACTTTTGCCTTCCAGGTGGTGTTTTTGTTAAAGGAGGTTAGACCATGTAGTAGTCATTTGTTGATTGTTCATCTCTTTCAATGTCTGGAACCGGGAAAATAGGAGTTTCGTATGTCCTCTTGTAGTACTCTGTAGTGAAGTAGGATTCAACATAGTCAAATGGGTTGCCACCATCTTTAAGAATAGCTGCCAATCCATGGGAACAAGGGAATCCATTGATTTGACATTGATAACAAGAACATGTGTGATTTTTTAAGTCAACCATGACAGAGAACTTATCCCTCACTTCAAATAGGTAGTCAGTAGAATGATATACATCCCAATGTCTTCCAACCTCCTTGTTGATCAGTTTGCTTTCCATCTTTGGGCATATAGTTGAGGTTCAATTTTCTGCTTCACGACGTAGATCAGAATTCAATTCCATTAGTCTAAAAGATTTGGTAGACAAAACAAGATTGGATATAAAAACTCCAAGATGTATATAATTGATTTACACACATCGATCACATACAAATTCCATGAAGCTTATTTGATAAGATAAGAAGACATAAACTGTCAGGACCTACCCCGGTTTCACCCCAAAAACCGAGGTATATCCTGCTCCCGTCTGACACCCCGACACGTAACTAAAGTAAAACACCCAACAAGCACAGTCAGACGCAGGAGAACTAAACTATCCTGAAGTTAAAAGTTTACAGAGCATAGTCCCAAATACAAAAGAAAGAAAAACCGATAAACCAGATACACACACAACGGAAAATTTAACACTCCGGGGTTCGCCCTCGCGACTTCTATGCCTCAGACGCTGCCTCGACGCCGACACCTCGCGCTAGCTCTACGACCTGGAGGGCAATTTAAAACAGAAGGTGTGAGTGGACCAGAAAGAAAGAAAAGTTGCCAAAACCATTTTATAAGAAAACCGGGTTTAGCCCTCCGATTTGAAACCACATGCATAACCCAGTTATGAAAACAGTTATCAATCAATCGCCATAAAACATCATAAGAAACAGAAACACTATAAAACAGTTATAGAAACCATATCATAAGCATCATAAAACCGTATCATAAATCGTGAATATCAAATCATTATTTTCCAATCAAACCTGCTGGATCTATCCGAGTCTTCAAACTCCCGAGTCTTTAAACTCAATCCAGGCCTCAATAATATCCGAGTCTTTAAACTCAACAGGCCTACGGGGAAATATCAATATATCCGAGTCTTTAAACTCCTGAGTCTTTAAACTCAATCCGGGCCCGTCCCCCGTCAAATCAATATCCGGGTCTTTAAACCCAATAACCAGATCCAGCAAATCCAATCAAAAACATTTGAAAACCATTTCGAAATCCATATCCAAATCCGAAATTCCACTTTTCAACTTTAAAACCAAATCTCGTTACCGAAATCCGGTTTCAAAATCGAAAACCCTTTAATCACCACATCAGGTTTTAAAATCCCTTTATGAGCACTTAAACCACTTATCCGTTGAAATCCCAAATCCATAGCATCATATTCAAAAATCACCCTTTCCTCGTAAAACGTGCTGAAAACCAAACCTTCTCAAAAAACGTACAATTATGTAAAATCAACAAAGCATATTCGATAATCATAAAATCACATATAAAACCAAAAAACTAGCATAGAAAACAGTTATGCATGCTTGAGTTTAGAGAAGGGGTCCACTCACAGTACCGAGCCCACAATTGCGTCCCGAACGTCTCGTACGTTCCTCAGCTTCCTCGGGAAGTCCCGATCCTGTCAAAAACCGCCAAAGTACGTTACTAACACTTCTACGGAAGTCCACCTAATTTGCCCCGAAAATCCCCGGGTCCTAGACGTAACGAACCGAAACCCTAAACCTTCAACCTCGCGGAACTAACCTCAAACGACGTCCGATTAACCCGACACCAATCCCATTAGACTCGTCACAACTCCTAGACCAAAAACTATGTTGACAACTTCCTCAACCGCCGCCGCACGCGCCCCCACGCGCCGCCCAAAGTGGCTGCGCGTGGCCCTCACGAGCCTGCTACAGTGTCGTCGTCTTCCTCGAGTCGACCCGGTTCGACACAGTGCCTGCAAAACGAACCGGCGAGGACGGTTCTCCGCCGTACCTTCACCAAAACCACTCCTCTCTTCACCAACTGCATCGTCCAGACCCAAGCTACCCTTACCTCTCACTCAAACACCCCGACACGGCCTAAAACCTGTCGACTCAAGCTCGCACCACAAACCCGATAAGCCCCTGTTTCCTTCTCCAGCCACCCAGGTCTTCCACCAACACGGTGGCAGGCTCAAACTCTTCCTAGGACCGGCCTAAACCTCACCCAACTCACCAAGACCGTCGACTCACCCCCAAAACCCAAGATTTTTTATTTGAAGATAGACGGAAAAACAGGGCACACCAGTACTCTCCGTCGTACGAACCTCCACCATGCACTCCCCGTCACGGCAGCACAACCAGCAGCTGCCTAGGACTCAACTGAGTCCCCTAGACCTCACTAGACTCCTCGATTCAGCCCCTAAACTTACGACTTAGCGTCTGAAACTAGACGGCAAAAACAGAGCAGCGAAAGGGAAAATAAGAAATTACCTGTCCTCCTGTCGCCGTCGTGAGCTCAGCCGTGAGGCAGTAGCTCCTCCCGTCCTCCTCCGTCCTCTGGACACCTCCACTGGCCTCGATTGATCGATCACGGCGGCACCACCACCCACAAACACTCACGTCCTCCCTGTTTTCCCGTAGCTCCCCGCTCACACACAAACAGCCACCACTCCTCCAACCTCCCTCACTATCTCCCTCTCACTCTCTGGTCACTCTCACACACTCACAAACTCACCAACACCCACGATCACCCCTCACTTCTCTCAATTCTCTCCCTCTGTTTCTCTCTGGGTCGAAGAACACACACGGGTACACAAGCACCCCCAATTATTTGGACCGTGCACAAAATGCTGGAACCCTATAGTTCCCCTACACGTGTCACCATCCTATCTCTTCTCACACAAATGGCCCAATCCCAGCCATCCACCTGTCCCTCTTTGCTGCACAAATCCCAGAGCACAAAGACCAAAATACCCCTCCTTGTAAGTCAAATTTATGATTTTGCCACTACCTTCCTAGACCCGTAACTCACACATCGTAAGTCCGATGAATACGTGCCGCCTGTCATCGAACTCAGGACGACGAGATCTATCTAATTATCCTAGGTCAACGTACCAAAACCCATTCGTAACAAAAGTCAACTTTTCCCCCCTAATTTAGCCAAATTACAGTCCTGGTCATCGGTCAAAACCCAATTGACCGTCCGAACGAAAAGTCAACATTTTGCCCGAACTAGGGGCAAAATCGTCATTCTAGGTTAACGACCTTATCGGGACCAACTAACCCCCGATTAAGCTCACTAATCCCATCTTAATCACTGTCTTAACCTTAATTTCCGGGACGGGTCGTTACAACCTACCCACCTAAAAAGAATTTCGTCCCCGAAATTCCACAGCTAGTTCCCGACACCTAGGGTCTCCTACCCGGAATCAACACTAGGTCAACAACAACTTCTCCTGGGTTTCCTGTCTATCATCTCCACCTTAGGTATTTCACTCCATCCCAATTACCAGTGTACCACGTCTAACCCCTTCTTCGTACCACTAACACTTTATGGTGTACGCAAGGGAAACCCTATGAACAGAAAACAAAGATATTTTAAAATACCTCATATGGAGTACTCAAACAAAGTTCCTAGAGTACATCCTCACGTACCACAACAGACACTTCCCAGAACCCTTCTCAACTCCTACCCAGGACAATCTAATCCAACAGGAAATCCTACCTACTGGCTCACTCCTTCGGCTGCTACTTCGACCACTCGTCGGATAAATCTACAAAGTCCTAAAGGCAAACTCTAGATTGTGGGTTCTCTCCTTCAATAACCTCATATCGATCAGTTATAGTCACTCCTTTCCCGTTTCTTCTGTCATCCTTCAACGGAACTCACTGTAACACTCCAAGTCACCTAGGGAAAATCCTAGACTCTACCCCGGGATCCAACAACAAAGTAAGTACAACACAAGCAAAGATAGTAAAAATACCTGTCCCCGCATCTTGTGCCGACTGGACCTCCTGCTGAGTCATCGAAAACACTCGGGTCTGAGATCCCGACGCTCTACCACGTCCCCTCGAACTACTAGTGGCACCACCACCACCTTTAGTGCCCGCTGTCCCTGACGCTGTACTTTGTCCAGGCTCCGCCACTCCTCGGCCTACACCGCCTTCCTGTGGCAACAGTGGATACTCACGTCGAAAGTGACCTCGCTCTCCGCAGTAGTAACACACATCCCATCCAGAAGGACCACTCGCTCTCCCTGTCGACGCAACAGACGTCGCACTAGCTTGTGGAGTCGGCTGTGCTCGGTAACCACGAAATCCTGAACTCTGGAAACCACCAGGTCTACCGAAACAATCATCGCCCGACGACGATGCTCCACTGAAGTTGCCCTTTTTTGGTGTCCTCAGACTCGAAGCTCCAGAAAAAGGTGGCTCCGGGCGACGTACCGGCAAGCTAGCCTCAACCCTCACTGCAGCGTCCGACAACTCTCGGAGGGTAGTAAACGATCCAGCAGTCACTATGGCTCGAATCTCACCTCGCAGACCCAACTCAAACCTACGGCACTTCTCAGCTTCAGTAGCCACAAACGCAGGAGCAAACCGAGACAACATCTGGAACTTCTGTTCATACTCAGCCACACTCAGATTCCCTTGTTGAAGCTGCAGAAACTCAGCCTCCTTGGCATCTCGGAAAGAACGAGGGTAATACTGATCTAGAAATCTCTCCCGAAACGTCTCCCAGGTTACAGTGTGGGCATCCCAGCCATACAACTCGAGGGTATACCACCACTCGTACGCTGCACCGTCCAGTAAAAACGTGGCCAGTAACACTCGCTCCTCCGGCGGGCAATGCATCACTGCAAAGATCCGCTCAAGTCTCGTAATCCACCTCTGGGCTTCCTCAAGATCTGCCCCGCCACTAAAAGTAGTAGCCCCGAGCCGCTGGGCTCGCTCAATCGTAGCACTCTCTGTCTCTCTTTCTACTTCGTTTTCAGGTCGTGGAGAGGGTCTACGTCTCGGAGGCATCTTCAACCGCACACTGATTCTAAATTTCGCAACACCACCAATGTATATTTGTTCTACTCTGCTACTATATCTTTTCCACTCATGAGACAAATATATCTTCCTAGTGGGAGTTTGAAATTTTCCTAAATGTGACGGTTTATTCTCCAACCCATGGTTAACATCCTCGTAAGTGACATGCTGGGAATTAGGTAAGCAAACAAGTGAAACACTAACCTCAATTTTGCGAATTTTTGCAGCAAATAATTCACACTTCATCACCCTTAAATTCATGTCCGATTGTAGCATACAGCAGTTGTGGACTCCGAATGAGTAAGTCAACTCGATATAGTCAGATCTCAAAAGCTTGAATCGGGAACAAAACTGACCGACAACATCCTGGTAGGTAGTGTGATGAAACAATGGGATTGATATCGTTTTGGTTTGAAAAGTGCATTTAGCGACAATAGCTCCCTCCATAGCTACACAGTTTTAGAAAACTACATATATCATGGAGATACCAACAAAATATACATTAATTTATATTCCCCACCTAAAAATTAGCTAAAACAAAAGACAGTCTACGGATTCATGACAATGTTAGTAGTCATGTTATTTGACGAAAGAAACATGGTTCCTATATGCAGCTATAAATTTAAAAAACGGCCAAATTGCTGCATTTCTATTATAAAATTGAGTCAAAGATGTGGTCATAGCTAAATGTTGTCAGTCTCATCTGCAAATGGTACTAAACACGGTTCCTCAACTGCATTAATGAGCATTTCAATTTACCAAAATCACAACCAAAATCCATTTCTACTTACAACCATAAGTTGTATAGGTGATGCTGCAGTGTTCTATTTTTCTTGAATTATGTTCATCTCTTACCAGAGACTCAACAAATATTGAGCAGTCATTAATCATTATAGGAACAACAATAAAGTGAGGGAAAGCAAGTGGTATTATCTCCTACCAGAGACTTAACAAATATTGAGCAGTCACATCTTGTCGTCCTGTTTCCCCTTTACTCCCTGAACCATCGCCCTCCTTTTCCCTCCAACCTTCACTACCCTCGCATTTGTATTGCCTACGACACCCACTCTCCACTTACGCCGTCGCCGCCGCTGGAGGTAAATTGGCGACTACCTCTCCCACACCCACTATGAACGGGTGAGGGGTTCCACTACACGGGATTCATACACAAAGATAAAAAATTAACACCCCCCACATTTGATTGCTCCACATGTGTTCTCTAAATGAGATCATCTTCTCTGTGAATAAATTTATAGATGGAGTGGACCCAACAAATTTATGGGCAATGGTCCAGAAACTAAACGAGGCACCCGAAGACCCATCCTACTCAAAAACGCCCTCTCACGCCCTCGCCTCCGACACCCACTCTCCCCTTACGTCGCAACTGAAGGAGGTAAGTTAACAACTCCTTATCCCCCCACCCAATATGAACGGACAACGGGCAACTAGACAAAGGTAATTAAACCTCTAAAAGTTTTTATGATATAGGTAGATTCTAAATAAGGAACCTCGCTCAAAAATAATGGAATAGTAATAAATATGCATATTGTTAAATTATCTACAAAGCAAAAAAAAAATATTTTAATTTAAAAGATGGATAACATACTTATAAATCTGAAAGTCTGATACAATATCGATAGAATCTGAGAATTTCGATGTGAAAAAATGACTAGTTAAATAAAAATGCATTCAAAAAAAAAAAAACTACTCAGTAAGAAATTTTGTAAAACAAATTATCTTATCAAAAAAATTAAAAAAAAATAAATATTAAAATTTAAAAATTCTTTATCCACGTCGTAAAAAGGGTATAAATGGTATTATAATTATTTTAAATATAAAAACACAGTAAAATTTTAAATAAAACAGTAAATTGATCATTTTATATGTTAATTGGACTATTTTATATAGTATATTTAAAAATTAAACTAATTTAATAATTATTTCTATATATATCCAACGAAGCGTGCACCTTCTCTTCTCTTCCATATATATATATATCCCCTTTTTGTTTCCAAATTGTTAGTTTTTTTTTTTTTTTTGGTCAGTTCCAAATTGTTAGTTTAGGCAGGTGTTTGATGTACGTGGGATATGAGATGGCTTCCACCACCGCAAGAAAAGGGAAACTAGCGATGCAAATGTTTGGATTAACAGCCACACATATATATATATAATAATTAAGGATATAATATTAAATAAATATTAAATTAAAAATTAAAAAAATATTATTATTAATAGAAGGAGTCCCGGTAAATAAAAATGGTAATTGGCTTAGATAATTACTCCTTTTTTTTTAGTTAAAAAAATTAGAACTTAATATTATTTATTTTATTTTGATTAAAATTTTTAATACTCGCTATAACAGGTACAAAAATTTATTATTAATAAAATAGCAAAGGCACCAATGGGCCGGGGCGTCTCCATCAATAAATTGATGGTTTGTTTTCATAAACAACTCATGATCGTGACGAGCAGAGGACGTCTTTATGACTTTTAATTAAGGCCCTGTTTGATTTGTTGAATAATTGATGAAAAATCTATCTTTTATGGATCATTTACTAATCATGATCGTGACGAGCAGAGAAATAGTGTAAAAAATTAAAATTAAAAACTAAAACTAAACTTTTTTTTTTTTGGGTCAGTAACTAAACTTATTTGTAGTCGTGAGTTTTACTTTTTTTTTTTCTCATTACTCCTTCATTTTCTTTGCAAACCGCTATTTCTCCTATACTTGCTTTATTCATGTATCATCTATAGAACGTGAAAATTAAAAATTAAAAATAAAATTATTATTGAACGACTCTTAATTTAGATTTTTTTCTTTAATACTACGATTTACGACTCAATAGTACTTCTCTTCATTGTGTATAGGACAATCTCAAATACGTTCGATCTAATGGATTATGTAGTAAATAAATTTAAATTCACATAGTGTGATAGAAACCGAGATTAATACCGATATATGCATATGATCGAACCTCTTCCCAATAATTGCAATACATTAATGTGTAATATTTAAAAACTTCACTATTTAAAAAATTTATATTCAATAAGTATTTAGTTTTCAAATAAAAACTTCACTATTTAAAAATTTTGAACCAATATCAAATTTATATATATACTCCTATATTATTTTATTTATCCCTATGCTTTATTTATTATATATATAAAATATATTAATAATTTTAGACTTATTTTGTGTCCTATAATATGTTGGTCCCAGCGCTTGTGCCCTTTAGGCCCCCTTACGGCCGGCCCTAACCTCTATTCTTCTACAATGTGGAAAAAATGTAGAAACATATCAAAATTCTTATATCACTTGGCAAAAAGTTCTGATATGTACCGACACTTTTTGAACTACTTTGACATAAAATGTTGATACATCCACAACTTGACAAAAAACTGTCAATACATATCAAAAAAAATTCCACTACTTGATAGAAGTGTTTATACATCTACAATTTGGCAAAAAAAGTGTCTATTCATATTGAAACTTTTTCTACTATTTGCAAAAAAAGAGTCGATATATGTAAAAAAATGTCGATACATATCAGATACATCTATAACTTGACAAAGTCGATCCATATATCAACACTTTTTCTAGCACTTAGCAAAAAAAAAAATGTCAATATGTTATTTGATACCTTTTCTACAACTTGAAGAAAAAAAAATGTCGATACATATTAACATTTTTCTACAATTTATACATATCAACACTTTTTACCACTTGACAAATCTACATTTACCACTTGGCAAATCTACATTTTCTCTATGACTTGTTAAAAAATTATGGACATAGTCACACACATCGACACGTTATACCATTTGGGAAAAGAAAGTTACACTAACACTTTTTCTTCAATATTTAGCGAAAAAGTATCTAAGTATATCAATATTTTTTTTACCATATGACAAAAAAGTTTCGATATGTTATGATAATTTTTTTACTACTTAGATAAAATAGTGTGAATACATATCCTTATTTTATTTTTTTTATCACTTGCAAACAAGTGCCCATACACATGGCCACTTTTTCTACCACTTAGATAAAAGTCTCCATACAAATTGACACTTAATAACCATTTGATAACAAGATGTGAATACCTATCGACCTACAACTTGGTAAAAAACATGTCGAGTAGTATCAAGATCCGAGCTAGTTATCTGATTTAATTACATACCAAAAAGCTCAAAATGCTTCATTAAACAATTGTAAACTATTCTTTAATTATTTAATAGTTTATGAATATAATCATAAAATTAAACTTCAAATTAAAAAAATTAAATATATAATTATTATTAATGGAAGGAGTGGGGGTAAATAAATAATTATAAATTAGTCCAATTTTTAAGTATAACATATAAAATAGTTCAAGTAACATATCAAATAGTTCATTTATTATAATATTTAAGATTTTTACTGTATTTTTTATTGTATTATTTTTTAAAATTTTCTAATACCGTTTATACCTTTTTCAGATATGAATGAGTAACTTTAAAAATTTAGATATTAATATTTAATATTTATTTTTAAAAATTATTTGATAAGAAAATATATTCTAACTAAATTTTATATTTTCAAATTTGTTTTAGGAATGAAAATCATTTTCATCCACCAAAATTCTCATATATTATCTTATACTTCTGAATAATTATAGACTCACACGTACTTTATTTATTTCATAAAGTTTTTTGGTTTTATTCCTTCGTATATAAATTATTAATTACCTGCTTGTTTTATTTTTTCGTAGGTAAATTAATAATTATCTGTGTATTTCTTATTTTTCGATTTTATTTTAGAGAGATTTATTGCATATAATTTACCTTTATTATACAGTTAGATCTCATATGTAAATTATATTTTTATGTAAAATTAAAATTCCTATAGGTAAATTACGTAAAATAAAGCGAGCTAGAGAGTTGGGTGTGAATCCCCGACCTAGTGCCCAACGAGCCTCTTGTTGTGTCACAACAAACACTCGAGCTTGTGGTCATGAAGATCGGCCACGCCCCCTTGATCTACTTTCGGCTCCACTATTCGGTGTCTGACTTCTTTCTAATGTACTAGAAGTCTGACCAGAATCTGCCATGACCTATCATGTCGTACCACCACCAGACGAGGCGAGAAATATCTACTAATATTCTCAAGTTCTTCACAACTAAGACAACTTAGCGTAGAGGATAATTCTTCTCGCCTATCCGTCGACTGTGTCAAAGCTCGACTATTGGGTAGATGTCTGGGGTCTTAACTTCACACTCTAGGTACCTCTCGATCCAACCCCTTTACCATCAGAACCCACACCACCACTACTAAATGATCTACTGTTGATACTATTTCTTTTTGGGAATTTCTAACTCAAAGTAACCATATACATACTTTCACATTTTTTGCTAGAACTCGCTCCCTGCTATCACATCGACAAACTTGCCTCTACTCGGATAGCGGCATCTGATAATTCTCTCAAAGTGGAAAATGAACCTACTGTCACTGCAGCCCGAATCTCACCTCATAAACCTAACTCAAACTTTCTGCACTTGTCTGCCTCGATTGCTACAAATGTCGGAGCAAACAAGGATAAACTTAGGAACTTCTGTTCATATTGGCCTCTGTCATACCTCCTTGCTCTAACCGCAGGAATTCCACCTTTTTAGCATCACAAAATTAACGAAGGCATAACTGATTTAGAAATATGTCTCTAAAGTTCTCCCACGTCACAATTTGGGCATCGTAGCCCGTCATCTCTAACCCTCGCTACCAATGATAAGCATAATATGACATGACCCCCAGGATTTACAAGGGATGTGCCATGCTCCCGTTTAACCCACGTGCGACACGAAGGGTCAGATAAGGGATAATCTCAAATATCCGCCTATTCGAGGCTTTCAGAGTGCGCCATGAACAGTTGAGGAATGTGATGTCTCGGTCTCTACTACAGCCCGCATTTGCGATCAACCTGAAGGGCATTAAAAACCATTTAAAAGTTGTGAGTGGACGAAATAATTAATTTATAAAACACATTTCACAAAAAGATGTTTATACCCTTCACTAAAAAGTATGCATGCATTCGAAAACAGGTAATCAAGGCCTTAGCCCAAAACCGTAAACCAAAGTGTATGGGAACTCAGCTCAAAACCAATCATGTGGGAACTTAGCGCAAAACCAAGTATATGGGAACTCAGCCCAAAACCAATCATGTGAGAACTCAGCCCAAAACCAATCATGTGGGAACTTATCCCAAAACCAATCATATGGGAACTCAGCCTAAAACCAATCCTCGGCATCCTTGATGCCTAACCAATACCACTGTCACAGTTTCCAAGCTACGCGTGCTACTCAGGGTCTCAATCCCGAGTCTCCCTAGGGTGCACCCAGGTCAATGACCCGCAGACTAATGACCCTCCCTGGAGATATCATCCATAAATGCACTTTTGAGCATGAGCTGCGCCTCGGGACAGCCCCTCTCAGGTAGTGCGCCGTGACTACTCTAGGATACTATGAGACGTCCGGAGGAGACAACCAACCACTCCAAGCTACTAAGGGACGTCTGGAGGGTAACCACTCATGAGGATGATATATGGAAAACCATTTCATAAATCATCTCAAAACAGTTCAAAGGGACCTCTGCCCGGGATTTCCATAAAACCATCGTAAATCCATAAATGGGTCTCGTGCCCGAAGTATAACTTTCATAAACCATTTCCACAATTCCAATTTCCAAATTCAAGGGACTTAGCCCGAAATTCTATTTCATAAACCAACTGGGCCTCAAGCCCGATATCATAACCAACTGGACCTCTAGCCCGATCATGCAAATCAAATGGGCCTCTAGCCTGATATCTCATTAAATTAAATGGACTCCAAGTACGATAGTTTTCAAATCAAATGGGTCTTATGCCCGATTCCATATTTCCAAATCCAAATCGATTCCATCAAACCACCATATAAATACTAGCACATATAAGTACAGTATAAAACCATAAATCTCAAAATACGTGCAAATACGTAAATACTAAATACCACAATCAAATCCATCATAAACAATTATACATGCATCATATTTAGAAATCAATGTCCACTCACAGACTATCCTAGCTGACGCCTCGATACACGTGTCATAAGCCTTTTAGTGCTAAATCAACATCTTCGGAACTTCCGGACCTGTCCAAATCATACACGAAGGTCACTAATCAACTATACAAGTCTAAAGAATAAACCCTCAAAACTCCCAAAAAAGTCAACATGTCCCGGACACATCTCCCGAGGTGAAAAACCTCGATTCGACCAACTTAATGATCTCTGATCGACCTGAAACCACCACCATTGGATCCGAATCGTCAAAACCTTTCAAATGACATTGGGCCCACCTTGAAATTTGAGCCCACACGTCCCCACACGCCTAGTCAATGCAAAGTCAATGCTAAAAGTCAACCCTAAAAAGTCAACGCTGACGTCAGCACTGACAACTCTGACAGTGCCACATGTCGAGTTCCTATTGGCCCATGTCTAACATTGTCAAATCTGATAAGATGACGTCATCATGTCATCCCTGACCTTCGACGGGTCCTGCAACAGAGTCGCACAGTACCCGCTACCTGACCCGATCGAAAAACACACCTCCTGTAACGACCCGTCCTGAATTTCGAGATTAGATTAGTGACTAATCAAGGATTAGTGAGGCTAATCGGTGATTAGTTGGGTGAAATCGGACGAACGACGCAAAATAACCATTTTGCCCCTAGTCATGGGTAAAATGTTGACTTTTGACCTGGAAGGTCCGATGGCCGAGGGCCGATGATCGTTACGTAGATCGGGTCGATACGAATCCGTAGATAGGCGGCATGTCGAAATCGGACTTCGGGCAGAAGTTATGGTTTACGGAAGTTCGATTTCACTATACACGCATTACGAGGAGGAGACACTTGGCGAAATTTGATTGGTTGAATTTTCAGTGTGGGACCCATGGATGAGTGACAAGTGTCACTCATCCTATTGGTCTTTAACCCCAAAAAGTGGATCTAAATGGTGATTGGTGGGTTTAGGATTATTTTATAATTTCCCTTACACACTCTCTCTCAATCCCAGCCATCCATTCCATCACACCCTTCATCCTCACCGTCCACTCATCTGTTCAAACCACCTAAACCTCACCCTCACCCTCTTCATCGATCACACTTCACCATTGCTACAAACCGTGAAACACATTCCACAAACACCCTTAAACCCTCTAAACCATCATCCTTGGTGTCTGAACAAAAGTTGGAGAGTGGGAGCAGAGAAACAGAATGGTGGCAGTGAAGCCGACCTTCGTGGACGGCGACGGTGGCTAGGAAATCAAAACCCGAGCCCTGTTTCGGGGTTCAAAATGGTGGGACGGTTTTTAAGGACATGAAAACTCGATGAGTGATGGGAGGAAGTTTCTGATGCCGAGTCGACCGTGACGGTGGCCACGAACGAAAAGGGTAAGAAATTCTCAGTGCCTTGTTTTTGGTTCTAAAATGGCATATATGGTTCCAACTAGTGTTGGAAGTTTCTAACTAAAGGAAATGGGTTTTTAGGGTCAAAAGAGTCGACTTGCGATCTGAGCTAAGGCTGGGGGTGGCCGGAGAAGGGAGGACACGGCAGTGGAAAATGGAGGAGTTTTGGCCGATCGAGGAGGTACGATTTTGTATGTTTTCCCTCAATTTGAAAGCATGAATGAATAGGAAATGATTAGAGGAACCTTTAGGGATGAAAATGGGTTGAAAAGGATCAAAATTGGGGGAGAAATAGTCATGAACGGTGACCGCTGGTTCGGTTGGAATGGACCGGTCTGGACCGGTCTGAACCAGCTGGGTTACCAAGGTTAGTGATGACACTGTTTAGCACGTGGCTTTCACGCGTAGCCCTTTTGGGCGGCGCGTGAGGGCGCGTGGTGGGCCTTTTGGGGAAGTGTTAAACATGTGAATTAATCTATTCGATGTAACGAACATTTTGTGTAACACCCCGGAAATTCGAGGATTCCCATATTGTAATTTAGTGTGTGATTTGACGATTTTACCCTTGTGAATGGTATGGTCAATTGATGACTTTTTGATTGGTGAACTAAATGAACTTTGACCTATGACCGTGACGTAGTTCGAGACGTCACGAGTTCATAGACAGGTGGCACGTCCAATTCGGACGATCAGGGTAAAAGTTATGACTATCGGAAGTTCAGGGGCATTACTGTAAGTTGGACTCTCAGGGGAAAATGTTGACTTTTATTTTGACAACTAATTTTCAGTTGACTCAAGGACCGTTGGGTAGGCCTCGATGTCCTGAGTCCGTAGACAGGCGGCACGCCGAAATCGGACTTCGTACGAGGAAGTTATGGTCAGAAACGTGAATTCGGGAAGTTCGTGTCTCGGTTTTCGTGTCGAATATTAAATTCAGGAAATCTGATTGGAGGACACCTGGTGAGTGACAAGTGTCACTCACCCATTGGCTAGATTGGATCAGATCCACTATTGGATTAATTAACATTTAAATCAGCTTTAAATTCCAGCCTTTGGATTGAAAACCCCTGATCTAATCTGAGCCCTTGATCTAATCTTGGAGATCAAATCTGGGTCGTCCGTTTCCTTCCCTCCATTTCTTTATATTTCCTACCCGAATCGCACACTCTGTCCATTTCGATCAAGCATCCCAGCTAATCACCCACTCACTGTGTCTGTGTGTTGGGGGACTCCCTGGTGAGGCTGAACGGCGGCAGTGATCACGGCGGAGGACGGCGGCGAGGAAGGAAGCAGGGGAAACCGTGACGGTTTTCAAACCCAGATTTTGGTAAATCCATTTCCCACGTTCAGTTTTGTTCTTTATGAATCCTAATCGACTCTAGGGACTGCCAGGAACCTATTGGACTTGAGATCGTGACCGGAGGTGACCTGAACGGAGTATAAACGGCGACGGGAACCGGGTCTGTTCATCGAGGTAAGCCTTCGATCCTGTCTGTGTTTGTCAATTTTGATTAGCTAGAACCCTTTCTGGGATTGAGACGAGCATCTAGGAACAAACTAGGACTGAAATGGTTGAGAAATGAAGAAATGGTGACCGGGTCTTGATCGCGGGTCTGATCGACCCGAGTTGCAGGTTTTCGGGTCAACCCGTCTGAGGACAGCGGTGATGACGTGGCACCCTGTCAGCCTGTCAGGTGACGTGGGCCAACCGTGAGTCGACACGTGTCACATGTCAGTGCACAGTCAGCACTGACATGTCAGTGACGTGGACCAGTCAGGGACTGCCACGTGTCACTGACATGTCAGTGACGTGGACCAGTGCCGTGCTAACACGTGGCACATGTCAGATCCGACACGTGGCCTGACAGATCAGTGAGGTGGACCAATCAGATGTTGACACGTGGCACCTGTCAGAGTCTGACATGTCAGACCTGACAGCTGTCAGATGACGTCAGCATGACGTCATGCTGACGTCAGCAGTGACGTCAGCATGACTGTTCCTGCGTTGACCGACGCGTTGACCGGCGCGTGGGGGCGCGTGTGAACAGTGTTTTAGGTGGGACCACCACCATCCTTTTGGTTTCGACGATCCGGATCCAATGACGGTGGTTTCGGGTCGATCGGAGATCATTAAGTTGGTCAAATTAAGGTTTATTTCCTTGGGAAGCACGTTCGGGCGGCTTTCCCGGGCCGGTTTCGGCCTAGGCTTTCTTGGTTGAATGTTGGGGGTTTAAATTGACCTTTACGAATACTTTGGACTTGACAGGGATCGTACATTTGTACCAGGACGAGGGTATACGTTCGGTTTCTAGCAGGATTGTACTGTGAGTGGGCCATTTTCTTAAACCCTTGCGTGCATAAATGTTTTCTGGTTTATTATACTTATTCACATGCTAAAACAATAATGGTTTTGATGATATGGAAAATATGGTTATGGCACGTTTCACGGTATTTGGGCTTGAGACCCGTCTGATGAAACTTAATGATTGGTTCGGATGTTAACTATGTATATATATATGCCTTGCATGTGGATATCAATAAAATGCATTTGTTACTGCACTGTATAGATCCTTCCATATTATATTGTCTCCTCCGGATGAGGCACCCCGGAGAGGTCACGGACGTCTAGAACGTCCAGCGTCTATGACGCAAAGCATCGGGGATGCTGTACCCGAACGGGGTTTGGGGATTGAACTCGGAATTGAGACCCGAGTGGCACGCGTAGCCTTGTGATTGTGACCTTATTGGACGTCAGGGACGTCAGACATCGGGGATGTCGGGATTGGAGTGTATAGTGCAGTGGCTAAAATTATGGTTATGGTTTTATTACATGCCTTATGGTTCATATTATATGGTTTATGATTTTGTATTGTGATGCACGCATGTTTGGAAAACGGAGGGGTAAATTATATGTTTTACTTATCAAACGATTTTGTGAACTTGAGTTTCGGTCCACTCACCTTTAATGTTTTTGATAACCCCTCCAGGTCGGGAAACTGAGGTAGAGGAGGAACCAGAGGCTGAGGCATAGATCTACTTCTGCGTACCTGAACCCCTGCTGGGCGGTGTACCCGCAGGTTTACTTTAGAGTCGTGCTCGCAAATTTGTAATTTTGGATTTCATCCCTTGTCTGACATTCGTTTAATTCGGATTTGATGTATGACTTTAATTTGGTTATTTATGCTTTTAAATGTTTTGAGGTTAAAATTGGTATGAATTATTGGGTGTCAGACGGGAGCAGGGCACGTCCCCTTGTGGTCCCTGTGGGATCGGGGCGGGTCCTGTCATTTTGGGACTGGTTTCGTGTCGATCGAACAGCGTCTCGATATTGTTCGGGACATCCGAAGGTTTAGGATCGAGTTTAAAAATAGTTAAAAATTAGGGAAAATTATGGGGCTTCAATGAGAGGTTAATAAGGTAGTTAGTAACCCTCTACATTGATTTCGACAGGTTTGGGAGTCCCGGTGACGAAGATTAGCCCGGGGAGGCTTACGACATGTGACAGGACCCATCCCAATCCCCCTGGGATTACCGTGGAATGTGCCCTGCTCCCGTCCAACAAGGGGTGTCAGACAAGGGATAACCAAGAGCCACTGCCCAACCGGGGCATCCAGAGTGCGCAAGGACCGATGGAGGAGGTGTGCAATGTCCCAGTCTCTGCTGCAATCGCATCCGCTGTCAACCTGAAGGGCATTAAAACCAAAAGCTGTGAGTGGACAAAAACCAATAAGTTTATCAAATACATTTATAAGACATTTATGCCCTCCAATAAAAACGTATGCATGCCACGAAAACCAGTAACCAAAACGTTTGCTCAACCGTGCCATTAGGGCCTCAGCCCAAAAACCGTTAACTTAAAACCAAGTGTGGGAACTCAGCCCAAAACTGTGGAATACCACCACCAGACATATCAAAACCATGTGGGCCACCGCCCAAAGCCATAAATATACTCCATAAATCCAAAACCATTTAGGGTCCCCGACCCGACATACCAGTTCATAATCCATTTTTACCATATAACACATATCCAACCGATAAGCCGTTTTATAGGTTCATTGATCCATATTTACCATTACCATCACCAGCATCCCTGATGCTTAGCGTCCCAGACGCTTGACGTCCCTGACGTCATATCTCACGGTATTATAAGCAACGCGTGCTGCCCGGGGTCTCTCCGGGTCCTTATCTCTGACATCCCAGATGTCTGACGTCCCTGACGTCAATCATAGCAATCCTGCTCCTGAGTCATCATACGGTCCGGCTGCTCCGTACAATGACCCCTCGCAGGCAATGCACCGTGACTTCCCCAGTGTCCCAGACATCTGGAGGAGACCATCATATATCCTTGTATCCAGATGGTATATGGAAAACAGATTTATTTATTCCTTTTATCACAACATTACAATGGGCCCTGCCCGAAATTTCCATAAAACAACATAATTCCATTTAGGGTCCTTGACCCAAAATCATAATTATTAAACATAGGGTCCCTGACCCGAAATCACCATTATAATCCAATTGGGCCTCATGCCCGATTTTATGAACCACTGGGCCCACGACCCGATTTGTGAACCAACTGGGCCCGCAGTCCAACTTTATAAACCCACTGGGCCCACGGCCCGAATTCGTAAATCAACTGGCCCCTGGCCCGATAACATAACTCAAATGGGTCTCAGCTTGATTTCGTAAACGACTGGGCCCCTGGCCCGATTTCATAAAGTAACTGGGCCCCCGGCCCGATTACGCATTCAAATGGACTCCAAGTCCGAAATTTCCAAAACAAGTGGGCCTCAAGCCCGAGTTCATATTTCCAATTCCAAAACCCTTTTTATCACATTATTTATTAAGCCATTAAGCCATAAGCACATAAAACCACAATAAAACCGTTAACCTCGATATACGTGAAATACAAAAAATACCTCGAAATACGTGCAACATACCCGAAATCAATACTCACAATCACCATCATGGAAATCACGTATATAAAACATATAACACATTTAAGCATGCATAGGATTTATAAAACCAAAGTCCACTCACAGACCGTTTAACCGTGTGCCTCGATACGCGTGCCACCGGCCCTCCCGGGCCACACCACTATCACCGGGACTCCCAATCCTGTCCAAATCACATTAGAGGGTCACTAACCTCATCATTAACATCCTATCAAAGTCCCGTAATTTTCCCGAATTTTTAATTATTTTTAAACTTGATTTAAAACCTTCGGACGTCCTGAACAATATCGAAACGGTGTCCGATCGACACGAAACCAATCCCAAAATGTTCGTTACATTAAATAGGACAGAAGTCATGTTGACCTCACCTCGAGATTCGTGCCCACGCGCCATCACGCGCCGCCATGAGTGGCTGCGCGTGAAATCCACGCGCCTGCTACAGTGTCACCATCTAACCTGTATCTTTGGTAAACGGGTCCAATTAACCCGCGAGACGACACGGTTCCAATCCTATCAATTCAACACCGATTTCATCAATTGAGCAATCTGTTAGTTTCATTATAAGTTTAATTAAAGGTCTGCAATCACAATTACATGATTACATACTCCAAACCTCACAATCACAGATGATCAATCGAAGAACACCCGGCCATTGTTCATCATTTGAACTCCTTCAATTTCGATCGATTTCTTTAAATTAATTCAACCAGAAGCATCAGTGGACTCCGTTAAACATTTCCCCCAACTCAATTGCTTCAATCTAGTGCTCAATCTCCACGACTCAAGCTCGATAGCCGTCACTGTGCAACCATGGAAGTCCGTCAATCTCCAACGTTTTCCTTCAATTGAGCCCTCCAGAAGCATCGTGGGATCCTCAGGAACACAATCCCCACATCAATTTCGTCAATCAAAGCCTCAATTTCCTCGACTCAACCTCGAATTTCCTCCTCTGTCACCAAGTGTGTTCAGAGCCAAAACAGCACCAATTTCTTTCGTTCTTTCGACGTTTCTGATCGTAGTGATCCCAGGAAGCTCGAAGTGAGCTCAAGTGCGATCCTCACGGCCCCATTTCCAGTATTTGAATTTTCCCCCCAAAATTCCTAAAATCCGAAACCCAGAATTCAACACACTCACAACCCCTCGTGTTTCCCTTGTTATTCCAGTCCTTCAATCTCTCATTTTTCTCTCAAGAACGGCAGAGGAAGGGAGCCAATTCTCCCAGTTCAGTCCTCCCCCAATTTGTGCACCATTGGAAGAAAATGTAAAGAAATAAAAGGAAAATCATGGAGAACATGATGATTAGAGATGATGATGGTGTTGGGAGGGAAACATGGAGCTGGAAACAAGGGATGGGTGACACTTGTCACTCATCCGGATGTGCACAGTCATCGTTTACTATTTATTATTATATTATTATTTTAATCGGAGCCTCGGTTCGTAAATTCGTTTCCCTGACCATAACTTCGTCGTCGAATCTCCGATTTCGGCATGCCGCCTGTCATTGGATTCGTATCGACGATACCTACGTAACGGTCCTTGGCCCTCGTGCATCGGACCTCCCGGTCAAAAAGTCAACATTTGACCCCAATCGACCAAAATTACCAAAATGCCCCTCATCTTCCGAACATCATAACTTTCTCTACGAATGTCGGAATCGAACGTGTCACTTGTCTATGAACTCGTGACGTCCCGAACTACGTCACGGTCATCGGTCAAAGTCCGTTTGACCGCCCCATCAAAAAGTCAACATTTTGCCCACAACTAGAGGCAAAACGGTCATTTTGCACATTTTGTCCGATTCCGCCCTACTAACCACCGATCAACCTCACTAATCAAGATTAGTGACTAATATAATCCCGGAATTCGGGACGGGTCGTTACAGCATGCAAATCGAGGCGGCAGCTTAGGACGATATGTGAGTGGACCTTGATTTCTAAATTGTGATGCATGTATACATGTTTTATATGTTTTATGGATATAATTCTATGATGTTGATTTGGATATTGGTGAATTATATGGTTTCATGCATTTCGAGGTGATTTACGTGCTTACACGTAAATCGTGGTTTTCAGTTTTACACTGATTTTCCGCACTTATAGTTTTGGAAATGATTTCATGAAATGGTTTTGGAGTTGAAAAGGTAAACTCGGGTTCGAGACCCATTTGTTTTGGAAACCCTCGGACTCGAAGTCTATTTAGTTACGTTTTCGGGTGTGACGACCCGAAAATTCGAAAAAGGAAAAGTTGGAAAAATTGGAAGGAAATGACGATTTTGCCCTTGATTATGGGTGGCAAAATGGACTTTTTGATCTGGACATTGTTTGGACTTTCCGGAAAGACCGTTGGATAGGTCTCGGGACACTGAATCCGTAGCCACACGACATGCGTCAATCGGAGGTCGGATGTGAAAGTTGCAGGTCTGCAAAGGCTAGGGGCATTTTGGTCATTTTGTTGGTAAGGGCAAAATGGTAATTTGGGGCAGCAAGGTGAATTGGATGAGCAATAGGCTGACTCAGCCGTGATTAGTGACTCAGTGGCCCCATTAAGTGACATCTGTCACTTTGTAAGAGAACTTTTTTTTTATTTCTTTATTCCATTAACTTTAAATTTATTCCATTAACTTTAATTTTATTCCATTAACTTTAAATTTATTCCATTAACTTTAATTTTATTCCATTAACTTTAATTTTATTCCATTAACTTTAAATTTATTCCATTAACTTTAACTTTATTCCATTAACTTTTTTTTATTTCTTTATTCCATTAACTTTTTATTCCATTAACTTTAAATTTATTCCATTAATTTTAAATTTATTCCATTAACTTTAAATTTATTCAATTAACTTTAAATTTATTCTATTAACTTTAAATTTATTCCATTAACTTTATGATTCACAATTATTTTATTTTATTCTTATTTATTTATTTGTTTGATTATGTCTTGACAATTTTGAATTAAAAAATAATCGAAATAAAAAATAAAAAAATAATAAAAAAATCTTATCTTAGCTTTGTGTTAGTGTTAATTCATACTTGTAAATAAATGTTGTATATATGATACTTGTTACCTTTTATACTTGTTCATAAATTATTCATAACTTTTATATTTCATAGTATACATGCATACTTGTTCATAATAGACTTTCATTTATGTTTGTTTATAATTCTCTTAATTGTCATATTATTCTTGTTCATACTTGTACATAATGTTCATTCTTTTTAATTGTTCATAAATGCTTATGGTACATGTTCACTTTTCCTTATTTTTACTTTTATTTATTTTTATTTATTTTTGTAATTAAAAAAAAAACATAAAATTCGTAAAAAAAATTATTTCCTTTTCTTCATTTATTTAATTTTTAAATTCCGAAAAAAATTAATTAATAAAAAAAAATTCTTATCTTCACTTTGTGTTAGTGTAAATCTAAATTCTTAAATAAATCTTGTACATATATTAGTTTGTTAATGTGAAATTGTTTTGTAAATATCATTACTTGTGAATAAATTGTTCATATGTAAATTGTCATGTTATATTTGTAAATTGTGCATAAAAATATACTTGTAAAATAGTTCTTGCATTCATGCATTAGTCTCGGCTATATGTAGATCACTTGTGCTTCGAAGTTTAGATTTTGATCTTTAATCGGTGAAGACTCTTTTGTTAACTCTTACCTACGGTGATTGTTAACATTTGAGTTATCTTAATTCCTCTGGAGTAAGAAATTTTCGAGAGTGATGTCTAGGACATGAGACGGTACTCATAACGGGTTTTGGGTCTAAGAAAGGGACATCAATGGAGTTTAAGCCTCGGGATGTCTCGAAATTAGCCCTGCCTCTTGTGTTAATTCTTTCTAACTAGGGCATCTTTGAACTTGCCCAAACAGTTGAATTAATCCAAGATATTTACTTGAGCCGCACAGACGTAGATGTCACCATCTAAACTTTGAAGCTATGTGAACCATATATATCTTTGACTTCCCTCAACATGTAAATATTGTTTATATCTTAACTTACATTATTTGTCATGAAAAATTTAATTTGCATCTTTAATTTAACTAACTTGCATCTTTAATCTAATTTGCATCACTAACTTGCATTCTTGACAAACGAGCATCTTTGACTAACTAACTTGCATCTCTGTCTTGGTTGGATGGACGTTAAACTTCAAGCGCTTGTTGGGAGACAACCCAATGTGTTCTCGGGATATGAAGTAGTCATCAACGCAGATTTGCTATCTTTCTGCCTTCACTCTCTTTATTTTGTTTACTTAATGTTTTTCTTGTTTTATTTTCGTAAATCATTTTCCTTACTTCAACTCTATGTTCAATTACTTCTTATTTTCCTACATTGAGGACAATGTAGAATTTAAGTGTGGGGGAGTGGTTTACAATTTTAATTGTGCAATAAAATTGTTTATAAAAAAAAATTAAAATGTAATTATTAAAAAAAAATTATTGCTTTCTTAAAGTTTTTTTGTTTTAACTTAGTGTTTTTACGAGTATTCAGTTGGCCTTTAACTTGTCAATGACATAAATGAACGGAAATGAATATGTTATGGTCATAAAGATAATCACTACAATTTGAATTTGTTTGTTAATATTTTGTGATTAAGTGTTATAACTTGAAGATAATGCATGTAAATTGGCACATAAACGAGCATGATAAGATAAGTATGAATCATATGAACCTTATGTGAGCTTTAGAACTTTATATACTTCTTTGATGAGTGATTCATAAGTTTTTTGTTTAAATTCATATACACATGCTTCATAACTGCTTGCAATAGCTTTTAATGAATTCTAGAGTACTAGAACTTATTCTATGTGATTTTCAAAACTTTTAAGTCAATAAACTCTCTGATTTTGGATATGATTAAGGTATTAGGGTTAACACCACAAATTCAAACATCCATGTTCCCTATTTTGTGCGCACAAGTTGCGACCCCCTTAGTTTTAACCCCTTTGAGCCCACATTAAGCCTTTCTTTCATCACCATAATTATCTAAACACTTGAGCTTAGTATAGACATTCTTTACCCTTGTTCCAAGAACTCGGTTGAAGACATAAATATTGTGTGAAGAGAAAATGATGATGTTGAAAAGAATTTTATGTGTATCATTTGGATTTACCTACTTAAACTTTGTTGTATTGTTGACACATGTTATTACCTTGATATATATATATATAAACCAAAAAAAAAAGTTGAGTCTCTATCAAGGTAATAATGTTTGGTTATGTAATGTTTGAATTAAGTCTCTTACATTTGAAAATCCGACACAAAGAATGATTGTGAGGCCCAACATGATGGAATTAGGCCGATGTTCGAAGGGATGGATTACTGACATCATTGCACTAAGGTTGGGAAGTTATGATACGTTTTGGGAGTCTATTGAGTCTTGGAACGAACTGAGCACCACTTGTTCTATATTTTCCTTGCCTCTAAACTTAACCTCATTACAACCTTTATAAAGACCTATGATCCTTAAGATGGTAAATTTTGATTAGTTGAGTTAATCACTTGAGTAAGCTTATGGTTTTGGATCATTTGTGCAAGTATGTTTTGTTTTTATCTTGAGGTATTTGTTTGAGATTTTACAAAAGTACTTCGATTATGTGAGTATGTCTCACATATTTTGAGTGCAAACACAAACCCTCACAAATTGAGTGAATTTATGAGTGCATATTCTTGTGACTTGATTCATACTTGTCTTATTCATGTAGAGATCCATTTCACCATATTTACTCATTATCCTACTTGTTGAAACATTTTGTTACCATGTATTAACTCTTGAATTCCATCTACTTAAATGTTTTAAGTGAAAATCTTTTATGTCATGATTATAATAATGAAATATTGAGACAAATGGTTAAGGGTCACGTGTTTTGAATTCGTAGTTTAATTTTAGTATTTGATAGGGACTAGCAAAGTTTAAGTGTGGGGGTATTTGATAGGTCCTCAAATAAGCATTATTTTATATTATTTTATACCCTTTATACTTGACTTTTAATATTAAAATAATAAATAATTAGACAAATTAATTTATTTTGTGATATTTTTGTACAAATAAATAAAGTTTGGAATTTGGAGCATTTTGATGAAAGAATCGTCCCGATCGGAATAACGAAGAAATTATGGACGAAATATGAGAAACCACCGAAAGTCGCAAGGAAATTCGGTGGGAAGCTGCTGAAATCCAGCACCACCCCCCCCCCCCCCCCCCCCCCCCCCCCCAACCCAAAAAAAAAGGTCCCCAAAATCACCCAATATTTTCCCCAAAATCAGCCAACCTCATCATTTTACTTTGGAATATTTTTATTGTAATTATTATATTTTAATTTTGTACTTTTATTTAAAAAATTGTGGCACTCCCTCTATAAATAGGAAGGTCATTTCATGTATTAGAGTGTCTCCATTAGTCCCATTTTTCCATTTCTTCCATTTTTCTTAGTTTTTAGTTATTGGTTTAGTTCTTTTGTTTCTCTCTTTTGAGAGACATTTTTGGAGACCATTTTAACTTCTTGTAGATTTTCTTATTAATTAGTTTCCTTTTAATTCTTATTCTTAATTTATGTTATTTTTATGTTATTTCTTAATTTCATTTATTCTTTACTTTGTTCTTGTGTTTTTTCTTTGAGATCTCTTAACACATTTGTATGCTTTCCTTAAGAAATATCTAGGCCAAGTATTTCCAAAATAATTCTAGAATTTAAGTCTGCATTCTTATATTTTATCCTCCATCTTCATAAGGTTCTAGCCGCTGTCGGTGTTCCTTATGAATAACATTCCATTGTTTCCATCCACTTTCGGAATCACAAGCTGTTCTTGGGTTCCGAAAGTGTAACTTTATTCCCTTTACTTAAATTCTTGTTATTGTTTTGATTTTACTTATAATTCAATATATTTGTTGGTATTTTCTTTCTAACATTTGTAAGTAAGAATGCAATCTCCATGTGTTTTACTTTTTGAATTTCTTTTACTTCATATGTTTTAGTGCTTAAACTTCAATTCGATGTTAAGTGTTTTATCCGATGTCGGTGCACTTAGAGTAGAATTGAAGAGATTAAATGTTGATCGCTGTCGGCGCATTTAATTATAAACTTAAGGTGAATCATGTTGTACATGTTTGAAGCATATTGATGTTTGACGCACATTAATGGTTGATGCATTTATAATATTGAAAGATATATGTAAGTATTTGAAATGATGAAGGTAGGATTTCGTGATTGGTTTATTATGAGCAAAAATGTTAGAGTGTTGGCAAAATTTGTACTTGAATGAAATCTATTTTTAGGAGTAGTTTAATTAATGTGATTGTTAATTCGAAATTACTTACGTAAAAGTGTGGGTTTTGTCTATGAAACTACTCTATGGTTTGTAAGTTCTAATTAGCATGAGCATTTGCATTTTAATTTTTAGTTAGTGTTTTCTTTAGTTTAGATTACAAATCTTTTCAAAACCCCCCTTTTTAATTCTTTTATTATTTTATTCTTTTAGTTCTTTATTCTTTGATTCTTTTATACTTTTATTTTATTCTTTATTCTTTAATTCTTTTATCCCTTTATTCTTTAATTAATTAATTCTTTGATTATTTTATTCTTTAATTCATTAATTTATTCATTATTCTTTCCCACTAACACATTATTAATGTTCCCTAATTTTCCCGGTTAACAACGATCTCTATTTACCTATACTACATCTACACAAAAAGGGTTTAAATTGCATAACACTCAAATTACGTGTTTAATTTAATGCGTAGTTTGGGTCTTGTCAGAACTCCTATCTACTTGTACCATTAGAGCGAGTGTATGTTCTTTGAGAAGATGTTTGATCGATTCGACTTCCTCGCATGTAGTTGATGTGTGATGGAGTTCTGACATGTCCTCCAATCTGTCATACACTGAAGGTTCTTGTCATAGTTACGCTCTTGTTCCATAGGTATAGTTTTCTTCGTCGAAGTCGCTTGGAGATGTGTCATGGGACATGATCCATTAATTGAAATTAATGATGCATGGTTGAATCTGGCGTTGAAAGCTGCCTTCCAGATCTCCCTCGCGTTATACTTCTTGGAGGCATCGATCCAGCCTCTTTTAAACATTTTTAGCATGCAATGTGCCTTTATGAGGCGGAGAGTAGCGCCGATTCAAGTGAAACCGACTTCCTTGGGTCACCATTGTCGAAGAGTGTGAGCATGTTTGTGAGTATGTCCCATAATCCTCGCTACAGTAGCTAGAACGTTTTAAGCCTTTGTCGACTTGTCCACTTGAGCAAGTGTGTGCAATCTGGGAGGGTGCATGATATCGTTAGCTCTTACGTGGTACTGAATTTGTGAAAATGCTCTGACATACCTCTGGAGTTATTCATGGGCTGATGACTTTGGGTCGTGTTGGCTTCTTATTCCATTAGCGCAGTTTTTTCTCCATAATCACTTAGTGGCGCATCTCAAGAAATTGTCCAGTGATGGACATGCTCCTTACTAGTGTGCCTGGGGAAGTTCATCTGCCCTTCGTGAGGTGTGTTGTGTCTCCTAGTAGCTTCAGATGTTCTGAGGTCTCGCAGAAGTCGTTGTAGGAGCTCTGATTAGACTTGGTCTTGGTTGCTTAACTGTTCGACTTGCTGTGACAAGTCGACCTGATGGTGCGAATGTTGTAGCACCTACACAAGTTACATGGGGTGTTGGGATATATGCCTTGAGCTATGGTGGTCAGCTGTCACGTCATGTTCTTCGTGGGCTCGAGTGCATCCTCTTGCATGGCATGTGGAGCGTTGGGTGTTATGGCTCGAACTCTAGCGGCGCGGTGTCACATCGCGTTCTTCATGGGCTTGAGTGCATCTTCGTGCAATGTATGCCATGCAGAGCGTTGAGACTTGTGCCTTGAGTTCTAGTGGCAAGGTGTCACGCCACGTTCTTCATGGACTTGAGTGTGTCCTCATGCATGGTGTAGGTCACTCTGAAGCCTTCGAAGTTCCGCGTTAGTGTGAAGCCAATTTGGGGCATGCTGTGGTGCCTTTCTAGCTAGTCGCCTATTAGCTAGTGGGAAGGTTGTCATCGCGCCGAATGTGGGAAGTGGATTGATGTTGGGGAATATGCCGGTACCAAATGGCTTTGACATGGCAAGGACGTTGTAACCGCAGGCTAGCGCCGTTTCTCGCACCATTGAAAATTTCATTTGCAAAATAAATCACAGTTCCTATTTAGAGTATTTTAGTTGAGCCTCTGGAATCCTATTGAGCATATCGCTTTTATCACGAGTTGTTGTGTTAAGACTCGACCCTCCTCGGTCAGAACCCGACTCTAGCATGATATTGTCCGCTTTGGGCCTCCTCGCCCTCACAGTTTTTTTTTGGAGCTCACGGTGCAATTTCCCAAGGGGTCACCCATCATGGAATTGCACCAGCATCAACTCGCTTAAATTTGGAGTTCTAATCGAACATAAAGTCACTGAGCTCCCAAAAGGTCTCGTATAGATCAGAGTTGCGCAGTGGCCCACTCTATCTAACACGATATTGTCCCTTCTGGGCTGCAGGACACACCAGCTCAGCCCTACAAGGTTTTGTTCCCGAGAGCTCATAATGCAACTTCCCAGTGGGTCACCTATCATGGGATTGCACCCGCCTCCACTAGCTGAACTTTGGAGTTCCCTCGGAATCCAAACCCAGTGAGCTCCCAAGAGGCCTCGTGCTAGATAGGTGTGTGTCTACACATTTAAGGCACACCGATATTCCCCTCCTAGACCATTCCCTTCGCAGGAATGTGAGATCGTTCACCGTTCCTTCCAAGACACGAGCTTTTACACGTTGTGACGAAGGCGGTGAGCCTGTCAGATTGTTTCGTTCTTCATGTTCTTGCCATGGATAAAGAATGATGAACGATGAACGATGATGAAGTTTTTTGAGAAAATTGGCAAGCATGCATGAAGTATTTCTCAATTCGGCTCTCAATAAAAAAAACCAATTATTGATGCAGAAATCATCCAAATTTGTACAATTTATTCTCGATCCCTACACACAATAATAAGAAATAAACGAGATTAGGGTTGAAGCTCAGAGGGGGTAGTTCAACCACGAACGTTTAGATGTCTAAGTCATTTTAATCGAGAAAATAAACCGGCAGATTATTGGTATGAGTTTCTGAATTATCTTTAATTAGAGGTGAATGAGACCCTATATTTATTGTGAAGTTTTGAAAATCACCTAAGTATCTGATTAGTTGAAGAAAATAATATTTAATTGATGATTCTACCATGAGAAATCACTATTATTAGTTATATAAATAATAATAAATAACTCGCGCTGAAATTATTTATTATTAAAATTAGTCTGATTAATTAATATATTTAAATAGTAAATATATTAAATTAATGTGAAAGTCGTGTCTTGTCATGCCATCATTGTCTATATCAAAGATAATATTGACATTATGAGAGTTATGACTACATGTCAATTCTATAATTTTCTAAAGATTTGTGTTCCACACCGATGAATTCCTAATCGGAATGTATCAATAGTAAAATGTAATTTGTCTACGTTCATATAAACACTTTCGCCTGTAGTATAAGACATGTTTGTCTTTATTTGAGATATAATGAAGATGAATTCTAATGAGAAAACATACAAAAGAAGATATATGAGAGGGAAAAAAACAAAACCAAAGAAGATGCATGATTGAGGCTTCAACTGGCTCAACCGACTGAACTTAGACAATAGGTGAGAGAAGTGAGAATGACTAGTGAGCACTAAGTATTCCTGAGTACCCTACCCTAATCCCTTTCGAATCTTTCATCATGATAGACATAAATAAAACACACACACCACAGATACAATAATTAGCAACCTTTTAGCAAAAGCTCCACAAGAATGTCAGAAGGATTTTCATATCGATCTATTTTTTGCTCTCACCTAACGCCTAGTTTAGCAAATCTATTAGGCTGCGATAACCGCCCCCACTTGGCAATATACAAAACGAGGATCAGGAGGATTATCCTTCAATAAACTTTGGGATAACAGCATGTCTTTTTTTTTTTTTTTGAATTTTCGAATTAAAATTAATAAATGTTTGTTTTCAAATTTGTTTTATTCATTAATCTTAAGCTTACAGTACATGAGATTTATTGAAGATGATATATGCTTTTGCCATCCGAAGTCCTATATAATGGGCAATATATGTTATGAAAACCACAGATTATATTTGTAAATTGTACGCTAATACAAGTATGATTCACTAATATAAATAGGTCTCACGTATATTATTAATGCATGTGTGGCGTATAAATACGACTTACATATGCGATCCCTTCAACATATTGAGTCTTCAATGAGAGCTCACGAGATTATTAATTTATTGTCTACATAAGTTGGTAAATATTAAACATTACTTTTATTTATCTTCTAAGAGACACGTTAATAATCAGACTTGAAGAAATCCAATATTTCCTGCTCTTGAATAATTCAGTGACCATTCAGGCTGATCTTTCTTGCAGCATTTTCAGCCCAACATGCCTGCCCAAATCACAAAAATCGAAAGCCCTAATAAAGAAGAGCAATATGACATAGAGTTCACTACATTACCAACAAGATTTTTGAGCTTTCGTTCTTATTAGTTTTTTTTTTTTTCCCATGAAGATCATCTTTATAAAATGCAAATAAAAATACCTATATTTTCAATGAGAAGGTTAAAAAAAAATCTATTTCCAAATCCAACTAAACATAGTACCCTCTCAAATTCATTGTTATAAAGGAGAGGGAGGAGACCACGTACTTCTTTGAGATGAAAATTTTTTCTTTAATTTTTGATTTTTTTCCATCGTGCCCTCATTTTTTTAATTTTCTGCTTACCAATGCAATTATTAAGTAAGGTTGTTTTTGGATTTTTAAATTTTATTAACTAAGGAGGAAGAGAGCGCGCGAATGCTTCTAGAATTTGTGTAGGACGTTATAACCACAAAAAAATGGGATTATTAACCCCTTATTCTCTACTCTCAAATTTGTGTTTTCTTATTTCATTTTTTTTTCTCTTTAAACCCTCTTAATTAATATATTTTTTTATGTTTTAATATTTAGGTATTGTCTGTAATTGTTAAATGAAATCAAAATATTTGATTTTACTATTGTCTTTATTTGTTAAATGATTTTTTTAAAGTTATTAAGAAAAGCACAATTTCTTCTGAAATTTTTAGTCAAGCCTATTCACCCTCTTGGCTATATATATATACCTGCCGAACATCATAAGGGTTGCCTGTGGATTGGTCCCCGGTGAGATTTTGAAAGTAGAAGCATCAACAACGCGCAATCCGTCTATCCCAATAACTCGCAAAGCCCCATCAACCACCTTCCCAACAATGCATCCACCTTGATAATGCCAAAATGTGGCTGTTGAATGTCGACAAAATGTTTCAAAGGCTGCATCATCTGTTTGGTTCTTTGGCAAGGGCAGTCCAACAAAGTCGAAACCATCTATACCTGGCAAATCCTGAACCCTAAATGGTTTCAATGAGTCTGTCCTCAGTAAATCACCAATCTTCTTCATGCCACCAACACAACGAGAAAGGTCCAAAGGATCTGACAAGTAGTTGAATCTAACCTTTGGACCAACTCTCACATCAGATGATGACTGCAGACGGAGAGAACCATAAGACAAAGGCCCTGGAATTTTGATAACAATCAGACAGAAGCTGGAGTTTAGTTTAGAGGGATTATCTGGATGAGGGAAAATACTAAAGGGCGGAGTTGAAAATGGCGGGCTGGAGATCGTCTCTATGTAGAAGTCTTCTGTAATGCCTACAATCTTTACAGTTGATGCCTCCAGCTCCAGTGAAGATGGGGCTAAAATGGTGATGAAGTTACGTGGGTTGTCATACACAAACTGCCCTACGTAAGGATGGTTATGAATTGTTGGGATGTTGAGAGATGATAGGTGAGACTTGGGGCCAATACCACTAAGCAGTAGAAGTTGAGGGCTCCCAATTGTTCCTGAACTCAATAAAACTTCTCCATTACCGCGTACAACTGCCCGGTGAGACCTCCTATTAGAATCGCTGTATATAACTCCTTTAGCCGATAGCGCTGCATTAGGATAATAGCTTCGAGTTAATCGATCTTCACTATACTTGCATGTGCTATATTCGAAATAGCATAAATCATCGTCATTTAAAGATCACATCTATAACAATCAACCCGGTCAACTAATAAGAGATCGAATGATCATGAATGCATGTCTTTTAACGAAATATGGAAACATCATATTTGTTTAGTTGATATGTATTTATAACTAAACGACTTACAATTTATAATTTAGTTGGCTTGTGTTTCATTGATATAATCGTCAAATGACGATCTAGGGAAATAAACATGTCTAATTATATATATATTCACAAATGGCAATCTAGGGAAATAAACATGTCTAATTATATATATACATGAATATATATATATATATATATATTTATATGATCAAAATGTGTTAATCAGAACGGGTAGAAGAGGATACATTCAAGATTGGGTCTAATAACAATATATCATTTTTGGAGTAGAAACCATGAAGGCATCCAGCTTTGTAATTTAGATAGAGTTTATAACAATACCTGAAAAACTAATAATTTTATGCACAATAAAGAGGAATTCAATCAGCCTTGAGACATGTATACCAACTCTATGTCTATAAATAAGGTGCGGCAATGCTTATTTAGAAGAGAAAAAAAAAACAGTTAGAACAGTCAGGAATTTTGAATTTTGAAAAAAAAAACAATATATCATTTTTGGAGTAGAAACCATGAAGGCATCCAGCTTTGTAATTTAGATAGAGTTTATAACAATACCTGAAAAACTAATAATTTTATGCACAATAAAGAGGAATTCAATCAGCCTTGGGACATGTATACCAACTCTATGTCTATAAATAAGGTGCGGCAAGGCTTATTTAGAAGAGAAAAAAAAACAGTTAAAACAGTCAGGAATTTTGAAATTAGTTATAGGGTTACAAAAGTTCGGTAATCTCTATTATTAATAAAAGAAGTTGTGATCACAGTGGGACATAGGCAAAATTTATGCCGAACCAGAATAATTCTTGCGTGTTTCTAAATTTCCTAAAATTTGCTAATTTAGTCAACTGTCGTTGGTTACATCAAAGAACCATATCCGGCTACGGGTTATTTAACCATTGCGCGATACATCGCGCAAAATCTTAACAAATAAGGGGCCCGGTAAACTAACTCCCAAAATTGATAATTAAAGATAAATGTTCAAATAAACAACAAATGATACTTGAATTCATTAAATTTATAATCCTAGCAATGCCCATCAAATTGATATCGGGTTTATGGTGCGATCAAAATTCGTTAATCATAATGGGTTGAAAATTGGTTTAAAGTAGAATGTATCCACTCTATCAATAAAAAAAGAAAAAAAATCGGAGATGCAACATACTTGATGTTATATTGGAAGAGAAGATGATCCTCTCCACTGTGGCATGAATAGCAACTCTCAAGTTCTTAGGGTCTCCTCGATTTAGCAGCTCCACAGCTCCGTGTCTTGTTCCAAATTTGTCAAAAGTTGAACCCCCAACTTTAGTACCATGAATGTGATCGAAACTAATCCCATTATCTGGACCAACACCAGCCTCCAACAAGCTCGCTTTGACAGCAGCCTGCCAAGGTGCCAAATTTGGTTCAAAAACATTAGTTTCTTCAACCCACTGATATGCTTTGTTGACCAAATCCATGTCATCACCATCACCCCACTGAATCCCCGATTTCGAAAAGAAGTCAGCGCCAGCTCTGCTGTAGAAGCCGGCATTGAGCATGCTGGAGCCGCCGAGGACCCTGCCTCTTACATTGGCAACACCATCTTCTGACATGAACCTCTGGGCGGGTGTCTTCCCATCATCTTCTTGCATCAGAACAGTTCGAAACCCCTCTTCGCGCAGCGTGTTTGGGTATACTGTAGGAAGGCTGCCCCGTTCCAGAACTAGCACTGAGTATTTTGTTGACAAGGTTGCAGCCAATGGACACCCTGCTGTTCCCCCGCCAACTACTATGTAGTCATACGTTGCTGCTTCGAGCTGTGGATCAGCCGCATCGTACACAAGTTTCATGTAGCTAAAATCTGAAAAATACCACACATGAAGATCAAATTGTTTTGTTCAATTCGAAGACGTAACTGAATTCAGACAAGGATATTGCGGCCATATGAATTACCAGGATCAGCCGCATTGGCAAACGAGTGGACTCCTGAGTATTGAAGTTGAAGGAAAAAGAGGTTCATCAACACCAATAGTACACCAGACATTGTTGATTTTTTAAGCCATATCCTTCTCCCTGAAAAATTAAAATCCTTGAAGTAACTTATTATAAACAAATTAGAGTATTATAATTGAATTAAGCAGCAATGCGTACAGAGTACTACGGTAGACCAAATAGAACGCTTTGGTTTTTGTAGCCAAAAGACCGAATAGGCTGTAAAAGAACTTAAATTTGGCCTTTAGGGGTCCCTACAATGTCTTTGCTTATATAACCACTAAAATACCACCTAATATTCACACTTAATATAATTCTTAAATAATCCTTGAAACACTATCATGTAACATATATGTTTCGCACGTCTCTTGTCTTCCTTTTAGGCAGTCTATATATTTTCTCTCTTTCGTTATCTTTTGGAGCCTTCTTATATTACTTACAAAGTATCCTTTCCTGGCTCCCACGACTCCAAGTTGTTTTGCCTTATTATATGTTGCAGCAGAAATAACTTGAGTGAATATTTTGTCCATAAATTGGTTACTTTAGAATTGCCCAAATACATTAATGACCCATCATGTAACATGGTTCACTCGTTTTATCTTTCTTTTTTTAATCAGAACTCGTTTCGCCTTCATTTTAAACATATATATATTATCTCTCCTTAATTATCTTTTGAGCCTTCTCATATTACCTATAACGTATCCTCTCCTGGCTCCCACGACTCCCCAAGTTGTTTTACCTTATTAATTATGTGTTGCAGCAGAAATAAGTTGATAGAGTTAGCAAAAAAAAAAACATTCAGGGTTACATTTCGTACGTGCATGTGTCTTTCATTTTGTCCATAAATGGGTTATCGATCTTGGAATTGGCCTTACACAATGACCCACGTATACATACATTGATAAGACAATCCATCCTACTCTTAATAAATAGGGTACGTACGCCAATAGCTATGTTCATGTATTATACTCAATTCATTATTTTCATCTCTCATTTTTAATTCAATCAATATTATTCACAACTAACTGATCCATACATGTTAATAAGTCAACTTCTCGCGGCAGACATGGCAAACCCTCTCTCATGCCGTACACCTCCTCTTATAAATGAAAGTGTTTATATCCGAAAATATCCACTACGGGCCAAAAGTAAGGAACTCACCAAATTAATGACCAAATAATTTGGAAGCCCAACCCAATTTACATCCAGTTGTGGAATCATGGGGAAGTGGGAGCTTAATTGAAGCAATCACAATGATAGGTGTCGAAACCGTCAAAAGGTAAAAGGAGACTATCGCGAGCGACGTCCATGCATGGATGCACATATCAGCCAAACTCAATCTCAAGCTGCCTATAAAAGAAGAAGAAATTCTATTCTTAAAGAACAACCAACGAGTCAATCAAACAAACACAAATTAATCAAATTCAATCAATTTCAATAACTACAAACCCTAAAAAGCTTTTTTGTTCTAAAAAACCTGCCTTCTTGATAAAACCTATTTTTTCGATCTTGGATCAAAATTTAGTTTTTCTATCAACCAGTCCTCACACCAAGAACAAACCAGCTATCCTTCATTCCAACTTGCATCCCAAGTTCGGCTTTGTTGACTTCCCAACGAGCCAACTTCATTTCGACTTGCTCTTACAACTAGTTTTGAAAGCCACCTAACACCCAACTCATTTTTTCATTTTAATTGCCCTCAAATTAGTAATCCAAAAACTCAGAAATAAATGTATCTAGTTCTGCCCCCGTCTGAAAATTTAGATCCAAGTTCCCAAAATACCCTTACACATGTATCAGACCAAGGATAAACTCCCGAGTCCCACACAAGGAATAGTACAAACCAACAGACAATTAATATAATAGTGATCAATTAGAGCAACTAAAAGAACAATACAACAGGGGTAGGAACTCTATTCCATAATTTACAATGTGCGCGCGGTCGTAAGTAATGTCTTTGCCTCAGAAATAGCCCTGACACCAATCTACAGCCGGAAGGGATTTCCAAAATCAACAAATATGTGAGTGGACAAAATAAACAATTAAAACACATTTTTCGAGAATAATAACAACCACCCTCTAATTAAAAAAATGCATGCATATAAAGAAAACATCTATAATCCAGCTATAAAATCGTGGAGATGTCAAATATAAAATGCCAATTATAAACCATGGTCCCACAAAAAAAACATAACATGTATAAAAATACATGTGGCTCACATTTCCCTAAAACCCCAATTTATAAAACCATATGGTAAAATCTGGACACAAAATCAATAAACAGTATACCCAATCTTCAATACCTGACCAATACTAATCGAAACTCTATACTACACATAGACAGTCTGGGGATCTGCAGAGCCTTGAACATCTGAGTTAATCTCAAACCTCAGGATCTACAGAGCCAAGCTCTGTATGTCTTAATGCTAATCACGGCATCTCTACCCTCAGGGTCTGCGGAGATATGCTCTGGGCGTCTGACTACAAAATCAACCATACTGACTGCAAGTCAACCATACTGACTGCAAAATCGACATGTCGCATTTCTATGTAATAAAAATCCTAATACCTACATAATAATCTTAGGTAGATGTGCAAATAACTCCCTGAGTCAAAAGTCAAAGTTCGTACTCTACTCTACATATAGGGTCAAAATCGTTAATTTAGCTCAATTATTTTTGAACCACGGTCTGGGTCGTCACATTGAGACATCCACAAATGACAGGACCCATCCCAATCCCCCCGGGATTAGTGCGGGATGACCCTGCTCCCGTCTGACACGAAGTGTCAGACAAGGGATATTTCCGACCTTTGCCCTCCCTGGCTATCAGAGTACGCCAGGATCTGGAGGAGGTATTTGATATCTCGGTCTCTGCTACAGTCCACATCCGATGTCAACTTGAAGGACAGTCAAAACATTAAAAGCTGTGAGTGGACAAAACAAGAGTTTATACAAACATTTTATCGAGAAGACATTTGTACCCTTCACTAAAAAGCATGCATGCATTCGAAAACCATTTAACCGAAAGAACCATATGTGGGACTAAGCCCAAAACCATAATGAAAATGACCATACGGGCCACTGCCCAAATCCTGTGTAAACACACATCATATATCATATCATATATCTCATAAAGCATACATCATATATACATATAATTCACACAATCAATCATGTCACAATTTCCAAAGCTACGCGCGTGCTACCCAGGTCTCAATTTGAGTCTTCTCAAAGTCAAGATCAATGTCCGTAGACCACTGACCCTACCCGAGGTAATAGTAACCATAGCTTTCCTGAGAGTAAGGAACGCAACTGGGGGTGACTCCACTCAGTCGGTGCTCCGTGACTACTCCGGGGTCCACCCAGGCCAACGACCCTCCCCGAAGGAGATAATAGAAGTAAATGAAGGTATATGAATACATATATATACATAACATAAACATTCATGCCCGGTTCCCTTGAACTGTCATGATCCATAACATCCATTAATCAGGGTTCATGCCGGTTCCCATAAACCGTTATGAACCAGAATGACCTGACAAAGGTTCATGCCGGTTCCCATAAACCGTCATGAACCACAATGACCTTTCCAGAGTTCATTCCGGTTCCCGTAAACCGTCATGAACTTGGAAATCCATCTAGGGTCCCTGACCCGAAATCATAAACCGTAAAATAACTAGGTCTCGTGCCCGAACATATGACATCAGCTGGGCACCGTGCCCGATATCTAAGGTCATATGCCCGAGACAAAATCAAATGGGTCTCATACCCGAGTTTATCCTTTTGTAAATCCGAAACCATTTCATTTAGACCAATAAAGACATACAAACCCGTATAGGCACCGTATAGGGCCGAAACCTCAAAATACGTGCCTATACGTAACCACACATCCAAATGCACTCATGGCAACACAAAAAAGTATTTAAAACATATAATAAACATTTATGCATAACCAATTTAGAAAACAAGGTCCACTCACAGACTGTCCGAGCTGCCACCTCGATTTGCGTTCTGTAGGCTCTCCCGAGCCGATCACCATCATCGGGACTCCCAAACCTGTCCAAATTCTAATAGAAGGTTACTAACTACTTAATTAACCTCCCATTAAAGCCCCGTAATTTTTCCAAACTTTTAACTATTTTTAAACCGACCCTAAACCTTTCGACACACTGAAACCTATCAAAACGATGTCCGATTGACGCGAGACCAGTTCCAAAATCTTCATTACATGGAATAGAAGATTTTCCGTGTTGAACACATTCCCAAATTATGGCCTACGCGCCCCTAGAAGGTCGAAAATACTGTTCATCATCTTCAACCTCCGACTGAACCAGGTACTGTTCATAAGTACTGTTCACCATACGGTTTTCTCAGGGTTTTGGACCGATTTTAGGTCAATTTCATCTCCTTTTAATCCTAATATGATCCTAATCCTATTTCTAATCTTTTAGACATTATAAACCGATGAAAAACCACCCAAAACCGTGCATCATCCGATCATCAATGGTGGCCAGAATTTCCTCCACCGTCCACGGCCTTTCCCGGCCATCCTAAACCACGAAATCAATCCTATTCTACTCCTAGGGTGTAACGCCCCGAAAATTCGAGGATATTAATATTGTAAATTATTGAATGAATGACCGTTTTTACCCTTGTGAATTGTATTGCCAAATTGTTGACTTTTTTATTGTGGGTCAAACGGACTTTGACCAATGACCGTGACGTAGTTCGGGACGTCACGAGTCCATAGACAGGTGGCACGTCCAATTCGGACGATCAGGGAAAAAGTTATGACTATCGGAAGTTTAGGGGCATTACCGTAATTTGGACGTTTGGGGCGAAAATGTTGACTTTTCGTTTGGAAACTAAATTTCACATGACTCAAGGACCGTTAGGTAGGTCTCGATGCCCTGAGTCCGTAGACAGGCGGCACGCCGAAATCGGACTTCGTACGAGGAAGTTATGGTCAGAAACGTGAAATCGGGAGGTTTGCGTCTCGCTAATCGTGTCAAATATTTTATTCTAATATTATGATTTGAGGACTTGTCACTCATCCATTGGCTAGATTGGTTCAGCTCCACTATGTGATTATTTAGAATTTAATCTACCTTTTAATCCCAGCCACTCATCAAAAGTTCCCAGATTTCCTCTCAGCCCTTGATCTCATTCCTGAGATTAAATCTGGACCGTCCATTTCATTTTAGTAGAATTCCCTCCCTTCTATATATTTTCCTAACCCGACACACACACATACTGTCCATTCAATCAACACACCCGCATTGCACCCATTCTCTGTGTCTGTGTGTGAGAGACTCACTGGTGAGGTTGAGAGACGGCGGTGAACGGCGGCAGACGGCGGTGAGGTAAGCTGTTGCTAACCCGAAACTGTTTAAAAAACTCAGAATTTGGAAGCTTGATTTCCAGCGTGTGTTGTCGAGTTCTATTGACCCTATTTGATTCTATGGACTGGTAGGGAATTTTAGAACGTGTTTCGTGACCAAAGGAGGCCTGAACGGAGGTTAAACGGCGACGGGGAAAACCCAGATTCTGTTCATCGAGGTGAGCCTTCAATTCAGTTCTTGTTTAATGATTTTAATTCGATTAAACTCTTATTGGGATTGAGACAAGAATTTAGGAAGAAATTAGACAGAAAATGATTGAGAAATGGAGGATTGGTGACTGGGTCAGATCGCGGGTCTGATCGACCCAGTTGCAGAAAAACGGGTTGACCCGTCAGGAGGACAGGAGTGATGGCGTGGCTCCCTGTCAGACCTGTCAGGTGACGTGGACCACTCTTCAGCCGACACGTGTCATATGTCAGTGCACAGTCAGCACTGACATGTCAGTGACGTGGCCCAATCAGGGACTGCCACGTGTCACTGACATGTCAGTGACGTGGACCAGTGTCGTGCTGACACGTAGCCTGACAGATCAGTGATATGGACCAATCAAGTGTTGACACGTGGCACCTGTAAGAGTCTGACACATCAGACCTGACAGTTGTGAGATGATGTCAGCAGTGACGTCAGCGATGACGTCAGTAGTGACGTCAGCAGGAACTTTTCCTGCGTTGACCGGCGTGTGGGGGCGCGTGTGAACAGTATTTTTGGTGGGACCACCTCCATTCTTTAGGTTTTGACGATCCGGCTCCAATGGCGGTGGTTTCGGGTCGATCGGAGATCATTAAGTTGGTCAAAATGAGGTTTATTGCCTCGGGAAGCGCGTTCAGGCGGCTTTTCCGGGCCGGTTTCAGTCTAGGGCTTCATGGTTGAATGTTAGGGGTTTATATTGACCTTTACGTATACTTTGGACATGACAGGGATTGTACAATTGTATCAGGTCGAGGGTATACGTTCGGTTTTCAACAGGATTATACTGTGAGTGGGCCCGATTTCATTAAACCCTTGCATGCTTAAATGTTTTCCGATTTACTTATATATTCACATGCTGGAATCATGAAACGAGTTTGATGATATTGCAATTATGGTTATGGCACGTTTCACGGTATTTGGGTGTGAGACCCGTCTGATGAAACTTAAAGATCGGTTTGGATTTTATCTATGTATATATATGTTTTGCATGTGGATATCAATAAAATGTATTTGGTACTGCACTGTATAGATCCATTCTTATGATACTGTCTCCTTCAGACGTGGTACCCCGGAGTGGTCATGGCGCATTGCCTGCGAGGGGTCATTCTACGGAGGAACCAGACCGTAAAATGACTCAGGAGCATGATTGCTTATTTGACGTCGGGGACGTCGAGCGTCTAGGACGCTAGGCATTTGAGATGCCGTACCCGGACAGGGTTCGGGGATTGGACTCGGAATTGAGACCCGAATGGCACGCGTAGCCTTGAGACTGTGACCTTATTGGACGTCAGGGACGTCAGACATCTAGGATGTCAGGATCGGAGCGTATAGTGCAGTAGCTAAAATTATCTTATGATTTTATTACATGCCTTATGGTTCATATTATATGATTTATAGTTCAAAATTCTGATGCATGCATGTTTGGAAAACGGAGGGGTAAATTATATGTTTTACTTATTAAACGATTTTATAAACTTGAGTTTCGGCCCACTCACCCTTAATGTTTTGGTAACCCCTCCAGGCGGTGCTACTGAGGTAGAGGAGGATCCTGAGGCTGAGGTATAGATCTACTTCTGCGTACCTGAACCCCTGTTGGGTGGTTTACCCGCAGGTTTATTTTAGAGTCGTGCTCGCAACTTGTAATTTTGGATTTCATCCCTTGTCTGACATCTATTTAATTCGGATTTGATGTATAACTTTAATTTTGTTATTTATGCATTTGATTGTTTGAGGTTAAAATTGGTATGTTATTTTGGGTGTCAGACGGGAGCAGGGCACGTCCCCTTGTGGTCCCCGTGGGATCGGGACGGGTCCTGTTATAGGGTCCCCAGAAACCTTACCCAATTAAAGAAATCGATTAAAAACCATTAAAACTCAAATTTGAATTTTTGGACAAAACTCACCTTACGGGTTGCTCTCCCCGCCGTGGCTGACACGACCCATCCCAATCCCCCCGGGATTACCATGGAATGTGTCATGCTCCCGTCTGACAAAAGGTGTCAGACAAGGGATAACCTGTTGCCACTGCCCAACCGGGCTTCCAGAGTGCATAAGGATCGATGAAGGAGGTGTGCGATGCTCAAGTCTCTGCTGTAGTCGCATCCGGTATCAACCCGAAGGGCATTAAAAACAAAAGCTGTGAGTGGACGAAAATAAATAAATCTATTTAAAACATTTATAAGACATTTATGCCCCTCAGTAAAATCATATGCATGCACCATCATTTAAAATCTTATATCATAAACATAATTTTAGCCACTGCACCATACACTCCAATCCGACATCCCTGATGTCTGACGTCCCTGACATCAATAAGGTCACAATCACAAGGCTACGCGTGCCACTCGGGTCTCAATTTCCGAGTTCAATCCCCGAACCCCGTTCGGGTATATCATCCCCAATGCTTAGCGTCATAGACGCTGAACGTACTAGACGTCTGTGACCTCTCCGGGGTACCTCATCCGGAGGAGACAATATAATATGGAAGGATCTATACAGTGCAGTACCAAATACATTTTATTGATATCCAAATGCAAAGCATATATATATACATAGATAAAATCCAAACCAATCTTTAAGTTTCAGCAGACGGGTCTCAAGCCCAAATACCATGAAACGTGCCATAACCATAATTTCAATATCATCAAAACCATTATAAGTCCAAATAGTTGATTTAAATCCAAAATCATTTATTCGATTCCATGTTAGGGTCCCCGACCCGAATCACATGAATAAATCAACTGGGCCCCTGTCCCGATTTCATAAGTTAACTGGCCCCTGGCCTGAATTCATAAGTCCACTGGGCCCCCGGCCCGAATTCACAAGTTAACTGGGCCCCTGGCCCGATTCATAAGTTAACTGGGCCCCTGGCCCGATTTCATAATTCAATTGGGCCCCTGGCCCGATTAACAAGTTAACTGGGCCCCTAGCCCGATTTTACTTATCAAGTCCGTAACCGTTTCATAAAATCATATCCAACCACATTTATGGAAATCGGTGCATTCCAGAAAACCTCGGTTTACGTACAAATACGTAAATCACCTCGAAATGCGTGAAATCATTTAAATTCACCGATATCCAAAGTAAATCATTTAATCATAATTATAACAATCATGAAACAGTTATGCATGCATCGAATTTATAAAACCAATGTCCACTCACAGACCGTTTAACCGAGCGCCTCGATACGCGTGCCATAGGCCTTCCCGGGCCACACCACTATCACCGGGACTCCCAATCCTGTCCAAATCACATTAGAGGATCACTAACCTCATCATTAACATCCTATTCAAGTCCCGTAATTTTCCCGAATTTTTAAGTATTTTTAAACTGGATTTAAAACCTTCGGACATCCCGAACAATATCGAAACGGGATCTGAACGACACGAAACCAACGCTAAAATGTTCGTTACATTGTATAGGATAAAAGTCATGTTGACCTCACCTGGAAATTCGTGCCCACGCGCCGTCATGCGCCGCCGTGAGTGGCTGCGCGTGAAAGCCACGCGCCTGCTACAGTGACTGCTACAGTCACCATCTTCACCCGTATGTCTGGTAAACGGGTCTGATTACCCGCGATCTGACCCGGCCAGATAACCATCAATTCGACCTTGATTCCATCCGTTCTTGATCCTAAAACAATCATTAACCAAGCAATTTCAGTTCTGTGTCAATATCCAACCTCGACATGGATTAAATCAACCAACCCAAGCTCGAACAGCAAAACGGGTCGTCCTTAGTAATTCACCCAACTCAAGTCCATTTCCAAATTAACTTCACAAGAAGTATACTAGGACTCAACCGAACCCAAAACCACAACCAATTGAACAAGAGCTCACCTGGAAGTCGTCGTCCACAGCACTGTGTTTTCCCTGAAAACAGTGGCCACCGTCCCAGCTTAGCCATGGCTGGTTCCCTTCGAAATTGATACGGCTAAGCTCCAGACACTCCCAGAAAGCTAAACCCGTCCATGGTTTGGTCCAACAATGCTTAGAAATCAAATTATGAATTTTCCCTCCAAGAACCCGAAATGGTTTCTCACGGTTTTTCTCTCCAATTCGACAGCCATACAACTCAGAATGGTCCTCACAACTCACTCATCATTCAATTAATCCAATACAACCGTTAAAAGTGCCCCAGAGCACCACGCAGTCCCACTGTGCAAAGCTTCCCTGCACTGACCCCAAACCATTAAAAATCAGTGTCCATGTGAGTGCAATCAGTTGCCAGCTCCTCACATGTGCAACCACAATCCAAAGCTGCCCCAATAACAGTCCATTAATTGATAAACAATCCATGGGATCGATCGCACAAACCTCCCACTTCACGGCTGTTTCAATCAAACAGTCCCCCGTGAAATTACAATTCTGCCCCTATGCAGAAAATTACCAAAATGCCCCTCACGCATCTTGACCCGTAACTCGGTCATACGGACTCCGATTGATGCGTGCCGCCTGTCTACGGACTCAGGGCATCAAGACCTTCCTAACAGTCCTTGGCCCTCGGCCATCGGGCCTCCCGATCGAAAAGTCAACATTTTCCCCTATTACGTTCAAATTACGAAAACGCCCATGAACTTCCGTACATCATAACTTCTTCCACGAACGTCGGAACCGAACGTGCCACCTGTCTATGAACTCGTGACGTCCCGAACTACGTCACGGTCATCGGTCAAAGTCCGTTTGACCATCCGAATTAAAAGTCAACGTTTTGCCCACGCTTAGGGGCAAAACGGTCATTTTGCACAATTCGTCCGAAATCACTCAACTAATCCCAGATTAGTAAATCATAATTAAATATTATTAAATCCTGATATTCGAGACGGGTCGTTAAAGTGGCTGTCGCCGTCCAGCCTCACAATCCTCCCTCACTCACGCACATGGTCACACTCAGGTCACACACTCAAAGGATGGATGATGGAGGTGTGGTGTTTGTGTGTTTTGTAGAAAATGGAGAAAATGTGCATAAGGGGGGTTTCGGGTTATGTGAGGAAAATGCAAAGAAATGAAGATGATGATATTGATGGCTGAGGAGAGAAGTGAGGATTAGATGATTAGATGAGTGGTGAGGATTTGAGAGATTAGAAGGAATGGATGGTTAGGATTTTAAGTTGTTAAGATTAATTATATAATAATAATTATAATGTTATTTAATTAATTAGATCCACAATTTAGGGGATTGTCCAATGGGATGAGTGACACTTGTCACTCATCCATGAGACCCACTCAAAATATCTGGCCAATCAGAATTTGCCAACTCAGCCCTGTCTCGAAGTACGTGCATAGTGAAATCGAACTTCCGTGACCTATAACTCTCCCGTTCGAAGTCCGATTTCAGCGTGTCGCCTGTCTATGAATTCGTATCGTTCTTATCTACGTAACGGTCCTCGGCCCTCGGCCATCGGACATCCCGGTCAAAAAGTCAACTATTTTGCCCTTTTAACTAAAATTACCAAAATGCCCCTAAGCTTCTGAACGTCATAACTTCCTCCTCGAACGTCAGAATTGAACGTTCCACCTGTCTATGAACTCGTGACGTCACAAACTACGTCACGGTCATCGGTCAAAGTCCATTTGACTGCCTGATCAAAAAGTCAACATTTTGCCACCATCAGGGGCAAAACGGTCATTTCGCATCGTTCGTCCGATTTCGCCTAACTAATCACCGATTAACCTCACTAATCGTGATTAGTCACTAATCACATCTAGGAATTTGGGACGGGTCGTTACAACCTTCCCTCCTCAATTAATTTCGTCCTCGAAATTCCAACCGACCTAAATCCAACCGTTCTTCCCTCCTTAATTAGTTTCGTACTTGAAACTCCAACTATCCTGATTCCACATCCGCCTGGTGGAAAGTAGAATCGACCGAAAAACACGTGTACACTAGTACACCCATTAAACAAAATAGTACGTACTCGTCTGCAACCAGACGTACCACTAACGCTCACGTTGCATCATCTACATTCGACCACGTTGAGTAGCAGAAGTCGTACGCTCCGAATTGACACCACTAGTCAAATCTACCATTTCGCTGACACAACCAGCTCGATGGTTCCTTGCTCAATCATCAACCTATCCTGACGTCTACTCCCACTGGGAGTCATCAGACCTCACTCAATGATCCACACTGACACCTCCGACAAACTGTCACCACTTGACAGTCGAAAACTGTCACTATATTCACTCGTGGTTACACTAACCATCAACTCACTCAACCTGAGTATACGTATACCAACCAAAATACTCGACCTGTGTGTAACTACCCATCAGAAATACCATGACCCAACTCACAGTATCCAATGTCTAATCCACGACCTCAACTAAGTCAATGGTATCAGAACTAAGCCGACTACCAACACGCTCACCATCCTAAAAATGGTATAACCTATATACTGTCACCAGGCACGACAAGTATACCCTGTATCGTACCCCGACCAACGTACAAGGTACGTACATCTACCCATCAATCAGCCTACAACCGTCCAGGTCGTAGCCAATCGCGTTTCAATTATGGAGTTCACTTGTCCAATACAGCATTAGACAAATCGAAACTCCGACCCATTATCCATTTCCAAATCCGAATCCGCAACTTCGTAAGAAATCCCGAATCCAAACTCAGAAATCATATCCTTAACCATTTCCCAAATTCGAATCCAAAATCATCATTCCGTAAACTAGTATTAGGAATGACCATTCCGAACCCAAATCCATAAAAGAAAATCCACATTCAAGCTCTAGAATCAAATCCTGAATCTTCACCCAGAATCCGATTCCAAAACCCAAATCCATAAATCCTCTTTCAAGTTCCAAATCAAATCCTGAATCGTCATCCAGTAATCTGATTCCAAAACTTGAAATGTCGTTCACGTCTACCGAGACGTACCAAAACTGAACCTTTCAGTTATCTACTCAAACAATTACCTCAATACGTTCGATTGACTTCATAGGGAAGCCAATCCCAACATCAACACCTCTAAGGCTGAAAAAATCCATTCCCATCAGACACCTACTCACTTGAGTAATATATCATACGGGATTCACTTCGAAAAGAAGTTCAATCCCATCATCCTCAACTCAAACATCCAAGTAAGAGTGATAAACTCTCCACCTATCTGGATCATCAAGATCACGATCCAGATCCATAATGATACCCAAAGTCCTAAACCACTTCCTACATCTTAAATACATCAGTCAACGACGAGACAAGCCGAGACTGTGGGTTCTCACTGATTACCTCTATCGATCCTTGTTATTCCACCGAGGAAAAACCAAGAATGATCCAAGATAATGATAACAACATTCATCCTACGTGAATGCAACCAAAACCCCGTTGCACTCACCACATCACGTAATCCAACATCTTCTGCCACCAAGCAGAAAGTGAGGCATCTCAGTCACCTAACTTCGATATACTCAATTCCTCCTGATGATCCAAGACAAATCCGGGTACACCAACCAATACACGACCAATGTACTAGTGGTAACCAACAACATCTATAACATCTACATCACCTACCACATCAATCATGGTAAAATCCGAGAAGTCACCAAAAATGACTTCGAAATACCCATTACCAATGCGGAAAACCCGCATTCCTCTCGTCACCTCAATCGTAACCTCTCGCGATTCCGAAATTCCAACCAGATTGGAAACAACATACCCGGACATCAACCACGTGTCCCCTAACCAATTTAACTCTACCTGAGATCCACTCCCGAACCACAGATACCGAACTTATACGTATCACGACGGAGTCACGTCCCGACTCGTAACTCACCGTCATCATAATTATCGGCACCAGCACCAGCACGAGTACCAGTACCAACGCATTATCATCAACACTAATATCAATATCAGCATCGGCACACCATGTGCAAAACTGACAACCCTGGATCTCCACTCATACCGAACGACGATCCCGTACCTCTGCTCCAATAGGAGAAACTCCGCCTCCATCGTACCCAATCACTCTGGGTACAATCACCCTGACAACTTATACGAGAAAGGAAAACGTTCCCCGAACGTCCCCGATTCCCACAACCATAACTACAACCACTCTCGATAGTAGCGCCTGCCACAAACTCGTGCAAACCTAACTACCAGACACCGTTATCGAGATTCGCATCCAACAGAATCAACCACCCTTATTAACCACTCCGTATCCCTCTCAGGGATTCCATCGACAAGTACCAACTCTGATAACTTGTCCAACCACACTCTAACCAGCCGTAACTCGACTCAATCGATGTCGTTTACCAGGTCATCCATGACCTTAGCTACACTAGCTATCGATCACAACTAAGTAGTACGACAACCAACCAGGTCTAACCGATAAGTACAACCCCGACTGCAGAGTGCAGTCCCAACAATAGCTGACATGACTAGACAGACTAACGAACCCAAATCCGAATAGTCGTCGAAGTCACACCACTCGCCAACTCACCTTTCTGAACCATACACATCCTACCTTAGGATTCCACGATCACGCCTAGAGTTGCCTGAACCCAACTGCGAAAAGCAGTAAAATCAACAATCTGACCGACTCCGCGGTCTTGACATCGTAAGGACGTCAATCCAATCTTACCAGCAAATCAACTAGGATTCCAGGAATCTGGCTGCTCCCAATAGCATAGCCACCAAACACAACAAGATCCGACCATCGAATGGTCACAACACCAAACTACCGTCAAAACGATCCTACGACGTCGTGAAGACGATCCCAACTAACCGTCTCACGATTACAATCTAACATACGAATACGTTCATCCCTCCGTAGGGTCCCACATTGTCATCCACGACAGAACTATGGCAACCCCGGCATCAGATGCCGAACCAAGACATACCACGAGTCAATCCTACTAACTATCGTACCGACACCCCAACTATCAGGTTGATAACGAACTGTAGCCCATTGAGATATCACATCCTCGACCTGCGTACCACTCTGAGAGCTCCACGGTTGCTCGAATAGAGATAACCCCGCTCTGATACCACGTTGACAGGAACCATCCCAATCCCCCCGGGATTAGTGCGGGATGACCCTGCTCCCGTCTGATACGAAGTGTCAGACAAGGGATATTTCCAACCTTTACCCTCCCGGGCTATCAGAGTACGCCAGGATCCAGAGGAGGTATGTGATATCTCGGTCTCTGCTACAGTCCACAACCGATGTCAACCTGAAGGGCAGTCAAAACATTAAAAGCTGTGAGTGGACAAAACAAGAGTTTATAAAAATATTTTATCGAGAAGACATTTGTACCCTTCACTAAAAAGCATGCATGCATTCGAAAACCATTCAACCGAAAAAACCATATGTGGGACTAAGCCCAAAACCATAATGAAAATGACCATACGAGCCACTGCCCAAATCCTGTGTAAACACACATCATATATCATATCATATATCTCATAAAGCATACATCATATATACATATAATTCACACAATCAAACCTGTCACGGTTTCCAAAGTTACGCGCGTGCTACCCAGGTCTCAATTTGAGTCTTCTCAAAGTCAAGATCAATGTCCATAGACCACTAACCCTACCTGAGGTAATAGTAACCATAGCCTTCCTGAGAGTAAGGAACCCAACTGGGGGGTGACTCCACTCAGTCGATGCTCCGTGACTACTCCGGGGTCCACCCAGGCCAACGACTCTCCCCGGAGAAGATAATTGAAGTAAATGAAGGTATATGAATACATATATATACATAACATAAACATTCATGCCCGGTTCCCTTGAACCGTCATGATCCATAACATGCATTAATCAGGGTTCATGCCGGTTCCCATAAACCGTCATGAACCAGAATGACCTGACAAAGGTTCATGCCGGTTCCCATAAACCGTCATGAACCACAATGACCTTTCCAGAGTTCATGCCGGTTCCTATAAATCGTCATGAACTTGGAAATCCATCTAGGGTCCCTGACCCGAAATCATAAACCGTAAAATAACTGGGTCTCGTGCCCGAACATATGACATCAGCTGGGCACCGTGCCCGATATCTAAGGTCATATGCCTGAGACAAAACCAAATGGGTCTCATACCCGAGTTTATCCTTTTGGAAATCCAAAACCATTTCATTTAGACCAATAAAGACATACAAACCTGTATAGGCACCGTATAGGGCCGAAACCTCAAAATACGTGCCTATACCTAACCACACATCCAAATGCACTCATGGCATCACAAACAAGTATTTAAAACATATAATAAACATTTATGCATGCACCAATTTAGAAAACAAGGTCCACTCACAGACCGTCCGAGATGCCGCCTCAATTTGCGTGACGTAGGCTCTCCCGAGCTGATTACCATCACCTGGACTCTCAAACCTATCCAAATTTTAATAGAAGGTTACTAACTACTTAATTAACCTCCCATTAAAGCCCCGTAATTTTCCCGAACTTTTAACTATTTTTAAACCGACCCTAAACCTTCCGACACCCCGAAACCTATCGAAACGCTGTCCGATTGACGCGAGACCAGTTCCAAAATCTGCGTTACATCGAATAGAAGATTTCCTGTGTTGAACACTCTCCCAAATTATGGCCCACGCGCCCTCACGCGCCCCTAGAAGGTCGAAAATACTGTTCATCGTCTTCAACCTCCGGCTGAACCAGTTACTGTTCATAGGTACTGTTCACCGTACGATTTTCTCGGGTTTTGGGACCGATTTTAGGTCCATTTCATCTCCTTTTAATCCTAATATGATCCTAATCCTATTTCTAATCTTTTAGACATTATAAACCGAAGAAAAACCACCCAAAATCGTGCATCATCCGATCATCAATGGTGGCCGAAATTTCCTCCACCGTCCACGGCCTTTCCCGGCCATCCTAAACCACGAAATCAATCATATTCTACTCCTAGGGTCCCCAGAAACCTTACCCAATTAAAGAAATCGATTAAAAACCATTAAAACTCAAATTTGAACTGTAACGACCCGTCCCAAATATCGGGATTTAATAAATATTTAATTATGATTTACTAATCTGGGATTAGTTAAGTGATTTCGGACGAATTGTGCAAAATGACCGTTTTGCCCCTGGGCGTGGGCAAGATGTTGACTTTTATTTCGGATGGTCAAACGGACCTTGACTAATGATCGTGACGTAATTTGGGACGTCACGAGTTCATAGACAGGTGGCACGTTCGATTCCGAGGTTTGTGGTGAAAGTTATGATGTACGGAAGTTCAAGGTCATTTTCGTAATTTGGACGAAATAAGGGGAAATATTGACTTTTTGACCAGGATTTCCGATGGCCGAGGGCCAAGGACCGTTACGTAGGTCTCGTCGATACGAATCCAATGACAGGCGGCATGCCGAAATCGGAGATTCGACGACGAAGTTATGGTCACGGAATCGGGCTCGGTTAACCGAACGAACCGGGATTAAAATAATATTTTAATATGAACAGTACCCGGTGACTGGACACACCTGGATGAGTGACAAGTGTCACTCATCCCTTAAATTGGGGATTAAAACCTGATCCATGTTTTGGGGTAAACATCATTATGATGTTTTATTATATTTAATTAATTATTAAACCCTTTTATTTTCCATTAATCTCTTCTGTCCTTAACCCGTGTGCAAGCAAAACACAGAGAATGGGGAGTTCGAATTTGTCCACCATTTCCTTCCGTTTCTGAACCAGAGAGTGAGGAATTGAGAGGGTATTGAGATTAAATTAGCAAGGAAACACGAGGGACTGAGAGAGAGCTTGAATTTGGAAATTGGAATTTTCGAATTTTGAGGGGGGAAATTCGAATTGGATGAATTGGACCGTGAGGATCGAAATGGAGCTCACTTCGAGCTTCCTGAGATCACTACGATCAGAATCGTCGAAAGAACGAAGGGAATTGGTGCCCTTTTGGCTCTGAACGGACCTGGTAACAGTGGGCGGTGTTCGAGCTTGAGTCGTGATCTTGGAGCAATCAAACGGTGTAATTGATGCTTCTGGGTTCATCAATTGGAAGAAACCGGTTGAGATTAACGGAATTCCATGGTTGCACAGTGACGGGTGTTCTTCGTGTTCATCATCGAGTCGATGAGTTTTAGGTGAGTTTTTGTGTAATCATCGATACAGAACTCAAATTGAACTTAAAATGAAACTAACTGAATGCTCAATTGATGAAATCAGTGTCGAATTGATAGGATTGGAACCGGGTCATCTCGCGGGTTAATTGGACCCGTTTACCAGAGAAACGAGTTAGAATGATACACTGTAGCAGGCGCGTGGGTTTCACGCGCAGCCACTCACGGGGGCGCGTGACGGCGCGTGGGCACGAATCTCGAGGTGAGGTCAACATGACTTCTGTCCTATTTAATGTAACGAACATTTTGGGATTAGTTTCGTGTCGATCGGATCCCGTTTCGATATTGTTCGGGATGTCCGAAGGTTTTAAATCCAGTTTAAAAATAGTTAAAAATTCGGGAAAATTACGGGATTTAAATAGGATGTTAATGATGAGGTTAGTGACCCTCTAATGTGATTTGGACAGGATTGGGAGTCCCGGTGATAGTGGTGTGGCCCGGGAAGGCCTATGGCACGCGTATCGAGGTGCTCGGTTAAACACTCTGTGAGTGGACATTGGTTTTATAAATTCGATGCATGCATAACTGTTTCATGATTGTTATAATTATGATTAAATGATTTATTTTGGATATCGGTGAATTTATATGATTTCACGCATTTCGAGGTAATTTACATGTTTGCACGTAAATCGAGGTTTTCTGGATTTGCACTGATTTCCAAAAATGTGGTTGGATATGATTTCATGAAACGGTTACGGATCTGATAAAGTAAAATCGGGCCAGGGGCCCAGTTGATTTATGAAATCGGGCCAGGGGCCCAGTTAACTTGTGAAATCGGGCTAGGGGTCCAATTAACTTGGGTATTCGGGCTGGGGGCCTAGTTAACTATGAAATCGGCCAGGGGCCCAGTTAACTATGAAATCGGGCCAGGGGCCCAGTTGATTTCTACATGTGATTTTGGGTCGGGGACCCTAAAATGGAATTGATTAAATGTATTTGGTACTGCACTGTATAGATCCTTTCATATGATACTGTCTCCTCCGGATGAGGTACCCCGGAGAGGTCACGGACGTCTAGAACGTCCAGCTTCTATGACGCTAAGCATCGGGGATGCTGTACCCGAACGGGGTTCGGGGATTGAACTCGGAAATTGAGACCCGAGTGGCACGCGTAGCCTTGTGATTGTGACCTTATTAGACGTCAGACATCAGGGATGTCGGATTGGAGTGTATAGTGCAGTGGCTAAAATTATACTTATGGCTTTATTACATGCTTTATGGTTCATATTATATGATATATGATTTTAAATGTTGGCGCATACATATGATTTTACTGAGGGGCATAAATCTCTTATAAATGTTTTAAACAAACTTGTTTATTGTCGTCCACTCACAGCTTTTGTTTTTAATGCCCTTCAGGTTGATTCCGAGTGCGAATGCAGCAGAGACTAGGACATCGCACACCTCCTCCATCGATCCTTACGCACTCTGGAAGCCCGGTTGGGCAGTGGCAACAGGTTATCCCTTGTCTGACACCTCTTGTCAGACGGGAGCATGACACATTCCATGGTAATCCCGGGGGGATTGGGATGGGTCGTGTCATGAACTTTTGAACAAAACTCACCTTACGGGTTGCTCTCCCCGCCGTGGTTGCCACCGTCCAGCCTCACAGTCCTCCCTCACTCACGTACATGGTCACACTCAGGTCACACACTCAAAGGATGGATGATGGAGGTGTGGTGTTTGTGTGTTTTGAAGAAAATGGAGAAAATGTGCATAAGGGGGGTTTCGGGTTATGTGAGGAAAATGCAAAGAAATGAAGATGATGATATTGATGGCTGATGAGAGAAGTGAGGATTAGATGATTAGATGAGTGGTGAGGATTTGAGAGATTAGAAGGAATGGATGGTTAGGATTTTAAGTTGTTAAGATTAATTATATAATAATAATTATAATGTTATTTAATTAATTAGATCCACAATTTAGGGGATTGTCCAATGGGATGAGTGACACTTGTCACTCATCCATGGGACCCACTCAAAATATCTGGCCAATTAGAATTTGCCAACTCAGCCTCGTCTCGAAGTACGTGTATAGTGAAATCGAACTTCCGTGACCTATAACTCTCTCGTTCGAAGTCCGATTTCAGCGTGCCGCCTGTCTATGGATTCGTATCATTCTTATCTACATAACAGTCTTCGGCCCTCGGCCATTGAACATCCCGGTCAAAAAGTCAATTATTTTTCCCTTTTAACTAAAATTACCAAAATGCCCCTAAGCTTCCGAACGTCATAACTTCCTCCTCGAATGTCAGAATTGAACGTGCCCCTGTCTATGAACTCGTGACGTCACAAACTACATCACGGTCATCGGTCAAAGTCCATTTCACCGCCCGATCGAAAAGTCAACGTTTTGCCACCATCAGGGGCAAAACGGTCATTTCGCATCGTTCGTCCGATTTTGCCTAACTAATCACCGATTAACCTCACTAATCGTGATTAGTCACTAATCTAATCTAGGAATTTGGGACGGGTCGTTACAATAAACACCACCAACCCCCCTCCTCGACGTCAGTATGTCATTCTAAATACTCTACCAAAGTATGGTAAGATTCTAACTGATGTTGATCTAGTTGATGGTTTCTCGACCAACCTGCCTATTCAAGGCTCGCTAGCAAAGAAAATAGTTTACTTTGAGCACTTATATTTTACTACTCACCTTTAAATATTTGGGCATTTATCTCCTAAGTGTTTTTACTTCACCACCATCTCAATACAATTGAGTCCTTCAAGTGTGGTTAAGATATATGAGATATACTAACTAATGTATTCTTCGGCTAATTCTAATTCATATAACGACCTTCGTGTATTGGCCTAATATCATCATTCCCACTTGAAGGAGTTGGTTTGTCTATCTTTCATTTAACTAAATAAGACACTACTAACATGAACATGCCACAAATGAATTTGAAATTGGTGGAAAAAAATTTATTAAAGTTCTTGGATACACTTTTCTTCATCTGGTACTGGTCGAGGAACTTAGAGAGTGTGAGTGTGTGAGGGAGAGGCTGACAGAGATGACGAAGGATGCCGAACCACGGTTGCTGGCCAAAAAATCGTGAAAAAAATCAGGTAGCCCGTGGACCTTAGATTGTAACAACCCGTACCTTCGGGAAGGGTAAAACTGTAATTTTGTAAAGTTTTGTATATAAAGGACGATTTTGCCCTTGTGAATAGTAGGCTAAAAGTTGACTTTTTGAATTACCGATTGGTTGAGTGTTAGCCCTTGACTGTGACGTGGTTTAGGACGTCACGAGTCCGTAGACAGGTGGCAGGCTCGATTCGGACAACCGGAGGAAAAGTTATGACGTTCGGAAGTTTGGGGGCGTTACCGTAATTTTGAGTAAACGAGGGAAATGTTGACTTTTTGGAGGACTTGTGATTTTCACGTAGACCGAGGACCGTTGGGTAGGTCTCGACGTCCTGAGTTCAACGACAAGAGGCACGCTGTCATCGGACGTCGGACGGGAAAGATACGGGTCTGGAAAGTAAGAGGGTAAAATGGTAATTTGTGCAGGAGGGGTATTTTGGTCATTTTCCCTCAGCCCAATCAGATAAGGGCAAGTGGCAGAGATTTTTTTGTGCTGACCAAAGAATGATGGACACGTGCAGGGGGCTGGAAGGGTCCAGGGAATTCTATAGTGTGCACGACCACACGTTGCACGTTTTCAAACCGTGCAATTGTTCGAATACACAGGGAAACAGAAGAGAGGAGACTGGGAGAGATTGATCGATTCAGTGCAAGGGTGAGTGAAGAGTGAATTGAGAGAGTAATAGGGAGACGAGGGGGAGGTGTTGATCGTGTTTTGGGGAAGAAACCGAGCACGGAGAGACGACGGTGGTACGGCGGAAGTCTGAGAAAACAGAGAAGACGGTGAACTGTGGTGGCTGTTGTGCCGTGTGGTGGTTCGATTCAAGCCACTAGGAGACTCAGGAGGCTACGGGGAGTTCCACGAGCACCGTGGTAGGTGGCGGTTCTTACGGCGGCGCCGGAATCGAAAGGTAAATTTCTTGGCACTGTTTTCTCGTGGATTTTAAATTCAAAAATCGTGAAGCTAGGACGAGAATCGAGGGGAGTGGTGAGTGCAGTGGTGTTCAGGGAGGTTCTAGGAAGGGTGTAGAACGGTCGCCGTGACGGGGGCGTACACGGCGGAGCCCAGTCGACGGAGAGTACTCTGTACTCTGTTTGTCCGTGAGGTTCAAATGCAAAGTCGTGGAGTTGGGCGTTGAGTCGAGGGATTAGGCGGTTAGGGTGAAGTTCAGGAAGGTCCTAGGCGTCGTTTAAGATGAACGTCGTGACGGGGGAGGACCTGGGCGGCCTGCGGCCAAAACAGGGGCTACGGGCCGTCTGTTTCGAGGCCGTGAACGGCGGGTTTCCGGCCGTGATTCTTCGAGGTTAGGACATGGTCAGGTTGCTTAGGACGGGACGAAGAGGATGAGATTGGATTGGACTGAAATGGTGGTCGGATTACAGAGAACCGTTCACGCCGGTTCAACTGTGTTGAACCGGGTGACTCGAGGAAGGAGATGCACTGTAGCAGGCGCGTGAGGCCCACGCGCAGCCACTTTGGGCGGCGCGTGGAGGCGCGTGGGAAGGAATCCGGCCAAGCTTCCAACATGAGTTTAGTCCTAAATGGTCTAAGGAATCCAATGGTATCGTTTTCGGGTTAATCGGACGGTGTTACGGAGTTGTTCAGGAATCCAGACGGTTACGGGTTTAGGATTAAAATATTATTTTCATTCCCGAAAATGGGGGAAATTAGGATTAGGATCCTTGATGTAGTTGTGACCTTAGTTGGTGCATTTTGACAGGACGGGAGGCACCCGAGACGGTCGAGGAGCGCACGGAGCACGACTGACTTGCTCAGATTTGTGAGTGGACTCTTTCCTACTTCCGAGCATGCCTAACTGTTTTTATCAATGTTTTATGATATTATGTGTGTTTTTATGTTTTCCATGATGGTTATGCGTGATTGAAATGTTTGCATGTTTTCCAAGATGTTTCTGGATTTTGCACGTTTTTCGAGGAAAAGCCGGTTTTCAGTTTTTGATGCTATACTTGAGAAATTCAACCGATAAACGTTTTCTAATGATGGTAAATGAGTTATGAAAGATGATTTGGGGATTTCCTATGGTTTTTGGTATGAACATGGACTTTCCGGATTTGGGTTCGGAATGTCGGTTCTGAACGCCGGAAGGGCTTCGAACTAGGGATTCCGAATTCGAGTTTGGTGATGGGTTTCGGAACGGTTTTACACTGAAATGGATTGGATTTGCTGGATCTGGTTATGGGTTTAAAGACCCGGATATTGTTTGACGGGGGACGGGCCCAGATTGAGTTTAAAGACTCGGGAGTTTAAAGACTCGGATATTTATGATATTACCCCCATAGGCCTATTGAGTTTAAAGACTCGGGAGTTTAAAGACTCGGATTTATATTTGAGGCCTGGTTGAGTTTAAAGACTCGGATAGATCCAGCAGGTTTGATCGGAAAAGATGGTTTAATGCTCGTGCTTTGGTTTCTATACCAGTTTATAGTGTATCTGTTTCTTATGAGGTTTTATAGTGTATCTGTTTCTTATGATGTTTTATAGTGTTTCTGTTTCTTATGATGTTTCATATTATGATTTTCTAATACTTCATTGGGCATGCCTGTTTTCAAAACGGAGGGAACAACTTCTTATTTTTCCTTATTTGACGTGAAACTGTTTTGAAACTGCTATTTATTCCAGTCCACTCACACCTTCTTTTTTTTAAAAATTCCCCTCCAGGTCGTGGTGATAGCGCTGGGGTGAACGTTGAGGCAGATCTCGAGGCATAGAGCTTACGACGTTCTTCCGTTGCGGACTTAGAATTGTAGGACTTTTGTGCCCATTTTGTAGAACTATGCTCTGACTTACTATTGTATATATTTACTCCTGCGTCTGATAGTTGTACTTATAGTTGTCTTAAGGTTATCTTTGGTCCTGTAAGTGTGATTGTCAGACGGGAGCAGGGTTTGTCCCGGATATCGAGGTGATATTTGGGACTGGTCCTGACATAGATTGGTGTTTTTAGTTTGAGGCATTAAGAAGGGGAACTAACGCTAGGGATGTGTTCTTGGAGCTCTTACGAGCATGCAGGATCGAAGATGAAAGGCAGAGGAGAACTAGATAGGCTCTGGGACTGGTTCGACGTTTGTCCATAGAGGTTCAAGTTTGGCAGGTAAATTATAGGTACTTTCTCTTAATTTTAAGGCCATAGATCGATTCCTGGTTAGATTACGAGTTTGGTGGTGGAAAAATGGTGGATAACGGTCGAGAAATGAGAGAGTTTGGGCTGGGTCACGATTCGAGTCGAACGACCCGTTACAGTAAACCAGGACAACTGGCGAGAGGTTGACGATGATGACGTGGTAGTCCACATCATTATTGTCAAGCCACGTGGAAAACTAGGTGATGCTTCATGGCCACTTGTCAGGGGATTGTCAAGCTGACGTGGCAGTGATGTATTCAACATGTGACATCATTATGACATCAGCAGTGACATGTGACATATGTTAGAGTGACACGTGGCACCAATCAGTGGTTGCCACGTGGCATATGCCAGAAGCTGTCCGGTTATCAAGCTGACGTCAGTAGGTGAGAAGTTGACAAGAGGGTCGGGTCCTGACAGAAGAGGGTCGAGACTTGACACAAGTGGTCTGACATGTAACTCAAACTTTCCGTGACTCGTAACTTTCCCGTTGAATGTCCGATTTCGACGTACCGCCTGTCTACGGACTCGTATCGACTCGATCTACGTAACGGTCCTCGGTCCTTGTGCATTGGACCTCCCGGGTCAAAAGTCAACTTTTTGCCCTCATCTAGGGGCAAAATCATTATTTCGACCTGAATGTCTGATAATCCTCGACTAATCCCCGATTAGCATCGCTAATCCTTAATTTAATCTTAATTAATCTCAAAAATTTGGGACGGGTCGTTATAGGAGTCATATCCATCATCTCAGAGAATGGTCATAGTAAAAAACAGTGAAAACACATTTTCATAAATCTCAAATCAAATCACTGTTACATAGGGTCTCGGCCCAAAACCAGTTTCCACAAAACCTCATAAAATCAGTGTCCAGTCTTCATTTCACAATACTCAAATCATTTCACAATACTCAAATCATTTCATCAATCAAAACATTGTTCAATTTCACATTTGACTGTAAACCAAGTCAAATCATAATCCAACTGGGTCTCTGACTACGCCCAAACTACGCATTAAATTAAATACGTAATTTGAGTGTTGTGCAATTTAAACCTTTTTTGTGTAGATGTAGTATTGGTAAATAGGGATCGTTCTTAACCGGGGAAATTAGGGAACATTAATAATGTGTTAGTGGGAAAGAGTAATGAATAAATGAATAATAAATAAATTAATGAATTAAATAATTAAATAATTAAATAATAAAAGAATTAACAAATTAAAGAATTAATGAATTAAAGAATAAAAGAATTAAATAATCAAAGAATAATAAACTAAAAGTAGAAAAAAAGAATAAAAAAATAAAAGAATAAAGAATAAAAAGGATAAAAGAATAAAATAATAAAAGAATAAAGAATAAAAAAGAATAAAAGAATAAAAGAATAAAAGAATAAAAGAATAAAGAATAAATAATTGAAAAGGGGGAAGGGGGAAGGGGGGGGGGGGGGGGGTTGAAAAGAGTTGTAAATATAAAATAAAGAAAACAAGTAAAAATAATTAAATACTTAATTTTACTTCTACTTTAGCCTTTGTACTAGTGAACTTTCTTCAAACACATATTTTTACCAACACTCTAACATCATGCTCATATTGAACCAATCACGAAATCATACCTTAATCATCTCAAATACATGCATACATTTTTCATATTATAAATGCACTGAACAACGGATTATTACTTACAATATGATCCACCTTAAGTAAGTGATTTAATGCGCCGAACAGCGATCAAACATTAAATCTCTTCAACTCTATTCTAAATGCCCCGAACAGCGGATCAACATTTAGTTTCGAATTGAAGTTTAAGTACTAAAACATATGAAGTAAAAGAAACTCAAAAAGTAAAACACATGGAGATTGCATTCTTACTTACAAATGTTAGAAAGAAAATACCAACACATATATTGAATTATAAGTAAAACCAATAACAATAACAAGAATTTAAGTAGAGAAGTATGGATTTTCACAAGAATCACCGAACAACGACAGGAAACTTGTGAAGATGGAAGAAGAAATGCGAGGAATTCGGTCTTAAAACTCTTGAATTGCCTTAGAATTACTTGGCCTAGGTATTTCTTAAGGAAAGCATAAAAATGTGTTTAAGAGATCTCAAAGAAATATCACAAGAACAAAGTAAAGAAGAAATGAAATTAAGAAAAATAAAAATAACATAAATTAAGAACAAGAATTAAAAGAAAGCTAATTAATTAGAAAATCTACTAGAAGTTAAAATGGTCCCCAAAAATGTCTCTCAAAAGAGAAAAACAAAAGAACTAACTAAGAACTAGAACTAAGAAAAATGAAAGAAATGGAAGAATGAAACTAATTGGGGGACTCTCCAAATACAAGAATTGAACCCCTATTTATAGGGGGAAAAAGCTAATTACACTAAAAAAATTAAATAAAAACAAATAAAAGTTATAATAAAAATATTAAAAAGTGAAATGATGAGATTGGGTGGTGTTTGTGGGGGAAAAGATGTTAAAGAAAACAAAAGAAATGCTGCTGGAAATGGGCTGTCAGAAACAGCTGAAAAAGGGGGGAATATTCGGCTGGAGTGGGCTGGAAAAAGGGAACTTTTTCGGCTGGTATGCGCTGGAAAGGGAGGTGGTGGCCGGCAGGCGTGCGCTGAGCTGGAGCAGAAACTGTCGGCAGGCGCGCACTGAGTCACAGGAGTGCCGCTCGGTGGGGGGCCGCTGAAGCGCCAAGGGCTGGGGAGCTAGTGACGCGGGCTTGGGCCGTGCGCTTTGGGCTTCAGGGCTGGTTTTGGACTGGGCTCGCAGGCAGCAGGCTGGGCTGGGTTTGTAGAAATGGACTTGGGCTACCAAAACAAATAATAATCAATTAATTTAACTAATTTAGTAATATTTCACCGAAATTCGTCCATAATATTTTCGTTAAAATTCCGATCGAGACGATTCTTTCGCCAAAATACTCCGAATTACAAACTTTATTTATTTAAATAAAAAATAACACAAAATAAATTATTTTATCTAATTATTTATTGTTTTAATATTAAAAGTCAAGTATAAAGGGTATAAAATAATATAAAATAATGCTTATTTGAGGACCTATCAGTCTCAATGTAACGACCCGTCCCGAATTAACAAGATTAATTAAGGATTAATGACGGATTAGTGAGACTAATCGGGGGTAGACGAGGATTTTCGGACGTTCAAGGTAAAATGACGATTTTGCCCCTAGAATGGACAAAACGTTGACTTTTTATTCGGACGGTCAAATGGATTTTGACCGATGACCGTGACTTAGTTCGGGACGTCACGAGTTCATAGACAGGTGGCACGTTTGATTCCGACATCCGTGGAAGAAGTAGTGAAGATCGGAAGATCAGGGGCGTTTTGGTAATTTTGGCGAAAATGGGCAAACAGTTGACTTTTGACCCTGGAGGTCAGATGGCCGAGGGCCGAATACCGTTACGTAGATCACAACGATACGAATTCGTAGACAGGCGACACGTCGAATTCGGGAGTTCGACGACGAAGTTACGGTTCACGAAAGTTCGAGTGCACTATTGCACGTTTTATGAAACGGGGACTATTTGGTAGCAAGTGGGGCCCTGATATTTTTGGCAGGCCCAATGGATAAGTGACAAGTGTCACCCATCCATTGTCCAGCCCATTTCACTCATGCATATCCCTTCCTGTTACATCGATCACCCATTTTCTTCATTCCAAACCCAAACTCGAGCACCCATATTCAATCCAATCCAAACCCTACAACCCTAAACCCATTTGTGAGAGGACAGAGAGTGAGAAGAAGAGCTGAGGAAAGTGGTGGCCGGCCCAGGAAGCACCGCCGTGGATGGCGGAGGAGAGACCGATCGAGGTAATCGGTTTTACCCGATTTTGTTCATTTTCCATTTTAATTGTTATGGGTCAATTTGGATGGGTTCAATGAATTAAATTGGTTTCTAGGGAGTTTTTAGGAAGGTTTGGACGTCGGGGAAGCTCTGGGGAGGAGGTTGGATATTCGAACTGTGAGGGGTTTCTTGGACCAGTCGGGTTTTAGAGGTTTTAGGGATTCTAATCGATTGAGTTAGGTTCCTAGGACGATTATAGGAAGAATATGATCAATTAGGCTTGAAAAACGGTGAAGATTGGACAAGTTATGGACCTGGACCGGTCACGCCGGTCCAATTTGCAGGCGAACCGGACCAAACCGGCCGGTCTGAACCGGCCAGAGGAAGAAGACGAAGTACTGTAGCTAGGCGCGTGAGGCCCACGCGCAGCCACTTCAGGCAGCACGTGCGGGCGCATGATGGATAATTTGGGGATGGTTCCAACATGTCAAATCATCTATTCGATGTAACGAACATTTTGGGACTAGTTTCAAGTCGATCGGACATCGTCTCGATATAGTTCAGGCTGTCCGAAGGTTTTGGGGCGCGTTTAAAAATAGTTAAAAATCCCGAAAAATTAGGGGGTTTTAGTGAGGGGTTAATTAACTAGTTAGTAACCCTCTAAAGTGATTTGGACAGGTTTGGGAATCCGAGAGACGACGGTTGACTCGGAAAGGCGTACGACGCACATATCGAGGCAGCAGCACGGACAGTCTGTGAGTGGACTTTCTTTCTGAAATCGATGCATGCATAAATGTTTTATATATGTTTTAATATGTGTTTTGGGATGCCTTAAGTGCATTTTGGTGTGTGTTTACATATGGGCACGTACTTTGCGGTATTCTAGTTTTATACGTGCTTATACGTGCTTATACGCGCTTATACGCGCTTACGCTTTTGGTTTTCATGAAATGGTTTGGAAAAGTAAAACGACCCATTTGGTCTTGATTTTAACTCGGGTATGAGACCCATTTGGATTTGGTTTTGACTCGGGCATGAGGCCCTATTGATGACCTACGGGTCTGAGTCGTGGTCTCGTCGGGTGCTCTGTGCACGGCGACGGACGACGTGACGCTCGCCTCCGGATTGGGATGCTTTCCTTCCGGAGAGGTCACGATGCACATCCCGTTGTTCAGCAGCCACTGGAGACTCGACTTCGGAGTGCTGACGGTTTAGAGGATCGATCGGCAACGTGTGCACCATGGTCCCGAGATGGTCGCGGCAGTGATGTGTTCACGGCGACATACTAGGATTGAGAGCTGTCCTGGATTGATGGTTGCACGCATCGCTATGATCGGGATCGTGATTGACCTTGAGATATCGAGCTAGATTCCCGGTTGATTCGAGTTCGGGCTTGATGCCGAGTTCATTGTGAAATCGGGCTAGAAGTCCTATTGAGTCTTACGTTCGAGCGGAAGACCCAGTTGAATTGTGTTCTCGGGCGTGAGTCCCGTTTTTATGGTTTTAGTATACTGGTATGTATATACCCTCCTTATGAGCGTATTGATTGGTCTCCTCCAATGTCGACCTGGAGAGTCACGATCCACATACCAGAATGGGTATCCCCATAGGGATCTCGTTCTAGGAGTGGAGGTTACTTATTATGTTGTGGTCCAAGACCAGATTCCGGAGGGAGATGTTGACAGGACCCGTCCCAACTAGACGTCAAAAACCGTACCCGGTCCTGCTCCCGTCTGACAAGTCCACTGAAAGTCCAAAAACAACCCTTCAGCACCTGCCAGACAAGGGAATTTTGCGTGGATTTCTGCTGCTGTCACTGCCTCACGATCAGTCCCGAACGTCGCACCACGGCCTGGAGGGTCACAAAACAGAAAAGGTGTGAGTGGACAAAAATGACCACTTATAAAAACATTTATCAAAATACAATCTTACCCTCCAGTTTTCACAAACTTGCATGCATATCGTAAAACATGAGTGACCGATAAAATCAAACATATTTTCCCATGGTCCATAAAACTCCTGATTACCAATTCAGTTCATGTTATAAAACATCAAATCCCGGCTCTCAGGCCAAAACATGTGAAGACATAATCACTGGCCATAAAGACCAAAAATCCGTACTCAATACCAGTACATCATCACAATCAATACCAATCAGCACTACTCACCAGTGCACAATAAATATATCAATCCAAACAATCCGCATTACTCACAAGTGCATAAAATATCACAAATCACATCTGCACTACTCACAAGTGCACAATCAATCAAACCGCACTACTCACAAGTGCTGCACTACGCGTAGGCCAATATCCAGTCACTCTCGGGAACAGACACCTCTGGGCTCAACCCCCTCGGGCTCAGTCACCTTTGGGCGAACACATCCCCAGGTTCAGACACCTCCGAGTGGTACATCCAGGCTCAGTCTCATCCGAGAAGCTGACTACCATAGGATCAACTCCCGATCCTACAATCACATCCCCCTAGCTCCGGTCGTCTGGGTAATCCCCCAAGCACCGACCGTCTGGGAATATCACAATCACAATGAAAACCATCCCGGGAATTACATCCCAAAACATTTCAATCAAATCTTGACTTCATACCAAGTCAAGATCATTCTCAACTGGGTCTCAAGCCCAAAATATCTTTTACACATAAACCGTTAAAATCACATTTAAATCAATAGAATAATCCGGAAATCATCATTGACTCACCAACCAAGTCAAAATATCATTTTAGAAATCATTTAGACTCCGGGCCTAGCCCAAATCATCATCTACACATTCCTCGTAAAACGTGCCCGAAAGACTGATTAAAATAATCATAAAATCCCAATAAATCATTAATTTCACAATTTCACAAATGACTCCAATTCCGAGTCAAAATCACTATTCTCTTGGGTTCTCATGCCCAAAATAACATTATCACGCAAATCCATGCGTTGCAACCTCCGTTGCCATTTTCACGTAAATCCACGAAATTGACCCTCGACTCATTCCCGAGTCACCACATCATTTTTCAATCCATGACTCAATAATCCGAGTCCAAACATTATTTTCAATCAATTTCAATCCCGGACTCATAAACCAAGTCCAAACATCATTTTTACCAAATTTCGTAATTTCTCGAAAATCGCCCAAAAATAATAAAATAATAATCATAAAACCGAGAAATTACCGGATTGAAACACAAATCATGCCCAAGCATATAAAATCATATAATAAGGCATAAAAATCATATATGCATGCATCACGGTTAGAAAACAAAGTCCACTCACACACACCGTCCAAAACGGTCCGTTTCCGAGCTGCACGTTTTTCCGTAAAATCTGGAAATCACAACTCCTGCCCAAAATCAATATAGAGGGTTACTAACATCCCAAAATACAACATATAATTTTCCCCAATTTTTCCGGGATTTAAATACGTATTTTAAACATAAAACAAAACTTCGGATACGCGGAACATTATCGAAACAATATCCGATTTCACCGAAATCAACGTCAAAATGTTCATTACACTGAGAGGATCAAAAGTCATGTTGACCTCACCTTGAGACTAGGCCGGACGCGCCCTCACGCGCCGCCGTGAGTGGCTGCGCGTGAAACCCACGCGCCAGCTACAGTAACCAGCACAGTCGTCCCCTTCGCCCGTTTGTCTGGTAAACGGGTTGAAAAACCCGCGAACAGACCCGGTTCAAACTCACCCAATTCGACACCAATTAAATCCGTTCTTTCAACTGATCCCTTCTAATCCATCTTTAATTGAGTTCTGTAAGTTCAATTACTCGAATCATGGTCTAAATCCTCACGACTCTCGATCGATCCTCGACGGGTTTCCAATTCGGGTTCACCAATTCCGTCCCTGATTTCCAAATTAATTCATAGGGTAAGCATCGTGAGAGTGTATTGAATGTTTTTCCAAGATCAATTCGAAGAATTCTTACCTCTAACCCGTCGAACCCAAGCTCGAATTGAAGCTGCCATGGAAGCTTAGTTCATCCTCAATCCGACACCGTTTCACTTCGTTTTTGTTGCAGAAAGGTTCGTATGGATCCCAGAAGTCGAATTGAATCATCAATTTCGATCCTCACAGCTCACAATCCCGAATTCGAAAATCCCCCAAATTCTCTGAATTTTCGAACCAAAATTCCCCCAGAGACCTCACTGTCACTCGAATCTCTCTCTCAATTCGGCTTCCTCAGTCTCCCAATTGCACAATGAGGCTGAAACACGGGTTAATTAGCTATTAATGGACAATCATTAAGACAACCCACAATTTAGGGAATTTGTGTCTAAAGTGGTATAATTGTGTTTCCCATAATTCCCGTTTCAATGTTAGCAGCTGGGGTATGGAAGATGACAAAGTGACAAATGTCACAATCTGGTAGCAAGAATCAATATTAAAAGACCATTTTGCCCTCCGTTCGACAAATTACCATTTTACCCCTAGACATCCGTGACCCGTAACTTGGTCACCCGAACTCTGTTTTCGACGTGCCACCTGTCGTTGGATTCGTATCGACTAGACCTACGTAACGGTCCTTGGCCCTCGTCCATCGGACCTCCCGATCAAAAAGTCAACATTTGGCCCCTACTATGCCAAATTACCAAAATACCCCTCAACTTCCGAACATCATAACTTTCTCCTCGAATGTCGGAATCGAACGTGCCACCTGTCTATGAACTCGTGACGTCCCGAACTACGTCACAGTACATTTTGCCCACGCTAGGGGCAAATTGGTCATTTTACACGTTTCGTCCGATTTCACTCAACTAATCCCCGATTAGTCATTCTAAATCATAATTAATTAATATTCAATCCCGATATTCGGGACGGGTCATTACAGATGTGGACTAGATCCAGAGAGAGAGAGCTCGGACTAGATCCAGTGATTGAGCCTCCCAGATGGAGATTCCTGGGAGAAGACTCGGAGTGAGAGCCGGAGTAGTGTGCACACTAGTATAGAGATGACATCGTGACTATATCGGGGATGTGTTCCCTACGGGCTGTGTGCCTCGAGTTGGCATCTTCTCCGGAAGTGCCTAGGATGGGTTATATATGTATATATGTATATGTGGATGAGTTTTCACTGAGATGGCGTTGGGCTGTGACCCACGCGTATTGGTTTTGGGCTGAGACCCTTATGAGGTGGTTTTGGGACGAGTTCCCACGTGTTTTGGTTTGGGCGGAGGTCCCAGGTATTTGATTGACGGATTTCGGGCTAAGGCCCAAATGGTTTGATGGTTCATGTCGGTTTATGGGAACCGGGCATGAACCCTAGAAATGGTTTTCGAATGCATGCATATGTTTTAATGAAGGGCATAAAGGTATTTTATGAAAATGTTTTTATAAAATATTTGTTTTGACCACTCACAGTTTTTGTGTTTTGAATGCCCTTCAGGTTGATCGCGGATGCGGCTGTAGCAGAGACGAGACATCGCATTCCTCCTTCGGATCCTGGCGTACTCTGATAGCCCCGGTTGGGAAAAAAAGGAAATATCCCTAGTCTGACATTTCGTGTCAGACGGGAGCAGGCACGTCCCATGCTAATCCCGAGGGATTTGGGACGGGTCCTGTCACTCAAGCCCAAAAAGCCATTTTCACGAAAATCTGTAAAATCTTTCATTTTCAAAACATAATCAAAACAATACATGAATCTTATGCAATTCATCATTCAAAGTAATATGCAAACCTTGCATTTCAAACCTTATTCATAAAACATTAAAACATATATGTATGCATCAATTATAAACCAAAGTCCACTCACACACGGTCCACGATGTGCGCTCAAAACCTGCGCCATAAGCCAATCCAAAGTCTCTGAGACATTCGGGCCTATCCAAATCATACCCAAAGGTCACTATCGACCTATATAAGTCCATAAATAAAAACTCCAAAAATCTCAGAACCAAGAACGCGCCTCGAACACGCTTCCCGAGGAGAAAAATCTCCAAATTACCTATCAAACGATCTCTGATTGACATGAAACTACCGCCATTGGATTCATCATCGAAACCTTTTGAGCAAAGCCAATTTGACCACAAAATTCTTACCCACGTGCCCTCACGCACCGGTCAAAGTTCAGTCAACCACAGTCAACGCTGACATCATGCTGACCTCAGTCCTAGCTGATGTCACTGCTGACGTCTGCCTAACACCTGACATCTGACAACTCTGACAGTCTACCATGACAGGACCCGCCCCGATCCCACAGGGACCACAAGGGGACGTGCCCTGCTCCCGTCTGACACCCAATAATTCATACCAATTTTAACCTCAAAACATCAAATGCATAAATAACCAAATTAAAGTCATACATCAAATCCGAATTAAACAGATGTCAAACAAGGGATGAAATCCAAAATTACAAGTTGCAAGCACGACTCTAACATAAACCTGCGGATAAACCCCCCAGCAGGGGTTCAGGTACGCAGAAGTAGATCTATGCCTCAGCCTCAGGTTCCTCCTCTACCTCAGTATCATGACCTGGAGGGGTTACAAAAACATTAAGGGTGAGTGGACCAAAACTCAAGTTTATAAAATCATTTGATAAGTAAAACATATAATTTACCCCTCCGTTTTCCAAACATGCATGCATCATCATTTAAAACCATAAATCATATAACATGAATCATAAGGCATGTAATAAAACCATAAGTAGAATTTTAGCCACTGCACTATACACTCCAATCCGACATCCCTGATGTCTGACGTCCCTGACGACCAATAAGGTCACAATCACAAGGCTACGCGTGCCACTCGGGTCTCAATTCCGAGTTCAATCCCCGAACCCCGTTCGGGTACAGCATCCCCGATGCTTAGCGTCATAGACGCTGGACGTTATAGACGTCCGTGACCTCTCCAAGGTGCCTCATCCGGAGGAGACAGTATCATATGGATGAATCTATACAGTGCAGTACCAAATACATTTTATTGATTCCACATGCAAAGCATATATTTACATAGATAAAATCCGAACCAATCATTAAGTTTCATCAGACGGGTCTCAAGCCCAAATACCGTGAAACGTGCCATAACCATAATTTCCATATCATCAAAACCATTATTTGTTTTTAGCATGTGAATATGTATAATAAACTAGAAAATATTTATGCACGCAAGGGTTTAAGAAAACGGCCCACTCATAGTACAATCCTGCTGAAAACCGAACGTATACCCTCGTTCAGGTACAATTATACAATCTCTGTCATATTCAAAGTATACGTAAAGGTCAATACAAACCCCTAACATTTAACCATGAAATCCTAGGCTGAAACCGGCCGGGAAAAGCCATCCGAACGCGCTTCCTAAGGCAATAAACCTCATTTTAACCAACTTAATGATCTCCGATCGACCCAAAACCACCTCCATTGGATCCGGATCGTCGAAACCTAAAGAATGGTGGTGGTCCCACCAAAAGTACTGTTCACACGCGCCCCCATGCGCCGGTCAACGCGTCGGTCAACGCAGGAACAGTCCCTGCTGAAGTCATCGCTGACGTCAGGTCTGACATGTCAGACTCTGACAGGTGCCACGTGTCAACACTCGATTGGTCCATCTCACTGATCTGTCAGGCCACGTGTCAGATCTGACATGTGCCACGTGTCAGCACGACACTGGTCCATGTCACTAACATGTCAGTGACACGTGGCAGTCCTTGACTGGGCCACGTCACTGACATGTCAGTGCTGACTGTGCACTGACATGTGACACGTGTCGGCTCACGGTTGGTCCACGTCACCTGATAGTCTGACAGGGTGCCACGTCATCTCCTCTGTCCTCAGACGGGTTGACCCGTATTTCTACAACTCGGGTCGATCAGACCCGCGATCATGACCCGGTCACCATTCCTTCAATACTCAACCGTTTTAGTCCTAGTTTGTTCCTAGATGCTCGTCTAAATCCCAGAAAGGGTTCTATGGACTCAAAATCTAAAAACATAGACAGGATCAAGGGCTTACCTCGATGAACAGGGCTGGTTCTCCCGTTGCCGTTTGTCCTCCGTTCAGGCTATCTCCGGTCACGAACTCGAGCCCAAAATGTTCCTAACAGTCCCTAGAGTTGATTAGGGTAAATAAAAACCAAAACCAAACGTTGGAATTCAAGTTACCAATTCCTAAGTTTTTGAAATCGTTTCGGGTTAAAACCGCCCACCTCGCCGCCGCCTGCCGCCGTTCACCGCCGTGCCTCAGCCCTCACCAGCTCAGTCCAGCCACGCCTGAAGCAATGGGTCAGGTGCACGCAGGTGTGATGATCGAAATGGCAGCATGTGCGTGTCGGGTATGGAAATATATAGAAATGGAGGGAAATGATGGACGGCCCAGATTGAATCTCAGAAATGAGGTCAAGGGCTGAGATGAAATCTGAGGGTTTTGAGATGAAGGGCTGAGATCAAAAGTGGTTTTTAATTTTATTTAAATGCTTAGTGGAGCTTGATCCAATCCAGCCAATGGGTGAGTGACACTTGTCACTCCCCAGGTGTCCTTCAATCAGAAATTTCAGAATAAAATATTCGACACGAAAACCGAGACACGAACCTCCCGATTTCACGTTTCTGACCATAACTTCCTCGTACGAAGTCCGATTTCGGCGTGCCGCCTATCTACGGACTCAGGACGTCGAGACCTACCTAACGGTCCTTGAGTCGTGTGAAAATTAGTTGTCAAACGAAAAGTCAACATTTTCGCCCCTAACGTCCAAATTACGGTAATGCCCCTGAACTTCCGATAGTCGTAACTTTTTCCCTGATCGTCCGAATTGGACGTGCCACCTGTCTATGAACTCGTGACATCCCGAACTACGTCATGGTCATAGGTCAAAGTCCATTTAACCCACCAATCAAAAAGTCAACAATTTGGCCACACCAATCACAAGGGTAAAAGCGTCAATTCACACATTAAATTACAATATTAAAATCCTCGATTTTTTGGGGTGTTACATACCACGTGTCACCTCCTGACTGGTGCCACGTGTCTCCCTCTGACATGTTCCACATCACATGATGACGTCAGCTGCATCACTGCCACCTGCCATTGACAACTCTGACAACCCTTTGACATATTGCCACGTGGCACCACCTCAAATATCCACGTGGTTTGACATTGCTGATGTGGACCGCCACGTCAGCTTTAACATATCTGACACTGCCATGTGGCACCACTTCATTGGTCCACATGGTCTGACATGTCTGACGTGGGCTGCCACGTCAACTGCTGACTCGACTAACACCTAACCACATGTCACCCTTTGGTTGACCACGTGGCCTGACATTGCAACGTCACCGTCTTCAACCTTTAGCCGGGCCAACCCAAACTGTAACGACCCGTCCCGAGAGTTGGGATTAGTAAAGTGATTAGTAACGGATTAGTGAGCCTAATCGGTGTTTAATTGGTTACTTTTGGCCCGTTAGTGTAGAATGACGGTTTTGCCCCTAGTTTGGGCAAAAAAGTTGACTTTTAGTTCGGGCGATCAATTGGACATTGACCGATGACCGTGATGTAGTTCGGGACGTCACGAGTCCGTAGACAGGTGGCATGCCCGATTCCGACATCCGAGGAAGATGTTATGATGTTCGGAAGGTTGAGGGCACTTTCGTAATTGGGTTAAAATAGGGGGAAAACGTTGACTTTTGTTAGACTTGTCAGTTTCACGTAAACCGATGGCCGTTAGGTAGATCTCGTCGTCCTGAGTTCAACGACAGGCGGTATGCCTTCATCAGACATTGGACGGGTAAGATACAGGTCTAGAACGGTGAGGGGCAAAATGGTAATTTTGAGTCATAAGGGCAATTTGGTATTTTTTCACATTGGGATTTGTGCAAAACAGATTGGGACAAGTGTGCAGTGTTGTTTGGGATATTTTGAGATTAGGACCATTGGATTGAGGACACGTGGGGTGTGTGTAGTGGGTTCTAGGGTGCACGGGCAGAAATTAAACTTGTGCTCAATGTGTGTAGCCGTGTTCGAAGAGAGAAGAACAGAGACTGGGCAGAGGGGTGAAATCGATCAGTTTTTGGGTGAGAGTGTGAGTTTTGTTGATTCAGTGAGTGAGAGCAGTGAGGGATGGTGAGACTAGTGAGTATGTGGGTTGCACTGAAGTGAGTTCGGGTGTGTGAGAGGTGAGAGTTCTCAGAAAAACAGAGAGGGTGTTGGCGGTGGTGCTGTCGTGTAATTGATCAATCGAGGCTGGTGGTGGTATCCAGAGGACGGAGGAGGACTAGAGGAGTCGAGTGGACAGGTAATTCCATAATTTCCTTAAAATGCTCTGTTTTCCAGTTTAGGTTCAGACGTTGTGTCGTGAAGTTTGGGGTCGAGTCGAGGGGTTTGGTGAGTGCTAGTCGACTCAGTGAGTCCCTAGGGAGCTTCTGGTTATGAAGCCGTGATGAGAGGTTTCACGGGTGGCCGGATCGAGAAACAAAGTTTTGGGAGGTTACAGGTTCGAGTTTGGGACGACGGTTTAGAGGTTGTGTTGTTGTGTTTGGTTGAAGGGAATGAATTGTTTAGGGTAGGACAAAGCTAGGGGAGGAAAAAGGAAGGAAAACAGTTGTAGGAAGGCGGAGAACCGGGAACACCGGTTCAGACCAGTCGACCCTTCGAAGACGACGATGAACAGTGACTGTGTGCAGGCGCGTGAAGCCCACGAGCAGCCACTTTGGGCGGCGCGTGAGGGCCCGAGGGGAGGATTCTGGCGAACCTTCCAACATAGTTTTTGGTCTGGATGTTGTAACGAGTCTTTTGGGATAGGTTTCGAGTTAATCGGACGTCGTTTGAGGTTAGTTCTACAAGGTTGAAAGTTTAGGGTCTCGGTTCGTTACGTTTAGAATTCGGGGAATTTTGGGGAAAATTAGGAGGACCTTAGTGGACGTGTTAGTGACGTATTTTGGTGACTGTGACAGGATCGGGAATCCCCGAGGAGTTCGAGGAACGTGCAGGACGTTCGGGACGCGAGTGACGTGCCTGGTAACTGTGAGTGGACCCCTTCTCTATAACTGAGCATGCATAACTGCTTTTAATTACTTGTTTTATGGTTCTATATGTGATTTCATGGTTATTTGAATATGTTATAACTATTTTGCTTAATTGCACGTTTTTCGAGAAAAGCTTGATTTCTGGTTATAATGCTATGGTTTTGGGATTTCAAACGATAAAAGCTTTTCAATGATTATAAAGGGATTTTGGAACATGATTTCGATGATCAAGGTTTTCGGTTTTAGACTCGGATTTCAGAAAGCGGAATTTGGTTTTAAAGTTGAAACGTGGAATTCCGGATTTGGGTTCGGAATGACGGTTCTGGATGTCGGAAGGGCTTTGGGCCAGTGATTTTGGATTCGGGTTTGGATGTGGATTTCAAATGGTTTTGGATTGGATTTGCTGGATCTGATTATTAGGTTTAAAGACCCGGATATTGTGATTGACGGGGGACGGGCCCAAATTGGGTTTAAATACCCGGATTGAGTTTAAAGACTCGGATATATTGATATTTCCCCCGTAGGCCTGTTGAGTTTAAAGACTCGGGAGTTTAAAGACTCAAATTATATTGAGGCCTGGATTGAGTTTAAAGACTCAGGAGTTTAAAGACTCGGATAGGTCCAACAGGTTTGATCGGATAATGATGACTTGGATTTATGTTTTATCGTACTGTTTTCATGATGTCTATTTTGTGAATTATAAATGTTTTTATGATGATTACTATGTGATTTATAGCTGTGTTTAAAGAAATGGGTTATGCATGCATGTTTTCAAAACGGAGGGCCAAACCCTGGTTTGTTATAAAATGGTTTTTGAAACTTTTATTCTTTATGGTCCACTCACACTTTCTGGTTTTTACTTGCCCTCCAGGTCGTGGAGCTAACGCGGGGGTTAACGTTGAGGCAGCGTCGGAGGCATAGAGTACTCGAGAGTTTTCCCGGAGTGTTTCCGATTTTCCGTTGTGTGTGTACTTTGTGTATCGGTTTTTGTTTTCTTAGTTTCGTACTATGCTCTGTATAACGGTTGACTAATTGGATGTTTTAAATTCTCCTGCGTCTAACAATGTAATTTGTGATTTTCGTGAGATTGTTTCGGTCTTTCGTTTTTGGGTTGTCAGACGGGAGCAGGGTTTAGTCCCTAATCCCGGGGGATTAGCGGTGGGCCCTGACACAAACCACTGTAACGGGTCCTTTGACCAACGACCCTGACTCGACCATAACTCAGCCAAAACTCAACCTTTTTCAACCATTCTTTTTCCATTCGACTCGTCTCACTCCCATGAAGAGATTCCTATGCCTAAAAGGTAAAGAAAGTACCTGAAAATGGCTGGCCATGGTCAAATCCTCATGGGTCACCTTCAAGCTCGAACCCAGGTCCATTCCATCGTCCAAGCTTCCTGTTTTTCAGCTCTATCCACTCACATGAACTTGTAGAAGATCACAGAAGCATCAACTTCGATTTCCAACCATTCAAAACCAAAATCTAAATTCAAACTTACGATTGACCTTTTTTCAAGGTTTTTAGGCCACCACCATCACAGCTCCGCCGCGTCCAGCGTCTCTCACGACCTCCCTCACTTTCTTAGTCATTCTCTATGGCCTCAGTTGGCACTAAATGGAGGAGATGATGATGGTTGGGGTGGGTTTCGGGTTTGTACAAAATGAAAGGGAAAATGGTGTAGATGCATGTATGAAAGAGGGTGGCCATATGGTGGGTGACAAGTATCACTCATCCTATGGTCACTACTTGTCACCCACCCTATGGTCACCAAAACATATATTTTTGGGTCCCACAAGTCAAACCAAGGTCAACTATCTCGTAAAACATGTAATCGTAATAGTTCAAAAAAATTTCTTTGACCCGTAACTTTCCCGTCCGATATCCGATCTCAACGTGTCGACTTTCCACGTACTCGTAACGTCTCGATCTACGTAATAGACATCGGTCCATGTGCAATTGACCTCCCAAGTTAAAAGTCAACATTTTTTTATAGGGGAAAAATCGTCATTTCACATCGACTAATCCCGATTAGTCTCGATAATTCTCAATTAATTCTTGATAATCCCGTAAATTCGGAACGAGTCGTTTCATATGTGGCATAATTGTATTGTTTTCCTCATTTTAATATCCTAATGCAAAAACAAAAAATGTCAATTGTGCCTAAACTTTAATTGTGTTAGGTTAACCAAAGTTGAAACAAAAAAAGCCATAGTTATGAGAGAATTCAACACATGAATACAAAAGACACCCCATACCAGGTTTGGATTATAACCATGAAATCCTAAATAATTGAAAGAGCAAAAATTTACTTCACTTTATTACTTATAAAATAACCTTATCACAAGTAAGATTAGATTCACACAGAAGACATATATTCATCAGTAGCACACATAACCCATAAACAAAAATTAAGAAAGAATCATATATAAAGAAAACACAATAATTCCTAATTAATAATTATTTTATATATTCGGGTTATGAATTAGATTTATATGGGTGGCTCGGGCTGGGCTTACCAGGCTTATTGAGCTCGGGCCTATCGGACTTAACGGGTTTAAATACACTAATTCCAAGTCTATTTCGCTAACTTTCGGGCGGGGTCGGCTCAAGGTCCATATGGGCGGGGTCATGCTTTTTGTCAATGGGCCTAAAGGCTACCCATAAGCCCATGGGCTCCTTGGCCAAATAGTGAGGGTTACTTCAAATGAGGAAGGAGTTCCTTATTTATAGGCAATATCTAGGTTTATGTTTTGAGCCATGATGGTGAGCTCTAGGCATGGGCCTTATTGATGGGCTTGGTTCAAGTGACCTTCCATGTCATAATGAACCTTGATAATGAGCCGAGCTTAATCCGAGTGATCTTTCGATTTGGTTTGATCGGTCGATATGATATCAACAATACATATTGACACTTAATAACCCTTTGACAACAAGATGTGAATACGACCTACGACTTGGTAAAAAAACATGTCGAATAGTATCAAGATCCGAGCTATTTATCTGATTTAGTTTTGGGCCTCATAATAAGTTAGTATATTTGGCCTCCTAAACGAGTTGACGACATTCACTAAGGGTGTGTTTGGTACGCCGTATTACGGTTTGTATAAGCTAAATAATCCGAAACCTGTGTTTGGTACCAGTCGTATTAATTAGTCACCGTATAAGTTAATACGGTTGAATATTTTTATACGGTCCAGACACGCTAAAATAATACGCTCAAAATTGTCCGTATTAAATAGTCGGATAACTAGTAATCTTGTAAAATATAATAATAATAATAATAATAATAATAATAATAATAATAATAATAATAATAAATAGTAATATAATAAAAGTAAAATATTAATTTAGTAAATATTAATAATAAAAAGTAATAAAGTAATAAATACTAATAATAATAAATTAATAATTAATGATCTTTTAATAAATAATAATGATAAAATTAAAAATAATTAATTAATAAAAATGTAATAAATAGTAATAATAATAATTATTAAAATAAATAATAATAAAAATAATGACATACATAATTAATATTTAAGATATAAGTATTTCGTCAATTACTATAATATAATCCGGTCAGTATAATATAGTCGGTATTCTAATCGGGAAAAGTACGACTAAATAATCAGTCTATCCGATAGACAGATTAGTCTATCCGATAGACAGATTAGTCTATCCGATTGAAATAGTCAGTACAGTAAGACAGTAAGACATGAGGCTTAAGTGTATGTCTAAGTCTAACGATGAATCAAACGACACCGCCTAAGAGCATTGTCTACTCCAATTGTATATATTGGCGGGAAAATGGGATAAAGCCGGTTCACAGGTGGAAGGGGGTAAACAACTGAAGTAAAAAAACACGGTAATTAGAGAAACGAAAAAGGGGTATATTCGTCAACATGCCAATGTCTTAAGCCCTTCACTGTCCTCGCATAATCCCCACCTCAAAATCACAAACCCTAGCGTGAGCCCTCCGCCGCAGACGCAGACGTACACGCCACTCTCTGCCTCTCTGAGATGTCGCACTTTGGTCGATCTGGACCTCCCGATATCAGAGACACCTACTCTCTCCTCGTCCTCAACATCACTTTCCGTCTGTACCATTTTACCCTTATTTGGTTATTCTCTACTTAAAACCCTGACAATCTCTCGTTTTGATGCTATTAATTTTCCGTTTGTATTTTATAGGAACCACCGCAGATGATTTGTTCCCGCTTTTTGATAAGTACGGCAAAGTCGTCGATGTCTTCATTCCCAGAGACAGAAGAACCGGAGACTCGCGCGGTTTTGCTTTTGTACGGTATAAGTACCAAGACGAGGCTCAGAAGGCCGTGGAGAAGCTCGACGGTTAGTCTCTTTATCTATCTCAGCCTTCTTATGACCTTAGTTAGGAGCTAGGATACTGTAATTAATCAGTCAATTTTGCTTTCAGGGAGGGTTGTCGACGGAAGAGAGATAATGGTTCAATTTGCTAAGTATGGTCCCAATGCTGAGCGAATGTAAGATTTTTGTTGTTGTCTAATACTGTGGTTAATGAGCATTGGGTTTTTGGAAAGTTTTGGTTTTGTGTTGCTATTTTTTTCAATTTGAATTTTTTTTGTTTTGTTTTGCAATTTCTAGCCACAAGGGTAGGGTGAGTGAGTCATCCTCTAAGCTCAAATCAAGGTCCAGAAGCCGCAGCCCTCGGCCAAGGTGAGAGCCTTTCGTCTTTGCTAGAATTTGTTAAAGCGTAAATAGTTGTATTTCGATTTCTGAAAATAACAAGTATTCGCTTAAGTGTCAAACTTTGTGGTCTAGTGTAGGGTTTTAGTGTCCTGATGATAATTTGTGAGGCCGTATTTAGCTGTCTTTCACATCCTACTCGCTGCTTTTAAAAAAATAGGAATTGAATTCTTGCAACTGATGGTTATCAATTTACATTAATGTGGACTCAAAATGTGCAGAAGGCATGCTTTTGTAGTGCAGTGTGCTAGTGTAGCTACTTTCACGTATTTTTCTTTTTGTTTCTTAACCCTTATCGTAGACCAATCTTCTAGCATATTGGAAGAGTACCAATAGCCTCTTTAGCAAAGCTCAGTTATTTTTAATTCAAATCTAAAACATAATGTTTGAATGGTTTGATGAGAAGCTTTCTACTACTGCATTATTCTGCATGGTGCTTGTGGGTGGAAGGCAATATCTCTGTTTCAGTCATTTGATTATCGAAATTGCTCAACACAGTTGACGTTTTGTTTCTATGAGTTTCACACATCTCCGATCTTATTACTAAATTTGTCCACCTAGGTTTCTATCTCACTGTAATAAAATAACGTGGGTTTTGTTATACTACTAAGTGTACTGTACCTTATTTTATGCTTTTGAAACTTATACTATGAGATGGTACTTTTGAACTAGGTACTTTTTTTAATAAATTTTTTTGGAGTCTATTGTGTAAATTACTATGCAATCTTAATAATTTTCAGGTATCGAGATGAATATAAGGAGAAGGATTACAAGAGAAGTCGCAGTCGAAGTAGGGAGAGACATGGTCGTGACAGGCACCACAGGAGTGAAAGAGAGCATCGTTACAGAAGTAGGAGCCCCAGTGCAAGTCCTGGTAACCATAAGTCCCGTGAGAGGGGAAGATATGATGTTGAGCAGCGTAGTCGGAGCCGGTCATATGGAAGGTAAAAAATATTGCCTCTCTTTTTCTCCTATCTTCTACTTAAAGTTTTTGTGCCTCACCAGTTGGTTGTTTGATGCAAATGGTTACATTCGAAGTGCGTCGCCAACTCGGAATAGCTTTAAATCTCGTAGGAGCCCATCTCCTTGTAGGAGCCTATCTCCCCGAAGGAGTCTGTCTCCTCGAAGGAGCCCATCTCCTCGTAGGAGCCCATCACCTCAGAGGAGCCCATCTGCTACTAGGAGCCCATCTCCTCGTAGGACACCTTCAAGGGGTGAGAATGCTGATGGACGCAACCACAATGAACGCTCTCCTACCCCCAAAGATGTTTCACCAATTGGTCAACGGTCTGCAAGTTTTTCCCCTCGTAAATCTGATGTTGATGTGAGCTCATAAACCACAAAACCTTTAAATTATTTACCTTTAATTAGGTTGCCAACATATTATTTCACAATTAAGTTTATTTATCAGTTGTTTAGGTTGTTACTTCTGTCCTGCAGGAATGATGGATTGGCGTATCATGGGGCCAGAGATGATAACTTTTGAGTTGAGGCCTTGAGTCTGCACTCGGAGGTGGAAGATAAGATTTCATATTATGTTCAACTTATCAATGTTATGTTTGACTGCTCTGCAGTTTTTTTTGAAGGTTAAACATTTCTTTGTTGGACTCAGTGAGTTTCTTAACTCATCCAAGTTTCCTGGTAGTTTTTTGTATTCTAATTTAGGAGCTGGTACAATTATAAGTGTTTGCTGTAGTTTCTATGATGGCTGTAGCAGTCCCTACCATTGGGAGTCTTCCTATTAATATTTACATTGCAACTTCTCAGCATTTGTGCTTGTTTTTTTTTTCTTTCTTTTTTTTTAATAAATATTTAATCTGTTTTTGTTTCTTCCTAACATTCTCATTACTGGGATGCTTACTGATTTATTTACTTTCACATTTTCTTTAAATTAAAATGTTCTATGTTCATATACTTACAATGGTCCATATACTGGCCTTATTTAGTGATGTTCGTGAAGAGTGAACATTGCTGATTGACAAGATGCTGTAGTAGCTGTTGGTGCTATTTTTATGCAAATGGTAGATGTCAATAGTTCATGTCCATGCTGATTGCTGTTTGGTTCATAGACTGGCCTTATTTTGTGGTGTTCGGGAAGGGTGAATATTGCTGATTGACGAGATGCTGTAGTAGCTGTTGGTGCTATTAACTACACAATGGTAGATGTCAATGTCATGTTCATGCTGATTGCAGTCTGGTCTTAACCTGTTTTGCTGTCACGAAACTCTGGTTGGTAAGACTAAAATTCATGATTTCAGTCTTTAAATGGGTTTCTTTACTTTTTCCCTGATCACACTTATTTTCCTTCGCTGCTTGTAAAATTTTAGTCCTGCAAAGGGATCGGGGATGCTGTGGTTGCCTACAGTTGATCAAAATTCACTTGCCATTGCATGTTGCTGATGCAGTTTATGTGAAAACATGCTGCTTTACCTTTTTCTTTCTTGTTGGGAATGGAGAAAAAAGAAGAGAACCACAGGGGGGGAGGGGAGGGGTATTATGATTAACACGAGTTTGCTGTCTATTCGATTATGACTGGTCCGTATTTTGAGTCATACACTTGTTTTGCAATATTGGTATATCTAGGTAAATACTGCCACACGTTACATGATCATTTGTGTGAATTATTTAAGCATATATAATGATTTTTGAATAATTCTGTAAATTTAGCCTTTCTTATACCATTCCTGTTCATTTTGTTGAATTTCTCCGACCTCTTGGTTACTACATCATGCTGTCATCCTGTTTTGCTACTAGATGATGTTTTAGTCTGAGGAGGAACGCTATCATGGGCAGTGGGACTCAGTTTCATCAACGGTTGGCAGCCTCAAATGTGTGTGCGCAGTTGTTGCTAGCACAACTCGTAACTGAATGAGGCAATGAGTTCTGTAGTGTTACAGAAATTTGTCTTAATCAGTTATCTTAGAATACTTTTGGCTCTTCAAAACCATCTTCTATTTCTTGTTCCCTCCCTCACTTCTAAAAATGTCCGCATGGCTAGTTCTATGCCATCAACAGACGAGCCTCAAGACAACTTTTTCTTCACCGTGAAACCAATGTTTGTTAAGGTTACTTAAGCCATGAGTCATGCTCATCGTTAAACTAGAATTATAGTGAATAGTCTACTAAAATGTGTGCAATGTCAAATTTGGTTAATTTTTGACTACGTAAACCGTTCTTGGCTATGCATAAAAAATTGACTACTGGGAATCAGTTGGCGGAGGCCATTTCACGTTGTAGGTGACAAGGACTCAGAATGACACAAAAGCGAGAAAAATTATAGTCGATGGCCGGCTTGTTTCTAGCTACAAAAAAAAATAAACATTTTTTTTTCGTATTTTATTTTCTTTAATCAAATGTACATTACTTTTCAAACGAGAAAAACGAAGTGACTTGTAAATGCTCTTTGAATTGTGTGGCTTCAGTATGAAATTTTGAACAAGAAGTTGACCATTATGAGAACTATAATATCCTGCACGATACTCATCGTGATATGATATCGTCATCCCGAACGATAAACAACAACAAATAGTCAAAACAAGGATTTCCGAGTTCTTTATCATCTTTGTCAAGAACAAAACAATCTAGAATGGAAAAAACATTACAACCACAATGGGAACATCAAGCTTTGAGAAATGTTTATGCTCTCTAAGTTTCCCAATCATGTTTATGATTCTTTTTGTTTCTTCAGTTTCTGCTGCTTCTGAAGAAGCCAGTGCTCTTCTGCAATGGAAAACCAGCATTCAAGACCCTCAATTACACTTGACTTCATGGACAAGTCTCCACTCTACCAACACAACTCCTCCATGCAATTGGTTTGCGATCTCTTGCAACAGTGCCATGAGTGTCATCAAAATCGACCTCAATAATTTGGGCTTACAAGGTACGCTCCATGAATTTTCATTTTCGGTCTTCCCGAATCTTGAGTATTTTGATCTTAGTAAGAACTCAATCTTTGGCTCCATTCCATCTCAAGTCAGTCACCTCCTAAAACTAGCCCATCTTGATTTGTCATGTAATCATTTCAACGGTTCAATTTCGGCTTCTTTGGGAGACCTAAGCAATCTAAGTCACTTGAATCTGGGCAGGAACTTCCTTTCTGACTCCATCCCTTTAGAGATTGGAAACCTTTCGAATTTGGTGGAGCTTTTCTTAAATACCAATAATCTCACAGGTCTAATCCCATCAAAATTTGTCAACTTAAAAAAGTTGAGGCTTTTACACATGCATGAGAACATGCTTGTTGGTTCCATTCCACTAGGTGTAGGAAGGAAGCTTGTATCTCTCACCAATCTTAGCCTTTACAGCAACAAGCTTTCGGGTCCAATCCCGGCTACAATATGTGACTTGACAAACCTTACCCTGCTTGAAATCTACAGGAATCGTCTTTCAGGCCCTATCCCGGAAAATATTGGGAATCTGAAGTCTCTCATTGTTCTAAATCTCATGGAGAATCAACTCACAGGTCCTATTCCCGTGTCAGTTGGAAATTTGAGCAAGTTACAAGTATTATACATTCGTGACAACCGGCTATCAGGTTCCATCCCTGAAGCCATTGGGGATCTCATGAATCTGGTTGTGCTCAGAGTTGCACAAAACAACTTGACAGGTAATTTGCCTCAGAATCTCTGCAGAAATGGGTTGCTTACACATTTCACAGCAAGTGGAAACTGCCTTGTAGGCCGAATCCCAGAAAGCTTGAGAAACTGCAACACCTTGTACAGATTCCGCCTTGATGGAAACCAACTCACTGGAAATATATCTGAAGACTTCGGTGTGTATCCGAACTTGAGTTACATAAATCTAAGTGACAACAAATTTTATGGAGAAATTTCGGGAAAATGGGGTCGGTCTTTGAAGCTAACAGATTTTGAGATTGCAGGGAACAACATCACTGGTTTCATACCACCTGAGATTGGAAACTTTACTCAACTTGGTTGTCTTAATCTTTCTTCAAATCATCTAGTTGGGATGATCCCTGTACAACTAGGGAACCTGACTTCTTTGGTGAAGCTTATGTTGAATGACAATCAACTTTCTGGTACTATACCTCAAGAGCTTGGATCATTGACTGAGCTCGAGTATCTTGACCTGTCAACCAACAATTTGAGCCATTCGATTCCAAGTAGCCTTGGGAACCTGGGGCATCTTCACCACATGAATTTGAGCTGCAACAAGTTAAGCAATCGATCTCCATATCAGTTGGGGGAGTTGCATCAGTTGTCTGTGCTCGATTTGAGTCATAACTCTCTGGATGAAGAGATACCAACTGAATTTTCTACTTTTGATAGCTTGGTGACACTAAATCTTTCCCACAACAGCTTCTCTGGTGGCATTCCAAACAGTTTTAATGAACTTCTGGGATTGGAATTTGTTGACATATCATACAATCGGTTAGGGGGTCCAATTCCAAACAACAAAGCTTTTCAAGAGGCTCCAGTCGAAGCATTTCAAGGGAACATAGGGTTGTGTGGAAATGCAACCGGTCTGCAGCCCTGCAAGACCAGTCCTATAAATAAGAGGCCTAAGTCGAAAACTATTGGTTTCCAATTTGTGCATTTGATCATACCACCAGTGTTGGGAGCACTTACAATTTCTTGCTGTGGAATTTATGTCGCTTTACTGAGAAGAAAGAAATGTCAACGAACAGAAGAACGTGCAGAATCTCCCCCCAAAGAATTCGAACTGCGAACGATCTCAATCTTTGATGGGAATTTATTCTACGAAGAAATCATTAAAGCAACTGAAGATTTTGATGATGCATATTGCATCGGAAGAGGAGGATTTGGAAGTGTCTACAAAGCAAGGCTTCCCTCAGATGACTTGGTAGCTGTAAAGAAATTCCATACTCCATGTGATGGTGATCAGTGGAATTTCCAAAAGGAGTTCTTAAATGAAGTAAGGGCATTAACTGAGATACGCCATCGGAACATTGTGAAGCTTTATGGTTTCTGTTCACATTCGCGACACTCGTTTTTGGTTTATGAGTACCTTGAAAAGGGTAGTTTGTTTTCGATCTTGGCCAATGACGAGGAGGCTAAGAAATTGAGTTGGAGTAAAAGGTTGAATATCATTAAAGGTGTGGCTCATGGCTTAGCCTACATGCACTCAGATGTGTCGCCGCCAGTTGTTCATCGAGACATATCAAGCAAGAACATTTTGCTAGACGCTGAATATGAGCCTTGCATTTCAGACTTTGGCACTGCTAAGCTTCTTGACCTTGGCTCATCTAACTGGACAACAGTCGCAGGCACATTCGGATATGTGGCACCAGGTAACAACCTGGCAACATAGCATGTCAAACTATTTAATCGGATCAATGCATTGATTTAAAATTTGTTCTGTATCTCTTTTTGGCAGAGTTTGCATACACAATGAAGGTGACTGAGAAATGCGATGTTTACAGCTTTGGGGTGTTATCACTTGAAGCAATCAAAGGAAAGTACCCCAGCAATGTTGTAATAGGGTCTTTGTTGTCACCAGCAATCAGGGAAGGCAAAATGCCGGCTGACTTGGTGGACTTTCGCCTTCCATCTCCGTCGGATAAAGTTCTTGACCAAGTGCATACAATCTTAAAGCTAGTAGTTGCATGCTTACATCCAAATCCAAAGTTTAGGCCGACAATGGGCGACATTTCTCAGATTAAGCTCGCCGGTGTACAGGCCAGACAGGTAGAATGCTAAATGATTTGTGTTCGGTTGAGACATTGGAGAGGGTTTAAACTTGGATCATCTCCTTCCATGTTTTCAGACCAGAGATGTAGAAGTAGCTCCCAATCAAGTGACGTGAGCTATGTGTCTTGGGTTTCTCTTCTTACGAAACATTAACCTTGTAATATAAATTATTCTCAACAGGCTATGTAAGTGTATGCCAAAATTCTATCAATGGCCCACGCGATGTCGCGGGTTTGCAAAATGATTCTATAGATTAAGAGCAAAACTTGCAAAGAAAAATTGATGATTAACAATTAGAATTTGAAAAATCAAATAATGGATCTTAATCTGCTTGATTTCAACAAATTTCCAATTGAGATCATACAAATTTAACACACAAAATCTGTTGATTTCAAGTTGGAAAGAAAAATAACAAAAATCAATTACCAACATGGATAACTAAATATTAGTAAACATCCAGCTTGGATTAGATCAGACGATACCATTTCTGAAACGTTCATATTCACAAATCCTTTCTCAGATTCTTAATCATGTACCTCCACAAATGCTTTTGTAAGTTTCTTGATTTCCTTTGCAAAGCTCTATAAAATATTTAAGCAATTAGTAAATGAATAATAAAAATTAACAACTAAGAACTTCTATCTCTGGTTAAAGCTTAATCCAGGATAGTTCATCCATGTATTCTTTCTCATTGTTGTTCCAATTCGATGCTCTAATGGGTAAGGAAATGTATCCATAGGCAGGAGTTCAGTTGAAAAATTAGACATTTTACGACGTATCTAGACAGCACCATGCTAGGAGAGGCAATAACCGTTCATTAACCAGGCTTAGAATTGATGTATAAAAAATAAAAGTCAATGATAGCATTGATTATTATCAAAAATGATTGGGAAGACTGTATAACCATATTGTACAACGGTTTTACACTAAAACATCTTATGCCCACTTTTCCTCAAAATGAATGAAAATGAATTTCCTAAACTTTATTCGAGTCATGGAGAAACAAAGCAAACTAAAATGTCCGAAACTCAATGGAAAGGGAAGGGACATAATACAGTTTGAACCAACCTCGGTATGACCTCCTAAAAAACAACCTTCTTCAATCACGGTCTACATTTCAGTGAACCCTTCACGAAACCTTTTTAGTTGCTTGTAATATTCTGCAACTATGTACGTTTTGACTACATTGAAAATCCCAAGAAAGTTAAATTCATTTAACATAAGGAGAAAAAGGATCAATCCAGGAAAAATCGAAATGTCGTGAACTGATGAGGAAAAGAAAATAAGGGAACACTTGTAAAATATCTAGGCCCAAATTTCAAATATATCTACAAAATGTTATTTGAAGCATTAATGAAGTAAGTGGTTGTAGGTAAGTGGGATCCAAAATGTAGTAGGTGGTTGTAGGTAAGTGGGATCCAAAATGAAGTAAGTGGGTGGGTGAAGCATTAATGAAAGCATTTAGATGGTTCCTCCTTGGCCTATATAAGGAGAGGTCATTTGCTCATTCCATCAATCTCATCCAAGAGAAACATCTTCCTCCAAGTAGAGAGTGAAGAGTGCCCACTCTAAGTTGAGAGTGTTGAGTGTTGTAGTGTTGGTAGCAAAACAAGTGTGAGAGAGAGAGTTTCCTTCAAGTAGTGTTCTTGAAGTTGTGCATCTCTTTGTATCCCTAATTTCATTAGTGGAGGTTCTTGTTGTTGTTGCCCCGTGGACGTAGGCATATTGCCGAACCACGTTATATCCGGTGTTCTCTATTCTTTGCTCTTTTATTTCCTTGCATATTTTTCCTTTTTTGTGGGTTGAGTTATTATTTCCATTCTACTATTTTCCGCAACAGTGGTATCAGAGCTCTAGGTTCGTTGAGAATGGAAGGCTCAAGGAGTACCATGGTTCGACTCAACCACTCCAATTGGATTACATGGAAGCCGAGAATGGAGGACATTCTCTATTGCAAGGATCTGCATGAGCCCATAGAAGGAGAGGAAGGCAAGCCTGAGAATATGGGAGATGCTGAATGGAAGAAGTTGAATCGCAAGGCTATTGGCCATATTCGTGAATGGGTGGATGATAGTGTGTTCCACCATGTGTCCAACGAGACTAACGCCCATGCTCTTTGGTTGAAGTTGGAGTCATTGTTCGAACAAAAGTCCGCATCGAAGAAAGCGTTTCTCATTAAGGAGCTTGTCAACATGAAGTATAAGGAGGGCGTAAGGGTGACTGAGCACCTCAACAACTTCCAAAGCACTGTCAATCAATTGGCCACGATGGACATGAAGATCGCGGATGAGCTTCAAGCGTTATTGCTTCTTGGATCTTTGCCCGACAGCTGGGAGACCTTTGTCATTACTGTAAGTAACTCTGCTCCCAATGGTGTGTTATCTATGGATAATGTTAAAGACAACATGTTCAATGAAGAGACTAGGAGAAAGTCATCTAGTTCCGATAATAGTCAAGTCTTTGTGACGGAGAATAGAGGAAGGAGCAAGAGTAAAGTTCCCAGTCGAGATCGCGGAAGAAGTGCAAGCCGTTCGAGGACACGATTCAATGGAAGGTGTCATAATTGCAATCTCTATGGCCACATGATGAAGAATTGCAACAAACTAAAGAATAACAAGAAGGATGGGAAAGATGACTCAACCTACCAAAAGAAGGAGGACACAACCAATACTGCAGCTACCGCTACTGTGTCCAGTCAAGCATGTGAGTTGTTGTCTCTTGACAATGATTGCCTACATGCTGATGAAGATAAAAACATTTCTTGGGTAGTTGATTCTGGAGCATCTTTCCATGCCACGGCGCACTCGGAGTTCTTCACCACATACAAAGCTGGAGACTTTGGGGAAGTGAAGATGGGCAATGATAGCTATTCCAAGATATCCGGAATAGGTGATGTTTTGTTCGAGACTGATTTGGGCAACAAGCTGTTATTGAAAGATGTGAGACATGTTCCTGGTTTACGTCTCAATCTAATGTCAACCGGTGTGCTTGATAAACAAGGGTTCCATCATCATGGGGGAGATCAAAAGTGGAGGCTTACCAAGGGATCGCTAGTCATCGCTAGAGGGAAGTTGTGCTGCACCCTTTACAAGACATATGGGAAGGTTTGCAAAGGAGAGTTGAATGTCGCGGACGATTCTCATCCAAATCTATGGCACAAAAGATTAGGCCACATGAGTGAGAAGGGATTGCAAGTTTTGGCAAAGAAGTCTCTCATTCCCTTTGCCAAAGGTACCTCACTCGACTCTTGTGATTATTGTTTATATGGCAAACAAAATCAAGTCAGTTTTTCTGGTACCTTCACAAGAAAAGAAAAAATATTAGACCTAGTACATTCTGATGTTTGTGGCCCTATGGAAGTTGAATCACTAGGTGGTAATAGATATTTTGTTACCTTTATTGATGATGTTTCACGAAAGGTTTGGGTATATTTGTTGAAATCAAAAGGTCAGGTATTCCAAACCTTCAAGCAGTTTCATGTCATGGTGGAGAGGGAGACTGGGAGAGCCCTCAAATGTATCCGCAGCGACAATGGAGGAGAGTACACTTCGAACGAGTTCAGAGATTACTGTTCGAAGTATGGCATTAGGCATGAAAAGACAATTCCTGGCACCCCACAACATAATGGTGTAGCTGAAAGGATGAACCGCACCATTCTGGAGAAGGTCAGGTGCATGCTGAAGACAGCCAATCTATCAAAGCGTTTTTGGGCCGAAGCAGTGTCAGCCGCTTGTTACCTTATCAACCGATCACCAAGTGTACCATTGAACTTTGAGACTCCCGAATGCGTATGGACCGGTAGAAGCGTTTCATATTCACACTTGAAAGTGTTTGGGTGCAAAGCATTTGCACGTGTATCTGACGAGAAAAGATTGAAGATAGATGACAAAGGCACACCGTGCATCTTTCTCGGGTACGGCAATGAAGAAATGGGCTACCGCATGTGGGATCCAAAGACCAACAAGCTATTCAGAAGCAGAAATGTACACTTCTTTGAAGATCAGACCGTGGCAGATCTTGATAAGGAGACAGTTAAAAATGCAGGCCAACTCACCTATGATTCATCACCGCTGCAACAAGAACCCAGTGGCAGAGCTCAAGAGGTTATACATGAAGACGTTCCTGACATGGCTGAAGCAGAAGGTGCTGAGATAGTGTCTGAACCTGAAGACGATGATCAGGACGATCAAATTCAGGGGGAGCCAAGCCAGGAGGAGCAACCGGAGATTTCCCAAGTACCAGTTTGTAAATCAAACAGAGTGCCGAAGCCGAATACTAAGTATCCTTCTTCACAGTATATTCTCACGACCAGTGATGGGGATGACCCGCATTCCAGATACATTCTGTTGACTGGTGATGGAGAGCCTGAAAATTTTGAGGAGGCAAAGACTCATGCAGACAATGACAAATGGATGTTGGCAATGAAGTCTGAGATGGAGTCTTTATTGAAGAATGACACCTATGAGTTGGTGGAGCTTCCTAAAGGCAGAAAAGCACTCAAAAATAAGTGGGTGTTCAAGTTGAAGAGGGACGAGAATGAGCAGTTGACAAAGTTCAAGGCTCGCTTGGTTGTCAAGGGTTTTGGGCAGAAGGAAGGAGTCGATTTCGACGAGATATTCTCACCAGTGGTTAAGATGACTTCTATCCGAGTTATTCTGGGCATGGCAGCTAGCATGGATCTTGAGGTGGAGCAGTTGGATGTGAAGACAGCATTTCTGCATGGTGATTTGGAAGAGGAAATTTACATGGAGCAATCAGAAGGTTTTGAAGTTGAGAGAAAAGGACACATGGTTTGTAAGTTGAAGAAAAGCTTGTACGGGCTAAAGCAGGCACCGAGACAATGGTACAAGAAGTTTGACTCATTCATGTTGGGTCATGGGTACAAGAGAACAGATGCCGATCCATGTGTGTATATCCAGCAGTTCACCGGAGGTAACTTCATCATTTTATTGCTCTATGTTGATGATATGTTGATTGTGGGGCACGATGTTGCTATGATTCACAAGTTGAAGTCAGATTTGTCAAAATCATTTGATATGAAAGACTTAGGTCCAGCTAAGCAGATTTTGGGCATGGAGATCACTCGTGACAGGAAGGCGAAGAAGCTATGGTTGTCACAGGAAAGGTACGTTGAACGAGTGCTTGAGAGGTTCAACATGAAAGAAGCTAAGCCAGTGAACTCACCTCTAGGTAATCAATTCAAGTTAAGCAGAAGTTTATGCCCAACTACACAAGAGGATATGGACAAGATGGCAGGTATTCCCTACTCATCAGCTGTTGGTAGTCTTATGTATGCTATGGTTTGTACTCGACCAGATATAGCACATGCAGTTGGTGTTGTTAGTAGGTATCTCTCTAACCCTGGCAGAGAGCATTGGGAATCAGTCAAGTGGATACTCAGATATTTGAGAGGCACTTCAAAGTTGTGCTTGTGCTTTGGTGGATCGAAACCGATGTTAGAAGGTTTCACGGATGCAGACTTGGCAGGAGACCTTGATGCTAGAAAATCCACTTCTGGATACTTATTCACCTTTTCAGGGGGAGCTGTTTCATGGCAGTCTAAGTTACAAAAATGTGTTGCCTTATCCACCACTGAAGCTGAGTATATTGCTGCAAATGAAGCAGGCAAGGAGATGATTTGGCTGCAGAGGTTCATTCAAGAATTGGGTGTGAAGCAAGAAAGTTATGTGGTACATTGTGATAGTCAGAGTGCTATTCATTTAAGTAAAAATTCAGTGTACCATCCTCGCACGAAGCACATTGATCTCCGTTATCATTGGATTCGAGATGCAGTATCAAAGAAGCTTTTCCAGTTGAGGAAAATTCACACCAACAAGAACACTTCAGATATGTTGACAAAAGTTGTTACACAACAGAAGTTGGAGTATTGCAGCAAATCCGCTGGAGTGGACTTCAAGTAGAAGTCACGTCGTTTTGACCTAGTTGGCCTAGAGGGGGAGATTGTAAAATATCTAGGCCCAAATTTCAAATATATCTACAAAATGTTATTTGAAGCATTAATGAAGTAAGTGGTTGTAGGTAAGTGGGATCCAAAATGTAGTAGGTGGTTGTAGGTAAGTGGGATCCAAAATGAAGTAAGTGGGTGGGTGAAGCATTAATGAAAGCATTTAGATGGTTCCTCCTTGGCCTATATAAGGAGAGGTCATTTGCTCATTCCATCAATCTCATCCAAGAGAAACATCTTCCTCCAAGTAGAGAGTGAAGAGTGCCCACTCTAAGTTGAGAGTGTTGAGTGTTGTAGTGTTGGTAGCAAAACAAGTGTGAGAGAGAGAGTTTCCTTCAAGTAGTGTTCTTGAAGTTGTGCATCTCTTTGTATCCCTAATTTCATTAGTGGAGGTTCTTGTTGTTGTTGCCCCGTGGACGTAGGCATATTGCCGAACCACGTTATATCCGGTGTTCTCTATTCTTTGCTCTTTTATTTCCTTGCATATTTTTCCTTTTTTGTGGGTTGAGTTATTATTTCCATTCTACTATTTTCCGCAACAACACTTTGGTATTAAACTTGAAAACAATCAGATAAAACATATTTTAGAGAAATTTTAGTGGAACATTTATAATATCAATTCCAAACATGTATCATTAAATGGAACATGCAGAGAAAAAAAAAACTTTGAACTTGACTATTGCAATACAGCTATAAATGAGTGAATCAAATACGAAAAGTATAGAAATTAAGTGATATGATAATTAATATTGCTACCATAATCCTTCATTCTAGTTTACATAGAAAAGATCTTCTGCATTAGATAGAAAAGGTCTCCTGCATTAGACATATTACTTCAAATTGCTTTGAATAAAATTGTGCAAATATGTATCAATCTTAACCAGCACATCATAAATTTACATACCAACATGTTTACATGCATCAACTACATTTGAGGATAAAATATACCTCCAATTAATATGATATATATATATATATATCATCTGTAATGTGAAGTCGCATGCGTTTGCAAAAGCATCTTTAATTCAACTTTGTAAGCTGCTTCTGTTATCAACATATTATAGTACACTTCAAATGTTAGAAAAGCCATAACTTTCAATTTGTTTTTGCTCGATTCAATCTTTAATCAACATCCAATTTTTGTCATTTTACATCTATTTCCCTATTCAGCTAATAACACTTCATAATTGAACATACCAAAAATTCAGTTCCCTACTTCCACGTTCTCGAAGAAAACTAATATGTAAACCAGCATCCAACATGAAAGAAAATCAAATCAGTAAATTCGCGCTAGTAAGCTTACTAAAACATAAACTCACTAAAACCCAAAAGCTTATCTTGTGAATTCCTCAAAGGTCTTCAAATATTTGATAGCTTCTTCATTAATCTTTCCAAAACAAAAACATGCAAGGTAATCAAACCGCATGGACGGAAATCAAACCACAAAGTCAATGAGAATAACCTAATTTGAACAATCCCTTATTTACCTATCTCATTTTTTTTTTTTTTCAAAAGAGACCAATCAAACAAACTTAACTGTGTGACTTGAATTATGGTTCAAAATAATTGTAGATTAATGATATAATTATCAATTTTTTATGGTTAGGGTAAAAAGTTAAGAAGTCCATGCAAGTATAGGAAAAAAAACTCAAGGAAAATGCAGCAGAAAAATTATGCAGCACTGATAAAAGAATTTAAGAAAGGTAGTTGGTGGCATTGCCAGCAATGCAACAAAGGAGCAAAAGGTAAAAAAGGCAACTGCATCCGAAAAAAAATTTAAATCAAACTCCTAGGGAAAAATATTTTGCAAAATTTTATTTTAAAGCTTCTCTTATACTGACGCTAAAGACCATAACAAATTGGAAAATTACAATCCACTATCACGATCACTATGCATAATACATAGTAAGGCAATCTATGAATATGTATAAAACTCAGGCTTGTATTGTTAATCCTTATGTTTTAAGCTCTTCCTAAATTTTTCACCTATATATATATACACACACCAAATGACAAAAAAAAAAAAAAAAAGCAAAACATTCTGTATTTTGATTTGGAAAGAAATCAAAGCAATTCATTCACCTAAGAACCCCAACCGATGACATCAACCTGCTTAATAACCCTGAAGAGATCTAGAATCAAATGGAATAAATCTTGCCCTCATCTCACAATATAGTGCAGCGAACACACAAAAAGTTTATCATTCATAAATTCCAAATGGAAATCATTTCTCAATAACTATGAGGAGAACACATATAAACAAAATAATTAGATAAATGTACATGTATCCCTATAAGTAGGTCGAAAAGGCTTTAACCTTTTGCCTTGTTTTTCCATTCCTTTATATACTGGTTTAATTAGCTTTTCCAGTGAGGAATATCTACTATTATTATTCCCAATTCTACAAATATTCAGACATTATAAAAAGTTTCCTTTCCTCTTTCCAAAACCCATTTACTAAAACCCACGAAAAACCTAGAAACCCAATTAGTAAATTAACTACACAAAAGCAGAAATGTGCATAGAAACACAGGCAAATTTAACTATTATAAGTTTAAAACCATGGAACTTAATAATGTGTGATGCATATCAAACACAACCACCATGATATGGCGCTCAAAAGGAGGAAAAAAGAACTTACAGAAGTTTGTTTTCGATCTTGGCCAATGATGAGGAGGCTAAGAAATTGGAATGGTGTAAAAGGTTGAATATCATTAAGGGTGTGGCTCATGGCTTAGCATACATGCACATCAGTCTACCGCTGCCGATTATTCATCGAGACATATCCAGCAAGAACATCTTGCTAGACAGCGAAGATGAGGCTTGCATTTTTGACTTTGGAACTGCTAAAATACTCGAGCTTGGCTCGTCTATCTGGACCGCGGTTGCTGGTACATTCAGATATGTAGCACCAGGTAATTAATTTTCTGCTGATGATGATCTAATAACATAACGTGCTAAATTTTACGTTTAAATTTGGTCTGGTTACCTTTTTGGCAGAGTTTGCTTATACATTGAAGGTGACAGAGAAATTCGATGTTTACGGCTTTGGAGTGTTGGTACTTGAAGTGATTAAAGGGAAGTTACAACCATTAGGGTCTTTGATGTCACACAAAATCAGGGAAGGAAATATTCCGGGCTAGTTGTTGGATGATCGACTTCGATTCCCCAGAGATAATAAAGTTGTGGATGGAGTTCTTACGGTCTTGAAGATAGCAGTTGCATACTTACATGCAAATCCAAAATATAGGCCTACAATGCATGATGTTTCTCAGCTTATAGCCGCGACTCTCTGGTACCGTAAAACGACAGATAGATTGCTGAATTTTGTTTTGGTTTGAGACATTTTGAGATGGATTGAAGCTAGTTCATCTCCTCAAATTTGTATATAGGCTAGAGATGTAGCTCCCAGTTACTGAGCTATGTGTGTGTAAATAATGTAGCTTGATAAGCTTTTAAAGTATTCAGAGATGTCATTTTTGGTAATTGGTGCTGATGTTTTACATGAGCATTACAAACTCTAATTAGAAAGCAAAAGTAAAAGATTGACATAGAAGGCTTGATTGATTTTTGGGCAATTGGATGGAGAAAATTAATTAAGGTTGACATCAATCCGGCCAAAGGAAATGTATGAGTGGAATTCGCTCATTGGAAAGTTGATTAACTTCGTACAATGCAAGAAGTTAGGCTACTTCCATTACAAATTACTTTTGGAACTTCATTCAAAACCAAATTGATTAGAATCGTAATGGCTAGTTTGGTTTGGTTTGACAAAATAACTGTCGAGTATTGGTTTGGCTTGGTATCGTAGGTAGGTCTTTGCCACTTGGTGCCTCGTCAACTTGATGAGGAAAACAACACATTGCGATATTTTATGCACGTGTTGCTATTTTGGAAGGGGGTCTTTCGTTAGCTTTCCGTCCCTTTAAAGATCAAGTCTAAAATCACTAAAAGTGTGTTTGGCTTTAAGAAATAAATAAGTTATTTAATGTGAGGAGAGCATTTGGTTAGCCAAATCAGTTTTCTTTCATTTGGAAAATTGAGTCAGAATTTAGTAAATTTTCAGACGAAAATATGGGGGGTGTGGGACCCAAAATTACCCGAATAATGTGGAGCTGTCACGTGGTCCGTAATACCTAAAGTGTCAAAATTGCCCCTGACAATGATACTAACGACTTACAGACACCCGCATATTAAATAATCTATTTACGAGCTAAATACGTTGGGTTAAAAGTCCTCATAGTGTTAATACTCTCCCCCAGAGTTAATTCTCGTTATTCTTAATAATAGACAATAAATATTAACATTAAATTGTTATAATTATCATCATAATTAGCAATTATTATTATTATTAAATAATATATTTATTAATAATATATTATTTATTAATTACAAATTCAACCGACCAATCAAAACGCTCTGAGGCTCTCAAGGTTTTCCTATAAATAGCGGAGCTCATTTCATTTCCAAGGTAATTCGGTTAAATATTACTTAAGTTTTTGAGATTTCTCTTTCAAAGCTGACTTAAGCATTGGAGCGTTTTTGGTCGAACAACCCCCGGAGTCTCGATCTTGAACGAACGATAGCTTACTGTTTGCTGTTTGTAGGGATCTTGGAGACTTTTGAGCTTAAATGACAAATTCTGCTTCAACAACTGGTGTTTTCATTGAGAACCGATTGAGAAATACTCAAGGGGAGCTCTCGCAATCGTTCATCGTTCATCAACGTTGTTCATCGTTCTTCAAACGTTGCTCATCATTCATCTTACTTCGCTCGTCGTTCATCGACATTGTTTGAAGATCTTGAACGTTGTTCATCTTTTAACAAAAACTTTTCATTCAATTCTCTTGACTCAACATGGCTAGGGTTTGTCGATCCGTTCGATCAGCCGAAGATGGTGTTTTAGCCTCAACAACTCAGACAAGGAATGAAGCTCACATAGAGACTCTGGAGGAGCGCCCAAGTCGTCCCCGACGTGTGTCCATCGAAGCTCCCATGGAGACGCAGGGACAAATTTCAACTTTTAGTTTCAGAACTTTTCCTTCTCCAATAAACTCAAGTGACTACGCTAGGAGAAGAAACTTCAGCCTTACAACAAACTGGCAGACGGTTGATGGGAGGAGCATCAAGGTAGAGTTAGCCCCATGCAAACGTGGATCTTCGAGATTTCCTAGATGGATGCCATGGAATCTCAGGAAGGAACCACCACTAACCTTCTCAGGACAACTTGGCTCAACAAGTCGAAAGGTTGAAGAGTTTTTACAACAGCTTTTGGCAGAGAGAACAACTCAAGAACCTAAGAGACACTCCACATCACGTGGAAGTCAAGTGGACGTTCCAAGGCGCCCAGGAAGGGAAACGGTCTGATGTCGAGCAATGTCCTAGAACACCTCGTTAAGTGACTCTGAAGAAGAAAGTCAACCTGTAGAGCAAAGAGCCCACAACACCCAAGGTCATCAGTGCATGAACGACCTGGAAAACGGGTGGGGGCAGCATCTCGCCCAAAGCACTCCCATAGGAGCAGAATGCAACACATGGCTTCTTAGAAAGCTCCAAGACGAGCTACTTATCACCGTGAGGAAGGGGATGATGCTTACTCACCCGCACGATCTCATAAATCCAAAGTCATCGCCCCTGCGAAGCATCCAAGAATTCGTTCATTCGAAGCACCCAAAATATTTCGCCCCTGCAAAGTATCCAAGCCTTCGCTCCAGCAAAGCGCTAAAGTCTTCGCCCCCGCGAAGCATCCACATCTTTCGTTCATGTGAAACATCCAAAGCTTTCTCTTATGCGAAGCAGCCAGAGCCTTCGCCCCTATGAAGCAGCCAGAGCCTTTGCTCCTGTGAAGCATCCAAAGCCTTCACCCCCGCAAAGCATCCAAGCCTTTGCTCGTGTGAAGCAGCCAAAGCCTTTGCCGCTGCAAAGCATAAAAAACCTTCGCCCCTGCGAAGCACCAAAGCCTTCACCCCCGCGAAGTATCTGAAACCTTCATTTCCTATAAGTGGACGAAAATAAATAAGTTCATAAAATATTTTACAAGAAAAGCCAGTGATGCCCTCCATGTAAAAACAATGCATGCATTTGAAAACCATTTCATTTCCAGCACAAGAAAAACGTTTATAAACTCCAAAATCATTTCCTTTGTCAAATCCTGGGCCTTAGCTAAAATCCTGGATTTCAACTTCCATGAGTTTGGCTTTCTCTTCAGAATCATGCAAACGTCCGCGCAACAAAATAGACTCGTTGAGGGTAGTATCACGCTCACTTTCTACCAACGTCTTTTCTACGTGGCTTGTCTCTAGCTTGCACACCTTGTTCTCTAATGAACGAATTATCCCCATCAAGGCATTGTTTTTCTGTCTGGAATGATCGCGACCCTCTCGAAGGTGGATACACTCTGATTTCATTCGTTATTCTCCTCTTCCAAGCCAGCTTGCCCACGAAGTATGTCAACCAGCTTGTTAGCCCCAGCTTTTGCAATCCTGAGGTCTCTAACGACTTTATCATAAGCATTTTGTGGCACTACTTTTGTAATTTCCTCAATCACAAGGGCAGTTTCTTATCCACAGTCCTAGACGTCGGTTGTGCCCTTTCCACTAGTCGTTTCAAACCCTTATCTCTCAAAGCTTCAATCACTTCAGGGGAAGCCGAGACAGCCTTCAGCCTTTTAGAAGATTCCACTGCTTGCTCCGAAGGACCATCTGAGGCTCTGCGCTTGCTGGATGATCCTGCTGGACTAGCATGACAGGGTGTGGAGCTCGAGACATCCTGAGAAGGCATTTCAGGACCTAACTTTCTCTTCGAAGGTGAAACAAGTTTTTCTCTATGGATCTTCCTCTGAATGAAACCTCTCTTTAGGCGTAACGAAGCACTTAACCACTCATTGACCAAGCTAGTAGGGGATTTTCCTCCGTCGGAATCTCTAGATGGGCAAAGTAGCCAGCTCATCTCATGAAACTCAGGAGGAATTTTCAGAGCTCTGTCAATCTTCGTAAGGTTAGGATGACTTTTAAATTCAGAATACAATTCATCGCGAGTATGGAAGTGAGATGCAATCCTCACATTTACACTACAGTTCCGGTCCCAGGTGCCCCCCACCTCAAAGTAGCTCTGTCTGTATGCCCCATCATTGAATACAATATTCACGAACAACTCAACTTTGGGAACGACCTGCGTAAGACTTCCACCGGAGAGCCCATCATGCGCTATGGAATATCATTGCTAGAATTCCTCGTCCGAAACCTCCAATCTAAAGAACTCGTTCAGCTTCTCGAAGCACATAATGTGCCTATAGGAGTCCACATCCATTTGAGCAGGAGAGCAACCCATCTAACTGAGGATTCCGGAGAAAAACTTCAAAAACGAGAATTTGAATCCCCAGCTGAAGATCAAAGGATGAAACTTGGTCCATCGACTGACTTTGAATTTATCCCCCTGCCATACTTGGGAGCCTTCATGGAGCACCTATCGCAAAGCTCTGTAAGGACCCCTTCTGGAAAAGTATATTTGTTGCGGGCCTTCTAGGATTTGATGGAGCACCTGACGCAAAGCTCTGTAGGCCTTCATGGAGCACCTGTCTCAAAGCTCTGTAAGGACCCCCTCTGTAAGGACCCCTCAAAATCTGTATCCTTCCCACGAAACGGATTTGGGCTACGCGAGCCACCTTGCTCCCACAATGTGAGCCTATTAGGTCTCTCCAAAAGTGCACCTTGACGCATCATAAAACGACCACCTCAAACAAGTCAAGTGATCACCGCTCGACCGCATCAAACGGATGGCCTAAACTCTCGAAATGAGCAAATACGTTCAACTGCAATAAATGAGCAAATTTATTTATTTTCCAAAATAAATACCAAGTATTTATGCACTTGAATACGTACACGTATGGATATTCAAAAAATATATGCTATTATCAAACACATATCAATAAACATTAATATATTAAATACACATTTTAATATATTAATATATTTATGTATGCATTAAATACACATAAATATACCTGCAAAAAAAGTCAAACGTTTATACGTATTTTAGTCGTATAAATAGTATGGAATAATGTGTTTAATATATACATATAATAAATGCAAAACGCATAAACAAATATTTTTTTTTAAAAGATTATCCAATCGCAGCTCGCCGTGTGGTAGCCAAAGAAAGGACGTATTCAAAAGCAAGGCAGGCTGCCCTCGCACAACAGTCACCAAAACCACAGCACAACCCAACTAGTGTATTCCACGTAGCAGACAACCTGTCGCAACCGAAAAAGGATGTGCACGCTAGCCTGGCCCATCTCCCTGCTCCACCACTCGAAGCTCGCCACGTGGTGCCTCTCGCAAGCAGCTACGTGCCACCGACAGCCGCAGGACCCGCCAGACTGTGCCACCAACCAGCTCTTACCACCCAGCGCTCACTGATATGCCTCCACTGCATCACCGATAGATGCGGGCCCTCATTGCCTGCCACAAACCAACACTCTCCACGTGGCGCTTTATCCACTGCGCCACCAACAAGAGCCTTCCAGGTGTTGTCTCAAGCATAAAGACGTGACAACGCAGTCAGTCGGGGGACCGACCTTTTCGCTTGTAGCCAATTGGCTCTCTCCACGTGGCACGTGGACCTGCCCTTCTGCCCTGTGACACATTGCCGCACACATGGCGCTCTATGCCATCGCTAGCCCTGCCTGCAGCGCACCCAACCCTGTCAATGTGTTAAGTGCACTCATCTGCGCACGAATCCACTTCCGCCACAGAGCGCGCACCAACTCCCAATGGCGCCAAAACGCATAGCTCCTTAGCCAATCAAAAAATTACCACCTCTCGATATGACACGACCCATCCCAATCCCCCCAGGATTACGCAGGATGAACCATGCTCCCATCTAACCCACGCGCGACACGCAGCCTAGACACCCGTCTAACCTCTATGTAACCCATAAGCTAGACCAGGGATACCCTGGCTGACAGCCTAACCAGCCTCCAGAGCGTGCAGGAACAGTAGTGGAGTGTGTGATGTCTCGATCTCATCAGCAGTCTGTCCCACTATCAACCTGAAGGGTATTAAAAACAAAAAAAGACTGTGAGTGGACGAAAATAAATAAGTTCATAAAACATTTTACAAGAAAAGATAGTTATGCCCTCCACGTAAAAACAATGCATGCATTCGAAAACCATTTCATTTCCGGCATAAGAAAATTGTTTATAAACTCCAAAATCATTTCCTTTCTCAAATTACTGGGCCTTAGCTCAAAACCACAAATCAAAACCAAGTGTAGAACCATAAATCCAATCATATGGGCCACTTCCCAAAACATCTGAAAACCATATGAAAACAATCACGGTATCATAGAAATCCGAAACACATATCAACCAATCGAACCTGCTGGATCACATATCACCGAGTCTCTAAACTCAAATAACATGTCAGGCCTTCCCGGGTAACGAGTCTTTAAACTCAATAACATGCCTCCAGGGGAAATCAATAACCGAGTCTTTAAACTCACGAGTCTTTAAACTCAAATAATACTGGGCCCTCCTCGATCAATCAATCAACGAGTCTTTAAACTCAACGAGGTCTTTAAACCCAAAACATACCGGATCCATCAAATCCAATTTAAAGCCATTCCATGTTTCAAATCAAAACCAAATGTAGAAATCCATTCTATCAATTCCAAATCCGAATCTAAATCACTTTAAAATAGGAATCTGAATCCAAATCTGAAATAACATTTTACTAAAATAAGACTCATGCTCAAATTCACTTTTCCAAAACCAATATCATGTCATCAAAACCACAATCGAAATACAGCACGTATAAACAGTAGAAAATCATCCATAAAAACCAGTATTAAACACAGCTTTCAAATACACATGGACTCATTCCCGGAGTCCAATATCTTTCCAATAGGGTCACAAGCCAAAAATCTCATTTCCAAATCAAAACATTGTTCAGTTTCACGTTTGACTATACTTTAGGTCAAAACATAAACCAACAGGGACACAAGCCCGATATCATATCATCAACCAGAACTGGGTCACAACCGTGAAATATCATGATCAAATCCGAGAATCATTTTATTATTCAAATCACTGTTCAAAGTCACCTTTGACTATAATCCAAGTCAACGTCAATAACAAATTGGGTATCATGCCTGAAATACCATTTTCACGCATCTCCGTGAAATCATCTCAAAACCGCTAATCAAATCCTTGATTTCACGCATCTCCGTAAAATCATTCAAAATCGATAATTTAAACATTATTCAAATCATATAAAACATAAATATTGAAATACGTGCACTATATCATTTCCACGAAATGATAAACAATCAAACTCAAATATTATGCAATCAATGCATCTCAAATCATGTTCATAAAACATATAAAATATTTATGCATGCATCATATGACAGGACCCATCCCAATCCCCCCAGGTTTAACGCGGGATGACCCTGCTCCCGTCTGACACAGAGTGTCAGACAAGGGATAATTCCGACCTTTACCCTCTAGGGCTATCAGAGTACGCCAGGATCCGGAGGAGGTATGTGATATCCCGGTCTCTGCTACAGTCCACATCCGATGTCAACCTGAAGGGCAGTCAAAACATTAAAAGCTGTGAGTGGACAAAACAAGAGTTTGTAAAAACATTTCCATAAAGACATTTGTACCCTTCACGAAAAAGAATGCATGCATTCGAAAACCATTTAACCAAATGGAAACCATATGTGGGAACTAAGCCCAAATCAGAAATAAACCAAGGTCGAAAGGACCACCATGAAATCGACCATACGGGCCACTGCCCAAATCCATAAAGAACCCAATAAGGGACTCGGCCCATAACCATAACCATACTGAAACCAAAGACACGAGCCACTACTCAAATCCTGTGCACACCTGTGCACACCACATATCAAAGAATCGTAAAGATTCAACCATACGGGCCACTGCCCAAAACCATACGGGACTCAGCCCAAAACCATCATGAAACCAAGTACACGAGCTACCGCTCAAATCCTGTGTAACCACACATCACATATCATAATCCATATATATACATATAAGTCACACAACCAATCCTGTCACGGTATCCAAAGCTACGCGCGTGCTACCCGGGTCTCAATCCGAGTCTTCTCAAAGTCAAGGTCAATGTCCGCAGACCACTGATCCTACTCGAGGTATAGTAACCATAGCCTTCTTGAGAGTAAGGAACCCAACTGGGGGGTGACTCCACTCAGTCGGTGCTCCGTGACTACTTCGGGGTCCACCCAGGCCAACGACCCTCCCCGGAGGAGATAATAGAAGTAAAGGAAGGTATATGCACATATATATATATATATATATATATACATAATACAAATATCCATGCCCGGTACCCCTGAACTGTCATGATCCATAGCATCCATGCCATTCATATATATATATATATATATATATAGAAAACATCCTCCATGCACGGTTCCCATAAACTGTCATGTACCACCATAACATAACTAGGGTTCATGCCGGTTCCCATAAACCGTCATGTACCATAATAACATAACCAGAGTTCATGCCGGTTCCCATAACCCGTCATTAACCACGATACCATAACAAGGGTTCATGCCAGTTCCCATAAACCGTCATGAACTGGCAAATCCATTTAAGGTTCCCTGACCTGAAATCAAAACCGTAAAGTAACCTAGCTCTCGTGCCCGATATCTGAGGTCATATCCCCGAGACAAAACCAAATGGGTCTCATACCCGAGTTTATCCTTTTTGGAAATCCAAATCCAAATCATTTAAACCATAAAGAAATACAGACTCGTATAGGCACCGTATAGGGCCGAAACCTCGAAATATGTGTCCATACGTAACCACAACCAAATGTACCCATGGCATTACCAAACATGTATTAAAACATATACTAAACATTTATTCATGCACCAATTTAGAAAACAAGGTCCACTCACAGCCCGTCCGAGCTACCGCCTCGATTTACGTGCCATACAGCTCTCCTGAGCCAATCACCATCACCGGGACTCCCGAACCTGTCCAAATCGTAATAGAAGGTTACTAACTACTTAATTAACCTCCTACCAAAGCCCCGTAATTTTCCGATATTTTTGATTATTTTTAATCCGACTCTAAACCTTCGGACACCCCGAAACCTATCGAAACGATGTCCGATTGACACGAAACCAGTCCCAAAATGTTCATTACATCGAATAGATAATTTCACATGTTGAACACTTCCCCAAATTATGGGCCACGCACCCTTATGCGCCCCAAGAAGACACCAATGCACTCTTCATCTTCTTCTCCAAGAGATGAACCGGTTTTACTGTGCTGAACCGGTTTTCTCTGGTTCTTGGACCGGTTCAGGGTCCATTTTAGGTCCATTTCATCTCTTTTTAATCCTTAAATGTTCCTAATCCTATTTCCTATCATTTTGGACATTAAAACCTGAGCAACAACCACCAAAACCGTGCCTTCAAGCTTGGCTATGGCGGAGGTGTTTTCCTCCGCCGCTCACGACCCTTCCCGGCCATCCTAAACCCCAAAACTAATCCTATTCGACTCCTAGAGTCCCCAGAAATATTTCCAATCCTTAGAATTAGCTAAAAACCTACAAAACCGAAACTTGGATTTTTGAATATTTTACCTTACGGTTTGGCCTCCCCGCCTAGCCACCGCCGTAGGCCACCGTCCTCTGTCCCAGTCCTTCATCATCTCAGCCCTTCCTCACTTCCTCACACTCACTCACGGGCTCACAAGAGGAAGGGTGGTGGGGTGTGGTTTGTGTGTTCGAAGAAAAATGAAGAAATGGTGATAATGGATGGTTTCGGGTTTGTGAGGGAATGAAGAAGGAAGAAATGAAATGTGATGAAGAAGATGTTGTCTGATGAGAGAGGGAATGATGGATGGTGAAGATTTAAAGATTAATAGGTAATGGATGGTTAAGATTTAAAGTTGTTAGGATTAATTATATAATAATAATTACCAAAAGTCAACATTTGGCCCCTTTTAACCAAAATTACCAAATTGCCCCTAAACTTCCGAACGTCATAACTTCTTACTCGAATGTCGGAATTGAACGTGCCACCTGTCTATGAACTCGTGACGTCCTAAACTTCGTCACGGTCATCGGTCAAAGTCCATTTGACAGCCCGAATGAAAGTCAACATTTTACCCACGACTAGGGGCAAAACGGTCATTTTGCATCGTTCGTCCGATTTCGCCTAACTAATCACGGATTAACCTCACTAATCGTGATTAGTTACTAATCTAATCTTGGAATTTGGGACGAGTCGTTACAACCTTCCCTCCTTAATTAATTTCGTCTTCGAAATTCCAACCGACCTAATTCCAACCGTTCTTCCCTCCTTAATTTAGTTTCGTTCTCGAAATTCCAACTATTCTGATTCCACATCCACCTCGTGGAAAGTACAATCGACCTCGCAACTCGTGTACACTCGTACACCCACTAACCAAAACAATACTCGTCTGCAACCAGACGTACCATTAATACTCACGTCGCATCGACTACGTTCGATTACGTCGAATGGCTAAAGTCATATGCTCCGAACTGACACCACTTGTCAGATCTACCAAGTCACTAATATAAACACTCGAAGGTTCCTTTCCTCAATCTCAATCTATCCTGACGTCTGCTCCCAATGGGAGTCACCAAATCTCACTAACCGATCCACGTTGACACCTTTGACAAACTGTCACCACTTGACAGTCGTCAGTCGAAAACTAACACTATACTCACTTGTGGTTACAATAACCACCAGCTCACTCAACCTGAGTTTACATTTACCAACACCTCACACGACCTGTGTGTAACTAGACCGATCAGGAATACCATGAACCCGTGCACAGTATCCAATGTCCAGTTCACGACCTCAACTAATCCAATGGTATCAGAATTAAGTCGACTACCAACACGTTCACCAACGTACTACTGGTATAACCTATATACCGTCACCAGGTATCACAACCTACCCAGTATCATACCTTGAACCACGTACAAGGTACGTATATCTACCCATCAATCAGTCTACAACCACCTAGGTTGTAGCCAATCACGTTTCTATAATTGAGTCCATTTGTCCAATCCCAGACTAGAAAAATCGAAACTCCAACTCAAACATCCATTTCCAATTGCGAATCCGAATCCGTAATTTCGTAAGAAATCCCGAATCCAAACCCAGAAATCATATCCATAATCATGTCCAAATCCGAATCCGAAATCATCATTCCGTAGACTAGTATTAGGAATAACCATTCCGAACCCAAATCCATAAAAGGAAATCCACTGTCAAGCTCCAGAATCAAATCCTGAATCGTCACCCAGAATCCGATTCCAAAACCCAAATCCAGAAATCCTCTTTCAAGTTCCAAAATCAAATCCTGAATCGTCATCTAGAAATCTGATTCCAAAACCCGAAATATCGATCTCGTCTACCGAGACGCACCAAAACCGAACTTATCGGTTACCTGTTCAATTGATTACACATTACATTTGATTAACTTCATAGGGAAGCCAATCCCAACTTCAACACATCTAGGCTGACCATATCCGACCACGTCGGAAAACTACTCACTTGAGTAATATACCATACGGGATTCACTTTGAAAAGAAGTTCAGTCCCAACATCCTCAACTCAAACATCCAAGTAAGAGCGATATACTCTCTACCCATCTGGATCATCAAAATCACGATCCAGATCCTATCATTACAACACCCGACCATGAACGTCACAATCGAGAATCGTCACAACACCCAAAGTCCTCAACCATTTCCCACATCTTAAATAGATCAGTCAACGACGAGACACGTCGAGACTGTGGGTTCTCACTGATTACCTCGTATCGATCCTTGGCATTCCACCTAGGAAAAATCAAGAACGATCCAGCACGATGACATCAACACTCATCCTGTGTGAATGCAAACAAAACTTGTTGCACACACCACGCCACGTAATCCAACATCATCTGCCACCAAGCAGAAAGTGAGAAATCTCAGTCACCTAACTTCGATATACTCAACTCCACTTGATGACCCAAAACAAATCACGAGTCCACCAACCAATACACGATCAATGTAATGGTGACATAACCATCATCAACCATGGTAGAAGCTGAGAAGTCACCCAAAATGACTTCAAAATACCCATTACCAATGCGGAAAACCCGCATTCCTAGTGTCACCTCAATTACAACCTCACGATTCCGAAGTTCCACCTACGTCGAAACCAACACACTTGGACATCAACCACGTGTCTCCGTTAGACTGGTTATGGACACATGCCCATTTACGACCGTTTATGTAGATACACTCATTCCGAGTGGAATTCACGCAACTCAAGGTTAAACCTTGTATACTATTTACGAATGTGCCTAAACGGCATCCAACCCTCGTATCTCGTACCACGAGTCCCAACTACTACTGGATCCTATCCAGTCCAGCACTATCCGCGATCCACTCCCGAACCACAGATACCGAACATATACGTATCTCGATGGAGTCACATCCCGACTCGTGATTCACCGTCATCACAATCATCGGCACCAGCACTAGCACTAGTACCAGCACACTAACACCCATATCAGTATCAGCATCGGCACACAAGGTGCAAATCTGACAACCCTGGATCTCCGCTCATACCGAGCGACGACCCCATACCTCTACTCAAATTGGAGAAACTCTGCCTCCCTCGTACCCAAAAACTCTGGGTATAGTCACCCTGACAACTCATACGAGAAAAGGAAATGTCCCCTGAACGTCCCCGTCTCATTCTGCGATCGCACTCAGCCGTAACCGAGTCGAATCCAGAATCACTGCTCGTACATATGCGTTACTCACGCACCTCGTATTATCGTCACGACTGACAATCTCATCGTCACAATCGTCACGGCAACCTGAGTCTACTCGACCTGATAAAACTCGACTATGTCCATCGATAGTAGCGTCTGCCACAACCTTGTGCAGACCTAACTACCAGACATCTCGATATCCAGACCTCGCATTCAACGGAATCAACCGCCCGTATTAGTTACTCTGTATCCCAAACCTCGGATTCCATCGACAAGTACCAACCCTAATAACTTGTCCAACCAATCTCTAACCAGTCGTAACTCGACTAAACCAATGTCGTCTACCAGGTCATCCACGACCTTAGTTGCACCAACAATCCATCACAACTGAGTAGCACGACAACCAACTCGGTCTAACCGATAAGTACAACCCCGATTGCGAGGTGCAGTCCCAACACAAGCTAACATGACTAGACCGACTAACGAATCCAAATTCGAATAGTCGTCCAAGTCAAACCACTCGTATACTCACATTTCCGAACCATACACCCAAGGTAGGGTTCCATAATCACACCTAGGGTCACTCTGAACCCAACTGCAAGCTACCAACTGCAGTACACTCCACGAATTGACCGATTACGCGGTCTGGATAGCGTAAAAACGTCAATCCAACTAGGATTCCACGAATCCGACCGCTAACTGCCATAAGCAGTAAATCCATTTAACTTACCAATATCCGATCATCAGATGGTCACAACATCCAACCAGTCGTCGGAACCGATCCTACGACATCGTGAAAGACGACACCAACTAAGCGTCTCACGATCAAAACTCGAAAGTACCGTTTACGTTCATCCATTCATAGGGTCCCACTCTGCTAACCCTAACAGAACTATGGCAACCCCGGCATCTAGTGCCGAACCAAAATGATCCAATCCTACTAACTATCGTATTGGCACCCCAACTATCAGGTTGATCAGGAACTGTAGCCCATTGAGATATCACATCCTCGACATGCGTACCACTCCGAGAGCTCCATGGTTGCTCGAATAGAGACAACCCCGCTCTAATAAGCATCCTACGAGCAATCCTATGCTCTGATACCACGCTGATAAGACCCATCCCAATCCCCCCGGGATTAACGCGGGATGACCCTACTCCCGTCTGATACGGAGTGTCAGACAAGGGATAATTCCGACCTTTACCCTCTCGGGCTATCAGAGTACGCCAGGATCCGGAGGAGGTATGTGATATCCCGGTCTCTGCTACAGTCCACATCCGATGTCAACCTGAAGGGCAGTCAAAACATTAAAAGCTGTGAGTGGACAAAACAAGAGTTTGTAAAAACATTTCCATAAAGACATTTGTACCCTTCACTAAAAAGCATGCATGCATTCGAAAACCATTTAACCAAATGGAAACCATATGTGGGAACTAAGCCCAAATCAGAAATAAACCAAGGTCGAAAGGACCACCATGAAATCGACCATACGGGCCACTGCCCAAATCCATAAGGAAACCAATAAGGGACTCAGCCCATAACCATAACCATACTGAAACCAAAGACACGAGCCACTGCTCAAATCCTGTGCACACCTGTGCACACCACATATCAAAGAATCGTAAAGATTCAACCATACGGGCCACTGCCCAAAACCATACGGGACTCAGCCCAAAACCATCATGAAACCAAGTACACGAGCTACCGCTCAAATCCTGTGTAACCACACATCACATATCATAATCCATATATATACATATAAGTCACACAACCAAGCCTGTCACGGTATCCAAAGCTACGCGCGTGCTACTAGGGTCTCAATCCGAGTCTTCTCAAAGTCAAGGTCAATGTCCGCAGACCACTGATCCTACTCGAGGTATAGTAACCATAGCCTTCTTGAGAGTAAGGAACACAACTGGGGGGTGACTCTACTCAGTCGGTGCTCCGTGACTACTCCGGGGTCTACCCAGGCCAACGACCCTCCCTGGAGGAGATAATAGGAGTAAAGGAAGGTATATGCACATATATATATATATATATACATAATACAAATATCCATGCTCGGTTCCCCTGAACCGTCATGATCCATAGCATCCATGCCATCCATATATATATATATATATATAGAAAACATCCTCCATACACTGTTCCCATAAACCGTGATGTACCACCATAACATAACTAGGGTTCATGCCAGTTCCCATAAACCATCATGTACCATAATAACATAACCAGGGTTCATGCCGGTTCCCATAACCCGTCATGAACCATGATACCATAACAAGGGTTCATGCTGGTTCCCATAAACCGTCATGTACCATAATAACATAACCAGGGTTCATGCCGGTCCCCATAATCCGTCATGAACCATGATACCATAATAAGGGGTCATGCCGGTTCCCATAAACCGTCATGAACCGGGAAATCCATTTAAGGTTCCCTGACCTGAAATCAAAATCGTAAAGTAACCTAGGTCTCGTGCCCGAACATAGGACATCAGCTGAGCACCGTACCCGATATCTGAGGTCATATGCCCGAGACAAAACCAAATGGATCTCATACCCGAGTTTATCCTTTTTGGAAATCCAAATCCAAATCATTTAAACCATAAAGAAATACAGACCCGTATAGAAACCGTATAGGGCCGAAACCTCGAAATACGTGCCCATACGTAACCACAACCAAATGCACCCATGGCATTGCCAAACATGCATTAAAACATATAATAAACATTTATGCATGCACCAATTTAGAAAACAAGGTCCACTCACAGACCGTCCGAGCTGCAGCATCAATTTGAGTGCCATACGGCTCTCCTGAGCCAATCACTATCACCGGGACTCCCGAACCTGTCCAAATCATAATATAAGGTTAATAACTACTTAATTAACCTCCTACCAATGCCCCGTAATTTTCCGATATTTTTAACTATTTTTAATCCGACCCTAAACCTTCAGACACCCCGAAACCTATCGAAACGATGTCCGAATGACACGAAACTAGTCTCAAAATGTTCGTTATATCGAATAGATGACTTCACGTGTTGAACACTTCCCCAAATTATGGGCCACGTGCCCTCACGCACCCTAAGAAGACACCAATGCACTGTTCATCGTCTTCTCCAAGAGATGAACCGGTTTTACTGTGCTGAACCGGTTTTCTCTGGTTCTTAGACCGGTCCAGGGTCCATTTTAGGTCCATTTCATCTCTTTTTAATCCTTAAATGTTCCTAATCCTATTTCCTATCATTTTGGACATTAAAACCCGAGCAACAACCACCAAAACCGTGCCTTCAAGCTTGGCTATGGCGGAGGTGTTTTACTCCGCCGCTCACGGCCCTTCCCGGCCATCCTAACCCCAAAACTAATCCTATTCAACTCCTAGAGTCCCCAGAAATATTTCCAATCCTTAGAATTAGCTAAAAACCTACAAAACCGAAACTTGGATTTTTGAATATTTTACCTTACGATTTGGCCTCCCCGCCGTGGCCACCGCCGTAGGCCACCGTCCTCTGTCCCAGTCCTTCATCATCTCAGCCCTTCCTCACTTCCTCACACTCACTCACGGGCTCACAAGAGGAAGGTGGTGGGGTGTGGTTTGTGTGTTTGATGAAAAATGAAGAAATGGTGATAATGGATGGTTTCAGGTTGAATGAAGAAGGAAGAAATGAAATGTGATGAAGAAGATGTTGTCTGATGAGAGAGGGAATGATGGATGGTGAAGATTTAAAGATTAATGGGTAATGGATGGTTAAGATTTAAAGTTGTTAGGATTAATTATATAATAATAATTATAATCTTAATTAATTAGTTAGATCCACAAATTGGGGGATGTGACCAATGGGATGAGTGACACTTGTCACTCATCCATAGGTCCACTTAAAATATCTTGGCCAATCAGATTATGCCCAATCATCATCGCCTCGAAGTACGTGTATAGTGAAACCGAACTTCCGTGACCTATAACTTCCCCGTTCGAAATTCGATTTCCGCGTGCCGCCTGTCTACGGATTCGTAACGTCCCGATCTACGTAACGGTCCTCGGCCCTCGACCATCGGACCTCCCGGTTCAAAAGTCAACATTTGGCCCCTTTTAACCAAAATTACCAAATTGCCCCTAAACTTCCGAACGTCATAACTTCTTACTCGAATGTTAGAATTGAACGTGCCACCTGTCTATGAACTCGTGACGTCCTAAACTACGTCACGGTCATTGGTCAAAGTCCATTTGACCACCCGAATGAAAAGTCAACATTTTACCCACGACTAGGGGCAAAACGATCATTTTGCATCGTTCGTCCGATTTCGCCTAACTAATCACGGATTAACCTCACTAATCGTGATTAGTCACTAATCTAATCCTGGAATTTGGGACGGGTCGTTACATCATATTTATAAATCTGTCCACTCATAGACCGTCCAAACTGCGCTCTCAAATCTCGCGCCGTAAGCCACTCTGAGGCTAATCCAACGTCTCCGGAACATCCAGGCCTATCCAAACCGTACCCAAGGGTCATTAACCATCCAAATTAATAAGTCTAAACTAGAAACCCTCAAAACTCCCGGAACAGTAAGCTTTTCCCGAACACACTTCTCGAGGCTAAAAACCTCCAAATAACCTATCAATTGAACTCTGATCGACCTGAAACCACCACCATTGGATTCAAATCGTCGAAATCTTTCGAACAAGACTGATTTGACCATGAAACTCGTGCCCAAACGCCCCCACGCGCTGGTCAAAGTCTAGTCCATGATGGTCAACGCTGACGTCAGCCTGACAGGTCTAACACCTAACAGCTCTGAAAACCTGCCACGTGGCAAACCCTGATTGGTGTCACATGTCACCTTCTGACATTACCACGTCACGTGATGACATCACCTATTGACGTCATCACTGCCACGTGTCACTGACACGTCAGCTCTAACAATCTGACAATTGTTTGACAACTTACCACGTGGTACCACCCCACTGGTCCACGTGGTTTGACAATACTGACGTGGACTGCCACATCAGCTCTGACAGGTCCTGACACACTGTCATGTGACACCACTCCACTGGTCCATGTGGTCTGACATGGCTGACGTGGACCTGCCACATTAGCTGCCACTTAGCCTAACAATTCCTGACATCTCTCCACATGGCACCAACCATCCTCTACCATGTAGACTAACACGTCATCATCGTCAACTTCTTGCGCGTCGACATGGATCACTATAACGGGTCATTCGACCCGTGACCTTGACTAGGTCGTATCTCCACCGTCTAGCCACCAAAACGTGCCATTTTTATCTCAAACAACTCGTCTACTTCCTAGAAAGCTACGACCTCAAAACTAGAAGAAAAGGCCTAAATCTCACCTGTCAAACTCGAACTCCCATGGCCAAACTGTAATCGTGCTTCTATGCCTGTCCAGGGGTCCTCCGCCTTCCGTTCTTGTCCCTACAGGTTCATATAAGCTCGACAAAGACGACCATGGCATCAGAATGAGCCCTAAACGTATAGAAGCCAAAATCCAATTTTTACAAACCTACGAGTTTTAGCTATTTTTCACAATCCGTCGTGGCTTAGCCATCCACCGCCGTCTCCCTCAGTCTCTTCGTCTCTCAACCACCCTCTCAGCCCCTCTCAAGCAGCAGCAAATCAGTGAAGATGATGATTGAAGGTTTGGGGTGGGTTTCAGGTGTTTGTACAAAATGAAGGGAATGGGAGCAGATGCATGTATGTGTGGGTTTGGGCCAATAGGATGAGTGACACTTGTCACTTATCCATTGGTCCAGGCCAGATAATTTGGGTCCTATTTAAAAGCAGCCAAGTCAACCGTCTCGTAATATGTGCAACCATGAATAGTATGAAAAACAATTCTAGACCCGTACCTTTCCCATACGATGTCCGTTTTCGATGTGTCGCCTTTCTACAGACTCATATCGTCTCAATCTACATAATCGACCTCCGTCCATGTGCCAATGACCTCCCGGGTCAAAAGTCAAATTTTTCACCCGTTCAGGGGAAAAATCGTAAGTTCACCCCGATCGTCCGACAATCCTCGACTAATTCCCGATTAGTCTCGGTAATCCTCAGTTAATTCTCGATAATTCCTATAAATTCAGTCTACGCTGTTACAGGAAACATCATCTTGCTATGATGGATTCAATCCCCACATGCAAGATGAACCACTCTCCACATGCTAGATAAACCAATCCTCACATGCTCGATAAACCACTTCCCACATGCTGGAAATGCTCCCTACTAAATGGATGACTAGCTCTCCAACTATCCTCTATTGAATGGATGATATGCTTCCCAAACCTCGTGTTTTGATTGGACAATGCACTATCCACTTTCATATACGAAAAGAGATGGCCTAGTTACCCCTTAATTTTATTTTCATATCCACTCATGATTCTTCGACGAGCTCAGAATTTTGTAAAGTGTTATCCATGCCCTAGATGCCAATCGTGGTGCACAGTGCGTGTGGTACGCAACTCCCCTATGAGCAAAACAACTTGGTAGTATAAAACACACCCACTAGCCCCATCATGCTTTACCACATGAAACACTATATTGCTTCTTTATCGACTCAGCTCTAGTGAGCAATACCCTATATCAAGTTTTTGCATATTAACACTTGGCATTTTTTCTAATACATTATTTGCAACTAGTTATTTCTTACTTGTTACTTGGTTTATTATTCAATAAATCCTGGTTGGCTTAGCTTTACAGGTACACATACTAATTGCCTTATTTGTAGCTTAGGTACGACTCCTACAAAATCAAACATTTAACAATCACATATGGGTCATATCAAATCCAAAACAAGCAACACTACTAAGTTTAAATTAAAATGCCTTAAAAAGGCACACACAAATAGGAAAAATGCTAAGTTTTACCGAGTACTAACTTACCCAACAGGTCAACCAGACCCATCATTTTTGCATATTCATCTTGTTCACGGATATGGCTAAGCGCCCAAGGTAGGTACCTACTATCAACAAGGGGAGTACCTAGTGCAAACTATAAGACTCGTGAACTTGGAAAGTAAGAATGGTTAGCAAAACTCGTGAGCTTAGGAAGCAAGAACGGTGAACAAGATCCGTGAGTTTGGAAAGTAAGACTTGTGAACAATCCACATCGCTCGGGGAGGGAAATGTAAAGTGTCATATATGTGTGGGCACGTATCTATCTAGCACGAGACCTTTTGGGAGCTCACTGACTTTGGATTCATTGGGAACTCCAAAGTTAAGCAAGTTTGGACTGGAGTTATCCCAAAATGGGTGACCTACTGGCAAGTTGCGCATGACTTCCCAGAAATAAAACTGTGATCACATGACCAAAAACAGACAATATCGTGCTACGGAGTCTGGTCATGACACAAACTATTACTCTATGGCCACCTGCTCTTTTACGGGTTATCAGAAATTCCACCTGTACTTTAACTCCACTAGTACTTTCAGCATATATAAATGGGAAGACCCGATCTCCCCTAACCATGGCTTTGATCACAACTGTCTGGAAGTGTACACTCCTCACTTGGTACCATGGCCACCTTGACTGCCTACACTTTCTTTCAATGTGGAGAACTACTAAACTTGAACACTTGTACTAGAATAGTGGTACCATATAGCTAGAGAGCCGATCAACCTACCTGCTTGGTGTCACACCCACCATCAGTCTTCTCACTAGTGTTATCCAATGGTTATGCCTTATGGGTACCACCTAGCACTTCCTTCAGTGTGGAGCTACTGGAATCTTGGATATCCTGAGTGCCTTCCCTGGGCACCACTAGAACCAAATAGCCCTTCTACACGTCTGGTACTATCATCTCGGTGCATCTCGGCCCCTGTTTCATCTCCTAGCTCTCCTCATCATCTATCTCTGCCATCTCCAAGACAAATAAGTGGTAACTCTAATGGCCTTTTCATAATCCTTAGCACCATGTCAATGATACCATCCACCCTAGCTTAGTAGGGATTGCACTCTAGCAGCTGCTCTGCATGAACCTACCACCCTTCAAATTTTTACCTAGATTCTCGACTAATGCGTCACTACTGCCTATGGCACTAGTACTTTTCTTCCAGTTCCATCTTTTGTCATAGCATAACCAATACCACACAACACGTCCTCCAAAATGGACTCACCTACCTCCACCTTCTGGATGTCTTCTTATGGTAACACTTCATATCGTTGCCCTAACTACACATCAGGGTACACCTCCTTAGTTCCACTGCTACAACATAGGAGATGGTCATCTTATATTCATGATAATTTTTTATAATCTTCTATGGTCCATCAGGGCTCCCATTAATCCAAATTTGTGTCACTTGGTCTACACCCCTTTAAATTCCACCCATATCTCAACTATCTTTTGAAGATCGCACACTCATCTCTCACTTTGCCTAACTCTAACTCACAATATTTCACCATGATATAGGCAGACGTGGATGTCCTAAAGATCACCTACACTAATCACAAGGGATCAAAAAGTATAAACGTGGTACTGCATACACTTATAAAGGAACATGCAACAACACTACACCATACCTTTAATCGGTCCTTGAGCACATGCTTACTAATGACCAAGAAATTTTCCGCCATTAAGGCCTCAGTGGTACACTAGCCCATATGGTACCATCAGCAACAACGTTACTCAACTTTGGGGTACTAGATTAAAACATCATGGAGGAAGCCCCGCCGTGTTTAGACAAGGGCAGTGCACACAGTGCCGACCTCTAGCACCTAACTTGCTGATAGCACCACATTTGGGAAATCAACTACAACGTGGAAAAACATAGCTAAATTTTCAAATACAATCTAATTATACATTTTTTCAAGTGATAACAGAATGCCTCATCTACCAATCCACATTTCCTTGGCGTATGGTACCACTATTCCAAGTACCACCTCCTAATTTCGAATCTTCATCTCTACAATATGAATGAGCTTTGGGGAGCGAGAGGAGAGAAAGTGAGAGAAGGGGGGTGTGGGGTACCCTAGCCCTATGCTACCACTTCCACATTCCTATCACCTCTTCCTATGTGTTGCACTTCACCTGACAGGACCCATCCCGACTACCCTTTGGTAATCGTGCAGGTCCTGCTCCCGTCTGACAAGTACACGACAATATACCAAACAAAGGATAAAGAAACATATATACTGTAATTAAACCAGTCCAACCAGTTAACAGTAAATACAAAGCAGTCATGACAATACAATATGTTACAATAACAAAAAGAATCTACTCTGATAAAACAAGAGTAAATGGCAGCGGATATGATATGCCCATCTTCATAGACTAGCCCCGATAACTATGCAACTGGCCTAGAGGGCCAGTAAAACATCAAAAGCATAAGTGGACAAAAATAAATAAGTTATAAACTCAATTTTCGAAATCAATAGTTTACCCCTCCGTTTTATAAAGCATGCATGCATAATCAGTAAAACCATTTCTTTTAAGTAAAACAGTATATAAGAAACTCATGGACGCAAGCAATATTTAAAAGCATTTTTTTACTCATTCTCATGCCAAATTCAAGTCTCAATCTCATTATATAACATGTCACGATATCCGTGCATGCGCGCCAACAAGCTCTAGGACAACTCACGTTCGGGCACGTCGCCTTGAATACCTAACGGCCGACGTTCATATCATTGTGAACTAGTCAACGACCGATATCATATATCAGCACCTCTAAGCCGAGCCTCCCATGGCTTCTCATCACAGGCGGTGCATCGTGACCTCTCTAGGGGGGGACACATTGCATCTCGGAGGCGAGCAATCATACCATACATACAATCTCAATACTCACAAAGAATAGTCACAATGAAAATGATGGAAACACATTACAAAAACAGTTGTATTTACAAATCCAAATAATTGTTTTGCATAGGGTCTCAGCCCAAAACATAGTTTCCATAATATCGTAAAACAGCGTCCAGTATTCATTTCACCAAATCATGCTCAAATCATTGCATAAACATTTAATCAATTTATCATTCTAAATAATATGAAAACTTGCATTTCAAATCATGCTCGTAAGACCAATAAAACATTTATGCATGCATCATTTCAAAAGTCAAAATCCACTTACACTCGGTCCAAGCCGCTAGCTCAACCTTCAGCTGGACGTCCCTCAGAAGTCTCGTGATCATTTCTGCCTGTCAAACACAATGAGTAATGGTCACTAGACCTATACAATACCTTAGGATAGAAAACCCTAACCACCAAAACAGTAAACGCAACCCGGACCCACAACCCGAGGCCAAAACCCGTCCAAACTCCACTTAGGCGACGTCTGATAGACCTAAAACCACCACCATAGGCGACGTTTGATAGACCTGAAATCACCACCATTGGATTTAGATCGTCGAAACCTTTCAAATAAGAATAGTTTAACCTTGAAATTTGTGCCCACGTGCCCTCACACGTCGGTCAAAGTTTGATCAACCGCGGTCAATGACGGTCAACGCTGGCCAATGCTTATGTCACTATTGATAGGTCTGACAGCCCCTGATAGCCTGCCACGTCAGCCCTGACATCTCTTACCTCCTTCCACATGGTACCAACCCTAGCCTACCACGTGGTCTGACAGGATGACGTGGACTGCCACGTCACCCTAATAACCTCTGACACAGTGCCATATGGCACCACCTCACTAGTCCACATGATCTGACATTGCTGGCGTGGCACTACCACGTCGATGCTGAATGGACCTGATAAGCTGCCACGTGGTACCACCTGATTTGCCATGTGGCCTAACAAAAAGGACGTGGCATGCCACATCATAGTCTCCTACCTTCAGAGGGATCGACCCGCGATCTCGACCCAGCCATATATTCCTCAAATCTCACTCTTTTCACTCCATTCTTTCACCTACATGATCGTCTCTCGCCCAAGAACGGATCTATAACCTTGAAATTCTTTAGAAAAACAACAAATCTCACATGTCAAGCTTGATCCGTTTCAGCTTAACTTCAAACCCGTCTCCTGGCTAGTTCAGTGGTCTGTTTTGCTTCCTACAAACTCGTACGAGTGCCAGAAACATAACCCAGGCCTTAGTTCGTGTTACAAAGGCTTAAAACCTAACAACCAAAAATCAAGACCCATGAATTACCTTTCTGAGTTTTCCAGCCACCATACGTGGTTGTCCTGGCCGTCTTTGGCCTCCTCTTCATCTTAGTCCAGTCTTTTACTTTCTCTTTCACTGAGGTAACATAGAGAACATAGGAAGGGAGTTTGGGATGGTTTCGGTCGAATGAGGGGAAATGGCAGGGGGGATGCACTTAGTGCATGTTTGTGGGAAGTAGGTCCAATGGGATGAGTGACAAGTGTCACTCACCCATTGGTTCTGCTTGAGATATTTCAGAGCCCAATCAAATCAATTCAAGTTAATCTCGATTTTTCGTAAAAACGTTCCAGACCCGTAAAACCTTCGTCTATTATCCGAATTCGGTATGCCGCCCGTCTACGTAATCGTGAACTCCCGATCTACGTAATGGGTCTTTGTCAAATTCCAAATAATCTCTCGAGTCAAAAGTCAATGTTTTCCCTTTGCAAGGGAAAAATGATCATTTTACTACCGAATTTCCGATTTTACATTGCCTTGAAAATCTGGATTGATACATCACCCCTGCTACTAATATGTCCAATGGTTACATAGGGTCCACCTTGTGCAGTTTCTTCTATCACTCTCATCAGAGCAATGACTGGCTCTAGTTATCCTCATCTATATAGTCTTCGATATATCTCCCGAAAAGTTACCATATACAAAACCATATAGATATACCTTATCATCACTTATGGACCCCATTGCCCTCTATATTTCTCCATGCATAGTTGAGGGGACTAGCTACATTCAATGGCGAATGTTACCTCTATAACAACCCAAATTCAAACATCAAATTCGACTAGGCAGTTTAGGGGACTGAGGGACTTACTTGCCTCTAGTAGCACCTAAGAAGTGTTAATAGGATCAAATGCGCTAACTCAATACCAGATTCAGCTTGCAAGCAGCCGAAGATTCAACACTCCATTCAAAGCTCGACTCTCGATTAGGGAGTTAAAGGACTCTTGTTGATAGCAATCATAAGTTGAGCCAAATTTGGAACAGTACCCAATGTTTTAAATGGCGGGCTAGGGGGTTGTCTATTAGGCACTATGTGGGGCTGAGCTGTCTCTAATAATGGCTCAATGGTAGCAAAATGCGGTAAGTGAAGAGCCCAACTTTGAATTTGAGACTAACCTAGTTTTGAAGAACCCGACATCACCATCACACATTTGCACCACCTTTAGGGACATCATGAGTTCGTGACATTGTCTTCATCAGCATCGCCATCAACATCGTCTTGTTCCTAGTCTTGCCTTCATCACCATCGTCTTTATCGCCATCGTCTTTTTCCTAGCATCTTCGATCTCTTTGGGTTTTGGGAGAGAGGGAGTGAATAGAGAAGAGGGAGAGAAAGAGAACAAAGATGAGGGAGAGGCCTCTTTAATCTCTAGAAGTATACTATTATACTATTATCGTTACGGTTATTATTGGGTATGGGACTTATGGACGGGCAAATTAGGTTTAGACATTTTTTTTTGGGTTTGGGTTTTGATTATTATTATGGGATTGGCCTCTTCTGTCTCTAGTATTATACTATTATAATTATAATAATAATATTATTATTATATTATTTTTTAGAGGTTGTGTTTGTTTGGGATTGGGTTTTTTTAATCTTTACTCTTTATTCAATCTCTCATTATTCAGCCATCGGTACCACACTCACCAGGGTAACATTCGACCACTGACTAAGGTAGTGCTTGGCTAATGGAACCATGCCGTCACAGAAAGGCCTTGACACATTTCCAACCACAAAATTAAGGCATGGATACTTATCACATTCTCTAAGGTGTAAAAGGTTCCTTTCTCCTCGGGACCATATAAGGGGACTTGGGGCAGAAGACTCTAACTTCCAAGATCTTAGATGTTAGCCTAGGGACAAGTGTCACTCATCAGTTGCTTCTCCTCAGTGGCATAGAGTCCTAGCCATGTGGTATCAATGTCCTGCGACCAGTACAAGTCTGCCCCACGGTTGGTACCACTGTCCTGCAACTGATACCACTGCTCGGACAGAAGAAGTAGCACTCATTTTCCTTCCATATAAATATTATTCTACTTCCATATTATATGGCCAACTTCAAGTAAGCATAAAAATTATGCCAAAACATTTTCTCTCGCTAAACATATATTATCTGCCTTCTCTCTAAACACATATTTTTTGTCTTCTCTCTAAACACATACTTAGGTATTGGAGATCAAGTGGCTACCGCCACACTAACCTCCCGCCACACCAACCTTCCAAGCTTGATATTCCATTTCTTTCTCCTTGTCTTATTTCCCCATAGGTACTTCTATATAAGGTGAAGACGGACTAATTCATATGGGAGATCTTGAAGACGTATTACCCAAGCCATCTTCCACTGTTATGGGAGGAGATCTAATCGCCTTGTTCACCGAACTTAGGAGCTGTTGTATACCAAAGTGATTTTGGAGTTGTCGAGTTTGACCCACTCGTTGTACCTGTTGGCCTTGGCGAGTGGGGCCTGTGCTTCGCATACTATGCAAGACAGAGGCCACCATCAATGGTAAGCCATTAGTGGTCCACTACCACAATGTCGTGATCTGATCACGACCGTGCACCGCCAAGGCTTTTAGAGAAAATGGCCTATTAACTTTGTGTAATTTATTAACTTTGTGTAATTTCAACGAGAAAAAAGAATGTCAAAGTGTTGAAAGAAAGAAAAAAATTACATTCCAAAAGGCTTTGGACTCGAGTGTTTTCAAAGTCTTCAACGTGGTCTTCAAGGAGAGAAAAAAAAAATCAAAATGTTGATCGAAAGAAGAAAAAAAAAATTCCAAGAGACTTTAGACCCCGGGTGTCTTCAAAGTCTTCAGCACACTATGTTGGGATTTCTATCTTCATTTTCCCATATCCATGTTGAGATTTCTATATATTTTCATTTTTGCATGACCATACGAATACAATAACACTTGATGCCATTGAAAGCAAAGGCCTCAAGACCTTAAAAAAAACACACACACACAGCCATGAGATACCTAGCTTATGAAAAGGTATGCTTTCTAGCTTATTGCCTAAACATTGCTTTTGCTTCTGCTGCTGCTACTTCTGCTGAATTAGATGCTCTTCTCAAATGGAAATCCAGCTTCCAAAATCAAACCCACCTTAATCTATCCTCATGGACCTATGTTTTGGGCACTCGAAAACCTAATCCAACTGCATACCCATGTAATATTTGGACTGGTATTTCATGCAACAGAGCTGGCAGTGTCACCAGAATAAACCTTACCAATTTTGGTTTACAAGGTACACTTACTGAATTTCCATTCTCGTCCTTACATAGTCTTGTGTATCTTGATCTTAGCAAGAACAAATTTTTTGATATTATCCCACCCAAAATCAGCTCCCTCTCAAAACTCATCTATCTTGATCTTTCAGATAATAAGTTATCAGGAATAATCCCTCCAGAAGTTGGTCTCCTAATAAATCTTCAGAATCTTTCCCTAAATACAAACAAGTTAAATGGTTCAATTCCTCAAGAAATAGGCCAACTTAAGTCTCTTGTTGTTCTAAATCTCATGGAGAATAAACTCAATGGACCTCTTCCCATGTCATTTGGTAATTTGAGCAGATTAAAATATCTACAACTACGTGATAACCGGCTCTCTGGCTCCATTCCTCGAGTGATTGAAAATCTCATGAACTTGGTTTCATTAAGACTTGCCAGAAACATTTTCACTGGTCATTTGCCTCAGAACCTTTGCAAAAATGGGGTGCTAGAAAATTTCACTGTGAATGGAAATCGTGTCACAGGTCGAATTCCCAATAGCTTGAGAGACTGCAAAACATTGTACAGATTCCGCCTTGATGGAAACCAGCTCACTGGAAATATATCCGAAGACTTTGGTGTTTATCCGAACTTGGATTTTGTAAATTTAAGCAACAATTTATTTTTTGGCGAACTTTCACATAAATGGGGCAGGTCTCTGCAGCTGACAAATCTTGAGATTGCAGGGAACAATGTTACTGGTTCCATTCCACCTGAGATTGGACACTTGTCTCAACTTCATTTGCTCAACCTTTCTTCGAATCGATTAGTTGGGAAGATCCCTGGGGAATTTGGAAGGCTGACTTCGTTGGTGAAACTTATATTGAATGACAATCAACTTTCGGGTGCGATACCTAAGGAACTCGGATCCCTGCATGAGCTTGAGTTTCTTGACCTGTCCACTAACAAGCTTCACCTCTCGATTCCAAGCAGCCTTGGGAACTTCGTGAAAATGCACCAAATGAATTTAAGTAACAACAATTTGAGCCATGGAATCCCGAGTCAGTTGGGTAGCTTAGCCCATCTGTCTCTGCTAGATTTGAGTCATAACTCTCTTGATGAAGAGATACCAACTGAGTTTAGAAATTTGGTTAGCTTGGTGACACTAAATCTCTCCCACAATAACCTCTCTGGTGTCATGGCAAAGAGTTTTGAGGAGCTTCATGGCTTGGAGTTTGTCGACATATCACACAATCAATTAAGGGGTCAGATTCCAAGCAACAAAGCATTTCAAGAGGCTCCGGTCGAAGCATTTCAAGGGAACAGTGGTTTGTGTGGTAATGTTACAAGCATCAAGCCCTGCATTTTCAGTCCCGGCAAAAAGAAACAAAACTCAAAAACTGATCTAAAAGCTGTGTACTACTTGATCCTGCTTCCTGTGTTGGGATCATGTATAGTTCTCTTCTCTGGAGGTTTCATAATCCGACGAAGAAAAAGGAAATTCCAACAAGAAGAACAAAGTGAGATTCACCCGAAAGAGTTCAGATTGCGGGCAATTTCAATCTTTCATGGGAAAGTACTGTATGAGGAGATCATAAAAGCAACAGAGGATTTCAACACAGAATATTGTATTGGGAGAGGGGCTGTTGGAACTGTTTACAAAGCACGGCTGCCTTCAGAGGATTTTGTGGCTGTAAAGAAACTCCACATTCCATGTGATAGTGATCAAAAAGAGTTTTTGAGTGAGGTGAGGGCATTAACTGAGATACGCCATCGAGACATTGTGAAGCTTTATGGTTTCTGTTCACATTCGCGACACTCATTTCTGGTTTATGAGTACCTTGAGAAAGGTAGCTTGTTTTGTGTCTTGGCAAATGATGAGAAGGCCAAGGAATTGGATTGGAGTAAAAGGTTGAATATCGTTAAAGGTGTGGCTCATGGTTTATCCTACATGCATTCTGATGTATCTCCGCCAATTGTTCATCGTGACATCTCAAGCAAGAACATCTTGCTAGATGTTGAATTTGAGGCTCGGATTTCAGACTTTGGAACGGCGAAGATTCTTGATTTTGAGTCATCTAACTGGACTGCTGTTGCTGGCACAATTGGATACATAGCACCAGGTAATATATACTGTATACTTTATTAATCTATTCTTGAAATTAAACTCAACTTGTTACATTGTAAAACTGTCAGTCTCAGTAACACTTTCGAATAAAAATGCATGTGACATAATTCGGATTTGCATTTACTCTTTTTGGTAGAGCTTGCTTACACATTGAAGGTGACAGAGAAATGCGACGTCTATAGTTATGGAGTGTTGGCACTTGAAATTATCAAAGGAAAGTATCCAAGCAATCTTGCAGGATATTCTTTCGTGTCAAAGGAAATTGGGGCCTGCAAATTTTTAGGGGATGTGCTCGACGATCGGCTTGCACATCCCACGGGTAAAATTCTGGACGAAGTTGTTACAATCTTGAAGATTGCAGCTGCATGCTTACATAAAAACCCAGATTTCAGGCCTACTATGCATGACATTTCTTATAACTGTACAAATCTTCCATAAATAAAACACATACTAGAAGGAAGCAACTAACTAAGAATGGAAATTGGAGGAAAAAGTGGAGTCTGGTGGAAGTGACACAGGAAGGGTACGAGAGCTGCGACACAAATAAGGCAATTAAAGGCCACCTGCTGGTGGTAGATTTGGAGTAAACCCCCACCCCCTTCTCCTCTCTCGCCATTCTCTTCACCCTCTCTTCCCTCTAACCCCTTATCCCCTCCTCTTATGACTAGAGTTTTCTCGTCCCCTCATTATTTCCGCCGTCCTTTGTGTCAGAGCTTTCCGCCGTCCTTTGTGTTAGAACTTGGTGTTGGTGACGCAGACCGATGCTCCTTGTAGATCGATGGAGCTCAGCAATTTTCCATCTCGGCGCTTATTGCCATTTGCCTAGTCCTTGTGGTTGCATTGGGTTTTTTTCCTCTTCCTCTCGGTTTTCTTCATTCCAACCTTTTCCCTTTCAATACGTCCCACTCCTATCATTTCAGTCTTCATCGTGTTCTAGCCTCCATCCTCACCTTTCATCTCCCCCAAATCAACCACCTATGGTCTATGTTGGTTTCTCTCTTGGCTACTCCATTGAATCATGTCACTACAAATTTCTTCCTTATGATGTTCCCCACTTCATTTCCTTTGATTTGGGCAATTATGTTGAGTAATTTGTTGGTTATTTTTTACCTAGCTGATCGCTTGAGTATGATGATCATTGGTGACATTGTGCCTACAATCCATGCTCTACTGATCGATCTCTTTGGTTCCATAATGTGTTATACTTTGTTGTGGTGGCTTGTCGCTCAGAGGAGACAACTGGTGGAGACTTCTATTGTTTCTAGGGTTATTTTGGTTTATCATGTCGTGAACTTTTATTTTGGACTACTATATTTTGGGCTCTTTTGTTTGTTTTTCAATCTTATGCAATTTAGTAGTTTATGTGTAATACTTTGTGTCAGGACCCGTCCTCAATCCCCCAGGGATTAACGAGGAACGCTCCTGATCCCGTCTGACACGGAGTGTCAGACAAGGGAAATTTCCAACCTTTGCCCTCCCGGGCTATCAGAGTACGCCATGATCCGGAGGAGGCATGTGATATCTCGGTCTCTGCTACAGTCCACACCGTATCCAACCTGAAGGGTATTAAAAACAGAAAGACTGTGAGTGGAAAAAAATAAAGAGTTTATAAAAACATATTTCATAAAGACCTTTATACCCTTCACTAAAAAGCATGCATGCATAGTAAAACCATTTATCCAATCACATATGTTTAAACAACCATATTTAGGGTCACAGCCCCAAGTTAAGTAAATACAAGTCACACGGGCTCCTGCCCAAAACCATTTACAGAAAACCAGAACATAGTGAACATATGTGGGATCTTAACCCAAATCCATTTATCATCATAAAACACAATTTCCCAAACCAATTGAAATCATGTTTATCCATTATATTTCATATCCAAGAACCTGTCACGGTAAAATAGAACTACGCGCGTGCTAACCGGGGTCTCAAACCCAAGTCTCTCCAGGGTCCACCCAGGTCAATGTTCGTAGATCAATGACCCTCCCTAGAGGTAACGAACCATGCCCATTTTGAGAGTAAGGAACCCAACTGGGGGGCGACTTCACTCAGTCAGTGCTCCGTGACTACTCGGGGGTCCACCCAGGCCAACGACCCTCCCCGGAGGAGACAATCATATATAAAGGATGGCATATGAAAAACCGTTTGAAATCATTCTTTAAACCTTTCAAGGATTCATGCCCGGCCCCCATAAGCCGTCATGAACCATAAAATCCTTTCCAAGGGTTCATGCCGGTTCCCATAAACCGTCATGAACCATAAAAACCATTTGTAACACATAGCTGGGCCCTAGGCCCGAATCCACATACAAACTGGACCTCCGGTCCGAATCGTAAACCAACTGGGCCTCCGGCCCGATGCCTTGTTAAATCAAATGGACCTCAAGTCCGAGAGTTCGTAAATCAACTGGGTTTCGAACCCGAGTTTACCTTTTCAAATCCAAAACCATTTCATGAAATCATATCCAAAACCATAAGTACGGAAAATCAGAGTAAAACTGGAAAACCTCGATTTACGTGCAAACACGTAAATCACCTCGTAAAGCGTAAAACCATATAATTCACCCATATCCAAATCAAAATCATAGAATCACATTCATAATCCACATAAAACATTTATTCATGCATCACAGTTTAGAAATCAAGGTCCACTCACAGACCGTCCTATGTTGCCGCCTCGGTTTGTGTGCCGTAAGCGTCACAGGGAAATTCATCGTCACGGGGACTCCCAAACCTATCCAAATCGTAATAGAAGGTTACTAACTACTTAATTAACCTCTCACTAAAGCCCCGTAATTTTTTGGTATTTTTAACTATTTTAAATCCCGATCCGAAACCTTCCAATGCCCCGAACATTATCGAAACGGTGTCCGATCGACACGAAATCAGTCCCAAAATATTCGTTACATCGAATAGAAGATTTCGTATGTTGAAGACTTCCCAAAAATGTGAGGCACGCGCCCCCACGCACCCAGAGAAGTCACCTGCGCCTGAGATCACGCGCCGCACTGTAGTCTTCAACCCGCAGTGAACCGGTTCTCTGGTTCCTAGATCGGTCTGAACCGGCGTGACCGCTTTGATGGTTTTCCCCCTTTTTTTTGGTCCGATTCAAGCCCTAATTAATCCTATAATTCCTATTTCTTCATTCCCTATCATTTCTAATCATTAAAACGAAGCAAAACCACATAAAACCCATGGTTCCATTTTGAACCTCAAGGTCCATTTTTTTCCCGATCAGCCTCCACGGCGTCTCAGCCGTTAAACCCATTAAAAACCTTCATATCAAGTCTCTAGTAATCTAAATAACCCTATCCAAACGTCCAAAACAACCCATAATGCATAAATCGACAAATAGAGGAAAATGGGTTAACCGATTACCTTCTCGGTTTTTCTCCTCCACGCCGTCGTCCACGGCGGTTCTGGCCGTCCAGCAGCCGTCCTCAGTCTCTCACAACACTCTCTGGTCTCTCAGATGATCATAAGGGGTGAAGGTTTGGGATTTTGGGTGAAATGAGATCGGGTGGGTTTGTTTGGATGAATGGAAAACAAATGAAGATGATCGATGCATGTATGTGAAGGAATGGCCAGTGGATGGGTGACACCTGTCACTCATCCATTGGGCAGGGATTAAATATCTAGGGCCCACTATAATCCAAAAGTCACTTGTCTCGTAATTCGTGCAATAGTTACCCGAAACTTCCTTGAACCGTAACTTCGTCGTCGAACGTCCGAATTCAACGTGCCGCCTGTCTATGGATTCATATCATCCCGATCTACGTAACGGTCCTCGGCCCTCGGCCATCGGACATCCTGGTCCAAAAGTCAATATTTTCCCCTTTTTAATCAAAATTACCAAAATTCCCTTAAGCTTCTGAACGTCATAACTTCTTCCTCGAATGTCGGAATTGAACGTGCCACCTGTCTATGAACTCGTGACGTCCTAAGCTACGTCACGGTCATCAGTCAAAGTCCATTTGACCGCCAGAATGAAAAGTCAACATTTTGCCCATGCCCAATGGCAAAACGGTCGTTTTGCATCGTTTGTCCGATTTCGCCCACTAATCATGGATTAACCTCACTAATCGAATTCGGGACGGGTCGTTACACTTTGAGTTAAGTTTTAACATTTAGGGTCTTCCGTACATTTCTCTTCCTTAATGAATTTCACACTTTGACCAAAAAAAAAGCAACTAAAGATTACATCAAATCGATGTTAACATGTTATGTCATGAAGTTATATTTTTGGTCACCAACTTGCCTATCATAGGTCACCAACTTGCCTATCATATTCAACGGCAGAATGCACTGTTTGAATGCAAATGGCCTCAACGTTACAGGGAGTGTTAATGATGTGAAAGAAGAATGAGAGAGATCCCTTTAAAGTCAAAAGTCTTAGACTTTGAAACTGGACTCTAATAATGTGAATTAGATGTATAAAGATAACAATAATAGAGCAAATGACTATAAGTATTTCCACTCAAACCGCAATATCGTCACAAAAAGAAGAAACAAAAACAAAGAAATCTTCAACTTCTATCATAGAGTTTGCTCTGTAGCCCGCATCATCTTGCATGGACGGATGGTAGCCTTGGGCTGGAAGGTTTGTAGCCCTTCCTACCTAAGGTTTGGCCTTCTAAAATTTTGAGTTTAATCTAGTTCAATTTAATTAGTCTAGTCTAATTTAATTAGTCTAACTAACCTAATTTAATAGTCTATTATACTTTAGATTTAAAAAAGAAATAAAAGAAAGATACTCATTATCTGTTTCAAATCCAAATATTCATATCAGCCTTTTGTTTTTCTTCACGGTGCTTTGCTCATGAATATTGTTGTGCAGTTTAAGGTTGTTCAAACCTTAAAGTCTTTTTTAAAGCATATTCGGATCAGTTTTTGTTTAGTGTACAAAGTGTTTGCTTTCTAGTTTTGAATGAGGGTATCAATTGCCTATAGGGTATGAGCCCTACGATAGCATCAATGAGTTTAATTTTAAAGATTCTTTCTTTTCAATAATTAGGGTTTTTGAAGTGATTTTTCGTCGAATTAGGGATAAGTCTACATTTTTCTATTTATTTATTGTTGTGCAGTTTAAGGTTGTTCAAACCTTAAAGTCTTTTTTAAAGCATATTCGGATCAGTTTTTGTTTAGTGTACAAAGTGTTTGCTTTCTAGTTTTGAATGAGGGTATCAATTGCCTATAGGGTATGAGCCCTACGATAGCATCAATGAGTTTAATTTTAAAGATTCTTTCTTTTCAATAATTAGGGTTTTTGAAGTGATTTTTCGTCGAATTAGGGATAAGTCTACATTTTTCTATTTATTTAAAACAAAAAATCTGTGTATTCCATAATCTATGTAGTACTTCTTTTTCGTTAACAAAAAACTCATCTTGTTGAATGAATTGATCCATTGTTGTATGCCCTACTTCTTATTAGTTCATTTTTTCCTACTGGGACCCGCCGTACTTTCTTTGACTACTCCTGAGATATAGTGGAAACTTTTTGTTATAGTGGAGAGTGGGGAGTGAAACCACCAATGCAGCGGAGAACGACCGCAAGTGTAAAACAATTAATTAATTTCATATTATTATAGATTCGTTATTCATTTTAGTTAGCTTAATAATTTTCATTGTGTTATATTGATTTAGCCTTTGATAGAGAGCTAGGGTTTATGAATTGGTGGTATATATCTAGCAATCAAGAAATCTAGCATTAGTTGACAGGACCCGCCCCGATCCCACAAGGACCACAAGGGGACGTGCCCTGCTCCCGTCTGACACCCAAAATTCATATCAATTTTAACCTCAAAATATCCAATGCATAAATAACCAAATTAAAGTTATACATCAAATCTGAATTAAATAGATGTCAGACAAGGGATGAAATCCAAAATTACAAGTTGCGAGCACGACTCTAGAATAAACCTGCGGGTAAACCAGCCAATAGGGGTTCAGGTACGTAGAAGTAGATCTATGCCTCAGCCTCAGGTTCCTCCTCTACCTCAGTAGCACGGCCTGGAGGGGTTACCAAAACAATAAGGGTGAGTGGGCCGAAACTCAAAGTTTATAAAATCGTTTAATAAGTAAAACATATAATTTACCCCTCCGTTTTCCAAACATGCATGCATCAGAATTTAAAACCATAAATCGTATAATATGAACCATAAGGCATGTAATAAAATCATAACATAATGATAGTCACTGCACTATACACTCCAATTCTGACATCCCCGATGTCTGACGTCCCTGACGTCCAATAAGGTCACAGTCTCAAGGCTACGCGTGCCACTCGGGTCTCAATTCCGAGTCCATTCCCCGAACCCCGTCCAGGTACGGCATCTCAAATGCCTAGCATCCTAAACGCTCGACGTCCTTGACGTCAAATAAGCAATCCTGCTCCTGAGTCATTTTACGGTCCGGCTCCTCCGTAGAATGACCCCTTGCAGCCAATGCGCTATGACCACTCCGGGGTACCACATCCGGAGGAGACAGTATCATAATAATGGATCTATACAGTGCAGTACAAAATACATTTTATTGATATCCACATGCAAAACATATATATATATACGTAGACAAAATCCAAACCAATCTTTAAGTTTCATCGGACGGGTCTCAAACCCAAATACCGTGAAACGTGCCATAACCACAATTTCAATATCCTCAAAACCGTTTCATGATTCCAACATGTGAATATATAAGTAAATCGGAAAACATTTAAGCATGCAAGTGTTTAATGAAATCGGGCCCACTCACAGTACAATCCTGCTGAAAACCGAACGTATACCCTCGACCTGGTAATATTTTACACCCTGTCATGTCCAAAGTATACGTAAAGGTCAATATAAACCCTTAACATTCAACCATGAAACCCTAGACTGAAACCGGCCCAGAAAAGCCGCCCGAACGCGCTTCCCGAGGCAATAAACCTTACTTTAACCAACTTAATGATCTCCGATCGACCCGAAACCACCGCCATTGGATCCGGATCGTCGAAACCTAAAGAATGGTGGTGGTACCACCAAAAGAACTATTCACACGCACTGGTCACTGTTGACGTCATCGCTGACGTCACTGCTGACATCATCTAACAGCTGTCAGGTCTGACATGTCAGACTCTGACAGGTGCCACGTGTCAACACCTGATTAGTCCACATCACTGATCTGTCAAGCCACGTGTCAGATCTGACATGTGCCACGTGTCAGCACGGTACTGGTCCACGTCACTGACATGTCAGTGACACGTGGCAGTCTCTGATTGGGCCATGTCACTGACATGTCAGTGCTGACTGTGCACTGACATGTGACACGTGTCGTCCGAAGAATGGTCCACGTCACCTGACAAGTCTGACAGGGTGCCACGTCATCACCCCTGTCCTCCTGACGGGTCGACCCGTTCTCTGCAACTTGGTCGATCAGACCCGCGATCTGACCCGGTCACCATTTCTTCAATTCTCAACCATTTTCGTTCTAGTTTGTTCCTACATGCTCGTCTCAATCCCAGAAATGGTTCTATCAAATTAAAATCATTAAACAAGGATTGAATCGAAGACTTATCTCGATGAACAGACCCGGTTCTCTCGTCGCCGTTCACACCCTGTTCAGGCCACCACTGGTCGCGAAATCGAGCCCTATAGGTTCCTAACAGTCCATAGAATCGAATAGGATTAATAGAAAACAAAGATACACGTTGGAATTCAAGATACACGTTGTACAAAGTACAAACACGATCACAAATTTATCCAAGTACGCTCGGAAGACCCGATTCATCAAGTCCATGAATGCAGCTGGTGCATTCGTCAGTCCAAAGGGCATCACCAAGAACTCATAATGCCCATACCTCGTTCGAAAAGCTGTTTTCTGAACATCCCCCTTGGCTATTCTCAGCTGATGGTATCCTGACCTCAGATCTATCTTGGAGAAATATCGTGCTCCTCGTAACTGATCAAACAAATCATCGATCCTGGGTAAGGGATACTGATTCCTTACCGTGGCCTTGTTCAACTGCCTATAATACACACACAACCGCAAACTACCCTCCTTCTTTTTCACAAATAAGACCGGCGCTCCTCGTGGTGATGTACTGGGTCGGATAAACCCTAGATCCACCAGTTTCTGTAATTGGATTTTGAATTCCCATAGCTCTGCCGGTGCCATACGATACGGTGCTTGTGAAATCGGTCGAGTCCCGGGGAGTAACTTGATCATAAAATCGATCTCCCTGGGTGGTGGTAATCCAGGTAAATCCCCTGGAAAGACATCAGGAAATTCCCGCACAATCGGAATATCCTCAATTCTCAAAGATTCATCCGTAGACTTTACCACATAAGCAAGATAACCCTGACACCCCTTCTGTAAAAGTTTTGTAGCTGTGAGTGCAGATATTACCTTGGGTGATGCGTCTCCACACTCCCCCTGAAATATCACTTCCGGCAATCCCGAGCCTCTCAAAGTCAATCGCATGTTACTACAATCGATAAGCGAATTGTACTCCGACAACCAATCAACTCCAAGTATCACATCGAAGTCGGGCACATTCATAAGAATCAAATCTGCTGGAAATTCGACTCCCTCAATCTCCACAGGACAAGCTCGTATCTCCTGGTTCACTTGGTAGGTCATACCCATCGGTGTCCCCACACCCATCTCGTGCTCAAGTGCGGTTACCTCACGGCCCAACAGACCCGCACAACGCGGTGAAATAAAAGAATGAGTTGCCCCCGAATCCATCAATGCACGAACAACCACGCCATAAATATGTACAGTACCTGTCAACACTCCCGGAATAGATCTGGCCTGCTGCTGGGTAACAGCATAGACACGAGCCATAGACTCTGCAGGTCGTCCCCGTCCTCTAGCTCCTCGATCACGGCCACGCACAACACCGCGTGTCCGGCTGCTGTCAGTCTGAGATGCTGAGCTCTGTGCTGGCATAGTGCTGCCCCGAATCAGTGGACACTCAGAAGCATAGTGCCCCAGCTCACCACAAGCGAAGCAAGTGACCTCCCTAGGTCGACCCGAGTATTCTCCCGGTGAGATGCTCATAGGTGAGTACGGCTGCTGCCAAGCCCCAGAACGCTGTCCAGACCGCTGAGGACTCCTGAACTGACCAGAACGTCCTCGGCTGCTCGAAGATGAAGATCCACCAGAATGTCCTCCCTTCGAGCCCCGACGGCCCGAGAATCCCAAGTGCGGGCGATCACGTCGCCGTGTCTCCCCCTCAGCTCGCTGACGTGCCAGGATACTGTTTTCAACCCTGGTCGCCGCATCAGTCAGATCCCTCATGGTAGCAAAGGGCGTTGCAGTCACCATCGCCTGAATCTCAGGTCGCAGGCCCCACTCAAATCTGCGACATCGATCCTCCTCGGTGATCACGAAGTTCTCAGCAAAGCGAGACAACATCAGGAAGGTTTCCTCGTACTCTGCTACAGTCTAATCTCCCTGCCGGAGTTGCAAAAACTCCGCCTCACGGGCATTGTGAAACGACCGTGGATAAAACTGGTTGAGAAACCGCTCCCGGAAGGTCTCCCATGGAATGGTGTGAACGGTCCAGCCGGCCAGGACAAGGTTGTGCCACCATCGATAGGCGCTCCCATCCAGTAGGAAGATCGCCAGTACGACACGCTCCTCCGGTGGACAGTGCATGACCTCGAAGATCCTCTCCCAGCGGTCAATCCACTGGTGTGCTTCCTCGGGGTCGGTCCCCCCACTAAAGTGCGTAGCACCAAGGCGCTGAGCCCACTCAATGCTCGCAGTGTCTCCATTCCCTCAATTGCCCTCGTCAACACGTGCACGGGGTTCACGTCGGGGAGGCATACCCAACTGTTAAGAGGCAAACAGGTTAAAAGACATCAAAAGCGACCATGTACAAAGTACAAACCGCTAACCTAGTACTCTGACTGCTAATCCTAATGCTCTGATACCAAGCTGACAGGACCCGTCCCAATCCCACTGGGACCACCCGGGGACGTGCCCCGCTCCCGTCTGACAATGACTCTAAACATACCAAAATTACCCTTAAATAAAAACCGAATACTTAAATAGATAGATAACGTACTACAACAGTGTTTAAAGCGATACTGTCAGACAAGGGAAAGTAAAATACAACACGAGAGCACAATAGTCAGAGTACATTTATTCGGTGCTCAACCTACCCACAAGTGGGTGTACAGGTGCACAGCTAAGCAACTAAACCTCTGCCTCCTCCTCTGGGTCCTCCTCCTCTATTTCCGTGTCAGGGTCTAGAGGGGTCAGTAAAACAAGGGTGAGTGGGCCAAAAATAACAGTTTATAAATCAATTTAATAATAAATAATCATAAGGTTTTACCCCTCCATTTTCCAAATCTTGCATGCAGTGAAAATATAATATTATAATGAAATCATAACCATAAAACCACAATAATAATCAAAAGGAGAAAATAACATATCAGTGCACTGTAAAACCCAACCCAAATGATGTCACGGTTCTAAGGCTACGCGTTGCCACTCAGGGTCTCACACCCGAGACTCTCTAGGTACATCAGCTCCCGGTATCCCGGTCACTGCCCGAGGTATATGAACATGCCTTCCTGAGAGTAAGCAGCCCAACGGGGGTCAACTCCACTCAGTCAGGGGCCCGTGACTACTCCAGGGTCCACCCAGGCCAACGACCCTCCCTGGAGGAGACAATATACATAGGTAGGAAAGTACAGTACAATAACAGTATAGTTTACCCTATGTCCCCCCGGACATCCCAAACAAAAATCCACAGATAATCCAGACGGGTCTCATGCCCAAAACATTGTAATAGCATATATAAACAATTCATATAAGACTCATCGAAATCATAAGTGGAAATAGTAAAACAGTTTATGCATGCAAGCCTTTTATAAATCAAACAGCCCACTCACTCGGTCCTTGCTACTCAACGATCTCTAAAACCTGTATTTTTATACCTGAGGGTTACTTAAGGACCCTATAACATCAATACCAAGACCCTAGAACAGATCCGCCTCAAAATCGCATCCCGGGCACTATTCCCGGTGCTTCAAACCCCATTTTGACAAATCTAACGATCTCTGATCGACATGAAACCACCTCCATTGGATCCGTATCGTCGAAACCTTGAAAATGGTACCGGCCCCACCAAAATCACTGTTCACACGCGCCCCCATGCGCCTGGTCAACGCGTGGGTCAACACTGCTACAGTACCGCTGACGTCAGCATGACGTCATCACTAACACTTGTCAGGTGACACGTGGCATGTTCTGATTGGTCCCTGGTCTGACAACATCTGACAGGATGACGTCATCATGACGTCAGGAGTGACGTCAGCATGATGACGTCATCATGCTACAGTACAGGGTCAGCCCATTTGACTGGAACCGGGTCGCCGTCGACCCACGGCTTAACCCGATTCCACCGTACGATTTCGGCCACCATTTTCGACGGGGTTCATCCCTATAGGGTCGTCTAGGTCTGTTCTATGGTTCTACAACCTCAAAATAGAATGAAAACGGGAAGAAACGTACCAGTGCGTCGCTGAAACTCACGGTCCAAATCCGATCGTCGTCTCCGGCGATCCACGCCGTCTCCGTCGTCCAAACTGGTCCCAAACAGCTCGTCTCTAGCCCTAGGACATGTCCATAAACAATAGATCGATTTCTAGGCATTAAAACGGGTTGGTTCGAAACAGGGGAGTAAAAACGGGTGCTCGGGTTTTCGGCCTTACCGCCTCCGTGTCGCCGCCGCAGGCTTCGCCGTCGTCCAGTTACGCTCCTGGGGTCCTCACGGTGTAGACTGGAGCTTCCCTTGCGTCGAGGTGGTGTGGATGTCGCGGTTTGCTTATTGGACCCGATTCCTTAGTGTTTCGGGTCTGTGTTTTGCACGGCTGTTCAGGCGGGGGAAATGCGGTGGTGGTCGCCGGTGATGCACGGTGATGATGAGCAGATGATGATGGTGCTGTTGGTGGTCGTCTGGTGCGATGAGGGCGGCTGGTTTGTGTGTTTGGGTGGAGAGAAAATGGAAGAAGATGCACGGGTTAGGGGGGATGGATGTGTGTGTTTGTGAGAAAAGGCAGAGATGATCGTGCATGAAGAAGAAAAAGCAGAGGAAATGGAAGGCTGAGATTCATTTGGGCAGGGATCCAACGGCTGGGGTTAAATGGAGGGAAAATAAATGATTATAAAAAGAGGGAATAGTGTAATGTTGCTTTATTGGAATAGTATGGACTTGGATGGGTGACACTTGTCACTCATCCACTGGTTTGATTTAAATATTAATTTGGCACGGATTCCCATAATAAATTAATATTTTATTCCGTTGTTCTTGGTTCGTAAATTCTGCTAAAACGCTTCCTTGACCATAACTTCTGCATACGAACTCCGATTTCGGTGTGCCACATGCCTACGGATTCGTGACGTCCCGATCTACGTCATAGTCATGGGTCAAAGTCCAAATTATTTCCCAGGTCAAAAGTCAAAGTTTCCCCCCCTTCAGGGGCAAAATAGTCTTTTTACATTAAAATATTATTATTCTCGGTTTGGGTCGTTACATGGTTTCTCCAGAGAATCTTCACGAGAGGGATAGTCTTCCGACGTAGTACCTTGTCCTTCCGATCCAAAATCTGCACTGGTTGTTCCTCAAAGCTCAAATCCCCTCGGAGTTCGATAGGTTGTTCCCCCAGTACATGGGAAACAACATGAACGTACTTCCGAAGCGTCGATACGTGAAAAACATCGTGAACTCTAGAAAGTTCTTGAGGTAGTGCCAATCTGTACGCAACCCGGCCAATCCTCTCCACGATCTCATACGGTCCGATAAAACGCGGACTCAGTTTCCCTCGTCGACCAAAACGGATAATTCCTTTCCACATAGATAACTTCAGGAAGACAAAATCTCCCACTTCAAATTCCAAGTCTCGAATCCGTCGATCGACATAACTCTTTTGGCAATCTTGTGCCGCCTTCAATCTCTCCTTGATAACCCGAACAGTTTCCAGGGTTAAGTCCATCAATTCTGGCTCTACAGCTGCTCGTTCGCCTATCTCCATCCAACAGATTGGTGTCCTGCACTGTCGACCATACAGTGCCTCATAGGGTGCCATCCCGATACTTGTCTGATAGCTGTTGTTGTAAGCGAATTCCATCAACGGCAAATGAGTATCCCATGAATCCTGAAATTGTAGTACACAAGACCTCATCATGTCCTCTAGGGTCTGAATGGTCCGTTCAGACTGCCCATCAGTCTGTGGATGGAACGCAGTACTGAAACGTAGGGTTGTTCCCAAAGTAGCTTGCAAACTCCGCCAGAACCTGGAAGTGAAACGCGGATCACGATCGAACACGATCGATTCCGGCGTACCATGCAATCGTATGATTTCCTTTACGAACAATTGAGCCAGTCAGTTAGGTTTATAAGTCTCCTGAACTGGCAGGAAATGGGCTGACTTGGTTAACCGGTCCACGATCACCCATACTCCGTCAACTCCACTCTGAGTCCTTGGTAACTTAAAAACGAAGTCCATGGTGATGTGATCCCACTTCCACTCAGAAATCGGAAGTGGCTGCATAGCCCCATAAGGTCTATGCCATTCCTCCTTAACCTGTTGACAGGTTAAGCATTTGCTCACAAACTCCGCAATTTCCTTCTTCATTCTTGGCCACCAATAATGGTTTCGGAGGGTACGGTACATCTTTGTACCTCCCGGATGCATAGCATAAGCTGAACTATGGGCCTCTCAAGTATCTCGGCCCGTAACTCTGCCACTGCAAGTACACACAAACGGCCCAACTTCAAAAGTTCTCCATCATCCCGGATGGAGAAATCCTCTCTCCCATCCGCATCGACCTTAATCCTGTAAATATAGAGTATCGAATCCTGAAGTTGTGCTTCGATGATCCGATCAATCAGCACTGGTCATACATGAAAAGCTGGCCAACAAAGCTCCATGCTCATTTGTATCCAAAATAACTCCCGCCTTCCGGAGTTCCACCAGCAAAGGAAGATACACCATCCCCAGGTGTGCAACAGATCCCGCTGACTTCCTGCTGAGTGCATCTGCCACCACATTGGCCTTACCCGGATGGTACTCAATTGTACAGTCATAATCCTTCAGCAGTTCCAACCATCTTCGTTGTCTCATGTTAAGCTCCTTCTGAGTGAATAGGTACTTTAGGCTCTGGTGGTCGGTGTATATCCGGCACGTAGCGCCGAATAGGTAATGTCTCCAGATTTTTAGAGCATGAACCACCGCTGCCAACTCCAAATCATGGGTTGGGTAGTTCAACTCATGAGTCTTTAGCTGCCGGGATGCGTAGGCGATAACCTTGCCAGTCTGCATCAACACGCAACCCAAACCTTGTAGTGATGTGTCACTAAAGACCACGAATTCTCCACTGTCTTCCGGCAATGCAAGGACAGGTGCAGTGGTCAATCGATCCTTCAATTCTTGAAAACTCCAATCACACTGCTCGTCCCAAATAAATTTCACTCCCTTCCGAGTCAGACGAGTCAATGGTGCAACAATTTTGGAGAAACCGTCCACGAATCTCCGGTAGTAACCTGCTAACCCGACAAAACTCCGCACTTCCGTTACTGTTGTCGGTCTAGCCCAGTTAGTCACCGCTTCTGTTTTCTGGGGATCCACGCTAATCCCATCCGTCGATATCACGTGTCCCAGAAAGCCAATACTGCTCAGCCAAAACTGACACTTGCTCAGCTTGGCGTACAACTATTCTTGTCTCAGCTTTTCCAACACCAACCGTAGATGTTCCTTATGTGCTCGGGCACTCCTCGAGTACACTAAGATATCATCGATGAACACAATCATGAACTTATCCAAGTAGGGTCGAAAAACCCGGTTCATCAGATCCATGAATGCTGCTGGAGCATTCGTCAAACCAAAAGGCATAACCAGGAACTCGTAGTGTCCGTAACGGGTTCGAAAGGCAGTTTTCGGAATATCCTCCTCCGAAATCCTCAGTTGGTGATACCCAGACCGCAAATCAATCTTTGAGAAGCACTGTGCTCCCCGCAACTGGTCAAAAAGGTCATCGATCCTAGGTAGAGGATACTGGTTTCTCAGTGTCACCTTGTTGAGTTGCCGATAGTCAATGCACAAACGGAGACTCCCCTCCTTCTTCTTTACGAACAACACCGGTGCTCCCCACAGTGAAGTACTCGGTCGGACGTATCCCAAATCCACCAACTCCTGCAATTGAGTTTTGAGTTCTCTTAACTCGGCTGGCGCCATCCGGTATGGTGCCTGAGATATAGGTCGGGTACCGGGGAGTAGTTCAATTATAAACTCGATCTCCCGCGATGGCGGTAATCCAGGTAAGTCTTCCGGGAACACATCCGGAAACTCACGTACCACCGGTATCTCGTCGATACCCGGAGTATCAACCTGATCCGACACGACATGCGCCAGATAACCCTGGCATCCCTTCCGTAGAAGTTTGGTAGCAGTAAGTGAAGAAATCACTTCAGGAGGCGAACCGTCATGTTCCCCCTGAAAGATAACCTCCGGCAAACCCGGGCTTCGCAGAATCACTTGCTTGTTACAGCAATCGATGAGCGACCCATGCTCCGATAGCCAATCCATACCCAAAATTACATCAAAGTCGTGGATGTCCAGAATAATTAAGTCCACTGGTAAGTCCACATCCTCAATTCTCACCGGGCACCTCCGAATCACCTGATTCACAAGGTACACGATGCTCATCGGGGTGCCAACACCCATTTCACAATCTAAGGCTGATACCACACAATCAAGCATACCAGCACAACTATTCGAAATAAAAGAATGTGTAGCCCCCGCATCCATCAATACACGTACAAGAAGGTTTAGGATATGTAGTGTACCTGTAACCACGCCTGGGGCAGTCCTCGCCTGCTGCTGGGTCATTGCAAACACTTGAGCCCTAGGCCCTCCATTTCGTCCGCGTCCGCGCGTGCCACGCCTAGCACCATGGTCACCTCCCTGACCGCGACCTCCATTAGTATGGGAAGCCGTGCTCTGCACCACACTAGAGCCCCCATCGTCGTTGCTCTTGGACAACAGCGGGCAATCACAGGCATAGTGGCCCTCTTCTCCGCAAGCAAAGCAGGTTACTGGCCTCGGCCTGTTCGAATGCCCACCAGACGCACCGCTCCATGATGAACGCTGCCCGGAGTTGTATCCTGATCCTCTGCCCTGAGAACCTCCACGTCGACCTGACCAGCCACGACCCTTGAAGGATGAGGGCGCTCCCCTGTAGCCTCTTCCCTTGTTGTTCTTCTGGCCCGTTGGCCCACGGTGTGGGCGATCCTGTCATTGTCCCTCGCTCGAAGGCTGTCGTGTCTGGTGTACCGCCAGACTGGCCACGACACGCACCGCAGCGTCGACCATATCTCTCAGAGAAGCATGAGTAGTAGCAGTCACACTTGCCCGGATCTCCCCTCGGAGTCCAAACTCAAACCTTTGGCATTTGTCCTCCTCCGTGCTCACGAATGATGCAGCGAACCGGGATAGTTTTCCGAAAGTCTGCTCGTAGTCCGCAACGGACATATCCCCCTGCTCCAGCCGCAGGAACTCTGCCTCCCGTGCCGCGCGAAACGATCGCGGGTAGTATTGGTCCAGAAATCGGGAACGGAAAGCTTCCCAAGTAGTGGTATGGATAGACCATCCAGACATTTCAAGGTCGTGCCACCACTAGTAGGCTCCTCCTCCCAGTAAGAAGGCCGCCAAGGTCACCCGTTCGCCCGGAGGGCAGTGCATCACCGTGAAGATCCTTTCCGATTTGGTGATCCAGTCATGAGCATCTTCGGGGTTCGATCCCCCGTTGAAAGGTGTGGCTCCCAGACGTTGAGCCCGCTCAATGCTTGCGCATTCCATTTCCCTTTCCAGATCCTCGTCAGTTCGTGTATGAGGAATCCTCCTTGGAGGCATAACCAACTGTCAAGAGGCATAGATCAGTTAACATTATCCTTAAACTCGAAAAGTAACTAGTACTAATCGCTAGTCTAGCATGCTGACCACAACCTAGTGCTCTGATACCAAGCTGACAGGACCCGCCCCGATCGCACAGGGACCACAAGGGGACGTGCCCTGCTCCCGTCTGACACCCAAAATTTATACCAATTTTAACCTCAAAACATCCAATGCATAAATAACCAAATTAAAGTTATACATTAAATCCGAATTAAATAGATGTCAGACAAGGGATGAAATCCAAAATTACAAGTTGCGAGCACGACTCTAGAATAAACCTGCGGGTAAACCACCCAACAGGGGTTCAGGTACGCAGAAGTAGATCTATGCCTCAGCCTCAGGTTCCTCCTCTACCTCAGTAGCACGACCTGGAGGGTTTACCAAAACAATAAGGGTGAGTGGGCCGAAACTCAAAGTTTATAAAATCGTTTAATAAGTAAAACATATAATTTACCCCTCCGTTTTCCAAACATGCATGCATCAGAATTTAAAACCATAAATCGTATAATATGAACCATAAGGCATGTAATAAAATCATAACATAATGATAGTCACTGCACTATACACTCCAATCCTGACATCCCCGACGTCCAATAAGGTCACAGTCTCAAGGCTACGCGTGCCACTCGGGTCTCAATTTCGAGTCCAATCCCCGAACCCCGTCCGGGTACGGCATCTCAAATGCCTAGCGTCCTAAACGCTCGACGTCCCTGACGTCAAATAAGCAATCCTGCTCCTGAGTCATTTTACGGTCCGGTTCCTCCGTAGAATGACCCCTCGCAGGCAATGCGCTATGACCACTCCGGGGTACCACATCCGGAGGAGACAGTATCATAAGAAAGGATCTATACAGTGCAGTAAAAAATACATTTTATTGATATCCACATGCAAAACATATATATATACGTAGATAAAATCCAAACCAATCTTTAAGTTTCATAGGACGGGTCTCAAACCCAAATACCGTGAAACGTGCCATAACCACAATTTCAATATCCTCAAAACCGTTTCATGATTCCAACATGTGAATATATAAGTAAATCGGAAAACATTTAAGCATGCAAGTGTTTAATGAAATCGGGCCCACTCACAGTACAATCCTGCTGAAAACCGAACGTATACCCTCGACCTGGTACAATTGTACAATCCCTGTCATGTCCAAAGTATACGTAAAGGTCAATATAAACCCCTAACATTCAACCATGAAACCCTAGACTGAAACCGGCCCGGAAAAGCCGCCCGAACGTGCTTCCCGAGGCAATAAACCTTATTTTGACCAACTTAATGATCTACGATCGACCCGAAACCACCGCCATTAGATCCGAATCGTTGAAACCTAAAGTATGGTGGTGGTTCCACCAAAAGTACTGTTCACACGTGCCCACACGCGCTGGTCAACGCCCTAGTCAACGCAGGAACAGTTTCTGCTGACGTCATCGCTGACGTCACTGTTGACGTCATCGCTGACATCAGCATGACGTCATCTGACAGCTGTCAGGTCTGACATGTCAGACTCTGATAGGTGCCACGTGTCAACACCCGATTAGTCCACATCACTGATCTATCAGTCCACGTGTCAGATTTGACATGTGCCACGTGTGAGCACGACACTGGTCCACGTCACTGACATGTCAGTGACACGTGGCAGTCCCTGATTGGGCCACGTCACTGACATGTCAGTGCTGACTGTGCACTGACATGTGACATGTGTCGTCCGAAGAATGGTCCACGTCACCTGACAAGTCTGACAAGGTGCCACGTCATCACCCCTGTCCTCCAGACGGGTCGACCCGTTCTCTGCAACTGGGTCGATCAGACCCGCGATCTGACCCGGTCACCATTTCTTCAATTCTCAACCATTTTCGTTCTAGTTTGTTCCTACATGCTCGTCTCAATCCCAGAAATGGTTCTATCTAATTAAAAACATTAAACAAGGATTGAATCGAAGACTTATCTCGATGAACAGACCCGGTTCTCTCGTCGCCGTTCACACCCTGTTCAGGCCACCACTGGTCGCGAAATCGAGCCCTATAGGTTCCTAACAGTCCATAGAATCGAATAGGATTAATAGAAAACAAAGATACACGTTGAAATTCAAGCTTCCATTCCTGAGTTTTTTTGACAGTTTTCGGGTTAGCACAGCTTACCCTGCCGCCGTTTGCCGCCGTTCACCGCCGTCCCTCAGAGTCTCACCAGCTCAGTCCAGCAACACACAAAGCAAGAATCAGGGTGGTACGCAGGTGTGATGGTAGTATGGGCAGTATGTGTGTGTCGGGTAGGAAAATATATATAGAATGGAGGGAAAGGAAATGGACGGTCCAGATTTAATCTGAGAGATGAGATCAAGGGCTGAGAGGAAATCAGGGAACTTTTAATGAGTGGCTAGGATTAAAAGTTGGTTTTAATGCTATTTAATCCCATAGTGGATCTGATCCAATCTATCCAATGGATGAGTGACACTTGTCACTCATCTAGGTGTCCTCCAATCATAACATCAGAATAAAATATTCGACACGATTACCGAGACACGAAACTCCCGAATTCACGTTTCTGATCATAACTTCCTCGTACGAAGTCCGATTTCGGCGTGCCGCCCGTCTACGGGCTCAGGGTATCGAGACCTACCTAACGGTCCTTGAGTCATGTGAGAATTAGTTTCCAAACGAAAAGTCAACATTTTCGCCCCAAAAGTCCAAATTACGGTAATGCTCCTGAACTTCCGATAGTCATAACTTTTTCCCTGATCGTCCGAATTGGACGTGCCACCTGCCTATGGACTCGTGACATCCCGAACTACGTCACGGCCATTGGTCAAAGTTCATTTGACCCACAAATCAAAAAGTCAACAATTTGCCATACCATTCACAAGGGTAAAAAAGTCAATTCATACATTAAATTACAATATTAAAATCCTCGAATTTTCGGGGTGTTACATTAGTCCCGTTTGATTGTTTGAATCGTCATAATATTTTATTTTCAGTTAAGTTACTTGATAGTAGAATTATGGTTGCTTTAGACACTTTGAGTTTGAACACTTTCTTAATTTTCAATAGAAATTGAATATAGAGTTTTGATTTTGGGAATTTGAGGATTATATATATATATATTAGTTTTGAAAATTTGAAATTTTGAATGTTGAAATTATGATTTTTATAGGAATAATTGATTCAAGATTATGACTATGATGATTGCATTTATGTAACAGTTGCTATTGTGGGAAGCAAAGTTAGTACGTCTCCCTCGACTATGTGTATCTTTTATATTTATTAATAATATTCACTCGTACTGTTGAGTTTCTTTTTTATTTTTTATTTTTACAACTAATAGGCCGGTAATTTTAGCCCATCCTAAAATTGAATTTAGGTGTCGTCCCTATTGTATCTACATTTGAGTTCATCTTCAAATCTTGATTTTGTTTCTACTAGCTCAGATGAAGCAGAGGCTCTCCTGAAATGGAAAGCTAGCTTCCAAAATAAAACCCGAAAAAATCTAACCTCATGGAGTAATTATACTCCCAGCAATCCAAAGAAAATCCAAGCCAATGCACTTGGACTGGTATTTCATGCAACACGGAGGCAAGTGTCAGTAGGATTAACCTTACTAATTTTGGTTTAAAAGGTATGCTATAGGAATTTTCATTCTTACCCTTTCGTAATCTTTTATATCTTGATCATGGAATGAACAAAATTTTCGGTTCCATCCCACCTCAAATTAGTTCCCTCTCCAAACTCATCTATCTTGATTTTTCTGACAACTATTGGAATTCAGAGAAGCTCGAGATTCAGGCTAGCAAATTAGGTATGGTTCTCAACTCAACCAAACACAAATCACACACTAGCCGAACCAATTTGAATCGAGATTAGCTTGTGACTAGACTAGGATCTCTGGTAGTTTTGGTGTATGTTTGTGTGATTAACGGATGAAAATGATGATGATTGATGAGTGAGTGTTATCACTCAACACTGATGCCCTCTACCTGTTTGATGAAATGCCCTCACACGGTTTCTGAAAAATTTTCTCACTCAATTCTCTCTGAATCTTCATTGTTTCATTGATTAATTGTTTTTTTTTGGATGACTTTGGAGTATACATACATGCACCTCACTCGTACACACACACTCCACACATGTTAGATGCACTCACACTACATCCAATACTTGGCTGCCACATACTTAGGCAGTTTCAAGTAATTCTTGCTTAACAAGAAAACTCACACTCTCTCTGTTTTCTGTTAGAGCTGTACTTTCCAGCTCACACACTCACACTTAACTGTCTATCACCTTTTAGAATAAATGCCTAGCTGTCAAGTGATGCCATCTCAGCTTCCATGTGGACAGCTTAGTCACCAACAACAACCATTTGTCTAGAAAATTCCTCCAGAAACCAGTCTACTATCAAATCTTATCGATCTCTTCCTCATTAGTAATCAAATTACTCGCACTCTTCCGAAAGAGATTGGCAACATGACATCTCTTGTTGATATAAAGCTAAATTATAATCGACTCAGTGGTTCGATTGCCATTTCATATGGTAACTTGAGCATCTTGAGAAACTTAGCACTCCAAAACAACCAACTTTCTGGTTCCATACCTCAAGAGATAGGGAAACTCAAGAATTTGATTGCATTGCAACTCCAAAACAACAATTTTCTGGTTGTTTGCCTTAAAATATTTTCGAAGGTGGATCACTGAAATATTTTTCTGTGGGCCGCAACCATTCGATAGGTCCACTCCCCAAAAGCTTGAAAACATGTAAGAGCTTACTCAGAATCTTCTTTGAAAGGAGTATTCAGAGGCAATTTATCCCAAAACTTTGGTGCATATCCTAATCATACATTGTAGCACTAAACCTGGTGGCCCCGTGATCGAAGGGAAAAGATGAGCAAATGCATATGAGTCGAATCATGACATCTTCAGAATGCATTATTAATTGGATGACATTACCAAAAGTATGCCTCATTAAAACCTAACTAAGTAACAAAATCCAATGGAACAAAATAACCATGGTCGTAGGACAAAATAGTACATAATGATCTTATGAGTATGACTTCAGGATACTCAATATACTTTAGGATACTTGGTATACTCCAAGATACCCAGTATACTTCGGGATACTTAGTATGCTTCAGAATACTTAGTATGCTTCAGGATACTCTCCCTGATATTGGCTCCCCCTGAAAATTAAGAACTAAATAGATCAACCGATCTACGCGAGCCATACCATGAACATGTTGCTAGAATGTTGCATTAGGTAATGACTTGTTGTTGTCTTCTATAATGAAACCAGTTCTCATCTGCTCAATGCGGGCAGTATTATCTACATAGATAATTGTCGGTTCATTATTCATGGAATGCAGTCCACGATTACTTTGAATATGCCCCGTAATGACTGAGCCATATTCATTCATGAACTACTTTGAAAATAGTTCTAATTTATGCATGATTCGAAGACGTAGTAACAAGAGTTTGTTTGGATGACCTCCAAGATATTGATGTATTCCCAATGGTAAAGACATAACCAGTTTGGGAATGCGCCTATGTGAATCTGATGGGTAACCTGCGTCAGTATACCCAATAAGTCAATGCATCAATTCGAGGATTAAGAGGGATTGATTCATTCCTCAATGCATAGGGATAGAATAAGCCCATATCCAGTGTATCGCTGAGGTATCGAATAATGTCTTTTATGCCATTCCAGTGGTGGCGTGTTGACATGGGGCTAAATCTAGCTAGAAAATTCACAACGAATGAAATGTCTGATCTAGTGTATTGAGTTAAGTAATGCGCTTATTGCACTTAGATATGGATTTTTTGGCCTCAATATCTCTTCGTTATTGTCTACTAAATGAAAAAGGGTCCTTCTTAGAATCTAGACTACGTATGATCATGGGTGTGCTTGAAGATTTAGCTTTATTCTCATTAAAGCGTCTCAACATCTTCTGGATATAATCTCAACATCTTCTGGATGTAATTCGATTGATAGATTAAAATTACGTTTACATGGTGCTTAAGCTCTAGGTCGAGATAGAATTTCGTTCTTCTAAGATCCTTCATTTCAAATTCCAAGTTCAGGTGCTTAGCAGTTTCTTTAGTCTCTTATAGAGTACTAATCAATAGAAAACATGAAACTTGTTATCTTAATAAAACACGCATGGGTATACTTCATTATTCTCATATCCCACTCTGATCAAATACTCACTTAGACGGTTATACCACATCCATTTGGATTGTTTCAATTCATAAAGTAAGCGCCTCAAACGAGTAGACAACGTGTTTCGTGATCTGGAACTATTTGCATTAGATATCTTAAGTCCTTTAAGAACTTATATATATATATATATATATCTTTATCCAGATCCCCATAGAGATAAGCTTTAACCATATCTATAAGATGCATAATCATTTTTTCAAAAATTACCAAACTGATAAGGTTGCAAAACGTTATGACATCCATTACGGAAGAATACGTCTCATCATAATCAGTCCCACGACATTGAGAAATCCGTGAGCCATTAAATGGAGTTGTATATCTCACATTCTCATCTTTCTCATTACGCTTCCTTACAACTACCCATGTAAGACCCGGTCTTGGAAGCAAGAACGGTGAGCAAGACCCGGGAGCTTGAGAAGCAAGAACGGTGAGCAAGACCCGTGAGCTTGAGAAACAAGAATGGTGAGCAAGACCCGTGAGCTTGGAAAGGTAAGATCGGTGAATGATCCCACATCGCTCGGGGAGGGAAAGGTGAAGTACCTTATATGTGTGGGCACGTATCTATCTAACACAAGGGCTTTTGGGAGCTCAGTGGCTTTGGAGGTGGAGGTGGAGGTGGAGGGGGGGGGGGAGATTGGAACCCCAAAGTTAAGTAAGTTGAGGCTGGTTCAATCCCATGATGGGTGACCTAATGGGAAGTTGCACGTGAGCTCCCGAAAACAAAACCGTGAGGGCTGGGCCCAAAGTGGACAATATTGTGTTAGATGGGCCGGGTTGTGACATAATGGTATCAGAGCCGGACCCTGACCGGAAATGTGCTAGCGAGGACGCTAGGCCCCAAGGGGGGTGGATTGTAAGACCCGGTCTTGGAAGCAAGAATGGTGAGCAAGACCCGTGAGCTTGAGAAGCAAGAACGGTGAGCAAGACCCATGAGCTTGGAAAGGTAACATCGGTGAATGATCCCACATCGCTCGGGGGGAGGGGAAGGTGAAGTACCTTATATGTGTGGGCACATATATATCTAACACAAGGCCTTTTGGGAGCTCAGTGGCTTTGGGGGGGATTGGAACCACAAAGTTAAGCGAGTTGAGGTTGGTGCAATCCCATGATGGGTGACCTACTGGGAAGTTGCACGTGAGCTCCCGAAAACAAAACCGTGAGGGCTGGACCCAAAGCGGACAATATTTTGTTAGATGGGCCGGGTCGTGAAAACCCATTTAAATTCTACAGAGTTAACATGAGGAGGTGTGAAAACTACAAGTCTAAACACCTTCCTTTTTGTCAAGGAATCTAATTCGACCTAGATTGGTTCTTTCCATTTTGGTCAGTCTTCTCTAAGTCGGCATTCATTCATCAACGAAGTGAGGTTCAATTTCCTCACTAGTTATTATTTTGGTAGCTACCTCAAATACATGTAAATCATCGATGATAATATTATTATGATTTCATATCTCATATATGCATGCATAATTTACTGATATCTCTTTATTCTTGGGAGTGGGTTCAGATATTAAGCGTCCCCCCTTGTCGTCTCTTCTAGGACAGACTCATAATCCAAAATTATCTCATGAGATAGATCATCTTATATTAAGATATCAAAGGGATTCGATTGTGCCAAATTTATCCTCTTTCAGGGTTGAGAATCATTTGAACCTATTGGTCTACCTTACTTCTAGGAAGGGACATATGATTGGTTAGCCGCCATGGTCAGACTTTATCCGTTTGGGACGACTCGTCCATCTGGGAAGATGCGTCCTACAAGGACGACTATCCTTGCAGGCATATTTGCAACACATATATATGATCTTGTCACTTTAGCTAGATCAGAGAAAGCGTCTGACATATAGTTAGCTACACTCTGTAGATCTAGAACTCTCCGCACTTTTTGTAGTCCGGGGATAGATGAGACATATTAGGGACGTTCCACATCAATTCACGTTGTTCTTTGAGAAAATTGACGTTCTTCTCTTAACACACCCCGACCCGAAAAGCCCACTTATGGCAGGAAGGTTGAGGCATACTATCTGACATCTAGACGATGACAAATGATGCGTTTTTTGGGAGGTCGGATGAAACCTAACTAGTGAATTCCGATCACCTTTCACGCAACAGTGAAAGCTAAAAGCATGGATAAAAATTTGATGATCATACACTACACATTACATATCATTACCCGACTATTTTGTCCACTTCACTCCAAGCTTAGGAGTGAGTGTCAGAGCAGCACTCGCGCCTCCACGATGAACATGCACGCCAACGAAACCTAAGGGGTTTAAAACACAAGAGTGAGTGGACCTAGATGCTTATTTTAGTGTAAAACCATAGTTTAATAAAAACATACTTTAACCCTTTGTTTTTTTACTAAAATCTCAAAACAGTCATAACATACTTGCACGTAATATGAGAAATAATAATAACAATCATTTAATAATATTTTAAATAATACGTCCAAATGAGCCACGCAGAACCCATAAATACGTCACAATGTCAACCCATATCAAAATTACTCATGAGTCACTCTACATACAACTAAAACTGAGTATCTTTACTCGGTACCTCGACCACGTGAAAGTTCGGTGTCATACACCGTCACCTCATGTCCCCTAGAGCTCAGGGAACAAGATGGTACATTTTTAACTAGTATTACGAGCTACGCGGGTGATCAATCACTTGAAAGCTGGTTTGTGACCGTACAGACAGGTACTAGATACTAGCAACTCCTAAGTGGGTTCTAACATCTCAATCTCATCAATACCCCGGGGAATCATATGTAATGCAACATGTGACTCAATAAAAAATGACTATGCATAACCATTAATCATAACATAACCAGTAAATCAATCATTTCAAACATTCTCACAAGTAGCATATATTAAGTCATGCACGCTCAAAGATATCATAGAAATGACTTTGTAAAACGTGCAAGAAAATAACCAATTAAAATAAGCTTAGGGAAAGGGGTCCACTCACACTAGTCGGGGAGTCGAATCACCTGACAAATCAAGCAACTCTCAAGTTCCCAAGCCCAATTTTCTCTAGGCAATCACCCACAAAGGTCAAAATTATTAACAAGGCTATTTTCATATCTTATTACTTAAGAGTGGCCCAAAACGAAGCTAAGAATTACTTAACATGGGCCTAAACACTTTCTAAACTATCCAATACCCTAGAAACAACACCCACACGCATCCGGGATCTGAAAAACAGCACATATATTGACAGGACCCATCCCAATCCCCCTGGATTATCCCGAGATGTGTCTGCTCCCGTCTGACAGCACGTGTCAGACAAGGGATAAAATTTTAACCTATTTGGGGTTATCCAGAGTACGCAAGGATCTGTGGGGTTACGCATCAGCATGTGATGTCACGATCTCTGCTACAGCCCGCATCTGCGATCAACCTGAAGGGTATCAAAAACATAAAAGTTGTGAGTAGACAAAAATAACTAGTTTATAAAATCATTTATCGAAAAGACATTTATACAATTCACGTAAAAACATGAATGCATCAGAAAACAATTATTTCAAATATTTTTCTCAAAAGCAAATCGTATTGCTTTTCAAATCAAAACACAGTGAAAAATGTTTCTGAACCAAAGCCATTTCTTCAGTAGGGTCTCGACCCAAAACCAAATCACACAGGATCTCAGCCCAAATCAAATCACATAGGATCTCAGCCCAAATATAATACCATGTGGGTGCCCACTCACAGCACCGTGTGCCCATAAGCTCAATGGCTGCTCTGATCCTGAGCATGTCGCTGTGAACACATCACCGATCGACAATCTCCAGATCGTCGTGAACATATCATCGATCGATCTCATATGCCGCACTCCTGAGTCGAGCCTCCCTCGATTGCTTGACAGCAGGCGCATCTTGACCTCTCCGTACCTCGGAAAAGAGCATTATCTCTAGGTGTTTCCCGGGGAAACATATTCACAGCTGGACCCTCTCATAATCCGAGTCTTTAAACTCAAAATCATAATCATCATTTTGAAAAAATTGGAAACATTTTCATAACTGTTGTAACTCAAATCAAAACAGTTATTTCTCATAAATCATCTCAACAGGGTCCACGCCGGGAATATAGTTTCAACAAATCCGTTTCCACAAAACCATCATTGAAAACAGTATCTATCAACACTTCATGTAATGACCCATCCCAGAAATCGGGATTAGATTAGTTATTAATAACGAATTAGTGACATTAATCGGGGATTAGTTGGATGTGTTCGGACGGACGGTGCAAAAACGACGATTTTGCCCCTAGAATGGGCAAAAATGTTGACTTTTAGTTCAGGCGGTCAAATGAACTTTGACCGATGACCGTGACGTAGTTCGGGACATCACGAGTTCATAGACATGTAGCACGTCTGATTCCCATATCCGAAGAAAACGTTATGATGTTCGGAAGTTCAAGGGCATGTTCGTAATTAAGGTAAAATAGGAAATTTGTTGACTTTTTACACGACAACTTCTTTTCACGTAATTCGAGGACCGTTAGGAAGGTCTTGAGTCCCTGATTCCAACAACAGGCGGCATGTAGCATTTGGAGTTCGGGAAGTAGAATTACGGGTCTAAGTTTGTGAAGGGTAAAATGGTAATTTGGACATTAGAGGGGCAAAATGGTCTTTTGGCGATTGAAACCATCAGGTGAGGACACCTGGACAGAATGGATTGGATATGGGCAAGCTGAACCACAGAATTGAGGACACATGTCCCTTCCCCAGAGGCTTCTAGCCAAGTCGTCTCACACGTTTTTTAGTTTTAAAATTGGGTTATCGATCAACTGAGAAAGCAGAGACAGAGTAAGCAAAAATCGTCCTGCTGTTGTGTATATGAGTCGTGGGAGTTCATGGGATTTGTGAGTGAGAGTTTAAAGAGGTGTGGTGATTGAGGAAGTGAGAGTACGATGAGGTGGTGTTGGGCTGCCACGAGGGCCACCGTGGGCGGTGGCTTCGACTTTGAAAAACAGATAGGGAAGTTTAATCTTGGATTTAAGCTCCTCAAAACTACAGAAAATTCTTATGATCTGAGAACAAACATTGGAAAAGAAGATGGGATGAAGGTATTAGACTTGACTTCAGGGCTTGAAATAGACGGTAAGGTAAAACCCAGTAAAAGCTCCGTTTGAATTCGATTATGGTAGGTTGCCCTCTGTGGACTAACAATCACATTGGTTGACGGGAAGTGGCTTCTAGGGGTTCCAGGAACGTTTTGGGATCGAAAACAGAGATGAAAGTTGACTGGAGCCATGGAACCACAATGGAGGATAGTTGGAGGTTGCAGGTGGTTCAGACAGGTATCATTCAGGCCCTGTTTTCATATTATAAGATCATAGATCAATAGGAAATCACCTAAGGAAACTATAGGACTAATAACGGGAAGAATTGGAGTTGAATTGGATGAAGAATAACGACGAACCGCTGGACCAGTCTGAACCGGTCGACTGCGAGTTGAAAAAGATAAATAGTGTCGCTCGTGAAGCCCACGCGCAGACCCTTTGAGCGGTGTGCGCGGCACACATTTCTAGGAAGGTTCCAACATGACATTTAAAGTATTCGATGTAACGAACATTTTGGCGTTGGTTTCGAGTAGATCGGACATCGTCTCGATATGTTTCGGGTTGTTCGAAGGTTTTAGGGACCGGTTAAAAATAGTTAAAAATTCGGAAAAATTCCGGGGCTTTAGTAGAAGCTTAATGAAGTAGTTAGTGACCTTATTATGGAATTTGGACAAGTTCGGGAAAGCTGGTGATAGCGGATTAGCCGGGAAAGCAATAGTGTGCGCGTATCGAGGCGACGACGCTATGGTCTGTGAGTGGACTTTGTTTTCTAACTCTTGATGCATGCATATATGTTTTTATATGTTTTCTATATGTGATGATATGATTTGATTTATGATCTTGATAGTTTACGATTTTGGCACGGTTTTCGAGGTATTTACAATTTTGCACGTTTTACGAGATTTGACGGATGTTGTGATTTAAACCCTGTTTAAATGATTTGATGTCGGGATTTGAAATATGATTTAATATCAATGATTTAAAAATGGATTTCGAAAAGTGATTTCGGGCTTAAAGCCCAGTTCAAAAAGTGATTTTGAGAAACGTGATTTCGGGTTTTGGAATCGGATTTTCGGATGACGATTCGGGATTCGATTTGGAACTTGAAAATGGATTTCCGGGTTGGGTTCAGAATGGTTATTCCGGATGCTAGCTTACGGAATGATGGTTTCGAATTCGAATTTAGAAATGGATATAGATATGAGTTCTGGGTTTGGATTCGGGATCCTGAGGAGATTGCGGATTCGGATTCGGAAATGGAAAATGGTTTTCAAATAGTTTATGGATTGGATTTGCTGGATCTGGTTATTGGATTTAAAGACCCAGATATGATTATGACGGGGGCGGGCCAGGATTGGGTTTAAAGACCCGGATTGAGTTTAAAGACTCGGGAGTTTAAAGACTCGGATATATTGATTTTCCCCCGTAGGCCTATTGAGTTTAACGACTCGGGAGTTTAAAGACTCGGATACTATTGAGGCCTGTATTGAGTTTGAAGACTCGGGAGTTTAAAGACTCAGATAGATCCAGCAGGTTCGATGGATGGATATGTGGTTTTACATGTGTTTGGATTTCACTGAGTTTTTATGTTGTTTGGTTTTCGATAACGGTTTTCCGATGTTTTGGCCACTGCCCGGATGATATGGCTTTGATGGTTTTGGGCTGAGGCCCGGGGTTTGAGAAAAAGGAAACTTTGTTTGGTTTTTCTTACATGATTGCTTATCCTAAATATTGAATGGTTTTATGACATGGACTTGATATGCATGCATTGGTTTTTAATTGGAGGGTATAAATTTACTTGTTTTATGAACTGTTTTTAAACGTATACTTTATTTTTGTCCACTCACAGTCTTTTGTGTTTTCGATACCCTCCAGGTTGTTGCGGTGCGGGCTGTTGGTAGAGAGAGAGACGGAGACATCACACGTGTGATCCACAGTAAAGTCTGCACACTTTGGGAAGCCAGAAGCTTTTGGACGGTCAGATCGAGAATCCCTTGTCCGACCTACGTGTCACATGGAGGTTGGACGTCGGTTTAACCTTCGTGTCATGCGTAAGTTAGACGGGAGCAGGACTTAGCCCTTAATCCTGGGGGATTGGGGGTGGGTCCTGTCACTTCATAAACCCAAGATTCCTCGAATCCTATCAAATCCACAACTCGGTTTCATGCCCGAAATATCTATCATAAATCTCATAACTGGGTCACAGCCCGGTATATCTCATATTTAACTATGCTTTAAGTCAAACTATAAATCAACTGGGTCATATGCTCGAAAGATATTTCTAAATTCGAAGACCATCTCATTGTTCTAATCATTTTCCAAATCCCAATAATCAAAGGGGATTTCCAACTAGGACTCATGCTTGAATCTCGATTTCACGCACCTCCGTGAATCCTTCAAAATCGTAAATCAAATCCTCGATTTCATGTCTCTCCGTGAAACCGGAAAATCATATAATCACATACACGTAGTATACTTGGCCTAAGCCCAAATATCATATAAAACATAAATCTCGAACTGCGTGTAATATCGTAGAAAATGCGATATAAACATATTTAAATCATATGCACTCAAGGCATCTCAAATCACGTTCATAAGACATATGAAATAGTTATGCATACATCATGTTGCGCACTCTGAAACCCGCACCGTAAACTTCTCCGGGGTTGATCCACACTCTCCGGAACTTTCGGACTTATCCAAATCATACTCAAAGGTCACTACCAACCTATACAATTCCATATCAAAGACCCTCAAAACTCCCAGAACGGTCAATGTGTCACGAACAAGCTTCCCGAGGCTAAAAACCTCTAAATGACCTATCAAACGATCTCCGATCAACCTGAAATCACCATCATTGGATTCAGCAAAGTTTGGTCAACCCAAAAGTCAATTATCAACGCTGACGTCAGCAAAGTTAACACTAACATCAACGGTCAGCGGGTCAGGTCAATGGGTCAACGGCTCATCAGAGACAATAACTGGCGCCACCATGCGCTGCCGTCTGGTTTGGCCATCGGCTACTGAATTTCTTCCATTTTTGTCCCATTTTTCAAACCTTCATAACTCTCTCATTTCTCAACCAAATCCTGCATTTTATATATGGAAATCATGCTACTCGGGCTCAGGAATCCAAATCTGAACCCCGAATTGAGAGAAAATACCTGGTTTTGAATATATGACCTCCCAAAGCTTCGGACAAACTTTGAATCGATGTTTCGGTCACTCCCGTTTTCCAAAACCTTCCATTTTTGCACCTATAAGCTCGTATGAGCTCCAAGAACATGAATATATGCTTAGAATCGATTCAAAAAATCAAAAATCACAACCCAAATCCAAGGCCCACGGGTTACCTTTGTTTTTTGCGTTTTCTAGCCACCTCCGTCATCCCTGGCCGTCTCTCAGTCTCTCTCTCATCCTCTTTGTCTCTCTATGGTCTCAAGGAAAGATGAAGATGATGGTTGTGGGGGTGGGTACGGTTTTGGGTGTGAAGAAATGAAGATGAATGAAAATGAAGATGATGATGGTTGCATGTACGTGTATAGGTGTGGATCAATGTATGAGTGACACTTATCACTCATCTATTGGTCCACAAAATATATTTTGGGTCCCACTAAAGATAATCCATTTAAAAACTGTACAGCCATGAATAGTTCCTGAAACCTTTCTTGACCCATAACTTTCCTGTATGATGTCCGATTTCGACGTGTCATCTATCTACGAACTCGTATCATCTCGATCTACGTAAAAATCTTGGTCTACGTGCATTTGACCTCTCAAATCAAAAGTCAACTTTTTACCATTTCCAAGGGCAAAATCGTCATTTTATCCAAATCGTCTGATAATCCTCGACTAATCTCGAGTAGTCCATAATTAATTCTCGATAATCCATCATCAATCTTAATTAATCTCGTAGATTCGAGACGGGTCCTCACATATATGCTACCGAGGGATAAAAATAGCTCTATGCGTCATTTTGGGGCTGGAAAACCATCCCATGCGCCTCCACAGGTTGTAAATTAGCCCTATGCAGTGCCACGCGTTGACTAGGCTCGAGAAAGTGGCCCACGTGCTGCCATGCACTAGTAGGAACCCACACGCGCCTACCACCCACCTTTACGCGCAGCCATGCGCCCCCATACGCGGGTCATACACCACTACACATGAAGCTACAGTAACCCCATGTGTCATACATTTGCGGGGTAGGTTAGCCAAATGCCTTTAGTTTGTGTCGGCTTCCTATCAAGCAGTTCACAGGCGTCACAGAAGATTGGCGTTCCTGAAGGCCCGAACAAGTCTGTCTGGTAGAAGAGCATGCGCCCGGAGGCTTCCGGTTAGTAAGGTCTGGTGCCTTCCGATCGGCAAAGATCGACCACCTGCTGATCGACAGCGGAAGCTAGGCCCACTGAGTCGCCGCCCGCTACTCCTTCAGTTCTTCTCGCTTGGATTGGAGGATAGTGAGGGTGCTTCCATGTTGATCTCCTGATACATGATTCCTACTCTCGATAGCAACATTACTTTTCCTAAGTACCGCCACCTCCGAGCGGAGGGTTTTCAGCATCTCGAGCATGTCCTCGGAAAGTATGTCGGCTTTTATCTATTGCGGTCTCCCTGTGGAGTGTTGTTGAGCTCACCATCATCCTACTCGGTAGACATTTCAATCAAGAGGGGGAGGGAGTGGAGGTATGTAAGCAGGTGGGAGGAACTTAGTCACTATTCTCACAGACAGCGTCAAATGTTTGATTCCAAAATGGACCTAACGTGATGAGACCCGCTGGGGGATTTAGGACCCATTGAGGGGTATCTAGACCCGCTAGGGATGTTGACTGATCTTATGCTTCTACTCGACGAGTGATCTGCAAGGTAGAGAGAAAACACTAGACATCGGTGGGGTGCCAACCTAGGAGGCTCTGATGCTTAAGTTAGTAAGCGTATAAAACACATGATAGGTAAATCACAACACAAGGGTTGCCGAGTGGAGCTTATGTGTGCTTCTTTAGAGAGAAGTGATGAGAGAGAGTTACATTTATGAAAGGGTCGGGAGTATTTATAGTAGTCATGAATGTGGTGATTAAGAACTGTTTGAAATAGGTTTCAAGTTGTGACTGGAGATGCAGCAACGTGCCCCCACAGATTTGGGATATGAGCCAGATAGCAACCAACTTCCTGGTGTGTCAGGGAGTTGGTGTTGACAGCTGGCCTGATCAGACCGAGGGGTGTCGATCACGTCTGCCTAATCAGACCAACTTCCTGGTATGTCTAGCATTGTATGCCGACTAACATCTTGCATTGCCTGCCGAATAGGCCCTACCGACTGGTGGTTGTGTTTACTTGTACGGAGCTTAGTTGATTGATATGGTATCAACAATATTAAATATTGAGTTAACTGAAAAAATTATTTAAAATGAATTAAAAGATTTTCAGATTAACTATATATATTTAAAAATTGACAAAATTTCATGTGTCTTTTTTATAATAAATTATTACAATGTAACTATGTCTTCTATGCATGAATATTGAATGAGAAAATAAAATTAAAAATTTATAATTTTTTTTTTTAATTTTCATCCTAGACTTCAGATTTCTTGAACGAGCCATTCTTTGATTCCATATATTGCATTGGGAAAGGAGGCCACGGTAGTGTCTACAAAGCAAACTTGCTACATTGCACGATGTAATATACTACTAGTTTCTAGACATAACTAATTAATTACATTAACTATAATTCGAGAAGATAGAACAAATATATATATATATATATATGTATATATATATATATTCTACTGGGAGTGTTTTACATTCTACTTTGATGTTTATAGCTCTGGAGTTGTAATGTTGGAAGTAATCATGCCAGGAGATTTTTTTCAACTGTATCATCTGCCCATCAAATTTCAATTGCGGAATAGAAAGCAAAAAAAATTGATAGTACAAGTTAATTTTATTAATAAACATAAAGGATATATCTAACCAAGGGGTTTCATCAAAAATTGAGTAAAAAAGACTCGCAAGACTCGCTTCTTGATGATTAAATTTGTTTTTTTTTTACATAATAAGAAAACAAACTCTTTAACTTTGATTTATTTGGATTTGCATTGTTATTCGTCATTACGAAAGAAAACAGATAGATGATGATTAAAAAATCCTATCGATATACATATAAGCAAAATTTATCAACACAAATTATTATAAAAATTCTCAAAATGTTAAAAACTAAGAACAAAGTGGCTATGAGTTTATTTACTAGCCAATTAATCAAGGAAATCAATCAAATCAATTTCATCATTGTAACTATATGCATATAAAAAAAAAAACTTTTGCCCAATTAAATTAAACACTCAATATCCACAATTAGCAAACAATAAGCATTTACCAATCTTGCTTCCCATCATAGCAACTAGTATGTGATTGCAATTATCATAGTCATAATTTTTACTCAATTGCTCCTACAAAAGCCTCAATTTCAATATTCAACATTTCAAATTATCATAATTCTAAAGAAATATCTAATTCCCAAATTCCAAAACCAAAATCATATATTCAATTTCTATTAAAAACATTAGAGAGAGTAACAGTATACCTTATGCTTTGAAGATTTGAGAATAGAGAAGCCCAATAAAGTTTTGAAGGAAACGAAGAAAAATGAGTAGAAAAGAAAATTATGATTTGTGAGATTCGAAGGTGAAGAAAAGAAAGAATAATTGTTGTGGTTGCTATCTCACTGCTCTCCGTCTTTCTTTAACTTTTTTCCCGTAAGAAGTAAAATTAACTTTTTTTTTAAGCCCAAAATTTAGTGTGCTAATAATAAATTGAGTTTAACTAAAATTTAATAGACCAAAAGAGAGAGTTTATATGGGACAACCTAAGCCTATGATCCCTCCATGTTTTGGACCAACACATTTTGCTTTGATGAGTTATTCCTTCTATTAAGTGTAGGGGAATTTGATGGGTTATTCCCTCCATTTAGTGGGGGAGAATTTGATGGGTTTATCCCTCCATTAAGTGGAGGAGAATTAATATGATCTTTGGAGTTCCTCAAATGAAGACTTTTGATATTTCAATGCACATGTTATGGTTTGTGCATGGATGTGTTTTTGGGTAGGTTCATTCATATGCTTGAAAACAAAGAAGACTTTTGATCTCCCAACTTATTGTTGGAGATTATTATGCTCATAGGAGTCACCATAAGATTAATTGGAGCTAACTCTTATGCATAACTATGCATTGATGACTTCCTTCCATCCATTCCTATATAAAGGAGAGGGATTGAGCATTCTCAATCATCCTTCAAGCAACAAGTTATCCACCAAAGGTGAGAGTGAGAAGAGAGTTACTTCCTGTGTGAGAAATAGGAAGATAACTTCATTTGTGAGAAAGAAAAAAAAAAGAAAGTGAGATCCTCTTGAGTGAATCCAAGAGAGAGTTGTGTATCTACCATTGAGTGAAATTGTACTTGTAATTCCATTATTCATAGTGAAGAATTTTAGAGCTGCTGTTCGAGGACGTAGGCACATTGCCGAACCTCGTTAAATTTCGGTATTCTTTTTTACCTTTTTACTTCCGCTTTATTTCTGTCAATTTATTTACTCAATTTATTTTGAGGGTGAGAAAAATTTAATCCTAGTGATTATAATTATCTATTTAATTTGTGCATCTTTTCCAACATGCTTCCCAGGCATCAAGAAGCAGATGAAGTGATCTCTCTTGTGACAATAGCATTTGCATGCTTGAGTTTCAATCTGCAATCTCGTCTAACAATGAAATAAGTTTCTCGACACCTTGAAGTTTAGAGGATGAATTTGTCAAAGCCACTGGATACCATAACTTGTCATAAGCTATTGCCTTTCGAGGATAATTTGAGTGCATGATCAGAATGCATTCCCTTTCACTCTGTTTGTGGCTTGTTTTCAGGAAAATGATTCTTCTTAGATGTTTCTTTATTGTAATTTATTTCATGCACTTGTTTTTTTTTTTCCGAAAAATACCTTTTTATTAACTAAACACGAGTAGAAACGCCAACATCCTTAGCGAGAAGGTTAAACATCCAAGTTGGTTCCAGTCCAAACATAGTACCCACTCATACACTTTACATGATTAACATGAGCATGTGCCACCATGTTTTCTTGTCTCTTTATATTCTATATATTCATGTGCCTCCATGTTTGCTTGTCTCTTTATATTCTATATATTCATGTGCCACCATGTTTGCTGTCTTTTTATTTCATGCACTTGTTTGCTGTCTCTTTATATTCTATATATTTATGAACAATAATGGTTGCAAACCTTATGTGCTGCTCTTATCAATCATCTTTCACATGTTTAAAATTTCAATTAAAAATCTACAGTCATCGCTATATTTTAATTATTTTAAACTATCACTAATTTTATTAATTATTTTAGAGATCATCTTTACCCAAAATTAGCATAACCACCTTGAAAAAAATCATAAATAATTGTAACTTCCCATTAACAATTGCTAAAATCAGCATTATAATAAAAGGGAAATACTTGCATTTTACCCTAGTTGTACCTTCTTATATCACTGTTTTGATTTATCTTATTATCTTTATACATATATTATAATCGGAATCGTACATTCTCTAAATCATTAGATCAATATTATCTTCGTAAAAAATTAACGAACTTATGGATCATTTAAATATTCATATCTCTTAAATAAATCAATGATTTTAATACAAATTAATAATTTTATGTTAAACCGGCTATTCAATTGATATATATAACTAAAGAATTTTCAATCTTATTGATTTTTTATTGAAATTGATATGATTATTTAGATAACGAATGATAATCATGTGTAATATATATATAATTCAATAAATTAAAAAAAAGTGATATAAAGAGATAATATTAGAATGAAATGTACACACAGTCCATGATAAAATGATCAAGTGATCAAGACCAATGTAAGAGTAACAAACATCGCATTCGACGTGCGTTAATCTCAATGGTCCCGTATTACTATATATAAAAAGTTAAAAACAGTGGGTGCCTCGTGAGCCAGAGCCATTTTCGTTGTCGATTTTCTTTCACAGAAAGAGAAAGAGCAAAAGTGACGATGTCGACCCTTAGAGCCCCTCAACAAGTTCCTGCTGCATCCGAAGACTGTGAGCAGCTCAAAAAGGCCTTCAAAGGTTCAATCATATTATTTTATTTTTTTTATTCTGATCTTTTGGTCCTTTGCATCATTTCTTGTTCTGATCATATCCCATGTCGTATTTTGTGATTTGCTTCAAGATTGATGGTTAACCAATCCCATCTGACCGATTCCGAATGATTATGTTAGATATCTTGAATATGATCTGATAATGGTCCGATTGATAGTATTTTTGGTTTTGTTATCATTTTTGTTCCGCTAATCCTCTTTGACGCTTTTAGTCATTGATGAGATGAATCAGATCGGTGTTTTGTGTATGTGAGGTTTGTTGGGTTGGTGAAAGTTTCATATGAATATGAGTTCTTGCTTTGTAAACGGAAAGTTCTGATTTTGAGGAAAAATTATTTAGAGAGAACAGAAAATGATCTGTATGTTTAGATTTATAGCAGGTTTCTAAATATTATAATATGACATGAAATTGATAATAACTGTCGACAAATAAAAAAGTAGGTAGTGAAACCAATAATAAGATATGTTTGATTCTCCAATCCGAGGTGTTAGTTTGCATATGGTCCAATTAGCTTTAGATGCAAATGATTTGAAACAGTTCCAAGTGCTTGTTCTACCTTTTAATCGTCATCTGATGTGCATTTATATCAGTTAAAAAGGATAATGTACTAATTTTGTTCACGATTTTCAGTGCACCTTGTTTGTTTTGGTAATCTTCTCAGCTAATAGTTCAGATTTTGTTTTGTCTTCATTTTCTAAGTTGTTTGATCTTGTATAAGTTTGAAATTACTATGAATATGACTGCAGGATGGGGTACCAATGAGGACTTAATCATATCCATATTGGGGCATAGAAATTCTGCTCAGAAAAAGGTGATCCGAAAAACTTATGCCGATGCTTATGGAGAAGATCTACTCAAGGAACTAGAAAAAGAACTTACAAGTGACTTTGAGGTCAGTTAAGATTCTACTTTCTGTTTTCAGCTTTCTTTTCTTCATGATTGAATGTATAAGAATTCTTAATGCTAACATATTTTAGTATTTCCACTTTATCTAATTAATCAGAGGCTTGTGCTGCTATGGACACTTGATCCAGCAGAACGTGATGCACTTTTGGCCAATGAAGCAACAAAGAAGTGGACTAAAAGCAATCAGGTTCTTGCGGAAATTGCCTGCAGTAGGTCTTCACATGAACTACTCTTGGCAAGGCAGGCTTATCACTCTCGCTACAAGAAGTCCCTCGAAGAGGATGTTGCACATCACACCACTGGGGACTTCCGCAAGGTACAACTGCTAAATTATTGTTCAAGTTTTACTTCATTTTAAGATTTCTACTGCCTAACTTTTCTCTTTCCAGCTTTTGGCTCTTCTTGTTAGCGCATATAGATATGAGGGAGATGAGGTGAACATGACACTGGCAAAATCCGAGGCTAAAATACTCCATCAGAAGATCTCGGACAAGGCCTACAATGATGATGATATCATCAGGATTTTGGCTACCCGGAGCAAAGCACAGATCAATGCAACTCTCAATCACTACAAAAATGAATTCGGGAATGACATCAATAAGGTATGCAAGCCAGTTGTACTTCTACATAAACCATATTTTGGCCAGTATCCGTGGAATTTTGGATTTGGATTTTGATGACTTTATATTTATAGGATTTGAAAGCCGATCCCAAGGATGAGTACCTTGCAGTATTAAGGTCCACCATTAAGTGCTTGGTCCGCCCGGAGAGCTATTTTGAGAAGTCTCTTCGTCTGGCAATCAACAGACAAGGAACGGATGAAGGAGCACTCACTAGAGCTGTCGTTACAAGGGCTGAGGTTGACTTGAAGCTCATAAAGGAGCGGTACCAGAAGAGGAATAGTGTCACTCTCGATCAAGCCATCAAGAAAGACACAACTGGAGATTACAAAAAAATGCTTCTGGCCTTGGTTGGTCATGAGGATGCTTGAACTCTTCTGGTCTAAGATTGTACTTCTTTTGGAGGCAATGTATCTTATGCATGTTTTCGTGACTATGTTGGCTTTTTATTTCTTTTTGAGTAATATTATCTGCAGCAGTTGGATATAACATCATATTTATGAAATAAATTGTTGCCTTTGGTAAACTTTTAGTTTTTTCGACTGTCAAAAAAAAAACAATCAAAATCTTTACAGATTTGAGAGTGGAGGCGAGTATTGCTGATATTAGGAAGAGACTGTCTTCTAGTGAATGGAAAAATGGATCTTTCTTGCAGCTCAAGTTACAAGTTATATATTCTTTGCTTTGAAATCTCCTCTTGCTTCACTTTCTCTTGGTAGATAAGTACCTGCAGATGAGTCTCTTGCCACAAGACCTGACACCTGTCAAACTAGCAAGGTGTTGTATACATCAGTTATTTCCGCTACGGCAAGCCCTGTGAAGCGAAGAAATTGCCGGTGTGTATAGATTTAACACGAAAGAAACGGTTAATTGGCCATCTATAAACTATCTTAGCCTCAAGAAAGATATACCAGCATCAAAATTACACAACATTGATCAGAAATCCACTATTCCAAGAGTGGAATATCATGCATCAAGTTCACATAAGACACAAAACAACAGAATGGGATGGCAATTATTGAGCACAGCCCCAAATCCGATCTTACAAGAAACAAATGGAAACAAAATTCTGGTTGAGCTCCTTCGGACTTGTTAATGGCCATCCAAGAAGCCAAAATTATACGCTTCGTCGAACCAGTAAGGAGTTTAGACGCACATCTTAGCTAGGTGCTCAAAAGAGAGCTGTTATTAGTACTGAACATAGGGAACAACAACACTTCTTTTCGACATAGGCTTAAAACACATCACTTCTTTAGAAGTTCCCGCGAGAAAATCCTCTTGCAGTATGGGCTGGTTCGTAAGATCGAATGAGGCTTAACTGCTTCAACCAGAGAAGTACGGAGAGAGCCCTGGAAATGAAGCAAAAATATTAGGACACGTTTGTATGTTGTGTTTGTGTTTGTGAGTCTATTATTAATCAGTTTAAGAGATTGGTTGCTGAACCTTGGTATATGTAAGAGCAGATTGAATGACATAGTTAGCATAAGGGTCCTGCAGCAACTGTTCAATGCGAGGAACTGAGAGCAACTCATGGATGATTCTTGATCGGCTTTCTTCAAAATTCTTGAGGCATTTTTCAACCACGTTACTGCTATATTTCTGCGTGGAGAGGCGTACATAGTGTCCTTTTAACTGATTGTTCAGTTTGGCGAATGCAGATGGGATCTTTAGCTCTATGACAAATTGAACAACATAGTTTCTGTGTATCAAAGGGATCAGAAAGAAAACCATACATCAATATATTTGCGGGTGGGAACAGTTTTTTATTCCTCAAGAAACCAAGTATCAGTCTAACCAGTTCGAATTGCCATACCATATTGGTGAGTTTATGGCCAGCAAAGAAAAGAAACTAAGTCATTTTATAGACAGTTGTAAGTGAATACCCGAAAGGATCTTGCGAAAGGAGAAGCCCATTTCTGGCAATTTCATTGATCAACTTATCTCGATATCTCCCAATGGCATTTCCCATACATTTTTGAAGTACACAACAGCCATGGCGTTGAGTTCCAATCTCAACACAAAATCTTGCAGCAGCATCAAAAATGAACTGCAAGGGTGATCAACAGAAAATTGGACAGAAAAAATTTAGATTTTTTCCATAAAATTTATTCAAGTCCTACGGAGAGCACATAACGAGGGCCTATGAACTTTATTTGTGGTTTAGTAAGTTTATCCAATCATGCTTCTCTATATTTCAGCTCATATCCATCTGCAGAATACTTTTAAAGTACATATATATACATAAAATAGTGAGTCCAAATCTTCTGCCGGAGTTCTGAGAAATAGAACCTTTAACATTTAAACCAGCCTTTAAATCATCTATCGATGATTTTTTCACTTTCCTTGTCTATATTTCAGCTCATATCTATCTGTTCTAAACCCAACAAAAAGGTCCTTTCATTCGAGGCCTCAAAAGGTACATTTACAACTTAGTTCGCATAAGACTGTAAGAAGCTACATTTGTACCAACCATGTTGGAAAGAGCACCCCGATCTTGTTGTTTGCAATGATTTCTATTTCTTTTAATTGCTCTATACACAGGTCACGTGACGATAGGTTAATTCATATATTCTTACCATTGCAATTCAAAACAGCAGTCTTTGGTTTTCACAATTGAATTGCGTATTGTTATGTTGTTCTTAAATACTGACCTTCTCATCTTCACTCCTGTGTATGTTGTAATTATTTTCTTGTATACATCTAACCCACCCTCCTAACTTCCTAGAGCACAAACTCACTTAAATGTTTTGAGAAAAACAAGGATAGGCATAATTCCATAGTAATTTATTTTAAGCTGTGTTCACATATCAACTCTCAGCATTTCCCAAACAAAGTTTAGAAACAAAAAATTTAATATTAGCCATAAAAATCTTCATGATCAGATGGATGACAATTTGTTCAAACAGACAAGGCATTTGACTTCACCAACAAAATGATCAAGAAACTTACAGAGGACTGGATAAATCAGAAGAAAGTTCAAGATGATCACTATAGTGATCATCAAATAGCAATATTTGAAATCTTACCTAACACTGATACGATCATCAGATTTTTATGGACTACTTTAGGCATCAACACAAACAGCAGAAAGATATCATACTTTCAAAAGTTTTGGGGTAGACTTGAAGCATTAACTGGGAAAGAGTTGTTGAAAATGTTATTAATGTAAGATTAGATTCCTCCCAGGGAATGATCAAAGGTAGGTCTAGATCCAAATAGATACAAAACAAGACTACAGTAGCTTCCCCAAAATGACGAGAAACATAAGATGAAACAGTTTACACCTTCAATATGCGCTTAAAGCAGAATTCTGTAATATGAATATAGATAGCTTACAATCAGTGCGAGGCATGAGGTTCACACTAGTGGTGGTTTCATTTGCAAAAGATAAAAATAAGCATATATAAAACATGCCTAGACTTAAAGAAATATTGCACCAAACCAATGCAGTGCCTATAGCAAATAGTCGTCACCCAATTAATTTTTTGTGAATGGCATCAAGCAAGGTGTGTGTATGTGTCTATTCAAGGTTACCAAATGAAACTCAAGAGAAAACAAAAGAACAGAAAAAGAAACATGAATTTGTCGATATTCAATCTTAGAGAGAATCAAGCTAACAAGAAAATGAAATAAATAAAAAGAGCATACCCTGTTATCTTCTTTGCTAAAGCACTCCAAACAACGTTGTACAACATGATTACCATTTGAATCCTTAATAAGGTCAAGAAAACCACATTCAAGGGACGATTTAATTAATGAGATCTGTTTCTCAGTTTTAACAGTCTCAATCAACTTCTGTACCACACGAGTGCTGAGACAATAACACCAATTATATTTAGAAACAAGAAAATAGTAAAGAATATATACCTTAAATGAAGTAACAACAAATAGGCAGAGAAGGAAAGGAATACCCGTGTGTGTCTAAGGCAATTCTCACAAGCTGTCCTGGCTCTTTCGTCACCTTGAGTACAATCTGCATTCTTTGTTGTTCATTGCACACATCCATAAACTTCTGCATAAGGTAATTGCCAAAGGGGTTTGTCATAAGTTCCAAAACATGATTGATTATTTTGTCAAATATTAATTGCACATCCTGACTGATCCCATCAACAAGCATCCTTTGTAAGAACCTACAACCATACTGATCCTTGGCTAAGTAGTATATTTTTCCCTGGACCTCAGCCAATGAACTTATGTTCAGTAGGGACCGCAATTCACTATCATTACTCTCACTACATTCATTTCCACTAAATCCTCCATTGTTGCTAAAATTGGAATCTAGTCTAGAGCTCTTGTCTCCTTCTGCCTGCGTTGCCATCTTATCGCAAGAGTTCTTATAACCCTTCGAAGACTTGCTTGCCTTCCTGTTGGCATGATTCAAATGTTTTCCATGTGCGATGAAACCATTCTCACAACAAAAACCCTCAATATCCCCACATTTCATAGGCTTGAAAGATTCAGGAACCCCACTAGATGGGTTTACTTTTGTCCTTTGTTTTATCATTGAATGATTATGAGAAAGATTGTCCACACTGAACATTGAGGGGGGCTGTGGGGAACCCATTGTGGGATACATAAGACCCTTTCGGCCATTAGAATCTGTTACCTGTTGCTGTAAGAAAAGATATTCATCACCAAGGCTGGAAAGGCAAGGGGTAGTAATAGATGGGTTGCTTTGATACCATCCATTTCCATAGTGTTCCTTTATTTGGCCTGAAATATAACACATTTGGTTTTTCACCCCACTAGGGCCAGAATACAATGCATTGGGCTGCATATGATCAAGAAAAGACCCCATTGAACCACTACCAGCACATCTTGGCTCCAACCCAAGAAATGCTCCGTCAGTAACAGCACCATCAAACCTCCCATTAACTCCAAAGCCAGAGGATTGGAAAGCTTCGAAATTCGATAGATTATTCTTAGAACTCTCAAATAGGCCATTGTTTTCAGCATTCCGTGGACTAGTGGTACCCCCCAAAAACCCACCACCAAGCCCAAACCCAAAGCCATCTGGGTTTCTCTCAAATCCCCACCTTTGAGCACTGACCTCCAGTTCATCCCCAACATTCAGTTTGTAGAAACTTTCAGCCAAACACAGATCATCCTTGTCATTGAAGTGATAGAAATGAGGATCAGTTGGCTTTGGGTCCACCCACAACCCATTCATGTAAGGTGTTTGATATTTGGCCTCCTCAAATGGGGTCGCATATGGAGACCCATCCTCAGAAGAATAAAACCCATTTGAGAAAGAGATTGAAGGAGAAAACTCCGATTGCAGAGAAACTCTGCTGACCGGTGACCCACTCACAAGGTGACGAAGATGAGGAGGAGGAGGAGGATGAAGGAGATGAAAACGATTGGAATATGGTTGATTTTTGGGGCTCTCACTCCAAAACTTCTCAAGGTCTCCTCCTTCCCTCTTCATGTTCTGTAAAAGTAAAACCCTCCTTTCTTCCTCAGCTATTTTGAACATCATACAACATACAACACATATATAATATATAATACACAATACACGTAAGAGAGCACACGAAAAAACAGAAAGATATATACTTTTTTTCAGATAAAACGGAGGGAACCCAGATTCAGAATCCGAAATCTCACGTCAAAAAACGCTTCAGAAAATTTTATGAAGCACAGAAATCAGGCGGTTATAGAGGAAGACGATTACATTTGATGGGTTGAGTGATTAATGCTTATGTCAGTATCGTTTTGGGGTGGTGGATTTTTTTTTTTTTGGGGGGGGTGGGGGTCGGGGGTGCCCGTGTGGCGTGGCGTTGTGTTGTGAGAGAATGAGAGGCGTTTTGATTCTGTCTAATTTTCGGTCGGTATCTGATAGAACAGTTCTCTGTCACCTTTCACACTCACGCCATTAAAATGAAGAGTCGCACTGCAGCCACTACCCACAACAGCGCAGAAAAACCAGAGAGGGAGAAAGATGAGAGAGAGATAAGTCAGACTAGGAACTAGGAAGTGTATTTTCAATTACTATTTTTAAAGCATTTCTTCCCCTCTAAATTTTTTTCCCAATCCATTTTACTCTTTTTTATTTTTTTAAATTTTGTAATTTTACATATTTTTTTTAAAAAAATTAAAATATATATATACATCAATTATCAATTTTGCTCGTTATAAAAATATAAATCTGTGATATCCTACTTCACATTAAACAAAATTTATTTGTTGCCATTTCTATTAATTCCCCTAAATTGGTTGATTAGTCATCTTAAAAACGAATAGAATCAACTACAACATAAATAAAGTATTGGATGCAACTCTTTGAAAATAACATTAAAGATCCAAATGTGTCACTAATTCTACAACCAAGTGATATTGTTCTGAATAATTTAGTGAAAAATTTCGAGTTCCAATCGAAAAACGAGATTAATACTTGAAATGTATATACGTCTCCCCTATTATCATTGTAAGGTAAAAATAGAAAAATACAACAACAAAATTCAGAAACAAAATCAAGTAATTACTTCTTCTTTTTTGTATTATTAAAAATGATTATTATTATTTTAAAATTTTTGCTTTGGATTAGTTAACAGTATCAACCTCGTAAACAGGCCCTAACCTACCTAACAAACTCCACTTGATTTTCTCGCCTTCAAGTTCGGTATGTTACCTTGCTGAATTTGATGATTTGTATTTTATTTCCCAATTTCAATTCATTTTTATTTCTATTTCAATTTGAACTTTTATGTTTTTTTACAGTAGTTTCCTACTGGGTTTCCTTTCTGGTGAATTCTTTTACCAGAATTAGATAAAAGTAACTTGGAGATCAGGCCAATGTTTCCTATTGGATTCAAGCTTAATGTGAGCAACTCATACCCTATTGGCTGGATAAAAAAAATTGATTTTCTCTTGGTACTAAATCAAGGGCTACAGGTAAGTGGTCCCCTTATTATAGCTTCAGATAGCAAGTGATTGGGCCCAGAATTTGTTTAGAGCCCAACAAATTCTTTTCTTGTCTGTGAGCCTAACCTGCCCTTCCGTAGGAGATACTGAGAAACACAAGCACTGAAGCACACCACTAATGGAATAAAATTAAATGAAAAGGGAAGAGAGTGGCTCAAGTCAAAACTATACCTTTTTGTTTTTCTTAGACCTCTCGATGTGTATAGAAAAATACTGCTAGATTACAATATTAAGTGGCAATCTGTATTTCATAACTAATAATTTATTCAATAAAGTGTGAAGATAAATACTCTTAAATTAATCTTTAGAATTATAAATTTATTCAATAATATTAAACCGACCTTAGCATATTATTCTAATTTTTTTATTATTAATTTTTGTGAATAAATTAATTTTAAAATGGTACAAACGAAAACTACAAAAATAAAAACATTGTTGTAAATAGTTAAATAGTTATGTCTATTTATGTAATAGGTACTAGGGGTAGTTTTATCCTTTTGTATTCATTAATTATCCTTCCTTATATAAGGGATAATTATCTTTGTAAACCCTAACGATCCCAGATTAAACAGACGCACTATTTTCATCTCCCTGCCTCTGAATATTCTCTCTGCAATCTTCTTCTACCAAATTTCCTTCACAACACGTTATCAGCATGATCGTCTTCAAAATCGTTGATCATTCAACATGAGGATAAATTCAATCAAGTAGGTTTTTCGTTTCTTCAAAATTCAATTTTATTTTATTGAATCAAACCCTAGAACGCATGAATTCTAGGATTATTAAATTAATAATTATTTCGTAAATATTGAAATTAAATTCACTATTGAATTGCATATACTATTCTTGGATTGATAGCAAAGGTTCTATGTTTGTTTAAATTTTCTGAAAACTTTTTAATTCTTGATGAACCTTAGAATTCATGTTTATAGGAATGGATTGGAATAAATGATCATCGATATGTTGAATTGAATAATTTGAAATATTTTTCATGATTCCCATGTTTGATGTTTGAATTATAATTTGGAAAATTTGACCTTAATTGTTGATTCTTTATGAATCCCTTAATTTCATGAAATATTGATAATTGATATGTTATGATGATTTGCATATTAATTATTGGGAATTAAACCAAAAAAAAAAACATTGCTTTGGCTGGACCATGTTTTAGATGAATATTAAATTGATATATTATTTTTGTTGATTGATGAAATAGCATGACAATTCAATTGAGATTTGAGTTAATATTTGATAATGATAATTGATTTGTTTTTTTTTCTTGATAATTGATTTGTTGAATTGATAATTGTTTGAGCGGTAATTGGCACCCCACACGGCACCACTTGCCAAAATAATAGGGTTGACCCCCACAAAGTCAGCACCAACAGTGCTGCCCCCCCCCCCCCCCCCCCCCCCCCCCCCCCTTTCCCCCTTTTCCCTTCCCCAAAAGAAATTTTTTTAACTGAAGCCCAGAAGGCTAGCCCAAAGAGGAAAAAAAAAGGAAAAAACGGGGGGCTTTATGGCTCGAAAACTGAACCCAGAAGGCTAACCCGAAAAAAAAGAAAAAAAAAATAGCCCGGCACAAACACCTGAGCCTAGAAGGCCCGGAAAAAAAAAAAAACTGCACAGGAAAAACGGCTCAATAGGCCCGCGAAAAAAAAAAGACAAAACGGCCTGAAGGCCTTTAGACTGGCCCAGAAGGCCAATCCAATGGGACGACCCAGAAAGCCTCACTGCAGGCCTTCAGCCATTTGAGCAGATTGGCTTGCCCCCCCCCCCCCCCCCCCCCCCCCCCCCCAAAAAGCGGCTCGGCTTGGCCCAGACGGCTCGGCTCGACCCAGGCGGCTTAGCTCGGCTCCGGGGACCAACTGGCTCGACTCCGACAAAAAAAAACAGAATCTTCATTTGCACTCCTCGGGCCTAAAACATAACCTCATGCATGCCTGAAGTATTGCACTACACCTAAATTAAGGACTAAAATAACATTTATTCCCAATATACATTTTCTTTACATAGCATTATATTAACGAATTATTTTATATGTTTATTTTATTATTTAGATATTATTTATAAATGTGATATGTGGTTCATGACGTATGTATGATGATACGCATGACATGATGTTGACATGATAATATATATGATGATATATGTTGATATACATGATATGACATATGGTATGTACATGATGAATAGATGTTGTTATAATACATGTTGATAATATAAGATGATGAGATACTATGATGTTATTGATATTATATTATGGTTTGATCATGGTTATGTTAATGCTGAACTATAATGATGATGTTCACTGCCCAGATGGGCACGTTTCTTGCCAATTGTTTATGCAAAAGAGGATATTGGACATGAAACCAAAGGGTTTCTAGTGGGCCAGAAGCCCACTAATGTTAAAGGTACAAGCCCATAAGCCCAGAAGGCTACCAATTTAATCCAAAATAGTGAGCTTAGAAGGTTTACATCTAAGGCTCGATTCACCAATCCTAAACTCAAAATAAGGCACTTGTAATTATATGTTATAATGCATCACAATTTAACATTACACGTTCAATACCAGAAGTATTAGTTTATATATATCACTATAATGCCAGAAGCATTAATTTAAATTATCCTAACATGCTATTTAATGTTTATTTATTTAGCAAATGTATGTGTTTAAATGAACCAAACGTTCATCAATGCACTAGAAGTCTCACAAACAAACCAATAATCTATAAATGAACTAGTAGTTCATATTAATCACCGAATTCGAAATTTCGGTAATCTCTATGAAAACAAAGGAACCTGAAGTTTTCTTCATAAATTCAACAAACATCATAAAACCGTTAGTTTTTATAGGTTTACAATCCGATTTATTATATCAAATCATAGAACTCATAGTTCTTATTAGTTACTTATGGACAAGTTTATCCAAAGCGCTAATTAAGATAACTTCATCATTGCAAGCACTCTGAAAGTGCATGATAATCATCACCGTCATATCTTGCCCGAAGAAAAAAATGAATGACACACCAACCATTCTAAGGATTTCAAATCCACACATGAATATAATTCAAAAATTTGATTTTCGCTCGAATATGATTTAATTCAATTCCAACACTTATTCTTATGCATGTGACCCATTGAATTAAATCTATAAATATAAATGTTTTGTGAGGACGTTTATTGTCTGGCTGAAAATGTTATACTCCGAGAGATTTGACAAAAAAAACGTTGTAGAATGGTACTAAATTACCATCAATAAGATTTTTATCCTCCAAGTTCCAGAAGAACATTTTCGATATTTACGGATATTCGAGCCAACAGTTATCACATTGAAACCACTAATGACAAGAAAGTGGAATACCTTTGTATAACTTCCAATCTGTATGACCAGAAGCATACACTGGAGAAACTAGCCAGAAGCTAGCCCAGAGTTAGCTAGAAGCTAACTAGTACGAGCAATTTCTCATTATATGACATGATCGGTTGGGATACCTAGGTTAAGGTAATGATGCGTTGTATCCTCAATATATTGCACGAGCATCCTTTTACTCATAGACACCTTTGTGTTTAATGAAACATTATGCCAAGTTTGCTAGTTTGCAGAAACCGAATATTAGACCATTATATGCAAAGATGAGTTAAGACTCCACCCATTTCTTGTACAGAATACAAGGGAAATTTTGTGGACTTTCCAACCACCATGCGGACAGTTTTGAAAAAATTTCATGGTTCAGGTTGAGATACCCACAAAGTGGTCACATACTACACTTTTGTCCACACGCATACTGTATTTGCTAAACTCTTAGCCCAAATCATTACATTGAGGGCCACACCACCCGAATTCTCTTATACAGTCTATAAGACTCGATAATACCGGAGATTTTATATCAACATTATTCGATGACTATTGCATGCCCCCTGGGATTGATGCTGAACACTCCTAAATGGTCTCGCAGAAACACTAATTCACCTTGGTAATGTGCACCAAGCTTCTCGTTTCTCATGGGGGCAATGTGTAACAGCCCGTCCCGGAAATCGGGATTAGTTTAGTTGTTAATAACTGATTTGTGAGGTAACTCGGTGATTAGTTGGATGCGTTCGGACGGACGGTGCAAAATGACGTTTTTGCCCTTGGAACGGGCAAAACGTTGACTTTTCGTTCGGAGGGTCAAATGGACTTTGACCGATGAACGTGACATATTAAGAGATGTCACGAGTTCGTAGACAGGTGGCACGTCCGATTCTGACATCTGAGGAGAAAGTTAGGGCGTTCGAAAGTTTGAGGGTATTTTGGTAATTTTGTGGAATAGGGGGCTCTTTGTTAACTTTTTAAATGACATGGAATTTTCACGAAGTTCGAGGATCGTTAGGTAGGTCTCGAGTCCCTGATTTCAACGACAGGAGGCATGTGCCATTTGGAGTTTGGGAAATAGAGTTACAGGTCAGGGATTACAAAGGGAAAAATGGGAATTTGTCCTTGAGAGGGCATTCTGGACATTTCCTGCATTGGGATCTTTACCCACTCAGAGATGGACACTTGGCTGTTGATTGGAAGTGGTCCCATAGGATTTTTGAAGTGTGGCCTTCTCTGGATGGCCTTAGAATCATCTCTCACCGCCCTTGAAACCGTTTAAACAATTGTGTGTGCACGGTGGGGAAAACAGAAAACAGAGCTTGACAAAAATTGACAAATTCTTCCCCTTTTTCCTTCGATCTTCAGCATTCTTCCTAATAGTTGAACTTAGAAGTGAGAGACAGGGTGATGGGGGAAGTGGTGGTGCCACCGTGAATAACCGCTGTGGACGGTGGGTTTGTTTCCAATCGGGAAAACAGAGGGCAGGGTATGCTTTGACCAGGAATTTCATTCTCCCTTGTCTTTTCAGGACCCACCCCGGTTCCACCCCGAAAACCGAGGTAAATCCTGCTCCCGTCTGACACCCCCACACGCAACTAAAGTAAACTTACGAAAACCACCAAACTACATGCCAGACGCAGGAGAAATTTTAAACATCCCGAAGTCAAAGTGTTACAGAGCATAGTACCAAAATACAAAGGAAAGAAAACAAAAAAAAAACAAGGTACACGCACAACGGAAAATGTAAAGCACTCCAGGGTCACTCTCAAGTATTCTATGCCTCCGACGCTGCCTCAACGTCAACCCCCGTGCTAACTCCATGACCTGGAGGGCAATTTAAAACAGAAGGTGTGAGTGGACCATAAATAATAAAATACTTTCCGAAAACCATTTCATAATAAAACCAGGGTTTTAGCCCTCCGTTTTGAAATCACACATGCATAACCCATTTACTGAAATCAGTTATAAATCACATAAAGATTGTCATAAAAACATTTGCAGAAACATCATAAAAACAATTATAGAAATCATGTCATAAGAATCATAAAAACCACGTCATAAAACATAAGTTTCAACCAATCATTATCCGATCAAACCTGCTGGACCTATCCGAGTCTTTAAACTCCCGAGTCTTTAAACTCAATCCAGGCCTCAAAAATATCCGAATCTTTAAACTCCTGAGTCTTTAAACTCAACAGACCTACGGGGGAAATATCAATAAATCTGAGTCTTTAAACTCCCGAGTCTTTAAACTCAATCCGGGTCTTTAAACCCAATCCGGGCCCGTCCTCCGTCAATCACAATATCCGGGTCTTTAAACCCAATAATCAGATCCAAAAAATCCAATCAAAACCATTTGAAAACCATTTCTAAATCCGTATCCAAACCCGAATCCGAAATCACCGGTCTGATGCCCTTCTGGCATCCAAAACCGTTATTCCGAACCCAAATCCGGAAATCCACTTTTCAACTTTAAAACCAAATTCTGCTTTCCGAAATCCGATTCTAAAACCGAAAACCTCGATCATTGCAATCACATTCCGAAATCCCTTTATAATCATTGAAAATCACTTATCGTTTGAAAACCCCAAATCATGGCATCAAAATCAGAATCCAAACTTTTCTCGTAAAACGTGCCAAATACTTAAGTTCCTCGAAAACCGTGCCATTTCATAAAACAGATATAAAGCATTCAATAATCATGAAATCATAATGAAAACCATAAAACAAGTAATTAAAAGCAGTTATGCATGCTCGAGTTTAGAGAAGGGGTCCACTCACAGTCACCGGCACTTCACTCGCGCCCCGTACGTCCTGTACATTCCTCAGCTTCCTCGGGAAGTCTCGATCCTGTCACAAGTCACCAAAGAACGTCACTAATACTTCTACCAAGACTCTCCTAATTTTCCCCAAAAATTCCCGGGTCCTAAACGTAACGAACCGGAACCCTAAACTTCCAACCTCGTAGAACTACTTCGAATCGACGTCCGATTAACTCGAAACTAATTCCATTAGACTCGTTATAACTCCTGGACCAAAAACTATGTTGACCGTTTTCCCAAGAACCGACGCACGCGCCCCCACGCGCCGCCCAAAGTGGCTGCGCGTGGGCCTCACGCGCCTGCACACGATCACTGTTCATCATCGGACAATTTAAACGTGTTTCTAGGGACTCCAGAAGATGTTTGGGATTGGAAACATGGCCAATGGTGGCCGGAAACCTGAGAACACAGTGGAGGAAAACATCGACTTTTGCAGGATGATCGGGAGGTATCTTATCGTACTTCTTTTCATGATTTCCATAGGTAGATTAATTGTATAGTTAGGGACGAAATTAATGGTGGAAATAGGAGTAGAAATGGCTTTAAAATGGACAAAAACCGGCGATGCCGATTCACGGTTGGACCGGCATTGCAGACCGGTTCAGACCGGTCGATTAAAAAAGATGATGAACAGTAACTTAGGCGCGTGAGGCCACACGCAGCCACTTCAAGAGGCACGTGTGGACGCATGGCACAGTATTTGAGGAAGGTTCCAATACGATTTTTAAAGTATTTGATGTAACGAACATTTTGGGATTAATTTTGAGTCAATCGGACATCATCTCGATAGTTTTCAGGATGTCCGAAGGTTTTAGGCCTCGGTTAAAAATAGTTAAAAATTCGAGAAAATTACGGGGCTTTAGTAAAAGCTTTATGAAGTAGTTAGTGACCTTATAGTGGGATTTGAACAGGTTTGGGAAAGCCAGTAATAGCGGATTAGCCGGGAAAGCATAAGTGTGCGCGTATCGAGGTAACGGTGCAATGGTCTGTGAGTGGACTTTGCTTTCAAACTTATAATGCATGCATATATGTTTTTATATGTTTTCTATACGTGATTTTGTGATTTGAATTATGATCTTGATGGTTTACGATTTTGCACGGTTTCCTAGATATTTACGTAATTGCACGTTTTACGAGGTTTCGATTTCTATTGTGATTTAAGCATGATTTTAATGATTTAATGTCGGGATTTGGAATATGATTTGAAATGGATTTCGGAAAAAGTGATTTCGGGCTTGGAGCCCTGTTTCTGAGATTTCGATAAATGAGTTTTCGTTTTGAAACTGGATTTCGGAAATGAGATTTCGGATTTGGTTTTGAGACTTGTAAAGGAAATCTAGATTTAGGTTCGGGATGATAGTTCGGGATGCCGGCTTACGGAATCATTGTTGCGAATTCGGATGTGGATTTTCTATGATTTTCACTGTTGATTGAAAAATGGTTTTGGGTTTAAAGACCCAGAAAAAGAGAAAAACCGCTGGATCTGGTTTTGAGTTTAAAGATTCGGTTGATTGATGGGGGGAGGGCCGTGGATTGATATGTTTTGAGTTTAAAGACTCGGTTATGATACCCCCCCCCCTTAGGCCTGTGATTGTGTTTTAAGTTTAAAGACTCGTTGATATCCCGGGAAGGCCTGATTATTGTGCGTGGTTTTGAGTTTAAAGACTCGGGTGCAATTGAGATCCAGCAAACTTGTATGATTGATGTTTTTCACTGGTTTTCCGTTGTTTTGGGCAGTGGCCCGGATGATTGAGTTTTGGGACTGAGTTCCCGTACTTTGAGATTGATTTATGATTTTGGGCTGAAGCCCTGGATTTGAATTGCGGATTTGAGGAAAGGAATGATTCTGGTTTCCATTAATGGTTTTGAATATGAAATGGTTTCATAAAATGGATTTTATATGCATGCATTGGTTTTCGCATGGAGGGTAAAAATGTAATTTTTTTCTGAACTGTTTTCTGAACTTATTACTCCTTTTTGTCCACTCACAGTCTTTTCATGTTTTTGATACCCTCCAAGTTGTTGTGGTGCGAGTTGTTGGTCGAGAGATACGGAGAAATCACACGTACGATCCACAGTAGATTCTGTGCACTCTGGGAAGTCCGGATGCTGTTGGACGGTCGAATCAAGAATCCCTTGTCCGACTTACGTGTCACATGGAGGTTGGACGTCAATTTAGCCTTCGTTTCATGCGTAAGTTAGACGGGAGCAAGATTTAACCCTTAATCCCGGGGGATTAGTGGTGGGTCATGTCACAATGTAATTTTGCATGCAGTAATATTGGTTCGGTTGAGGTCAACGCCACCCAACGATGTTATGCGTTACAGCAGGTGATTAGGTACGAACCAGCTGCTTCGTACTTACGCATTTATGGGTGTGCAGTTACGTGCCAATTGTGCCGCCACAACATACACATATGAGACCTTAACAAAGGAGGGGCATACATGTCGGTTATGATTCCCCCTCTATTTTACACTCTCTAGAGCCCTTGACAGGCGATCTCATTCTAGCAATATTGCGGATTGTCACTTCGATGAGACAGTCTTCCCGCTGTTAGGGGGAGATAAGAACGCGAACGTTCCTAAAGAACAACGTGAATTGACGTGGAATGTCTACACTATGTCTCATCTTGATCCCCGAACCGTACAAAGTGAGAATGAAGTGCGAAGAATTCTAGATCTACAAAGTGTAGTGAATAATATGCCAGATGCTTTCTCTGATCTAACTAAAGTGACGAGATCATATATACATGCTGCAAACGTGCCTGCAAGGATAGACGTCCCCGTAGGACGGGTTGTCCCAGATGGACGAAGTACGGCCATGGCGACTAACCAATCATATGTCTCTGCCCAGAAACGAAGTAGACCAATAGGTTCGAAGGATTTTCATCCCCGGAAGAGGACAAATTTGGCACAATCGAATCCTTTGGATATCATTATATCATCTTATCCATCTCATGAGATAATTCAGGATTATGGGTCTGTCATAGAAGAGACGACGTTGGGGGACGCCTCAACGTCAGAACCCACTCACGAGAATAGAGAGATCTCGGTAAACTATGCATGCTTAAATGAGATATGGAATCAGACTGATATTATTATCGATGATATATTTGTATTCGCAGTAGCTGCTGAAATAATAACTAGTGATGATATCGAACCTTACTCCGTTGATGAATGCCAACGTAGAGAAGACTGGCCAAAGTGGAAAGAAGCAATCCAGGTCGAACTTGATTCCTTGACAAAAAGAAAGGTGTTTGGACCTGTAGCTCCCACACCTCCCTATGTTAAACCTGTAGGCTTTAAATGGGTATTTGTAAGGAAGCGTAATGAGAAAAACGAGATTGTGAGATACAAAGCTCGTCTAGTGGCACAAGGATTTTCTCAATGTCGTGTAATTAATTACGAGGAGACGTATTCTCCCGTATTGGACATTATAACGTTCCGCTACCTTATCAGTTTGGTAGTTTCCGAAAAACTGAGTATGCAGCTTTTGGATGTGGTCACAACTTATCTCTATGGGGATCTAGATAAAGAGATATATATGAAAGTTCCTAAAGGACTTAAGATATCTGATGCAAATAGTTCCAAACCACGGAACACGCTCTCCATTCGTTTAAGGCGTTCACTTTATGGATTGAAACAATCCGGACGGATGTGGTATAATCGTCTAAGTGAATATTTGATCAGATTGAGATATGTGAATAATGAATTATGCCCATGCGTGTTTATTAAGAAAACAAGTTCCGGGTTCACTATAGTGGCAGTTTATGCAGATGACATGAATCTGATTAGTACTCCTGAAGAGATCCAAGAAACCGCTAAGCACCTGAAGTTAGAATTTGAAATGAAGGATCTTGGGAGAACATACTTCTGTCTCGGCCTGGAGCTCGAGCACCGTGCAAATGGAATTTTGGTCCATCAATCGAATTACATCCAAAAGATGTTGAGACACTTTAATGAGGATAAAGCAAAACCTTCAAGCACGCCCATGATCGTCCGAAGTCTAGATCCTAAGAAAGACCCATTTCGTCCGGCAGATGATAACGAAGAGATATTGACACCAGAAGTTCCATATCTAAGTGTAATAGGCGCATTATTGTACTTGGCTCAATGCAATAGATCAGACATTTCATTCGCTGTAAACTTGCTAGCTAGATTTAGCTCTGCGCCAACACGCCGCCACTGGAATGGCATAAAATACATCTTCCGATACCTTAGAGGTACAATGGCTATGGGCTTATTCTATCCCTATGCATCGAGGAATGAATTAAACTCTCTTGGTCCTCAGAATGATGTACGTCTCGTTGGGTATGCTGATGCAGGTTACCTATCAGACCCACACAAGGCACGTTCCCAATCTGGTTATGTCTTTACTATCGGGAACACATCAATGTCTTGGAGGTCTACGAAACACACGCTTGTTGCTACGTCTTCGAATCATGCAGAGATTCTAGCCCTACACGAAGCAGTTCGTGAATGCATATGGCTAAGAGCCATTACTGGGCATATTCGAAGTACTTGTGCACTGAATTCCACCCATAATGAACCGACAGTTATCTACGAAGATAATGATGTCTGCATAGAGCATATAAAGACTGGTTTCATTAAGGGAGACAACACCAAGAATATTTCTAGCCCTACACGAAGCAGTTCGTGAATGCATATGGCTAAGAGCCATTACTGGGCATATTCGAAGTACTTGTGGACTGAATTCCACCCATAATGAACCGACAGTTATCTATGAAGATAATGATGCCTGCATAGAGTAGATGAAGACCGGTTTCATTAAGGGATACAACACCAAGCATATTGCACCGAAGTTGTCAGGGCCCACCCCTAATTCCCCAGGATTAGGGACTAAACCCTGCTCCCGTCTGACAACCCAAAAATGAAAGACCGAAACAACCACACCAAAACCACAAATTTATCTGTCAAACGCAGGAGAAATTTAAAACATCCCAGAGTCAACAGTTATACAGAGCATAGTACCAAACTTAAGGAAACAAAAACCGATACACAAAGTACACGCACAATGGAAAACTTAAACCACTCCGGGGTCACTCTCGCGTACTCTATGCCTCTGACGCTGCCTCAACGTCAACCCCCGTGCTAGTTCCACGACCTGGAGGGCAAGTAAAAACTAGGAAGTGTGAGTGGACCATAAACAATAAAAGTTTCAAAAACAATTTTATAACAAATCAGGGTTTGGCCCTCCGTTTTGAAAACATGCATGCACAACCCATTTCTTTAAACACAAATATAAACTACAGAGAAATCATCATAAAACATTTATACTGCACAAAATAGGCATCATGAAAACAGTACGATAAAACATAAATCCAAGTCATCATTATCCGATCAAACCTGCTGGACCTATCCGAGTCTTTAAACTCCCGAGTCTTTAAACTCAATCCAGGCCTTAATTGTGACGACCCGTCCCAGATTTCGAGATTAGATCACGGACTAATCATGATTAGCAGGGTTAATCGGTGATTAGTTGGGCGAACTCGGACGAATAGTGCAAATGACCGTTTTGCCCCTAGTCGTGGGTAAAACGTTGAATTTTTATTTGGACGGTCAAATGGACTTTGACCAATGACCATGACGTAGTTTGGGACGTCACGAGTTCATAGACAGGTGGCACGTTGACTACGCCCAAACTACGCATTAAATTAAACATGCAATTCGAGTGTTATGCAATTTAAACCCTTTTTGTGTAGATGTAGTATTGATAAATAGGGATCGTTCTTAACCGGGGAAATTAGGGAACATTAATAATATGTTAGTGGATTATGAATAAAAGAATAATGAATTAGAGAATTAAATAATAAAAGAATTAAACAATCAAAGAATTAATAAATTAAAGAATAGATGAACAAGATAATAATAAATTAATGAATTACAAAGAATTAATAAATTAACGAATTAAAGAATGAAATAATAGAAGAATAAAGGACTTAGTTAATCAAAGAATAAAGGAATTAATTAATCAAAGAATCAATAAATTAAATAATAAAGGAATGAAAGAATAAAAGAATAAAGAATAAAAGAATAAAGAATAAACAAGGGGGGTTTTGAAGAGGTTTGTAATTATGTAAATAAGTAAAAGCATAGATAAACTCATTCTATTTCTATTCTAACTTATGCACAAAGTAGACTTCCCGTAAACACAAACTTCAACAACATACTACAATTGCAAATATTTGAATTAATCACGAAATTATACCTTCACAAACTCATATTTCCTCATACATTAATCATATTATAAATGCACCGAACAGCGGATTTTTACTTATAATATAATTACCTTAAGTTTGTGATTTAATGCGCCGAACAGCGGTCATACATTAAATCTCTCCAAATCTACTCTAAATGCCCCGAACAGCGGATCAACATTTAGTTTCGAAATGAAGTTTAAGCTCTAAAATGTAAGAAGTAAATGATTTTTAGAAAGTAAAACACATGGAGATTATACTCAATTTTCACAAAAGATAGGAAGGAGAAACCAATACATATATTGCATTATAATTAGAACCAATAACAAATAAGAAAGTTTAAGAGAATGGAGAGCAAATGTTACACTTTTCAGATTGGATGAGAACAATGGATTGTTTTTCACAAGGAACACCGAACAGCGGCTGGAACCTTATGAAGATGGAAGAAGATTAAACAAGGAAATTTGGACTTGAACTCTCAAAATTGTATTGGAACTATTTTGCCAAGATTTCTCCTAAAAGAAGCTCAATTTTGTGCTACTTGGAAGTGATTTCAACAAGTGAAATCAACTCCTATTTATAGGGGAAAAACTCAAATTAAACCCTAGAAAATAAATAAAAACTAAACAAAAATTATAATAAAAATATTCAAAAGTGAAATGATGAGTATGGGTGGTTTTTGGGGAAGAGAAATTAAACAAAACAAAGGAAAAAGCTTGAAAAACAGCAAGAAAATCCACTTTAATTGTTGCTGAAAGAATTTTCGGTGGCTGCAAGCTGGAAAGGAGGCGGCTGGTCGGCAAAGCTGTGCTGGAAAGGTGGCGGCCGGTCGGCAGGCGTGAGCTGGAAAGGAGAAGCTGTCTTCGGTAGGCGTGCGCCGAACTCCTTCTGGACAGCTGAAGCAGGCCGCGCGCGTTTGGGCCGTGTGGGCTGCTCGTGACTGGGCCTGCGGGCCGTGCGGATTTTGGGCTGGGCAGCTGGTTACGCGGGCCTGGGCTGCGCGCCTTGGGCTTGCGGGCTGGTTTGTACAATTGGGTTTTGGGCTGCAGAAATTAATTAATTTAACTAAATTAATTAATTCATCGAATTTCGTCCATAATTTATTCGCTATAATTCCGATCGAAACGATTCTTTCGCCAAAATGCACCAGATTACAAACTTTATTTATCTAAGCATAAAAATCACAAAATAATTTATTTTATCAATTTATTTAATATTTTAATACTAAAAATCAAGTATAAAGGGTATAAAATAATATAAAATAATGTCTTTTTAACGTCCTATCAAATACCCCCACACTTAAACTTTGCTAGTCCCTAGCAAATACTAAAATCAAATTACGAATTCAAAACAAGTAGACCCTTAACCATTTGTCTCAAATTTCATTGTTATAATCATGGCATAAAAGATTGTCACTTAAAACATTTAAGCAAATGGAATTCAAGAGTTAATACATGGTAACAAAATGTTTCGACAAGTAAGATAATGAGTAAATATGGTGAAATGGATCTCTGCATGAATAAGACAAGTATGAATCAACTCACAAGGATATGCACTCATAAATTCACTCAATTTTGTGAGGGTTTGTGTTTGCACTCAAAGTATGTGAGAGATGCTCACATAATCGAAATGAAGTACTTTTGCAAAATTTCAAACAAACACCTCAAAAAAACAAAACATACTTGCACAAATGAACCAAAACCATAAGCTTACTTAAGTGATTGACTCAACTAATCAAAATTTACCATCTTAAGGATCATAAGGTCTTTACGAAGGTTGTAATGGGGCTAAGTTTAGAGGCAAGGAATATATAGGACAAGTGGTGCTCAAATTCGTTCCAAGACTCAATAGACTCCCAAAACGTATCATAACTTCCCAACCTTAGTGCAATGATGTCAGTAATCCATCCCTTCGAACATAGGCCTAATTTCATCTTGTTGGGCCTCGAATTCATTTTTTTTTTGTGCCAGATTTACAAATGTAAAGGACTTAACTCAAATATTCATAATCAAACCTTATTACCTTGATAAATATATCTTTCTCTTTTTTTTTTTTTTTTTTTTTTCATTTTTTTTTTTTCTCATATATCAAGGTAATAACATGTGTCAAAAATACAACAATGTTTGAGTAAGTAAATCCACAAAATACACATAAAAGTCTTTCAACATCATCATTTTCTCTTTACATAATCATTATGTCTTCAACCGAGTCCTTGGAACAAAGGTAAAAGATGTCTATACTAAGCTCAAGTGTTTAGATAATCATGGTGAGGAAAGAAAGGCTTAATGTGGGCTCAAAAGGGGTAAAATTAAGGGGGTCGCAACTTGTGCGCACAAAATAGGGAACATGGATGTTTGAATTTGTGGTGTTAACCCTAATGCCTTAATCATTTCCAAAATCAGAGAATTTATTGACTTAAAAGCTTTGAAAATCACATAGAATAAGTTCTAGTGCTCTAGAGTTCAATAAAAGCTATGGCAAGCAGTTATGAGGCATATGTATATCAATTTAAACAAAGAACTTATGAATCACTCATCAAAGATGTATATAAGTTCTAAAGCTCACATAAGGTTCAAATGATTCATACTTATCATATCATGCTTATTTATGTACCAATTTACATGCATTATCTTCAAGTAGTAACACTTAATCACAAAATATTAACAAACAAATTCAAGTTGTAGTGATTATCTTTATGGCCATAACATAATCATTTCCATTCACTTATATCATTGACAAGTTAAAGGGCAACTTGATGACTCGTAAAAACGCTACGTTTAAAACAAAAAGACTCAAATTTTTTTTTTTTTTTTTTTTTTTTTTTTGAAGAAAGAAATAAAACAATTGAAAATTAACACAAATAAGAAAGAAACAATTGAAAATTAACACAAATAAATTTGTAAACCATTCCCCCACACTTAAATTCTACATTGTCCTCAATGTAGGAAAATACGAAGTAATTTAAACATAGAATCAAAGTAAGGAAGATGATTTAAGAAAATGAAATAAGAAAGAAAAACATAAAAGAGAGTGAAGGGTTGAAAGAAAGCAAATCTGTGTTGATGACTCCTTCACACTCGCGAACACATTGGGTTGCCTCCCAACAAGCGCTTGAAGTTTAACGTCCATCCAGCCTAGACCAAATTTAGTTCATCTGATGGGACGTCGTAGCACTCTTTCTGACTCCACATCGTGTTCGCCAATTGCCTCGATATAAGGCTTCAATCTATGGCCATTGACCTTGAACTCTTTTCCAGTTCCAACGTGTTTTATCTGTATGGCTCCATGGGCAAAAATATTAGTGATAACAAAAGGTCCTACCCATCTAGAACATAACTTACCAGGAAAGAGTCTGAGCCGAGAGTTGAAAAGCAAAACTTTCTGGCCAATGCCAAATGCTTTACTCCTGATCTGTTTGTCATGAAATGCCTTTGCCTTTTCCTTGTAGATCAGAGTGCTTTCAAATGCATCATTTCTTATTTCCTCAAGCTCACTCAGCTGGAGCTTCCGATGCAGACCGGCGTCATCTAGCTTGATGTTGAACGTTTTGACGGCCCACCATGCTTTATGCTCTAGTTCCACCGGAAGGTGACATGCTTTTCCGTACACCAACCTATAGGGAGACATTCCTATAGGTGTTTTGTAGGCCGTCCTGTATGCCCAAAGTGCATCATCCAACCGTTGGCTCCAATCCTTTCGATTAGGACCCACAGTTCGCTCTAGTATCTTCTTGATTTCTCTATTACTGACTTCCGCCATTCCACTCGTTTGAGGATGGTAAGGTGTAGATACTCGATGAGTGACACCATACCGTTTCAGTAAAGCTTCAATGGTCTTGTTGCAGAAATGACTTCCTCCATCACTTATTAGGACCCGCGGGATCCCAAACCTGGAAAGAATGTTAGTTCTGAGGAATTCTGCAACAGTTTTAGAGTCATTAGTCCTGGTGGCCTTAGCTTCCACCCATTTTGATACATAATCAACGGCAAGTAAGATATAGAGATAGCCATTAGATTGAGGAAACGGACCCATAAAATCGATACCCCAAACATCAAATATTTCAACAGTAAGAACATAATGTTGTGGCATTTCATCCCTGCGTCCTAAGTTTCCTGATCTCTGACATTTATCACAGGCTAAGCAAAATGAATGTGCATCTTTAAAAAGTGTGGGCCAATATAGTCCAGATTCTAAGATTTTGAGTGCAGTTTTTCTAGATCCAAAGTGGCCTCCACAAGCATGGCTATGGCAGAACTCTAGGACTGACCTATGTTCAATATCAGGGACACATCTCCTAATCAATAAATCTGCACAGTGTTTCCACAAATAAGGTTCATCCCAAATATAGTGCCTAGCATGCTTCTTAAGTTTATCTTTTTGTGCACGGGAGAGGGTGGTGGGCAACTGCTTGGTGACTAAATAATTGACAATATCAGCATACCAAGGAGTACCTCCCTCGATTCTGAAGAGTTGTTCGTCTGGAAACATCTCTTGAATCGCCACAGGATCTTGCTCATGTGCAATGCGACTCAAATGATCCGCCACCACGTTCTCTACGCCTTTCTTATCTTTAATCTCGATGTCAAACTCTTGAAGAAGAAGAATCCATCGGATCAGTCTTGGTTTCGCTTCCTTCTTGGCTAGGAGATACTTCAGTGCTGCATGATCAGTGTAAATAATGACTTTAGTTCGAAGTAGATAAGAACGAAATTTATCTAAAGCAAATACAACAGCAAGCAACTCCTTTTCTGTAGTGGTGTAGTTCATCTGGGCATCATTTAAGGTTCTGGATGCATAGTAGATGGCGTAGGGCTTCTTATCCCGCCTTTGTCCGAGTACGGCTCCAACTGCATAATCAGAGGCATCGCACATTAGTTCAAAGGGTAAGGACCAATCAGGGGCACAAAGAATGGGGGCAGTGGTTAAGAGATTTTTAAGCTTCTCAAAAGCTTCCTGACAGTCTGCATCAAAGACGAAGGGTGTCTCTTTCTGAAGCAGTCGGCACAAGGGCCTTGCAATGTGGGAGAAGTCTTGGATAAATCTTCTGTAAAATCCTGCGTGACCAAGAAATGAACGGATTCCTCTCACCGAAGTGGGAGAGGGTAAGTGGCGCACAGTATCAACTTTAGATTTATCGACTTCAATTCCTCTTTCAGAGACAATATGGCCCAAGACTATCCCTTGTCTAACCATGAAATGGCATTTCTCCCAGTTAAGTACCAGATTAGTTTCGACACACCTTTGTAAGATAAGTGCTAAGTGTTCTAAGCATGCATCAAAACTATCCCCAAAGACACTAAAATCGTCCATAAATACTTCAATTATTTTTTCGACGTATTCAGAGAAAATAGAAAGCATGCATCTTTGGAAAGTACCTGGGGCGTTACATAAACCGAAAGGCATTCTTCGGTAGGCAAAAGTGCCAAAAGGACAAGTGAAAGTCGTTTTATCTTGGTCATTTTGAGCGATACAGATTTGATTGTACCCGGAATAACCATCAAGAAAGCAATAATAGGAGTGACCTGCTAACCTTTCAAGCATTTGATCAATGAAGGGCAAAGGAAAGTGATCCTTCCTAGTTGCTTTGTTCAGGCGTCGATAGTCGATGCAGACTCTGTATCCGGTCACTGTTCGTTGGGGCACTAGCTCTCCTTCACTGTTCGCAACAACTGTGACTCCACTTTTCTTTGGGACTACTTGGACTGGTGAGACCCATTTACTGTCTGAAATTGGGTAGATGACACCACAGTCCAAGAGTTTGATGACCTCTTGTTTCACAACTTCCATCATCGGAGGATGGAGGCGACGTTGGGCTTCGCGAGAGGGTTTTGCATCATCTTCCAGTAAGATTCGATGCACACAAGTTGTAGGGCTGATTCCCTTGATATCTGACAGAGTCCATCCAATGGCTGTCTTGTACTTTGTCAAGACCTGTACCAGTCTATCTTCCTGTGACTCGGTTAGTGCAGAAGACACTATGACGGGCAGAGTGTCTTCCGAGCCAAGATAGGCATACTTCAGGTGGTCAGGCAAAACTTTGAGCTCGAGAACTGGGGCCTGAATCACTGAAGGAGGAGTGGCATTAGTACTAATTGGAAATGACGAGGGTACCTGATGATTCACCATTCTGGGGGTCTCATTTAGGGTCATGACTTCATCCCAAATTCGAGGTTCTAGTTCGTAATCCGTATCCTCAACCAAGGCGTCCCCTGATTGCGTTAGGCCAACTCCTTTCTGGATTATCATGTTGAGTGTGTCTTCTCGAATTGAATCAAAATGTTTCTCTGCGAGAGAAGTGTACACGTCAACAGAAAAAGTAGTATGAGTTGCGGAACTAGGGTACCTCATGGCATCAAAAATGTTGAAGCCAATCTCCTCTCCGTCTACTTCCATAGTTAATGTTCCATTGAACACATCAATCTTTGTCTTGGCAGTTCTCATGAATGGTCTTCCCAACAGCATTAGTGGAGCTTGATTCGTAGGGGAATCCTCCATGTCTAGGACATAAAAGTCAGCTGGGAAGATGAGTTGGTTAACCTGCACAAGAACATCTTCTACGTATCCCTTAGGATACACATTAGAGCGATCGGCTAACTGAATGATAATATCGTCATGCTGTAATTTACCTAGACCTAGGGCAACATATAGTGAATATGGCATAACATTAATAGATGCTCCTAAGTCTAGCATGACTTTATCAAATGACTTGTTACCAATCACGCAGGGAACAGAAAAACTCCCTGGATCCTTCAACTTTGGGGGTAGCCGACGCTGGATTACAGCAGAAACTGTTTCACTCACCATCACAACCTCCTTCTCCCTCGTCTGGCGCCTTGGAGTGCATAACTCTTTCAGAAATTTTGCGTATTTCGGCACCTGTTTGATGCACTCGATCAAGGGCATGTTGATTTGCACCCTTTTGAAGATCTCCAAGATTTCCTCATCGGATTCATTCTTCTTAGATTTGGCAAGCCTACTTGGAAATGGTGCATGCACAAACGGGGAATTAGTAACAACCGAACTTGAAGGGATTGGGTTATTACCTTGTGTGTGGGTAGGTTGAACTGGCGGTTGTGTCATGGTGGTCTTAGTTGCCACCTTGTGCTTTTCAGCCTCAGAAACGGCTGGATCTGGTTCTATTTCTCCGAGCACTTTACCACTTCGAGTGGTGATTGCATTGGCTTCAGGTCTTACATTTGGGTTGGGCGTAGGTTGAGGTGGAAGCACCCCGCTAGCTTGGATCTTACCCATGAAGTCCACGACCTTGCCCATTTGGTCCTTGAGATCAGCGATGTCTTTTTGTTGATTTTGCTGACCTGTGACAAGAGCCTGAGTTGACGCCATTAGTGTTTGCTGCCCTTGGGAAAGAGCAGCCAGCATTTTATCATAATCAGGATTAGAAGATGAAGAGGTATGATTATTTGCATGATTATGAGAAAAGTTAGAAAATGGGACCGGAGGCCTTGGTTGCCATGTGGGCCTTGGGAACTGGTCTGGGACACGGTTTGGCCCGGTCGACATGTGCTGAGGGTTTAGGACATTGTTCGGATCTCTCCAACTGTAACCTTGGGTCCTTGGCCCTCCTTGATAGCCTCCAATGGCGTGTGCCATTTCAGTTCCGGAGTCTTCTTCCCTTGCAGTGTAGGGACATTGTTCCTCAAGATGGCCTTGAGAGCATATGGAACAAACTGGAGCTACCTGTTTCTTTAGCTCAAGCATATTCGAAAGCATAGAGGTGATTTTGTCTAACTTTGAATCATTTATAGCATGGGAACTTACCTCATGTACCTTTCTAGAAATGGGATCGGCACCTTCGTATTGTGCATCATTGAGTGCACGGCTTTCAAGTAGTGCACGACCATCTACTAGGCTCCGAGCTAAGAAACTTCCATTAGCTGCAGCATCGAGCAGTCCTCTATCCCAACCTTTGAGTCCTTCATAAAAGTAGGTTAAAAGATAGCCTTCTGTGATCCCGTGAGTAGGGCATGAAGCACAAAGTTCCTTAAACCTCTCATAGTACTGGCTGAAATTCTCATCATGTTCTTTCTGCTTGATTCCAGTGATCTCTTTTCTTAAGACCGTAATCTTTGAGGCAGGGAAGTACTTGGTAAGAAACTCCTGAACCAACTTCTCCCAAGAGTCAATATGATTGGGTGGGAGACTTAAAAGCCATACCCGTGCTCTTTCTTCCAAGGACAATGGGAAAGCTTTCAGCTTCATGATTTCCAAGTCCGCATCATCCGGACACATACTACTAATGATGAATTGGAACTCCGTTAAGTGTTTGTGTGGATCTTCATTTCTGATTCCACGGAACTTGGGTAGTTGATGAAGAACTCCACTCTTAAGCTCAATATCTTTCTTGTTGGTTCGAGGCTCGGGATACTGGATGCAGAAGTCTGTAGTGCCATTTGTGTTTGCACATGTCTGCTCCCGGATACTCAGGTTTCGTGCCATGGTTATCGGTGTTCCGAAAATCTGTTCTTCTTCTGAATTACTCTTCTCGCTTTTGGACTCACCGAATATTGGGGATGGAGGTTCGAACGAACTGGTTTGCTTAAGTGCGTCTCTGAATGTGGCGTTGCTTGGTGAGATGTCAAGTTGTCTTCTCAGCCGATCAAGCTTAGATTGATGAGCACGCATTCATAAGTTCGTACCTCTATGAAAACAAAACTCTAAGTTAGAAGGCAAGTATACACAAGAAAAGATAATAAGTGTAAGATAGTAGAGATTTCATAAAGTATCACATAAATGGAAACCAGGATTAACAAAAAGTTACGTTAATGGAAAGAAAATGCACAAGTTCCAAATTCAAACTAATAATGCAATAAATAGAGTTTTAGAGTGTCATGAATAACTTTCTCCTTCCGCTTCTCATAGTACTTTCCTGGGCGTACGGCCTGCGCGTACTGATAACCACCATTCCACCATTCAACATTAATCATGGCCAGTTGAGATAGATGTAACGCGAGAAGCAAGGATAATTTTAAGAGCACCCCGAGGCTAGCTTGGCATATACTCCATTGGTGTTCCCTTTCTTAATCCAAAACTTGTCACCAGTCATAACTCTCCTAGACACCATAATTAATCCAAATGATGACGTAGAGAATCACCAAACCCTAGTGTTTACAAACTCCGCCCCAACCTCATGTCCATAGATTCGAGTCTATGGTATGTGGTGATGAAATCCACACATCATGAAGGGTTAAGGAGAAAGTAAATAAGAGGGGCACTACCTGTTCCCGAAAGTAAGATTTTGAAGAAAAAGGGACTAAGAGATTCATGCAACTCTAAAACAATTAATAGGAAACAATACTTACACTTTAGGAAATTCAAAGATGAATAAAGTTTCATAAAAAAAAAATTTTAATAATTTTTTTTTTTAATTTTTTTTTTTAAAATTTTTTTTTTAAATTTTTTTTTTAATTTTTTTTTATTTATTCCGAATTTTCTTTTTTTCATTTCAGATTTAAAGTTTAACAAGACATAAACAAATAATTGATTACATAAAAATAAAATAAGTGTAAACATAAAGTTAGTGGAACATAAAGGTTATGTAATAAAATTAAAAGAAAGTTAATGGAATAAAGTTAATGTAATATAATTAAAGTTAAGTGACTACGCCCAAACTACGCATTAAATTAAACATGTAATTCGAGTGTTATGCAATTTAAACCCTTTTTGTGTAGATGTAGTATTGATAAATAGGGATCGTTCTTAACCGGGGAAATTAGGGAACATTAATAATATGTTAGTGGATTATGAATAAAAGAATAATGAATTAGAGAATTAAATAATAAAAGAATTAAACAATCAAAGAATTAATAAATTAAAGAATAGATGAACAAGATAATAATAAATTAATGAATTACAAAGAATTAATAAGTTAACGAATTAAAGAATGAAATAATAGAAGAATAAAGGACTTAGTTAATCAAAGAATAAAGGAATTAATTAATCAAAGAATCAATAAATTAAATAATAAAGGAATGAAAGAATAAAGGCATCAAAGAATAAAAGAATAAAGAATAAAAGAATAAAGAATAAACAAGGGGGGTTTTGAAGAGGTTTGTAATTATGTAAATAAGTAAAAGCATAGATAAACTCATTCTATTTCTATTCTAACTTATGCACAAAGTAGACTTCCCGTAAACACAAACTTCAACAACATACTACAATTGCAAATATTTGAATTAATCACGAAATTATACCTTCACAAACTCATATTTCCTCATACATTAATCATATTATAAATGCACCGAACAGCGGATTTTTACTTATAATATAATTACTTTAAGTTTGTGATTTAATGCGCCGAACAGCGGTCATACATTAAATCTCTCCAAATCTACTCTAAATGCCCCGAACAGCGGATCAACATTTAGTTTCGAAATGAAGTTTAAGCTCTAAAATGTAAGAAGTAAATGATTTTTAGAAAGTAAAACACATGGAGATTATACTCAATTTTCACAAAAGATAGGAAGGAGAAACCAATACATATATTGCATTATAATTAGAACCAATAACAAATAAGAGAGTTTAAGAGAATGGAGAGCAAATGTTACACTTTTCAGATTGGATGAGAACAATGGATTGTTTTTCACAAGGAACACCGAACAGCGGCTGGAACCTTATGAAGATGGAAGAAGATTAAACAAGGAAATTCGGACTTGAACTCTCAAAATTGTATTGGAACTATTTTGCCAAGATTTCTCCTAAAAGAAGCTCAATTTTGTGCTACTTGGAAGTGATTTCAACAAGTGAAATCAACTCTTATTTATAGGTGGAGAAAGCTACCAAAAATAATATAAAAATACAATAAAAAAAATGGAATAATGGAATGATGAGTAATAAAGATTTGTGATGATGTTTAGAGGTGGTTTGAGTTGTAAAGTTGTAAAATTGGGTTGGAAAGTTGTTGGAAGGTGGCTGGAAATTGAGTGGAATCTGCTGGAAAATAGGGCAGGAATTTCGGTGGCTGGCTGCTGAAATGGGAAGCTGGCGCTCGGCAGGCGGTCGCTGAAGAGAGGACCTGCGATTCGGCAGGCGCGCGCCGGGTGTTTGTCTGCGCGTTCGGTACAGGACTGCCGCGGCTGGGAAAGGCTTGAGGGTGCGGGCTGCGCCAGTTTGGGCCGCTGCTATGCGGGCTGGGCCGAACAGAAATCGGCAGCTGGACTTCTTCGCTGGGCTGCACTGATCCACTGGGCCGGGCTGCACTGACCCACTGGGCCGGGCTGCACATAATTAATTAATTAAATAATAACTAAATTAATAATTCCCACTGAATTTCGTCCATAATTTGTTCGTTATAATTCCGATCGGGACGATTCTTTCGCCAAAATGCTCCAAACTACAAACTTTAATTATCTAAACATAAAATCACAAAATAATTTATTTTATCAATTTATTTAATATTTTAATATTAAAATTCAAGTATAAAGGGTATAAAATAATATAAAATAATGCTTATTTAACGTCCTATCAAATACCCCCACACTTAAACTTTGCTAGTCCCTAGCAAAAACTAAAATCAAACTACGAATTCAAAACAAGTAGACCCTTAACCATTTGTCTCAAATTTCATTGTTATAATCATGGCATAAAAGATTTTCACTTAAAACATTTAAGCAAATGGAATTCAAGAGTTAATACATGGTAACAAAATGTTTCGACAAGTAAGATAATGAGTAAATATGGTGAAATGGATCTCTGCATGAATAAGACAAGTATGAATCAACTCACAAGGATATGCACTCATAAATTCACTCAATTTTGTGAGGGTTTGTGTTTGCACTCAAAGTATGTGAGAGATGCTCACATAATCGAAATGAAGTACTTTTGCAAAATCTCAAACAAACACCTCAAGATAAAAACAAAACATACTTGCGCAAATGAACCAAAACCATAAGCTTACTCAAGTGATTGACTCAACTAATCAAAATTTACCATCTTAAGGATCATAAGGTCTTTACGAAGGTTGTAATGGGGCTAAGTTTAGAGGCAAGGAATATATAGGACAAGTGGTGCTCAAATTCGTTCCAAGACTCAATAGACTCCCAAAACGTATCATAACTTCCCAACCTTAGTGCAATGATGTCAGTAATCCATCCCTTCGAACATAGGCCTAATTTCATCTTGTTGGGCCTCGAATTCATTCTTTGTGCCGGATTTACAAATGTAAAGGACTCAACTCAAACATTCATAATCAAACCTTATTACCTTGATAAAAACTTCAATATATCTTTCTTTTTTTTCTTTTTTTTTCAAATTTTTTTTTTTTTTTTTTTCATATATCAAGGTAATAACATGTGTCAAAAATACAACAATGTTTGAGTAAGTAAATCCACAAAATACACATAAAAGTCTTTCAATATCATCATTTTCTCTTTACATAATCATTATGTCTTCAACCGAGTCCTTGGAACAAAGGTAAAAGATGTCTATACTAAGCTCAAGTGTTTAGATAATCATGGTGAGGAAAGAAAGGCTTAATGTGGGCTCAAAAGGGGTAAAACTAAGGGGGTCGCAACTTGTGCGCACAAAATAGGGAACATGGATGTTTGAATTTGTGGTGTTAACCCTAATGCCTTAATCATTTCCAAAATCAGAGAATTTATTGACTTAAAAGCTTTGAAAATCACATAGAATAAGTTCTAGTGCTCTAGAGTTCATTAAAAGCTATGGCAAGCAGTTATGAGGCATATGTATATCAATTTAAACAAAGAACTTTATGAATCACTCATCAAAGATGTATATAAGTTCTAAAGCTCACATAAGGTTCAAATGATTCATACTTATCATATCATGCTTATTTATGTACCAATTTACATGCATTATCTTCAAGTAGTAACACTTAATCACAAAATATTAACAAACAAATTCAAGTTGTAGTGATCATCTTTATAGCCATAACATATTCATTTCCGTTCATTTATATCATTGACAAGTTAAAGGGCAACTTGATACTCGTAAAAACACTACGTTAAAACAAAAAGACTCAAGAAAGCAATAATAATATTTTTTTATTTTTTTTATATATATTTTTTTTTTGAGAAAGAAATAAAACAATTGCAAATGGAAATAAAACAATTGCAAATTAAGAAAGACTTAATAAATCAATTTCAAATGCACAAATAAATTTGTAAACCATTCCCCCCTACTTAAATTCTACATTGTCCTCAATGTAGGAAAGTACGAAGTAACTTAAACATAGAATCAAAGTAAGGAAGATGATTTAAGAAAATGAAATAAGAAAGAAAAACATAAAAGAGAGTGAAGGGTTGAAAGAAAGCAAATCTGTGTTGATGACTCCTTCACACTCGCGAACACATTGGGTTGCCTCCCAACAAGCGCTTGAAGTTTAACGTCCATCCAGCCTAGACCAAATTTAGTTCATCTGATGGGACGTCGTAGCACTCTTTCTGACTCCACATCGTGTTCGCCAATTGCCTCGATATAAGGCTTCAATCTATGGCCATTGACCTTGAACTCTTTTCCAGTTCCAACGTGTTTTATCTGTATGGCTCCATGGGCAAAAATATTAGTGATAACAAAAGGTCCTACCCATCTAGAACATAACTTACCAGGAAAGAGTCTGAGCCGAGAGTTGAAAAGCAAAACTTTCTGGCCAATGCCAAATGCTTTACTCCTGATCTGTTTGTCATGAAATGCCTTTGCCTTTTCCTTGTAGATCAGAGTGCTTTCAAATGCATCATTTCTTATTTCCTCAAGCTCACTCAGCTGGAGCTTCCGATGCAGACCAGCGTCATCTAGCTTGATGTTGAACGTTTTGACGGCCCACCATGCTTTATGCTCTAGTTCCACCGGAAGGTGACATGCTTTTCCGTACACCAACCTATAGGGAGACATTCCTATAGGTGTTTTGTAGGCCGTCCTGTATGCCCAAAGTGCATCATCCAACCGTTGGCTCCAATCCTTTCGATTAGGACCCACAGTTCGCTCTAGTATCTTCTTGATTTCTCTATTACTGACTTCCGCCATTCCACTCGTTTGAGGATGGTAAGGTGTAGATACTCGATGAGTGACACCATACCGTTTCAGTAAAGCTTCAATGGTCTTGTTGCAGAAATGACTTCCTCCATCACTTATTAGGACCCGCGGGATCCCAAACCTGGAAAGAATGTTAGTTCTGAGGAATTCTGCAACAGTTTTAGAGTCATTAGTCCTGGTGGCCTTAGCTTCCACCCATTTTGATACATAATCAACGGCAAGTAAGATATAGAGATAGCCATTAGATTGAGGAAACGGACCCATAAAATCGATACCCCAAACATCAAATATTTCAACAGTAAGAACATAATGTTGTGGCATTTCATCCCTGCGTCCTAAGTTTCCTGATCTCTGACATTTATCACAGGCTAAGCAAAATGAATGTGCATCTTTAAAAAGTGTGGGCCAATATAGTCCAGATTCTAAGATTTTGAGTGCAGTTTTTCTAGATCCAAAGTGGCCTCCACAAGCATGGCTATGGCAGAACTCTAGGACTGACCTATGTTCAATATCAGGGACACATCTCCTAATCAATAAATCTGCACAGTGTTTCCACAAATAAGGTTCATCCCAAATATAGTGCCTAGCATGCTTCTTAAGTTTATCTTTTTGTGCACGGGAGAGGGTGGTGGGCAACTGCTTGGTGACTAAATAATTGACAATATCAGCATACCAAGGAGTACCTCCCTCGATTCTGAAGAGTTGTTCGTCGGGAAACATCTCTTGAATCGCCACAGGATCTCGCTCATGTGCAATGCGACTCAAATGATCCGCCACCACGTTCTCTACGCCTTTCTTATCTTTAATCTCGATGTCAAACTCTTGAAGAAGAAGAATCCATCGGATCAGTCTTGGTTTCGCTTCCTTCTTGGCTAGGAGATACTTCAGTGCTGCATGATCAGTGTAAATAATGACTTTAGTTCGAAGTAGATAAGAACGAAATTTATCTAAAGCAAATACAACAGCAAGCAACTCCTTTTCTGTAGTGGTGTAGTTCATCTGGGCATCATTTAAGGTTCTGGATGCATAGTAGATGGCGTAGGGCTTCTTATCCCGCCTTTGTCCGAGTACGGCTCCAACTGCATAATCAGAGGCATCGCACATTAGTTCAAAGGGTAAGGACCAATCAGGGGCACAAAGAATGGGGGCAGTGGTTAAGAGATTTTTAAGCTTCTCAAAAGCTTCCTGACAGTCTGCATCAAAGACGAAGGGTGTCTCTTTCTGAAGCAGTCGGCACAAGGGCCTTGCAATGTGGGAGAAGTCTTGGATAAATCTTCTGTAAAATCCTGCGTGACCAAGAAATGAACGGATTCCTCTCACCGAAGTGGGAGAGGGTAAGTGGCGCACAGTATCAACTTTAGATTTATCGACTTCAATTCCTCTTTCAGAGACAATATGGCCCAAGACTATCCCTTGTCTAACCATGAAATGACATTTCTCCCAGTTAAGTACCAGATTAGTTTCGACACACCTTTGTAAGATAAGTGCTAAGTGTTCTAAGCATGCATCAAAACTATCCCCAAAGACACTAAAATCGTCCATAAATACTTCAATTATTTTTTCGACGTATTCAGAGAAAATAGAAAGCATGCATCTTTGGAAAGTACCTGGGGCGTTACATAAACCGAAAGGCATTCTTCGGTAGGCAAAAGTGCCAAAAGGACAAGTGAAAGTCGTTTTATCTTGGTCATTTTGAGCGATACAGATTTGATTGTACCCGGAATAACCATCAAGAAAGCAATAATAGGAGTGACCTGCTAACCTTTCAAGCATTTGATCAATGAAGGGCAAAGGGAAGTGATCCTTCCTAGTTGCTTTGTTCAGGCGTCGATAGTCGATGCAGACTCTGTATCCGGTCACTGTTCGCTGGGGCACTAGCTCGCCTTCACTGTTCGCAACAACTGTGACTCCACTTTTCTTTGGGACTACTTGGACTGGTGAGACCCATTTGCTGTCTGAGATTGGGTAGATGACACCACAGTCCAAGAGTTTGATGACCTCTTGTTTCACGACTTCCATCATCGGAGGATGGAGGCGACGTTGGGCTTCGCGAGAGGGCTTTGCATCATCTTCTAGTAAGATTCGATGCACACAAGTTGTAGGGCTGATTCCCTTGATATCTGACAGAGTCCATCCAATGGCTGTCTTGTACTTTGTCAAGACCTGTACCAGTCTATCTTCCTGTGACTCGGTTAGTGCAGAAGACACTATGACGGGCAGAGTGTCGTCCGAGCCAAGATAGGCATACTTCAGGTGGTCAGGCAAAACTTTGAGCTCAAGAACTGGGGCCTGAATCACTGAAGGAGGAGTGGCATTAGTACTAATTGGAAATGACGAGGGTACCTGATGATTCACCATTCTGGGGGTCTCATTTAGGGTCATGACTTCATCCCAAATTCGAGGTTCTAGTTCGTAATCTGTATCCTCAACCAAGGCGTCCCCTGATTGCGTTAGGCCAACTCCTTTCTGGATTATCATGTTGAGTGTGTCTTCTCGAATTGAATCAAAATGTTTCTCTGCGAGAGAAGTGCACACGTCAACAGAAAAAGTAGTATGAGTTGCGGAACTAGGGTACCTCATGGCATCAAAAATGTTGAAGCCAATCTCCTCTCCGTCTACTTCCATAGTTAATGTTCCATTGAACACATCAATCTTTGTCTTGGCAGTTCTCATGAATGGTCTTCCCAACAGCATTAGTGGAGCTTGATTCGTAGGGGAATCCTCCATGTCTAGGACATAAAAGTCAGCTGGGAAGATGAGCTGGTTAACCTGCACAAGAACATCTTCTATGTATCCCTTAGGATACACATTAGAGCGATCGGCTAACTGAATGATAATATCGTCATGCTGTAGTTTACCTAGACCTAGGGCAACATATAGTGAATATGGCATAACATTAATGGATGCTCCTAAGTCTAGCATGACTTTATCAAATGACTTGTTACCAATCACGCAGGGAACAGAAAAACTCCCTGGATCCTTCAACTTTGGGGGTAGCCGACGCTGGATTACAGCAGAAACTGTTTCACTCACCATCACAACCTCCTTCTCCCTCGTCTGGCGCCTTGGAGTGCATAACTCTTTCAGAAATTTTGCGTATTTCGGCACTTGTTTGATGCACTCGATCAAGGGCATGTTGATTTGCACCCTTTTGAAGATCTCCAAGATTTCCTCATCGGATTCATTCTTCTTAGATTTGGCAAGCCTACTTGGAAATGGTGCATGCACAAACGGGGAATTAGTAACAACCGAACTTGAAGGGATTGGGTTATTACCTTGTGTGTGGGTAGGTTGAACTGGCGGTTGTGTCGTGGTGGTCTTAGTTGCCACCTTGTGCTTTTCAGCCTCAGAAACGGCTGGATCTGGTTCTATTTCTCCGAGCACTTTACCACTTCGAGTGGTGATTGCATTGGCTTCAGGTCTTACATTTGGGTTGGGTGTAGGTTGAGGTGGAAGCACCCCGCTAGCTTGGATCTTACCCATGAAGTCCACGACCTTGCCCATTTGGTCCTTGAGATCAGCGATGTCTTTTTGTTGATTTTGCTGACCTGTGACAAGAGCCTGAGTTGACGCCATTAGTGTTTGCTGCCCTTGGGAAAGAGCAGCCAGCATTTTATCATAATCAGGATTAGAAGATGAAGAAGTGTGATTATTTGCATGATTATGAGAAAAGTTAGAAAATGGGACCGGGGGCCTTGGTTGCCATGTGGGCCTTGGTTGCCATGTGGGCCTTGGGAACTGGTCTGGGACACGGTTTGGCCCGGTCGACATGTGCTGAGGGTTTAGGACATTGTTCGGATCTCTCCAACTGTAACCTTGGGTCCTTGGCCCTCCTTGATAGCCTCCAATGGCGTGTGCCATTTCAGTTCCGGAGTCTTCTTCCCTTGCAGTGTAGGGACATTGTTCCTCAAGATGGCCTTGAGAGCATATGGAACAAACTGGAGCTACCTGTTTCTTTAGCTCAAGCATATTCGAAAGCATAGAGGTGATTTTATCTAACTTTGAATCATTTATAGCATGGGAACTTACCTCATGTACCTTTCTAGAAATGGGATCGGCACCTTCGTATTGTGCATCATTGAGTGCACGGCTTTCAAGTAGTGCACGACCATCTACTAGGCTCCGAGCTAAGAAACTTCCATTAGCTGCAGCATCGAGCAGTCCTCTATCCCAACCTTTGAGTCCTTCATAAAAGTAGGTTAAAAGATAGCCTTCTGTGATCCCGTGAGTAGGGCATGAAGCACAAAGTTCCTTAAACCTCTCATAGTACTGGCTGAAATTCTCATCATGTTCTTTCTGCTTGATTCCAGTGATCTCCTTTCTTAAGACCGTAATCTTTGAGGCAGGGAAGTACTTGGTAAGAAACTCCTGAACCAACTTCTCCCAAGAGTCAATATGATTGGGTGGGAGACTTAAAAGCCATACCCGTGCTCTTTCTTCCAAGGACAATGGGAAAGCTTTCAGCTTCATGATTTCCAAGTCCGCATCATCCGGACACATACTACTAATGATGAATTGGAACTCCGTTAAGTGTTTGTGTGGATCTTCATTTCTGATTCCACGGAACTTGGGTAGTTGATGAAGAACTCCACTCTTAAGCTCAATATCTTTCTTGTTGGTTCGAGGCTCGGGATACTGGATGCAGAAGTCTGTAGTGCCATTTGTGTTTGCACATGTCTGCTCCCGGATACTCAGGTTTCGTGCCATGGTTATCGGTGTTCCGAAAATCTGTTCTTCTTCTGAATTACTCTTCTCGCTTTTGGACTCACCGAATATTGGGGATGGAGGTTCGAACGAACTGGTTTGCTTAAGTGCGTCTCTGAATGTGGCGTTGCTTGGTGAGATGTCAAGTTGTCTTCTCAGCCGATCAAGCTTAGATTGATGAGCACGCATTCATAAGTTCGTACCTCTATGAAAACAAAACTCTAAGTTAGAAGGCAAGTATACACAAGAAAAGATAATAAGTGTAAGATAGTAGAGATTTGCATAAAATAGCACATAAATAGAAACCAGAATTACCAAAAAGTTACGTTACTGGAAAGAAAATACACAAGTTTCAAATGCAAACTAATAATGCAATAAGTAGAGTTTTAGAGTGTCATGAATAACTTTCCCCTTCCGCTTCTCATAGTACTTTCCTGGGCGTACGGCCTGCGCGTACTGATAACCACCATTCCACCATTCAACATTAATCATGGCCAGTTGAGATAGATGTAACGCGAGAAGCAAGGATAATTTTAAGAGCACCCCGAGGCTAGCTTGGCATATACTCCATTGGTGTTCCCTTTCTTAATCCAAAACTTGTCACCAGTCATAACTCTCCTAGACACCATAATTAATCCAAATGATGACGTAGAGAATTACCAAACCCTAGTGTTTACAAACTCCGCCCCAACCTCATGTCCATAGATTCGAGTCTATGGTATGTGGTGATGAAATCCACACATCATGAAGGGTTAAGGAGAAAGTAAATAAGAGGGGCACTACCTGTTCCCGAAAGTAAGATTTTGAAGAAAAAGGGACTAAGAGATTCATGCAACTCTAAAACAATTAATAGGAAACAATACTTACACTTTAGGAAATTCAAAGATGAATAAAGTTTCATAAAAAAAAATTTAAATTTTTTTTTTTAATTTTTTTTTTTTAATTTTTTTTTTTAATTTTTTTTTTTAATTTTTTTTTATTTATTCCGAATTTTCTTTTTTTTTCATTTAAAATTTAAAGTTTATCAAGACATAAACAAATAATTGATTACATAAAAATAAAATAAGTGTAAACATAAAGTTAGTGGAACATAAAGGTTATGTAATAAAATTAAAAGAAAGTTAATGGAATAAAGTTAATGTAATATAATTAAAGTTAAGGGAATAAAGAAAAAGTGTGAATATTAAGTTAAGGGAATAAAGAAAAAGTGTGAATATTAAGTTAATGGAATAAAGTATAATGGAATAAAGTATAATGGAATAAATAAAAGTAAAAGTAAAGAAAAGTGAACATATAAAATATGCATTTATGAACAAGTATCAAATTTATTATGAACAAATATATATATAAAAAAAAATTATGAACATTTATGAACAAGTATAAATTAGAAATTAAGAAAAAGTAAAGTATGAGCATTATAAACAAACATAATAAGAACAATAATAAGATGGATAATTAAAATATAAACAAGTAAGTAAATGTTATAAACAAATATAATATTAAAAAAATAAAATTTATAAACAAGTATAATATGCACAATTTATATACATACACTAACAAATTAAAATGATTTTCAATTTCCCCGGCAACGGCGCCAAAAATTGACTACGCCCAAACTACGCATTAAATTAAACATGTAATTCGAGTGTTATGCAATTTAAACCCTTTTTGTGTAGATGTAGTATTGATAAATAGGGATCGTTCTTAACCGGGGAAATTAGGGAACATTAATAATATGTTAGTGGATTATGAATAAAAGAATAATGAATTAGAGAATTAAATAATAAAAGAATTAAACAATCAAAGAATTAATAAATTAAAGAATAGATGAACAAGATAATAATAAATTAATGAATTACAAAGAATTAATAAGTTAACGAATTAAAGAATGAAATAATAGAAGAATAAAGGACTTAGTTAATCAAAGAATAAAGGAATTAATTAATCAAAGAATCAATAAATTAAATAATAAAGGAATGAAAGAATAAAGGCATCAAAGAATAAAAGAATAAAGAATAAAAGAATAAAGAATAAACAAGGGGGGTTTTGAAGAGGTTTGTAATTATGTAAATAAGTAAAAGCATAGATAAACTCATTCTATTTCTATTCTAACTTATGCACAAAGTAGACTTCCCGTAAACACAAACTTCAACAACATACTACAATTGCAAATATTTGAATTAATCACGAAATTATACCTTCACAAACTCATATTTCCTCATACATTAATCATATTATAAATGCACCGAACAGCGGATTTTTACTTATAATATAATTACTTTAAGTTTGTGATTTAATGCGCCGAACAGCGGTCATACATTAAATCTCTCCAAATCTACTCTAAATGCCCCGAACAGCGGATCAACATTTAGTTTCGAAATGAAGTTTAAGCTCTAAAATGTAAGAAGTAAATGATTTTTAGAAAGTAAAACACATGGAGATTATACTCAATTTTCACAAAAGATAGGAAGGAGAAACCAATACATATATTGCATTATAATTAGAACCAATAACAAATAAGAGAGTTTAAGAGAATGGAGAGCAAATGTTACACTTTTCAGATTGGATGAGAACAATGGATTGTTTTTCACAAGGAACACCGAACAGCGGCTGGAACCTTATGAAGATGGAAGAAGATTAAACAAGGAAATTCGGACTTGAACTCTCAAAATTGTATTGGAACTATTTTGCCAAGATTTCTCCTAAAAGAAGCTCAATTTTGTGCTACTTGGAAGTGATTTCAACAAGTGAAATCAACTCTTATTTATAGGTGGAGAAAGCTACCAAAAATAATATAAAAATACAATAAAAAAAATGGAATAATGGAATGATGAGTAATAAAGATTTGTGATGATGTTTAGAGGTGGTTTGAGTTGTAAAGTTGTAAAATTGGGTTGGAAAGTTGTTGGAAGGTGGCTGGAAATTGAGTGGAATCTGCTGGAAAATAGGGCAGGAATTTCGGTGGCTGGCTGCTGAAATGGGAAGCTGGCGCTCGGCAGGCGGTCGCTGAAGAGAGGACCTGCGATTCGGCAGGCGCGCGCCGGGTGTTTGTCTGCGCGTTCGGTACAGGACTGCCGCGGCTGGGAAAGGCTTGAGGGTGCGGGCTGCGCCAGTTTGGGCCGCTGCTATGCGGGCTGGGCCGAACAGAAATCGGCAGCTGGACTTCTTCGCTGGGCTGCACTGATCCACTGGGCCGGGCTGCACTGACCCACTGGGCCGGGCTGCACATAATTAATTAATTAAATAATAACTAAATTAATAATTCCCACTGAATTTCGTCCATAATTTGTTCGTTATAATTCCGATCGGGACGATTCTTTCGCCAAAATGCTCCAAACTACAAACTTTAATTATCTAAACATAAAATCACAAAATAATTTATTTTATCAATTTATTTAATATTTTAATATTAAAATTCAAGTATAAAGGGTATAAAATAATATAAAATAATGCTTATTTAACGTCCTATCATTAAGGGAATAAAGAAAAAGTGTGAATTTTAAGTTAAGGGAATAAAGAAAAAGTGTGAATATTAAGTTAATGGAATAAAGTATAATGGAATAAATAAAAGTAAAAGTAAAGAAAAGTGAACATATAAAATATGCATTTATGAACAAGTATCAAATTTATTATGAACAAATATATATAAAAAAAAAAAAAAAAAATTATTAACATTTATGAACAAGTATAAATTAGAAATTAAGAAAAAGTAAAGTATGAGCATTATAAACAAACATAATAAGAACAATAATAAGATGGATAAATAAAATATAAACAAGTAAGTAAATGTTATAAACAAATATAATATTAACAAAAATAAAATTTATAAACAAGTATAATATGCACAATTTATATACATACACTAACAAATTAAAATGATTTTCAATTTCCCCGGCAACGGCGCCAAAAATTGACTACGCCCAAACTACGCATTAAATTAAACATGCAATTCGAGTGTTATGCAATTTAAACCCTTTTTGTGTAGATGTAGTATTGATAAATAGGGATCGTTCTTAACCGGGGAAATTAGGGAACATTAATAATATGTTAGTGGATTATGAATAAAAGAATAATGAATTAGAGAATTAAATAATAAAAGAATTAAACAATCAAAGAATTAATAAATTAAAGAATAGATGAACAAGATAATAATAAATTAATGAATTACAAAGAATTAATAAATTAACGAATTAAAGAATGAAATAATAGAAGAATAAAGGACTTAGTTAATCAAAGAATAAAGGAATTAATTAATCAAAGAATCAATAAATTAAATAATAAAGGAATGAAAGAATAAAAGAATAAAGAATAAAAGAATAAAGAATAAACAAGGGGGGTTTTGAAGAGGTTTGTAATTATGTAAATAAGTAAAAGCATAGATAAACTCATTCTATTTCTATTCTAACTTATGCACAAAGTAGACTTCCCGTAAACACAAACTTCAACAACATACTACAATTGCAAATATTTGAATTAATCACGAAATTATACCTTCACAAACTCATATTTCCTCATACATTAATCATATTATAAATGCACCGAACAGCGGATTTTTACTTATAATATAATTACCTTAAGTTTGTGATTTAATGCGCCGAACAGCGGTCATACATTAAATCTCTCCAAATCTACTCTAAATGCCCCGAACAGCGGATCAACATTTAGTTTCGAAATGAAGTTTAAGCTCTAAAATGTAAGAAGTAAATGATTTTTAGAAAGTAAAACACATGGAGATTATACTCAATTTTCACAAAAGATAGGAAGGAGAAACCAATACATATATTGCATTATAATTAGAACCAATAACAAATAAGAAAGTTTAAGAGAATGGAGAGCAAATGTTACACTTTTCAGATTGGATGAGAACAATGGATTGTTTTTCACAAGGAACACCGAACAGCGGCTGGAACCTTATGAAGATGGAAGAAGATTAAACAAGGAAATTTGGACTTGAACTCTCAAAATTGTATTGGAACTATTTTGCCAAGATTTCTCCTAAAAGAAGCTCAATTTTGTGCTACTTGGAAGTGATTTCAACAAGTGAAATCAACTCCTATTTATAGGGGAAAAACTCAAATTAAACCCTAGAAAATAAATAAAAACTAAACAAAAATTATAATAAAAATATTCAAAAGTGAAATGATGAGTATGGGTGGTTTTTGGGGAAGAGAAATTAAACAAAACAAAGGAAAAAGCTTGAAAAACAGCAAGAAAATCCACTTTAATTGTTGCTGAAAGAATTTTCGGTGGCTGCAAGCTGGAAAGGAGGCGGCTGGTCGGCAAAGCTGTGCTGGAAAGGTGGCGGCCGGTCGGCAGGCGTGAGCTGGAAAGGAGAAGCTGTCTTCGGTAGGCGTGCGCCGAACTCCTTCTGGACAGCTGAAGCAGGCCGCGCGCGTTTGGGCCGTGTGGGCTGCTCGTGACTGGGCCTGCGGGCCGTGCGGATTTTGGGCTGGGCAGCTGGTTACGCGGGCCTGGGCTGCGCGCCTTGGGCTTGCGGGCTGGTTTGTACAATTGGGTTTTGGGCTGCAGAAATTAATTAATTTAACTAAATTAATTAATTCATCGAATTTCGTCCATAATTTATTCGCTATAATTCCGATCGAAACGATTCTTTCGCCAAAATGCACCAGATTACAAACTTTATTTATCTAAGCATAAAAATCACAAAATAATTTATTTTATCAATTTATTTAATATTTTAATACTAAAAATCAAGTATAAAGGGTATAAAATAATATAAAATAATGTCTTTTTAACGTCCTATCACACGTTCGATTCCGACGTTCGTGGTGAAAGTTATGACGTTCGGAAGTCCAAGGGCATTTTCGTAATTTGGACGAAATAAGGGGAAAATGTTGACTTTTTGATCGGGAGGTCTGATGGCCGAGGGCCAAGGACCGTTAGGAAGGTCTCGATGCCCTGAGTTCGTAGACAGGCGGCACGCACCAATCGGAGTCCGGATGACCGAGTTACGAGCCTGGATGCGTGAGGGGCATTATGGTAATTTTTGCACTGAGGGTAAAATGGTAATTTAGGCCGTGTACTGTTCACTCACGGTGGAACACGGTGGGAAACAGGGATAGAGCACTATGCCATGAGTGGACTGAACCCTACATTGTTTAATCTATAGTGGAAGGTCAGAACGGATTGTTAATTAGGATTGAGGAAGTGGAGACATGGCTGAGTGGGACTGGGAGGATCAGTCGTTCAGTCGTGCACGGTGCACGGGTGGTTTCAATTTCTAGTGGGGTTCTGTGTACGGGAAGCAAATTCCCAGTGGTCTGAGAATGTTCCCACGAGTTGTCGCCCTCATTGTGTGATTAGCTGAGTTGTGAGCTGAGGGGACTCATTTGAGTAAGGTCTGAGTGAGAGAATTAGAGTGTTGGTTGCCTGTGTCCGAACTGAAAAACAGAGAGATGGGAACCGTGAGCAATTAATTGTCCTTGTGTGTGTGTGAGTTCTGTGAGGTTCTGTGATCAAATGTGAGTGATCAGACATACTGGTGAGTGATTTTGGCTGAGAATCGTGTGAGGGCAAGCCTCTGTGTGTGAGTGAGCTCTCAGGAAAAACAGAGATGTGTTGACAGGGTGGTGCAGCCAGGAGTAATCATGTTGAACCAATCTGGTGCGAAGGGAGATTAGGACGGCTCTGGGAACCCAGCAGGATGCGGCGGTGAGCACGGTGGCGGACGGCAGGCAGGTAATTCTCATTTCCCTCTATGCGCTATGTTTTGTCATTTTGGTTCAATCGTTAAGTCGTGAGGTTTGGGAGTGAGTCGAAGGTTTCTGTTGGTTCTGTTAGACTCCTTGGGCCCTTAGGAATCTTATGGTTGTGACGCCGTGATGGGGGGAAACTCTGGTGGCCGGGAGTCGAAACAGGGCTTTGACGGGTTTTAAATTCGAAGTTTGGAAGGGTTGAAACATGCTCAATCTTCGTGATTCAATTAGCTAAATCAATAGATTGTGATTGGACGAATCTAATGGACTAATTAGGACTGAAAACCACCTAGAATAACCAGAGAACCGTGAACGCCGGTCTGAACCTGGTGAACCGGGTTCACCAGAGGTAGACGATGACGTTGTAGCAGCGCATGGGCTTCACGCGCAGCCGCTTGCGGCGGCGCGTGGGGCACGTGGGAGGTCCAATGGGGAAGTGTCCAACATGGGAAATAATCTACGCAATGTAACGAACATTTTAGCGTTGGTTTCGTGTCAATCGGACCCCGTTCCGACATTGTTCGGAATGTCCGAAGATTTTAAGTCGGGTTTAAAATACTTAAAAATTCGGGAAAATTACGAGACTTGAATAGGATGTTAATGAAGAGATTAGTAACCCTCTATTGTGATATGAACAGGTTCGGGAGTCCCGGTGTTAGTAACGAGGCCCGGGAAGGCCGGTGGCATGCTTATCGAGGCGCTCAGTTAAACGGTCTGTGAGTGGACATTTGGTTTTATAATTCTATGCATGCATAACTGTCTCATGGTTTTTATAATTGTGATTATATGATCTATTTTGGATATCGGTGAATTTATATGATTTCACGCATTTCGAGGCGGTTTACGGGTTTGCGCGTAAATCGAGATTTTCTGGATTTGCACTGATTTCCATAATTGTGGTTGGCGATGATTTTATGAAACAGTTACGGAATTGATTAAGTGAATTCGGGCCAGGGGCCCCGTTGTTTTATATATGTGACTTCGGAATGCTTTTCGGAAAACGGATCGTGAGGGATCCTGATTGATTGTGTCTTATAAAATAGTTTGGGGTTTAATGATCAGGTGCTATTGCTGGAGCACGTTATGAGTTTAAAGACTCGGTAAATTGATGACAGGGGCGGGCCCGGAAAATTGGGTTTAAAGACCCGGATTGAGTTTAAAGACACGTGAGTTTAAAGATTCGCTTATTGTGATACCCCCGAGGCCTATTGATCATGTTTTGAGTTTAAAGACTCGTTGATATCCCGGGAAGGCCTGGTTATGCGCATGGTTTTGAGTTTAAAGACTCGGGCGCACTTAATCCAGCAAACGTGTATGATTATAATTTTTCACTGGTTTTGGGCAGTGACCCGGATGGACTGGATTTGACGAGTTTTGGGATTGAGTTCCCGTGTTTAAGATTTGTTTATGAAGTATTGTTGATTTCTGACCGTTTCAAATGTGTTGGGGCAGTGGCCCGGTTTATGAGACTTTACGAATTGCGGTTATTATGTGTTCCCGGATTTACTTTATGGTTTCCGGGCTAAGGCCCTAATGATTATTTCTAATAAATGTTTGATTATTGGTTTTTTATGCATGCATACGTTTTGACTGAGGGGCATAAATGTCTTATAAAATGTTTTTAATGAACTTGTTTATTTTCGTCCACTCACAGCTTTTGGTTTTTCATGCCCTTCGGGTTGATCCCGGATGCGACTGTAGCAGGGGACCGGGACATCGCATGCCTCCTCCATCGATCCTTGCGCACTCTGGATGCCCGTAGGGGCAGTGGTGTCGGGTTATCCCTTGTCTGACACCTTGGGTCAGACGGGAGCACGTCACATCCCGTGGTAATCCCGGGGGGATTGGGATGGGTCGTGTCATCAATAATCCGAGTCTTTAAACTCAACAGGCCTACGGGGGAAATATCAATATATATCCGAGTCTTTAAACTCCCGAGTCTTTAAACTCAATCTGGGTCTTTAAACCCAATCCGGGCCCGTCCCCCGTCAATCACAATACCCGGGTCTTTAAACCCAATATCCAGATCCAGAAAATCCAATCAAAACCATTTGAAAACCATTTCTAAATCCATATCCAAACCCGAATCCAAAATTCTGGTCTGATGCCCTTCCAGCACCGAGAACCGTCATTCCGAACCAAAATCCGGAATTCCACTTTTCAACTTTAAAACAAAGTTCCGCTTTCCAAAATCCGATTCTAAAACCGAAAATCCTTGATCATCAAAATCATGTTCCAAAATCCCTTTATAATCATTGAAAACTATTTATCATTTGAAATCCCAAACCAGTTTTCTGGTAAAACGTACTGAAAACCGTAACTTTCTCGTAAAACGTGCAATGATATAAAACAGTTATAACATATTCGATAATCATGAAATCACATGTAAAACCATAAAACAAGTAATTAAAAACAGTTATGCATGCTCAGTTATAGAGAAGGGGTCCACTCACAGTCACCGACACGTCACTCGCGCCCCGTACGTTCCGTACGTTCCTCGAACTCCTCGGGGATTCCCGATCCTGTCAACAGTCACCAACATACGTCACTAATACGTTAACAAAGGTCCTCCTAATTTTCCCCAATTTTCCCGAACTTCAAATGTTCGTAAAACGTAACCCTAGAACTTCAATCCCGCGGAACTTACTCGAATCGACGTCCGATTAACCCGAAACCTATCCCAAAAGATCCGTTACAACTTATAGACCAAAAACCTAGTTGAATGTTCCCCCAGAAAATTCCCCATGCGCCCCCACGCGCCGCTCGAAGTGGCTGCGCGTGGGCCTCATGCGCCGCCCAAAGTGGCTGTGCGTGGGCCTCACGCACCGCCCAAGAGGCCCACGCGCCGCCCAAAGTGGCTGCGCGTGGGCCTCAAGCGCTTACACAGTCACTGTTCATCTTCAACCTCTCGACCCGTGCACTGTTCTGGACCGGCGTGGCCGGTTCTCCGCCTTCCGTCCACCATTTTCTCCCCTCTTTCCACCATTCTCTTCGTCCTCAACCCAGCAACCTATTCCCTCTCAACCAAACACGACGACACAGCCTCTAAATCAACGTCCCTAACTCGAACCCGTAACCTCCCAAAACTCTGTTCTTTAATCCGGCCACCCGTCCATTCCCCCAGCCTCAAATTGTTTCCCTAAGCTCCAAGACAACTCACTGGACTCCTTCAAACCCCTAAAACAGTTCGATTCAACCTCAAAACCCACGACTTAAAGTTTGAACCCAAACTGAAAAACAGAGAACACAGTAAACTCACCGTCGTTCTGGCCTCCGTCGTGCAATCCCCCGATACGGCGTCAACACCAAAAGGTTCCTAAGACCTTACTGAGTCCACTAGAACTCACCAAACACCTCGACTCAGCCCCTAGCTTCACGACTAACCGTTTGAAACAAAACGGAAAAAACAGAGCATATAAACGGGTGGAAGGAATTACCTGCGTCCTGCTCTCCACCGTGAGCTCCACCATGTTCACACGACTCCTCTAATCCTCCTCTGTCCTCTGGACACTACCACCTGCCTCGATTGATCAACCACGGCAGCACCACCACCAAACACCCTCTCTGTTCTCTGGTTTTCCCACTCTCTGCATACACTCAATTGACCCTTCAAACTTCCCCAAACACTCCCTTCCTCTCAAACACTTCTGATCACACTTCCTTACTCTCAGGAACTCACTCTCTCCCTGCAATTCGATCACCTCCTCCCTCCCTATTTTTCTCTTCGAACACAGCTGCACAAACACACACACACACACACGGCCCGTTTAATTGGAACCGTGCACACGCCTAGAACCCACTAGACCTATGCCACATGTCACAATCCTGTAGCCCCTCTCACAAAATATCCCAATCAACTCTGCGCACTTGTCCCAATCTGTTTTGCACAAATCCCAATGTGCAAAAGACCAAATTACCCCTATGACTCAAAATTATCATTTTGCCCCTCACCGTTCTAGACCCGTATCTCGCCCGTCCAATGTCCAATGAACACATGCCGCCTATCGTTGAACTCAGGACGACGAGATCTACCTAACGGTCCTTGGTCTACGTGTAAAAACCCAATCGTACGAAAAGTCAACTTTCCCCCTATTTTAACCAAATTACGGTCATGCCCTCAACCTTCCGAACATCATAACTTCCTCCTCGGATGTCGGAATCGGGCGTGCCACCTGTCTACGGACTCGTGACGTCCCAAACTACGTCATAGTCATCGGTCAATGTCCAATTGACCGTCCGAACTCAAAGTCAACATTTTTCCCAGACCAAGGGCAAAATGTCATTCTACCCTAATTGTCAGGACCCACCCCGGTTTCACCCCGAAAACCGAGGTAAATCCTGCTCCCGTCTGACACCCCGACACAAACAATCAGACGCAGGAGAAATTATATCAATATCCCGAAGACAAGTTTTTACAGAGCATAGTATAAAATGCACGGAAAAGAAAAACCGATAATCTAAATACACGCACGCGGAAAAATTTGAAAGACTCCGGGATCTCTCTCTTGACTTCTATGCCTCAGACGCTGCCTCGACGCCGGAACCCCGCGCTAGCTCCACAACCTGGAGGGCAGTTAAAAACAGAAGGTGTGAGTGGACCATAAATAAAAGAAAAGTTTCCGAAACCATTTATAAGAAAACCGGGTTTAGCCCTCCGTTTTGAAACCACATGCATAACCCAGTTCATAAAACAGTTATAAACCAAATCACCATAAACCACATCATAAGGAACAGGAACACTATAAAACAGTTATAGAAATCATATCACAAGCATCATAAAACCATAGCATAAAACATCATTTTCCGATCAAACCTGCTGGACCTATCCGAGTCTTTAAACTCAATCCAGGCCTCAATAATATCCGAGTCTTTAAACTCCCGAGTCTTTAAACTCAACAGGCCTACGGGGGCAAATATCAATATATCCGAGTCTTTAAACTCCCGAGTCTTTAAACTCAATCCGGGTCTTTAAACCCAATCCGGGCCCGTCCCCCGTCAATCACAATATCCGGGTCTTTAAACCCAATATCCAGATCCAGCAAATCCAATCCAAATTCAATGTAAAACCAATTCTAAATCCATAGCCAAACTCGAATTCGAAATCCCCGGTTCGAAGCCCTTCCGGAGTTCAGAACCGTCATTCCGAACCCAAATTCGGAAATCCACTTTTCAACTTTAAAACCAAATTCCGCTTTACGAAATCCGATTCTAAAACCGAAAACCATTGCTCATCGAAATCGTGTTCCAGAATCCCTTTATAATCATTGAAAATCATTTAACATTTGAAACCCCCAAAACCATAGCTTTTTATGCAGAATTCATACTTTCTCGGAAAACGTGCCAAATAATTATTTCTCGAAAACTGTGCAATCATATAAAACCATATCATAAATCCAACAATCATGAAATCACGTATATAAAACAAGTATAGAAAACAGTTATGCATGTTCGAGTTTAAGGAAAGGGTCCACTCACAGTACCGAGCCCTCAATCGCGTCCCGAACGTCCTGCACGTTCCTCAGCTCCTCGGGAAGTCCCGATCCTGTCAACAACCGCCAAAGTACGTTACTAACACATTCACGAGGATCCACCTACAATCCCTCACAAATCCCCGGGTCCGAAACGTAACGAAACGGAACCCTAAACCTTCACCCTCGCGGAACTACTTCGATTCGACATCCGATTAACCCGAAACCAATCCCATTAGACTCGTCATAACATCTAGACCAAAAACTATGTTGACATCTTCCCCAAAGACCGCCACACGCGCCCCCACGCGCCGCCCAAAGTGGATGCGCGTGGCCCTCATCCGCCAGCTACAGTACCATCGTCAACCTTGAGTCGACTGTGCTGAACCGGCCGCTGCAACTCGAACCGGCGAGGACTATTCTCCGCCGTCCGGCCACCAATTCACCTCATTTCTTCACCTGGAGCTTCGTCCAGACCTAGGCTATCCTTTCCCCAACTCCAAAAACCTCGACTCATCCCGTAGCTCATCGACTCAAGCTCGAAAGAAACTCGAACCAGTCCCCTGTTTCCTTCTCCGGCCACCCAGGTCCTCCCCCATCACGGTGGCAACACCAGACGCTTCCTAGGACCTTCCTAAACCTCACCCAACTCACCTTAACCGTCGACTCACCCCCCAAGTCCACGACTTCCCGTCTGAAACTCACGGCCAAAACAGGGTACACAGAGCACCTCCGTCGTCTCGTCTCCACAGTGCACTCCCCCGTCAGGGTAACCACCGTAGACGGTTCCTAAGACCTTTCTAAACTTAACCCAAGTCATCAAAACTCTCGACTCAACCTCAACCATCACGATTTCCAATTTGAACATCAATGGGAAAACAGAGCAAAGATATAGGGATGAGGGATTACCTGCCTCCCGTCGCCGTCGTGAGCTCCGCTGGGGCTGGTCGACTCCTCGTACCCCTCACGACACCACCACGATCTCAGTTGCACCGTACACGGCCGCCACCGCCACGATTTCTCACAAACTCTCTGATTTCCTCCCTGTTTCCCCTGGTTTTCCCGCAGCTCTCCACTCCCTCACACACAGCCACCACACCGTCTAACCCTCTCAGCACCCACACCCAAAATATTGGACCGTGCACACATTGGAACCAACCAGAAGCCACTCCACCTTTAGCACGTGTCACCATCCCAAAGCCCCTCTCACAATTGCCTCAATCTCAGCCTTCCATCTGTCTTCTCTTTGCTGCACACTTTCCAGAGCACAAAGACCAAACTACCCTTCCTTTTAACCCAAATTTACAATTTTGCCACTATCTTTCTAGACCAGTAACTCTCACATCGTAAGTCCGATGAATACGTGCCGCCTGTCATCGAACTCAGGACAACGAGATCTATCTAACCGTCCTCGGTCAACGTACCAAAACCCGATCGTCCAAAAAGTCAACTTTTTTCCCCTTATTTTAACCAAATTACGGTTATGCCCTCAACCTTCCGAACATCATAACTTCCTCCTCGGATGTCGGAATCAGGCGTGCCACCTGCCTACGGATTTGTGACGTCCTAAACTACGTCCTGGTCACCGGTCAAAGTTCATTGGACCACCCGAACTAAAAGTCCACTTTTTGCCCAAACTAGGGGCAAAATCGTCATTCTACCCTAACGACCCCAACGAGACCAACTAACCACCGATTAAGCTCACTAATCTCATATTAATCACTATCTAAAATTTAATTTCTGGGACGGGTCGTTACACTAATGGCCCAACTAAACACCAATTAGGCTCACTAATCCGTTACTAATCACTTCACTAATCCCGACTCTCGGGACAGGTCGTTACAGAAGTTCTTCTTTAACCAACAACAGCAAGAACATCGGAAGATTGAGATCAAGCCAATACGATCTCAAGATAATCATGCAAACTTGTTCACCAAGTCATTACTAAAGGCCACATTCCAACAGCATGTGCAAGGTATTGGTTTACGTAGATTGGCTGATCTACCTAATCTGTAGTTTTCAGGGGGAGTCAAGATCAGGGGGAGTATCCTGAAGTATATCAAGTATCTGGAAGTATACTGAGTATCCCGAAGCATACTCACATGATCATCGTATACTCTTTTGTCCTACGACCGGGGTTATTTTGTCCCATTGGGTTTTGTTACCTGAATAGGTTTTAATGAGGCACATTTTGGTATGATCACCCCGCTAACAATGCATCCTGAAGATGCTATGATTTGACTCATATGCATTTGCACATCTTTTCCCTTCGACCACGGGTTTTTCCCACTGGGTTTACCGGGCAAAGTTTTGGCGGAGCAACACTAATGCATTGTATCTCAAAGGCGGACTATCTACCCGTATTTCAGAAGAGACGACATCAGCTACCTCAGAAGATTCCGATGTGATCACCTACACGCATGTTACACTCTTTTCCTTCGACTAGATTTATTTTTGTCCCATCGGGTTTTTGTTACCTGGTAAGGTTTTAACGAGGCAACATATATGTGTGTAGCCATGCAGTACCATTACATGAAATATCCAAGGGGGAGTGTTGTAAATAGTTAAATAGTTATGTCTATTTATGTAATAGGTACTAGGGATAGTTTTGTCCTTTTGTATTCATTAATTATCTCTCCTTATATAAGGGATAATTATTTTTGTAAACCCTAATTATCTCAGATTAAACAGACGCACTATTTTCATCTCTCCGCCTCTCAATATTATCTATGCAATCCTCCTCTACCAAATTTCCTTCACAACAAATACGGTAATGTAGTTGGTCCGGTATATTGAACTTTGGTGTAATAAACTACTACCGTAATTCTATTGGATATAATGAATTTAATTGTATTGTTTTGTTGGAGTGATGCCATCGTATACTTGCGGAATTCACACATTTGATTTGACAAATGACTAAGTTGTCATTCAAATGTACAGTAAAATATAAGACATCCGACTCAAAATTAATTCTTACAAAAAAAAAACTTCAAAATTAATTAATAATGGATCTAAAGATTTAAAATGTGCTCTACGTGGTTGTTATGAAAATAATAGCAATTTTGTAGTTTAAGAAACAAAATTCATTGTCGACATTGCGACTGGACAGGTGCGTTCAGTAATAAAGAAAACAAGGGGAAATCGGAAGAGTTAAAAGAAGGAAACAATGGGCATCCCTGCCTTGAAAACTAACAGCGAAGTGAAGCGAATGGCCTCTAGCAACTCTACTCTACTCTACTACCGCCTTTCCCACCAAAAAGCTAACCCAACTGAAGGAAAATACATAAGGTCTGAAAATGACGGTAAAGAAGATAATTCCTTCCTCCCTTTCTTCCCCTGTTCCGGAGATAGAATAGCAATTTTGAAGTTTAAGAGACAAAATTGCGTTGTTTAAGACCCCTTTGTGGTTGCTAGAATGAAACTTGATTACTGGCACTACAGTAGCAATTCTATCAGACGGTTGTTTTTCCTAGTGGGACTAACCCTACAGTAGCAGTCCCATCTTAATGAACCATAAGCCATGACAAGGCAGGCAAGAGGATTATATTCTTATTGCTGCTGAATTACAGCTGCAAAGTCATTTTCAACAACAGGCAACCAAAATGCCTTTCTTCCAAGGCAGAGCCTTGACCTAACTCTATTTTGAAACTCTAAATCAAAAATTTGCTTGCATCTCCATCCACTGATTCTAAACACAAAACAATCAAAATAACCAAAAGCTGATGAGCAAGATCTCAGTAAAGAAAGAACATATCATCAATGGGGAGCTACTAATTCATAATTTAAAGTTTAAACGCACTGAAACAGACAGCCAAGCACTTCATTTAACACCAACACCGAAGGAACACGAAAATATGGACATACACAACCCAATTAGCATATAGTCCACAGCTTTGGCCGACCCCCCGTTATAGCCTAAAACATAATTCCCAAAACCCACAATGAAAAAGGTCAAATAATATAATAACAGGTCCTCCATAACCAGGAGAAAAACGAATAAAACAAGACACCATAGATGATGATAAAGAGAAAAATAACCAAGTTAGACCTAACATTGTTAAACCAAGGCAATGCTACTCTCTCCACCTGGGGGTTTGCGTACTCCACCTAAGTAGTCTCGAGCCTCTGCCTTCCCATCCGCAAAGATGTTGCTGCCACTCATCTCTCGTAGCTTTGCTGAGCTCAGTGGTTTTTCAGCTGAAGATGGAGGAACATCCCCTTTGAATATATCATTTCCTGAGAGCTCAGAAAATTTCTTGTCACAAATCTTCTTGGCCGTCTTGGACACAGGTTCCTCATTGGATATTATATTTCTCTGACCCCCACCGGGCTATTACACAAAACAAATTCACAACCAGTTAGATGGGAACATAATGATTGAACGTGTTATATAAACAAGTAACATACACAGTTCACTCACACTAGAAACCTTAACAGATGTGCAACCGTTGGGTGAAGTTGGTTCTCCTATCTCTATGCTTCCTTTCAAGGCCAATGCACGCGGAGCACTACTTGTCCTGGGTAAAATTTCAGGAGGGGGTGCAAATATGTCATGCCCACTAAGCTCCTTGAACTTAGAGTCGGAGAGCTGCTTCTTCAGCCTCGCCTCTCTCTCTGCTTCACTTTCCAAGGTCCCACTTAGCTCGCGCTGCTTTGCAACTTCAGGAATTGTAGTAGGCTTTTTCGGAGAAACACTCTCTTCATCACCAAATGAGATATGACTGATTCCGGCAACAGCTTGCTGCCATTTCAAACCATCAGAAGAGACTCAGCAAATATCTTTTGTGTTAAACGACAATGCCAGACTATAAATTCGTGTTCCATCAATGAATCTTAAATTGACCACATATTGATTGGTACCTGGTACAAACGAATTCCGGGTTTAGTATTTGGGGTATGGTTGGCACTACCAGATTCTGATGCATCATCATCTCCTGGCTTCGCTGCGAAAATGCCACTCCCGGTCATCTCCTTCATCTTATACCCTGAACAAGGTTTGCTGGAAGGTTCAAAGTGAGCAATGTCAGAGCAGAGGTCTTGGATCAATGCCTTGTTTGATACAAATACAGCCCCAACAATTATAGGCACATCCGGTTTATGTTCTCTACTTAATAGTATTCAAACTTTTACTACAGCATATTAAAGTTTATTTTCACATGACCAAATCATCCACCCAAAAAACAAAACAATACTGGACTTCCATGTTTTAGGCAAAAAACAACAAATCATCAACTAAAAAATACAAAATTCTTCAACAAATTGTATGACTTGAATTCAATCACCAAATCATTTAAAATCTTCCGGTCACATTCAAAACATTTCTGATACGGAGATTTGAATTATTCCTCTGGACTCGTTTAATAAACTACTTCTACGGATTGATCGAACAAATAAATAGATCGATCACAGATCATTGAATAATCAACCTTTAAGTTATCCATTCTTTTTAAAAGATGGAGAATTTATCGGAAATTACTTAATCAAATTCCTAGAATATCCAAAAATAAAACAAGCAAATATATTGGCTTTAGACAGAGAGGGTTCTAAATAAAATGAAACTAAAAGATCAACCCCATTGTTTTTGCCTTTTCAAAACCATACGAACTTAAGAAGAAATATCCGTTGCAGGTCCACAAATGAGTCCACTCATAATGACCACAAAAACGAGAGCAAATAAACAATTCTTGAAAATAAATAAAATAAATAAACCCATAAAACAAAATGCAAAGAAGAATCGAAAAGAAGAAACTGGAATAAGCAGATCTGACCGTTTGTTCAAGCTCTCGACCTCCTCATCCGTCACCTGACCTCCAAACACTACCTTTCTGATCCCATCCGACGGCTACGATCAAACCCACAAATCAACAAAAACAATTAATCAACCAAGCAACAAACCCACAATCATAAAAACAATGAAAGCAAAAAAAAAAAAAATTAATGTCACCTGGTGGGGGCGAGAGGCGGAGGAGGGGAGAGAAGAGTCAGCAGGGGGAGTCTCGGACCAGGTGAGCAGATCCGCTGTAGATGTGTGGGGCTTCCTCACCGGAGTGCTCCTCTCCATTTTTCGGGTCAAGTAATCTCGGAGCGTCCAAAACCGATTCACCACTGCACTAGTGTGCCGGAGAGGAGGAGGAGTGTGCTTGCAAAATGACGATACTGACCTCGCGTTCCGGAACGCTCCTGTGTGTCGTGGGGGGTGTGAAGCGATGGGCTTTGTGGGTATTTTAATGGCTTTCTTTTGGAAAGGGTGGAGTTGAAGGGAGATAACAAAATAGTAGCACTAGCATATGACTTGGAGTGAGCTACTCTTCCAGTCTTCCTTGCTTTTTTTTCTTTCTTTTTCTTTTCTTGCGTTTTAAAACAAAGACAAAACAACAGGTCGGATTATATTTATACGTAAATTTGAAATCTTGTACCGCGTACGTTATAGGCCAAGCATGTGATGCCGGAGGTCCACGTGCCCGTATGTGGAATTTACTAGAGATTGGTGACCAGTTTTAGGAGATAATGTTTTCAACGGTCGGATCAAGTATCAAGATTTCAAGAAGATGTTTGCAAAAAGTTTAAATTATTTTGGGATAGAAAAAACATTAATAATATTTTAAATTTTTTGTATTTCTAATTTGAACATGAATAAAATATTCACATTCAATACTAATAAATTACAATTTTTATAACAATTAGTCCACAATTTAAAGAACTTGAATAAATATCAAAATGTATACACTCCTTAATATTTATTTATCTGCTTGTTTTATATATTTAATTTATTTATTATATATATATATATATTATATTAATAATTTTGGATTTAATTTTGGATCTTATATTGTTATGGGCGCAGAGCATGAGTCACTTTTGCCCTCCCTTGTGGTTGACCCTGATGGTATATGAAAATTTATGTTTCTTTATTTGTGCGAGACTTATATACAATTTAAAAAAACAAACAAAAATGTTATATATTTGTGAAAATTAACTTTTAATAGCTGATATATTCATTGTGAAATTATATTTAGTAACTCGGGGTTGCATGTTGGAAATTACTAGTTAATTATCTCCTTCATATTCTCGTGATGAGGCTGAGGTCAAAAAAATCTTATTGAGAAAATTTAGATTGTGACTTTGAAAATGGAATATCAGAGCCGAGAGATTTAACCTAATTTCTATAACTTCGGACGATTTTTACATCAACATTAGAAACAAGTTGCAAAATTTTGAGCTCGTCCATGCGACGCACAAATCACAAGTCACATGTGCAAATCTCATTTTAATTTTCTAAATTCTAATAAGTAACAAGCCATTCGTGGGTCTGGGTTTGGGTTAGGGGTGGGCACGGTTCGGTATGGTACAAAATTGATCGATACCAGAACCATACCATTTAATTTTAATCGGTACGGTACGGTTCGGTATTCAATATTTTGAAAGTGAAACCAGATCGTACCGTACCAATTAAGTTCGGTACGGTTTCGGTATGGTTTCGGTTTTGAGCCAAAATTTTGTTTGTGATTATAAAGCAAGGAAAAGACTAAAGAAAAAGCAAAACTACATTTATGAAAGACTTAAATTTTCAAATATGTATTGAAAAAGTTGCACTAAGTTGAAAATATCAACTCTTAGAAGTTAAATTAAGATATGTATGGTCATATCAACTCTTGAAGAAGGCCTAATAAACCAATAAGAAATAAATTTAATTATTAAAAAAAATATTCTAATTCGGTACGGTATCGGTACGGGACGGTTTTTTAAAATATCGATACCGAAACCGTACCGAATTATATCGGTACGGTTTCGGTACCGTACCAATCATACAATGGTTTTACTATTCGGTTTTTTTTCGATATGGTTTGATCTGAAACGGTACGGTTTCGGTATTTTGGTTCCATGTGCCCAGCCCTAATTTGGGTCATGTCGCCAGCCAGATTTTCACGTGAAATGGAAATCCCCAAATATTGCGTAAAGCTCTCTCACTCTACCCCTTATGAGTTTCTCTTTTCTTTTTTCGAATTGATTCCAACCATGGGGCACTTTTGTCATTTGGAAGCCTAAATTCCTTCTTAGATGGTGAACTACACCTGTAAGTCATGGGTTTACCCGGAAATTGCACAATCCTGCTGTTAATTAATTAGGGGTGTCGCAAAGTTCGTTAAAAAGTTGAATTATAGTCAACTATAATTATAAATTGTTTTTTTTTTCCGGAAGCTCATATCTGTTCCCTTATATAAAATAGAATTAAAAGTGTGCAACGAAAGTATTTTTTATTTTTTTATACCTAAATTCTTATTAAAATAGAGTTATTTGAATTCATTCTTAATTAATAACAATATGAACCATTAAATCAGGATTCGACGTAAATATTAAACAGTTTACCAGAGGCCTATTGATATAGCCCCAATTAGGCCCTCCACCGAAAGTATTCTGAAGGCACAACCCTAAAATAAAAAATACGTAATTGACATTATTATCACTGTGTAAATTATCTGTGGTACAAGAAATTACAAAGCCGTTAAGGCTTATGATGATTTAAAAAAAGTATTGGCGTTGAATTACTAAAATCGCCCTGGTTTATGCTCCTTCTCGCTTGCAATTCCATAAAGGCAAAAAGTGGTCATGATTAAGAGCATTTGAGCTCTTTGTTGCCATGAAACACATGCCCAAGCAACTTGACTTACAATATTTTCATCATTCACTCTCGTTTTTTTTTTTTTGTTTCAGAAAATATTTATATTTATCTAAATTACTAATCTTAGGTTTTTTTTTTTGGATCAATAATCTTAGGTTATGTGTTGGACACTTTTTAACTAGATTTATGTGTGTGTGTGCGTGCGCGCGTGCGTGATTGAGGGAGTTCGGTGGAAGTTGGTCGAAAAAGAAGAAAAATGGAGAAACATGAAAGCAAGAAGAAAAATAGAGAGGAAGGGAGAAAAGTGAGCCAAAGAAGAGGAATGAAGAAGGAAGAGGAATAAAGGGGAAGGAAAAAAAAGAAGGAATACTAAACAGCGTGAGTGATGGGACATGAGGGAAACAGTGAGGAAAACAAAGGATTCAAGGGGTCCCAATTCGAGTTTTCTGGTTTTGGCTATGAAACTAGGAAACATATATGCTAGCTTCTCCTTAGATGTTCTAAGGTAGAAAAGACTGAAAAATTAGTTGGAGAGCCATGGGCGAAAGATGAAGTAACTGAACCATATTTTTCAAGTAAGTGTTCTTGATTTTAAAACCACATACCATCTCCTAGGATTAAGTAGGTGCATTTGAGTGAATAGAACATGAAAAACAGACGGAAAATGAGTGATTTTGAGTTGAATTAGGTCATCGGATCGGGCAACCCGTGTTGCAAACCCTGGAGAGGTAAACAGTGAGTGGTGTTGCGACTTCGCATGTGACGCGTGTGGCCACCATGCACAAAGAGTTTCGTCAGTGCGTGAGAGCGCATGCGGCTGCGACTCGGGTGGTTGTCAACACGAAAGTTCTTGGATGAGATTCTGGGTTTAAATGTACAACTTTTGAGTTAAATGGATATCGTGTGAACATAGTTTTGGAGGTTCAAAGTAACATGTTATATTCTAAACTTGAATTACATTTTGGAAAATTAAAGAACTTAATTATAACCCCTTTTTGAATATTAAGAGATTTATAATGATAATATTGAATAATAGAAATATTTATGATGAATTGAAACTTGTGAAAAAGAGGAATATTTAAGGATATGGTTAAAGGGTATGATGTATGTAATTATATTATTGTATATATTTATGATGTTAAGGACCTGACTATGATTATATTCGAGTATTAATAAATTTATAATAATAATTATGGTAAATGGAAAGATTATGAAAGTAATGCGAGAAAGTTTTGATTATGAGTATAGTATATATGAGGAGGGTTTTCTTAAATGAATATGTAAACTACCTTATTTAACTATTTTTTGACTATAATTAAACATAATATTTTTTAGGACAAACTATATAAAAGTACTCAAACTATAGGCGCAATTTCACAAAGTTCCTGAATATAAAAAGTTTCAATTACGTACCCAAACTATCAAAACATAATATTTAGATACCCACCGTAGTAATCTGTTAAAAAAATCTGTTAAATGTCCAAATGGCATTTATGGGACAATTTTTCTTGCTGAGTTGGACACCATATTGATAAAAAAAAATAATTATATATTAAATTATATGAAAAATAGTTAATAATTAATAATTTAATTATATTATATTGAAAATAAATTAATTAAAAAATCAAAATCAATTCCATCATCTTCTCTGTCATTTCCAACTCCACTAAACTGCTCAATTTCCCATGGCTTCAAAATCCAGATCTATACTCAGATCTATCATCAATTTCATCATCAATTTCATCTAACTGTGCGAGTTTTGGATCTAGGTTTTGAAGCCATGGGAAATTGAGCTGGGTTTGGCATCGCAATGCGAGGGATTGAGCTGGGTTTAGCATCGCAATGCGAGGGATATTTTGGATCTGAACGAGTTTGGAAATTTCAACGCTCTTAGACATTGAACAACTCAATTTCCCATGGCTTCTTTCGACAGCATACACTCCAAGGACACCATTGTAACCTTAACTTCTCTTCCTTCCTTTTCTCCTTGTTCTAGAGCTTCACAGTCATGCTCATTTTCTTCAAGTTCCACCATTTTCGGATGTAAAGACCTAACCCGTAATCACGGGATTACCAGGAGATTAGTGCAAATAATTGAGTTTTAATCGAGGATTATCGGACAATTTGTGGTGAAATTACGAGTTTGCCCCTAGAGAGGGGAAAATTTTGAATTTTGACCTAGGAGGTTATTTGCACATTAACCAAGATCCGTTGCGTAGATCGAGGGATTACGATAACATAAATAGACGGCATGTCAAATATAGACTTCGAACGATGATTTTACAAGTCAAGGAAGATTTTAGTCGGAATTTACAGTTGCACGTTTACGAGACGAGTGGATTGTTGTTTGTTCGGTTGTGGGACCTAAGATATTTTGTCCTGGACCACAGGATGAGTGACAAGTGTCACTCATCCCATTGCTTCCTTCCATTAACACGTCTTTCATCTCTCCCTTCCTATTTCAAACCACCTGAAACCCTTACCCACCATTTTTTTTCTTCATTGTTCCATTCAGTTGGCACTTGTAACACCCCGGAAATTCGAGGATTTTAATATTGTAATTTAATGTGTGAATTGACGCTTTACCCTTGTGATTGGTGTGGCCAAATTGTTGACTTTTTGATTGGTGGGTTAAATGGACTTTGACCTATGATCGTGACGTAGTTCGGGATGTCACGAGTTCATAGACAGGTGGCACGTCCAATTCGGACGATCAGGAAAAAAGTTACGACTATTGGAAGTTCAGGGGCATTACTGTAATTTGGACGTTAGGGGCGAAAATGTTGACTTTTCGTTTGACAACTAATTTTCACGCGACTCAAGGACCGTTAGGTAGGTCTCGACGTCCTGAGTCCGTAGACAGGCGGCACGCCGAAATCGGACTTCGTACGAGGAAGTTATGGTTAGAAACGTGAAATCGGGAGGTTCGTGTCTCGGTTTTCGTGTCGAATATTTTATTGTGAAATTTCTGATTGGAGGACACCTGGTGAGTGACAAGTGTCACTCACCCATTGGCTGGATTGGATCAAGCTCCACTAAGCATTTAAATAAAATTAAAAACCACTTTTGATCTCAGCCCTTCATCTCAAACCCTCAGATCTCATCTCAGCCCTTGATCTCATTTCTGAGATTCAATCTGGGCCGTCCATCATTTCCCTCCATTTCTATATATTTCTCACCCGAACCCACACACTGCCCATTTCATCCATCACACTCGCACTACGCCCTGTCTCTGTGTCTGTGTGTTGCTGGACTCACGGGGAAGGACGGAGGCACGGCAGTGGACGGCGGCAGACGGCGGCGAGGTGAGCCGGCTTCAAAACCCGAAACGGTTTCAAAAACACAGGATTTGGTAACTTGAATTCCAACGTGTAGTTTTGGTTTCTATTTACCCTAATCAACTCTAGGAACTGCTAGGAACCTATTGGGATCAATTGCGTGACCGGAGGTAGCCTGAATGGAGTACAAACGGCGACGGGAACCAGGTCTGTTCATCAAGGTAAGCCTTCGATCCTATCTGTGTTTATCGATTTTGATTCCATAGAACCCTTCCTGGGATTGAGACGAACATCTAGGAACAAACTAGGACTGAAATGGTTGAGAATTGAAGGAATGGTGATCGGGTCATGATTGCGGGTCTGATCGACCCGAGTTGCAGAAATACGGGTCAACCCGTCTGAGGACAGAGGTGATGACGTGGCACCTTGTCAGACTGTCAGGTGACGTGGACCAACCGTGAGCCGACAAGTGTCACATGTCAGTGCACAGTCAGCACTGACATGTCAGTGACGTGGCCCAGTCAGGGACTGCCATGTGTCACTGACATGTCAGTGACGTGGACCAGTGCCATGCTGACACATGGCACATGTCAGATCTAACACGTGGCCTGACAGATCAGTGAGGTAGACCAATCGGGTGTTGACACGTGGCACTTGACAGAGTCTGACATGTCAGACCTGACAGCTGTCAGCATGACGTCAGCAGTGACGTCAGCGATGACGTCAGTAGGGACTGTTCCTACGTTGACCGACGCGTTGACCAGCGCGTGGGGGCGTGTGTGAACAGTACTTTTGGTGGGACCACCACCATTCTTTAGGTTTCGACGATCCGGATCCAATGGCGGTGGTTTCGGGTCGATCGGAGATCATTAAGTTGGTCAAAATGAGGTTTATTGCCTTGGGAAGCGTGTCCGGGCGGCTTTTTCGGACCAGTTTCGGCCTAGGATTTCATGGTTGAATGTTAGGGGTTTAAATTGACCTTTACGTATACTTTGGACATGACAGGGATTGTACAATTGTAACCGGACGAGGGTATATGCTCGGTTTTCAGCAGGATTGTACTGTGAGTGGGCCGTTTTCTTAAACCCTTGCGTGCATAAATGTTTTCTGGTTTATTACACATATTCACATGCTAAAAACAAATAATGGTTTTGATGATATGGAAATTATGGTTATGGCACGTTTCACGGTATTTGGGCTTGAGACCCGTCTGATGAAACTTAATGATTGGTTCGGAGTTTATCCATGTAAATATATGCTTTGCATGTGGATATCAATAAAATGTATTTGGTACTGCACTGTATAAATCCTTCCATATTATATTGTCTCCTCCGGATGAGGTACCCCGGAGAGGTCACGGACGTTTAGTACGTCCAGCGTCTATGACGCTAAGCATCGGGGATGCTGTAACCGAACAGGGTTCGGGGATTGAACTCGGAATTGAGACCCGAGTGGCACGCGTAGCCTTGTGATTGTGACCTTATTGGACGTCAGGGACGTCAGACATCAGGGATGTCGGGATTGGAGTGTATAGTGCAGTGGCTAAAATTATGTTTACGGTTTTACTAAATGCCTTATGGTTTATATTATATGATTGATGGTTTTAAATTCGACTGCATGCATGTTTGGAAAACGGAGGGGTAAATTATATGTCTTACTTATCAAATGATTTTATAACTTGAGTTTCGGTCCACTCACCCTTAATGTTTTGGTAACCCCTCCAGGTCATGATACTGAGGTAGAGGAGGAACCTGAGGCTGAGGCATAGATCTACTTCTGCGTACCTGAACTCCTGCTGGGTGGTTTACCCGCAGGTTTATGTTAGAGTCGTGCTCGCAACTTGTAATTTTGGATTTCATCCCTTGTCTGACATCTGTTTAATTTGGATTTGATGTATGACTTTAATTTGGTTATTTATGCATTTGATGTTTTGAGGTTAAAATTGGTATGAATTATTGGGTGTCAGACGGGAGCAGGGCACGTCCCCTTGTGGTCCCTGTGGGATCGGGGCGGGTCCTGTTAGCTTGGTATCAGAGCACTAGGTTGTAGTCAGTACTAGGTTATGGTCAGCATGCTAGACTAGCAATTAGTACTAGTTACTTTTCGACTTTTAAGAATATTGTTATCTGATCTATGCCTCTTGACAGTTGGTTATGCCTTCTAGGAGAATTCCTCATACACGAACTGACGAGGATCTGGAAAGGGAGATGGAATGCGCGAGCATTGAAATGGCTCAACGTTTGGGAGCCACTCCTTTCTGCCGGGGATCAAACCCCGAGGATGCTCATGATTGGATCACCAAGTGGGATAGGATCTTCTCGGTGATGCACTGCCCTCCGGGCGAACGAGTGACCTTGGCGGCCTTCTTACTGGAAGGAGGAGCCTACCAGTGGTGGCACAGACTCGAAATGTCTGGATGGTCTGTCCATACCACTACTTGGGAAGTTTTTCGTTCCCGATTTCTGGACTAGTACTACCCGCGGTCGTTCCGCGCGGTACGGGAGGCTGAGTTCCTGCGGCTGGAGCAGGGTGATATGTCCGTTGCAGACTACGAGCAAACTTTCGGAAAACTATCCCGGTTCGCTGCATCATTCGTGAGCACGGAGGAGGACAAATGTCAAAGGTTTGAGCTTGGACTCCGAGGGGAGATCCGGGCGAGTGTGACTGCTGCTACTCATGCTTCTTTGAGAGATATGGTCGACGCTGCGGTGCGTGTCGAGGCCAGTCTGGCGACACACCAGACACGACAGCCTTCGGGTGAGGGGCGACGTTAGGATCGCCCACATCGTGGGCCATCGGGCTAGAAGAACAACAAGGGAGGAGGCTACAGGGGAGCACCCTCATCCTTCAAGGGTCGTGGCTGGTCAGGTCGACGTGGAGGCTCTCAGGGCAGAGGATCTGGATACAATTCTGGGCAGCGCTCATCTTGGAGCGGTGCTTCTGTTGGGCATTCGAACAGGCCGAGGCCAGTTACCTGTTTTGCTTGCGGAGAGGAGGGCCACTATGCCTGTGATTGCCCGCAGTTGTCTAAGAACAATGACGCTGGGGGCTCTAGTGTGGTGCAGAGCACGGCTTCCCACACTAACGGAGGTCGCGTTCAGGGAGGTGACCGTGGTGCTGGGCGTGGCGCGCGTGGGCGCAGACGGAACGGAGGGCCGAGGGCCCAAGTGTTTGCAATGAACCAGCAGCAGGCGAGGACTGCCCCAGGCGTGGTTACAGGTACACTACATATCTTAAACCTTCTTGTACGCATATTGATGGATGCGGGGGCTACACATTCTTTTATTTCGAAGAGTTGTGCTGGTATGCTTGATTGTGTGGTGTCAGCCTTAGATTGCGAAATGGGTGTTGGCACCCCGATGGGCATCGTGTACCTTGTGAATCAGGTGATTCGGAGGTGCCCGGTAAGAATTGAGGATGTGGATGTACCAGCAGACTTAATTATTCTGGATATCCACGACTTCGATATAATCCTAGGGATGGATTGGCTATCGGAGCACGGATCACTCATCGATTGCTGTAGCAAGCAAGTGATTCTGCGGAGCCCGGGTTTGCCGGAGGTTATCTTTCAGGGGGAACGTGACGGTTCGCCTCCTGAAGTGATTTCTTCACTTACTGCTACCAAACTTCTACGGAAAGGATGCCAGGGTTATTTGGCGCATGTTTTGTCGGAACAGGTTGATACTCCGGGTATCGACGAGATACCGGTGGTATGTGAGTTTCCAGATGTATTCCCGGAAGACTTACCTGGATTACTGCCATCACGGGAGATCGAGTTTACTATTGAACTACTCCCTGGTACCCGACCTATATCCCAGGCACCATACCGGATGGCGCCGGCCGAGTTACGAGAACTCAAGACTCAATTGCAGGAGTTGGTAGATTGGGGATATGTCCGACCGAGTACTTCACCGTGGGGAGCACCGGTGTTGTTCGTAAAGATGAAGGAGGGGGGTCTCCGTTTGTGTATTGACTATCGACAACTCAACAAGGTGACAATGAGGAACCAGTATCCTCTTCCCAGGATCGATGACCTTTTTGACCAGTTGTGGGGAGCACAGTGCTTCTCGAAAATTGATTTGCGGTCTGGATATCACCAACTGAGGATTTCGGAGGAGGATATTCCGAAAACTGCTTTTCGAACCCGTTACGGACACTACGAGTTCCTTGTTATGCATTTTGGCTTGACGAATGCTCCGGCAACATTCATGGATCTGATGAACCGGGTCTTCCGACCCTACCTGGATAAGTTCGTGATTGTGTTCATCGATGACATCTTGGTATACTCAAGAAGTGCCCGTGCACATGAGGAACACCTACGGATGGTCTTGGAGAAGCTGAGACAAGAACAGTTGTACGCCAAGCTGAGAAAGTGTCAGTTTTGGCTGAGTAGTATTGGTTTTCTGGGACACGTGATATCGACAGATGGGATTTGCGTGGATCCCCAGAAAACAGAAGCGGTGACCAACTGGGCTAGACCGACAACAGTGACGGAGGTGCGGAGTTTTGTCGGATTAGCGGGTTACTACCGGAGATTCGTGGAGGGTTTCTCCAAAATTGCTGCACCATTGACTCGTTTGACTCGGAAGGGAGTGAAGTTTATCTGGGACGAGCAGTGCGATCGGAGTTTTCAAGAGTTGAAAGATCGATTGGCCACTGCACTTGTCCTTGCATTGCCGGATGACAGTGGAGAGTTTGTGGTCTTCAGTGATGCAACGCTGCAAGGTTTGGGCTGCGTGTTGATGCAGACTGGCAAGGTTATCGCCTATGCATCCCGGCAGCTGAAGACTCATGAGTTGAACTACCCTACCCATGATTTGGAGTTGGCGGCGGTGGTTCATGCTCTAAAAATCTGGAGACATTATCTGTTCGGCGCAACGTGTCGGATATACACCGACCACTAGAGTCTTAAATACCTATTCACTCAGAAGGAGCTTAACATGAGACAACGGAGATGGTTGGAGCTGCTAAAGGATTATGACTGTACGATTGAGTACCATCCGGGTAAGGCCAATGTGGTGGCAGATGCACTCAGCAGGAAATCAGCGGGATCAATTGCACACCTGGGGATGGTGTACCTTCCTTTGCTGGTGGAACTCCGGAAGGCGGGAGTTATTTTGGGCACGGATGAGCATGGAGCTTTGTTGGCCAGCTTCCATGTACGACCAGTACTAATTGATCGGATTATCGAAGCACAACTTCAGGATCCGATACTCTGTATTTACAGAATTGAGGTCGATGCGGATGGGAGACAGGATTTTACCATCCGGGACGATGGAGCACTTGTGAAATTGGGCCGTTTGTGTGTACCTGCAGTGGCAGAGTTACGGGCCGAGATTCTTGAGGAGGCCCATAGTTCGGCTTATGCTATGCATCCGGGAGGTACAAAGATGTACCGTACCCTCCGGAACCATTATTGGTGGCCAGGAATGAACAAGGATATTGCTGAATTCGTGAGCAAATGCTTAACCTGTCAGCAGGTTAAGGCGGAACGGCAGAGACCTTATGGGGCTAGGCAGCCACTTCCTATTCCCGAGTGGAAGTGGGATCACATCACCATGGACTTCGTCTTTAAGTTACCGAGGACTCAGAGTGGAGTTGACGGAGTATGGGTGATCGTGGACCGGCTAACCAAGTCAGCCCATTTCCTGCCAGTTCAGGAAACTTATAAACCTAACCGATTGGCTCAGTTGTTTGTGAAGGAAATCATACGATTGCATGGTACGCCGGAATCGATCGTGTCCGATCGTGATCCGCGTTTCACTTCCAAGTTCTGGCGGAGTTTGCAAGCTACTTTGGGAACAACCCTACGTTTCAGTACAACTTTCCATCCTCAGACCGATGGACAGTCTGAAAGAACCATTCAAACCCTGGAGGACATGATGAGGTCCTGTGTGCTACAGTTTCAGGACTCTTGGGATACTCATTTGCCATTGATGGAATTCGCTTACAACAACAGCTATCAGGCAAGCATCGGGATGGCACCTTATGAGGTACTGTATGGTCGACAGTGCAGGAGACCTATCTGCTGGACGGAGGTAGGAGAGCGAGCGGCTGTAGGGCCGGAATTAATGGACTTAACCATGGAAACTGTTCGAGTTATCAAGGAGAGATTGAAGGCAGCGCAGGATCGCCAAAAGAGTTATGCCGATCGACGGATTCGAGACCTAGAATTTGAAGTGGGAGATTTTGTCTTCCTGAAGTTATCTCTGTGGAAAGGGATTATCCGTTTTGGCCGACAGGGGAAACTGAGTCCGCGTTTTATCGGACCTTATGAGATCGTGGAAAGGATTGGCAAAGTTGTATACAGATTGGCACTACCTCCAGAACTTTCTAGAGTTCACGATGTTTTCCACATATCGATGCTACGGAAGTACGTACATGACGCTTCGCATGTACTAGGGGAACAACCTGTCGAACTACGGGAGGATTTGAGCTTCGAAGAACAACCAGTACAGATCTTGGATCGGAAGGACAAGGTACTACGTCGGAAGACGATCCCTCTCGTGAAGATTCTCTGGAGAAACCAGAATGTGGAAGAAGCCACATGGGAGCCTGAGGCTCAGATGCGAGAACAATTTCCTTATTTGTTTCTTTGAAATTTCGGGACGAAATTTCTTAAGGGGGAAGGTTGTAACACCCCGGAAATTCGAGGATTTTAATATTGTAATTTAATGTGTGAATTGACGCTTTTACCCTTGTGATTGGTGTGGCCAAATTGTTGACTTTTTGATTGGTGGGTTAAATGGACTTTGACCTATGACCGTGACGTAGTTCGGGATGTCACGAGTTCATAGACAAGTGGCACGTCCAATTCGGACGATCAGGGAAAAAGTTACGACTATCGGAAATTCAGGGGCATTACCATAATTTGGACGTTAGGGGCGAAAATGTTGACTTTTCGTTTGACAACTAATTTTCACGCGACTCAAGGACCGTTAGGTAGGTCTCGACGTCCTGAGTCCGTAGACAGGCGGCACGCCGAAATCGGACTTCGTATGTGGAAGTTATGGTCAGAAACGTGAAATCGGGAGGTTCGTGTCTCAGTTTTCGTGTCGAATATTTTATTGTGAAATTTCTGATTGGAGGACACCTGGTGAGTGACAAGTGTCACTCACCCATTGGCTGGATTGGATCAAGCTCCACTAAGCATTTAAATAAAATTAAAAACCACTTTTGATCTCAGCCCTTCATCTCAAACCCTCAGATCTCATCTCAGCCCTTGATCTCATTTCTGAGATTCAATCTGGGCCGTCCATCATTTCCCTCCATTTCTATATATTTCTCACCAGAACCCACACACTGCCCAATTCATCCATCACACCCGCACTACACCCTGTCTCTGTGTCTGTGTGTTGCTGGGCTCACGGGGAAGGACGGAGGCACGGCAGTGGACGGCGGCAGACGGCGGCGAGGTGAGCCGGCTTCAAAACCCGAAACGGTTTCAAAAACCTAGGATTTGGTAACTTGAATTCCAACGTTTAGTTTTGGTTTCTATTTACCCTAATCAACTCTAGGAACTGCTAGGAACCTATTGGGATCAATTGCGTGACCGGAGGTAGCCTGAACGGAGTACAAACGGCGACGGGAACCGGGTCTGTTCATCAAGGTAAGCCTTCGATCCTATCTGTGTTTATCGATTTTGATTCCATAGAACCCTTCCTGGGATTGAGACGAACATCTAGGAACAAACTAGGACTGAAATGGTTGAGAATGGAAGGAATGGTGATCGGGCCATGATCGCGGGTCTGATCGACCCGAGTTGCAGAAATACGGGTCAACCCGTCTGAGGATAGAGGTGATGACGTGGCACCCTGTCAGACTGTCAGGTGACGTGGACCAACCGTGAGCCGACACGTGTCACATGTCAGTGCACAGTCAGCACTGACATGTCAGTGACGTGGCCCAGTCAGGGACTGCCACGTGTCACTGACATGTCAGTGACGTGGACCAGTGTCGTGCTGACACGTGGTACATGTCAGATCTGACACGTGGCCTGACAGATCAGTGAGGTGGACCAATCGGGTGTTGACACGTGGCACCTATCAGAGTCTGACATGTCAGACCTGACAGCTGTCAGCATGACGTCATGCTGACGTCAGCAGTGACGTCAGCGATGACGTCAGCAGGGACTGTTCCTGCGTTGACCGACGCGTTGACCGCGCGCGTGGGTACGTGTGTGAACAGTACTTTTGGTGGGACCACCACCATTCTTTAGGTTTCGACGATCTGGATCCAATGGCGGTGGTTTCGGGTCGATCGGAGATCATTAAGTTGGTCAAAATGAGGTTTATTACCTTGGGAAGCGTGTCCGGGCGGCTTTTTCGGACCAGTTTCGGCCTAAGATTTCATTGTTGAATGTTAGGGGTTTAAATTGACCTTTACGTATACTTTGGACATGACAGGGATTGTACAATTGTAACCGGACGAGGGTATACGCTCGGTTTTCAGCAGGATTGTACTGTGAGTGGGCCGTTTTCTTAAACTCTTGCGTGCATAAATGTTTTCTGGTTTATTACACATATTCACATGCTTAAAACAAATAATGGTTTTGATGATATGAAAATTATGGTTATGGAACGTTTCACGGTATTTGGGCTTGAGACCCGTCTGATGAAACTTAATGATTGGTTCGGATTTTATCCATGTAAATATATGCTTTGCATGTGGATATCAATAAAATGTATTTGGTACTGCACTGTATAGATCCTTCCATATTATATTGTCTCCTCCGGATGAGGTACCCCGGAGAGGTCACAGACGTTTAGTACGTCCAGCGTCTATGACGCTAAGCATCTGGGATGCTGTAACCGAACAGGATTCGGGGATTGAACTCGGAATTGAGACCCGAGTGGCACGCGTAGCCTTGTGATTGTGACCTTATTGGACGTCAGGGACGTCAGACATCAGGGATGTCGGGATTGGAGTGTATAGTGCAGTGGCTAAAATTATGTTTACGGTTTTACTATATGCCTTATGGTTTATATTATATGATTGATGGTTTTAAATTCGGCTGCATGCATGTTTGGAAAACGGAGGGGTAAATTATATGTCTTACTTATCAAATGATTTTATAACTTGAGTTTCGGTCCACTCACCCTTAATGTTTTGGTAACCCCTCCAGGTCATGATACTGAGGTAGAGGAGGAACCTGAGGCTGAGGCATAGATCTACTTCTGCGTACCTGAACCCCTGCTGGGTGGTTTACCCGCAGGTTTATGTTAGAGTCGTGCTCGCAACTTGTAATTTTGGATTTCATCCCTTGTCTGACATCTGTTTAATTCGGATTTGATGTATGACTTTAATTTGGTTATTTATGCATTTGATGTTTTGAGGTTAAAATTGGTATGAATTATTGGGTGTCAGACGAGAGCAGGGCACGTCCCCTTGTGGTCCCTGTGGGATCGGGGCGGGTCCTGTCAGCACTGGTTGAGGGCCACAAAGAGTGAGGGTGAGGTCGAGAGAGACTAAGAGTGACGGTGGTGGACGGTGGAGCCACGAAAGAGTTGGTTGGAACCCAAAAACAGGTAAGCCTATGTGTGTTAGATTTCGGGTTTGGATTTGGGTCATTGATACTGTGATCTAAGGCTAGGATTACATTTCTTGAGCTCTTGCGAGCATGTAGGAACAAAAAGGAAAGGAAATTGAGGTAGGAGTCGTTCTGGGGACAAGCTCGAAGGTTAGTCGTGAGTTTCGATCGTGACTTGGGGAGTTACAGGTATGATTTCTCAATTTTATGACCATAGGATTGTTTCTGGGTACGCTAGGGACAGATTGATGGAATCAGATCGAAGAAAGGCCTGAAATGGTAGTTTTTGAGTCAAGTCAAGCTTATGAGTTGAATGACCCGTTACAAGGTCGTAGGTCGACCCGTCTGAAGGAAAGAGACGACGACGTGGCATGTCGTGTCATCGCTATTAGCACACGTGGAAAATCAAGTTTTGCCACATGGCGAGCTGTCAGGGTTGGCAGAGTGACGTGGTAGGTGACGAGCACGTGTTAGAGAGTGACATGTGGCACCTATCGGGTGGTGCCACGTTGCAGGTTGTCAGATGTCAGCAGTGACGTCAGTTAGGACTGACGTTAGCAGATGACATTAGCGTTGGCCGGCATTGACCAACCTTTGACTAGCGCATGTGGGCGCGTGGGCACAAATTTTGAGGTCAAACTGGTTCTGTTCGAAAGGTTTCGACGTCCTGAATCCAATTATTATGGTTTCTAGTCGATTGGAGATCATTTGGTTGGTATTTTGGAGACTTTTCTCATCGGGAAGCGTATTTGGGACGCGTTTTCAGTTCCGGGGCGGACGTCCCTCGAGAATGACTTTGATAGGCCCGGACGTCCTGGAGGCTTCAAATTAACTTACGGCTCATGTTTTGAGCGAGCGGTGGTACGGTGAGTGGACTTTTGTTTTCCTCACTCTATGCATGCATTTTTATATAGTTTTTATATGATTTATAATGAGAATTTCTTGAGGGTTCTTTACATACTATATATGTGGATTTTGGTAATTTTACGAATGTTAAAGAAATATCTAAATAACGTGTTTTGCAAGGAAATTGTGTTTATTATACTCTGAATCTTTACTGAGTTTTAGAAAATAGTTTATACTTTTTATATCATGATTATGTGATTGTAATGTTGTTGATTGGGTATTTGAATTTGGTTTGGATTATGGAAATGGAGTTGATGCAGAATAGGTTTATCTGATTCTGGATACATGTGGTATGATCAGATTGCTGGATTACGCCTAGATGATGTATCCCTAGGTGGCCATTCGGATGTTGTATCCTCGAATGGTTATGGTATGTGGTTGACGTTCAGATGTTGTATCCTTAGACGGCCACTCGGATGTTGTATCCCTGAGTGGTTGAGATACACGGTTGGCACTTGGATGTTGTATCCCTGAGTGGCCACTTGGACGACGAACTGGGCTCCGTAGTCCCTGAGTGATTATGTGATATGATGTGTGGTCGGACACCCGGATGTTGTATCCTTGGGTGGGCCCTCAGATGTTGTATCCCCGAGTGGCTTTGTGATTTGATGATTCTGTCTGTAGACATCGATAATGGTTAGTCGATATAATGGTTGGCTCAGTACGATCAGCTGGTACAGTGTGATGGGTTATGTGTGACTGGTATAGTTTTATTGTGGTTGTTATGCTTATGCTTGGCTTAAACGTATGTGCATTGGTTTGATATGGGTTTACATTTGATAGGTTTATTCAAAACTATTGGGTTTTCTTATACTGCACGTATTCTAAGATTTTCGTTTTATTGATAAATTTGCTGCATGCATAGTTTTATTAAACGAATGGAATTGGTATATTTTGGAACAATGTTTTTACAACTTTTTTTTTGTCCACTCACACCTTTTTATTGGTTTTGACACCTTCCAGGTTGATCGCGGAGCGTGGCTGTGTGAAGATTGAGGCATCACGTAACTTTGTGTACTCTAGAGATCATATCTCTTGTCTGACACGTGGTAAGTGTACATACGTAAATATCGAGGGTACTTTGGTGATTTTACATGACGTGTCAGACGGGAGCAGGTTCTCCCACGCTAATCAATGGGGATTACGGAGAGGGTCCTGTCACCGGATCTACAAAAACTTCAACCAAACCATCTTTTGCTAATACTACCTCTGTTGCATTCAAATTTTCTTCTTCCCCTACTAAAACCTCCTCTACCACTTGACAATCAGCTTCTTCTTTTTCATCATCTTCCACCTCATCATCAAGCTGCTACCTTTTTTTTGGATTCTCACCCAAACCTTCTTTTTCAACCTCCTCCAAATCCAATGCTTTTTTCAACCCTCTATCTTCGTCACCTTCACAAACCCATTTCTCACACACACCATCAACATGTATCTCAAATTCATTTTCCATCCTTCCAACTACTTCTCTATCTGCCTTTTCTTTAAGTCCCTCATCTTCATTCTCAATTTCTTCTTCATCTTCGCCTTTATCAGTAGTTGGCATCTCCCAGAATCTGTTTGCAAGAGCAGCCATTTTGACCAGATCAGGTATGCACCTCATAAGTAAAAGAACCACTCACTCTCCATGCTTCTTCTTCTTCTTCCTCCATTACACCATCATTCAATCTCTCTTCTCTGAACTCAATCCCTTCAAACACTTGCCTCCTCTAGATGTGTTCGTCGTTACTCTCACTACGTCTCTCTGTTCTCTCTTGATCTTCCCTCACCATCAACTTAATCTCCCTCAATTTCCCATCCCATTTCCCACCGTTACTCTCCCTTTCCCAGATCTATCATTGATTTCATAATCAATTTCATCTTGTTGTGCGAGTTTTGGATCTGGGTTTTGAAACCGTGGGAAATTGCCAAACTCGCATTGAAATCAATGATAAATCTGGGTTTGGAACTGGGTTTTGTATCTGGATTTTGAAGTCATGGGAAATTGAGCAGCTCGGTGGAGTTGGAGAGGACGAAGAAGATGTGGGAATTGATTTTGATTTTTTAAATTTTAATTAATTTATTTTTAATATAATTAAATTATTAATATTTATCATATAATTTAATATTTAATTATTTTTTATCCACATGGTGTCCAACTCAGCATGAAAAATTGTCTCATAAATGCCACTTGGACATTTAACATATTTTTTAACAGATTACTAACGGTGGGTACCCAAATGTTATGTTTTGATAATTTGGGTACGTAATTGAAATTTTTTATAGTTCAGGTACTTTTTGAAATCGCGCATATAGTTTAGGTACTTTTATGTATTTTGTCCTATTTTTTAATAATAATAAGGTTTGGATTAAAAAAAAAATAAGAAGTTTCAACATCTAGATGATGTTAGTGTGTTGGATGAGAGCAGTACCCTACAAGGGATGGATTCTGTTTGGTTAAGGTCTCAAATGAGAATAAGAATGAAAATAGGAAAATCTTTTGTCTCACAAGAGTTGTCAGACAGGGGCAAGACTAGCTCAATTTTCAAAGTAAATTTAAGGACGGGTCCTATCAACTTGGTATCAGAGCATGGTTTTGAAATTCCATATTTCAAATGTGAGCCCCATACATAGCATATTTTAACTGTTTTATTACATGACTTATATGATGATGGTTTAATTATGATTTTTAAATGATGTTCGATGATTTTATGGAATTATTTGAAGTATACGTTTTACGAGATTTTTTTTTATAAATGGGGTTTGGGTTGAAGCCGAAAATGTGTTAACTTGAAATATAAGTCAAGGTTTTTGTATGATTCATGTGATGATGATTTAAATTTAGTTTTCAAATAATAATTGATGATTTTTGTGATTTTTAAATTGATTTTAAATATATGTTTTCCGAGGCTTTATGGAATTGTGTTGGGCTTAAACTCGCATTTCAAAACGATGATTTGGTTGTAAGAAATTATTAGATGTTGTAAATGTGTATTTTCTTCTTATTTGTGAACTATTGTGCACATGCTAATCATTCTCGAGCGTGGTTGATGCTCGGACATTTAGAGCACATCTTTATTTCTCTGAGTGGGCTGTGGATAGTCTCAAACCTCGAGCTAATGCTCCTTTCCTGAGACTGGTATTGTCGTGATGACTCAGACGTCGAGTTAAGGCTCCTTTCCTAAGTTGGTAGTGTTTGGTTAGTCTCAGACATTGGGCTGGACCCCCTTTCTTAAGACTAGTATTGTAATAACGACACAGACGTCGAGTAGAGCTCCTTTCCTGATGTGGTCTTCACTCAGAGGTCAAGTTGGGCTCTTTTCCCAAGTGGTTCGCCTACTGGTACTGCAGAAATAACTCGGATATCGAGCTAGGCTCCTTTCCCGAGTGATTTTCTTACCATTAGTGCAGAAATAACCCGGCCTTTTCTGAGGGATATTGTTTGGCTGGTGCACTAGTGCAGTTTCTGGATTTGGTTGATGTAAGAACCGTGTCTTGGGAAGAACGGTGATCAATCTCACATCGCTCGGGGATGGAAAGGTGAAGTACCTTATATGTGTGGGCACATATTTATCTAGCACGAGACCTTTTGGGAGCTCACTGGCTTTAAGTTTGGTTGGAACTCCAAAGTTAAGCAAAATTGAGCTGGAGTCATTCCATGATGAGTGACCCACTAGGAAACTGTGTGTGAGTTCCCAAAAACAAAACTTTGAAGGCTAGGCTCAAAGCGGACAATATAATGCTGGAAGAGTCGGGTCGTGACAGTTCAAATGATGCTTGTATAGATTTTGGGTACCTTACACATAGAGTTGTGGAATGTTGTGATGTGTTATGATTGATACTTGAGTTGATAATTAGTTAAGACCGATTATAGACTGGTATGATTCAGCTCATAAGCTAAGTTTGTTATCATTGTGATAAGTTCCTGAATGTGACATGGGATCCCGAAATTAATTGTGTTTGGATGAAATTGCCTATACATATAGATTTTCAATAAGGATTAGTTGGTTGTTCTATTAGTTGTTTGCTTAACGTAATGTGATTTGGGGTAGACTCAGAAAAGTAAGGATAATTTCCATATCTATCTGTCTAAAATTTTGAGGATGACATTTTTTAAGGGGGGTTAGGTTGTAAAGACCCGAAAATTCGAAAGAAGTGAATTGAGAAAATTAAAAAGAGAAATCACAATTTTGCCCTTATAAGGATAAAATTCTTACTTTTTGACTGGGATACTTTGTGGATGTTTTGTAAGGGCTGTTACGTAGTTCTAAAACTCCTGAATACATAGATAGGTGATAAGTGAGAATCGAAGATCGAATAGGTTTGTTATGGGTCAAAAGTGGCTAAGGGGATTTTGATAATTTTGGACATAAAATTATTTTAGTAATTTTGCATGAAAGACCTAGAGTGTTCTAGAATTGTCTTTAGTATTCCCTCATATTCTCTTCCATCGACCTAGCTAAGTATAAATATGTGTGTGTGTGTGTGTGTGTGTGTGTGTGTGTGTGTGTGTGTGTGTGTGTGTGTGTGTGTGTGTGTGTGTGTGTGTGTGTGTGTGTGTGTGTGTGTGTGTGTGTGTGTGTGTGTGAGGGAGTTTGGTGGAAGTTGGCCAGAAAAGAATAAAAACGGAGAATGATTGAGGGAGTTCGATGGAGGTTGGCCGAAAAAGAAGAAAAACGGAGAATGATTGGGGGAGTTCGATGGAGGTTGGCCGAAAAAGAAGAAAAACAGAGAAGAATGAAAGAAAGAAGAAAAATAGAGAAGAAGAGAGAAAAGTGAGCCAGAGAAAATGAAGGACGGACGAAGAGGAAGAAAAGGGAAGGAAAAAGAGAGGAAAAACTGAACAATGTGAGTAATGAATAGGAGGGAAACCATGAGGAAAACAAAGGAATTCATGGGTTCCCAATTCGGGTTTTCTAGTTTTGGCTAGGAATGACAGGACCCATCCCGATCCCACTAGGACCACCCGGGGATGTGCCTTGCTCTCGTTTGACAATAACCCTAAAATACCAAAAATACCCTTAACGTGCTTAAAGTTTTTCAAATGACATAAATAAAGTCAAACATACGAATTTAGAGTTCTACATTGTTAGACCAGGGATAGTACAAATACAAAATGTGAGCACAAATGTCTGATTACAAAATGGTGCTCAACCTATCCAACCGGGCGTACAGGTGCGCAACAACGAAATCTATGCCTCAGACTCCGGGTCCTCATCTACCTCAGTAGCACGACCTGTATGGGTCAAGAAAACAATAAAGAGTGAGTGGACCAAAAATAACCAATGTTTCCAAAATCAGTGTAATAATATAATACTTATAAGGTTTTACCCCTCCGTTTTCAAACTTGCATGCATTGAGTCAAAACATAGGTAATCGTAACCGAATCATAAAATCATATAATCATATGTAACCGAATAGGGAAAATAATTATAATAATATTGCACTGTAAAACCCAAACCCGACATCCTAGATGCCTAATAATGTCACGGTCCTAAGGCTACGTGTGCCACTCGGGGTCTCAATCTCGAGTACTCCCCTAGATCCACCAGTGTCCGGGTATTCCCGGATCACTATCCGGGGTATCATCCATAATTGCACTCTTGATCCTGAGCTACCCTCGGTGCAGCCCCTCTCAGGCAGTGCGCAGTGACTACTCCAGGATACTATGAGACATCTGGAGGAGAAAGAAATCATAAGGTAGGTATGTACAGTGCGATAATATAAAAATCCTCTGAAATCCCTGATTGACTTCGAAAACAAATCTATATAATATCCAAACGGGTCTCATGCCCAAAACATTGTAATACGTGTAAAACACCATAACTTAATATCTAGAATAGTCCAACCCAAATCATAAAGTGAAACAGTAAAAACAGTTATGCATGCAATCATTTTGAAATCAAAAGCTCACTCACACACGGTCCTCGTTGCGCATACAAATCGCCTAAACTTGTCCAAACACATCCAAGGGTCACTAATGGGCTCTACAAGTTTAAACATAAAACTCTAGAATAGTACCAGCCTGGGAAAATTAAATCCAATTTTAACCAATCAAACGATCTCTGATCGACACGAAACCACCACTATTGGATTCGTATCATCGAAACCTTGAAAATAGTGCTGGTCCCACCTCGAAACTCGACCTCACGCGCTGCCACGTGCGGGTCAACGGAAATTCAACGCTGGAAGTCAACGGTCAACGCTTGCTAACGTTAACTATCAGGTCTGACATATGTCAGATTCTGACAGGTCCATGTGTCAACGGGTGGTTAGTCCACGTCACTGCCACATTTTAGGCTCTGATAGTGCCACGTGTCAGCTGCTGGTTGGTCCACGTCACTAACATGGCAGTGACACGTGGCAGCCACTGATTAGGCCATGTCACTAACATGTCTGTGCTGACTGAGCACTGACATGTGACACGGGTCGCTCCTGGATTGGCTGCTGGTCTGAAAAATCTGACATGTTGACGTCATCATCCCCTACCTCATGACAGGTTAGCCCAGTTTTCTGCAACCGGTTCGCACAGACTCGCGACCCGACCCGGCCACAAAACCTTCATTGCTCTACCAAAATCGATCTTGTTTCTTCTTAGGTGTTCGTCTCAGCCTAACTAAGAGATCTATAAGATCAAAACTAGGAAAAATGTTCTAAAAGCTACCTGAAATTTGATGAACATTGAGCTTGAAGTTCCAGTCCTACTCCTAGTCGAACCAGGCCACCAAAACTCCTCCAACCAAGCCCAATGAACTCGTCCTGGTCCTTAGAACCATACCTAAACAAACAAAATGATTTTTAGACGTTAAACATCAAAGTTCCAAAAATGGGGTTAAACGAGCTTTTGGGTTTTCGGTTTTCCCACCTCTCAGCCTCATCGTCGTCCTCGTCTGCTCCCTTGGGTTTCAGTCTCAGCCTCAACAGGGATCAAGAAGTGATGATAGTGAGATGATGATATGTTTATGGGGGGTGGTGTTTTTGTTTGTTCACAGGTTAGAAAGAATGAAAGATGATGAAGGTGATAAATGATGAAAATGATATAACAAGAGGGAAGAGATGTGAGGAAATTGTTTAAATAAAACCCCAACCAATAGACATAGATCCACCATTTAGGGAAATCCTACCAATGGGATGAGTGACAGTGTCACTCATCCAAGGGCCCACATTAATTTAATCATCCAATCAGAATTAAGTATTAATTTCAAATCCTGATTATGTAAAAATAAACCGATTTCGATCCCATGACCACAACTACTCCGTCCGACGTCCGATTTCGACATGTCGCCTGTCTACGGACTCGTGACGTCCCGATCTACTTCACGGTCATAGGTCAAAGTCCAAAAATTTCCGGTTCAAAAGTTAATTTTTCCCCCAGCAGGGAGGAAAATGGTCATTTTGCATTAATTAATAGAAACTACAAATATAATAATGTTCGGGTCGTTCCAAGGGAACTAGGAAAGAGATATGCTAGCTTCTCGTTGGAGGTTCTAAGGCCGTTATGAGGAAGATAGTAGGGAGTTTAGACAAAGAAAATACCAAAAAATTGGTTGGAGAGCCATGGTTGAATGATGAAGGAACTGAACCATGTTTTCCAAGTAAGTATTCTTGATTTTAAAACCACATATCATCTCGTGGGATTAAGTAGGTGCATTTGAGTGATTATAACACGAAAAATAAACGTAAAATGAATGATTTTGAGTCGGGTCAGATTGCCGGGTTAGGCAACGCATGTTGCAGACCCACACGAGGTAGACAACAAGTGGTGTTGTGAATACGCCTGTGACGCATGTGGCCACCATGCGCAGAGGCTTTCGTAGATGTATGCAGCAGCGCCTCGGGTGATTGTCAACACGAAAGTTCTTGAATTTGAGATTCTAGGTTTAATGGTACAACTTTTGAGTTAAATAGGCATCGTTTGAACATAGTTTTGGAGGTTCAAAGTAACATGTTATATTCTAAACTTGAGTTACATTTTGGAAAATTAAAGAACTTAAGTATAATCCCTTTTTGAATATTAAGAGATTTATAATGATAATAATGAATAATAGAAATATTTATGATGAATTGAAACATGTGAAAATGAGGAATATTTAAGGATATGGTTTAAGGGTATGATGATTGTAATTATATTATTGTGCATATTTTTTATGTTAAGGACTTGACTATGATTATATTTGAGTATTAATAAATTTATAATAATTATGACAAATGGAAAGATTATGAAAGCAATGAGAGTAGATTTTGGTTATGAGTATGGTATTTATTAGGAGGTTTTTCTTAAATGAATACGTAAACTACCTTATTTAACTATTTTGTGGCTATAATTAAATATAATATTTGTTAACAATAACAAGGTTCAGATTAAAAAAAAAAATTCCACCTCTTGAAGGGGTTAGTGGGTTGGATGAGAGGGGTACCCCGCAAGGGATGGATTCGGTTTGGTTAAGGCATTAAATGAGAATAAGAATAAAAATAGGAAAATTCATTGTCTGACAAGAATTGTTAGACGGAAGCAGGATCAGCTCAATTTTCAAAGTAAATTTAGGGACGGGTCCTGACAGGACCCCTCTGGTAAACTAAGGAGATCCTGCTCTCGACTCACAATCACGGTTCAAAACATTAAGACCAGTCTCAAAGATTATATAACGATCACCCAAACTGTCTAACTGTCAGACAATGGATGTTCAAAACTTTGCAAAACTCTCTACATACAGAGTATAAGTTTTATAATGAGCTCCAAATACAACACTTTTAACCCTAAATACACCAAAATCACGCTTATGCCTCTGCTCCTAAAGGTTCTTGTCGTCGTGCCACGACCTGGAAGGCAGGTAAAATCCATAAAAATGTGAGTGGACAAAAATAACCCTTGGAAAACATAATTTAGAAAACATATATTTATACCCTCCATTTTAGAAACCTATGCATGCATATAAGACGTTAAAACGCAGTGGAAACATAAAATAGTTTATGACCTCGAAACACGTGAAAACATACCTAAAGCAAATCACAACAATAAACCATCTCAACAAACATACATACGGGCCATCACATCAATAACACCCAACCAATCCATATTCTACATCACCACATAAATAACGATAGCCAACCCATCCTCGATGCACAATATTAATCATCATAACCACTGTACTACTGATAGGCACACCACTTGGGATACAGAGCCCAGCTCGACGTCCCAGTAAATACCGAGTTAGGATACAAAGAACAGCTCAACATCTGAGTTGCCATCACAACACCAGTCTGAGGATACAGAGCCATATTCGATGTCTAAGACTGACCAATCAACCAACACGCATCTCGAGAAAGGTTTCCACCACATACATCACAATATTCCACACATTAATAATTTCGAGAAAACCACATATTTATGTCACATATCAATTTCATAGTTAAATCCACATTTCAGTAATTCGGGCCTATGCCCAAAACACAATATACGTAAGTTCCTCATAAAACATGCATAAACGCATTTTTTTGTGAAAATCACCCAACATCATCACAATCAGAAGAAACTCATATTACAGACACTTTCCATCACACACATCGAGAGAAACACACTATAATCAAGCTTTACTTAAATCCACGGTTTATGCAAAGTTCGGAAACATAATTCAAGGGAATTCTCGTAAAACGATAAAGTAATCTCCATAAAAATCGTCATAAAATCATAAAAAAATCCCAATCAATAAAATGTCATCAAAAAAACATAGAAAAGTATTTAAAATAAGTAAATATGCCAGTATAATATTTAATTAAAAATAAGCGTCCACTCATTGTACAAATTCGCCCATTATTTCCGTTCCAGACGTTTCTCGTTGCCTCCGGGGGTTCTGTCTCCTGCCCAAAAATATAATTCTATGTTACTAAAGTCTCAAGAACTCACAAGTAACCCCCTAGTACAAACTCTAACTCCCGGAAATTTAATATTAATTTTTAAACGTTAACTATGCGCTTCGGACGCCTAAAACTACCCTGAGACGGTGTCCGATTGATTCCAAACCTGCGCCAAAATGTCCTTAATCTTGAAAGGAGTGAAAAGCATGTTGGTAGCAACCTGAGACTCACTGGAACGCGCCCCTACATGCCACCAGAAGTTACTATGTGTGAAGCCCACGCGCCCAGTACTGTTCATCATCCTTGTTGCTCGATTTTCAGGTTTTCCGGGTCGCCCGACCATGGACCCAATCCGATCCTAACTCACTCAAAACTTAACCTTTTTTTGTTATTTTTTCTCCAATCTACTGTACATTAGCCCATAAAAGGGATCTGGGTAATTAGAATTCAAGAAACTTACCTAAATCCGTTACCTAAGCCCTTGATATTCGACCAAGACTTGTCTTCGGTTCTAGGTGATTTTGACGTCCAAAACCATGAACTAACTGCTTTTTATGGTCGTAGGAACTCAAACTTCAATATTTTCTTCTTCAGATTTTCACTCTCTTTCTCGGGTCTGAGGCATTCAACCCACCCTCATTTCCTTTTTCTTTTTCCTCTTTTCCTCTTTCTTTTTCCTCTTTTCCTCTCTTTCTCTCTAGTTTTCTCTTTTTTCTCTTCTATCCCTCTTCCATTTTCTGATTCTTTTTTTCCAACTCGGTCAAATAACAACATACACACAAAAACTTAAAAACAATATCACACCCATACAACCAACCCAAGTTAGTTACACAGATGCATATGGGATAAGTGACACTTATCAGTATCTCAAAGCATCCATAAAAAATCTCTCAAAGAAATTACTAAAACTCCCTTATGGCATAAGCGTGATTTTAGTGTATCTAGGGTAAAAGGTGTTGTATTTGGAGTTCATTGTAAAACTTATGCTTTGTATATAGCGAGTTGTGCAAAGGTTTGAACAACCCCTGCTTGATAGTTCGACAGTTTGGGTGGTCCTTATATAATCTTTGAGATTGGTCTTAAAGTTTTGAGTAGTTACTGTCAAACGGGAGTAGGATCTCATCGGTTTGCGGGAAGGGCCATGTCAGGTTCTGTCACATTGTCACATTATCCCAAAATGGATAATGGGATTAACTATGGGGATGTATTAATGATTCCCATTACCTATTTTAATTTTTATGTACCAAAATTTCCCTATAACTTTTTCAATAGTTACAAAGCTCAGCCATAAATGGATTTTGAGATGGTGATAAGAAGAGGATGAGACATTAGTATGCATATCAAGACAGGGAATTTTGGTATTTTTTGTGTAAAGGGTAAGTCAGTGCTTAATTTGGGTATCACCACTGATGTGTGACACGTGTCACACACTAGTCAGTGGCCCAAATGAATACATCAAAATCATCGTCTTCATTAATCTTTCAAAGGGGAACCGAAAGCCACCCATACACTCATATCTCATTGTTTGAATTAGACCAAAATCGCACGATTTGATCACACTATTAACTTCCTTATCTTCCCACAAGCACAACTATACCATTTTGGAGCCATGAAGACTTTGGTGAACAGAGAAACACTAGCCCAAACATAGACCAAAGTTTTTGATTGATTTTTCAGCCATTACATATATTATTTCTCGATTTGGACTTCATTTTTGAATTCCTATGATTGAGTAGATGAATTTTCATTATTGGAATGTTCGATTTAGTTGAGAAATAAAGAAGTTAGGAAACTTTGAAATTATGTCAAAATGGCAGTCTTTCGGCTAGGAAACCCAGTTTCCAGTGAATGCACAATGGTAACGGCTGTAAGACCCGTGTCCTAGAGGGACCGGTGAACAATCTCACATTCCTACGAGGAGGGAATGGTCTAGGGGAGAATGGTAGTGTGCCTTAAAGGTGTAGGCACACACCTATCTAGCACGAGGCCTTTTGGGAGCTCAAGTGGCTTTTGGGGGGGATTGGAACCCCAAAGTTAAGCGAGTTGAGGCTAGTGCAATTTCATGATGGGTGACCCCCTAGGAAGTTATACCGTGAGCTCTCGAAAACAAAACTGTGACGGCAAAGGTAAGGAGGCCCAAAGCGGACAATATCGGGCTAGATGAGTAGGGTCCTGACCGAGAAGGGTTGGGTCCTGACAGAATGGTATCAGAGTCAGACCCTGACAGAGAAGTGTGCCAGCAAGGAAACTGGGCCCTAAGGGGGTGGATTGTAAGACCCGTGTCCTGGAGGGAACGGTGAACAATCCCACATTCCTGCGATGGGGGAATGGTCTAGGGGAGAATGGTGGTGTGCCTTAAAGGTGTAGGCACACACCTATCTAGCACGAGGCCTGACAACGCTCAAACTACGTATTAAATTAAACACGTAATTCGAGTGTTATGCAATTTAAACCTTTTTTGTGTAGATGTAGTATTGGTAAATAGGGATCGTTCTTAACCGGAGAAATTAGATAACATTAATAATATGTTAGTGAGAAAGAATAATGAATAAATTAATAAATTAATAAAATAATTAATGAATAAATGAATTAAAGAATAAAGAATTGAAGAATTAAAGACTTAATGAATTAATGAATAAAATAATAAAATAATAAATAATAAAGAATAAAGAATTAAAGAATAAATAATAAAGAATAAAGAATTAAAGAATAAATAATAAAATAATAAAGAATTATATGGGGGTTGAAAGGTTTGTAAATATAAAATAAAGAAAACAAGTAAAAATAATTAAATACTTAATTTTACTTCTACTGTAACCTTTGTATTAGTGAACTTTCTTCAAACACATATTTTTACCAACACTCTAACATCATGCTCATATTGAACCAATCACGAAATCCTACCTTAATCATCTCAAATACATGCATACATTTTTCACATTATAAATGCACCGAACATCGGATTATTACTTACAATATGATTCACGTTAAGTTAGTGATTTAATGCGCCGAACATCGATCAAACATTAAATCTCTTCAACTCTATTCTAAATGCCCCGAATAGCGGATCAACTTTTAGTTTCGAATTGAAGTTTAAGCACTAAAACATATGAAGTAAAAGAAATTCAAAAAGTAAAACACATGGAGATTGCATTCTTACTTACAAATGTTAGAAAGAAAATACCAACACATATATTGAATTATAAGTAAAACCAATAACAATAACAAGAATTTAAGTAGAAAAATATGGATTTTCACAAGAATCACCGAACAGCGGCAGGAAACTTGTGAAGATGGAAGACGAAATACGAGGAATTCGGTCTTAAAACTCTTAAATTGCCTTAGAATTACTTGGCCTAGGTATTTCTTAAGGGAAGCATAAAAATATGTTTAAGAGATCTCAACGAAATATCACAAGAACAAAGTAAAGAAGAAATGAAATTAAGAAAAATAAAAGTAACATAAATTAAGAACAAGAATTAAAAGAAAGCTAATTAATAAGAAAATATACAAGAAGTTAAAATGGTCCCCAAAAATGTCTTTCAAAAGAGAGAAACAAAAGAACTAAACCAAAAATTAAAAACTAAGAAAAATGGAAGAAATGGAAAAATTGGACTAATGGGGGACTCCAAATACATGAAATGACCTCTCTATTTATAGAGGAAGTACTACAATTGTTTAAATAAAAAGACAAAATTAAAATATAAAAATAACAATAAAATAATACATGAAGAAGTGATGGAAATGATGAGATTGGGTGATTTTTGGGGAAAAGATGCTGATTTTGGGGAAAAGATGTATGAAAAATCAGCCATAATGGTTGAAAATGAGGAAATAGGGCTGCTGGTTTTTGGCTTGGGCTGCTGGTTTTGGCTTGAGTTTCTGGATTTCAACAGCTTCCCACTGAATTTCCTTGCGATTTTCGGTGGCTTCTCATATTTCGTCCATAATTTTTTCGTTATAATTCTGATCGGGACAATTCTTTCACCAAAATGCTCCAAATTCTAAGTTTTATTTATTTTTACAAAAATATCACAAAATAAATTAATTTGTCTAACTTTGGGGTTCCAATCCCCCCCCCCCCCCCGGCCTTTTGGGAGCTCAAGTGGCTTTGGGGGGATTGGAACCCCAAAGTTAAGCGTGAGGCTGGTACAATTCCATGATGGGTGACCCCCTGGAAAGTTGCACCGTGAGCTCTCGAAAACAAAATTGTGAGGGCAAGAGCAAGGAAGCCCAAAAGCGGATAATATCGTGCTAGATGAGTCGGGTCCTAACCGAGAAGGGTTGGCTCCTGACAACGGCAATGCACCGCGGTGCCATTCATCTTCTCTAGCGACCTGGTTTAATAACTCCATTAGCTAGTACGTCAAGAATCTGACGGAATATGTTGATGACATTAGCATATTATGTCAAATAATAATGTCATTATAATGGTAACGTAACAATGTTAACTGGACAAAATATTCCTCTACTATACAAATGGAATATTCTTTCGTGTTAGTGCAAATGCACGTAGAGAATAGGGGTCGAAAAGAGCCGGAGATATCAGATTAGAACTCTGAAAATGCTAGCGATATCGGATTATGACTTGAGAAGAGTCGGAGATATCAAATTAAAGCTCTGGAAGAGTCATATATATCAAATTAGGGCTTCAAAAGAGCTAGATATATCATACTAAGGCTTCTAAAGTGCCAGAGATATTGGATTAAGGCTCTAGAAGAGCTGGAGATATCAGATTAGGGCTCTAGAAGAGTTGGAAATATCATATTAGGGCTCGAAAAAAACTAGAGATATTAGAAAAGGACTTAGAAAGAGTAGGGAGAACTAGGATATCAGGATATGGCTCAGAATGAAATTAACAAGTCTTAAGTCAATTAAGTCTTGGACACTGAATTAGATCATATTTTTAGGCATGATTTATGAGTTGATGGTTAATAATTGAGCAAATTGTCGGTTTATCTGATTCAATGATTCATCTCATAGTTAATGACTAAAATATGAGTTATCAAACCAAGATATGTGTCATTATCAGGATCAATGGGTTGGATGGTGACCCTAGATTAACGAATTACGATTGATATTGATATCTCTTGTCTAACATGTGAGATGACTGTTCAAGCGTTTTATAAGGAAGCTTTTGTCGACTTTTTGAAAGATCTCCTCGCGTTTTTATTCTTTAAGTCAAGAGTATTTTTGGAACTCTTGTCTAAATGTCATACGGGAGTATGGTCTTTCACAGTTATCAAAAAGATCTCAAGATGAGTTCTGTCATATAGTTAAATAACTTAAATGGAATGATTTTCCACTTCTACAATTGACTACTTCTCTTATTATCCACTATTCTCATTCTTTGAAAGTAAATATGCCCTTAATACAATAATGCTCTCAAAATATGGCATTAATTTCAAACTGTATAGCTTCCCATGAGACTGAAAATGACAGCAATGTGTGCTCCAAATTTTGTTCACCACCTTATCTTTGGTTTTGGGACCCATATGCATTGTTCCACTGCATTCATCATTACCAAGTTAGAGGTACAAGTGAAGTAAAATTTTAAAATTGCTGGGGAGATGGAGATATGCACCCAACCTAGTGTGAAAAAATAAAAATGTCCCACAAAGCGATGCAACTTAACCTGGAACATACCCAACGAAGCAAACCAAACAAAATTCAGGTTGATTAGGGTTTCCTTGAAAATACTAACAAAGCTAGGGTTTCAATTCCTAGGTCTAATTATAAGATTCCTAATATTGCTCATATTTGCCTCCATTAAACAAATAGTATGTGTTGCTACCCTAATAAGGTTAGGGTTTCAATTTCTAGGTCTAATTATAAGATTCCTAATATTGCTCATCTTTCCCTCCATTAAACAAATAGTATATGTTGCCAACTTTGTCCCTCATTATGATCATTGGTCCTCATTAGCATCATTAGTTGATAAATATTTTTGATAATGAATCTTGTACGATATAATTAATCCAAACCTGAAATTAATTTTATACAATATTGTAACGACCCGTCCCGAATTCCGGGATTAGATTAGTCACTAATCTCGTTTAGTGAGGTTGATCGGTGGTTAGTGGGGCGGAATCGGACAATTGTGCAAAATGACCGTTTTGCCTTTGGTCGTGGGCAAAATGTTGACTTTTGGATCGGGCGGTCAAATAGACTTTGACCGATGACCGTGACGTAGTTCGGGACGTCACGAGTTCATAGACAGGCGGCACGTTCGATTCCGACATTCGTAGAGAAAGTTATGGTGTTCAGAAGTTGAGGGGCATTTTGGTAATTTGGCATGTTTGGGGCCAAATGTTGACTTTTTGACCGAGAGGTCCGATGGACGAGGGCCAAGGACCGTTACGTAGGTATCGTCGATACGAATCCAACGACAGGCGGAATGCCGAAATCGGAGATTCGACGACAACGTTATGGTCAAGGAAACGAATTTACGAACCGAGGCTCGGATTAAAATAATAATATAATAATGAATAGTGACCGTTGACCCTACACACCTGGATGAGTGACAAGTGTCACTCATCCCTTGAAACCAGAATCCATGTTTTGGGGGAGACCTAATTATGGTGTTTATTATTAATTAATTATTAAATCATTTTATTATCCATTAATCTCCTCTCTATTTTCCTTAACCGTGTACAACCAAATCCAGTTTTCTCCCACCCTTAATTCCTCTTCCATTCCTGAACCTGAGTGTGCGATTTTGTGAGTGAGTTGAGAGTGAGTTGAGCTGGATAAACACGAGAGATCGACAGAGAGAAGGAGACTGTAATTTCAGATTTTAGAATTTTGGGGGGGAAAGTCGGGTTTTGAACTATAGGCCGTGAGGATCGAAATTGAGCTCACATTCGGCTTCCTGGGATCAACACGAATCGATCTGCAACAAGAACGAAGGGATTTGGGGTCGAATTGAGGAAGAACAGAAGGGAGGAGGCCTCTGAAATTTCGAGGTTGAGTCGTGATTGTGGAGTGTTTAGACGACGGAATTGAGGTGGGGAAACTACTTCTCATGATCCCACGATGCTTCTGGGTTCATCAATTGAAGGAAACCGATCGAGATCGATGAAACTCCATGGTTGAACAGTAACGGTGTTCGAACTTGAGTCGTGACGATTGAGCGCAGGATTGAAGCAATTGAGTTGGGGGGAAATGCTTAACGGAGTCCATGGAAGCTTCTGGTTGAATCAATTTAAGGAAATCAATTGGAATTGAAGGAATTCCATGATTGCACAGTAACCGGGTGTTCTTCGTGGATCATCGTTGAATCGTGGAATTGTAGGTAATGTTTTGTGTAATCAACGTTACAGAACTTAAATTAGACTTAAAACGAAACTAACTAAATGATCAATTGAAGGAATTAGGATCGAATTGACAGAATACGAACCGGGTCGTGTCGCGGGCAGTTTGGACCCGTTTACCAGACATACGGGTTAGGACGATGCACTGTAGCAGGCGCGTGGATTTCACGCGCAACCACTCACGGCGGCGCGTGACGGCGCGTGGGCACGAATCTCGAGGTGAGGTCAACATGACTTTTAATCCATTCGATGTAACGGACATTTTGGGATTGGTTTCGTGTCGATCGGACACCGTCTCGATATTGTTCGGGATGTCCGAAGGTTTTAAATTAAGTTTAAAAATAAGTAAAAATTCGGAAAAATTACGGGACTTTGATAGGATGTTAATGATGAGGTTAGTAACCTTCTAATGTGATTTGGACAGGATTGGGAGTCCCGGTGATAGTGGTGTGGCCCGGGAGGGCCGGTGGCACGCGTATCGAGGCATGCCGTTAAAACGGTCTGTGAGTGGACTTTGGTTTTATAAATCCTATGCATGCTTAAATGTGTTATATGGTTTATATACATGATTTCTATGATGGTATTTGTGAGCATTGATTTCGGGTATGTTGCACATATTTCGAGGTGTATTCCGTATTTCACGTATATCGGAATTAACGGTTTATTTGTGGTTTTGCGTGCTTGTGGTTAAATAAATATTATAATAAAACGGTTTTTATATTGGAAAGATGAATTCGGGCTTGAGGCCCACTTGTTTTGGAAATCTCGGACTTGGAGTCCATTTGAGTACGTAATCGGGTTGCGGGCCCAGTTGGTTTATAAGTCGGGTTGCGGGCCCAGTTGGTTTATAAATCGGGCCGTGGGCCCAGTGGTTCATAAAGTCGGGCATGAGGCCCAGTTGGATTAAAATGATGATTTCGGGTCAGGGACCCTATATTTAATAAATGTGATTTCGGGTCAGGGACCCTAAATGGAAATGTGTTGTTTTATGGAAAATTCGGGCAGGGCCCATTGTGATGTTGTGAAATGAATTAATAAAAACTGTTTTCCATATACCATCTTGATACAAGGATATATGATGGTCTCCTCCAGATGTCTGGGACACTGGGGACGTCACGGTGCATTGCCTATGAAGGGTCACCATACGGAGCAGCCAGACCGTATGATGACTCAGGAGCAGGATTGCTATGATTGACGTCTGGGACGTCAGACATCAGGGATGTCAGATATATGGACCCGGAGAGACCCCGGGCAGCACGCGTAGCTTATGAAACCGTGAGATATGACGTCAGGGACGTCTAGCATCAGGGATGCTGGTGATGGTAATGGTAAAATACGAATTAATGAAATGGCTTTCCGGGTGGATTTGTGATTATATGATTTTAATGGATTGATGTTCATTTATGGTTTTGGGTGGTGACCCACATGGTTGTTTATGTATAGTTGTTGGTATTTCACAGTTTTGGGCTGAGTTCCCACACTTGTTGTTTGGTTAACAGTTTTTGGGCTAAGACCCTAATGGCTCGGTTGAGCAAACGTTTTGGTTACTGGTTTTTGTGGCATGCATACGTTTTTATTGGAGGGCATAAATGTCTTATAAATGTATTTGGTAAACTTATTGGTTTTGTCCACTCACAGCTTTTGGTTTTAATGCCCTTCAGGTTGATTACAGATGCGATTGCAGCAGAGGCTGAGACATTGCACACCTCCTCCATCGATCCTTGCGCACTCTGGATGCCCCGTTTGGCAGTGGCTCTTGGTCATCCCTTGTCTGACACCCCTTGTTGGACGGGAGCAGGGCACATTCCATGGTAATCCCGGGGGGATTGGGATGGGTCCTGTCAAATATTTATCCAAATATGAAGATTTACTAATCCAAATCCCAATTGTACGTATCCACTCCATGTACTAAGCATGATTTTTACTTTATTTTAGCAACACACCCCAAATTTTGTACATATATATAATCAAATTATTAATGTGTGTATATATATAATAATATGTTAATCTTTGACGAAATGAGGATTGGTAAAAGTATTTTGAGATTTAAACACCATTTCAGGTTTATCTTTTTATAGAGCACCTATCTATAAATGACAGTCAATGGCACGTGGTGGCCAGTGATGAACATGGAAAAATAAGGGTCGCCGCATAACAACAATTGTGGTGGCCAGGGGTGGCGACACCAATTGCATGACGCTCGGTGGCGGTGATGGTGAGGTTGGTGATAATAGTAGTGACAATGAATGGTGATGAATACGCAATTAGGATGTTATGCTAAGTGATTTTCACACATCTTTTCTACTACTTTGCACGTCCTTCATTGTTTTTTTTAATAGATTCATTCCAATTGTAAGAAAATGCTGAAAGAATGTATGAAGAGATGAAAACAAGAGTGTGGAAATAAATTTCTGTATAGTAATTAATTAAGATTTCTTTTAAACTCCGGAAAAAATAAATTACAAAAAAAAAACAGCAAGAGCAACTACAATTAACAAAATCGAATAATTATCTGTTACGTGCATCCATCGGAAGAGAGTAATTAGGTGCTATTGATGACACATGAATTTTTTTTTTAAATATTTTTATTATTTATTTTTATTTTTATAAAAAAAAGATCTGTTAGTATAAATCACGACAATTCACCTAAAAACGCCTCAACTAATCACCGAGGCAACCTATTATGGTCATCATATTTTAATTGTTTGTAGTGATTAAGCTAATATTGCGTGATTACTTTGACCCTCGTGCAATCTCATTGAAAGGCAAATGTAAAGATCATTAGGGTTAGGAGAAAACTATAATTAATGTGCCAGATCGTCTATCACCATTCGATATTAACTATTTTGAAATTGACCAAATTATGACCCCCAACAACACTAATCACCTAAAAAAAAAAATTAAATTTGCAGTGTTGATCATTTCAAAGAGGAAGAAAAGAATTCCAATCCGGTGAGAATAATATGATAACTAAACGTCATTTTTATTCAATCAACTTAATAATTAAAAACGTTACTGACTTCTAATTGTAATTGTTGTGGGGCCCGAGGAACTAGGGTAGATTTGTCGGCAGGTTCTTAAATGAAAAAAAATATATATATATCTATATATATATATATGAGTAAATTCATTTACACCAAATCTCAAAGTGAACATAACTTTTTAATTGTCGTATTTAACTATTATTAACGCTTTAAAATTTAATTTGATTTCACGGTTAACTATTTTATTTAATACTTACAAAGATAAAATATGACTCATTATTTAATTTAAACGAGTCATACATAAGGATGGAGAATTTCTTGGAAAGAAAACAATCGACACAAGGGAAAAAATAATCTTTATGAGAGAATGAATAATGGGTTGGTACAAATCACAGCAGATTGAGATCCCGTAAATATAACTTCTTTGATTGCCGATAAGAGTAGGAATGAGTATAAATCCGTTAAAATCATTAAGTGATCTGCTCTAAACTGTTATTTATCCAATAGTTTGATTTTGACCTAATACAAAGCCACATAGTTTGAGAATTTAAATCACTCCATTAGTAACAGTGTGACTTTAACTTTTTGTTTTTAAAATATGTTAAATCCAAATAAGATCATTAAGAAATATATTAATTTCTAAATCTACCATATAGCTTACATTGGATGTGCTAGACCTTTTTTATGCCTTAGTTTTGTATACTTTGATTGGAATGTACGAATAAAAAAACTTTAAGATTATTAGTATCTAAATAAAGGAAACTTGTTTGAAAGTACGAGGCTCACCAATACAAATTGTGAACGTAGAATGAAGATATTTTAAGAGATTTTAATTGGGAATGTGATTATTTAAGGTCATATCATCTATTTTTTATGTATTTTTTATTATGCCTAAATCTCTTTATCGATTGAAACCAAAGCATTAGTAACGATTTAGTTTGAAATGATTTCATTTATATGTTTACAAAATTTAAATCGTATCGAACTATTAAAATATTAACAGTTTGAATTTGAATATTACCAATATCCGCATCGAACTGCATAGTATCCATTTCTAAAAAAGTGCAAAATAAAATTTCCGCTTGAATTGACATGAATGGTCAGGTTTGGGCTTTTCCGAGTTAGAACGAACTCATCGTTAAGTAAATGCGAAATTTGGATTAAAAGCCAACTCTAACATTAAGTACGAGCATCATCATTTAAAGGTATTTTTTTAAGTTTCTTTATTTATACATAAATGTCTTAATTTCAATTATAATAAATGATTAAAATGTAGTCTTAAATTATGTGAAATTTGATGCCTAGCGGCTTAATCCTTTAAATTTAATCCAAATTTTCACCCTATGCTTTAGCCAAAATCATGCCCTTGAAATTTCATATCACTGTGCAATAAAAATATATATTATTTATTATTTTAAAGTGATTCAGGTGCTAGTGAAAAATCCAGCACGCTCAAACACATACGAAATGTCTTATCGCATGACCTGGTAAAGAATCCCACCGTCACTCATGAAAGGAATAGAGAAGCAAACATGCCGTTCAACTTCCTATCTAAAGTTAAAAAGGATGGAAATTTTAAAAGCTAACTAATTTCGGATTTAAGAGAATCCCCTGTAAGAAATTGAGGTTCCACCCCAAAACCAATTGGCAATGGGGGGAGTAGCCCAAGATCTTATAAGGCACAAATTGTAGTTGTGCTTTTCCAATGTGGGAAATTTTCCTCACATCTCAACACGCCCCCTCACGTGTGGCGGCTCTTCTAGCCAACACGTGATGATGTGAGCCCATTGTCCCACATTCGTATGAGCCCATTGTCTCATACCTCTCTCAACTCCCTTTTTTTTTCAACCACTAGCAGGTTGTCGTCACTACGCCCCCACGCAGCGAGTGACTGGGCAACTTTCTTTAGTTCCTGGTTTCCACGCAGCGAGGAAATAGAATGTGTGCCTTATATAGCCTTGGGCAACTCCCCTATCACCAATTGGTTTTAGGGCCGAACTCCCGAGTCTATATAATGGCCAGAATCCCGATCTCTTACATGGTATCAGAGCGGGGTTATCTCACGTGTTGGCTTAACCGTCACATGTGTCACACGTACCCAATCAAATCGTCACGTGATAGGCTGGAAAATCCGCCACACGTGAGGGGGCGTGTTGAGATGTGAGGAAAATGTCCCACATTGGAAAAGCACAACTACAATTTGTGCCTTATAAGATCTTGGGCTACTCCCCCCATTGCCAATTGGTTTTGGGGTGGAACCTCAACTTCTTACATCCCCTAGCTTCCTTCTCTTTCTTCTCCTCTCTTTGTCACTTTCTTTTACTCCCAATCGCTATCTCCTACCTCGAGTTCAGCTTGGCTGTGACCTTGGAGGGTTTGGGACTGCAGCAATTGGAGCTTGATTTGAAGGTCTTGGTGGATCTGTTACTTGTGGGTCGTGAGACGATCAGAATTAAAGTGATTGTGCAGTTATTTTAGTTTTTAAATTTGGATTTTCTTCTCTAAAAGTTGAGTAACTTCAGGAGTTTGCTGTGTAGCCCTTTTTTATAGATGTAATTTGATAGGGTGTTTTGATTTTTTGGTGTGGGAAAGAGACTACTGTCGGGAAATTTCGATGGAAATTACATTCTCTTTTTAGTTAGTGTTTCGACCTGGCGATAAGTCGAAATTATTAGTTTTAATCTTATTGACTATGGAGTATTTGGTTGCTGTTTCTATTTGAAATCGATAATATAACTTACATTTTTGCTAATATAAGAGGTCATTAATGAAGTTATATTGCTATCCTATATAATAGCAATTCCAACTAAATCGTTCAATTTTTTAACGCGGTGTCAGAAATCTGTGTAGGACAGTACAATGCAGGCCGAGACTCTTAGGGTGTGTTTGGTACGCCGTATTACGGTCCGTATAACCTAAATAATCCGAAACATGTGTTTGGTACCAGTCGTATTAATTAGTCACCGTATAAATTAATACGGTTGAATATTTTTATACGATCCAGACACGCTAAAATAATACGCTCGAAATTGTCCGTATTAAATAGTCGGATAACTAGTAATCTTGTAAAATATAATAATAATAATAATAATAAATAGTAATATAATAAAAATAAAATATTAATTTAGTAAATATTAATAATAAAAAGTAATAAAGTAATAAATACTAATAATAATAAATTAATAATTAATGATATTTTAATAAATAATAATGATAAAATTAAAAATAATTAATTAATTAAAATGTAATAAATAGTAATAATAATTATTAAAATAAATAATAATAAAAATAATGACATACATAATTAATATTTAAGATATAAGTATTTCGTCAATTACTATAATATAATCCGGTCAGTATAATATAGTCGGCATTCTAATCCGGAAAAGTAACAAACGCCCGACTAAATAATCAGTCTATCCGGTGGACAGATTAGTCTATCCGATTGAAATAGTCAGTACAGTACGACATACCAAACGATGCTTTATTGTCGGGGAACGCAGATTATCTTCTTAAAACCGACTAAACTAATTCTTAGTTTCTTACTGTATAATTAGTCTCACGCTCACTGAGTGACTATATTTGATCAGGACTCCATTGGTATCATTCCTCTACGAGACAGGGCCGGCCAATATGGAAGGCAAGAGGGGCCTAGGTCCCGGGCCCAAAAATATTGAAGGGCCTAAATTTTGTTTTTTGTTATAGTAAAAAAAAATAGTAAGATATATGATAATTTAGACGGAGGATACGAGTGAGCGGGAAACGGAAGAAGAGTCTCCTTCAAAGTTCCAAGAAGAAAATACAGTGTTTTAATATTCTAATTCAATGTTCCAAGGTTAAATATCAATCTCATTAAATCTCAAATTCTCAATTGTTCTAAATTTTTAATTTTTTGCAATCTCATTCAAACTCTCAAACCATAACCTCAATTTCTCAACAATTTGTTTTTCCAATCGAAAGCATCCAAACAGTTTCACCTTCCCTTCTGAAAGCCTTATCCGAGATATTCTTAAGTTACAAACTTCAAAAAGAGATAATTTAATTTAATAGAATTCATATTACAGTTTTCCTAATTAAACACTTCCATTTGGCAACTTTCCCTTATGAATGTTGTAGTTTTTGACGACGGGAAGACCCCTTTATATAATCAAAATACCAATGTTATGGGTCTAAACCACGAATCTAACATTACAAATGGCAGATCAGTTCTTACTCTTTGTTAGTAATTAGAAATTATGTCTCTTTAGTTTTTTTTTGTGCATTTGAATCCTTAATTACCTTTTTTTCGCATGCCAAGAAAACTTCAAGGAACTCACATAAATTGATAAGGTCACTACTACAAAAGTTCTTAGTTTAACAATATTTAATTACATTCTTGTTTTGAATATGGAAGTTTGTATATATTTGCAAATTGCTTATTGGTTTTACCAAAAAAAAATATAAGATTTGTTTTAAAAAAATAAATAAATGTAATGTTTTGGATATGATGTACTCTTTTTTCTTTATTTTGGGTTTTGTCATAATATACGAGTTTTCTCATAACAAAAATTTTAACGATGCTTCTTAATAAAAATATAATATAATCAATTTATAAAATTTATATTTTCAATAATTAAGTATGCGAATTGAGAACCCATTTTTTATTTTTGCCCTAGGCCTCTAAATGTTTGGACCGGCTCTGCTATGAGAGAGGCTGGCGTCAAAGCTTTTCTGTATTGGGTGGTTTTCCTGGCCCAGAGAAAGAGGTAAGGTGATCAGTTTCTTAGTTCGACATTTCCTCATTGGACATTTCATGGGATTTCATTGTTTTTATGTTGGATATGTTATGAAGTACCTATTTAAAATAAGAAGCTCCTACCACCAATGGAAAAAAAAAAAAAGGAAGGGCAGAAAAAGTGTCCTGTTCTGATCTGCATGCAAAAACAGAAAGATTCTTGGCGTTGCTGCCAAATATGTAATGAAGTTGTTAGAAATGTTAAAAAGACTAACCTTATCTTACCATTGTTCGCTTGATTGTCATGCCAAAGGAGGTTGTTCAGTTGCTAACTTTGTCGCAGTTTTGACTGCAGTTTGAGTTGACTAAGGATTTCTTAAAGCCAGTCTTGGGTGGAAATATCATTGATGCAAGTTGTGGGAGTGGGCTATTTTCTAGACTTTTTGCCGAGAGTGTATTGTTTTCTCTTGTTGTTGCTTTGGACTATTCAGAGAACATGTTGAAGCAGTGCTATGAATTCATTAAGCAGGAAGATAACTTTCCTGAACAGTACATAACTTGAAACTTTCACTGAAATTTTCATGATAAAGCTGCTCAAAGTTTCAAATGCTATTAATTGTTATTTTCTGTTCTGACTGAGGGGTTTTTTTTCTGAATTTTTTCATCGATCAGTTTCGAAAATTTATGCCTGATTAAGTTTGTTTTCTTTCAGGAACCTAATTTTGGTGAGAGCTGATATTGCTAGGCTTCCATTTGCTACAAGTTCTGTTGATGCTGTGCATGCTGGTGCTGCTCTACACTGTTGGCTTTCGCCATCAACAGCTGTAAGTGCTAATATATTGTGTTAAAGCTAATTGTTCTTCTTAGTTAGTCAAACATATCGCGGCAACTTAACGAGATAAAATTTCTCTGAGTAACTTGGTGTCTTTAATTTTGAAGGTTGCTGAAATTAGTCGGGTTCTACGACCTGGTGGGGTATTGGTTGTAACTACTTACATTCTTGATGGACCTTTTTCTTTTGTCCCATTTCTGAAGAATGTAACCCAGGTATTCATAACCTTCCTATATGGCTACAGTTTTAGGGTTCAGCTGAATGTGCCACTTCTAGTTGATGATTATGGATTACAATTCGGTTTAATCTTGTTCATACCTAAACTGGTCGGCCTGGTCAAAGACCCGAACCAATCTGACCTGTTCCCGCTCCACCAGTCTCAGACAAGTCTCAGATTACGCCAACAAAGTCAAGAACGACATAGGAAGACCAAATCTGGTCGGCAAGGCTTACTGACAAGTCATAAATGCTATCCGGGACCACCACAAGACACCTGTCAAACTCCTAGAGGCAGCAACATTTATCCCACATTGACAAACACCAACAAACACATTCAATGCTACTATAAATACAAGGGCATCCCCCTCCAAAAGGTAATGACAATCTTGCCCTCACGCTGTCTAAATTACAACAGTGCCCTCCTACTTAACTGACTTAAGCATCGGAGACTGTTCGGCCGGCATCACACCGGTGTCCCTTTGCATTACCCTCTTCCTGTGCAGGCCACAATATTTCGAGAGGGATCGCGAAGGAAGCTCAGCGAGGTAGGAGTAGGTTGATCCATTTCTTGCATCAACAGATTGGCGCCGTCTGTGGGAACCTGAAACAACAGCCCACGCTCTCTCACCAGATCAGCCGTCCCGAATCTTGCCAAAGGTCATGTCGGACGAACGAGACGAAGGAGAGCTCAATCACACCCCCTTCACTAGGGGAAACACAACCGGGAGCGTCCCAGATGCCTACCGGCAGACTTTGGACGACTTGATGTGCGAGGTGGCCGCGCTGAAGGCCCACAATGCCAAAATCGACGCGAAGAACCAACTCCTAACGGAACAGTACGCAAACACGGTTGCCCTCGTGAGGATGTCCCAAAGCGAGGGGCAACCGGGAAAGGAACTGGCCGACCGCTTACAGGTCGAGGAGAGACAGGCAGACATGCCACATGTTGCACACATTGTAGTCGAGAGGTCATCGGACCAGCCGCGGAGACAGCAACGGCCGAATCCTGCTTCTTCCGGTCGCCTCCTTATCCAACCGACGGGGGCAGGACCCTCAGGAACCAAGATCTACCGGGATGCCCGACAGCTGCTGGAAGAACGCCAAGTCGTGCCAGTTAGGCTCTCCTACGAAACGTCAGAGGAGAGGACCTCGTCAATGCGGCATCACGACTCCACTGACCGCCAGGTCGCCGCGGAACACCCGGACCACGAGCCAAGGGACAGAGGTTGCCAGACAACCAGGAAGAACGAAACCCACTCACGGGAGCATCGTCCGGACGAGACAGACTCAACGGCTGGTAGTTACTCCCAAGGCAGAGAAGCAAAAGTCCGCCAGGACAAGGACCGACGGCCGAATGAGACTTCTACCCAACTGCCCAGCGATCAGAGCGCGGAGATTGAGGCCCTCCTGAAAAGAGTGCGCGCCTTGGAGGCCAAGGAAGATAGGAGCAAGGCGCCAGCCTTGAAGAAGGCCAACCCTGGCCCCTTCTCAGAAAGACTCCTCCGCTCCCGTCACAGAACTGGAGTCAAGCCCCTCAAGATTGCCATGTACACCGGGAAAGGAGACCCCAACACCCACTGGAACAACTACACTTCTGCCTTGGCATACCGCGATGCCTCGGAAGACGAACAGTGCCTCATTTTCAGCTCCACCCTCACCGACGCGGCCCTGAACTGGTTCTACCGTCTGCCGCCAGGCACGATCGATTCCCTTGAGGATCTACACTCTACGTTCTTAAGTCAGTTCATGATCCAAACAATCAGGCTTGTATCCACGGACGATCTGTTCTCTATCAGGCAGAGGGAGGACGAGACCCTCCAAAAATATGCCGCAAGGTTTAGCTTAGAGTACTCCCGCTGCCAGGATACAGACGACAAGGCCGCATTCAATGCCTTTCGGAGCGGTCTCAAAGAGTCTCCTTTCAAATACGCGGCCCATACGAAAGAGTGGGGAAGCTATGCCGAACTTATGAGAAGGGCCAGCATCCATGCGAAGGCCGAGTTCTTCCACACTCCTCCAAAGGAGAGCAGAGTCACTCAGCCCAACCCCCCAACCACAAGCTCGGGAAGAGCTCAACCAAACTCCCATAATCACGACGACAGTCGCTCCGAGACCGGGAAGAGGAAGCTTCACTTTGATTCTCGCAATCAGGAGAAGCGGGGACGTTCAGGTCGCAACGACCGCGACTTTCACCGCGGGAACCCCCAGGAGAGCAGAGGATTGGTAGCAGAGGGCGCAGGGCCTAGGCGCCGGTTCGAGACATACACGATCCTAAACACGACCCTCGACAATGTCTTATTGAGTGTGGAGGAGATGATCCCGAAGCCCAAGCCAAGAAACCCAAATTACCGACCTATCATCAACAAGGAGGCATTTTTCCAGTACCACAAGTACAATGGGCATACCATTGAAGAATGCATCGCCTTCAAGGACATAGTTGAACAGCTAGTCCGCGATGGCAGACTCGATCAATTTCTGACCCGAGCACAGGCCGCCCCGGCGCGCCTTCAGATCAATACCATCAGTGGAGGCCCGACCTTATCTTCCCCTATCACCTCAAACCGGGTCAGGAAGGGTTTCAACAGGGCTTCGCAATCCAGCCAGGTACTCAGCATCGGCGTCAGCCGACCCGGAAAGATTGCAAAGGCCGGATGGAAACCTATCAGCTTCTCGGAGGAGGAGGAGCGGGGCATCGTTTTTCCCCATGACGACCCCCTGATCATTCGGGCGCTAATATCAAACTGCGACGTAGGCCGCATTCTCGTCGATACCGGCAGTTCGGTCAACTTACTTTTTTGGGATGCTTTTCAAAGAATGGGTTTGAACGAGAAAGAATTAGACCACAATGTCACGCCACTTCTTGGTTTTCCGGGAGATTCTGTCCTCCCCAGGGGAATTATCACTCTACCAATCACCATGGGCTCCGAGCCCCTCACCACCACCACACTGACTACTTTCCTTGTGGTCGATTGTCCAACAGCTTACAACGCGATTCTTGGTCGGGGCCTACTCAACTAGATACGAGCCATCGTATCCACCCACCTCCTGCTTATGAAATTTCCAACACCTTTGGGACCGGGCCAGGTACAGGGAGACCATCTCTCAGCCCGGACGTGTTATGCCACCTCTCTCACTAAAACCAACCAGAGGCCGACCGAGACAACAGAGACGCTCACGGTCACTGAATCGGCACTCGGGGATGACCCTGTGGAAGCAGGGTACATAGAAAAGCTCAGGGACAGCCCCCCGGAAGACCCCCGCGACTTGGCTCACACGCCCCATGCGGAGCCGGTGGAAGAGACACAGACAATCCCTCTTTCCATTGAACACGGGGACCGCCAGGTTCGAATCGGCTCGAAACTCAGGCCCGACATCCGCTCCGAACTCATCCAGTTCCTCCAAGACAACGCTGAAGTGTTTGCATGGTCCTATGCGGACATGCCCGGCATTTCCGCCGACGTGATCTGCCACCGGCTCACCATCGATCCCACCTTCAGGTCAGTCGCCCAGAAGCAACGAAGCTATGATGCGGAAAGGCAAATGGCCATGCAGGCCGAAATCACGAAGCTCAGCACGATTCACTTCGTCCGAAAAGCCATATACGCTGCATGGGTCGCCAACGTGGTCCTAGTCAAGAAACCTACGGGACTCTGGCGAATGTGTATTGATTTCACAGACTTAAACAAGGCATGTCCGAAGGACAACTTCCCACTTCCCAAAATCGACATGCTGGTAGACGCTACGGCGGGGCACGAGTTGCTCAGTTTCATGGACGCCTATTCGGGCTACAATCAGATCCTAATGAATCCGGACGACCAGATCCACACAAGCTTCCGGACCAACTTGGGAGTCTATTGTTATAATGTCATGCCTTTTGGCCTGAAGAACGCGGGGGCAACTTATCAACGCCTCGTTAACTTCATGTTTGCCGACCAGATTGGAAAAACCATGGAGGTATACGTGGATGACATGCTTGTAAAAAGCAGGACGACAGGCGAACACGTTCCTAACCTGGCCAGAATGTTCAAGGTCCTTAAACACTACAAGATGCGTCTCAACCCCGCCAAGTGCGTTTTCGACGTGGGTTCGGGCAAGTTTCTAGGGTACATGATTAGTCAGAGAGGAATCGAGGCCAACCCTGAAAAAATCAAGGCTATCATGGACATGCAACCCCCTCAGACACACAAGGACATCCAGAGCCTCACAGGGCGAGTAGCGGCCCTCACAAGATTCATATCCAAGGCGACGGATAAGTGCACTCCCTTCTTTAAGGCATTAAAAAGCAAGGGAAAAAGAATCAACTGGACGGACGAGTGCAGCAAGGCATTCGTAGAGCTCAAGCGGTACATGAGCAGCGCACCGCTCTTAACACGACCAGAGATGGGGGAACACCTTTTCCTCTACCTATCAGTATCCGCCTCCGCAGTGAGCGCAGTCCTCGTCACCCGGGGGGCAGGTGCCGAGAACCCGGTCTACTACGTCAGCAAGGCTCTGCAGGATGCAGAAACAAGATACCCCGACTTAGAGAAGCTGGCACTTGCACTGGTCGTAACGGCACGGCGACTGCGCCCGTACTTTCAGGCACACGAAATCAAGGTCGTCACTAATAAACCTCTCCGACAGGTCCTCCAGAAACCCGACATCTCGGGCAGATTGATTAAGTGGGCAATTGAGCTCAGCGAGTTCGACATTAACTATGTGGCAAAGACTGCCGAGAAGGGACAAGCAATGGCTGACTTCGTCGCCGACTACTCTTACCAACCCACCCAGTGCATGCCGCCTGAGGATACTAGCAGGCAGGATCTACCCGCCAGGGAAGGAGAAGGGCCATCTACTTCTAGCATCGACCCCACACGGCCGTGTTGGACGTTGTACGTCGACGGTTCAGCCTGCCACAACGGATAGGGGGCAGGCTTAGTACTTACCTCCCCCGACCAAGTCAAGCTAGAGTACACTCTAAGGTTCAGCTTCCGAGCATCCAACAACGAGGCAGAATACGAGGCTCTACTGGCTGGCCCGCGTCTCGCCAGAGACATGGAAGCCCAGCAACTACGCATTTTCAGCGACTCCCAACTGGTCGTCAGCCAGATCAACGACAATTTCGAGGCCAAGGACGCGTCCATGACTCTCTACTTGGCCCTCGCCAGGCAACTACTTGGTTCGTTCACAAACTTTGAGGTTGCAAAGATCCCGAGATCGGAAAACGGCCATGCCGATGCCCTGGCTCGACTGGCATCCTCACTTGATGACAAGAAAGGGAGACAAGTTTTAGTCGAAGTCCAACACAGGCCTAGCACCAGACCGAACCCTGTATACACCATCAACACCAGCCCGACATGGATGGACCCCATCAGGGCCTACCTACAGGATGCCTCTCTCCCAGAAGACAGGCTGGAGGCCAAGAAAATCAGGCGGCAGGCCACTCGCTACACCATTCAGCACGATCATCTGTATAAGCGAGGATTCACCACCCCGCTGCTAAAGTGCCTCACGCCGGAACAAGGAGACTACCTTCTCCGAGAAATGCACGAAGGCATATGCGGAGACCATTCGGGCGCACGCACTTTGGCACACAAGGCATTCCGCCAGGGATACTTTTGGCCAACAATGCTCGCAGATGCCACTGCTCTCACACAGCAATGCGACAGGTGTCAGCGGCACGCCCAGATCCCTCACTTGCCAGCTGAACCCCTCACTTCCATGATGAGCCCATGGCCGTTCTCACAATGGGGACTCGACCTTATCGGGCCAATGCCTACGGGCAAGGGCAGGGTAAACTTCGCTGTGGTGGCAGTAGACTATTTTACCAAATGGGCGGAGGCGAAACCCCTCGCGTCCATCACAGCAGCGCAGATCGAGTCATTCATATACCAGAGTATCATTTGCCGCTTCGGGATTCCACACACCATCGTGACCGATAACGGGAAACAGTTCGACTGCAATCGCTTCAAAGCATTATGCCAGACATACGGTATACAGCTTCTCTTCGCATCCCCTGCACACCCCCAGTCCAACGGCCAAGTGGAGGCCGTGAATAAAAATATCAAGTACAACCTGAAAAAGCGCCTGGACGAAGACAAGGGCAGATGGGCAGACATAATCAACGACGTCCTTTGGTCGCATCGTACTTCATACAAAACGGCCACAAACAAAACGCCCTTTGCCCTAGCTTTTGGGTCAGAGGCCGTGATCCCCGTGGAGGTCGGAGAAACATCATATCGCGTAATCTCGTACGATCCGGACACCAACGATCGGCAGATTGCCCTCAACCTCGATCTCCTTGAGGAAAGGCGAGACCAAGCTAAACTGAAAAACATGGCCTACAAGCGGCGGGTGCTAGATACTACGACTCGAGGGTTCGACACAGGAGTTTCAGGGTAGGGGACTTGGTCCTCCGCAAAGTTAACACTGGCACCAGGGACAAGGCAGCAGGCACTTTTTCCCCAAACTGGGAAGGACCATACACCGTGGCAAGAGTCAGCCGAGAGGGGACTTACGAGCTTCAAAATTCCGAAGGGAAGACACCTCCACATCCCTGGAACGTGGACCATCTCAAGTATTACTACAGATAAGTTGTTGTAAAACGCCGCAAGGCGCACGGCACACGGCCATTTTTTGTAAACATGCTCTGGCATACCCAGACTGATCTATGAATAACATTCATCAAGTGATCTATTCAAGTTTTATTACAAACCTTCCCAAGGCGTAGTTTCCCGGTCTATGTTCTAAAGCTGACGGATACCATCGGCCATCAGTGGCCGACTTACCAAGTCTACAGTCCCCAATTATGGTCTTAGTCCGACACACTTGGTGCTTATTTCAAATCCAAACACATCAATTACCAAAATATCTGTTTATTAAAACTAAGGTCACATTACACAGGCCTAAGCCAAATTACAATGAAATTTAGAATGCGCCCGATACTACTGGCAGTCGCCACCCAACTCGGTCGTTTCTTCATCTTTAGCATGCGGACCGCCCACCTTCTCGGCCTCAGCTTGGTCGGCCTCATCGGAATCCAGATCCTCCTCCTCATCATCGGGCAGAGGATTCCCGTCATCATCCAGGTAATCCTCTACCCTCGGCGGGGACTTGAGCCAAGGGAAGGCAATGGAGACCCCCGGGTTAGACAGCAACAACTTCTTGTAGAAGCCATCCTCCAAGGCAGCCCCGAACTTCATGAAGGTCTTCTCACATTCTTGAGAAGCCTTATATTCTTCTATCCCCACCTTCTTGGCCGAGATCAATTGCTCGGCTAGCCTCGCATTGGCCGACTCCTACTCAGCCAACCTTGACCTGGATTCTTCCAGCTCGGCTTGGACCCGCCTAGCCTCCTCGGCCCTCGCAGCTGTTTCCACCTCCAGGGCCTTTACCTTCAGCTCCAGCTCCGCCTTGGCCTCGAGCGCCTGGTTGAACAGTTTTTGATTGCCAGCCAAGGCGTGCTCCCTCCCTTCCACTTCCCGTTTCATATCTAAGGCTTGCTGCCTGAGGTTGCTGGCATGACGGAAGGTCGAGAACACTTTTCCAAGAAACTGCACAAATCACAGGCCGCGTTAGTCCCAAAAACAAAAAAAAAAATAACAAAAAAAGGGGGCACCACGGAACAGAAACTTACATGAGAGCCAAGCCGCATGGTCTTGTCACAACGGTTGGCAAAGTCCCTCGGCTGAACTTCGGCTATCTCACCCAACTCATATTGGGACCCCCGGACCACTGTGTTCATAAAGTCCAGCTGCGAGGGGTGGAAGGCCGTGCTCAGATGCCGCCAGCTGTCGTCCACCTCAGTCGTCCTGATCAAGTCCGGCTCCCCCTCCGCATTAACGAAATATGACTTGATAGACGAGTCCAGCGTCGGCCTTTTCAGCTTCTTCGGCACCTGTCGGCCAGCCAGCAGGGAAGTCTACGAGGGCACGACCATGTTCCTCACCTGTTCTAGGGTCTCCACCTCGGCCTGCCTCTTCTGCCGCTTTTTCTCGGCCGGCTCCTCATCTTCCCTGTTTTCCTTCCTCTCAGCCAGCTTCTTTTTCTTCTTAAGTCGAGCCTCGGCCACGAACTTTCTCCTCTGCTCGGCCGCATCATCTATTTCGATGACGACTGGAGAACTGCCGAGCGTCGCCTTCCTCTTCTCACCGGCCGACGCAGGGGGACTTGAGAACAAGGGCTCAAGGGGCTCCAGCGTCGCTTCATCCACATCCGTTGCCGGCTGTTCCCCGGCTTGACTGGACCCCCCGGCTATCCGCAGCCTCGGTTTCACTCGGGCCGTAGACTTCGTCTTCAGTGGCTGCCTGAAGTCCACTTTGGATGACGCCCCAGCTTTCTGAGCCTCGGCCTTCGCATCCTCGGCCTGCTTCATTATCTCTTGAATCTTAGCCATTCGATTTGAACACTGGGTGGCTGCAGCAAGCACGTAGTCCGGAGGAGCTGCACAAAAAAAAAACAATCAATCACTTATCCAGGCCAGCCAACACTTTCACAGGGCATGATGAGTCGATACTTACGAAGTTCCGATATCAGGCCGACCTTGAGCAAATTCTGGGGAAGCCGCAAGAAATCCCTACTCCTTTCTGTTCGGTCAAGCCTCTCGAACAGTTCCACACAGTCAGCTTTTTCCTGGTCGGTCACGCTCGGACACTTGAACACCTCTGCAAAAACAAAGACACATTAGCCACGGCCTACAAAAAAAAAACAAAAAACAAGCCCTAACCGACCTACAAAACCTAACACTAGTCACACCTTTTGACTGATAATTCCTCGGAATTCTCCTATCTTGGTCGGTTAGGTAGGACCCCTCCCAGTCTCCGCAAACCAACACAAAACGATGCTTCCATGCCTTTTGAGAAGTGGGCATATCCCATATGAACGGCCCCCGGGTCTTCCTATCTCGAGCCTCCACATAAATCCACCCCGTTTTATCCCTTCTAAACTGGTAGAGGTAGTTTATATGCCCCCAGGACGGCTCTCCTTTCCCGGCCAGCTTGAAGGCCGTGTACACACCTGTCAGGGCAATCCAGGTGTTGGGGTTAATTTGACCGATGGCCACCCCAACCTGGGTAACCATCCTTTGCACCCAAGGATGGAGGGGCAGGACGACTCCATGCGTGAAGACATCCAGGTGGAATGTCGTCCAAGGATCTGGGGGATCACTCGGCATGTCCCTATCCCCAATCAGCCGCATCACAACTGAATCGGGCACGTGAAACGCCTCTCGGTATGCCTGAATGTCATCCCATTTGATCGTACTCAGCTGACGATCAATGTGATAAACGGACGTCGCAACGGTCACCTGCTTCATTGCATCATCCACGTCAATCTCAATCAACATCGGCCTGGATGTCGCATCTTGATCGCTTGTCCCCACAGCTTCTTTTTCTCTCGACCGACCTGACACAAGGGGTATGCCTTCAAAAACATCGGTCTGCCCCACCGAATCCACATCAACGATCAACCGTTCGGCCTCACCAATGGCCGAAACAGCCTCGTCTGGCATCTGGGCAAAAGCTTTCTCAAGCTCCTCCTCCAGATCCCTATCTTCCTCGGCCTGCGACCTCAGATTCACCTCTGGCCGAGATGTCCCTGAGGTTGAAGCCGATCCACTCGTCTTCAACCGTGTGTCAGAAGCGGCCGAAGCCGTTGAATCATCCTCGAAGGCATTTCCAGACCGGGCGTCCGTGCCTTGAGAATCTTCAGACACCATCTACAAGTATAAAAAAAACCCTCCTAAGAATGGGAAACAACGCGACTCTCCTTACTGGCCGACCTATCGGATCTAGAAACCACGGGACAAACATGCATATGTGTTCATCCCCTGTTCTTGCAAAAGACAAACTTTGAATCCAAATCACAAGGTCAAAATTTACGTACCGTGTTTTTTACTTGGAAGTCGCCGTGGGCACCGCCGTGAACCTTGTGCGGAAATCGCCTTGCTTCGCCGGAAATCGCCTTTGTACTTCTCTCACCAACACTCACAATTCACTTGGAAGCAAAAAGTAAAAAGTGAACTTGGCTCCACTCCTTTTATACTAGCCAATTCTAACCATGGTTAAAAAACTAGCCGTTATTACCATGGTCGGCCAGCCCAACCGTCACTTCGACCTCGATAAGCGGAAGGGTCACCTCGATTTACACGCGCATTTAAAACGCACTACAAGGTGATGTAAGGTCTCGCGCAAGCTGACCGACCAGGATGACATCCTTCACCTTGGCACCAAGTGACATGTGATCGGCCTTCAGGGTACCCCCTAGGCCGATCGGTCACCTCATCGTGCAAGGTCCCGCGCAAGCTGACCGACCAAGGTGACATCCTTCACCTTGGCACCAAGTGACATGTAATCGGCCTTCAGGGTACCCCCTAGGCCGATCGGTCACCTCATCGTGTAAGGTCCCGCGCAAGCTGACCGACCAAGGTGACATCCTTCACCTTGGCACCAAGTGACATGTAATCGGCCTTCAGGGTACCCCTAGGCCGATCGGTCACCTCATCGTGTAAGGTCCCGCGCAAGCTGACCGACCAAGGTGATATCCTTCACCTTGGCACCAAGTGACATGTGATAGGCCTTCGGGGTACCCCCTAGGCCGATCGGTTACCTCCTCGTGTAAGGTCCCGCGCAAGCTGATCGACCAAGGTGGTCGGCCTGCAGGGTACCCCCAGGCCGATCGGCCACCCACTTACACCCGTCCAACGCTAGTTTTAAACTCCCATCCTTCGGTTTTCTCCTCTATCAAGGGCTTGGGGGACTGGGGACTGGCATACTACGCACCAGAACAGGCCGACAATCACAATACAAGCCCTCAACCGAGGCAATCCACCTCAGTCAACGACTTGGGGGACTTCTGTTCATACCTAAACTGGTCGGCCTGGTCAAAGACCCGAACCAATCTGACCTGTTCCCGCTCCACCAGTCCCAAGCAAGTCTCAGATTACGCCAACAAAGCCAAGAACGACATAGGAAGACCAAATCTGGTCGGCAAGGCTTACTGACAAGTCATAAATGCTATCCGGGACCACCACAAGACACCTGTCAAACTCCTAGAGGCAACAACATTTATCCCACATTGACAAACACCAACAAACACATTCAATGCTACTATAAATACAAGGGCATCCCCCTCCAAAAGGTAATGACAATCTTGCCCTCACGCTGTCTAAATTACAACAGTACCCTCCTACTTAACTGACTTAAGCATCGGAGACTGTTCGGCCGGCATCACACCGGTGTCCCTTTGCATTACCCTCTTCCTGTGCAGGCCACAATATTTCGAGAGGGATCGCGAAGGAAACTCAGCGAGGCAAGAGTAGGTTGATCCATTTCTTGCATCAACAAATCTCATGCCTGTTTAACTCAATTTCTTTTGTTTTGTAGAGAACAAAACAAATATCCGGCAGCCAAGTCTTCACATCGGAAAGCGAATTAGAAGATCTCTGCAAAGCGTGCGGGCTAGTTGGTTTTACAGTGGTGAGGAATACGAGTTTTGTGATGATCTCTGCTACAAAACCCAGTTAATTAAGCATATTCTTGTGTCACAAGTATCACCTTTGCTTGTATCTGCCTTGTATCGAATTAAGGTCACAAGTCATCACCTGATATCACTGAATAAAGGCAACTATGTCCACCATTCTTCAAGTTGTGAATGTAAACATTCATCATAGATATTTTATGTGATTAAAAGCTGAAATTCATAATCTAAATAAGGTTAGCATTAGCTTTGAGAATTCTCAAATGCTTGGATCCACGCTTTGAATAATAATATTGAGTGATATCTATTTCACTTATAACTTATATGCGTGACCCATTAAACTAAACAAATCATGAATTTAGGTGACGTAAAATTGGTATTTCATTCGATCTTTGAATGGATGTTTTCGAATTTATCATTGAAAAATTATATATTAAGAAAAATAATAATCAAATTAGAATCGTTCAATTATTCTTATGATAAACAAACTCTTAATTTAATTAGGTTTTCAAATATTTTTAATTTTTATACGATGATTTATGGATGAATGATTTTCATTATGATGTGCAAGGAAATGAAATATATTGTTATAACGCATCAAATGTCATATGAAATAAATGAAATATTTGAATGAAGGGGATGATTGAAACAAAATAAATGAAAATAAAATATAAGAAGTGGAATACAATCGTTCATTTACATGCGGAAAATGCGAAAATTAAAAGCTAAATCACTATTAATCGAATAATATAGTTTTTAGTTATTTATTTTCGCAGATATAAGTTTTTCGTGTTTTTTGAGTAGTTCCGTAATCATTTTTTCTCGGACTTTTCTCATCTCATCTTACACTTTTTACATGAGGAAAATATTTATAAATCACACGCTAATATAAGTAGAGTCCGTTTGTATCAATATCTATTTTATAAATGTAATATCTCTAGCTTTTATATAATTCAAATATAAAAATCAAAATCAACTAGCTATCAACGAATCAGCTAGCCTTCTTTGCTCATCTTCAACCATGGGCCAAAAGCCAAATTGCAGTAAAATTGGACAAAACATGGTCTTCAACCTCAAAATCAAGGACCATGAACATACTTTGATCAAGTGTCAAAACTCTCTTTCAAATTTGTATCCAAAAAATTTAAGTATTTTCCGAAGTCCTAAATTCTTTTTGCAAATTTAATTGAATTAAAGGGTGATACCTCAAAGGCACTCCATTTTCTCTTTTATTTATGGACCGACATAAAATAATAATAAATATTAAAGTAGTATGAGTGATAAAATATATTCATGCTGCCCTTTGGTTTGGGACTCAAATTTGTCCCATAGTAGGAGATCGCCTCACGGACGAGTGTGGACAAAGTCTGAAATTTGGCGGTTGAGGTATTATGAGCAAGCACATGGCACATGCATTGTATTAGGTTAAAATTGGTCACAGTAAGCTCATTTTGTGAGTTGGACTGGATGGCACATACATATTGACTTCACAACAGCCAGTGGTGCCAAGAAATATGGTGCATCAATGCCCATTTCCACTGAACTTTTCAGGTATAGAAATCTTGTATATATATATCTTTCAGTTTTATAATGCTTTTGTGGTATTCATGTTCTTGCACAATGAATCATACCTAAAAAAATATGTTTATAATATGGAGAGAGTTGATGTTGGATCAGGACGCGATTAGTAACATACCTGTACGAGAGGGGCTGGCGTCAAAGCTTTTCTTTATGGGGTGGTTATCCTGGCCCAGAGAAAGAGGTCAGATCCACAGTTTCTTAATGCCACAGTTTCCTCATTTCAATTACTTAAGCACCAAGTATTTGATAAGTTGCATTGTAGAGTCACAGGAGTTTAAACATTCAATAGGAATCATATTAGTTCAATTTTTTTTAATTTAACATGAACATTGAGGGTTTGCTTTATACAATCTAACTATCTAAGTCAATTCGATTCACACCAAATGGGCCCCGACGTTTCCAAATCGGAAGGGTTAGAAAATGTTCCCTATTTTGATCAGTGTATGAACAGATAGGTTCGTTGTGCTGCTCTGCCAAGTATGCAATATGGTTATTATAAATGCTGAAAATATTTAATCATATATTACCATATGTGCTTCATTTGCCTTGCCAAAGAATGTTGTTGAGTTGCTAACCTAGTTGTAGTGCTAACTGCAGTGTTGACAAAGCATTTCTTAAGGCCAGTGTTGGGTGGAAATATCATTGATGCAAGCTGTGGGAGTGGGCTATTTTCAAGACGTTTTGCCAAGAGCGAATTGTTTTCTCTTGTTGTTGCTTTGGACTATTCAGAGAACTGGATTCGTTAAGCAGGAGGACGACTTTCCCAAAGAGTATTAGAATTCAAATTTAGATGATAAATCTGCTGAAAACGTCATCGAATTCGAAATATCAGGCCTGATTAAGTTGGTTAATTTTTCTTTTCTGTTAGGAACCTAATTCTGGTGCGAGCTGACATTGTTAGGCTTCCGTTTGCTACAAGTTATGTAGATGCTGTGCATGCTGGTGCTGCCCTACACTGTTGGCCTTCGCCATCAACCGCGGTAAGTAATCTGATAAACAAATAGCTGATGACACACATTGCATGACTGGTACAGTTAACAAGATAGCTTCTAGAGTTTCTGTGAGTAATTTGGTGGATGTGGTTTTGAAGGTTGCTGAAATCAGTCGAGTTCTTCGACCTGAAGGGTTGTTTGTTGCAAGTACTCACATGTTTGATGGCCCTTTCTCTTATGTCCCCTTATTTAGGGCAATAACCCAGGTATAACTTTTCTACTCATAACCTGCATGGCTACAGTTGGAAGGTTATACTGTATCTCACCCTCACTGGGTTTTGAGTTTTGAGTTTTGAGCTGATCTCATATGCTTGTAGAGAACGACGCAATTTACAGGAAGTCACATCTTCACGTCGGAGTGTGAATTGGAAGATCTCTGCAAATCATGTGGACTTATTGATTTTAAATGCGTGAGGAATGGCATATTTGTCATGATCACTGCCACAAAACCCAGTTAATTATGCTTTCTTCTTCCCCAAGCATCTCCCGAGAAAGTTGTATAGGAATTGTATAGGGAGAAGGCATTGAAATTTATGTTCCTACGGAAGTAGACTAATAAAAGTAAACACCATTGCTAGAGAGAGAGAGAGAGAGAGAATTGTTAAGGATTGAAATCTATCCCAAGGTCCATATCATTTATAAGTAATGAGGCTGAGATTCAGAATGATGCCACAAAATCTGAATTACATTGGTATGATTCTCACCCTATGATTACGTGTAATGTGTAATCTCACAAACTGAAAGTGTCTCTCAAGAATGACTGCAAACACAATGAAAAGAAAGCTTACGAAAAAAAAAAATCAAGAACTGTATTGTTGTCAAACTCTAACTCTGCAGTTGGTTAGTATCGAATACGCATTCTCTGGTTGAAGGCCAAAACTGGACGCATACGAATCTTCTGTACATTCATTTCATGGTGAGATTACTGGGGGCTCAAATTTGAAAATGTTAACTGGCGGTAAAGCAATGTTTGTTCATCATCATCGGCATCAACATCCCCCTCATCTGCGTAGTCCACTTCAATGACCGTTCTTTCATTCACAAAAAGATCTCGCGAAGAATCTACTCCTGTAGGTGAATTTTCCAACTCTATTTGTTGCATCTCTGATTCTATTACAGCATCCATCCGTGCCCGCTCCCTATCTCTTGGGTACGTGTAATATAGGAATGAGTAGATAACACAACAGAGAGCCATTGGAATACCTATTGCTATGTATAGGGCTTTTGCCAATGATGAAGCATTCCCTCTATCCATAGCAATTTCTTCAGATAAACTAGACCCTTGGGGAACTGGTTTAAAACCATAAACGTGCTGAGCCAAAATCCCAACTACTGGTGGAGCAAATGATGAGAGTATGGACTCAAAAGACCTGTCCAAAGCATATACATTTGTTCGGGATCTCTCTGGAACTATCTCCGCAAAAATTGGACTGCAAGATCCATGTCATAAAATTCAACACATTAGCCTTTTGTTTGACATTCCATGATAATCGAATAGACAATAAAGACCAAAAACCCGATATTGAAATTTTAGATACTTACTTGTTTGTAGCTGGACCGTTCCAAGATATTAAGAATCCCATGATGAACAAGACAAAACCGTGGATGGCAGCTGTAGATGTATTAGCAGGTAATGCAAGCAGAAGAATTGCTGCAAGAGGTATGGCTGATGCCGAGCTTATCTGTGCTAATATAATCCTTCCAGCATTTGGTAGACGAATGGAAAGGATATCTCCCATTTTACCTCCAAACACTCCCCCAATAGAACTACCAATCACAAACAAGGCAATCAGGAAAGCGGATTTCCCGTGAGAAAAGCCAGTAAGTTCTAACCACATTGGCGCAAATGACAATGCTGACCAGGGAAAGGAACCAGTGACGCCCTGTGCAACAACAATCTGGAAAGAAGGAATTTTAATAACTGACTTGGCTTCTTGGGCCAGCTCCTTCGCTTGTGACCACAAGGAATTATCAGAAATCTTACTGCTATCTTTTGTTTCACCATCTGGAAAGTGCGGGTCAGTGGCATATAAACGAACTAAAATACCAACTAGAACACTAATTATTCCAACAATGTGAAATGAAATCCTCCAGCCAGGGATTCCAAATACTGTTATTGGAGCAATCAAAATTGAACAAAGGCCTCCAATTATCGAACCAAGGTTGCCAGTTAGTTGAAGCCATCCAAAAGCCATACCTCGGTTGCAGTCATCAGTTGAGTCGGCCACAAGGGACTGCATAGCAGGAGCAACTAGAGCAAGTCCAATCCCATTCAAAGCTCTGGATATAGCTACCTGATCAATAAAACCAACTTGAATGCTAAATATAATGATACTTTAACGCATATTTTGGTAACTGACAACTAATACATTAACTTTCAAAGTTCTATTTCATAACAAGGACCTTCTTTTTTCTTTTGGTGATAGGATTCTATAAAATTGTATTTAAGCTTATGCATGGTTCTTAGTTGGTTCATTCTTTTCTGATTTGATAAGTAATGTATTAAAAGCCTGGAGAGAATTGAAAGTGCCATAATCTGCTATGCATGACTGTTAGAAATTAAAACATCAATTCAAATTTGACCTGAATAATTCACCTTCCCCAAATTGTAAGCTCCTTTGTCAGTTTTAATTTTTATATATTCTTTTATCTATAAGCCTCTACTTGTTTGACAACATATATTATGTGATTTCCTAGCTATATTTTGGGCTACTCAGAAGACACATGCATTGCTTCTAACCTGCTCTGATAGAGTGGTGATTGCAACTACACCTCTGAGTTCAAGTATTGAATATTTTCAGTCATTATCAATTTAACTATCGACGTCTTCTACTTTCTAGGCATCATTGTTAAAGTCTACGATGTTCTATGGAATATGTACCAAAACAAAAGCAATTGCAATTTTTTTACTACGACTACTCAATTGTGTTCAAACAATGATAGGTAATTTATCATTTCATTTTGCTAGCAACCAAAGCAATGAAACGGTATAACTATATCTCCCGCTTTTCCTCCCCTGGCTTAAATGGGCACAAACAACCCCAAAATCCTTCCTTTCAAGTCAGATTATTCTTCTCTCAGACTACAAGTCCAAGTACATTTACTCACACTCTCTAACAACTCATTTTCTGCGTAAAAGATTGATCGATCCATTCATAACTCAGAAAATAACCCGCAAGAATCACTTTGAATACCTATCAAAATCTCACAATCAATAGTCACATCAAAATACAAATTTTGGCAGACCAAATTGACAACTTCATAAATTGAAATCACAATTAAGAACTACAACCCAATAAAATAAAGGCATTACCTTTCTTGTTTGTCAACCAAAAGAAATTCATAAATGAAATCAAACCCAATACACCGCATGCAAAATAGTATCGATACAATCAAAAGTACCTCAAGGAAAGTGGAGGAAAATGCGACGAAAAAAGTGGCGGCCGCCCAGAGGAAGGCACCGAGGGCAATGACATGGGCACGGTTGTGACGCACCGCCATGTACGCTGCTATTGGGTAACAAGCGGACTGAACAATGGACCGAAAGAGAGTGAGCGAGCCCAGACCAGTTGGGTCGGTGTGCAGAGCGGCCCCGACCTCCTTATACACACCGGGCAACAATGACTCGTCCGCCCGCTCCATGATCCCGGCCAAGTTCACCAGCACCAGCGTCAAAACCTCCGCCTTCATTTTCATTTTCATTTTCCCTTCTTCTGGGTATATGGGTTTTGAAAATAAATACAGAGAGCCACGGAGTTATAGAGAAAATTGAGAAATTGGGGCTGCTCGTTGCTTGGCTTTGTGGCCTGTAACGTTTTCGGTGCTTTGTGAAAGCGGAAGGGACTAGTCCACTACGTGACATGGGGTGTTGACGAAGGTGAGACACGTGGCAGGATTTAGGGGGATTAGACTTTGCCAGCTAGGAAAAGTCCACGTCTGCTGCTGCTCTTCGGCGGGCTTAGCTTCACCGATCTTTGAAAATTGAAATTGGGATAATCTCTTTCGTTTCCGTTTCTTTCTTTCTTCTCGATAAGATTTTGACGGTGGGTGCGACAACTAAGTCATATTGGGCCTGGTCTTGGACTTGGTGTTGGGCTTGGGCTTGGGCTAAAACAGATGGGCACACAAACTCAAAGACAGTTCTTAGTTGTCTAAGATTTTTCATCCGTACTACTGATTGGGTAAATATCCAAATACACTACGTAGGTAGGATTTCGATTCGATTTTTAGGCCAATTTGTGTAATCCTCAAATATGGTTGTATCAATAAAAAAAAATCCTATACAAATTAAACGATCCCAATGTCAATACAAAATTTTGTTGGGAATGAAAATTTTCTTCTACTTCTATTCCAAATATATTCTCTAAAAATAATAATAATAATAATAATAATAATAATAATAACTTAAAAATTTCAAAAATAGCTTAAAATTCTGACTTAAGTCATGAAGTTGATGTGATTTATATTACAAATCAGATCATAACAAATCATAGATTTATTAAGATAAGTAAATTACAACCATTTTATATTTTTCATTTTTAATTTAATATTTAATGTAATTCCTTTCCGAATTAAGAGATTTTTCCACCAAGAACATAAAATTCTTTAAGATATCAAATAGAAATTTTAAAATTTCAAATGGACGGAGTTTAATGTCATTTCTGAATAATTTGTGTGAATTTTTTTTTTAAATGAACTTTATTATTTATTATTTATTATTTGAAATGAACTTCGTTATTAAGTAATTACAATCACGCTTCATTACTTATGAAAAAATACGTTATGCATATCTTATTTAATAAAATATACAGGAATCCGCTTGATGGAAAAAAATTGATGAAAAGGGGTGGGAGAGAATGGGCAAAGAACAGGTGTCAGCATCAAAAGATAATCTCCATGGGAAGTAGTGAAAAACTGAAATTGTGCAGGAGCCCATCGCCATCATATATGATTGCGTTTTAGGAGAAGAGGGGCCACCCTCGGCCCCACACATCAAGCTGACTCAGCTGACAAGCTAACTGGACCCACCCCTCCCTTCTGTTCGTCATAGATTCACAGCCAGCCTACCTCCCACGTGGACACTTCCCATCACCTCCACACACGTGTACCGTCCTCCCTTGATTCCCGCCTCTTTGTTGGTTTCCCCAGCCGCGTACGATGCCTCCAATTGCGTTTCAGATCATGATGAAGTGACTCTGACGTCGTTTTGTACGTCACCACCCCACCCCAATTCACTCCGTTAAAAAGTGTGGCAATTTATTTTTTTCTTCATTTTCTTAAAATATAAATATTTTTACTCGAATGTTCTAATCAAGCTAGCTAGAAATGTTATGTAAATTAATTATCAAAATAAATAAATAAATGTTATGCAGACTAGCTCTTATTATTGGGTCAAGTCGGGCAAATTCGGCCCAAATTTTTGGGTTTGGGCAGGACCAGGCCGCGCTTATTTAATATTATGAAAAATACCGGACGGGCGGGTTTAGTCATATAAATAAAACCCAAGTAATTTATCGGGCCGGACTTTTATCGGGCTTATCGGGTCGGGCCAAATAACCCAATTCGAGGACGAAATTCCTTAAGGGGGAAGTTTGTGACGACCCGTCCCGAATTAGCGAGATTAATTAAGAATTAATGATGGATTAGCGAGACTAATCGGGGATTAGACGAGGATTAGCGGATGTTCAGACGAAATGACGATTTTGCCCCTAGAATAGGAGAATTGTTGACTTTTCGTTCAGGCGGTCCAATAGATTTTGGCCGATGACTGTGACGTAGTTCGTGACGTCACGAGTTCATAGACAGGTGGCACGCTCGATTCCGACAATCGTGGAGGAAGTTATGACGTTCGGAAGTTCAAGGGCATTTTGGTAATTTAGGCCAAAAGCTAACTTTTGACCCGGGATGTCCGATGGCCGAGGGCCAAAGGCCGTTACGTAGATCGGGACAATACGAATCCGTAGACAGGCGGCACATCGAATTCGGATGTTCGACGAAAAAGTTACGGTTCACAGAAGTACGAAAGTACTATTGCACGAATTACGAGGCGAGAGACTTTTGGACTAAAGTGGGGCCCATATATTTTATGGAGGCCCAATGAATGAGTGACAAGTGTCACCCATCGATTACACAGCCCATAGATATTCATGCATCTTCCCCGTGCATCGATCATTTTCCTTTCTCCCTAAAAAACCAAACCCGATCTCACCCCACCCCCTTAAACCAATCCAACCTTTCCCTTTTGAGCATGATTGTGAGACCCTGAGTGTGAGAGAAGGCTGAGGATGTTGAGGAAGGTGGCAGGACGCGGCTGGGTCGCCGTGCACGGTTGAGAAACGGTAAGTACCCAGTTAACCCAGTTTCCCTCTAATTGTCGATTTAAGCATTATGGGCCGTTTGTATCGGTTTTAATGGTTTATTTAGGTTGCTAGGAGGTTTCTAGGATGGTTTTGGTAGGTGGTAGACGACTGTGACGACGTGGGAAGGTTTTGGAAACTTTGAACCGTGAGGTTCAAGTTGGACCGTTCGGGTTTCGTGGGTTTTAGGGGTTTTAAGTAATTGGTTTAAGTTCCTCGGATCTAAACTAGAAGATTAGGATGGATTAGGGTTGAAATCGGACAAAAATGGAGGTTGTAGAGTCCTGGACCGGTCACGCCGGTCCAGTTGCAGAGATTGGACCAAATCAGCCGGTCTGAATCGGCCAGAGGACAGGGACTGTCTACAGTACCCTGGCGCGTGAGGCCCACGCGCAGGGCCTATTTTGGATGCGTGAAAGCGCGTGTCCAGTCTTTTTGGGAAGTGTCCAACACGTTATTTCATCTATTCGATGTAACGAACATTTTGAGATTGGTTACGTGTCAATCGGATATCGTTTCGATATAGTTCGGGACGTCCGAAGGTTTAGGTTCTGTTTTAAAAATAGTTAGAAAATCCGGAAAATTACGGGACTTTAGTGAGGGGTTATATAATTAGTTAGTAACCCTCTAAATGAATTTGGACAGGTTCGGGAATCCCGGAGGTGACGTTTGACCCGGGAGACAATTATGGCACGCGTATCGAGGCGCTGTTCGGACGGTCTGTGAGTGGACCTTTCTTTTGAACTTAATGCATGTATAAATGTTTTATAAGTGTTTTAATGTATGTTTTGCAATGCCATGAGTGCATTTTTTTGTGGTAGCCTAGGATTTACGTATTTGCACGTATTTCGAGATTTCCGGTTTTATACGATGCATATACGTTCTAGGTTTTCAACGAGGGTTTAATAAATGGATTTCGTATTTAGAAACGTGAACCCGGGTGTGAGACCCAATTGATTTACAAACTCTCGAACTTGGAGTCCATTTGATTTGACTAGGAATCGGACCTAGGGTCCATTTGAGCCATACGATCGGACCGAGGGTCCAGTTGGTTTACGATTCGAGTTTTAGGCCCAGTTAGTGGTACTATCAGGCTTGATGCCCCGTTGATTTATGATATCGGGCCTGAGACCCATTTGGCTGAGATATCGGGCTTAAGGCCCCGTTGGTTGTGAAATCGGACGTGAGTTCCTGTTGAGTTATGGTTTCGGGCTTAGGGCCCAGTTAGTCGTGATATCGGGCTTGGGGCCCTGTTGAATGTAACATCGGGCTGGAGTCCCAGTTCAGTTTATGAAATGAGTATGCGGGCATGAGACCCAGTTGAACTGAGGATTTAGGCCGAGGCCTGTGAAATGAATTGGAATCGGATTCGAGGAATCCCGTTAAGATGAATCGGGGTTGAGAACCAGTTGAAATGTATTTTGAGAAAGAAAGAAAAGAATTGAAAATGTGAATGAACCCTTCATATGATTATATGGACTCCTCCAGCTTCGACCTGGAGAGTCACGATCCACAGACCAGAGTGGGTATCCTCAGAAGGATCCCGTTCCAAGAGTGGTGGTTATTAGATATGATGTGGTCCCGGACCACATTCCGGAGAGATATGTGGACTAGATCCGGAGAGAGAGCTCGGACTAGATCCAAAGGTTGAGCCTCCCAGATAGAGATTCTTGGGAGAAGACTCGGAGTGAGACCCCGAGTAGTTTGCACACTAGTATAGAATCGATATCGTGACTATATCGGGGATGTGTTCCCTAGGGGCTGTGTGCCCCGAGTTGGCATCTTCCCAATGTGCCAAAAAGACCAAAATACCCCTAATGTCCAAATTACGTTTTTTCCCTTAACCGTTCTTGACCCGTATCTCGCTCGTCCGATGTCCGATGAAAGCATGCCTCCTGTCGTTGAACCCAGAACGACGAGAGCTACCTAACGGTGCTCGATCTACGTGAAAATGACAAGTCTAGCAAAAAGTCAACTTTTGCCCTTTCGTTTACTCAAATTACAAAAGTGCCCTCGACCTTCCGAACATCATAACTTCCTCCTCGGATGTCGGAATCGGGCGTGCCACCTGTCTACGGACTCGTGACGTCCCAAACTATGTCACGGTCATCGGTCAATGTCCAATTAACCGCCCGAACTCAAAGTCAACTTTTTACCCGTTCTAGTGGCAAAATCGTCATTCTACGCTCAAAGTCCAAAAGTAGCCAACTAACCACCGATTAAGCGTACTAATCTGTCACTAATTACTTCACTAATCCCGCCTTCCGGGACGGGTCGCTACAATCTACCCTCCTTAAAAGAATTTCGTCCCGAAATTCCACAGCTCGTTCCCTACACCTGGGGTCTCCTACCAGGTAAGCAGCTCTTGCCAAAACAACACTCCGAACAGTTTCCAACCTATCATCTTCACCTTGGGTATTTCACAACACCCCTACTACCAGGTCAACACTCTAACCCTCTCTCAGTACAACTAAAACTTCATGGTGTACGCAAGGGAAACTCTATGAAAAGAAACAAAGGTATTTTAGAATACCTCATTTAGAGTACCCAAACAGAGTCCATAGAGTACATCCTCACGTACAACCACCTATACCTTCCAGAAACCAGCTCAAGTTCTAAACCAGACTCCCGGTCTCTTGGTAACTTAACCACTACCCACCTTCTCACTCTAACAACGACCACTCAACTCCAGAAGCGATCCAACCCTACTTGTCTAACCTAATAGGGAATCCTACCTACTGACTCACTACTTCACCTTCACGTCCCTCGACTGCTGTTCCGATCGCTTGGTCAGAATAAATCAATAAAGTCCTAAAGGCAATCCTAGATTGTGGGTTCTCTCAATAACCACATATTGATCAGTTATAGTCATTCATTTCCAAGTCCTACCGTCTCAAGTCACCTAGGGGAAAACTCCTAAACTCTACCCCGTGACCAAACGAAACTGTGTACAACACAACCAAGGATAGCAAAAGTACCTGTCACGGCACCGGGTGCTGACTGAGCCTCCTGCTGAGTCATCGCAAACACTCGGGACTGGGGTCCTGAAGATCTACCACGTCCCTTTAAACTACTAGTGGCACCACCACCTACCCTGGTGCCTGCTGTCCCTGACGCTGACGCTGTGCTCCATCCTGGCTCTGCCGCACCTCGGCCTACACCACCCTCCTGGGGTAACAACAGACACTCGCGTCGGAAGTGACCTCGCTCCCCCACAGCAGTAACAAGCATCCCCACTGGTAGGACCAGGTCTCCCTGTAGACGCAACAGACGTCGCACTCGCTTGCGGAATCGGCAGTTCTCGGTAACCACGAAATCCTGAACTCTGGAAACTACTGGGTTTGCCAAAACGATCATCGCCCGCCGATAATGCTCCACTGAAGTTGCCTCTCTCCGGTGTCCTCTGGTTCGAAGCTCCAGAAAAAGGTGGCTACCGACGTCGTACCGGTAAGCTAGCCTCAACCCTCACCGCAACATCTGACACCTCTCGGAGGGTCGCAAACGATCCAGCCGTCACTATGGCTCGAATCTCACCTCTTAGGCCCAGCTCAAACCTACGGCACTTCTCAGCTTCAGTGGCCACAAACGCAGGAGAAAAACTAGACAACACCTGAAACTTCTGTTCGTACTCAGCCACACTCATACTCCCCTGTTGGAGCTGCAGAAACTTAGCCTCCATTGACAGGACCCATCCCAATCCCCCCGGGATTAGTGCGGGATGACCCTGCTCCCGTCTGACACGAAGTGTCAGACAAGGGATATTTTCGTCCTTTGCCCTCCCGGGCTATCAGAGTACGCCAGGATCCGGAGGAGGCATGTGATATCTCGATCTCTGCTACAGTCCACATCCGATGTCAACCTGAAGGGCAGTCAAAACATTAAAAACTGTGAGTGGACAAAACAAAGAGTTTATAAAAACATTTAATAAAGAAGACATTTGTACCCTCCACTAAAAAGCATGCATGCATTCGAAAACCATTTATCTAAAACAACCATATGTGGGACTAAGCCCAAAGCAGATATAAACTAAGGTCGAAAGGACCACAATAAAAACGACCATACGGGCCACTGCCCAAATCCATAAAGGACTCGGCCCCAAACCATAAAGAAACCAAGTACACGAGCCACTGCTCAAATCCTGTACACACCTGTACACACCACATATCATATATCATATATACATCACATACATATATATATAAGTCACACAACCAATCCTGTCACGGTATCCAAAGCTACGCGCGCGCTACCCGGGTCTCAATCCGAGTCATCTCAAAGTCAAGATCAATGTCCGTAGACCACTGACCCTACCCGAGGTAATAGTAATCATAGCCTTCCTGAGAGTAAGGAACCCAACTGGGGGGTGACTCCACTCAGTCGGTGCTCCGTGACTACTCCGGGGTCCACCCAGGCCAACGACCCTCCCCGGAGGAGATAGTAGAACATGTAAAGGAAGGTAGACGAACATATATATACATAACATAAACATTCATGACCGGTTCCCCTGAACCGTCATGAATCCATAATATCCATAATCAGGTAACATGCCGGTTCCCATAAACCGTCATGTACCGTAATAACATAACAAGGGTTCATGTCGGTTCCCATAAACCGTCATGAACCATGATACCATAACAAGGGCTCATGCCGGTTCCCATAAACCGTCATGAACCTGGGAATCCATTTAAGGCTCCCCGACCTGAAATCAAAACCGTAAAGTGACTGGGTCTCGTACCCGAACATAGGACACCAACTGGGCACCGTGCCCGGAATCTGAGGTCATATGCCCGAGACAAAACCAAATGGGTCTCATACCCGAGTTTATCATTTTGAAATCCAAATTCAGTTCATTTAAATCAATAAAGAAATACAGACCCGTATAAGCACCGTATAAGGCCGAAACCTCGAAATACGTGCTTATACGTAACCACATACAAATGCACCCATGGCATCATCAAACAAGTAATAAAACATATAATAAACATTTATGCATGCACCAATTTAGAAAACAAGGTCCACTCACAGACCGTCCGAGCTGCCGCCTCGATTTGCGTGCCATACGGCTCCCCGAGCCGATCACCGTCACCGGGACTTCCAAACCTGTCCAAATCGTAATAGAAGGTTACTAACTACTTAATTAACCTCCTACTAAAGCCCCGTAATTTTCCCGTATTTTTAACTATTTTTAATCCCGAACCTAAACCTTCCGATGCCCCGAAACATATCGAGACGGTGTCCGATCGACACGAAACCAGTCCCAAAATGTTCGTTACATCGAATAGATGATTTCACATGTTGGAACCTTCCTCAAATTCCTCCCCACGCGCCCACACGCGCCGCCTGAAGTGGCTGCGCGTGGGAGCCACGCGCCGCTACAGTGCATCCCCTTCCTTCGATCGAACCGGTCCGAACCGACCGGTCCGGTCCGACCCCTGCAACTGGACCGGCGTAACCGGTCCAGGCCTCCTTCTCCCTCATTTTCGGTCCGATTTCTTCCATTCCAATCCCTAAATTCCTATTTTCTCATTTCCAATCTAGCCTAATCAAGAAACCTAGGAAAAACTACCCGAAACCCCTTGGTTCGAAATGGACCTCACGGTCCCATTTTTCCGATCGGTCCCCCACGGCTTCTCAGCCGTTAACCCTCACCAAAACCGTCCTAAAACCTTCCTAGCATCCTAATAATCATTCCCTAATCATTTAAAACCAACCATAAAGCTCACCTCGAAAAATGAGGAAAAACGACTTACCGGGTACCCGATCGGGTTTTGGGCTCCCGCCACCGCCCACGGCGATTCCAGCCACCAGCTGCCGTCCTAGTCCTCCTCTCTCACTCTCCTGGTTCCTCAGATCATAAGGGATGAAGGTTTTGGGATTTTGGGTGAAATGGGATCGGGTAATGGATGGAGGAAAAATGGAAAATGGATGCACGGTTGAATGGGTTTGGTGCATGAGTGGGTGAGGTTGGCCAGTGGATGGGTGACAAGTGTCACTCATCCATTGGTTGCTGAAAAGTAACTGGACTCACTAAAGACAAACTGCACTTTTTGTCTCGTAAAACGTGCCGTCGTGAATAGTAACCGGGAACTTCCGTGAACCGTAACTTCGCCGTCGAACGTCCGAATTCGACGTGCCGCCTGTCTACGGATTCGTATCGTCCTTATCTACATAACGGTCTTCGGCCCTCGGCCATCGGACCTCCTGGTCAAAAAGTCAACTTTTGACCTACTATTCACCCAAATTACCAAAATGCCCCTAAACTTCCGAACGTCATAACTTCCTCCTCGAACGTCGGAATTGAACGTGCCACCTGTCTATGAACTCGTGACGTCACGAACTACGTCACGGTCATCGGTCCAAGTCCATTTGACCGCCCGATTGAAAACTCAACGTTTTGCCACCATCAGGGGCAAAACGGTCATTTCGCACCGTTCGTCCGATTTAGCCTAACTAATCACCGATTAACCTCACTAATCGTGATTAGTCACTAATCTAATCATGGAATTTGGGACGGGTCGTTACAACCTTCCCTCCTTAATTAATTTCGTCCTCGAAATTCCAACCGACCTAATCTAACCGTTCTTCCCTCCTTAATTAGTTTCGTTCTCGAAACGCCAACTATTCTGATTCCACATCCACCTCGTGGAAGGTAGAATCAACCTCGAAATACGTGTACCCTCGTACACCAACCAACTAGAACAATACTTACTCGTCTGCAGCCAGACGTACCGCTAACATCCATATCGTATCGACTACGTTCGACCACGTCGAATGACAGTAGTCGTACGGTCCGAACTGATCCCACTTGTCAGATCTACCGTTTCGCTGACACAACCAACTAGACGGTTCCGTGCTCAACCGCTAACTATCCTGACATCTACTCCCACTGGGAGTCACCAAAACTCACTAACCGATCCACGATGACACCTCCGACAAATTGTCACCACTTGACAGTCGTCAATCGAAATCTGTCACTATACTCACTCGTGGTTACACTAACCAACAATTCACCCGACCTGTGTTTAACTACCCATCAGAAGTACTATAACCCAATGCACAGTATCCAATGTCCAATTCACGACCTCGACTAATCCAATGGTATCGGAACCAATCCGTCTACCAACACGCTTACTAACATACTACCGGTATAACCTATATACCGTCACCTGACACGACATGTCTGCCTAGTATCGTACCTCGAACAACGTACAAGGTACGTACATCTACCCATCAATCAGCCTACAACCACCTAGGTTGTAGTCAATCACGTTTCAATTATGGAGTCCATCTGTCCGATCTAGACAAATCGAAACTCCAATCCATTATCTATTTCCAAATCCGAATCCGAATCCGCAATTTCGTAAGAAATCCCGAATACAAACCCAGAAATCATATCCATAATCCTGTCCAAATTCAAATCCGAAATCATCATTCCGTAAACTAGTATTAGGAATAACCATTCCGAACCCAAATCCATAAAAGAAAATCTATAGTCAAGCTCTAGAATCAAATCCTGAATCGTCACCCAGAATCCGATTCCAAAACCCAAATACAGAAATCCTTTTTCAAGTTCCAAAATCAAATCCTGAATCGTCATTCAGAAATCTGATTCCAAAACTCGAAATATCCTTCTCGTCTACCGAGACGTATCAATCATGAACCTATCGGTTGTCTGCTCAACCGATTACTCCAACACCATCGATTGACTTCATAGGGAAGCCAATCACAACATCACACACAACACTAAGTCTGACAAAATCCGACCTCGTCAGACACCTACTCATCGGGCAACTACTCAGGCGAGTAGTAAGCCATATGGGATTTACCTCGAAAAGAAGTTCAGTCCCATCATCCTCAACTCCAACATCCAAGTTAGAGCGATAAACTCTCCACCCATCTGGATCATCAAGATCACGATCTGGATCCATCACTACGTCAACCGACCATAGACGTCACGATCGAGGATCGTCACGATGTCCAAAGTCCTCAACATCAAAATCCGGATCCACCTAGGATCACACAGCTCACTCAGCTAAAAAAAATCCACCCGAGATCCGATCATAGGGTCTTACACCCTCAACGAATCTACATACTGACACATCGTTCTTCAACAAATTCCCACATCTTAAATAGATCAGTCAACGACGAGACACGCCGAGACTGTGGGTTCTCACTGATTACCTCGTATCGATCCTTGTCATTCCACCTAGGAAAACCAAAGATGATCGAATAATCCATCCTACGTGAATGCAAACAACACTCGCTGCACTCACCACGTCACATAATCCAACATCTACATCATCAATATCATCTACCATCATATACCATGGTAGAACCTGAGAAGTCACCCAAAATGACTTCGAAATACTCATTACCGATGCGGAAAACCCGCATTCCCCTCGTCACCTCATTCGCAACCTCTCGCGATTCCGAAGTTCCAACAAGATTGGAAACAACATATCCGGACATCAACCACGTGTCCCTTAACCACTTTAACCTTATCTGAGGTCCACTCTGGAACCAGAGATACCGAACATATGCCCATCTCGTCAGAGCCACATCCCGACTCGTGACTCACCGTCATCACAATCACCCGCACCGACACCAGCACTAGCACCTGTCAGAATCAGCACACAAGCATCCTCACTAGCATCAGTACTGACGCTAGCACACCGTGTGCCACACTGACATCCTGGATCTCCGCTCATACCAAGCGACGATCGCGTACCTCTGCTCGTATAGGAGAAACTCTGTCTCCCTCGTACCTGTCAACTCTGGGTACAGTCACCCTGACAACTCATGCGAGAAAAGGAAAACGTTCCCCGAACGTCCCCGATTCCCAACAACCACAGCTACAACCACTCTCGGTAGTAGTGCTTGCTACACACTCGTGCAGATCTAACTACCAGGCACCACTATCGAGACCCCGCATCCAACGGAATCGCTCGCCCGTACCAAATACTCCGTATCCCACTTAGGGATTCCATCGACAAGTACCAACCCTGGTAACCTGTCCAACCAGACTCTAACCAGTCGCAACTCGACTAACCCAATGTCGTCTACCAGGTCACCCGCGACCTTAGTTGCACCAACCCACAACTGAAGTAGCACGACAACCAACTCGGTCTAACCTGTAACGACCCGAACTTTCGTAATTATTATTTTATTGTAAATTGACCGTTTTGCCCCTGAGGGGGGAAAAGTTGACTTTTACCTCGGGAAGTATTTAGGACTTTGACACGTGACCGTGACGTAGTTTAGGACGTCACGAGTTCATAGGCAGGTGGCACGTTCGATTCCGACGTTCGAGGAAGAAGTTGTGACGTTCGGAAGTCGAGGGGCATTTTGGTAATTTGGCCATTTGGGGGCCAAATGTTGACTTTTGACCCGGGAAGTCCAACGGACGAGGGCCAATGACCGTTACGTAGGTCTCGTCGATACGAATCCGTAGACAGGCGGCACGCTGAAATCGGACTTACGACGAAAAAGTTATGGTCAAGAACGTAACCGAACTAACCGAGACTCGGAACTTAATTTATTAATAAAATATTATAATCTGTTTTACTTTAACCCACTCAATCTGGACCCTTGATGAGTGACACATGTCACTCATCTACCCCATCCACATCATCCCCAACATTCTGGATCTTGGTCTGCCATAGGATTAATTAATTAATTTCTTTTCCTTAAATCCTCACCCTTCACTCTTCACTCAGGATGAATCACAGCCATCCATTCTATTTCTCCTTCTGTTCTTAAGCCATCAGAGACTCATTTCCTCATTTTCATTCCTTCCTTCAAACCGTGCAACCTCCCACCCTTCAAACAATCACACCAGCAGCTAACCACCCAACCTTCTTCATCAGGCAGCACCAGACCGTGCACCACCACCACCAGACACCGGCCAACGCCACCACGGCCACCCTGCACGGCCGGAAAACCCACAAACCCGTGAGGACCCGTGCAGCCCAAAATCATCAGACCATCCAAACCACGACGTCTGGGCTCGAACCAACCTAGGGCTAGGACCATTGTGACCTCTGGACGGCGTAGGACTGGACTGGGCAGCCCACGGCGGCGACACGGCGGCGGTAAACCTGCAAACCCGTAATGGCCGATTTTCCTTCCCTGCCTCAAACCGTCCGTTTTTAACGTTGCATTTGCTTGGTTGTTTTTGAGACTTAAACTAGGGGACTAGACGAACGTTTTGGACCTGAGTTGGTGGCTGGAAACGTGACGGCTCGCCGGAGAAGACGGACCAAAACCGGCAGCCATTTCCCCGTCATTTTTCAGGTGATTCCTTGATCTTAAAATCCAGTTTTGATCACACAGAGCCATAGAACATGTTCAGACGAGTCCATAGGAACAAACCCCATCGATTTTGGTGGTCGGAATCACGATCTGTGATCGGGTCGAACCGTGGGTCTGCGGTGACCCGATTCGCAGACCCGACACTGTAGCTGATGACGTCATCATGCTGACGTCAGCAGTGACGTCATGATGACGTCATCATGTCAGAATATTGTCAGACCAGGGACCAATGGACTGTTGACACGTGTCCTCTGACACTGTCAGTGATGACGTCATGCTGACGTCAGCAGTGACGTCATGCTGACGTCAGCATCACTGTAGCACTGTTGACCAGAGGGTTGACCGGCGCGTGGGGGGCGCGTGTGAACAGTGTTTTGTGTGGGACCAGTGCCATTTTCAAGGTTTCGACGATACGGATCCAATGGCGGTGGTTTCGTGTCGATCGGAGATCGTTAAGTTGGTCAAATTAGGGTTTGATGCCTTGGGAAGCGTGTTCGGACGGCTTTCCCGGGCCGGTTTCAGTCTAGGGTTTCGTAGTTGTTTAGTAGGGACTTAAAGTGACCTTTACGTATGTTTTGGGCGTGACAGGAATTGTACTTTAAACCTTGGACGGGGCTTTACGCTCGGGAGTGCAGCGGGATTGTACTGTGAGTGGGCCTTTGATTTCACTAAACTTCGGCATGCATAACTGTTTTACTTTCTCCTATATCTATATGTGATTTGAGTAAAAGTATCTGTTCGGCTTGTGTATGATTTATGGCACGTATTACGATGTTTGGGCATGAGACCCGTCTGGTTGTTTATAAATGGTTTGGAGTCATATATATGTATAATGGAACTCGATATCATCTGTGGTACTGCACTGTATAGATCTACCCTAGGATTCTATCTCCTCCGGATGTAGGTACACCGGAGCGGTCACGGCGCATTGCCTGTGAGGAGTCATTCTACGGAGGGACCGGACCGTAGAGTGACTCAGGAGCAGGATTGCTACTATTGGACGTCTGGGACGTCAGGCATCTAGAATGCCATGCTCGGACTAGGTTCGGGATTTGGACTCGGGATTGAGACCCCGGGTGGCACGCGTAGCCTTGAGACTGTGACCTTATTGGGCGTCTGGGACGTCAGGCATCTGGGATGTCAGGGTTGGGATGTATAGTGCAGTGACTAAGATTATATTATGTTGCTATTATTCTGCTTATGACTATATGGTTTTGTGGTTTTGATACTATGCATGTCTTTTCGGAAAACGGAGGGGAAAAGCTATATGTTTTCGAAATGGTAAACTACTTTGTAAACCTTGAGTTTCGGCCCACTCACCTTTGTTGTTTTACTACCCCTCCAGGTAGTGCTATCGAGGAGGAGGATCCCGAGGAGGAGGAGGAGGATCCCGAGGAGGAAGAGGCATAGGTTTACGTTGCGTACCTGAACCCTACTGCTGGGTAGGTTGGCACGTAGTGTGTCTAGAGTCGTGCTCAATAAACTGTATTCGGGAACCATCCCTTGTCTGACACTATTTGTATTTGAGTATTTGTGTGGTGTGCTATGTATGACTTAACTATGGATTTTCTTTATGCATTTTATATTCAATAAGGGTATTTTTGGTATTTTAACGTTGGGTGTCAGACGGGAGCAGGGCACGTCCCGGGTGGTCCCAGGGGGATCGAGGCGGGTCCTGTCAACTTGGTATCAGAGCACTAGGTTGTGGTCAGCATGCTAGACTAGTGGTCAGTACTTAGTTTAAACGATGTCAGTATCTAATCTATGCCTCTTAACAGCGGGTTATGCCTCCAAGGAGAATTCCTCAAACACGAACTGACGAGGAAATCGCGAGAGAGATGGAATGTGCTAGCATTGAGCGGGCTCAAAGGTTGGGAGCCACACCGTTCAGCGGGGGATCAAACCCCGAGGATGCCCATGAGTGGATTGCGAAATGGGAAAGAATCTTCACCGTGATGCATTGCCCACCCGGCGAGCGGGTGGCATTGGCGGCCTTCTTACTGGAAGGCGGGGCTTATCAATGGTGGCATGGTCTTGAGATGTCCGGGTGGACCGTTCACACCACCACATGGGAGGTCTTTCGTGCCCGATTCTTAGATCAGTATTACCCGCGTTCATTTCGCATGGCACGAGAGGCAGAGTTCCTGCGGCTGGAACAGGGAGATATGTCCGTGGCAGATTACGAGCAGACCTTCGGGAAGCTTTCCCGTTTTGCCGCAGCTTTCGTGAGTACTGAGGAGGAAAAATGTCAAAGATTTGAGTTGGGACTCCGAGGGGAGTTGCGGGCAAGTGTGACGGCTACTAGTTACGCGACTCTGAGGGACATGGTCGACGCTGCAGTTCGTGTCGAGGCCAGTCTGGCGGCACACCAGGCGCGACAATCATCAGGCGAGGGACAGCGCCGGGATCGTCCACATCCTGGACCAACCGGCCCAAAGATCTCTAAGGGGGGAAATTACCGAGGAGCACCCTCATCTCTACGTGGTCGTGGCTGGTCAGGTCGACATGGGAACTCTCAGAGGGGTGGATCGAGATTCAGTTCTGGACAGCATCAGGCTTGGAGTGGTACATCAGGAGGGTCTTGGGATGGACCGAGGACAGTTAATTGCTTTGCTTATGGAGGAGCGGGCCACTATGCCCGAGATTGCCATTTGTTGTCAAGGAACAACGAGACTAAAGGTGTTAGTGTGACACAGAGTTCGGCTTCTCACCCTTCCAGAGGCCGAGGACAGAGTGCTGAGCGTGGCGCGCGTGGGCGCGGACAGACTGCGGGACCCCGAGCTCGTGTTTTTGCAGTGACTCAGCAGCAGGCGAGGTCAGCCCCTGGTGTGGTTACAGGTACTCTTCATATCTCAAATATTGTTGTACGGGTATTAATGGATGCTGGGGCTACTCATTCTTTTATTTCGAAAAGTTGTGCGGGTATGTTAGATCGTGAGGTGTCAGCCTTGGATAGTGAAATGGGTGTTGGTACACCGATGGGCGTTGTGTACATCGTGAATCAGGTGATCCGGAGATGCCCAGTAAGGGTGGAGGATGTAGATCTGCTAGCTGATCTAATCCTGATGGATATCCATGACTTTGATGTTATCTTGGGAATGGATTGGTTGACTGAGCACGGTTCGCTCATCGACTGTTGTAGTAGGCGGGTGATTCTGCGAAGTCCGGATTTGCCGGAGGTTACTTTTCAGGGAGAGCGCGACGGTTCGCTACCTGAAGTAATTTCTTCACTTGCCGCTACGAAGCTTCTACAGAAGGGATGCCAGGGTTATCTGGCGCATGTTGTGACGACGAATAGTGATACTTCGGGTGCCGATGATATACCTGTGGTGCGGGAATTTCCGGATGTGTTCCCGGAAGATTTGCCTGGTTTACCACCACATCGGGAGATTGAGTTCACGATTGAACTACTTCCTGGCACACGACCTATATCGCAGGCACCATATCGGATGGCACCAGCGGAGTTACGGGAACTGAAGATCAAATTGCAGGAGTTGGTGGACTTGGGATTCATCCGACCGAGTACATCACCGTGGGGAGCACCAGTATTATTTGTGAAGAAGAAGGAGGGGAGCCTCCGTTTGTGTGTGGATTATCGACAGCTCAACAAGGTCACGGTAAGGAACCAGTACCCCTTACCCAGGATTGATGATCTCTTTGATCAACTGCGGGGAGCACAGTACTTCTCGAAGATAGATTTACGATCTGGTTATCACCAGTTGAAGATTGCTGAAGGAGATGTCCCGAAGACAGCGTTTCGGACCAGATATGGGCATTATGAATTCCTTGTGATGCCTTTCGGCTTGACGAATGCTCCAGCAGCATTCATGGATCTAATGAATAGGGTCTTCCGATCTTATTTGGATAAGTTCGTGATCGTGTTCATTGACGACATCCTTGTGTACTCGAGGAGTGCTCAAGCTCATGAGGAACACTTACGTTCGGTGTTAGGGAAGCTGAGGCAGAACCAGTTATACGCCAAGCTGAGTAAGTGTCAGTTTTGGCTAACCAGCATTGGTTTTCTGGGACATGTAGTGTCAGCAGACGGGATTAGCGTGGATCCCCAGAAGACCGAAGCGGTGACAAATTGGGCTAGGCCGACAACCGTGACAGAGGTACGGAGTTTCGTTGGTTTGGCAGGATACTACCGGAGATTTGTTGAGGGCTTCTCTAGTATTGCTGCACCGTTGACTCGTTTAACCAGGAAGGGAGTAAAGTTTGTTTGGGATGAACGGTGTGAGCAGAGTTATCAAGAATTGAAACGTCGGTTAACTACCGCACCTGTTCTTGCTTTGCCGGATAACAGTGGAGAGTTCGAAGTCTACAGTGACGCATCGTTGCAAGGTTTGGGTTGCGTGCTGATGCAGAATGGCAGAGTTATCGCTTATGCATCGAGACAACTAAAGACACATGAGCTGAACTACCCTACGCATGATCTGGAGTTGGCGGCGGTGGTTCACGCTTTAAAGATCTGGCGACATTATCTGTACGGGGTGACTTGCAGGATCTTCACCGATCATCAGAGTTTGAAGCATTTGTTCACTCAGAAGGAGCTGAACGTAAGGCAGCGACGGTGGTTGGAACTGATCAAGGATTACGATTGTACGATTGAATATCATCCAGGGAAGGCGAACGTTGTGGCAGACGCACTCAGTAGGAAGTCAGCAGGATCAATTGCACACCTGAGGCTGGTGTACCTTCCTTTGCTAGTGGAACTCCGAAGAGCTGGAGTTATGCTGGGGATGGATGAGCAGGGAGCTTTGTTGGCCAGTTTTCATGTACGACCTGTGCTCGTCGATCGGATTATCGAGGCACAATTGGAGGATCCGACACTTTGTATCTACAGGATCGAGGTCGAAGCAGACGAGAGGCAGGACTTTACTATTCGACCAGATGGAGCTCTGGTGAAACTGGGCCGTTTGTGTGTTCCTGCAGTGGCAGAGTTACGGGAAGAAATTCTCGAGGAAGCCCACAGTTCGGCTTATGCCATGCATCCGGGAGGTACAAAGATGTACCGTACCCTCCGGGACCACTATTGGTGGGCAGGAATGAAGAAGGATATTGCAGTGTTTGTGAGCAGATGTTTGACCTGTCAGCAGGTCAAGGCCGAGCGGCAGAGACCGTATGGAGCAATGCAACCGCTTCCGATTCCCGAGTGGAAGTGGGATCACATTACCATGGATTTTGTCTTCAAGTTGCCAAGGACTCAGAGGGGATGCGATGGAGTTTGGGTGATTGTCGACCGATTGACCAAGTCAGCTCATTTCTTACCAGTACAGGAGACATTTAAGCCAAACCGACTGGCTCAGCTATTCGTGAAGGAGATCATTCGACTTCATGGTATGCCGGAGTCGATAGTGTCTGATCGAGATCCGCGTTTCACATCTAGGTTCTGGCGAAGTTTGCAGAACGCCTTGGGTACAAACTTACATTTCAGTACAGCGTTCCACCCACAGACCGATGGGCAGTCAGAGAGGACTATCCAGACACTGGAGGACATGATGAGGTCTTGTGTACTGCAGTTTCAGGATTCGTGGGATACCCATTTGCCTTTGATGGAGTTCGCATACAACAACAGTTATCAGGCAAGTATCGGGATGGCACCCTACGAGGCACTGTATGGCCGACAGTGCAGGACACCTATCTGTTGGATGGAGGTAGGAGAGCGAGCAGCTTTAGGACCGGATTTGATGGACATGACCCAGGAAACAGTTCGAATTATCAAGGAAAGATTGAAGGCAGCACAGGATCGCCAAAAGAGCTATGCGGATCGACGAATTCGAGACTTGGAATTCGAGGTTGGAGATTTTGTGTTCCTTAAGTTATCTCCATGGAAAGGAATTATCCGTTTTGGCCGACGCGGGAAGTTGAGTCCACGTTACTTTGGACCGTTCGAGATCATTGAGAGGATTGGACTAGTGGCATACCGGTTGGCATTACCTCCAGAACTTGCCAGAGTGCACGATGTTTTCCATGTGTCCATGTTACGGAAATACCTACGGGACGATTCACATGCCTTGCCGGAACAACCAGTAGAACTGATGACTGATCTGAGCTTTGAAGAGAAACCAGTACAGATTCTGGATCAGAAGAACAAGGTTCTGAGAAACAAGACGATTCGGTTGGTGAAAGTGCTATGGAGGAACCATGACGTCGAGGAAGCGACGTGGGAACCCGAAGACTTGATGAGGGAGCAGTACCCGTTTTTATTCGAGTAAATTTCGAGGACGAAATTTCTGTAAGGTGGGTAGATTGTAACGACCCGAACTTTCGTAATTATTATTTTATTGTAAATTGACCGTTTTGCCCCTGAGGGGGGAAAAGTTGACTTTTACCTCGGGAAGTATTTAGGACTTTGACACGTGACCGTGACGTAGTTTAGGACGTCACGAGTTCATAGGCAGGTGGCACGTTCGATTCCGACGTTCGAGGAAGAAGTTGTGACGTTCGGAAGTCGAGGGGCATTTTGGTAATTTGGCCATTTGGGGGCCAAATGTTGACTTTTGACCCGGGAAGTCCAACGGACGAGGGCCAATGACCGTTACGTAGGTCTCGTCGATACGAATCCGTAGACAGGCGGCACGCTGAAATCGGACTTACGACGAAAAAGTTATGGTCAAGAACGTAACCGAACTAACCGAGACTCGGAACTTAATTTATTAATAAAATATTATAATCTGTTTTACTTTAACCCACTCAATCTGGACCCTTGATGAGTGACACATGTCACTCATCTACCCCATCCACATCATCCCCAACATTCTGGATCTTGGTCTGCCATAGGATTAATTAATTAATTTCTTTTCCTTAAATCCTCACCCTTCACTCTTCACTCAGGATGAATCACAGCCATCCATTCTATTTCTCCTTCTGTTCTTAAGCCATCAGAGACTCATTTCCTCATTTTCATTCCTTCCTTCAAACCGTGCAACCTCCCACCCTTCAAACAATCACACCAGCAGCTAACCACCCAACCTTCTTCATCAGGCAGCACCAGACCGTGCACCACCACCACCAGACACCGGCCAACGCCACCACGGCCACCCTGCACGGCCGGAAAACCCACAAACCCGTGAGGACCCGTGCAGCCCAAAATCATCAGACCATCCAAACCACGACGTCTGGGCTCGAACCAACCTAGGGCTAGGACCATTGTGACCTCTGGACGGCGTAGGACTGGACTGGGCAGCCCACGGCGGCGACACGGCGGCGGTAAACCTGCAAACCCGTAATGGCCGATTTTCCTTCCCTGCCTCAAACCGTCCGTTTTTAACGTTGCATTTGCTTGGTTGTTTTTGAGACTTAAACTAGGGGACTAGACGAACGTTTTGGACCTGAGTTGGTGGCTGGAAACGTGACGGCTCGCCGGAGAAGACGGACCAAAACCGGCAGCCATTTCCCCGTCATTTTTCAGGTGATTCCTTGATCTTAAAATCCAGTTTTGATCACACAGAGCCATAGAACATGTTCAGACGAGTCCATAGGAACAAACCCCATCGATTTTGGTGGTCGGAATCACGATCTGTGATCGGGTCGAACCGTGGGTCTGCGGTGACCCGATTCGCAGACCCGACACTGTAGCTGATGACGTCATCATGCTGACGTCAGCAGTGACGTCATGATGACGTCATCATGTCAGAATATTGTCAGACCAGGGACCAATGGACTGTTGACACGTGTCCTCTGACACTGTCAGTGATGACGTCATGCTGACGTCAGCAGTGACGTCATGCTGACGTCAGCATCACTGTAGCACTGTTGACCAGAGGGTTGACCGGCGCGTGGGGGGCGCGTGTGAACAGTGTTTTGTGTGGGACCAGTGCCATTTTCAAGGTTTCGACGATACGGATCCAATGGCGGTGGTTTCGTGTCGATCGGAGATCGTTAAGTTGGTCAAATTAGGGTTTGATGCCTTGGGAAGCGTGTTCGGACGGCTTTCCCGGGCCGGTTTCAGTCTAGGGTTTCGTAGTTGTTTAGTAGGGACTTAAAGTGACCTTTACGTATGTTTTGGGCGTGACAGGAATTGTACTTTAAACCTTGGACGGGGCTTTACGCTCGGGAGTGCAGCGGGATTGTACTGTGAGTGGGCCTTTGATTTCACTAAACTTCGGCATGCATAACTGTTTTACTTTCTCCTATATCTATATGTGATTTGAGTAAAAGTATCTGTTCGGCTTGTGTATGATTTATGGCACGTATTACGATGTTTGGGCATGAGACCCGTCTGGTTGTTTATAAATGGTTTGGAGTCATATATATGTATAATGGAACTCGATATCATCTGTGGTACTGCACTGTATAGATCTACCCTAGGATTCTATCTCCTCCGGATGTAGGTACACCGGAGCGGTCACGGCGCATTGCCTGTGAGGAGTCATTCTACGGAGGGACCGGACCGTAGAGTGACTCAGGAGCAGGATTGCTACTATTGGACGTCTGGGACGTCAGGCATCTAGAATGCCATGCTCGGACTAGGTTCGGGATTTGGACTCGGGATTGAGACCCCGGGTGGCACGCGTAGCCTTGAGACTGTGACCTTATTGGGCGTCTGGGACGTCAGGCATCTGGGATGTCAGGGTTGGGATGTATAGTGCAGTGACTAAGATTATATTATGTTGCTATTATTCTGCTTATGACTATATGGTTTTGTGGTTTTGATACTATGCATGTCTTTTCGGAAAACGGAGGGGAAAAGCTATATGTTTTCGAAATGGTAAACTACTTTGTAAAACTTGAGTTTCGGCCCACTCACCTTTGTTGTTTTACTACCCCTCCAGGTAGTGCTATCGAGGAGGAGGATCCCGAGGAGGAGGAGGAGGATCCCGAGGAGGAAGAGGCATAGGTTTACGTTGCGTACCTGAACCCTACTGCTGGGTAGGTTGGCACGTAGTGTGTCTAGAGTCGTGCTCAATAAACTGTATTCGGGAACCATCCCTTGTCTGACACTATTTGTATTTGAGTATTTGTGTGGTGTGCTATGTATGACTTAACTATGGATTTTCTTTATGCATTTTATATTCAATAAGGGTATTTTTGGTATTTTAACGTTGGGTGTCAGACGGGAGCAGGGCACGTCCCGGGTGGTCCCAGGGGGATCGGGGCGGGTCCTGTCATAACCGATACGTACAACCCTGACTGCGAAGTGCAGTCCCAACACAAGCTGACATGACTAGACCGACTAACGAATCCAAATCCGAATAGTCGTCCAAGTCAAACCACCAGTCAACTCACATTTCCGAACCATACACATAAGGTAGGGTTCCACAATCAAGCCCTAGGGTCACTCTGAACCCAACTGCGAAAAATAGTAAAATCAACAATCTGACCGACTCCGCGGTCTTGACATCGTAATGACGTCAATCCAATCCTACCGTAAGTCCAACCAGAATTCCTCGAATCTGGCTGCCAACTACCATATGTTCAACCAGAGTTTCCCGAAATCGACTACTAACCGCCAACAGCAGTAAATCCATTTAACCCAACCCAAGTCCGACCATCGAGTGGTCGCAACTCTAAACCAGTCGTCGGAACCGATACTACGACATCGTGAAGACGATCCCAACTAACCGTCTCACGATCCAAAACTCTAACGTAACAGGGTTCCACACTGCCAACCCTGACAGAACCATGGCAACCCCGGCATCGAGTGCCGAACCAAGGCTTGCCAATCCTACTAACTATCGTACCGGTACCTCAACATCAGGTTGACCACGAACTGTAGCCCATTGAGATATCACATCCTCGACCAGCGTACATGCTCCAAGAGCTCCGCGGTTGCTCGAATAGAGACAACCCCGCTCTGATACCACGTTGACAGGACCCATCCCAATCCCCCCGGGATTAGTGCGGGATGACCCTGCTCCCGTCTGACACGAAGTGTCAGACAAGGGATATTTTTGTCCTTTGCCCTCCCGGGCTATCAGAGTACGCCAGGATCCGGAGGAGGCATGTGATATCTCGATCTCTGCTACAGTCCACATCCGATGTCAACCTGAAGGGCAGTCAAAACATTAAAAACTGTGAGTGGACAAAACAAAGAGTTTATAAAAACATTTAATAAAGAAGACATTTGTACCCTCCACTAAAAAGCATGCATGCATTCGAAAACCATTTATCTAAAACAACCATATGTGGGACTAAGCCCAAAGCAGATATAAACTAAGGTCGAAAGGACCACAATAAAAACGACCATACGGGCCACTGCCCAAATCCATAAAGGACTCGGCCCCAAACCATAAAGAAACCAAGTACACGAGCCACTGCTCAAATCCTGTACACACCTGTACACACCACATATCATATATCATATATACATCACATACATATATATAAGTCACACAACCAATCCTGTCACGGTATCCAAAGCTACGCGCGCGCTACCCGGGTCTCAATCCGAGTCATCTCAAAGTCAAGATCAATGTCCGTAGACCACTGACCCTACCCGAGGTAATAGTAATCATAGCCTTCCTGAGAGTAAGGAACCCAACTGGGGGGTGACTCCACTCAGTCGGTGCTCCGTGACTACTCCGGGGTCCACCCAGGCCAACGACCCTCCCCGGAGGAGATAGTAGAACATGTAAAGGAAGGTAGACGAACATATATATACATAACATAAACATTCATGACCGGTTCCCCTGAACCGTCATGAATCCATAATATCCATAATCAGGTAACATGCCGGTTCCCATAAACCGTCATGTACCGTAATAACATAACAAGGGTTCATGTCGGTTCCCATAAACCGTCATGAACCATGATACCATAACAAGGGCTCATGCCGGTTCCCATAAACCGTCATGAACCTGGGAATCCATTTAAGGCTCCCCGACCTGAAATCAAAACCGTAAAGTGACTGGGTCTCGTACCCGAACATAGGACACCAACTGGGCACCGTGCCCGGAATCTGAGGTCATATGCCCGAGACAAAACCAAATGGGTCTCATACCCGAGTTTATCATTTTGAAATCCAAATTCAGTTCATTTAAATCAATAAAGAAATACAGACCCGTATAAGCACCGTATAAGGCCGAAACCTCGAAATACGTGCTTATACGTAACCACATACAAATGCACCCATGGCATCATCAAACAAGTAATAAAACATATAATAAACATTTATGCATGCACCAATTTAGAAAACAAGGTCCACTCACAGACCGTCCGAGCTGCCGCCTCGATTTGCGTGCCATACGGCTCCCCGAGCCGATCACCGTCACCGGGACTTCCAAACCTGTCCAAATCGTAATAGAAGGTTACTAACTACTTAATTAACCTCCTACTAAAGCCCCGTAATTTTCCCGTATTTTTAACTATTTTTAATCCCGAACCTAAACCTTCCGATGCCCCGAAACATATCGAGACGGTGTCCGATCGACACGAAACCAGTCCCAAAATGTTCGTTACATCGAATAGATGATTTCACATGTTGGAACCTTCCTCAAATTCCTCCCCACGCGCCCACACGCGCCGCCTGAAGTGGCTGCGCGTGGGAGCCACGCGCCGCTACAGTGCATCCCCTTCCTTCGATCGAACCGGTCCGAACCGACCGGTCCGGTCCGACCCCTGCAACTGGACCGGCGTAACCGGTCCAGGCCTCCTTCTCCCTCATTTTCGGTCCGATTTCTTCCATTCCAATCCCTAAATTCCTATTTTCTCATTTCCAATCTAGCCTAATCAAGAAACCTAGGAAAAACTACCCGAAACCCCTTGGTTCGAAATGGACCTCACGGTCCCATTTTTCCGATCGGTCCCCCACGGCTTCTCAGCCGTTAACCCTCACCAAAACCGTCCTAAAACCTTCCTAGCATCCTAATAATCATTCCCTAATCATTTAAAACCAACCATAAAGCTCACCTCGAAAAATGAGGAAAAACGACTTACCGGGTACCCGATCGGGTTTTGGGCTCCCGCCACCGCCCACGGCGATTCCAGCCACCAGCTGCCGTCCTAGTCCTCCTCTCTCACTCTCCTGGTTCCTCAGATCATAAGGGATGAAGGTTTTGGGATTTTGGGTGAAATGGGATCGGGTAATGGATGGAGGAAAAATGGAAAATGGATGCACGGTTGAATGGGTTTGGTGCATGAGTGGGTGAGGTTGGCCAGTGGATGGGTGACAAGTGTCACTCATCCATTGGTTGCTGAAAAGTAACTGGACTCACTAAAGACAAACTGCACTTTTTGTCTCGTAAAACGTGCCGTCGTGAATAGTAACCGGGAACTTCCGTGAACCGTAACTTCGCCGTCGAACGTCCGAATTCGACGTGCCGCCTGTCTACGGATTCGTATCGTCCTTATCTACATAACGGTCTTCGGCCCTCGGCCATCGGACCTCCTGGTCAAAAAGTCAACTTTTGACCTACTATTCACCCAAATTACCAAAATGCCCCTAAACTTTCCGAACGTCATAACTTCCTCCTCGAACGTCGGAATTGAACGTGCCACCTGTCTATGAACTCGTGACGTCACGAACTACGTCACGGTCATCGGTCCAAGTCCATCCCGATTGAAAAGTCAACGTTTTGCCACCATTAGGGGCAAAACGGTCATTTCGCACCGTTCGTCCGATTTAGCCTAACTAATCACCGATTAACCTCACTAATCGTGATTAGTCACTAATCTAATCATGGAATTTGGGACGGGTCGTTACATCCATGGCATCACGGAAAGAACGAGGGTAATACTGATCCAAAAACCGCTCCCTGAATGTCTCCCAGGTCACTGTGTGGGCGTCCCAGCCAGACAACTCGAGGGTATACCACCACTTGTACTCCGCACCATCTAAAAAAAGGTAGCCAGTAACACTCGATCCTCCGGTGGGCATCACATCACTGCAAAAATCCGCTCAAGTCTCTTGATCCACCTCTGGACTTCCGCAGGATCTAACCCACAACTAAAAGTGGTAGCCCCGAACCGCTGGGCTCGCTCAATCGTAGCACTCTCCGCATCTCTCGCCCCGTCTTCAGGTCTTGTAGGGGGTTCACGTCTCGGAGGCATAGTCAACCGCACGCTGAAAGAGGCATAGAAGTTGTAACAACCCGTCCCGAGAGCCAGGATTAGTACAGTGATTAAGGTGGAATTAGGTAGATTAATCGGTGGTTAGGTGGTTCCGATAGGTCCGTGAGCCTAGAATGACGATTTTGCCCCTGGTTCGGGCAAAATGTTGACTTTTAGTTCGGGGAGTTAATTGATGTTGACCAGTGACCAGGACGTAGTTTAGGACATCACTAATCCGTAGGTAGGTGGTACGTTCGATTCCGACATCTGAGGAGGAAGTTATGATGTTCGGAAGGTTGAGGGCATTATCGTAATTTTGGTAAAATAAGGGGAATAGTTGACTTTTTGGACGATCGGGTTTTGGTACGTTGACCGAGGATGGTTAGGTAGATCTCGTTGTCCTGAGTTCGATGACAGGCGACACGTATTCATCGGACTTACGATGTGTGAGATACGGGACTAGAAAGGTAGTGGCAAAACCGTAAAATTGGGTTAAAAGGAGGGGCAGTTTAGTCTTTTAGTTGTCTGGGGATTTGTGCAAGAGAAGGCAGATGAAGGGCTGAGATGGGGCCATGTGTGAGAGGATGGAGAGGATTGGTGACATGTGGCAAATGTGTAGTGGATTCTGGGTGGTTCTCGTGTGTGCACAATCCAAATAATTGGGGTGCAACAGTGCAAGTGTGCGTGGTTATTCGCAGAGAAAAACGGAAACAGAGAGGGAGATCGGGGAACAATTAGATGGTGGCTGAGGTTGTTGGTGAGTTCTGGTGAGGGGATGAGTGACCAGAGAACGAAAGTGAGACAGTGAGAAGGTGAGACGGTGTTGTACGTGGGTAAGTTGGGAGCCACGGGAAAATCAGAGAAAACAGAGAAGAATTGAGAGCTTGTGGTGGTGTTGTGGCCGTGTACGGTGCCAGTGAACTCGAGAGGAGATTGAGACGACATTGTGGACTCCAGGGAACGCGGCGGTGAGCACGGCGGTGGACGGTTGCAGGTAATTTCTAATCTTCGTGTCTATGCTCTGTTTTTCCCGTCGAGTTCAAGTCGAAAGTCGTGAGTCTCGGGGTTGAATCGAAGCATATAGGGAGGTCTAGGGGACTCAGGGGAGTCCTAGGAGGTCACTGGTTGTGCTGCCGTGACTGGAGGTGCACGGTAGGGGTTAACACGACGGCGGGTACTCTGTGTGCTCTGTTTTGCCGTCGATGTTCGAACCTTAAGTCGTGAAGTTTGGGAGTGAATCGACGGTTAAGGTGAGTTGGGTGAGGTTTAGGATGGTCCTAGGAAGAGTTTAAGGTAGCCACCGTGAGAGGAGGTGACCTGGGTGGCCGGAGAGGAAAACTGGGCAGGCTTTGGTTTTTCTTTCGAGTTTCAGTCGACAAGTATGAGGCCGTGTCGAGGTGATTGGAGTTTGGGAATGGATAGGGTAGGTCTGGACGAAGCTGTGGGTGAAGAAAGGAGGTGAATTGGTGGCCGGACGGCGGAGAACAGTTCTCGCCGGTTCAGTCTGCGGCGGCCGGTTCAGCACAGTGGACTCGAGGTTGCGGGTGACACTGTAGCTGGCGCATGAGGGCCACGCGCAGCCGCTTTGGGCGGCGAGTGGGGGCGCGTGCGGAAGTTTCCGGTGAAGGTGCCAACATGGTTTTTAGTCTAGGTGTTATGACAAGTCTAATGGAAGTGGTTTCGAGTTATTCGGACGTCATTTGAGTATAGTTTCGCGAGGGTGAAAGCTTAGGGTCCCGGTTTATTACGTTTAGGATTCGGGGATGTTTGAGGGAATTTAGGTGAACCTTCGTAAGTGGGTTAGTGACATAATTTGGTGATTATTGACAGGATCGGGATTTCCCGAGGAAGCTGAGGAACGTGCTGGACGTTCGAGACGCGATTGAGGGCTCGGTACTATAAGCGGACCCTTTCCTTAAACTCGAGCATGCATAACTGTTTTCTATACCTATTTATTGGTGTTATATGTGATTTCATGATTATTGAGAATGCTATGTTCTTTTTACGTATTTGCACGGTTTTCGAGAAAAGACGGTTGTCAGCACGTTTTTCGAGAAAATGGTGATTTTGGAATATAATGTTATAGTTTCGGGATTTCAAATGATAAATGGGTTTTAATGATTATAAAGGGCTTTGGGAACGTGATTTGATGATTTAGGTTTTCGGTTTTAAAATCGGATTTTGGGAAGTGGAATTCTGGATTTGGGTTCGGAATGACGGTTCTGAACGCCGGAAGGGCTTCGGACCAGTGGTTTCGGATTCGGGTTTGGATATGGATTTGGAAAAGTTTTTCAAATGGTTTTGGATTGGATTTGCTGGATCTGGTTATTGGGTTTAAAGACCCGAATTATGATTGACGGGGGACGGGCTCGGATTGGGTTTAAAGACCCGGATTGAGTTTAAAGACTCGGGAGTTTAAAGACTCTGATATATTGATATTTTCCCCCGTAGGCCTATTGAGTTTAAAGACTCGGGAGTTTAAAGACTCGGATAGGTCCAGCATGTTTGATCGGAAAATGATGATTTGATGATCATGGTTTCTGATACGGTTTTATGATTCATATGCTGTGATTTCTATAACTGTTTTATAGTGTTTTTGTTTCTTATGATGTTTTCTGATAATTGAATCCTAACTATTTTGATAACTGGGTTATGCATGTGTTTTCAAAACGGAGGGTTAAACTGAGTTTTATTAAAAATGTTTCAGAAACTTTCTTTTATTATGGTCCACTCACATCTTCTGTTTTAACTTGCCCTCCAGGTCGTGGAGCTAGCGCGGGGTCTTGACGTCTACCAGCGTCTGAGGAATAGAAATTACGAGAGGGATCCCGGAGTGTTTAAATTTTCTTCCGCATGCGTGTAATTATTACCGGTGTTTAGTTTCTTTATGTTTGGTACTATGCTCTGGAAAACTGTGACTTTGGGATGTGTAAAAGTTTCTCCTGCGTCTGACAGTGGTATTTTGGTGAATTCCATGCTTTTCTTTTGGCTTTAGCGTTGGGGTGTCAGACGGGAGCAGGATTTACCTCGGGTTTCGGGGTGAAACCGGGGTGGGTCCTGACGATTGGTATCAGAGCATAGGTTTGTTTAGTTTGTCGAGTTTATGGGGTCTGTCGGTCTGTGAAGTTGTGTTTCGGTTGTTTAACTGTTTCTATGCCTCTTTCAGCGTGCGATTGACGATGCCTCCGAGACGTAGACCCTCTCCACCACCTGAAGACGAAGTAGCGAGAGAGACAGAGAGTGCGACGATTGAGCGAGCCCAGCGGCTCGGGGCTACAACTTTTAGTGGTGGGGCTGATCCTGAGGAAGCCCAGAGGTGGATCACGAGACTTGAGCGGATCTTTGCGGTGATGCATTGCCCACCGGAGGAGCGGGTGTTACTGGCTACATTTTTACTGGACGGTGCGGCGTACGAGTGGTGGTATACCCTCGAGTTGTCTGGTTAGGATTCCCGTACGGTAACTTGGGAGACGTTCAGGGAACGGTTCCTGGAGCAGTATTATCCTCGTTCCTTCCGGGATGCCAAGGAGGCGGAGTTTCTGCAGCTCCAGCAGAGGAATATGAGTGTGGCTGAGTACGAACAGAAATTCCAGATGTTATCTCGGTTTGCTCCTGCGTTTGTGGCCACTGAAGCCGAGAAGTGCCGTAGATTTGAATGGGGCCTGCGAGGCGAGATTCGAGCCATAGTGATGGCTGGATCGTTTGCTACTCTCCGAGACTTGTCAGATGCTGCAGTGCGGGTTGAGGCCAGTTTGCCGGTGCGACGCCGGAAGCCATCTTTTTCTGGAGCTTTGAGTCAAAGGACACCGAAGAGAGGAAACTTCAGTGGAGCGTCGTCGGCAGGCGATGATCATTTCGGTAGACCTGGTAGTTTCCAGAGTTCACGATTTCGTGGTTACCGAGCACAGCCGACTCCGCAAGCGAGTGCGACGTCTGTAGCGTCTACAGGGAGACCGAGTGGTGGACCAGGATGGGATGTGTGTTTCTACTGTGGGGAGCGAGGCCACTTTCAACGTGAGTGTCCACGGTTGCCACAGGAAGGTGGTGTATGTCGAGGAGCAGCGGAGCCTGGACAGAGTACAGCGTCAGGGACAGCGTGCACTTGAGGAGGTGGTGGTGCCACTAGTAGTTCGAGGTGACGTGGTAGAGCGTCGGGATCTCAGGCCCGAGTGTTTTCGATGACTCAGCAGGAGGTTCAGTCGGCACCAGATGCGGGGACAGGTACTTTCATTATTCTTGGTTGTGTTGTACTCAGTTTTATTCTGGGATCGTGTTAGGATTTTCTTGAGGTGACCCAGAGTCTTACGGTGAGTTCCGTGAAAGAATGACTGAAGGAATAGGAAATGAGTGACTATAACTGATAGATATGAGGTTATTGAGGAAGAGAACCCACAAGCTAGAGTTTGCCTTTAGGACTTTGTAGACTTATTCCGACCAAGTGGTCAAAGTAACAGCCGAGGGAGTGAGCCAGTAGATGGTGGTACGTAAGGATGTACTCTTTGAACTCTGTTGAGGTATTTTACAATATCTTTGTTGCTTTACGTCCCTAGAGTTTTCCCTGGCGTACTTGTAGTTGAAGTTGGTGTGAAATACCCAAGGTGGAGATGATAGACAGGAAATTCCGGAGAAGAAGTTGTTGACCTAGTATTGATTACCGGGTAGGAGACTCCTAGTGTCGGGAACTAGTTACGGAATTTCGGGGACGAAATTCTTTTTAGGGGGGTAGATTGTAACAACCCGCCCCGAGAGCCGGGATTAGTACAGTGATTAAGGTGGAATTAGTGAGGTTAATCGGTGGTTAGGTGGTTCCGATAGGTCCGTGAGCCTAGAATGACGATTTTGCCCCTGCTTCGGGCAAAATGTTAACTTTTAGTTCGGGGAGTTAATTGATGTTGACCAGTGACCAGGACGTAGTTTAGGACATCACTAATCTGTAGGTAGGTGGTACGTTCGATTCCGACATCCGAGGAGGAAGTTATGATGTTCGGAAGGTTGAGGGCATTATCTTAATTTTGGTAAAATAAGGGGAATAGTTGACTTTTTGGACGATCGGGTTTTGGTACGTTGACCGAGGATGGTTAGGTAGATCTCGTTGTACTGAGTTCGATGACAGGCGGCACGTATTCATCGGACTTACGATGTGTGAGATACGGGTCTAGAAATGTAGTGGCAAAATCGTAAAATTGGGTTAAAAGGAGGGGCAGTTTAGTCTTTTAGTTGTCTGGGGATTTGTGCAAGAGAAGGCAGATGAAGGGCTGAGATTGGGTCATGTGTGAGAGGATGGAGAGGATTGGTGACATGTGGCAAATGTGTAGTGGATTCTGGGTGGTTCTCGTGTGTGCACGGTCCAAATAATTGGGGTGCAACCGTGCAAGTGTGCGTGGTTGTTCGTAGAGAAAAATGGAAACAGAGAGGGAGATCGGGGAACAATTAGATGGTGGCTGAGGTTTTTGGTGAGTTCTGGTGAGGGGATGAGTGACCAGAGAGTGAGAGTGAGACAGTGAGAAGGTGAGACGGTGTGGTGGTTGTACGTGGGTAAGTTGGGAGCCACGGGAAAATCAGAGAAAACAGAGAAGAATTGAGAGCTTGTGGTGGTGTTGTGGCCGTGTACGGTGCCAGTGAACTCGAGAGGAGATTGAGACGACACTGTGGACTCCAGGGAACGCGGCGGTGAGCACGGCGGTGAACGGTTGCAGGTAATTTCTAATCTCCGTGTCTATGCTCTGTTTTTCCCGTCGAGTTCAAGTCGAAAGTCGTGAGTCTCGAGGTTGAATCGAAGCATATAGGGAGGTCTAGGGGACTCAGGGGAGTCCTAGGAGGTCACTGGTTGTGCTGCCGTGACGGGAGGTGCACGGTAGGGGTTAACACGATGGCTGGTACTCTGTGTGCTCTGTTTTGCCGTCGATGTTCGAACCTTAAGTCGTGAAGTTTGGGAGTGAATCGACGGTTAAGGTGAGTTGGGTGAGGTTTAGGATGGTCCTAGGAAGAGTTTAAGGTAGCCACCGTGAGGGGAGGTGACCTGGGTGGCCGGAGAGGAAAACAGGGCAGGCTTTGGTTTTTCTTTCGAGTTTCAGTCGACAAGTATGCGGCCGTGTCGAGGTGATTGGAGTTTGGGAATGGATAGGGTAGGTCTGGACGAAGCTGTGGGTGAAGAAAGGAGGTGAATTGGTGGCCGGACGGCGGAGAACAGTTCTCGCCGGTTCAGTCTGCGGCGGCCGGTTCAGCACAGTGGACTCGAGGTTGCGGGTGACACTGTAGCTAGCGCGTGAGGGCCACGCGCAGCCACTTTGGGCGGCGCGTGAGGGCCACGCGCAGCCACTTTGGGCGGCGCGTGGGGGCGCGTGCGGATGTTTCCGGTGAAGGTGTCAACATGGTTTTTAGTCTAGGTGTTATGACGAGTCTAATGGAAGTGGTTTCTAGTTATTCGGACGTCATTTGAGTATAGTTTCGCGAGGGTGAAAGCTTAGGGTCCCGGTTTATTACGTTTAGGATTCGGGGGTGTTTGAGGGAATTTAGGTGAACCTTCGTAAGTGGGTTAGTGACATAATTTGGTGATTATTGACAGGATCGGGATTTCCCGAGGAAGCTGAGGAACGTGCTGGACGTTCGGGACGTGATTGAGAGCTCGGTACTGTGAGTGAACCCTTTCCTTAAACTCGAGCATGCATAACTGTTTTCTATACCTATTTATTGGTGTTATATGTGATTTCATGATTATTGAGAATGCTATGTTCTTTTTACGTATTTGCACGGTTTTCGAGAAAAGACGGTTGTCAGCACGTTTTACGAGAAAAATGTGATTTTGGAATATAATGTTATAGTTTTGGGATTTCAAATGATAAATGGTTTTTAATGATTATAAAGGGATTTTGGAACGTGATTTGATGATTTAGGTTTTCGGTTTTAAAATCGGATTTTGGGAAGTGGAATTCTGGATTTGGGTTCGGAATGAAGGTTTTGAACGCCGGAAGGGCTTCGGACCAGTGGTTTCGGATTCGGGTTTGGATATGGATTTGGAAAAGTTTTTCAAATGGTTTTGGATTGGATTTTCTGGATCTGGTTATTGGTTTTAAAGACCCGGATTATGATTGACGGGGGACGGGCTGGGATTGGGTTTAAAGACCCAGATTGAGTTTAAAGACTCGGGAGTTTAAAAACTCGGATATATTGATATTTTCCCCCGTAGGCCTATTGAGTTTAAAGACTCGGGAGTTTAAAGACTCGGATATGATTGAGGCCTGGATTGAGTTTAAAGACTCGAGAGTTTAAAGACTCGAATAGGTCCAGCAGGTTTGATCGGAAAATGATGATTTGATGTTCATGGTTTCTGATATGGTTTTATGATTCATATGCTGTGATTTCTATAACAGTTTTATAGTGTTTCTGTTTCTTATGATGTTTTCTGATAATTGAATCCTAACTGTTTTGATAACTGGGTTATGCATGTGTTTTCAAAACGGAGGGATAAACTGAGTTTTATTAAAAATGTTTTAGAAACTTTCTTTTATTATGGTCCACTCACATCTTCTGTTTTAGCTTGCCCTCTAGGTCGTGGAGCTAGCGCGGGGTCTTGACGTCGGGGCAGCGTCTGAGGAATAGAAATTACGAGAGGGATCCCGGAGTGTTTAAATTTTCTTTCGCGTGCATGTAATTATTACCGGTGTTTGGTTTCTTTATGTTTGGTACTATGCTCTGGAAAATTGGGACTTTGGGATGTGTAAAAGTTTCTCCTGTGTCTGATAGTGGTATTTTGGTGAATTCCATGCTTTTCTTTTGGCTTTAGCGTTGGGGTGTCAAACGGGAGCAGGATTTACCTCAGGTTTCGGGGTGAAACCGGGGTGGGTCCTGACAGAAGCAGTCAAACAACCTAAACACAACCTCGCAACCGACTCAAACCCACAAACCTATTCTCTGATACCAATTGACAGGACCCACCCCGGTTCCACCCCGAAAACCGAGGTAAATCCTGCTCCCGTCTGACAACCCAAAACGAAAGACCGAAATGACCTCAAAAAAACCACAAATTACACTGTCAGACGAAGGAGAATTTAAAACATCCAAAGTCAACCGTTATACAGAGCATAGTACCAAAAACAAAGTAAAACAAAACCGATACACAGAGTACACGCACAACGAAAAACAGAAACCACTCCGGGCAAACTCTCGAGTACTCTATGCCTCCGACGCTGCCTCAACGTCAACCGCCGTGCTAGCTCCACAACCTGGAGGGCAATTAAAAACAGAAAGTGAGAGTAGACCAAAAAGAATGAAAGTTTCGAAAATCATTTCATAAACAAACCGGGATTTTAGCCCTCCGTTTTGAAAACATGCATGCATAACCCATTAGGTAAACACAGCTATAAATCACATAGTAATCATCATAAAAACATTTATAATTCACAAAGTAGGTATCATGAAAACCGTACGATAAAACATAAATCCAAGTTATCATTATCTGATCAAAATTGCTGGACCTATCCGAGTCTTTACACTCCCGAGTCTTTAAACTCAATCCAGGCCTCAATATAATTCGAGTCTTTAAACTCAATCCGGGTCTTTAAACCCAATCCGAGCCCGTCCCCCGTCAATCATATTATCCGAGTCTTTAAACCCAATAATCAGATCCAGCAAATCCAATCCAAAACCATTTGAAAACCAATTCTAAATCCGTATTCAAATCCGAATCCGAAACCACTGGTCTGATGCCCTTCCGGCATCCAGAACCGTCATTCCGAACCCAAATCCGGAATTTCACTTTTCAACTTTAAAACCAAGTTCTGTTTTCCAAAATCCGATTCTAAAACCGAAAACCCCTGATCGTTCATATTCCAAAATCCATTTATAAGCATTGAAAAACCTTTATTGCTTGAAATCCCAAAATCATGGCATCGAAATCAGAAATCAAAGCTACCTCGTAAAACGTGCTGAAAATCGTAACTTTCTCGTAAAACGTGCAATTATATAAAACAGTTATAACACAGTCGATAATCATGAAATCACATGTAAAACCATAAAACAATTATAGAAAAATAGTTATGCATGCACAATGATAGAGAAGGGGTCCACTCACAGATACCGGGCACGTCACTCGCGTCCCGTACGTTCCTTGTCCACCTCGGAGATTCCCGAACCTGTCACAAGGCACCAAAATACGTCACTAACACGTCCACCAAGGTTCTCCTAATTCCCCATGAACTTTCCCGGGTTCTAAACGTAACAAACCGAGACCCTAAACCTTTGATCCCGCAGAACTAACTCGAATCGACGTCTGATTAACCTGAAACCTATCTCAAAAGATTCGTTATAACATCTTGACCAAAAACCTAGTTGGAAGTTTCCCCAGAAAAAGATCCACGCACCCCCACGCGCCGCGCAAAGTGGTTGCGCGTGGGCCTCACGCGCCTGTACGCAGAACACTGTTCATCGTCGTCTTCGATGGGTCGACCGGTCTGAACCGGCGTTCCCGGTTCTCTGCCTTCCTGCAACCATTTTCCTTCCTTTTTCCACCAAACTCTTCGTCCTCATCCTAGCATCTAATTCCACTACTAACAACACAACATCATGGCCTTAATACTCACCTCCCAAGTTCGAACCAGAAACCCAAAAAAACCCTGTTTCTGTTCCCGGCCACCAGCTCCTCCTCCCAACCTCGAATTGTTTCCCTAAGCTCAAAGAAAACTCACTGAACCCCTTAAAACCCCTAAAACAGTTCGACTCAACCTCAAAACCCAAGACATTAAGTTTGAACCCAAACGGAAAAACAGAGCAAACAGGGGAAAGAAGAGCAATTACCTGCTGTCTGTGCTCCACCGCGAGCTCCGCCGTGTCCACTGGGTCCCTAAGGCTCCACTACGGTCCTTGACCACCACCAGCAGCCTCGATTGATCGTTTACACTGCACCACCATCAAGACTCCCTCTCTGTTTTTCTGGTTTTCCCCACCACTCACACACTCAGTCACTCCCAAGTCCTCTCAAACACGATCACACACTTCCTAACTCTCACTCAAACACAATAGAATCCCTCAACACTCGTACAAACACTCAATTGGATCGATTTCACCTCACTATCTTCAGTCTCTGTTTTTCTTTCTTCGCACAAACACGACTCACACACAGCCCGTTTAATTGCACCGTGCAACTGCCTAGAACCCACTAGGCACTCCCCACGTGTCCAACATCCCCTGGCCCAAACTCAAAATATCTCAATCACTCTTGTACACTTGGCCTTATCAGATTGGCTCAATTCCCAATGTGCCAAAAAGACCAAAATACCCCTAATGTCCAAATTACAATTTTTCCCTTAACCGTTCTAGACCCGTATCTCACTCGTCCGATGTCCGATGAAAGCATGCCGCCTGTCGTTGAACCCAAAATGACGAGAGCTACCTAACGGTCCTCGGTCTACGTGAAAACGACAAGTCTAGTAAAAAGTCAACTTTTGCCCCTTCGTTTACTCAAATTACGAAAGTGTCATCGACCTTCAGAAAAATATTAACTTCCTCCTCGGATGTCGGAATCGGGCGTGCCAACAGTCTACGGGCTCGTAACGTCCCAAACTATGTCACGGTCATCGGTCAATGTCCAATTGACCGCCCGAACTCAAAGTCAACTTGTTGCCCGTTCTAGGGGCAAAATCGTCATTCTACGCCCGAAGTCCAAAAGTAGCCAACTAACCACCAATTAAGTGTACTAATCTGTCACTAATTACTTCACTAATCCCGCCTTCTGGGACGGGTCGTTACATGATGTGATTTGGGCTGAGTCCCTATTCATTTGGCCTACGGGTTTTAAATTGTGATTTCGGGTCAAGGACCCAAATGGATTTCTGGGTCATGACGGTTTATGGGGCCGGGCATGAACCCTTAAAAGGTTTTGATATGTTTGACAAATTAATTTTATGAATATTTGATAAATGGTTTTGAATGCATGTGTATGTATTTATGAAGGGCATAAATATCTTTAAGCGAAAATGTTTTTAATGAAATTATTATTTTGTCCACTCACGACTTTTAATGTTTTAATGCCCTTCAGGTTGATCGTGGATGCGGGCTGTAGCAGAGACGAGACATCACTCCCCTCCTCCTACGATCCTGACGCACTCTGATAGCCCCGACGAGGGCTAAAGATGGAATTTTTCCTGCTCTGACACGTGGTGTCAGACGGGATCAGGTGGGTCCCATGTTAATCCCGGGGGATTTGGGACCGGTCCTGACATACAGTTTCAGAATTAGCTGAATCATTTAAAGGTGCACCGACACTTGTTTGATTCACACTAGTATTATCCATTATAAATATTGACATACGTTTGGCACTTAGAATGCCAAGGACCGGTTTACGGTCAGGTATTGAAGGAGATAGGAAATTGTGGCTTGGTTTTGTGGAACGGTGGTCTTGTGGAGATAGCTGATTGTCGTGGGTACTTGGTGTAGTGGTAGTGGTTGAGAATCAGGGAGCGTTTAGGGAACGTTCATTATCCTGATGTGGATTGTCAGAATGGTGGTACCCATGGTTGTGGGGTGCGAGTAGTGATGCGGGATCACCGCTCGGTATGAGCGGAGATCTAGGGCTACCCACTTTGTACACGGCGTGCTAGTGTGGATGTTTGTATGTTGGTGCTGGTACTAGCGCTGGTGCTAGTGTCAGTGAGTGAGATTGTGTTGAGCCACGAGTTGGGGTGTGACTCTTTCAGGATGAGCGTGCGCTGGTATTTGGGATTCAGTAATGGTTGAGTCATGGACTGGATGGAATCCAGCGGAGATGGGGATGTGTTGGGATAAGTCCCAACAGTGAAGAGGTGACGAGAGTTGAGTAATCCCCAATCGGGATCGGTGTGTGTGCGTAAATAGTCAGTAATGGACGTGAGGTCTGAGTATTGGACTGATTGCGGACACGTGGTTATCCAAGTGAGTTACGGATGTAGGGAGTCCGGTGGTTGGACTTGACATCTCATGGGGAGTGTGTCTATTCCCAACATGGGTGGAATCTTAGTTTCAAGGAGAGTTGTGACTGTGGGACGTGAGGAGTGCTCGTTTCCGCATTGGTATTAGATATTCGGAAGTCATCGGGGTTGAATTCTTACTCTCTGCCCTGGCAGATGTTGGTCGCGAATACCAGTACGATGAGCGTGTATTGGGTGGTGGACCCATGTGTGTTTTGGGGTCATCAGGTCGCATTGCGTTTCTCGAGGTTGGGGTAAACGGGATTCCCATTTTCTGCTTAGTGGCAAGCGATGTTGGATTTTTGGTACGGTGGGTGCAGTGAGTTGTGCTTGTACTCACATAGGATGGATGTTGATGACATCGTATTGGATCATCCTTGGCCTCTCCTGGGTGGAGTGGCAGAGATCGATATGAGGTAATTGAGGGGATCCACAGAGTGGATGTGTTACGTTGTTGAATGAATTATTAGATGAGAATAGTTGGATTGAGTTTCTTTTCGAAGTTAAACCGCACTCGAGCGAGTTGGAATGTTTATTTTCAACTCGAGGTTGCGACTCGTGAAGGATGGGATTGGCTTCCTTTCGAAGTCAATCGGTTGTGACGTGGATAGAGGTAGATGTTGTGTTGCTGGTCGGGTGACCGTGGGACCCAGATTGGATGATGAGTTGGGATGAGCAATTGGTCTAGTCTGGGATTGGACAAGAGAACCCCAGTAACGAATTCTGTTGACTGTGGGCCAGGTAGTGGACTTATTGGAAAATGGACGTACGTATCATGTACGGTGTACGAGGATCGGTATTGGACAGACCGTGTGGCGCTTGGTGACGGCACATGAGTGGTACCAGTGGTGTATGGTTGTACGTGTTGGTGGTCGGCTTAGTTCCGACACCATTGGATTTGGTGGTGAGTGTGAATTGGACAATGAGTGCTATGCACGGGACAGAGTTATTTTGTTAGGTTCAGTAATTTTATGAGCAGGCACTCTTAGCCATGGATGGCTAGTGAAACCCTAGTGTGGGGATGTGTGGTCACTGATTGGTTAGTATTCAATGTGTGTCAGTTACATGATGACGGTATATGGACACTCAGGATGAGTGAGTTGGTGATTGCGTAACTACGAGCGGCCTTACGTGATGGTATTACGCCGAGATATTTCTAGCGTCATGATCCGCTGGGGGAGTTGACAGTACTGGACTCTGAGATTGATACATGTCGCAGGTTCGGGTTTGCCCGGCGAGATGAGCTTTTGTTGTTGATCGTACACTTCATTGGGCGAGTTGTAGTACAAGGTGTTGACACCGATTGGCTGTTGATTGGAGCTTTACTAGGGTGGTAAAGCTTAGTGGTGACGGTTAGCCTGGCAGCGTCAGCGTGGACTGACGAGTTGGATTTGGTGACTCCCAGTGGGGGGGGGGGGGGAGGGGGGGGGGGAGCGGACGTCAGATATATAGATGATTGAAAGAAACTGACAAGCTGAAGAAGTCAGCTAAATGGTGAAATTGACAAGCGATATTAACAAGGATCAGGTGATCAATTTCACTGGCGGTGGTCGAGTGTGGTTAGCACAACGTGAGACTGTGATGGTGTACGAGTGTACACGTGTTGCGAGGTCGAATTGTCTTCCACGAGGTGGATGTGGAATAAGGATAATTGGAAATTTCGGGAACGGTTGAGATTAGATCGGTTGGAATTTTGAGGTCGAAATTCTTTAAGGGAGAAGATTTTAACGACCCATCCCGGAATTCGATATTAGATTAGTAATCTATTATGATTAACGGGTTTAATCGGTGATTAGTCGGGCGGAATCGGACGAACGATGCAAAATGACCTTTTTGCCCCTCGTTGTGGGTAAAACGTTGAATTTTAATTCGGGCGGTCAAATGGACTTTGACCAACGACTGTGACGTAGTTTGGGACGTCACGAGATCATAGACAGGTGGCACGTTCGATTCCGACGTTCGTGGTGAAAGTTATGACGTTCGGAAGTCCAAGGGTATTTCCGTCATTTGGACGAAAAGGGGGAAATGTTGACTTTTTGATCGGAAGGCCCGATGGCCGAGGGCTAAGGACCGTTAGGATGGTCTCGATGCCCTGAGTTCGTAGACAGGCGGAACGTATCAATCGGAGTCCGGATGACCGCGTTACGGGCCTGAATGCGTGAGGGGCATTTAGGTAATTTTCTGCCCAGGGGCAGAATGGTAATTTCACAGGGGTTGTTTGTATGTTACTGTTCAAACAACCGTGAAAACAGAGCCTGCACGCCATGCTTGGTGGTGCTCTGATCAGGCTATTGTTTAAACTGCTTAGTGGACTGAACATGGAATTGTTTAAGTGTTTTAAGGTATTGGACAACATTGTGGCATGGGCTGAAACAAACCAGTGCACGGGCATTCATATTTCTATGGCTTTGGGTTCTGTTTGCGGGAAACAATTTCCCAGTGGAATCAGAATGATTCCCACCAGTTGCTGCCCATGTTGATCGATTAACCGAGTAGGGGAGATGAGTGAGGATTCATTTCGACCCAGAGTGAGGCCTGAGAGTTGAGAGAAACTGACGGGGAAGAAAATCGAAAAATGGGGGGAAAATTCTAAAATTAATTTGCGAGCTGAGTTGAGACAAACAGAGGTTAAGGATAGCCTTCTGGGAGCTTGTTGAACTCAACCATACAAGGATTGAAGGGAATCAACACCGGATTGGCCAAGAACGGAGGTTCCAATTTTGGAGAAATTTCAGGTTTGTGGACGATCACCTACGGGTAAGTGTTCCTGAAATTGGATGTGGTTTAGTGTTCATTTAGGTCATACGAAGCTCATGTTTAAGTCAATTTGAAAACTGGGCTGATAAGAGTGAGTTTCAGAGATGGACCCGTTTGTTTGATCACGGGTGGATTGATTGATTTAGAGCTTGTTGAGGGTAATTAATGAATGAGAACCTAAATTAAAATGTAAAGGAATGATTTAGGTGGAATCAGGGAAGGAATAGAGTGAGAATTGATAGCTATCTAACCGGGTTATCACGCGGGTTGCAGGACCCGTTTGTAGAGGAATCGGGCTAGGACGATGATGAACAGTGCTGTCACTGTAGCAGGCGCGTGGCTGTCACGCGCAGCCACTCACGGCGCGCGTGACAGCACGTGGGTCCGATTTTCGAGGTAAGTCCAACTTGAGTTTTGTCCTACACATTGTAACGAATATTTTAGCGTTGGTTCCGAAATTATCGGACACCATTTTGATGTTGTGTCGAGGGTCCGACGGTCTAGGTTACGTTTTTAATTACCGATTAATTCCTGGAAAATTATGGGGAATTAGTATGTTGTTATTTGGGACCTTAGTGACCCTGGAATGTGATTTCGGACAGGATTCGGGTTTTCTGGAAAATGACGAAAAGTACGGGAATGCGTGCGGCACGGAACCGAGCTTTAAGAACGGTGTGTGAGTGGACGTTGCTTTCAAAATTTAATGCATGCATAAATATTTCTATGATTTCTATGATTACGACTATGAACTGTGATTGATTTCGATTTTTGTATTTTTTTCGTATTTTTTAATATGTTATGCGAGATTTCACGTATTTCGAGACTGGTTTCTCGTATGTTTTGGATGATGGGTTAACGACTGAATTTACAAGAAATGTGCGTATGATGTTTTAAGAATGTTGTTTATGATTGTGAGTGTGATTTACGGTGTTGACACGGTTTTCGAGATTTCTGCGGTTTTGCACGTTTTACGACATTTTGGGTTTATTGTGATTTGATCACTGTTTGATGTTTGAATTTGGAATTTGAAATGAGATTTGTAGGTTTGAGGATTTTAAAATGGATTTTGAAAAAAGACGATTTCGGGCTTGATGCTCGGGGCATAAAAGTAACTTTGATTAATGAGATTTCGGTTTTAAAAAATTGAAAGTGGATTCTTGGTTTGGGTTCGGGATGATGCTTCTGGATGCCCGCTTACGGAATCATTATTGCGAATTCGGATTCGGGAATGAAAGAGGATTTAATAAAGTGATTTGGTATATTTTTGCATGCCCTGTTTCTAATGATGATTTGAATATGTTTTGTGAAGTATGATTTGGGGAATTGAATGTGGAAATTCGGACCATGAGTCCTGTTGTGAAAAATGTAATTTTGGGATGGATCCCACGTTGTTGTGTTTGACAAATGTTTTGGGTTTAAAGACCCGTTGAAAACTGTTTTGGGTTTAAAGACTCGGGTGCTATTGCTGGAGCATGTTTTGAGTTTAAAGACTGGTTAATTGATGACGGGGGAGGGCCCTTAATGAGTTTAAAGACTCTTGAGTTTAAAGACTCAGATATTGTGATACCCCCGAGGACTATGTTGAGTTTAAAGACTCGTGAGTTTAAAAACTCGTTGATATCCCGGGAAGGCCTGATTATTGCGCATGGTTTTGAGTTTAAAGACTCGGGCGCACTTGATATCCAGCAAAATGTTTGACTTGTGATTATTGTTGTTTCTGATGTTTCGGATGTGTGGGGCTGTGGCCCGGTTTTATGGTTGATGGTTTTGGATTATGTTGTGTACTTGGTTTTGATTCATGGTTTTGGGCTGAAGCCCTGGGTTTATGATTGCATGCTAAGACCTGATGGTTGAGAAAGGAAAAATGATTTTGAGTTTCATACGAGTTTTCCTTATGTTGGAATTTGATACACTGGTTTTCTTATGCTGAAAATGTTAACCGACTGCGAAATGATTTTTGTGTGCATGCATTGGTTTTTACGTGGAGGGTAAAAACGTCTTTCCGTAACTGTTTTATAAGCTGATTTATTTTGGCCACTCACACCTTTTGTTTTTTTTTAATTGACCCTCCAGGTTGTGGCACATTGTTCGAGGCTGATCGTGAGGCGGAGGCATAAGTAAGTATGTGTGGCTATCCCTGGTCTGGCACATACTGAGGGTAACTTGGGGATCTCAGTCATCTTGCCAGACGGGAGCAGGGCCGGGCACGGTTAACAATGCCCTTCTCGGGAGCGGTCCTGTCATCCGGCCCCCATGTGACACGTAAGTAGGACAAGGGATTCTCGATTCGACCGCTTAATAGCAACCGAAGTTCCCAGAGCGTGTTGAATCTACTGTGGATCGCGGGTGGGATGTCTCCATCTCTCTCGATCAACAGCCCGTACCGCAACAACCTGGACGGTATCAAAACACGAAAAGACTGTGAGTGGACAAAAATAAAGTATAAGTTTGAAAATAGTTATCAGAAAATACAATTACATTTATACCCTCCGTGTAAAAAGCCAATGCATGCATATCCAATTCATGTGATCAAACCATATAAGAAAACTAGACACAGTTACTTTTTCCAATATCCTGGGCCTCAGCCCAACACCATCGAAAAACCTTATTTGAAAACCATTATCATCAAATCTCAGTGAAATCCAAAACACATTTAAAGCCACATTCCCATCCATCGAACCTGCTGGATCTATCCGAGTCTTTAAACTCAATCCAGGCCTCAATATAATCCGAGTCCTTAAACTCCCGAGTCTTTAAACTCAATAGGCCTATGAGGGAAATATCAATATCCGAGTCTTTAAACTCCCAAATCTTTAAACTCAATCCGGGTCTTTAAACTCAATCTGGGCTCGTCCCCCGTTATACATAATCCGGGTCTTTAAACCCAATAACCAGATCCAACAACTCCAATCCAAAACCGTTTGAAAACCTTTTTCCATTTCCGAATCTGAATCCGGCATCCCGAATCCAAACCCGAAACTCATATCCATCCCTTTTTCCAGATCCGAGTCCGCAACCATCATTCCGTAAGACGGCATCCGGAATAACCATTCCGAACCCAAACCCGGAATCCACTTTCAAGTCCCAAATCAAATCTCGAATCGTCATCCGGAATTCCGATTCAAAATCCGAAATCACGTTTCTCAAAACCACCTTTTGAACTGGGCCTCTAAGCCCGAAATCACTTTCCAAAATCGTTTTTCTTTCATTAAAATCAAATCGTATTTTAAATCCTGAAACTAAATCATTAAAACCAAGTTCAAATCACAATATTCCCTGAAATCTCGTAAAACGTGAACTTCCGTAATTTCGTCGAAAAACGTGAAAAACCGTAAAGCATCCAAATCACAAATCAAATCATGGAATCACGTATAGAAAACATATCAAAACATATATACATGCATCAAGAGTTATAAAGCAAAGTCCACACACAAACCATTCCGACGTCCCCTCGATATGCGCGCATTTCCACCGTTTCCGACCAGTTAGCTATTCTCGGCTTTCCCGTACCTGTCCAAAACTCATAACGAGGTCACTAACTACTTCACAAAACTCAAATCTCATAATTTTCCCGTATTTTTAACTATTTTTAACCGAGCCCTAAAACCTTCGGACATCCCGAAACATATCGAGCCGATGTCCGATTGACTCGAAACCAGCGCCAAAATGTTCGTTACAACGAATACTTTAACAGTCATGTTGGAACCTTCCTCGGAATTCGTGCCACGCACCCACACGCGCGGCTACTATTCATCTTCAACCTTGGGACAAACCGGTCCAGCTAAACCGGATCGGTGTGGACGGTTCACCCATTTCTTGCTTAATTTAGTCCTGTTTTTCGTCCTAATTAGCCTATTAGTTTCGTCCTTCTCCTCCTAATCTCCTAACATGATTAAAATGTAACAAAACCACGAGTTTTGTACCTTCCTGGTCACACAAATAAACCGGCCATCTTCGACCCATGCTCCTGCACGATCCCGGACTCGAAACTCCGTGCTTCCAAGCTCAATCAACTCTTTAGGACCTCCAAAACTTCATTCAATCGTTCAATTTCATTAGTAATCCCCAAAACATAATTCACCATTTTCGAATTCAAAAACGGAATTTATGGAACTTCCACTTACCGTCATTTCCAAGTCTCAACTCCCAACTTGTGAAGCTCCTCGCAAGCTCCCAACCATTTTCCAATCAAGAATCATGAGTTTAAGTCCTCAGTTGGGTGATTGAATCCTGGTTTCCTCATGATTACCGTCCACTCTGTTTCCTCTGGTATTGTGGCCACCATCCACAGCGAACTGCCTTGATCACACCATAACAACCCTCTCACTTCCTTCTTCCTTTTTCGTTTACTCTTTAAGGCAAAGGATGGAGATAAACGGGTTAATGGGAGTCCACGACTTACACGACCTCTCTATTTTTCTCTTCACGGCCAAACCGTGCACAAATTTAAAAACCCGTCGAGCCTTCTACACCCATCCAGCCTCTGCCAGGTGTCCAAAACCTGTGGACACACCATTAAAAGCAAGCCAAGTGTCCCACTTCCATTGGGCACAGATCCCAAGGCAGAAAATATCCAGAATTCCCCTTGCTGCTCAAATTACCGTTTTGCCCATCACCTTTCTAGAACCACAACTTATCCGTACGAAGTCCGATCAAGACCCCTGTCGTTGTACTCAGGACGTCGAGACCTATATAACGGTCCTTCGTTTGCGTGAAGAAACGTTGTCGTGCAAAAAGTCAACATTTTCCCTCTTTTTAACCAAATTACGAAAGTGCCCTCATCCATCCGAACGTCATAACTTCCTCCTCGAATGTCGGAATCGGGCGTGCCAGCTGTCTACGGACTCGTGATGTCCCGAACTATGTCACGGTCATCGGTCAATACCCAATTGACCGTTTGGACTAAAAGTTAACTTTTTACCCAAATTAGGGGCAAAATCGTCATTCTACGCCGCACGTCCAAAGTAATCTGTCACTAACCACCGATTAAGCTAACTAATATGTCACTAATCACTTCGTTAATCCCGACTCCCGGGACGGATCGTTACACTTGGTCTTCCTTGTGTTGAGTCTTGAGTGAGTGTGATGTTGGGTTTTGTGAGGACTGAGATATGAGTTTGAGAGTTGGGAGCAGTTATTTGAGGCTTTGAGAGAGAGAGGGAGAGAGAATGAGAGATAATATAGCTAATGGCCCTTGGGAGGAGGAGAATCAGATGTAATATTGAGATAGTTGAGAGTGAAATTTGTTTAAATATGTGCACATTAGGTTAGGGCTAGGGTTGGGTATTGGGCTGTCTAAAATAATGGGCCTGGGGTTGGGCTTGGGATTTGGGTTTGGGTTGAAAATTTGAACTATTAGTATTAGCCTATTATTATGAATGGGTTGAGTATTAATTATTAATTAATAAATATTTTATATATTTCGGGCTTATGGGTCGGGCTTATACGGGTGGGTCGGGCTGGGCTTACCGGTCTTTATCGGGCCCAAGCCTATCGGGTTTGAACACCATAAACCCAAGTCCAGCCCACTAACTTTCGGTCCGGGCCGGCCCATGGCCCATATCGAGTCGGGTCAGACTTTTTGTCATCTGGCCTAGCGGGTACCCACAAGCCCATGGGCTTCTGAGCCAAATGGTGAGGGCTAATGCAGACCATGTGGCTCAAAGGGCATGCATAAATTAAAATCCAACCAATTTATATAAAAGTTTCGAACTTTTTGTTAAAATGAGGGTAACGTGTAATTTCGTCGTGATACATACGTACTGATATTTTATTCCATTTTCTTCAATTGTTTTGAATGATCATAATAGTGAAGCTAGCAATACAGAATAAAAGAGATAATCATAACACCCTTTAAAATACTATAATGGTTAATTTATATCTGTATTGATATTTTATTTCGTTTTCATCAGTGTGGGTAATGCCTGATATATCCATGTTACTTAGTGTTTTTCCTTATTGTTGTCGTGGGGCGTGTTGCCTAGTTTCCTTCCCGTTTTGGTTATTGGTGCCGTTTGGCTTCTTCTCCCCTAGTTGGATGGCGTTGTCCTATTTTTAAAGTTTTTAGGGTTTGCCTTCTGATTCAATTTTGATTTTTTTTTTAAAACACTATTTTTGGGTAAGGTAAAAACTTTATTATCCTTCTGTTTTAGTTTGTGGCTATGGTAAAATTCCTGCTATACGTGCCTTTATGTGATAGGCTATGCTCTTTTTTTTCCTTTTTTTCTTTTGCTAACCAAAAGGAACTGAATTAGAAAAAACAAATAGAAATGTTTACATATTCAGCTAAGATATCAAATAACCAAGAAGGCTCAAGGCCTCCCATCTAGAACAACGCATAGAGCGTTTACAAAAAACAGTAACTTCATGAGCTGCTACGTTATACTTACAAGAAGTGTAATGAAGTTTACCGCACTCAAATAAAGGCTGCATCGCCAGAATATCAAAGAGAATTTCTTTAATATTAGCATCCACCACTACCCATGTCGTTACACATTGCACCAAGTATTTAAAATCTGTCTCAAGGATGACCTTCTTAATATCATAATCCGCACAAGCAATCATAGCTGCTCGAAGGGTATAAGCTTCTGCATGAAAGGTAGTGGCACAAGGGAAGCCGCCACAACCACCAGCAGCTATGAAACTCCCAAGGGAGGATCTGCGCACCCTGGCGGATCAACTTATAGAACGCACCATCGCAGTTCACCTTCACAAAACCATTAGGAGGTCTACCCCAACCCTGGTTATCATTGCTACAAAACAAAGGAGATGAGACCGAATGTACCAAGGGAGGCTTAGCATGTAATGACCCGTCCCTGATCTTAAGGATTAATTAAGACTTAATGATGAATTAACGTGACTAATCCCCGATTAGTCGACGATTATCGGACGTTCAGGGCGAAATTAACGTGACTTTTGACCCGGGAGGTTCGAGGCACAAGGGTCGAGGACCGTTACGTAAATTAGGCCCATACGAGTCGGTATACAGGCGACACGTCGAAATCAGATGTTCGATGGGAAAGTTATGATTCACGGAAGGTTCGAGGCACTATTGCACATTTTACGAGACGGATGGACTTTGTCCTGAGTGGGCCAAGATATTTTTGAAACAGGCCCAATGGATGAGTGACAAGTGTCACTCATCCATTGCTCACAAACACCCATACATGCATCAATCATTTTCCTTCGTCCATTCGAACCAACCCGAAACCCCCTTCCCCATTTCATCCATCTCCTTGCTCCTAGAATGAGGGTGAGAGGCAGAGTGAGGAAGAGGCTGAGGGGTGGCCAAGGAAGGCTGGAGCACCATGGACGACGGAGGAGGCTACGATCAGGTAAAAGTGATAAACTCGTTAAGTTCAAAATTGGATTTGCAAGTTTGAACGTTTAGGGGTTAGTTTTGATGTTTGGGTTCTATTTTTGGGTGATGTACGAGGCTGTTGTGGCCGGGATCGAAGGTCGTGGTTGCCTGAGTCGACTGGCCAGAGACGGGAAAAACATAACCATGAAGATCAATATGAAAGGTAAATTTCTAGGCCCTTTTTCGTATGTTTTGAGGACATAGAATGATAGGAAATGACTAAAGGAAGGTGTAGGAATTTAAATGGACGAAAACTGACCAAAAACGGGAGAGATATGGGCTTGGATTGGTCACGCTGATCCAGCCGAATCGGAATTGCAAGGCCGAACCGAACCGGGTCCAGCGAGAGGTTGAAGATGAATAGTGGTTGGCGTGTGGGCTTCACGCGCAGCCCCTTTGTGTTGCGCGTGTGGGCACGTGGGACCTCTTCTGGGGAAGTGTTCAACATGACTTTTGATCTATTCGATGTAACGAACATTTTGGGACTAGTTTCGTGTCAATCGGACATCATTTCGATATAGTTCGGGATGTCCAAAGATTTAGGATCAAGTTTTAAAAAGTTAAAAATTTGAGAAAATTATAGGGCTTTAATGAGAGGTTAATAAGGTAGTTAGTAACCCTCTAATATGATTTGGACAGGTTTGAGAGTCTCGGTGACGGTGATTAGCTCGGGTAGGCTTATGGCACGCAAATCGAGGCGGTAGCGTAGGACGGTCTGTGAATGGACCTTAATTTCTAAATTGATGCATGCATAACTGTTTTATATGTGTTTATAAACATGTTTTGAGATTTCATGAGTACATTTGATTGTGTTATTTAATATTCACGTATTTGCACGTATTTCGAGGTTTTCGATTTTTGGGGGACTTATACGTGCTAGTATTTCTATGATGGTGTTATGGAAAAGTTTTGGATTTGAAAACATGGAATCGGGCATGAGACCCATTTGGTTGGAAACTATCGGATGTGGAGTCCATTTGATGTAATGAGAAATCGGGCTGGAGGCCCATTTGGTTTATATAATCGGGTTGGGGGCCCGTTGGTTTATGAATTCGGGCATGAGGCCCAATTATGATTTATAATTGTGATTTCGGGTCAGGGACTCATAAATGTATTTCTGGATTCATGACGGTTTTATGGGAAACTGGACATGAACCCTTTGAAAGGTTTTGAGAATGATTGCGAAATGGTTTTTCATATACCACCCTTTTATTTATGGATTTTTTCCTCCGGGGAGGGTCGTTGGCCTGGGTGGATTCCGGAGTAGTCACGCAGTACTAACTGAGTGGAGTCGCCTATGTGGGGTACCTTACTCTTGATAGGTCGTTAATTAAGCATTACTTTATATTATTTTATACCCTTTATACTTGACTTTTAATATTAAAATAATAAATAATTAGATAAAATAATTTATTTTTGTGATATTTTTGTTTAAATAAATAAAGCTTGTAATTTGGAGCGTTTTGGCGAAAGAATCGTCCCGATCGGAATTATAACGAATAAATTAATGACGAAATTCGATTGAATTATATAAATTAATTATTATTAATTTTGTAAGCCCAATTTCATTTTCTTTTTTTTCTCAGCCCAAAAACTCAGCGCAGAGAATCCAGCGCAGCAGCCCAAGCGCAGGCCCAAAATCCGGCCCAGGCTCGCGTCAGCTTTCTCCCCCAGCCCATCAGGTCGTCGATCAGCGCCTGCCAAAGTACCCATTATCTCCTCGGTGCGCGTGTATTGAACGAGACACCCCACCTTCGGCGCGCGTGCACTAAATGCCAGGTCTTCTTTTCAGCCGCTACTCACCAACCCACCTACCCTCTGTCAGCCACCTGCCACAGAATTATGAGTCTGATTTTCAGCTGGTCACTGCTGGTTCCATGCCCTGCTGCAACCTACTCCACTTTTGCACGTTTTCAACCATTTTTTCAGTCATTTTTCTGAATTTGCAGCACTAACCATCCCTAAAATATTCATCATTTAATTTTTATTTATTTTTATTATAATTTTATTGTATTCTTGGTTTTTTTCCCTATAAATAGGGGTTTATTTCATGTAACAAGAGTCCCCATTTTGTCCCATTTTATTACTCCTTTTAGTAGCTAGGTTCTAATATTTCTCTTTAATTCTTCTCTTCTTTTAGTTCATCTTCTTTCTTTTTGTTCTTTATTTTTGGGGACCATTTGTAACGACCCGTCCCGGAAGTCAGGATTAAGGAAGTGATTAGTAACGGTTTAGTGGGACTAATTGGTGTTTAGTTGGGTACTTTTGGACCTTGGACGCAGAATGACGATTTTGCCTTAGTTTGGGCAAAAAGTTGACTTTTAGTTCGGCCGGTCAATTGCATATTGATCGATGACCGTGACGTAGTTTGGGACGTCACGAATCCGTAGACAGGTGGCACGTCCGATTCCGACATCCAAGGAGGAAGTTATGATGTTCGGAAGGTTGAGAGCATTATCGTAATTTGGTTAAAATATGGGAAAAAGTTGACTTTTCGCACAACAAGATTTGTACACGTAGACCGAGGACCGTTAGGGAGATCTCGACGTCCTGAGTACAACGACAGGCAGCACGCCGTCATCGGACGTCAGATGTTTAAGTTATGGGTCTAGGAAGTGAAGGGTAAAATGGTAATTTCGACATTTAGGGGCACTTTGGTTTTTTGGGCACATTGGGATTTGTGTGCAACCGGTTTGGGACACCTGGTGCAGTGTAATTGGTTTTTTTTTAGCTGACCACAAGTGAAAGGACACCTGGCTATCTCCTAGAGGGTTCTGGCCACCTCCTATACGATTATGGGTTTTAAATTTGGGCTTAATTGATCAAAATGGGAAAAACAGGGGAGAAGCAGAGTGGTCTGTGTGTGGCCGTGCAATCGAGTGATCCTATTACTCCTCTGTGAGTGGTGTGTCGAGGTAATTGAGGGACTAGACTGAGGATTGTTACCACCGTGAGGACTGCCGTGGGTGGCAGTCCTGAGCCATGAACTCTCCTGCAAACCGTGACCTGCAAACTGTGGCCCCCACCATATACAAAACCTCAAAACCTCACCCTTTGTTGCCACTCTATGAAGGAAATATGACAAGGAGGCAGAGATGCAGCTAATAACCGCCACGATGATGGGCACGGAGGACGATAAGTAAGAAATAGTGAAAACGCCCAATTTTCGTTTGAAAATGGTAAACTCCATTTTGATGAGTGGTGATCGAATTGATTACTTGGCTAGGTTTCTGAAGGCTTCAAAGTGATGTTTGGACTAAAAACCACGAGCAAGGGTGGCTTGGAGCTTGGAAACAGGGATGGGATAAATTGAAGGAAGGAAGGTCGATCTAGGAGGTACTTTCCTACCTGGTTTTCTATGTTTTCAAAAGTTAAAACAAGTGGTCAGATTAGGACGAAGATACTAGGATTAAAATGGTTGGAATTGGACTCAAAATGGACACAAAACTGCCCTCGCCGGTTCGGTTGGACCGAGCCGGTTCGAACCGGTCTGAACCGATCCAGCGAGAGGTTGAAGACGATGAATAGTGTGGCGGGTGGGCCTCACGCGCAGCCCCTTTGGGCGGCGCGTAGATCCTAGTTTTGGGAAGTTTCCAACACGACTTTTAAATTATTCGATGTAACGAACATTTTGGCGCTGGTTTCGAGTCAATCGGACATCGTCTCGATATGTTTCGGGATGTCCGAAGGTTTTAGGGCTCGGTTAAAAATAGTTAAAAATACGGGAAAATTATGGGACTTGAGTAGGACTTTTGTGTAGTAGTTAGTGACCTCGTTATGGGTTTTGGACAGGTTCGAAAAAGCCAAGGATAGCGAACTGGCCGGGAATGGAATAACTGCGCGCGTATCGAGGCGACATCGAAATGGTCTGTGAGTGGACTTTGCTTTCTAACTCTTGATGCATCCATATATGTTTTCTATACTTGATTCTATGATTTGATTTATGATTGTGATGGTTTACGGTTTGTGCACGTTTTTCGAGGGAATGGCGGTATTTCACGTTTTACGAGATTTTGATGGATATTGTGATTTGAACCTGGTTTTAATTATTTGATTTCGGGATTTGAAATACGATTTGATTTCAAAGAAAGTAAAAGGATTTTGGAAAGTGATTTCGGGCTTGAAGCCCAGTTCAGAAAAGTGGTTTTTAGAAAGGTGATTTCGGGTTTTGGAATCGGATTTCCGGATGACGATTCGGGATTCGGTTTGGAACTTGAAATGGATTTTCGGGTTTGGGTTCAGAATAGTTATTCCGGATGCCGGCTTACGGAATGACGGTTGCGGACTCCATGTGTTTTACTTTTTGAATTTCTTTTACTTCATATGTTTTAGTGCTTAAACTTCAATTTTACGCTAAGTGTTTATGAACGTTGTTCGGTGCACTTAGAATAGGGTTGAAGAGATTTAAATGTTTGACACAAATTGAAATCAATAACGTAAGGTGAATCGTATTATAAGTGTTTATGACCGTTGTTCGGTGCATTTATAATATTGAAAAAATGTATGCATGTATTTGAGATGATTAAGGTAGGATTTCCTGATTGATTCAATATGAGCATGATGTTAGAGTGTTGGTAAAAATATGTGTTTGAAGAAAGTTCACTTACACAAAAGTTAAAGTAGAGGTAGAATTAAATACTTAATTATTTTTACTTGTTTTCTTTATTCTATGATTACAATCTTTCAAACCCCTATTTAATTCTTTATTCTTTTATTCTCTTATTCTTTATTTCATTAATTCATTAATTCTTTTATTCTTTAATTCTTTTATTCATTTATTCTTTAATTCTTTTATTCATTTATTCTTTAATTCTTTATTATTTAATTATTTAATTATTTAATTCATTATTCTTTGATTATTCATTATTCTTTTTAACTAACATATTATTAATGTTCCCTAATTTCCCCCGTTAAGAACGATCCATATTTACCAATACTATAACTACACAAAAAGGGTTTAAATTACATAACATCCGAATTACGTGTTTAATGTAATGCATAGTTTGGGCATTATCAACTTTCAGGAAGGCATTTATGCATTATAATCCACAGGGAGGGTCATTGATCTGCGGACATTGACCTGGGTGGACCCTAGGTGTCAGGACCCACCCCGGTTTCACCCCGAAACCCGAGGTAAATCCTGCTCCCGTCTAACACCCCGACACAAAAACAGTCAGACGCAGGAGAAAGCACTCAATAAAACCGAAGTTAGAGTATACAGAGCATAGTACGAATACAATGAAATAACAACTGATGACAATTATACACACGCGGAAGAAAAACTTAAACACTCGGAAATCCCGCTCGTCACTTCTATGCCTCAGACACTGCCTCGACGTCAAGACCCCGCGCTATCTCCACAACCTGGAGGGCAATTTAAAAACAAAAGGTGTGAGTGGACCATAATAAAAGAAAAAATTCTAAAACCATTTATCAGAAAAACCGAGTTTAACCCTCCGTTTTGAAACCACATGCATAACCCAGTTATCAAAACAATTATGAATCAATCACCATAAACATCATAAGAAACAGAAACACTATAAAACAGTTATAGAAGTCATAGCATAGGAAGTATAAAACCATATCATAAACCCTGAATGTCAAAATCATCATTTTCCGATCAAACCTGCTGGACCTATCCGAGTCTTTAAACTCCCGAGTCTTTAAACTCAATCCAGGCCTCAATAATATCCGAGTCTTTAAACTCCCGAGTCTTTAAACTCCCGAGTCTTTAAACTCAATAGGCCTACGGGGGAAATATCAATATATCCGAGTCTTTAAACTCCCGAGTCTTTAAACTCAATCCGGGCCCGTCCCCCGTCAATCAATATCCGGGTCTTTAAACCCAATAACCAGATCCAGAAAATCCAATCAAAACCAGTTGAAAACCATTTCCGTATTCACATCCAAACCTGAATCCGAAATCACCGGTCTGATGCCCTTCCAGCATCCCGAACCGTCATTCCGAACCCAAATCCGGACTCCACTTTTCCACTTGGAAACCAACCCTTTTTCCGAAATCCGTTTCTAAAACCGAAAATATTTAATCATCGAAATCATGTTCCAAAATCCCTTTATAATCATTGAAAACCACTTATCATTTGAAATCCCAAAACCATAGCATCAATTTCAGAAACCAACCATTCCTCGTAAAACGTGCTAAAAATCGATTTCCTCGAAAAACGTGTAATAATGTAAAACCAACCGAAACATATTCGATAAACATAGAATTATGATTAAAACCACAAAACAATTATAGAAAACAGTTATGCACGCTCGAGTTTAAGGAAAGGGTCCACTCACAGTACCTCGCCCTCAATCGTGTCCCGAACGTCCAGCACGTTCCTCGGCTTCCTCGGGAAATCCTGATCCTGTCAACAACCACCAAATTACGTCACTAACACGTCCATGAGTATCCACCTAAAATCCCTCAAAAATCCCCGGGTCCTAAACATAACGAGCTGGAACCCTAAACCTTCACCCTCGCGGAACTAACCTCAAACGACGTCCGATCAACTCGAAACCAATTCCAATGGACTTGTCACAACTCCTGGACCAAAAACCATGTTGACCACTTTCCCCAGAACCGCCGCACGCGCCCCCACGAGCCGCCCAAAGTGGCTGCGCGTGGCCTCACGCACCAGCTACAGTGCATCCCCAACCTCGAGATGACTGTGCTGAACCGGCCGCCGTGAACTAAACCGGCGAGAACCATTCTCTGCCGTCCGGACACCATTCTCCTCCTTTCCTTCACCAGTCTCATCGTCCAGACCTGCCCTACCTATTCCCGTACTCCGTTCACCTCGACACGGCCTCTACACAGTCGACTGAAGCTCGAACCAGACGGCCCGATAAGCCCCTGTTTTCCTTCCTGGCCACCCACGACTTCCCCCTTCACGGTGGCCATCCCAAACTCTTCCTAGGACCCTTCTAAGCCTAACCCAGCTAACCAGAATCGTCGACTCTCGCACAAACTTCACGACTCGCCGTTTGAAACTCACGGCCAAACAGAGTACACAGAACACCTCTGTCGTCTCGCCTCCACCGTGCACTCCCCCGTCACGGCAACCTCCGTAGACGGTTCCTGAGACGTTTCTAAGCTTAACCCAAATCCCCAAAACTCTCGACTCAACCTTAGCCATCACGATTTCCGATTTGAACATCAACGGGAAAACAGAGCATAGACGCAGAGCTGAGGGTACCTGAAATCGTCCACCGCCGTGCTCGCCGCCGCGTTCCCTGGAGTCCATAGAGCCGCCTCAGCCTCCTCTCGAGTTCCTCTGCACCGTACACGGCCACCGCACCACCATAAGCTCACACCTCCTCCCTGTTTTCTCTGAATTCCCCTTGGCTCCCAACTCCCTCGCACACATCACCAGCACCGTCTAACCCTCTCAGCACCACCCCAACATCTCTCTCACTCCTTCTGATCACTCCTCACACACCCATAACTCACCAACACCCTCGATCAGCCTTCAATTTTTCCTCACCGCCTCACTTTGTTTCACTCTGGTTGAAACACACACACGATCACACACGGGCTCACCTAAGTAATTGGAACCGTGCTCACACAAGATCCAACCAGAACCCTCTAGTCCCCCAACACGTGTCACCATCCAATCCATGCACTCCCACATGGTCTAATCCCAGCTGTCCATCTGTTCTCTCTCTGCACAAATTCCAGAACACAAAAGACCAAACTACCCCTCCTTTTTACTCAATTTTATGGTTATGCCACTACCTTTCTAGACCCGTATCCCACACACCGTAAGTCCGATGAATGCGTGCCGTCTGTCATCGAACTCAGGATGACGAGAGCTATCTAACCATCCTAGGTCAACATACCAAAACCCGATTACACAAAAAGTTAACTATTCCCCCTAATTTACCCAAATTATGGTTATGCCCTCCACCTTCCAAACATCACAACTTCCTCCTCGGATGTCGGAATCGGGCGTGCCACCTGCCTATGGATTCGTGACGTCCTAAACTACGTCCTGGTCACCAGTCAATACCCAATTGACCACCCGAACGAAAAGTCAACTTTTTGCCCTAACTAGGGGCAAAATCGTCATTCTACGCTAATGACCTTATCGATACCGACTAACCACCGATTAGCCTCGCTAAGCCCACCTTAATCACCCTACTAATCCCGGCTCTCGGGACGGGTTGTTACACTAGGGAGACTTGGGATTGAGACCCTGAGTAGCACGCGTAGCTTTGGAAACCGTGACAAGATTGGTTATATGATATTTGGTAAATATGATTTCTTGGAATTATGAAATGATGTTTTGTGAATGGATAAATGGATTGGGCTGAGACCCACATGACTTGATTTGGGCAGAGTCCCTACGGATTTGGTTTTGGGCTGAGTCCCACATGATTGGTTTTGGGCTGAGTTCCCGTATACTCTGGTTTACAGTTTTGGGATAATGCCCTAATGATTTAAATGGATTGATAAATGGTTTTCGAATGCATGCATAATTTTTAGTGAAGGGCATAAATGTCTTGGGTCAAATGATTTTTATTAAATTATTTATTTTCGTCCACTCACAGCTTTTAATGATTTTTTAATGCCCTTCAGTTTGACAGCGGATGCCAGCTGTAGTAGAGATCGAGACATCACATTCCTCCTCTGATCCTGACGTACTCTGGAAACCCGGTTGGGTTAAGGTTTGAATTATCCCTTATTTGACACTTCGTGTTAGACGGGAGCAGGCACGTCCCGCGTTATTCCCGGGGGAATTGGGACGGGTCCTAACATAGCAGGACTGGTCTCATGGAACTCACTAACCTGATCCATCATTAGTTGAATGGCAGTCATGGGATCAACAACAATACAATTGTAGCATATCAGATTATGACACTTCCATATATGCCACAAGCCAAATAGAAAGAGTTGCAAATCCAAGCTCTTTTGCTCAGTGCCTCCAAGAGTCGTCAAGAAGTGATTCCAGTACCACAAAAAATCATTACCATCAACACATCCAATATCCACCGATAAAGGGCACCCAAATCAGAAACTCCAAGCATAATTACATTTAAAGAAAAGGTGTACCTATGTTTCCTCTTACTCTCCACATTGAGGACAGATATTGTCCACCAAGATCCGGTGCCTCACTAGGTTAACACGCACCACCAAGAATTGTTTACAGCACTTCCACAAAAACATCTGAAGTTTAGGAGGTAAGGCAACGGACTAGATGGAGTCCTATAACTCAGATTGCTGGCTCACACTACTAGACTCCCCAGAGCCTTGCATCCTCCGAAACTCTCCATTTTTCAATAACTCCATAACAACATCATATCTAGACTTGACAGAATAACTATCATCATTGACATGATGTCATATGTACCAATCTAAGCACCCCAATAAAACTAAGGGGAAAGGAAAGCACACACTGAGCTTCCACACGATTGAAGATTGTGTTGACAATCTCAGAATCCCAACACTTACTTTCCACATCAATGAGGGCCATCACCTTGGAAGGCATAAGTGGGTGAAGAGATAGTGGGAGGAATGGTCGTCTTGTTTTTAACCAAGGGTCAGTGAGGATCCGTACATTCTGTCCATTCCCAATCCTCTAGCGAAGTCCAGCATTATGAACTTGTAAGCCTTGCACAATACCCTACCACCCCCAAGAGCTGCCCCGCCCCTCCTTGGCTTTGAGGAGATGACCATTAGGGTAGTATTTCGCTTGGAAGATCTGAACCAGGATTGAATCCGGACTATTAAGGATTCGCCATCCAAGTTTATCAAGCATTGCCACATTGAAACACCTCAGGTCCTTAAAGCCTAAACGACCAGCATGTTTAGGTTTTGCCAGTTTGTCCCAAGAACCCTAATGGATTCCAGTTTTCATGTGTGTGTTCCCCCACCAAAAATCCACCATAACACGAACAATATCATGACATACAGTAACTGGCAGAGGACAGCAAGACATTGAGTAAATAGGCATAGCCATAGCAACATATTTCAGAAGGACTTCCTTACCAGCAGGAGAGAGAAATTGTTCTACCCACACTTGAATACTATTCTCAATCCTCATTCTAGTATCTTCAAAAACTTTCTTCTTCGAGGCATCAAAGTCAGCCAAGAGCTCGAAATATTTCTCAAATCCCTCTTTGCATTGTACTCCTAGAAGATTGGATATGGTATTGCGACTAGTGTTGGACACATCCTTATTGAAAAAAACCCCACTTTTATCAAAGTTAATCATTTGACCAGACTCACCAGCATAGGTACTCAAGATCTTCTTAACACAAGATGCCTCCTCAAGAGTAGCCTTACGCATAAACACCGAGTCGTCAACAAACAAGAGGTGGGTAAGCTTCAGACCATTAGGAACCAGGCTAATGCCCCCAACCAGACCCTCCTCTTCACGTTTCATGATCAGAGCTGAGAGCCCCTCTGCACAAAGCACAAACAAAACAGGTGATAGAGGGTCACCCTGTCTGAGGCCCCGAGAAGGTTGAATCACACCAGATAGCTCACTATTGACTAGTACACTGTACGTGACAGAAGTAACGCACCCCATAATCCAATTAATGAACCGCTCATCAAACCCGAGTCGTGCCAAAACAACCAAAAGAAAGCTCCATTCAACTCGATCATATGCCTTGGCCATGCCAAACTTAAGCACCATTTCTTCCCCCGTTACCCCACGTTTCCGCCTCAAAGAGTGCAAACTTCATGAACCACTAATATATTATCAGAGATGTGTCTTCCTTCAACAAAGGCATACTGCACGGGGCTAATAATTCGTTTCAGAACCTTTTTTAACCGGTTAGTGAGAATCTTGGAGATTAGCTTATAAGTGACATTGCACAAGGAGATTGGTCTAAATTGCGACATATAAGTAGGGTTAGGTTGCTTTGGGATCATGGCAATATGAGTATGATTAATTTTACCTCTCAGTTGACCCGAAGCAAAGAAAGCACGAACAAAGGCACACAGGTCCTCTCCAATAAGGCAAAGGCAACAGAGAATCCATCCGGCCCTGGTGATTTCGTGGGGTGCAATGAAAGCATGGAATTCAAATTTCCTCATCCCTAACCTTCTGAGTAAGCATAGTGTTATCTTCTTAAAAAACACAACCTTGAATGCACTGACTCACCGAAGTGTTCCTAGAAGTACAATGCATGCAAACAAACTCTTTGCGAAGGTGCTCAATCCCTATCAAGCATTGTCGCTATGGATTTGAGGTAGTAAGGGATTGGCCTCCCATCAGTTATCGTTCCTTTGTAGACGGTGCCTTGGCCTCCCTTTCTAAGGATTTTAACGACATTGAAACGGTATCATGGAAAAATCCCCAAATTGGAAGGATAGGATCTGAAATTGAATCGGTAGTGTGAGATGAAGGATAAGGGTTAAGGATTGAAGTTGAGTTGGTATTAACTTCTCACGTAGGAGAAAGAGACTCCCGCAAAGGAGAGAAGGAGACTCCCACGAAGGGGAGAGGAGGCTCTCACGAGGTGGAGAGGGTTTGAGATTCTTATTTTTGTTTGACATGGTATAATTTTCATTTTTTAATACCTCTCTTTTGTCTCTTAGTTTTTCCTTTATTTACTAAAAAGAAAAAAGAAAAAGAAAAAGGAACAAGCCTCTCTCTATGCTCTTTCTTACTTCGGTAATGATGTTTTCTCGCTTCCGTATTGACTACACTTAATTCTCTCTCATATTCTCTCCGATTTTCATTTTCACATTCTTTTCGATATTTACTGTTCTTTTTCGACGTCTTCTATGTACTAAAATGACTAAAAATGTCAATCATTTGTTAAGCTCGCTTCCTAAATTTTTTCTGTCTATTGGATTCACAATGCCTTCCAAAATTGTTTCAGTTATATTTTGAAAATGAGCATTTCTAGTTTTAAGCTTTACAAATGCAAAATTATCTTCGTTTAAAGGCCCTACTCATAAAATATCTTACAAATTCCTTCTATATACACTACTTAAGGAACACTGAAAGTACCTAAGAAAGTTCAAAGAAAAATGACACACAAGAATGAAATTAGTATTATATTATATATATACAGCTACGTACCTAATTGCTTAACTCCTCGTCATACTACAAGATTATGCACCAACATATCTAATGTATTATGTATATATGTAGATATTATATACACACGGGTGAAATTAGCTAGATATAAAAGTGTGGAGTCCCAGTGGCTGGGTGGTCACCATTAGCTAGGTAGCGACTGCATCATCTTCTACAATCCACAAGAGAAATATGCGTATGCATACGTATAATATATATATATATATATATATTGTGGTAAATATGTGGGGTTCATGAAAACTACCTCAAACCCGTTGAGGCAGACATGAATAATATTTCTCCAAGTCTGCACATTCTGAAGCATACATGTAAAAATTATATTTAGCTTTTGTTGAAGGATCTCACGTAGGAAATAATAGAAAAAATAAATATAATATATAATAAATGGTTATTAGTGGTGTAGTAAGAAGCTAATATTAATGGGGGTCTACTTATTTATTTCTTTCTACAAAAAAACTCTTAATTGATGATTTTTTTATTTATTAGTTACCACAAATTTATAAACATAGTTAAAAAAATCACATTTAAATAAAATTTAAGCACATTTTTGGTGGTTTCTCAAATCGTTCCACGACTTTTTTTTTTTTGTTCTATTTATTTGTATGAATCATATGCACTATAAATCATAAATTCACAATCTTAAATATGAGAAGAAAAAAAATCAACGAAAGTTCATAAGCTCTACTGTCACTGTAAATATTTAGAAATGAAAAATATATATATAAATTAAATATTGAACCCTTAGAAATATGGTGTAAATATTTTACGAATATTTATAGTTAGTAAATAAAAAAAATTAACAAAGGAAGAAAATAAGGCAAAGAACAATACAAATTAATTTAAAAAATTTAAATATATGTATGATAAATTAGTGTGGTATCATATATAAACTATATTATTTTTAATATGTCAAAATTTTAATACAAAGTTATAAGAGAAAGTAAAAATATTATACATTATAAAAAGAAAGATAAAAATATATTTATTATTTTACGATAAATAATACATAATTATTATATATTACATATTTAAAATTTAAAAAAATGGAGTGGGGGCTCCCACCCCATAGCTCCGGCACGGGTGGTAGCTAGTATTCCTAACAACATTAATATATTTTGTGATAAAAACTCCACAGTTGTTGGACTATTCAGTTGGTACTCTCAAGTTGAGAACATCATATAATTTCATATATATCAAATGTTATAGGGCAATTATCAGCTTAAAGAAATATCGGTACTAAAAGAAGCAGGCCATTCGTCAAACTCTGTAATCTTACGAGTCTTCTCTGAATGGATAGATATATTTGCGGTGTTGGAATCAGTAACACTACAAATTAAACATGCTATAGAAAAAAGTGTAACTGCGATCATTTTTCTTCTTCTTGGACTTTGAATTTTTAAAACATGCTATTTTTCTATGAGTAGGCAACTGAACTAATGGAAAGTTGTGGAGTACTCGTCAATTGTGTGTTTCGTTTTGTAACTTAATTGGTTTAGAGTCTTAAATTAAACTTTGCTAGTTGTTAAACGAAGGACGAACTTTTCCATGCGTAGTGGGTTTCTTATAAGTACGTCGAATTGTAAGATGACAAAGACATATTTACAACTAGGTCATCCCAATTCTTGTAATTAACGGCGTGAGCACTTAACACACATTAATTGATGGTTCGTGAATTTTGTATTTCTCGTCAAAATTAAAACGGATTTTTCGTATTCTCGAAAGTTAGAGTTCTATTTTATTTCATGTTTGTTGAGCACTAAATTAGTTTATGTATGTCTGCCGCTCGCTTGAGGCCAATATTTTAAGAAGCGTATACATTTTTAAGAAGTTAAAACATATTTTTTATTAAAGATTTTTTAATTTCGACAAGTCAATATATAAATCTCATTACGCCGGGAGGAACCATTGATCTTATTCAACACACATTATTGATAATTGTACGTATTAACCAAACTACAAACCAAATAATTTTTAAATGTATTTGCAACATCATTATAATTAAGTAGTAATTTATATTCCATATTAATAAATATGGTATTATTTATATAAATTAATAACTCAAAATTACAATATTATTATTGATAACATAAATAGTACCCTCTTATTTGGAAATGTTAACAAAATAATGTAACAACTTAGGTTTAGGTCCTTTAGGTTAGAGGCCCCCCCTAGACAATAATTGTTAGGATATCCCAAACCCTAAATTTTGACGCTTTGCTTTAAGTAGCGTGCATGGTGAAAGCCAAAGAATTGTCGAAAAGAATTGTAATAAATAATAATATATAGTACAAAAGTATAACTATTCTCTTTTGATCGTAGATAGCCTGGGACCAACCAAAATGAAGCCAACGGCGGTCCAATATTGCCGGCCACCTACTACTAGTCTATTTCTAGTCCATGCCACGAGTTCTTAATTAATTAACATTTCTAGTCCTCAAAAATTGCGTCTCGATCTACTCAAACGCACAGTTAACCGCAACTAAAATTAAAATTAATTAATTAAAAGAACAACTACCGCATCACTATTTTAATTTATCAAAATCAAAATTATTTATTTTTTAAATGATTGTCAAAATTATTTTTGTAAAAAAAAATTGAGATCTTATTGTTATTAATGTATATAAATTTAATGAAAGATTTGTCATGAGTATCTTTATTTTAATTAAAATTGTTATTTAGTTGATATATATATATATATATATAAATAATTGATCAAATATCATTCAATCTTATTGATTTTAACTGAAATGATCTTAACATGAAGACATAAAAAATGAGCGACTCAAATTATGATATATATATATATATATATTAAGTACCACAGAGTGAAATGCAAGTATTTTTCTTAATTAAAAAGGATGCTAATGGTAAAAGAATGATGAATATCTTATGGATACACATGAAGAGAGGGCTAAAATGTCCTCGTAATTTCTTTGTTTCTTGGGGTGAAAAGGAAATTCACACAAATCCATATATATGTATATATATATCATATTTTACAATACTATCTCCCTTATATTCTCCTTGTATATATTTGTAACTTCTATTTTTAAGTAACCTAATAACCTACGAATTTACGTCTCTATATTGCTACACGGTTCAAACTCCTTAGGTACAGAGGGGCTGATACCGAATCCTTCACTATACGTCGAAATGAATACTAAGTATGGCTTTTATCTTGGCATTTCCTTTGATTGGAGAAGGCAAGAGAATTGGAGATGGGTTTGTGGGAGCTCTGTGTGTGTGTGCGTGTGCATGTCACGTGAGGGTGAGGACAAGTGAAGTGATCGAGTGAAAAGAGTGAAATATATGGAGAAGTCAATTTGAGGGCATGATTGCATACCATATTATTATTTTGCGGCATGATGGCATGATGGCATGATGGCATGAGGCATGGGCCCTGACTAGCTAGCTATGAGTATAATGAGCCACCATAATTCCAAGAAAGTTGAGTCACACAAGTCACCACATCCTCTCAATATGTTCTCTCATTATTCCAAAAATCCAAAAATCCCATGCTTAATTCTTTCTTTCCATCTCTTCCTCATCATCACTACATTTTTTTAATTTTTTTTCTCACGATTTTTACATTTTCCTTTTCTTCTCATATTATTTTTTAAACTCTCACTAAATATGGATATCATTTTCCCATTTATATAATAATATAGAGAAAAAAATTATTATATATATTAAATATCAAGTTAGATTTTTACGATAATTAAATTTAAAATATTATGTATTATTATTGTTTATTGAATTTCTTGCTCGCTCCTATATATACACGATGTTAATATTCGATTATTAAATTAGTTCGTATTAAAAGTAGAGCGTACATTTGTTTCTATCTTATTTTGGTTTATCTTTATAATTGTATTTTCTCTTCTATTCCCTTGGTTACATATTTTTAAACCGAAAAATATCTCTCAAGTTACAAAATTTTGAAGAGAACTATAATTAAATAAATGAGGATAAAATAGGAAAAAAATAATTTCAAAGGTATGAAACAAAAACCTAAATATAAAAAAGTGGTAGTTACCTCAACTTATCTTTTTATTTTTCCTGTAAACTTATGCAATTATTTTGTTTATTTTCATTTTAAAATAAAACCAAAACTAAGTAACTTGGCATCCTCGTAACAAGTGCTGACAAATTAGTTATTATTATCAGGGTAGTACCGTATTTTATTTCTAAAATATTTTATTACGTCATACAATATATTAGTAGCAACAAAAATTAAAGCTATCCATCTATGTAAATGCTTATAATAGGGTATTGTTGACGAAAGTCTCACAGAAGCATGGGCAGTGGGTTAAAATTAGGGTTTCTTCGAAGCGTTTTCTTTTTCTATATATATATATTTATTAATTTATCAAGCCAAGGATCTTTAATGATTTCTCAGTTTGTTCGTACTTAAACTTATCCGTTCTCAGTTTGTTCGTACTTAAATTTATCCGTTTGACTAAAGGCAGAGAGAGTCTGTCTTAGCAACCATTGAGTCCCTCAGTTGATCAAACGAGTCCCGCTTAAACCGATCAAGGCTAACTAACCATATATGCTCGATTAGGACCCTCCAATAAACTGATTGGCCTAATCATTCCCTCGGCCATTCCGAGGAGTCAGCAAGGGGCCAACCTACACACAGGTCGACCACATCTGGTAGGCAAGGGTCATTGACATGTTAGAAATGTTGTTCAGGATCACACCACGACACGTACTAGTCTCTAAAGACCACGACCTTTTTCTACATCGTCAAACACCAACAACTATATTTAATGCTACTATAAATTCAAGGGCACACCCCCCCCCCCCCCCCCCCCCGAAAGGTAATTATAATTTTCTCTCAAACTGCTTAAATGACTACAGTAGCATTCCTACTTAATCTTACTTAAACATTGGAGATTGTTAGGCCAACACTACACCAGTATTCCTTTACTCTTACCATCTTTCTCCGCAGGTCTTCCTATCCAGAGAGGAGCAGCCAAAGGTGCTCAGTGAGACGAGTCTAAATTGATTCATTTCTTACATCAACACATTTTAATGAGAAAGTGTCACGAGGACCTACTTAAAAAAATTAATTAATTAAGTCCTACGCCGTTAATCAGTGAAACATTTTTTTGGGCAAGTAGAGGCCGAAGCCAAAAAAAAACCAAGTCCCACATCGTTCACTAGTTACAATCATTGTCTTTCACTCGTTATAATTTAGGACACAATTTAGGATTGACATATCTCAAATTTGAATTTTAAAATGTCTTTTATTTAAACAGTGTAAGTAAAGTTTATATTTAAGGAATTGAGAAAGAAAAGAGGTTGAGCAAAATATACTTAAAATTGATAATAATTAAAAAAGAAAAAACAAAGGTTATATGATGCATTATGACCAATGTAGCACACAATTTCCAATTTTGTGAGTTCTCTTTTGAATGAAAAGAGTAGCTTCTAAATTTCAAAAGTAAATATTGAGGACTGTTTTCAATAAATTTTGGATTTATCAAGTATATATTTATCTATCCATGAATACCCTAAAGTATTAAAGAGTTATCTCTTTACGTTGAATGATTTATCGGAGCGCCTTGTGTGTAGGTGGCTGTGTCACCCCATTTTCCAATTGGTTCTTCGATTTATTCATTTTTTATTTTTTACTTATTGGTGGTTGTGATTTTGTGGTGTTGTGATGATTATGGCATATGGTGGGGCGACTCCAAAAGATGGGGGATTTTCCTAAATTTCAGATCTAGTGTTTCGATTTGGATTTTTAATTTTTAATATTTTATATTTATTTTATGTTTTTGGACTATTCTTATTTTTGAACTTATTTCTTTAGAATTGTTTACTCCTAGTAATAAATATGTTATTCTAATTTATTTTTTAAAAAAGTAGTAAATAGTTATAGCTTAAAATAGTAAGGGGAGAAAAACCCTTCACTAAGTTCACTTATTATAATTATTTTTTTGGTACAAGGATATGGAGAGAGGGAGATTACATTATATTAATATTGAATATCAATCTCATCCGACTAAAGTTAAACCCAATACCTCACATATAATAAGTAAGAAGAATACCACTAAATCATTGTACTAACTACCAAGTGGCAAACCTTCACTTACTACATCTACACACAATAATTTAAATTTGATTAATTATTCAATGCAACCCTGAAATGTAACATACTAAACGACCCTATAAATTAGTACTAAGGTGGGTAAGGTTTAAGAAAATAAAATCGGAACTTAGTCTTGTAAATGGATACCTAAATAATGCTTTTAATGATCCTTAAACAGTTAAACCTAGGTAGGAGCTAATTAAGATGCAATGGAGTAATAGGTAGCTATGAAGGGTTTTTACTATAATTACCAGATCGAACGGGGCCCGGATGGGGGTGGAAATTGGAGCAATGATCATAAAAAGACTCTTTTCATATTTGATCTACTTCATGATTGCGGACGGTAAAGATATATTCCTCAAATCAGTGTCACCAACAGCTGCATCAGATCATATGCAATCCATCTCTATATGTTTCAAACGTGCACGCTTTATAATGAATTTCATACGCCCGTAACCAAAAATAAAATAAGAAATGAAATGTAAGCTTCATAATTATAAGTGATTTTAAAAAAATCTCACTAGTCAAGGGAGTCTAGCTCTATTAATCATAATCATGATATTGTGAACTATTGATTTTAAATTCAAACATCGCTAGTATTATAATTTGTAGTAAAAATTTCATCATCCCAGGTAAATAAATACCTCTCAAAGTCTTTTAAAAAAGGCCTCTCTAATTACTTTCTTTTCCTTCCCGAGTATAAAGTCCTTTTTGGTAATTTCACTTTAACGTTATATTAGGTTATAATCTCATATCACACTAATTACTGTTCACCAATCTTAGTCTTTCACTTGAGGCTTCATATCACACTAATTACATTATTTAATTAAAAATATTATTTAGTCAAGAGAAAAAAAAAAAAAAAAACTACTCATAGAGTAACCAATGGAAAGAGTCGTCTAATTAAGGCATAACACATGTAACATACCTCAAAATTACAGTTGCCACACGGCAGAAAATTTCCCACAAATTTTTCTTCTCCATCCACAGATCATCGATCGACTTGGTTATTCATTCCTATTCTTTTAGAAAGGGAATTTTGCCTAATTAACATGAATTCGTTAATATTCTTTTTGGAAAGGTCTAGCTAGCCACCTGATTAATGTGACTAATGATCAATATAACATTTTACTCAACCATAGGAAAGATGATATCGAATATTGAATACATAAACATAATGTGATACGTGTGACATTACCCTCTTTTTTTTTTGGCAGTGTATAGGCAACATATATTTAAAGCACGTGAACTAATTAAGCAAAGACTTAAAAAGTGGTGCTGAAATAGAAAAATAGAATGAATAATATATACTTGTAATGCAATAAAAGAAATTATAATTAAGTATATAGCTAGCTAGAATTAGTATAGTACTGAGAAATAATAACACAAATAATTAATGAATTAAGGAGATATGATATATACCTATAGCTAAAAATATTCAAATACATTAGTTAAACTACTATTTGTGTTACGCATCATAATTAAAATTAGCATAATTATATTCATAATTAGTTAGGTTATCTATCATTTCATTACCAAAAAATTTAATTAATTATATAATCATACCAACTGCAAAATGATTGAAGGCTTGAAGCTAGCAACTAGCTAGCTACAAAGCTCCGCCATTACCACTACTACTACCACCATAATCAAGAGCGACTGAGCGAGCGTACAACTTTCTCTGTAATGTCCCGTGAAGAGAGAAATAAAAAGAAAATGAAACTGCACGCACTCGGAATATGGAAGTTCTTCCGGAGAAATTAATTACTAGTCTGAATTAGGAGAAATCCATGAATTGACCGTACCTTCACCTCTAGTAATAGAATTAGCGAAACTACTAGACTTCATTTGATCAAGAACTGATGATGATCTCCCATGGCTTGATCCAACTCCACGATCTCTCCAGATATCGTGATGATCATGATCACTCCTCAATGCGTCCGAAGCCGCCATGTGGTTGTTGTCTATTGATACACCGTTGCCATCAGCACCAAGAAGTCGTTGGTTTGCGTTGACATAAGATGAAGATGATGATGATCCATGGTGGCTCATACCCGCACCCAACTGGTCCTCAAGCGATGAATGCATGGCCAAATTACCAATCAACCCTCGAGCAGGCCTTGCCCCAAAACTTCCCACATTAATTGAAGAAGAAGAAGAATGCATCAATGGAGGCGGTGATGAGTCGAATGTGAGAATTGGGGTTTGCATGTTTGGGAAGGCCCCTTGGTTAAATTCGAAATTTGAGGTCATGAAATTGTTGTTGTTGCTAGTAATGTTGTGGTTCATCATGAACATTGAGGAATTGTTGGAATTCGAAGATGGAGATGGAGATGAAGAGAGAAATGGGGTCGGTTGGTGGAGCTTTTGAGGGGAAGGGCGCAACAAAGGGTAGAGAGGAGATCTTGTTGATCCGGAGCCAAACATATCGAGCCTTCTTGAATACGATGATGACGTGGCTGAAAATGGAGGTGCTGGGATGCCGGTGAACTCTTGCACCATTGCTCGGAAATTTGATGTGTCGGTGGTCAGCACGGTGGTTGGTGCTCTTCTTGAGGCTCTAGTCCTCTTCTTTGAGCTCCGCGGCGGGGCCACGGAGGTGTTGTGTCCGGATGAGTTTGGTAGGAGAGGTTGAGGAGCCGGTGATGAGGAGGGTGGATTGAGGATTGGGTTGGTGGGGTTGGGTTGGTTGGATCGGGCTGGGTTGAGCATGAAATTGGGGTTTGATGGGTTGGGTTGGACCACTTGAGACAATGTTGTGGGGAGATGATGATCGTAATTGTAACTACTGGAAGACAGATGGTCAAAAACTGCAGGTTGGTGCTGGTTTTGGTTTTGGTACTGAGAAAGGAGAGAATGGTGTAGTATTTGATTTGGATCGGAGGATGAACCGAATTGGACCGGAGAATTCAAGTAAACTGGGACGGATTCCGGCCGGGAGACTTCATTGTCTTGGTCTTCACCGCCACTTGAAGATTGCATACTTCCACTATTACCAGAATCCATGGGTTCAATAGCCCAACTAGCAAGCTTGAAAAACGTACTTTTATACAAGAACACGAGAGAGAGAGAGAGAGAGAGAGATTGTGTCAGCTTCCAGCTCCCATCTCCAAAGCAGCTTTTGGAGATCTAAAATGGAAGTAAAATCTTGTCCTTGTCTTTCACTTTGGAGTTGGAGATGGGAAAAGTTTGTGTAAAAAGAAGAGAGAATATATAAAACTTTGTAGAGGATATGAATCTTGATTACAATGGATTTGCGAAAGCTATGAATATGATAGATGGATGGGTGGGGGAGAGAGAGAGAGAGAGAGAGAGAGAGAGGAGAGGCTCTCTCCTTTTTTTGTTGTTTAGTTTTGTTTTCTTTTCCTTTTGCTTGTTTTGTGTGCTAAAGAGGGAGGTGAGCTAGGGTTTCAGAGAAGCAAAAGAGAAATGAAAGAGGAAAGAAAGGGTATTTAAGCTTTGCCTTGTTATGCTTAGTCGGTCGATCGGTCGATCGGTCGATCGATCGATCTTGAGATAGAAAAACAAATAAATAAATAAAAAGAGAATTAATCTCTCTCTTTCTCTCTCTCTCTGTGTCTCTTTCTCTACAGAGAGCGAGAGAGTGCAGGGTGGGGTCGCCATTGGAGTAGTAGGAAAAAAGAAGGTGCCGGTGGCTGGCAACGGGTCAAACTCAATGTGAGAGAGAAAGGAAGAGAAAGATGTGATGAGCATGGAAGGAAAAAAAAGGGATATCAACATCAAAGATAAAGGTTTCCAAAAACATTACTAATTTACTATTACTACTGCTTAAACTTTTTACCAGAAGCAAAAGGAAATACGTATATCCGTCGATGATCATCTACCTTATGAATTATGTGTTCTGTGTTCTCTTTTATCATGTTCACTATCAAAATTTTCGAGTGTGGTAATTGGAGTATATAGTATAATGATTTATTAAAGCAGAGTACAAAGATCTTTTTTGCAAAAGAAAAATTAAGTTAAAAATCATTTGTTAATTTATATATATATATATATATCAAAATAATCGATAATTTTATTAATAGTTAAAATAATTAAAATGGACCATTATTTTAATTGATGCATATAGATGATCAAACTATCATCAATTTATTTAAACTTTTGCGCGCACATTTATAATTTGTATATGATTATTTTAAAAATCAACAACGTAATCTGATTATTACATCTAAATAAATATATTTGGTAATCAATTATGAAGAAAATAAGTATATACATACATGATTGATGTAAGTATTGCTCCCAAAAAGAAAAAAATCTAATTATTTAGACTTCAAATAAAATGGAAGAGCTAGACGAACATACGAAAACAATGGTATATAGTGTCATCTTGTAAAGTGTATGATATATTTTTTTAAACTTGAGTTATAAATTTTGACAAAATTTTAACGAGAATCAGTTATTTATACCAATTCAATTTATAGGATATTCATGCAAATCATGTTATATTTTTATTTTTTGAATAAGAGTAATGTGTATACGAAAACAAGTACCTATATAATTAAAGGAAAGAGGTAGGCTACCAAAACTTTTAGGCTATAATTAAGTGAAAGAAACCACTACCTCCTCTAAAGCCTAATTAAGCTCTCCCTAAAGTTAATCATGATCTAATCTCTTCACCTATTACTTTTTCTCTTTCATGTTTAATTAAAATTAAATTATAACCACAAACACAACAATTTAATAATTATTTTGAGATGTGACGGTTGTATTTTCTAAATGTTGTCCTAATTCAAATTCCTATATCCTAATATCATTGTACATAAAAATAAAAATAACTTAAGTACAATTACTAGCTCTGTGATTAATTACTTCCCTTTCAGTCCCATGTCTTTCTTAGTTGGACAAACCAGGTCTCTCTTTTTTTTTGGCGTTTTTCAACAAGTCCTTCGAGAACTTATTAGGTAGAAAATGAAATTTTCAGTCATTTCATAATTTTAACCTTGAAAATAACCCGATGGAGAATAAGAATTACAGTTGAGTATGAAATGTTGGAAGTATTCTACCTTAGTATTTGACCAAGTCTAGACTCAAAAACAAAATCCAAGTTTGTAATGATCGAGTGACTCATCTAGAAAATCCTTTGCCTCCTTCCATGGTATTACGGGAGTAAATTAGCTGACGGAAAGACACTTGTTTTTATTCTATTTTATTTTTATAAAATAATATTTCACAATGATAAAAAAATGGATTTAGATTAAAAAATATACTATAAGTTATTCATAATTAAGTATCGAATTTATCATAATAAATAAAAATAACTTTATCATTTATATGGATCGAATATACAATTTTCATTTATAAAATAAAAAAGAGCATGTCTTACTAATTATACAGTAATATATACTAATTAATAGATAAGAACATAGGTTTCAATGGAAAGTAAAATTTAAAAAGGTAGAACATAGGGAAAATAGAAGTATTTTTGTACTGGAAAATCAGGAGGAAATTAATGTGAGAATCTTGTTTTGTATTGGCACAAAACCTAATTAAACATTAATAGTAGAGGAAGTGGAAATAGGGATTGGTGTGAACTTGTCAAATTTTTGTTTTAATTTTTTTATAATTTTGGATGTACTAATTAGATTGATAATTGATTGGTGTGAGACTGGAATATACAATCATTTGTCTATATCACACTTGCCCTATAACAAGTGCACATGCACAAGTACAAAATTAACCTCATCACTGAGAGCATGACATATGGCTTTCTGGAATCATTTCAATCCGTAGAGCTTAAAAAAAAAAAAAAACAGAAAATGAAATTCATCCAAGAGAAAAACATTATAATAAAAGAAAATAGTATCAAATGAACGAAAAAAAGTAATAGCCACAAAAGAACTTGGGAGTAAAGACACATGGCAAGAGCCATAAAACGTCAGCTCCTTAGTCCTCAATAAAAAACATTTAGCTAGGGGTATAGAAGATCATCGTTGTTTAAAATAAACACTAAAAATGATTTATGACGGTCAATTCAGACTTCCCTATACATTCATCGTCGGATTTGAGTAGTTTAGGTATCGGCTACATTGTTTTCGTTCCAAAAAATCCACACAGTTATGACTTATGAAAGAATGGGAAAAATCTCAAAATTCTCCATTTCAATTCTTTCTGATATACACTTAATAAATATCTGGAAATCCGATTCCAATGTCACATTCTAGTAATTTCTTTCATGAAAAAATATAACACCTGTAAGAACTTCCCAAGATTCAACTAAGAGAACAAGAATTGGTTTTTCATGGTAGACTTTGAATGATATTACTACATTCGAATTCAGAATGTGGATTAACGTACAATCTAAAAATAATACACAATCTTCCCATAATCATTTTGAAACCGAATCTTCACACAATCTAGCTTCTATAGCAAAGCTTTTCATACTCATTATATATTCCTCTGTTCTCGATATTAAAAATCTCTTAGTGAATTAATAATATAAGTTTGGTACGTGAGTGCATATATAATTGCTAATTACCTGATTAAAGTAGTGATGCCCCTAATCAATAATGTGGTAGATAAGGATTATGGAGAAAGTCCTTATCAACGTACATTGTGTTTAATGGCTATTTAGTCTTGCCTATTTGGGCTGCCCTAATATATTTAGAAATTAATTAAATCAAACAGGTAGATGGATGAGCTGGCTAGCTAGCTAGGTTTGCAGTCAGTCTTCCATGCACATACGAAATTGTATACATCCTCGTATATTTCTACATGTCCATGTCATTTTTTTTTTCTTTCAAACATTGCGTTCTCCTAACTCCTACGCAGTACGCACTTTTCCATTTCCAATTATTCCAATGGCTGCCATATTACTCAGACCTTTCCCTAATCTTATTCAAATCTACCCTACAAAAGAATGCACATGTGATCAGTGATTACAATGAATTCAATTTAATTCCATTTTGAATTCGGAAGCCTATTCGTACGAGGAACTTCTTTAATGTACAGTCAATATTAAACTTACTTGATCATGTTAGGTATAATTTTAGAAACAATAGCATAGTTAATTATCGTCACGGCCAATCACTTTGGGATGAATAATCACTTACGGCGTATTTACTTAAGGATAATAGAAATTAAATTATTGGAAATGATTCTCATTACGAGTACTTGTTATACGTTTATATATTTATTTGCAAAATTAGATTTTTTTTTTTTATTAAGTGAGCTCCACATAAAGGGAATGATAACTTACCAAGAATGTAATAGTAGGTAATACCGTAATAGAATAAGTATGCAATCAGAAAAGTGGGTAATCGAAAAAATGAACAATTAATTCTGATTTATTCATAAATAAACTAGTTAAATGTTGGCTATTTAAACTGATCTAATATCTAATTAATTCTTTTTTTTATATAGGTTAAATTGAACCTACCACATACTAAAATTTTTCACTTAAAATCTAATTTGATTCAAAATCGAATCCACAGCTTACGAAGATTCACTCAAAATTGAATTTAATTGAATAAAACACGTGTACCAAATAATTTCGCTTGGATCCGATTAGCTCAAGGTGTGAGAATATATATTATATATGCCACATCATTGAATATGGATGAGGGATGGAGCTAACCATAATTTATGTATTTGAATGCACAATAATTTTTTGCTGATAAGACACTACATATTAATTAGGTGACGAATATGACCTTTTAATTATTTACAGGTTACGTTTTCATTGCAAACAAGCACCATCCTAATGTCCTAATGTAAGGTACGAACTACTAACTAGTAACTACTACTAGGTTAATTATTGTCCACGTACATAACTAGCTAGGGCTAGGGCTAGGGCTAGAACTAGAAAGCTAATTCCAACCCTATATATAGTCTTATCTTTTACCATCAACCCTATAGTCTATCCAAGACATCTACAATTGAACGTACCCCAAAAAAAAAAATGAAAATGAAAAATTTTGAAATTATTTTATGTGTCCCAACTTTCACAATTTTGTTTTGTTTTGTTTTTCTTTATTTCTCTTGCTCACAAATCACAATCCCTGGTTTTCTTTTTCCTTCATGTCTGCCTTTGGGATCATAAGAGTGAGAAATTGTATACCAGGCTTTTACGGAGGCCCAGTGGGCTCAACTCCATGTACTGTGGTTTCAGTTTCAGGGACTGAACTCAACCCAGGGCTAACGCAGGAGAGATGAAGAGAATCCAGCCATGGCCCCATTTTTACTCTGTAAAGTTCGGACAAATTTTAATGAGATCGCGTTTATGCACTATTTTTTATTATGTAAATTACACTATTAATTTATAATTTATATTAGATAATAGGATTATAATTCAATTTTAAAGTATTCCATTTTACGATCATATACTTGAAAAAACGTTACACCTTCTTTCTGCCATGTTTTCTATTTTCTTTTTATTTTTGTGCTGATGTGGAGTTGTATTGGTTTCGTCAATTAATTATTTTTTACTTTAATTGAAGCGTGTAATTATCAATTTATATCAATTATTTGCTTTTTAAAATAATAGTTACTAATCAATTAAAATCTTCTATCAAATCTCTCGTACTTTGACTTTAGTATAAAATAAATTTAAAATAGTTAATTGGTGGGACCTTCACATTCCACATCAGCATTTAATAAAAGAGAAATAGAAAATTAACACGACAGAAGATTCAATGTGCAATGTTTTTAAAAGTATGAAATAGTAAAATGAAATATTTTAATTTGTAATTTTGTTATCTGATATAAATCATAATATAATAAAGTGTAATTTTCTCTTTATTTATATATTCACATGTATGAATTCCTATTTCAATAAAATAACAAAGAAGACTAGCGTTTTGGGCCTAAAGTTCAAAGTCGATTAGGTTGACCTGTAATTTACCAAAGCCACCATGAGTCATGACACACACATATAATACAGGCTAATGTATACAAATTAGAACGGCCAATTGTATACCATGCGAGCACATATATAATTTGGGAGTTGCATTGCTGGTCCTTTTTATATTGCATACAACTGAAGTTGATATTCGGGCGAATATAATTGAAGTTGATAGTCCAACGCCACAATTTGTATATGTATATGTGTTGACTGTTGAGTTTTTATCAGGCTAATTTAGGTTAAGGCAAAGGTTTGGCGTTCGGATAATACCGTAGACTTCATTTCAAGCCTTCAAAATAAATCTAAAATAGTACAATGTTCATATTCTTCAGTCGGGATAAATAATTTAATGGAGAATACTCTGATTACAAAGACAAATTGACCTCAAACTTATATATGCATTATATATATATATATATGTCAAATATTATTGCGGTTATCACTAAGGAAATTAGTAAATTGGAATATGGATAGCATTTGGGGGTGGGATTAAGTGGTAATTACTAATTAGAATGTCTTGTGTTGTTTGAATGTTGAGGTTGATCCCAATGCAATAAAGCCATTAGCCAATCCATGTGAAATTGTGAAGAGCGCGAAGCACCAAAACCGAATTAAGAGGTTCTTGTTTGAATGCCCATAATTAATACGAAATTAACAACATGCTTAAAGCCAAAGGCAGCTTTGAAATTTGAATCGCATTGGATCACGTGACAACGTGTTGTCGTCTTTACTTAAAGTGCACGTGCCACTTCCACCCTTCCCGCACAGCCTTGAGCCCCAAGCAGCAGCAGCTGGCCATCCGCCAACAATCTGCAATCCGCATTCTGCAATCTGCCAATCTGACAATCTGCCTCTGCTGTCTGCAGGCAGCTCGCTGCCAAACTGGCATATGCCAAGTCATCAAGAAATTAATCTCAACAATCGCGCGTACATAGCTTAGCTTATATATATATATACCTATCACTTTTCCCTCAGCCTTGCATTCCAAGCTAGGTTTGGCCGCTCTTTTCTTTTTCCTTTTTCAAATGCCAACGTCCACACCAAGTTTTTCCCTCATGATAATACTTCATACATACATGAAGCCTCCATCCAACAACAAAAAGATTTATCCTCTCTTTGCCTTTAAATCTACTTTCTTTATTTGTCAAACTCCCTTACTTTTTCTTTTATGTGAATATCTTTATTTAGTAACAGATCATAAATTTTCTAAAATGATTATATATTTTATTCACGTATATATGCATAATAAAGACTTTCAATTTATCCTAGTTGATTCATCGTGTGATTTAATCACTCAAATTTCTTTCCCACTTCTTCATAGATAAATTGTTCAAATTTGAAGTTACATATGTACCAATAAAACCCTAATACTACGTCCATTTGGACTTATCTTTTTACGATTTATTCTGGTGTCTATAACACTAACTAGTAGCTACTAATATTGCTATATAAATATAGACATATATATATACATATGGCAAACTAATTAGTTATAAAAGTCTATAAACTTTACCACATTTTCAATAACCATCCCTATACTTTTAAGTGTCTTTCATCCTTAAATTTTACCCTAATATTTCCGTTAGTCGTTTTGTCTATTTTTCAAACGAATTCCATTAAAAAAAAGTCGCATGAAACGCACTTGAATTGAAAATTTTACTATTCTTTCATATGCCGGCATAGATGAAAATGTTGTGTTTTATGCATGCTTACGACTCAATTTTGTTGGAGAAGTCCAGCTGGGAAAATTAAAGTTGGATTTGCACCAAACAAATTAAAGCGTTGCTCTTAATAAATATATATAGGCCTCCCCACCTAACTAGCCCTTCAACTTATAAATGTTATCCTCACTTAGCTTTTGTACCCCATGCACACACTATTAATTATTAGAACAGAAATGATTAATTAATCCTGCAATTATTAATATTATTCTACTGCTTAATCATCCTTAATTAGGGCATTAGCTAGCTGGGGGTTTAGGTTAATCATCAAGTTCTTCAGGGTACGGCTTTGCTTGTGATTTAGGACATGTCGAAGAGTCGCAGACTCACAGATGCATGCGGCTCTTGGCTTATTATCTGCGTTGTCAATATTCAACATGTGATATTTAGATTGTGTGCTGTAGAAGAAAAACATTTGCCGGTAACCAACCATACCACGTGTATTTGCTTCAGCCTCATACATCAATAATCATACACTTTTTTATTTTTATTAATTAGTTTTTTATTATTATATATATATATATATTTCTTGATCGTATGTATATATTATGTTCTTGTTTATTATAATATAAAATAAAAAAATCAATAATAGCACGAGATAATATATATATATATACCAAACATACTGAATAGTCCTCGAATTTTTTGTGGGTATCTTAATTTGTGGCTGTAGGGTTGTTCAAAGTTTGCTGAGAGTCCTAAAGACAAATGCATAAGGGAATTAAACTGAGAATCAAAGTAGGGTCGTTGTCTTTTGGGTATAATAGTTGTGTAAACTTTGACTACACTCTTAGCCTTTAGTGAGGTCATGACTCATGACATACAGAATTCATGAAGTGTGTGGATTCTGTATCGATTTAATGCCTTTTTGAAATCGGCCCTGTTGAGTCCAATCTGGAAGAAAATGGCACAAATTGCCTACCATACTGTCGGCAAGTGAAGTGCATGGTTTACTTGGATTATATTCATATTTCATTACACAAGAACATGAAAAACATGTCCCAAACATTAATATATATGTAGGCATCATAAGAAACCAGCATATATATCCCTCTGTAGTTCTAAATATCAAACAACATTATTATTAGACGATTAATTAATGCATGCTATGTTATTATATAGATCGCTACATATATAAATCATTTACTCAAGAATAATTATTAACTAGACGATTAATAAGAACTCACGGTCCAACAAGAATCACTCCATTATAATTAGAAGGCTCTTCTTCCTTCTGAAAAATGTAGCTTGACTATCTTGTGTTTACGTTGCTGAAATTATTAATTGGTTCCTTAACTTACGATGATTGTTAGACCGGCACTATACTAATGTCCCCTCACTTGTCTCTATGTCTCGACAGGTCACACGTTTCAAGTGATTGAGTACACACCCTATCTACTTAGGCAATTCAGAAGACAATCCTAAATTGACCCCTTTTTAACATATATCCAAATTCTTTCATTTGAATTAACTACAAACCTACTATTATCTTGAATCTGGTTAGATGCATAAAATTGTTTAACCATATCCAAAAGAAAAAATAATTTGATCTAATATATATCTAGCAGAATATAGTACTAGTATATATATGCGTGTTTGGTAAAACAACGTTATCTTCGTACGTTGGGTCGATCGAATTAATTCATTGCCGAAGTGAAATTTTGTATTTGATTAATATTATTGATCATTGGATGTTGAAGGTTTGACAAATTCTTATAAGCCTAACCTAATCAAGGTTGTTATGACTGGCTAGCTACTTCAACATTTGACCTCTTCTTAGCTTATATACAGGGTTGTTGATTTAGGAGACTCATTGGAATTTTCATACCAAAGTGATGCTAGCTGGTTGGAGGAGCGCGTACGTCGATCATAAACCACACCCTCTAATTAATTAATTGTTAATAATTTCATAGAATTATATGGTGCATGCCGTCCTCATCATCAATCCATCATGCATCAATCTAGCTCAACCCTAATTGTATGTTTAAGAATTGTGAGGTTATACGTTCTTAGGATTTATGAGCCGGCACCGACGCTAGATTTGTCACCACCAGCCATGATGTAGGCAAACTCATGACAAATATTCTTGAAGATTTTTAAAGCTGTTGCATGTTTTCCATAAATGGTCCTACATCCATCATCCTGTTCGTATGTGCCAAACCACATTCAGAAGGACAATATATGACATTGCATGGACTGATGGTTTTGGCCGGTGACATTTCTATGTATCTTCTGATCAAGTCAATAATATCTCCTCCACTACTCTAAAACTAAAATGACTGGTTACTTCCTTAATACAATGCTTGAGCTCTTAAGTATGCATCCGGACACCCTTCTTATTGAAGAAATGGTCAGCAAGTTGGTGAATATATATATGAGACTTCTACACTTCGATTTTATTAGAGAAATGATAATCGAGCTAGTATGAGACTTCTACACTTCGAAGCTGCCTCGTTTCGTTGCACTTTAAAGTTTGTGAACAAACTATTCAAATATATATTGAAACATAAAACCTACTAAGCGGTATTTTTTCATGTGTTGGCCGAGAATTTCAACGATAACATATTGCTATATTTACTGTATTCAATGTTTTTTCATCCCATATAAAACTATAGCTAGTGTCCTGTAGGTCCAATGTTTTTTCCAATTTTTAATCATCAAATTGGAGTTTGATCATCCTTTTTATCGCTTTCATTATTAATATATATATAATAACAATAATAAGACCTTATTTATAAATTTTAAATCAAATTTCTACATGGTGCCCAGAAAGCCCCTCCCAAATGCAATAATTTCCATCTATACCTCTCTGGTTTTTTTAGCACAAGATTGTGTACATTAATTATAAGCTATATTCAATTTTTATGGACCAAAATAAAAAATTTACTGTATTCAATCTTGGCTAATACAACACTTGATTATATATTTACCCATTCATTGCAAAGTGGAGGAAATATTTCCAGTCATGAAGTATATCTGGATTGAAAGACTCAGTAATTCAATTATTTCAACCCGTTAATCTTTGCATCGATCATATGTTCTTATTCAAAATATATTTGATTAATTTTATTTCAAGGAAAAAATCCCCTGAAGAAAAAGAAAATTTGAAAGCTAGCTGGAGTTTAAATGGGAAAGCTCATATCAGTCATGGAGCATGTGTTAATTTATACGAGTTTATTAAATCCCCTGGTCAACTTCTAATAAGTTCTAAACTTCTAAGAGGGATTTTTGTAACTTCTGCTGCATCTGTGTTTTGACATAGATTTAACAAGCCACTTGTCATAATTATTTGTTGTTAGATTAATTTTTTTTTTCTTTATGAGTGGTTAGCTAATTAATGAATTTGTCAATTGTCGTACCTATATATAAATTTCTTATATCGATAATTTTTATCATATTTTTTTATTGAAACAATTTGTTGAGTATATGATTGTAAAACATCTGTGTGTTCCACGTACATGTCGTCTTGGCAAAAACATGAGGTACCAGAAGAGGTTGAGAAGTCACTTTAACAAAATATTAAACTCTTTTAATCATATCACTCTTGGCTGTAAATTTTTGAATTATAGTGCTCTTATTTCCTTTTAATTTCTAATTTTTTTTTCATATATTATAAGATATCTAGGAACTCAAAAATAAAAAAGGCCTGTACACTACTAGGTCTAATCCTTTTTCTTGTACACGCAAATTAATTTGGCTTAATAAACTATGAATTTGACCCTACACACCCCTCAACCAAAAAACCCCAAAAAGAAAAAGTTGGTTTCTTGGAAGCCACTCTAGGAAGAATCTCTGGGTCTGGAGCTTATTTACACACCTTTTGGACGATATTCTTTGACATAAAATCCTTCATGGTCAAGCCATCTTTCTATGTTTTTTCCCTAATATTATATGCTTTTTTAATTTATGAGTCATTTTTTTTCCCATTTTCATTAATGTTTTATGTGGTATAAAAATCACTGACTATTAAACCCCATTCTGTCTTGTATATATAAGTATCTTCTGCAAGAGGCGTCCAAATTAGAAACGTAAATGGCAACTGAGATGGCTGGGTATAACGTTGAAAATGGATCGGGGTGCGGTTTCATGGGTGGGATTTTCAACTGCAAAAGCTACTGGCTTAAAAAATCCTCTGTTCATTCACTTCCCTCAAACGCCACCACCAAAAATGACTTCAAATCACCACAAATCAATGATGATTTCTCTTCCAATTCTGTTGAATTCAAGATCAAATCCACAGATGGTGCAATTGTACTCTCCTCTAATTCTTGTGCGCCTTCTTCAAATCCCGACACGAAAAAGCCCAGAAAGGCTAGCTTTGCCCATCAACAGCCAAGAAGACACTCTGATGCTGCAAGAAGCTCAGTATCTTCAACCAACGGAGCCAAGTCACAGCATCAAGACATGTGCAAAGACACGAAGCTAAGACGGGCTTCAACGATTCCATCAGCAGAGCTGAGTGGAAAGATCAGTGATCATCACAAAGCCAATGAAAGTACCAAAGCTCTTGTTCCGGCCACTTCGAATGGCATAATTTTTTCAGGGCAGAGGGGGAATTTGAGGCAGCATAAGCACTCGAATTCCTCACCTAACCGAAAAAACAATGGATATGGAAATGTGGTAGGCAATAACGGTGTGATCATGAGGAACGTTGTAAAGAAAAACAGCGATGATTGTAATAAACTAGACCCGGAGGTATTGAAACTGATGGGAAATGAAGCATACAAGCAAGGGAAATTTGAAGAGGCCCTGTCTTTGTATGATCGAGCAATTTCTTTGGATTCGAACAAGGCAGCGTATCACGGCAACAAAGGAGCTGCTTTGATTAGATTAGGCCGCCTTATCGACGCGGTTTATGAATGCAAGGAAGCAATCCAGATCGAACCTTCGTATCACAAAGCTCATCATCGATTGGCAACAACATATCTGAGGTAATAACAATTCCCAAAAAGACACGAAAATTCTGATTTTGTTGTTCAAAGTTAAATTCTTTTTGTTTTTTGGGTTTTAAGATTGGGGAAAGCAGAGAAAGCATTGGATCATTTCAAGCAGTCGGGTCTTTACGCGAATTCAAAGGACATTGATGAATGTCAGGCTCTTCAAAAATGCATCAGCAGATGCACTGAAGCTCAGAAGTTAGAAGAATGGAATGTTTTGTTAAGTGAGACCCAACTGGCAATTTCCTCAGGTGCCAATTCTTCTCCACAGGTTAATAACTTTTAACTTTGTTTTGGTCAACCTCTGGTTAGCTTTGTTCCAAAGGTTAATTAATTGATTAATTATTTTGTTAATTTAAGTGATTAATCTAGTTTAATGGTGTTTAATGATGGGTAGGTGTTTGCTCTACAAGCTGAGGCCTTGCTGAAGCTTGTAAGACATGAAGAGGCCTATGCCACCTTCCAAGAAAGACCCGGTTTCAGCATTGAACTTTGTACCAAGTTTTTTGGGTTGGCCAATTCTGCCTATCTCTCAATGATTGGGGCTCAGGTTTACCTGGCTGCTGGCAGGTTAGTTACTACTGATTAATCACAACTTTGGTAGGTCCCTTGTATTAATTTGTACCCTCTAAACCAAACATACGTAACTTGTTATCTCAATTATTTGTATCTTATTAGTTTTATTAGAAAATTAAATATCATCTGGTATTACATTCCACTTACACCTAAATCGATGTAAAATTATCAAAAAAAAGTTATGATGAGTTACTAAGCAAATAATTTGAAAATTTAAAACATAATAAAGAAAATAGAATACAAATACTCATTCAAAAATTTCTAGTTCCTATCACTTTAGGGTCAACGTGCATGTTACCTTATTGTTGATTATTCAATTTTTCTTATATTGGTATCATGGTATGGTAATTGGAAATCGTCGATTTTTTAAAATGTCATGAGAAGATTATTTGTACAAAAATTCAAATAAAATTAGAAATCTAGTTGATTCACAATAAAAAATTTAATTGTTATAAAAATTATTAATTATTTTACGCACACATATGAACAACTATTTTTTTTATCACATACATATGAATAACTCAAACATCATCATTTTAATTGGTACATCAATTTTTTGTATTATTTTGGAGAGTCAATGCTTTTGATCACGATATATTCCT